>CM064326.1:156469359-158969359 GCA_032595735.1 Pelochelys cantorii | reverse complement strand
TGCACTTCAGCCTGACCCTCATATAGGTGGAGATTCCAGAAAGGTCCCCTAACGCCCCCCAGAAGCCAGAATCTGGCTCTTAACAAGGGTGTTATACTTTCTTAGTCAATGGAGAGGAGCACAGTTTGGGGGGAGAGGGAGGCAAGAGCAGTTGTGCAGCAAGTAGATCAGACTTGTTTATATCAGTGCTCAGGCTTCAATCATGTGAGGAAACAAGGCTGCTTAGGAGGTAATGAGGGGCCAGCCGTCAAACTCGGGATGCAAATTCGCACCAGGATCGACGAGACCATTGCAGAATTGCAATGATGGAAACTGCAGCTGTACAGTCACCTGTTTGGTAAACCCCTGATTCCCCTTCAACAGCTGTGGAAAAACCTATCTCCCCACCATGCAGCCCAGGTACAAGAATAGTTCCTGAAATACAGGCCTGCGCCGAAAAGTGAATCTGTAAAAATGGCATTGTGGGATTCTGCAGCTTGTTTATGAATCCCATGAGAAACATGTACCATTTATAAAATAAAATGATTCTCCCCTCTCCACATACGTTCAGAGTACAAAATCAATCTGGACTCTGAGAGCCCATGTGGGTTCTCTCTCTCTCGTTTATCATAAGAAAGGTTCTGTTAGAAAACGGTGCCTGTTATAACCATGCAACCTCACTATCTTCAAACGACAACCTCAGTGTCCAATGCCTTCAATGCGTTCACAGGGGTATTAACTAATTGGAACTTAGGGCAGAAAGTTGCTGATGATGCCCAAGAAGGAATAAAACACATCTTACTCCCAGAGCTGTGGTGGCTCTTCAGGGCCCACAGGAGTAAAGAGCTGGTTGTGTCTTTCCATTAAGGTAACTGGAAAGAACTGAAAATAGAGGAGAGCAAATCTGATGAGCAAGAAAGAAGCTGCCTTGTGTGTATGCTCGCTTTTCAGAAAGGAATCACATTTACGTTGTTGTCTATTTGACTCATTTTGTTTGTTTTTTTGACTCCCCCCCCCCCTCCATTTTCCCCCTTCCCCATCCTCTTCCCTGCTAAATAGAGATCAGGTTACCTAGGGGTTGGAATGGCAGCATTAGTCTTCTTATCTTTGAGTAATTTTTACCTTTCATAATCCTAGAGACCAAATGTCTTATGGATGCTGACCTTAGCCTGTAAAATATCGAGGTGTTCATAAACCAAACCGCTACAGCAGCTCTGATGTGCAGTAGTTGTGTGAATAATAAGAAACTTTCTAAACTTACTTTTCTAGTGCTGAAGAGTGCTTTGTATTGTCTTTCCTTGTCAAAACATTTCTAGGTATGTGATACTCCAGGACAAGCTTTACACAAGGTTTGCCTCTGGCATAAGCTGCCTAAAAGCAGGGTTGATGTTCTTTCTGTTTAGGAGCTCTTTAGTTCTCAAGCATTTTTCAGGTAAAACTACACGTCTTCCTTTTGGAACTGGGTGTTGAAAGTGTTAAGGGGTATATCACCCCATGTCTGTTTGATATCATGTCTTCTCTTGGCCTCACATAAAAGGATTTTAATTCTAGGGCCTGAGTATTCTGGATACCAAAGAAAGGGTGTTCTTGAAGGCAGGTGTTTCACTACTTCTCTGTCTGGTTTTTACTAGCCAAAAACAAACTTGCTCAAGTGTATGTGTTCTGTACCCTTCAATTACTCCTGGTAAGAGTTAGTGGCTTCATTTACAGATGAGAATCTCTTGCCGTTCTAGACTTGAGTGGGTCCTACTAACTTAGAACTAAGCAACTAGAAGAGGCAACCCCGTTAGGTATTTATTAATAGTACTGAACACCAGATAGCTCTGAAGTCTTTGCAAGGTACTCTGTGGATTTCTGAGGTTAAAATTAATTCATTTATTCAGTATAGGGCCCAATTCTTTATGCAGGAGATTCTATCTCCAGCCTGGAATCTTTATAGAATAGTTTTCTCAGGCAAGTCCTTTCGTATCTTGAGTTACATCTGCGACTCAACTCTTGCCATATGCAGCATGCAAGCACAGCAGAATTTCCTTTTATGTGACATATTGCAGGATTAGAACCATGTCCCTACAGTTCTGATTCAGCTAGCTCTGGAGTCTTTAAAGATTAAATTTAGGAATATCTTTTCAAATTTTAAAGGCAAGAGGCAAAATAATACAGGATTGCAGACTTCCCCAGAGAGTTTATTCAAGGAAGAAGCTAAAATGGGAGTAGAGGTTCTGCAGTTGGGGCATTTTACCTGGAAATCATAATGGGCGGATGCAGTGAATGAGTTGTGAGGGAGAGGAGGAGAACAGAAAACTGATGTTAAAATGGGGGCGTGAGTGAAAATGGAGAATACAAGGAATTGGGAGAGACTGGAGTCCAGGAGTCTTTTTAGCTAAACACTTAAAGGTCCTCTTAAAGCTTGTTTTTTCCTGACCTTGGATCAGATAATGCAGAGTCACTCTAGCCCTGGATAGCCACTTAGAAAACAAATTTAAATTAAGCAAGACATTTCTAACTTTAGCCAACAAGGCTGTAGTGGCGCCATTTTTGGTTACTTGCTTACTTCTATCCAGGAGAGAAAGCAAATGACTTGTGTATCGCATATGAAAAAACTGAGAGACAGGAGATGTGAAAGGAAGGTTAAATGTTGCCTATACTGGAGTTTTTCACTCTTTTTGCTCTTTGCAGTGTTCTAGTAGAAATTTGCATTTATTTGTTTGTCCTTCTTATTGTGTAAGTTTCCCACCTGGGCACATTTTTGCATGGTTAAGCACTAGGAAAATCAGACCCATTTCTGACAGGTACATTACATTTCTTTGGGAGAGGCATGAAGCACCAGGGGACTTCTGGAACTTCTGAACTGAAACAGCATCCTGAATTCCTGCACTCCTCAGCAGAGATTCCTGGAGGCCCACAGTTCGTTCTGGTTTTCGGATCCACATTACATCGGCATGGAGCTATTTAGAACAAAAATCAGTGTTACCATATGTCTCTTTTTATATCGGTGTTTTTATCAATGGCGCTTTCATTGGGCTCAAACAGTCATACAAATATAAATTTTCCATACCCCACTGAAACCAGAAATAGTTTTGTGGCACCTTATAGACTAACAGATATATTGGAACATAAGCTTTCGTGGGCAAAGACCCACTTTGTCAGATGCACCTGACGAAGTGGGTCTTTGCCCATGAAAGCTTATACTCCAATATATCTGTTAGTCTGAATCTGCAAGAACAACCAGAAGTCCTGTGGCATATTATAGACTAACACAGCTACCCCTCTGACAGAAATAGTTTGAGCTACAGCTTTTCAATAGTATAAATATTCTGGATCTTTGGGGTCAATGCAAAACTTCCAATGACGTCAGTGGGGCCAGGGTTTCACTTAATAAGAATAATGACCTACCCAAAGTCCATTCAGGCCAATGGAATGAGGACCATTGACATCAGTAGGCTTTGGATTAGGTCCAGGAGTAAGAAAGTGACATCATGTAATATTTCAGTTCCCGTTACCGTAATTTAGCGAATATAACCTGCGGTTTATATTCGTTTTTACAAACCCCGCACCCACCCTCCCCCCCCCCCCGGGGTATACTCGGGTGCGGGGTATACAGAATTTTTTTTACCCACCTGGTGGTGAGTCACCCCTTCCTGTGGCTGCACAGCCGCCAGCCTCACTCGTTCCCTGGTTCCTGGCCACCAGCCTCCGGGCGGGGGAGTGCTCACCCCCTGGTTCCTGCGCAGCCGCAGGAAGGGGTGGGGGAGCGCTCATCCCCCTGCCCCTTCCTGCAGCTGCGCAGGAACCGGGCGGTGAGCGCTCCCCCACCCGGAGGCTTGTGGGTCCTGCTCCCCCTGCCCCTTCCTGCGCCTGCGGAGGAACCTGTGCGATGAGCACTCCCCCGCCCAGAGGCTGGCGGCTGTGCTGGAACCTTGGGCGGTGAGTGGCTAATCCCCTCCCCCCGTTCCCCCGCACCATAAATACACCCCCAGCACAGAAAAGTCTTGTATACCCCACGGGTTATATTCGTGTGCGGTAATTTTGACACATTTCCTGATCTTTTCCAAGAGAGAGAGAGAGAGAGAACATAATATAAGAATGGCCATACTCGGTCAGACCAAAGGTCCCTCTAGACCAGTGTCCTGTCTGCTGATGCCAGATGCCCCAGAGGGAGTGAACAGAACAGGGAATCATCATGTGATCCCTCTCCTGTCATCCATTTCCAGCCCTTGGCAAACAGAGGCTAGGGACACCACACTTATCCAACCTGGCTAATAAAGTATAATAGGGAGAAAGGAGGGTTCAATTCAAATTAGCATAGTTGTGCAGATTGCAAAACCATAATCATAGAATCACAGAACACTAGAACTGGAAGGGACCTTGAGAGATCATCAAGTCCAGTCCCCTACCCTCACGGTTGGACCAAGCACCATGGGCAGTCAGTAATACAGGCAAGGGAAGGCAGAGCCTTCCCAAAATTGCCTACATGACTGACTGCCTAAGGCTGGGGCCACTGCCAGGGAAGGCTGGGGCTGCGGTGTAGCAGCCTGGTTCTGTCCAGCCCCCTGGGAAGGCAGCTCAGCTCAGCAGCCTGGCTGCCTGGGAACAATGAACCATGGTGCGTCAGCCCGGCTTCACTTGGTCGCTCGTGAGGGATAGAGCTGCTGCGCAGCAGCCCAGCTTTCCTCAGCCGCTGGGATGCATCGGGCCACTGTTCAGGAGCCCGGCTTTCCCCGGATGCCAAAGAGAGCCAGGCTGGGGCTACAGCACGGCAGCTGTAGCTCTCTACATGGCTCAGAAGCCTCGGGTAGAAGAGTCAGGGCCTTGGTTGGAAGGGGGCAGGGCTGGGTCTTGCCTTCTCCAGCTGGCCTTACCTGTCTAGACCATCCCTGATAGATGTCTATCCAATCTGCTCTTAAATAGCTCCAGATGGAGATTCCACAACCCCTATCGTCCAAAGCACTTGCAACCACTCCCCGCTTGGTATCATCTGCAAATTTAATAAGCGTACTCTCTATGCCAATATCTAAATCATTGATGAAGATATTGAACAGAACCGGTCCCAAAACAGACCCCTGCAGAGCCCCACTTTTCAGCATAACTGTGAACCATTAATAACTATTCTCTGGGGGTATTTCAAAATAAGGGATCAGATACAAATTTTAATAGCTGGAATTTTAACATTATAATCTTTCAGTAGTGGCATCAGTAATAGATTGGTTCAATAGAAGTGGCTTAAATGCATCAAATCTAGTTAACTGCTGCCCATTTTTTTGGTTGTCTAATTGGATTTCTGTGGCTGATTATGAAGAACTACGGCACAACAGTGTGCTAAGTTAAAATAAACAGTTTTCTGTTCAGATGTCTATTACTACTCCTTCTTGTATATTGCTGCTTATCTTCAGGAACGTCCTTAGGATTTATGGGGCCCTATGCAGTACTATTAAACTGGTGCCTTTATACCTAATGGCAGCTAAGGGGTGTGTGATTTTTTTAGAGGTGTGATTTTATAATCTTCAGCAACACTCTAATGCAGGGGTTCCCAAACTTTTTGACACGGGGACCAGTAAATCCATTCATGAGCTTTTGGAGGACCAATAACAGTCATTTGCATATTCATTAAGCAAATGATGAATATTCAGATAAGTTGTTTCTGGTCCTCCCAAAGCCCCCAGTGCCAGCTTTAGCAAAGCTTTTGATACGGTCACCCACAATATTCTTACCAGCAAGTTAAGGGAATATGGATTGGATAAATGGACTGTAAGACGGATAGAAAGCTGGCTAGACCAGGGTTTCCCAAACTTTTTAATTTAGTTGGAACCCGTGTTTTTTCAGTACTGTTTTTTGCAGCCCAAAAATATAAACACATATTAAAAAAAAGAATTAAAAATGAATAAATTTTTAGTGTTTTACCCAGCTGCATCCTCCTCCCAGCCTGGGCCAGGGCTTGGGGGACCCGGTGCCACATGGGCACTCCAGGAGGCGGGAGCAGGAGCAGATTGGGGGTAGGGTATCTGGCTAGGAGGGAGGGTGCAAGGAGGGGTAGGGTTGCCAGGTGTCCAGTATTGTATCGGACAGTCTGGTATTAGAGGGTTCTGTCCAGGAAACAAATTGAGAAAATACCGGACATATAAAATGTCCGGTATTTTCTAATTTGGTAAGTTTTATTATTATTAGGTGTATCAGTCCTTAGCTGCGAACTGCCTGGCTGGTAAATGTGCTCATGCTGCGTGAGTGTGTCTACCAGCCAGGCAGTTCGCAACTACTCGAGGGAGGGTAGGGGGAGGGGGCAAAATGGAATCCCTGGGGCCAGACTCACTCATGTGCCCAGGTCTGCATGTGCCCGGGTCAGTCCTGCTTCCCGCCGGCCAATTCGCGCTCCCCCCCGCTTCTCCTCCCGATCTCCCACATCCAGCCCTGCTGCCCCCATCCAGCCCTGCTTCCGGTGGCTAGTTCTCCCATCCTCCTCCTCACGATCTCCCCCGTCCAGCCCTGCTTCCGGAGGCTGGTTCTCCAGTCCTCCTTCTCCTGATCTCCCCCGTCCAGCAACGCCCCCCCCCCCGCCCCCGTCCAGCCCTGCTTCTGCTGCCTGCCCGCCCCGATCTCTGCTGGACAGCCCCGCTGCCCCCAACCCTGCTTCCCGGTGGCCAGTTCCCCCCCCCCCACACACACACATCCTCCCAGCCCATCCCGCCCGCTCCCCTCCCTGCAGCCACGCTGAGGCCCAGTATTTTTTTCCAGCGGCCTGGTACCAGGCTGCGGCCCATAGTTTGGGAAACGCTGCTCTAATGAAATATTTTAAAGCAAATGTTAAACCAAGGTCCTGTTGACGAACATAATAAATTCAGAAACTGACCATATATACCCGGGGTTGGCAAATGCAAATTAAATGGCTTCATTACTATTTGAATGGTTCAAGTTTCTGCTAATAGGTCTGGCAAGGTGACAGGCTTTTTCACTTTTAAGGTAACTAGATTCTCTCCAGAGGAAGCAGAGCCACGGAACAGGGATAGGAAGAGGGACATTAAGGTGGACATTAAGACCCAGTGGTGCCCCAAATTTTCAGGTGCCTGCATACTCTGTGTATGGGTAAGGATGGCCTTACTTATTTTGCCAACAATATGAGAGTTAAACTTGCTCCCAATGAAGTCAGTGGGATTTTGCTACTGAATTCAATAGCAGCCAGATCAGGACCATGGAACAATGCCTTGAGATGAAATGTTAGTATTTTACAGTACAGAAATAGGAGCTTTGTTCATGCTGCCATTGAAACCAGCAGGAGCAGGCCTCCATGTAAGGACTTCTGAATGCAATAGCAAATAAATATACTTACCTGGTGCTTCTGCTCCTTCAGTCAGTGCACTGAGTCCTAAAATGAAGATGATTGAGAGTATCTGGATCCCTTTGTGTTCCATTGCAGTTTGGAGTCCTCCAAAAGAAAAAAGAGAGAATTTGGATCTAAGAGAGGAACCTCTCACATTCAGAAGGGTTCATTTTATAACCTCTTCTGTGTTTGTGCAGTAGGTTCAGATAACACTCTCCCAGACCATGCTCCACCTAGAGTATCTTTTTCTTTTGATATGAAAATGTAACCACATATGTCATAGATGCAGTGGTGATATATATTTGATAAAATGCAGACTGCTGTGATAACTTGCATTTATCATGCCCCTTTGACTACCCCACTTAAGCTCATTTCCTTGTGGACACTCCAAACCTAGGAGTAGTTTCAAACTGCTGATACATGTTTCTAATAAAGCAACTTCCAAGATAAATATTTTCCCTCCACGTATACAATTTCTGCTTCAAGACTTTCTCTAGGCTAAGTCCAAGAGCAGGTGAAATTCACTTCTGAACCAGTGAAAGTATAGCTCACAAGCCATTTGGGTGGCAAGAAAAGAAGCAATTTAACAATAGGAAGTAAAGAAATGTGTTAATTTCAATAGAAAAGGTCAATAAAATTTCAAGGTCAATTTTTAATTTCAGTAGAAAAGGTAAGCCCAGTAAGTCAAAGATGTTAACCTGACCCTGTTACTCTACAACACCAAATAATTCAACATGATCTGGGGTTATGAATACAGAGACCTTGGCCATTGTGCAAACACTAAAATGAACAAAAGCATCTTGCAATAGTGTGGTTATGAAAAACAAACTGAATTCCAATTTATCAAAGTCCTTTGGAGTCTTGTATTTTGTCAAACAGTCCATTTTGATGGAGAAGAAAGGATTAGTTCTGTTGTTGCATTGAGTTGACCTTTGAGCATGGTGATTGCTTTTTCTGCTTCTAGCAAAACAAAAAGAGAAGGGAAGATGAGAGAGAGTAGTAAAGCTGGGAGAAATAAGGCTTTTGTTGATATTCTCACAATCCAAAGGGGCTGGTCAGTTGCAGCAGGATGCTTTGGGCTCTCAGGTTGGCCATGAAAGTTGTTACTCTGGACCCTGACTCACTACCCTGGTCTGAGATGTCATATGGCTGGTCTGGCCAGCTCCTTCTTCTTTCTCTATCTCTTTCAGGTTGGCCAAACTTCAGTAAGTCATTTAATCATGTTGTGTTGGTGCCATGGGATATAGTTGATCTCTGGCTCTGCTGTAAAGTAAGCAGATAGAGGAAGATAGTGGTGGATGCAAAGGAAAGGGAAAACAGGGCAGGAGCTCACATGTATTAGGCTGGGATCCTCACTGGTCCAGCAGCGATGATCAGGTATCCTCATTGCTGTGCTTGTCTAAACACAATGAGAATCAGGGATCAACAGCGAAGGACAGTCTCTGGAACGAAGTAGAGGCCTGTTGGCCTTTGCTCAAAGGATTCCCCCAGGAAACTATTCCCTATTTGTTCCCCTCAAGAGAGCCTTTTATAGGAACCCTTTAGGGTGGTAATAGGTAGAATAGCTCATACCCTCATTATTTGTCCGCCAGTTAACCCTAATTTCCCACACATCAATTTTCATCCGTTAATTTCCATTCTCTTGGGGTATGTCTAGACTACATGCCTCTGACGACAGAGGCATGTAGATTAGGCTGCCCGGCATAGGAAAATGAAGCGGCGATTTAAATAATCGCCACTTCATTTAAATTTAAATGGCTGCCGCGCTGAGCTGATCAGCTGTTTGTTGGCTCAGCGTGGTAGTCTGGATGCTCCACGATCGACATCAAAGGCATTTGTCGACCTCCCGGGTAAACCTCATCCCATGAGGCATACCAGGGAGGTCGACAAATGCCTTTCATGTCAATCATGGAGCATCCAGACTAGCGCGCTGAGCCGACAAACAGCTGATCAGCTCAGTGCGGCAGCCATTTAAATTTAAATGAAGCGGCGATTATTTAAATCGCTGCTTCATTTTCCTATGCCGGGCAGCCTAATCTACATGCCTCTGTCACTAGAGGCACGTAGTCTAACACCCTTATTTACCAGACATGATCTCAACACTGCTCTCAGGTTGTATCACTGCAACTTTTTGTCTGGACTAATCCAGTCTCTGTTTCCCTTTGGTACCTTTTCTTGTCAACATTTGTAAAAGGGGATGGTATCATTTTTTGAACTTTTAAAACTCATTTTCTAACAGTTGTGCTCACAATTGGAATATGCCTGATAGACCCTGTTATTACACCAGAACCCACCCTTTCCAATGGGGAAAATCAATTTGTTCCTAAGTCTGATAGTATGTGTGATACTAGACCCATACCATTCAACTTGCCAAAGCCCAAATGTGGCCATGTAAGAGAGACCACATGGAACATAAAATTATTAATGCAGGTAATTTAAAGTCCCAGGGGCAGGATTCACCAATTGATTGAATGTAATGACTCTTTCTGTAACTTCCAATATACATAATTTTAAACCATAGGATGGCGTATTAAAAAAACCGTGACAATTGTAACATTATTACTTTAAAAGTAAGAGGCTTCCTGGTCTGGCTTGCAGGCTAGAGGACTCTGTAGGGAAGCACGCAATCTGGGTCAAGCCACAATTAGCCTGCATATAGATGGCCTACAGTAATATGGGGTGAATTATGCCTCACTGTTTTAGAAAGCAGCTTTCTTTTTCTGTGTTCTTTTTTCATTCTAACTTTGAAGAAATAATACAGTGTGATGTTACAACCTTCCTGTAAGAATATTTTTGTTTTTATTTGGTTTCTCTGTTTGTAGTCTGCGAAACATAACAAAAAAGTGCACAAGACTTTTTTGTCTGAGACACATATTGGGATCTGATCTCTGGATCTAAAGGCAGGGAGAGTTCACTGGCTTCCTATGTTTTGAGCCATGCAAATTAACAGACAAAAGGCTTTCTCTGTGCAGATTGCTACCTGCGTATCTGTCAAGGAATTGCGCGTTTAAAATATCTATGGAGATGAATAGTTAAGGGAAGATAAATATTTAAATATGCTCACAGTCCATACAATCTCTTAGACAAACATTGCTGTGTAAATGTGAGTCATTTTTTACAAAAGGAACTGTAACATCAGTTTGATTTCTTGGGTTTGAGTATTTTTTCATGCTGTCCATTTTTGATAGGTTGACTTAATCACATGGTGGGATTTTCAGAGTCAAAATTTTGTTTTCAATATTCTTCCATTTGGAAATTTATACTTTGTTTGTTTTGGAAAAGTTTGATTTTTTCAGAAGTCAAAGTATTTCTGTCCGAAAAGTACCACAGCAAATTTTGAAAAATAAAAATGTCACTGCATTTCCAAAACCAGAAGAATGAAAGATGGAAAATATTTTTGAATTTTTGGCCATCTGCATTTAACAGTGTTTATAAGGGTGGCTGAACACCAGCGGGGTAGGGAAAGCCTCTATGAATGCACCACACGGTCTAGCAATCCAGCATTTCCCCTAACAATGAGGAGAAGCTCACTGGGCCTAGTAAGCTATGGGAGGGGAAAGAAAATTATCCTTTCCTTTCCTCTCATAATGACAAACTGAATAGCAGGCTTTTAAGTCTTTCAGTTGGGTGGAAGCCTTCATGAGGCATATTGGAGCGGTTGACAAAGGCTTCCTTTGTTGACCGCGCCGCGTCTAGACTGCCACACTGTGTTGGATCAGCTGATTGTCGGCACAGTGCGGCGGCCATGTTTATTTTAATGAAGAAGGGATTATTTAAATCCCCGCTTCTTTGACTATGCCGAATATAACATAAGAACATAAGAACATAAGAACGGCCGTACCGGGTCAGACCAAAGGTCCATCTAGCCCAGTATCCTGTCTGCCGACAGTGGCCAGCACCAGGTGCCCCAGAGGGGGTGGACCGAAGACAATGATCAAGCGCTTTGTCTCCTGCCATCCCTCTCCAGCCTCTGTCAAACAGAGGCCAAGGACACCATTTTATCCCCTGGCTAATAGCCTTTTATGGACCTAACCTCCATGAAATTATCTAGCTTCTCTTTAAACTCTGTTATAGTCCTAGCCTTCACAGCCTCCTCTGGCAAGGAGTTCCACATGCTGACTACACGCTGTGTGAAGAAGAACTTTCTTTTATTAGTTTTAAACCTGCTACCCATTAATTTCATTTGGTGTCCTCTAGTTCTTCTATTTAGGGAACTAATAAATAACTTTTCTTTATCGGCCCTCTCCATACCACTCATGATTTTATACACCTCTATCATATCCCCCCTCAGTCTCCTCTTTTCTAAACTGAAAAGTCCCAGTCGCTTTAACCTCTCCTCATATGGGACCCGTTCCAAACCCCTAATCAATTTAGTTGCCCTTTTCTGAACCCTTTCCAAGGCCAAAATATCTTTTTTGAGGTGAGGAGACCACATCTGTACACAGTATTCAAGATGTGGGCGTACCATAGTTTTATACAGGGGCAGTAAGATATTCCGGGTCTTATTTTCTATCCCTTTCTTAATAATACCTAGCATCCTATTTGCCTTTTTGACCGCCGCTGCACACTGTGTGGAAGTTTTCAGAGAACTGTCCACGATAACTCCAAGATCTCTTTCCTGATTTGTCGTAGCCAAATTAGCCCCCATCATACTGTACGTATAGTTGGGGTTATTTTTCCCAATGTGCATTACTTTACACTTATCCACATTAAATTTCATTTGCCATATACTAATTTACATGGCTCTGTCGACAGAACCATGTAGTCTAGACACACCCCAAGTGATCCATCCCCTGTCTCCCATTCCCAACTTTTGGCAAGAGAGACTAAGGACAACATCCCTACCCATCCTGGCTAATAATCATTGATGGATCTGTCTTCCATTAATTTATTTAGCTCTTTTTTGAACCCTGTTATAGTCTTATACTTCACAACATCCTCTGGCAAGGAGTTCCACAGTTTGACTGTGCATTGTGTGAGGAAATACTTTCTTTTGTTTGTTTTAAACCAGCTGCCTATTAATTTAATTTGATCATACCTAGTTCTAGTGTTATGAGGAGGAATAAATAACTCTTCCTTATTTACTTTCTTTACAAGTCATGATTTTATAGACCTCAATCATATCCTCTCTTAGTCATCTCTTTTCCAAGGTGTGGGAATCTTCCTCATATACTCAGCTGTGTAGACCAATGCAAAGATTTAATTTAACTTCTCCACAATGTCCTTATCACCCTTGAGTGCTCCTTTAGGATCTGGATCATCCAATGGCCCTGCCAAATAAATTCAGTCGTTTTGGGATCTATAAGTTAAAAAGGAATAATCTCAAAATAGATTAAGTGGTTGCAAAATGGAGTTCTTTCAACATATGCAGTAAAGTAAAGAAAAGAAAAGAAAAGAAAAGAAAAGAAAAGAAAAGAAAAGAAAAGAAAGATCAGTGATAAAAAATACAGATGGGCCTTGGCTACAGCAAGATTTTACCTCTAGTTAATTTGAGTGAGAGCACACTTTTCTTCTTTCTGTGATGATGTTCTGTGTTTCTCTTTCACTTCTTCCTGGAGGCTTTCCATAACCCCAGCATGTTCTTAACTCAAGTTAACTAGCTTGAGGAAAAGTCCTAGTAAAGACAAGGCACTATGTAGTTTTTCACATGAGTTAATAGATTGAATTAAAGACTGAGGTGTAGCCTAGCCTTTCATTCCTATGAAAAACCACAAACTTCCCTCAAGTTAGTTGCAAAAGGCTCAGTCAGGGAACTCATTTGACAAGACAAGCAGGCAGGGCTGCTGACAGAATTGCCAGGCCCCTGGGAAAGGTGGGGGTGGTTTCCGGCCTTCAGAAGGGGCAGGGCCTTCGGTGGAAGTGGTGGGGCTGGGGACTAGCCTCCCTCAGCCAACCCTTTGTTCTTGTCTGGGCTGCCTAGGGATCTGTGGTGGTGATTTAAAGGGCCCAGAGCAGTTACCTATCCTGCCCCGTCAGCAACTCTGTGCCCCACACTGCTGCTGGCCTGTCCAGTGATTAAATCGCCACAATTTAAAAGTGGCAGAGGATTCCCCCCCCCCCACCAGGTGGTCCAGAGCTATTCCCCCTCCCCCCCCCTCCCCACCCCGCCAGCTGCCGCCATGCCACTACATAGCAGCAGGAAGATCTCAGCTACTGCTGTTGCAGTGACAGCCCCAGGAACCCCATACCCTTTTAATTTGCCTGGGCCCTGGGCATTTGACCCCTGTTAGCCATCTTGCAAGCAGGAGAGAAGTGGAGGTGATTTACTGGTAATAAGGGTGTGTCGGTCTTGAGAACTGCCAAATAGCTGCAACTACTATATCATTCCCGGGCACTCATTAATGGATCTCAAAGTCACCCTGTTGTTTCAGGCCAATTCCACAAGCCAAATACACAGGGAAGGATTGGAACTTAACTTCATTCACAAATTTGAGCCCATGATAGCTCATGATATCATCTACACGTTTTGTTAGTCTTTAAGGTGCTACCAGACCATTTGTTGTTTTTTTAAGTTTATCCTATCAGGGAGGAATGAATAAAGATATCAGCTGGCTCTCACACTTCCTTCCACATCTTAATGGCTTAACCAAACAACCAAACAAACAAACAATGGCTACTTATAGAGGTGCAAATTGTTCTTATCAGCCTCTTGTAACTAGAACAATTCAATTCACTATTTTTTCTCTTTTTTTTCCTTTTTTCCCCTCCTTCCCCTTCCCCCCTCTGCCTTCCCTTATTTATTCTTGGATCTGAACTTTTAATACTCCAGTCATCTGAAGAAGTGGGTTGTACCAACGAAAGCTCATGATACCATCTACTTGTATTGTTAGTCTTTAAAGTGCTGCTAGAGTATTAATTGTTTTTTAAGTTTTTTCAGTTACAGACTAACACAGCTACCCTCTGAAGCATTCAAGTCAGAATTATTCATGGGCTTTATCCTGGGAGCTGTTTACTCTCACACAAGCAAGCATTTTCTGTCACCTAACTAGGTGGGTACTTTTACTGTTCCCATCACTTTGCTATTTGATATATGTATCATTTTCTTGCTTGTTTCCAAAAATAAAATGTGCTTTTAAATCATATTATCTTTGTTTTTTATATCTTACTATTTTAAATCATATTATCTTTGTTTTTTATATCTTACTATTTTATTTGTAAAAGCTCCTCCAAATGTCTCGTGGATGGGTGTGAAGCAAGTAATTTGTTTACAGTTTTTCTTATATAGTTTTGTTACTACTATCTCATATATATGGGTTACACAGTTACACAGTGCTTTACCATCTGTAAATCTCAGAGCACATTACAAATGGTGGGTAAGCACTTTAATTTTATGTTGCAATTAGCCTGAAAACTGAGATTTGAAACAAACTTTGTGAGAGGCAACGTGGTCCAGTGGACAAGGTATGAGTCCAGCAGGATCCCCAGATCTGCCCTAGATTTCCCACATAACCATATGTGAGTCACTTAAATTCTGTTCCTCAGTTGCCCCCAGACGCTTCACTGATAGAGGAATGTCATTGATCATTATTTTGAAAGGGTTACTTGTGCTGTATCTTAGCCATCCATGCTGGGCCTTAGCTGAGCTTTTATCAAGCCTCTATCAGTTCTTCTGAATTATGTAGCAATCGCAGTTATCAGTAGTGTGACATTTTAAAGAATTAGGCCTGGATTTGTGCCATTTAGATTAGTCAAGAAAGAGGGAAAGAAAGAGCTATACAGGTGTCTTGGCCTAAGTGTTCATATGTCTAGGACACTAGTTCTACATGTCTTTTTTCAGATTTTTTATTGTTGGTTTTATTACTACTATGTGGCAGAGAGAAGTGCAACTCTGCTTCTTCTCCAGCCTTCTTTTTGGCAGGTGCCCCCAGTGCTACAGACAGGTGGTCTATTATAGACTATATGATTGAAGTCAGGGATATGCTTAAGCACTTTACTAAACTGAGGCCTCATTTCTGAAGTAAGAAAACTGTTAAAAACCCTACATAAAACTTTCATCTGCTTTGAACCCTGAATTATGCACTGTCAGAAAGTGCTTAAATCAGGCCCACCAATGCGGAGGGGCAACAGGGACTACTGCCTTGGGCCACAATGATTCAAAAGGGCCCGGAGCTCTTTCAATCAGTGCAGGAGCCCTATGCAGTGCGTTCCAGTCAGCACTAGGGACTGTGGGGAAAGGGGGCACCGTGGTTTGAGCGGTACAGGGCTGACTGCCCTGGCCCTGGCCTTTCCTCCTAGGGCCCCACCCCTTCTGGAATTGTAGAGCTTCCCCACACCTTGCTCAGGGGCCTGGAGAGTGTGCCGGTTCCCCTAGCTCCAATATGCAGTGATGAGAATGACATAAGATGACAGATTAGAACTAATGTCCCAGACATATGAACACTGAGGCACAGATATTTAAAGATATTTAGGTGTGGTAGCCCTCAGCATTCTAACATCTAACTGATTTAGGCTCTTAGGTGCCTAAATCACTTTTGAAAATGGTCTTTATGCAAAGCATGACAACACTTGTGTCCTTTTAAAAAGCTATACTTTGGTGGCTTCCCAAAATATCATTTTTTAAATATTGAAAATAATTGTATTGAAATGGGCAGAACACAACCGTGATAGAGTGTTGACTTTTATAAGATTAGGCTGACAGTGCTGAGTGTAAAACCTGATTGCCACATTAAGTTCTAAACAAAACTTTATATCTACATCAGCATTTTCTCTCACTCAAATACTTATCGCTTCACTGGACTTTGTATGGGCTAGGAAATATTTAAATCAAAATGAGATAAATGGAGAGAACTGCCAAAAAATGCCTCCTTAGGTCAATGTTATTTGAAACTATTTGAGCAAACATAACTGATATAAAACAAGGCCTTCTAGAGACATTTTCATCCATAGACTCACATTCTTCCTGAAGACTGTACACTGAAAACTGCAATGGAAAATAAAGTGTTCTGGTTACTGACCCTTTCACTCATTGTAGGACTCAGCAATGCCTTGCTGCGTAAGTGCATATTTAAAACATCATGGTCAGGGGGGTTGCCATGCATATGCTCAAACCACCTGAAATTAATCAACACTAATTTTGAGTATTGTTAAATAAGGTATTTCTCAAAGATCCTGTTTCATAATTTTAGTAATGTTAAATTTTAAAGCAACTATTATGTTCAGTGTTATGTTATGTTGAGATGCAAAACTTAGTGTACTTTGTCCCATAATGACTCAGAATGGGAAAGAATGAAAATTAGGACCCCTCTAATGTTTTTTCTTGTCATGAGGGAGAAGGAGGTAGCCAAGATTTTTGTTTCTTCCTGTCATGCAACGTTAACTAGACGTGGGTCTGTTTTTCTAATAATAATGTTTTTATCTGGAGAGATTTGTCCACATAGGGCCTAATTTTGATATGTTTGTGTAGTGTTCTACTGACTTCATGGAAAGCTGTTTGTATCCAGGGAAAAAATGAGTCCAGAGGTAGGAAAAATTGACTTGGAGGAATTAAGTCTAATACAGCCTTGTGGCAAGGTGAACTACCTAATGTATTTGCAGAATATTGCAATTTATGGCAATTTATGTCTTTGCATTTGAGAGAGTTCTTTTGCAAATATGCTTGACGGGATGCTTACAAAACAGATCTACATAATAAAAAGATGACCCTTCATGTCCCTAGAATGTACTTACTGTAGTCTTTGGGACCCCTGGCTTGTGCATGTTTGGCCAACTACTCACAAAAGAGAACACACAATTTGCAACAGTGCCCAAGTAATTTTTAATAATGCGAAGCATATTTTACATATTTTTTTTCTTATTTTTCTATGCAGTTAATTTTCGTACTAAGAAATTATTTCTAAATAACTAAATTCAAAATAATAACTCCTGAAATAACTATTTTGAAATAAGTTTATTCACTGAGGAAAGCAGGAGTACAGATTTCGAAATAACCACCCCATAGTGTGGGTGTTCTGCTTGTTATCTGGAAATAAGGGGGTTATTTCAAAATAACTCCCTAGTGTACACCCAGGCTTAAAGAAAAAAATGTCAGTTACTTTAGAACCAGCATTAAGGTTTTGCAAATCCTGTTGAGAATTATTTCATAATTTTATACATTTTAAAAATGTATGAACTTGTTTTGGATTTAAGTTCCCAGCAAATCAAACATGGCAATATTTTTGTATTGTAGGGGAAGCAGATAGTGGAGCTATACGTCTACCTTGGAATTTTATACTACTGCCTAGCCCCATATCATCTGAAAGCCTTCCATGAACATAGACCAGCAATCAGTGGCCGGGACTGATTAATCACCTGTGAAGCTTTGCTGCTCCACAGCTTAGAGGGAACACTGGTGACAGGAAACTGGACTCATTTAAACTGTGAATTAGAACATAGTTCTCCAGCAATATAAGCCTAAAGTAATGCATTTCACTACTTGGTCCCATTGCAGAGGGACTCTTTTGAGCTGGGTCTATCTGGACTTCTAATACTCCTGTCATCTGAAGAAGTGGGTTTTTCCCACGAAAGCTCATGATACCATCTACATGTTTTGTTAGTCTTTAAGGTGCTACCAGATGATTTGTTGTTTTTAAAGTTTTTCCTGTTACAGGCTAACTTGGCTTCCCCTCTGAAGCTTTTATAATACATTGCTTAGGCACCTCTGCAGTGCCATTCCCTCCCAATCTGCAGCCCCCTGCTACTTGCCTGGGTACTTCTCAGATCTGTGGTACCCCTGACTTCTGATCCACATGTGCATGAAAGTGTAGTTTACAGCACAGTGCAATTTATCCCTTCCAAAACTGAGGCATCCTCATTTAATGAAAAATGTCAGACTATTTACCTTGTACTTTGTTTTAAATAGCTCCAGGAGCATGCGATGTGCAACCAAATGCAAGAGAAAACTGTGGGTATCCAGGCATCTCAGAAATAGAATGTGCTGCAAGACAATGCTGCTTTAATTCAAATGCCCCAGATAGCCCCTGGTGTTTCAACCCAGTTGCAACGGAAGGTAAGTGTGTGAAGGATGACAGTTTTTCAGTGCTGGCAGACTGACTTTTATTTGCATAAATCCCAGTTCTGCAAGGTGTTGAGCTCCTTTACCTTCCATTGAAGCCAATAAAGTCACTATCAGGAGAGTTCCATGATTAGATAAATGTCATAATAAGCTAGGAATTGGTGCTGTCAGAGGTGCTGAAATAATTTGTATTGTGTGTGTGGGGGGGGGGGGGAGGGACTATTGCACCAAACTATAAACCCAGCATATAATGGAAACCATTTCCCCAGTGTTCCCTCTAATTTTTTCCATCCATGTGTGGGATACATTTTGTCATGTGCACTGAGGCATGTGTGGATGTGCACCAGAAACACACGCTGCTGGCTATGGACATTGGACACTCTGCCTTTCAGCTTGGTGGCATCTGAATCTCTCGGACGTGGCCATCCAAGCACTCAGCTTATAGGGGACACTGGTTATCAGTCATCTCCAATTAATAGATACATTTTAAAAAACAGATGAGGAAAGAGGAAAGATGGAGGGGATTTGGGAGGTTGAGAATCTTGTTTAGACTGGTTTTCAGCATATGCCTCTCAATTATTTTTCCATCTCCTTCCTATTCAACATATTCTGGCACCCTTTTATGTGAAAATATTTAGAGTTCAGTTACTAGTTTGTTTCTTCTATGGAGGGCAGGGGAAAATTAATCTTAGTCCTAACTTTCAGAATGAGATCACAGTGTTTGTGGGTTTTGTTAATACAGTAGAGCTTGAGATCAGTAATGCCCTATGCAGTAATCATTTTAATTTTTTCCTTCTCCACCCAGAATTTCAACTATAAAATGGATCTTCTCTAGAAACCTTCCTCTCACAATGGAGTTCTTCATTCATGACAGTGACAGAGTGCTCACATCTGTACAATGTTTGCAATCTGTAATGATGCTGATTTCCAAGCAGGTCATTTCTGATCCCTCTGTTTTCTTCACAATGACACAGTTTTCCACTGCAGTCTCTTTTCTATACTTCAGTAATATGTACCTGCCTGAAACAATAAAACAGTAAAGCAAAAATTGTGAGATGCTTCTTTGGTATTTTTGTGCTCCAAAAAGTTGCTCTTTCCTGCCCTGGGCTTTCTCTGTCAATCCCTTAGCCAGCTTGGGTCTTCTCCCCACCCCCTAGCCCTCCTGGCCAGTAGGTGCCTTCTCTCTCCTCCCAGCCCCCTGGCCAGCAGGCTCCTTTTCTCCCCACCCTCCACCCCGTCCCAGCCCTCCCTGCTGGCAGGTGCCTTTCCCTCCCTCCCAGCCAGCAGAGCTTTCTCCCCCTTACTCCCCACCCCCCATGGTACTCCATCCAAGGGCCAGGGGTGGGAAAGGGTTTGCGGAAGGAGGGCTACTTACCTGGTCTGGTGGCAGGCAAGGTGGCGAGCCCCAGCTCTGCTGGCTACTGTCTTGGTGGCGCAACTGTCCCCAGTTGTCACTCTGCAGTATAACTCTCTGCTCTCTGCCCCCAGTTGTCACTCTCAATATTGTGTCCCTCCATGTTATGGAACAGTCCAGTTCCAGGCATTTCTTATTTTCCTGACACAACCAAACCCTGACCTTGCTTTAAGTTAGGAGAAGAGGAAGCTGCATGCCGAATTCGATGGTGCTAACTCATCATTTAGGAGGAGTTTTTGAACAGACTCACAGATGGACCGACAAACAGAGACACAGACATTTCTAAAATATGTAGATAGATAAGGCCTTTGAGTCATGTCTCTTTGCATTCAAACTTGCCCTTTACACCCTTTTTTGTGTCTCACATCTCTCCTGGGATTGCTCTGAAACAATATATGCAACCCACCCCGGGAGATGATATTGCTCTGGCACTGTGTAGAGTATCAACAACTGCCATAATCAATACCCCCCCACACACATTTCTTTATGTTGTATTCTGTTTGCCTCTGCTGTGATAGTGCTACTGTGACATTATTGGATTGCAATATGAATGTACGGATAGATCATTGTTGCAACCACTGTTACATGTTTGCACGAAATGGGCAAAGTAAGATGTATATGAAAAGCTGATGATTTCCTGATTCTGTTTATACTATTCACATGTAAGTACCGTTTTCTATTTGAAGTTATGAGAATTGGCTATATATATATTTATATATATTTCAAATGTTTGCTTCTGGGGCTACATCTACACTGCAGGCTTCTTGTGCAAGAACTTTTAATACAAGAGTTCTTGCACAAAAAGTTCTTGCGCAAGAGCATGTCCACACTGCCATGTGCTTTTGTGCAAGAGATGTGCTTTTGCACAAGAGTGTCCATGTCAGTGTGGATGCTCTCTTGCGGAAGAAAGCTCTGATGGCCATTTTAGCCATAGGAGTTTCTTGCACAAGAACTCTTGTTGCCCATCCACACATGCCTTTTTGCACAAGAACTCTTGTGCAAAAAGGCTTATTCCTCATAGAAAGAGGAATAACTCTTGCGCAAAAAGCCCTGTGTTCTTACGACTTACTGTACTTTTTCTTGCGAAAGAATGCGCTTGTAGTGTGGATGCTCCGCAAGTTTTTGCACAAAAACTCTGCAGTGTAGACATAGCCTGGGAGATATCAACAGAAGGATGGACCAGACTATTGTGAGAAGACTATTAGTCAAGTGAATAGCAGTACTTTACTGACAGTGCACCTTGGGTGGTGCCAAGCTACACTGGATGAGCTTTCATGTGACTGTTCGGATTAGCACATTGGCAATGGCTGCTGCCTCAAAAGGACTGAGTCATGCATGGGCAGGTGACATTCTTATGTGACAAACTCTATCTTGGGACATACTTCTACAATGGAAGTCATTTCACAGGAGCAAGGTTATAAAAAGGGCCCTCAGGGTTCCTCCATTTGTCTCCAATCCAGCTAATCACCTGTGATGGATCTCTGCTATGAACTGAAGCCTGACAGGACAGTCGATCCATCCTAACTGAGCATATATTCCAAAGACTTGAACTAAGACAGCAGATTATTCCCTCTCTGCTACAAGCCTGCCCCAAGAGCTTTGCAACTGGTGTATATAATTTGATTCCTTTAACAATTTTAACCTCTCACTTTTTCTTTCTTTCTTCTTATTAATAAATCTTTATATTTTAGATTTGAAAGGATTGACTAACAATGTGCTCTTTTGGGTAAGATCTGAGTTATAAATTGACCTGGGACTATGGCTGATCCTTTGGGATCAGAAGAACCTGTTCTGATTTGGTGAGACTATCAGTGCAGTCCTTGCTGTGTGCCTACTCTTGGCCAGCAGGCCCGCCTCATCCCCTGCCCCGTTTCCAGACAGGTGGTGGATCTTTGTGTCATCTCTGCCGCCCTTTACATGCTCCCCCTCTCACTGTCCTCTCTCTTCTGTGCTCCTTCACCCCCTCAGCCCTGCTGCTCCCCCATACTATCCTTCACAAGCAGGGTGCATCCTGCTCCCAGCACTGCACAGAGAACCAGCCCCTGGTCAGATCATTCAGCTCAGCAACAGCCTGGCTGGCGGGCTCCTTCCTCTCCCTTTCCCCTGCCTCTGGCTGGGCTGGCAGCCCTGGAAAGCTCAAGACCCTCTGGCCTGGGGTGCTGCCCAGGAGGAGCCAAGCCCTGCATGTGCCAAAGCCTCACACAGTGCTGGCACAGGGAACCGCTGGAATGGTGTGGAGGAAGCTATTTCCAGCCTGTTCATGCCCCAGTCCTGTAGGCTCTGCAGCAATCTCCAGGGCAGGGGTGCTTAGCACCCTCTTCAAATGCTACCTCCTCCCTAGGCCCTGCCCCATGGTTAGCCCTAAGACTGCAGGTCAGGGGCTGGGCCTCTAGGGATGTCTTCTTTTGGGTGCTTCACCCCCTCACCCTTCCTGGTCTCTGGGCAGGGAAGTCCCTTGGGGACCCCAGGTTTATGTTTGCACTTGAGTTTGGAGGGTCTAGACTCTGGAGGGTCTAGACTCTAGAGCGTCTCTTGGGCTCCCATCCCAGCTTCTTGAGAGCTGGTTACCCTAATTCAGGCATACAAGTGACCTAATTTTGCAAGTGCAGAACACTAACAGTTGACTTAAATGGGAGCTGAAAAATTGTTCCACTTTGTTACGTACCAATGTTTGAAAAATTTAACCTAGGGGCTTGTGTTGAGACATATTACTACTTGAATTAATTCAGCTTATACTTAGAAGCTAAGAGTCCTGCTATCGATCAAATTTTGACTTATGCTGCCATCTACTGAGGGTTTAAGATTTCATAGGTCTTCTATTTTGCGTCACTAAAAGTTGTTGCTGTGGAAAAGGCTCACTAGGATAAATTATTCATGGCAGTCACATTGGTTAACAAAAAGTGAGTTGGCTTCACCAGGGAATAACTGCCTCACTTCTTACTCTTTGTTTGGAAAAGACTGAAAGAAACTAAGGAGCTTTGTTATGTTTTAGCTTCCTAACAATGTGAGGCATGTTACATGCAAAAGGACTTAATATTTCAAAACCAGCTTTCTGTGTCAAAAGCTAAACACAGCTAAATTAGGTCACAAAATTCATTAGAAAGCTCTGACAACCTTGGTAGCAATGCAGTGTAATACACGCCAATGGTAAATGTACAGCTCCTCACTCTATCCTTTACAGACAGATAAATCCTTTCTCTGATTGTGACACTGAAAGCTGCATCGTCCGAGTGCTGCTTTTGTCAGTACTGCCAGTTTATTGATGTGTCGTTCCTACCAACTTGCCAAGAGCATTTAGGGATAAAATCCCACACAGATCTTTGAAAATTTAGGGATAAAGCTGCCTCCTTACCTCTTCTCCCACACAATGGCAGATTAATGTCTGGGCCAATGGGGCCTGTGCCAAGAAACCCTGGCCAATTTGTGAGCCCCCAGAAAAATCTCATGATGCTAGGGCAGGATGATTTAGCTGCTGCATCCTCTGCTGTGCTGCCCATGCTGGGGGCAAGACTTCTTGAATGAACTGGTAGAGAGATCAGCCAATGAGTGTGGCTAGAGCGAGCAACAGCAGCTACCATCTCTTCCTCTCCTGCTTGTTGTTTCCTTTGCTGCTGCCCACATGGGCTTCTTGTTGCTGCTGGTGATGGGGGTCTCTCTGCAACCTGCCACGTGTAGCTGGGCAGCCAGGTGTAAGTGGCAAAGGAAGATGGGGAGCACCACCTCCTGCTGCATCTCCTCCAGCTCCAAGCTTCACAGAAATGCTCACTCTCAGCTGGAGACCTATCACCCTGAGCCCGAGCTGAGCTGTGAGGATATGATCTGCAACCTGGAGTACATCAGCGACCAGGAGAACATTGATGGTAAGGGGGGGAGGGGAGAGCGCTGTGAGCTGGAGAGCTGGGGAAATCCCTACTACCTGAGCCCACAGGGGCAGCCCTCAGGGAAATGCAGCCCCCCACAAGCACGCAGGCTGTCAAGAGGAAGGGACTCTCTGCTGTCCTGTTCAATGGGACAAATATGTAACCCTTCCCCCAGTGTCCCCTCCCCCATGCACACACTCCATGGGTGCTCTTGTCACCTCTTCCTTGCCTCTCAATGTTAAATCACTTCTTTCCTCCCTCCCGCATAACCAATTCTCTCCCCTCCTCTTCCCATTTTCTTTTTCTGTGTCTTTTGCTGGTTGCAAAATACATGGCGAGAGAGACGCTTCAGTTTTTATGCCTCTTCTGTGTTTTGAGGCCTTTGGATGATCTGTCCTTGCATGGCACAATGCAGCATTATTTAACCCATTTTAATATGTCATGATATATCCCTATTTACCCCCACCTGCACCCTCAGAACTTTGTGGATCCCACTTCCCCATGCACATGGTTCACAGCCTTGGGATCTCAGTGTGGATTCATGCACATTGTGATATGGCATTAGTATTGGCTGGCCTGCTCAGCTGACATGAGGCCTTCTATAGCATAGCTCTCCCACCGCCCCATTGCATGAAAGGCTACAGTGCTATTTTCCCCAGACCAGACTTTTAAGATCCTTGTGTGTATTTTCCCCCTCACCCAACATGGACTGGGGTGGCACTAGTCACACTGGTCAATGGCTTCCAGACCCAACTCACTCAATTATGAATGTCTTACACGAACTGTGGCCCACCCAAGTTTACTTACTACAAATGGTCAGTAGAATCATTGTTGACATGGACTAATGGTCACCTGTTGCTATGTGAAAGCCTAAGCCAATCCGGGTTGGGGAATAAAACATAAAGGACAAACCCAGATATAGAAGTGGGAGAAATTTATCTTGTGAGGACCTTCAGTTCCAGTGACTTTTCCCCCTTCATTACACTGATGATGAGGCACTGGTCATAGAACATAGAGCTGGAAGAGACCTCAGAAGGCCATCAAGTTCATCCCCTTGCCCAAGGCAAGACCAATCCCAATTAAATCAACCCAGCCAGGGCTTTGTCAAGCCGAGACTTAAACACCTCTAGGGATGGAGACTCCACTACTTCCCTAGGTAACCCATTCCAGTGCTTCACCACCCTCCTAGTGAAATAGTTTTTCCTAATATCCAACGTGAACCTCTCCCACCACAAATTGAGACCATTGCTCCTTATTCTGCCATCTGTCACTACTGTGAACAGCCTTTCTCCAGCCTGTTTGGAACCTCCCTTCAGGAAGTTGAAGGCTGCTATCAAATCCCCCCTCACTCTTCTCTTCTGCAGACTAAACAAACCCAACTCCCTCAGTCTCTCCTCGTAGGTCATATGCTCCAGCCCCCTAATCATTTTGGTCTCCCTCTGCTGGACCCTCTCTAATGCGTCCACATCCTTTCTGTAATTGGGGGCCCAGAACTGGACACACTACTCCAGATGTGGCCTCACCAGAGCCGAATAAAGAGGAATAATCACATCTCTGGATCTACTGGCAATGCTCCTCTTAATGCAACCTAATATGTCATTAGCCTTTTGGGCTACAAGGGCACACTGTTGACTCATATCCAGCTTCTCATCCACTGTAATCCCCAGGTGCTTTTCTGCAGAACTGCTACTTAGCCAGTTGGTCCCCAGCCTGTAATAATGCTTGGGATTCTTCCGTCCCAAGTGCAGGACTCTACACTTGTCCTTGTTGAACCTCATCAGATTTCTTGGTATAATGGGGTGATGAATATTCTCTCTTCAGTATGATTGAAAAACTGGATACTCGTTGGCTTAGTGATGACAAACTTTTTATTATGTGTGCTGGCTAATCAGAACCCAGTCTATTCTTAAAAGTGTGAATTAATGTCTACGTATAAGCTAGTTTCTGAAAAGCAGAAACACTCCTGTTAAGAGGCTGCAATTCCAGAGTCAACTGACTGAGAAACAAGGGGGGTAAAACAGGGGTGGGGAACCTTTTTTGAATCAGGGGCTCCTAACCCACAGAAAAATCAGTGGGGGGCCACACACAAGAAGCAAAACAAACAAACCAACCCCTCACTGAAGTGGACCCTAACTGAGAAGGAGAAAGACATTTGCCACATTCTCCTTGTACAACAGAGCCTTGGAGGGCTCAGGTTAGTAGATTTTGTGTGCTCCAGCCCTGTGGAGGATGGCTGGGGGGAGGCTGGAGCACCAGCATGGACTCCCCAGTGCTGGGGGTGGGGGGGAGCCCTGAGCCTTGGGGGCCGGATCCAGGCAAACCGGGACTGCATCTAGCCCCTGGGCCTTAGGTTCCCCATCCCTGGAGTAAAGGATGCTTGGGAGGAAAGAGGCTAACAATTTTTTGAGGGGGGGAGGAGAGGGGCAGGAAATGATGGTGCAATGTAATTAATCAGACCTTGAAGTTATTTGTACTGTGAGCCCGTGTAACTGCAAGGCTTTGTTACTGTTACCCTCCTATTTCCACATTCATATACTGCATCTCATCTTTACCCTGCAAGTTCTCCATGGAGCATATATTTACATAGCACCACAGCACCTACCATTATACCCACACAAGCAAATTAATTCTAAGTTCAAAGCAGAAATGCCACCGCTGCCTCGCAGCAGCTAGAAACGCATCATTCTCCACACATAGTGAGCTGTTCCATTCTCTGCAAGTGATCCAGTCAGTGAGTGTGGTTCTTGACATAAGTACAGGTGGCAGAATCAGACCCCAAATATTACAAAACTGCACCTAGTTAAGATTTGCTTACTCTTCTACTATAATTAACTTGCTCTGGCCTTGCATCAAAACCTCCTAATTTTCTTTTAAAGTTATTTTCACGACGTTAATGTTTTCAACACTGAAGGAATACATAATATGTGCTTTGTAAAAGCATACAGTAAGTATCCTGGAATTAACTGCTCATTTTATTGATTATTCATAATAACTTTGTATGTCGAAGAGCATGATACATTTCCAAAACACTTTTTAAAGACGAAGGTTCAGATCCAACTGCCTTTTAAATCAGTAGGAGCCTTTCCATTGACTTCAGTGAGAGTTGGAGCTGGTCCGAGAGCAGATCTCCATTTTTCTGAGCAATCTGTGAGACTGTATTTTATCTCGCTTATATGAGGTTTGGAAGCATGCTGATTAAAGTCACTTGCCAGCTGATTTCCAAATTAGCAAAGGTGTATTTTCATTCAGTCACTGAGACTGGCATCTAACAGCCAAGAAAACTACAATGAGACAAAGCAAACATTTAAAAATCCCAGCAACAACGACCTAGCAGTTGCTTCTGCAGCCTAGATGGAATGAAAATGGAGAATAAAGTTGAATGTTGGGTGTGTCTCTTCAGATCAAAGTCAAGGAACACTGGTGGTAAGCCTGCCTTACAGCTACCTTGTACCTACCAGATAATTTTGGCTTGCGTCTTCCTGTGCTGTGTGTAATCGCTCAGATTTCAGTTGCATTTAAGTGAGATACTGCTTTCCTTGCTATTTGCCTGCTCTACCTTGAAAACAAGACATCCAATATGTGCACTGTAAATGCTTCCAAAGATACACCTACAGAAGATGGGCTTTCAATAGACTTACCAGAAACAGCAAGTCCCTTGATTATTAGACTGCACCCAAATGCTACTCTTAGGCGCTGGTCAGCAACACAACAGTTAAATCCTATAGGTTTGCTGAGAGGCACAGGTGCTGACCCAGTTCAAACTACTCCCTTGTTGCATTCACTTTTATGCAGGTCAGTTTCAGCTCTCTCAGCCCTTCCAAGGGATGAAGGGAGCAATTGCCCAGGGGCCCAGACAATTTAAAAGGGCCTGGGAACCCCAGCCATCACAGCAGGGCTAACTCCACCCTTGATCCGTGCCGCTCCCTGAAGTAGCTGGTGCTGTGCCTGTGTCCCCCGGAGTGGGTGATGGGTTTCCATACACTGCCACTGCCCCAAGCACCAACTCTGCAATTTTTCACTTTGTAATTACTGGATCATGCTAGCACATTTTAAACCTTGCCTCCTTCACTTCAATGAAGTCTCTCTGTGCTCCTCTTCTGCCATTCACTGATGATAGCAAAGGGTTTTTTGAAACATGCCACACCTTTAAGTCTAAAATCACTAATCAGTTTGCTGAGACGGTAGCTTTTTTGTAAGGTGTTGCTGTCTGTGTCTCCTTGCCCATGGCATGTCACACCACATGTGCCATATGGCTAAGAGATATTTTGTAATGTAATCCTGTGTCGCTCCCAGTTCTTATAATTGTGACCTGAGTTTGCAATTTTTTAATTTGGTTTAATCAAGTAAGCAGCTTGTTTAATAATGTAAAAAATATGCATAGCTTTAGTGCAAAGATTTTCAAACACTGAAGCACTTCCCAAGGAATTATAGAGAAAACCTAATTAAACTGAAGTCTTTTCACCCCCAGCCTTCACAAACCTCCTTATTTATTTATTTTTTTGGTGGGGGGAGAGCTGTACATATTTTTCAAATAAACCATTGGTTGAAGAATAGAAGTCATGGCCACAGGCAAGAACTGAAAACATGCCAGTATGGTATTTAAATATTTTACACTTGTACACTATGGACCTAAAAACATCCAGCAAATTAGACTTTAACTACAAGGGCATAATTGCCCAAATGTAGAGGATAGAAATTCAATTACCTACTGGAGAATTTTCAGTCACTAGAATTATTAGACTATATCCTAAAGTATTTTTCTCAGGCTATCCCCCATCCCTTAAAGTGAACCCCTTCCCACTTATTTCCCCCCTTATATTTTCTTTCATCTTTACACCTCACTTTCTCTTTCAAGGATTGTCATCTGAACTTTGCATTAGTATATTTTTAAAAATGTAAAGGAAAACTGCAATGATTATTTATGAAATAATCTGACTTAGGAATTAAGAATGGTTTTAAAGGAATTGTCTCTCAACTTTCAGCTGATCTCCACAGGTAATAGGGTAATTCTCTGTTGAGAAGGTCAAGAAGGATCGACATGAAAATGGAGATTAAAGTTGAATTTTGGATTTTCCATCTACTAGTCAATTAGTCAATAAGCAGGGGAGCCACAGAAGGGTTAGCTCCTAGTCCCAGGAGCTAATCTCGCTGTGGCTCTGCCTTTTAAATGTATTAAGAGCCAGCAAGCTCTTACTACATTTAAAATGCTAAAGTGTAGTGGAGGAGACCCAGTGCAAGCTGGGAATCAGCTGTCCTGGCTCATGCAGCATTTCCCTGCCAGCTCTTAATATATTTTAAAGGTTGGTGTGCAGCGGGGAGACCTGGTGTGAGCTGGGAATCAGCTGTCCCGGCTTGCATTGGGTCCCCACTGCTGTGCTTCTGATTTTTAAATGTATTTAGAGCCAGCAGGGTCTTAAATGTATTAAGAGACAGCAGGACTGGGCGTGAGCCGAGAATCAGCTGATTCCTGGCCTGTGCCTGGTCCCTGCTACCCCCTGCCTCTCCTGTCCCCCTTGGAGATGGTGCTGGGGGGGGGGAACAGCTTTTAAACCAGTTCCCCCCAGCACTGGATCCTGCTCCCCCCTCCCCTTGTTGCCTCTAATAGAGGCAGCAAGCAGGGGCGGGAGAAGCTACTAGTGGAGGGACTAGTTGACTATCCGATAAGCTTTTACTTATCAGATAGTCAACTAGTTGCTTATATCCCTATTTCTGTGATGTGCATGTCTATCCACTGGCAACTTAACTATCCAGACCTCATTGCAAGCCATCAAATGGTGATAGCAGCTTGGACCCACTTTGAATCGGTGGCTAAAAGTTCCATGTATCATTATCAATTATTTGAACTATCCAGCCACCTCACAGCTGCTTTCTAAAATAAGAAACACCTAGTTTGCTATCACTTTATGAAGAGTGGATATAAAATACTGGGTATTTTGTAACATACCCACAAGAGGCAGCTGTATTAATAGGTTGCAAGCCAGGAAACCACAGCAGCACGTAAGATGCCTTTCCCCAGCATAAGGTGGCTGTCTTCGTGTGAGCAATTTGTGCAGAATTCATGTGAGAGGCACAAACAATGCAAAACCTACTGCTTTCTCTGAAGAAAGTTTTTCTGAGCTATATTGTGTAATTTTTATATATATTGTGACTTTGAAACATTGGATATACTTATAGATGGTCATAAGTGGTGTAGGTGTGCTTGGCTCTACCTCTGCAGCAGGATGTATTAGATGATCTTTAAGGTCTTTTCCAGTCATACATTTCTGTGGTTCTATACCATATTATGTTACAGTGTATGCTGTGCTATCATGCTATATGGCATGTTTTAGTTGTATCGACATGTGTGTTTCATTCTGTAACCCATGCAAAAGCAATAAAAAGGAGACTCTGATAAACAATCTTTAAGACAATGGGTAGTCTGGTGGCACCTTAGAAACTAACAAAAAGACACATAGTATCATGAGCTTTTGTGGGCAAAACCCATTTCATCAGATGAGCTCATCTGAAGAAGTGAGTTTTACCCATGAAAGCTCATGATACTATATATATTTTTGTTAGAAACGCAATTTGTTTGTTTGAACTGCAATTTGTGTATCTTTTTCCGCTTTTCTTTAGAAAGAGGCTTTTCTGAAATTTGGCACGTCTACACAGCGCTAAATTTTGGAAAAACCTGCTCTTTCGACACATCCCTTATGCCTCGTAGAATGAGGTTTACAGGGATGGTGAAAGAATGCATCCACTTTTCTGAAATTTTTTTTCTGAAAAGCGGACACGTTCCTTGGACACAGCATTGCTTTTGTGGAATACCAGAGGTATTCCAGAAAAGCGCTGCAGTCTAGATGTAGCCTAAGGTGCCACTGGACTACTCATTGTTTTTTAAAGGTACAGACTCATAAGGCTACCCCTCTGAATATCTTTAAGACAGTCTCAGAATTTAAGTGCAAAATTCAAAGCTATGTTTTGCCAATTTCAGAGCCAATCATTTACTACGCCATGAAATCCCTGAGTCACACTAAGGTATATTTTCAGCAAGATGCAAGTGGATCTGGGCTAAATCTCTCTTAATAACGAGAACAGAGCATACTTGAAAAATCACCATATATTTGTTTCTATTAATTTAGTTAACAAAAAAGTTTGATAATAGCTGTGAAGTGGATTATGTGTCTTAAATATGCACAGATCTAGGAGGAGAATAAATTTCTTGTACTCCGATCCCTGGAAAGGAAGTATAAAAACAGTCAGTGTTTTAAATTTCCTCCTCTATAATCTTTTGCTAGTATCACCCAAGTCAATATAGCACTCTATTATCAGTTTTCTTGCAGCTTTTTCTTTACATGAGACGTATAGGTGCCAAAACACATACATACACATCATCGTGAATCCTCCTTGCTTTTACCTCTGAAAGGGGCTGAATGAAACCAGAAACGACCATTGCTCTTTTCATTACATACAGTAAGTTATGAGTATGAGTGAAGAGATGATAGAAAGTAATTGCTGTTAATATAAAATACAGCCTAAGAGTCCATGGGATGGGGTACATGATTCTGTGGAGCAGGAATTTGAAATCAAGTTTCAAAAGTTCAGTGAATCAATGCTATCTTCAGATTCGCAGTTCTTCTCTCTAAAAAGTAAAAGTTTTAAAATATTCATCTTACTGCTTTGTGAAATGATTCTAAAGTCTCATGATTGCTTTAATCCACATGGGACAGTAAATGACTGCTGAAATATTGTACATATGGTAAACAATTATAAAAATGAAATAGATACTTTATCGCTAATGCTTATTTTTCTTTTTGAGAAATAAAGCCTCTTCACTTCATCAGCTGGCTGGTAGTCATCCTAAGTGGTTATCCCCTCTCTTCTCTTTGGGTCTCCCAGAGACAACTAAAATGTTGACTGTCCCAGTAAGACAGTAATACTGACTGTATAGGCATTGTTGGAGCCTTCTCATTCTGATTAATGGACATACTTGAAGTAAGAGCAAAATCTGATTATCAGGCAAAAGATGGGAGGGGGGGGAAACAAACCTCCATTTGTTCATGTATCCAGTCAAGAAACGAGGTGGTACGACTGTAGACTCCTGGTTTATTTACTTCTGCACAGCCCATCCCAAAGCTGGTAGTTCCTACCAGTTTCCAGGTGTTCATATCTTTGCATGCTAAGGGTCCCCCGCTATCTCCCTGAGAGACCAAAGAAATCAAACAAATGGTCAGCATCTCCTCCCTCTGCCCCAAAATATGAAGGATTATTTATTCTGGAGTATAGCAAATACCACTGGTAAGAGTTTCTTAATCTCTCTCCCTTCTGAATCTTATGAAAAAAACCCCCACTTATAGGGACTTTGACTTTCACAAACGAGTAACATTTCTGTGGAGTAGACATGAAATACTTTCTCTCTTTGCTGTGAAAAAGTGTTATCTACCAATTCTCATTCATACGTGCAAAGATGTAGTAAGTGTTACAATTGTTAGGGAATTGTCCATGGGAGTGATTTTCTGACGGAAAATGCAGTTTCCACAAAATCAAAATTTTCCTAGGGAAAATTTTTATTTTATTGAATTGTTTCATTAGGAAAAACAAAATGAAATCTTTAGTTTTTGATTGGTTCTACTTGAATTAGAATATTTTGAGTTGTTGAATAAACCCTATGTTAAACAATCTTTATGTAGAGTCAGTCCAGCTTTAAGCTGCATTTCCCTATTGTGGTGCATTGCCTCATGGGAGTTGTCATTCTGGTCCCCATTCTGTCTTCTGGGCTGTGCTCCTTGGCTGGACTACATCTCCTATAATGCAACGGTGTTCTCACTGCGCAACATAGTGCATGATGAGAGTCACATAACTTAAGGAGCCATAAGAATAATGTAGTCAGGCCAGGGAGCCTGGTACATAGAGAAGAATGGAGCCATTTGGCAACCTGAACCCATAAGCAAATGTACCACAATAAGAAAATGTAGTTTAATGGTGAACTGACTTGAAAGAAGTATTTTGGGTCAATTCAACAAACCAAACTATAACATTTCTATTTGGAAACACTGATATATTTTGTTTTGACGTAAAATATTGAAAGTTCCAAATCAAAATTTTTCAAAACTTCTTTTTGTTCTGTGTAAAATTTTTATATTTTATCTTTGTCGCAATTCAAAATAAAAACAAATATTGAAATATCAGAATTTCTCATGGGATGGCAATTCTGATTTTTGTTTAGCTTTACTCAGCAATCACACTACATGCAATAGTCAAATTAAAATCTCACAGAGCAAACATCAGCACTGTTCCATGTTCCTATAATTGTGGGACACTATTTGCCCATGATTTTCTCATTGTTTTATGGTCTCAGAAGTAGAAGTCCTGAATTTAACCCCCCAAATTGGAGTCTTTATAATGTTGGAACAAACATTACTTGAGGATTCTTTGGGATATATGGACAAAGAATCTATTTAGAGATGCATAAGGAGTGGGTATCTGCTTTTCCTAACTGCTCATGGGAAATCCACAAATATCAATTTATATGTTGTGGCCCAAGAGGACCCATCATGAATGATTCACTACTGGAGATGCCATTTATGAAATTGCATTGCTACACCTGCTATGTACTGTATGAATACAGAATAATAGATGGGAATAGTCAAATTCCGGTGGTACTAGTATATCCGTGGTTCATCAGTGATGACAGTACTTGAAAGTCCTCTAATTATCCCATATCTATTAAGCCCATCTCTTTTTCTATTTAACTCGACACTCTCAGCAGGCCTTTTATGTCTGGGGATACCACTTCCAAACATGAATGTTCAATGCAAACAGCAGGGCTATTAAATTGATGCATTTTATCCCTCTTCCTCGTCCTCCATTGATAAGCTTCCGAGAGCAGGGCAATATTGCTGGTATTATTCTGTATTTAGACAACACTTAGTACGTTGGGGGTGCTCATCATCATCATCATCATATCAAAGGGATGTAACCTTCTTGCATATCAAAAGCCACCCTGATCAAACACTAGGTGGGTCCTGAAGATGGCCTGGCTGGCTGTTCAGTGTCTGTCAATTACTTGTGATTTTACTGTGCCAACAAAGTTTTTGGTAACCCTGTTATCACTGACCGTGTAGTGATAAATATACTTTGTAATTCTTTGGTCCTGTGAGTGCTCCCAAAATACAAATAATTAATGACTTTCCGTCACTAACCTGGGCTGGATTTGAACCAGTGATTTATAGATATTGTGAGAGACTTCACAATTCATTCCCAGTCCTAGGCATTTTCTAGTTTTAGTCTTTCCAAATCTAGTTCTCTTCCAGATTTACACACTTCCATTTCTCACTAGAGTCAGACAGCAAAGTGTAATGTGCTGGTTGCTGTATGTTAATCATGGGATTTCTGCACTTGCAGGTCTTATGACCTGGCTTAAGTGAGACCTCTTCCCCTTACTAGAAGAAGGGCAGAAAGTGGGTGGCATCACACTTAAGCACATAAAAGAAGTCTGAACTTATGTTAAGTACCTATTTCTTTAGAGAACTGTAAATGTACCTTCTGCAGTTGCTGATAAAGTGCACAGATTAAAAGAAGGCAGGGAGTCATACTTTCTGAATGCAAGTAGTCACAGTATCTGGTATACCTACACAGTAAATATCTGCAAATATTTTCTGAGGAAAAGGCTGGGTGTTGTTTCCTGATAATGCATTACTCTGATTTTTACAAACAATGTTAACCAGTTCAATTGTTGTTAAGAAATATCCATACCTGGCAGGTGTCCACACCTCCCTTTAAATAACCTGCACAGAGCATTGAAGAAGTTATGATTCCCCCATAGATGTCCCTGTGGTTGCAAACCTTATTAGAAATCAAAGGAACACCAGCAAAATTCATGGTCTCTGACGTATCACCTGTTTAAAAACATAGATAATTCTTTCTTTTTTAAAGTCCTACAGTTTTTACAGTGCTATTATTTCCTTGAAACCAATCCCCCGCAGTAAAGAAGAAAGGCTTAAGGATATGAAGAATTGGGAAAGCAAAGATAAAAGAATATGCTTTAACTTTAACATGATAATAAACAAACAGGAAATCTAGACATCCTGTCACTTGCCCACATTACCCAATAATGAGCTATGTCATATAGCTTTGATTGTTGTGCATTATGTGGTTCTACAACTTGGCAACTGATGACGATGGAAAGAATTTAGAGCTGGTCAAACTACTCATTACAAACAATCCTTGTTAATTCAGCCCCCCTCCCCATTTAGTTAGCAAATTGTTTGCAAACTAAGCCTGATTTTCTTTGAGTGGATACATAATTTGTAAGTATCGATCAAATTGTTTGGATGAATTGTATCAAAAATATAGTTTGCTCACACACTTTTTGCCTTGACCTATTGGCTATTCGCTGTTCACCCTGAGGGGTTGGTTGCCTCTCTCGCTTCTGTTGATTTTTCTAAGACCCCCTATCACCATGGCCCTTCCAATGTAAATGACAATTCAAAAACTTTCACTTTTATGATATGGTTGATGAAAATGATGACCTCCACGTTTCATAGTAAAGTGAACTCTTGTTCACACATGTTTTCTTTATTATTCAGCAAGCTCTAATGTACATCAGTGTAGACAATGTGCATTTGGTTCATGGAATCATGTGTACTTCCTCTACTTGAGGTTATAAACAATGAAACCAATCAAATTAGGTAAATTTAGATAAATTACTCTGGGTGGTATTTGCTAGAGATGAAATGCATAGCCCTAATTGGAGGCTTTAAATGTTGAATAGGCCTTGTTTAGACCCTCTGTACGTGGGCAAAGTTTATCCTAGATTATTAGATTATTGATGTACATAGAATTAGCTTTGTTTTCCAGGTTTTTCTGAAGATTTAATGCTGCATACTGAAACTGCCAAACACTATGCTTGCACCACATGACTTTTTTTAGTTCATCTAATTTAGAATGGACATTAAAAATACCCACCTCCTTCTGCCGTAGCTCCCCATCCTGATATCCAGCACATTTTCCCTTCTGGAAAATGTTCACCAAAATTAGGCAGACAAATTGGTTCTGTCAGGCCTATTTAAAAAGAAACAATTGCTCTTAAAATGCACAGAGGAAGACCTACACGTGGGTGTGGTTATTTGTGTGCATATGTTTTATTTTATACATCTGATTACTGACTTCCTTTGTAAAAATTCTTTGAGATCTACCTATAAAAAGTGCTATGTATGTGCTATGTACTATTATTACATATAAAATAATTGGCTCAGCTACTCACCTGGTGTAAATGAGTTTACACCAGTGGAGGATAGGTCTTGAAATATTTACAATAAGAAAGTGTAACTTCAGAAAAGCTGAAGGTGCACTAAATGGGTATCTGAGAGGAACCACTCTAAAGTTGCCATGAAGCCAGATCTGCAAAGGTTTGTTATTAAGATTATTTTTAACCAGTCTTTACTTCAGTAAGAATTTTAAGCATGCGTATGGGCTTCAGTATTGGTCTCAAGGTAAACTTGTATATGGAGGGTCTGCCTGAATTCTTCTCTGTCAGTTAGTTGGGGAGGAGGCGAGACTTCAGGAGCAAACCATATTTAAATGAACACATTTACACTACATATGTATCTAACAGACAGGAGTTGTGTAGATCCAAGTGATCAGCTCTGTCTGGTATTGGGTTACAAATCACTTTAGTACTGAAGGCAGGGGTAGTGAAATGTTGATATCAGCGTTTTTGTCTTCACTGTCTGAGTAAAGGGAAGCAGAACTATGCTTAGCATGTGCCACATGAGGGAGTCACCCTGAGCTGGAAGGACTACGTTAAGCTAGGGGCTCAAATGCCAAATCCTCATGAAAGCAGAGAGGGGTGGGGACAGGTGACCCAGCCAGGAGGTGCAGACTCTCCCTAGAGGTTCCTGGACTGGTTTGACCTATTCCTCCCCAATGTTCAAAGACAGAGCTAAAGATGTCTCATTACGAGCCTTTTGTTATAGTATTTAAAGTTCTCAGTAAGAGCTGAAATCACATGTGGAGAAGCAGTATTTCTTTCCTGCCTGCTAAAAGCTAAAAATCACTGAGACTGACCTACTAAGGTCACAACAGAAAGGCAGGTGGCAACAGAAGGTGACTGATGGGCAGCCAGCAAAAGTGATGACCAGTTGGCCAGCGGGAGTGACCAGGCAGCAAGGAACAGAAGCTGGCAGTGTGGCTAGCCAGAGTCAGTGCTCAGATGGCAGATTTCTTCCCTGGATGGGAGGTGAACTCACACAAATACTCCTCTAACCCTGTTTCCTTTCTGACCAAGGCCAGCCACTGTGAGTGGGGTGTGGAGTGGTGAGGGAGCAGAGGGGGACACAGTAAAGGAACTCTAGGTTGCAGAACTCATGAGCATAAGGCAGAAGACTCTGCCCCATGCACTCTGGGGTGTGTCCTGCTCACAGTTCTATGGTTGTGAATCCTGCTTTTGTAGCATGTTCTCTAATCAATGTTTAGTGACTTTTCTCCTTTCATTAAAACTTTCTTTTCTACATTCAGACTCTGTGCTGGTGAACAGGAAAATATTGCATCGCAGAGGCACCAGGGGACGGTGTGTAATTTAGGGATGTAAGCGACTAGTTGAGTAGGCTTATCAGGTAGTCAAGTCATTGTGGAGAACTACACGTAGCATGTCCCAAATGAGGGGGTCACCCTGAGCTGGAAGGACCACGTTAAGCAAGGCGGGGGAAGCAGGAGCCCTTGCTGCAGGGAGCTGGCTTAAAAGCCGGTTCCCCCCAGCACCATCTCCACGGTGCGTGGAGGGGGGGGGGGGGTAGGGGAGGCAGAGCCGCAGCAATCCCAGAGCTGGTGCAGGCTAGGACTGCTCAGTCCCAGCTCATGCCAGCTCCAGGAGCTACCCCCGCTATGGCTCTGCAGTTTAATTGTAGTAGGAGCCAGGCTGCCTATGCACCTGGCTCCTACTACATTTAAACTGCAGAGCCCAGCAGGAGTAGCTCCTGGACCTGGCGCGAGCTGGGACAGAGCCATTCCCTTACTGACTAATTGTGTAGTCGATACAAATTGTATCGACTATACAATTAGCCAATTGCCTGCTTCTTAACATCCTTAGTGTAATTTTCCCAGGTTACTAGGTGGAGGGAGGGGGGGGCTGAGCTGGTTCTGTGTTGTATTGTTTAAAAGGAACCCCACAGACGTTGAACCCGGCCCTGGTTGCTTCCACCTCCATCTGGCAGAAGGGTTACACATGCAATGAAATTCAATCTAACACACAGACTTGTTTGTCCTCTCATGCATAAAATCAACATCAGCATCTAAAACCAGTTTTATACAATTTTACCTGCTAAAGTACGTATTTAATAACTTATATATGAATCATGGGAGCACACTACTGCCCTCTATTGACTAAACTGTCAGGGCTCTGCAAGTGCTTTTACCTTCCTTCAATCAGCTTAGGATTAGGATATTAAATGTTGTGCAATTTATTTGACGTATGTTACTGATGACTTTTGTGTCACTGTATGTTTGCAGCTGCAACATGTTTAAATGTACTGTCACTAAGGGGGGGCACTGTAGAAATACCACTGGCACGTAGGGGCTCACAAACAGTCTAGTTTTCCAGCATGAAATTTTCTTTTGTGCAAAGCATCTGGTCACAATATGGAATCTTCCAAGTTCCCTACATTCCAGTTGTTCTAATCATATTGTGAGTAAATTTCAGAGATGGTCACGTACTGCAGAATTTTGATAAACTTTATAATATCCTAAACTTATTTGCTTTTTTAAAAAATATGATCGTTGAGACTTTGGGAAATAAAAACCTGAAATGTAATTTTTATTTAACTACAGAGGAGAAATAATTTCTAATGAACAGCCAATTGGGGAACTAGAAAACATGAACATGAGAACTGACAATATTTGTAGAACTACCCTCAGGAAGAAAGGTGCTCTCTTTGACGGGTAGAAAACAGCAAAATGCTTTTTTTCCAAAATGTTTCTGTATTTTGGTTCACCAGGCATGTCAGTTGAAGTTGGCATCCTGATCTGAAAGTAAGAGTGATGTTTGTTTTGCTTTTAATTTCAATGCATCACTTTATATTAATTGTCTTGACTTTTATTTGAAATGTTAATTCTCTGAATATATGAAAGGTGCCAGATTCAAAGCCCTGGGCACTGCAGACTAGGGATGTAATAGTGTATCCAGTTAAACGATTAACTGATAAGCAGATGCTTACTTGTTAATGCTACAAACTGCACACAAGCCTTCCCACTCCCTCTGTGGTTCTGTGAATAAGTCTTTTAATGGGCTGACTAGCAGGTTGGCCGAGTCCCGGCTCATGTTAGGTCCCAGCCGCTGCCCCCACTGCAGCTCTGCATTTAAAGTCTTCTGGGAGCTGGCGAGCAAGCACTCACAAGCTGGGACTAAGCGAGTATGCCTGCCAACAAATTCCCAAGCTCCTTTCAGTGCAGAGCAGCAGCGGTTAATTGAGTAACCAACAAAATTTTTGTCAGCTACATGGATAATGGATTCCTAACAACTCTGCTGCAGGCCTCCATATATTCACAGAATTTAGTTCAGCAGGGGCATGGGGAGCACAGACATCATTTAGTCTCAGCTGTGAGCTGGACAGGTGAGGGGCTAACTCACTCTATCAGGGATGGAAAAACTAGTTTGGAAGAATAAGAATCAATGGTTCAGATAACTAGCCTCCTCCCTCTGTGTGATTTCCAACAGCTCACATGGCTTCTATATTCATGCATTAAAATGACAACTCACTGTAAGCAGTATATAAATGGACTGGCAATATTTTTAAAGACAAGTTTGTGTCATTTAATGATACTTACATCCATGTGAACTAGATCTATTAAGCACAGGATATATCCTATTATTAGGTATTTTTAGACTAGTCCAGCTATGCTGTGAGCCTAATCCAATACCCTTTGAAATCAGCGGGACTTTCTCCGTTAATTTCAATGGCGATTGGGTCATGGCTTATGAGATGATAAAATGTGAGCAGACAGTTCTGCCTTGTACCTGCTTTGAAACAGAAAGGAACCTGCCCTTTAAAGTTCAGATCCAGTTTGGATCCAAATCTAAACTTCTCCAGAAGTGTGGCTCAGGGTTACCTAATATAAGGTCCATTTTAGACATAGGCCTGAGCTGCAATGTTTGGATGTGGACTGGATCTGAACTTCCCCAGAACTCGTTGGGGTTCCACACTGAAGACAAGAGGGTTACATCTACACTGCCAGCTTCTTGCAGAAGAACTGTTTTGCACAAGAGCTGTGCTTTTGCACAAGAGCGTCCATGGCATTGTGGACGCTCTCTTGCGCAAGACAGCTCTGATGGCCATTTTAGCCATAGGGGTTTCTTGCGCAAGAAAATCATGTTGCCTGTCTACACTGCTTTCTTGTGGAAGAGCTCTTGTGCAAGAGGGCTTATTCCTCATGGGGAGAGGAATAACTCTTCCGGAAGAAGCCCTGTTTTCCGATGCTGTACTGTAAATTTACGTGTGCAAGAACGTGCATGCAGTGTAGACACCTGGCAAGTTTTTGCGCAAGGACAGCTGTTCTTGCGCAAAAAGCCTACAGTGTAGACATAGCCTTAGGAGTTTTGCACTGACTTAAGAGGAGTTGGGATTTCTCCCCGGCATTCTGATTCAGGCAAATCTCTGTTTCAGAGGCTTTTCTAGTCTGCATTATTTGAAATTCCTCCTGACTTTTAATTTAAAAAAAAAGGAAGAAAAAATGAAAGGAGGAAAATTACCATTGAGAGCAAGTGGTGCTGCCAGCTTCATCAGTGCTATGTCATTCCCCATTGTCTTGGGTTTATAACTTCTATGGTATATAATTTTTTCCACTGCATATGGATTAGCTGAAGTGTCTTGTTGAGTCACAAAACCCACCTGCACACTCCATGAGCTAGGCAAGTACAAACTGAAATAAAGAGGTGGGAGGGAAGGAGAAATCTTTAATAAAGGTAAAGTTTTAAAATTGTCAATTGTGCCTATATGCAAAATTAATAGCTATTGGAATCAGAATATTCATAACTGATACTACTAATCAAGCTGCCTGTTAATATCAGCCATGTTTTAAACTTCACCTCATAAATATTTACACGGACACAGGTCTGCAGTGCCCAGGGCTTTTCACCACCTCCAGAGCACCCATGGAAAAAAAATTGTAGGTGCTCAGCACCCATCAGCAGCCCTCCAATCAGCTCCTTCCCTTTCCTTCAGTGAAAATAGAGGATGCTCAAAACCCACCAGCAGCCCTCCAGTCAGCTCCTCCCTCTTCCCCCAGTGCCTCCTGCCTGCCATGATCAGCTATTCAGTGGCATGCAGGGGGAGTTGGGGAGTAGTAAGGGCAGGGCATTCTCAGGGGAAAGGTCAGAAAGGGGGAAGGCAGGAATGGAGCAGGTTGGGAAGAGTGGGATGGGGTGGACTAAGGGCACAGTCTGCAGTGGAGCTGGAGTTGAGCAACCCCCAGCAACTTAGAAAGACAGTGCTTCTAAGTACAATGACTAGAGGTGCATCTACACAGCACAGTTATTTCGAAATAACTGATGTTATTTTGAAATAATGTGAGCATCTACACAGAAATAAATTCAAAATAACAGACGGCTTATTCTGTAAATCTCATTCCATAAGGAATAACGCCTATTCCAAAATAGCTATTTTGAAATAGCTGTCGTGTGGATGCTCCACTGCTGCTATTTTGAAATAGCTTCTCCCCAGTGCCTCCTGGTGCCCTAAATTGAGGTAGCATGTCCACATTAGAGGAGCCTGCCTCAGTCTAATTTTGAGTCTTCCCTGTAGTGTAGACGTGCTATTTTGAAATAAGCTATTGTGGAGTATTTCTTCCGAATAGCTTAATCTGAAATAAGTGTGCAGGGTACATGTACCCTAGCAGAGTACACTTATATAGTACATTACACTAATGTGCCAAAGGCTATAGTGGCCCCCTATTTGTTTGGTGTAGAGTAAAGTGCTATAGAGACTTACATGGTTCTCCTACCTACTTGAAAAACCACCTCTCTCCCTGTGTGACATCAGAGTGGTTGAGACCAGCTGGAGCACTCAAAATAAGTCATTAGATTTATTTAAGGGGGCCAATAGTAGGGCATTTTCTGGAGAGGGCCCCTCATTCTGGAACTCACTTCTCTCACTGGTTCACCACTATCCAGGTCTGTTGGCCCCCATTGTTCTTATTGACATCAGTAGAAGTTTGAATGTTCAGAATCTCTGAAAACAAGGCCCAATCTCCCAGGTGTGACCTTAGATTTTGATGTCACAGCAGATGGACCATTGTTAGCATATGCCTTCTTTCAACCAGTGCCTTCACTTTATACAATAATATGTGAGATACTTTCATTGGAGCAAGCTTAGAAAAATAATAAAATCATAATACAGAGCACAAAACAGTCAAATAAAGATAATTCATTCCTGGGCAAAACTTTTCTTCAATGTCATTTGACATTCTATTCCCATTATCTTTCTGCATGAAAGCAACTATCCCTCGAGTTGACACAGCCAGCTATAGGGAAGCTGAGCAAGTAAATAGATAAGATACTTACTCATAAACACAGTGGGCTGCTGTGACAATCCACCGTGGGGTGATGATGGATCCCCCACACAGATGGAATCCTTCAAACTGAAGGCTGACCTGCCATGGCCATTGCTTGGGTGATGATGCATTTCCACCAACTATGCGGGAGGAGAATCTGGACCTAGTACCACACTCTGTACGAATGGGAAGAAAGAATTGTTGGGAGAGTATTATAAACATGGTAAACACAATCCTATCTGTGTGAAGCACAACTTTATTCTTTACTTTTTTGAATTCCAGTTATTCTCAGTCTGCTTAATGTCAATCTTTGCAGTGGATGTTTCCCTTTTCTATAGCAATTGGAGTCAGGCCATATCTTGGCTCTGAGCCTGGAATTAGGATCATACTTCAAGAACACCTTCCCAGAATTTTGTGTCTCCAAGCAGTACACACAGCAGACTCAATGGCTCCCTTTGCTGCAGAGCTCTCACAGGACTTTTTAAAGATATTAACTAAATGTCTCTCAATATTTTTCTCCATCATTGGATTCAAGGTTTTTCTCCTCAAATCTGCTAAAAAAATCCAAAACCAAACAACTCTCCTCAGTTCTTTTGATGGTATCATGAGCTTTCGTGGGCACAGCCCACTTCTTCAGATGACCGGAGTTCATCTCCGGTCATCTGAAGAAGTGGGCTGTGCCCACGAAAGCTCTGATACCATCTACATGTTATGTTAGTCTATAAAGTGCTACCAGACCATTTGCTTTCTGTTTTTTTCTGTAACATACTAACTCAGCTACCCCCTGAAGCTCCAGTTCTTTTGACTTTCTCTCCCCTCAGAAATGACAATATTAAGCAGATCATAGGAGCTCAGGTCTGAGCTGGGCTATAGGTAAGATCCAGCCTAAGAAAATGTAATAGGACACCATAAAACCAGTTCCAAGCTCTCGTAAGGGTGAGGTTCACATCAGGACATTGGAGCAGGTTGCATCAAAGCTCCCTTCAGTGAAACGGAACAAAAAATCTGTGTTGTTGAGCACTGTGGGTAAATTTCAAAGCCCCCACTGCCTCTTCCTGAGAGATTGGATCCCTGTTCCTACAGCTTGAAGATCAAGCAGGAAAGTTTCTTCCCACATGTAGGTGCATCCTTTCTGTTAACAAAGAGTAATTTATCCCCAGTGGTTCTGTCTCAGTCCTCCATTGTGTTTGGTCAGTCAATCCTCACTCAGCCCAGACCTACCATCAAGGTATGGAGTGAAATGATTCAGAATAGAATTGGTTGGGAATTTTTTGATGAAATACTTTTCATCAGAAAAACACCAACTTACTGAAACCAAAACTGTTTGCAAGAAAGGCTTCGTTTTGACATTTTCTTTCAAATAAAAAAGAGTTGAAAAAGAGTTCTGAACAATTTGGACATTTTTTAATGAAACTGTCCTCCTCCCCCAATTTTCTGGCTGGAGATTACTTTTGTAATTTCAAGTAAAATACATTTTAAATGGTTTCATCTGGTTTTGATATTTTGAAATTATAGAAAATGTTTCTATTAACCCACACTGACATTCTTTTTGGAAATTAGATATTTCAGTCCAATTTGCAAGTTGAGTCAGTTTTTGATACCTCAAAAATGTTCACAGAACAGGAAAACAGTTTCTATCCAGCTTTAATTCAAATCTCATTTCAATATGGACCTTCCTACTGTCCTCTTCCAACCTCCTAGGGTTCCACAAGAAATAATACAGTGGATATGATTTTCCTCAGAGAGACATGCAGGATATGTGCCTGCAGACATCCTTTTAATCTACCTGGTAATGCACTCTCCCCTAAAAGGCCCCTCTTCGGCAGAGGAACTGGTGAAGGCTATTGCTCACAATCTGCTCTTAACAGAAGAGCACAAAGTCCTAACAATTCTTATGAAAGAGTCCTACTTCTAGATCCTCTAAAGAGAAAGAGAAAATTCTATGACTGTGAGCAAGATAACTCAGATTCTGAGCTATGTTTCCCAGAATTAACCACAAATGAGTGTTTATTTTCACAGGTGCTTCTTTTTATAGAAAATGAAAACCAAAGGGGAAAAACCCCTTGCAAAGTTGAAGAGCTGTGTAGTTTTTCCTCACCTTGCTTATGAGAGTGTGATTAAGGTGAAGTGAGAATTCTCTATAAAGGCATTCCTATACCGAAGGACTAAAAGATCTTCGTGACTCTGCATAATGTTAGGCCTGCTTCAAGTTTCTTAGTAAAGGGCATTGTCATACCATCTGAGAGAACAGTCCTGTCAAACCCACAGAGAGAACAAAATCATCACTCAGACTAAACTTGGATACCACAGCCTCAGCCCAGAGCATACTGGCTACCAGTTTCTTTATTATGAAGATTGTGCTCAGTGGGGAGGCCATCTTGAGTATTCACAGAACAGAACTGAAAGAAAACACAAGAAACTCTTCTTTAAACTAGATTTGCCTGGCACTTGTTTCCGGACTGATGCTTCCTCTGACTCCGATTTGCCGTATATTTAAAATTTCCAATAAGCAACTATGGCAGCATCTGAAGAAATTGGAATTGCTGGGTAGCATTTGTTATCCTTCCAAAGGTTTTGTTGATAAGCACTTTGAGGAGCATAGAGACAAAGCAGTCACTGAAGCATTCGGCAAGGAAATAATTTCCACCCTAATTCCAGTGAGACTCTCTGAACTACCTTGGCTAGGCAGCTGTTCCCTTTGAACCTGCTGCTCCTCCAGGTTCCTATGTAGTGATCGCCCATTGGGAAGAAGCCATTGGCTGCTTTCCTAAGACCATTGCTGGGATTCTATGGAAAAGTGTCAACTGGCTCTCAAGTCTGAGCAAATTTCTCTCTCACCCATTCTCATGAGGGGCGTGTCAGGGTGGGCCCTCATCTGGGAATGAACCACCTCACAGAGTGAGCGCTTGAGTCCGGGAAGGATATCCAATTGAACACACTCTTATTCCACAAACTCAAGTCTATCTATTTCCCCAAAGTAAATTAAAATATATCAACATTATTAAGTATCAGAGGGGTAGCTGTGTTAGTCTGAATCTGCAAAAGCGGCAAGGAGTCCTGTGGCACCTTATAGACTAACTGAAGTGTTGGTGCATAAGCTTTCGTGGGCAAAGACCCACTTCATCAGATGCATCTGACGAAGTGGGTCTTTGCCCATGAAAGCTTATGCTCCAACACTTCAGTTAGTCTGTAAGGTGCCACAGGACTCCTTGCCGCTTCAACATTATTAACAAGACCATATCAGAAGATTGTCAGAAGATGAAGGTACAATAGTTCATCTCGTATGTTTTGGAAAGCCGTTGTTAGCCAGTACATATATGTTGTGTTCACCACATTATTTTATCTTTTTCCCACAATACTGTGCATTTCTGTTCACTCATGTCAAGATATATGTCCCACAAAACCCTGCAAAACTGCCAGCTTTGGGTATGAAAAATATGAAATCTATTCAAGTCAAGGTATATTCATTCCTTGTCCTGGTAGAAGTTGGTAGTTACTTCCACAGATAACTGAATGAAATTGAAAATTTAAAACCGGTTAACTGACAGACCTCAAAATGTAATTGTAAACCTGAAATCATCATAAACTTGGGTTTTTCTCAGGAGGCAGGGATGGGCGGGGGGCACAGAATCAGTTCTTGGCCTATACTATCAATGACCTGGACAAAATTCACTGAAAGTTTACAAAAGACACAAAAATTGGGGGAGTGGCTCATAATGAAGAGGACCCATTAACTGATTCAGAATAATCGGGATTGCTTCATAAACTGGGCACAAGCAAACTGTGTGTTTTAATACAGTTAAATGTAAATGTATATATCTGGGAACAGAGTATCCTGTGCTAACTTACAGGATAAGGGACACTGTCCTGCTAAGTAAAGATTTTTAAAAAAGATTTGCAAGTTATGATGATTAATCAGCTGAACCTGAGTTCACTGTGTGATGCCATGGCCAAAAGAGAGAATGTGATCATGGGATGCATAACAGGGGAATCTGGAATATGAGTAGAGAAGTTATTTTATGTCTATATGTGGCACTGGTGTGACCACTACTGGAATACAGTGTCTAGTTCTGGTGCTCTCAGTTCAAAAAAGTTGATAAGTTGGAGCAGGTTCAGAAAAAGAGCCATGAGTATGTTTAAAGGATTAAAAACATGCCTTATGGTGATAGATCCAAAGAGCTAAGTTTAACAATGAGAAAGTTAAGGGGTTTAATTACATGATTACAGTCTATAAGGATCTATATGGGGAGCACATCTTTAATAATGGGATCTTCAACCTAGCAGAGAAAGGATTAACGCGGTCCACTGGCTGGAAGATGAAGCTAGACAAATTCATTCTGGAAAGACAGTGCAAAATTTTTACAGTGAAAGTAACTTTACAAAGTGTTGTGGTGGCTTCTACATCATTGATAATATTTAAATCAAAATTGGATGTGTTTTGAAAAGATGTACACTAGGAACTATTTGGGGAAAGTTCTTTAGCCTGCTTTATCATAAATTTGTGGTTCCTTCTGGCCTTCCGGTATGGTATCCAAAACAGAGATAAGGAAAGTTATGTGGTACCAAAAAACTGTGCATATCAGTTTTCTGGCAATATGCAGATTCATATCATGATCTTGCTCTGTGTAATACACATCCTATAAAATCATATTTCAGCTTCACATTGATAGCTCTCTTCCTGTAACTGAAAATATCTTTTAGTTATGTCATCTCTTCGACAAAGGGGACTTTGGGGCTTGGCATGCTCTCAATGAAACACTCTGTCAACTATGCTAGTTAAGGATCCTCCATCTGCAAGATGATCATACTAAAGTGAGTGCAGTCTTCTTGATATAATAGAAAGTGGTAATGTTACCCTTCTGGTTAAATCCAAACCTCTTAAGAAAATAGATATGAGCAGAACCCAGGGGGGAATAACACACAGGCTTAGGCCAAAGATCTGGTTGGTTTCTATTCCCCATGGAAATGGAGACAATCCCCCTCTAAAGGCTCTCTGATATGGAAGGTCCTAGATTGTAAATTCATAGGTAGGACAAAATTTTCCCTTTTCCCTCTTCCCTCCCCAGTGACAATTACCTAGACTTATAATATCCATTCATTGACAGAACTCATTCAGTATCCTTAAATAGTTGCTTCCTCACTTGTACATAAATCCTCCCGATATATGCTTCCATACCCCATCTCTTGCCTCCTCACCCCACAACTTCTTCTCTGGCTTTCCTTGAAACTTTACTTACCAAAGGCAGTTCTTCCTGAACCTCACAAAAACATTACCCACAGTTTACAACATGGCAATATACTCCTGGCTTTTCTTAGAGTCCTCTTACATGAGCCAACTGCAAAGGATGTAACTGAAGATAGTTTTCGAACTGTTACTTTTAATTTTCGCAAGCACTTACCCAAACATTTTAGGGTGATTATGTTGCCTGAAGTGCACTCTTCTCTAAGATAGAAAACAGTAATGTTAGTCCCTAAATATGCTCTTTGCTTTCTCAAGTTTCTGGGACAGATATCTGGTTTTGTTTTTAGGGTCTAATTAAAAGACTAAGCACTGAATGTTGTGTGTGTCTATATCTATAATGCATAAATATCCCGTGTGTCTAGGTATGTGCATTTGTATGAATATATACAATACAGCTCAGAATATATCTACAGATGCACAAAGGGCCTGATCCAACATCCACTGAAGTCAATGGAAGCCTTTAGTTTGATTTTAATGGGTTTGGATCAAGTTCCTAAAACACATGAACTCTCATTCTTTGGAGAACAAGTAATGAAGTTGTGAATGAACCTGGATCTCTGCTATATAACAGCATATGACATTTATGAAGGTCTACATGCCTGAGAAAAGATGTAACTTCTTGAGAAAATAAGCCAACAAACTTAATCTATGAACAATTCTTACTCCATTATCTAGACCATTTAGATCACCATATATATTCTGATTTGCTTAGTAACTTTCCTCCATTTCCCTAAACAATCTGAAACATACCTTAAGTGTGATACATTGTGTAAGGATGTCACTTGATCTGCTGATAACCAATGACTGGCAGAAACAAAATGTCTTTGGAACTCTTCTTCAATTGCAGCTGCAGGCAGATAACCTGAACTCACATAACTGCAAATAAATCATAAATTTAGCTTGCTGATTTGGAATTTCCTATAATACTTTTAAATAATTCAGTGTGACTATTACTAAAAGATTCAAAGTAGTAAATGTATCAGTCTAATGCTAACAGCATATAAAGCAATACAGTCATTGCTCAGAAAGGAAGCTATTTGTCTTGCAGTGCCTGCATCAAACTGCCATTAAGATGTATAAAAGTTTCAGAAGGGTAGCCGAGATAGTCTTTAAAGTGCTACCAGACTATTTGTTGTTTTTTTATTAATATGTATGGAAATCACACATACTGAGAACAGAGCAGACTCCCTAATATGACAGAGAAAATAGGTTATAATTCTAATTTTGTACTGAACTTTTTACCTTTAATTGATCAGTAATTTTTGCAATACTAACATAATTTCTTCCTTTCCCTCTAGAATAAAACTTAGGGTGTGTCTAGATTACAGGGTTTTGTCGACAAAAGTGGACTTTTGTTGACAAAACTATACCTGCGTCTACACTACCGCCGAGTCCTGTCGACATAACGTCAACAGAACTCGGCAGTTTTGTCGACGGCGGTAAACCTCATTCTATGAGGAATAACTCCTTTTGTCGACAGAGTTCTGTCGACAAAAGGCGTTATTACATCTACGCTGTCCTTTGCGTCTATACTCTCATGTCGACAAAGCGGCTTGCTTTGTCGACAGAACTTGATGTAGTCTAGACTCTCTTTGTTGACAGAAGCTTTGTCGACAGTATCTGTCAACAAAGCCTCTGTCGACAAAAGCCTGTAGTCTAGATGTACCCCCAGTTTTTATTGAAGAGGAGGTACAGAAATAGTAACTATTTTTAATTCAACACATTTTGCTTTTTTTCAGTTTAAAAAATTTCCAAGAGTGATTTTTTTCATATGTCTTCAAATAATTTTTGGTCTGTTAATTTCTTGTGACTAACTCATTCTGAATAGTTGTTAGTAAAATTCAAGCTGTGTTGGTTATACTTAATTGGAGTCACTTTGGCTATGTCTACACAGCAGCGTTATTTCAGAATAACTGACATTATTCTGAAATAACATAGTCAGCGCCCACACAACAAGCAGTTATTTCAACATAATGTCAAAATAATGTCGAGCTGGAGGACTTTTTACTCTGACTCCTATAACCTTCATTTTATGAGGAGTAAGGGAAGTCAGAGGAAGAGTGCTCTCTCTCGGACTTCCTGCTATGTAGACAGAGCCAAAAGCTGAAAAAAGCTATTTTGACTTAAGCAATGGAATTGACATAGCTCAAGTTATATAGCTTATTTTGGCTTTAGCCCTGCTGTGTAGACATACCCTTCATGTTTATGTATTGAACAGATATATGTACATTTTAAAGTCAGTTTTCTGGTGCACATACTCACTTATTTTCAAATGTTACCTGTCATAAATGTTTTCCAATAGTAACTTAATTTTTTCAGTTTCAATCAAGGAAACACATTAGCCAGGATATTTACAAAAAACAAACACAGAAAGGATGGGAACCCTCTCAATGTGAGTTACTTTAAAAATTTCAATCAGAAAATCTTTTGCTGTATTTTTCCCAATTCTCGGCTGAAGTTTGTTGCCTGTGAACTGACTGAACAGAGGTGGATGATATCTGTTGCATTGCAGTGGAGTGGAAATACCAATTTGTGGTGAAATTTGAATCTGGAAGTTAATATTCCAGGAGCGTGGCACCTTATTTCTGTAGGGTCACATCCTGCTGTCTGCTGTGAGGTGTACTGGGAAGCAGCATAGAAGAATTAGCACCTAAAAGGAACTTGTTACATCTGCCAGCCAGGAACCTTACTCATAAGTACAGAGGAACAGTCATCGTGGGTCAGGCCAAAGGTCCATCTAGCCCAGTATCCTGTCTTCAGCTGTGGCCAATGCTAGGTGCTTCAGCGGAAATTAATAAAACAGGGCAATTATCAAGTCATCCATCCTCTGTTGTCTAGTCCTAGCTTCTGGGAAGACCAATTTGCTCCCATGGTGCAACACAGTTGCCTATTTTGAGTCATCTTCTCTTACATCAACAGGAAGTGTCGCTTTCTCACCACTCCACCATCTCCTTCCTAGCCTCAGCAGTGTAACTCCTGTCAATGAGAGGGGGATTTTCCTATACAAGCTCTTTGTCATTCACTCTGTAGTATATTTTGAAAATAAAGCCACCTGAATTCATCCCTTTGACGTTGAATAGTCAAGTCATATTTTCTCCCAATGCCAGAGATCATTTGTTTTAGTAATGTTTACATTAATGTTAACACTGTATACAAATTAGAGTACATTCATTATACAAGGACACTTAAAGCATTAAGTTCACAGTATAGGGAATGCCTTTATAATCTCAGTACTGAATTGTCACCTGCAAGAATAAAGCTGGCCTGTACAGCAGATAGAGCTGTCGCGGGGAGTGAGACCAAGTCAGATAAGCCTTCCTGCAGGAACTTCCCACCAGAGAAATTCATTTAAAATGTCATTTAGAGATTCTCACAGTACCTTGAGAAACCTAAGCGTTTACACGTAGCATTTCCCTTCTCCTCCTTCCAGTCATCTGAGCAGACGGTCCTCCAGGAACCAAAAGTAAACACCTGAAGCACTGCTTTCCTTCCACTCAGCCTGACTGAGGGATTCAGAATAACAAGAAAAGCACCAATAAGATGTTAATAAAAACCACTGAGGACTCTATCAAGTACAAGACAAGGTAAGCAAATCACCATACTTAGTTAATTCTGTCTGAACTACTTGTCTCTTCTGAACACTTGTTTCTTTGGGTACGTCTACACTGTGGCACTATTTCAGGATACTTCTGGTACCCCAAATAGCGTTTTCCGCATCTTGACAGCACGCCTTGTTATTTCTAAATGTAATCAAAATAATGGGCGCGCTATTCCAACATCACAGTAAATCTCATTCCACGAGGATTAAGGGACTTGTTGGAATAGTGCTCTATTTAGAATTTTGGTGCTGTGTAGACTACACAGTGCCAAATTTTAAAATAGACTATCTCAAAATAAGCTCGAAATAAGATATGCAATTTACATAGCTCAAATTTCATACCTTGTTTTGAGCTAGCGCCACAGTATAGATGTACCCTTTGAGATAAATCCCCTGTATCTTTTCTCACATAGAAAACTGATTTTTCCTTTACCTTCCTCACTATTTGACAATATGCCAAGGGACACCCAATAAATGCAGCTTCACTGGTGCCACCTCATGTACCTGGCAAGTCCCTACATAAAATGTACATAGATTCAGAAAGCTTTTGCCAGAATTCTAGTGGTAATAAAATAGGGCTGACTTTTTGGCAAGCGCCTGCCATTTAGAATCAATGGGACGTCTGGCTGGTGGGTATTGCCCACATGCATAGAGTCTAACTGTGATCACCATATTTGGGATCAGGGAGGAATTTTTCCTCAGCTCAGATTGGCAGAGACTCTGGGCAGGTGGGAGGGGAGTGAGGGAATTCACTTTCCTGTGCCACCTGGGGCACAAGTCCCATGTATGTTTAAATTAGTGTAAATAGTGACTACAGTTTGGAGTCTATTCCAAGAGTGGGTGGCTGAGGTTCTGTGGTCTGCAATGTGCAGGAGATCAGACTAGATGATCATGGTGGCCCCTTCTGTTCTGGAAGTCTATGAGTCTAGGGCTATGTCTATACTGCAAGGTTTTTGCGCAAAAATGGCCGTTTTTGTGCAAAAACCTGTGGAGTGTCCACACCTCAAATGCGCTTTTGTGCAAGTAAATCAGCAGTAAAGCTGCAGAACAGAGGGCTTTTGCTGGTGTAGGTAAACCTCCTTTTATGAGGCATAACTCCCTTTTGCGCTACAGCTATTGCACAAGAAGGCAAGTGTGGACACTACAGAGGGGTTTCTTGCGCAGGAAACCCCTATGGGAAAAAGTACAGGTGCTCTGATGGTCATTCTGTGAATGGCCATCAGAGTTTTCTTGGGCAAGAGCATCCATGCAGTGTGGACGCTCTCTTGAGCAAAAGCACATCACTTTTGTGATGCGCTTTGAGGTGTGGACGTATTTTTGCGCAATTAGTTTTTGCGCAAGGACTCTTCCGCAAAAGACTTGTTGTGCTAAAACCTTGCAGTGTAGATGTAGCCTAATAGATCGGGCACAATGCTGTAGAACACAATGCTTCCCCTGATTCCGATATCCAGTTCTGTCCCTTGGTCTGCAGAGCTCCAGCTGTGGAGAATGGGGGATGGCACAGCAGAGGCAACATACCCCTGCACTTTCAAATGGAAAGAAGAGATCCATCCCAGGATCAGTGTGGGTATGTCTACACTAGCTCGTTAGTTCGAGCTAGGTAGGCAAATGAGGACAACCAGAGTTGCAAATGAAGCCCGGGATTTAAATATCCCGGGCTTCATTTGCATGTTTCCGGGCGCCGCCATTTTTAAATCCCCCTTAGTCCGAACTAACTGCCCGCGGCTAGACGCGGCAGTTAAACGTTAATTTGAATGAACTCCTTTGTTTGAATTAACTGTTACTCCTCGTGGAATGAGGAGTAACAGTTAATTTGAACTAAGGAGTTAGTTCGAATTAACGTTTAACTGCCGCGTCTAGCCGCGGGCAGTTAGTTCGGACTAAGGGGGATTTAAAAATGGCGGCGCCCGGGAACATGCAAATGAAACCTGGGATATTTAAATCCCGGGCTTCATTTGCAACTCCGGTTGCCCTCATTTGCCTACCTAGCTCGAACTAACGAGCTAGTGTAGACATACCCTGTGTGACTATCTGGCTCCAAAATGTTGAGATTAGATTTTCATTCTTCCCGTTGGGCAGGCTGGAAAATGGGAAGGGCAAAACTTTTCTAAAATTGTGTATACGGTTTAGGATTCCAACTCATTAACAAAATAAACAGGATGTAAATGATTCCAAATTACAAATCCACTTCTTTAAAAATTATTCCATCATTCCCTACCTACCTAATACTATAATTAGGGTTCTAATATTCCCCTCGGTTGTTGAAAATAACACAATCAGCTATTATAAAACAGCACAGGAAAGACTCATTTAAAATGATTGTGTGGCACCAGAAATTGCTATGGGAAAATGTTGGAATCTTGAACACGTGTCACATGGGTGGCAACAAGGTAAATCACCCAGTGCTCCTGCCTTGTTGTGTGCACTCAGCTTTCATTTCTATCTCTTCCCGGAAGTTTGATAACACACATTTTGCTATAATGTGCCAAGTGTTCTTCTGCCAAGGACTGTTAGACGTGACCCATAATAGAGTAAAATTACCACAACTGTACTCGTCCTCTCCTCCTTTACAGTTAAAGACACCATCACACCTTGCTGATTTCTGGATACACTTAAAGGACGATCTGCATCGAAACTTCCCAATGCAGTTGTACTGGACTGCCAGGAATTAAAAAGAACACACTAACATGAACACAAGAGGATACTAATTTGTGTGCTTGAAGTATTTTTTCTTACTTTGATTATATAGCCTCACTTTTGTATTGTTAATGAAAAGACAACCCTTGTATTCTAGGCATGTTGAAATACAGTCTGGAGGTGGCTATACAATGCTGTTAAATGTATCCATTAGTAATGGCAACTACAGTGAAACAGCACTGTTGTTGATTATGGCTCCTTTCCACCCTCTCTAATCCCCAGTTTATATTTCATTCTAGGGAGAGCTTCTGGGTATGGTATATATGATGGGCTCCTCATCAGGAAAGAAGGAAAGGAGAGCCTCCTGAAAGCTGCAGTGCAGAGTTGTTTCCTCCAATGTGTATCTCAGCCTTGTAAGTCTATGAATTTTCTGGATGTGAAGGTGTTGCTCAAACACTAACAAATTCTGTATCTGCACTTAAGACCTTAGGTGACCTTCCAGTTGCAACTTAGCTCATTCTTTTTCCTTCTCCCGATTTTTGGGTAGGGGGACAGGACAGTAGATCACTCAAAACACAGTGATGACAGTCTTTTGTAAGTGTATATGAAAAAAACACAGGGCAAAAAATGGCATACATTGTCTGAAGCCACATCCAGTCTCTATTCCTCAAGCTCACAAGGCTGCTTACATGTTTTTTTGAATGGGGATTGTTGTGTCGAATCATTGACATCTGTGTTTCAGTCAGTTATGTCTTCAATTACAGTATTTGCCTTGAAGGTTTCTTACTCATTCAAGTTTTCCACTGTTGTGAGTGTTGGGAGACTTTGCCAATGGCCCTTCTTGTGTGCCAGATCATTTTTGTTCATACCAGTAAATACAATTTATAGTCATCACACCAAAAGGATATTTTACTTCAGTAAACAACTTTGGTGGCAGTTTAATTCCATTCTCAGTAAGGGGCTCATGAAAAATTAAGTGTTTGAATGTTAATTGAGAACCTAATAAATAACTAATTGTACTCACCACCCAGACCAATAGCAACTGCTAGGATTACTACAAGTAACAAAACCAGGATAAATGGAAGAAACCTTAGTGAGACTAAAAAATGGCACTTGAAAGGTGGCTGGATAGCACCTAAAAACCAAACAAAAAAAAGTTAGAAACAGCAGTTTCTGTTAAATAAAAACACAAGCTTAGATTTTCAGTGAAAATATTTTTAAATTTTAAAATAGACTCAAGTAGTAATTGCTCCATTCATTTTATGGTATGGCCCAATCCTCTGAGGTGCTGATTAATTTGTGTAAAGAGTTGAGAGCAGTCAAAACCTTGCAAAAGTTGTTCTGCACTTTGGGACTTGCTCCATAGTGCAAAGGAAAGACTCCTTTTGCCTTTGATGGCTTAAAATCAGGTCCCTAGTGAGTGGCTGGTTAGGCTAAGCCCCAGTGAACTCAAAACTTGATTTCTAAACATAAAAACAAAAGAAGTATATGTCTCTCTCTAAAATGTTGAATGACTCTGAGAAAAGAAAATTCACAATTATTTTGTTCATATAATCAAACTTGAATAAAGTGCAGGATCTACAAAGAATTTTAGAACAGATTATAAAACTCTGAAATCTACTATATATTTGAGAGAGTTTGTGTGTCTGTATGTCCATCTATCTGTGTGTCCATTTGTTCAAGAACTCCTAAACAATAAGAGGTAGGGCTACCAAATTTTGTATACAGCTTCCTCTTATCATAACTTAAAGCCAGGTCAGGGTTTGATTATGCCAGGATAATGGGATGTGCCTGCACTGTGATTGTTTCTTATACAATGGAATGGGAGGAGGCTGCTAGCAGAGACAGTTATACTGCATAATGACCACAAGGGGGCAGCAAGAGGCCAGAGATGGGGACAGCAATAACCAGCGATTTACTATTTGAGTTTGTCTGTGGGTCTGTCTGTCCCCCAGTTGGGGGACATGCACCTCTCCCGTGGCTGAGCCTGCTACAACTGCAGCAGCGATGGAGAGGTGCTTCTCACCTGACTCCAAGCTTCTGTGATGAGAAGGGCTGGGGTTGTCCTCTCTTTCTGGGCAGCTTGCATACTGAACCCTCAGCCCCAAACCCACCACGGAGCACCCAAAGCAATGATTTCAATGAAGAAAAACAAAAAAAAAATATTTCAGCTAAGGACCTGAGCAATGCCCAGTAAATCCTCTAATGAACAAATAATCAAAGAATAATCAAAGAATGAATGGCCGAATGTCATTTTTATGAAAACTACTGTCAACAAATGTCTTTAGAATCTCTCCTCTATCAACTCAGTATTTCTGATGCTCACTGTTATTGTCATCTCTGGCTAGATGCTACATTGTGTGCTGTAGTCAGGACAACTGAACTCCAGTGAAGAGGAAGGATGGGCTATGGCTCCATTTGTCACAGTGAGGAAGTAAATCTAGCAGCAGCATACTGCATCCCCTAACATTTGAAGAATAAAGATGTAGAGTGAAATACTGGAAGTGAATACGAGATGCTAAAGATTGAAACAGAGGCAGGGCAGAACCAAGAGAAGGACAAAATTGGCCTGTGTTTTGGAAGAAATTATAGACAGGTCCATGTATAAGAGAGGCGGCAGAAGAAAGCACAAGTTCAGGGCAAGAAGAAAGCTCTAGAATTTTGCTTTGGCAGCAAGGCTAATTGGAATGACAACATTGGAAATATGCATATAGAAAACTGAAGGCCAAAATTAGAGGTGATTGTTGGAAATTTGGGCCTAATTGAGCTGGGCAAAGTCACACAGCAAATCAATGGAAGAGGCAGTCCTCTGAAATAGATTAAAGAACAAGAACCCACATTAGTGGATCAACAAGAAAGACAACGGGTTGGACTGAAAATAATGAATGGTTTCTGTAAAAAAATTATTCTGGTTCGATATATCAAGGCCAAATTAAGAGAAAATTGAGTGTGAAACTCAGCTATTTGCATATCTAGGAGGTCTTCAGTTTTGATTCATGCAGTTGTGCCCACTCTATCCCTGAACTTACCTTTGAATTTTGGATTTGCAAAAACTTGAAGCTCAGACAAAACTTCTGAGTTTCACCCAGCTTCATGTAAAATCGCAAACAGTGAAAATTGAGCAAGTCTCTTAGGGTGCGTCCACACTGCACTATTATTTCGAAATAACTAGAGTTATTCTGGAATCATAATGCGAGTGTCTACACAGCCATTCTGCTATTTTGAAATAATTTCGTAATGACAGCTGGCTTATTCCAATATCTGTAAACCTCATTGTACAAGGAATAACACCTATTCCAAAATAGCTTATTTTGAAATAAGTGTGCAGTGCAGACATACCCTCAGACAAACAAAATGTGAAATCAGCTAAATTTTGTCTGGCTTCAGGTGTCATGATGAATATTTTGCAGAGCTATAGTAGTTAAACAATCTGTATAAATTAATATCACGTTTTCTGACCTTGGGTCTGATTCTGTTCTCATTGAAACTAATGTGCGTTTTGTCCCTGGTTTCAATGGGAGCAAGGTCAGGCTACAGAATATAACCAACCTGCCTATTGTGCTATCCCTGATTGATATTGCCTGTTTCTAATTATACGGATTTCCAGATTTGGAAGGTTTCAGGTCAAACATTCGAAATTGTGTCATATCTTAAGTAAGAAACAAATCATCAACTACCTGGTAAAGCTGTATCAATAATGCAGCTTTGCAAAAATATCATGGAAACATATCTGCCCACGCAAAAAAAGTCCTTACCCACTCGCACCCTGATGAAGCTAGTGAAAAAATAAGTGCTACTTTTCTCAGTAATGAAAAAAAAATTACCCTCGGTGTTTGTGTAAGAATAGTTTTGCAAGGGAAATGTACACATTACAAAGAGACCAAAAAAAAAAAAAAGGCAAAATCCCTACCGTGTTCACTTGCACTGGGATCTACTTTTGCTTGTTGTATGCTGAGAAATCTTTTGTAGAAAAAATTAACTTCAGGTACTGGCAATTTGTCTTCTGTAACAGAGGTGATTTCAAGATTTGCAGTATTGGGATTTGTCTCCAGTACCTGGCTCCACAAAGAACAGAAGTCAGTTTTAAAACCAACTATTCTTTTGGACCATACCACTCCAATGCCTTTCTACTGGTGATGATTTGTTGTTTTGTTTTGTTTTGTTTTTTGTTGAGGGCCTCTGCTTTGAGCACACTTTTGGAATGAACAGCTGATACAAAGCAACTCCATGGACAGCTTTCAGGCTTGTTCTCTGTGGCTGTGTCTAGACTGGCCAGTTTTTCCGCAAAAGCAACCGCTTTTGCGCAAAAACTTGCCAGCTGTCTACACTAGCCGCTTGAATTTGCTCAAGAGCACTGACGTTCTAATGTAAGAAATCAGTGCTTCTTGCGCAAATACTTTGACGCTCCCATTCGGGCAAAAGTCCTTTTGCGCAAAACCTTTTGTGCAAAAGGGCCAGTGTAGACAGCTCAGTTTTGTTTTGCGCAAAAAAGCCCCGATGGCTAAAATGGCGATCAGGGCTTTCTTGCGCAAAACCGCGTCTAGATTGGCCACGGACGCTTTTGCGCAAAAAGTGCTTTTGCGCAAAAGCGTCCGTGCCAATTCAGACGCTCTCTTGCGCAAATACTTTTAACGGAAAACTTTTCCGTTAAAAGCATTTGCGCAAATTCATGCCAGTCTAGACGCAGCCTGTTTGCTTAAAAATGGCCTCATTCTGAAAAATGCTGAGCAGCTTCTGTGTGTTACTGAGAAGCTCATGCAATTCCCACTGACTTCAGTGAGAGTTGGGGCACTCAGCAAATTGCACAAATTGATCCCTAATTAGCAAACATTAACCAGGAATTTACTGAAACTATAATGTTGCTCAAGTCTGCCTATAACCACAGGTATTTAGAGTAATTCATTCACCACATCAAGAAATTCTGACAAGTTCCTTCTTTAAATGTCAAAGCATTTTCTTTTCTACGGGTGCTTTTTAATTGCTACTGTAAGTAAAAGGAAGTACAAGTTATGAACTGTGCAAAGCCTGCTCTGATCTGACTTCCCAGTTAGCTTATGCTGAAGAATTTTTGCATCTTGTATGCCTATCACAAAATGAAAATAAAATGCTAAAATATAGTTCTGGATAAATAAGCCTTACATTTTAAAATGAACATGAAGGGATAGGATACAGAAATCTCTGGCATCTGCTCTAACAATCAAATAATATGGTGGGTCTGATTCTTCACTCACACTGGTGTAATCAGGAGTAATTGTCTTAAAGTCTGAGGAGCTAGTATGCTATTAATCTAAAATATCAGGCCCAAGAAATGTTTACCTTAGACAAAGCATAGTTCTTGTTTGACAGCATTTTTAAGAAACTTAGAATATCTTTTCACCATCCAGCAAGCATTACTTACCCAAATAAAACCTTTCTCTCATTCTATCAGATATAGCATACATTCTTGGTTAGTAAACATTTCAAGAGATATTATAGAACTGCTGTTTTAGAGCAGTAATAAGGAAAAAGCATCTTACTGCAAATGGTTTCTGAACATAAAGAATACCTTCATTGTTCCATGTTCTGGAAATAAACAGTATTAAGAAGCATGACATACAGTTACAGAATATTAGAGATCATTATTTCCTCTGTCCTAGGTTGTTACTCACCTCTTCTTGAGAAGCCATGGTTAAAAACAAAAATATGTTCTCTTTTCATTATAGTAATAAGCCAGATGGAAATCTAGCTGTTGTTCAACCAGTCCACTCAGGAAATATTTTCATCAAACCACCCAGAACTGCCAGCTCAACCACTGTAGCAAACGACATTATTACGGTAGTCTGTGTAATTCAACCTGATCATTGATATCAGGTAGCCTACATGACTATGCATAGCAGGAAGGCAAAGAATCAGCAACCCTTTTAATCAGTGTAATCAGGTAAGGTAATATTCTGGTTCTTTTCATGAACCTGTCTGAGAGGGAAATTCTCCAAAGATGGAGTCATAGGTGTGCTTACTTGTTCCATTTTTCCTAAATAAAGTGGCTGGAGAAAAGCATGTGCCAGAATTCTGGGCTCTGGCGAATGAGCCCCTCAAAGCTAGTTAGTCTGGCAAACCAGGCCCTTCACCTGGCTGCATAGCTCTTTGTGAATTTTGTGTGGTTTTTGCCAAATGCATCTGCCAGGCACAATGTTGAGTTTGGGTTCAGTGAGAGGCAAAAAAATGAAATCAGAATTGGCTTGTCTATGCCTGGAAATGACTGATATTTCCATTTTCCCCCATTTTTTTCCTGGGGTACTGAGAGAAATTGTGCATTTGCTCCTCAGCTGCTCTGAGCTCAGCCTTGGAAAACCTGGGTTTGATTCCCCACTATGCCTGAGGGAAGGCTGTTAGGGAGCAAGTCACAATTCCCTGATTCTCAGCCCCGAGGACCTGACTTAAGTTCAAGTTTCCACTCCAGGGTGAGGTGTGGAGGCATCTTTAAGTTACATCACTGACATAAGGATGCTGAGGAGTCTTTCAGCAGTGGAGAGCAAAGGACTGCCCTTTCCTGATCCTTGATACCCTTTTCCTCTCCCAGCCACTGATATACATCCCCCTTGCCCCATGTGCCAGGAGGGACAGAGCAGCACAGGAGGCAGAGGAGTTTCTGTAGAGATTCCCCTCAGATGGGAAATGTTTCTTTGCAATCACTGGCCATTTTAAACGGGCTTCACAGTGGCTAAACTGGAGAATCTGACACCCTGTCTCTCCCTGCTGCTGGGTCATCAAGGTCACACTGCTTAACCCAGTGGGTCACCTTGCTGTAGGGTGACCAGTGACTAGTGGGGTTGCTAAGGCAGGCTTCCTGTCTGTCCTGGCATTGCAGATCACACTACTATCCCACAAGTGGCCAGTAGCAGATCTGGCTCCTGAGAGGAGGGAGGACATAGAACTCCATGTGCTGTCCCTAGTCTGACCAGTTCCTGGCCAATGGGAACTGGTTGGGGGTGCCTGTACCTATGGGCAAGAGCAGTGTGCAGGGCTGCTTTAATGCCTCTGCCTAGGAGCCAGACCAGCCGCTGGCCACTTCCGGGGTACAGCATGGTCCACAGTGCCAGAAACGGCAGGAAGCTTGCACTAGCAGCCCCACTGTGCTGCTGACCACGAGCCACTGGAGGTAAGCCCGTGTCCAACCATGAGCATCAAGCCCCTGCCCCTGCCCCTGCCCTGAGCCCCACCCCAACCTGGAGCTCCCTCCTACAACCCAGGCCCCTCATTCCTGGCCCCTCCCCAGAGCCCGCACTCGAGTCAAAAGAGACAATTATGTTGGGTCGCAAGCATCAGCAATTTTCTTCAACTGGGTCACGAGAAAAAAAGTTTGAAAACCACTGATCTATGTGCTTCAAACCTGGCTGAGGGAGGCACCTTTAAAGGAGAAATTATTTTCCTCCTCCGTGCTCATTCCATTCTTGGCCTCTATGATGGGGAAGCCGAGAAGGGGCCCAGCTGTGGTGCTAGCTTTGTGAAGCAGAAATCTGTCTGCTAAGAACCTGGTTCAGACCACCAATTGAGTTTATGTACACCACAGAACAACCTATGCCTGGCAACAGCTCACACTCACTGACTCATTACTGCTTTGGGGTGCATTTAAAATGGTGATCTTTTAAAGGAAGAGATTCAGTGCCCTGATAGTAGCAATGTGCACTGACTGTGCACTCTGTTGTGCTTTGGACATGTACTCGGTTAGTCCGATTTTGCTACAGCCTATGGCAGGCGTAGGAATACTGCATATTTTTCTTGCTTTTCAACCACCCTAAAATAAAAATGCAAAGACTAACATGCTGTGCAAACAGGATATCAGCATTTCTCAAAAAGATCACAAGGGGTTTGAGGTTTTTTATCTTAGCTGCCTCTCCCTCCCTCTCTGTCTCTCTCTCTCTCTTTCTACTAATTTCTGCCTGTACTGAACTTATATTCACAGGAGTGGAAGAGATGGCAGTGGCTGAAACACAATTATATTCGAAGGTCTTGAACAAAGTCAAAAAGAGAAGCAGCTGTGCTTTACTGGAATCCCTGTTATCTATGGGATTCCCTGCACATACAGCGTGAGTAGCGTTAAGTTACCTGAAGATATTAAAAGAATTTTCTCATAAAAATTTGAGCACAGCTTGCATTTTTAACAGAGAAAATAGACATCTGCTTGACAGGGATGTTTCTGTATATAGATAAGATCTCCTATTCCGTGCTTCTTTTATAACATTTTTGGGGTGTTGATCTCAACCTAAAAAGAACCTATTGTGCATCCATTTTTTATATCTAAGATCTAATAACTATCTACTTTTCAGGTTGAGAGATTGTAAAACGCGTTAAGCACTTGACATGAACAGTAATCTCCCACAGTATTACCTACAACAGGTCATATTTTTCATTAATCACTTTTGCTGTAATGCAGGTAAGTTTAAAGATACCTTATAGCTTATACTGGATTCTACGACATAGCAAAGACAACTTACCGTATGTAGGATTTTGGAGACAGGGTTTACTTTTCACAAGGCATAGTTTTTCTGTTTATTTATAAATATCATCTAAACCTATTCAATGTGATTGTCTTTTTTACTTTTTTTAAACCCATAAAGTATTTATCTCAGTTTAGGATCATGTTAAAAATTAAATGCCAATGAGAGGTCATCTTTTGAGAATTGAGCGCTGTGTTGTAAAGTCTTCAAATCTTCTTTAAAACATGTTGCTGCTACTGGTGGATGTATGTGTGTTTTTTAAAGTAAAGGTAACAGAGCATTGAGCAGGTCTGGATAATATTTAAAAAGTCACCGGGATTTTTGCTTAAAATTTGAACTGAACAACTTTCCAAGTTTGGAAATTTTAATTATTATTTTCAAAACTTTTGCGCAAGTTTGCAGTTCCTGATTTCAGCCATGACTAACATTCCTGGCCTGGCCAAAACCAGCTTGTGAGGGAAATAATCGTAGGATAGCCCGATCTTGCATGGTTTAGAGCTGCAGAGCCAGAGTCTCTTTTTAAACACTAAGACCCGGTTGAATCTGAGCAGTTTAAAGGTACCCTAGTGTAAATGGGAATCAGATAGAATCTCATCAACACACTAACCCCCAATTCTTGGCTTCCACAGTACTAATTGTTGTTAGCTTTTCCAGACAGTGATCTGGTCGTTTATTTTACTTATAAAACAGTATTTTCAATATATATATGAACTCTTCTGCTTTCTGTTTGAGAGATCTTTTGTAGACCTAGGATCCATTTTTGCGTTACATTGCCTTATTGTCTGTTATTTGCTTGGAAGAAGTGCATAAGAACCCCAGTCGTAGGCTAGGATACCACTATGCAAGCCGCGATACAAACACGAATAAAAACCTAGTCACTGCCTTGAAAAGCTTACAGTCCAAATATGAGTTGAGGCAACAGGTGGATACAGACCGACACAAGGAAATAACAGAGCAATGATGACTGGTCTCTGCACCCCAGCTGCCTAGCTATTGCCAAGTTTATTTATAGGCCTAATGGCAAAGGGTAGTTTTAAGGTAGTAAATAAAGGAAGATCAATGACTTGGCTTTGTTGTTGTTGGCCAGGAGCTCTTGCCAAGAGTCAGGGGTTTCATGGGAGAAAGCACAAAAGCTCTTTTGAAAATTTAACATGTGGGTGGATGGAGGTTGGTATTGGCAAAGAGAGGGCAGGAAGTGACCTATCACTAGTGTATGGGCGATAATAGTTAGAGTAGGGATGGTTTGTGAAGGTCTTTGGAAGTGAAAACAAGCTGCTTGTGTGTGATGCTGTGGAGAAAGGGAAGCCAGTGGAAGAAGGCAGAGAGAGAACTGACATGTGCAAAGTAACCAGCTAGGGAAATGGTCTTAACCAGCAGCATCCTGCATAGATACGAGTGGGGTAAGATTGCACCCATCATGGCCAGATGTTGCAGTAATCAAGGTACACCATGATGAGAGCTTGAGTGAGACTTTTAGCAGTGAGGAGGGACAAGAAAGGCTATACATTAGAGAGGTTTAGCAGAAAGAATCTGAAAAATTTGCACATAGGCTATAAGGAGAGGTCTGAATCAAACCTAACCCCCAGTTTATAGGTCTGAGTGACAGGAAGGATTGTGGTGGTGTCCCCAGTGCTCAAGAAAGTAAGCAGTGGGGAGGGCGAGAGGGAAAGGTTAAGGGTTGTATTTTGGCCATGTTGAGCCTTCAGTAATAAAAAGACACAGCCTGTCATAAGTAAGAAAAACGTGTCATTATTTATTTACTAGTCCACATACACTTTGCTCCCTGGCGAGAGGAAGCCAGAAAGAAGCACATGAGACAAATACACATTGCTTAATGCACTGCCAGAAGGTGCACAGATACTGCAGAGATGGATGCAGTATAAGAACTTGAACAGAAGGGAATTAGATGCTACAAATTTAACTTCAAGGCCCCAGCAGGCAGAAAATATTGTTCCATGTGCATCAAAAATTGTCTCTTGGGTGCTGCAAAAGAAACAGTAGAGTAATAGTGAGTTTTAGAAATGTGTCCAGGCTGAAATGTCCAGCTTCCTCTTCCTCTGCTGGACTTCTCCCCATCTCCACCACTCCAAGAAACTCAACTCTTGGTCTCAAAGATGTGTATGTATAGGAACATACTGCTCTCAAAACTGAATTTGGCATAATTTGGTTCCATAGAACAGTAATTACATATTAGACATGACCTGAACCAAAATCCCTGAATTTGTAGCTCAGACTTGTCTCTCCCATAGGCAGAATCCAAATAATGAATCCTTTGGGAAAATTTGGATCCAGATTCCAAATATAAGTGTGTTTGGATCTCATGTTCTGATTTGCTTCTATAATGCTTACACTTGGGATTTTATTTGGCCACATCTTTAATAATAATGTGGGCCTGTATGACTCATGCTTCTACAGTGCATTAAAGAAAAGTCTCCAGACCTTAAAGGAGAATTTATCATTTATCTTGCTGCATCTATTCTTTTCTCATTGTGATTCTACTTTATTTTTCTTAGGCATAAAGCTTTGGCTGCTACAGGACACAAGACAGTAGAAGAGGCTTCAAAGTGGTAAGAATGATGTGATTTACAGTTCCCTGTGGAATACTATCACATGAAACCGAATGAAATGTATTTGCTTATAGGCTGTTCCCCCCCAGGATTTGAATTTAGTAGACTTTATGGTAAAAATGAAATCAAACCTGAGTTCATCTTTATTTTGCTTTATAAGACTAGTCTTATTTGATTGTGTTTCTTATGGGTATAACATTATTTGCAAAAAGTGCAAAGTAAAGTAGGAGCAGAGCTACTTTGTTTCCTAAAAGATGGTTCTTTTTTATGGAAGATGAGAGAACATGTGGGTGTGGGGGATGGATACTGTCATGATCCCTTAATATTGACGTGGTCAAAGAAGGTAGGATTGTGAGGAATCATTATGTAATAAATATCTCCAACTTCTCACACCTCCACTCCTGCACAAAACAATTCTTGCTCTCACAGAACTGCATAATGACTGTGGATCAGAGTGGGAAGTTTAGGTACTCAGCCCATGAAGAGAGGAAGGCAAAGGAAGAAAAGGAGATATTAAAGATCTGAGGGTACGTCTACACTGCACAGCTATTTCGGGATACCAGAGGTATCCCGAAATAGCTACCCCGCATCTATACAAGCCACCTGTTATTTTGAAATATTTTTTCGAAATAACGGGTGCATTTATTTCACCATCCCAGTAAACCTCGTTGCACAAGGGATAAGGGATGGCTAGAAATAGCACATTATTTAGGGTGCTGTGTAGACACATCCAGAGAGATTACAATTGTAAAGGCATTTGGAACATGTTAGGTTAAAGGGCACTGACTGGATGGACCCCACAACCTCAGGTGGGAAAAGGCTATAAAATCAAGCTGAATGACTTAAGAGTTTACTGTTTTAAAAATAAGAATCATGATCATGGGTAATATCAGTTGCTACCCTTGGGTTATCTGAATTTTTTCTCCACTCAAGATACTGATGATAGAATAATGAGATGTTGCTGATGCTGATTTATTTTGTTTAATTTATTTATTTAAATCCCAAATCTAAAAGTATATCTACACTATACACTACTACAGCGGCACAGTTCCGACGCTGCAGCTGTACCACTGGAGAGTCATAGTGTAGATGCTTTTCCATTGAAGTAATTATTTCATGCCTCTGAGAGGCAGTAGTTATATTGAAAGAAGAATTCTTCTGTTGATGTCACCATGTCTACACCAGGGATTACTCTGACCCCATTACAGCATTCAAGCTACTAAATTTTTTACAATCCTGAGTGACATTGCTAGGTTGATCTAACTTTTAAATATAGACCAGGCCTGAGTCAAATCTCAAATTCACAAGCTCTGCTGATATCTGAGACAGAGAAGAAATATAAAAAAGCACCCAGCCACAGCAATGCCTCCTACAAAGGAACCTGTCTTGCTCCAAATGGAGCAATATAGGGCAAATTCAGTTACTCATCCAGATACAAGGGCTTAGAATCAGAACATTGTGCAGTTCAAATATGCATTCTTGTATATTTCTCTTTGTTGTGGTTTTCAGCAAGGCTGAGATGATACAAGTTATTACTTTTATTCAGACTTTATGCCACAAGAAAGATGGTTCTGGAGTTTTTTGGATCTGGGTACATTGTGGTATAAAATATGGCGATATGTGCCGTGTACTTGTCTCTAACATCCAGAGTGGTGATCAAGTGGTGGATTGCATGTTAATTCCAGCACATGTCTCGGTCAACAGATATACTATAAAACAAGCTCCTTCGGAAATTATTTCATGCTGTGAACTGAAAAATTCTGAAGCAGATCATGCTCCAGTTCTCAAAGCAGAATGATTGTTGTTATAGATTAGAGGATGATTTATTAATCTCAGAGAATGCTCTCTCTCTCGCTCACTCACTCTCTCTCTGTTTTGTTATTGTTGTTTTAAATAGAGGTGAATAAAAATGCCAATTGATTTCTTGTGGATTTTTAATCCTATTTTTTCAAAATTGCCTCCCTTTCTTTTTCAGTTTTGGGTGGTTTCCCCTCCTCCTCCCTACCCTTTTTCCATTTTCCAGTGGCAAAACAGAAAATTGGGGAGAAAAGAAAACCAATAATAATATGAGTTTTCTATTTTCAAAACCTGAAAATTATGTTCTCATTTTAAAGTTTCAAAATAAATGAAAATTTTCATTTAAAAACCAAAAGACCATCAATAAATATTGTAAGGGGGGAATTTTTAGCAGCTCTAAACTCTTCTTACGTCATTAAGTACGAGTTTCTGATAATATAACAACTATTCAATTTTTCTTTCTTTACTTTTACTGTGGATGGCTTTGCCAGAGCAATGGAAGAATGTGTATACAATTGTTCCTCAATTTACCCTGTGCAACATGCTCTCAATTTCAGGTTGCACTCTCATTGTAATGATCCTTCTTTGGATGATCCAATCCCTCAGGAGTATGCTCTCTATTTGTGCCCATCTGGCCCCTTGCATGACAAACTACAGGAATTTTGGAAAGAGAGCAAGAACCAATGTGCAAGAAACAGAGCCCATGAGATTTTTCCACACATAACGCTTTGTGATTTCTTTACGGTAAGAAAGTCTTTAACAATTCCATTGAGCACAAACAGCATGCTAATGGGAAATTGAGATTGAAATCTGAGCTCTCTTGATCATGTATTTTCACTTGCTCTTACAATTATTTTGGACTAATGGTTCTTGCATAATTGATAGAAACTCAGGTGTGATTGTTTTCTCTGTGCACATTGATTTTTAGCCACGCATCACTTGTATGCACAAATGATATGTGCAAAAATTATATGGATAAGGGATTCCCTATGCAAAGTTCAGTGGATTCAAATAAATGCCATGTTTTAAAAACCCAGCAACAGTAAACCATAACAGACTATGCTTGGACACAGGTTAAGGTGATTGTATTTATTTCCCTCTACATTTGCAAATATCAATAAAAATATTTGGATGGTGGACATTGAGATATGATGAAGCCAAAAAAATGTTATGAACTAGACGTAGGGATTAGAGGGAGATTTTCAAGTTTCATGAGAGCAGAGTAGCTGGATATAGACTTTTTTGTGGTCCGATCATTTAAACTTGTCTTGCAAGTAGTCAGTAGTATCTAATTTTGCTTTCTGAGCATGCAAATTAGGTAAGCAGTTCCATATGTAGAATGCGGAGAAAAGCAAACCCTCAGATACATCATCTATATAACATCCTCTGTGCATTTGTTTCACACTGGTTCTGGATGCTGATTGGAAGAATAGTAACTGAGCTCAGTTCACTGTTGAGAAAGTTCCACATACTAAAAATAGCTATGGAAATAAAATTGGTTGTCTGCTCTTTCTTCCTGCTTTGTCTGGTGCTGCATTTGCAGTCCTGCCCATTGCAGCTCATGTTCTATACCTTAATATTGCCATGGGGCAAAGTAGTCAAAAGTGTGTAAATGACGTAGGAACCTAAATCTTATTGTCAAAACAATGGGTAATCTTGTGGCACCTTAGGCTATGTCTAAAATACACCCCTCAAAAATGAGGAGTATAAGATCTTTCAAAAAGGTGCCCCGTTGTCAAAAAAAACACGTCTAAACTGTGGTTTCAGTTTTGAAATGGTGCTTGTTCGAAACAGCGCCATGACGCGATTATGCAAATGAAGCTCAGGATATTTAAATCCCTGCTTCATTTGTACTTCATTTACATCCCTCTGCCAACAGAGGGGTGTAGTTTAGACGTAGCCCGAAGAGACTAACAAAAATATATAGGATCATGAGCTTTTGTGGGCAAGACCCACTTCATCAGATGGGTCTTGCCCACAAAAGCTCATGATCCTATATATTTTTGTTAGTCTCTAAGATACCACAGGAGTATTTTTTTGTTTTTATAGTTTAGGGCATGTCTACACAGCAGAGCAAAAGTTGAATTAAGCTACGCAACTTCAGCTACATCAGTTACATAGCTGAAGTAAAAATAGTTTAATTAGGCTTTTGGTCCTGTCTACACAGCAGAATGTTGAAGGAAAAGCACTCTTCCTTCAACTTCCCTTACTCCTCGTGAAATGAGGGTAACAGGACTCAGAGTAAGAAGTCCTCCAGCTCAACATTATTTTAAAATAATGGTTTGCTGTGTAGATGCACTCTTTGTAATTTTGAAATAACGTCAATTATTCTGAAATAATGCTGCGGTGTAGATGTTTATAGACTAACATGGCTACCACTTTGAAACTTTTGAAAATAAGTAGTTTAGAGACAGATGGACATATTTATGTGTCTAAAGATGCAGATAGGTGCCCAGGGGGATCTTCTAAAGCTTTTAGGTAGGAAATTCACCTACATGCTTTTGTAAAGCTCTGTCTACACACAGGGATTATTTTGTAATACCTTTGTAAAGCCTTGTCTTCACTCAGGGATGATTTTACACTGAGTTTTTATGCAGTAACTGCTGCATGTTAGCTAGTTGCAATAATTACATATGCACAGTCAATTGTTTTCTGCTTCAGTGTAATTCAGTGTGTCTATACTAGTTATCTACAGTGCCCATATTATCTACTGTGTGTCTTGCTGTATGACTGTTAGGCGCTTAAGTCTAACTGAAAAATCAATGGGACTTAAAATCCCTACTACCTAAGTCAGTTTTGAAAATGAGGCTTAGGCTCCTAATTAACGTGGGTACTTTTGAAAATTTGACCTCTGAACAGGGTTTTTACTAAATGCAAAGACAGTATAATCTAAATAACCTCCCGTATTACTATCGGGATGCTCTCTACAGAATGAGGCTTAAACAGCATAGTGAGGTACTGCCTCCCCTCTACTCTAAAAGGATCAATGTGTAAACTTCAATAGAGGAATGATAGAGGTATCACTAAACCTATATTGATCTGTACAGGTTTTAGAGACTTTTGAAAGCCTCCTTCATTGCTGGCAAAGTTGCACATTAGCATCCTTGCAGCACTTCACTATTAGCTTCTTCAGAGATCTATAGAAGTAACATGGAAAGGGCAGTGGTGGAGCGGTTGGACAAACAAACTATATTCATGATGCTTTCATACTCTCTAATGCTGCTGAGATTACAAAATAAAGAGAACAAGTTTCATAGGAAAATGTCAAATACTGTGCTATGAGTTGGTTATTGATGGCATTTATAGGAAAATAAACATTTATGAATTTGAAATGAATGTCGTGCTCATGAAAGGTGTCAAACGTAAAAGTCTGAATTGACCACAGAAACGATACATAGTCAGCATCATTTTCAAGCTTCCATAGAATGTATCTCAGTCCTGTTCTAGGTGGAATATTTCAAGGGATATGGAAATAATTTAATCTCTATGAATATTCAGTACTTGTTCTTTCTGCTCTTAGTGCCAGGCAGAGTGCCACTCAGTACTGAATTATGGTAGTGGTTTTATGGCCTAGATACCTTCCAATAGGAGTTGTTTATGAGGCAGTGGGTGCCCTGGTGGTTTGTAATGCATACTCCTCATATGTTTTCTTTTAGTGTGAAGACCAGAAAGTGGAATTCCTGCATGAAGCCCTAAAGAAAGTTGGTGACAGGTTTTTAAATTGGTTCCCACCAGTCATTTCTCTATCACTACATTCATCTGTCAGCTACCTTGGTTTCTTCATTAATGATGCCCATGCAAATGTCATCAAAGAGTTTGCTGTGGCTTTTGCTACTGAGGCTTCGATCTTGGCAGGTACCATCAATGTCAATTGGAAATTGTCATAATTTAAGACTCTCCTGAATTTCTTATGGGACTCAGATCAGATTCTGTTATTAGCTTAATGCAACCATCCTGTCCCAGAGTTTTGAAACAGTCATGCCTGGGGAAATCGAGGGGTTGAGAAGAGTTGAGTGCTGCTTTCTCACTTACTCGATACAACCAAGGCAACGTATCAGCCTAAGGAGATCTCTTTTCCTGAAAGCTATCTGTATAAAATGGCAGTTCATAAAAAAACAGTTCATAGTGTTCCAATTATTTCTGAGAAATCTAGCCAAAGCCTTAACTTGGTAAAAATGTTTTAGGCAATTACTGGGTAGAATTATCTGTAAAATCCCTTACTATGTATATGTGCCTATTTTGGCACTTAACTGTGGTCATCTCCATCGTTTCTGAGGCTGGCTTGATGTTTGTTCAGTGGTGCATTGCTAAACTGCAGTTTCTGGTCAAGGGTTGGGGTTTTTTGTTTTGTTTTGTTGTTTTTTAAATAAATTCATGTATACATTAGAAGCATAATGTAAAACATTAATGTTCTTAGCCTCCAAAATGGAAATGGGAAGAAAATATAAAATTTCACTATCCCTAAACTTGATGCCTGGCTCATAGTTTAGGACAATGGTGAGATTTATGATCATGGATGAGGAAGAGAGGAAATTCAAGAGAAAACAAGTCCAGAAGGAATACATCAACCAAAACCTTATTGTATCAGATCTGCTAGCTCTGTACTTCAGTTACAGCACTGGGAAGGTGATGAGTCCTTTTTGCTTTTGGTGATGTTGTGGTGACAAGGTCATGCAGTGAAGAAGGGAAGCAGGGAGAACAATGGGCACCCAGACAGAGCTGTGAATGTCTGGAGTTACTGCAATGCCCACATGGACTATTCAGCTCTCATGGTTTCCGTTCAGGGACCTGTGCTTCAGGTGATCCTTGACAACTGCTTGTCTGAGATATGAAACATTGAGATAGTGTTGACTTCATTTATGTCACTGATTAAGTTGATAAATATTGCTAAGAATGCCAAAGATTACATTTAATCATTTGTGGGGCCCATTTTACACTGGAATAAGAGGAAAAGAAGGATATATTCTATGCAAGGTTTCTTATGCTGGAGAAGGGAGAAGAACCAAAGACTCTGTGAAGTCCACTAAGGACTTTGCCATGAAGCTCTGGGATTGCTTGGATGCTACAGTGATGAATGCTATAGATAGCCTAACAATAACCAGATTAAACTTAAAAAACAAAAACTTGTCTGGTAGCGTTTTGGTGTTGTAAGGCTTGATACAAAAGAGGTCAAAGGGGGGAATCAATCCATATATTTGTCTGTTTTAGAGTTTTCTTCAGCACTCATCACATCAGCATTCAAGTGATCTGCTGATAGGAGCCATGCATTTCCCCCCAAGCAATTTCCATAGATCCTGACCTCCTCTCTTCAGTCCCTGAGATTACAGTGGTTCCTGGAGGTCTAGGGCTACAGGCAACCAGTGCTGCTCCTGTGTGAGGAGAGGAAATAGATGGTTGGAATCCTTAACCCCAAAACTATCTCCTCATGGAAAGGAGACAGTTGGACTGTGGAGGGGCCCCTATTTCAAAGCTATTATCTAAGCACTTCCTTCTTGACCATGTGTCCCATTCATTCTACCCACTCTGTAATGCTACCTCCTCCTTACACTCAGTCAGGCCACTGCTCCAGTTGTGAGGCACTGCCTCCCCATGTCATGTCATCCTCCAGAACCCTGGTTTCTGTATATGGCAGGTAGGGCAGTTGCACGGAATGGAGAGGAGTCAAGTGTGCAAAGGACTTTGTGGTGGGGACATGTGGCTATGGAGCATAAACACTATGCAGCTGCGTCAGAGAGAGGTAGTACCTCCACTGAGTTATATGCAACTGCAAAGCCCCAGTGGACTGAGCACCAATTGATGGTTAGCACCAGGATTTGGTTGATGGTACTTTCATTTCTGAGAAGTAATGTTTTATGGACAAAAATAAGGGAGTGTTTATTAAGTGAACCAGCAAGAAATGAAATAACTTTATTTCATAGCAAGGGTGAACTGTGCACTCACCGCATTAAGAATGTTCACTTGGAAACAGAATGAGAGTCTGACAGATTGCCTTTGATTGCTACGTTGTTTCATGTGCTGTGCAGAAGCCTGTGGAATAAAATTCTTCCTTGTGGTAGTAAAGAAACAGTCTAGATAAACATCACTTCATTTTGTGATCTTATAGGATTCTGATTTTATTCCTAGATTGCCATATAAAACCCTGCACAAAGCAGCTGCACCTTACCCTGGCTCATAAATTTTATCCTCACCATCAAAAGACTTTGGAACAATTGGCCAAATCTATCAACCCTGGACAGAACTGCCTGTGGACAGCTGCTCTGTATTCTAGAGATATGCGCTTTGTAAATTACCAGGTACAACATTCAACATTACTTAGTTCTCTGTTGTCATGTATTTAAAAGTCTTCCTAAAGCAGATTTGTTTTTTATTTATGAAAAAATATGTGTGTGCATAATTCATAGTTTCAGTATACATTACAATGAAAGGTGCTTCTTTTGGCTGAAAATCTGTATTCTGAAATCAGTGGAAGATAACCATGTGGCACTGTATGGTGGCTTGATATGCATACCAGTCAGATCTAATTCCAAACTTACACAGGAAAATTTCATTTTAGTCTTTTATGGCGTATGAAAATAAGCAAGAAGAAGACAATATCACTGCACAACAATAAAAACATACCTACCTTGGAAGTCTGTAACAGCTGAAGACCCTAATATAGGACATGACTATGCTCGTAATGATCCTTCTACTCAAAGGATTCTTTATTAGAATTGGGTCAACATTTTTCAACTTAAGTTTTTTCATTAAAAAAAATCTAAATGCTTTCATGGCATTTTCACTATTTTTCAGCCAGATCAGTACAACCTATTATTATTTATTATTTGAATTACTGTAGCATCTCACAGCCCTAGTCAAGGACCAGGAAGTCTCTATTGTGCTAGGTGCTGTACAAACAGCACAAACACAGTCCCTGCCCCACCAACCTTACAAGCTAAGTATAAGACAAGTTATAACAGCACAGAGAGCAACACTATAAATCTTACAGTATGATTTGTTTTCATATGCCAGATAATTGTAAATTATGGAAAACATACCTGCAAATATTTGTCTTTTTAAAAACTATTCTACACTTGTTACACAAAATAAGATTTTATTAATCTAATCTCTATTTGTATATATATTGTAAGAGTCCACTGCACTCTTCCTCTATATGATAAAGGAAAATGTCATTAAAGTATAAGCTACAGCACACAGAAAAAAAAAAAAGAAACAATTTGCGGTACATAGTTAAGCAGCAATTCTCTGAAATGCTCCATTAGTTATAACATAAATATTCTGGACATGAGATCTGATATACATTTGAAGTTGTTTCTTTTTTAATCCCCTGCCAGATCCTGCAAGCACTTTTCCAATACAAGCCTCAGAACATTGATGAACTAATGCTGAATGCTGGGGATTTGATATATGTTGACCGATCACAACAATCCGATGTTAGTGATGGCTGGGTGATTGGTACTTCACACCGGACTGGCTGCAGAGGATTTCTTCCTGAAAACTACACTGAAAAAGCCAATGAGTCAGATACTTGGGTTAAACACAGGTTAGTAAATCTTCTCTCCATAATTTCAAGCAGTATACATGCATGGCTATAGGTACTGTTCCATTTTAGCTCTCTTGTATACTATAACACAGTGCGAGAGGGGTTTGACCCATTCTGTTGGTATTGGAACCCTGCAGAGATTCTAATTAATTCTTGCTGACAGTCAGGAAGCGGGCCTCTTAACACTATTTGGGAAATGTGGAGGTGAGAGTGGTACTCTGGGCAGAGTAGGCCTAGGATCTGTACACAACATAGCATGTAGTGTACACATTTTTATAGTGTGGTGTCACCCACAATTACAAAGAGCAAGTCACTGAACGTTCAGGAGTCCTCAAGGAACAGTCAGACTTGGGGGCAGAAGGTTTGAGTTTAGAATTTGTGTCAGGCTGTCACTTATATATGTTTAATTAAGCCAATCTGCAGGAAGTTTGATGCTGGCCCTATGGAGTACGCAGATGAATTGTGGAGCTCTCTTTACCTTTCTTTCTTTTTTCAATTATTATTTTCCCTTAATTCTCTCATGTCATTCCCTGTATCCCACCTCTACCCCCATAACTTAACAAAACAAAGACAAACAAGCAAACCAAAAAAATTAAATACCAAGCCTGTGCTATAGTGTGTGGGATGCCTTCTTTCCCCCATATTTCACCTTCTTTAATGATATTTAAGTTCCTAAGAACAAGAATTATGTCGGCTTATTATGTTTGGGAAATGTGTAGGATATTTTGGTTACTACCTCCATATAAATTCATACATAACTATACACTGTGCATCAGTTAAATATACATGACACAAAACCTCATAAAGGACGCAAAACTTTAAGGCATCTGACAACGAATGCCTTCAACTCTTCCATCCAAGGAGAGACACCCACTTCTGGAATAATCATCATGCGATCTTGCACTGCAGTCTTATCTCTGCCCCAATAAGCAGAGTCTTTCATTTCCTCCTTTCTTAAACTTTCCACAAACCACAAACATCAGACTCCTGCCTGCACACATATACTCCAGTATCGCTTCTGCAGTTTGGTGAAAACACACTCACACACAGAACCTTTACTGATACACATCATAATGATCTTGTGTAAGAATTTCCCTGGCTTTTTAATATTAGAAAGGATCCCCAGCTACATAGTGGTTCTTGGGCATTTTTAATGAGATCCTGTTTTTTTGTGAAAGGGAGCCATTGCTAGATGGTGAATAAAAGATGTAATGTTCCTCACCAGTGACTAAAACACTTTAAGTCTTGAAGATTTTATTAGAAACCATAGAAAATAAGACCATCTCTCTTTTTTTAGAAAATGAAAACTGAGATTCAAGGGTATTCCTTTGAAGCAAAACTAACATTGTGATGGATAAAAACATTATAATGCATATTTTCAATAAATCAGAATTAAAAAAAGAAACTTTAAAAGTATCCATTCTCTTCAATGCTGCTAAAATGTACGAATAGATCAATGTTCAGGTGTCAAAAATCAGTCATTTTGCCAAGACTGAGCTGAAAAAATGAGACACAAAATCTAAACTTTCTTAAATGGCTGATATTTGAATAATTATAACTCAAACTGATACATATTTCTAAATTCATAGAAAACTTAGTATCACTGAACAGATTATGTATGGAAAATTTGGGGAAGGTGCACTGTATTCTTTATATAAAACAAAGAGGCTGAATCCTGGCTTTAAGTGGGGAAAAAAAAAAAAAGAACCCTCACCTTGATGGCACTACTACAACTCCATAATAATGATTTAGGTACCTAATTGTTTCACTGAATCTGCATGAATGACTTGAAATGATCAATTTCAAATGACCGTATATGACGTGCAAAATGTTATTACACAGGAAGGGCCAGCAAGTTATCTTAGAATTAGTTCTTGTGACATGAACCAAATGCCAATGGAAAACAAAATCCAGGTTGTTTCATGCTCTCTTCATTCAACATATTGTAAAATGGAGAAATCCATAGAGACCCTGTGGAAAAAGATGCTGGAGATTCTATAGCTGAAGGGTATCATGTGAACACATCTTTTGGATTAAAAGTATAGACAAGGTTAATCATGCAGGAATTTCTGTTAACATCATCTTAGAGTAAAGGGGGCACACACCCTGAAGAATGTTAGCTACATGGGCTATAATAGCGGAGATAAAGGAGGGACAAGGCAGAGCTGGGGGGCAAAATCAAATTAGTATCTTAGATGCCTGTATACAAACGCAAGAGGTATGGGGAATAAGCAGGAAGAACTTGAAGTGCTAATAAATAAACACAACTATGACATAGCAGGTATCACAGAGACGAGGTGGGATAATACACATGATTGGAATAGTGGTATAGACAGGTACAGCTTGCTTGGGAAGGCTAGGTAGGGAAAAAAGGAGGCGGTGTTGCCTTATATATTAAAAAACTATATACTTGGACTGAGGTGACGATGGACATAGGAGACAGACTTGTTGAAAGTCTCTTGGTTAGGTTAAAAGGAGTAAAAACAAGGGTGATGTCATTCGAGGGGGTCTACTACACACCACCTAGCCAGACAGAAGAGGCGGATGAGGCTATTTTTAAACAACTAACAAAATCATCCAAAGCACAAGTTTTGGCGGTGATGGGGGACTTCAACTATCCAAACATCTGTTGGGAAAATAACACAACAAGACACAGATTATCCAACAAGTTTTTGAAGTGCATCAGAAACATTTTTATTTCAGAAGGTTGAAAAAGCTAGCAGGGGGGAAGCTGTTCTAGATTTGATTTTAACAAATATGGAGGAACTGGTTGAGAATTTGAAAGTGGAAGGCAGCTTGGGTGAAGGTGATAATGAAATCATAAAGTCCATGATTCTAAGGAATGGTATAAGGGAGAACAGCAAAATAAATACAATGGATTCCAAGGCAGACCTTAGTAAACTCTAGGAGCTGGTAGGTAAGGTTCCATGGGAAGCAAGACTAAGAGGAAAAACAACTGAAGACAGTTGGCAGTTTTTCAAAGTTTTTTTTTTACGGGTGCAAAAGCACACTATTCCACTGTGTAGAAAAGGTAGGAAGGATGGCAAAAGACCATCCTGGCTTAACCAGGAGTTCTTGAATGATCTAAAAATAAAAAAGGTGTCAGGTGTCATATAAAAAGTGAAAACTAGGACAAAGTACAAATATAAACAAAACAAGTATGTGGGGGCAAAATTAGAAAGGTGAGGGAGCAAAAGGAACCCAATCTATCTAGAGACAGAAAGGGTAACAAGAAAACATTCTACAGATATATTAGAAACAAGAGGAAGACCAAGGACAAGTTAGGTCCATTGCTCAATGAAAAGGGAGAAACACTAACAGAAAATGTGGAAATGACAGAGATGCTTAATGACTTCTTCGTTTTGGTTTTCACCAAGAAGTTTGATGATGAAGGGATGCCTAACATAGTGATTGCTAGAGGAAATGGGATAGGTTCAGAAGTCAAAATAAAAAACGAACAAGTTAAAAATTACTTAGAAAAGTTAGATGTCTTCATGTCATCAGGGCCTGATGAAATGCATCCTAGAATACTCAAGGAGCTGATAGAGGAGGTATCTGAGCCTTTAGTTATCATCTTTGAAAAGTCATGGAAGTCGGGAGAGATTCTAGAAGACTGGAAAAGGGCAAATATAGGTCCCATCTATAAAAAGGGAAATAAAAACAACCCAGGAAACTACAGACCAGTCAGTTTAACTTCTTTGCCAGGGAAGATAATGGAGCAAGTAATTAAGGAATTCATCCGCAAGCATCTGGAAGACAAAGAAAGATGATAGGTAACAGTCGTCATGGATATGTAAAGAACAAATCATGTCAAACCAATCTGATAGCTTTCTTTAACAGTCTTGTGAATAAGGGAGAAGCAGTGGACATGGTATACCTAGACTTTAATAAAGCATTTCTTACAGTCTCGCATAACCTTATTATCAATAATCAAGGGAAATACAACCTAGATGGAGCTAGTATAAAGTGGGTGCATAACTGGCTGGATAACCATTCTCAGAGAGTAGTTATTACCGGTTCACAATCATGCTGGAAGGGTATAATAAGTGGGGTTCTGAAGAGATCTGTTTTGGGACCGGTTCTGTTCAATATCTTCATCAATGATTTAGATGATGGTATAGAGAGTACGCTCATTAAGTTTGCACATGATACCAAGCTGGGAGGGGTTGCAAGTGTTTTGGAGGATAGGGTCATAGTTCAAAATGATCTGGACAAACTAGAGAAGTGGTCTGAGGTAAACAGAATGGGAAGTTTAATAAGGACAAATGCAAAGTACTCCACTTAGGAAGGAACAATCAGTTTCACACCTACAGAATGAGAAGTGACTGTCTAGGAAGGAGTACTGCAGAAAGGGATTTAGGGGTCATAGTGGACCACAGGCTAAATAAGAGTCAACAATGTGACACTGTTGCAAAAAAAAGCAAACATGATTCTAGGATGCATTAACAGGAGTGTTGTGAGCAAGACACAAGAATACATTCTTCCACACTACTCTGCACTGGTTAGGTCCCAGTTAGAGTATTGTGTCCAGTTCTGGGCACCACGTTTCAAGAAAGATGTGGAAAAATTGGAGAAGGTCCAGAGAAGAGCAGCAAAAATTATTAAAGGTCTAGAAAACCTGAGCTATGAGGGAAGACTGAAAGAAGTGGGTTTGTTTAGCTTAGAAAAGAGAAGACTAAGAGGGGACATGATAGCAGTTTTCAAGTTTCTAAAAAGGTGTTACAAGGAGGAGGGAGAAAAATTGTTCTCCTTGGCCTCTGAGGATAGGACAAGAAACAATAGGCTTAAAGTGCAGCAAGGGAGGTTTAGGTTGGACATTAGGAAAAACTTCCTCTCAGGGCGGTTAAACACTGGAATAAATTGCCTAGCAAGGTTTGGAATCTCCATCTCTGGAGATATTTAAGAGCAGGTTGGATAGACATCTATTAGGGATGATCTAGATGGTGCTTGGTCCTGCCATCAGGGCAGGGTCTGGACTTGGTGACCTGTCAAGTTGCCTTTCAGTTCTAGTATTCTATGATTCTACATCTGTGCCCGCCAGCTGCCATGGTATTGTTCCTCAAACTGCAGCATCTCCAGTTTTTGCACAAGGGCAGCCATGGTCTTCAAGGCAGGGGACTGCAACCGGAGTGTCTCCCATTCCATGCTCTGTGTTGCATTTACTCGCCAGTTTATTCCCGGGCATCACTGTCACAGGATAAAAGTGTCGGTCCTTTTGATTTGAGAGTTCATGAGTTCTTTCCAGAGTTCAGAGACCAATTTGTGCATTAGACATAAATAATTATTACTCAGGTGTAGTCACTCTACACTGCCATTTGTCATTCAAAGCCTCAACCCAGGAACATTTTTCATATCAAATTTGGTGTGAGTTGTTTTTAGACTGCTTAGATACATTATGATAAAAGGCGTGTGGCTGCAAAGGCTTTTTGGTTCCTGTATAACTTAAAAATCAGAATTAATTTTCGAAGAAAATCTTTTGCATTACTGATTGGCATCTTCTTTCCTCTTGTTTTTCATTGTTAGAGAGATTACAGTGATAATTAGAAATGAGGAAATGTAGAGGCTGCCTCCCCACATAGGTGCCACCATAATCTTGATGATTTTACCTCATTTCAAAAGCAGCTGTCTCTGTGCTGCACTTTGCTCTGTAGGTGCAAGCTCTGCAGATGGTATTTTAGATAACAGTTTACACAAAAAGCTGCAAAACAGTCCTTGCTTTATCCTTGAAGGGAGGGAGCTGTGTATTATTTCCTGTTTGACACATTTCAGAAGGTTTACATGTTCTTCTTACCATAACTTAATATCCATTTAACATTATTTAGGACTGTTCCTAGGTAAGAAACAGCATGGTATGGTAAGTGTATAAAATAATTTGGCACAGGAACCATACCCTCGGATTAAGACCTCATTTATGTCCTGCCTGGAGCTACACAGTCCTTAGATTGGACTGTATAGGAGAAGCAGGTGTACTCACCTACTTGTCCACCAAGGAGTGGTGGGGGAAAGAGATGAAGCTTTAGCTCCATCGCTCTTTGCTCAATGGACAAGTAGCATGTGGGGGACATGAACCTTGGTAATTTGGTGCTGGTGTAGACCAGCAGTAAATGACTGCCCTCCAGGAGCAAGAAGGAAGTAAATGGAGATTTTGTGTTAGATGGGTGCCTCTGAAGCACAATTCTCCTGAATTTATTCCTCAGGTATCCAACTTAGGGCTTGTCTATAGGGCAAGTTATTCTTCAGCAAGCCCGGGTCTGGATTTACAGTACAGTAGCTTGCTATGCAGTATTGTGCTGTGTAGATGCTTTGATCGCGCACTGAAGGCCCAGAGTGCAGTTCTGCTAAACCCTTTTCTCATGTGGTTGCCTGAATCACAAACTAGCCAAATAGAAAGTTTGAAGCAGATCTGGCTTTACTGTAATTTGTGAGTCCGACTTTGTCAACACTTGTTCCTTGTACTGAGGCTACAGTTAAAAATATATACAGACCTCCCAGATCGGTGTTTCTTAAACTGTGTTCCGTGGCACACTGGTGTGACGTGAGGCAGTCGGAGGTGTGCCATGGAGAACAACAGAGTTCAAAATGGCCACCCATTGGCCATTTGACTTTGGGTGAATGTCCAAAAAGTCAATGGCCAAGTGACTTTTTTCCCCCCCTCAATAACTTTCCCCCCAACCCTATTTTTCTTTTTTTTTTTTTTTGCTCAATAACTTTCCCCCCCGACCCTATTTATTTATTTTTGCTTGATAACTTTTCCCCGGCCTCTTTTTGCTCAACAAAATGTCCTTGGGGTTCCTCATTAAAAAAATTATTGTTTGGTGTTCCTCCGTCTTAAAAAGTTTAAGAAACACTGTCCCAGATCATCACATCATTGCATAGTCTGTTGGCCCATTTATTCAAGGGAGCAGATTTTTTTTTAAATATACATGTTTTGGGGATTTCAAGTATTAGAAAAAGCATAAAATTGCATCTTTTGAAATCTCCTTGGATGGCACATTATCATATTCCTGCATGGGGAAAAATTGCAATGTTAGGCTGAATATTAGGGTGTGCCTTAGAACTATACAGAGCCTGATCTAGTACTGAAATCAGTGGAAGTTTTCTGACTGACTTCTAAAGAGGCAGAATATGTCGCCTTCCCAACTCCTCTCCTCTGCAAGGACTGTTTTGCAGCTTTTTGTGTAAACTCTTCTCTAAAATGCATGTACCAGTTCATAAGATTATAGAGCTGGACATGGGGAAGCTACAATGTTGTTATTGTTATGCTGAGAAGTACTGGTGACTGCATCAAGCAGAAACTTCTTTGAGATTGGGTGTGAATACCTTCATCTCTTAATGTCATAGTCAGGGTGAGTAAATGAGAAGCCTCCCAACGTAGGCCATGTCTACATTATAGCAGCTGTGTCCCTGTTCACCAGGGTTAGCCCCTGGCAGGCCATCACTGCCACTACCTGTGGCTGTGCAGGCAAATATAGTGGTGAGGGCCCGCCAGGAGCCAAACCTGGTAGACCAGATCTGGCCTGTGGTCTAGTATTTGCCCACCCCTGCTGGCGCACCATAATGTAGCTGCTTCCTACATTGGCAGAAGGATTTTTTTTCCCATTGATGTAGTTTATCTACCTCGCTGAGAGTTCTCCTGTTGACCTAGCAATGTCTGCACTGGGGTGGGGAGTGGGCACTAGTTCAAAATTACTATGTTCCTCCAGGTAACGTAAGTAAGTAGAACTAATTTTCAAGTGTCCCCCAGGTCTAAGACAAATGAGGGCTGGAAACCTGCCCAGGAAATTTGGAGTCAATGGAGGTGGTTTGCTGAGTATTGTTTGACAGGCTTATTGAGTGTTGCATATGAGAGGAGGGAGAACAAATAGAAGGGAGAGGCAGAGGCAAAAATAGAGAAAGACAAGTAGTTAAAAAAGCTAGGGAACAGGTGAGCCATAACTGAACCTCCTACTTTGTTGCAAATGGAGACAGTGGCTGAGGCAATGAAACCCATCCAAAAATTGGGAAAACTGGGTTGGAAGATTGGACCACTAAAACTGGAGCTAGAAGTCTGGGTGGCTTGAAATAGTGGCTGAGCTAATATTTGGCTTGGATTTGATGATGGCTAATAACTGTGTAATCAGTGCCAGGAAAGATGTCTAACAAATTTACTCTGTGGCTGCTCCCTTTAAAGATACGATGCCAAGAGACAAATGGTTTGTAGGCTGCTTCTTTGCAATGAACAAATTGGCCTCCCACTCTATCCATTCTATCAGCTACACACCGCAGTAGCTTTTCATCTCTGGAAAGACAGGGAGAGGTTAAAATCTATTTTGAAAACCAACATCTTGAGGGAATCTTAGCTGCTAAAGTACCCATGGATCTGAAAGAAGAACTGATCCCTGTTTGCTTGCTGAGGGACAAGTGCAGACAAATGGCAAATAGCAAAACAAGGAAACCATTCCAGTGGACAGCAGAGTGAGCTTTAGCATTGTCAGAGTTGAAAAAGGCTCTTCGGACTGCCCCTGTCTTGGTCTATCCTTATTTCAAAATCCCTTTCAAATTGGACATAGATGCTAGTGCTTCGTATTTGGGCAGGGGAGGGGCAGGAGAACTTCACCTTGGCTATCCTCCCACCTTGCTTTTGAATCTGAGAATGTAGCTGTGGAAGTTGAGACTGGGGCTTCGTCTACATTTAATATTTAGGTCAGTATACCTATGGAGCTCAGAACTATGAGAAATTGACACCCCTGAGCACCATAGCTATGCCAACTTAACCCCTGGTTTGGATGCTTCCATTGGCCTACCTACCATTGTTTGGGGAGGTAGAGTTTCTATGGCAATGGAAAAACTCCATCTGACACTGTAGGACGCATCTGCACTGTGGCACTATCGTGACATAGGTGTGCTCAGGACTGGCGCTAGAGCAAATGGTGTCCCTGACAAGGAGCATCTTTGGCAATCCCCCCTCCATTTGTTAAACTTTTGAATACCTTATTTTTGTATGTGTAGCCCATTTCACCACTTGGATGCACAATCTGCATGCATGATTTATCCTAGTCATGTAAAATGATGAATTTGCATGTTAGAATCTGCAAATCTATATTGATTTATGCCATATATAATCAATTTTTTTTAAATTGTTTCCGCTAGGCTTATAGAAACTTTTTAATTCTAAGAATAACTGAAATGTAGTAACACAAGAAATTGAACTGTTCACCAACATTGAGTGGACCAGTATTAAATTATGTTACAGTAGGTGGCAGTCTTAGAATGTGGCCCTAGCTGTTTAGTTCAAAAGGTCACTTTTCTCGCTGTTACCCTTACAAATTGAAGCACAGCATCAGATAGACCCAAAGATTAGCCTATGGCATTTTCAAGCAATAAAATAGCAAGTGATGTCAGTCTCTCGTCTATTGTAGCACAAAGATAACAGTTTTAATGAGCCTGATCTTTGAAGAGTTATGCTCACCACTCGTGATGTGACTGGCAACATGAGCAGAATCCACAAGCTATCTACAATTAGGAAAAGTGTCCTTTAATTCTGCATCATGAATGAACTGGAGAACTTTGAATGGAGAGTGTTTCCTAGGTAGCAAAAAGTGATGAATGTTGTCTAATTCAAGGCAGAAGTCTTTAATCATTGATATCTGAACATTCCCAATGTTTCAATGTCCAGGGAAGGTCTGTACAATTCTTCAGGGGTGTTTTCTTTCCCATCAGCAGCTACAAAAACTACCATCATTTGTCTGAAACTATTATCAATTTGAGAATTGTCAACTAGCGACCAAAAAATCCTCCCTATTGAATTTTTCTTCCAAGTTTTCCATCACTTCATCTTTTCCCTTGTAACCAAACTGTCTCTTTTTCTGATGAATACAAGTTCCCTTGAAGACAGGCTTGACTCCTAAGTTTTCCACCATTTCTTTAGTAGCAATACTGGAGATATTTAAGAACAGGTTGGATAGACATCTATCAGAGATGATCCAGATGGTGCTTGGTCCTGCTGTGAGGGCAGGGGACTGGACTTGATGACCTCTCAAACTCCCTTCCAGTTCTATGATTCTATGAAAAGAAGTAATAGTATTTTTTATATTGTTGCATAGGTATGGGTTTGATAGATATCTCTGATATTTCATTAAATAGGTCCTTTATTAATTGCTACTTACATTCTTCAGGTCTTAATACACAAGTATACTTTCACAATTACACAGTAAAAAAAGGTTCGCAATATTACACCTGGGCTCTCACTTCACTTCAGTTTGTTCTTATATCTCACACACTGGCTGGCAACACCCTGCCCCTTATATATTTCAGAGATCATAGCTGACAACGTTTTAGGAGGTTCAAGGAACTTGTAGTTCTCAGAAAGTCTGGAAGGTTCCACAAGATTCTACAAAGGCCTAGAACATTGAGATTAGTGAAAAATGAATACACATACCTGAAACATTTTACTTCAGAAAAACTATTTCCCTTTTGTCACTAACAACAAAAACAGCATCCCAAGTCCAGTGTTCCCCAAGACTGACACTCAAGGCAGGCACCTGGATCACCTGCCCCTAAAACCAACCCTGGCTATGCTGGTATAGTTGTCACTGTGTACATATGGCTTGGAAAAGTTATTATAGAGGTCAGTCCCACAATCCCCATTCAAACAAAATGGGAAGGGTCTGCTTCAGCCAGCAAATTCCACAGAAACAATTGGGATTCCCCAGGCAGTGGAAGGAAAGTCAGTCAGGGAGTAAAAAATCCCAAAGAGGTTTGGGTGAGAATTAAATAAATTTGGGTCGGTGATGTGAAAACATCTCAACAGTAAAACAGCGGACATATATAAATAGTTAATCTTGTATTATTTTTAGTTTGATAAACTTGGTATTTACTTTCTCTTTAGCATAGGTCATGCAGGATGTCATCATTCGGAGTACTACCAGAATTTTGGGCAGAGCTAAAACAGTAGTGTTATGCTGAAATAGACCGGTGATTGCATCACACAAACCTCTTTGAGATTGGGCGTGCGCAGCCCCTTAAATTAACATAACTATCTGGAAGAGTTAATCAGAAGCTCCCACCTAAAACAATTAGGGATTGTGAATCTGCCCCTGGGTTGGGACTGAGTGGGCAGAAGGGGTTTGCTGAGTATGTCTTTGTGCAGGTATGTGTTTGAGTGAGGGGAAGCAGAAAACACAGAAACTCAGAACAGAGAGGGGACAGAGACAAAAGTAAGAAAGCTAAGCAATAGCCAGTAAGCATCATGTGATTCTCAAAAATAACAGAGTGATCCTGTGGGTCTTGGGGCTTAAGAAGGTTGGTGCTATAAACTACAAAATTGCTCCTTTGTTGTTGGTTTCTTTGGCATTCAGAGAAGCAAGACTTTGTACTTTCCTAGTACATAAACAAAACTGCATCATTGAAAATATTAGACTCCATCAATTTCTGCTTCCGACTGGAACATCTCCAGGGCCCCGAACTGTGACCAGCCACCCAGGTCAAAAGGAGCAACATTATTTCTTAACCACAATCTGGAAACAGTCTGTCACTTGTATCAGTACTGTGGGATGAGACTTTTTCATGAACAGTTTTGAGAAGCATGTCAAAACTCTATGGTTCTACTCCCACTGAAGTGAATGTAAATCTTGCCTTTAATTTCCCTGCATAAAAGATCAGACCTTAAAAATTCCACCTCTCTATGTGTGTCTGTCTGTTGTTGCTTCTACTTTTCCTACAGAGAATTCACTTTCACTCCAGTTTCAGGACAACTCTCCAAGAATGAAAATGAACCTAGTCCTAAACTGAATGGTGAAGTCCACAACCCAATGATGACAAAGAGTGTAACCAAAACACTTGCTTTCCAGGTAATAATTCTTCATTTCTTGCTTTTGACAGGTGCATAAATATCAAGGCAGGTAACATGCTTATACAAATACATTTTTTATATCACCCTTTAGTTTCATCACAATATTTTCTATAGAGAAATTGCTTTTATATTTCTTAATGATTTGTCTGCCAGAAAAAATAGCCAAACAAATAAAAAGTGCATAGTTTTCAAATGTCATCTTTCTTTGTGGGCAAGGAGTAAAGCAGATCTCATAAGCCTAAGCATGGCTTGTGTCCAACTACAGAGATACAGCCTGGGATGCAACCTGCAGATGTTACTAATAGTAGCTGTTGGGCCTATTTCTTCTCTCATACCAGTCTGATGCCAGCATTACACCACTGATTTCAATGGATTTACACCAGTGCAACTGAGACTATGTCTACACTACAAGGTTTTTGCCCAAAAACAAACATTTTTCGCAAAAACCAGCGGAACGTCCACACCTCAAGCGTGTTTTTGCACACACAAAAAATTGCAGTAAATCAACAGGACAGAGGGCTTTTGCCGGTAGAGTTATTCCTCTCCCCATGAGGAATAACTCCTTTTTGCGCTATTGCTCTTGCACAAAAAGGCATGTGTGGACACTCCGCAGGGGTTTCTTGCGCAAAAAGAGCCTATCTCAGCTTCCCACTTGGGCTGTCCCCTTGCAAACAACACCACACACTGGGTTTCTTTGGGTGTATAGGCTCTGATGTTTGTGTAACCTGAGTGCATTTCTGTGCATTATACCATTAGTACATTCTATCAATAGCTCCTTTCTTGTGACCTGTTGGAGGCCTGAAATTTGCAAGAACCCTGCACATTAGAAACAAAGATTCTTTAAAATGTGAATCCCCAGAAGAATATAGCTATTAGCCAGAATGTAGAGGATATCCAGCTCAAAACCAGACCTCAGAATGTTCCCTTCAGCACCCTGAAAATAAGATGTCTTACATAGGTACAATGCCACCTTGACACTACTGCTTTTGTGCTCCTCCTCCCTTCTCTCATCCAGCCCAGCTCTGTGTTGGAGTCATAATGTGACCTGCAGGATATTGCTTGCAGAGGTTCACATGTTCACTTTGAGTGGCCCTACGGAAGTTGCCACACTCAAGTTCCCTCAAAACAGAAAAGCAAGACCGCAAAACCCTGATTCAGTGTTCCCACTGCAGTTTATTAATAGTTCTTTCTAAGGGTGTGTGTATAAAGCAAATGGAGATGTGACTGTAGCATGGGTACACACACCTATGCTAGTTTTAATCTTGCTAGCATGGGCAATAATGATAATATAGCCATATTGGCATAGATTTCAGCTCAGACTACAAGCCCACTGGGGACCCTGAGTACATACTTGGGTCCCCGACTGACACATCTTCACTGCTATTGTCACCTGGTGCTAGCTAGATTAAAGCTTACATGGGTATGTTTTGTTGCGCTACAACCTCTCTTCCACTTGTGGTGTAGCTTTACCCTCAGACTCAAAAACAAAACAAAACAAAAAACCCTGTAACTTCAGAGAGAGAATAAGATGCACAGTGTACAGTGGAAAATGTGAATGCAAGACCTGTTCTTTTTCTAAGGATTCCAGTTCTCCTCATCCAGCTTGACTGGTCTATGCTCGGATTTTAACATATGTTAGTCAAAACACCTGTTTTTCTACCATAAATGTGGTTTTAACACCTAATCAGAGCCATAGTACTCTTTCCACTGATTGCTGTGGACAGCGAGGCCTTATACTTCTGTGTGTCTAAGTACCTCATTTGTAAAGTGGGAATAATACTTCCTTTCTCCCACCCTTTGTCTGTCTAGTTTATTCAAATGCCTTTCAGGAAAAGGACTGTCCTTTAATATGTGTGTACAACTTATTGCACAGGAGAACCCAGATCTCAGTTGCAGGTTCTAGATGCCATCGCAATAAAATGAATAAATAATTCTAAATGTAAATGGGTCACTTCATCTAGCTTTCTCAGACTGTTGCTCTCAGAAGAAGCCTGTTGGTGATACGCCATGGGGAAAGAGTGGATCAGGTTTTTGGAAAGTCCTGGATCCAGCAATGTGTAACTGCAGACGGTAAGTAAAAGCATGGGAGGACTGGCCCTTGGCATACCAGACTGAAAAGAAAATATTGTACCATGATAGTAGTGATGTGTAAAGTCTAAATTACTACTTGTAGATGTCTATAAACCAGACAAACGTTAGTGCTGAAGAAAGCAGCTATTTAGAAATGCCCTTCATACACACAAGTTTAGTAGTGTCATGTAAAGTTTTATTGTAGAACCTTATGGTTTGTCTATGCTGACAAGTTACTGCACTGTAACTTTTGTGCTCAAGGTGTGAAAAACACCCACACTGACTGCAGCAAGTTATAGCACTGGAAGCGCCAGTGTAATCAGGCTTTCAGTGCTGTGAGCTGTACCCCCAGTTCTGTTAGCTTCTCCTCATGGAAGTGATTTACTTATAATAATGGGAAAGCACTTTCTCAAAACTAGTGTCGTGACCACACTGCTTAAAGCTCTGCTAGTGCAGCACTTTAAACTTAGAAGTATAGACAAAGCCTTAGAGTTATGAACAGCAGAGTTATGAATTGACTTGTCAATCACATGGATCATTTGGAGCAGCAGAGACAAAAAGAGGCAAATATTGTACAGTACTGTATTAAATATAAACTACTAAAAATAAAGGTAAAGTTTTTAAAAAAAAAAAAAGGTTTGACAACTTAAAGAAACTTTCTGTGCTTAGTTCATTTAAATTAAGATGGTTAAAAGCAGCATTATTCTTCTGCACAGAAAATGTCAAAGCTGTATTAAGTCAATGTTCAGTTGTAAACTTTTGAAAGAACAACTACAGTATTTTGCTCAGTTATGAACATCTCAGAGTGATTAAAAACTTCCATTTGCAACGTGTTTGTAACTTTGAGGTTCTACTGTATTCGAGATATGCACAGTCAATTTATGATCTATCACTGTATTTTCTAAGTAGTCATAATAGAGCTGAGTGAAACTTTACATTTTTGTCTCAAGATGATATGCCAAACGCGAATTTTTCATCAGCATTTTTAGGAATTTACAGAAGTGATCAATGCCCAAATTTCCCTATTTTGTGCTGGTTGACATAGTTTTTCAAATTTACATTGTTGATCAAAATCATGATACTTTGCTAATCAAACGCAGTCACGAATAACTGGAGCAAAAACAAAGAGATTTTGTGGAGAAATGAGAAGATGTGAACACTGACTTAGATGCCAAGTCATGTTTGAGTGGTGTTTGGCCTTGAAAGCATGATTCCAAGGTGAAACAACTATATATTTGGGGGTAAGGGTGGGAGAGGAATTGTGTTTTGCTGGTGGTCTTCCGGATTCTGTTGGAATCAGACAAGATGTCTGATTTCATATCTTGAATTTTGTACATTATTTCCTTTTCTTTTTTGCTAATGAAAACATTGGTTTTTTTATAACTTTGGCAATGGTTAAAAAAAAAAGTTTCCACAGCTCTGATGGGAATATAAGTCTCTGGTGAGTTTTAAGAGCAGGTGTCAGCCATATGTTTTCTCTGGTGCTCTGATATTCTGAAATTCAGAGCTGTGTCATTCTGTCAGAAAGTTTTCTCCCTTATTGTCTTTCCCAGAACCAATTGAGACTGGGCCATAGTGCACCAACAATTTCCTTGGTTTGCTTTGGTGAATGCAAAGTGCAGTATCCCTAAGGTGGAATCACTCACTTTTTTCACCAACGGAGACACTAACAGTCAGATTTTCAGAAATGGCTGCCTAAAATGCAGAATTTTTAGTATGTGCATGAATATCAAAAATGTGTACATATGTATTGCTCGTGCCTTTAAATATGGAGACAAAGGATTCTGTTTTGTTTTAGGAAAATATCACAGAGCAGATCTGAACTTCCCTGTCAGCCTGCCAAAACGAAAAGATGGCATCAAACCTTTTGAATGTGATCCTCCTTTATCATGCTGTGGTATTTTCCAATCTAGACTTGTAGGTAAGTTAGGTATTACTGTGACTTTACCATAGGAATGCTTCTGGGCAGTGTAACTGGGAAGAGTTCCTTTATGGATAGCAGGAACGGGAGCTTGCACTTTCATTTGGGAGCTATGCAACAGGGTGAGGAGCAGGGCCAGTTGCTCATGTAGTGCAAGAGCCAGCCTGCCACCTTATGGCGGCAAAGGGTCAGAGCAGTGTGCCACAACATTTGGCTTCTAGTCTGAAACCAGAGCAGTGAACTGTAGCATCTCTGCTGGCTGGCTAGAAGGGAGGCAGGACATACAGTTTATTCATCTGTAGGTTGTGTGTGAGCTGTCCATTGTGAGCAATTGATAATTGGGCTGTACTGGTTAGTTAGAATGAATACACCTATCACAGATGTGTTTAAGTTCCTGGTTTTGATGAGCATCGCTCTCAGAAATTGGGTTGTGGTGCAGACACTTGTCTTTCTCTGTCTACCAAAAATGCACTGGAGTGCCATTTACAAATTTAAAATTTACTTTCTGTGACTGTATTTCTAGTATTTACTTCACATTTCCTCTTCCAACAAATATTCCTGCTAGTAAACTTGTTCACCAGAATATTTGTGGAAAGTGAATTAAAGAGGGGCATGAGTGCATTCAAGGTCAGTTTATTGTAAAGTTCAAGCTAATATCTGTGGGAAATATTTGGTAGTTGTACTAATGATTTTAAAGAGCAGCTCCCATGTGTATTGCAGGAGAAGCTCTGCTGGAGAAAGAAGAGTTAGTTAGCCATGTATACAGTTCCCCAGCACTCCGCTGCATACAGACAGCTCAACACCTGCTAGAAGGTAGGTTAGCAAAATGATTATGTTTTTTTGCACTACTGGCAGGCCTGTCACTGGGGGCAGGGAGCAAAAGAGGCAGTTGCCCTGGAGCCTGACGATTTAAAGGGGACTGGGGCACCTAGCCGCTGTTGCTGCTACTGTGGCAGTGGCGACAGCAGCCAGAGCCCCGGACCCTTTAAATTGCCACCATCACAGCGTGCTCCAGGAGGCTTTGAGGGTTCAGGGGGTGCACCCCGTGCTCCAGGTGGAGTGGAGGGCTGTCTGCCTCAGCCCCACCCCTTCTGCCTGAGGCCCCACCCCTTCCAGGAGCATGGAGTGGGCGCTCCTGCCTTGCCCAGGGTCCCACAGAGGCTGTCAGCACCCCTATATACTGGACATTTCTGAGTCAATCCTTTTCAAAGCCAACGACAGAGATGAAGCTAAAATGCTGCATGGCATTTTGAATATTTACTTCTGCCTTTAATCAGTGCTGACAGATATTTCTATCTAGAGCAAGGACTAGGTGACACTGTGAGGAAGAAATAAAGTTTCCCCGCTATAACAGTAAAATAATATTCAATTGAATCATGTTCAATAAAGTTGAAATGGAATCTAATGTTGTATAAGACAAAGGCATTAGATGAAGTAGAATTTAACTTATTGGCTGGACTCAAATTGTTATCTCTCCCAGAAATGATTTTGGTCCAGAAAGCAAGTGTTTCCATTACACTGAGGGACAGCTACCTGGGGAAAGAAACCTGGGACTTTCTCCTGGAAGGCTGCCTTTGTTAACAAGAGGGTTTGTTTTAAAAAAAAACAAAACCCTACATTCAACAAAACTAGTTTTAAAAATGAAGAATTCTGCATGATAGATCACCAAAAAAAATCTTTTAAAATAAAAAAATTAATGATAGAACTCTGGGTTTCCAGAACTGGGAAGGGATACTAATTTTCTGCTGGGAATTCATATGTCGGTATGGCCTTTTAAGAATATAGAGGAAAACTCAGGCTGCCTCTCTTTAAAGAGAGATTTTTCTTTAGCACTATGTTCATGGGTTGGGATTTACTCATCAGCTTAGGCCCAGTGAGCTACATGGTATATAAAAACAGCATAAAACAATTTTCTTCTTGATACTTACTTACTCTGTAACACCTCTGAAGAGTAAGTCCATGTCTTCATTTTGTTCTGGACCCTACAGAACACAGTGGTATCACTCCACAAATAATAGTTTGAGAATTTATACCTACAGTCACTCTGGCAAGAATATAATGTACTTTCTTCTGCTCCTCACCCCTTCCAGATTGCTAGCTTCAGGAGTTTACAAAGTATTGTTTATGCATGTAGAGGAGCATGTTTAGAAGGACTGAGACTCGATGGAGTCAACATTATTTGTGCTTAATGGTCTTTGCTGTACATTATATTTTTATTTTGTTAATAAAATTATTACCAGTAATAAGGTGCCATGTACAGTCAAAGTTTAAAGCTCTGAGTGCACTTTCCCTTTTTAAAAATCTTTTATTTATTGCAGGGCTTAAATTAGAACAAAAAATTAAAATCAGGGTAGAACCTGGACTCTTTGAATGGACCAAGTGGGAGGCCTGCAAAATAATTCCCTCCTTTATGGCACTGACAGAACTGACAGAGACTACTTACAGTATAGATACCAGTTACAGGTAAATGCTGCACGTACTTTATGTTAATGTGTATTTCTAATACCTCTCCTGGTTTGGGCAGTTCTTAAATCCCACAAGACAGTGTTGCAAAAATGAATGATTCAGGATTTAGGTCACTGACTTCAACAGAAAGAGTAAGGGCTAAAAAAAGCCTATATATTTGATCCCAAGATAGGATGTGCAGATATAGTTATTTCTTTCACTACATAATTCACTGGCAAGGTGACACACTAACAGGCAAATAGTTCTTATGTATATATGGATGGGTGAGTGTATGCATAGGTCTAAATCCTGCTCCTTTTAAAGTGAATAGCATCAACTTTAACTTTGCAAGATCAGGCCTATGATTGATTATCTAACTATTTTAGACTCTCATGATGGGCATCCATATTTTTCTTTCAACTTTTAACTAAAACCTACATGAGCCACATATTGTTAAGTGTAAAAATAAATTCCTCTCTCCTATCACATTTCCACCAAGAAAGAATTGTATTGTATTTTGGTGGGGGGAGGTCAAGTCCTTTCCTTGATGCACAGGTCAAAATGATTGAGGACTTCAGAATTTGTGCCACTGTGGGCTTTGTCAGAGTGGAGACAGAGTAAAGAATGAAGATGGGATTCTGATGTTGCCTGATCTCCTAAGCTGTCATGATTTGCACAGTTCCACATGTGACTTTCTCAACAGTGAGAAAAATTCACAGATTTTTACTAAGTCCTCTAAATGGCAAGTATAAGGCAGACAGTGCCCCTTTTCAACACACACTGGAGCAGGGAGCTGTAAGAACCGGGACAGCCCAAAGATGTTGGGAGAAGAGAGATGAACAGAAAGCAAGGTGTCTGTCATTCTATATTCATAGTTTGCCAGGATGCTAATGTTCTATTAAAATAAACTTCTGCATTAAATTCTGTGGAAATTTTTGTGTTGCTCAAAAATAATCACTGCACTCGGAGAAGTCTCCTTTTCTGGTTCCTGCCTTCTGCAATATAGTTCTGTGGTTTGGTGCAGTTTGTAAATGTTTGTAAACCACAGCAGAACAGGAAATGAAGACAGACATTGGATCTATTCTAGCATGTTACCTTGCTCATGGTGCCATGCTGCATTGCATCTGCAGTGTTGCACCTTTATTGTATCTATCAACAAAGAGCAAAATCCTTAGTTTCAGAATGAGTGAATAGGCAGGGCTGGCTCTAGGTTTTTTGCCGCCCCAAGCAAAAAATTTTTTGGCTCCCCCCCCCCTTTTTTGGTGGCTTTTACACGTTTGCACTTTGCAATGTTTTTTTTTTTGTTTGTTTGTTTTCATTTTTGTTTTTGTCCTGGCATTTTAGCCCTATAAATAGCTAATATAATTTTAATTATTTTTTTCCATAAAGGCAAAGGAGCTTCAAGTAAACTCCCCCTCCCCTTTCACTCGCTGCTGGGTCACAACAGCCTTTTCCCTGCCCTGTCCAGCCCCTCCCTATGGATAAGCACACCTCACTCCCGACCCACAGGGGGAGCAGGGTGCAGGGACAGTGCAGAGCCAGAGGGGCATGGGGAACAGGGGGAGCAGGGTTCACCATGGGGAATGGGAGGCGCAGAGCCAGAGAGGTGTGGGGACCAGGGCAAACGGGGGGACTGGGGTGCTGGGGTGCACAGAGCCAGAGTGGTGCAGGGAACAGTGTAGGGGGTACAGGGGTGGTGCAGGGAAGGGGAGACACAGAGCCAGAGGGACGCAGGGATTGGGGGGAGCAGGGGAGGCACAGGGAATGGGATGTGGGGAACGGGAGGGGCAGAGGGTCAGGGTCCAGGAGCAGTGAGGGGAATGGGGGGCACAGACCCAGAGGGGCGCAGGGAAAAGGGGCTGCGGGGTGCAGAGGGGCGCAGAGCCAGAGGGGCACGGGGACTGGGGTGCAGGAGCAGCGCAGGGAACGGGCAGTGCAGAGCCAGAGGGGCATAGGGATGGGGGAAGCAGGGTTCGGGGTTCAAGGGCGGCGCAGAGCCAGAGAGTCACAGGGAACAGGGAGAGCAGGGTGCAGGGGAGCAGGGTGCGGGGCATAGGGAACGGGCGGCGCGGAGCCAGAGGGGCGCAGGGCGGGGCGGGCACAGCGAGCCGGGCGGCTGGCAGGGAGCGGTCTCTCGCCGGCGAAGGACTGGAGCCAGCGGGGCAGGGCGGAGCCTGGCCACGCCACACTCCGCAGCCAGCTCTTGGGGACACGCAGCCAGAGCCGAGCTCCCACGGCCCTTTACAATCGGTGGGGCGGGCAGGGCTGGGTGTTGCCGGGGGCGGCTGCTTACCTGGAAATGCTGCCCCTGGAAATGTGCTGCCCCAAGCATGTGCTTGATTTGCTGGCCCTGAGAATAGGCCAACCTTTTCATTTTCCTGGGTTCAAATGTATTCACTGCAAAGTTACTATTTGCCATAGTTTCTCCCTTTCCAAACAAACTTAATATAAGATTCTGCAGTGACAAGCTATGATTGAAGATGGGTAAGGCATTTGATGAGTGGAGGGGGAAACTGTAAAGTGTTGCAACACTGCTGCCAATCAGCCACTGAATTATCTAAACAAACTATATATATGCATTGTTGTATATCAATGAAAACAGTGCAGCTTCTTGCCTCTGATGTTTCACGTATGGCTGGATAATAATATGAGAGATCTCCATATTTCTAAAACAAAATTGGCTCTTTATTAAGAAAACTGGGTTTTTTTAGAAAAGCTGCAACTACAGCTACCATTCTAGCCATGTGCACCTAGACTGACTTCCTGGTGCTTTGTCTAAACCCTTCCCTGCTGAAACTTCTGCTCCTTCCTCTCTACCACCCTATCACACTTTGTCTTTCTTGTCCATTTAGACTGCAAGCTACTTGGGGCAAGAACTGCTTCCGCATATATCCAATATACTGTACATACAATATGGAGCTTAGATCTCAGTTGGGGCATCTTGGCACTATTGTAACACACAGAATGGTCTAGTACTAATGATCACACACTGTGACATCTGCACTCCTCACAAGTTTTTAGTTACTATTTATTCCCTGTTTTCTGAATTAGTGCTTAGATATTATGTTGAATGGGTGCCTGTAAACTCAGAGGCAAAAATGGATCGGCAGAAAATATGCAAATGAGATTGCAACTTATGCAAATGAGTCCCTTACTTGCACATTTTTTGCCGAGAAAACTCATAGTGTAGACGTAGCCAGAGTAGATACACTTAACCCTCTACCAGTTTGCTGAATCTCTGATTCAGTGATGACCCCATGGTGTAAAAGTTCTGATGACAGTCTGAAATTAATTTACACAATAAGACTTTTGTACTTCATGGCAGGTATGGTACAATAGCCCTAGAACACATCAATGTATTTCATACCTCTTCACTGCTTATTCTGCACACTGTTGTTAAATGGCTGAGATAAGATTATCAGATTCTGAGTGTATATGTGGTTGAAAGAAGTTGACTGCTATAGTTTCCTGGAATACAGTCATTACATGTGACAGAGAAACATGTAGCAGTGCAGTTCTTCAGCTAACAGGAGAGGTGACTTTATAGGAAGAAATAATGAAGTTAAAAAAAGTTTCCTTTGTCCTTTTATTCCACACTTCATGGCAGAACCGTAAATCATGGCAGACCCCAAACTGCAGCTGTTCAGTGGGGACACACTGATTTACAGCAGCTGAAGATCTGGCCCTTAATTTGTAAACACTGCCTTTTTCATGCAGGAGCCATCCATAAGTGAAAGAAACTATAAAGTCGGATTTCAGAGGTAAAACTGCCCCAAATCCTAAAGCTGGCTCAGTATTATTAAATATTCTCACTGGTCTTTATCCAAATGTATTTTTCCGTAAAAAACAATCAAGAATTTTGTTTGATTGTTTAATTTATTTTGTCAAAGCAGGCTCAGGTGGGGATTTTTAAAGGGACATGAAAGGCAAGGGGCCAAATCCTAGAATCAGTCCTAACAGTGTCAGAAGGAGTTCTATTTAGATAAGAACTTCAGGATTTGGCTCAGTTTTTAAACCTAAAATCATCCTATCTGGACAATGTTTTTTTTTTTTTTTAATATTCTTATGTGGCAGAGACTACTTTTGGATTTATTTTTCAAACACAAGTATTTCTGGAGTATATTTCTTATAAACTGCACAATCCATTATGAAGTTTACTAAGGGACAGTTTCTCTTACCCTTATTCACCTTGGGTAGTTTGATTCTGGGAGTTCTTCTATTGGATTCAGTGAGACTACTTCCAGACAGAGCTATGGTTTGGTGTGAGTCGAAGTGCCATGCTTCAGATAAGTGCAGTCGCTCTGGTAAAGATGGAGTATAGGTACCAGTTTGTTTACTGAGCTTTGATAATATTGACAATGTCTCAATATACAAAAAGTATGACCTAGATGAGTGAGTCCTCTGTGTTTTTTATTAATAGATGTACTCTCCCAATTTCCTCCCTGGTGCCATCGGAAAGTTATGAAGCGTATGTAAGCAGATGCTCTGCAGTTATAAACCAGATTGTCAGTGACTGTACAAGCAATGGTAAGTATTTCACAGTCTGGTGTTCAGTGCCTCATGCTTTCAATAACAGGACCAAAACCAGCTCTGTCATATGAAATATATTTAGTGCAGGGGCTTGGTATTGCCCTATCTTTGAGGTAGATTATTAAACATCATGCTAAATGAATATATATATATATATATATATATATATATATATATATATATATTACATAAAATAGAAATGGACAAGATTAAACATAAGGCAGTAAAATACTCCATTGCTAAATCATTTGGATGTGACTTGACAATCTAAAGCAGCTTCTTTTCTTCTCTTTTCTGTTCTTTTTTCTTTTCTTTTCTTTTTGGAAGCTTCATTCTCCCTCTCCCTCCAGTAAATGCTTTCTCTCATTACCTGAATTGACTATAACATACCAAGCAGGATATTTACACTTGCCCAGTCTATAAGTCACACAGCTCGGCAAAGATGAACAATGCAAGACTAACCAAGAAGCGTAACCAATACCCATTGACTTGTAAAGTTACAGTACTCTTTCTTCTTTCCTTGAATTATTTTGGTATATCAGGTATCATCCTGATAGTGGGTCACGGCTCATCTCTGGACTCCTTCACTCGACCTGTACTAGGGCTCCCAGCCAGAGACAGCAATGATTTTGCCACATTGGTTAGAAAGGTAAGAAGCTTTTCCAACAGAAAGCTCTTGCTCACCATTTTCTCCTTGGTATATTTTCAGTAAGGAACTTACTCAAGCAGTGGGCTGTCTGGTTTTTCAGCCGCTCACTTAGAAGAGTTACTCTGTGACTCCATAGGGAGCTTGATTCAGTAGTTCTCATGCACAACTGGCCATCAAGGGATGTGAGTTTTACCAGTGAACTGACATGTGACCTTGGGTACATCGTAACCTTTCTGGTGAAGAATTTCAAAGACACTATCGCACCCAATTCCCACTGGAAGTTACTGGGAGGTACACACCTAACTGGCAGGTGTGCCTTTGAAAATCTCCCATTCTGTGGCTTAATTTGTCTATCACTAAAATGGGTAACAGTGTCCCCTGCCTATTATCTCCCAAGGTGTTGTGTGGCCCACCTCAGGAAAGCACAGCTCCATTACAAAAATCTATCTGTAAAGCAGTACAGAGAGTGCCATGTACAGTGTGTCTCGGAGTGAGCCCAAATCATATTTGCTCAGTTTATGAATTAAAAGGCTGTGCTGCCAATATGATAAGCTCATTCTTGGATCTGATGACCAAGCTGGGTGCTTGCTGGTTTGCATATGATCATCAGTAACAAAGATTCCGTAAGCCCAATTTTCCCTTCTGTTAATACTTGTTGCACTGGTGTTACAGAGGGGAGAATTTGGTCGGCAGTGTGTTTACTGCTGGCGATACATGAGATAAAAAGAACATAACATGGTCATCAAACTTATGGGACAGTTTGTGGAGCTGACACAAGCTCCATTAGTATCCAACAGATAGGCCTCCCTTGTGCTACTGGTTCATGTTAGGTCAAGTGAGAGATTATATTAACCTGTATTCCTAAAATGCTCTCAAGGTACACACCCCTGTCCCAAAATGAAAACTCTTTAATTACACTGTGCTTTCAATGGTGTGTCTTCCCCATTTCCAGTGCCTTCGGGAAAGTTCTAATACAAAGTCCTGTTGCAATCTCTGTTTTTTTCCAGATACCTTCACTGGGCATGTGTTTCTGTGAAGAGCTTAAAGAGGAGAATAGATGGCAGATGATTAACCCACCGGTTAAGACGTTAACCCATGGTTCAAATGCATCATTTAATTGGAGAAATGGCATACTGGACAGTTAGTCATTTTTTATATATTTCAAAAAAGAAAAGAAGATGTGTTTTTTCCTCCTGACATCACAGGCCAGTGGTCTGTCCAAAATGCTTAGAACTTGGGGGAATTTTCCTCCACTATTTGTATGAATTGTCAAAGCACAGAAAGCACTTTTGAAGGTTTTGTGCCTGAGTTCTGTTTTTGTTACAGTGATTCAGAAGAAAGAACCTATTAACTGACATAAAAGTGAACATTACTTTATCCAGTGCTGAAGAATGAACTTTTAAAACTCATTATTTAGACTAACATCTGTAATATTTAACATGTATAACTGACTGTAAGCCTTGTTGCTTAATGCAGTCATGAAACCATATGGTTATATCTTCAAGAACAAAATACAATCAATAAAGAATTAGACATTTTGTTTCAGACATATGGACAATTTTGCTTTCTGATTGATTGCTTCTAGTTTATCCAGAGTATGAGTGGACATGGTGCATAATACAGACTATTTATTTTCTTCCTCGAACAAAATTTTTCAGACTAAACTTTTTTTGCTCCAAAAAATCCCTAGATGTAGGTCAACTAAAACATTTCATTACTTTGTGTTGAATTCAGTAAATAGTTTTGGTTGAAAAAAAATGAAAAGCAATTTTTTTACAAAAAAAACCCTATCTTGTCTTGACATTTTTGAAACAAGACATTTAATTTTTTAAATTTGAATTTTTTTAAAAAAAATTACTTCAATTTTATCTTTAAAAAATCTGAAAGGGTCAAAAAATTGAATAAAATGGTTGGGTTGATCCAAAACATTTTTCCCAATGGTTCACCCACCAAACCAAAAGCCACCCAGGATTTGCACAGCTCTGTTTCTTCCTTACATCTCACAGACCCTTAAAATTGTCTCTGTTGACTTCCTGGGTAGGCTGCAAAGGGGAGGCTTCTGGGGAGACAGGGACATGCGGAAAATTCAGAGATCATTTCAAAGATAGGTGCCAAACAGCCTGCTAAAATTAGATGGTAACATTCAGAGTGGTCATTAGAAGAACAGAAAAACATTTCTGTGTATTTATTTCGGGTTGATTTTCACTGTGGTAAGTGCTGTGAGTGTGGGTGGCTTAGTGTCAACCTCTGGATGGTTCAGTTTGATTTTCTGACAAAACATGTAGATGGTATCATGAGCTTTTGTGGGCACCGCCCACTTCTTCAGATGACCAGAGTTTTGAGTTTAGGATGTGCAGACCCAAAATACATAGGGGAGAAGGGAGAGGAGAGTAAGGAAAAAAAAGAAGGGGGTGGGAAACAAGGAGCAGAGGGTATGAAAATATCAAAGGGAAAAACAAGTGGGCAGAACTGGTAATCTATAAGCACCTAAAAATTGGATAGTTAAAAGAAGCAGATAAGAATCAAAGGATAGCAGTTAGAGAGGAAGTATACTAATGCAAGAATCTACACAGACAAAGAGCTGTTGTCACCTTCATTGAATGTTAGGCTGATAATGTTCCAGCCATCCGTTATCTCAATTGAGGAGGTCATCAGTGTGAGAATTGAATTTGTGGATGAATTGTAATTCCAATGCCTCTCTGTGTATTTGGCTTGTAGAATTGGTTTGTGACAAGACAGCCACTTGGAGATCTAATATATCTATAGATATAATTATCTATTGCTATGGTCTGTCTTGTAAAAGATACTGGAAGTTGTTTTTTTTAACCTGTTTTGAAATAATTATGCTTTGGCCTTCTATAATATCTCTCATGCAAGGATCTCAGGGCAGACTACAGATATTGTCAGGTAGTTTGGGCTCGTGAATAGGCTTTGCTTTAAAAAACAGAAATGTTTAAAAGTTTTCCAACTCTAAACGGTGACTCTTTAAAATGGTATCTTCTTACTCACAAAACTGCTCTTGCAGATACACTGGGTGACTGTAAAAATGAAATAAAGGCTATTATATTTTATTCTTATTACTTCTATGCAGCTAATGGAACTGAGACACTGAGTTGAAATCTATTTCCTGCTTCTGCATCAGTAATATAATTGTCCACTAAATTTCAACCAGTTACACCTGTACAAACTACTTGATGGGAGTGGGGTGAAGGTCCACAGGTGTCACTGGAACCATAATTTAAAGATAATGGACGAGTGCTGGTGTATCTGAAGGACATGTCTAACAGAATGTTTATTACAGACGATAGATGATGTGCAAGAAAGCATGAAGATTAGTTTCCAGCTTGTGGTTGCCGCTGACAATTTTATAAATAATTGTGTTATCTGAAAGCTGTCATATACTTGATATGGCAATCAATGAGTCAGACGACATGGAATTCCACAGTGTGCCAGTTTCACAAGCATTTCTCAGAGCAGACCTGCACTTTACCTTATTTAATTTACATGAGAATAGAACTTTTTTCTGTGTTTAAACAGTTTGTTGCTGTTTTTAATACAAACTTTGAAGCATTGTGCTAATGCTTGAGAGCCACAAAGTGAAATTGTGCAGTCTATTTTTATCCATGTCAAATGAGGTGAAAGTGTGAACAGCATAAATGCTGAACAATTAAATGTCTTCCAATTTTTCCAGTTTAAGGACATGGATAAGCTGCTCCATTCATCAGCCCTCACCACCCCCACAGAGCCCCTTTGGTTTCAATTGGGCTCTGTGTGGTCACTGGGGTCCACTCACACAGAATAGCTTGTTAGTGCTTAAAATGATAAGAAAACTTGTTTGTTTGTTTTTTTAATGGCCAAAATTTTCAAACTTAAAAATAAGTCACCTAACTTTAAAAGTTGCTGAGCACCTCCCACAGCACCTCTGAAAATCAAGTGTCTTTTACTTCAGTGCCTAAATATGGACCCAAGTTGGATCCCACATTTGAAGAACTTTGGCAAATGTTATTAATATGACAGTATTCCTGTAAGCCTGACAGCTGACTCTGCAGTAAGAAGATATTCCCTGGGATTTCACTAGGTAATTAAATTGCTTAACAAAGTGATATAATCCCTGTTGAATGTGATGCGTTTATTACTGTGAAACTAGCTGCTGAATTTTCACAAAACTTTGGACTTTTCTTTAAAAGCTTTTAGCTTGAGTATTGTGAGTGGATGGATAAAAGGTAAAAAGCCTTTTCCAGCTTCTTCGTTCTTATTAAACTTTCAAAATAAGCTCTAACTTACGTTAACGAGGGATATATACTTTTTATAGGTTTATTATAATGTAGAAAAAGAATCTGAATATTTTTATATTAAAATTATGGTTGTTCTTTTTGCTTGAGAAATATTAGGAATGTCAAGACTGTTCTTGTCTATGGGATGTCTGAAAGAACTCATATTGTTACTGCTTTCATTTTTATTAAAGGGATGAGAGTGTTGAATCTTCAATGTGGCTTCCTTTCTCAAAAATGTTAAATAGTCATTGAAATTAAATATGTGTTAAAAAAAACCCAACTCCATTCATTTTTAACAGGCTATCTAAGGGTATGTCTACACTAGCCACCCTAGTTTGAACTAAGGTGGCTAATGTAGGCATTCGAACTTGCAAATGAAGCCCAGGATCTAAATATCCTGGGCTTCATTTGCATGTTCCTGGGAGCCGCCATTTTTAAATGCCCCATAGTTCGAACTCCCTGCCTGCGGCTACACGCGGCACGGACTAGGTAGTTCAAACTAAAGCCCCTAATTTGGACTACCGTTACTCCTCCTGCAATGAGATTAATACAGCCCTGAGGCCTAGTCCACAGGTCCAAGGGAAACTGTCTCTGTCCAGGAGTTCTGTAGAAAGGGGGTAGGGAGACCTGGGCCCTCCCACTCCACCGGGTCCCAGCCAAGGGCCCTGTTGGCAGTGGCTCAGTCAATTGCTTGCTCAGCGAGGAATCCCATTGCAACATGCTGAGCGCCCGCAGGACAATCTTCCGCCCTGGGCTACTTCCTACCATTCCTCGGGTGCTGTTTCTCTCTTGCTGAGTCGCTCAGGCCCTCGCGGACGGCCTCTCTGGTCGCAGCTGCAGCTGAGGCTGCAGAGGCTGCTACTGTGGTGCTGCTGGAGCTGCTCTGGAGCTCAGGTAAGCGCTCCTTCCCCACTGGCAATCAGCACTGAGTGAGCTGCGGCAGGGCCTTTTATACTGAGGCTCGCTGAGTGAGCATGCCCAGCAGGGCTGTGGGGGAGGGGCTCTTTCAGCCAGCTGGGCCCAGCCCACAGTCTGTTCTGCAGTGCAGGGCTGAGACGCCCCATCACAGAGGACTTAAAGGGGGTTCTAAGATCTCTAGTAGGTGCTCCTCAAGCCTTTACCTGGGCTTGTGATCAGGCCCAGAATGTTTTGCAGAGACTGGGTTCCATGCAGATGGTGAGGCTTCATTCCAAATCATCGTTCATTGTCATCCAAATGCTGTGCAGAAAAACACCTGTTGAGTGTGTCAACATTTATTTTACTTGCTCTCCTCCTGCACTATTCTTTCTTGGAAAGGGGGTTATAGATAACAGCTGGGGAAGTCCATTGGCATATAGTTTCTGCTATAGTTGTGAGAAGACCTGAAGCCATGTGGAGGCCCCAGGACCTCCATGGGGATAACTCTGGTGGACTATCCAAGGTCTGCATGGATGTCAAGAATTGACGTAACCTGCTGCCAGTTCTGCATGTGTGTGCATGTGCAAATCCTGCCCTATGCCTCTTCCCCTCCCAGAATAACTAGGTGAAAACTCCGTAAGTGGGATTTTCCTGCACTCTCAGTGAAGAATTCCTGTGTAAGGGATGATCTGCCCATCAGAATGCAATAAAGAACGTTAAGGCCCAGATCCTGGAAGCACTTAAACAAATAATTTGAATAAATATGAATGGTCTTATTTAAGTGAATGGGACTATTTATATGCATAAGCATTTGCACAATCAGGAAGGAAGTCTGCGTATTGTTTAGGTTTCATCTGAAATAAGGAAAAAAATTCCCCTTTACATTATTGATTCTACAGAAAAATGTATACCTAAGAGGAAGTAAAACCATCCTGTTGATTCTTAGGGTGTACTTGTGCTGTAAATCTTTTCACAAAAGCCAAGGAGCCTGAAAAGTTGAGGGCAAAAGCAGCTTGTTCCTAAATCTCTTTGATACTAAGAAGATGCCTCTTTCAGCAGTTCTCTTCCATCTTGCCATCTAAGTACTGTCAAACTGAATGAATAATACACTAAATGGAAAATATATTAAGCATCATCTACTCTCCAGTGACAATACATTCAAACATCAGTCTAAAAACATCAGTCTAAAAACCAGTGAGCCAGATGTATATAAAAATGGGATGTTGTAATCCTATAGATTTAGCTAAGGAAACCATTAATTTATTATCCTCTGTGGTGTTCAGGATTAGGATGTAAATCATCCCTTATGTCACTAAAATAGAAAATGTTTCAGTAGTAACATAGAACAACACAAGAGAATAATTGTGCTATTTGAAAATCTCCAGAGTGGTTTCTGAAGAAGGTGGCTGAAAAAATTTCGGTTTCACTCTATAAAGGTACATCTACACAGCAACATTATTTTGAAATAACTGGAATTATTTTGAAATAACTTAGTCCGCATCTGTACAGCAGGCGTTTATTTTGAAATAATGTTGAAATACTGTCAAGTCAGAGTACTTGTTATTCCAACTCCTGTAACTCTCATTGTACGAGGAGTAAGGGAAATTGGAGGAAGAGTACTGTATTTTGAAATAAGTGCTGTGTAGACGCTCCCTATTTTGAAATAAGCTATTTTGAAGTAAGCTACGCAATTGATGTAGCTCAATTTCCATAGCTTATTTCGAGTTAAGCCCTGCTATGTAGACACACCCTAAGAGAGTTATTTCTCTATAAGAAATTTAACTCTATAAGGGTACGTCTATGCTACACGCTTATTTTGAATAAGCTATTCCAGAAGAAATACTCCAAAATAGCTTATTTTGAAATAGCGTGTATACACTATAGAGAAGCCTCAAAATTAATCTGAGGCAGACTCCCCTAATGTGGATGCACTACCTCAGTTTAGGGGAGCATCTACACAGAACTTATTTCAAAATAGAGCACTCTTCCTCCAGCTTCCCTTACTCCTCGCGCAGTGAGGACTACAGGAGTCAAGAGTAACAAGTTCTCCATCTTGACAGTATTTCAATATTATTTCGAAATAACTGCCTGCTGTGTAGCCATGGACTAAGTTATTTTGAAATAATGTTGCTGTGTAGTAGAGTTGCCAGGTGTCTGGTTTTCTACCGGACAGTCCGGTATTTGCACTGTCTGTCCGGTAGAAAAATTCAGAAAATACCGGACATGTGCAATGTCCGGTATTTTCTGAATTTCCAGCTGGGCGCCGGACAGAAGCCTGGCGGGAGTGGGGGAGCGACTGGGAGGTGGGGCCACGATTGGCGCTGGGAGCCCTGTGGTCGCACTCAAAAGCCGGGCGGGGCGGGGGCCGGGACTCCCAGCCACTCCCCCCACCCGGCTTCTGTACGCGACCAGAGGCTCCCAGCGCCAATTGCGGCCCCACTTCCCAGCTGGGAGCCTCTGGTTGTGAGCAGAAGCTGGGCAGGGGGAGTGGCTCCCAGCCCCGGCCCAGCCCCCGCCTGGCGTCTGCTCGCAACTAAAAGGAGTGCCTGCCGGGGGCATGGCCCGAAGGACTCTGGCTGTGGCCAGTGGCTGTACCCACCCCCCGCCAGGTCTGCTTCCCGCCCCCCCTTCCTCCAGGCCCCCTTCTCCTCCCGTCCAGCCCCACAGCCCCCGGACCTCCTCCCCCCTGCCAGCTCTGCTTCCCGCCCCGCCCCCCTCCCAGCCAGTTCTCCATTCTCCTCCCCCCCGCCGCCACCCATGATCAAGTGTGTCTGGTTTTTTGGCGGGGTCTACCTGGCAACCCTACTGTGTAGATATACCCCAAGAGCCCCAGGAAGCCTTTGGGAGTAATTATTCCGAATGGCAGCAGTGGAGTGTCCACACTACAGCTATTTCGAAAGAGCTATTTTAGAATAGGCATTATTCCTTATGGAGTGAGGTTTACAGAAGTCAGAATAAGCCATCCATTATTCCAAATTTATTTTGAAATAATGGAATTGCGGTGTAGACACTCATATTGTTATTTCAAAATAACAGCAGTTATTTTGAAATAACTTTGCTGTGTAGATGCACCTTTATAAAGGTGCTTATTCCGACAGCTTATTCCGACTTCTGTAAACCTCATTCCATGAGGAATAACACCTATTCCAAAATAGCTATTTTGAAATAGCTGTAGTGTGGACGCTCCACTGCTGCTATTTCAAAATAGCTCCTCCCCAGGCCCATTCAAAGTAATTACTCCACAGTGCTTCCTGGGGCTCTAAATCGAGGTAGCATGTCCACATTAGGGGAACCTACCTTGGACTAATTTTGAAAGGCTTCCCTGTAAGCGCTATTTCAAAATAGCTATTTTGGAGTATTTCTTCCAAAATAGCTTATTCCAAAATAAGTGTGCAGTGTAGACATACCCTAAGAGAGACATTGTGTGTGTCTAAGTGCGTGTGTTTCGTGTACATCTATACACATGTATGTGTATAAAATCCAGAAAGCAATGTCATGGTTCTTTATTCCATTTTCTTCCCTTAATATCTGATCTTTGAAGCCTTTTAAAATAGTGTTAATATTGGTATCTTTTCCTTGTTTCCAAACTTTATGGGTAGGGCCCTATCAAATTCACAGACATGAAAAATGCATCACAGACCATGCAATCTAGTTTTCTGCTATGGAATCTGGTCTTTTGTGTGCTTTTACCCTAGACAATACAGATTTCACAGGAAAGACCAGCGTTTTTCAAATTGGGGGTCCTGACACAACAGGCAGTTGCAGGGGAGTCACAAGCTGAGCCCCCCTGGGCCTGCGGCAACCTCTCCACCCAGTGCCCCAAATCCAAAGCCAAGGGAAATCCGCACCACAGGCCCAGCCCCTGCTCCACCCCTTCCCACAAGCCCTACCCCTGTTCCTCCCTGTCCCCTTCACCAAGCAATGCAAGCTGGAGTATTAAGGGGCTGTGGTGCAGGACAGCAGCAGGGGTTGATTCCCTTCCAGCACTCACCATGGCAGCAAGAGCCAGAGTGACCTGTCAGCCTGCTCCATTCCACCTCTACCACCCATTCCCACCTCCCTGTGCTCCGCTTCTCTGCAGCAGTGGGAAGTGGATTGCTTTAGGACTGGGGCACTCAGTTTCCTAATGCTGTGGTGAAGCGGAGTGCAATCAGTTGAGATGGAGATGGTGAGGCAAAGTGGAATAGGCTGCTGAGCTGCTTTGGATCCTGCCGCTGCCGTGAGTGTAGGGGGGGACCCTATTACTACCCCACACCAGGCCTCTCCCCCCAGATAATCCCCTGGGCTGCCCTGAAACTCATCCATAAGATGGTTTCAGGCAGGTGCTGCAGGGCTTGAGGCAGGTGTTGCAGAGCTGCAAAGTGCAGGGCCTTGGGCAGCTACCCAAAACCATCCTATGGATGGAACAGCTCTGGTCACAAGGTTATTTTATGAGGGCCATCCTTTTTTCTACTCTGCCTTCAGTTGATGCAGAAGAGCAATGGCTAGTGGCCAGGGAAAGGCAGTTGATGGTTGAGGGCAATGTCCTGTCAGCAGCAGTACAGTACCATACCACACCATACACTGCTGCCTTCACAGCTGTGAAGCCAGAGAATGGCAGCTGCTTACTGAGGACCCAGTTCTGCAGGCAGCAGCACAAAAGTAAGGGTGGCAATACCATACCATGTCATCCGTACTTCTGTGCTGTTACTGGTGGCAGCTCTGCCTTCAGATCTGGGCTCCTAGCCAGCAGACACTGCTCTCCACCTGCCCAATTCTGAAGGCAGTGCTGCTGCCAGCAGTAGCAGTGCTGAAATAAGGGTAGAACTATTGCAACCCCCACCCCTTCAATAGCCTCATGTCCCCTCCACAACTCCTTTTTGGGTCAGGACCTCTACAATTACAACACCATGAAATTTTAGTTGAAAATATCTGAAATGAAATTTATAATTTTTAAAATCCTGTAACTGCAAAATTGGCCAAAATGGACAGTGAATTTGCTAAGTTTATGAGATAAGATAGCTCCCAAACTAAACACTTAAAAAAGTTTCAGCTAAGTTAGAAGAACCCACTCTATGAAAGTCAGAAACAGGCAATAAAAACTTATACAGCAGAATCCTGCTAGAAAAGCAGCAAGAAAGATGTCCACATTTTGCTGCCTGCAAGGTCTTTTTAGAAGTACAAAACAATGGCTTCCCCATCACTCAAAATATACAGAGGATTAGGAAAGAGGGTTTATCTGTAAACTGAGCTAAAATGTGGCAGTTAGGAAATGGCATTTCCTGCATTTATGTGTCTCAGTTTGGTCAGGAAGTGGCTTAAAGGGCAAATAGCTCTACAACAACTCAAAGATGCAGGGAAATACCCATTCTAACAATATTATCTTGTGCTGCAGCACTGTCAGTGATGCAAACATCACACATTTAAGGTGGAAAGTTTGATGTAGATAAAGGTGGCATTCCATACCATTGATCTTGAGAGAGCCCTAGCTAAGTGATGTGTCCAGGAGGGCCCATAGTAACTTTCCCTTACCTGTGTGGGTTTAGGGTGGAAGTCTTGGGAGAATTCCATGTTCTTGCTATAAGTGTTTAGTCACTTTAGGCCATGCCCCTTTCTCCATTCTGGAAAAGCATAAATTCCATCTCTTTGAGTTCAGTGGTGGAATTTCCTGACTCTACTGTGAGTTTTTAACTCATGGGGCATCACTGAGATGTCTGTTACACTGTTTATAAGGCAGAGTCATATTTGGAAGTGGACTATTGAATCAAGATTTCAGAAATTCATCTGTATTGGCCAACATTTTAACAGCCATTGAAGGTGCAAACAGCTCTCTGTGTAGTATCCTTTCTGACATGGGAGTCTATCTATTGACTTTGATTCTTATCTGCTTCAGTTTAATTGTCCAATCTTCAGATACTTACTGATGCTTTCTCTCTCCCACCCCCCTCCCTTTTCTCCCTCCCCCTCCCCTTCCCCTCTTCTATTTATTTTGGGTGTACACATCCTAAACTCATAACTCCAGTCATCTGAAGAAGTGGGCTGTGCCCACAAAAGCTCATAATACCATCTACATGTTTTATTAGTCTATAACAGTGATTCCCAACCTTTTTCCCATGGAGGAACCCCTAAAATAATTCATATCCCGAGGAACCCCTACCTATGAAAACGTTTGCTTGGCCAAAAAAAGTTGACCATGGGGAGCGCAATTCAATTACTGCTAAATTATTGTCAAGAAAATTTATTTGTAAAGAGCTGTTATATACATATGTCAGCGTACATTGCAAGAAAAAATTGGAGCATTTTTCCTGTCTTTTTTTTGTATCATCTAATCTTTTTATTCAAATATCAAAATATCAAATCAAAATAAAGATTACTCCAGTATCGCCAATTGCTGGACAAAAATTCCCTTAATATTTCAAGGGATATTTGGAATTGTTCGCGGTATTTCAAAATTTTTATTTATTTATTCCACGATTTCTCGCGGAACCCCTGATGATGGTCTGTGGAACTCTGGTTGGGAAACACTGGTCTATAAAGTGCTACCAGACCATTTGTTGTTGTTTTTTTTTCTGTGAGGGTATGTCTACACTAGCCCCCTAGTTCGAACTAGGGAGGCCAATGTAGACATTCGAAGTTGCAAATCAAGCCCGGGATTTAAATATCCCATGCTTGATTTGCATCTACCCAGCCAGTCGCCATTTTTGAAATTTACAAGTCCGGACTAACTGCCCACGTCTACACGCGGCAGGGACCCGGTAGTTCGAAATAAAGCCCTAGTTCGAACTACCTGTTAAACCTCATTCCAGGAGGAATAACAGGTCATTTGAACTAGGGCTTTATTTCAAACTACCGGGTCCCTGCCGCATGTAGATGCAGGCAGTTAGTCCGGAGTAGTAAATTTCAAAAATGGCAACCGGCCAGGAAGATGCAAATCAAGTGTGGGATATTTAAATCCCGGGCTTGATTTGCAACTTAGAGTGCCTACATTAGCCTCCCTAGTTCGAACTAGGGGGCTAGTGTAGACATACCCTAACAAACTAACTTGGCTACCCCCTGAAGCATTTTAAAAGTTGGGATGCATAAAGTTAGACGCTTAAATTGATAAGTGGACAACTAAAAAATGCCTGTTTTTTTTTTTTCCTGGGGAATCTCACTTCTCCCAGTGATTTCAGCAGTAAGACACCGAAATGACATGGCGATGAGCACAATATAAAAAATAGGAAGATATTTACAATGTCTGCAGACCAAAGACAGGAATCATCTCACTGTCAGACACTCAGTAACAAAATATTTAGAAAGAGGTAATCTTATATCTGGTTGAACTGATGCTATCTGCCATGGGTTGGTTGCTAAAGATGAAACATTGATAAATATTTTATCTCTAGATGAACAAGGGGACTGCAATATAGTTAAAATAGAAAATATTTGTATAAAATAATCTTTCAGCATAGCGCACACACATTTTTCTTGATACATTTGCTGAATGGGATTTTAGGATGAGGCTGCAGGCAGTGATGGGGACTTGATGATCTAAAAGGTCCCTTCCTATCATATGTTCTTATTTCTAGAACTTGCAGTGAAATGAGATGATATGTTTTGCCATTTCCTCCGCAAGAAAGTGGCACAATAATACATATAAAACAAGGTAAATTAATCTATACCCAGAACCCATGTGCAGAAACTTGTGTGATTTGACTCCATCACTGATGATGTCATAATCTCACCACTCTAAAATGAGCTTACCCTAGTGCAGCAGCAGGAATCTAGAGAGGAAGACAAGGCAAGAAAGAGAGGGAGAGGTAGCTCTCTCTCAGTGATACTTTTTCCCAGGTACCTGTTAATAAATGAGGCTATGTCTAGACTGCCACTTTTTATCAGAAAAAAGTACACAAATTGTGCTCCACAATTTGCGTACCTTTTTCCAATTGTTTTTTTGGAAGAGGCTTTTCTGAAATTTGGCCCATCAACACTGAGCCAAATTTCAGAAAAACCTCCTCTTTTGGAAGAGCCCTTCTTCCTTGTGAAACGAGGAAGATAGGGCTTCCGAAAGAACGTGTCTGCTCTTCTGCAAAAAATTTTGGAAGAGCAGATGCGTTCCCTGGATGCGGCGGAGTTTTTCCAGGATACTTCCAGGAGCTCAGAAAAACTCCGTAGTCTCGACATAGCCTGAGAGTCTTATTTAGGTGCTTGTTTCTGACGTTGGGCCTGATCTTGTAGTTTTTACTAAGGGAAAATTAATTATTTATTCAGGGTCAAAGCTCTAATTAGTTATTAGGCATAAGCAAGCTGAAACATACTTCTGAAAGATGTTGAAACCACAAAGATGGTATAACTTCAGGTCTCTGAAGAAAGTGGGGAAAGGTTCTGAGCAGGCTTGGCTGCACTATACATATGAGGATATGAAGTTTGTAGTCATACCACTAGAGGTCATGTAGTTCCCAGTGCTAAGGATAAAAATGATGCTATAGCAACATGAGCAAGAAAAATGGAACAAAACGATATAAAATAAGTCTGTGGGTTGAACTTTGGTTGCTATTTCCTTATTTGTTCTGGTTGAGTGCAGGTTTTATAGTTTGCTCTTCACATTGAGATTGTACCATAACCTCCAGTAAGGATTATAGAAACAGCAACGCAGTCCAAATGCACCAGTAAACATGCTCATAAAACAAATGCTTTAAGTTCCTTGGAAGTCAGCGTTCATGATGAGCCTGAGGAAAAAAGTAATTTCCTAATCCAACCAACAATGACTTCACCTTGAACTAAAGGTGACCTTGAGTTAGCAGTGACTGATTAAATATGTTGTGCAGCTATTCATCAAATTTGCATCAGATTAATTTGAAACTTACATATATGTTAGAATTCAAATGTATGTGATTTTTCTAAAAGAGAAAGAAAGTTTGCACTAGTAAACCAAGCTTTCCTTAATCTAGTAGTAAAGGTAAAGGAAATACAATATTTCCATTCATCAAGGAAGCCATGTAAAGAAAGGGGAAAATCTTCAATAACTAAACAAGATAACCACATAAGAAGCTCTGCATAAAATGTATTAAGGAATTGCCAACAAAATTCCATGCAGGGTAGGAGAAAAAAATTAAATGAGCATTTCCTTAATAAGAAATTGTAGGTAGGAGAAAAATTGCAAAGCCAAGTGATAAACAGTATTTATTTTACACCTATCACTTCCTTCTTTTAACAATCTACTATTAATTTCCAAACTTCTACAACAGCTTCAGATAGTTTCTATGTTAAAAAAAAAACCCAAAACCTACCACTAAAATGTCTCCTCTTGTTCCCCTTAATGTGGAATGTTATGCAAATTATCCTGGTTTAAGTTTTAGGTGTAGAGGTATAATTGAATAGTCATGCAATCACATAAAATTGTAATGGTTACACAACTATTTGATAGTCCCCAGGGAGTGCAGACCTCCCTGCAGACAGGGACTGCTGCTGCAGAGCAGCCTCCGTCTGTGGCAAGCCTGGGCACACCATGGACAGAGGCTGCTCCGCAGCAGCTTCCTCTGTCCCCCCTCCATCTGCTACCTCTGACAGAGAGGCAGCAGTGCGGGGGGAAGGAGGGGAGACGCAGGTTTGGGGAGCCGGCATGCAGAGAGCCAGCTTGAAAGCCATATCGCCTCCTACTTGTTCCCACTTTGTGCTGCTGCCTCTCTCCCTACCACCCACTTTGTGCTGCTGCCTCTCTATCAGATCCAGTGCTCTTGGGGAGCTGGCTTAAAAGCTGTCTCCCCATGGACACCAGCTCCCGTCTCCCCCCTTGCTGCCTCTGATACAGAGGCAGAAAGGGGGGGTGGAATGCGTGTAGTTGACCGGATTAACTGATAAAACAAGGCTTATTGGTTAATCGTGTAGTCATCTACATGCTGACATCCCTATTTAGGACTAAAATATTTAGTTCTGTTTCAGTAACATTGTTATCTCATGATTCACCAGTTCTAGAAACAGCTATTTTGCCCCAAAGAGACCTGTAAAATATCTTAAGCACAAACCTGCCAACACTTACACACTTGGCTTAACTTTAAGAACATGAGTAGTTCTATTTAAAGTCAATAAGACTACTTTAAGTTAAGCAAGCACTGAAGTATTTTCAGGATCAAGGCCTAAACATTGTTTCACAATGGATGAGTTAGTATTGTCATGAGAACTTTCAATCTGCATTGTCTAAATTTTGTGCAAATTTTCAATGTTAATAGTGTATTAACATAGCATTATGAGCTTAAATTCTTAGGTATATCTCCAAATTCAATAAAAATATGTCAGAACTGGAAGGGACCTTGAGAGGTCATCGGGTCCAGTCCCCTACCCTCACAGCAGGAACAAGTACCATTTTGTTTTTCTACAAATGAGATAGCCAATAGTTGAAGCACTGAGATTTTTTCGACTGTTTTTGTACTGTTCCTCTCCATCAGTGAAGATGCACAAAAGCTTGCTACAGCATTTTTAGTGCAATTTTTTGTGCATCTCCACACTGTCATGGTCTTTGAAGTTAGTAAAACTGCTGAAGATGCAGGTGCAAGTGTCATTTTAATTGCTTTGTAGCATCATAATTTCAAAAAACATTTTGATGGTGTGATTTAGTTTCTAACATACAGTATGTGTTTTGGGATTGCTGTTAAGAACTTGAGGAGTACGAGATCCAAGATACACTTTCCTGTGATGAATTAGGCCACAGTTAGGGTATGTCTACACAGCAAAGTTACAGTAATTCCTCATTTAACACTACAGATATGTTTCAGAAAATGATCGTGTTAAGTGAAAACGTGTTATGCGGGGTCAATTTTCCCATTGAAAATAATGGAAAAGGTGGAGGGTTGCGTTTCAAGTGGTGGTGTCTTATGGGACAAGGACATAAGGTTGGGGGAGAAACGGGACTGGGTTACAGTAGGGAGGGGAGGTGTTTGGCTCTGGGGAAGGGAAGGGGAGGAGAGCGGAGGGGGATTGGGTTGGGAGTATGCCCCTGTGACGGGTCTGCCGGGACCCGCACTGCATCCGGAGAGAGGGGGTCGCTGGGGAACGGCGTGGCGAGTGGCAAACGCTACACCGCTTTGCAGGGAGGCGGGGGAAGCCCCGCGCAGCCACCGGCGACGGGCTGGCTGGGGAAACCCAGCCGCCGGCCTGCAAGCGGGGGCGGAGGAAAGGGGGCAAGGCGTCCGGTGAGGAGGAGTCAGTGGGGAATGGCGCGGTGAGCGGCAAACCCTCCGCCACTTTTCAGGGAGGCGGGGGAAGCCCTGCGCAGCCGCCGGCAACGGGCCGGCTGGGGAAATCGTGTTATTCCGGGGACGGTCATGTAATTCAAAAAACATTCCCTAAAAAAAAAATTGTGCGATCGCAAAAACGTGTTAAGCGGGCACGTGTTAAATGAGGAATTACTGTATTTCCAAGTAACAGCTGTTATTTTGAAATAACTTTACTAGCATCTACACAGCCAGACCGCTATTTTGAAATTAATTTGAAATAGCAGAGCGCTTATTTTGAATTTGGTAAACCTCATTCCACGAGGAATAATGCCAAATTCGAAATAGTTATTTCTAAATAAGTGCTGTGTAGACACTAATATCGACATAGGGGGCCTCCAGCCTTCCCAGGGTACCCTGGTGGCCACTCCAGCCTCAACCAAGAACACTCTTCTCCCTCCCCCCGTCCCCGGAGCCCTTAAAGGGGTTGACTCTGGCCACAGTGCCTGTGCCAGCTCCAAGCCTGCCAGCCTAGAGCCAGCAGTCACTGCCTCTGACCCAGTGGCCCCAAAACATGAGCCAGCAAGCCACTGGCAGCCAGCCCTCCACCGCTCCCCAGGAGCAGTCTGCCAGCTCCCAGGAGCATGCCAGGGCCCGAAGAAGGTGGGTGCCCTCAACGTCCATGATCTCTGCAGTAGATGGAGGAATGCGGCCATCTATGGCAGGATAGCTGCCAGCCTGGCCACGAAAGGCCACATGCGAACCCAGGAGCAGGTTTGCATGAAAATCAAGTTGGTCCGGCAAGACCCTGAGCCCTGAGCTTCCCCTCCCCTTTCTTCCCCCCTTCCAGCTCCTTCCTCCCAGGTTTCCCCTCCCCTCTCCCACCCTCTCTTCTCTCCTCTCCCGCCTCCTTTCCCCAGTCTCACCAGAGTTTCATTCCCCCTCTCCCCAGTTTTGTTAAATAAAGAGAGTTTGTGTTCATGAAAATACATGTATTTTATTTGACATCAGGAAGGGGGGTTAGGGAGGGGTAAGTGGAAGGATGTGAGGGAGGAATGAGGCACAAGCCCCAAGTGGGGCAGACCAAAGAGGCTCTTAGTGCTCCTCAGGATGGAAGCTCTCTCACAGGGCATCCTGGATACTGAGAGCCCCCTGATGGACCTTCCGGATGGCAGCCTGCAGAAAGTGCAGCCAGGCTCACAGCAACGTGTCCAAGAGAAGCACCAGAGTGCCCAGGGGCAGCTCTGGCTCCATGTTGCAGAGTGCTGTGGTGTCCCGAGTGAGGGCAACCGAGCACGCAGAGACAAAATGCTTTGCTGTCCCTCATCAAGGTAGGCAAGCAAGCAGGGAAACCTGAGAACTGGCTGTCCGGGAGGGGTCCCTTTAAGCACAGGCCTCAGCTAGCCACAGGCAGCAGCCCCACACAGTAACTCCTGACCTGATGCCCTGCCAGACCTGGTTCCGGCTGGCCTTAAATGCAATTCAACATCTACTCAGTGTGGACATGCTATTTCAAAATAGCAAAACGCTATTTCGAAATGCATTTTGTGTGTAGACACGTTATTTCGAAATAACTTATTTCAAAATAATGCTGTAGTGTAGACATATCCTTAGTGAACAATGGTCTGATCTGTTATGGGAAATTACTGAGAATTTTTCTTGTCATTTGTGTATGCTCCATTTTAAAGTAATAATGAGAAGGAGTCTAAAGATACACCCTAATCTTGTAACCACTTACACAAATGAATAACTTTGTCCATGCGTGGAGTCCTGCTGAGTTCAAACGGTTGTTATATATGCTGTATGTAGCAAATAAAATGGACTTGGAATTGGAAATCATAAACTCTGAGTTCAGAAAAGCACCCAAGTAGGCATTTTCTACACAAAGTACCCAGAAAAATATGTTTATTCAAAACAATGTAACAGAACTTTCAATTAAGTAAAAATTATACAGGGCTATGATACCCAACTCTTTTCTGTGTAATTTCCTTATTTAGTTTTATTCTTCTTTACTTGTATCTGCCTCCTCTGACTCCTTTGATTCTTCTTCCTTCTCTTCCAAAGTAGTATTTACTGTTGAAGGGAAATATGAAATTAGCGGTACACTTAGTAAAATAATAGAGTTGAAATCTTTTATAATTCATTCATTCATTGTAGTAATACCTTAATCCTGGAAAACATAATGCAGATTTCTTACCTATATGGTCTACCCATTAGTTATTAGGAGTGAGCCTAAGTAGAGTGCTTTAGAAAATCCTACTCTAGTTAGAAGAGAAGCATATATGGAATATAACACAATCCCTATACAGTTAAATTGTTTTGAATCCACTTGCTGTATTTGCATTACCAAAGTAAAGACCCTATGGTAAACAAATAAGGACATAAATATGGAACTCATATTCTTAGTCCTGGGCTCATCAAAAGAATGCTGTAGGACTTAAATGAACTGATTCTGAAGCATAGGCTGCTCAATCAATATTTCATTAGTAGAAAACATCCACCAATAAAACAATAATGAGGCCTGAAAAGTATATATATATTCAGTATCTTCACATTCGGTATATTAGGAGCCAAATTCTTTGTGAACATAACGCTATTGAAATAAAAAACTTAGCTCTACATGTTTATGGTATGTTGCAGCATATTTTCAAGTTATTTAATTGTCTCTCTAACGCTTGTTGTCAGTTTTGCACCTCACCTTAACATGAAATGGGTTGATGGAAAACTGAGAATCAAACATTTGATGGATGAAAACATCCAGATTTGTAAGGTTTTATTCTGACATGTTTTAATATATGCAGACCATATTTTAATTAGGCAGAGATTTACTCATAAAACATCTTAACACCAGCCTCACTTTACAAGACTTTCTAATAATTTTGATAAAAATTTTAAATAGCAATGAAAATTCAGAAACTATACTTAAAATATCCAAACATTAAAAAGCAATAACTTCCTTTTCAAAACTAGCTTCTTTTTAATAATTCATTCAGCTTTCTGATGAGAGTGCACAAGTGTCACCAATGGGCTCAAGTCTCAAAATACACATGTAGATTTCAAATGTCCAAATTTCTGGTGCTGGTTAGGTCTGGCTCTGGCTATTAATCCATTTAGTGTATTACAAAGATCAGATCCATGAATAGTAATAATATTTCTTTTCTTCAGAAATAAGCTTTGTGTGATAAGTAATGTTGTTTGAAGTCCTGTATGTCAATTTCACTTTTTAACCAAACAATTATTTTTTGTTTGTTTCATTATTTCTTAGGGAATTTTAATTCTGTTTTGTTTATTCACTCCAGTGAAGAGAAAATTCATCTCATGCAGGAAAAAAGCTTCACAGTGATGGATTAAATTTTGTGAGGCATGTCAGCCCAGCCTCTAATTTTGGTATAAAGAATTTTCAAATATCCATTATGTTCAAACAATAATGCATATAAACTTGAGTATACATATTTAGAAGCCAACTTGTAGAGATTTGGCTCTTTATGAAAAACAGAGTTTATTATCCTTTCAAAATGATGTGTCCCCACACCATTGTTCCCGCTAAGGTGCGCACCTGTGCAGCCATGCACAAAAAATTCTTTCTCCATCCACCACCTCTGAGAGCCGCGCAGTAGCACTTGTGCGGCAGGCGGCTACTCTGGTGGGTGAAGCCAGCTGAGACAGCACGGTGAGGGAGTGGCTGGGGAGAGGCATCTGTGACCTGCCGTGGCCATGTGGCAGTGGGGGAGAGGCCTTCTCTGGTGGCTGGAGCTGCCACCTGGAGGGGCGGGCAGGGCCTGCTCTGGTGGCTGGGGCTGGGAACAGGACCTGCTGCAGGGTGGGGGAGAGGAGTGTCTGCTTTGGAGGCTGGGAACGGGACATGCTGCATGGTGTGTGTGTGTGTGGAGGGGGGGGGGTTCTGCTCCAGTGGCCGGGAACGTGTGTGTGTTAATAAATTGGGTGCCACAGGGGCACACATCCAAACCAGCACACATTATATCAATACTGGTGCACAAGCCAAAAATTACTCAGCTCCTGGTTGGAAAATTTTAGAGGAAACACTGCCCCACACAGTGACACATTTTCAGCTAGTTGACATGTACAATGACCATCTATAATCACTTATTCTTCTCTTTCTTCCTCACCCTGATCCGCTTGGTCTTCTTTGCCCCCTTCCTCCTCCTCTTCTCCCTCCTTAGGTGGGGACAAATCTTCAATGGGCTCTGCAGCTTCAGCAGGAGGTTCCCCAACCTCAGTAGGTTCCTCTGCAACTGAGTTGGGAGAAAAGCAGATATATGTCAAACTATGAGGAGGGAAGAATCTTCTAGATCTGCTCTTTGGCATTATTTTTATTCTTAAGTAACAGCTAACATCTTACACCCAATTCTGTAGCTTCTGTTCATGTGAGTAGTCCCACTAACTTCACTGGGAGTGCTTAATAGAAGGGTTGCAGTATTGGGCCCTGGGTCGGATTATGATAATTTCTCTAATGTTATAGGCTTTCCAGGACAGTTGCCTCTGTTACTAATAACACATTATAGCAAATGGAAGAATACTCAGTATGCATTATAAAGCATATGAATGTGTTGCAGTAATATGAATCTTCAAACTTTCAGCTGTCGCTGATTTCTAGCACCTTGTAAATGGACAAAAAGTACAACTCTCTTATCATAACATATGTAAATTAATCAGGCAGAAACAGTTTGGGGAATTTTGTGGGGACTGGGGTTTCCAACAGTTCCTCAGGACAAACCTGCAGGTGCTGGCACTTCTGCTGCTGCTGCTGCTGCTGCTGGAGGCTCTTCAGGAGGTGGGGGTGGGGGTGGTTCTTCAACCGCTGGTGTCCATAAGGTTAAAGTTGTAATATTTTTTGCTTTCCACTTTGGAGTAATTGCCAGAGATTCCTCCTCTTCCTCTTCCTCCCCTTTTTCCTAACAAACATAAAAAGAAATCCAGTATTACAACGGGGAATCTGAAAGTAATGATTACGAACCTGTTTGAATGACCTTAAATCTCAGTTTGAAATGGTAACAATACAGTCCTTTACAGTAAGCTGCCAATAGTTAACTGAACAACATTACTGGTCACAAACTTTTGGAAGAGAGAGAAAACCATTCCAAGCTAGAAAACTTGAGGCAGTTACTCAGTTAAAATGTTGATCTCAGAATTAATGCTCACCAGTTTCCTTTCTTTTTCACAAGTAGATTCTGTCTGGAGCAACATAGGCAGTGTCATGAGGGCACAAAGAGCCTTCTTCCTTAATCGTTTTGCAACTCACAGAAGGGCTGAGCCTAATGCAGTACTTATAGGCACTGGGTTGTTCCATTTTCCCAGTGCCACAAAAGGGATGGAAAGGAGAGAAGGCAGGATCATTACCTGTCTCCTTTCCACATCAGACTATACCATAGGTCTGGTACTTAGGGAGCTCAGAGTGGCATTGTGCACCTTGGAAGGAGCATACATCCTGGTTTTTCCAGTGGGGTGATACAGCTCTCTGCCCCAAACCCATACAGAAATGGACAAGCAACAGTGTGGATGCAATAAAAAACTGTTCTCTGCTTCCCAAGGTTGTGCAGTCAGTGCTTAGGTAAGACCCATGCAACTTAAATAATGTAGTATAGTACATGAGCTTTTGTGCTTTCAACATCAGACCTTCTGTCACTTTCTTTACAAATAAGAAGGACTGATTTTATATAAAAGTGGGAGAGGTGAACTAATAGACTAGCTAGCTGTACTGAAAGCTAACTTTTCTTTATTTTAAAATGAGTCTTCTACTACAATTATTTCAACTACAGCAAATAAGCTACTCTTATTACTGTGACCTGTAGTAAATAACAATCACAGGATTCATTTCAGAGTAATTGCTCTTGTTAAAGGCTAAAATTGTCAAAAGTGAGAGCTTAAAGTTAGGCTTCTAAGTGCACATTTAGACATCTACATCAATGGCCTAATTTTGAAGTTAGTCAAGCACTCATCACACTCCTGCTGAAGTCAGTAACAGAGATAACTGTCCTGGAAAGCCTGTAACATTAGAGAAATTATCATAATCTGACCCAGGGCCCAATAATGCAACCTTCTAATAAGCACTCCCCGTTAGGTCAGTGGGACTACTCACATGAACAAAGGCTACAGGATTGGGTATAAGATGTTAGCTGTTACTTAAGAATAAAAATAATGCCAACAAGCAGATCTATAAAGTTCTTCTTCCCTCCTCATAGTTTGCCTCAGCACTTGTAAAAGTCCAGCTGTTTATATTCAAGTAGCTAAATATGGAGTTAGGTGCCTAATTTTAGGTGCTCATTTTACAAAGGTATATTGTCCCTAGGCAACACCGCAATGGTGCACCTCTTTACTTTCCAAATATGGTTCAGGCTCTTACAGGCCATAACCGAGCCCTAATTTTCAACGTGTCTCAATTAGCACCCATTAGATTTAAGAGGGTATGTCTACATTGGAGTTGGAGGTATATTTCTTAGCTCAGATAGACATATCTGTGCTACTGCTGATAAAGATAGCACACTAAAAATAGTGTAGCCACAAAAGCACAAATGGAAGTAGGAAGCCCACAAAATACAATCAGATCTGATATAGTAGGTATGTAGCTAGCCCTTCCTACTTCTTGAACCATTGTGACTACACTGCTTGACCAGAGTTACAATGGGAATGTTTACCTCAGACAAAAATTACAGTTCCAGCTCCAGTATAGACACACCCTAAAGGGCAAATCTTAACACACACACAGTAGCCAGGCTAGGTGCTGGGAAGATGCAGGCAAAATGAGGAGATGTAAAGCCACTGGGTGCAAGAGTCCTGAATTCTCCCAACATGGACGTCTAGCATCAGAGACTGGCTCTAGCACACACATCAATACACACTATTATTTAGGGATCTGATGTGGAGCTGCAAGTTGTTCCTTGTTTACAGATATCTGAGAGCTCTGTCCTAAAGAAATGGATATTGCTCATATTTCTTGGGTGGCTGAAGGTTTCATCATGTCATACCACACATAAAAGTTCCATTATTATAACCATATACATTCCCTCATATCTTACTGCTTACAAATACACTTGGGATGAGTGTTATTTTTCCCAGTGATTTGTCTAAAAATATCTAAATATTTCAAAATGTAATTGCAGTATTTTTACAGAAATAGAGGAAGGGCTCTTTGGAAATAAAAACTAACACTTAGGAAACATGCAGGATTATTTGTCATTTAAGAAGACAGATACAATGTGATTAATAAATAAATGTAAAGCAAAGCCAAAGCATATGTTTTACATCGTAGTAGCTTCTTTACCAAAATATGCAATACAATAGAAATAATAATCCTTTCAGTTATAAATGGTTTACATGTTCAAGGTGTTATATAAATATTAATTAATCCTCATAACAATCCTCTAGTGTAGGTCGTGGTATCACCATTTTACAGATAAGGAATACAGCTGTGACTTGCCCAAGGCTTCACAGCTAATTGTGGCAGAACTATAATTTGAATATGGGCATTCTTGGCTTGCAGTCCAGTACTCAATTCAGTAGATCATGCCGCTGCTTATGATTCCCATTGTACAGCTTAGGCAGAACATTCCTATGCTTTTTAGTAGTTGCTGGGAGCCATTTTGTGTTTCCATATAATCGCTTTGTACCATACATCCAAGGGTTTTCCCCTTTCATCCTAAAATCTCATACTCTAATGGTAACTTTTTCTGGCACAGAATAACACCATGACAACACTTTCTCGGGCAGAGTGGTTAGAGGAAAGGATTGTGGAATCAAGGACCCAGACTCAGCTAGTAACTAACTCACTATATAACTTTGAGCAAATAACTTATATTTTCCGTTCTTCTATTTCCCAATCTGTAGAATGGTTATATTAGTATTTCACATTCAAATGAAATATTGTGACAATTAAATACGCAGCTTAATCCACTGTTTATCCCTACTTTATAGGAAATATGACAGTTCTATATGTTAATAGAATTATGATCCTCAAAACCAGTCTTAAAAAAATAACTGGAGTTAAATTTCACAGGTAGAGCAAAAATCTCTTGCTCAAACTGATATTATGAAAGGACATTGTTTCCCACACTCCTTTTCTTTGGCTTTTGTTATATGTGGGTAAATCATGCAACAGCAACACTTCATTCAAATCCAGAGAGCACTACTAAGCTACTTGAAGATAAAGCCTTCAGTGGTGTGTGGGTTTCCTTACCCTAGAACAGAAGGCAGTTTTTTGCTGCCCATTCTCTTGTCCTTGAGTTGTATTAGCTGAGCAAATCAGTGAAAAGGGAGAAATCAACATGAACTACATTAACATGTTCAAAAGCTTCAGAGGGGTAGCTGAGTTAGTCTGTTACTGGAAAAACTTTAAAAAAGTCAGTTGTCAAAACTAACTCTGCTCATCTGAGGAAGTGGGTTTTGCCCACGAAAGCTCATGCTACCATCTACATGTTTTCTTAGTCTTTAAGGTGTTACTAGACTATTTGTTGTTTTGTAAGTTTTTATATTAACATGTTAACTTTAGAAAGATGGAAAAATTAGACACTTTTTAAAGAAGAAAAAAAACAGATTACAAATCGCTCCAAATTTTTATTTAGGTGAGATTATATCTGAAATAATTGTTTACTAGAAGTTTTGAAAGCGCATGTAATAGACTAGGATTTGGCATGTCAGGCAATATAGAAAAAGAGCAAGTTCTGAACTAAATGCATGTTTGCTACCTTGAAACCAAATACTAAGCTAAAAATATATTCGCTATAATGGCTAGGGATTATTAATATTATATCACTAGAATATATATGGCAGGTAGTGAGAAACAGATCAGAAAGACCACATTCAAAAGCAGGAAAAATAACTCCCAAATGCTATTAATCCACAACTCATTGAAACCAATGAGAGTCACTTAGTACCTCACACGATGAGGACAATAATAGGCCCACATTTTCAAAAGTTTTGTCAGTTGTGGCTTTAAAACTGCACCTGTAATTTTTTTCTAAATTTTACAATTACTTACTACTATATTTTTATTTTCTAGTTTTTTGTAGTGGAATGCTAAAATGTATTATTCTGTTCACCCACTATGAAGCATGGTGTGTAAAATACTTATTTAAGCATTTCTCAAAGTGGGGTCCCCAAGGATACACAAAGGGATCCACAGGCCCTGCTGATCAACTTCTCTTCCACCCTCCCAGCACCGCCTACACACTAAAAGTCCTGCAGGGCTAATGCAGGCTCCCTAGCTCCCCTGGCTCTGTGCCATTCTCAGAAATGCATGCATGTCTCTGTGTCAGAGGTTCTCTACACGCTGTCCCTGCCCCAAGTACAGCTTCCACAGCTACACTGGCCAAGAACTGTGGCAAATGGAAGCATGCGCAGAACCCCCCTGCCTGCACTCCACCACATAGGAGCCTGTGCCAGAGGAATGTGCCAGCTGTTTTCGGGAGCTACACAAGTTAAGCACTGCTTTGCTACACTCTTGCCCCTCTTGTATCCCAATCACTTGCCCCAGCCTAGAGCCTGCATCCCAACTGCCTTCCAGAGTGACCACCCCCAGCCGCAGTCTCTCCCGCACCCAAACTCCCTCCCAGAGCCTGAACCCCCACCCAACTTTCTCCAAGAGCCTGCGCACCACACCCTCTCCCACACCTCAACCTCCTGCACCAGCCTGGTGAAAGTGAGTGAGGGTAGGGGAGAGCAAACAATGGAGAGAGGGGAAATGAAATGAGCAGGAAGCAGGGCCTCTGAGAAGGAGTGGAATAGGGGTGTGGCCTCAAGGAAGGGGACAGGGAAGGGCTGAGCATAGTGGAGTGCGTATTGGGAGTCCCCAAAATATTTTAAATCAAAATTGGAGTTGCCTGGTTGCTAAAGTTTGACAACTGCTGCCTTATTTAAATGAATCTCAATTAGAGCTGTTGATTAATTGCAATTAACTCATGCAAGTAACTCAAAAAAATTAACTATGATTTAAAAAATTAATCGTGATTAATCACAGTTTCAAATTGCACTGTTAAACAACAGAATCCTAACTGAAATTTATTAAATATTTCTAGATCTTTTTCTACATGTTCAAATATATGGATTTCAATTGCAACTCAGAATACAAAGTGTATAGTGCTCACTTTATTTTTTATTACAAATAGTTGTACTGTAAAAATGATAAACAAAAGAAATAGTATTTTTCAGTTCAGCGTATACAAGTGCTGTATTGCAATCTCTTTATTGTGAAAGTGCAATTTAAAAGGTAGATTTTTTTCCTATGTAACTGCTCTCAAAAACAAAACAATGTTAAAGGTTGGAGCTTACAAATGCACTCAGTCCTTCTTGTTCAGCCAATCACTAAGGGTACATCGACACTTGCTCCCTAGTTTGAACTAGGGATGCAAATGTAGCCGACCGAAATTGCTAATGAAGCGGGGATTTAAATATTCCACGCTTCATTAGCACACTCTCGCCCGCGTGCTATTCCGCTCGCCAGCTGATTCGAACCCGGAAGTGCGCTCCGGGACGCAGAGTAACGTTAGTTCAAACCAAAGGGTTTGATTCGAACTAACGTGTCCCGGAGCGCACTTCCGGGTTCGAATCAGCTGGTGAGTGGAATAGCGCGTGGGCGAGATTATGCTAATGAAGTGCAGGATATTTAAATCCCCGCTTCATTAGAAATTTCGGTCGGCTACATTTGCATCCCTAGTTCGAACTAGGGAGCAAGTGTCGATGTACCCTAAGAGAAGTAAGTTTGTTTACATTTACACAAGATAATGCTGTCCACTTCTTATGGACTATGTCATCTGAAAGTGAGAACAGGCTGTCATATGGCACATTTGTAGTTGGCATTGCAAGGTATTTACATGCCAGATGTGCTAAACATCTGTACGCCCCTTCATACTTCAGCCACCAGCCCAGAGGACATGCTTTCATGCTGACAACACTTGTTAAAAAATTAATGCATTAATTGAATATATGACTGAACTCTTTGGGGAGAATTGTGTGTTTCCTACTGTTTTACCTGCAGTCTGACATATATTTTATATTCTAGACGTCTCAGATGACTCAGCATATGCTGTTCATTTTAAGAATACTTTCACTGCAGATTTGACAAAATGCAAAGAAGGTACCAATTTTAAATTTCTGAATATAATGACAGCACTCAACCAAAATCTGAGGGTGCATCTGCACAGCAGGGCTTAACTCAAAATAAGCTACGCAAATTGAGCTATGTCAATTATGCAGCTTATTTCAAAAAAGCTTATTTCAAAATTGAGAGCATCTACAAAGCACTTATTCTGAAACAGAGCACTCTTCCTCCAACTTCTCTTACTCCTTGTACAATGAGGGTTACAGCAGTCAGATTAAGAAGTCTTCCAGCTTGACAGTATTTTGACACGATTTCAAAATAACTGCCTGCTGTGTAGACACAGACTAAGTTATTTTGGAATAGCACTAATTATTTCGAAATAGTGCTGCAGTGTAGATGTACCCTGAAGTGCCTTCCAAAATCTGAGCGGGACATGGTGTTTTTCAGCAGCTGTAAAAGAGAAACACTCCAATGCAGAAACTACAGAACCCAAACCACCAAAATGGAAAAACATCCTTCTGCTGATGGCATCTGGCTCAGAGGATGAAAATGAGCATGCATCAATCCATTCTGCTTTCTAACAGCAACCACCATCAATATGGATTGGTGCATATCCTTTGGAATGGTGATGGAAGAATGAAGGGAGGCATGAATCTTTAACATATCTGGTACATAAATATTGGAGTGAAAGTAACTTAAGTTTCTTATAGATACTGTCATGTTGCACCCTCGCTGGGAACTCAAGAAAGGAGGATGGGGAGCGGGTGCAATACAATAATACCTATAAGAAATGTAAGTGAGGGGTGGAGTGTGGAGGGCTCAGGACAGGGAGAGTTGAGAGGGTAGCAGGAGTCAGGGCAGGAGCTTGGGGATGAGGAGGAGCTGAGAGTGTGGGGGGTGCAGGAGTCAGGGTTGGGAATGTGGGGGTGCAAGAGACAGGGTTTGGGGTATGAGGAGGGGCTCAAGGCAGGAGGCTGGGGCATAAGGGGTGCAGGAGTCAGGATTTGGAGATGTGGGGGTTCAGAAGTCAGGGAAGGACGCTTGGGGCAGGGGACTGAGTGTGTAGGGATGAATGCAGGGGAGGCAGGCAAGGGTGCCATTTTGGGAGGAGGGGGCTACAGCTGCATATACTGGGCCCCTGTTGCTTTTTTTCTCCTTCCTCTGACTAGGGAGTGAGGGGAAAATGCAGAGCCTGCTGCATTCCTCTGCCCCTCCCATAGGCAGCCAGGAGTGAGAGGAATGCAGCAGGCTCTGAACGTTCCCCTCATTCTCCAGTCAGGGGAAAGAGAAAAAAGGCAATAAGGGCCTAGTATATGTGATTGCAGCCCCACACCTCCCGAAATGACACCTGGGGAAGGGGGCTCAGGGCTGGGGCAGTCCTGGATGGCGAGTCGCACCCCTGGCCAGCCCTCTAACCTGTCTGACTGCCTGCTGCTGAGCACGGCAGCCTGCAAAAGGCCTCAGGAGCCCAGCTGGGCAAATGCCACCCCTCCCATTGCAGCTGAGTGCCCCAGCTGGCCAGCTTCTTGCTGGAGTGCTGCAATGGGGCATACCGGCACTTTCACTTCTGCATCAATATTTTGCAATGCCTGCTCTACAGAATCATATGAATATCTATTATCACTTTCAGGTCAGATTGTAAACAAGAAGCAGGCAACATTATCTCCTGCAACTGTAACCAAACTTGTTTGTCCGAGAGGACAAGAACTGAGAGGACTTTCTAGGCTCTAAAGGTTTACCTAATTTTATATTTGAATGTTTTTATTTTTGTGTATTATTCTACATTTGTAAGTTCAACTTTCATGAGAAAGAGATTGCACTATAGTATTTGTATTAGGTGAATTGAAAAATACTGAAAAATACTATATCTTTTGGTTTTTAGAATGTAAATATTTGCAATAAAAATTAATACAAAGTGAGCACTGTACACTACACTGTGTGGTAACTGAAATAAAATATTTGAAAATATGCAAAAGATCCCAAATATTTAAATAGATGGTTTTCTATAACTGTTTAACAGCACAATTGATTGTGATTAATTTTTTTAATCACTTGACAGCCCTAACCTCAACTATACTGAGAACAGTGTTAAAGGATCTCATGATAACCACATTCATGTATATAAACAAGCTCTGTAGCCAGGTCATTTCTGGTACAAGGACATGAGGTCTTCAAAATAAAGGCCAAAGTCAAATCAAAACTCTGTCTGACTTGATATATTGCTAGCACCTTTGGGGAATGATCCTGCTTTCATTGAACTCAACGGCAAAACTTTTAGTGTCTGCAATGAGAGCAGTAATGGGGCCTTCATGTGTTAGGGCGCACACAGCACATTAGCCAGACAAGTTTTTTTTATTTACTGTGTTGCTTAGAAAGGCACATATTTCTAAAGCTGTTAGACTTTTTAAATGCACAGTACCTGTAGTATCTAGATAGACTATACCTGAATAGGCTGACATGACTTGCTGAGTTTTCTAACATATAGTATAGTCTGTATTATTTTATTTACCTGGTCTACATGTGTGTATTCACCATGCTGTTCACACCCAATATCAAAGACATACTTTCCACTACCTATTGGCTGTACAAAGAGAAACACAAAGTTAGCAAGTCTTTAAAGTTAGCAAACTCTAAAGAAGCAACAAAAAATACAGAAGATGACAACACTATATCATGCATTTTTCAGAATATTAAAAATAAAATATGAAAAAAACTTTGGAGAAATTTTGCATATGCCTTGATTCATTTATATCTATTACATTATGGTTCAAAGCATACTGGGCAAAACAGGGAACTTTGTTTATATTTTTAATATAAACAGTCCATACCAGAACAACATGTTCTAGTTTTCAAATTCGAATAGCATTTTCCAGCATACTTACATTTCCATTCACAAACTTGCCCTGGTATCTGTGGTTTAGATGAATAAGTTCAGCTGCTCCTTCCTGTTGCCCATTTACCCAGCCACCAACATATTTAGAGCCAGTTTCTGCATAGAGATATGTACCTTGTCCATGCCTAAATGGCAAATAATAATTTTGCATTATATAGGTTGCAGTTCTATACACTGGACTCCCTGGTCTGGCAACATCCATGGTCCTGAAGGATAACGGATGTCCCAGGATCAGGGAGTCCTGGAATGCTGGATGGGTGGAGTGGGGGTGGGAACTCAGTGATATGCGGGGGAGGGCAATGCATGGCCTTGCTGGGGGAAGGGCAAGAAGCCCAGCATGTGGCTCAGCTGGGCTGCGGGGAAGGGAGGCCTTGAGCTAACGCGTGGATCAGCTGAGCTGTGGGGTCTGGGAGCCGGCACATGGCTCAACTGCATTTTAGCAGGAGGGTGGTGGCTCAGGTGGGCTGCAGGAAGAGCCAGGAAACCTGGTGGCAGGGTGAGGGAAGGGAGCTGGCAGCAGGAGGATCAGAAATGACCTCCCCTGGTCCGGAAAAAATCCCTCATCTAGGACCAGTCATGTCCTGAGGGTGCCAGACCAGGAAAGTCCAATCTGTATTACTATAATTTAAAGTGCAGGATTTTTCTTTTTGCAATATGAATGTATTAAACATATGACTAAAACAAGTGCCGCATTAAGCCATATTTCCAGCCCCAACAACATCTTCATTCATTCATATTTGTCTAGCTCTATTTACGTGAGATATCTTATTGCAGGCTTTCCTCCCATTGTAAACTAGATTTGGTTGCCTACCACACACACTTTCCCTTCCCAATCCAAAATGGGACACCAGCTGCTGGCTCTCTTTACACATGGACACAATCAGGCTGAGCCACAAGACGCCAGTGAGGCGATCCCCCATTTTTCCATTCAAGCCAAGGCTGCTGTGGCCCCAGCACAGTGAGCTAGCCACTATACCATCACAGCCAACTCATTTGTGCTGGGGTATATAAGCGGAAAATGCTTAGCTCAGTGCTCTTGGGGTGACCACCTACCTGGCATAGAGCCACAGGGATTTCTCAAGTCTTCCTGTGACTGTCACACGTAACATCATAACGAAAGGAAAAAAGAAAGGCCAGCCTACTGCTGGTCCACTTCTCTCTCTCCCTTACCATCCTATTTGGCTCAGCCATTGTCCTCATGCACTTGGCCAAAGAATTTCTCTTTGCCACTCCGCAGCTTGCCCCAACAGGCAAGGTCTTGAAGCTGGCCCCAATGCTGGAAGGTGCAATAGAGGCTTTTGCTAGGGAAAGCCAGTGGGGAGTGGCCTTGCAGGTCATTGTCTGTCTGGAGATGAAAATTAGCACAATGCAAGTCCCCGTAACGGGGAAGATGAAGAACCTGCTGGCCATGCAACATGGTATCTCTTTCCATGCAAAAGGCCATCAACCTCCAGAATCCTGGTCTCTCACATGACAGGCAGGGATACTCACTTTTATACTAACAAGGAAAGGGGCAGGCCCACCCTGCATACCCTGCTCCAAGAGACCGCCTATGGCCAGTCTACCCCACACCACCAGCAATAGCACTGCTTTTTTGCCTATCCTTCCAAAAACCTTTGGCTGCATGCACTAACAGCCCTTTCTTTCCTCCCAGGCACTTCCTCGGCAAGACGCTTTTGGAGGCTACACTCCTTCTCCCACACCCCCAGCCTTTCCCTCACTGATGGGCTGATCAGCCCCTTCTTCCTCTCACAACCCTTTCTTTCTACCCTCTACCTTCCTTGCTTCAGATGCTCCTCAAAGTCATGGCATCACCAACTCAGCCACAGACCTTTGGCTTTTGAAGTGCCTCTTCAAAGATGCTCAAGCCATCAGATCCTTCCTTTCAACACACAGTGCCTGGACATTCCATACACAGCACATTCTGGGAGGGAGGCAATGCTTATGGATGCTGCCTGTCACTCAGGAAAAATTCACAGTACTCTTCTTCCTATGGATCAAGACCCTCCCTCAAGTCCCTTTTTCAAAAGAACAACCATAACTCTAAAGACGACATTTTTTAACTTCATCAAGAAAACTGAAAGTTCACCATAATAATGAAACAAACCTATAGTGGCTGGACCATTCTCCAGTGTAGATGTCTCCATTCATATAGTAGTAAACTCCATTGCCATGTCTTTGGTCTTCCACCCATTCTCCTGCAATAGACATGATAAAAACAATAAGATGTGATAAAGTGTCACAGAAGTCAGCCTTTAGAATGATCATCTAGAAATCTAGTCAACTTTTTATGTGAACGAAGAATAGGTAAATGCAGACAAACTCTGTAACTGACTTCAATGGGAGCAGAATCAAATACTAACTCAGTGATCCTCATCTTCTGTGTGAACAGTAAAGTTAGCTGCCAAATGAACTCAACACATAGCTGTCTTATATATCAGTGTGGTCTCTTCAAACTCCAGAATAAATTAAATTAGAAAAGTGCTGCCATTCCCTGACAAAAAGCGATACACCATTTATCACTGTATCATTATTGATATTACTAGTACAGTATTTCTAACTCACGGAAAGATTTGACATATCAAGGAGTAAAACCACCAGCATGCACAGCTGCAGAGGACGTGCTAACCTGATTCTCTTATTGAGAATCAGTAGGGCTTCAGGTTTCTAGAAAAGACAGTGAGAATGTTCTAGACCATTGAACAGCGCTAAACAGGATTTCCATGACGAGTTGAGAGCTAGAGAATTAGAATTAGCCAGATGTTGTCTCCTATACCTCTCTGGGGTGGTCTGAGAACTGAAGGTATTGGGGGAAAACACACTGTAGAGTTGACAGTATAGCACCATATATGACAGATTACACCATAATCTGTGTATTACAGCATAATAAGCTAAACTTGAAGTTGGACATCTGTGCATGCATTATTTTACTTTTGGGTGTGATGGAAGAAGAAAGGCCTATCAGCAATATTCTCACCAGTGAGGTTGTTTTGTGCCTCTGTTCAGCTATTATGCGTTTGATGATGATTTAAAGAAGAGGATGAGAAGGCTCATTTAAAGTCATAGCTCTTTGGACCACAGACCCGCTCACAAAGCTGCTCTTTTAGACTATCCCTATATTATGTCAGCCCAATATTAGTAGAATACACTGAATCCTTCCAACCACGCCCTGCCTTCAGGCAATTTCCAACATACTACCACACAGGAGAAATCCTTAGTCACACTGTTGACTCATATTTAGCTTGTGAGTCACTATGACCCCTAGATCGCTTTCTGTAGTACTCCTTCCTAGACAGTTGCTTCCCATTCTATATGTGTGAAATTGATTGTTCCTTCCTAAGTGGAGTACTTTGCATTTGTCCTTATTAAACTTCATCCTATTTACATCAGACCATTTCTCCAGATCATTTTGAATTATGACCCTATCCTCCAAAGCAGTTGCAACTCCTGCCAGCTTGGTATCATCCGCAAACTTAATGAGTGTATTCTCTATGCCATCATCTAGGTCGTAGATGAAGATGTTGAACAGAACCGGTCCCAAAACAGACCCCTGTGGAACACCACTTCTTATGCCCTTCCAGCATGACTGTGAACTGTTAAGAGCTACTCTCTGAGAATGGTTATACAGCAAGTTATGCACTCACCGTGTAGTTGCCTCATGTAGGCTGTATTTCCCTAGTTTATTAATAAGATGGTCATGTGAGACCATATCAAATGCTTTACTAAAGTCTAGGAATACCATGTCCACTGCTTCTCCCTTATCTACAAGACTTGTTATCCTATCAAAGAAAGCTATCACGTTAGTTTGACATTATGACATGAAATGCATCATGACTGTGAACCTTTAATAACTACTCTCTGAGAATGGTTACTAACCAGTTATGCACCCACTTTATAATAGCCCCATCTAGGTTGTATTTCCCCAGTTTATTGATAAGAAGGTCATGTGAGACTCTATCAAATGCTTTACTAAAATCTAAAAATATACCACATCTACGATCAAGACTTGTTGTCCCATCAAAGAAAGCTATCAGATTGGTTTGACATGATTTGTTCTTTACAAATCCATGCTGACTTATCACATAGAATCATAGACTACTAGGACTGGAAGGGACCTCGAGAGGTCATCGAGTCCAGTCCCTTGCCCTCATGGCAAGACCTAGTAATGTCTAGACCATCCCTGATGGACGTTTATCTAACCTACTCTTAAATATCTCCAGAGATGTAGATTCCACAACCTCCCTAGGTAATTTATTCCAGTGTTTAACCACCCTGACAGTTAGGAACTTTTTCCGAATGTCCAACCTAAACCTCCCTTGCTGCAGTGTAAGCCCATTGCTTCTTGTTCTATCCTCAGAGGCCAGGAAGAACAATTTTTCTCCCTCCTCCCTGTACAGCCTTTTCGATACCTGAAAACCGCTATCATGTCCCCTCTCAATCTTCTCTTTTCCAAGCTAAACAAGCCCAATTCTTTCAGTCTTCTTTCATAGGTCATGTTCTCTAGACCTTTAATCATTCTTGTTGCTCTTCTCTGGACCTTCTCCAATTTCTCCACATCTTTCTTGAAATGTGGTACCCAGAACTGGACACAATACTTCAACTGAGGCCTAATCAGCACAGAGTAGAGCGGAAGAATGACTTCTCTTGTCTTGCTCACAACACACCTGTTAATGCATCCTAGAATCATGTTTGCTTTTTTTACAACAGTGTCCCACTGTTGACTCATATTTTGCAACAGTGTCACACTGTTGACTCACATTGTTATCTTCCAGATGCTTGTGGATGAATTCCTTAATTACTTACTCCATTATCTTCCCTAGCAAAGAAGTTAAACTGACTGGTCTGTAGTTTCCTGGGTTGTTATTTCCCTTTTTATAGATGGGACCTATATTTGCCCTTTTCTAGTCTTCTGGAATCTCTCCTGACTTCCATGACTTTTCAAAGATGATAACTAAAGACTCAGATACCTCCTCTATCAGCTCCTTGAGTATTCTAGGGTGCCTTTCTTCAGGCCCTGATGACATGAAGACAACTAACTTTTCTAAGTAATTTTTAACTTGTTCATTTTTTATTTTGACTTCTGAACCTACCCCATTTCCACTAGCATTCATTATGTTAGGCATCCCTTCATCATCAAACTGCTTGGTGAAAACCGAAACAAATAAGTCATTAAGCATCTCTATCATTTCCATATTTTCTGTTATTATTTCTCCCTCTTCATTGAGCAAGGGACCAAACTTGTCCTTGGTCTTCCTCTTGCTTCTAATATATTTGTAGAATGTTTTCTTGTTACCGTTTCTATCTCTAGATTAATTGGGCTCCTTTTGTGCCTTTGCCTTTCTAATTTTGCCCCCACATACTTCTGCTGTTTATATTTATCCTTTGTATTTTGTCCTAGTTTCCACTTTTTATACAACTCTTTTTTTTTATTTCTAGATAATTCAAGAACTCCTGGTTAAGCCAGGATGGTCTCTTGCCATACTTCCTATCTTTTCTACACAGTGGAATAGTATGCTTTTGCACCCTTAAAATTTTTTTTAAAAGCTGCAAACTGTCTTCAGTTGTTTTTCCTCTTAGTCTTGCTTCCCATGGAATCTTACCTACCAGCTCCTAGAGTTTACTAAAGTCTGCCTTCTTGGAATCCATTATCTTTATTTTGCTGTTTTCCCTTCTACCATTCCCTAGAATCATGAACTTGATGATTTCATTATCACCTTCACCCAAGCTGCCTTCCACTTTCAAATTCTCAACCAGTTCCTCTCCGTATTTGTTAAAATCAAATCTAGAACAGTGCCCCCCCAGAAGCTTTCTCCACCTTCTGAAATTAAAAAAAAATGTTTCTGATGCATTTCAAGAACTTGTTGGATAATCTGTGCCTTGTTGTGTTATTTTCCCCACAGATGTCTAAATAGTTGAGAAGTCCCTCATCACTGCCAAGTCCTGTGCTTTGGTTGATTTTGCTGGTTGTTTAAATAAAGTCTCATCCACCTCTTCTTCTGGTTAACTGAACTATTGTAGACCCACCCAAGCATGACATCACCCTTGTTTTTACCCCTTTTAACCTAACCCAGAGACTCTCAACGAGTCTGTTTCCTATGTCCATCTCAACCTCAGTCTAAGTATATACCTTTTTAATATATACAGCAACACCTCCTCCATTTTTCCCTGCTTATCCTTCCAGAGCAAGCTGTATCCTTCTATGCCAATATTTCAATCATGTGTATCATCCCACCGAGTCTCTGTGATACCTCCTATTGTGTTTATTTACTAGCATTTCAAATTCTTCCTGCTTATTCCCCATACTTCTTGCATTTGTATATAGACAACTAAGATACTGATTTGATTTTGCCCCTGAGTTCTGTCTTGTATTTCCATTATCTCTAGTGTTATAGCCCATTCCCTCTTCCCCCTCCCCCCCCACAATTTCTTACCTATCTCCCAGGTCTCCATGTTTTTCACTTACCTGTGGGCTTTAGTCACCTGCCCCCATTGAACCTAGTTTAAAACTCCCTGGTGAATGCATAATCATAAGTCAGAATGTTTACATTTTGTGGTGGTGCTTCTATTAAGTAGCAGGTTTCTTATCTACCTATAATATATAAGGCTTTCTGCCTCTGGCTCTCTAACTTCTCCTGAACTGCACACTTGTAGAAGTGCACAGAGGAGAGAAAAGACTCTTGCTACTTCCAGAATGAGGAGCTACACTAGGATATTTATCATAGTGACTCAAAATGTGGAACACAGCGTATTCACTGGTTGCCCATAAAGAGGTCATTTGGTGTTAATTTCCCTTGTTTTTCTCTGAAACATGACATTAAAACAAGGTTTTATAGACGCACAGTTTTTTCAATGTAAGCATTTGCTGTAGCTAACACAAAGATGTTAGGTGTCTAAATATTAGGGAATGTGGTCTGCATTACTGGTGTAAGGACTCTTCCCCTGCTGTTGGCAATCCCATCAATACATATACATATAAATAAATGAATAAACAAATAAATATTCTCCCAATGGGTAAACAGTATTTTTTTAATTAAGCTTTAAGGGCTGGATTTTTCAGTCTAAGCTCTCCAGCCACATAATCGTGTTGTAAGATTCTAGGGGAATCTCTGCCTGTCTAGAGTTCTGCAATAGCTTACACTCATTCTGCTGGCAGTATTGCATTTGGCATACGGGGATGGAGACAAGTCAGGGGAGGGAGCCATGTCCAGGAAAGAAAGAAGATGGATTTTCTGCCAATAGGGTAAATTAAACTGCCTTCCTGAAGCTTTAATTTACAACTTTAGGTGGCTGAAAAATTGTGAGCTGTGATTAGCTCCTCCTTAGTCTTCACTCTCTGCTGTTTTCTTGGATGCTGGGGAGAACTGAATCCTCTATTTTTACAATGTTCAGAACCTATGGCTCTTTGAAAGAATTCGAAAATGTTCTCAACCTGACTGTCAGCATAACCATTACTTGTAAACTAATATTCTTATCATGCTGTTCTTGGGCTGTGATTTTTAACATAATTTCTACTCTGATTCTAATTAAGGGTATAAAGAATTTGCTCAACACTAAATATAATGAAGCATTCCACTTGATCAGATGAATTGGCAAGATTAAACTGTTACCAAAATCATCTATAAACTCATCTCCTAACATTTACAGTGAGGCAAGAATAAAGAATGAAAAAAGTTTTGTGACAATTATCTGGATTGAGGCAATAATATGCTGCCTGACTCATTGTTTCACATAATTCCACTGAAGCATCTCATCTTCTCAAATATTTAAATCTTCATAATTCTGTCCAACAAAAGATTCCCATTTTACCTTCATATTTTGATCCATCTGGATACATAAAAATTCCTTGACCATGCTTTTTGTTCTCAAAGAATTCTCCAATGTAGCGAGCACCGTTTTTAAATCTGTAGGTCCCCTGAAATATATTTGATGTAGATACAGTATTTTGAATTAAAATGATGATGAAGTATCTAAACTAATGGGACTGCTGAAATACATGCATGATTTCCAAAACAATCATTTATAATTATCTTACCCGCCCATTTCTCAGACCATTTGCATACTCTCCTTCATATGTATCACCGTTGGGTAATCGTGCTCTTCCATGTCCATGTCGTTCACCAGCTGCATTGCGTTCACCTTCATATTCCTGGTTAAATGGAACAAGCCATTCAGTGGTTAAGAGATGGGGGGGTTAAGCTGAATTGAATAGGAATACAAAGAGGAAACCAATTGTCTGTCCTGAACAGATCCTTTTCTCCCTGAGTCCTAGAAAGGCACTAGGCCAAGAAATCTATTGGTAGCTACAGTGAATATCTTGCACCAACCCACCAAATCCTACTGATAACCAAAGGTGTCTTCTGCCAGCAAACTACTGAAATGTGTTGGGGGCTGCAGCAAGTTGAAAGAAACACTAAATACCATAGAAAAATACCAGGACTTCATAAAAGTCCTTTTTATTTCTATAACTCCATCAAATACAGTAGCTTAGCAAACCTTCAAGGCTGAGTTCCACTAAAGTATATACACCAAGAGACCATAGCAACTAAGGACATCATTGTGTTTATAAGATTACTAGAAGATTTACCGAGGTCCTTAGTTCAAATAAGTTTTGTTTTTCTTCATTTAAATCATTGCTCTTGGGTGGGGCTGGGGATGAGAGATTCAGTATGCAGGCTGCCCCAGGGAGAGAGGACAACCCCAGCCCTCTCTCACGGCAGCAGGTTGGGGTCAAGTGAGAAGCGCCTCCATGGCCGCTGCAGCTGAAGCGGGCATAACTGAGAGAGGGGAGCATGTCCCCAGGCTGCAGGACCGACAGACACACAACAGATACACAAACAAACTCTCTGAAATATATAGTAGATAGCTATCCCTTTCTCCACCCCTGCTGGCCCAATGGAGTTATCACTGTCCCAGTTTCTATATCTGGCTCCTTGCTTCCCCTCTGTGGTCATTCTGCAGCATAACTGTCCTTCCTGCCAGACTCTTCCCTTTCCATTTTATGAGAAACAATCCAATTCCAGGCACATCCCATTGTCCTGGTACAGCCAAACCCTCACCTTGCTTTAAGGTATGACAAAAGAAAGCTGCATAACGAATTTGGTGGTCCTACCTCTTATTGCTTAGGAGGAGTTCTTGAACAAATGGACTCACAGACGGACAGATGCACATTTCTAAACTATATAGTAAGAAGATTTCTTATTTTTAAAAGCATTTTATTTGAGATAAACATCTCATGGCTTTGAGAATCCAGCATAACAGAGATTTTTTTCATAGTTTAATACTACAAATCCAATATCCTGTGTCATCCTCATCCACAGTTCTGCTCCTACTCTGATTGACATGAATGGCAAGCTGTCTGTTAACTTTGATTAGAATATGATTGACTCTTAAAATATGCAACAGTGAGTAACTACAAATTCAGTTCTTTGGGGTGTTACAAAACTAAAAATATGTTAGTATAATAGTGTCTAATGGGTCCTTTTTTGTTAATATGCCATATAATTATGGACTGGGGCTCTGCCCAGGAAAGAGAAGCTTTATAGATTCAAAGGGACTGTTATAATCTTGTCTGAGCCCCATACAACACAGGCCACAAAACGTCTCCCAAGTAATGCCTAGAGCAGATTTTCTTAGAAAAACATCCTCTTTTGATTTAAAAAATGGCCAATGATAGCGACCCCACCAGGACCCTTTCTAAGTTGTTCCAGTGGTTAATTACTCTCCCTGTTAACAAGGTCTGCCGTATTTCCAGTTTGAATCGGTCTTGACACAACTTCCAGCCCTTTCTCTGCAAGACTGAAGAGCCCATTATTAAATACTTGTTCCCAGTAGTGAAAGTAAGGGTACATCTACACAGCAGGGCTTAATTCGAAATAAGCTACGCAACTTGAGCTATGTCAATTGCGTATCTTATTTCGAAATAGAGAACGTCCACATAGCACTTATTTTGAAATAGAGCACTCTTCCCCTGACTTCCCTTACTCCTCGTACAATGAGGGTTACAGGAGTCGGAGTAACAAGTCCTCCAGCTTGACAGTATTTTGACACTATTTCAAAATAACTGCTGGCTGTGTAAACATGCACTAAGTTATTTCGGAATAGTGTTGCAGTGTAGACGTACCCTAACTTAGAATTTCGTTCCTATTGCAACCCAGCTCCCTGCCAGCTCTTTTAGTTGCTCCCTGCTGGCTTTTGCCACAGCTCAGCTGGCAAGCACTTACTTTCCCCTCTGCTTTTTCCCCAGGAGGCTACTGACACCAGCTGTGAACAAGTCAGGCCTGGACCTTCCCTTGGGGCACAACTAGGGTTGCCGGGTGTCCATTATTCACCCGGACAGTCCGGTATTTTCGGCTCCTGTCTGGTAAAAAAATTCAGAGAATACCAGACACCTGAAATGTCTGGTACTCTCTGAATTTTTCCTTGGCCAGCAGGCGAGAATGCTGGGCACCTGGCAACTCTACAAACACTCAGCGCCCGGCCTCCCCGCACACCCTGAGCCCTCCCTGGCCCCCAACACTCCCAGCCCCCCCAACCCCTGTCCCCATGGTTACCTGGTTCCCTAAGGCTGCTGGCACAAAATGCTTTCCCCTGGGTTTTAGTGCTCAACTGCTCCCCTGTTCCTATCCCTCTTAAAGGGCACATGCTGTTTTATTTTACCTTTTTTTTTTTTTGTTGGCTAAAAAAGTTCTTGTACTCCTTTTTTTTTTTTTTTCTTTTGCTCAAAAGTTTAGGTCTCCCCTCCCCCTTTTTTCCCTTCAACAGAATTTTTTCCTGGTGTTTTTTTTCTGGCGGGGGGGGGGGGGGTGTTCGGTATTTTTGTTTCAACCATCTGGCAACCCTAGGCACAGACACCACCAGCCCTCAGTGGTCCCCCCATTTCCCTCCCCCACCCTCCACCCCAGGCTAACAGTGGCGGGCAGCGCGGGGAGGGGCACTGGCTACCCAGGCACCCAGCAGGGCGCGGGCTCTGCGGGAGGGGCCGCCAGGGCTCGGGCACAGGGGCTGGCCTGGGGGGCGCGCTGCGCTGGGGAGCTAAGGCGGGGTGCGGGGGGGAGGGGGTGAAGCCGCGGCCTCGGGGCCTGCATGCGGCCTGCCCCGCTGCCGCCGACGGCCCCTGGGGGGGGGGGCAGCGCTGGGCCCCGCACTGACCCCCAAGTCGTTCTCCGCCTCCTCCTCGAACTCCTCCGAGCCCAAGTCCGACATGGTCCGGCCGGGCCCCACGGCGTTACCGTCACCATGGAAACCGCCGGCCGCGCAGGAGGCAGGCGCGCACCGTCGCCATGGCAACACGCACAGGGACCCGCCCCCTCGTGCTGCTGTCCCGGGTGCTGAGAGCCCAGGCTGGGCGCGGGGGCGGGGGGGGGGGGGGGGCTGGAGAGGACGCCGCCGTAGGGCCGAAGAGGGCGACCCGCGCTGCGCCCACGGGCACGGTCGCGGCCGGGCACACGAGGGGCAGGCAGGGGGCCTAGGGCCTGGCACACGGGAGACACCCGGCATGGGGCAAGTGGGCAGGACACGAGGCACAGAGAAAGTAGCTCTCGCTGACATGGGTGCGGGGGGTGCTGCAAGTTGTGGGATGACAGAGGCAATGCAGCTCCACAGGCACATTCAGCCTGGTACACGCACGGCAGAGCGCGGAGCACAAATAAAGGGCATCAGTGCAGCGTGTGGTTTGGCAATTCTGGAAGAAGGCCTGATGTGCCATGGCTTACTTAGTCCAACACTTATAAGGATGGAGAGTAGTATGCTCCAACAGAAACGAGTACACGTCAAAATTCCAAATGTTAATACTTTCTGAGTGTGCCTGACTTCAAACTTTGCCAGACTACACAATCTTCAGATCTCCATTTGCTCATTACATAGCGCAGGACTTCAGCTACACAACTCTAACAAGGGTTTGGGTCTGAACTCATCTCTAAATCAGTGCAAAACCAAGGGCACATAATATATGAGCACTCCTTATTGCACAAGTGTGGCAGGCCTTTTTTCCTACTAGAAAAAGAAAATGGTCACTTCCCAATAAACAGCAAGCTTCTTCCTCCCTTTTTTGTTTGTTTTTGGTTGCTTTTGTTTTGTTTAAGATTCTTTAAAGGAATGTTGAGCCTCAGCATTATACCAGTGATGACTGAAGCCCTTCATGGAAAGATAATTGTGATAACATGATAGACACATTCATAGCTTACCTTTATTAAATGTTTACTTTCCCCAGAAATAGCTCCTTTTATACATCTAGTATTTCTTCTTTCTTCTTTTTTCTGCCCTGAACAAATATCTCACATATTCAGAAATCTTGTTCTGTCATGCATGCAGAGAGTTCCCAGTAATTCAAATAATTTGTTCAAATATTTTAAAATGTAAGCTATCGCTATGTCTAGCTGGATTTAGTGGTGGTCAGAAATTCCAGTTCATAGATTTTAAATGCTTGTTATATCTTACAGCTATTCCTTGTAAATGCGTCTTGTTCATCAGGACAACCGAGCAGGCCCTCTCTGTGGATAGCTGGGTAAATCTTATTAGAAACGGCGTATTCTTTCAAATCAAAGCCAGAGATCTTATAATATAATAAACATACAAATGTGCTAGCATGTCTGAAATACATCAAGAAGGATGCTGCTAACCTGGCAGTATTCACAGAAACAAGAATTTTTGCACAAAAGAACTTGTGTGTGTCTTGACTTGTATCAAAAGAGGTGCGATCCATTGGAATATGATAAAAGAGTACATTGATAATAACTTGTAATTCTAATTTTTATTGAAGTATATCAAGGGACTGGGATGTTCAATGATGGTGACACTAGGCTAGATATCAAGCAGCAAATATCAAAAGCAGCAAACAACTTTCATAAAATTGAAAAGATCTGGAAAAATAGCATGATTGGCACAAAAAGATGACTATTTAACACCAGCAGCATGTCTGTACTCTTTTTTGGAGTAGAATCACAGAAATCTATCTCTGCAACTGATAAGAAAATCATTTCATTCCCAGGTAAATGGATGTGGAAAATCTTCAGAGTCCACTGGAAAGAGCTTCTCTGTAGAGCAAATCAAGCATCAAATAAGAACACAAGAATGGCCATAGTGTGTGAGACAAAAGGTCTGTCTAGCCCAGTATCCTCTATTCTGATACTAGTCAGTTATCAAAACAGACAACCATCAAGTGATCCATCCCCTGTCGCCTATTCCCAGCTTCTGACAAACAGGCAAGGGACATCCTCCCTGCCCATTCTGGAAAATAGTCATTGATGGACCTGTCCTCCATGAACGTATCTAGTTTTTTTAGCTTATCAAGGTTGTTGGGTTTTTTTAAGTCTTGGACTTCACAACATCCCTTGGCAAAGAGTTCCACAAGCTGACTGTGTACAGGTGGCCTCTGACTTACAACTGCCTGATTTACGACCTCCCTGCTCTGGCTCAGTCTCTCAAGCCCACCTTGCACAGCAAGCCACAGGATCAGCCAGTCACTCGCAGCCCCGGCTGGCTCTGGGCGCAGCTTGTGCTGTGCCTCTGGCTCCAGGACACGTGGAGCTGGTTCCACCCAGCCCAGCCCCCGGCCAGCTCTGGGAGCAGCTCATGCTGTGCTGCCTTCATCCGGCACAGCCCCCAGTGCTGGCTCTGGGACACGTGGAGCTGCTTCCACCCGGCACAGCCCCCAGCCAGCTCTGGGCCTGGCGCGCTGGGGACTACAACTCCCAGGAGGCAGGAACTGAACCCCCATTTATATCATTGTGCCTATGGGAAATAAGGGTTCAACTTACGACGGCTCGACTTACGACGTTTCTCCAGGAACCAATTAGGTCGTAAGTGCGGGGGTAGCCTGTACTGTGTGAAAAAAAATATTTCTTATTTGTTTTAAACATACTCCCTATTAATTTCATTTAGTAACCCTAGTTCTTATGTTCTGAGGAGTAAAGAACACATCCTTATTTACTTTCTCCACACCAGTTATTATTTGAGACACCAGGCCAACCTGGGGACATGGGAGCATGCAAAGTCTCCTCTCCCCGTCCTCCCTGCCAGGAATGTGCAGTTCCCTCCTGGCAGGGTGCGACTGGGAGGCAAGGTGCAGGGTAGCAAGGCGAGGGGAGGTGCCTCCCAAACGATAGGAAAAGCCTCCTTCCAGGTCCCCCTCCCCATCGAAGAACCATACTGTCTGGGAGGAGAGAGAGGGAAAGAGAGAGAGAGAATATTTCCCTAACATCCTTCTGCCCCTCCCACCAATCAGTTTCTCTCTCTCTCTCTCTTTTTCTCTTTCTTGGTGAGGGGGTGCGCCCCCCTGATTGGCCCGAGGGAAGGGGGAGTGTGCGAAGTCTCCTCCTGCCACCAGGGATGTGCAGTGCCCAGAGGAAATGGCCAGCTGTTTGGTTCTCTCAAGGCACTGGGCAACCCTGGCAGGACGGGAGGCGAAGACTTCACACACTTCCCCACCCCCACGCCAATCAGGGTCTATGGGCAGAGGAGCACTGGAAGTTTCCTGGCCCTGCCCCTTTTGGCTGAGGCTCCACCCCTTCAGCCTGAGGCTCTGGCCCTTCTGGGATGGCCCGCAACCATTTCCAAAATTCACGAAGTGGCCCCCCTTTAAAAATTATTGTCCACCTCTGGTCCAGAGGCTAAAATTCCAGGAACCAGTGGCTGAGATACCTCACAGTAAGCTAATAGTAGTAGTAGACTGAGATGGGGCACTCATCTGGGGTCTGTGACAGTCTCACAATTATTTATATAACAAGATGCTCAAATGACATTTACAATCACAAGTTGTTGAAAATACTGAGTGCTTGTATGCTCTCTGTTAAGACAATCAAATACACTCCAGATTTCCAGCCCTTAAGGAGTACTTAATTTTAGGCCCTTCTCCATGTGCTCTCATCCCTCCTCCAGCAGCAGCACACCTGTGAACTGCAAGGAATTTCTCACTCCATAGCCACTGGTTCTCTGGAACCGTTTTTAGAATCCTATCATGAATTTAAGATGAAAGTTGAGGTGATTTATCTGACTCCAAAAGAACTCATCTCTGCTCTGAATACAATTAAATTGTCATTGCCAGAGTACACTTATTTCTGAGGCTCATTCCTGTACCATTGAAGTCAGTGAGATTTTTTTCTATTGACTTCAGTGAGGGCAGAATAAGGGCCCCAAATGTCAAATTTGTTTCCTTTGGAATGGACCAGGTATTACAAAAATCCTAAAAAAGAATACTCCCAGGTCATTACCAGGTCTCCACATCCATCTCTCTTCAAATTACACGCATTAACTCTCAATGTAGAGCCTATTATGTTAATGAACAAAGCATAACCCTTCCAGCAAAAGTGGAGCTGCTTAACGTATCTCTTTATATTCCTGTATGTTTATGGCTAAGACATAAATGTGTTTTATACATGCAAACAAATGAATGACTTATCTAGTCCTTCCTTCCCCACACCCTGCACACATAGATGCTTCTGTGATATAGTTTTTTGTTACAGCCTAAGGAATGAAAATATGGAGGCAGCCATTCTTGAAATATTGGCAGCACTTCATTACTCTTCAGCTAATGCAATCCCGCTCAGCTTCTATTGCAGACTTAAGGGGGAGTGGTAATATCCATTCCAGAACTCCACAAAATGTACAGCTGATTTTGAAGCACTTAGTATATTCCATTCTTAAGACATATAGAAAAATTATTTCCCCTAAACTTCTGTATACAAAAGGAAGCTTTCCCTTCCAATATTGGGAAGGGAAGGGAGAGAAAATGACACACCGAATGCCATTTAAAGGAAAACCTTTCTTTTTCCACCAGGAAATTAACCTTCTAAATTCTTCCCAACACTTCTGTAACAGATAAAGTTACTGCAGCCCCGAATGAGAGAGTTGACACTGATTAGATAAATAAGATCTTTTATGCCAATTCCACTAATCAGTAAAGGGAGAAAATGGTTTTAGTAGTACCTGTAGCACAGGCATGTCAAACTGGCATTTGGGGGGCTGCATGTGGCCCGATCGAAATTTTTTGCGGCCCACCAGAACCTTTTTATAAAAGAATGAAGTGCAGCCTGCTGGCTGCTTGGAGCACGTGGCTGAGTGCCTGCTCACAGCTGGCTGGGATGCTCTGTGCCGCAGCAACGTCTTGCCGCCAGCCAGGACGCTCTGCGCACACATTCACGGTCGGCTGGGCGCTCTGCTCTGGGCACTCCAGCAGGTGCTCACAGCTGGCTCACGCCGCCCCAGAGCCTTAGGCGGCAACGTCTACTCCGGGACCCAGGTATTAGGTTGGGGGTGGGAGGAGCTGGGAGTGCCGGGCTCTGGGGGAGGCATTAGGTTGGGGGGACCTGGTTCTGGGGGAGCAAAGGCAAATTGGGTTAGAACAGGGGGATGGGAGTGCCTGGCTCTGGGGGAGAGGAAGGGGTTATTTTGTTAATATTTTGTTTTTTATTTATGTATTCCCAAATAAAATCACAAAATATATTAACTTTATATCAATAAATATGTCAATTTTTTGCAATTGCATGAATAATTATATCTTTATGCAAAAATCTCAAACTTACAAAGTATCTGAAATTTTCACAGAAGCCTGTTCTATTTGATTAACCATGGTCTATACTTGTTTTTATTTCAACAAAACAAGTTATGTATCATAAACAAAATTTAAAAGTACCTTAAATTTGTATTTAAATTAAAAATTATGTAAAATTAATTTAAAAATTATTTAATATGAGCAAATAACCATTTTACACATCAAATTATGGCAATATTATAAAATAGCTAAAACATAATCTAATAATAATAAATAACTATGACTTTCCGACAAAGTACATTTTCTTTGGTGGTCCTAGGGTTGCCAGGTGTCCGGTATTGGTGCCTTCTGGCTGGCACCTAAAATGCTTCTTTTTTTTTCTTTTTTGCTCGACAAATTTTTTCTTTTTTGGTCAAACCATCTGGACCCCTAGGTGGCCCTGTGGCCCTGAAAGCTATCAGTTTTCATTAGTGTGGCCCTCAGTAGGCTTCGAGTTTGACATGCCTGCTAGCATATAGGTCTTTCTTTCTTTCTTTCTTTCTTCATTGCAAGGTTTTATTGTGAAGCATATTTTAAAGCAAACATAAGAAATTCACAGTTCTACTTATCTGGGTCCAGTTTCAGTAAAGTGGCCTGATCTCTTCATTAGTCATCTGAAGTATGATTTGGCAAAGGAGACAGACTATGAATGATAAAAGTGAAATGATTGGTGTCTACATAGCAAAGTTATTTTGGGATACCAACTACTTTTGAATGCAACTTTTGAATGCGTCTGCTATTTCGAAATTTAGCAGACACACTATTTCTCCATCCCTGTAAACCTCATTTTACGAGGAGTAAGGGATGGCTCAAAATAGTGCTTTATTTCAAAATTTGGTGCTGTGTAGACAATGTTGTGAAGAGAAAACACGCCTCTGGTCATAATAATGAAGCCCGAGACCTGGCATAGCTCCTGAATAAATGAGGGGAAGGAGCACAGGGGAAGGCTCCCTTGAAGGGGGAAGGGAATGTAACGATACATTGTTGGTCACCTGTGTCATGAAATTGGGGTTATTGGCGGCTAGGTCAGTATGGTGCAGGCGCACTGACGGCCACCTCCTTGCCAGCGCCTCTGGGGCATGAGAGCCATGTGAGGATGACGGCCTGTCATCAGGCGGTACAGGAGTCTTAGGGACCACTTGGCAGGCAGCTCCCTGCTCGTTCCCAGCGCCATGCTTATAAGCACTGTTGGCATCGGTGCCAATGTGTGGCAGCGCGGTGTTTCTGGCACCGAGAGCAAGTGTGCTGGCCCCACTGTTCTGGGGGTCATGGTCACTGTGCCTGTGGTAGATGCTGGCACCAGAGTCATAGAGGTGCTTGGCACATCTCCCCTGGTCCCACTCCGGGACAGCATAGGAGGCAATGACCTCGAGGGGGAAGGCTTCCTGCTCCAACTTTTACTGGGGCTATCAGGCACCTCAGTCTCAAGATCACCCACAGAGAAGGTAGACTGAGCTTTCTCTGAAGGCTACAGTGCCTTTTCAGAGAGTATCATCCGGAGCTGCAGCTCCTAGTCCTTTCTGGTTCTGGCTGACAGGCTGCGCCTGTGGTCACATTTCTGAGGTGTGTGAGACTCGTCCAGGCAGCATATACAGGAGCTATGCCTGTCCCAAGCAGGCATAGGCTTGTTACATTGTTGATGCTTCTTAAAAGGTGTCATGCTGAGGAGATAGCAAAAGTTGCTTTACAGGTGAGGCAGCTAAAGGCTGTAATTAGCTCCCTGCTCTTAACAGCTGATAAGCGGGAGCATTTCCGCCTGGCTTCTCCTCATCCTTCTATCTTTTATTTATTTTTCTCTCACCTGGTGCCCTTCTCCTTTCATCTGAAGAAGTGGGTTGTGCCCACGAAAGCTCATGACAACATCTACATGTTTTGTTAGTCTATAAAGTGCTACCAGATCATTTGTAGTTTTTTTCTGTACAGACTAACCCGGCTACCCCCTGAAGCTGGTAAATAATAGATAGTAAGGGAAGCGGGGGGAGGCAGAGAAGGGCAGCTGGCTGAGGAGAAGTGGAGCTGTCACTTATGAAGCGGTCCCAATGGACCAAAAAGAAAAAAATTCTAAATAAGCTTTTTTTCCCCCTTTGGTCTATTTTATCAGAAGAAATAAAAAGAGGGTAAATTCTGAGGTAAAAATTGAATGGAGCAAGCGCTAGTCTAAGGGAATGTCTCTGAGGAGAGACAGCTGAGGAGCTCCGTCTGACCGAGGGCAGAAAGAGAGGAACGGAGGGGGAGGGGGAGAGCCACACGCATGGCAGCTGTCAAACCGCCAATAGCATGAGCCGCCTCCTGCGCAAGCGCGGCCCAACAGTAAACTGCTAGGGAAAAGGCTCTGAACTGCAGCTCCAGGGATGACCCATCACCAACAGTGGAGCACCCACGGGGACATCACCAGAAGAAGAAGAACCGTGTTCCCCTGCAATTCCCTTTTGGGCCAAAATGACCAATTTGAGAAACACTTGTCTCCTCTGTGAAATCTGCATAGAATAGAGTAAAGACACACAGCAGACCAAATTTCACTGGGGGGGGGGACCATATTTCACTGTCTGTGACATATTTTTCATGAATGTGAATTTGATAGGGCACTCTAGCCTCCATTCCTAGGTTAATCCTAGGCTACAATCATGGAGAGTAAAAATCTAGGAGTAACTTGCATGTCTATTTTCATCTCTTCATCTATTAGTAACAGTCCCCATAATCTTCGCCTTCAGCCCACAGATCTCTAGGCAGTTTGAGAAGTGTGGAGATAAAGAGACTGCTTCTGGTGGGCCAAGGAAAACATGCTTAATGCCAACTGACTTCAAGTCACATATTTAAGTGCTTTGCAGAATCAGGGCCCTAAGGAGTTAAGTGTACACCTTTGTTTTGTACAAATCAAAGTGACTTTTTGACTCATGAGACTTGATTACTTTTTCAGACTGTGACGTCAGCAAGGACGTAGTCAAGGATATGTCAATACACTAAACATAAGTACTGTTTACTTCTGAAGAAAAGCGCACACACCTTTTTTTTTTTAGCAAGTGTGAATGCTGATTGGCAAGAAAGGAAATGGTTTGAATTATTAACCCAACAATTTATCACAAACCTCATACATACCTTCTTCTATAAAGAAAACAGCAGCAAACGCCAATCATTTTGCATGGTGCTCTGAATTATGTAGGCTCTTCTCTTTTTAAAAACAATGGTATTAAAAAAATCTTGTTCTCCCGGCCATATCACTATCTGCATCTCAAGCTGGAGGCTGGCCTTCTGACTCTCCCTGCCACTGTTCTTCTCTGTAATTAACTGGCAGGCACAGAATCCTCTGTCCTCCACAGACTCCTGTCACTCTTTGTATGTGTTCTCACTTATTTCCTGGCTTTTGGCAAGTTTAGCTGCCAGCAACCCATGCTTGTATAGCAGTAAGGACAGCTGTGCTAAATACAGCAGTGGTCTTTGGTGTTGTTAAAGAATAATGAACTGGAAGAGATTTTTATCGTATCTAAATAAAAGCAGCACTTGAAGCTTTAAGAGGAGAAATTGTTTTGTGTATTTGTTTATTTAAATTATGGCACAGTTTACAATCAGGGACTGGATGTTACCAAATCAAGCTTACCTACTTTAGGAGATTTGGCCTGGAATAACATAACCAGGTCAAAGAGACAAGACACTGTGAATGTAATGGTATGAATATAACTTATGTTGAGCAGTTCTCCTTTAGGGTATCTGGCCTTTCTGCTGTAAAGAGTACAAATCTTTATTTTTCATGTCAGTCAGAATAATCATTGCTTGGGTGTCTTTTGGTGCTGGCAGGAAAGGGCAATGGCATAATTCATACAAATTGTGTTTCCTAGGAGGGCTCCTTCTTTCCATTTTTCTTTGTTAAGTTGCATAATAGAAATTTTAAAAATCAGCATCCTGATAAAGAAGCAGCCCAGACTGATGGCTCCTATCTATAACTAAGTAATATCATACTTCCCTGCATTATCTGGGCTGCACTTAGCCGATGTTTCCTCCCCTGCCACATATCAAGTTTCTTCATACTGGGCAGTATTGTCATTTATCCAGTGCTCCTAGATAAACTACTTTTCCCCTGAAAGGATTACTCATATAGTGATTAACAGGGTGGAGATAAAGCAATTTCCCTGAGTCCTGGCTTCCCCACCTTTATGCAGATGGGGAGTGGACAGAGCTTTGGCTCCACCTCCAGGGACCCAGCCAGCACAGCTGAGCTGATGTGGAAGGGGATGCAGTTCTGCCAGCCCTTGGGGTTTTGTCACCCATTGGACTTATGGACTCCACCAGCCCTCAGGGTCCCACCACCCACTGGCCCCATGGGTTCTGCTGGCCTTTGGGATCCCACTGCCCGTTGGCCCTGCTATGGACTCTGCAACCTACTGGCCCTGCCAGCACTGGCTCAGGGCTATGCAGCTGCCCCCAGATGTGGCCCCAGCCTGGGATCATGAGGGTTGCCAACTCTCCTGGACCGGATGCCATTTGCAGCAATGGAGTCTAATCCATCTCATCCAGGAGAGTTGGCAACACGATCTCAACAAGTCTAGAGAGGGGTGCAGCTCACTACTTCCACCCCAAAAATAATTCCAATGCTACTGTCCCTATCTTGGAAAATAAAGCACTTTCCTTTATTATGACCAATCTTAATCTTCAAAGTAGAGCATTTGTGGTTCATAGGTAATCCAATAACTTGGAACCAACTGCAGAAAAACAAACACTCCTAGTCTATATGTTAAAATGTTAGTTTTGCCACAACTTGCAGAGAAACATGTTATACAACTAAAACTGTGACTTTATCACAAACCCTGACAGCACACAGCAACCCAATCACCATATGATCTCTTGGTCCCTCTTTGTTCCAGAGGAGGAATGATCTGTCTGAGCCCGTCAATCACTTTAAATGCAATCACAATAGAGGTAGTCCAAAAAGTTCAGCTATTTAGGTTTTACAGTGACCATCAAGCTCTCATTGGATGAAGAACTAAATGTTCACACTCAAAAGGCTGACACCACCTTTAGCAGACTCACTAGAAGACCATGGAACAACTGAAAGCTTGCTAGTGTGCCAAGCTTGTGTCTTCAGCACTCTCATGGATGGTGGGGAAACATGGACAACTTATGCTCATCAGGAGAAAAGGTTGAACAATTTCCACCTGCAGTGTTTATGCCACACACTCAACACCAAATAGCAAGGTAAAATCACCAATGCAGAGGCTCTTCAAAGGGGCAATTTGCCAACTGTGACAACTCTGCTCAATCAAAGATGACTGCCCTGGCTGGGCTATCAGAGTAGGTTGGCAGGTGGATGCATAGGCAAGAATGTGCTACATGGGGAGCTATCAGAGGAACTAAGAACAACAGGGTGTCCCAAGCTCTGCTATAAAGACACATGCAAGCAAGATATAAAGGAACTGGAATTTATCCTGATCAATGGGAAACCTTGGCAAGTGATCGTAACAAATGGTGTCATTGTCTCCACCAGGGTATCCATGACAGAAGCTGGCTTCTGCAGCTTGAAGAGAAAAAAGTACATGGGAAACAAGCAGCTCCCAACAAAGATACATACAGTCACAATAACTGCCAAAGATCATGTAAATCTTGGATTGGATTTGTCAATCACAAGAGACATTTGCAAACCATCTACATCACAGGCAGCAAGTCCCACCATCTCTTGTAGATGAAAGGATGCCAACAACACACAGTTCATCATAACTATTGTCAAATGTCATAAAAAGGAAGCAGCACAACGGTTACCCAAGATCAGTATTTCCTAACTAGTGGTACGAGTACCCTTAGGGGTACTCGAGAGAAGTCTGGCGGGGGGGGGTGTACATCAACACAACTGAAATTTAGAGAAAACTGAATTTTTGTTTTAAGTTTTACAGCGCTTTATTATTTTTGTACTTTTTACACCCAAAAATTTCATCACCTGCCTGGCTATGATTAAGATGTTTAAACAAATGTGTTGCAATGGTAGAAAAATATTTAGTGTGTCTGAAAACTGTACTTACTGGGGGTACTTATAATTTTTTTTAAAAGGGGGTACTTTTTTTTTAAAGTGGTACTTTATAAAAAAAAGGTTGAGAAACACTGCCCAAGATCACAACTATCTAGTGTAATTTTACTAAGCTTCATAGTAATGCCAAGAACTTGATCCTGCAAACATACATTTACCTTTACTAGTTTGAATAGTCCCATTGAAATGAATGGGCCTGCCGTGGGAGTAAAATTGAGCATATTTATTTGCAGGATCAGGCATAATCATATTAGCAGCTAATGAGTTTAACTGTGAAATCTGTGACAGGCAGTACAAGGGAGAACATGAAATGAAGCATAACTTTTCAGTGTGAGTTGTGAGACATTTTGTAAGCAGACTGCTGGAGCCAGGGCTATTACATTACACCAAATAGAAACTGTCTGTACTGTGGAGGATAATTAAAGCTGCTACTTGGTAACTGTTAATGTTGCTCAATATGGAATAAAATAAATAGATTCTTAAAAACACGAATTTGAGAAGTAGGGGAAGAATTAGATGAAGCCCATCTTCCTGCAAATGCTGAACCTAGTTTCTTCATTAAGAGCCTGATCCCCAAAAGTCTCATGAGTGTTTTTGGTGGATGGGGAGCAATGTTATCCTCTCCCACGCATTGATCATATGTTGTTGAAGAATGAAGGCCAATTACTATATCTCATATGAGAACGAGACACTTTCTAGTAAATGTATCTTGTATTTTCAAAATAATCTCAAACAAATACAAAAGCATAACTTACAAAAATCCTGAATTGCAAACAGAAAGTGTCAGGTTAAAATGCTTTTTTTAAAAAGCCCTTAAGAAATAACACTTTCTGTTGATTAAAATAAAAGTTTAAAAATATAACTAAGGTCCATGCAGCCCCCACCAGGTGGGACTCATTTCAAGAGCAAAGCCCTACTTTTCATCATTTTATATTTGTTTACCTCTCTCTTGGCTTGTCCAATAAAAACACGGCAATCTGTTTCTCTTGTTTCTAGACAGTTTCGCTTTCAGATTCTTCTGCAAGGAGCACAATCTTCCTGCAATTATGTGTTAAACAAAGCGGAGGAAAGTTGTTGGGTTTTTTTCTTGTGGATTTTTCTCCATGGGGCATTTCCTTTTGGATTGTGGATTATAAAATCTAAAATTTGTGCCAATTCGTGACCTGAGAGTTTTGCCTTTTTTAACCGGAAAGAATGTGTGACAAATGAAACCAAGCTACGATGTACATTTGGGAATTAAATGCCTAACACTTTGCAGAGCCTTGCATGCGTGGATTTCTCTAGGCAGAAGCGCTGCTGAACGTACACAGGATGGGCCAACTGTAAAGGGAGCTGTGTTGTCTTTGTGCACATTGCGCTGCTTTCGTCTTCCTGCGCTGTATGTGGAGCTGCTAATTCAGAGGCGAGGCGAGGCGAGGCGGGGGGGGGGGAGGAGCGCCCGTGCAAACAGGTTCTCCTAGAGCTCACTGAGAGCTGGGACCAGCTGAGCATGAATGAAACCAGGGGGAGCCACACCCGGCAGCTCAACCAGGAAGTATCCAAGCAGCGAGGAAACACCGGCCAATGCGCGAGACTGTGCAGCGAAAGAGCCCTCGCTTGATCTCCTCCGGGCGCGATTTTCTGGTGAGCTCTTGGGTCTGTGCCTCAGAGGGGACCAATGGAAGGGGAAGAGCCCTGGGGAAAAGGAGAGGCTCGGGTTGTGTGGGGCTAGCCGGGGAGGAGGGCTCTTGGTTAGAGAGATGCACCTGCTCCCGCCGCCTGGGAATCATTCTCGTCCCCTATGCAGGGGAGGCAGGCTGAGCGACTGGCACGGGCCAGCGGAGGCAAAGTTACAGCATCGTGCTCCTGTTCCAAACAGAAAGGCGTCTGGGTTGCTGGTCCCCCCTCCTCACTGATTCACTCTGCCACTGCTTCACCCCCCAGAAAGCCTTTGGGAGCGAGATCCGCAGCTGGCGCGGGGAGGCTGCACACGAGACGAACCTGGTCTTGCTTGAGTAGTTCCATTGTCTTCAGTGAGACTAGTGGCACTGGTGCGTTTTGTGCTAAGGGGGTTAAGCGGCTAGTAGCGGTGCATCTTCCATCAGCTGCCCTCCTCATTTCCCCCAGGCGTGATATTGAGTGTAAAACTTCTTGCTGCTTCATTTTCCCAAGCTGACAGTCAGTTAAATGTCTGGGCATTTGGAAGTTCTGTGACTGAAGCTAATGGTGCCTTTAAAAATAAATTCTGTTTCTTTTTTCTCATGTGGGTTGAAAGAGTTGTAGTAATCTATTTAGCTGCAGGTCCCAAACAGGAAGTTTCCTGGGAGGCGTTACCCACCAGGTAATCACCATAGGAGGTGCACTTTTTAGGCACCATTTATACAACCAGTTGTTTTGCAAGAAACCTGTATTTGTCTTGAAGGTAGTAATTGTGTGTGTGTGTGTGTGTGTGTGTGTGTGCGTGTGTATATATAATTTAAGGCACAGTGTTTTGGACAAGCAACACTAAAGTGATGAAACCCAGAGATAAGCACTGTTCAGGATGGTATTGAATCCTGGTGAAACGGATCTCTAGTGTGTAATCAAACGTTCCAGGATGTAGGCTTTTATAAAGATCAGGAAATTCCACCACTTGTTAAAATAAGGTAACCTTAGATTCTCTCTTTCCTCTGTTAGCAAAATGCTCTAGGAGACGCAGTCATTATGCAGCCAATAATGACAATTCCTATTTAAATACAGTGTCCTTGATTCAGCATATTGAAACTTAGAGAGACTGGGCAGTTGTCACTAATGCAACGATTCAGGTTTGCTGGTCGTCACTGATAACACCAACTATGTTGCATATTCCTGAGGGTTTTGTTTTGTTGTTGTTGTTGAAATCCCTTATGAGTTATGGCAAAGTACAGGCACATGGAACATTAAGAGAGTTTATAAGCTAAAGAGAATAGCAGTTCAGGGCTAGGTTTTGAATTTCATATTGACTCAAGGGAGTGAAGAACTCCTTACACCTCTGCATGGTTTACCAGGACCTTGGGCCCAAGCATGCAGAGATAAGCAGGTGCTTCATACCTGCTTACTCGACTTCTCCCAGAGTAGGTAGGAGTGGGCAGAGGCGCAGAGCCTTCTCTAGTCCCCCAGTGCAACACTGCTTAGGCCAGTGTTGAAGGTTGTTGTAATTTGCTACTGGTATAGGCCAACAACAAATTATATATCTTCACGGAGGAAGCAAAGAGGGAACTATGCCTCAGAGGTCTGTAATGCGCAAGGTCTCTGGGGATGATGCATTTTATGCGCAACTGTAGCTCAGTGCTTTGCTTAAAGGTACAATCTAGCCCTGAGATTGCAAATACTATTTCAGAGATAACTATAGCATGCCTTCCACAACACTATCATAAAAGGAGGAGATGGTAAGATATTCATTTATCCTGAACTGGATTTAGGCGCAAGCGACGCAGGTGACTGCTGGGGTGCTGGACTGCATGGGGAGCTGGGCTTGCAGATTTACAGATTCAAGCATGTAAATTTATCATCTTATATATCAGGATTTGCATGCATGAATTAAGTCACGAAATAGGCTACAAATGCAACAAAAATAGGGTATTGAAAAGTTTAATTAATGGAGCTGGAGGCACCAAAGATGTTCCTTGCCTGGGGTCTAAGGCCATCCCTGCATTTATCTACCAGGCTTGACGTGCCCCTTTCCTGCTACTTAGTTGCTTCTTTTAGGTTAGAAAATTAAGTCCTTAGAGTTACTGAAAACAAAACACTACGAAACAGAGTTAATTTTTTTCTGACTTGTGTATTTACACTTGCTTCAATAATAAAAAAGGATGATTCCTCAATGAGTTACCTATTATACTTGCCATTGCCTTTGTAACATACTACTTCCCCTTTCAGATATCAACTTAATATTAATACTTAATGATCCCATGCTGCCATAAAATGAATATAACTGTTACTATGGCTACATCTTTGTCACTCTTGTCACGGATTCTCATTTTCATTTTTTTAATCACTTCAGACGTCTGGTGAGGGGGTGGGTGGATGGATGTGGTGGTAAACAATTGAAATTTTCTTCCCTGGAAAGTTAGGCTGAGATCTTCTCCCTATACATAAAGACACGGATTGGCAGCTTTTATGTGGGTAGTGGATAAGACAGTGAAATCAGTCCCCACAAACTAGTGTCAGGGTGCTGTGCAGCACTTTCCATGCAGCCATTATTTCAACCTTTTGCACCAGTTGTATGAAGCACAAGATTCTGCCAGAGCCCCATTGTGGCCTTCATACTAACTTGTGTGGGACTAACATGGAAAAATATAGCTGACGTGTGCAGTCATTCATGTGTGTCTGCTTCAGCAGCAGAACCCTGTGTACGGGGTGTATGTTATGTGAGGGGGGGGGGACCCTTGACCTGGCTGTTCATACCACATGTGAATTTCACTCAAGAAGAAAGGAAAGTTAAACGAGGGTCAGCATGAGAAGCTAAGGAAGCAAGTGCACAGCAACCACAAAAACATATGGCAATGTAATGGAGCAGACCAGTGAATTCATGGTGATGGGTAATTATTTCAGGGGTGATTAGATTTCTCCATCCAAAGACTTAAATTGAAACATCTAAAATATAGGTGGAGTTAGGTTAGATTTAGAAAGGCCAGCTTTGATACAATCATTACTGTGTTGAATACTGGCTGCTGGTGGAAGAGCAGAAGCACAATTCTTTGTGCTAATACAGGGGAATAAAGAATAAAGGAATAAAGTTCACAAATCAATGCCTCTGGCAGCCATGTGACATCTCTTAACAATCCAGTAAGTCCTTAGCAATAGTGAGGCCTTTAAGATTTTTGTTTAGCTTACATTCTTTTGCTTGTCTAGGGAGGCCAGTCTTATTATTTATCATCCTGGGCCAAACATGCCAAGCAGCAGTGCAACTAGTACACCCTGCAGTATCTGCAATCAAGGTTATTATGTACCTTTTCTTATTAGAGGAGAGGGTTTAAAACAACTGTATTGGGCCAGGAATTGGTAAGTTCCCCGTGGCATCAGAAATTTGAGTGCATCTGGTGTTTTAAAATACATCATTGCGTGGTAGGGAATTGCCCACTTGCAGTCTCTTGGGGCCAGAAGCAAAACCAAATGAAATCAATGGGATCGTTTCATTGACTTCGGTGGTCTTTAGATCACATCCTCAATGAGGTCTTTTTATCTGTTCTGATGTCATCGAGAAAAACTTATTTGGGTGTGGTACTAACAAGGAGACAAAGGTAGCCTTTAGAAATTTGTGATTTTTTTAATGGTTTAAACTGTTGCTACAGATTTTTTTATGTCTTTTTTTAAAGTTGCAGCACTTTATTTACATTACTGAAAAAGGGAACCACTATGCAAGTAAAACACTAACGTTTCAACATCTTTTTAAATCAGAACAGTTGATCATTCAAAGTGACTGAAAATATCAAAGAGAAGTCCTAAAAGGGATCTGCTTGGTCTGACATCTTTCAGAACTGTTCCACAAAATTCAATTACACAGCATTAGGACCATCCTAGATAAAAAGCTTGAATCCGGAACAATCCTTTTCCAAACATAGCATTTTGTCACCTAAACCCCGATTCTGGCAGTGAAGTAAATGGCTCAACTTCCCCCTGGAGTTCGTTTCATCATTTTATTTACAAGAGATCAGTGGTAAGTTGTTTTCAAGTATACCATACTGACATCCATCCCACATAATACCAGATGTTATCTGAGAGAGATTATTCCATTGACTCAGACTCTCTAACTTTTTTTTTTATTTCTTAGAATATAAAATAAGTCTTTGTTAAATAAATGGGGTTTTTTTATTGCATAATGAAGAGCCCTGCTAACAATTTTTTAATCAGGAGAGTTGATGCTAGTACAGAGTGATATAGGGGTCAGGAACACATTTCCATCATCAATAATTTTGTATGCTAGAGAATAAGCACTTTTGCTGTTTTACTTCACATATTATGTGATTGGAGAGATGAATCACAGCCTTTTATTTTGAGTTGTTTGGTTTATGTCTGTGAAAAAAATCAATGGTTATCATAGACACAGATCTTTCTTCTCCTGGGTGATATAATTTTATTTGCAACAGTGCCTATCGCAACAGGACTTTGATATTGGTTGGTACTACTGTAAAATAAATAACTGTACTTGTCTAATTGTTCTTGGAAACTATAACATGAAAGTCTTTTGACAACTTTTTAATTCTGTTTTGGTCTTTTCAACTCTTCTTGGCTTTTCAAGGGAAAGAGCGAAGGGATTTGTTACAGTAAATAAGTGACTTTAAGAAAAACTTAAAAAGCAACAAATAGTCTAGTAGCACTTTAAAGACTAACAAAACACGTAGATGGTATCATGAGCTTTCGTGGGCACAGCCCACTTCTTCAAGAAGTGGATTGTGCCCACGAAAGCTCATGATACCATCTACATGTTTTGTTAGTCTAGTAGCACTTTAAAGACTATTTGTTGTTTTTTAAGTTTTTCCTGTTACAGACTAACTCAGCTACCCCTCTGAAGCTTTTAAATTAAGAGTTACAAAGAAAAGAAATTGGTTCTTTCCATTTGAACAGTTTTTTATCATGCACTTCATCTAACAGCTGCAAGGCAAGATTAATTGCAGTTTTATTATGAAATGCAATCTTCAGTAATGGACATAACTGAACACCCACTATAAAGTCTATGATACCAAAACACAGATGGGGTGTTTGGGTAGTCTTATTTGCATAGTCTTCTGCGCAGGTGCTGGTTCTGCAAGCTAAGTAGGGTTAAACATAGTTCTTGGAAAAGTGATGACCAAGAAAATCCAGAAAATTACCTGTGGTAGAGAATGTGTTATACAAGTTACTGAATTGCTGTTTGCCTCTAATTCCATGCTTAACCAAAGCATTCAGTATCACTACTGTATTTCTGGAGGTACCATCCATTAGACAGCACCCGAAACTGAAGTCCTGACTCCTTGTGGTCACTAAGGATCCTGTGGTGTTTTTTGTAGTAGGAGTGGTGTTAGCCATGGTGTTTTGGCACAATATCAATTATATGGTATTTGCACTGTATTGTGGCTACCTACACTTCAGTTGGAGATTTAAATGGATGCATTACACTTGTAATAGCATTAGTAACTGGAAAGGAAGAGAAGAGTCAGCAACATGTTCTCTGTCAACAACCAGTGAACCTCTGAGGTAAATGATGCTTTGTTCTGATGCTGGCTTAAATAACTATAGAAATTGCTCAAATTTGCACCCCAATGGATCCTAGTTTAAAGCTAATTTAGAGCCATTTTAGAGTCAAGGGTTAGCATGAAATGAAAAATGTAAATACTTTGAAATATTTTGAAAATATAAATCTAGTGAATGAAATAATTTAAGAAAAATCGGTGTTTTTCATATTTTTCTTGCAGGTGCAGAGCCTTCACTTTTGTTCTGACCTTTTTGCTATATGCTAGTTTCCACTTGTCAAGAAAACCTATTAGTATAGTTAAGGTAAGCAACAATGAATCATTTTGTTTAAATAACCTCCTAATTTTATCCAACAGGGAAGTACCTTTTGTCTTTTTTGAAAGACGGTGCTCAAGTTTAACCCACAGTGCTATAAAAGCAAGTGTGGATAATTACAGGTAATTGTCATACCATAATCTCATGCTATAAATGTTTTTGCTGAAAGCATACATAGAATACTGTGCATACTTCTGGTTTTAGGCCCTCATTCGAGTTACGCAAAGTACATGCGTATTTGCAGGATCAGGGCTTGAAATCTTAGAGCTGCTCAGTTACTCAGTCTTGACTGAGTAGATTGTGTGGATATGATGATCAAAAAGGATTGTGCAGTACTACACATGAGCTAGTGCAGTGAAATCAGAGAAATACAATATATTTCATTTTCGCCTTTAGTCTTTTAGAACAGATTGGCAGTACATTAACTTGAGGTTATTTCTTGTGTATATTTTTAAAAACTTTTTCAACAGCCTATTTATATCAAAACCAAAAATCCTCACTCCGTACTATAAATAAAAAAGAAATGAACCTGTTATCAGAGTGCAAATCACTTAGAGATGGTTTCATTGTTTACATTCCAAACTGTCAAGTGTTTCATTAACCTTCTGATTTAATTCCCAATAAGAACCTGTTTATGCAAGGGATAAAACTGACTTGAACACTGTTTCCTTCATATATAGACTGGGATCTTTCATATGAAACCCATGTTATCTTAAATTAGACTGTATTTGGCTGAGATTATAAAATAGCATTTTTTGACAAGGAATAGTTCTCAAAAGTGAAATTCCCATCCATACTGTTTCTGCAGTGTCAGTATATTTTCCTGTTCCATTTCATCTTGAGCATAAGGCTCCAATCCTGGAATGTGATCAGTATGTGCAAATCTCTACTTCATTATGGAGTCCTGGTCATGTCAATGCAACTCTTCACAGACCTAGAAGTCTGGTCATGCACATCAGCTTGCAGCATGGGTATGTGCAATTGCTGTGTGCTTGGGACTAAGGAGAAATGTTTGAGAGAAACTGAAAAAAAAAATTAAATGTATTTTGTACCAGGAAAGGGTATTGCAATGTTTTTAGATGACATAGGGACAAATTTGCCCTTATTCACAGCAGTGTAAATCCAGAGTAACTTCCTTGAGGTTAATTCCAAATTTACACCTGTGTGGTTGAGAAGGTCACTTACATCTGAGCATTTTTAGAAAAATAAATCATTAACCTCTTTATACACAGTGAATAGATTATTCCTCCTTGGGGGAGGGAGGGAGATATTCTGCTTCTGTGTGATACATATGGTATCACATACCACTCAAGTATTCTTGTTGACTTATGGGAACAGCTGAGTGAACTGGAACATTTTTCTAGCATGTTGATTAGTGTGCTATGCTGTTGGAAATGCCATCTTTCCAATGATACGTAAAATCCAAGCCTTGGTCTATTTCTGATCATTCGTGTTCCCATAACACTTGTAGTGAGAATAGGGTGTTGATCTCTGCTGTATCAATCCTGCTAATTACATTTCATCTCCCTAAATTTTCCTTGCAGTTTCAATGGAGTGTGTTTTCTCTTCTATCCCTGTCCTAAATTTGGCTCTGCTGCATTATCTGGGATGAAATAAAATATACTTCCCTTGGTGATGCAAAGATAATGCACATACTTAACATTGTGCACAGAGACTTTAAGTATTATGAATAATCCCATCAAAGTTAAGCAGGTACCTGTTTGCTAGATTCAGACTGCAGTTTTGAGCCCAGTCCCACTTCAAATGAAGTCTTGACAAAAATTTCACTGACTTCTAATAGGTGTAGAATTGTATTTACTCTAATCTTATACCAGTGTAACTCCCAGCCAAACTTTGTAGGCATCCTTTGGCATTCAGTGGCACAAAAGTGCAGCATAATAGTGGTTAATCAGCCCTAGTGTTTGTCATTGTAACATTGCTATTAGCCTGACTAGTGAAGGGTGCTTCTTACATAGGAACTGATCCAAGGCCATTAGAGTAGATATTACAGAGATGAGATGGATGAGAGAATATCTTTTGTTGGACTGACTTGAAGAAGAGCTCTGTGCCACTCTAAAGGTTGTCGCACCAATAGAAGCTGATTCTGTAAAAAACATAACCTCACCCACCTTGTCTGTCTGGGTATGTCTACACTACAGCATTATTTCGAAATATCTTATTTCGAAATAACTTATTTCAAATTAACTATTTCGAAATAATGCGTCTACACACAAAATGCATTTCGAAATAGCGCTTTGCTATTTCGAAATAGCACATCCACACTGAGTGGACGTTGAATCACATTTAAGGCCGGCCGGAACCAGTTCCGGCAGGGCATCAGGTCAGGAGTTACTTTGTGTGGCTGCTGCCTGTGGCTATTTGAGGCCTGTGCTTAAAGGGACCCCCCCCCCCCCGGACAGCCAGTTCTTAGGTTTCCCTGCTTGCTTGCCTTCCTCAATGAGGGACAGCAAAGCATTTTGTCTCTGCGTGCTCTGGTTGCCCTCACTCGGGACACCACAGCACTCTGCAACATGGAGCCAGAGCTGCCCCTGGGCACTCTGGTGCTTCTCTTGGACATGTTGCTGCGAGCCTGGCTGCACTTTCTGCAGGCTGCCATCCGGGAGGTCCATCGGGGGGCTGTCAGTACCCAGGAGGCCCTGAGGGAGAGCTTCCACCCTGAGGAGCACTCAGAGCCTCCCTGGTCTGCCACACTGGGGGCTTGTGCCTCATTCCTCCCTCACGTCCTTCTACTTACCCCTCCCCCCAACCCTGCTTCCTGATGTCAAATAAAATACCTGTATTTTCATGAACACAAACTCTCTTTATTTAACAAAACTGGCAGGAGGGGGGGGATGAAACTCTGGTGAGACTGGCAAAAGGAGGTGGGAGAGGGGAGAAGAGAGGCTGGGAGAGGGGAGGGGAAACCTGGGAGGAGGGAGCTGGAAGGGGGAAGCAAGGGGAAGAAGGGGGAGGGGAAGCTCAGGGTTGGGGGTCTCGCCGGACCAACTTGATTTTCATGCGAACCTGCTTCTGGGTTTGCATGTGGCCTTTGGTGTCCAGGCTGGCAGCTATCCTGCCATAGATGGCTGCATTCCTCCATCTACTGTGGAGATCATGGACGTTGGGGGCATCCCCCCCAAACCTGAATAAGGACCATGATCTCCACCCTGGACTAGGAAGGTGCCCACCTTCTCCGGGCCCTGACAGGCTCCTGGGAGCTGGCAGACTGCTCCTGGGGAGCGGTGGAGGGCTGGCTGCCAGTGGCTTGCTGGCTCATGTTTTGGGGCCACTGGGTCGGGGCAGTGACTGCTGGCTCTGGGCTGGCAGGCTTGGAGCTGGCACAGGCACTGTGGCCAGAGTCTACCCCTTTAAGGGCTCTGGGGAAGGGGGAGGGAGAGGCGTGTTCTTGGTTGAGGCTGGAGTGGCCACCAGGGCACCCTGGGAAGGCTGGAGGCCCCCTATTTCAAAATAAGTGTCTACTCAGCACTTATTTCAAAATAGCTATTTCAAATTTGGTGTTATTCCTCGTGGATTGAGGTTTACCAAATTCTAAATAAGCACTCCGCTATTTCGAATTAATTTTGAAATAGCGGTTTGGCCGTGTAGACTCTAGGAAAGTTATTTCGAAATTATGGCTGTTATTTCGAAATAACTTTGCTGTGTAGACATACCCTCTGAGATCTTGGCACCAACACAGCTACAACAGCACTGCAAATTAAAAAGGATAGACATTAGGGATGTAATAGTTTAGTTGATTAACCAATAAGAAAAAGTTAATTGGTTAATGCTATAGACTACACATGTTTCCCTCCCCCCCCCCCCAGTAAATTTTATAGGACGTTGGCCAGCAGCCCTACTCAGTCCTGGCTTGTGACGGGTTTGGGACCTACTCCCACTGCGGCTCTGCATTTAAAATGTATTAGGAGCCAGGCGGGCAGGCAGCCCAGCTCAGTTCTGGCTTGCGCTGGGTCCGGGAGCTCAGACTCCCCCTCCCCTGGACAGGGGCTGCTGCCACCTCAGGCTGCTGCCTCTGTATCAGAGGCAGCAGCACAGGGTGACAGGAAGCTCCTCTGCATGGGGAGCTGGTTTTTTAAACTGGCACCTCTCATGGACCAGCTCCTGCCTTGCACCCCCACGCTGCTGCTTCTGATACAGAGGGAGAAGTGCGGAGTGGCAGGGGGCTCCTCAGGAGTGGGGCTGGAGCACACTGACTGCTGGCCCCGCCCCCGGGGACTATAGAATAGTCGAGTATATAGTCAAGTAACCAATAAGAATTTGTGAGGTTAATCAACTATTCAATTAACTGATATTTAGACATACTATTGACTTAAATGGGCTTTGGCTTGGGCCCATAATTAACGAGATTTGTTAAATTTAGTGCTCTGTTGTGCATAGCAGGAGTTTGTGCCAAATGAGTTTTATATTGTCAAATTCTCTTTCTACATTAGGGAGAACTACATAAGCACTGTGCTCCTCCAAATGAAATTGAACTCAACTCCTACAAAGAATATGCCATCCACAGTCAGCTTGATAAAAAGTTATTTAATGAGTCTCAATGTGGTTGGGAGCCATTTGGTGAGTTGACCTGCATGCTAATTTTGTAATAAGGTATTTATACAAGTGTTGTAACTTGTTATTTATCACAGGGATTCTTCCTGTAGGAAAATGGATAGGAGGTGCATGTTTTGTTTCTAATTAAACCTGGCTAATATGTTGTGAGTGTCACAAATGAAATGAAACTTTAAAAGGTAAGTCTCTTAACAATAACTTTTCTAAATAGATTATGAGTACAACTGCTGAAGTCTAAACTATTAGAGCTGGTCCTAAACTTTTTGAAGGAACAAATTTCAGTCAGAAAATGCAAATTTGTCAAATATAAATGTTTCATGGGATTTTGTTGATTCCATAGATTTTTGTCACAGAGATGTGTCAAAACTGATTGTTTAGGCTCTTTCGTTTCATTTCATTTTGACTTCTATCTTATAATCATATAATATATAGTAAAATACTTTTAATGGGTGTAATACCACTGAAACAAAACAATTCAATGCTTCCAGAATATCCATTCAGTGGAAAAATGTTTCCAATATGGAACAAAAACAAATTTTGAAATGTCAGACTTTCCCATGGAATTTCTAACCAGCTCTATAAACTATTCAGTGGCACTGGGCACATTCTAGAAATGCTGGCACCTTCAAAAAGAAAATATGCTCATTTAGAAAGCCCTTTAACTACAATTTAGCTATGCTTTGTTTATTTATACATTAAAACCATAATAACTTGAATATAATAATAGATTTTGAATAAGTGCTTGACAGCTTGTGTTCAATATCTGATCATTAACAGGGAATGTTAATAGATGTGATAGCCCACTAGCAAAGGAGAAACTATTCAATGATTTCTAAGGCTGTGATCTCTAAGGCTGTGATCTTGCACTCTGAGCTGTATGTAGGCTGTTTTACCAGGTGGCCTTGCAACCCACTATACATTTATAGCTCTGGGACTCTTTAGGGCAGAGGCAGGGAACCTTCAGCCTGTGAGCCAGCCCTGGCCCCAGCCCTCAGCTTACCTTGAGCCAGCCCATGGTGAAGCTTGGGGCTTATCAGTCTGGGGCCAGGTAAAGGATGTCCCCCCCCACCCTTCTCACTTGTGTGTGGCCCCCAACCAATTTTTTTGTGGGTCAGTCGCTCCCGACCCAAAAAAGTTTCCCCAACCTCGGCTCTTTAGGGCATGCTCCCGAGCACATGCCTCTTGTATGACATGCTTCCTTAGGAAGTGGGGTGCCACCATTGAGCCACCCTAGACGCTGAAAACCAGCATCTGAGACGCTGCTTACTGGTCTCTCCTGTCTGTCCCCCAGTTGCTTATGCTCATTCTCACAGAGTTTCACTTAGTCTGTGTGTACTGTGGGCTGCTAGCTTAACCCTTTGGGGGTAAAGATGTTAAGAGGTGGGTAATTTGCTAATCATGTAGTTGATAAAATTTTTATCGATTACATGAGTAGTCGATGAGGGAAGAAGCACTTAGGCCCAGCTTGCGCCAGCTCTGGGAGCTACCCCTGCTGTGGCTCTGCAGTTTAAATGTAGTAAGAGCCGGGCATGCAGGCAGCTTGGCTCCCACTACAATTAAACTGCAGAGCTGCAGCTGTGGTATGTCCTGGGCCTGGTGTGAGCTGGGACTGAGTCAGGCTGCCTACCCAGCCAGAGCAGCCCCTGTCCACAGTGGCCCAGGCTAGCTGCAGGCAGAGGCTGCTCTGGCTGCAGGCAGAGGCTGCTCTGACAGCAGCCCCGTCCACGGGGAGTCCCAGTGGACAAAGGCTGCTTCGTGGCAGCCTCCCCTTGCCCTGCCCCCCCCACGCTGCTGCCTCTGATATACAGGCAGCAAGGAGGGGGGAAATGTGAGTAGTCAACTTGACTAACTGATAAGCCTAGGCTCAATGGTTAGTCAACTAGTCGACTACTCACTTATATCCCTATGTTGGGGATAATGTGGCAGCTAAGCAAGGAGCAGAATTTCTTAAACACAGTCACTTCGCTGGTACAGCACTCAAGTTACAGAACTTTGAAAATAACAGTTTTGAGACGCACAGACTAGAGAAGAGTGCAAATCCCTTGTTGTGAGTCAATGGCTCATCAGCATTTCAAGCTGAGTAGAGTTCTCCTTTAAGTCCTTTTTATCCTTCTTTTAAGTTTGTATGCTGCACCTGCATTTTCCCTTCAATATTGCATCCACTTGCAGGATTGTTGGAGACATACTGTATGTTTATGAATGGTTTGTTTATCACGGTGGGTCAGGGATTGCATGCAAAGCTTCCCAGAGGATGGCACTGATCTATAGAGATTTATAGCCTGAGTGATTTGCCTCCATCACCCTCCTACTGCTTTTAATTTCTGCAGGAGCCAGTGGTAACTCTTTCCCACTGGAGTTGCCTACAATCCTTGGCGCACCATGAGATTAAAAAAAAAACCCATTAATAAAATTACTACAATATTATCCCCATCAATACTGGACTCGGTTGCAAAATCTGTCACAACATATGCTCAAACTGTGGGCTGGTTCACACTAGATGGAATTAGATTGACCCAGCTACATTATTCGGGTGTATAAAATCCTTACCCAAGCGACATAACTCAGCTGGTTTACGTCCACATGAAGATAGCGCTTAGGCCAATAGAAGAACTCTTCTGTTGACCTAGCTACCATCGCTCAGGGAGGTGGATTTACTAGAGTGATGAGAGAACCCTTCCTATCCCTGCAGCAAGCGTCTGCAGGGAAGAGCTACTGTAAAGGCAGGCCCAGTCTGAGAATCTCCAAATCCACCAGGCATACTTCCCAACCTCCTACAGCCTTGTGTAGAAAGATCATTGTTCCATGGGATGGCCCAGTAGTTGAGAATCATTCAAAGCTGACAGCCCTGCATCTCTGTCAGTGTGGTGATCCTTCAGTGATGTATCAACCACCTTTCCAGGACAGGTTAGCTGTGGGGAATGTAAGACAAAAGTCTGTCCCTGGATGAGTGCAGACACGTGGTACGAGCCAGAATTCATAATGAGATACAGGTGTATCTTACTCTGTCATGCGGTGTGCCTGGGTGAAGTCTGCAGAGCTCTTTGTGGGTGTAGGCAGTTCAGTGCATGATTGGGGCCTGTGAGCCCTACTGGTCTACAATTTTTTAGAAGTCATCTGCTTCAGAGATAAAATGTGCTATTTATTATGTATTTTGATGTGCTGAATTCAAATATGACAATTAAAACAACTGATTGGCTACTGTTTCCAAGATATTTAAGTTTTTACATTTTACGTCTATGTATATTGTGTAGATGATAGAGTTTTAATCATAAATTGTAAACCTCGGTCTTTTCATGTGTTTATGGTTGCTTTACATGATAATATTTCACCTGTCCTGTTTATGTAACACTTTAAAAATCAGCAAAAGGGTTATATAAATAATAGTTTTTTGCCTTTTGTTTCATAATAAATTTTATGTACATAGTTTAGTCATTCAGTTCACCTTGTGTTATGAGGTGTGGTTCAGAGGAGGAGGATGGGAGAAAATGTGGGTCCTGTGACATTGATGGTTCAGGACCAGAAGTTTCATCCTCTTCCTCTTCCTCGTCTGACTCAAGTGAGAATGATTCTGGTGCATCAGGAACCGGCAGGCCTTCTCCGTGGGGTACTGGGCGTATAGCTGATGGAAAGTTTGGATAATGCACAGTCCACTTTTTCTTCTTTGACACACCTTTCCCAACTGGAGGCACCATGCAGCAGTAACAATTGCTGGTATGATCTGTTGGCTCTCTCCAAATCATTGGCACTGCAAAAGGCATAGATTTCCTTTTCCTGTTCAACCACTGGCGAAGATTTGTTGCACAAGTGTTGCAGCATATGTGTGGGGCCCACCTCTTGTCCTGATCTCCAATTTTGCAGCCAAAATAAAGGTGATAGGCTTTCTTAACCATAGTGGTTATACTGCGCTTTTGTGATGCAAAAGTCACTTCACCACAAACATAGCAGAAGTTATCTGCACTGTTCACACAAGTATGAGGCATCTCTGCTCACTTTGGCTAAACAGAAATGTGTCCCTTTGCAAAATCAAACACTGACAAATAACAGAGCATGACACTGTATGATTTCTAGAGCTGATATAGGGCAATTTGTTCAGCAGAGTGATGTAAGCTTCGTTATGATTGCCTCATCCATGACTTCTAGGAATAACATGATGCAATTCATATCATGTATGACGCAATACCAGCTTCAGATTGCATCATTCATTGTTTTGCCTAAAAAGCAAGTACTGTCCAAACCCAGTCATAGATTTATTCATAGATCCAGTCAAAGATGTATTTTAGTCATTTCTGGTTTAAATTGAGATCCCTTCCCTTTATAACTCACTTATCCTCTGCCATTCCCAAGTCAAGGGTCGTATATATTGACCCAATAGCATATCTTGAAAACTAGAGCCAATCAACAATTTTAAGCATCATTTTCGTTTTCAGTGACCCAGAATTAGTAAAGTTTGACTACATTTATTTCAGAAGCATTTTGGCTGTAGAGCAGTGTTATGAGTGTTACAGTCTGATAGACTAAGTCCTGAGAGGAGGAAAAACACCTTAATTTTTTTTCCTTTCAGAAGCCACTGATTGAACATTACTGTTGAGTAAGTGTTCTAGTCAACCGGGTTTCTAAACATAATTAAATAAAAAGCAAATTATGTGGTATTAAAAACCAATGTTGTTTTCGTGACCTTGATGTTTCTTTATGAAGTCAGTCTGTAACTAGAGCTAATTTTAGGCCCAAGTAGTAATGCTCAAAATGAGGAAGGAAAAAAGCAGTAACTGAAAATCAGGACTTGTCACATGGCTACCTCCTCTTGTGCATGGTCACCTGCAACCCCTGTTTAGTGCAGTCTGAACATGTGCCTGATTTTAAACATATGAGTAGCCCTGTTGAAATTGGTGGAGCTACTCAAATACTTGAAGTTTGGCATGTGTTTTAGTCCCTTGCTGAACCAGGCCTGTGTGTGCAGTTCATGAGTTTGTGCATAAATCCAGCACCTGTGTGTTTGGGGTTTTTTAAGCTGAACATTTACACTTAATAGTCATTCTCCCATCACTGGTCCAGCAACAATGAAAACACTAACATAGACTGGGTGCAGGTGCTTTTATTACTGTGTTATCTAATGTAACTCCTTTGCAGCCAATATGTGAAAATAATGGCCCTGACCTTCTTTATAACTGCATGGATGGCCTCTTGTTTGTCGAGCCACATTGACTCTAGTGGGCTCATAGACATGGACACAATGGTCCATCTAGCCCAGTAGCCTATCTTCTGTTCATTGCCCGATGCGTCAGAGGGAATTAACAGAATAATTGAGTGATCCATCCTTTGTAATCCAGTCCCAGCTTCTGGCAGTCAGAGGCAAAGCAGTCCCACCCATAGGACAGTTTGGGGCAGCCACCCTAGGACCTTCATTTTGGGGAGCTCCATGGCAGTCGCCTCCAGCATCCTATGGACAGGTCCCAGGCCAGCCTGGGTTATTACCTAGGGGAAAGGGCCTGGTGTGAGACACCAGCAGGGGTCACCCCTTCCCTCACACACACACTATCACCAGGACTGGGGTGCTCTGCTTCCCTCCACCTCTCAGTGCACAGCAGGCTGAGAGGGGGCAGCAGGGTGGAGTGGAGCAGGCTGTCAGGATGTTCCTGCTCCCGCAGCTGCTGTGAGTGCAGGAGGGATGTGACCCCTACTGCTGCCCCATGCCAGGCCCTTGGTAATCTCTGGCTCATGCTGCTTGGGGGAGGGTGCTTTGACAAGGGAGTGGTGTGGGCTTTGGGGGGAAAGGGTTGTGTGGAGTGGTGGGTGGGCTTGCAGTGGGGGGGTTGCCTTGGGCCATGTGCCTGGAGCACTGGAGGGGAGGTTGCCCCAGGCCACGCGGATGGCCCTGATCAGAGGTTTGGGGACACATGGGTTGCAAGCAGATTTGATTACAGGGTCAAAAATAACATTGTAAAGAAGGGAAAAAACATTTGCAGATTTTTTTTTTTTAACATCAAAGAACAAAGCACAAAATCCTTTAACTTTTTTGAAAGTAGTTAGACTTTTTAAAAATTCATCTGACCATCTCTTTTTGCCGTCTTCTCAGTTAGGACCTGACACATCTGAACAGTATATTGTCCGTCTAGGGAATTTAAAATTTTTTTTTTAGACTTTTAGAAGCTTAAAAATACAATATATTTTTTAAATAAATTTGTTTTCTATTTCCCAAGGTTATTTTTATATAAATTGGGTAAGGTGAGATTAAGAATACTCTGAACGAAGTTTTTCTAATATTTAATAGATGAAAACAGAAATTATGGTATTCTTTGTTTAAACAGAATGCAAAATGTCAGAAACTGACATTTTCTATTTTTTTTCTGCTAGAAAATTCACTTAAGACTAAAAATGCCTTTAAAAAAAGATTTCCAAGATCTGTACATGTAATGTATAAGGGTTTGAAAACTATTGATACATTTATTCCACTGATTTGTTTTGAAAATATATTCTTAGACAAGAACAACTACAAGCAATTACTGGGAGCCCTGGATTACTCATTTCTGTGTGCTTATGCAGTTGGAATGTATTTGAGGTAATTCGTTTCTTTTTTCTCCCCCCATACGACTTGAACTATTAATTTAGACAGCTGCATCGCTTCTAATCTGTTATCCTTCTCTTTTGGGAAGCGTCTGATGAGTACTCACTAAAGATAAGGAAGGAGAAACTTGGATTGTTACATGCACTTCAAGCCCCATGAAAAATGTATCTATCCTGAGACTTACAGAAATTCATAGGAAGGATTCGTATTCCCTTGAACAGAAATATATCACAGGTGACAGTCTAGCCCATATACATCAATGAGTATGTCTAAATAGCAGCTGGGTATTCCTGCATCTGGTAGACATACCCACCCTAGCTCCAGTGATTAAAAGGAGCAGGGTGACTGTGGTGATATGGGTGGTAGCATATGTTAGCCACCTGAGTACATAGTGGGCTTGTTCCCTGAATATAATCCTATCCGAGGTTCTGAGGCACAGTCCTGCTCTACTATGTCTGTGCTTCTGTTTTTAGAGCACTATCTCAAGCAGGGCTGGCGCATGCATACCTGCATGAGCTGGGAATTACAGTTCCCAGCTGCTGTGTAGATACACCCAATGTGACACTAACAGTCCTGCTGAAAGCAATTCCCATTACGCCCACAGTAAAACCATTCTATTTATTATTTCCATATCAGCATTTGTCATATGATGAACCCAATACTACTTATTATTTAATTGTATCACATTTTACAAATTGCTCAATTTTAATTATAATTTCTGTTGAAACTTCCAGGGGGAAACCCTAATAGATGTAGAAATTTAACATTCTGTATGTGGGATGAAAGTTTGTATGAAATGTTTCACAATGTTTCTTTTAAATATTTTACCCTCTTTACTTCTGTACATTCGCAGTGGTATAATAGGAGAGCGACTGCCCATCCGGTATTATCTAACCGCTGGAATGCTTGCCAGTGGACTCTTCACTGCAATGTTTGGGTTGGGCTATTTCTATAATATACATAACCTGTGGTTCTACATGATAGCACAGGTGAGCATTCTGTTATTAGTTTCCTTAGTGGCATTGTCTTTCCATGTTTATTTATTTATTTTCAGATGTCATTAACATGTAGTGGTTACATTGCTAGAAACAAGACGGAATTGCATTTAAAACAGGATGGAATGAAAGAGATTTCATGTACTAGCATCTCAAGAAATGCATAGTCTTAAAAATAAAGATCTGTTTTAAATGAAATATTTTTTTAAAAAGCCCTTGAACTGATTAAAATCCCAGATCATTAATGTGTCTAAACCTAAACTTGAATAATTCTATACCTTTGAAAACAAATACATTTACGTTTACCTGTCTGCTATGATCTGAATGCAGGGTACTGGCTTTCTCTGAGTGGTTTCCTGAACTGGTGAAAGTATATGAGAACACCAACTGTTGCAACGAAAACCCAAGGAGTGGAAATTCTCAGAAATCCTGTGGGCCTGATCCAAAGCCCATTGAAATCAATGGAAAAATTTTGCATTGACGTCAATGGACTTTGGATCAAATCTTAAGTGAAAGGGCTTGTGCTCCTGACTCATTTAGGGTATGCCTACACTTCGAGTGGGAGATACAATTCCCAGATCAAGGAGACATACCCACGCTATCTCAGCTAGCATGTAAAAATTATCTGTAACTGTGGCAGGGTGAGCTACAAAAGAGCCTTACTTCCCTGAAGTATTCATCAGTCTGACACCAAAGACACATATTCACGGGAGCTATCCGCTCACATCACTTTCACTTCCACTGCTATAGAGCAGACCCACCAACGGGGGGGCATAAGAGGGCCTAGCAATTCTTAAAGGCCTGGGTTTCCGGCCACTGCTGCTACTATTACGCCCATAGTGTGCCCAGAGCCCTGGGCCCTTTAAATTGCTTCTGGAGCACTGCATTGCACGCTCCAGGGGACTCTAAGGCTATGTCTAAACTACATCCCTCTTTCGAAAGAGGGATGTAAATTAGACAGATCGAAATTGCAAATGAAGCTGGGATTTGAATTTCCCGTGCTTCATTTGCATAATGGCGGCCATGCAGTCTTTCAAAAAGGGTATTTTGAAAGTGTAACTGCCATCTAGACGGGGTTCTTTCAGGGAAGAAAAACCCCCTTTTTTGAAAGATCCTGTACTCATTTTTTTGAAAGAGGGATGTAGTTTGGACATGCCCTAAGGGCTGTGTGAACAATGGCGCAGTGTGCTCCAGGCAGTGTGGAGGGCCAGCTACTCTTGCCCCGTCCCTTCTGCCCAAAGCCTCACCCCTTCTGGGACTGAGATCAAGACCTCAATTTGTTCAGGTACACCCTATAAAAAGCTTTGAAATCCTTGGATACAACACGATGTGCATATATTACTTTGCTTTTGCTGAAGAATGAAGGTGTTGGTGTGTGGGGGAAAATATTAATCTAATATTAATTATAATGTTAATCTTTAAGTGCTAATGTAGGCTTATTCTTGTGCAGTTTAGCTTCAAAGGAAGCACTCAGCATGAATTGTGTAGGAAATTTCATATTTATAAAATGTGTTTTGAAATCTGATTTCAGATAGCTAATGGGTTGGTGCAAACCACTGGCTGGCCCAGTGTTGTTACCTGCATTGGCAACTGGTTTGGAAAAGGAAGGTAAAATATTTAAAGTACTGGGACTACATGTGGGTGGTTTTAGGCCTTATTACAAAACCTGGTGAAGCTAGTGTCAGAACTCCCATTTAAGTTAGGTGATTTTTAAATTAAGTCTTTTAGGGAAGAGCCTTTAAAAATAAGTAAATTATTTGTCTGTCATTCCTAGACAGTGTGCGACTCTTGTATTTGGGGAGGCTGGGTGAGAGCACTGGAAGCAACCTAGAAGTGTGTGGGGGGGAATACTGGGGCTCATATCATGGCCCTTCTCCACCCTGAGGGCGCAACCCTAGTCAGTCTCTTCTGCTCCTCTCCACCCCCCACCTACTCACTCCTGCTTGCCCCCTCCTGCTTTAAGGGTGAGTAGTGGGGCAGCGGGGGCACAGAGGAGAGAGTAGCAGGTGGGCAGGGCCTCTGGAAGAGGCAGAGCGGAAGCCAAGCCTCCAGGAGAGAAGGTGCAGTGGGGTGAGCCACAGGGGAAGAAGCCAAGTGAGGACAGGGCTTCAGGACAGAGCGCAGGCTGAGTCCTCACAGGGCCATGATCTGGGCGTTGGTGGAGGACACTCCCACACTTCTTGGTTCTCAGGAGCTTCCAGCAGCAGCACTCGAAAGCCATTGGGCTGGTGCACCCCCAAAAGAAGGTGTGCCCCATGTGGCATTTCTTGCTCCATATGCGGAGGCTTAGCCTCCCCACACCTCTTATACCTGCTGCCCATGTTGTTGTAGCAAGTAACTTGTTAATATTGTTTATGAGCAGAATAACTAACACTGGCATCCTTTTGATTGCAGGAGAGGTTTCATCATGGGAATCTGGAATTCTCACACTTCAGTAGGAAATATCTTGGGATCATTAATTGCTGGTTACTGGGTATCTACCTGCTGGGGTCTGTCTTTTGTGGTGCCTGGTATTATTATTGCTTGCCTGGGGATCGTTTGTTTTCTGTTTCTTGTTGAACGTAAGTATATATTTCCTTATTTTTATTTATAAAAACAATGTAACTGTCCATCCTATGCTAGAAATCCCCTGTTCACAATGCAAAATACCTATGCAGGGCTGCTGGTACCTAAATAAATATCTGCCAGATATGGGTCATATCCTTCCCAGAAGCTTACATGGAGAAAAAGATGGCGTGTTCAGACGGTCAAGGTCTGGCATGCTAATGGAGATGTTGCAAAGTCCTAATCTGATCCCTGCATCTCTCTTATATATAGCTTAAGGGTCTTACACTGATCACAACTGTGGCCTGGAAGAAAGGCAAGCTCTTATTTAAAGCGCCTCAAACCATTTAGGACTTTACAGACTAAAGCCAAGTCCTTGAATTCCCCTCTGAAATTCATTGGGAGCCAGTGCAAATCATGGAGCCCCCTGGTGTAATGTGCTCCTCGCTAGGACCTCTATTTTAAGCTGGCCATAGCATCCTGCACTATTCTTGTTTCTGAGTGGTCTTAAGGTACAACACCATGTGGAGTGATTGTAGCAACATGATTTTGAGGTGACAAAGGCATGATCTATCCTACTAGAATGTATTTGTCTTCTTCACCTCAAACTATATCATCTTGATCTTGTATCTTGACTTCAGTAAGTCTTCTTGTGAAGCAAGGGTCAGATTCTGTGTGTGGATGGGAGAATTGGGGTATTCCTAGTCTGATAATATGTGACATGTTCACTTGACTTCATACACATATGTCAGGCTGAAAATGACTTAACTGTGCTCTTTGTCTGTGGCCTGAATATTAAAGAAAAGAAACAAAAACTCTATCTGTAGGTCAAAATGAGTGTGGGTATTTTTTCATTTGGGCCTAAAGTATACAAGACAGTTTTGCTATTTTAACCATAATTAAAGCAGTAAGAATGCATGCAGCATGGAGGCAATTATATCAGTATGGAAGTATTTATATAAAAGTAGCTTATGCCAGCTCAGGGGACAAAATAAACTATACCAATATAAGGCATCTGTACACCAGTTTACTGCATCTGTGCTAAAGCTTATACCAGTATTGCTAAATCAGTACAAAATCATACCTCTGTCAGGCATAGTTATATTGTTATAGCAACTTTTCCAAGTGTAGACCAGGCTTTAATATCAGCAGGATTGTAGGAGAATAATTCCTTATGTTTGATTAACTGGTGTGATGTTGTATTTCAGACCCTAAAGATATAAGTTGTGCTTGCGAAACATCCAATGTGAGTAAGCATGTTTCTGTTTTGATTTCTCCTTTTCAATATGATATTCATGTCTGTTTCATGTTACTTTTATTTTTTAAGTAGATATATTGGGCATTATTTTGTAGTTGTAGTATGAAACTAGCCATCTGGTATACATTTGAACAATATGGGGCTGTAATTCATATTAGGGGAATGAATAGTGCTTGGTCGTAGGGCTAGTGATAATGTAATGTGTTGCTTTTTTAGCTGAATTAGAGTATTCATGCAGTTTGCTGCAAGGGAGATAAAAATGGTGTTTGGGTTGTTTTTTTTTTTTTTAATTAAACTGGATTTTTAAATTTTGTTTAAATTAGTGTAAGGTTTTTTTTCTTTTTGAAAATCTGTTTAAAATTAACTCTGAATTTAACACAAAATACGTTAAGACCTAAAATTATTATAATCTCTTCAAAGGTTTAAATATATAATAAATATGCTGAATACATGAGCTTCTGTCAAATACTTTAATTCAAAGTTTGCTTTTCTACATAAAGAAAAGATTAGGGAGGAAATGTCTAGTTTTTGTGGCCAAGCTTCATAAATATGGCACAGTAGCTCATGTACATATATTAAGATCTTGTTTTGTTTAATATAAATAAATGTTGTTGTATGCTGTTTTGTGTGTTAAATTCCAGTTACCAACCTTATGCAGCTTGACACAAATCAAAAGCAAAAAGTGAATTATCCAGTAAATAAGCAATATACCATTCACCATTTTCTATTCCACTAAAAATATACAATAATGAGAATATTAAAATATTAAACTATTTAATTGTTTAAATAAAAGTGTATAGTTGTGTCTTTCTTGGTAGCAAAAAGATGTACCAAATCAGATGTAGTGTAAAGGCTTTTTTTAGTGTAAAACATGGTGTTTTAATAGTTACATCACCTAAAGACAATGTACCTTTCTTTAGAGAATAATCGAAGTGTAAATAGAAAGGTTGATTTAAAATCTATTCCTTAAATCAAGGCTTTCCAATTAGTAAAATCAATCAATCCATGATTTTGCTGGCACTAAAGTAGTCATTTCAAGGGAAACCGTTACACTTGTTCACTCTTTGATTACTGGCGATCCAGCACTTGGGAAGTACTTGTATCCAATGCTACTAACATTTTCTAATATTTTGAAAATGTGCGCCTGGCAGATGCAGGAAAATACCATCACTTTTGACCTTGGCACTTTGGGAACCTAGTGTCTGACTGTGTACATTGGTGGGGTGAGGGTTATGCTTTAACTTTGGTTTAACTATTGTAAACAAAATAATTTATGGCTATAGTGTGTAACCTTTGGTTTGTATTGCTGAGTACTCACACAAGTAACCCTCACTTACTTCTGTTAGGTTACAGTAAGGGCATATTTTCACTAAATGCCACAGCTCCAGACACTTTAGTACAGAGATGGAAGGGGTTCTTCATTGCTGTGGTAAAATCCACTTCTCTGAGAGGCAGTAGCATAGGTGTTCAAACTAGGAGTTCAGGGGGTGCAGAAGCACCCCTTAGCTTGAAGCTATTCACAGTTTGGTTCAGTATCTCTTAGCTCAATGTCCCATAGAAGGTTTTAAACACTAGTCAGGAGTGCTGGAACGTTTCTTGTAGTGGGATGCTAAATTGATGGAAGAATTCTTCAAACCAAGCCACCTGAAGGAACAGTTTGAGGGGGAAAGAAGAGAGAGATCTCCACAAGGGGATCCTCATATAGATATATTTTCCCCTGGCCCCAGATTTAACTAGGGTAAGGAATCATTTGGGCCTATATCATTCACCTCAATGATATCCTTTGATAGTGAGTCCCAAGACATTGAAAGAAAATGTCTTGTCTCTGTTTTGAATATATTGACTGTCTTAATTTTTCATGCCCTCTCATTCTTGTATGGTAACTTAGGGTAAAATGGTCTTCTCTGCAGCATTTTATTATTTCTTGTAAATCTTTCTTTTTCTCTTACTGTTCTCTCCAAAGGATATCACCTTTAATCTTTTCAGTCTCTCTGATACAAAGTTTCTGATCATTTTAAATGCCAATCTCAATCTGCTTTTTGCTTTATTACTAAAATGAGGTGACTAAAATAAGAAAATATTGTCGTTTCTATATTTTCAATTTAATTCTTACTAGATTGAAGTTACATGAATCATAGACACTTTGAGTTAGATTGTTCAGTATTTATTTGCTATCTATTGAGAAACATCCTGGTGGGTGTTTCAATCACTTCATGAAGTGGCTGGAAAGAAAAAATAGATCTCAGCATTTGCCGCTAAGATTTTCTGAGTTAAATTTATTCCATTCACTTCCTGGACAGCATTGTTAAAGAGCTCTGCACAGCATATTGCTTTGCTGCCTTACCAAAAGCTGAGATATGAAAGAAAAAATGACTTTCAACTATATCAGTCTTGATGTTGTTTAGCCAAAAACAAAAGAAAAAGGCAATTTGGGGATTTATTTTCTTGCAGCCACCCTCCCCCCCCCCAAAAAAAAGCATTATGTCATTGATTTAATCTTCTCGCAAACATTAGGAGGATAATTGCCCCAGACCCAGCCTCATTGTGTGATGCATTTGACCTACTGTTTCCATGGAAACCGTGCTATCTGGAGTGCAAAGCATTATTCCCTCCCACAGATTCTTGTTTGCAATACCATAGGAGGTTTTAAACACCTTTATCTCCTAGACTTTTCTCAAAAATAGCTACAGAATGCAAAATTTGCCAAGAGTTCAGCAAATCTTATTGACTCGCATGATATTTGAATGTGGGAATACCTCAAATTTTAACATTTGAGTTCCACAAAGTATGGAGTATCCTCGATTCCTGTTGACTTCAATGCACTCTTCTTCTGTATTCACCACAGGTTTAATTTGTAGAAGTTAAACTAATTAATATAATATTGATTTAACAAATCTGGTTGCTGAAGTACAGATTTATAACAACTGTAAGGATACATCTATGGTATTAGGACAATAAAACTGACAGTTCATCACTGGAAACAAAAACCTCAGCCTTGGTAGACTAGCTGCAGTATTTTGTGGGAAGGCATACAATTCTAGCTGTTCATTTGTTTTCAGTCCTTCGGAGAAGCAAATTCCCATGGGGCATGCATCCCCTTGATAATTTCTAAAACATTTTTGAAAATAATAATTCAAGAGTCTATTTGAATCTAAATATAGCAGAAACAATGTTCTAATCACAGATGAAGCATTAAAAACTTGTAAGTTACCACAAAGAGTAGTTCCTCACAGAGGCTAAATCTAAGGCATCTATGATCTGGTCTTGTGATTTTTTTTTTCGTGTCCTTGATTATTTAAAATGTTACAGGGTGCCTAGTTCCCTCCATACTTTCAAGGGAATAAACATAGACTGCAGTTAAGTACTTTGGCCATTTTAGTGTGGTTTGTGTACTTGTGAATCTGAAACTTTCTTTCAAAATATTTCAGTCTGGTATAAATACCAGAAGTGGAGTCTTTGTCTAAGCTTTCCACAGAAATCTACTTTCCACAAAAGCAATAATTCAAGCAGTCTATGCAATCTGCAATAAAGGACATTAGCAAGCAGGTTTATGGCATCTGTACTAGGGAAAGAAATGCAAAGCATTATCTTTCATTCACTGCTCTTGCCACATAGCATGTAAACCCAGCTGACCAACACATAAGAGTGTGTTGCAATACTTTTGTTCTAAGAACTCTTTTTAAAGATAACTTTCTCTTTCTGCAGAAATATCAGTTATTATAAAAATTTTGTGGTAAAGTTTTTCACATATTTGGAAAACTCTGCATTTTTCAAATTCTTATTTCTCTCCAGAAGATAAAGCATAAATATTTCATATGCAGCCTCTCAGTCTATTCGTCATCTCCAGACATTTCCTCATCATCAGAGTATATTGCATTTAAATAGTGAAATGAAAAAAAGGTCTTGTACTTCTTCTTTTCTTAGCCCTTAGATAAAGATATAGCTGGCCTTTCCTCAGATAATGGATATTCTTTCTGCTAGATTGGAGTGGGTAGTAATTTTCTTGGGGGGAGGGAGGGACTCCATGAATTTTGGTATGTCATCACAGGCCACACATTTCTACTATACTAATAGAGGGGATGTAGTGTCTGGGAGGGAGAATGGGTGCAGGAGAGAGCTCTGGGCAGGTGATTGGGATCCAGGGGGGGTACAGGGTCTGGAAGGAAGTTTGGGTGCAAGAAGGGGTTCTAGGGCACGGGGCTGGGGTGTGGGATGGATGGAGTGTGAGGTGCAGGCTATGGCCAGGAGGTGCTTACCACAAGTGGCTTCTGGCTAGTGGCATAGCAGGGTGCTTAGGCAGGCTACCTGCCTGCTGTGGCCCCATGACACTCCAAAAACTGGTCATCTGCTGCTGGCATGTTACTGCACACCCATTGTGGGGAGGGAGAGAGCGTGTTTGTGTGCTGCCCGTGCCCACAAACCCTACCCCCACAACTCCCACTGGCTGATTTGTGGCTGGAGGGATCTGTAAAGATAGTGCTGGGTGAGAACCCCCCCCCCTTCTGGCCAGGGGTGCACAGAGATATGCCCATAGCAGCTAACTGCTTCCCAGAGTGGCTTGGGGCCACGGCAGGCAGGCTACTGTCCTGAGCGCCCTGCTGCACCGCAGAATTTTTAGCGGTCCAAAGAATTGTGGTGGGCCAGATGGAAATGTTAGATGGACTGGATCCAGTCTGTGGGCATAATTTTGCCCACTCCTGAGCTAAATCATTGTAATTCACTTCCCAACACAACTCTTCAGCAAGACCATTTCTAATTATTTATTTTGTGGAACCCTTGTCTTTTGACTTTGAACTATTAAGGATGTTAACTTCAATCTTTGTGACTACCCTCTATCTTTTATGGATTAGACATAATTTGTCCTCACCCCTCCTACGTTTTCTGCATTGCAGGAAGATTGCAATGGAAGAATGAACAACTAAAATATGCGTCTCTACGCTGTATCTGGGGCAAGCTTTGCCTATATTTCCTTTTTAAATTAAAACTTCAGATATGGACAGGGCAGGCTTTTCTGACTAAATTTTTACGTGACATTCAGGATGTACTAAGGCACTCTACAGACAAAGATCCCTCCCATTGCAATTTAGTGCCTCACTGTGCTCCTCTAATTTTATGCCTAACTGAACACAGCCCCATGTTCTCACTACCGTGATGAATATACATTTAAGGATTATTTGAAATCTAACCAACCAGCAAATTTCATAGCAAAGGCAAATCATATGGTGACATTTTTCAAAGAACGCAATTTCAGCACACACAGATGTACAACTGCGCATGTGCATGGGTGGCTATATTTACAAAAAATTAATTCTTTAGATGTGTTTCAGTTGTCAGTCTGGAGAGCCCACAGATGATAAATAGGATCAGATCCTTTGTGTGTGCGGGGAGCACCCCAAAATCAACATGGGATCAGACCACTAGACTGAGTATTTTTATAAGAGAATGTGAGATATTTTTATCTTCAGTGGGGTTGGGAGAGGGGATAAAGGTTGTTCTTTAACAGCCTCTGAAATAAATGGATCAGTTTAGGAAGTTTAATTGCGGTTGAACTTTTGTTACAAAAATGTTACTTTTGTAGTGAAAAATATCAAAGACATTAAGTAAAAATGAGCTCACAATCTGCATTTCCCGTGCTGCTTCTGTGTACAGCTCTGTTTGAAATGAAACATATATATAAGTATCTTCTCTTTCATGTTTTGCAATATTCACGGTGTTCCACCTGAATTTAAAATAACTAGAACGTACAATCAAACCAGAAGGTTTTTTTCCTTTTGGCTTTGTGTCTGAGATGTGATGAACAAAGATCTTTGTTATGTGAAAGTAAGGTTTAACCTTGCTTCCAACATCAATGACTTCTGTAAAGTAGGTGTTTTAAAAATTGTTTTGCAGAACTCGAAGCCCTACATGAATGGTACAAATAAATTCAGAGTCCAGAAGCCAAACTTAAACTTTAAAGAGACCAACAGACTTCAGGTAAAATGAAATGTCTTAACTTAAAATTATATCTAAGATTTTTTTAAGTTCAGGTAGAATGTTTACAATGAAAATGGCTTTGAATCATATTCATGGGTAATCTGCTGAAGATCTTATAGGAAAAATATTTCAACTTACTGTAAAACAATGTTTTTTGGGGGAGATTTTTCAAAAGCACAAAAGGCAGCAAGGTGACTGTCCCTTATGCTCATGAATTTCTTCCCCTTAATTTCTTCCCTATGTGATGTCCCCTTAGCATGTCTTCCTTTAGGCTGGAGACTTACTGCTGCTTAAAAACGACATATTTAACAACTTCTATGCACTACTGTCTTTGCCTACAAAACTGGTTGCATCACTTCTGGGGTATACTTTGAACTGAAAATTGAATTGTAAAAAGAAGGGGAGGAGCAGTGACAAAGCCATGTGAGCAAAATTCACACCAGCGCTAAAGGGATGAGCTCAGACCAATAGCCTGGATCCAAAACATCCCCAGATTTGAGACGCCTTCAGATCCTAATGCAGTTGTGGCCTGTCTCTGTAATAATTGATCCCTGAGTTTCATGTAGGGCAACAAAATTCCTGACTAGACAGTACAAGGCACAGATAGCCAAAACTGAAATACCTTTCACTCTGCATCCTTTTGTTTACTAAATACACTGTGTATGATTTATTAGAAGGGACTGTATTTGGTTATCCATTTATGTAGGACTTTGTTCTGCAAAATAATTTTTAAAACACTTATTTTACAGAAGTCACTGATGTAGAAGAGAAGCCATTTCCCCCATCATATTAAGGGACAACATAGCTGGTTTTGTTTCTTTGATGTTATCCAAAGCCCATAATGTCTATGAAAGTCTCTCCATTGACTTCCAAGAACTCCAGATCAAGCAGCTATTTAACATGTTCCTCCTTTCATTCTATGGGCTGAATTGAACCTGGTAGGCAGAGCCTGTGGTATGTAGTTCAACCACTCCTGGGGAACAGAATGTCTTCTGGAGCTCCCTTGGGGGGGGGGGGGGGGAGGGAATAGTAATTTGCTACCCCTACTAAGATGCTGGATATACTCCATCGCATGGCTAACAAGCTCTCCTGGTTGGCAGGGTGGAGAAACAAAGGCATGATTCTGCATACTCCACTTCTGTCTTGTTGCTTGCAGAGAAAGCTTGTTGAGTGCAGGAACTATGATTCTGGATGTCCCTTATGTAGGCCACCCATGGGATGCAGAGTCTGTGTTCCCTCCTGGACTGTCCCTACTGATAACCAAAACACACAGCCATCTAGGGCACCATGAAATTTGGGACACCAAATTGCCCCACAATTCATGGTGCCCTATGCATCTGTGTGCTACATATGGACTCTGGCTGCACCTCCCCTCCCCAGCCAGAGCCATCCCATCCATAAGCTGAATTGGGGAGGCTGGTCCCAGGCCCTGCACTTTTGGGGGCCCCACGGCGGCTGCCCCAATTGTTCTATGGGCAGGAGGGACCCGGAGGATTACGGTGGTCTGGCTCCTCTGTTCCATGCCTCCCTCCCGGCTCTGCTCCTATGTTGCCAACTCTCCTGGACCAGGCACCAATGCAGTAAATGGGGTCTGGTCTGGAAAAATTTGCAACCCTATTCCCCACAGCTTCAGGTCCCCCTCCCCTGTGCCACTGCTGGGCTGTCAGCACCAATAGGGACGTCCCCGGCTCCCTCCCTCTACTGTGCAGGGGATGGTCACAGTTTAGCTCTGAGATTGTTTGTTTGTTTGATTTTCTGTGAAGTAGTTAGTTAGGTACGTGCATAATATGTAACCTTTTGAGTTTGCTGGACTTCCACATGGAGACTGAACACTCTGGATTGAAAGACATCTCTTCCTACCTTCCATGCTGAGATAGGAACAGAGTTCTTTTCTCTCTCCCATTGTACATACTTATTTGCTGAACTTTGCAGGCCCTTTGTTTGCAAAAACAATCCTTCTGAAAATGCGAACTGAGTGTAATCTAACCTAGATAACAAAGACAAGCTAAAAATACCATTCATGATATTGAACAATGTAAAACTTAATTTCCTTGACAAAGGACAGCTCTGAACATCACTCGGGCACCATTTTTAAAGGTTTTCTACAGGTGGTAGGTGGTTTTTTGGTTGCATGCTTGTCACGTAGATATTTTTTTAAATGAAAATGGTCTTTTAATACTTTGTGGGGGAGAAACATACCAAAAAGCTAGCCCTGGACAAGTAGTGCCAAATATTCTGAGATTACTGATTCTTAAACAAACTGCTTCCGCTGTGTTTGCTCCTGAGAGGCCAATGAGTTTACCTGCAGGAATAGTCATGGAAACAAAAAAGAATCTTAATCTATTAGAGATAATTGACAGAAGCAAACTGTACATTTGTAAATATGAATATTGGTATTCACACTAGAAACTGGATTCTGGATTTGTCCTTTCAGAGAACAGAAAAATTTCTTGTGACCAGATTAAAACACAAATCTTTTTCATTTCAAAATGTTTTGAATCTAGCCACTCTTGTTTTCACATTTTTTCCTGGGGTAAAAATTTAAAGTTGTCCATCAGAACTTCCCCCCCCCCCCCCCCGCCCCAATACCAAATTCAGTTTCAATGGCTAAATCATAATTTTGAGTAGGAAAACTTTTCCCCACACCAAACTTCGACCAGTTTTACTTACGAGTTCAAACAAAATTAACAAAACCATTCTAAACTAAGTATATTCACTGTGTATAATGAAATGCTTGAGTACAACCCAAACGTTACTTGCCGGTATGATGCAATGAATAATTCTAAAATAATGGCAAAGAATCTTGAATCTCATTAGCTGTTTTTGGACAATTCATAAACACAGAGTTGAAATTTGAAAATAAGCCATTGCCTATAATTTGCTCTGCTAGCTCTAATCACAGCTGTTACTAATTGGAACTCTTGTCAGCCTGCATCGAGAGGCTATAGGTTGAAGGAATAAGGAGATTTTATCCTCTCACCAGAGAGATGTTCCTTCTTGATCATGACAGAGGGACAGTGGCTGAGCAGTAGCATTGGGGTGGTTGGTGTCAAATCTGTCAGAGTTAATGTATGTTTTCTTTGCCATCTATGTTAATTGTTCATAATATTGAGAAATAACCAGGTAAAATGCTCTTCCTGTTTGCCTCTGCTCTGTTTTTGAGACCTTGCCCTTTTCCCCCTGCAGTTGAGGATATCTAATCTTGCTCTTGTAAATGTAGAATTTAATATATTTTTTTTTTTACAATTGGTGCACTGTAGCTAAGCTAAGATTACCATAGTTCTGTTTCTTGCTGTCTATATAAATAGCGGATGTTCAGTGGTTTTAGAACTAGTCAATTCCTAGCATACTAGATTGGCAGCTCTTACCTTTCTAAACACGATAAAAATAAAATCAATAGTTTATATATGCAACAAATAAAAACAGATCGTGTTTCTAGGTACGCAACCTGAATACCCCCAGGGTACAACTACACTGTAACACTATTTTGAAATAACTAGCGCTATTCCGAAATAACTTAGTCTGCGTCTACACAGCAGGCAGTTATTTTGAAATAGTGTCAACATACAGTCAAGCTGGAGGACTTCTTACTCTGACTCCTGTAACCCTCATTGGACGAGGAGTAAGGGAAGTCAGAGGAAGAGTGCTCTATTTCAAAATAAGTGCGGTGCAGACACTCCCTATTTCACAATAAGATACGCAATTGACATAGCTCAATTTGCATAACTTATTTCGAGTTAAGCCCTGCAGTGTAGACACACCCCCATACATTATCTGTCATGTCAGGTTGCCCTCTAAAATTAAACAGAATTGAGTAATAATAAATCCTTCCTCAGAGCTTAGGAGTGTACCACATGCTGATAAAGCTGAAATGTATTTTCTCTGCCAACCTCAAATTGCTTTTTCCTTATCTAGCTACTTAACTCCAAAGTATTGATGCATATCTCCAACTGGAATTCCGAAGAGAGGTGATATGTATTGGTAACTTCCACTTCAGAATTATCATCTCTTTGCTTATTAAGCTTAGAATCCATGAGCAGTATTTACTTAGACAATTCCAGTCAGGCTATTGTGCTTACAATTCTGCAGGGTTTACTCTGTCCTAATTCAAGCAACACTCCTATGGAAGTCAGAAAATTGTCCTGAAAAACAGACAAAGGGTTTTGTCCAATACTTTTGTTTTGTGTTGGGGATTGACAGTGTGAATTGTAAATGTTAAATTAATTTATCAATGGCGTTTCAGTTATTCAAAGATTTAAAACTGAAATTAAATGCCTACTGATAATTTGTTGCCATTTTAAACAACTATATAAATAGGATTATTTCAAAATCACTCAGTAGGAAGCATCATTTTCAAATCTGTTCCATCATTTTTAAGATGCAACATCTGTTCTTGATGTCAGTTTGTTTCCTCAGATATTTTCCATCAACACCACAAGTGCAGCAGTGGAATAATGGCCCGTTTTACCTTTCCAGTCTTAGACTCAAATAACTATTGTAGTATTAAGCTTTTCACCAAGATTTTAATACAAATACATGTGTGATAGGAGAAGGGTGAACATATCTTAAAATCCTCTTGCAGCTAAAAAGAGATGAGCTGCTATGTCACCTTAAAGTGTGACAGTGCCACATGGTCCAGGTGAAATGCAGGATTGCTACAGTTATTTGTACTATCATTTTAGGTAACAAGTAATTTTGATGGCCCTTGACAGTTTTAATTCACAATTTCTGCCACCACACATGGGAGTGAATGGTGAATCTTGGATTCAGGTTTGAACTGCCCCAAAATACAGGGTGTGGGAAGCAGATGAGAAGTTTTGGTTCAATGTGGTCTCTGCATAATTTGGCTTCACACACTAAGACACAGATTCCAATACCCTTTTTTATATTGATAAGTACTTTATTCCAACAGCATTATTGAACAGGGGTGCCAATTCAGGTATTTTTAGCGAGGGAATTAAATACCAGTCCTGACCACTTGGCTTTCCTTCAAGGACCCAAAGTTTTCCTCTGCCATAGAGTTTCTACCTTTCTTACCCACACAGTACATGAGCCAATTTAAGTTCTCACTGGGCTCCCCTGCACTCTGCTGTACAGGAATAGGCTTCTGTTGCACCAGGTCACCACATTTCACCCCGCCATTCAGTGGTGTGGAGTGCCTATGCTTCAGGTTGCAATAGCACTCACTGAAACTTGGCCTGGCCGCCCCTCCATGTGTACAGAGGGGAGGCCAGGTCATGCTTCAGTTTCAATGCAGCTGCACAGCTGGGCTGTTGCTCCTGATCACTTTGGCAACAGTTATATTGGGTTAGTATGGGACAGCTGCTTAACAGTGGTTGGGCCAGGGCAGTCTATGGGGGAAGGGAGGCAGTTGCTGTGGGGCCTGGCAATTTAAAATGGTCCAGGACTCCCAGCTGCTACCACAACAGGAGCAATAGCTGGAACCCCGGACCCTTTAATTTGCTGCTGGAGCCCCATGTGACATGCTCTGGGCAGCACTGAGGGTTGGGTGGGGGAGTCTAGCCCCCAGTCCTATCCTTTCTGCTCAAGGTTCCACCCCTTCCAGGGGGAATGCTGAGCTGAGGCCCTCCCCTCCCCCTTACCCAGGGCCCAGTGAAATCTGTCACCAGCCCTGGATTGGGCTCTGGGCAGGAGCAGAAAGCGGAGGGGAGAGGGAAATTAGCTCTCCCCTATTCCCCTTAATTGGTGCCACTGCTACTGAAGTAAGGAAAGAATCTAGTCCTTCAATAATGCTGACATAATTCATAGGTGTGACTGCCTGAAAGAGTAAAACTGAAAACTAGAGGTGGGGAACAAAACAAACTCAAGAATCTTTTAAAATCTAAGCATATGCTGTACATACCTGAACAGTAAAAATTATCCCTACTTAAACTGATGAATGTGAAAACATGAGGGGCAACAATTGTGAAAAATCAGCTTAATATTTAAGTAGAAGCCTGGTAAAGTCACTGATATCTTCAGTATGTCAACCAAAAAGTGTTTTCAACTGCAGTTAGAGAGACCAAATTTGAATGGTGGACAGAGAGACGCCATTGAAAAGTAGAAGAAATAAGTCAGAATTTCCGAATAGCTGGTGTCCATTGAAGGCATGCTCTGATATGTTGTGGTTTTGCAATGTAGTATCTGCTCCTAAATGCACACAGCCCTAAACAATAGTGGGTTTTTTTCACTTAAACCCTAAAATAAAAATTTCAGAATCAGTGAATCACTTTCTTCAGTACAAGAAGTAAAAAAAAAAGTCTTAAGACACATGAATGATTGGTAGTTTGAAACATATATTTTAATGAATTTACTTTCTTATTGTGGTGATGGGAAATTGTACGTAGGATCCAGCGATGCAGTGTTTGCTTCCTGACAGAGAGAACTGCACAGTGCCACTGAACCAGAATGTTGCAGTCAATGGGGAAAGTGGAACTAGAATGTCAGCTATAAGCTTCATCGGTGCCTTGCGAATACCTGTGAGTACATGCATTAGTCTTATCCTCTTTATTGTGACTTGGCTTTTGCTCTAGAGGATTCTGATTTGTATACAGTTTAAATGAAGAATTGGATGAAGTGGTTTTCCCATCTAGGAACTGGTATTCTAGTCAATCCTATTGAGTTTTGACTGGTCATTGGGAATCAGGAGATCTTTCATATAAAGCAAAGAGGATGTCCTATTCAGGGGGAGAGAGAATACAGAAAACAGGAACATTTGGCTCAAATAAGCAAGTTGAATAAATTAATAAGTCTCATTAGAATTTACAAAGCTCCAAAAAACTAAAGAGTGCAAGCTAAACTTGGTCTTGGATAGTTTTGAGCTGTACGGCTAGCATTCACATTCCTTATAACCCAAGAGTTTGGTGACATTATTAACATAATAGGAGAATATTTATCTATGAAGGAAGAGAAATAAGGGGATCAGAGGCAACCTCAAATTGTGAGGGTTGCAGGGGAAGTAGCTACAGCCTCTTCTGCAGTGGCCAGAGAACTGTCCTTTCATTGCACCTCTTTTTATGCTCTGGTACTGAATAGTCCCAATGAGTGCTGGTTGGAAAACTGTATCTAATGGAAAATGCAGTTTTCACAAAATTACTCATTTTTCTTGGGAAATTTTCATGATGGAAAATTGGAAAAAAAATTGTTGAGGCTAGGGTTGACCTGAATCAAAATATTCCCATTTATTGAATGGAATAAAAATGTTTTGTGGGTCACTTCAAACTTAATCTGCTTCCAGCTGAGCTGGCATGGTGTTTCATTGGGGTTGTAATTCAAGTCTTCCTCATTCCACTCTATGGGTCAGGTGCCGCAGCTAAACTTAATCTCCCATGATACACTAAGGGGAGGAACCAAAGGGCATCATGGGAGATGCAGTTTTGTTGGGGAGCCTGGCTCATAGAGGAAAATGGGGACATGAAGTATATGAACGACAGTTCCAGTGCGGCACTGTGGCAGCTCAGGCAGATATAGTTCAAAGTCAAACCGAAATGAAATTTTTCCAAAATGAAAATTTTTTGAACTCTTCATTCCCTGAAAAATTTAGTAATTTTGACTTTTCATCCTATTTGGGTGGTTTTTGCCGCAAATGTTGAAATATCAGAATTTCCTGCAAGGACACAAGTTCAGATTTCTGACCAGCATTAGTTCCAGTGGTTCTGTGATATCCTTATGTGGGAGGAATTCTTCATCTGGTATGAGTAGGCTAAATTTCAAGTGCATGTGCTTTTGTGTCAGATATGTTTTGGTTTTGGTGGATGGGTGTAAAGAGGAAGTCAGAAGTTGAGTTATATTACATAGCAAAGTCATATAACTTGCTATAGCACATTACCCCGTTTTGTATGTGTATTTGTCATCAAATTTGAAGTAATAGTATTCTTGTATATTATGAAACATTAAGGGTATGTCTAGACTGCAAAGCTATTTCGGGATACCGAACGTATCCCGAAATAGCTACCTCACATCCAAGGAACGCGTCCGCTATTTTGAAATAATTTTTAAAATAACGGACGCACTATTTTGGCATCCCTGTAAACTTAGTTCCATGAGGAATAAGGGATGTTTCGAAATAGAGCTTTATTTCGAAATTTGGCACCATGTAGACGCGCCAAATTTCAAAATAGCCTATTTCGAAATAAAATCAAATAAAATACTTTAAGTATTTAAGTGAAAAACTAATTCAACAATTGTTAAAATATAATGGAGACTAGGTATGAGTTTCCTATCTATATCTTCTGTAAAGGCAGTGGACTTACCCTGGTGTAAACATGGTACAAGTCCACAGAAGCCACTACAGTTGTATTTGCTTATAGCGGGATTTAATTTGTGCCAGCATCACAAATGGCATCACTTCTTCAGACATATAATTTCTATCAATAGTAGTTTCATAGGTAAGGGTTGTCATTTTCAAAAGCTCTTAATTTTAAAACACATTTATGGCTTGTATAAAGGAATGTCTTACAGCTCAGACTTTCAGGCTGCAAGATAAAAGGAAAAAGCTTTTTTTTGCATTCAGGGTAATAGCTCTGCTCAAGGAAAAAAAAAATAAATACAACTGGAAATGACGTGGGGTCAGCATGAATGTAGGACAAGGATTTAAGACTGCATAGAACCCAAGTGGTGGGGGAAAGAATGACAGGAACAGGTTTAATTGGTAGTCAAATACACTTCAGCTCTGTTTTTATGAAAATTAGACCTTACAGAGAATTCTCAGTTAAGGTGATGGGGTAAAAGAATCCTGAGACTTGTATGATAAATAAGTACCCGCTTTTCAGGGTTGAGTCCTAACTAGGCAACTTTTTGAGACCAGTTACCATACGGGCTGTTTGTATTTTTAAAGGGATAAATATAATTGAATTCCTGGACCAATTTGTCAAAGGAAAACACCCCAAGTCACAACAGCATGTACGCACATTAGTTATATAAACTCTATCGGTCCTTATTAGTGTTCTGGCTTTGGTAAGCTCAGTACAGTCAAATAGAGAGAGAAATACAAAGTAGAATACAGCAATCTGCTTTGATCACAAGCTTCATGCTTCCAGAAAGCCTCGAGAGAAATTCCTGAGACTGGAAAGGCTTAAGATGCCACTTGGAGACTGCTTGCATTGTGTACTTTAAGAAAAGCAAAGAAACAACAATAATTCATGTCTCAGTGCTAACCTTGTTCTTGTTTCTTCTTGTCTCTCCTTAGGGAGTCATAGAATTCTCTCTCTGTTTATTGTTTGCTAAACTGGTCAGTTACACTTTCCTTTTCTGGCTTCCACTCTATATCACAAATGTAGGTAAGTATCTATGGGAGGAAAAGAAGTGTTTAGTTAGTGTCATGAACTATGATGAGTCTAGTCACACATGGAAAATAAACTTTGCTACTTTTGTTTTAAGTTATGGTTACCCTAGTAGAGTTGAAAAACTGCCATTGTATTATGTATGTCAACGATGTGTACTGAGAATTAAGAGATAGTGACTGCAAAAATAAGAATCTGTTTTCTCCCTGAAAACTGCAAGTCTTAATAATGTCTTTGGCTCTTTGGCACCTTACATCCTGAAGGATCCCAAAGAGCTTAGTAAGCTGCACAAAAGAATGACATTACAATTTTTTTTGTATTTTATCAGATCATCACTATCATTGCTCTTTGTATAGAGCATAGAGGAAGGCATGCTCCTTACCCAGAGAAGTTCCTATTTTTTGGGCTATCCTCTGGCTTTTAAATCCACAGCCTCATGACCAGAAGAGACTGGTAGAATGCCTTTAGGAAAGGGTATACTGGATGGACAACCACTGTGTCTTTTGACAGAGCACAGTATGCCCTCCTGGTAACCAATACTTCTGTGCTAATAGGTTTGATGAAGGGAGTAGATTATCTAATAATTTTATGTTTCTGAAAAATCGAATTAGATTTATTATATGACTATTAGGGGCATTGGACATCTAACTCCTTTGGGTGCTTTTGAATTTTCCACCCTATATTGCAGTAGCACCCAGAGGCCCATTGTTCTAGGTGTTGTGCAAATATACACAAAGATATGGTCCTTGTTACATATAATTTATAATGTAGTTGCAGGGGTGTTCCTCTGCATGCGGGGGGTTGAAAAAGGCATTCTGCCTCCCTCTGCTGTAGCTGGAACAGCGCAGCTTTGCATTGTGCCTTACTGCAGGTTGCATTTAACCAACACAATTTAGCCAGCCAGTGGTACCAATCACTTAAGAGTTTCAGGGTTAGGCTCTCTCTATGGCCTTAATTTATACCAGCCATGTTTCTAAAACAAAGCAGCATTACTTATTGGTGGTACTTAGTAGCGTGATGCTCTGTTTTGAAGACTGTTGCTAATGAAGCCAAAAATTCTTAGGCCTTATGTACACACACAAGTTGTACTGCTTTAACTCTACTGGAGTTCAAGTAGTATGAGCTGCTAACACGGACACCATTATATCTGTTTACAAGTATTTTTACAGGAATAAATTTTACTGGTGTATATAAGCTTTTCTGATGTAAGGCACCTTAGTACAAGTATAACTGCCCACACTAAGCTGTACAGTTTGTAACTTGAAGGGTAAAATATTCACACCACTAGCTAACATAATTATTCTGGAGCATGCTTTACATAGGGATCCAAATAAAATGAAGATGTTTGTTATAGTTGTTAAGGGAGAGGCTATTCTAATCAGATTTATTCTACTTTTATTGTTAGAGCATCTTGATGCGAAGAGGGCTGGGGATCTTTCCACACTGTTTGATGTGGGTGGAATCTTTGGTAAGTTTAACACTCTATTTTTAATCAGACCTTGTATAGAAAATCTGTAACAAACATAGATGTGTTTTACTAAGAAACTGAGGTTTGATCTTGCATCTACCAGAAAATGGCAAAAACTAGCTCCACTGGGAGCAAGATGTGGCCCTTATAGTTTAATCCTATGCCATGTGATGAGCCTTAGTAGTGAGTCTACAGGAATGAATACACAGCCCCTTATGTGGTCCTGGTGCAAGAAAGATTGGCAGATCCAAATGTCGTAGAAAGTTCTGGCTTTGTCCCTTTACCCCTTTTTTCTCCGTCACCACACTCCTACCCCAAAAATGTGTCCTGTCCTCAGCCTTGCATAGCAGAAATACACCAGTTTTGCCATTCCTCTGCACCCTCAATATGCCTCAGATGAGGTCTCCATGCCAGTTCAGTTGAGGACCATGATTGGATCCACTGAAACCTCCCCCATGTCACCCGAGAGTTATGCAGATCCAATGGTCCCAAACATTGTGAGAGTGACAGAAAAGGATTGCAGCCACTGCTCTAGCCTGGCCCTGTATTTCAACTGCACCATTCCTCTCCATTCAAGCTTTGTGCAGAAGATGTGAATTTCATGCTGTGCAATTGAAAGCAAGCTAGGCAGGTATATCTTGATGTTTCAGAGACTATGAGCATGGCTGCATTGCATATGGTGGCATAACCCCTTTAATGTAGAAGCATGCATGACTGTAAGGACACCACATCCCCAAACAATAGAAGCTATGTCAACAAAAACATTCTTCCATTGACATAAGTAGGTCTACATAGGAGGTTATTGCAGTCAGATGAGGGTTGTCTTACATTCCAGACCAACATAGCTATGTTGACCTCTTTTAAGTGTAGGCCAAGCCCATAGCACCCAGAAAAACAGAGATTTTATTTGGCAATCTAAACACATCTTCTGCTACAAATCCAAGCCACCAGCATAGCTGACGAAAGGTGCCATTTGGTACAAACTACCAAGTGATTTGTAGCTCAAGATCTTACATTTGAATGTGCATGGGATACAGGGTTCATGATAATGGTCATACTGTTCCCATCAATTATAGTCAGACTGTAACATCCTACATGTTGAAGCGAGGTGTATTCTTCTTCCAGACGAGACAGAGGCCTTAACTCATTGGTTCAACCCCAGAGGCTGGTTTGACACAGTGGGGTTCCAAAACAACAGGTGGAAAATGCTGGCGAGACACTCTATTAATGGCACAGTGTAGCCATACCGTAGATGTCCCCTCTAATTACCTCCTACTGGGTGTACGGATAACCTCAGAAGGAGCCAAGTAGGCAGACTACAGTGTCCATCACAATTGTCTAGATTTTCAGTCCTATGCTCTGTGTGTTTATAATATAAATGTACCTTTAAAAAGACAACATTGAATTGCTGTAATTTTGGGGAAATACATGTCTAAATATATTGCATAAAATGCTCATGAAATAACCTACTTTATTCTTTAATGTCTCTCTTTTTCAGGTGGCATTCTGGCAGGCATGATATCAGATAGATTGGAAAAGAGGGCTTCAACTTGTGGAATGATGTTACTGCTGGCAGCACCTACTGTAAGATCTACTCTCCTTATTTTAGTGGTGACCTTGTGTGTCATGTTCTATCAGCATTTCTATTAGATTCCTGTTCTCGGGAGTTTCTGACAATTCACCCCAGGATGAAAGTTGTGTTGTGCTTTGCTCTGGAAAAAAGTCTCAACACAGAGGTTTGGCTTGGGTTTAATAACCTAAATATGCCATTCTTTGGCACGTCATGTAGTGCAGCAATGGCTCTCACCAGGGTCTGTGGCCCCCTATGGGTCCATGAGCCCTTTCAAAGGGGCTTCGAGCCCCTTTGCTGAAACTTGGGACTCTGGCAAATTGTCACAGTCATCTGGCTTTGACAGAAAGCCTATTAGTCAGTTATTCAATTCTGAATCTGAATCGGGCAAGTGATTTGACTTTTTGATTTCAAAGAACCTCCAAATAATCAAAATTGCCAAGCTGTTAATGTTAAGAATCTGGCTACCGAATGTGCCACATAGTTGTTTCTATAGTGTCTTTGTTGAGCTTACCAGAGTCTGCAGAACTCTGTGCTATGCTAATGTTGAAAATCTGACCAGTTAAAAAATTATGGTAATAAAAATTAGCTGTCTCTGTGAGACCCCTATGAGAGAGGCAGCCATGTGGGGAAATTGAGTGTGATTGAATCCTAGCACCAAAAATAACAAAGGAATAACTTTGCATCATAAAGACAACTAGTATTTTTCACGTTATGATATTTAAGTTGATTGTGTGCGTGAGAGAGTGAGAGAGAAAATCTAAGTTATATGAAGAATAGGGGCATGAACTTCTTTTCACTCTATTTCAATTGGAAGTTATGCTGATGAAAGTTTGAGATGAGATTCAAACCTTATTATTCTGTTTTCACTACTTATATGTTTATCCATTACAGCTATATATGTTCTCTGCAATCAGTAAAATGGGCCTAGAAGCCACCATAGGTAAGAACTTAAGTTATATTTTGCCTGTTGTTTTTAACGGAACTTAGTTTGCTTTTACTTTTTGTTCCATTCACACTGATTTTTCTGGGGAAAAAGTCTAGAAACTGGCTGCTTTTCAGAGCTGTGGAGCACCTGCGACTCCCATTGAAGTCAGTTGGATTTCTGCTTTAGCTCCTTATAGGCCATAAAGTGCCCAGAGAAAAGGGTAGAGGACAGCATTTCAGTAACATAGAAAAAATAATTGCATTAGAGTTATTGAAAAACAGAAAACCTCTTTTACAAAAAAAATTGAAAAATTCAATGCTTTTTATTTGACGGTCTTCCAAAAAGGAATGATTTTCCTTCTAACATGTTTAATAAAAAAATGAACATTTTTGGTTTAAATCTTTCACTTTTGTTTTTTTAATTTTTTTTAATTCTCTCTCCCCCCACCCAAACTGTGTCCCCCTTTTTATCCATTCACTGCTGGAAAAGGGGAGGTAGGATAACTGAGAGCCCCCCAACCTAATATATTTTCACCCCAAAAATTCCAGTTTTGAAAAAAAAGAACACTTTTGAAGGGGAAAACCCCTTTGTTTGAACATTTCTTACTCGCTTTGAAAGACTTCTAGCCAAAATGTACCACGCAAGGGGCAATCAGACACAATAGGTTGAGGGGAAGGAGGTCTCTGTGTGGTTCTTCTTGCATAGTTTCTCCCCAGCTGTTCTGTTGAAGGGGTGTTTTCTCTAGGACCTGCCCCCCAAAGCTGGAGGATCCTCAAACACATGTGCTGAATGGAAGCCTGAATTTGCCCCCCATCAAATTCCCTGGCAGTGAGCTGGACTGGAGTCACACTGAGTCCCAAGACCTTTCATTGCCTTGCTACCCCTGCAATTCCCCCCTTAAATGAGGGTTCCCTTCCACATAAGGCGTTCTACTAGAAAGCTAATGCTTCGCCAAGCTGTGTTACTACTTCCAGGGACTCTATTTGGGTATGTCTACACTACAGCACTAATTCAAACTAACTTAGTTCGAATTAGTTAATTCGAACTAAGCTAATTCGAATTAGCGCATCTAGACCTAAAAACTAGTTCGAATTAGTGTTTTGCTAATTCGAACTAGCATGTCCACATTGAGTGGACCCTGAACCGAAGTTAAGGCTGGCTGGAACCAGTGCCGGCAGGGCATCAGCTTAGGACTTAGAGTGTGGAGCTGCTGCCTCAGGCTAGTCGAGGGCTGTGCTTAAAGGGACCCGACCCCCACCCCGGACAGACAGTTCTCAGGGTTCCCCGCTTGCTTGTCTACCTCAATGAGGGACAGCAAAGCAGTCCTGTCTTGGAGTGCCCTGAGTGCTCACACTTGGCACATCACAGCACTCGGCCATCAGCCCGGCTGCACTTGCCACAGGCTGCCATCCGGGGGGGTCATTCGGGGGCTGTCAGGATCCAGGAGGCCCTGCAGGAGAGCTTCCACCCTGAGGAGCCCGCAGAGCCACCCCAGTCCTCCCCATCGGGGGCTCGTGCCCCATTCCTCCCTCACCTCCTTCCACTTACCCTTCCCTAGCCCCCCTTCCTGATGTAAAAAATAAAGGACACGTATGTTCAAAAATAGAAACTCTCTTTATTTAACAAAACTGAGGGTGGGGGGGGATTAACCTCTGGGGAGACTGGGAAAAGGAGGTGGGAGAGGGGAAGAGAGAGGGTGGGAGAGGGGAGGTGGAAACCTGGGCGGAGGGAGCTGGAAGGGGGAAGCCAGGGGAAGAAGGAGGAGGGGAAGTCTAAAACTATGGTACGCCATATCTTCAGTATTGTGTAGAGATGGGGTCTCCTCACCTCAAAAAAGATATTTTGGCCTTGGAAAGGGTCAGAAAAGGGCAACTAAAATGATTAGGGGTTTCGAACTGGTCCCATATGAAGAGAGACTAAAGGGACTGGGACTTTTCAGCTTAGAAAAAAGGAGACTGAGGGGGGGATATGATAGAGGTCTATAAAATCATGAGTGGTGTGGAGAGGGTGCATAAAGAAAAGTTCTTCATTAGTTCCCATAATAGAAGGACTAGAGGACACCAAATGAAATGAATGGGTAGCAGGCTTCAAAGTAATAAAAGAACGTTCTTCTTCACAAAGCAAATAGTCAACCTGTGGAACTCCTTGCCACAGGAGGCTGTGAAGGTGAGAACTAGAACAGAGTTTAAAGAGAAGTTAGATAAAGTCATGGAGGTTGGGTCCATGGAGTGCTATTAGCCAGGGGGTAGGAATGGTGTCCCTGGCCTCTGTTTGTGGAAGGCTGGAGATGGATGGCATGAGACAAATCGCTTGGTCATTGTCTTCGGTCCATCCCCTCCGGGGTACCTGGTGTTGGCCGCTGTTGGCAGACAGGCTACTGGGCGAGATGGACCTTTGGTCTGACCTAGTACGGCCATTCTTATGTTCTTATGTTCTAAGCTCAGGGTCGGGGGTCTCACTGGACCAACTTGATTTTCATGCAAACCTGCTCCTGGGTTCACGTGTGGCCTTTGGTGGCCAGGCTGGCAGCTATCCTGCCCTAGACGGCCGCTTTCCTGTGCCTAGTGCGGAGATTGTGGACGTTGGAGGTCTCCCCCCAAACCTCGATGAGGTCCACGATCTCCGCACTAGACCAGGCGGGCGTCCACCTCTTGCGGCCCGGGCAGGCTCCTGGGAGCTGCCAGCCTGGTCTTGGGAAGAGGGGGAGGGCTGGGTGGCAGCGGGTGGCTGGCTCATCCCATGCCAGGTGCAGGGTCTGCTGGCTGGGTGCTGGCAGGCTTGCACCTGGCACGGGCACCGTTGCCAGACCGTGCCCCTTTAAGGGCTCCAGGGCCGGCAGTGGGGCAGACGAGTTTCCCTGGCTTGGCCCAGAGTGGCCACCAGGGCAACCTGGGAAGGGCTAGCCTCCCACTAGTTCGAATTAAGTGGCTACACAGCCCTTAATTCGAACTACTTAATTCGAACTAGGCATTAGTCCTCGTAGAATGAGGTTTACCTAGTTCGAATTAAGCGCTCCGCTAGTTCGAATTAAGTTCGAACTAGCGGTTTGCGTGTGTAGTGCCTATGAAAGTTAATTCGAACTAACAGCTGTTAGTTCGAATTAACTTTGTAGTGTAGACATATCCTTTGGGACTGGCAAGAGGATGATGCTCTAGGAAGGGGAGGATGGTGTCCCTTCCACTCAGAGAGTGAGAATCATGCATGAAGTGCTGGAAGAGTGGCTTGGGCCACTGTTTAGTGGCTTACAGAAAGACAGATTAAAAGTAGGAGTAAATTTCATTGTTTTCAGCCTCAAACTCAATGGGCGTATCTAGACTATGCTAGACTTTCGAAAGAGGATATGCAAATTCAGCAGGAATTTGCATATCTTCTTTCGAGCTCACTTTTGAAAGCGGCACTTTCGAAAGTGAAAGTAATTAAGATGTGGTTTTGTCGGCGAATCTTCCCGTTTGTCGAGAAGCCAGTTTTCCTTAAAAAACAAGGTTTACGCGGCTTGTCGACAAACAGGAGGGATTGCCGACAAAACTGTGTTGTAATTACTTTCGCTTTCAAAAGTGAGCTTGAAAGAAGATATGCAAATTCCCGCTGAATTTGCATATCCTCTTTCGAAAGTCTAGTGTAGTCTAGATATGCCCGATGATTCTTGAGAGCCCTTATGGGGGGAAGGAGATAAGGAAATCTGCACACAATAAAATACTCTTGAATTAATGGGAACAGTTTGATCTCTTCCTTTTGAAAGCAGAAAAGAACATAATTAACTTAATCACACTTTTGTCCACAATTATTATTGTTATATGTAACCCCTATAGCATACATGAAGAAATTAAAGGAAAATATTTTTTTTTTAAATAATGGTACAGTTTTAGCCTATAAATTTGATGTATGTTGTATCTCCACTTTCACCAATTTCCCTGTTTGCTAGAGTCTTTCATACACCAAAAGGGAAAAAAAGATACTAGGGAAAAACAGGAAATATATTTACAAAACCACACACATTATTCTGGGAACTCAATGGCCAGGAGAGTTCTGGAAACTATTTGTAATTTGATTTTAAATGAACAATATCTTTAGGTTTATATTTTGAGGAGTTAGGGAAAATATTCCTCAAGTGGATTGGGGATTGAAGCGTGCTGATACGGTGTAGAGAATTATTAGGAATTATGTGGTCAAATATTTCCCTGAGGAAGTTCAAATAGAGACATGTAATTGCAAGGAGAATGCCCCTCTGAGCTGGCTCAGTGCCTCAAAATGTAAACTGTGTTGTGTAACTGTGTTTAAGGGGTTTTGGAATCTTGCTTTCTGGCTCATTGTGGACTAGAATCATTGTTACAAGAATACATCTCTGGGCACCATAAGCATGACTGAGTTGAGATGGGACAGAGGGAATTTAATCAAGAAAAACTGATAGAACAGTATGCATCATTGAAAATGCTCTTACCTCCCTGAGGCTGTGGTTAAGAGACTTTCTCTTTTTGTGTGGCCAGGAAATGACTAGGGACGGGGAGTGAGAACCATGAATAACCACAGTGGTGTTTGTATCTGCAATTGAGAGTGCTCGATTCCCTCTCCCAAGTATCAGAGGTGATTAGAGACAGTCTCTTAGGCTGTGTCTAGACTACATGGCTCCGTCAATGGAGCCATGTAAAATAGTTTATTCGGCAGAGTCAAAGAAGCGGGGATTATTTAAATCATTAAAATAAAAATGGCCGCCGCGCTGGGCCGACGATCAGCTGATCCCGCACAGCGCGGCAGTCTAGATGCGGCGCGGTCAACAAAAGAAGTCTTTGTCAACCGCTCCGGTAAACCTTGTTTCACGAGGCATACAGGAGCGGTCGACAAAGGCTTCCTTTGTTGACCGCGCCGCGTCTAGACTGACGCGCTGTGCCAGATCAGCTGATCATCAGCACAGTGCGGAGGCCATTTTTATTTTAATGAAGCGGGGATTATTTAAATCCCCACTTCTTTGACTATGCTGAATAAACTATTTTACATGGCTCCGTTGACGGAGCCATGTAGTCAAGACGTACCCTTATAAACTTAAAGGGATGCAATTCTGATCTTTTTGTCTGGATAATCTCTTCTTATATGTGGGAGGCCATACATAAACTGAGAGGAGTTGAAATGTAAAAGCAGTGCTGGGTATTGTAGTTATGGCATCAGAATCCAACAGCCCTGTTGAGCTTTGGAGCCCGATTGTGGAAGGCTCCGTACAGATAAAGGACTCATCTCCACCCAGAAGGGTTTACAGTCTAAAAGGCACAAGCCGCTGAACAGTCGGGGATAGACACAATCGTGTTCTCTGCTGCGCTGGAAGCAAACACCCTTTTGTGTTTAATCTGTCCATTACTACTGAGATGGCTTTTTACCCTTGCCCTTGTTAGCCATTTTGAAGCAAATTTGTACTTCCCAGATTCATACTCTGATAATTACAATATATCTTTCGTAAATGCAATTTATGTTGAATTATCAGTATCTAGATCCTCAGCAGGCGGTTGTGATTTATAAATAACATCAGTTCTAGAAACTTTGTGTTCACTTCTCTTCATTGAACTTTCAACAGTTATGCTGCTTATCAGTGGAGCCCTGGTGAATGGCCCATATGCGCTGATCACCACTGCAGTCTCAGCTGACTTGGTGAGTGTTTGGCTTTGTTTTACATTTAGCAAACACTCCCACTCACTTGTTCCCCTTTAGGGGGGAAAGGTCTGATTTCTGTGCTGAGCAGTAAATGTGTGTAAAGCATTGAAGGCTCACTTCTGTGTAGCACAGAGACAGCGTGTGTGTGTTGTGCTTCTGTGTACAAGGTAAACATAATGAGCAGGACAGCCAGCAATGGGGAAATCAACCCTGCATTAATACTGATGAGTGGCCTCCAAATTCCTCCTGCCTTATAAGGAGAGAGGCTCTCTTAGATAAACTCTTCATGTGCATGCTGAGGATCATGCATTAGGCTGTGTCTCCTTAGATGTGCCATTTGCCACCCACATCCTGCACTTTTTGCCCTGCATCTTTGAGAGTAAGCAGTAAGGTGTGCAGTGGGCTGGAGACTTGTCTCCGTTAGGCATGGAGGATACTGCCTGGTGCTTGCCTTGTGCTCATGTTATCCTCCGCTCACCTGTATACTGCATCCCAATCAGCCTGTGCTTCCAACTAACATACTGCACCAAGCCTTGCAAGCTTGTGTGGTCTGACTGCAGTACGTACTTCTCACGGGTTGGGATGTCCAGCCCCCAGGAGGCAGAGCCGAGAGCCTCTTAGGTCCCATCTGGGTTGTTCCATCCCATAATCGTTCCACCCATCTATGTCCCCAGGCAGCAGTGCAGTAAGGCCCAGCGGCCAAGTCAGTAAAGTAGTTGAGGCACCCCATCTTTTGGGGTCAATGGGATAGGGTAGGGAGAACTAGGCCCTCCCTCTCCACTGGGTCCCAGCCCAGGGCCCTATCAGTGGTGGGCCCTATCAGTGGTGGGCATGTCCCACCACTAGCTCAGCAAGGAATCTGCCTGAAACACGCTGAGCTCTAAAGGCCTTCCAGCTCCCTGTCCTGGGCTACTTCCTACCCTGTCTGATGGCTGGTGTCTTCCCCACCTGCGTCTTTCAGGCTAGTTGCTCCCCCCAGTCAGTCCTTGCTGGCGGTCCTCCACCCCAGCGGCTGCTGCTGCTGCTCCTAGGCTCTGACAGGAGCTCCTTCCCCTTCCATGGTCACCCCTGCTCCCCCAGCTTTTATTCTGGGCCTGCAGTTGGAGCATGCCCAGCAGGGCTGTGGGGGATGGGCCCTCTCAACCAAGCAGGCCTGGTTAACCCCTCCCGGGCCAGTGTGGGGTTGGTGCACCCTGTCACAATGCTTCATGATAACATTGCCTCTGGTTACCTTTTCTTCCATTTTGCTTTTTTAATGCCAGCTAAATGTATTGCTCTGAAAGGTGCTAGATGGTGAGAGGCCTGCAGAGCATGGTCCTTCATTAACAGCATAAAAACAGGAAAGGCAGCAGAATTTAAATCTCCGTCCCACCCCAGCATTCCTCCTGTTCTTCCCTCCTTCATGATCCTATAGTTCATCCTTTAGGTCCATTCAGTCAACAGCCTCATCGCTGTGTCTGCAGCTAGGCCGTAGGATCTTGTCACATAGGCACCCACCCTTGTCTTGTCACATAGCTCCCTCTGGGAGCTGGACAGAAACTGCCAACTAATATTTTTCTCATATGTCACTGAACAACCATCTGACACTGAGGACTTTAGGCAACTGGTGACCTAAACTGAAATCTGCTCAGTGCCCTGAGTATAAACGAAAGGCTCTCTGTCTTATTAAAAAAACTCTGAACCATCCAGTCTCTTTTATACAGAATTATAAAATTGTTCCCATGGTCATTAGCTTTGCACTGCAGTCCTATTCTATAACTGGCCTAATGAAAAATGACCTTCACAACTATTTCCTTTCGATGCCTTTTGACTGAGTAACCTGCTAAATGGGCTTTTTTAATGGGTTTTATGATAGACACTTTAGCTTTGTTACTATTCTTGCCCAACTAGTGATTTTCTTCTATTCTGCAGAGTTTTCTGGTATCAGCAGTGCCTGTACAGACAGACAAACGTAAAGTCTCAGAGAAAAATCGCAGGCTTAAAGTGCAGCCCTTTCTGTCTGAACACCTTACTTGCAGCAAAAAAAAGAGTTATTTATAAAGAGCATCATTAAAATTATAGGGGGACATTTCTAAGCAACAATCTTGCCCCTACCTGTTTAAGACTACTTGCAGGGCTGGCCCACAACATTTTGGCACCTGAGGCGGGGAGCTCAAATGACGCCCCCACACCCCCTCGCTGCACCAGCAGCAGACACAGTTTTCTACACTCTGGGTCTTAGTGGCGCCTCCCTTCCCCCAGTCTGGCACCTGAGGCAGCCGCCTCAGTTCACCTCATGGTAAGGCCAGCCCTGACTACTTGGTAAAGTTCATGCTAACATATATTTGTCCATTATTTCGTGTTGTGTTCTGTATGGGAAAAGCCAGGAATATGAAACAGATGGATGGCTGTTTCCCAGGCTTGTCTGTAATGGGTATGAACTAAATATTTGTCGCTGTAGGGTACCCATAAAAGTCTGAAAGGAAATGCAAGAGCCCTGTCCACCGTTACAGCGATCATCGATGGAACAGGTTCTGTAGGTAAGCTGTGGTTCAGAATCTGCCTTTCTTGGCTGCAGTAAGCTTTCTATGGCTCGAGGTTCTAGGGAATGACTGCGTAGTTCTGCTCTGAAAGTAGACTAAAGCTGGCATCAAGGAGTTCATGTCTCTTTTGGTGACCTTCACATCACATATGCGCAGTTTGTATATGAAAAGCTGGCTTTCCCCCCAAACTGCCAGTGCTACAGAATCACTGTGGGTTCTTTGTCAAGCTGGATTCTCTCCATGTGGCATCTAGTCAGTACTCACCCTCACTTTGGGAGTGGGGGATGGGCAAAGATCGCTTTAGGCCTCCTTTGCTCTCCCCAGGCTTGGTGGTGGGCTCGTTCCCAGCCCATATTAGACCAGTATGTAGCAGGGGGTAGTTCCAGGCACTCGAGATAACTTGGTTGTGCCTTCTGAGGAGGCAGAGATTGACTGTGGTAGATCTACTCAACCTGCAAATGCTTCTAACCAAGAGGAATCCTCCATTGGACACCAGTGCTAGGGCAGCTTTGCAGGCATACTATAATATACTATCCATACCTTACGGATCCTCTTGCCAATGTATGCCAAAATGGGTTTGCTTTTATGAAGGTTGAAATTGAGTAAAATATCCAAACACAGAATATGTGGCCATTGGCACTAGTAATTCTTCTACCTCATAATTTTAATGTGTGTCAATACTGTATTCCAGGTGCTGCTCTAGGGCCTCTGTTGGCTGGTCTCATCTCTCCCTCTGGTTGGAACAATGTATTTTACATGCTGATGGTGGCAGATGCATGTGCCTTACTCGTAAGTCTAAATAAAACGTTTAGTGCCATATTTCTTTCTTCTTAAGCCCCTCATGTTAAAATGGAAATGTCCTCAGTGTAATGTGATTTGTACTGAGTGGGAAGTTTTCATTCATTGTGTAGGGACTGCTGTTGTTGTTAGAGTTAAGATGAGCATTTTGAAATTGTTGTTGAACTTTGAAGCCAGAGAGCAAATTAGCGTCATTGGTTGATATCAGTGTGCAGTAGTTCACCACAAGGATTACAGAAAATGTAGCTGGAAGCAAAAATTCATATACAAGTCTGAGAACACCTCATTTTTGGCCTGCAGAAGAATTCTTCCCCATTTTTTTTAAAGCAGCACTGAAACAGCAACGCCAATTTACTGAGATAGTAACACAAATTTTGCTGCATTGTCCTTTTGCAGATTCTACAGTATCACCATGGGTAATGCAACTGTTAAGATCAAATGCATCACACATTCCAATTTTCCCTAGCATCCAACATTTCTTTTTCCTGTTGACATAAAAATCCAATGGATGGAATGACCTGAAAAGAAGCTGTTTCTGACTTGCCATAATTATCTTATCTTGGCAGGCTGTCTTCTGTGGTGTTTAAGGGGCAAGATAAGGAGTCAGAAAATCTAAGGATAAATTCTTTGCTGGTGTAACTCTGTTCAAGTCAGTGGTACTACAGCGGAGAATATAACCTGAAGATTCTGTTTCTGATTTTGCAAAAGACTGCCTGAATGCCTTTTATCAAATCTCTTAACTTTTGTGCCTCTTGTTTCTCCTTCTGCCAAGGGAGGATGACAGTACAATACTCACCCACCTCAGAGAGGGTTAGGGAGGCTTCTCTTGTAACTCCTTTTTAAAGTGCTTTGGTATCACTTAAGGGAAGCTGTTGACAGAAGGGCTAAATTTTTGTTAGAAATGTCAGAATCTGACCTCAGCTCTCCTGTCTGATCCCCACAGGAGATCCTTTATGCCATACAGTTCCACTGAATTCAGTCACAGACATGTAGGAAAGGTAGGCTGCACAGATGTCTGAATATTAGGGGCTTGGTCTTATATAAGCAACTATTACTGTCCACATCACGATTTTTCACACTTGCTGTCTGGGCATGCTAAGGGAAACTGTTCCCCTGTGAGACTCTGCATCTCTCTAACTCAAAAAAAAAAAAAAAAAAAAAAGCTGGTTGATTCTCAAGTTGTTCCACATTATAGAGTAAGACTTCTGGAATTAATAAATAAAATGGATACATTCATATTTCAAGAGGAGCTCCCACAAATATTTAGCAGTTTTTGGATCTAGTAGACAGAAGTACCAGTCCACAGCAAAAAGAATGCAGTCTGAGATCCCATGTTTTTTAAATAGCTAAAAGTCACTTTCCACCATAGATGGAAACTGCTGCCTTCTACTAGTTGAGTTCTGTCAAGTGATGAATGTGTGTTTATAAATTACTGTATTCCAATGAGAATTAGGGGTAGGATTGGGTGCCTTGGAAAATCAGACTTCACTTCTAAAAGTTGCAGCTTGTTCATACTGATAATAGCCAGAAAACATGGAAGATTGAAATTTTCTTAACAGATTTTTCATTAAACATTCTCTGCAATATCACTCTTCTGTTTTCTCTTGAATCTCGATGAAGGGCTGTATTAATTGGTATATCTATGACAGTAAGTATAAAGGGCCTGCTCCTGTAGTCAGAAATGGACCTAAGTAACTTTAAATGTTGGGACTGGCCCTAAAGGTGGTATAATAGTTACCATTTTTCTTGCAGACTTGGGCTCCCTCTGCTGGTCTTATCAGAGTCCTGCTGATACAATAATAGAATTGTTCTTGTTAAAACTTAAGTGGGGCGGGTTCAAGAGAGGATAATTGCCATGAATTTGACTCACTTTATTCCACAGATTTAGAAATAGAACAATTAGTAATCAACAATATTTGGGATTTTTTTGGGTGGGGGGAAGGAGAGTTGGGGTGGGATAAAGTTTTCTCAGTTTTCCTTCCTCTTGCCCTCCTCCCTCCCCCCTTTGCCACTGAAAAGGTAGGCAGAAGGGGGTGGGGGCAAAAAAGGATATAGGGAGAGGAAGACAATAAATTGGGGGAATGGTTTTTTTTCAATGCTGTCACAATGCAGGGTGGGATTGCAAAAATGTTCTATTTTGAAAACTCTCACTCAGCTCCAGTCCTTGCATCAGCTCTGGATCCTTGCAGACACAGAGAAAGACTTTGATTTAGCTCCACTCATATGAGTGGTGCAAATTCATCTTCCAACCACTGATTGAACATGCCTGAATTGGATGGTTTTCCATTTGGTCAAGCTGGGATAACAGTAGTAGTGTGAATTTGACACTGAAAACTTAGTTGAGTGGTTCATCTGTCTAGATTTTTAACCTAGATTTGTTTTTGTACAGTTCTTACTCCGTCTCATACGAAAAGAACTTCGGTGTAAGATGGACCACACCTTGTAAGTCTGCTTCGTGTGTATTTTCTGTATGACAATTGAATGTTTCATTATATCACAGATTTTTCCTTTATGTGCCTGTACCTTAATCTGAGGTGTGGGGGAAGGGGTTCTGCTTTGTAAAGAGTAACCTTTTTTTCTTTAAATCCGTTAAAATCTTTCTTCAGAACTGTGTTTTTTTTTTTTAAATGATAGAAAAAAATGAGTTCTCTGTCACATTCATTGTAACTTTTCTCTAAGGCTATGTCTAGACTGCAAGCCTCTTTCGAAAGCCTTTTTCGAAAGATACTTTCAAAAAAGCCTCTTTCGAAAAAGAGCGTCTAGACTACAACCAGTACTTTCGAAAAAGCAAGCTGCTTTTTCAAAAGAGAGCACCCACGCAGTCTGGATGCTCTTTTTCAAAAAAGCACAGTTTGCATTACATAGCGCCTTTTTTCGAAAGAGCACTTTTGAAAAAAGGCGTTCTTCCTCGTAAAACGAGGTTTTCTGGGGTTGAAAAAACTGCAGCATTCTTTCAATTTACTTTTGAAAGAACGCGGCAGCAGTCTAGGTGCAGGGGAAGTTTTTTCGAAAAAGGCCACTTTTTTCGAAAAAATCCTGTAGTCTAGACACACCCTAAAAGTTGTGTGAATTTTTCACTCTTGAATATGAAACTTGACGATTCTTTGGTTGGGGGGGATGGAATTCTTTTAATAGCTCAAATGGTTCTTTTTTTTTTTCCAGAAACTGGCAGGCAGGAAAGGGCGGTTCTGATTTCAAACCAGTGTAAATCCACAGGAGTAAAACAAGTGTATACGTGAAATCAGAATCAGGCACCTCATTCATAAATAGAGCACAGAATAGGAATGTGTATAATAAGAATGTGGACCGCATTTTGAAGTTATTGATATCTTGTTATGCATTGTTTCAAAACTTCTTATATTAGCTATCTTTTCACAGGTTTAAAGAACACTGAATTATGAAACATCAGACATGGAATTAAGAGCGTCATGTGTGATTGAAACTGCACCCTCAAAAGACTGTGGAATAAATTATTCTGTATTTAAGAGATTAACTTGTGAAGCATTTTGCACATTTTACCAGGAAAGGATTTAGAAATTCAACTGGTGAATTCCTAGGGAAGTTTTTTGTTGTTTTGTTTTTCCTGTTTGCACATGCCTGTCTCTCAGGATGGTGACTGTTGATCAGATGAAGAAACAGAAGCTTTGGGAAGCTACTAGCTGTATGCCTTAACTGAGTCAAAAAAGAAATATCAAGTGCCTTTTGATTCATTTTGATAGGATAAGTAAACCTTAAACTGCATATTTTTAAACAAAGAGCAAGGAAATTTGAGTATAGAACATAAAGAAGAAAATTGACTTTCTTCAGATGCTCCAGGAGTGGAATATGCCAATGGGGTTAGCTCAGAATCACTGCTATTCAATATCCTGAAACAGTTTAAAGAGTAAGAAAGAAATCTGACCATATTATCAGGCTTTAATTACAGCACTAACTTATCTTGCACTGTAAAAATCCCAAGGGCAGTATTCTGCTCTTTCATGTATTGTATATTATGACTTGTATATAAGTAGTTAAAATGACTTGTAAAAAAGTAGCCTCCACTGGCCTCCTGAATGGAGAGTTTTGCTCATACGGGTTTTTCAGAAAAGGAAACTCAAACAACAAAGAAGCTTATTATGGTTAAGCATATCCTGTAAGGAGTTTTAAAGATTTTGAGTTTGTACACTGGTTGTACAAACTTTATAGAATTGTTTTGTTGTTAATTCTATAGGCTCCTTAGGAGTTGCGGGTTATTTTTTTATTTGGAGGGCAAAGGCAACATCTCCTCTGTGACTGAAGCTTTAGCACTAGTTTCTTTTTTTTTTTTGGGGGGGGGGGGGGGAGGAGGTTGAACAAAACATTGGCTGACTTTTAAACCCTGGTCCTGAAATGGTTCTCAGCACCTGATCCCATTGACTTCAATGGGACTGGACGCAGATACAGGGAGTCTGCCCACACAGAGCTCATTGCAGACTCAGGACCTGAAAGCACCACAAATCTGTGAAGAGATTAATTTTGCCGTCCCAGTTTAGAGCCAAAGTATATGGTTTTAAAAACAACTACCTGGACTTGCGCTGAACATGAAATGGAGAGAGGAAATTCAGAGGTTTATATTATTGCGTAAGTGCAAATGTTAGTGTTTTCATAATACACTGTTTCTTCTTGATCTGACAGTTTTTAATCTACTTTCAATAGAAGATAAGCTTCTGGTGAGCATTTTTAAGCTGTACAACAATATTATAGGGAATTCCTCTGAAAGATATATGTATTATGTTGACTACAAAGGTTAAATAGACTTAAACTGTATATAATTACAAGGTATATTTATTAAATCTGCTACTGTTCTAAATTTTGTATTAACTTTTTTTTTATAAAACAAAGTGGTACTGTATGTGCCTCCCTTGCTTAACAAAATAATCTTTTTAAAAATAACCCTACAAAACATAGTGAAATTTCTTCTGATCAACTTCTTCTTTGCATTTTTTGTTTCTGACACTATGCTTTTTCTGACACTAATCTTTTTGGTGGTTTTGGAGTTTTGCTTTTTAATTCTTAAACCTTTGAGCAGTTGTCCTTGAACTCATGATTTTTTCTAACTTTTGCCTTTTTGGCCCTGATGCAGCAAAACGCTTAAGCATATGCTTAACTGTCATTGATTTGAACGAGGCTTCGCAAATGCTTAAAGATAAGGACATGCTTATGCACTTTGCTACAAATAAATAAAGGTCACTATTCATCAAAGAACCACCCAAAGCCTCAATCCAACAGAGATTTATGCAAGTGCCAAAGTTCATGTGCAGTCAATGCCAGGCAAAGGTCTCTGTCCTGCAAAGACTTATATAAGGGCTTAACTTCACACATTGCAAGGAGATTAAAGTCAATGGAAGCACAAACAGTGCATAAATTTGAGCGCATGCCTAGTCTTTTGTAGGTTCAAGGCCTGAGTTGCCAAAATTGTTTTATTCCTAAACACCATTTGCAAGTAGTTGTTTTGAACTGTTTGTCACTCCAGCTAAAGTCTTATGTTAAAGTGCCTCTAACCATATTAGTTGATAACAGAATTATACTGTCAAGATTTCTAGTGTACTCCAGTGTTAGGTATTTCCTTCTTGGGAGCTGACATTATTCATTTTTTACTTTTTTGCAATATAAGAGCCCACATGTAAGGCAGTGAATGTGTCTGAGGCAGGACTAAGAGCCCCCTCCCACTGACCACACTGGCAAATTAGAACTCTCAGCTCCTCACATTATGTCTTTTATTCTTTGGAAGTTTAGATTCTTTTTCATTTACATAATCCTTGCCATTCACTTAACTGATGTGGGATTTTCTTCAGTGCTGGGGTATCTCTTGGAAGGGCTCTTTGCTACTTTATTTGGGGTTGAGTGGGAGAATCAACATCTGTAAATTAGAAAAGACCCACTAAAATGGTAGATAGCAAATTAAATGTCCACAATTATCTTGAGGAATGATATACCTAGTGAAGCACTAATGATGATCCTAAAGTGTAAGGAATTAATTAATTTCTGCATCAGGAAAAAGATGTCCACATATGGAATTCCCTGGTCATTAAAAGCCAAAGGAGGGTTTTGTCTGTAACAGCAATTTTCCTGACTAAGAACAGCAGGCTCAGGCTTCAAATTTCCAAAGGGCGCTCTGTCTAATTTCTAAATATGTGTTCACAGGTTGTATGTGTGATCATTTGCTGGTGCAGATTATTAAATCTGAAGGCCTAACTCCCTTCCCTAATTTGCTTTTAGGCAAGAAATTTGGCCATTTCTCATTTTATAAAATCCTTGCATTTTGAATAGTGTATTTTGTTAGCTTATTGTCAACACTCATTCACCTGGGGAGGGGGGTGAACAAAACTGGTGACAGATATGTATTGCAGCGATGGGCAACCTAGTCTAGTGAGTGGGCTGCATGAGTGGCCCTTCTTCTTAGTGGGTTGCAAGATTGTCATAACCAAGATGGTCTCCCAGGATAGGGTAGTTTGCTAACTTTGCATGCATACCTTGAATTTGCAGGCTGTGCCAAATGTACCATAGCAGCACTTTGACTGGATGCAGAGAGAGCACACGGTTCTCACAATCAATGTTGTGTGCAGTCAGCATGCACCTCACTTCACATGCCTTTGCTTTACAAGTGTGTCAATTCAGTAATACCAGTAGGAAAAAAACGTGGACAGAAAGCACGTGACTATTAGAGAGTGTGGGTGAGATAATATCTTTTATTAGACCAGTTTCTCTCAGTGAGACACAATAAGCCTACCTCTCTGTCCTATGTGATAGCAGGCACTCAGGGAAGGACACACTTCTTATACTAGTTACCTTACAATGTCATTTGAACTCCATGTCTACTATGTTCCATCTTTTCTTGGATGTAAACATCCTTTCCTTCCTCTGTTCCCAGCTCCCTCAAGAATTTCATGGTCTTGATCAACTTAGTGTTTAACGTGTCTCTCTCTCTCCTAGAGTTCTAATGGGATTTAAAGCACTTCTGCATGGGGAAAAATGCTAGGAGATAAAAGCAAATTTCCAGTTAAGGAAGCGTTGCAAAATTATATCATAAGAAAGATTTCTGTCTTTTACTTCTAAAGAAAATATGGGGGGAACCTGGATTCTGGAACTCTCTTTATGGGGGAAGGTGGGAGAGATGGAGAAATGAACAAGTTTTAAAAAAATAAACAGTTCACTTTGATGTATGAAAAACTGGAAACTCTGAGATGGGTTAGAAAAATATACTGGCCCATGTAGTACAGAGCAATTTCACATGGTTTTGGTAAGTGCAGTCTGTAGTTGTGGCACTCTGACTTACAGAGCTAGAGACCTACTACAGCATCACAGAAAGATAGAGCCATAACAAAATATATTGAGAGAAATGTTCCATCTCTGTCTACAGACACCTAGACAGAGGCACACCAGTTTGACCTCCAGCAAATCCCATACTTGTCATTGCAGTGCAGTCTAAAAGCTGGCATCCTGGAGTGTAAAATTTATTGGGAGTAATCCTACCTTTGCAAATTCTTGAACCAGTTCCTTTGCTAGTGAGGTTCCATGTGGGACAGCTTTCAACACTAGAATTAATGTATGTCTTCCTTCATCGGATCAACAGATACATCCTGATCTTCCCTTGGTTGTAGTGAGAAGTGTGGCCTTTTGGGAACTAGAAGAGTCTCTTTTTGAGCCACCTTCTGGCACTCTAGCCAGGAGGCTCAAAAACCTGCCATCTCATGATGGGCCATCAAGACTGCAACCAATCTCTGTAGAGACTTCTCCTTTCCCATGTGGCCAGCAGAGGGTATGATATGGACAAGCCGTAGAACTTATCTTTGAACTAGTTTTGAGAATAATATCTGCTAGCTGAACTCTTTCATTTGCATAAATTGGTCTATTCATTAAAGTACCTAAATGGCCAGTCTTTCACAAATTACCCCCTTTTTACCATCAATAACTGATGTGCCTCCCTGAGGTTCTCCTCATTCCCATTCTGCCAATAGATTAAATTGTTTCCTGAGAGTGTCTGATTCCAGGGCTGAAAATTGATCCACATAGTAACCTGGTCACAGAAGCCTTGAAGGTGAAAGATGATTCCTTAGATCGGGGTGGGGAATCTCAGGCCCAGGGGCTGGATTCAGCCCCCAGCTTGCCTGGATCTGGTCCTCAAGGCTCATGGCCCCACCTCCAGCATTGGAGAGCCCTCACTGCCCCACTGAGGGGGCTAGAGCACACAAAGTCTACTAGGCCAGGCCGCCCTACGCTCTGGTGTGTGAGGGGAATGTCTTTTTCCTTCTCAGTGAGGGTTGTTTTTGTGGGGGGGAGGTGTTGTTTGCTTCTCAATTGTGTGCAGCCCCCGACTGATTTTTTTCTATGGGCCCCCATCCCAAAAAGGGTTCGCCAATCCTGCCTTAGATGTTAAGTTTAAAGTGCAGGGACCTTCTTTTAATTTGTGTTTTGTCCAGTGCCTGGCACAATGAGGCCCTGATCCCAACTGGAACCTTTAGGCACAACCAAAATAAAAATAACAAATATCTAACGATGCCTTATTACTGGCTTGGATAGTATTCCTTCCTTCCAACTCTCTTTGCACTAGGCCATCCAAGTGTGCGTTGCCTCACATCCTGCTTTTGCTGTTCTATGTCCATGTCCTGCCAGAACTCTCTCTGGCCTGTTATGGGATGTTAGACTAGATGATCTAAGGGCCTTTTCTGCCTCACAATCCAAAAATTATGATTTTCTTTCCTCTGTACTATGACTGTTTCAGTTTTGGGGGGGAATTTGGTCTTGGGGAGGTGTTTTAAAACTTTTGAAATGGAAATCATTTGTGTTATCTGTCTTCTCTGGTAATGAACAAGAGACTGTCAGAGCTACAAAATGATAGACCCACATCTCTTCTTAATGTCAATGGGAATTGTGCATCTAACCCCTCTAGATGGCTTTGGGTATCCTCTTGATTGGGGCTGATTCATATGTTTTATGCTTTCGTCTCAAGTGCTATAGGTATAATATAATATCATTTTCTCTTCAGAATTTGTCTATATTGATGTAAAGAATTTTGCGTTTCCCCTGTTCATTTCCCTTATCATGGCTAATTTTCATTTAGGAGTAATATTGAAAAGTATATCTTCCTACAAGCAGAAAATTACTTATCATTAGGAGAATATTCTATTTATGCCTCTCTGTGCTACTGTGTCAGGCTCTCTTTGTACTCCAGTAAACTTTTTGTGCATCAAAGACTAGGAACACCACAGCCAAACTTTTCTCTGACATGTTGCAAGTGACAGACAGTTCATATGCTTTGAAAACTGTACTGTGTGCAGCCTGTTCCTGAAGCCGTAGATTGCTAAATGTTTCTTTGCTATATTTTTATTTACTTTCTTTATCTGCCTGTTCCAAATTTTAGGTATATGCAGAGCAGGGTAGGATTTTTCTCCCTGTTTTTACAAAAGGGGCTTGGAAGGGTTTAGCCACATTTCCTTCATTTCTATGAGTGATCCAGAAGCTTATTCCACCTTTTAAAGGCAACTCCATACCACCTTGGGCTTTATATATGTTCCTGTGTGAAAGAGCAGCAGCATCCAGTGCTACATTTCACAGTTTTCTTCACTGCTTATGTAGCACAGGCTTCCTTTGATGGAAAAACATATTGTAGTTGAATCTTTGTTGTTTTTAGTCTACTTGCATTGAAGTACTGCCTAAAGGCCACAAATCCATTAAGACAGGTACTGTATGCAAACACACATGCATGTATACACAGTGGAAACAGTCCCTGCCACATGAGCTCATTGTCTAAGTATGTCACTGCTGGATACAAAACAACTCAAATGTGTCTTGTAAGTCAGAAGAGTTTTACTTTAATTGCTAAATGAATTTTGAAACCTTGAATGACCTTGTGTTCACCTGTTCTTAACCTCCAGTAAAGACATATGTTGGTAATCCAATCCATCAGGAAAATGTAGCATTTAAACAGGGCCATTGTAATGATTTATTTCCTGTGTTCTTCTCATGCTTATGGTATTTTCTAAGAAAAAGAACCTTTTAAAAAATTGAAAGTGAAAATCATTTTTTGTCATGCTTGGCCATCAGTTCTCTTGCAATTCTGGTAATGTGTTTATGATGATTTCCCTACATTAAGTGGTGATTAAGAGTTTGTATATGTCAGAAAATAGGCTTTTTGCTGCATACAAATGAATACATTTGATGATGTGAAGTAGATACTTCAAAATCTAGGGCCTGGGCTAAATCCAAGGTTTTAGAGATTGATTTGATTATAACATGAGTGCCTTATTTTTTAAAAATGACATTTTAATTATATTATTTTAGCTAGTTTAATTCCACATCTACAAAAAGAAGTTAACAAGTGAACCAAGACAGGAAATGTCATGGCTATATCATTGCTTAGCAAGAGAAAATTTATAGCATATGCTATCCAAAGAATCTTGGCCAAGATTTTTTAAAATGTGCCTACATTTAAGCTGATAAATCTTTATGTATATTTCAAAAAACATGGCCTGGTTTTCAAAAGTGCAGAGCACCCAGCAGGTAAGGTAAATTTATTGGCTGACCCTAGAGGGCGGGAGTGTGTATATGTGGGTAGAACTGGGCATCTGTGCTAGAACTGGAATACAGACTGAGTCTTCATTGGGAAAAGATAATTTTAAACTGCAGCCTGATAGATTCAGTGAGTCCCTTTCAAAATAAGGAAAACAACAGATGCAGCAAAATGACAAATTGATACATGAATTCTACCATTTGCAGGATTGTGATAAGTCAGTTCCATAAACAGGGAACAAATAGCCAATTTAAAGAACTGGCAGCTTCTTTTGAAAGGTTTTGTTTTCCTCTGAATGACCAGCCAAAACACTGATATTAATTCTTCTGCAGAACATGAAAATTTAAGTCATCATTTCATTGTGTAATCCTGCTGCTAGGTGGAGTCAGCAGCAAGCAGGGATATCTAGGGATTCCTTTCCTTCAATACAACACCGAACCAGCTTAAGCCCCCACACCCCACTAAGTGCATCTGAGAGGCAATACTTCCCCACTCACAAGCACAGAGTCTGAGGGCTTTCAGCTCTCTCTGACTTTTAGCTTTTAGCAGGCAGGGTAGAAACACAGTCCCATCCACCACAATTGATTTCAGGGCTGACTGAGCATTTAAAGCAGGGATGGAGAAACATGCAGCCCATAGACTGGATACAGCCTGTTTCTTCATTGAATCTGGCCTGGGGCAGGTCTCTGTATTGCGAGCCAGAAGCTTCAGTGCCCTGCTCACCACACACAGGGCTGGAGCCAAAAAGACTTGCCAGCTGGTAATATCCCTGCAGCCCCTAGTGAAGGGGTGATTAGGGAAGCTCTGTGTGCCCCCCAGAGCCGGCTCCATAGCTCCCATGGGCCAGAAATCACAAGAACCAATATATACATTGGCAGGGAACCATGTCCAATGGTAGCTGTGAGGACAGTGCCTGTGGGTATGGGCAGTGTGCATTGCACAGAGCTGCCTGGCCCCTCCACCGAGGTTTGACATAGTGGCAACTTCCGGGAGCAGCACAGAGCCAGCTGTCTTAGCCCCACTGTGCTGCCCATTAAGAACTGCCTGAGGTAAGCACCACTCGGCTGGAGCCCATACCCCAAATCCTCTCCTGTGCCTCAACTCACTACCGCTGCATTCACTACTAAAGTGATTTGTAATCAGGCACACCAGGCTCCCCGTCATCCTCCAGCTCTTGTTGCTTGGGAGCAGGGGGCTTCAGGCAAGGGGGAAGAACGGGGGCAGGACTTGGGGGGGGGGGAGGGATGGAACAGGGGTGGCACCTGTAGTGAGGGTTTGCCCAATGCCATCCCCCTTATCCCCCAGTGACGGTCTCTATAGATAAGAACTGACCTTTGCAAGTTATCCTGTGAAGAGCATGTATACTTGGTCTTATATGATTACATAGTTATATAACTTGGATTCAAGTTAGCAGATCACAATTGGAAGTTCTTTAAATCTACTCTCCTGCCTCACTTTCCTTTGCCCTCAGCTCCACAAGGTTATGCATAAGGATGTAATAACAATTTTACAGAACATTTCAACAGATACAGGATGAGATAATAGAGATTTTTTTATTATTTTAAGAGTCATATCTTTTTATCTTGAAATAAAGAAAGAACCCAGTTAGCATACACTGATCTATGCGGGTTCTTCTACACAGCAGGGCTAAAGTCAAATTAAGCTACACAACTTCAGCTACGTCAATTGCGTAACTGAAGTCGAAGTAGCTTAACTCGGCTTTTGGCACAGTCTACATAGCAGGAAGCAGGGCCGGCTCTAGGCACTAGCAAATCAAGCACGTGCTTGGGGAGGCACATTTCCAGGGGCAGCATTTCCAGGTAAGCAGCCACCCCTGGCAATGCCTGGTCCTGCCCGCCCCGCCTATTTTAAAGGGCCACAGGAGCTCGGCTCTGGCTGCGTGTCCCCGGGTGCTGGCTGCGGAGCGTGGCGCAGCCAGGCTCCACCCCACTCCACCCGTGAGAGACCGCTCCCTGCCAGCCACCCGGCTCGCTGCGCCCGCCTCGCCCTACGCCCCTCTGGCTCCGCACCGCCCGTTTCCCCACGCTGCCCCTGCACCCCACACCCTGCTCCCCAGTCCCCCTGCTCTCCCTGTTCCCTGCGACTCTCTGGCTCTGCGCCGCCCTTGCACCCCGCACCCTACTTCCCCCATCTCTGCGCCCCTCTGGCTCTGCACCGCCCGTTCCCTGCACTGCTCCTGAACCCCGGTCCCCACGCCCCTCTGCCTCTGTACCTCTCTGCACCCCGCAGCCCCTTTTCCCTGCACCCCTCTGGGTCTGTGCCCCCCATTCCACGCACTGCCCCTGGACCCTGACCCTCTGCCCCTCCCATTCCCTGCATCCCATTCCCTGTGCCTCCCCTGCACCCCGCACCCTGCTCCCCCCAATCCCTGCGTCCCTCTGGCTCTGTGCCTCCCATTCCCGACATCACCCCTGTATGCCTTACACTGTTCCCCATACCACTCTGGCTCTGCGCACCCCAGCACCCCAGTCCCCCTGCTTCCCCTGGTCCCCACGCCCCTCTGGCTCTGTGCCTCCCATTCCCCACAGTGAACCCTGCTCCCCCTGTTCCCCATGCCCCTCTGGCTCTGTGCTGTCCCTGAACCCTGCTCCCCCCCTGTGGGTTGGGAGTGAGGGGTGCTTGTCCATAGGGAGGGGCTGGACAGGGCAGGGAAAAGGCTGTTGTGACCCAACAGCGAGTGAAAGGGGAGGGGGAGTTTACTTGAAGCTCCTTTGCCTTTATGGAAAAAAATAATTAAAATTATATTAGCTATTTATAGGGCTAAAATGCCAGGACAAAAACTAAAACAAACAAAAAAAATTGCAAAGTGCAAAGGTGTAAAAGCCAACAAAAAAAGGGGGGGTGGCCAAACATTTTTGGGGCAGCAAAAAACCTAGAGCTGGCCCTGGCAGGAAGTTGAAGGAAGAACACTCTTCCTTCAACTTCCCTTACTCCTCATGAAATTAGAGTTACCATGAGATAGAGTAAGATGTCTCCCAGCTTGACATTATTTTGAAATAAAGGCTTATAGCGTAGACATCAGTTAATCCGAAATAACGCTGCTGTGTAGACATAGCCTGAGGGTCCTGTGCCCTGAGATGAACTAACCTGCTTAAGTTTTGTGAGGTTTTAATTCAGTGCTGAACAGTTCTTTACATTCTTCTTAGTTCTACTAGCTATATTTTACTACCATTGATTTTCTTTGTATTGGCTTCTATGTATGAGTACAAAGCATTTTGAGTGGTTTACATAAAATGATCATTTTTGTTTTCCTTCCCCACCTCTTTCCCACTTTTGCCTCACTGGTTTTTAAAAAAAAACTTTGATGTCATCCAAGTCAAAACACTTTGAAGAGTGTGTTTGACTACAGAGTTTCATAATTAATATTTTGCAGGTGGAAAAAAAAATCTATGAAACTAAAAAAAACCCTTAATGATTAATTCTGAAAGTGGAATTCTTCCATATAGATAAGGAAATCAAATATGCTGGATAAGCTCTCCTCAGAACACCATCTGCATAGTCTGAAATAAGCCTGTGGCTAGAAAGATTATGCTCGATGTAGTTGTTATGATTGCAAGCAAAGTTCCTGTGTGTTGGACTATTCAAAACCTTCCTGAAGAACACCAAAACAATCCATTTTTAAAGCAGCACCCCAAATTTTGTGCCTGTGTAACATCATAAAGACTTTATTATTGTTAAGTAGCTATTTGTTCCCCTGGAATATTGTTTAAATGTCCTCTCATCCAAACCCTTAAAAAGCATTCTAGTCGTTGAAATGAAGGAATAGCAGCTTTTATACCTTCATCTACACACTTGTGTAAATATCAACACCTCAGTTGACTCTTATGGTTATCTGAAATTTTCCTGAGCATATCTGAAACCACCCAGCCAAATTTTTGTTTAGAAAATGACAGAAGAATGACTGCAGCTGTGTCAGTCCCAGGATACTGGAACCTTCGCTCACCTTGTCTCCATCAGACCTGAAAAAGGAGCTCTGTGTGGCTTGGAAGCTTGTCTTTCTCTCTCACCAGCAAAAGTTGGTTCAAAAGATATTGCCTCACCTACCTTGTCTTTCAGAAAAACAACGGACTGTAATGTAGTATTTATTTTTCTGTGTGAGGCAAAAATGTACAGGATAAAGGACACTCAGGAACTGCACAGTTTCCGAGCGATTTTTAACACCTGTAAATTATGAACATAATGTCAAGCAAGGCTGTCCAAGTGATCACTTCATGGATTTCAGCCGCAGGTCATCCAGCAGCAAATTCTGGGTCTGTTTCAAAACAGCTGGCCTTAGCCATTAATGTATCTTGGCTTCACAGCAGATCGACTATTCTTGGTGGCAATACTATGGCTGCCGCAGTCTTGGTTTGAACTTGTGGTGGTCAAAGTCAGGGTGTTCTCATGGGAAGATCCATGATGATGGATTTGGCTCCTGCAAGGGATTGGATTGAGTCTGGATCTCCTTGCGTTTCAACTAGGATTTTGATTCTGGACCCACTTGATTACACTGGCAGCTCCTCCAGCAATCTCATATAATGAGAAACCCAGCACCAATGGAATTGATCAGCACCTAAAACATGTAGAAAAGTGACTTCAAAGGATTGAAAAGAGGAATACTACATTTTAGAGGTAACTGCATCTTAATCTTACCAGATGGTCTGATAGCATAGTGCATGTGCTGTAGACATGGCTAGAAATAATGTTTAGTCATGAAACATTTTGTGAATGTAGAACCAAAGCTTTACTATTCGATGCCTGGTGTACAGCAGCATATTAAGAATATATATTTCTATAATGCCATCACTTTCTTTTGGATTGGGCCTCAATTTTGCTCACTTTCCTCATGCACATAGGCCCTTTGGAAAGGGACATGTGTGCAGAAAGCAAGAAGAATTTGGATCAAGATCACAGGTTTGATTAATAAACACAAACTGATATAGTGTACTGGGTACTATCCTTCTTCCGGAAAAGATGAGGTTCGACTGTCATTGACATCAAAGAAAGCAGGACTTGATCTCACTGTAGAAGCCCAGGTCTGATGGTAAAAATCATGTTGACTTTACATTCACTCTCCTTCTCTCCCAACAGGTGGTGCTGTTCCTTCCTTTCTGGGGAAACGGAGAGGAGAGCAGTGTGGCATCAGCTGCAGGAGAAGCTGGGGCTGAGTAAGAGAAGGTAGAGACAGACGTCAGAGTTGAGGGAATCCAAGGAGAGATGGAGTCAGACAAAAAATTGAAAGCACTCCTCCCCACAAAAAATAGACAGAAAAGAAAAAGCGAACTAGAAAGTGGGGGAAGAAGGTCAGAAAAAAGGCAAAAGAGTGAGAGAGTAGGAGGTAAATGGGAGATGTGGCAAGCTGGCAACTATACTCATAACTCCGGTCATCTGAAGAAGTGGGCTGTGCCCACAAAAGCTCATGATACCATCTACATGTTTTGTTAGTCTATAAAGTGCTACCAGACCATTTGTTGGGTTTTTTTTGTAAATTGTCAGTTCCTATTAAAATATCTTAGAGAAAAAATATAAGTTGTAAATTACAAGAGAAAATGGTTAATGTGCTCAGGCAAATTTGGGGTACCCAAAAGAGAGTTCAAGAGACTTACACAAAATTGAACTCCATGAGGCTCACCTCTCTCTGACTTAGCACTATTTTCATCCGTTTCAGACATTTTCAGTGCCCCAGTGAAACAAGTGAGAAGCCTTCAGTGCTGACCCTACCCTTTGTGGATCTAATTTTATCCTCTTGACTTGCTAAAATAGTCTCCCCCTCCTTGTACTGTCATATCAGTGAGTATATGGCCATATAGTGCCATCATAACACTCTGGCATGTTGATTCTCTGATTCTTTCTGTGAAAAAGCATATATATCTCTGCACATTAGTGGGAGCAGTGTAGAATCATATGCATACAAAACAACAATGTGATTATGTATTCTAAAGGAATCAGGTTTCAGACCATTCAATGAATTATATAAGCTAACTTTTCCTGTACTGATGTAGCAAACTTCAGGTAGCTGATTCTGATCTTGCTTATTCTACATGTGTTGAAATCAGAAGTAACTTCTCTTTGCTAATTGAGTTGTACTGGTGGGAGACAGGTGAAAGTGCGATCATAAGCAGGCCCTGACTGTATCTAACTTGCTGCAAAGCAAAGAATATAATTTTGTATATTGCATCCATATTAACTTTTTCCAATATGTCTAAACGTAGCAAAAAATAGTCTGCAAGCAGTGGATAATCTTAGAAAAAATAGTTAGAGCACAAAAGGGTGACTTATAGCTGCAGCAATAATCTTGCCTCTAGATTCTTGTCCCTTTTGAAATGAATGTAAATCCTGATGTGTAAAGGTATACTGTAGATAATTCCCTTTTGGGGAGGGAAGCAATTATATAGAACCACTGTCATAATTGTTCTGCAAAATGAACGAGAGAGAAAATATATACAATACAGGAGGCCCCTGACTTGTGACGCGATCGGTTCCAGGAGAAGTGTTGCAAGTTGGGGGCATTGTAACTTGACCCCTCATTTACGATAGGCGCCATGCGCCGTCGTAAGTGTGGGCCGAGGATGTAATTTGGGAGTTTCCAGCCCCTTCCGCACTCACAAAAATGGTTGTCAGTGCACGGGGTAGGAACTTGGGCGGTCACATCTTGGGGGCCTCCTTGTAATACCAAAACAAAGAGAGAGATTGTCCCTTTGGGTCATCCAAAGCATTTAAGACCTCTTGAATGTCTGTGTTGTTCGTTTGTTTTTGTTTGCAAACTCTTTTTATTGCAATATCCAGGATCCACTTAGATCCAGTCCCTATATCTGAATTAACTTACTTTCCTGCAGGATATAAAATAATATATGATTTTCTCTAAATATAACCTTATACTGGGCTGTCTTCAATTTTGAGGCATATACTATTGCCTCCAGCTCATCTTCCTTGCCAAGAGGGTCAGCAAGTTTAGTCTAAAGTCTAGGGACTTGACTTTTCCACTTCTTGGCTATCCTTTCTCTGAGTGATCCAGCAGGCATCTCTAGACACCGTTAGTTTGATCATTTGCCCACCAGTTATTGAAGTTTCCAGCTGTGTCTGTTAATTCTTCCATTATGTTGAGAAAATAAATCCAGACAGATTTTAAGGTTGGGCTTTCCCAGAACTCTGGATATTGAAGCTAGTATTTTGACTATGTCCCCCAACTACTACTTAGAGCATTGTACACTTCTCTAATAAGTAGTATAAATGCCCAAAGAGCAAGATTGTGAGGCTCTCAGACACTGGAACCAAGAGGGCAATATAAGTACCTTCTCTCAGAAGGAATAGATTGCTGGAATAAGAGGGGGACAGGATAAATGAAGGGAAGTGGTGAAAAGGGAAAGAAATGGGATAAGCAGGAATGGTGAGACTGTGCTGTTGAAGGGTTGTAGTGGTAGGAAAGGTTGGATGAGAGAAGGGGGACCAAAGAACAATGACAACACAAGCGGGGTGGGAAGTTTGTTGTACTTCTGCAATTTTGGAGTCTGTCAGCAGATGGGATAGCTGTTGCCTTGTTTAGGGTACTCAGGGCCGGCCCACAACATTTTGGCACCTGAGGCGGGGAGCTCAAATGGCACCCCGATGCCCCCTCGCTTGGGCCAAAGCTTTGAAAGGTCTCAATTCTCTGGTTCCTAGTGGCACCCCACCATAGTCTGGCACCTGAGGTGGCCACCTCAGTTCGCCTCATGGTAAGGCCAGCCCTGAGGATACTGTTCATGTAACCAGGAAACAGCACTTATTTGTCCTACCAAATCTCCACATCTGGTTATAAGCAGATGATTACAAAGTTTCAATAAATACCTGTCTACTTGAACTTCCAGCCTTTTGTGAGGGAAAAATGGCAAAAGGATCAGGTTTTGCAATGTGCCAGAGTAGCTTTCCTAAAATCACTCATTCTGAAGAAGCTATCAGAAATGGGAAGAGTATTTTCTTTAAAAATACTAAACTGAAAACTGGCTACACCAATTTAAAAAAAATCTGCTTGCAGCATAGTTAGGCACAAGAGATGACAAATGCTCAACAATCTGATCAATATCTGCTTTCATAAACAGGAAAAATTCCCCTCACAGGGAGAGGAGAGGTGGGTTTTATTGCTGTGTTCTTCTCCTTGCTTTGGCCTGTGCTCACATCTTTGCTGCATGTTAGTTAAAGAGTTTGAATTTACTTGTGGCTATTGCTGCTGCCAAGTAAAGGCTATATGCTGACCTCAGTCAGTGCAGATGACTTCCATGTGCAAATACAGGGCAGTGTATGACCATGAGATTCTTGTTAAAGTTTATCTGACAAATTGTGCTTCTAATTCAACTGCATTTCAAACAATGTTTGTAATAGAGAACTCTCATAATGTTTAATTGATGCAGGCTCAGCAAAAAAGGTTCAGATTAAATGTGCAATAATATTTACATTTCAGTAGGAAAAGTCACATCCTCTTTTAAGGGCACGTATTCAGGAAAATACATTAGTATTGTCTGGGTCTCTGCATGTCATGTGATCTGTGTCTGAAGTTATGCTGGACAGATCTCTACCATGAATGCAAATGGTCTCCCAAGTGAGTGATTTTTAGTTTTAAAATCACATTTTTGACATTTCAAATGTGATGGGTTCTGTGCAAGATTTTTTTTTTCATGGAAACTGCCCTTCAGTTTAACAAATGGCATCCTTCAGATATTACCAGCCCATAAAGTTGTCTTTTACTGGTGAATGTGGCTTTTAAGAAAAATAGAAGTAAAGTACAGTCTTTACATTTTTGTGTGCAATAAATAAATTAAAACTTCACTGAAATTTCATTAAAATGATTTTCAAGGGATAGCTCAGTGGTTTGAGCATTAGTCTCCAAAACCCAGTGTTGTGAGCTCAATTCTTGAGGGGGCCATTTAGGGATCTGGGGCAAATCTGTCAGGGATGGTACTTCCTCCTGCCATGAGGGCAGGGGCCTGGACTTGATGACCTCTGGAGGTCCCTTCCAGCTTTATGAGAGGGTATATCAAACTAATGAGAAGTAACATGAATTTTGTACGATGGGTGTTTAAAACTTTGGAAAAAACTGCACTGCCTTAAGAAACAAAACTAATATTTCAGGTTTCTTAGCAAAAAAGTTGTGAAAGGAAATATAGGGGAGCAGTTTTTCAAATTGCCCATTCATTTGAAGGACAGGGGCTGTAGAGATCTGACTCTTTTGCCTAGGTGCATTTAAAGAGAAAATAGGTTTACATCTAGGACAATAGCTCACAAAAAGCATGATATATCATCCCTTATAATATCCCTCTTCTGTACTGGCCTGTCTCAAAATATTGTTTGTCAGACTACAGTTAACTGATCCCCTCTGCCCCCTGCCCCCCAAAAAAAGAGGCAGTAGTAAATCTCCATAGCTCAGATCAACCAACTCAGGCTCACACTTATACTGAGATAAAAAGGACCCTGTAGACATTCCCACTTAGGCTGTGAGGGCTAGTGTGGTGGGGAGTTAGAAACTGGTCTGGAACGGATATGTTTAGTCCCAGAGCATGAGCCCCTCAAGTGTGGGTCATACTGTGAGACTTGCGCTCCTATTTGTGTACTGTTCAGACATGCCCACAGAAACCTACTTCCTTTAGTAATTCATCACTGTATTCATTTTGCAAAAACTATATGTTTTCCTTTATCACCATGTATTAAATATGGGGGGGGAGGGGTTAAGTCTGTTTTCAGCTAAGATGTTGCTGTAGTTTGGATGACCAGAATTGGGGCATTAAACTCAGTGTCTTGACCAAGCCCAGCTTTGATTACATTATTTCCTCTTTAGTTTCAGTTGGATACAGTATTATTAACTTCCTGTCCTAAACTGTTCTCTAGAGTCTATTTAACATGAAACAGCTGCTGTTTTCCACTTCATTGCTCTTGGTGTGTATTTCAGTTCAAAATAATCAAGTGCTTTGGGATCCCTTTGGGTGCCAGATGGTCTAATATAAATACATGCTATATTATTACTAATAAGTTCTAACTGCAGTAATCTCTGCTTACTAGTACAAGAGTAGACATGCTCTACAATAAAACCTTCCACCCACCCACCATATCGGCAACCCTCGGCTTTGGCCCCCCGTCCTGCAAATTCTTATTACTGTACTGACTAGAGTGTTTACTGAACTAAATAGTCCCATTGAAGTCAATGCAGTTGATGAGACTACCTGCAGCACAAACCCCTCCAGCGAAATTGGGCCTATAGACTGTGCTGGGACTTAGCACATCTGCAAGAAGCACCTATCAATTGGCATCTGCCAGTCTTTGGTATGTTAGTGAAGTCATTAATGTAGTAGTTCTAATATTTGTAAGGATAAGGAACTGGTGTACGGGCATTATAGCTTTTAAATGATCATTTTGTATTGATTTATGTTACAGTAGATCTAGGAGCCCTGATCAAGATTCAGAACCTCACGAGGCTCCAGACAGAGCTAGTATCAACACAGATAGTCAAAGCCCCAGAGAGCTGACATTACACTCCCTAAACTGGGACTTTCTGGTCTGGCAGGACCACAGATGTTCCTGGGCCAGAGAGCCCTGGTAGCCAGGAGTCAGACAGCAGGAGGGCTGGCTGCTGGGAGCCCAGTGGGGCTAGCAGCAGCCCAGCAGGGGAGCCAGGGCCACGTAAGCAGGTGGGCTAGCAGGGCAGCCGGGGTTGGGGTTTAGCGGCAGGGGAGACAGGGTCATGTGGCAGCCCAGCAGGGAGGCCGCATTAACGGGGAAGCCAGGGCCATGCAGAAGCCTGGCAGAGGGCCAGAGCTGAGCACACCGGGGAGCTGGAGCTGAAGCTGAGGCCACGCGGCAGCCCAGGATGGGAGCTGGATCCAGGGCCACTACAGTGCGGCAGGGGGACTGGGCTGTGGCAGCCTGGCAGGGGGAAGAAAAGGACAGCAGCCCGGCAGAGGAGCTGTGCTGCGCTGGGACCATCAGTAGGCAGCCCTGCTGGGGCCATTAGCAGGGTGATCAGCCAGAGCCAAAAGTGGAGCCAGAGGCAGACTAGAAAGCCGGCAGCAGGGGACCTCCCCTGGTCTGGCAAATTCCCTCATTTGGGACCAGTCAGGTCCCAAGGCTGCCGGACCAGGGAGGTCCAACCTGTAGAAAGCATGAAATGGGGTGGAGGTAGGGGATTTGGTAACAAGAACACAGTTCGCCATTAGAGAAGTCTATCAGATTTTCACTTGCCAAGATGGAAATGATGTGTAAGCATCACAGGAGAGGCAGGTTTCAAGGAGGGATTAAAAGGAGCTCGGCACATTTTAAAAGGGGTTTCCCCCACATATAGAGGGCTGGCAGGGAGGGGAGGGGGGAACCACGCAAAGTTGCATAAGGGCCCAAAGCAGATTAAGGCAGGTATCACCGGTAGAGCAAAGGAGAGAAGTGACATCTCAGTGAGAGAGTAGAGTTGATCAATAGTGAGGCACTAAGGGTACATCTAGACTGTGCTGCATCCAGGGAATGCGTTTGCTCTTCTGCTTTTTTTTTTTTTTTTTTTGGCGGAAGAGCAAACACGCCCTTTCGGGGAGCCCTGTATACCTCGTTCTACAAGGAATAAGGGCTCTGCCGAAAGAGGAGGCTTTTCTGCCATTTGGCCCCGTCTAGTCGGCGCCAAATGGCGGAAAAGCCTCTTCTGGAAAAGCAATCAGAAAAAGTGACGCAAATTGTGGAGTGCAATTTGCATAGCTTTTTCCTAAAAAAAAGGCTATTGTGTAGACCTAGCCTAAGTGATGAAGTGCCTTCAAGGCAAATACAGACGCTTGCGATGGAGCAGGTGGAGCTACTGGAGAGGGATACAAGGCGAAGGGTAAGGAGTTCTAGGAAGTGAGCCAGGAAGATGATCCTGGCAGCAGCAAGTTGAATGAATTTTTGGCAAGGAGGGGAAACGTGGCAGGGGCCAGTAGTAGAAGTGCCAGATAATGAGGGCCTGAACACGTGGCAATGTGGACAGACAGGCACCAGGATCTCTTAGAAATGTTCAGTGGTCATTGATTTAAGCAGGATGCAATCAGAGTCAACTGTGATTGTTTCCAATCCTGGCTACGGGGGGGAATGGCAAAGGCAGAAAAGAAATGTGAGGAGAGAAACGAGGGTTAGTCTACATGGGAAAGTTATATAGGTATAAGCTAAGGTGTGAATTTAAATGGGTTTAAACAAAACAAAACAAAAAAACCCACTCTTATTCCAGAATAAGAGTATCCACATGGGAACTAGGAGGTTATGCCCAGTACAACTAGCCCCGTACAATATGTAAAACTTTCCTGTGTAGACAAACCCTAAAACACAGTTTTGGAGGGGGGGAGGGAAATCTAGGCATGAGAGTGGAGAAATTGAGGGGGTGAACTAAAAAAGAGAGCTAAGCAAAAGAAACAGATTCAGGGAGAGACAACTGGGGAGAGGGGAACAGCGAGAGGACATTTTTTGAATTTCAAAGACTGAGAAAATGAAGCATTAGAATAAGCGAAAGAGTTAAAAAACATGGAAGAGTAAAGCTGTAAGACAAGGCCCCGAGGCGAGCCTGGTGAAAATCAGATCTGCTTATAGCAGGAGCTCAGAAATTGGAAAAAGGACACAAGTGAGGCAGAGGAAGGAAAATGAGAGGCAGAGACACAAAATAGGCTAGAAAATGTGTTTCCTTTCTTTTTAATAACCTCCCTGTACTTTAGCCAGAGGGGTGGCTATGTGACCCAAACCCAAGGAATATCAAAACTTCCTGACAGTTGGTTCAAATCATTCTAAGACCAGCATCTGACCCTTCATGCTTCTGAGGCAGATAATTACATTTCCATTTCCAGTGCTCTGTCTTTCTTTCAGATGAAGCTTTAAAAACTGCCATCCTGTCTCTCCTGTATGGGCACTAGCGAGCCCATGGCACTTCCTTTGCCAACCCCTGCCCAGCTTGTGGTGCGCTGCATGGCGCTGCATGGCATGGCAGAACCCAGAGTCCTGTCACAAAGCCAGGTCTGCACTAGAAAATTAAGTTGACTTAAGTATGTTGGTCTGGGGTGCACACCTCTGAATTGCATCATGTGACAGGCCTGCTGGGGCCCGTACTGAGCCCGGCATGACTCCCCCCACTCTCCCAGCATGGGGGCGGGGCAGCACCACACCGGAGAGCGGCGGCTGGTGCTCTGGGCCTATCAAGGCCAGCACAGAGCCCGGTGGGGCTCCAGAAGCCCAGCCAGAAAAGGGGCAGGGCCAAGTAGCGCCGGGGAAGGGCAGCTGTCAGCTGCCGGCGCCACGCCTCCGGCAGCCTGCCGCAGCCTGTGGGGGCAGGGCTCCGACCCCTGGGCCCAGCGTCCCAGGACGTAGGGACGCCGAGGGGGCGGAGCAACGCGCTGTGACGGCCCTTGGTGGGCCTGTTGAAAAGGCCCCAAGGGGGAAGCAGGGCGGGGGCTTGCACTGCAGGAGCTGCCGGGCACCCTGGGGGGGACGCTTTACCCCACCCAGGTGGAGGAACCGGCAGATCCTCCCCGGAGGCCGGAGCGGTGAGACAAGAACCCAGGTGGACGACGGAGCGGTAAGCTCTAAGGGCTCATCTGGAGAAACGGGCACATGGGGAGGGGATAGGAAGCTGCCTGGGGCAGAACACTTTTGGCTCCCGTGGGCTGATGTGCTTCGGGGTGGAACCCTGTCAGCCAGGGAGGGGTTAACCACCCTGAACCCAAAGGGCCCTGGGCTGGGACCCGGTGGAGAGGGAGGGTCCAGGTCCCCCTAAATCCCCTCCTCCCACACATGGTACTCCAGTTGTATACGGTGCAATCGTCTGACCAGCCTCGGGAGTAAAGAGTGTCACTGTTGAGCCCCAAAGTAGGGGCAGGATCTAGGGGCCGAGGGACCCCAGGGATTCCCCTTTTTTCCTTCCCACCCCTCCCCCCGCACCAGACCTTTGGAGACAGTGGGCTCACTGGGCCCCATCCTCCATCCGGAGGGGGGAGCTTGTGCCCTTAAGTACGTTGCGGAGGGGGTAAACTGAGGCGGTGGGCTCGCAGGGCCCCATCCTCCGGCCAGAGGGGGGGAGCTTGCGCCCATAAACCCGCCACACATCATTAAATGGACCTAACACGCAGTGCTGACGGTGCTAAGTAGATGACGAATTCTTCCATCAACCTAGCTACCACCTCTCGAGGAGGTGGATTTCTTGTGCTGATGGGAGAACCCCTCCTGGCAGCAGGGGGAGTGTTGACACTGAAGCGCTGCAGCGGTGCCGGTGTAGCATTTAAAATGTAGACAACTCCAGAGTCTTATTCTAAAAATTACTTTGAATTGGAATGTAGGTGCATGGATTTAAAACTGGCTGGTAAATGTAGAGTAGGGAATAATATGCGTGGGCAGGGAGCTGGCTTACATGGCTTTAGTGGGTCTTTAATTCTAAATCCACAAGAAAAGGGCAATGATACGTAGCAATCCATCAAATCAGAAGAGAAATCGATGGCGGGGGGGGTACAGAGGGCTTGGGATTGGGTCATGTTTATCCGAGATTCCAAGGCCAAGATGGACCACCAGCGTCATCTAGTTGGATCTCCTCACATCTTCATTGATGATCATGAAAACAGAATAAACAGCATGTTAAGGAAATTCACTAAGGATACCAGGTCTATGTGAGGACTAAAGAGCCCAAATATGGCAGGAAGGAAGGAAAAAAGCTTCAACACTGAAAAGTGCAAACTCATATCTCTGGGGGGCAATAACCCTAAACTCTGCCATTGAAAGGCTTAACTTGTTGGTTTTGTCCTATATAAATCCCTGAAGAGCGAGGATCTTGCCTGTTGTCCCACGCTACAGCCAGTGCAGACACTCTAGCTGGAGTCCTTTTGGTTTAGGACAGGTGAACTGGCAGTAGGTGCCTTATGTCTTCCCTGGCCTTTAGCATTCACTACCCATCTTCCTAGCCCAAGCTACCTAAGAATATCCTGCTGTTCAGGTAGATAGCCCATCATGCTACTTGGTGATACAATCTAATACTAATGTGCTAGCTTGATCAAATCTGGCCCAAGCTGGTGATTGCCTTTCCAGCTGCAGTACACACATACAATAATCTGAATTTGCTTTTCAGTGTATGTTGGTCGGTGCATTTATTTTCTTCAGCTCTGATGAAGGGCTGAGCTGTATAGAGGGGTGAGGAATCATCAGCTGGTTGATCTTTGCTGTCATGTGGCGGGGGAGCCTTCAGAGTTATTTTCTTCCTTTATTTTTAGTTTTGTTGTATTTTTGTGCCTTTTCATTTAAAAATTGTTAGCACATCGTGTGCTAGGAAGAGGGGGTGTTTTTCAATTTAAATATTAACTAAATGAATAAAGCAGGCCCCTGTGACCTGACCCAATGGTCAGTGGAGTATTTCCATTGACCTCAGTGGGCTTTGGATCAGGCACCAAGGAAGGAGAGGCATTATTTAGGCTGGCAGAAAAGGATTCAACAAGAAGTGATGGGACACAGTGAAGAGGGGGGAAATGTAGGCAGAGTACTAGGAAGAAATTCATTATCCTGGATATCAGTTAGAGACAGGAATAGATCACCAAAGGAAATGGCCCATCAGTCCAGCACTTGGCACATTTAAAACTAGACTGAACAGGACACTATCAAAAATGTACTTTTGGATACAATCCTATATTACACAGAGCTGTCACCTCTTATTTCTAATATTTGGGTCTTTTTCATCATCACCATTTATGATTCACTAGTGTGTTAAGCAAATGGATGTTTTTTAGTCCGTAGACCATTTGGGTGATATGCTGAAGAAAGAGAATGAGCGCACCAAGAACCATCACTGGAGGTGAAGGGACTGGATGGGCAGCAGGTCAGCAGAGCACTGTATACCACACCACAAAGATGCCACTCCAGGGTGCTCCACAGCTGACCTGACAGATACCAGTGGGGTAAAAACCTTCTTATGATCCAGCATGTACACACACCTATTGGAATGCACATGAGAAATCGCACCCAAAAAATTCTTCTTCAAGTAGCTACATAAATGATTGCAGGTGCAAAAATAGAAGGCAGGTTCTAAAAAGTGACTATTGAAACTATTGAAATTGACTGACGTTGCATGCATGGACAGAATTGAACCTGAAATGAGAACTGGAAGATATTTTTGCATTTTTCTGAATGCTAACCTAGACATGTTCCGTTTGGCTCGGTGCTTGACAGGGGTGGTTCACTCCTGCTCAAAGTGCTAAAAGTGTTTTGAAAGGGACAGTGGATTGAAAAAGCTAGACAAACACAAAAGCAGGTACGTGATATTACTAATATCTAAGATTTTTGGTTAAATATATGGAGATGTATATGAACCGCAGTAACAGAAAAATGTGCTAAACAATTTAGCTGGGAGGGTGAAACATGTTGCTAAAATGTGTCATGCCCCTTCCCTCTAAGAGTTGCATTATAAATGATAAAGCCTAAGACGGCTGCTATACAATACAGGTTTTCCTTTAGCTCGTGTGTTGCAGATATATGGTTTGGTGCTATATGGCCAGGATTCAAACCCTGCCCCTGACCAGACCATTTTGTGTAGCTGGATGGCATACCTCAAGCGAACTTGCCTAGTCTAGTGTAGACCAGGCCTTAGGGCCCAGTTCTGACACCTTTATTCATACCAAGGAGTACCAGACTACACAAGCAGTCCCACTGAGATCAGCTCATACCACAAGGCCCTCTGTGTAAGTGAGGCAGATTTGAGCCCTCAGTGTAGCTACTGTTTTGTGTCTTCCATAGTTTCTCTCAGACTGCCACACAAAAGAATCAGTGAAATATTTTATTGTTCATTCAGCTGCAGAAGCACCAAAAGCCGCACAAAGCACTTAGAAATTGAAGTAACCTAATGTACTATTTCCAGCAGCTCTGCTTTGCTCCCAGCTTGCCTCATGGTGTCTGCCTTGTGAAGTCAGAGGAATCTCTCTCTCTCTGAAAATCTCTCCATAGTATCACGGAGAATTGCCAACCTCTGTTCTTGTTCAGACACTGACAATGCAAAACAAGGCAGATATTCAGCAGATAGTATTGGGAATGCACTTAGATTCAAACAGCAAATGTATTGCTCCCTCCAGTTTTCAGATGGTGTTTTCAAATGTAGTACATCTGTCCCACAGTACTTAACATTTCCATAAATACAAATTTCTTTAAAAACAGAGGAACTGCATTTAGGACATTGGTCAATAGCAACAGGGGGGTTCTGTTTTCTTCTAACATTTGCCTGTGGTTTACATTTTAGCTACTGTGACTCTTGCCGGTCTTGCCTCTGTGCAATGATAACAAAAGCGATGTATAAATGTAACTGCTTAGTTTTAGCTGGGTCAGTCCCAGTTCTGGCGACATGGTGTTTTTAAATGGGTTGTGTCAGCATTCAGTGCAGCTGGGAGTCTGCCAGACGTCTTTAAAATACACAAAAAGGCAAATGAAAGGATAGCTGTTAGTTGATTATTCTGTTTCCATTTCACCATACGAATGAGTGACACTGACTGCAGTCTAATGTAGAGGATTCTCCCAGTGGTAAGTGGCACTTTGTCTTGTGTGCTGAAAGCCACTAATCAAGCCCCGCTCTCCAGTACAGCATTACACACTGATTGCCCGCAGGCTCCCAGCTCTGAAGTCAAAGGGGGTTGCTATGGGAATCAGAAGGGCACTTGAAGACAGGATCTGAAGCCTGTCTTTCCCTGTCCAAGGCAGCTTGCAGCTGGAGTCAGAGACAAGAAAAACTAAGAGGAGGTGGCACACACACACAGCCACAGTAAAATGCATGCATGTTAGAGGAGGGATCTTCATAGCATGAGGCTGTGGTATAAAGAAGAGCAGATACTGAAGTATCAGATAGTGGTGTGTCAGCCTTGCTTTTCCTGCTATATATTTGACAGAGAAAGTACAGTAAAAGTCCAACTATAGCAAGATGGGATCTGGCTCTTCAATTTACCGGCCCAAGTGTATCTATTTGGATATCGATGGAAGAATTCAAAAGGTACTTTTCCTATTTTTCGCAAACTGGTGTGTCTTTCAGTAAGCAGCAGCAATGATGGCACAGTGTATTTATTATGTGACCTATAAGCTATACATGTGTTTATATTCAGCTCTGTCATGGATCTTGACTCTTTTTATAAAATGCTCTTGAGTTAATTCTGCTTTGTGAATAAATATGTTCGGTTGGTTTGTTATTAAAGTGCAATTAGGACTCTGTGCTGCGGGACGTGAGTGTATATGTGTGAAATCCTGATTTAACAGTCTTCCAGGATTGCTCTACAAAAGCAACCCTTTAGTGTTTGCAAAGTTTTGCATGTTAGTGGAACGGTGCTTTCCTGGTTTTCACATGATGAATAATAACTGCAAAGAAAGCTATGGTGCATTATCTTGAAATTGTCTAACACATGGATATTAATGCGAGGAAGACATTTTAAAATATATGCTAAATGGTAGGGAGCTATTTCATTAGTATGATGCATTATGCATTTGTATCACGGTAATGGGCAGGGGTCCCCAATAACACTGACAAAGTTCTTTTTCCATATCATTAAACTTTTATCAAAACTTCAGGTATTATTTGTGTGTTCAGTACTATACAGAACATAGAGGAACATGCAATCCCTAGTCTGAGGAATGTGTATGCTAACTATAAGAAACATACAACTCAGAATATGTGAAATGTGTTAGGCATGCATTTTACACAAAAATATCCTACTCTTTCAATTACTAATTTATCCTAGATAATTTTTCAGCCACAAATCAAGTGCCTTATTTTGGACAACAAATAGACAACACTCAGCTGTTAAAGAATGATCTCTTTCAGGCTTGCAAAATTCAAAATAGACATCTCTTAAGGTCGAAGCCTAAAATATTATTTCACATACCGTCAGCTTTCCCTTTGGAAAGAAATAGCATTATGCATTTCCCCCCCCCATATGTTAGATACCTGCTTATAAAGCCATCTAAGTAGCTTCCCACCCTATTATCAAAGATAATTATCAAAGTCCCGCACCTGACTGCTCTGATCACCTGTGAGGCATAACCAATTCTCCAAAATAGGGCAAGCTCACAGAAGCACGCAAATAGAGAATGAGGAATGTATTCAAAATGAGACCTTGGATAATGAAGAGCTGCACGAGTTTCGTCAGAGCAGAATATTATCCCCTCATCCATTTGAGTTGAAGGTGAAATCTCTGTTGCTGTCAGCTTTTCATCACTAGCAGAAGGGAACAGCCAAACTCTGTTAAACAGGAAGGAGGATTTATGTTTTGCCACGGTTTAGCAGAGGTAGTTGCCTAATAATTCAAGGAAATTACATTTGCTGTGTGAGGTTCCCTAACACCTTCAAAACTGGAAAAGCAAAGGGTTTAATTTTTATTTTAAAAAGTTCAAGACCATTTACATAATAGTTACTAAATAACTCTGTCATTTCCTGCTACTAAAAACTGAGCATTTCCCAGGATAAGTCTCTAGAGAGCAATTGTATTGCAGAACACTCCAGAGGCATGACTGTATGAAATAGTAATGCAAACTCCAGCAATATAAATGTTGCTCAATAAATGTTATCTGCTTCTTTTGTCAGATGTGAAATTCCATCTGTGCAATGTTTGAAAGGATTCCTGCAGTAAAAATATGGAGTAAATGGGGGTTCATTCAGGGCTAAGCAGAGCATATTGCAAAGCCTCATGCCTCCTCAGTAGAGGCGTAATTAGAGGAAAGGAATCCATAATCTTCCAAAGAATGCAGTACTTGTGATTTTTAGAGGCAGCTCATTAAACTAATGCTGAGCAACTCCTTACTTGTCCCAGTACTCAATATGATCATTATAAAATTGTTTGAGCCTGAAAGGATTTAGCCCCAAAGTCTGACTGTACTGATGGACATTTCAGAGTATTGTAATGGAGGTGGGCATCCATGATGATAATGATAAATACTTTTGCCAAATGCTAATGGCCTGATTCTGACCTCACACCTCCTTTGCACTTTTGGTACACTATTGACTTCAGTTACTTCTCATTTGCATGAGTTTAAGTGAGAAGACAGTCTGGCTGATTGAGTGTAACACTTGTGGAGCTGGTACGTAGCACATTACATGTAAAGATCTGTTAATGAAACATTAACATCTAATTAAACATTACCTCCTTGTACTTTTTGGTAAACTAAGGCACAAGAACATTAAGTGGCTTGCCCAAAGAGATCTGACTCTTTTGCTCTAACGGCCAGCATAGAAGTAGAAAGGAGGGGTATGGGGCACCCCCCAGATTTTGCTCCCTGCATCGGGGTCCCAGATACCAGGATGCACCCAGAGGGGCCGGCTGCTGCCTAGGGTCCCAGCAGCTCCACTGTAGGCATTGGGGTCCCAACCAGCAGCCTCGCGCCCAGGGCTCTGCAGCTACCCATGGCCCCAACTTGAATGATGTTTTGCTTTTTTGCAACCATGTTATACTGTTCACGCATATTCAGTTTGTGATACACTGTGACCTCAATACCCCTTTCCACGGTACTCCTTCCTAGGCAGCCATTTTCCATTGCGTATGTGTGCAACTGATTGCTCCTTCCTAAGTGGAGTACTTTGCGTTTCTCCTTCTTGACTTTCCCTCTATTTACTTCAGACCATTTCTCCATCTATGAACTTTGGGCTGTTTGACCTCTGGGTCTGAAGCCAAATCTTGAGGTGTTCTCATCTCTTCATAACAGCATGACTTTTTTTTTTTTTTTAAGAAATTTTAACTGAGATTCTATTGAAGGCACTCCTGCTGAGACATCCACAAACAGAATGCTTATGATGGTGATTTTTTTCCCCCCCACTTAGAGGCCAAGGCTTAGTGTACGTGTCAGTAAATTAACTTTATGGAGTAAATGGCTACAAAGCATAACTGCCAAACAGCAATAATTCCAATGGGGGTGGCTCCCGGGCAGTGTCATTTTTAAGTATCTCAGTGGAGTGATTTCACTCCCAAGTATGATGAGCAGTGGCAGTTGATGGGGTGAATCATTTTAATCTGTTTTTAATAATCTTAATGAATTCCCTATTTGTATTTAGACCCAAGAATGGACAGATGGGAGGGCATGAAAACTAATTTAAATGGAAGAGTACTGACCCTGGGTGATTTCCTCAAACCTTAGACAGGACCACGTTTTCCTACAGCTCAGGCAGTAAGTGAAGAAATTTGGAGTCCTTTTCCCAGTTAAATCAAAGGCACTTTGAAAAAGAACCTTAAAACAAAACAAACCCTCCTAATTCAACCTAATTTGGTCTCATTGACCAGCACTACAGAACACTAAAGCTCCTGATGAGCAGAACAAAGTTGAGATACTTTGGTACTTCATTACCAGTTGTCATGTTGTGGGGGAAAGAGGAGAGTTGTTTGGTTTTTGCTTCAATTAAAACAACTGTAACTATATTATAAACACTACGGGTGCGTCTAGACTGGCAAGATTTTGCGCAAAAGTGGCTGCTTTTGCGCAAAAACTTGCCACCTGTCTACACTGGCCACGAGAATTTGCGCAAGAACACTGACGTTCTAATGTATGAAATCAGTGCTTCTTGCGCAAATACTCTGACGCTCCCGCTCAGGCATAAGCCCTCTTGTGCAAGAATACTTGCGCAAGAGGGCCAGTGTAGACAGGAACGTTAATTTCTTGCGCAAGAAAGCCCGATGGCTAAAATGGCCATCGGAGCTTTCTTGTGCAAGAGAGCGTCTATATTGGGCAGGGATGCTTTTGCGCAAAAGCAAATCTTTTGCGCAAAGGCCCATGCCAGTATAGACGCTCTCTTGCGCAAATACTTTTAACGGAAAAACTCTTCCGTTAAAAGTATTTGCACAAAATCATGCCAGTCTAGACGCAGCCTACTGGATTTCTGAAGGTTGCTATGTCTGGTCCAAACTTTCTAACACTCTTTAAAAAAAAAAAAACCCCTAGAAAAGTGACAGACTGATCAAACCAAGGGTGGTAAATTATTTTTGCAGTACTGAATGCTGCACATATCGGCCTCAGTCCAGCCAATTTTCACACATTCTTTATTCACATGAATAGTCCCATATGAGTACCCAAGGAGTTACAGTTATACAATGACTCTCAACCTTTCCAAACTACTGTATCACTGTGAGGAATCTGATTTGCTTTCCATACCTCAGCTTTTCATCTCAGTTAAAAACTATTTGCTTACAAAATCAGACATAAAAATGCAAAAGTGTCACAGAACACTACTACTGAAATTTTTTTAGTGTTCTCACTTTTCACCATATAATTATAAAATGAATTAATTAAAATATAAATAGTGCACTTACATTTCAGTGTGCAGCATATAGAGTACTATAAATAAATCATCATTTGTATGAAATTTTAGTTTGTATTGAAGCCACTACTGCTTTTTATGTAGCCTGTTGTAAACCTAGGCAAGTCTCTAGGTGAATTGATGTACCCCATGGAAGATCACTGTGTACCACGAATGATATACTTATTCCTGATTGAGAACTGCCGCATTTATGCGGGGGAATAACATCTGCAGGATCAGGGCCATAGTTCTTGAGCGTGAACCCCTAAAGACAACAGTAATGAAAAATAGCTCAGATCACGATTCATGTAATTTGTTTCAACATCCCCCATAACTCACCACATTTCAGTGAATTCAAGAGAGCTGATGAAATAGTTTCTTGATGGCTAGTTAATAATTAAGCAAACTGAGCAATGGTCATTGTAAAACACCCTGTCACGTCAAACTGTTTACATAGTCCAGTTTAGTGAATATTTTAGAGAGTAAAAAACGGCTTTATACAATCTGTTCAGACCTTTGGAAGAGCGGGAACCATATTGCTAGGTGTGATATGCACACCTTCTGCATTCTTTTAAAAGTGTGGTAGCTGGTTGAGTATTTTCAGCATATTTCATACAGCCCCAAACATTCCTCCAAATACATTGAAGGCACAAGTCTATAGCCACCATTCTTTTGCCCAGAAGGACTGCACAGGAGCCACACTGAGCTCACATCATTTCCTATGCCAACCATTCCCTCTCTAAAAAGCACACCGCTTCTGCAGCATCCTTCCCAAAGCATTTCTGACCAGGAATATAGCCTGCAGCTCTCTGGGCACTGCAGGGCTAAAGTCAAAATAAGCTACACAACTTCAGCTATGTCAATTGCCTAGCTTAAGTCGAAATAGCTTATTTAGGCTTTTAGCGCTGACTACACAGCAGGAAGTCCGAGTTAGAGCACTCTTCCTCTGACTTCCCTAACTCCTCATACAATGAGGGTTACAAGAGTTGGGGTGTGTCTAGACTACATGGCTCCGTCGACGGAGCCATGTAAATTAGTTTATTCAGCATAGTCAAAGAAGCGGGGATTTAAATAATCCCCGCTTCATTAAAATAAACATGGCCACCAAGCTGTGCCGACGATCAGTTGATCCAGCACAGCGCGGCAGTCTAGATGCGGATCTGTTGGCTGGGGAAGCCTTTGCTGACAGATCCCTTATGCCTCGTGAAACGAGGTTTACAGGATCTGTCAGCAAAGGCTTCCCCAGCTGACAGATCCGCATCCAGACTGCCGCGCTGTGTCGGATCAGCTGGTCATTGGCACAGCATGGCGGCCATGTTTATTTTAATGAAGCGGGGATTATTTAAATCCCCGCTTTTTTGACTATGCCGAATAAACTAATTTACATGGCTCCGTCGACAGAGCCATGTAGTCTAGACACACCCTTGGAGTATGAAGTCCTCCAGCTGGCCATTATTTTGACATTATGTCAAAATAACTGCTTATAGTGTAGACACAGACAATGTTATTTTGGAATAAAGTCAGTTATTCTGAAATAACACTGCTATGTATATGTAACCTCCGGGATCAGCGCTTAATTTGTTCCAGGGCTGAACTCCGGCACCTCTAGGGTTGGCATTTCATAGCTCCAGCACTGCTGGACTTGCTGCATCAGTTATGACAGTAAAGTAAAATGAAATAAAAATCACCTGAGCCTCTAAGAACATAAGAACATAAGAACATAAGAATGGCCATACTGGGTCAGACCAAAGGTCCATTGAGCCCAGCATCCCATCTGCCGACGGTGGCCAATGCCAGGTGCCCCAGAGAAGGAGAACAGAAGACAATGATCAAGTGATTTATCTCCTGCCAGCCATCTCCTGCCCTTGTTATGAAGGCTAGGGCACCATACTTTATCCCTGGCTAATAGCCATTTATGGACCTAACCTGCAAAAATTTATCAAGCTCTTTTTTAAACCCTAATAGAGTCCTGGCCTTCACAGCCTCCTCGGGCAAGGAGTTCCACAGGTTGACTGTGCGCTGTGTGAAGAAAAATTTCCTTTTATTAGTTTTGAACCTACTGCCCATCAATTTCATTTGGTGTCCCCTAGTTCTTGTATTATGGGAAAAGGTAAATAATTTTTCTATAATCACTTTCTCCACACCATTCATGATTTTATATACCTCTATCATATCGCCCCTCAATCGCCTTTTTTCCAAACTGAAAAGTCCCAGTCTCTCTAGCCTCTCCCCATATGGGACCCTTTCCAAGCCCCTAATCATCTTAGTCGCCCTTTTCTGAACCTTTTCTAATGCCAATATATCTTTTTTGAGGTGAGGAGACCACATCTGCACGCAGTACTTGAGATGTGGGCGTACCATAGTTTTATATAGGGGAAGTATGATATCTTTTGTCTTATTATCTATCCCTTTTTTAATAATTCCTAACATCCTATTTGCCTTACTAACTGCCGCTGCACACTGCGTGGATGTCTTCATAGAACTATCCACTATAACTCCAAGATCCCTTTCCTGATCTGTCGTAGCTAAATTTGACCCCATCATGTAGTACGTGTAATTTGGGTTATTTTTTCCAACATGCATTACCTTACACTTACCCACATTAAATTTCATTTGCCATTTTGCTGCCCAATCACTCAGTTTGCTGAGATCTTTTTGTAGTTCTTCACAATCCCTTTTGCTTTTGACTGTCCTGAACAACTTTGTGTCGTCTGCAAACTTGGCCACCTCACTGCTTACCTCATTTTCTAGATCATTGATGAACAAGTTGAACAGGATTGGTCCCAGTACTGACCCCTGGGGAACACCACTAGTTACCCTCCTCCATTGTGAAAATTTACCATTTATTCCCACCCTTTGTTTTCTGTCTTTTAACCAATTCTTGATCCATGAAAGGACCTTTCCTCCTATCCCATGACCACCTAATTTACGTAAAAGCCTTTGGTGTGGGACCGTGTCAAAGGCTTTCTGGAAATCTAGGTATATTATATCCACTGGGTGCCCCTTGTCCGCATGTTTATTAACCCCTTCAAAGAATTCTAACAGATTAGTTAGACACAACTTCCCTCTGCAGAAACCATGCTGACTTTTGCCCAACAATTCGTGCTCTTCTATGTGCCTTGCAATTTTACTCTTTACTAGTGTTTCTACTAATTTGCCTGGTACTGATGTTAAACTTATCGGTCTATAATTGCCAGGATCTCCTCTAGAGCCTTTTTTACTCTGTACTTCTTTCATTAGATTTTATAGATGGGGAAACGGAGGCGATGTTACTGGCCCAACTATTAATTAGTTGGGCAATAAAGGAGAATCAACTTGATATTGGCTAGAGCTGAGCTCAAGGTGCACTTCTAAGTACCATCTGAGTTTAGGAGTGTTTGAAATTGAGATCCAAGAAGTGAGGTTTTAGATGGTGCTTATCTCTATGTGTGGGAAATATAACTGATAAGATAGGTAGTCTTATCAGTACTTTCTCAGCCTCTCAAGACGACCATGTGATTACAGAATTTAAAAAGCAAGCTTCTTCTTTCCCAGTATTTAAATGTTCTGGAGCCTGTTTCACGCTGATATAGCTACGTAAGACTGTTGGGGAGGAATGTATAATCAGGATGAAATTTCACATCAGACTCCTTATACCACAGTTCAGAATTCCTCTTTGAAAATTGGTAAAGCAATTCAGTAACACTTGTAACATCCTGAACAAGAAAGTTTACACACAAAAGCATAATTATATTGTCCGCCGCCCCTCTCCCCCACACCCTAGACGCAAGTGCTGGTAGATGTCATAAGGTAGCACAGTCCTGAACCTATTTCTCTTTGGTTCCGGCATAGGCCACCCTTTGCTTACATGGATCCAGAACCTACTGCACACAGCAGAATTCTGGGACCATTTAAGGAACAGTAAGCATGGGAATGGGAACAGACCAATGAGCCGAAAGGGGGTGGAGGACTAACGAAATTCAACAGCAATAGTGAAACAATCGTACCATCCCTCCCCTTCCCACACCTCCCAAAGGTACCCAAATCCTTCAGACCTCTCCTACCTGCAGCCTCATATCACACCAGTGGTGCACATAAAGCTGAAATGTGCATCCCACCAGGCCAGCACTGCTCAGTGGGTGCTTAGTCTGGACCCCTGACCTATTCGGATATCTTGCTCCTTGACTACACAGCCTTCACCTGCCCTTGGGACACATGAGTCTGAATCCCAAGAGTTCATCACCAACTGCAGTCCAGCAGTGTTCATCACAGGCCTGTTGGCTGGGTTCACACACAGTCCTTCTACCTGCCTCCGAGGTGCTTGTCCTTCCGCTCCGCCCCCACCCCCACCTCTGCTCCTACTCCTCCCAACTGTTCTGGTATATTCCAGCTTCTTGCCCCTCTTGGCCATTGATCCACCAAAACTTGGCTGCTTGCACTTAGGCACCATCTGCTGACTTATTATGGTATGTTGTATGACAAACTATACTATAGTGTTATTCTGCAGGTGCTGGCATTTTACAGAGCTTTAGAAGGTCACATACCCTGTCCTGTTTGACAGGGATCCTGAGCACTGCCTATTTTATTGACTGAAAAAACTACATCACTGAAGGGCTACTGATGTCAGATCCAGCAGGTTGATACTATCATGCAAAGGGCTGGAAGCCAAGAACAGGCTTGCTTTATTTTTCGTACTACTTGATTAGGAATTTTGCCAGGAAAAAAATTCAAATGCCTGTTTAAAAAATTGGAAGAAAGTCCAATTATCAACAAATATTAATAAGGGATAGCATTCTGGACATGTGGAGGATGAGATACTCTGGCCCTAAATATAGAACAGAATGTGTATGTTGCTTCCTACTCATGGTATCCATATCCCAAAGTGAAATACAAAGTAGTTAGCTGTAAACTGGTAGGGCAGGGATTGCATGTAATCAGAGCAGTTATTGTATCTTGAATAATAGCTTCTGCTCAGCATAAAACATAATGTGTTCTATTTATTGGGAATATTGAGCAAGACACTAGGGTTATTAATCTCTACCCACACTGTAAAGTACCATGAGATCTTTAACGCACCCCAGAGCTGTACAAAAGGGACTAAGGTAAAAAAAAAAAAAAGTTTGTCTGAAACAGTCACTGAAATATTAGCATGGTGGACCTGACCCAAAGCCCCGTCAATAAGCATTAGCGCTGACTCGGCCTATTTCACACTCATTGCATGCTTAATCCAACTCTTTTCCCACTCCAGAAAGTCTCAGTCATCTCGTTAGTCACTCTGCTTTATTTCCTTGCTTCATGTTACCCTCAGAAGCAACTGGAGCATATTCTGTGCTTAAATCCAATGGCGACATGTTGATTTTGTTGGAGGCTTCTGAAAATGATTATGCAAAATACTAAATGATGACCAGTTTCACTATCTTTTTTTCTAAAACTATTGGAAATTCCTCTACAGGCAAGAGGGCAGCAGGGACTGAAATGTGACAAATGTTTCCCCAATTTTAAGGTTAACAAATTATGTGCAGTTGCTATAATGTTTTTGAGGATTATATTCCTTCCAGTGCTGTCTGGTACATACACCAGGGAGAGGCAGTATACTGGATTTATAGCAATTGGGGGTCTTGAAGGAGTTAGCAACCTGCAAATTCAGACAGAACCCTCTCGTACTTTCTCCCCCACCTTTAGAGTGTTCCCAAAAGAGAACAAGAATCAAAATGGCTAAACTAAACTGGCTTTGCTACCTCAGTAAAGAGAACTTTGTGACAATATTTCTGCAGGGAACTGGACAAGGGAGGAAACAGCTGGTGAAATATAGAGCCTTTTAACTCAAGGTGGTGAACTCAAGTCTGATCCAAAATTATAGTTACTGAAAGTTGCTAGGAGATGAGGTCTATTTAAAATGAACTTTTGTGGTGCCTGTCCAGTTCCCAGCAGAGAAGAATCCATATAATCATGATTAGCCTAATTGTCACCCTTGCCAGTGGAGTTAACGAAGAAGCCCAGCACTGAATGGCTATTATATCCTCAACCCAGCCCTAAACCCTACATGTGAGATCTCCAGGGCAAGCAGAAGTGTGCTGCTGGGAGCAGCATATGGTAACCTGAATTGCCACTGCCTGTGCTAGACCTCTTCTATGGATAAGTAGAAGAATTTGATCAGAGTGCCAATAGTGCCCTTCACTAAAGTCACATGATTTTGGGTCTCTTTGCTGAAGAGGTAGCTCAAGTGATTGGCTCCCAGGTTAGCCTAGCTGCAGTGCCCACACTGCAAAGCCCCTGTGGAATTGCTGTATCCACACTTGTATTGTACTCGCCTATCAGGCAGTGGGACTTCTGGGAGCACATCCCATCGTTTTTAGTCCTGCTCTAAGCTGTGCCGCTCTATAGGTTTGGTTTGGGGGGTGGGTGTTTGTTTTTTGGTTGGTTGGGTGGTGTTTTTTGTGGTTTTTTTTTTTTTAATCATGTTTTGGAACAATTTCTTTGTCCTTCCTGGGCTCCTGTGTGGAAGTACTTCTTGTTTGGCATGCTCTAGATTTCTGTCCAGGGTGGACGTCTGTCCCAATGTATAGCAAACCCTGGCTCCTACCCTGAGATGTTGGCATTAATGCAACTCACGATGGATACAGGACATCGGACACAAAAGGAAGCATTTCAGCAGCCCCTTGTCTTCCTGAGAAAGCAACGGCAGCAGGCCATACTAAGGAGTTCATGCAGACAGGGAGCAGTGGAGGCAGCTGACACAGCTTTTAAGAGCGGTGGAATCCCAGTAAGTTGATTGGCAGTTTGGGCGCAGGCCTACAAGCACTGAATGGTGGCGCTGCAGTCTCAAGCAGGCCTAGGATGGCCATGGTGCTTCTAGATCTTTTGTGTGAGGATGTAGGCTGTTCTGGAGTGTGTGGTAAGCGGGGATGTGAATGTTTAACCAGTTAAGATTAACTGGTGGGTACTGGAGCAGCTCCCTACATGCTGTGAGCAAGGGGCTGCTCTGGCCCACAGGGAGCAACCCTTGGCTGCAGCGGGCTCCAGCACCCCCACAGGAAGAGGCTGCTATGGCATCCTGACTGGAGCAGCCCCTACCTGTGGGGCACCCGGGCCCACTGCCGGCAAGGGCTACTCCAGCTTGGCTAGTGCATCCCCTGCCTGCGGCGAGGGGGGGTCGCTCCAGCCCAGCTGAGGTGGAGTGCCCCCCCCTTCCTCCCCTCTAATTGGTTAACAGGTTAAACAATATATTTAATGGGTTAACCAATTAAACAGGGTTTTACATCCCTAGTGATAAGCGTCTCTTGGCCCTTAAGTACCAAGCCATGTAGTTGAGAGAGGCCAGAAATGAGCTGCAATTACCATCTGAAGGTGGGTTATTACTGACTGACAGGTAGGAAGCAAATCATTTTGCCATTGGCAACTAGGTTTACCAACTGTTCTCATTTTTAAGAACACTTCTAACATGAGGAGTCAATTACATCCCACCCCCATCCTTATTTTTCATACTTGCTCTCTGGTCACTTTATTGGTGACCCAACTGCTAGTACTATGGCAATGGATGGTTGCAAGCTATGTATTGCTGTGCTTCACCCACAGGTGGGGAACATTGCTAATGTCTCTGAAATAAAGGTGAGCTCTGAGTAGGGATGTTAAATATCGGTTAATTGAATAGTCGATTGACGTCATTAATTCTTATCCGTTACTCGACTATTCTGTAGTCCCCAGGGTTGGGCCAGCAGCCAATGTGCTCTGACCCCACTTCTGAAGAGCTCCCTGCCACGCTGTGCATGGTACCTTCCGCATGTGGGGTACCATGCGGAAGCTGGTCTGAGACGGGAGCCAGTTTAAAAACCAGCTCCCCTCGCAGATCGACTGCCTGTTGCCCTGTGCTACTGCCTCTCATACAGAGGCAGCAGCGCAGGGTGGTAGCAGCCCCTGTCCTGGCAGAGGGCTCTGAGCTCCCTGCCCAGCTCCTAATACACTTTAAATGCAGAGCCACAGCAGGGTAAGTCCCAGACCTGGCGCATATGGTTGCCAGATGGTTTAACAAAAAATACCGAACACCCCCCACCCCCCAAAAAAAAACACCGGGGAAAAAAAATCTGTTGAGAAAAAAAAAGGGGGGAGACCAAAGTTGTTGAGCAAAAAAAGGGGGGGGGCTCCTCACTGCCCCACCCCCGCCAGATGCAACAGGGGAAAATTGTCCCCGCCAGGCTTCTGTCCGAGGGAAACAGGGCATACCGGACATTTCACATGTCTGGTATTTCCTGGGGTTTTTTTATATCGGATGGGGGACCCAAATAATGGACAGTCTGGGTGAAAACCGGACACCTGGCAACCCTACTGGTGCAAGCCAGGACTGAGCCAGGCTGCTGGCCATCCTGCTAAAACAATTACTGGCTGGGGGGGAATGCATGTAGTCTATAGCATCAACCTATAAGCTTTTGCTTATCCGTTAATCGACTATACTGTTACATCCCTAGCTCTGAGTGAATGGGCTTTTCAGACTGTGCTGGGGCTATCAGTGGTACACACATGCCCAAAGTCCACCCTTCTCCCACCCCCCCCCACCCCCACAAGTTACACATGCAAAATAACTCATTAAGTGGGCTTTAAGGCAAAATATGCTCCACCTCAGACTCAAAACAAAGAGCCAACCCATTTCCCACTTAGAAGTCAGCAGGAAAACTCCCATTTACTTCATAAGGAGTAAGGCTAAGTCTACACTGGCACTTTATACCACTGTAACTTTCTGGCTCAGGGGTGTGAAAAAACAACTACAAGCTAGGCATGAAAACATTCATTAAAAATGTAACTTTGTAAAGTCTAAAAATCCTCGTCGTTACATTGCTAAACGTGCTGCAGGGAGCCAGAGTGTAACCTGCAGCGAGGTGGGGGATAGGACAGGCCCGCCACAGACAGGGGCTACTCCAGTGATCCTGCAGAATGAAGCTTACCGGTTAAAACTATTTACATCCCTATCCCCAAGCACAGCAAGTTACAGTGCTGTAAAGCACCAGTGTGAACCAAGCTACCGCAATGGAAATTAGTTACTCTCCTGGAGAAGGTGTTCTCTCCCAGCACTCGCACTGTGGCCACATTTTCAGCTCACAGCACTGCCATGGCTGCACTTTAAACTTTTAAAGTGTAGACAAAGCCTAAGAACGTGAAGGCAATCATAGAACCAATTATATATTAACTAAGAAATGGTTACTTGCTGTCTGATTGCTAGGTTTGAAAACAGAAGGAAGCCAATCAGAAGAGCTCAACAGCTGACAAATGAAAAGACCTTTTATGGCATAAAATAATTGGTTAATAAACCCTAAAGACAATCAATCAAAACTTGAGTGCCTTATCAAAATACAGCAAGTGATTTATGAATCACAGTTTCTATCAAACTTTTTTAAAAACCAAGAAAATTTGGAATCTAGCCCATATCCACTTAAATATGGATAACAGTAATATTATTACTAAGTAATATTTTTATTTCCTAACTTTGCATTCTTTCATGATTTTCCAAAACTTTGAAAAATTCATTCTGGCTTCCTTAAAGCTCTGTGTTTTCCTTCATGCAACAGGCTAGCTCTCTCACCTTTAGTCCTTCCTGAATATTTTTTATCTTATCTCACTCTTATCCTCTCTGGTCACTAATAATTGATTTCCAGAATGAGAACCCCAGTCATCTGAAATAGCACTCCCGGCTTGTCATAAAAGTTCATTCTAAGTTCAGCTGCAATTACCATCATCTCGTAAATTACTGCATTTGTCAGTTCTTTGTACAGTAATGGGCTCACAATATTGTGTCAGGCAGTTTTAGTGGCTAGCACTTCAGAAAGATGCTGCGTTTTGCTAGGAACAGGATTTCCATCATATCTAAATCTGATTAAAAATATATTTAAAATCTTGTTTTACTACTTTGATTGCAGCTGGGCTGTAAAAAACTAAGGTCCATCACTGTGGTGATTACCAAAATAGCCAAATACGATAAATTGTGTCTTGATGCTAATTACTTTCCAAATAATGTGTAATAACTGGTAATTATCTGCTTCAGGTTTTTAATGGTCTAATCCTGTAAAATTATTCAATACTGTAAAATTTAGTCTAGATACCTGAATGATTGGGGAAATGCAGTATCATTTATCCCCTTCTCATTTAAAAAAAAACCAACAACAAAAGTTTCATACCATGACCACTGCAATGGTTTTTTTAATTTCTCCCAGAGACTGGGATATGAAGCATTTGTTTAATACCTCATCTAAAAGGGTAGCACATCTTGCATAGTCTCACACATCCTGACAGTGTGGCCAACTCTTACAATTCCGTTATGGCCTTTGGTGTGCTTTCTTAAATCCCTGACTCCTAGAATCTTTTTATTATGTGAAAATCTCAACTTTCATTGTCTGGAAGGAATATATAAAGTTTTTTTCACCAGGGTTGTGTAGAAAAACTTACCAATGTGATGCCTAAAGGCTCAAAAACCAGAAGGCAAATGACTCAATATCTGTGTGTGTGTGTGATATATATATCATGATTTTGAAACCAGTCTCCATTGTGGCTTAATTTATTATTTTTGAATGCTGCAAGTATCATTACACGACTGAATCCTGCTATTACAGGTGGGGCTGGGAGCATTGCTTGTTATTAAGGTTGCCTGACACCTCGCATTGTAACAACCTGTTTTCAGAAGCGTATAATTTTGCCAAACTTTGTCTGTATGAGTTGAAATGTTCTGTGTTGGCTGTCTGTTAGTTCAATCAAAACAGTTCAGCCATATCTGAGTGTAAGACTAGGGAAACAAGCTTTCCCCATGTTAAACAACTTCTGAGACTTTTTCTTCAAAATGATCTAGTGGAAGGAGGGAGCATGCTTTGGAGCAGGACATGAAATTTGGTCTTTGTCAGGGGTGTATCTTTTGCCATCCCTGTGAAAATCTGCCCAAATTTGGCTAAGGTTTAAGCCTTGAAAAAATTGCAGTTTGCACATGCTCAGTAGAGACTTCTTGGATTTTAGCAGGTAAATCCCCTGAAGATTTCATGGGCATTGGATGCTTTACAGCCTGGTCTGAGCAGGACTTTCCAGGTAATTACAGCTCTGGGATGCTGCAGGCCAAGCTGAGTCAGAGCCCAGGCACTGGCACTGAAAGTAAACAGCCTGACTATACTGGGCACTTAGTGGCCCCCTGCTGGGTCCAAGCAGTGAGGAGGAGGGTGCTCCAAGGACAAGAGCCAGACCTGAGGGAGAATAGGTTAGAACAAGGAGCCTGAATGGGGCTGCAGGCTGATGGGGAACAGGAGGGAAAGGGAGACTTACACACAAGGAGACTGGTGTAGTAGGTCAGGACAATGAAGTAGTAAATTTCGAATTCACCAGTGTGGTGTTTTGACAAGTCTTCTGCTCCATTAGTGATGATAAACACTCAGCCATGTGCCCTTTTGTATGCTTTTTTAGTATATCATGCCTGCTCTGCGCAGGTAGACTTTGAGAGCTCCCAAAGACCATAGACTTAGATAAGATACGAAGGCACCCAAGTCAGGTTTGTTGTTGAACGAAGTACATTCATAGTTGTTGGGAGCCAGATGGCCTTTGAACCCCTATGCATTTGTACCTGTGATAATGGACGTGGCTTGATTAATAGTATGAATTTTACTATTGCTCCCTAGGCTGGCCAAAAAGTAAAATTAAGGTACTCCAGCATTTATAAACCAAAATAAACAATCTATAATACACACCTTGCATATTATTTTATGCATTAATGACACATTTGGTACCTCCTCTTGTACTTTCCTCCAAAACATTTACTACCTGTTATGCTTTTACTCTTGTTGTTTTAAATTTTTTTATTATGTACCAAATTAAAATGTTTTTTCACTGTTCTAATAAAATGTAATTTACATATTTTATGTGCTTCTAGCAGTGCTAGTAGTGCCAAAAAACACTAACTTGCAAGCAAACATTTGCTTTTAGCACGGCCTCTCTGTTACTCATAGTATAACTCTTGTTACTTTGGTTCAAGTACCAGGCCCTTGCTTCAGACTCGCTCTTTCTTTCTCTTATAAGTGGGACTGGCTAAATAAATTGACTGGTATTGTGAGCTAGGGAAGGCAATGGGGAGGGAGACATGGATCAGAACAGGAGTTGGGACAGGAGGGAACCAAGGTGAAGACTGGAACTGGGAGCAAGGGAAGGGAGGACAGAGTGAATGGGAGGAGACTGGGACTGAGTGGGGGGCAAGGTGAAGGAAGTGACAGGGTAAGAGTGAGAGATCTGATGAGGAGCTGGATGCAGAGCAAAAGTCAGACTGACTGGAAAAAGTGGTTCAGAGAGCTGGCAGGCAGGAGAGAACAGTGAGGTTGGATATGACGAGGGAAGGAGACTGGGAATGTGGTTGGAGGGGGTAGCTGGAGGCCAGGGTGGAGGAGAGAGGCAGCCTGTATGAGAAGCCAAGAGGAGAGAACTGGGCTGGCTGAGCAAGGAGGTTGGGACTAGGGTGAGAGAAGCCTTGAGGCATGGAGACTGGGAGCTGCAAAATGACGAGAATGAGATGGGAACAAGGAGGTAGGAGTGAGGACACAACAGGACTGGAACAGGCTGACGCAGGGGCCGTGCTTGGGGGAAATAAACAGAAGCACCCAAACCCAGGAGAGCACACTTCCCATTAGAGCCTGGAATGGAAAGCAAAATCCTTGAGTCTCATCATTCCTCTGCTGTCAGCAAATATGTGTGAAACCTACTGGAAAAGTTTTCCTGTTACCCATCTACGCTGGTCAACATAACGGATGACAACCTAAGTTTCTGCTCAGCTTTGCCACAGTGAGGAGAGACACTTCTCCCTCCTACCCAGGTGCTGACAGGGCAAGGGAGAGCTGGGGGAAGTCTTCTATCCCTGCCATAGCCCTGGGACAGCCTGCATCCCAAACCCCACATCCCTGGCCCCACCCCAGAGCCTCCTAGGTGGAGCCCCCAACTGTCTGCCCCAGCCTTGAGTCCCCTCCCACACTCCAAGCCCCTTGGCTTCACCCCTGTCACATGAATTTTGTTATATACATCAATATGGTGCACACAACAAAAATTCATTCTGCACAGGCATGGGAAATAATTAGATGGAACGCGATCTACTACTGCTATCAGTTACTTTTGTTAACTCAAATGGAAGAGGCCTGGGTGATGGAAGGAATGAGGCAGGGATTGCTTAAGACCATGAGTGTTTCCTTTCTCTTCTTGAAATCCCCTTCCCATACCTTCCAACTTCTGCAACAAATGAAGCAAAGTCTGACAGACAAAAGCCTTCTTCGCTACACAGTCACAGTGCATCTCCAGACCAAATCTATCCTGTGCTCTGAATAAGGCAGGGTCTAGTGGGAAAAATAGTATGTGATCATGTTATTAAACACTGTATCATAATACAAATGCACAAAGGGCTTGCATGGAAAACCTAACTCCAGGATGTCCTGACTTTTGGAGATTTTTAAACTGACATCTTTTAGGCTTGTCTTTGCAACCTTAATTTTTTTTTAGTGTGTAAAAGGATAAGGGCATTCTTTGAGGGTCAGCAGCAGTGGCAAAAATTAGAATTTGTCTCAAGCAGATTCAACTACTATCTTAACAGTACTGCAGTGGTGCCATACATTACAGTGGGAAGTTTGGCACACTTAGAAAACATTACATTCTGTCTAAATTACAGGCCCACATTCTCAGCTGATAACTCCGTGCAGCACTATTGACTCGAATTAACCAGTGCTTACTGGCATTGGCCGTGACAATCTGATCCATTACAAAGACACATCCTTTAGGACTCTCAGTTGTTTCTTTGTACCATTTGTGATCATGATCATTATAGAGGTTAAGTGTAAGATAAAATGTGTTTTGCTGTCATTTCAGGTACCATATGCTATATTTGTAGATAGTTGGGTTAGCATTTGAAAAGCCCCTTTCCTTCTCTGATTTCTCCCTGAAAATAAATGAATTAGAAAAGGAGGAAGAGAAGAAAAGGAGGAAAGAATTCCAGTGCCCAGGGCAATTCAGATATTTCAAAAGCAAGAATGATCATTTACGAAAAGCCAGTACATGAGGTTAATGTCCCATGGGATTAAACTGTACCTCTCTTGTTTTTCTTCACTACTGCTGTTTTGCTTGGAAGGTGGTCTTCAGTAAATACTGCAATTCCAGAGATATCATGGACCTTTTCTGCATTGCAACTGGGTTACCACGGTAGGTATCACTTGATACATTTGGCAAAGGCTAACATACCTTTTAACCTTGGTTCCTTCCCTCTTCAGAGCAATTCAGCAATGAGCCCAAAATAGAACTCGCACCTAACAATCCCTGAATTTTGGGAAGCAGAGAAAATATTTCAAAATCCAGATCTGAATTTTGCATTTCTCAAGTTACAGTATGTGGGAAGCAGAAACTGGGGTAACGGTATTCATGCATAATGCATAAATAGAAGAGAGATTAATGCTCAGATATCACAATATTGGTTAGGAGAATAGAATAGAATAGTATTTTGAAAAATTGTTCACTCCAGACTACCAATTTGGGGCACTGTCAAATAGAACGATACCAATATTGTTCAAGATTCCATCCAAACACAGAGCACTCACTGGAATTTTGCACAAGTGGAACAAATAAAAATGTCATTGAGTCCCATGTTCCAGGCCATTTCCTCCTTTAATTGGGTTATTTTTGAGGAAGGGAGGGTGGGTTCTAAAAATTCCATGAGTTTCCACGCCTGGAGTTTCTTGTTAATTCTTCCATTTGCGATAGAGTTTGATGTTTCTAATCTCCACAAAATGAATTGGCCTGGAGGTTTCACCCAAGAATCTAGGTGGAGAATGGGCCAGAAGACCTTTTGTCTATGCACTCATGGCCAGTTCCCACTGCTCCCTGGATTATCACAGAACCTTCTAAAAGGGGTATGCAGAGAGGAGTCTGATGTTCCTTAGATGTACACACCCATGGTACCAAAACCCAAGAAAAACAACAACAAAGAGCTATTGAGTGTGGCTAACTGTGTATCTGAGGAATCCTACTGACTATTATTAACATAAAACTCTGGGATGGAATCCAATCAGCTTTGGTGTTTACCTTTACTATTACAGCTCCTTTGATATTGGAGGGATCAATAATTAGCATTTGCTTGTGATGTCAAACACTTCCACTGTCACCCAGAAAACCTTGTTTAACAACATAAGCCATTCATGAACAATATTAGGCAGGTTTAGTTAAACAGATTGGGTTATGGTTTGTTTTAAATAAGGCCCCACAAAGGGAAGCTGAGGTTTCACTAATTTCAGACAAGCTTCTGGTGAGTGCACTAAGTCTGTGATGCCAAAACTAATATTCAGATATTGCCCTCCTTTCAATACTTGCCGTTGCTGTTGATGTTTTTGCTTTAGTTTGTTTGGATTTTTTGTTTGTTTTTGTGAAGGAACTTGTTTAACAATTTCAGAATTTCCTTTCATAAAAGAAGTGAATAGTAACACTGCTTGTTGCTTGGAGGGGGTTGGATTTTGTATGTATTTTCTCAAGATAAGTATTGAATATTGATTTTTAACTTGGTCTATATATATATATATATATATATATATATATATATATAATATATACTCTGCCAAGTCAATAAATCACAATAGCTCTTCAGTGGAAGTCAGTATCTGATTATTCAACAGAACAGCAAATGCAATTTATAGGGAGCAAAAAGTTTCCTTTGGGAACAGACAAGACAAGTTGCATTGTAATCACAAATCTCTCTTGAGGTTGAGCTATAGAGAACATAGCCATTAGGGGCCTAATTCTCCACTGCTTTGCCTCTGTGCAGTCATCTATATCAGTGCAGAGTGATGCAATATGGTACCTAGTCAGAATGGGAGTGTTTTAATCCTGCTTCGTCAGTTATACCAAGGTGTGAGGCAGCGCAGAATCAGCACCATCGTTTTCTACGTTAAATAAACCTCTTTAATTCGTGTCTTTCAGGAACTCAACTATCTCCCTTTTGACAGCTGATAATTGCATGGTATCCATCGATCCAACAATGCCAGCAAACTCAGAACGGTAAGCCTCAGGAGGGCCTGATCCTATAAGATAGAGAGAAGCCCAGGGGAAAGGGTTTGCTTAGTCACAAACACCTTTCCTGGGCTAAGTGTCAGCAGAAGTTGGGCACAAGTTTATAACACTAAAATCTCTTTGGTTTGTAATTTTATCTGTTATTAAAGTAAGCAGAGATATCTGAGAAAAAAAAACTACTGCACATATGTATTTCATGCAGAACATCTGTTTTCAACCCACTGTGTTTACTCCAAAGGCTCCCAGCTGCTGTAATTCACAGAATTCTTTATTTCTCTGTTAGAACTTCAGCATGCCATTATTTGTAAACAGGAGATCCCAGCTTTTATGGGGCATGGATTCATATACATGCTGCTCCAAACCCTATACTGCTCTAAACCAATGGTTCTCAAACTTTTTGGGCTACGGCCCACCCCACTCATCACAAACCTTTCTGCAGACCACCAGCCAACCACCCATGATGACAAAATGGGTGCAGGAGCAGATTGGGGGTGGGGGATATGGGAGGGAGGGAGGGTGGGATTGGGATGTGGGGTCTTGGCAGGAGGAGGGTGCAGGCGGGAATGGGAGGTGCTTACCTAGCTCTGTGCCTCCTACCGCTCCCAGGCAGTGCCTCCCACTGGCCATGATTCCAGCCAACAGAAGCAGCAGGGAAAGCCTCCAGACAAGTGATTTATTGTGCTGCTGTTCCCCCAGCTGGGCCGTGGGGAACAACGTGACAGCACGTGGAGCCACTTCCTCCCCCTGAAAGCCAAATCCAACCCTCCCCCTGCTTTGGGAAGCTGGCGCACCACCTTTGGTGGGGAGGGGCAAAGCTGGAACACCTGTACAGGCTCCCCACTGCAGGGGAGAGGTGAGTCGCAAGCCCATGGCCCACCTGCAAGATGATCAGTGGTCCATGGACCACACTTTGAGAACCACTGCTCTAAACCCAATTTAGTTTCTGTTCCCTGGCTTTTCACAGCTTGCTCTGCCTTGCTATTTCTCTCTCTCTCTCAATCCCCCAGTCATAAACCAGGACCCCACTGTGCTAGGCACTGTACAAACAGAACAAAAAAGACTATTCCTGCCACATAGAACTAACTTCTTCCCATGGAGAATTTCCTTGATTCCTCTGTTTCCAAGCCAACCTGACTCTCCTGAAAGGGAAGAGATTTTTGCTGTACTTGCTATGTGACAATGGTGTGTTCTGGTGGCACTAAAGTAACTTGACAAAGTCCTTTATTACCGTGCAGTGGCAAATCGGAAGGTGGTAAATACATAGAAAGTGCAAGTTCTTTATTTCCATGGTAAATTTTCAACCCACAAATTTAAAATGGGCTCACAATGCATTGATATACATCCTCCCACTCCTCAAGGCACGTACACCAGGAACCATGAAGCTTTTTCGGTGTCATTGTAACAATCCCTTTTTGATATTTTGCAGTACTCCATATAAAGTGAGACCTGTGGCCAGTGGACAGATGTCAGGTAACACACTTTTATTTTAGCCATATTTACTGAAACACCTTTGACTGAGCCAGTGAGCTTGGATTAAAAAAATCTGGAAAATGTGTTACTTGCTCACTCTCTAGCTATAATGAAAAAATATTGATCTGCTGTGGTTGAAGCTAAGCCATCAAGAACTGCAAAATATTTTAACTCCCCGTTTAAAATCAGCTGGTATTCAAGTTGGAAATATACCTGTGCACATGTAGCATGGCATTTTCATGTGTTCATCACTGGTCTAACTCTGCTATGTGTGTATATATCATTCTTTGCTTGCCTCTTCTACAAAAAATGGACTGATCCTCATTTGGTGTTCCTAAGTGCGGTTCTGCAGTCAAGCTACACTGATTTACACTGCTTAAGAATCTGACCCAATGGCTTCAGGAGGTTTGGCTTTATTTTCCATAAAGTTCACTTTGTATTTTTACCTCTTTACACTTTCCCATAGCTCTGAGTTTGTCCTGCTGAGAGTGAAGGGAGGGAGGAATGTATGGCTTTGTGTAATGTATGGCTGGCCATTTTAATCGTGTCTGTGGTTTCTTGCTTCATTTTATGAAGTAGGGATTCCCAAAGATCTAAGCTGAAATGGCTGGAAACTCCCAGTGGATTAGTAGCTGAAGCAGGCAGGCAGTATCTGTTTTGGAAAAAGGAAGCAAATAGGACTGTATGCAAGGAAATTAATGTTTCTTTAATTTCTGTTTCTCATGTACATTGGTTGCCTTTAATTTTAAACATTCCTGGCCTTTTGCAGAGGATAAAAATTATTGAGTGGAAAATCCATTTTTTTTTTTTTTTTTGGTAAAATTGCTCATTTCTAGGGTCACAGCAGTTCCCACAAGGAGTGTAGCTAGCAATACTCTTTTCACTGCTCTCTGACATTGCTGGAAAACAGTGAAATATGGGTACGTGAAGCAAAGAAGATCATGAAAGATTAGACTGGAAAGTTTGACCCTTAGTAAGTAGAATATACAAGCCGAATCTTCACCAGAGGGAGCCTTGATCTACTACAAAGTTAGATCAGTGTAAGCCATTTTCCACTGACCTAGATGTGCATCTGTCTACATTTAAATTTGTCTTCCCCTCCCCCAATGTAAGTGCTCCATTACAACAACGCCAATACACTGCCTCCCCAAGAAGCACTGAGCCATGGTTGATGTACAGAAGTCAATGCTGTGCAAGCATAGACACTGAGTTACCTGTGTTGACCCTAACAGTCCTCCAGCAGCTGTCCCACAATCCTGACACTGACTGCTCTGGTCTCGGTGTGATCTCCACTGCCCAGGAGTCACAGAGACCAGAAGGCCTCCCTTCCCTTTAACGACCCATGAATTTGTGAAATGCCTTTTCCTGATTGCCCAGCTTAGTGAGCATACCTGGGGCGGTCCACTGTTGTGCACAACTGTCCAGCTGTCCATGCTAACTACACATTCCAGATGTGCTTGAGCTTGGAGTAGGCTGGAGATACTGGATCTCCTGGGCCTGTGGGGAGAAGAGGCTGTGCAAGCACAGCTATGTACCAGCCATAGAAACGTGAACATCTATGAGCAGATTGCATGGGGGAATCAGGAAAAGGGGTACAGCAGGACCAGCAGTGAGGCAGGGTGAAAGCAAAGGAACTGTGTCAGGCATAGCAGAAGGTTCAGGAGGCCAACAGTGGATCTGGTGCCAAGCCATGATCCTGCTGCTTTTACATAGAGCTGTGTGCCATACTTAGGGCAAACCCATCACCATGGATACTTCCAGGCACCCTGAGCCACTGGTCCCTGATCAGAATGGTGAAGAAGATGAGGATGGGAGACAAGCAACTGGGGAGGGTCCAGCTATGCCAGGACCTGGTTGAGACTCCACCACATCTAGTCAATCCTGGCAACCAGTGGAAAGGTAGGATTTTTGGGTTCATGTATAAATTTATTTCCTGTTAAAGTGATGGCACCCCCAACTTAACAGGGCACAGTTATTAATTTTGCATTATTTTACTCCTACTAGAAGAGGTAGCAGTACACAAAAAGAAGTAGTTTTGTTGTCTATTTTTCATTCCCCTGTAGGGCTAGGCCAGGTGGGAGCCATGAGGAGAAATTTATGTACACAGGGATGTCCCTGGGATCCTTCTGAGACATCTCAATGAAACTTTCATGGAGGTACTTCACAGTCCTTTCTTGAAGGTTTCTAGGGATGGCAGCCTTCCTTCTTCCTCCATGGTAGGACACTTTCCCATACCAGTCTGCGGTAACTTCGGCAGGCCATTGTAGTTCACAGGCTAGCAGCCTACAAGTCTGGCCAAATTTGGGTCACCAGCAGCAGCTGTGCCCTTTGTTACCCTTAGGGTAAAATAACACCATCTGTGGAAAATGGTGCCCGTCTTCAGGGCCGCTACCCTATGCTTATAGTTTCATGCAGCTGAGCAAGACCTGGCTCACTTCCCTTACCCCTAGCAAGCCTTTTTCATCACTGCTGGTCCTGTGAGTGCTGCCATACACAAGCACTCCAAAGCAGAAGTGTCAATGGGTGTGACTTGCTGAACACTTTGGGGGAGCAAGGGAAAGGAGTTCTGAATCTTAACTTTTGCTTTCTGTTGTGATTATACTGACAAGGGTACGTCTGTTTTTTCTCTGTAGTTGTTGCTGTTGTGGCCTTAAGGGGTTCCCCTTCGCACCTGTGGAATGCCTGAGCCAGATGAGGAGAAGGAAGAGGGTTTGGGATGACGTGTTAAGTGAGATCCTGCATCAGGTTGGGAGCAGAGGACCTGGAAGGTGAACCTTGCAGGCAATCTTGAGAAGAAAAACATGGGCCAGAGAAAGGCACAGTATTCCCAGCAGGAAAAGGGAAGAGAGGTGCATCAGGACATAACGGGGGTTTTCTGGCAGCAAACACAGATGCTGCAGACTCTTGTGGGCCTACAGATTCAATAGCCCTGGAGTCATTTCCCTTTGCAGTTTATGGTGAACTCCATTCAAGCACTTCCCTGCAGTCCTTCTTCCCTCTTCCTCCCCTCCCCTCCAACATTCCACATGGCACCAGGGACCACAGCCCTACCACCTCAGGGGACATTAAGGACAACCATACCATCCACTGATCTATGAAGGTCATGGTAGCTGTACGTGTAGTACAAATGGATGTGAATGTTCTTTCCTCTGGATATATTCTGGTCTATTAATTTATTAAAGCTTTGCATGTATTTGCTTTTAAATTGCACATTTTTCTCTGCACTGGTTTTGTTACTGCATAAAATTCATTTATTTGGAACATCATTATCAGTTCATAACATACGCTGCTGAACTGTCTTGCAGCTCTGAAAGCACCCCCTTACTTGTTCAGCGTGACAACTCACAGGATTAGTGACAAACATGCATAGTGCGCACAAAATTAATAGGTACACTAACAGTGTTATATGCCTATATGGCACCAAACACTACACAATTTCTAACTGGCCCCCAGAGCTGTCTCATCCATTGGACAGTTTGGGGCAGCCACCCCAGGCCCTGCACTTTGTGGGAGGAGATTACTGGGGGAGGGGCCTGTTTAAATTCAACAGATAGATGCTTCACCCTCCACTCCAGCAGCAGCTCTCTCCCACCCCCCTCCCCATACACACACACACACTTTGCTTTACAGCTATTATGCAGGGCACAGCAGGCACTTATAGCTGTTGGGAAGTTTTTCTAACTGAATTCCAGTCTTGTGAGTAAACACCACCTCAGTCTACCAAAAGCACATTCAACTGTCATTCTGCACTTGCTGTGCCAGTAGTTGTGAATCAGTACAAGCACTCCTGATGGTTACCACACAGCACCAACTCAAGGAGACAAGTATGCATGCACCTGCATATACTAACTGCAGCAGCTTTACTCTGACATAACTTGCATCAACCATTTGTAGTGTAGACATGGCATAAAGATGTGATGCACAGGAGTACTGGTAATAGGCCAGTCTTTCTGTCCTGGCCTTTGTCACGTGGATCAGGACTGCGGAAGATTATTTACCCCAGTTATATGATAGGGGCAGTCTCCATTAACTCCAGTGAGTACTGGTGTATAGCAAGTAACAGATTTCTGCGGTATAAAGACAGTGGTCTCATTCCTGAAGCTAAAATGGTCTTAGGAGTCAGAGATTCAAGACAATAGTGTTGCAACAACTAAAGTTCAAGCACTTTGTAATATGGTAAATGCCAGTTAAATTATGCTGAAGATCAACTCCTCCAGAATTCCAGGCCTTGAGGAAAATAATCAAAATTCCTCTCTAGCATTTTCTGCTGGAGGCCTGTCATTGCATAGGTCAGGGGTTCTTAACCAGTGAGGTGTGCCTCCCCAGGGGAGGTGTGAAGTGGATACAGGGGAGGTGCCTCCCAGAAAATGTATCGCAATTGCCTTCTCACTGGATAAAATTTTAAAGTTTAGATTTCTTCATAATTAATATTATGAATTAAAATGATAAACATTAATTTCTTATTAATATCTAGAGATCAGCACACTACAATAGCAGTGCAAATCAATCAGGCCTATGTGACGACACACTACAACAACAGTACGCGAGCATTGCTGACTTTCATCTTCAAATATTACATAAATTTGTTAGAAAAAGGTTCTAAGTAAAAACTTCATATTATTCATTTAGGCAGTGTAACGGGGTTCACTCACACCACAGCACCACCAGCTGTTGGACTTGGGAATTAGCTCGGACGGCTGCGTCCAGCTGGTTCGCCAGGTCCCAGGGTTCAGGCAGGCCTCAGGGTTCGAGCCGGGCCTTCAGCTCAGGCCAGTCCTCCAAATCGCCAGGCACCAGTAGAGCCTTGGGTTCCTCTAGGTCAGAGGGTAGCCCTGCTGGCTGGCTTGGCCAGGCCTCGGCAGCTCAGGCAGGGAAGCCTTCGCTGGCCTGAGGGAAGGCGGCTGTGGGAGGCCCAGGCCAAGTCTCAGCCTCATCAGCCAGGGGCTCTGGGCAGGCCTCTGTCTCCCGCAGAGGCTGGGCCCCAACTGAGCTCCCTGGCAGAGTTCTTATAGTCCTAGCCACGCCCCTTAGCTTCCTGTCAGGTGAGGGGGCGGGGCTAGGCTGTGCACAAAATGGCTCCCGGGTTGGGGGGGGGGGGGGTGTGTGTGTGAACATGAAGTTCACTTTCAGGGGAGGTGTGAAGGTAAAAAGGTTAAGAACCCCTGGCTTAGATGCACTCTGAGCTTTCCCTAGTCCCACTGTCACTAGCTCAGACAGGCCCTTCAGAAAAGTATAACAAAGTAACCTCAGGACCAAATTTGGACTATATATTGAAAAGCAAAGAGATCAATAGCCTATTTGTCTTATCAAATGGAATGAGATCTAGGCCAACACACAGGGTGATCAATTTATTCACGACTTCCTTCTAAAGAGCCTCAGCATTAGGAATGGCTACCGTGCATTTCATTGTCTGTTGACCAGGTAAAGGGCGAACAGTTCATCTTTGCCTCCAACTTCCTTTGCCTTTTATTTGCCTTTTCAATTAGCTAGTTATCAACCATTCCTATGGAAGAAAGCCACTGATTCTTCCCCAGAGATACCAGCATGAATTGGTAGAATTGGATCTGCCCAAGTTAATGTAGCTCCCTAAAAGGAGACCTGTGTGCAAAGTTATTTAAATGCCCATCTTGCTGACTGATGAGCTCATTGATGATTTACAAGTCTCGAGGTGAGACTCACAGATTTTTTTGAATGGTTATGTATGGACAGTATCTTCCTTGTACAGGTTGAACTTATCTCAACTGGGACTCCCTGGTCAGGTAACATCCGGGGTGTGGCAGGACCATGGATTTCGCTGGACCAGAGAGACCTGGTGGAGGGCCAGAGGCAGGAGCACTGCGGGGGCTGGGAACCCAGCGAGGCTGGCTGCAGGGAGGTCAGCAGCTGGGAGCCCTGCTGTAGGAGTCCGCTGAGCTGGTGGTAGGGCAGGCAGAATGCCAGCAGGCTCCAGCGGGGCAGCGGTCTGCTGCAGTGGGGCCAGAAGCCCTGTCAGTGGGACTGGGGGCTGCAGCAGCAGGGCTGACAGAGCTAGGATCCCCAGCAGCGGAGACGGTGCTGCCCTGGCAGCCCTGGCAGGATCAGGAACGCCGGCGACCAAGCAGCAGTCTGCTGCAGGGGTGGGTGGTGGGAGTCCTGGTTAGAAGACTGTGGGCTGGTGGGGCTGGTGCTGCTGCAGCAGAGCTGGCGGGACAGGAGCACCAGCGGCGGGGCAGTGGTCTGCCACAGCAAAGCTAAGAGCCCCCGTAGTGGGACCATGGGCTGACATAGCAGGGCTGATCACATGTGGGGAGCCCACCAGGAGGCCAGGCCAGAAGCAGAGCCGGGCTGGGGGGCCGGTGGCAGGGGGAAGAAATGACCTCCCCTGGTCTGGCAAAATCCCTCATTGGGGACCACTCAGGTCCTGAGGGTGCTGGACCAGGGAGTTCCAAACTATACCTATTTGTTATTTGAGAAGTGACAGAAACATGTCACAATGGCTAAATCTACATAAATGATCTATTTTTGTTTGGGAGCCAAGATCATTCTTAAAACTTACGCAAGGGTATGTCTACACTACAAAGTTAATTCGAAATAACAGCAGTTATTTTGAATTAACTTTAATAGTGTCTACACAGGCAAACCGCTATTTCAAAATAAATTCGAAATAGTGGAGCCCTTATTTCGAATTTGGTAAACGTCATTCTTCGAGGAGTAACACCAAATTCAAAATAGCTATTTCGAATTAAGTGCTGTGTAGACACTTAATTCGAAATAGGGGGCCTCCAGCCCTTCCCAGGGAGCCCTGGTGGCCACTCTGGGCACAACCAGGAAAACTTACTCTCCTCTCCCCCAGCCCCGGAGCCATTAAAGGGGTAGACCGTGGCCACAGTGCCTGTGCCAGCACCAAGCCTTCCAGCACACAGCCAGCAATGGCCACCGGGCCCCCTGACCCAGTGGCCCCAAAACATGAGCCAGCAAGTCACTGGCAGCCAGCCCTCCACCGCTCCCCAGGAGCAGTCTGCCAGCTCCCAGGAGCCTGATGGGCTGGAGAAGGCAGGCGCCTTCCTGGTCCAGGGTGGAGATCGTGGACCTTATTCAGGTTTGGGGGGGATGCCCCCAACGTCCATGATCTCTCCACTAGACGGAGGAATGCGGCCGTCTATGGCAGGATAGCTGCCAACCTGGCCACCAAAGGCCACATGCGAACCCAGGAGCAGGTTTGCATGAAAATCAAGTTGGTCCAGCGAGACCCCCAACCCTGAGCTTCCCCTCCCCCTTCTTCCCCTTGCTTCTCCCTTCCAGCTCCCTTCTCCCAGGTTTCCCCCTCCCCTCTTCCACCCTCTCTCTTCCCCTCTCCCACCTCCTTTTCCCAGTCTCCCCAGAGGTTCATCCCCCCCAGTTTTGTTCAATAAACCCAGTTTCTGTTTTTGAACATACGTGTCTTTTATTTGACATCGGGAAGGGGGGCTAGGGAGGGGTAAGTGGAAGGATGTGAGGGAGGAATGGGGCACGAGCCCCCAGTGGGGAGGACCGGGGAGGCTCTGAGGGCTCCTCAGGGTGGACGCTCTCCCTCAGGGCCTCCTGGAATCTGACAGCCCCCCCGATGGACCCCCCAGATGGCAGCCTGCAGCAAGTGCAGCCGGGCTGATGGCAACGACCCCACAAGACACACCGGCATGCCCAGGGGTAGCTCTGGCTCCATGTGGCCGAGTGCTGTGGTGTCCCGAATGCGGGCACTCAGGGCACTCCAAGACAGGACTGCTTTGCTGTCCCTCATCGAGGTAAACAAGCAAGCGGGGAACCCTGAGAACTGTCTGTTCAGGGTGGGGGTAGGGTCCCTTTAAGCACAGAGCTCAGTTAGCCTCAGGCAGCAGCCCCACACACTAAGTCCTAACCTGATGCCCTGCCGGCACTGGTTCCAGCCAGCCTTAACTTCAGTTCAGGGTCCGCTCAGTGTGGACGTGCTATTTTGAAATAGCAAAATGCTATTTCGGAATAGGTTTTGTGTGTAGATGCGTTATTTCAAATTAGCTTAATTCGAATTAACTATTTCTAATTAAGTTAATTCGAAATAGCACTGTAGTGTAGACATACCCAAAGAGAGTGACATGCTCCTTCTAAACTATGTCATCAGCAAAAAGGTCTCTATCCTGCAAATCTGTTCCCGACATAACTTACTGACACAATTAGCCCATGGGCTGGACTATGATCTCAGGTACATGAATGTCAGTCCAACAGCTGCTACTGTAACTTGCAAAGAGATTACTCATCTGAGTAAGGATCTGCAAGTTTCTGCCCTAAATAACCCATGGAACAATCTTAGCTGATTAATAGCAATGGATTGGGGGTCAGAATTAGAGCTGGCTACAAAACAAGAATTCCATTTTGTGAAAAATGTCAAGCTTTTAGATTTTTTTTTCTGTAGCAGAACAAAACCATGACCTCTTAATTTTTTTCAGAGAGGGCGCACTGGAGACCCCAGAATAACATAGTGGTTAGGGCGCTCTCCTGATATGTGGGACATGCAGGTTTAAACCTGTGCTCTACCTGAGTCTCTGGTCCTGAGATCATTTAATCAGTTCTGCAAAGTCCAATAGGAGAAATTGAGACTGACTCTAAAGTCCAGAGGTTGGACACTTACCTGGGATATGAGCAGCATCTTTGCCTGCTTCAGAACAGGCATTTGAACCTGGATCTTTCTCATTCCAGGCAAGGGCGCAAAGCAACTGACTATTGTGTGGAGGGTTTCTTTTGGTCCCAGAAATTCAGGCTAAGACCTCAGCAACATTCCCAGAACAAAGACTTGCAAAACCAACACATTTCCTGGGAAAGCCTTGGTTTTCGTGAATTGGTATGTCCAATGAAAAACCATTTTGTAAAAAAAATCCCAACCAACCCTCGTTATGCCCACGTCTAAGGCTTTTTCTTCTTCAAATCTTTTACATTTGGAAGGACTATCCTCCTTATCAAAACAAAACGCTCAAAATAGATCTGGACTGTGAGCTGGGCAGAAGCACCAGCTCACATAGATGTGTAAGAATGGAACCAGTGGGCAGAAATTATCCAGCCTGATTCTGGACCTTATGGTGGGTATGTCTACACTACAGCGTTAATTCGAGTTATCTTAATTCGAAATAGTTAATCCGAATTAAGCTAATTCGAATTAATACATCTACACACAAATGCAATTCAAATTAGCGTTTTGCTAATTCGAAATACCGCGTCCGCACTGAGTGGACACTAATTCGGATTTAAGGCTGGCTGGAACCAGGTCAGGGGTAGGGCATCAGGTCAGGAGTGTCTTTGTGTGGCTATTGCCTGAGGCTATCTGAGGCTTGTGCTTAAAGGGACACACACACACACATACACCCAGGCGGCCAGTTCCCAGGTGTCCCTGCTTGCTTGCCTGCCTCACTGAGGGACAGCAAAGCATTTGTGTCTCGGAGTGCTCTGGTTGCCCTCACTCGGGACACCACAGCACTCTGCAACATGGAGCCAGAGCTGCCCCTGGGCACTCTGGTGCTTCTCGTGAACATGTTGCTGCGAGCCTGGCAGCACTTTCTGCAGGCTGCCATCCGGGAGGTCCATCAGGGGGCTGTCAGTATCCAGGAGGCCCTGTGGGAGAGCTTCCACCCTGAGGAGTACTAAGAGCCTCCCTGGTCTGCCCCACTGTGCCTCATTCCTCCCTCACGTCCTTCCACTTACCCCTCCCCCCAACCCTGCTTCCTGATGTCAAATAAAATACCCGTATTTTCATGAACACAAACTCTCTTTATTTAACAAAACTGGCGGGAGGGGTAAGCATTGAGGTGGTAAAGTTTGCAGATGATACCAAACTGTTTAGGATAGTCAAGACAGAAGCAGACTGTGAGGGACTCCAAGAAGATCTCACCATACTGAGTGATTGGGCAACAAAATGGCAAATGAAATTTAATGTGGATAAGTGTAAAGTAATGCACATCGGGAAAAATAACCCCAACTATACATACAGTATGATGGGGGCTAATTTGGCTATGACAAATCAGGAAAGAGATCTTGGAGTTATCGTGGACAGTTCGCTGAAAATTTCCACAGTGTGTGCAGCAGCAGTCAAAAAGGCAAATAGGATGCTAGGAATTATTAAGAAAGGGATAGAAAATAAGACCCAGAATATCTTACTGCCCCTGTATAAAACTATGGTACGCCCACATCTTGAATACTGTGTACAGATGTGGTCTCCTCACCTCAAAAAAGATATTTTGGCCTTGGAAAGGGTTCAGAAAAGGGCAACTAAAATGATTAGGGGTTTGGAACGGGTCCCATATGAGGAGAGGTTAAAGCGACTGGGACTTTTCAGTTTAGAAAAGAGGAGACTGAGGGGGGATATGATAGAGGTATATAAAATCATGAGTGGTGTGGAGAGGGCCGATAAAGAGAAGTTATTTATTAGTTCCCTAAATAGAAGAACTAGAGGACACCAAATGAAATTAATGGGTAGCAGGTTTAAAACTAATAAAAGAAAGTTCTTCTTCACACAGCGTGTAGTCAGCCTGTGGAACTCCTTGCCAGAGGAGGCTGTGAAGGCTAGAACTATAATAGAGTTTAAAGAGAAGCTAGATAATTTCATGGAGGTTAGGTCCATAAAAGGCTATTAACCAGGGGATAAAATGGTGTCCTTGGCCTCTGTTTGTCAGAGGCTGGAGAGGGATGGCAGGAGACAAATCGCTTGATCATTGTCTTCGGTCCACCCTCTCTGGGGCACCTGGTGCTGGCCACTGTCGGCAGACAGGATACTGGGCTAGATGGACCTTTGGTCTGACCCAGTACGGCTATTCTTATGTTCTTATGAGGGGGGGATGAAACTCTGGTGAGACTGGCGAAAGGAGGCGGGAGAGAGGATGAGAGAGGGTGGGAGAGGGGAGGGGAAACCTGGGAGGAGAGAGCTGGAAGGGGGAAGCAAGACGAAGAAGGGGGAGGGGAAGCTCAGGGCTCAGGGTTGGGGGTCTCACCGGACCACCTTGATTTTCATGTGAACCTGCTCCTGGGATTGCATGTGGCCTTTGGTGGCCAGGTTGGCAGCTATCCTGCCATAGACAGCCACGTTCCTCCATCTAGTACGGAGATCATGAACGTTGGGGGCATCTCCCCCCCAAACCTGAGTAAGGTCCACCCTGATCTCTGCCCTAGACCAGGAAGGCGCCCGCCTTCTCCGGGCTCTGGCAGGCTTCTGGGAACTGGCAGACTGCTCCTGGGGAGCGGCGGACGGCTGGCTGCCAGTGACTTGCTGGCTCATGTTTTGGGGCCACTGGGTCAGGGGCAGTGACTGCTGGCTCTGGGCCGGCAGGCTTGGAGCTGGCACAGGCACTGTGGAAATAGTCTACCCCTTTAAGGGCTCTGGGGAGGGAGAGGAGTGTTCTTGCTTGAGGCTGGAGTGGCCACCAGGGCACCCTGGGAAGGCTGGAGGCCCCCTATTTCGAAATAAGTGTCTACACAGCACTTATTTCGAAATAGCTAATTCGAGTTTGGTGTTACTCCTCGTAGAATGAGGTTTACCAAATTCGAATTAAGAGCCCTGCTATTTCAAATTTAATTCGAAATAATGGCTGTTACTTCGAATTAACTTTGATGTATAGACATACCCGGTGAGATTACCACAGGCCTAGCTTGGCCGCCTAGGGAAGTGCAGTAAGGTAAGCAACTCCTACCCTACCCCTTTTCCTGGCGCTTTGACGTGCCTAGGTTGCAATTTTGACTGTTTTTCAGGGGAACAGACACGGATTGCCTGCTGCTCCCCAATCCCCTTCCACTCCCCAGGAGCAAGCCAGTGGGAAGAGGTGGGAAATGGGAGGATCCCTGCTTCTGCCTCCCCATACTTGGCTGTAATAGCTGTGTGGGGCCAGAAGGTTGAGTAAAGGTCTCCACAAATAGAGCACAGTTACTTACTCCTCCTTCACCAGAGCAAAGGGTGAAGCAGGGTAGGAATGGTCACTCGTGCCATCTGGCACTGAGGGGTTATAGAATCCTAGGGTTGGAAGACACCTCAGGAGGTCATTGAGTCCAACCCCCCGCTAAAAGTGGGACCAATCCCAACTAAATGATCCCAGCCAGAGCTTTGTCAAGCTGGGACTTAAAAACCTCCAGGGATGGAGATTCCACTATCTCCCTAGGTAACCCATTCCAGTGCTTCACCACCCTCCTAGTGAAATATCCTGGTGGGATATAAGCCGTGTGTGTGTACGTGAGAGAGAAAGACCTAATCAGCCCAGCATATAGTCTTATTCTAATTTCTCCTGATTCTGGCAGAAAAATATGTGCATGGTGGCACGAGAGGTCTTTTGCAGCATTAATGAGCACCTCTTTTCTGACCAAATCAGACGAGTGCTAGAATTTGGCCTTTAAAGAAAAAGCAAAATCCTCCTCTCTGAGCCTATATTGCAGATCATATATCCACACTGTGGAAGCACTATGGAATATCGTGCACTCATTTGGGGATGAATTCCCATTGTTGTCATGCAAAAAGCCTTTCAGAGAGTTCTATATGCAGAGCAAATGCAGCATAAGCAACAGATAGCTGTAGAAAGAGTTGAATCTTGCCTATAAGCTGTGCAGCATTAGTTTACTGCAATATTATGTGTGTGTAAATCTTCTGATTTTTCTCTTGTAAAATGTTGGAGAGCAAAACAGAATTTCTTTGCAAATTGTATAACAACTTTGTCTTGCAAAACCATATCCATTTTTGTAAATGTGAATTTCAGAATGAGGATGATAATTATGTTTCATGTTTGTGTTCCAGTAGACTAGAGACCCTGATGAGGCCTGGGGCACCATTTTGCCATGCACTGTGCATACACATAAAGTCAGATTGTGATTCCATGATGCATATTGAGTAGAACCCTCTTTACACAAGGCATTGCAATGAATCACTGATCTCATAAGGCAGTACTCGGTTTGAGCACAATAACAGTCTGGCCCATAGGGAGAGCCATTCCCATCCCAAAAAAGCTAAATGGACACAACATACAAAGGATAGGAGAATGGGAGGGATATTATTATCCTCATTTTACAGATAGGGAACCGAGGCACAGAAGTGTAGCTCTTCCAGTCTAGATATTACAGCACCTAATTTTAACTGATTTCAGTGGGAACCAGGGTCCTAAATGCCTTTGAGGGGCTGAACCAGAGAGACTAAATGCTGTCTGCATCATTCCCAATTTTTAATTTAAAAAAAAATTATTTGCTGCAATAAGCAATTGTAGCATTCTTGCTTGAAATAGTGAAAAGAAATGGTGCTTTGTCCCTTTAAGAAGAGAGGAATTGACATCGTTAGTCATATATCTTTACTGCACTCTAGGGTTATAAAAACATACTTTTTTGTTTTGAAACTCATTTATTACATCTATAAACATTATGTTACAGTTGACTGTTCCGTGAATTAGAATGTCCTGGTACTCTTAGTGAGTTTTGACAGGCGGAGGGAGTGAAAGTGGAACATCTAGTTTTGTTACTGGGTTGGTTTTTAAAAGCAACTTGTCACTCTCTTATATGCCACAGCCATTGAAACAGATATGAGAAACATTGAATTCAGGGTACATAGGTTTCTGTGTTTATTCTTACTGCTGGACTTATAATGTTCCAGGCATTGTGTACGGTAAGCAAAGAAGAAGCTTTCCTGGTAATTTTTAAATAAGAAGTATTACTTGTTTTGTTTCAGCTCTTTGATTTTCAACAGCAGTTAAAACCCTTTCTGAGATAACTGTGAACTATTTCCTGTAAGGGAACCAATCTTTTTATTTGCTCTTTGGGTCACTGAACCTGGGAACTGAATAAAATAAAAACACAACAGAGCATGAATTAGATCCTAAACTGTCAGAATAGTACTGTGCGCTTGATCCTTTTTAGAGGTGCAGTCATGTGGTAGTCAAATCATTTGGAAAATAAAAGCAAATGTTTCTGACAAGTATTACTGATGTCTCTCATAATTAATTGTAATATTTTGAGAAGTAGCCTAGTAGTAATGGATGCTCTCAAAGGAAACAGAAGCTGTTGTAAAGAAATACATTTTAAATGTCAGGTATCTGTTTCTTATATGTGTATACAACTGATTGTTTTCCAAAACGTATTTTATATTATATGTGTGTTGTATTCATGGTACGTTTTAATGTATCAGAAAAGTACATGAAAAAGCTGTTAGAAATGCCAGTTGTTGTTTTTGCTTAAGGTATAAATTTGTGTCTGCCAATATATTAAAATATGTTTAAGACATATGAGAGACTTTAGAATACAAAATGTTTCTCTTGAATTTTCAAGAGAGATTGAGAGAAATATAGCATATTGCCACTGTGCTTCATTTGTGAAGGACGGGGGATTATAATTAGCACCATTTTGTCATTTTACTTTTTAGCCAAAAGAACCTATTCCTGAAAATCGAGGCTTTTGTTAAAGATGAACTTGCCTTTTCAAGCACTAATTGCACGGTCTTTTGGACAGTCTCAGTAAATAGCCTGGGGATTTAGTAGATAAAGGAGACATAACCTTACTCTGCTGAGCAGGTTTAATTGACACAACTGCTGGAGACAGAGACCTATCTACATTAGGACTTCTAGTGTTGCTAACAACAGTGCAGCTGAACCAGTGCTGGCAGTGGTGGGATTCTAACATTTTAATTCCCTACTATAGATATGGGTTAGGTTTCATTTTTCAGGGGAAAGTGCTAACTAAGGAAGTTTGTACTGCAAATGCCAATGTTCTCCCTCTCCTGTGGCTGCTTCACATTAGCACTTCATGCACTTAGATTTTTGTAAAGATTACCAACTTCCTAAAGTATACTAAGGATTTGTTTAACAAAGTCTTTTTTTTATAAATCAAATTAATATATTGCCATATAATATAAATTTAGTGGCCCTTATGCAGTCAAGATTCCAATTACTTCATTAGAAGCTTTTCCTGTGTAGAGGCCACTCCTGAGGGAATTCTGCACTGCTGCACATACACAGAATTTATGTGCCATTCAGAATGTTTTTTTCTCAGCAGAAAATGCATTCTGCTGAGAAGTGCTGTAATTATGCCTTTCACGCAGTAGGGGCCACTGTGTGCCGGAACAGACAGCAGCTACTTCCAGAATGGAAGCAGCCCCAGCTTTGAATAGGGAAGAGAAGAGTCTGTTCTTCACAGAGACCTGCCAATGGGACCAGGGTCATGGAGGATATGGGGGGGATGGATGGGCTGGTTCAGGAGGCTGGGGCTGCGTGCTTGGGTTGGCCTAGGGTCTTTCTGGCATGACTGAGGCTGCTCCTGCTAGCCCACCCACTTACACAGCTGAGAGTGCTTGGGTCAGCTAGCTGGCCAGCAGTCTGGGGCTGGCCTAGAGCTCCTCCAGCAGTGGGGGGAAGGGGTCTTGGGGTTCCAGCTAGCTCAGGGCTTTTCTAGATGCAAGAGAGGGGAGTACAGTGAGGATCTGGGGTTCTGGCCAGCCCAGGGCTTCTCTGGTTGGGGGGAGGGAAGGTCTCAGAGCTCTGGCTATGGGGGTGAAGACAGGGCTTGGGAACCAGCCTCCCCAAAGCAGGGGTCCACCCACCACCAATGCCTTGTGGGAATCAGGGGTAACTGTGGCAGTGAGAGAGAGGGAAATAATTGCTGGGAAGGAGCCTGGGTGTGGACTTGATGAGTTGTTGGGTATGGACGGGAGACGTACAGAACAGGTATTTTCGTGTGGGGAGGAATGGATTTCTAGGGAGCCTTCGCCTGCAGACTCTGGCTGACCCCAGCTGACTCCTTATCTCTTTCATTATGTCAGGCATATCTGAACCTACCCCAGGTGTCCCTGCACCCCTGCTCAGCCAGCTCCCCATGTGACTGTGCACCCCCATTCCCACTCAGCCCCCACCCAGTCTGTGCCCTCCACTAGTCCTCTGAACTTCAATCTGTGACCCTTGCAGCAGCCCCCATGTGCCACATGCTATCCATCCCCCCCATATCCTCCATGACCCTGGTCCCATTGGCAGGTCTCTGTGAAGAACAGACTCTTCTCTTCCCTATTCAAAGCTGGGGCTGCTTCCATTCTGGAAGTAGCTGCTGTCTGTTCCGGCACACAGTGGCCCCTACTGCGTGAAAGGCATAATTACAGCACTTCTCAGCAGCCCTACTCTCCGATACCAGGCATTTAGTTGGTTCCAAGTGTGAAACTTACAGGGCTACTATTACATAACTCAGAGCAGGTCCTCCTCAGCTTACCCTCCCAGACTCAGTTAATTCTGAGTCCCAGAGCAATGTACCCCCAAAAGGGGAACAAAGGGTGCAGCATGGTGGAGAGGCTGCCCACAAGGGCTTCAGGGTCTTACTTTGATCCAAAAACTCAAGGACCATCACCAAAATCTCAGGTCTCTTATCTCTGGAAAACATTTGATGTATCCTTTTAACCACACTGGAAACCAGCTGCAACTTGTAATGAATTGACAACTCAATCACGTACCTGAGTTAGGTACCAAACACATTCCTACTTACCTCACTCTGGCTTGAAAGTGCTGTGAAAAGACAATAAGTTCTCTGGTCCTCTCCTAGTTGGCCCTTGGAAGGAAAAAATTCTTTCCTGACCCCCTAAACAGGAGGTCAGTTAGGCCTGCAACGTCTGTCAGGCCTGGTTCCCATTCCTAGTTCAGAATCGTAGGGCAGGGCTATATGTATGAGGTCCAAATAGTCTCCGCATGGCTTCCCATTCCAGGTTAAATCCTGGGAGCTAGGGAGTGCCGAGAAATCAGCACCCTTTTTCCCTCCAGCTGGCAATGGGTGCCAGAGGAGACTCCAAGGAAGAGGTCCTTCAGTGAGCAGATCCTTACTCACAGCTGGGACTGTCCCCCTTCTCTGATGGCTGCGCCAAGTTCCCCTACCTGTTGCAGCAGCTGGGTGGCATTTGCCAGGCCCTAACCTTGAAGTAATACATATATTGCCAGACTTCACTTCACTACCTTCTTCATCTGCGTCATGTACTATGTTGACCCATTATTTCTTTTTTTAGAGAAAGAGGAATTGTTCCAGAGTGTATTGACACAGATCGCTGAACTATTCTCAAGGTAAAAGCTTTACATCATTGTTATAAACTCAAGGTTCTGTTGCTTTTGTTGACACAAGCTGAGGCTTTCAAGGAGGCTCAAGAAGTGAGGCACCAAACTTCCTCTGCGGCTATATCTACACTGCCAAGGTTTGTCAACAAAACTTATGTCGACATTCAAAAGTCAATAAAACAAAAATTGGCAGAAGGTGCCCCCTTTTCAACAGATCATGTTCACATTGGGGGCACCATCATTGGCAATACAAGCAATGTTCTGTGGTTATGTATCCCATGATATAGGGTCATGGGAAGAGAGAACTCATCCCTGTACATCTTGGGATTCCCTCTGAGTTCTCTCACAGCATCCTCAGCTGCTGGGAGCACCATCATGAGGAGTTCTGTGAGCTCTTTATGCTGAGGAATGTCAAAGCAGCACAGCAGTCTCTCCAGTCCTCCCCCTGTAGCAGCAGTCTGTCTGTGGCTGTGTTCCTAGTACAGGGCAGAACAGAAGCATTCCAATGATTTGTTCTTTGTTTGTTCTCCAAAGGGAGCAACTCACTCAGCTGTCAGATACTTCCCAGAGGCTTTGAAAGGGGAGGGACACATGCCTGAAGGGCAGCAGAGATCAAAATAGTGAGCACAGCCATGAGGGCAGGCATTGTGGGATACTGGTGGAAGCCAGTTCTCTGAACAAAACAAACGGCAGAGTCCACACTGGCTCTTTGTCAACAATAAAGGGAGGGGAAAAGAAAAAAAGTTTGTCCCAGGTTGGAAGTTTTTTGTCACTGAAACTGGGTGTTTTTCCTGACAGAAGACTCATTGCAATATGAACCCTCTCACTGTTTTGTTGGCAGTTTTTGCCAACAAAATTTGGTAGTGTGGACAAAGTCTGCAATTCAAAGGCCATTGAGCACCTCATGCTTTCAGAAGTTAGCAATTCCAGCCTTACAGCCAGACTCAGCCCATGCAAATCCCACTGACTACAATGGGGAGATTCACAAGGCTTATGCCAAGATGGAATCTGGCCGGTATTTGAACAAGAAAGGCTAATTGATCAAATTGTGCTTCCATCATATGACTGGAAACAAAAAAAGGTGCTGTTTTGTTGAATTTCATAGGCTCAGCATTTGTTTATCAATGTAATGTGCACATTTCCCCCCTCAGATAATAATTCTGAATGTTTTTACAAATGCTTATTTTATCTTCAAAGGCTTCAGAAAGAGGGATCAATTCTGCTGCATCTCTGCAAGCCACCAATATGATTGAAAGAAAAAAAAAGAGCTTCAAAGCTGTAAAAATACTTGTGTGCTGGCCTGGAAGCACTGTTAATTAAATTTTGCTTCCATGAGGGGTTTGATAACAAGTATCTGCTGGAACATGGGGTGGTGACTTCATTTTCTCAGAACCATAACTAGAGCATTCTCTTTTAATTTTCATGGACTATCCATATCTTTCTTCAAGGCTGTACATTCAGTACAGATTTTGCTGTTCTTTACATTAAATGTAATACTTTAGCATCCTTTGAAACTGGCATGTGGTTTCTAGTGCAAAATCTTTTCTTTATTGTATACATATACATATAAATGTATATTTCATCTAATATTTCCCCTCAGGGTGTTTAAAATCAATGAACTGAAAACTGAAGTAGCAAATCACTTGGCAATGCTGGAGAAAAAGGTTGAATGTGAGTATTTTTATATTTAAAAAAAAATAGGAATTACTTAATGTAAAATTGATATCTGTTTGATTATTATACAAAGGACGGGTAGCATTACCTATTATTAAAGTCTCTTGACACTTCTCATTATATCAGCCTGCTTTCAGTTACTTATAAATTTACCAGGCTTTAGCTATTTGCATTGCAATTTTCAATGCTGGGTCTTTGCCTGAGGCTGAATTGTTCTGGAAAATTTCATCCAAAAAAGTTCCACCATTTTCAAGAAGGCTAAGGGAAAATATGGCATTTTGTCCATGTTAAAAAATTCTGGTGACCGGAAAGTAGCCTGTAGGAGGAAGCTGCCTATTTTGAAAGCAGAGAAGACAATAGCCTCACCTTCAGGGCAGGCAGAGGGAGCAGATTGTGACCAGGAAACTGGGGGAGACTCGGACAGGGTTGTCAACAGAATTCCTGGACCCGAGGCAAGGTAGGGAGGCCGGCTCCAAGCCCCTGGAAAGGGGAGAGCTGGAGGCTAGCCTCCCCCAGCTAACTCTTCAGAGCTGCCCAGCCTGTGCCAACCGGGGTTCTGGCAGGGATTAAAGGGTTCATGCCTGTATTCTCACACTGGATGAAATCTGGCTCCCATAGAACTCAAAGGAAAAAAAGCCCTATTAACATCAGTGGGGCCAGGTTTTCACCCACTGTATTTCCTATCCTAAATGCAACATTCACACTGATGTAGAATAGGTAATACAAGTAAGATACTATGTTGTCCATATTAATAAATATGCAGCATAGTAAAAGTAGACTGTGTATATTGTATAGGGGTAAAAAATATATTTTGTGTGACTTCATAAACAGCAACGGCTATCTGTGGCTTTTAATAAAGCAGCAGAGGCTTTAAATTATCGTGGCCGAAACTGGAAGTGTAAATATAGAACACCCACACGTTTCATCCTGCTTCCTGACTGCAGATTAAAACACTGCAGAGGTTTATTATTTTTTTCTATTTTTCCTTATTTATTTAGGGAAATTAATTTGTTCTTAGTTGCTCTGCAACAAGTAAGTAAGGTTCAAAGCAGCATTTTTCTGTATATAATATGATTTTTATTTTTTTCACACTGTGAAGTGCATACAGTAGACCTACAGACGAGAGGGCAATAAGGCAAATAAAGCACTATCATACAGCAGAGTTTTGACAATTTTCCTTTCTGTGCTCCACAAGCATAGGTACATTTATGACAGAAATTGACAGAACTTTCTACCATGCTGCAGTTGCCTCTAATGTGACCTATGCCATCAGGTGCCAGCAGTGCCTCTTTGCCATGTACATTGGCCAAACTGGACAGTCTCTATGACAAAAGATGAATGGACACAAATCAGATATCAGAAATGGTAACACACAGAAACCTGTAGGGGAACATTTTAACCTACCTGGGCACTCATTAATGGATTTAAAAATTAGCCATTTTTCTACAAAGGAATTTCACAAGACAACTACAGAGAGAGAGTGCGGAATTCATATTTATATGCAAATGTGACACTGTTTCCAGGGGCTCAAACAAAGACTTGAACTGGATTGCCCATTATAAAACCTGCTTTCCTTACAGTCAACACCCAATTGACATCAAAAGCCAAGTATGGGACACTTCCAGCCCACTCAATTAGCCTCATTAGCACTGGTGCTATAATTGATAAGTACTTTTATTCACTCTCTCTTTCTTTTCTGTTATAAATTGTGAGGCCTCCCCCTTTTTTTTCTCCACTCAAGCGCATCTGAAAAATTGAGTTTTGTCCACAAAAGCTCATGAGACTATATTTGTTAGTCTCTAACAGCATGTCTACACTAGGAAATTATTTTGAAATAACTAAATTTGAAATAATAACTCCCAAAATAACTATTTCAAAATAAGCATATTCCCCAAAGAAAGCGGGAGTACAGATTTTGAATAACCAGCCCGTTATTTTGAAATAATGGGCTTGGTAGTGTGGACACTCCGCTACTTATTTCAAAATAAGGAGGGTTATTTCAAAATAACTCCCTAGTGTAGACCAGGGCTGAGGTGCCACAGGACTACTCATTCTAAGCTAGTGCCAGCAGCTTGCCAGAATCCATGGACCAGAGGAGGAAAGGCCAGCTCTTCTGTGGGTCTCCCCATCAAACTGCTGTAGAAAGCAGGCACCAGAGTGAGCGCTCTATACCAGTGGTCCTCAAACTAGTCTGCAGACCTGGGGGTACACAAGTCATGTGCAGGGCTGCTGACCCCCAATGATCAACTCCTCCCCCTTCTTTCCAGGTCCTGCTGCATGCCACACAACAGCTGTTCAGGAGTGTAAAGGAGGTGCTGGGAAGGAGCGGGAGGGGCACGCTCTGGGGAAGAGTTGGAAAGAGGCACAGAGGAGGAGAGGCAAAGGGGGGCAGGAAGAGGTGGAGTGGGGGCAAGGCCTGGGGCTGGGCAGGAGTTGAGCACCCCTAGAGAAAATTAAAAGCCAGCCTGCGAGCCCACAAAAGAAATTAAATCAAAATGGGGATCCTCTGTTTGCTAAAATTTGAGAACCACTGCTCTATCCAAACTATCCCAGCCAGGCAAATGCTTCCTTCTCCCACTGGCTGTCTCCCAGGTGCCTTACTAAATCCCAGCTGGCAGTGACAGATGCACTCTGCACACACAGCCTTTCAGCACTGGCAGGCCAGCAGGAATAGGAGGCAATAACAAAAGGTTGCTGTCACATGGCTCAGGGTTCAATCCAGACCCATGAGGGGTTGTGTCACCAGTCCCCCTGGACACTGGGTACAGCTTTGCTGCTGTAGCTCCCAGCCTGAGATGCCTACAAGCATACAGATCACACCCAGAGTATTTATATGCTGGACAGACCTGATTTGGCAGCTCTGATCCTTGCACTCTGTCTACAGCCCCGCTCTAGCTTCCTCCAGCCTTGTTTCCATAAAACCAAGCACTCTGCACTGCCCACCCTCCTCTGGATACATCAGATAAAAGATAACGTTTCTGTGTTCCTCTAAAGATGCAAAAGCACATCACAGCTTATTTATTGAACCAGGGTGAATGCAATCTTCCATTTAAACACCTCTCTGAATTGGTTTATAGTTAAAATACATCAAATTTATGAACAACAGGACATAAGTTAAGCGATGGCAAATAAAAAGAATAAAGTTAGAAAGGGGTGCAAGCAAATCGGAGTGAAAACATGCATCTAGAAGTCTAAAATGCAGTCTGTCTACCACCATACAACCTGTATTCAAGATGGTTTCTCTCACCGGTCATTCTTTCCAGCCTGGGCTGACTTTCCCTCAGTCAGGAACTTCCACAAAAGTACAAGATGTTGGCTTTTCTTGTCTTCCTACGTGAAACATCTTTGCCTAAGCAGGTGTCAGCCGGTGGTCAGGGCAGTGAGTGGTGTGTGTGTATTATACACCCGAGACTTCAACTGCTAGGACTGGGGTCCTTTAGCAGCGGGCAATCTGGAGGAGGTTGACGGGCGCCCCAGAAGTTACAGGGAGAGCTTTACACCTCAGACTTTGACTGCTAGGATACACGATCCCTTCGCAGCGGGCAGCCTGGGGAGGCTGAGAGATGCCCCAACGGATCTGTCCCCTGGAAGCGACACGATCCAACGCTCAAGCTCTCCCTATATCTGTCCCTTATGACCGGCTGGAGTTCTTTTTAAAATTGTGCTTGGTTCTGTTACAGCAACTGAAGGAGTCAGGTCACAGCTTAAACAGTTACTATTTTATTGTTACAGGGTAAACTTAGCTGTTAAATGCTACTACTGTGTTACAGATAACACAGCCACTACAAAGGACAGGACAGAAATTACACTAATAAGTCACTTACAGGTACCATGAAACCCTTTTGGTTCTCTGAGCTCTTATTAAATGCATGCAAAATAGACACCTAGCAGGTATATATTCTCACCCCTGCGTTCCAGACTTGGCGTGGCCAGTGTCTTTCTCTCAATCCCTCGGGAAGAAGTAGGGCGAGGCTGGGCGTCCCACAGACCTCGGGAGGCAACCAATACCTGCCAGCAGGTGTAGATGATTGGAGCTCAAATGGGGTGGGCTACTAAACCCCTCTTTATACCCCTTGGGTCACGTAGGCTTCTTCCTGGTCTCAAGTGGCCAATTAGGAAAAATGGCTTTGAATGCCAAGTTTCCCACGAAGGGTGCAAAGCATAATTCACACCTGGGAAAATGCAGACAATGGGCACTTCTAGTATGTGATGGGCGAAGATTCCTCTCCTGGGACAGTGCAGGCGTGTCAATTACTGGTGCTAGCCATCAGGGCGGCAGGAGGTCCCCTGGTTGTCAGCCAGCCCATTTACTGTCTGGTTTCTGTTTATTAGAGTCAGAGACAAGCAGCACCCCTGCGTTCCCAGGGCATCAAAGGCTGACGGCCTTTCTCTTGCTCTCTGGGGGGGGGGGGAAACAAGATGGGGTTCATGTCTGGCTACAGCAGGTTTCTAACCTATATTCAGTTTCCAGAAACTTCCAACCTCACCCCCATGGTTGCAGGGCCCCTCTTCCTCAGCTTGCAAAGCTCTGGCTTCTTGCAATGGGTGCCAAAGATGGCTTTGGGCTATGCTTCTAGCTTGCAAAGTTCAATTAATTTGTTTCAAGAGGCAAGATGACTTTACCCTTCCTGCAGGCTTCCCAACCTTCTGTATGTAAAACTGGGCTTCTGTTGTTTTGATTCCACCATGCTTAATTTACATAGGAAAAATGTAAACAGCTGCCTTCTGTTCTGTCCAGGAGAAAGGAGATACCTGTTTCTCCCTGTTTGGCCAGAGACTTTAAGGCATAATATCTGTAAATATCTGAATCTCCTCATATATTGTTCATACATACATTTCACAAGGATATTAAACACAAATGTCATTTGCTTTCAAAAAACCCTTACTCTATAAACTTTTATAATACGGTAGTACTACGGGGCTGTGCCCCCTGCTCACTACGCTCAACGACCCCCCTCTCACAGGGGGTAGACAACCCCAGCTCTCCCCCTGACCACAGGGGAGGACCAGGCTGTGGCTGCACCAGCCTTGGGCCCTTCTCCCTCCCACCTCCCACCCATCCCTAGCTGTGTCACCCGGGCCCCTTCTTCCCTTCCCCACCTGCCCCAGCTGTGCCACCCTGAGCCCCTTCTCCCCCCCGTCGCAGCCTGCCCCCAGCGACACCACCCTATGCCCCTTCTCCCTCCCCCCCCTCAGCTATGCCAGCCCAGGCCCTTTCTCTCACCCCCCACACTCCCTTGCCATGCGCTAACCCTAACCCCCCCCCCACAGCTGTGGCAGGCCCGGAGCTCTCCCCCTAGCCAGTGGGAGGTGGAAGGGGGCCACTCCGAGGCCTCGCAGGCCCCGTGCTCTCCTCCTGGACACTGGGGGGGCCACTTTGAGGCCTCACAGGCTCTGTGAGGCAGCCGAGCACTGGGGAAAGGGAGTGGGGGAGGGAGAAGGCAGTGGGACTCAGAGGTTATGTCTACACTGCACTGCAAACTCAAAATAAGATAGGCAATTTGTGCTACACAAGTTGTGTAGCTTATTTCAAGTTTATTTTGAAATAGTCTATTTCAAAATTTGGTGCTGTCTACACAGCACCAAATTTCAAAATAAAGTGTTATTTTGAGACATCCCTTAACCCTCGTGGAGCAAGGGTTACCGGGATACCAAAATAGCGCATCCACTATATTTCGGAAAAGCGGACACGTTCAAAAGACGCGGGGTAGCTATTTCGGGATACCTCTGCTATCCCGAAATAACTTTCATGTGTAGACATACCCAGAGTGATATGATGACATTATTCTGTCGTCCAGCAGGAAACTTTTATATGATCAATTAATTCAACTGCATATCATTTGAGGTTCTGCCCCCCTGCCTTTGTGGACCAGTAAACCTTTACAATGTATTCTTTGAAAAGTAACCCAGATCAAGCATTTCTCTTCTACTGGGGCATAGACACCATGCTGTCTTCTCTTCCCTCCCCATTTTCAGCTCGACAGGTTTGTTTACCTAATATGTAACAATGGATTTTCACTGCCTTTGCCTGACAACTGGGCTCTGAGGCAGACTGTGCTTATGCATGGCTTACCAAACACGTTAGGAATATAATTCTAGCTCATACTCATAGCTTTTTGTCCACAACCTTTATACACATCATAATAGAATGTTAATGATAAGTGAGTTATTAGTTTTCCAGTGACATATTACATGACACCTTTTAGATACAGGTTATAACCAAAGTTCCCTCTAATTTTTTTACATCCATGTGTGGAATGAATTTTGTTATATGCACCAATGTGGAGGTGATGTGTGGTGGGATGGGGCTGAGTGATTCAGAGACTAGGAGGGGGCTCAGGGCAGGGGCAGAGGATTGCGGGTAAGATCTCTGGCTGGAGTATGGACTCTTGAGTGGGGCTGGAGGTGTAGGCAGCCCCGGAGCTACAGCGAGGAAAGAGGACTCCCCACAGTCCTCGCTCGCCACAGCAGCCTGGGACTAGGAGAGGACACCTCTCCCTGCCATGGCAGCTCTGGAGCTGAGGGCTGGTCCAGAGATGAGGTGCCAGTTCCCCCTGCAGCCCTTCATGCCCCAACTTGCTCCCCACCCTCTGCTTACCTTTGTGTTCTCCAGGCCTCTGTGGCTGTACAGCCCTTGATAACCTGCTGGTGGCCACACAGTTTAGAGGGGACTTCAATTATAACTGTGTATTTTGTTCAGGTGCGCCCTTGGCTAGCCTGTTATGCCCCTTTGGGATTCACAGTTGCACTCTTGTCACACACCTGGTTTAAGGCCATTTATTCTACCGCAGGATGCTTTGCTTTCTTAACTAAGCCCATATCTACACAGGGAAGTTTTACAGGTGTAGTTATAGATATTACTCCCCACTTTTATTTCAGCATAAAAAGGGTTTTTGGGGTTAGCTGTAAGCCCTTACCAAGCAATGTAAGAAAAGGAAAAGTCACTCATACCAGAGTAAGAGTGTCCCAATGGGGGTTGCACCAGTATAAATACATTGGATTATACTGAAAAATATTTCCTGTGTAGACAAGGCCTTTCACTCTTCAGTCAGTTACACACTATAGGTGTCTACATGCCACCCCCTCATACTTCTCATATCATTTGTATGCCCATGCATGGTCTCCATTGCTGCAGTCAAGAGCAAAGGAAGCTGCTGGGGATAAAAAGCATAATATTCTTCACGTTACTTGTAGATGATAAACTGCCGTGTCTAGGCACATTGATCAAGGCCGTTTGCATTAATTTGCAGCAACAAATACTTTTTCAAAAGAACCTCTAGTTTAAAAAGGCATTGGGCCAAATCCTGAACTCTGCACTCTTAGTAGACTCAGGAGGAATTTGCCCAAGTAAGTTCAGGATCCAGCTCATTGCACTTACGCACTTAGAACATGAAGACCTGGGATTATTTCAAAACATTGCATACTTGGCACCATTGCAAGATCTTGAGGTCAAATTCTGAGCAGATGTGAGCACTTTTAGACAGGAAAAAAGGAGCACCTCTTCACCAACGTAGGCGGTTACCCATACAGGCAGAAATAGCCCGGGATAGCCACAGCTCTTGGATGTTTCTATCAGTAGCGAGACTCAATTTAAGAAGGAGCCTTGTTTGGGGAGAATCTGGCAGCTCTGTGAATGCTGGCTTCCTAAATCCAACTGCTAAGCCTCACCTACTGCAGCTACATAACTTATTTCAGCATGTAGCTGAGATAAGAGAGTTTGCAACCATGACTGTGAGCGTATCACAGTGCCAGAGGGAAAGGGACTCACTGGAATCAGTTAATGAGTTTCAACTGACCAGACCAATTCAGTGTGTCCCAACTCACTAGAGTTATGATCCAGTGCAGAGTTCAGGATTTGAACCAATGCCTTTTTACACTGGCGGGCCTTTTGAAAATATATTTGTTGCTGCAAATTAATGCAAAGAGCCTTGATCAGTGTGCATAAACAAGGCAATCTATCATCTACAAGTAATGTGAAAAATATGCTTTTTTTCAGCTGCTTCCTTCACTCTTGACTTCTGCAATGGAGACTATGAGCTGGCATACAAGTGATGTGAAAAGTGTGAGTGCATGGCATGTGAATACCTTCAGGGTGTAAATGACTGAAGTGTGAAAGGCCTTGTCTACATAGGAAATATTTCTCAGTACAATCCGATGTATTTATACAGATGCAGCCCCTGCATTGGAACACACTTACTCTGATATGAGACTTACCTTTCCTTTTCTTATGTTGCTTGGTAAGGGTTTAAAGCTGAATCAAAAAAGCCAATTTTATGCTGAAATAAAGGTGGAGAGTAATATCTCTATAACTACACCTGTAAAAATCCCGGTGTCGATAAGGGCTTACGTAAGAGAGCAAAGCATCCTGCGGTAGAATAAATGGTCTTAAACCAGGTGTGTAACAAGAGTGCAACTGTGAATCCCAAAGGGCCATGACAAGCTAACCAAGGGTGCAACTGAACATAATACCATGCCAGGAGAAACAAAAAGAACTCTTTTGCCGATGTCCTTCTCCCCTGCTCAAAGATCAATCATGATACTGCAGTTATTAGACAGGTCAGCGACCATAGCTAAAATTCATTATCTGAAAAGGACATCTAAAGGAATGATATCTAAGGCAATGAGTGAGCTGAAACCATTTTATCTATCTTTCACTGGCACATTGCTGATGGTATTACATTTAAGGACCACAAAATATTTCACAAATGTGAAGTGAGGGCAGAATCCAACCCTGCCTCCCAACTTAAACGCCTGTTGTGTGATTATACAAAGTTACCATAAATTAGCGTATATAACCTGCACCCATGTATAACCTGCACCCGTGCATAACCCACAGTTTTTCCTAAATGTGTAAAAAAAGTCTAAGATAACCTGCGCAGGTGTATAGCCCACGGGTTATATACACTACTTTAAGGTACCTGGTAATTGCTGGCCAGCCTGCAGGAGAGGAGACGCACTCGCGTCCAGGCTTCACGCAGCCACAGCCAGGCGCAACCCACCCTCCTCCGGGAGGGGGGAACAGAGAGCACAGGCGAGCTGGCCAGCCTGCGGGAGGGGAACCGCACTCGTGCCCAGGCAAGTAAAAATAAACTTGTATACCCCGCGGACATGTATACCCCGTGGGGGGGTTGCGGGGTTTGTAAAACTTTGTATAACCCACGGGTTATATGCGCTAAACCACAGTAACAATAGTTATTTAATGACCAGAAATGAATTTCATTTTAGGCCTCTCCACAAAACCTTCCCAAACCTCTGTAGGAAACCAGAAGACCACTTACATTTTTTTTGAAACACCCTTCTGAAAAACAGTGATATTAGTTTTCTGCTCCCATGTTAATGAGGTTTGAGGAAAGCTGAGGAGCAACACTACAACCTTGGTTACGCTTGGCTCCCACTCTCCATGTCCCTTCCTCACTCTGTAGCAGCAGTTCTCAAACTGTGGGGTGGGACCCCAAAGTGGATCGCAACCCTATTTTAATGGGGTGCCAGGGCTGGTGGTAGACTTGTTGGGGCTTAGGCCTGAAGCCAAAGTCTGAGTGCCACCACTCAGGGCTGAAGCCCTCAAGCATTGGTACCCCTCTGGGCTGTGGGGCTTGGACTTTAGCTTTGGCCAGACTTGGGCTTCATTCCTCTTCTGAGGGTCATGTTGTAATTTTTGTTGTCAGAAGAGGGTCACAGTGCAGTGAAATTTGAGAAACCCTGGTATACAGGGAGGCCTTCTGCTCCATCTTCTGTTTCAGATTCTGCTTTGTTGCTACTGCTTACTAGTTAGCCCCCTCTAGCAGAGCCTGGGCAACAGCGTACAGGTGAGCTCCTCCAAGAGCACCACACAGAAATCTGAAGTCATGGTACCCATGTAAAAGACAGGAAATGCAACTGACTATCCACAAAGCAGTGAAACTGAGCATACACTAAGTGCTGTCAATAGCACACCCACAAACACAACCACTGAATAAATAAACCTTTTGTACTCTCATCCCTTCCAGCTCTAATCATCTTAAGGGTCCTTCCTAATAATATTAATTAGAAAATGTTCAGATGGAAATGTGATTTCCAGGTCCCTTTCATCAAACATGAATTATGTTCACAACCCTATTCCCATATGTAAGAGTTTGAATTGAGCATGTGTAGCTCCCATGTTTTTCCCATTTCCTCGTCCTACACCCAAAAGCAATGACTGTAGTTACTAGCAATTAGATGAAATCTGAGTCCTCTGCTGATCTGCAGCATTATGTTCCTCTCAAGCTATTTTTCATCACTTGCTTGTTATGCTATGGGTGGGTAGGAAGATGCCTAGTTTAAAGAAGAGTGAATGAAAACTGATCTTACTGTTTAAAAGTTCCCTTGAGTTTCCTGCATATCAGCTTGTCTACATAAGTAGTGAGCACAGTAAATAAATGAGCTGTGGCATGATCATACTGTGAATGATATGCACTTAATAAATGGTTTTGTATTATGTCCTTGAGTATTTTGGTAGCCAGAGAGTGAGAAGGGAGGAAGATCCAGACCTTGGAACTGCATGAGGCTGTCAAGGCTGCATGAAATGAAACAAGCTGCAACATAAACACAAACTTTCTGTCTTGTGGCACTTATAAAACATACAGATGAGAATATAGTATTTCCTGTGCTGTATGCAGCAATAACCCTGGATTGCCCAACAACTTATCTGCAAAGAATTATGACATATTTTAGGTACTTAACTGAAATAAAATTAATTCTAAGTGCCAAGACATTTTAAAAATGTCTGTTTTTGGTTTCTCTGTGTGCAGGCATGCTTCTCACAGACTCCTGTTGCTCCTTGGGGAACTTTTTAAATTAAAACCTTTTATCTTAAAGGGAATTTGAATTCTAGCAGGACACATTTGTGACTGTGCAGTCTGGCAATCTTATCACATCACTGGAGCATTTCTTTGCTGAACAGTTCCTTTGATTGGTGTTGCTAACTATTCTGAGAAGATTAGATGTTATGGCTGTTTTGTGAATTAAAACACTTGAGCTAGTTTTGAACACTGGCATCAGAAAATTCCTATGGACTTTAAAGATATATGGTGTTGGCAACACCTGCCCATCTGGGAATTGGTACAGCATGTAAGAACTTGTTGACTTAATTGGATAACCCCAGAGTTACAAGCCTTTTGAAATGCTGCACAATTAATGAAATAAGATCCTTCATGTTTCTCCATGGTAACACCCCTGTTGTTTTTCTTTGTTGACAGTGGAAGGACTGAAAGTAGTAGAGATCGAGAAATGCAAGAGTGACATTAAAAAGATGAGGGAAGAAATGGCAGCAAGAAGCACCAGGTAAGTTCTACTTCAGTTACTACTGGGTGGGGGGAAAGAAGAATCCAGTGGGATTTCTGGATTCACGCTGATGAAGTAATTGCACGGACTTGAGTCATTCTGGATTTAAAAAAAAAAAAAAAACAGAAGCAAAGAAACAGCTCAGTGCTGTGCAGGGCATTGGCTTCATTTGCAAAGACTGCTGTTTTATTTAAGAATTTATGGCAATTCAGTAGTTCAAGCTTGTTCCAGATGACTGAAAGAAAAATCTGCTTGCAGACAGAGATTAACATCTTGTTTTTTCTGTGTTCAGCCATCCAGTCATAGGAATTTTGCACCATGTTTTATGCAGAAAGAGAAACTTCTTCTGTCAAAGACAACATTTATTTTGTTAGAGGCCAGCGCTCTAATTAGCTCAACTAAGATTTAAAATGTAAATTGCAAAAATACCACAATAAATACATAACAGTTCTTCTATTTATGCTCTCACACTTCTGCAGAATGTTGACTTCCAATTTAACTAGCGATGAGGGATTTCCTTCTAAATTCAAGGAGTCACCCTAATGATCAGCTATTACCAAGTTTAGACTTGCTGTAATTAAAACAACAGTAGAGGGAATTGTATTTTGTTGCAGTAAACTACATCATCTGTAGTGCTGGACTTTTATGTCTCTGAAGGACATCATTAAGATAAACATATCGGCAACTCAGAGATTTTTAACACTGCTGGTAGAGTTATTTAAAAGAAATACACCGGGCAATTCAGACTGGTACTCAGAAGGGTGTCTCCTAAGCAAAGTTAACTATGGGTGTTATCTTGAAAGCCTTTCACTTTTGTACTATATATTTAAGGTCAAACTTTTTGGTCCTTAAGCAAACTAATTTTTCACTGAGGAAGATGCGAGATTTGTTCAAAGCATCATGGAACCAGGGCATATAATAATTTGGTTTTGTAATGTTAGGACTATCCAGATGAATGTGATGCAATATTTCAGAAAACATTTGATGCAGTTGTACAGTCAAATTCTGCCCTGTCATACTGATGTAAATCTGAAACTATTCCAGATTTACAGCAGCATGACAGACACAGATAGACCCCAGGGGTTACATAGTCACTTGTTAAGGCGTCTGTGAGAATTTGATTAGCATGGCTAGGAACAAATTTGGCAGCAAAATCAAAAATATGAATTCTAATACATATTAGATTCAATTTGCATACTGGGGAGGGGAGGTGGATTGATTCTTGACTCTTTGTAGAGTATGTGAGTATGTGAGTGCATGCACGTATAGAGAGAGACAGAACAAAAAATACGTTAATGCTGCATTAAGGTTGCATAGTTCACATCATCCCAAAATTAGAAAATATAAAACTTATTGTTCCAATCTCAGTCTTGACTCATTCGTGCTGCACATCCTGTTGCTCTGTGTTGCTCATTTGTTGTAATATGAGCAGCAATACAATAAGCTACCCCTTCAACCAGAAAATCAGGAATAGAAAATACTATATACAATGTAATCAAGTTAGCACTGCTGTATTTCCTGATTTTTGTGGTTTTACCTGGACAGTCCCCAGGTTGACTTAACACAGGTTTTTTTGCATTTAAGTAACTAAGCTTTAAAAGACAGATTGAATTTGACTCATCCAGTTAGAATGTGGCATTCACACCTCCTCGAGGTCAGTGGGGCACTGGAGAAGTGAGATCCCATCCTTGCTGCTGCTGCTGTTTGGATAGGTAGTTTTCTACAAGGCTGCAGATCTGTTTACAACATAACAGCTGCATCTTTGCAGAGCAAAAAGATAGAAACTTGGGGCCTGCCTCACCACTGCAAAATTCCAGTTTTATGTTGCTGTGATGCCGTGGAAATCCATGGGTTAAAGAGTGCAAAAGGTGAAAAAAAAATCCAAATTGTTTCATTTACTGCTGATTGATTGTGGTTGGCCAAGGCACCCTGGTTCCCCTAAGGTTGGCGGGAACCTGTGCTATGGGCTGGAGCCCATGTTCTAGGATCTTCTCATCTCACAGGGTTTTGGAGCCAGACCACAACCTGAGTCTGGAAGCCTATGAAGCAATGAAACTCCCACAGCCTGAGTCCTGAAAGCCTAAGTCAGCTGGCATGGACCACCCACAGGTCCAGGATAAGAATCCACATCTGGTCTTCCTTGCTACATAATAATACTTACTTCACCTACATGTGGATTATGAGACTTGACAAGTGGAGTTGACCACTTTGACTTCTGCAGGTGATACACACTGTAAAAGTGCAAAATTAATTACTTTTATGAATTGATTGATTTTACTTTTAATTCAGACCGCTTACATCTCAGATTCCCCATTAACGTTACAACCACAGCCATGTATCCCACAAACACACATACTCCCTCTTCCACGTCATCCAGGTAGAATAAAAGTATCCATTTACTCATTCTTATTTTTAAACTGAAGGACTGAGGTCCAAGCCGAATGACCTAAAAGCTTGTATAATAATCCACCCACTGTAGTCATCAGCCTAAATAGATGGTTCTTGCATTAGCAGCTGGTCCTTAGCCATGCAGAATATAATCAAAGATCCTAGTGCATTCCATTTGTTTTCTAAAGCAAGGGTAGGCTGCACCTTGTGTGGCATTGTCCTTAAGAAGGCCCCCCATTGAAGTTGTTGAGTAATTACAAGCAGCTCTCAGTTTCCCTAGCAACCATGGCTCAGCTTGAGCAAAGACAAGAGGAGCTTCCTCCTTGAGTTGCTAAGCAAACAAGCCCTCCCCACTGCAAGAGGGGTCTAAAAAGACATAAGTCCAAGAGCAACTTAGTGGTTTTCTTTCCATTTCACCCAGCCTTCTTCACTCAGTATTTCACTCACTGCCCAGTTTAATAAAATGTGTGTAGACATACTGTGATATTTTAATGGTATATAATAGAACAGCAATGCTCAACATAACATGTTTTTAAAATGCCCCTCCCAGAACGTTGTTACATAAATTAGAAGCATATCAGCTTCTTCAGAGAAGAGCAGCAAAGCTCTCATCCGCTCATCCACATTAAGGGCTAGATTCTTGACATTGGCCTCTATGTTTGCACTTGCACTTAATGTGCCTGTCTTAGAACATAAGAACAGCCATACTGGATCAGACCAAAAGTCCACTTAGCTCAGTATCCTGTCTTCTGACAATGACCAATGCCAGGTGCCCCAGATGAAATAAACAGAACAGGGAATCATCAAGTGATCCATTCCCTATTGACCATTCCCAGATTCTGGCAAACAGAGGCTAAGGATGCCATCCCTGCCCATCCTGGCTAATAGCCATTGATGGACCTAACCTCCATGAACTTATCTAGTTCTTTTTGCAGTCTTGGCCTTCACAACATCCTCTAGCAGGGAGTTCCACAGGTTGACTGTGCATTGTATGAAAAAATATGTCCTGTTGTTTGTTTTAAACATGCTACCTATTAATATAATTTGCTGTCCCCTTGTTCTTGTGTTATGAGAAAAAGTAAATAACACTTCCTGATTTACTTTCTCCACAACAGTCATGATTTTATAGACCTCTATCTTATCCTCCTATAGTCATCTCTTTTCCAGGCTCAAAAGTCCCGGTCTTTTTACTCTCTCCTCATTTGGCAACCATTCTACACCCCTTAATCATTTTTGTTGCCTTTTTATGACTCTTTTCCAATGTCAATATTTTTTTTTAGTTGAGGCAACCATGTCTGCACACAGTATTCAAGATGTGGGCATACCACGGATTTATATAGAAGCAATATATTTTCTGTTTTATTATCCACCCTTTTCTTAATGATTCCCAACAATTTGTTAACTTTTTTGAATGCCAATGCACATCGAGGGGATATTTTCAGAAAACTATCCAGAATGACTAAAAGTTCTCTTTTTTGAGTGGTAACAGCTAATTTAGACCCTATCATTTTGTATGTATAGTTGGAATTATGTTTTCCAGTGTAACTTTCTGTGTATTTATTTTCCACCCGAGTATTCCACCTGCATGAGTAGACAGAAGAAACTAACTGGTTTACAGAGTGTATTCCACCCTCACCTCTACCCCTCCACAAGCAGCACAAATCAGGTCTGAGCTAGTGATGAATCTGGTCCAGAGATTCCCTTTTTGATAGCATAAAAGAGCAGGCTTTGATCATGAGGAAGGCTGTACTTCTGGTTAATGCATTGGACTGCATCTCAAAAGATGTGGAATCAGTTCCAAGTTCTGCCACAGCCTTTCTCTGGGACCCTGGGCAAGTCTCTAAAGGTTAGATCCAGAAAGGGAGTTAAGCACCTAACCGCCACTACAGTTGCTAACGTTCAAAATTTAGGTCCTCAAAACACCCACTTAGCTACTGCCTAACCCTGTAGGTACCTCAATTTCTAAGACACCTAAAAATCTGGCAGCAGGCCAGGCATGTGCACAGCTGTCAAAGTTCTGACACCTCACTCACACTTAAGCTCAGACAGGATCCTTAAATCAGGTATCTGACCCCTTCCCCATCTCTCCTGTGGAGCCCAAGCCAGTAGGTGTGCTCAAACAGTGCCTTAGATCAGGCTCACCAGATCAGGCCCTACATTAAACACGATTTATAGACAGTAGCCCAATAGTTGGGGCACCTGAGATGTAGAAGACTTGGGTTTTCCCCCAGAAGAGCAGGGATATCAGCCCAGTTCTTCCATCTCAGTGCCCTAACCTCAGTCTCTCACTGAAACTGGAGTCTCTCATTGGAGCAGGAACTGGCTGACTGCCTAGCCACTGGACAGTCTCTGGACAAGAGAATATTTAATTGTTTTATGCAAAGTGGGACAGTTTTAACAGGAGAGACTGATAGACACACACATGCCTCCCCTTCCAGAAATACCCCATAGCCCAGTGGCTTTAGGCACTCATCAGGAAGAGAAGTGAGGGCTTGTCTTCAACTGCTTGCAGTCCTCAGGCAGTTAGAAGATTTGAAGTCAGGTTTCCCACATCCGGGGCAAGTTCTTGTGTAACAGGGTGATCTGTCCATTTAATAGCCGGGGACGGGGAGGAGAGGAGAGGGAGCAGCCATCCCTACCCCAGGTAGAAGCCCAACACATAGGTACCAGGGATCAGCTGACATAGCTGATCAGTCCCTTATGATTGGCCTGTACTCTTGGCTGGAATATAAAGGAGAGCTAATCCATGAATAGGGTGGGGTGTGAGCTTAGAGAGAGAGCAAACAGAGTAGATAGGCTAGTTGGCCCTTTGGAGCCCTCCTGAGGTCAGAAAGGGTGCTACACAGTACCTAATGAAGGCCAGAAGACCCCAGTCAGAGCCCTTAACAGACTGTTATTGGTGTTCCTTTTTGTATACTTTTATTGCTTTGTTTGGGAAAACAATAAATTAAGCCCTGAGGAAAGGGACAGAAACCTAACCTGAGTGTGTCTGTCTATCCGCAACTGGTGACTAAGGCCACCTGCCTACAGCTCTAATGTCTGGGCTAATGGATAGAAGGGGGCTGGCAGAACAGCCTCCTCAGTTTTTTTCAAGGAAGGGCTGACCCAGCTTAGATACCTAACTCCAGAAGCTGCATCACAGCTGTGAATTACAAGTGGAGATAGGCACTAATCCTGGGCCAGAGTTAGGTATCTAAGCCCCGGAGAAGGGAAGGGCTGAGGCCATAACTCTCTCCTTGGCATTTCCTATTGACTAACCTAGGTAGCTCCCTGTTCAATGTGCTGGCTTTTGTAAATCCCATTTGTGGGCACTTGCTTCCCCCCATGCATTGTATAGGGAGCCTGTGCTGTGGCTTGAACTGTGGATTCCAGTAGCAGGCAAAACACCCGAAGTAGGATGGTACAATGCTAAGCCTAAATAAGTTTGTACAGAACCATCACCATGGAATCCCAATCACATCTGACACCTGTAGGAGCTACTGTAGTACAGAGAGTAATACTATGACTGTTCATGAACCGATTGATATCTTAGGACTGTTTGGTACAATTTCTAACCTCACCAGTGATACTGCTAATGAATAAGCCCTTGTTAGATGATGTCCAGTACTGATCACCATCAACCAAAAGCTGAAATTGTTTTACAAAACATGCAAAATACAGCAATAGTGATAATAGCAAACATCAGAGATATAAGGGAAAAAATAGAGGATCGGGGTATTCACAATTGAATAGAGCAAATGTTGTGATAAGTCCATAGGTTGTTGTGATTTTGTTTGGTTTTGGGTTTTGAATGTTTTCAAAATAAAATGGGTCAATCTAAACATTAGGAATCTAGGAATGAAGGTGAAACTCAAGTAGAACTATTTTACACAAAAGATTATAAACATATTAAATCACTTGAATGGAAAGATGATTAAAGTGTATGAATGAATTTCAGATAACACCTACATTTGTTTCTGGAGAGTTTCATGGATATTATGGTGGCCCTGATTGTTTCTTATAATTAAGGAAAATGAGATTGTTAGGAGAGACTGAGTAACAGCGTGACTCTAAGGATACGTCTACACTGCATTGTAAATCCAGGTCAGGGCCTGTGGGATCTTGGCTTGTGGGCTTGGTGTTTCCAAGCCTACGCTTTGGCTTCCACACTGCAGTGTAAGCCTGGGCTACAATTGCTGGACCCAGATCTCACAATCATCCTAATGCACCACACAGGTCTTCTGTTTGGGTCTGCAGCTTGAGCTTCATCCACACTACAAAATCACAGGGCTTGGTGACCTCAATCACAGCAGGACTTGGGCTTGGAGTCACCTCCTAGCAGGTCCTCAGACCTAGGCCCTGAGTGCTTGTTGACACTAGTTAGACTGACTTGTGTGCAAAGGTGAAAGTAATCGGGTGCACCCTGGTGCGCAGCGCTGGCAAGAGCTAACTGAGCTGTGGCAAAAGCCAGCAGGGAGCTATAAAGAGCTGGCAGGGACCCGAGTTGCAATAGGACAGTACCTGTACAAAATTTTAAGTTACTTTCTCCACTGCTTATATGTGAATGGAAGTGGGGCTTGGGCTCAAAACTGAGTTAGAAGCCAGGCTTAGGATGCAGTGTAGAAATACCCTCTATGTCAGTGTTTCTCAAAGTACTCCATGGACCCATTCTGAGAGAGCTGCTACCAGGCCACTCCAGTGTGTTTAGTTACCGGCTCCATGGCCACAGGGCCTTGTGGCTCCCATTGGCTGCAGTTTGACATTTGCAGCCAAGGGGAGCCACAGGAAACAGCGGCGTGGGTCATGCTGCTTCCCACGGCTCCCTTTGGCTGTGGGCCATGAAACGCAGCCAATGTAAGCCGTGAGGCTCCGTGGCTGCAGAGCTGGTAAGTAAGCAAACCAGAGCAGCCCGGTAGCAGCTTTCTCAGAGTGGGTTCACAGACCACTTTGAGAAACACTGCTCTATGTGACCACATACCAAGATACTTTAATATATCCAATGCGGCTCAAAAAAAAATGCACCTGCTGTTGTCCCAATATTGAGGGCTGAATTTTTCATTTGCAGGACCAGCTGTCCCTGTAAGTACAGCTTCTTAGATGAAAACAAGAAGTTGACACCCCGAAGGGACATACCATCCTATCCAAAGGTACCGTAAGATGCACTTTGTTATCAGGATATTAATTTACAGTGTATGCCTTCCATGAGGAGCTGGAATACAGTGCCTGATTTCACCATCTCTCTACAGCTTATTTGTTTGGATTAGTGATTCCCAAAAGTTTTCCCCCAAAAAAGTCCTTTGGCTTCTGACTAACTGTCCAGAACCCTTTTCATTTCCTGTACTATAGAAACAACCCCACCAATGTAGGAACACCCCTGACAGTGTAACCTCTCATGCACTGTGTGTGAAAGGTCATGCTGTGTGGAGGATGCCATTTTGAGAGCAAAATGGCATCCTCCATGAAGCAAAAGTACCAGAATACTGTTGCAGAGTGTTCTGGCCCTGGCTCAAGGGACAGAGCCCCACCTGACCCACAGCAAACCCCCAAGAATTGGAGGACACCACTTTGGAAATCACTGGTGTAGATTAAGAACCTAATCCAAAGACACTAGAAGCTAATAGAAAGACTCCCATCGATTTCAGTGAATTTCAACTCCAACCCTCAGTAACCTTTAATATTCAGAATCCATGAATAATTTAAATGTTACAAACTTGTTGAACATTTAGTGTTCTGTTTTGTTTAATGATACTTAATCTGCAAGCTCAAAGCAAGATTTATTAGTCTATAACTTTATTCTCTATTCTGTCATGGCGCCTTTGCTTTTTTTCCCTCTCAGTGAATTATTTTTCAATTAAAGTAATTTATGTAGTCCTGGCATCTGTCTTTTGTAAAGGGGTTTAATGGGATGTAAAATGTCACTTCCATTTTTGCTTTGCTTAAATTTGTATGTGTTGTTGACACTACTAACACATGCTTTCTCAAACTGCTCTACTTTATTTTATTTCATGATATGTAGACAGTAACGATGCCCTAACCTTTTATCCACTGCTAGAATGTTTGTCTTCTGAGATTAACTGTTACTATAGTTGTAGCTGAACACAGTGGCAAGCTGTTGTTCCTTTCTGCCTAGAGATGAAGGCTTTTAATTGCTTGTATTCAGGAGAAATTTAGGTTTTATTTGCTCTGTGTATGACATTTGTTATGGCTTTAAATACTGGATTTGAGAGACCTCAGGCATGTTAGGCAATGACAATTCACTGGAAACAGATTTGATAATTACAACATTGGTTTTAATTAATACATCAATATTGCTAATTTACACCTGTCTAGCAAAACTCTATACTACAAATAAAGTATGATGTAAATGCAACATTGGTGCCTTCCAGATATGGAGAGTTAATCCTCAAATGTAATTCTTGCTTGAATTAAATAACAGTACAGTGGCTCAGATCATTTCATTTATATTCTCAGAATAGTATATATACCAAACTAATTACAACCATCTGTGGTGAGTGGACCAATTAAACTTACTTGGTATACATATTCCAAGAAAATTTTTCTCAGAGTGTCTCAGATACATGGTTCAATAGTGGTTAGATATCTTACACATCTTCTAACACTCTAGAATTTTTTACAGCCATTGTTATCAACCCTGTAACCACCCAGAACACAGAAGGTCCTTGCTAAAAGTGCTGTGAAAAAAAGTATAGGGGGAGAGTGCTGTCATCGCCTTCACATCTGCCTGTCCACTGCCCCCAAACTCCAAATTAGTCCTGTCTCCCTAGCTCCCCCCAATCAGTTTTGCCTCTACATCCATTCTGTTCCCACTACTCCCATCAATTCTTCCCCCACATCTGTTCTGTCCCATCAGCCTCACTTCTGCTCCTGATAACAAACTGATACCTTTCTTTGATAGGATAACAAGTCTTGTGGATAAGGGAAAAGTGGTGGACATGGTATACCTAGACTTTAGTAAGGCATTTAACACAGTCTCGCATAACCTTCTTATCAATAAACTAGGGAAACACAACTTAGATGGGGTGACTATAAGGTGGGTGCATAACTGGCTGGAGAACCATTCTCAGAGAGTAGTTATTAATGGTTCTCAGTCATACTGGAAGGGCATAACAAGTGGGGTTCTACAGGGGTCTGTTTAGGGACCAGTTCTGTTCAATATCTTCATCAACGATTTAGATATTGGCATAGAGAGCATGCTTATTATGTATGCAGATGATGCCAAGCTGGGAGGGGTTGCAAGTGCTTTAGAGAATAGGGTCATAATTCAAAATGATCTGGACAAACTAGAGAAATGTTCTGAGGTGAATAGGATGAAGTTTAAGAAAAAATATAAAGTACTCCACTTAGGAAGGAACAATCAGTTTCACACATACAGAATGGGAAGCAACTGTCTAGGAAGGAGTACTGCAGAAAGGAATCTAGGGGTCACAGTGGACCGCAAGCTAAATATGAGTTAGATGTGTGACACTGTTGCAAAAAATAAAAAAAGCAAACATGATTCTAGGATGCATTAACAGGAGTGTTATGAGCAAGACATGAAAAGTCATTCTTTCACTCTACTCTGTGCTGATTAGGCCTCAGTTGGAGTATTGGGCACCACCACAGTTCTGGGCACCACATTTCACGAAAGATGTGGAGAAATTGGAAAAGGTCCAGCGAAGAGCAACAAATATTATTAAAGGTCTAGAAAACATGACCTATGAGGGAAGACTGAAATAATTGGCCTCGTTTAGTTTAGAAAAGAGAAGACTGAGACATGATAGCAGTTTTCAAATATCTAAAAGGGCATTACAAGGAAGAGGGAGAAAAATTGTTCTTCTTGGCCTCTGATGATAGGACAAGAAGCAATGGGCTTAACTTGCAGCAAGGGAGGTTTAGGTTGGACATTAGGAAAATCTTCCTAACTGTCAGGGTGGTTAAGCACTGCAATAAATTGCCTAGGGAGATTGGGGGATCTCCATCACTGGAGACTGGATAGAGCAGGCTGGATAGACATCTATCAGGGATGATCTAGATGGTGCTTGGTTCTGCTGTGAGGGCAGGGGACTGGACTTGATGATCTCTCAGGGTCCCTTCCATTTCTAGTATTCTATGATTCCTCTGGGGGATTTTCACCTTCCCATTGGCCGGGGTGGGGGGGGTGCACTGTGGTACCATCTTCCCCTTCCCAGGTCAGGTGTGGCAGGGAGAGGAGGGAAGAGTAAATGATAATTGTATGAAAGATAAATGGAAACTGATAAATGTAAAGTAATGCACACTGGAAAAAATAATCCCAACTATACATACAATATGATGGGGACAAATTTGGCAACATCCACTCAAGAGAGAGATCTTGGAGTCATTGTGGATAGTTCTCTGGAAACATCCAGTCAGTGTGCAGCCACAGACAAAAAAGCAAACAGAATGTTAGGCATCATTTAAAAAGGGATAGAGAATAAGACAGAACATATCTTATTGCCTCTATATAAAACCATGGTACACCCACATCTTGAATACTGCATGCAGATGTGGTCGCCTCATCTCAAAAAAGATATATTGGCATTGGAAAAGGTTCAGAAAAGGACAACAAAAATGTTTAGGGGCTTGGAAGGGGTCCCACATGAAGAGAGATTAAAAAGACTTGGACTTTTCATCTTAGAAAAGAGGAGACTAAAGGGGGATATGATAGAGGTCTGTAAAATTATGATAAGTATGGAGAAAATTAATAAGGAAAAGTTATTTACTTATTCCCACAGTATAAGAACTAGGGTTCATCAAATGAAATTAATAGGCAACAAAAGGAAGTTTTTCTTCACTCAGTGCACAGTCAACCTCTGGAACTCCTTGCCAGAGGAGAAGGCTAGGACTTTAACAGGGTTCAAAAAAGAGCTAGATAGAGTCATGGAGTTTAGGTCCATCAATGGCTATTAGCCAGGATGGGTAGGAATGGTGCGTCTAGCCTCTGTTTGTCTGGAAATGGGTGACAGGGGAGGGATCACATGAGGATTACCTGTTGTGTTCCTTCCCTCTGGGGCACCTGGCATTGGCCACTGTCGGCAGACAGGATACTGGGCTAGATGGACCGTTGGTCTGAGCCAGTGTGGCCGTTATTATGTTCTTATGTTCTTAAGAGGAGAAGAGGAGCCATCCCGTTGCTCACAGAAAGGGTGGGGGGAGGATAAACAATACAGTTGCTGCTTGGCACCTGATTAAAATGTGGGAACCCTTCAGAAAAACAACAGTTCAAAATGAAAATATAAATCACTTGAAGTTAAAATATTTCATCCCCCCATAAAAATAATTTAATATTAAAACCAATATGAGATCATGCATTTTATACATTAAATTTTGGAAAATGAATTAATGGTATGCTGGAGAACTTCTGATGAGGACAGAACACAGCTCCCATGATGACATGAGGGAAGCTCAGTAGCAGTTAATAACTGTCTTTCTGTCTACAGTACATGCTGTCTCAAGAGACCATAGAAGCACTTCGGAAACCAACGTTTGATGTCTGGCTGTGGGAGCCCAATGAGGTAACGAGGCAATGAGCAAACAAGTTGTTGATACTTGTAGCTTATCCTGTGACAGTACAAACAGTGTCAGGAAAGCCACACAACCTAATAAAGGCAATGCTGAACAAAGACCTGGCCTACACTCAAGAATACCTTCTGTTCACCAACTGATGACTAAAAGTCAATGTAGCCACTAGGGATGTTAAATTTAGATTAATCAGCAATTTGCATCGACTATTCCATTACTTGATAAGAGTGCCTCTGCCTTTGAAGTGTAGCAACAGCCTCCCCAGGGCTGTTGCTACACTTCAAAGGCACTGTGGGGAGAACGGAGCCAGCGGGGGACTCCCCACAGCATTTCAAAGCAGCAGTGCCTCATGGAGCCTGGGGTCAACAGGGGAGTCCCGAGCTGGCCCTGGGCTGCACATGGCGTTTCAAAGTGGCAGCATTGCGTGGAGCCCAGGGTCTGGCCCTGGGGTCCACATGGCACTGCCACTTTGAAGTACCCCCACTTCTTCCTTCCCCCCCTTTACTGCCTTTTTCTGATAGAGGCAGCAAGGGGCGGGGGAAGCAACTAGTTGATTAGTGTGTTGACTATCTAATAAGCATTACTTATCCAACAGTCAACTAGTCATTCACATTTCTAGTAGCCCCATGGATGCTGACCCCAAAGTGTAGAAAAGAACCCGCAGGCAGTGTTCCCACTAAGCTGTGCGGCAGCACAGTCCTGCAGCTGCTTAACTAGTCCCGCCCACCCAGGGGCTCAGGATTTACGCATGGATCTTCCAGGCAGGGGGGCGGGGCACTTCTCCCTCAGCGACAGTAGCCACTCCCTACCGCCTGGGAGAGACTCGCTGTTCTGTCCTCAGCTGCTATCGCTGAGGGAGAAGTGTCCCTCCCCCAGCCAGGCAGCTCCAGGTGTGAATCCTGAGTCCCTGGATGAGTCCTGAGTCCCAGAGCTCTGGCTCCAGCCTAAACTCAAATGTCCACACCACAGATAAACAGCCCCTTAGCCGGAGCCCTGTGGCACTGGCTAGCCCAGGGCATCCAACTGCAGTGCAGACATATCCTTAGAGGCCAGCATCTAAGGCTTTGTCTACACTGCAGCACTATTTCGGGATACCAGAGGGCTCAATATTCCAACATCCCTGTAAACCTCATTCCACCAGGAGTAAGGGACATTTCGGAATAGCGATTTATTTCAAAATAAGTACTGTGTAGACGATGCCAAATTTCAAAATAAGCTATTACGAAATTGACTGGAAATAAGCTACAAAATTTGCGCAGCTCAAATTGTGTAGCTTATTTAGACCTACAGGTGCAGTGTATATGCACCCTGAGTAACTAAGCCAATTGCTGGATCAGCGTTGTTCCCAAAAGTAGATGAGGCCAAAAATACCCATTCAAGAAAGTTTTGGGTTGTTTTCCTTTTCAGATCCCCTTAACTAATACATATGTCATGACTCCTCAGCTTTTAAGTTGAAATTTGCTGTTTTAAGTGCAGAATTGGTGAATCCAGGAAATGTGTGTGAAATCTAAGTGTGATTCACTGAGTGAATCATCTTGAAGTGCAATAATTTTTGTTCCCTAAAAGTGCCAAAAAGTTTGTCTTTATTATAGAACTCTTTGATTATTTCTTCATAATCCAAATATTAGTAATGCTATTAAAGGACAAGTGCAACAAAGTTAATGTCAGCCTATCGTCTTTCATGCCATCCAGTATGAGTGAATGTATCCCTGTTCAACACAGCGCTTAAGCACATGCTTAGCTTTAAGCAAGGAATCAATGACACTACTTACCTACTTAATGGTAAACAAGTATTTAGGGGCTTTGCTGAACCAGGACCATGTGGCTACCTTGATTTGTACGCTCCTGTACAAGGATGTTGATGTGCAATCCAGAGTAGATGGAAATCTAAGTGCACAGCATAATGCACTTGAACCTCTTTAATCTGGCAGTTTTAGGAAATAGGCTATATCAGATTATGGAATTTTCCAGACCAGGAGTGTTTTCCATAATGAGTGGCACTGAGGATTGGGGTGTGGGGTCTGGGAGGGAGGGGGATAGATGTGAAGTGCTCGCCTGGCTCCCAAGGGAACAGCTGAGGGGAAAGGGGGAATGGCAGCATGCAGAGGGCCTGAACTATGGGTGTTCCCAGATTAGGGACACCCTGATTATGGAGATTCAGGTGTATTATTATTTATTAATTATTAATAATCTTTATCTATGGGCAGGTCTATACTAAACCAGAAGGTTGGCTTAAGATACACAACTCCAGCTATGTAAATAACTTAGCTGGAGTCAACTTACCTTAAGATGAATTTCTCCGGCATGCCCACAGCAGGAGGTCAATGGGAGTAACTCTCCCATTGACTTCCCTTACTCCTCACAACTGTGCAGAGTACCGGAGTCAATGAGGGCGCCCTCAGCATTCAATTTAGTGGGTCCTTACTAGACCTCCTAAATTGAACACCAGAAAATCGACTTCCACAGTGTGGAAGCTCTGGTTAGTATAGACATGGCCTATGTTATGGAAGCTCCCAGAGGCCTCATTGTACCAACAGCTGTAGAAACACAAAGAAAGAGGTTGCCCATTGCATGGACAGTTATAATGTGAAACAAGATTCAACAAATGGATGTAATAAATGACAGGAAGGAAAGGGAGGAAAAGGACATAACTAGATCAGTCCAACAGAAAAAAAAAGGGGAGAGAGCAACTGCAAAGAAGGGGCACAAATTGCATCTTCAAAAGAGTGTTATGTGAACAAGAGCTGTGCTGCTTCAGAATCGCTAGATGAATGTATTCCATGATGAGCCAAAATTCCAAAGATAAAAAATCTAAACATGAATAATGTTTTTCATTTAGTTTATTTATTAACATACTTCCAGTTGGTAGAAATAACAGGACTTTTACGTGGTTCAGAGTTCAGTTCCCATTTGTTATTAGTATATATGGGCAAGCACATAGAAGGTAACAGAATTTTCACCACACTTCTTGCCATTTTGAGGAAAATACTTTATTTTTTCCAGACACATGTAGTTAAGCATCAAACTCATATACTACTCAGGAAAAACAACTTACCCACCATCTTTCAAATATCTAGCTTGTGATGTTTTTACTGCCCTAAGAATTACAACGTGCCAGGTGGACCATAAAACTGTTGGCAGATTGTTTAGCAGACCATTAACAAAGAGTAGGAATAGGGAAAAAAGAATTATCCATGGATTTTTGTACACTAAGGCACAGTATTTTAACAGTGTAACTCATTCATAGTAATGGGAACCATTGCATTATGACATGCACATTGATATCATGAGGGTATGGAGATTAGGAACATACCATATGTGGAACTTTTGCTCAGAACCAATCACCATTTTGAGCATAATACCATATGGTAATGTCTGGTAACATTTTTTCCCTTTTGACTGTTTTATGTTTACATGAACCATTTCAATTATGTTAATGCTAACTTAACAGTAAGTGGTGTTTATGTGGCTGATTTTGAGCAAGTGGGCTATAAATCAGCATGCTAGAGTGTAATCAAGTGCATAAGGCATTAAAAGTGATGGTTTGCTTTATGGTACTTCATTTATAGGCTATTTCAACAACTCTGCATTACTTTTTCAACACCTCTGGAGAATCAGAGGAATATATGGCAATATAAATGTATTTTGTCCACTGGGGGCTAAAACCTAACCCTCTCTTACCTGGGGGTGTTAGACCTTTGTTCCCTTCTAATGCAGCTTACTTGATCTCTCCCGAGGACAAGTGAGCAGCAACTTTATTAGAATGATGAGATAACTGTGAAAAATCAAGATGGGGAGAGAGGTTAACAGGCCCTTATATAAGACATGGCCCCCAGGATAGGGACTGTTCCCATAAAATCTCACCCAAAGCTTTATGAAAAACTCCAAATATTGTAAAACTCACAATAAAATCACAAAGAGGAGTCAGCACTTTATTTTAGTGTTTCCTTCTCCCCCATCTTTTGTTTGCCACTTAGATCCCAATCTTGCAAGCTATTCCATGTTGGCAAACCAGTGTGCCCAATGTATTCAATAAGGTTTGTGCTAGCAAATGGTCATCCCCTTCCTCCTCCCACCTCCACCCCTCACAGACACCCAATTTACTAGCTAGCAGAATCAGGGCCTTAGGCTGTAAATATATGTCTACATCTGTGTTTGTACAGTGCATTGCTCAGTGAAGTCCTGATCCATATTTGGCCTTTAGGTGCTATCATGATATGAGTAATTGAACATAAATAATGTGCCAGCTTTTCAGAAGTACTCAGCATGCAGCAGCTCCCATTGTTCTGAAGACAGCTTGTCATTAACCTTAATGAAAGCTATTGCATGTGCATTTGCAGATCTGACCACTTCATTTAGGTGTCTTAATTGAAACTGAGCACTTGGAAACCTGGCCCAATTATAATAACCTGTAAATTGGCAAATTGATTAGGCAGGGGATGGCACAAGTTGTGTGGCATCTCCACAATGTCATCATCCAGGCCCCAAATGCGAAAGACATCCATAAAACACAGATTAGATAAGCCATATTTATAAACATTTTTTTCTGCAAGTACTAAAACTGAATTTTCTGAGGTTTCTGTCTGCAAAATTTTAACCATAATGTTGTCATTTTGCAATATGTTTCCCTTTTTTATGATTATTCATAGGAAAAAGAAAAAGAAATATAAGAAAAAATTATTGGGATCCTATACTGACCCAAGAGATGTAATTTGCCAAGATCCAAATATATATGCCTGCTGGCTAAATTGCACAAGATGCAAAGTTAAATCATTAAAGAGAATAAAGCTTAGCAGATGGGAAGTATGCGGCTTGCTTCATTAGCAAAGAGCGAAGTAGAATGCAGGTCAAGTTGAATAAATGGAACTTTAATAAAGCTTGTGCCCTGCTCTATCCATGTGGCTGAGTAGCTTCCAGACAATCTCCTAACTTTGCCTGTCCTACTGGTGTCTATATAACTGGATACCTGGTGTTTCGATAACAGGGTGTCTACTGGTTAACTAGATAAATTCATGGAGGTTAGGTCCATCGATGGCTATTAGCCAGGATGGGTAGGGATGGTGTCCCAGGCCTCTATTTATCAGAAGCTGGGAATGGATGACAGGGGATGGGTCACCTGGGCTACATCTACACTGCGGAACTATTTCAGGATACCTCTAGTATCCCAAAATAGCTATTCCGCATCTTAAGAGCAAGTCTGTTACATCGAAATGTAACAGGCTCACTATTCTGATGTCCTTGTAAACCTCATTGCATGAGGAGTAAGGAATGTTTTGGAATAGCTGTTTATTTCAAAATTTGGCACTGTGTAGACCGCACCAAATGATGAAATAAGCTATTTCGACATAGGATCAAAATAAGATACACAATTTGCATAGCTCAAATTGCATATCTTATTTCGAGCTACGGGTGCAGTGTAGATGCACCTTTGATGTTTACCTGTTCTGTTCATTCCCTCTGGGGCACCTGGCATTGACTACTGTCAAAACACTGGGTGCAGTCATATTGTTAAAAGGTGATTTATACTGGCATAGCAGTATGGGAAAGGAAATAAACTATATTAGCACTTTGTATAATTATAACTGCATCCACACTAGCAGTTGTACCAGTGTAACAATTTTGGTACTAAATCACAACCCTAAATGACAAAATTACACTAGTACAACTTTTCAGTGTATACCAGGCCTAAATTTTTTTTTTTAAAACAGGCTTTGTTTTGAAGCTTCATGGGGTAGCCAAGTTAGTCTGTACAGGAAAAAATAACAAATGGTCTGGTAGCACTTTATAGACTCACAAAACATGTTTTGTAAGTTTGCTTTTAATGTATCAAGCCATATTCTTGGGTACCAGGGAACCAAGCATGATGCTGTATAGCAAAATTGTGATGGTGTTATCTGAACTCCCATCAGTCTTCAGATGTTTTTCCTGAAGTTTTGTAGGAAAGCCTTTTTTATTCATAGTTATATGTCCCAAAATCAACCATACTGGAATTTTACTAAACATGTTATTAAATGAAATATGGCCTGAGAAACACCAAATTTGACCACAGAAAGCAATTTTTCATGGAAGCTATGAATAGCCAAAAATAAGGTTTTTAAATGAAAATATCTTCTAGGGCATATTTATAACATTATTCCAATGCAGCTATAGCTGAAATGCAAAAACTGGGTCAGGTAGTTTTGAACTAAGTAGCACATAAATACTTTTTTTTCTATATCCACACACAGCAAAATCTAGACTTGGAATGACATAGCTAATCTTGTTGTATGCTGTTCTGAAAAGAATAAATATCAAATACTGTTGTCTTAATGAATGTTTTGCCTTTGTGTTTTCGTTGCTAGTATTCATAGGTACACAGTTATGGGAGAGAATATGCATTACTCTACTCAAATTTCGTAATTTTACAGTCTGAGGGGTTTTTTACATCTGTTTAATTTAGTGAAGATACTTGATTTTTTTTAAATTCCAGGAAGTTGTACATGAATTATGTGTACACAGTTATCTAGAATGCACTGTAATGCCAGCAACTCTTATCTTTTGCAATCATATTTCTATGCCCTTGGGTCCTAATACAATGTCCATTCAAGTCAGTAGAAAGACCACTCACTGACTTCAGTGGGTTTTGGATCAAGCCCATAAACCAGGTCCATTAGCACAATCAAATCTTCATGAGGTGATATAATTTTGATTTTCATAAGCAATGATCACCAGGGAGCTCTAAGATGGATTAGCACCCAATCCAAAACACATTGAAGTCAATAGAAATTTTTCTTTTGGCTTCAGTGGGCTTTAGATCAGGTCCTTGGTGAATTGGTTTTAATCTTGAGTCTTTAACAGCTTGTTTCATGATTAACAATAGGGTTCCACTAGACATCAGTGCTGATAAGGTGAAGATTTACATTTCATTAGCTTTATAAATGACAGTGATTAAAACAATAACTTGTCTATTCATCATTGAAGATGCTGAGTTGTTTGGAACACATGTACCATGATCTTGGCTTGGTAAAAGACTTTAATATCAACCCTATCACACTGAAGAGGTGGTTGGTAAGTATTTCTTTGAAATCCCCAGTATTTGTGATTTTTAATATATAGCCCTAAATCCTACCTATACTTTCTCATGGAACTGACTTTATTCACATGAGTAATCCCATTAAAGGCAGGGTAACTACTCACATGTTCAAAGTTAAGCACTTATGCCAATGTTTACATGATCAGGGTCACAGATGACATGTTTGAGAATTACTTTGTATTTGTTTACTTTGTTCTTGATTCCTAACTTTCTGTGGACTCACTGTGGCCAAGTTTATTCCCGGCAGGCCTGCTGATGTGGGGAGAGGAGGGGCAAAGGGGACAACTGGCCTGGGGCCTCAGCGATTCAAAAGGAACCATGGCTTTCAGTGCCGCTGCCAGTACTGCGGCGCGCTCCAGGCAGCGCTGAGGGCTGGCCCTCCTGATTCCTGGAATAACTCCGTTGTTAACAAAAGGAAAAAGCAGGTTAAGACAGGATGCTTCAAGGTTAGATATTTGATACAGTGTTTCATATTAATGATCTGGAAAGGGTAGCGAGCCATGAGGTGGCAAAATGTTCAGATGACACAACGTTGTATAGATTCATCAGGACCAGGAAGATTGAAGAACTTCAGTGAGACTTAGCCAAATAAATTGGCAAATGAAATTCAATGCCAATACATTCAAAGTAATGCACATTGAAGGGAAAAAATAAGCAACTAGTACACTTCAAAAGATTCTAAATTAGATGTATCAAGTTAAGAAAGCAGCCTCAGTGTTGGTGCAAACAGCTCAATGAACATCTCTGCAAAATATGCTGCTGTGGTCAAAAAAGCTAACAAGAGATTAGACTTCATAAGGATGAGGATGGAGAACAAAACAGAAAATAATATGATGCCATTATATAAATCAGTGATGTGACCTTGTTTGGAATACATTGTGTAGGACTGGTCACTATATCTCAGAAAGGATATTGCAGAATTAGAAAGGTTTCACAGAAGAGCCACCAAAACAATTAGGGTCATGGAAAAACTCTCATGAAAAAAAAAATTGGGATTGTTTAACTTAGGAAGAAGATGAATAAGAGGAACCTTAATAAAAGTATATAAAATAATGAATGGCATAGTGATTACAGATCAGGAATGTCAATTCTCCCTGTGTTGAAACACAAGAACAAAGAGACTTTGCAGAAAGGGATGATAAAAGGAGATCCACAGTCCCTACTTCCAAGTTGTGATATTTTCCCCATGGCATACAGTGTGCTTAGGGTGAACCTCAGGTGGGCAGAAAGCAATTTGCATCAACTATTTGATTAGCTGATAAGGGCGCTTCCGCCTTTGAAGTTCTCTGGGGCTATTGCTACACTTCAAAGGCAAAAGCGCTGCAGGGAGCACAGGGTCAGTGAGGGACTTAAGGAGTCTCCCACTGGCCCCATGCTCCCTGCGGCATTTCAAAGTGGCAGTGCCACAAGGAGCATGGAGCCAGTGGGGGAGTCCCCAGCTGACCCCGGGCTCCACACGGCGCTGCCTCTTTGAAACGCTGCATGCAGCCTGGGCCAGCCGGGGTCTGGCATCAGGCTCCATGCGGTGCTACTGCTTTGAAGCACCCCCTTCTCTTCTCCCCAAGCAGGAGCTGGACCCCCACTGCTGGTGCTGGACCCTAGCCCTGCCAGTCCCCCGGGCAACATCAGTTGGGAGAAGAGGCAGGGTGGGAAGTGGAGCATGACAGGAAGAGGAGGGGAGAGAGCAGAGCAAGGGAAGGAGGGCGGAGCAGGAATGGGGGCAATATGGGGTCTGGGGCACAGGAGGGTTGTCCCGGGGGAGAATCTTGTGGCCCCCAAGGTTGCCGTTCCCAAGTTGCCTCTGTGTGCTTAGATATTTTGCTGATTGACGAGCACCTTGCAAGAGCACAGCCTGAGCATGTGGCACTCAGTGGTGCTGTGGCAGTCTGACAGTGTAACTTAAATACCTATTTCATTCTTGCCTCTGAAGACCACAGGGTTGACATTCAGATTATGTCAGAAATGAGTTTTGTGGCCTGCGTATATTCCTAAGTGGGTCTATGTCCTCAGCATAATTTGGCAAATGTGGTGGTGTCTGCTCAGAAGAGATGCAAGACCAGAGCATGGGCTGTGTATCAGGATTGAAAAAGCTTGCTATTCCCTGCTTAAGCTATCGGGTGAGGCAGATTAAACTTGTGAAAAAGAGCCGGACTCCTTACAATCTTTGGCCTCATATTCCCATCCTTCATGTGGCTGGGGAAGGAATGCCTCCTGGGGCTTTTCAGTGACTCCATTGGGTGGTTCAGGAATTCTGTTGATAAATTTTTGACAGGGAGCTGTATCTAGTTCTCCTGAGGCAAAAGGTGTTGCAGGGCTGTGTGTTCTGATTTTTGAAGGAGCAAAAGCGGAGAATGATTTGGGGCTCCATATGTCTGACATGGTGACATGGAGCACCTCGAGGGAGAGGGGGGAAGTGCAGGGACTCAGATCTTTCCATTCAGAAACAACTCTACAGTCATTAAGTGGTTTACTTCCTCTTTTTGTAGCTCTGTATTCATGACAATTACAGAAACAACCCATTCCATAATTTCCGGCACTGCTTCTGTGTGACCCAGATGATGTACAGTATGATCTCACTCTGCAATCTCCAGGTGTGTCTTTAGTTTGTCCACATAGCTATCTGCACTTCTACATCTATTACTAAACAAATATTCATCCACCAGGTGTCATAAAACCCAGGACATTTTCCTTACAAAAAGGAGCATCATTTTATTTGCACCTGACTATTAATGTACTGAAAACAAGCAAGCAAGAAAGCAAGCAAACAATAAAAAATCAAGCAATAAGGAGTATAGTTCAAAGATAGATGGCCAATGGTTGGGAAACTAGCCAATGGTTTATTTAGAAGACCTTGGTTCAAGTCCCTGTTCTACTGTAAATTTCCTGTCTGACCTTGAACAAGTCACTTGCCCTCTCCGTGCCTCATTTTTCCACCTGTAAAATGAGGATGATAGCACAGCCCTACCTGACAGGACTGTTGTGAAGATAAATATGTTAAGATTGTGAGATGCTTAAATACAACAGTAATGGGAACTATATAACTATCTAAGATAAATAGGATGGGTCTCAAAAACTTAAATAAATCTCCATAACCACAAGTGCTTCACCAAAAAATGATCTGAAACTCTCAGCCTTAGATAGTCACTTTCTGGTTCACTCCCCATGAAACAACACTCTGGAAAAGCCCCAGCCCTCTGTCTTTGCTGATGAGTGTTCCTTCCTCTTTGCTCCTCTTCAGGAGAAGAGGACTTCTCCACTCCACCTGTGTGGTACTCTCTTCAATGGAAAGCCATGCAGCAGCACTGTCCTTTCTCTCTCCAGAAGCAGCAACTGAGGACAGGAGTCACTAGTGTCTCTGCTGAGTGCTCCTTTACATGCCACTCATTCTGGCTCTTCCCCAGTATTCATATCCCAGCCTGTACTACTATCTCCTGATGCCCCCAAGTTAAGTAAACCTTGTGACCACCTGTGCTCCAGCAGGGCTTGGTGCATTCTGGTGCATATGCACCAGGGAAACTTTTAAGTTCTCTGGAAGCTGAGAAGAGCTACAGCAGGAATGGCCAGTCCAGAGGCTAAGTGAGTCTCTAGCAGCCGTCCAAGGAAGGAAGGAGTTTTAGTCTTCCTCAGGAAGATCTGCCACTGCAGAGAAGTGGGTGGGGTGCACACAGCATGTAGTGAAGACACTTAGACCAGATTCAGACATGAAAAGGAGGTTTTGTGTTGCTCTGGAATAAAATAAGTTTCCAATGGGTTCTTATTTCACCCAAATTGGTTCATCTGTGTCTAATTAGAATGAGAACCAATAGCCCTGGATTATAGGAAAAGCCACTACTTAAATCACTGAATAAAATGCTTAGGCATTTTAGAGACTCTTTCGTTTAGTCACTCCAAGCTCAATCAGCAAAGCACTTAAGCTCATGCTTAACAGTGACTCAGTCATTCCATGGAGCCATGGGATAGCCCAAAGTGCAGTGCCCCTACAACTCTCACTGACTTCTTCGGGGGCAGAGGGGAGGGTGAGCACACAACTCCTCTGAATATCAACAAGAGAGCTGGCTGACTGCTATGCCCCATGGAATGAATGAAGTTTTATTTATAATCTAAACCTACAAATAGGGAGACTGGAAAACATCTCTGCCTGCCATCTTGTCAAAGGCACCATTGATCAAGAGATGTAGTAAAATGCCAGATCTCCAGACAGTGGTAGTAACTCAAGTGTATCTGACCTTCTACAGCCCAAGGTCTGGCCTCTTCAATTTTAATCTCAAATTTAGGACTCCCCATGTAAACTGACCAAGAAATAGAAAGAGCAAAAGTTGTCTCTTCTTTGTCACTAGTTCCCCAGAAGGCCCCCATGCCATACTACAGCTCAAAGAGAGAGCACTATTCACAAAGTATTCATTTAACCCTTTTCCTGGATGCACATTGCCTGACTTTCTTATGCATCTGGGGCCTGATCAAAGCCCAGTGAAGATGACCTTTGTGGGCTATGAATTGATACTTCATTCACTATATAAAATTTTTCAACAAATGTTTTCTAGGTTCAGCCTGTTGCTCGTGAATTGCTCACTGAATGTACTGCTTTGCATAGTCTATGTTCATGATTCAGATTTGATCTGTGTGGTCACCTAAACCAGATGTATTTTTCCATCACTGGATGGCCTAATGTTTCTAAACTGCTTTCAGTTCCACACACAAAAAATTAAATTTCATCATTAACCCCATTTTGTTCCATGGTTTAATGAAGCCCTGCTACTGGCAAGAATTTGTGGTCTAGTAAATAGTCATATGAGCTAAACTTTGCTTTCATGAATGTTCATCCTGTTTAGAAGTTGCTGAAATGTTTGTGAAAAAATTTCCTCACTTGCTTCCCATCTCTAGTTAGTATGAAAGATAATGGCGTGTAAATTGTCTTCCAACCCTCCCCCAGCTAATGTAGACACTGGAAGTATTTCTAAAGGCCTAAGTATTAACAAATCTGAGACAAAATTCCATTTGCCACCTCCAAACTGTTTCTATTTAATACATCGAAGTCAAATCTGAGTCATGTATTGCTGCAGTGAACAGTGAATCGTCTTTCTTATCTGCAGGAAATTTAATTTATGAATAAAGATTAATTTTACTTAAATGATTTGGTTTTCTGAAATGTGAATATGGTAGGAGAAAAAAAAGTCATTGTTAGACACTACATTATTTTTTTTTCTATTGCAGGAGAAATTTTCCCAAATTGATATCTTAATTCTAATGACCGCTGCAGTATGCCATGATTTAGATCATCCAGGATACAATAACGCGTATGTGTACCCTTTATTTTTTTTGTTTCTTTACCATATATTGGGGAAAAAGGCAGATCAGTATTTTCTTCTCCTGTCCAGAGCAGAAAATGTGGCAGCTGAATATGAATCTATCCACAGTGCCCCATTGTAGTCAAACACTGATGACAGAGCCACCATTGATTAGACTATAGGCAACAACAGCCATTAGCTTACTCTATCCCAAGCTGGGGCTGCTAATCGATGAAAGGAAAATGTCCCCCTCTTCATTTTTCTCCCAAAAAAGTAAAACTGGCAGCTAGAAGATGTTCTCAGGTGAAATTTTTTTGTTAATTATCCTATGTAGAAGAAAAATGGTCATATGGTTGAGACTCAATTGTGTGTGAAGAGTTTTTGTTCTTTTCCCAGCTCTGCCAAACACCTCTTGCCTGACCTTAAACAAAGCACTCAACCACTGTATATTTCCATTTGCCCATCTATACAGTGGAGATAATAACAAGAAGCTGGCAGAGGTGATCTGAAGGTTACTTCATAAATGTCTCTGAAGTACAGTGTTAGCCTCAGATGAAAGGTATTCTAGAAGTGCTAAGCATTATTGCTTGTGTGAAGTATATTTTAACTCTAATTCACTTGTATTGAGATATTAAATAGAAACCTGATCCAATTGACATGAAAATCCTTGAGACTCTTTCCATTGACTTTACTGGGAGTTAGTGGGAATCAAACCTGTGAACTTCAAAACCCTTCTATCCTTCCCCCATCTGTTTAAGTGATAGGAATTCTCTAATAAAAAGTAAATAATGTGGAAGTATTATCATTTCCTCAAAAAATGTCAGATGTCATATTTACTGTTGCAATAATTTGTATTAACTAATGAGATATTCACAACATATGTAACATTGCCAATGTCTAACGTGCAAGGCTTGTTTTTAAGTACTGGGTGTATGTAACATGCAAGACCTCACTATTTTCCTTCACATCAGCTACCAGATCAATGCCCGAACTGAGCTTGCCGTGCGGTACAATGATATCTCCCCACTGGAGAACCATCACTGTGCTGTGGCTTTCCAGATCATTGCCCAGCCAGAATGCAACATTTTCTCCAGTGTCACCCCAGAACAATTCAAATGGATAAGACAGGTATGAATGTTGATCCAGAGGGAATGTTGATCTATGATGTGCAAACTGCTCTTGAAGATGCAGTGTGGACATATCTACCTTCTATGTAATCCAAAAGGATAATTCCATCAAGAGGTTAGAAATGGATAATCTAGGACTTGAATTGATTTAGGGTAGGTCTACAATACTGCAGTAAGACAACCTAAAGTACGCAACTCCAGCTACATGAATAATGTAGCTAGAGTTGAGGTACCTTAGATCAAGTTACTCTGGTGTCTGTATCACATAGGCTCGATGGGAGACTCTCACCCATCAACTTACCTTACTCTTCTCATCCAGGATAGAGTGCATGGGTCAACTGAAGAGTGATTTGTGATCGATTTGGTGGGTCTTCCCTAGACCTGCTAAATGGACCACTGGTACAAATCCTGGCTGTAGTGTAAGTTTAGCCACAGAGAGATTTCTGGGCTATTCTGCTAGCAGTTCTCTAGTTGGACTTTTGTGAACACAATGAGCAAAGTTTGACTAATAAATGTGTACTCTTCTGTTACATTATAAAAGGAGTTGTTAGGGTGTGACTGTAAATAGGCCACAGTGCTCATATGGTGGTAACTATTTAATCATTAGAAGAACGTTGTACTGAACTTAAAAAGGGAGTTCAAATGGAGAAAAATTGTAAATAAACAAATATTCCCCTTCTACACATGTTATTATCTTTTTAAAATTTTCATTGTTATTAATAATAAAAAGTTTGAAACTGGAGCCCATATCTTTTTCTCTTGTGTGAAGCAATGAAGTCGTAATGATAAATTCTGTGATATCACAGTATTTTCCATGACAATAAATTAAGAAGTAATTCCCATAACATTATGGGTAAAATTCCGCCCTCAGATCCATGGATGCCGCTCCCATCCGTGTTAAATGAAAATGAAACTATGCAAAGTTTCCATTTACTTCTTTGGGACCAGACTTTGTCCTCAGCACATAGAACTGACCTTTTTATTTCTTTGTGCATTGTGTACTCATATTAAAAAAATCAAACAAAGCTCAGAACAAGAAGCAGCAGTTTCTCCAGCATATAATTATACTCAAACCAGTAACGTGATTTTCATTTTCTTGTGTCACTGCAAATTCTTTAAATAAATAAACTGCAAAAAAGCAAACAAGATTCTGAGATGTATTAGTAGGAGTGTTGTGAGCAAGACACGAGAAGTCATTCCTCCACTCTACTCTGTGCTGATTAGGCCTCAGTTGGAGTACTGTGTCCAGTTCTGATCAACACATTCTAAGAAAGATGTGGAAAAATTGTAGAGAGTCTAGAGAAGAGCAACAAAAATGATTAAAGATCTAGAAAATACGACCTATGAGGAAATACTGAAAGAATTGGGTTTGTTTAGTCTGGAAAAGGGAAGACTGAGAGGGGACATGATAGCAGCTTTCAAGTATCTAAAAGGGTGTTACAAGGAGGAGGAAGAAAAAATTTTCTCCTTGGCCTCTGAGGATAGGACAAGAAGCAATGAGCTTAATCTGCATCAAGGGAGGTTTAGGTTGAACATTAGGAAAAATTTCCTAACTGTCAGGGTGCTTAAATACTGGAATAAATTGGCTGGGGGTAGGGATTGTGGAATCTCCATCTCTGGAGATATTTAAGAGCAGGTTAGATAGACATCTATCTGGGATGTTGTAGATGGTGCTTGGTCCTGCCGTAAGGGCAGGGGACTGGGTTTGATGACTTCCCAAGGTCCCTTCCAGTTCTAGTATTCCAGGATTCTATGATTTATCAAGTGGCCTCAAGTTCCTCTTTCATTGATATGATACATCTGTTCTTATCTGTGTTATAAAGTGTTTGTGTTAATTTAAGCACATTCTTACATAGTGGTAGCAAGGCCTTGTGAGATGTTAAACTGGTGTATTATTATGTTTGTTTTCATAGGGGATAATTACATTAATCCTGGCAACAGACATGGCAAGACATGCAGAAATACTGGACTCTTTCAAGGAAAAAATGGATAATTTTGATTATTCAAATGAGGAACATGTGACCTGTGTAAGGAGATGGTGTTTATCATTTTTCAGTGCTGAGCGTGGTTCATGGTGATACCACTACGTTCTAAACTGTGGCTTTGGCCTGCACATGCAAGATGATAAGTAGAAGTGATCAGAAGTTTTCTGTCAAACTGTGTGTGTTTGGTTTGTTTCAACAGAAAAGGCAGTTTCTGCAATCTTGAAATGTTCTGTGTGGGGGAAAAACTTGATTTTGACAAGAAAAAAATCCAACTGAAATAGTTTGGTTTGGGTTAGACTGATTTAAATTCTTAGCTAGCACTCCTCAGTATAGTACATATGTGCCTCACAACATTCCTGTGAAGTGGAGAAGTGAAACTAAGTGATTTGCCCGAGGTCTCACAAGAAATCCCTAGTAGAGCAGAGTACTGAACCCAGCTCTCGCTAGTCCCAGCTTAGCTAACTAATTATGGAACCACCCCTTCCTCCCTTTCTTAAGTGGCACTGCCAGTGGTGCCAAATACTGCAGGGAAATGTGTGTCTAGAAACTGGTTTGCACTGTAACATTAACAAGAACATCTAAATATTTCTATGGTTCCTTATAAAAACTTTTTTTTAAAAAAAGCAATAAATCTGGGGAGCAGTTGATATAAAGAAAGCTTAGATTCCTCTTTCAGATTTTGTAATCCTAGAGTCACAGAAGCAAGAAATAATTACTGTATCTGTCAAGATATAAATTCTTAGTTTTAGTCTCGTCTCCATGGCATCCATCATAACAGTACTGAGCTCTAGACCCAGTCCAATTGCCATTGAAATCAATGGGAATCTTTCCATTAACATTAATGAGTGTAAGATTGGGCCCCTGTAGTTCCTTCCCTCCAAGAATGTAAAAGCACTTTACAATTATTCATGGACTAAGCCTCCCATGGAGTAAGAAGCATTATCGCCAAGGAAAACTGAGACACAGAGGGGTTAAGTGACTTGCCAAAGGTCATACAGGAAGTCTGTGGCAGGCAGAACCAGGAACAGAACATCTCTAGATAGGAGGAAGAGACACCAGATCAGTCGTGGGCCTTAGCCATAAGACTATTGTTCTTCTCTGAGGTCGCTTCCTTTGCCTCTCCAAAAATGAAAGGCTCATGGATAGATAAAGAAGCAGGCTTCTGTATTTCTAGAGTGTAAAAATATTTTTCCTCCTCCAGTTGAAGATGGTACTGATAAAATGTTGCGATATCTCAAATGAAGTCCGCCCAATGGAAGTAGCGGAACCATGGGTAGACTGCTTATTAGAGGAATACTTTATGCAGGTAAGAATGAGAGACAGAGACATGGATACACAGTTTAAAATAAAATAATAATACTAATTAATAATTAATTAATCTCTATTTCAGTTATAGCTGCAGCTGATTGGTAATATTGTATGACATTCTAGTGCCACAAGGATGAGGAGGCTTCTTTTGAATAAGGTGACAGAAGCGTGGCATAAGACAGTATGTTCAGAATAAAATGCTATAATTGACTGCCATTTGTAAGATAAATGACAATAACAAAGTAGAAATGCTAATGTCATTGGACTGCAGCTTGTTCTTACTAATAGGGCTGCCTTGTGAGTTTATTTCACATGTAAACCCTTGCAAAGCCAAAAGGGCAAGAAGTGTGGGTATAGAAAAAGTCAGTTAAAGGCTAGTATTAAATGGGCCAAGTTTAAATTAGATCTGCGATGCTTTGAAATGACCAAGTCTGCATAGGATGAACATTTGCTTTAAAAGTGGGAAAAAAAAAGATTATTTCCAAAGGACACCATCAATTTAGTTAGTCCTGAAAAATCAACTTATATTCCCAAAATATTTGCTTCTTTCTGTATTCCCTTCCCTCTCTAATGTGGGTTTGGGTTTTTTTTTTGGTAGTATAAGGCAGTGTTAAAACTAACAGCAATCCTCTGCTCTCTCCCATCCAAACCAAGCTGTCCATGCACACTGCAGCAGCTGGCAGCATGCAAAACATGGCTTTATCATGACTGGAGGAACAAAATGCCAGTGTTTTCTTCTTTCTGTTTTTTTTTTTTTTTACATTTTCTCTGTGCTGAAAGAATCAATTTGACAAAGAAATTACATTAGATGCGTCCAAAGGAAAATGCTTGATAATAGGGCATCTTAATGACAAAATGTTAGAGGCACCTTTAGCTCAATGACGCTGCAATATTTTTATGCAAAACAAAATGACCTATGCACTTTACTGTGTTCTTTACCCTACCATCTGACGCAAAGTACTACCGCACACTTGTTTTTCGAGCAAGTCTGACAGATAAGAGTAAATGCTGGCAGTGAAGTTAAAGGGGTGTCAATGTTGGCATTTTCTGTGCCTCTTTTACTAACTATGCATTTATAGGAATGCTGGGTCAGACAGTCAACGGATTGCAATCACTGTAGACCCATTTAAGTCAATGGAGCTATGCTGATTTATGCTACTTAAGGATCCATCCCATTATTTGTAAAGATCTTTCCAAAGTTTAGAACACAGGCACACAATCATTCCTGAATGTTCATGTACTAGGAGCCACTCGATAAACTAGATACAGTAAGTTGTTTTTGACTATGGGTGGGTAGGCCTTGCTTAATACCAAAAAATGATAATTCACCAGAGGAAAATGAAGTCACGTATCCTTTCCTTTCTATATAGAACAGCTAAGGCTAGATTCTGCTACCTTGTCTCACACTGAGTAGTGCTTTACTCCATAAGAAGTCCCATGGATTTTGGGTGGCTGCCTAACTGCTTTGTATGCCTCTGAGAATCTCCTTCTTACACTGCATCTACTGCAAATGCAACCTAGGCCCTCTTGGTGTGGTACTCTGTCCCTCTCTAGTGGCAGCTAGAGATTGAGGAGTCTGTTACACCCTTGGCTAAGAGTGATGTCTTTTAGTTCATGGGCTCATGCATTAAACCCCAAAGGTCCCAGGTTTGATCCTGGCTGACAATAATTGGGGTTTAAGAGGCTTGGCATGACATAAGCCTCTTCAGCCAGGAAGGCAGGCTTGTGCTAGTGGGTTTATGTTAATTATAGCTGTGTGGACCTTGCACTAGCAGAGACCTGAGGTCAAGCCCACCCTGCATCCTGGTTTCGAGGAGGGGTTGCTAGCCTCCTCCAGTGCTGAAACATCCACACAGCTATTTTTAGTGTTCAAGCTCAAGTCCCATTAGCGTGAGACAGTCTCCAGGGGCTGTGAGCCTTGTTACAATATCATATGGCCTTGTTACAGTATGATACTTTATGGTCTTGTTACAGTATGATACTTTTCAATACATGCAATATTTGTGGGGGGGGGGAATTAAAAGAAACAGCAATAAAAAGGTTATTAAAACAATAAGGTTCAGCTTCTAAAATGTATGACACTTTCATTTGCTGTTGTCACATACACCATTGAGGCATATGTATAGAATATCAGTGACCTTGTTACCAGTCTGAAAACTACTTGTGTTCTGCTGCTCTCAGTCTCTTTGTTGATAATAATCTTTGTTACCTATTGAATCTGCCCCAGAGTGATCGAGAAAAGTCTGAGGGACTTCCAGTAGCACCTTTCATGGACCGAGATAAAGTGACCAAACCAACAGCACAGATTGGGTTCCTTAAGTTTGTTCTGATCCCAATGTTTGAAACAGTAACAAAGGTAAGTTATTAAGTTATTAAGTTCTAAGATGCCTCCTGGAGCTGAGAACATTTCAGCTTTGATTTTGATAAGCCTTTAGTAAGCCAGCGACACCTTCTCTCACTCCCTTTCTATCATTTACAGGTAAATAAATATTTAAAGAAATGTTAGTTTGACTTTTCTCACTTTTGTTTAGCTTTTTCCAGAAGTTGAAGAAGTGATGCTCCAACCTCTTTGGGAATCCAGAGACCGCTATGAGGAATTAAAACAACTAGATGACGCTATGAAAGAGGCAAGCTATACATACCTAGAACTGGATGACATTTTTCAGTCAAATATTAAATTTACTCAAAAATTCAGTGAAGAGTAACCAAAACTATTCGTGAATATAGGTTGAATTCAGCAAATAGTTTTGGGCAAATAAAAAATGTTTAAAAGTTGAAAAAGTCTAAATGGTTTGTTTTGGCTTTTTAAAGGTAAAATGTTTTGACATTTCATGTTAAACAACATTTCTTTTTTATATCCATCTCCACTTGTTTAACATTTTATTTAAAACACATGACAAATGTAAGAAAATGAAAAAATAGTTTCACTCAACTGAAACTTTTTTCTTTACACAAAATGATTTTGACTTTTTGTTCAGTTTCAGTTCACAACAAATTGATTTTGTGGATTTGAACTGAACAATCAATTATTCTTTCAGCTCTATGCATATGCTGTGGGTGGTACTAAAAATTAATAGTACCACCCACAGCATAGGTTTCCTTCATTTTGATTATATTTATGGCCTTTGATGATATCTTTGGTTACCCTTTCTTCCTATGTATTTGTAAAGCACTATGCATATCTATGACACCAGATAAATAAACAAATAAATACATACATATATAAATAATGATGAGAAAGAGAAGCAGTCATCATACCTAACCATAGAAAAGAAAATGGCAAAAAATCTTCGGTGCACAGAATGCATAATTAAAAAGAACCTGCAGAAATATTATCAGGTGACATTGGCATTCTTGGAATTGCTCTTTCTCCATTTTATACTGCATGCAGGTGCACACACAGTTTCACCATGCAATACAATTAAACAGATGACCACATTTATTCATTTTTTAACCCAGATTAAACAGGTACGTCTAACAATGGTATTTACCAAATATCTCTCCCTGTAGTAGGTAAGCTCTATGAGAGCTTTGATGGTGTCTGTAACCAGGCCTCATGTCTTTCAGTTCTCTCTGACCTATGCCAAATCCTTTTCAATACTGTGCATGCAGGAGAATCACAGTGCTATAGTGCTTGGTTCTGTTCCCACTGACTTCTGTGGTACAGAATGATGCCTTTAGTGCTCACACTGTGACTATGTTTACACTGCCCCTCTCTTGAGCAAAACCATATGCAAATGAGGCAAAGCGTGGAATATTGCCGTGCCTCATTTGCATAATTAATGAGGTTGCGTTTTTGCGCAAGAGGCTTTTGCACAAAAAGGAGCCATCTACACAGCTCCTTTTTGCATAAAAACCCCCTCTTGCGCAAGAGCGGTTCTTCCGCATGATTACTAAAGAAAAGTGAGAAAAAGTTTGGTTTTGGTGGTCTAGGAGTGTTGATTATGGGACAGGCAGATTTATTTACCTTGCCTAGTCCCTCACTCCCTGAGCAGTGGCGGTAGTGGTGGTGATTTGCCATAGCAACACTGTGTGTTAGAAACTTTCCAAACATTTAGGAAGGACAGATCCTTCTTCAAGGAGCTCAGATTCTAATTCTGGTTGGGAGTGGACAGGAACAGCACATAGACATTGCAGGGGGGAATTACAGAATAGCAAATAAAATCTTCTGGAAATGTTCAAGTCTATGACAGAAACATGAAACATTCCTTTAAAAAAAACATTCAGGATAATGGCTGGGGCTTATTGATACTTTGGGATGTTTCAGGCTGAAGTGAATTTTTATACCTGAAATGTAAAGTTGTCAAAAACAGAGTTTCTATGGAAACTGATAGACCTTTAATTGCAGTATATTAGTCCAAGGAGTTGTGGTATCATGAAAACTGTATACACTCAGAAATGCCATCAAATAATAGAGGGTAATTATCTCAGAAGTTAACTGAACAAATAATGAAAAATACTGAAGTGCACTTACTGCAGACACCAAAGCTGGTTTGGATGACATGGGGCCTGTGATGCACCAAATTGGGGCATACTGTTGCACTGGAAATTCAGCTGTAACCTTAAGGATCAGCTAGCTGTGGCAGTCTGTCCATGATGTGCCAGTAGTGATATTTGTTCTGCCTTGCTCTTTATTCTAGTTGCAAAAGAACAAAAGCGAAAGTTTGACAACTGACAGCGCACCAAAGTGAAAAGAAAAACACTCTGAGCTACACAAAAGTCACAAGGTGAGTTTGTTTTTAAAAAAATATGTTTAAAGTAGACACATGTGGATATAAGGTCGTTCAACTCAACTGACTTCAGCGAACTTGTCCCTTCTTGTGCCCATGGAGAATTTGGCTAGAAGTCCATAGACATAACATGACGTTTTAATAACCATCCTGTTCTGGAAAATGATTCACAGACATCCAGAAAAATGTCATTCTGATTAATGCATCAGGTACCCATAGGCAGCCATATGACAACAACAGCATAATCTAACTAATCTTTCTATCCTACTATTTATGGGTCAGTGGGTGTAGCACCACATGCTTTGTTTATCTAGTAATATTCCTGAGATTATGACCTAACAGTGTATTTATTGATATAATCTTCAGAATTTTATTATGTTTAGTCAACATTTAATATATTTGATCTGAATTCCCCTTCTGTCCCAGAACAGACCTGATGAGGCCTTAAAGGAAATAAGGTGCAGCTAAGTATCACAGGATCCTTCAGCCCAGAGAAAAGATGATAGAAGTAGCTGCGACCACGCCAAGAGTGTATTTTTAAAGAACTGTCACTATCCTCATGGACGCAAAAAAAGGAAACTTTGTACAGATTGTTTTTTAATTTTTCAACTGGTCTTCTAAATAATATATTCTTATACCAAACTGGGTGCTGTAATTATTTCCTTTAGCTGTGTATATAAAGAACTGCTCGTGTTCCCATAGAAAAATGTTTTCATAACATGTACATGGAGGAAAGGGTTGAGTGTTGGACTTTTTTTTAGAGGAGCCAATTTATAAAACATTTTTGTCTGGTAAAGTGTGTGTCATAACAGGAAGAACAGAAAATGCTTTATTGGTCATATATGTTTATGTAAATATTAGGAGCCAAATCCTGCCCTGGTATACATCCTTAGTACACTAATCCTCACATGATTACTAAAGAAGTGAGAAAAAGTTTGCCTGGTGGTCGAGTAGCGTTGATAGGCAATGACATCTGAGAGATGCAGATTTATTTACTAGGTCTTGTCCCTCACACCTCAGCAGCCCTGCTAAGGGCCAGGCCATGATTGATCTCTGTTCGAGAATGCAAGGGAGGATTAGGGATAAGGAACTTTAGTTTCTTGTGCCCCTTCTGTAGGGATTAACCACAATCATAGTCCTGGGGCAATCTTGAGGGCAGGAACTGGTTCCTGCTAGTAGCGGCTGGGATACCAGCTGCCCGATTTGTCCAGCTGCACAGTGGAGTCCCCCCGATAGGGTGTATCCATGGATGAGTTCTGTCTGTGTGACAGTTGCCCTGTTGGCTGACACATGGGGAACTGAATGGGAGATGTCCAAAGCTAAAAACATGGGCTGCTACAGTCTGAGTTAAATAGCCAAAGCTTGGTAGCTTGTGGCTGCAACAACTCTTATCCTCTGTGTTGAGACAGAGGGGCAGATGCAACTGTGAGATAGTGGGGATTTTGTCTGCTCTTGTAGTCCTGTGTTCACTCTGTTGTTACATTCACTGTTTGCTTTGTTGTGCTGTATGCGCTTCCTACTGTCCTATGCTGCTCTGCAGTGACTCTGGGGGGGGGTGGTGCGCGCCCGTGTGTGTGTGTGTGTGCACACACGTGTGCACGCCTCCGTTTCCTGGGCACTGCAGCACTATCTGCATGAGGAGGGGGAGGCTGGGCATGACTCACTGTAGAAGTACATTCAGTCTCTCCTGTCCTGAGGACCAGGTGACAGCAGATAACACCTTGGGCCTGAAAGCAGGACAAAGCAGGAGGTGGGGCTGCCTGGGGGGCTTTGAGCAGTGGCTGTGAGTGTGAGTTAGTTTTTCTGTTGGCTGGGGGAGAAGGGAGCCTAGCTGGCCTGGGGGGCTGGGACAGGGGCCCAGAGCTGGAGGTCTGGGTCCCCCTTTCCCTGAGATAGATTGTATTGATTGCTCCTGGTTCCTGTAACAAGAAGTCTGGGCTACGGTGTGTCCCTGTCAATGAGGAAACCTTCTGTTCTACTTGCCGGCTGAGAGTCACACCTGACTGCGGATGGGGGTGCAGGGCCTGGAGACTGCCCCACACTCCGTGACAGCAACACATGTTCCCCCAGGGTTACATCTGCACACACAGGATTTCCAAGCGGCATGCACAATCGTGCCAGTTCTGGAATGGTGCTCCTCCATTCCACTCCCAATGAATGGTGGTGGCTAGAAGTCACAACAGCACCTGAAATGGGATTCCATATGTATCACTGAGGGCAGAAGTCAGCCCTAACTTTTAAAATTTCCATATGACAGAAGTATAAGAAAGATTGCACTGTAGCTTTCACAGAGGTATGCTTTTAATCACACTCTCTTGGAGGAAGAAAACAGGGTGCCGTTTCTGGGCTTTGTCTCCAAGATTATTCTGTGGTTGTGCTATAAATATTCAGAGTAACACAGAAGGAAGGAATGGTGGCCAAGAATGCTCCTGTTTCTGTTTGAAGGGCACATGTACTGAAGACGGATATCTGCAAGCTCCAAAGCTGCATGTGAAGTCTTAGCTCCTTTTACAAAGAAAGAAGACTGTGGGTGGCTAGTTCTTCTTCCTCATGACACAGGCAACACACTGGGAATCACAGGCTTTCCTAGTGACTAACACTCGCTCTTTTCAGCACTTAATAATAACCCTTACACCCTGTGTGTACAGTGCTCTGGCATTTCAACACCTTTATTCTCCTCTAGCTTGTGTTTCTTAATTCACAGCTTAACATTCTTTCTCCCTCCGTGGTTATCCCAGTTTTGCGATCTGCTCTCGTCCACAGACTGGACACCTGCTTGAACCCTTTGCCCTCTTCCTGCTTGGCTGCCCCAATGTCAGATCCACAGAGGGTGGTGCTCTCTGATCCCTACACTCCTTTCTAAACAATGTTCTTTAGAGACCTTCTCTCCCTTATAAACCGGTTTTTCTTTCTATTGTAAATTGGATGGTAACCAGAACTAAAACCTGGCTCTGAACATCCCGCGAAAGAAAGGTTCTAAACCGAGATGCAGAGGCATGTTATACAAATATCTTCATAATACAAAGATCCAAATACCCCTGAATTTTGTGATGTTTGAGAACTGAATCTAAATTTCGCAGCTACCTGTCTCTCCAAAGTTCCAGATGAACCAGATTAGTTTTGCTGTGGAGTTCCTGGTTTCTTTTTCACAAGGGAATCACATTTACCATTTCCAGTTAAATGGATTTCCTCCACAAATCAGGCCCCAAAGCAGATGCGCTATGTGGTAATTATGAACCACATCTTTTGAGTATACCAAGTCCTAGCTTCACCAGAACATTAAATGAGAAAATCTCTTGTAAGAAGACTATCTTACCCCACTCATAACAAATAATGTTACGTGTTTATTACTATGTTGTGTTACCTCAGAGGTTTCATTTCAACTGAAAGACTCTTCAGCATCGCCAAGCTCCGATTCTCCAAGCACACACTTAACTTGATACACATCATTGTCTCATAGACCTTAATGGAACTATGCACATGCATAAAGTTAAGCATGTGAATAAGCATTTTCAGGATCAGAGCTCATCATGAGCTAGAAATCAATAAGAGTTTGTAACTGACTTCAGTGGGAACGAGCTAATTCCCCATTGGGCTAAAGGGTAGCTTGAAATCTCTGATTAACTTCTGAAGGGGGGGTCACTGTAAAGGACACTGGTGCAACCCTCCTAGCTTTAAGGGCATCAGAATTATTGAGAGGAGAATTTGGCTCTTACTTTCTCAAGCATATGCTAATACCTGTAGGCTCTTGTAACGTACAATGCAGTTTACTAAAGGAACATGCAAAGCACAGGCAGCTGTTGAAATGAAATGAAAACAAGACTATTTGTTTTAATAACCAGCTGCTGATATAAACTGGCATGCCCTGTCACTTATTTTGCCCCCTCTATGGAGTGTTTCCAAGCAGTGCTCTGTCTAATTTATGTTTAAACTTGGGGATTGGAAGGCAGCCTCTCTTAATTCTAGTTTTTACCTGTCTTTCCATAATATTTGAAATTGTGATTCATATGTAAATGAATGGATTTGATACATCCTGGCAAGCAGCCCTTCCAGTTGTCATGTATTTTCAAAGTCTGACATTTGAAATCTCTACTTCACTTAAAAATTGAGCTTTTTGAGACATCCAGACAGACATCTGAAGTGTGATTTAATCATTCTTTTCTAACCCACTTAGGGTATGTCTACACTTGCAGCCTATTTCGGAATAGGGCTGCAAATGTAGGCATTCGGAATTGCAAATCAAGCCCAGGATTTAAATATCCCGTGCTTGATTTGCATCTTCCCAGCCGGGCACCATTTTTTGAAATTTACAAGTCCAGAATAACTGCCCGCGTCTACACGCGGCAGTGAAATGGGCGTTTGAAATAAAGCCCTATTTCGAACTCCCTGTTATTCCTCCTGCAGTGAGGTTTAACAGGTAGTTCGAAATAGGGCTTTATTCCGGGCAGCATAACATAGGCACGGGCAGTTATTCCAGGCTTGTAAATTTCAAAAAATGGCGCCCAGCCGGGAAGATGCAAATCAAGCGCGGGATAGTTAAATCCCGGGCTTGATTTGCAATTCCAAATGCCTGCATTTGCAGCCCTATTCCGAAATAGGCAGCAAGTGTAGACATACCCTTAAATAGCTATCAATGAATGTTATATTTGACTATTATTTTTTACTCTATGATATGTGCCTTACAAAATGTTACACTGCTGCTGATACCCTTTGAACATCATTATTATCCTGGATGCATTCCAGCCCTGTATTTTTACCATTATCCTTAGAATCATAGGCCAATACAAAAGAGTTTATATCTGTTCCATATTTTTAGCTAGGGCTCTGGATTTTGTTTTGTTTTGAAATAGGGAGGATTCCCCAGAGTCCTGTATACTCTTCACTCTTGAGCAGTGCATTTCTAATCAGATTAAAGTAAGGTCACATTGTTATGCTTATAAGAAGTACAGGGGATCTTTTTAAGGAGAAAGGCAAGATGCCACATTTATTAAGAATACAATATTAAAGCAGCTAGCATATGCTTCATAAGGACAAGCTCCCTCCTCTTCCTCCCCCCCCCCCCATATACATCCTGCAGATGGTGTATAGTTATAAGTCTGTCGTGGCTCAAATCCATCTTGTTGGCCAAGCAAGGTTGAAAGAGTGAGTCCTCTGAGACTCCTCTGAGGCTTGGCTTTGCAGGATGGAACCCAGAGTCCTACTGGCCAGAGCTCCCCTTCTTACACATGTAAGTTCCCATTTGAGTCTATGGGTATTGCAGTGTTATGCTGCAATCATTCATTCTTAAAAGGTGTTTAATTTCAGAGTTTTCCACAGTTATTCTTTGATATCTATTGTCAGGTTTCCCATCGTTGTCTCTTGTTTGTTTCTCACTTTTGGGGGTGTCTGCCTGTCTCCAGGGTTCATCAATTCTGCTAATTTAATTCAGATTCAGACACAATGGATGTTTCCTGGTTATTTCCAAGGTTCCCACTTCTTCTTGACCATCGGGGCATCAGTGATGGCTTTCACACACCTCCTGCACACACACCGAACAACTTACAGAGCATTCCAGATAAGGATTACATAGTTACTAGAAGACATGACTGGGTACAACTTAATTTGTAATCCTAACAGGAAGCAAGACCTTACAGCAAACATTGTCTAATCATGAGAGACAGGGTGAAATATAAGCAAATCATTATACATCAAATTATACATTATACTTGTATGCCTTTAAGTATAATACTACCTTTTTGCTACAATATATCATAACTACTATACATAGCAGCTTTAAAAACCTGAATATGCTACAGCAGCCAATTTTAAAGGAAATTTTAGTGTATATTAAATACATGCCAAATAAATATCTGTATGTGGAAATGGTTAATATCGGAACAGCCTCTGCAGTGTAGTAATAATAGCATCTGTTCCGTATGGCAGTGAAGCATAATGCTGGTACTGAGGATGAACCCATCTTGAAAAAAGAGATGTCAAACAGTATTTAATTTTCCCATTTAAATCATGGGCCATTGTGCCAACTTGCCTCTCTGCTCAGGAACATTTGAAGCTAGGGAAAGTCTTTGTGCCTGTATTGTAATATTAAAAATGCATTCACTTTTTGTATATTCTGCTAATCACCATTCAATAAATTATTATTAATTATTATTATTACGAGGTATTATTATTTGTTAGGTTTCAAGAGCAATACATTATTCTGGAACAAATTTTCCACATACTTGAGCAAAATCTTCCCTAGCTTGCTTACATCCCCAGTCATCTCATCGACTTCTTTGGGTTTGGATAGGGTGTAACATGAGGTAGAAAGGAGCTAGCTAGCACTGATTTCCTGGTGTAACATCAGAGGCTCTTAACACAAGGCTGGAGGGAGTATGCAAGAATGTTATACCCCTGATCCTGGGACCTTTCTGTGTGGTCTGATCTTCAAAAAAATAAGCAGTGATTTCTAGATGCTGGCAGGAGCTGTTCTAACATCTGGGAATCATACAGAAATAAGGTAACTGTGGCCACTCTGTGCATGTCTACACTGGGGAGTTATTTCAGAATAACTCCCTTTATTGTGAAATAACAATGTGAGCATCCACACTACCAAACCCGTTATTTTGAAATAACAACTCCTGCTTGTGAAGAGGAATAAGCTTATTTCATAATAGTTATTTCAGGCGTTATTATTTCGAAATAACTTATTTTGAAATAAGTTGGTAGTGTGGATATAGCCCCTATGTTTCCCTGCCCCCAGCCCCGTTGTCTGGTCATGTCCAGAAGGGATGGCATACAAGGCTCTATATTACCTAAATATTTCGCTGGGCATGGGGAATACTCCCAGTGTTTAGGTCTGCTAGGTAGGGCTATTTTTTGCTGGAAAAATGAGGCAATGTCATCTGCACATACAAGTGAATCAAGGCTTGCTGTGTTTAAAACACAGTTGATGTTTACCCAGGCAACAAAGAAGTGGGTGGGAAGGTCTGTTCTTCTCAATCCCCCAGGAAAGCTCTGAGTAAAAATCAGCGATTGGGCTCTGAAGAACTGTGCTGGAAAGCAAACAATAAATGCATCTATCGCAGGAGAAAGTCCAATAGCCATAAATATGGTAGGCCCAAAATAGTAAAATATAGTTAGATTTATAACATTCCTCTGCACCCCGCCTTTAACAAAAATAAAAACCTTCCCAACTTTCAACATCAGAGCTGCCAAAGTGTCAGAATAGCTTCCTGTCCCATTGCATGCTCTCCCTGCTAAACTGAATGGAGGAAACTGGGGGTGGCCTGTCTGTGGTACAGTTATATGCAGGGGTCTGACTTACATTCTCACCTCACTGCCTTTCCCAGAGGTTTTATTTGCATGGGGTGGCATCAGAGTGAAATTCTCCCCGACTTGTGTCCAGTGAGCGTCACATGCTTAGAACTCAATTGCTTTGGTAAGTCCGCTCCCTAGCCCCCGTGGAGCTATGGGAGGGAGTACCTAGCCACACAGGGATAGTAGACAATGCACCATCCCTTCAGTGTGCTTGAGTCACCTTGGCCAGTTACCAGTAGCTCAGCGATCCAGTAGGCTGGGAGGGAGGAGAGGAGACCATGCTCCCAACGCCTCTCTGGCATTTCTGGGATATCTTGTGACTCCCTGTACTTCCCTAGCACCTTATCCTCCTTGAGCACCAGTGGTGAGTTATAAGTTCTGTGAAAAAAACACCTCTGCTGCCTCTCTGTTTCATTGATTGGCCCCTCGTTCTTGTAGCATGATGATGGGTAAAGCATGATGCCTGGTTTACCATTTTGCTACCTCTTGTTACTTTGTATAACTTATGTCATGCCTCATTTTATTTGTAGTCTTTCTTATACACTCATGTTAATATTAATAATATATTAATGTATGTATCTATTATAGCCTAATAATGCTATTACATAGCTGAAAAAATATAGAAAGTTTGAGTGGAGAGGCATAATCCTTAGATAGGAGCTTGTGGTTCTAGCTGGGGACTGAAAATCATGGTCCCTTGGTTATATTTCTAGCTGGACCACCGGCTTGCAGTCAGGTTTTCCGCAAATTTCTGTCTTGGTTTCCCCATCTCCGTACAGAATTGTGATAGCTCCAAGTCTCTGCTTTTTTGTTATACTTTGCTATCTCACCACTCTAAAAACAGAGTCCTGTCCCCTGTCTGCGAGTACTGGTGTGTATGTACAGGCATCACACACACTCACGTGATCTGTAGATGTTTTTATAATGCTGGACTTGGCTCTGTTATGAGGAAAACTTAGAATCAGGAGAGTTTGGCAAATACGACCTGGTTCTGTCTCAGCCAAAACTTCCTATAACTCTTCTCCTTCCAAATTTTGTTGCTCTATGCTCCCTGCCCCTGGCTGATAGAGATGGCAGATCTTCCCTGAAGGGGAGCTGCTAAATAGTAGGAATTTGAAAGAGCTATATTTCATTAGAGTAATCAATTTGCTGTCAGACCACCATCAGCTATTCTGCTATTAAGATAGATGGAGCATTTCCACGGTCAGAAAAATGCAAAAATAAAATCAAAGTAAAATATATGTTCTCTAGTCTGTGTGCTCAGAGCCCAGCTGCTGACAACAGAATACTTTCCCAGGCAACCAGACCATATGGGGTCAGCTGCTCCAGCCATATATGCTCCACATGGTAGTGCTCATTCCAGCAAAGAGCCGCAAAGCCTGCCAGCCACAGCAGAGAAGTGAGGGTACTTTCAAAGTGCCCTTAACTGATGGAGAGCTAAGGTGCCCTGGTCGACACACATCCTCCACCTGACAGTCTGACCAACTGTAAATCACAGGTTTGGGGCTATGGGTAGTTCATAGCCTGCCACACTGGCCAATTTTCCATCTATTGTCAGCCTGCATAATATTTCTTGTCTGGACTTAGCTAACATTAGTTAGAGAACAGTCAGGAAGTCCCACATGAGGAAAAGTGACATGTTCAGGTCACTCTGGCTGGAGTGTTCCATAGATGTCATTAGGCTGAAGAATAGTCAGTAGGAAGGGTTCTAAGCACATGCAAATGCACTGCCAAGTCAGCACAGTGTGAAAGCTGGTAACATTTTCCCTTTCCCATCTGGGTTCTGAAATTTGTTTTGCTCATTTTCAATTTTTCCAGCTCTTTTGCTGAGTTTTCAACAACTGGCCAGCTGGCTATAGAAAGAGTTCAGGCTGCTTTTCAAATCAGCATGGTGACATGCTAGTGTAGAGGCAGGGTTTGGATCTTGCTAGAGTGAGTGCTGGAGCGTGTGTCAGCCTTTCCATTGTAAAAAGCCTTGTAGTTGAAGCTTTATAAGTCATGCTGTGGAAAATATCCTTTAAGGCTGCAATTCCTTCTTCATATTAAATTTTGAATGCAATTAACCTGAAAACCTTAGAGTAATCACTTTTTTTAGGAATCGAATTTATCTCCTAGGGCCGGCTCCCTTCCCTCCTTCCTACCCACTCCACAGCTCTTATGGTCTTTCAGCCTGTCTCACGCACCTAGGCTTTGCCTAAGTTAGCCATCTCCATAGCTGCAATTCTTCACCTTTGCAGCTCCACCGGCATTACTGGAGGAAGCTGTCTTGTCTGCAAGACTCAGGCTTTTTTATTTCTGTGTCAGCTGATACATTCCGATTCCCATGTTTGTTAGTGGATTTTAGTTTAGTTTAGTTTTTCTGTTTTTTGTTAAGCAGGCTTGTGGTTCTAGCCTGAGGTTTGGAAATTTCACCAAAGTGTCCTGGCAAAGTGAAAGAAACCTTTGCCTCTGAGGAAGAGATAGGGAAAGAAAGGCCTGGAGGTGGCCGCACTGAGATTTCAAGGTAAACAGGACTTGGACTAGAGTCCCTTCTTACCACAGTTATTGTAGACAGAGGAACCATCTGATGGCTGAGGCCCAGATTTGTAAAGGTATTTAGATGTTGCAGCACTCAACATGGCAACACCTAACTGATGTAGGAGCCTAAATCAAATTAAAGGGATTTGGGCACTTAGGAGCCAAACTGCCACAGACAGCCACTTTCACACTCTATCCCCACTCCTTGTCCTCCTTCCTTCCCTCTCTGCCTCCCAGAGCTGGAATGCCATGAGTCAGGTGGAGCCCCAGTGGGGTTCATGCAGCTCGTTCACTGTTCTTGGTTGTCCATCACTGCCATAATCCCAGGCTACAAAGCCCCTCTGCTACTCAAGTCTGAAACCTACCAACTTAATTCTCATGTGAATGGTTCCCCCAAATTTCCAGTGACACAAGCAACTTCTGAGGGCAGCTGCCCATGGACTTGCCTTGAAGAGCTTGTCCCCTGTATCACCCTTAGAGTTGTGGTTCTTACCCTGCCAACATTATCTTGTCCTTTTTTTCCTGCCTCTGTTGGATTGTTGACAAGTTCAGGGAGCCCAATAACAGGATGGTTAGCAGGAGGAAAGCAAAGTTAAGACTTTTACAAATTAATAGGAAAAATCAGCAGAGGTCCTAGGAGAACTAGCTACCTCTGTTCTCCGCAGAGTGTTCTGCATGGGGGCTGCCATTGGATCTGGTGCTAAAGGCCTGATTTTCAGAGGAGATGAGTTGAAGTCAGTAGATGCTGAGGGTACAGTACCTCTGAGAATTGTGGCTATATCATCGCCTGCTAAGATTTTCTCAGGATGGCTCAGCTGGGTCCTGATTCTGCCACCACGCCCTCTGCTCAGAACTCCCATTGCTTTCAGTGGGAGTTTGGCTTACAGAAGACTAGCAAGATCTGCCCTTTGATCTCGGAGGCTATATCTAGATGACAGAGTTTTATCAGAAAAAGGTACGCAAATTGCAATTTGCATACCTTTTTCTGATAGTTTTTTCAGAAGAGGCTTTTCTAAAATTTGGCCCGTCTACACTGGGCCGAATTTTGGAAAAACCTCCTCTTTCAGAAGAGCCCTTCTTCCTCATGAAGACAGGGCTTCCGAAAGAGTGCATCTGCTCTTCCGCAAAAAATGTCGGAAGAGCAGACGCATTCCCTGGATGCGGCAGAGTTTTTCTGAGATACCTCTGGTATTCCGGAAAAACTCCATAGTCTTGATGTAGCCTGAGCCATTTTTTTCAGATCAGTGGGAAGAAATGGCTCATTCTTCACTTTCTGAAGGAATCTGTGATGATCAGCATCAAGGCTCAGATGACATTGTAACAGTATTTTCACAAAGCCAAAGCAAAAACTGCTTTGTATTTTCATGGGTGATTCAACTGTTGAGCAGTTAAGACCGCGCTGTGATGGAGTGTGTCTTGCTGTGAGCTGACAGGTATTTATACAATATGTTCCAGTTAAGACTGGCCACATAAAACTAATCCCTGGTTTAATTTTCTCCCTATGATTTAGAAATTCTTTCTGTTTATTGTGTTGTCTTTCACACACATTCCTTGCCCTTATACAGCCCTTTCCATCTCATGCTTTCAGAATGCTCCATAGATGTTAAATAAAACTCACAATAGCCTGGGAGTTAGGGTAAAATTATTACCTCTCTTTTATAGACTGGTAAACTGATGCATAGAAAAATTAAGGAACCTCACCAAGGCTTTGTAGCCATTCAAATGCAGAGCCAGGAATAGAAGTTAGGAGCCTTAACTCTCAGTTCCTTGTACTAGCCACTATAGAGAACACTTGTCCCTGACAATACTCATCAGGCCCGCCGTGCAGGAGTGGGGAGGAAAGGGGGCAAAGGGAGCAGTTGCCTCAAGGCCTCTGATTCAGAAGGACCCGGGGCTCCTGGTCACTGCTGCTACTGTGTGGCATGCTCTGTGCAGCACTAAGGGGGGGCTGTAGGGGAGGGCACAGCACAGTGCAGGCAGTGTTGAGGGCTGGCCCCAACCCTTCCACCTGAGGCCCTGCCCCTTCTGCCCAAGGCCCCGCCCCTTCCAGGAGCACGGAGCCACACACCCACTCCCACCTGATCCAGGAGCCCAGCAAGTCTGTCAGTCCCCCCATCCTCATCCATCTTCTCTCTTAATTTTCCTCTCTCACTAGGCTCATGGTTTCCTTTTGACTCCACTCATCCACTGCCTTAATTAGCAACCAGAGCTAAGGGGACCACCGTGACTCTGCAACCTTTTGCTCAGATCTCCCCCATGTGGGAAGCTTCAGCATTAGGCCCTCACTTAGGCTGCTAGAAAAAATATTGAAGTATCAGGTTAACCAAAGTGAAGAAACAGTTCCAGATAAGAGCACCTGTATGAGTGTAAATGTTGTGTACCTGATCCCATGAGGCAATAAAAGACCAATGTAAAGGCCAAACAGAGCTAGGGAAATACGTCCCTAGAGTTGTAAGACAAAAAGTCTAAAACACTTAGCCCTGGTCTACACTGGAGAGTTATTTCAAAATAACCCCCCTTATTTCAAAATAATAAGCAGAGCATCCACACTACCAAGCCCAGTATTTTGAAATAATGGGCTGGTTATTTTGAAATCTGTAGTCCTGCTCTCCTTGGGGAATAAACTTGTTTTGAAATAGTTATTTCAGGAGTTATTATTTCAAATTTAGTTATTTTGAAATAATTTCCTAGTGTAGATATGCCCTAAGTACCTGTGGGAGGGTCATTAGGTTACATGCACATGTTGTAAACTAAAATGTTATTGCTGCCAAGTTGTTTTAAGGACTTTGTTCTTCCTAGTCATAGCAGCTACTGCCTATACAGAAAGGGGTGGGTCCACAGCTAGTATGAATAGACCTAGCTCGGTTGTCTTCAATGGTTATACACTGGTTTACATTTGCTGAGGATCAAGCCCATTTGTTTGTTTTTTTTCCAAGAAAATTTGATTAAATGAAAAAAAGTTTTTCTTTTTCTTTTTTTCTTTTTTCTTTTAAAGATGTGTCTCCCCTTTCCCCTGTCTCCTCCTTTTTCAATGGCTACATGGAAAAAGGACAAAGGGGGGGAACAAAAAATTGTTGGTGAAAAAAAATCATGAAAAAGTTAGGAAATAAAGAGTTGTCCCTTTTTAATTTTTTCAGATTTTCAGAATGAACACAACACGTAAGTAGCTATACAAGCTCCAGCATGCTGCCCCTTCATTCTGCTGTAACTGACACATGGGCTGCTCTACTGGGTCTAAAAGGATATTTCGTTCTCCAGGCCTATTCAGTCCTGCTCCGCTCTGCTGAGACTGTCAAACAAAGTGACAATTGTATGGTGATGATATTTTTTGTGATGTGGACCTGTGTTCCCTTTAGGATTTGAACCAAGCTCACCAACTCAGTTTAACATATAAACTGTCTTTGCTGAGTTTTTCTGAATGACTGCCATAGTGTTTCAGAGAAGTTATTATGTGTCTTCAAAACTGTTATTAAGGATGGAATCTGAAAGTAGGGATGGATTTAGGGAGAACCTCAGTCTGCAGCACTCATTTTAGTCAGTTGAAAAGTTTAGGCATTTCCCCTTTGTTTATTCTTTTGCACTTTATGCAACCAGTCTTTTTTTTTTTTTTTCTTATTCACTTAATCTAATTTTGTGGGAGAAATGTTGTACCTTCATATAATGTCCCCCACCATTTTGCATCCACAATGAATTGCAAGCATTTATATATCTGCACTGAGTCCCTTTACAGCATGACAACAAATTAAATGATGCAAATACATTAAAATCTATTAAAATGTAATGAAAAATGGATGTCTTTCCTTTTGTACCAAAGTGGTTGGGGAGAAGGTTCTTATTTTTACATAATCATCAACAGCAAAGGAGATCTCAACATGATTACTTTTTTTTCTTCTTCTTTTATAAATAAGGTTAAATACATTACACAATGTAATATGCTTATAACAGCTGGGAAATTATCTTTTCTCATCCCTAGTTGTTAAAGTTTAACTGGGGACATAATTGTTATCTTTGAAAACAACAAGAAGTCCTGTGGCAACTTCAGAGACCAACAAATATATTAGATCATGAACTTTCGTGGGTAAACACACTTCATCAGCTGAGTTGGAGTGGAAATTATTATTATGACCTATAAAGCCCTAAACAGGTTGCAACCGGGGTATTTGAAGGACCATCTCCTCCCATATGAACCTGCTCAGGGATTGCAGAGGCTGTGCTCCGTGTTCCTCCACTCATGGAGATAAGGCTGACATCTACATGGAGCAGGGCCTTCTCAGCCTTTGCTCCCAAGCTGTGGAATTCCCTTCCCTGGGACATTCACCTGGCACCAACACTGGCATTGCTTCAGCGCCAGGCTAAAGCCACCCTTTTTACCCATGCTTTTATTGGAGTGTGTGTGTGTGTGTCCCCTTCCTCTTGAGATGTCTTAGCATGTTTTATGCCCCACCCCATGGTGTCTTGCATTTTACTTTATATATAGATATAGAGTGTTTTTAAAATTTTGTAAGCCGCCTCAACTATTTTAAATGGAGAGGCAGGGTAAAATATTTTTAAATAAAAATAAAATAAATAAATGACAGAATCCAGGGTACATATAACAGCAAAAGCAGTTACCTGTCAATTGTAGGATCAGTGTTAATGAAGCTAATTAAGCCAGGCTAGATGTGTCGCATTCATAGCATTTGATGCAGACATATCAAAGGCGGGGGAAATTGCCTTTGTAATGCATTAACCAGTTAATGTCTTTATTGAAGCCCAAGTTGATAGTATCAAACTTGTAAATGAAGACATACTACACATGAAGGGGGATTCTATGACTTGTAAGACTTGCAGAGTAAGAATGGTATTTGCAGGCCGCAAAGCAAATAACAGTCCACTGCACATTATTACAAAAGAGGGCGAAATCTTGATAGTGGTATATGAGATGATTCACTCTCCACGCTGTGGAGGGTCAAGTTCTAAGACTGTGGGTTGGAAGCAGGTTTCTGATGCATTTGATTAATCCGGTGTCATTTTAGGATTCTGTAAAATGTCATCACTAAAAACAACATAAAAATTAGCCCCCTAATTGCAAAGACAGACTTTGCAATATGAACTGATGCAATGCAGTCTTCCTACGTCAACAATCACCCTAAAAGAGCGGGTGACTGTGCCCCATTCATTTCAGTACTACATTAGCTCTGAAGGCTAATGGTAACGATACAAACATCAACAACGATAACTGTTTAACTAGTGGGCATTTTAATAGAAACACCCAGCTAATTTGCTTATCTTCATGCCACCATCTTTTCTGTCCCAAGCCCTCAGGCCAGGATCCTTACAGGTATACTATTTAGGCATCTAACTCTAATTGAAGTTAGACAGCTAAAAAACTTTGAGAATGTGGGCTTCAATTCCTGCATCTTCCTTCTGACTCAATCCCCATCTAAAAGATTGAGCGGGGGAGATAAATAAACTACTGCTGGGCTTCCCCACTTTCTGTTCAGAAGAAGAAGAAAAATAACAACATTTTAAAAATGTCATTATCTGTCCCTGAGTCACTGATTGGACTTGAATGTTTATGGATTAATGTCCTGACAGATAAAGCACAAAAGGGGGGATTAGTTGGTGTCTTGTGTGAGACTACCAGCTCATAGTAGGAAACATGGTGACTGAGTCCTTCCCATCTATAATGTGTAAGGGGGAGGGGGAGAACAATGTGACCACAGGGGATTTCAATTTGAGTGACAAATCTGAGCCTGAGAGATCACATGCTGCCAGTGCTACAACATCCTTGACATTTCTAAATATTATAGATGATAATTTCCTAATTTAGTGTTGTAACCAACACCAGGGAATTCTTTATTAGACCTTGTCATGACAAATAGAGAGGAACTGAAAAATTAATAGTACATTAGGTATGAGTGATCGTGACTTGATCACATTTATAAAGTGCAAACAGAATAAAATCCAGACCAGTAATATATATTCTTGGTGCTTTAAAAGGACCAGTTTCACAAAACAGCAAGTAATTATGAGCCAAGTCAGCTGAGAGGAAGAATTTTATCAGAAAAATGTGAATCATAATTAGAAACAACAACACCTTACTAGATGCCCCAAAATCCACAATCCCACCGCTGAGAAAAAAGGCTATGCTGGTTTAAAAACCAACTTGCTTTAAAAAGAAAGAGAAAGCAAATATTAAAAAAATAGTATATAACAAATGGAAGAAAGCAGAAGTTGAGAGTAATGAATATAAATCAGAAGTTAGGCATTATAGAACATTGACAAGGGAAGCAAAGAAACATTAGGAGAAATCTATGGCCGGCTGAACTAAGAAGGATCCTGACAATGATACTGGTCCATTGCTAGTTGGAAATGGCAGAATTATCAATGATGCAGAAAAGGCAGAAGAGTTCAATAAATATTTCTGTTCTGGTTTTTTGGCGGGGAGGGAGGGAACAGAAGATATAGTTGCATTATATTTATATGGTGATGATAATGCTCTTTCCATGCCATTTTTAGTATAACTAGTGGCTTTTAAATAACAGCTACTAAATTTGAACTTTTTAAGATCAGCAGCTTCTTGCACCCAAGAGCTTTAAAACAGCTGGCTGAGAAGCTTGCTGAACCATTAATGTTGATTTTCAGTACATATTAGAATACTGGGGAAGTTCCAGAAGACTGGAAAAAAATCTAATGTTATGCCAAATGTTAAAGGGGGTAAATGGGAATGACCCATGTAATTTCTGGCCTGTCAGCCAGATATCACTTCCAGGCAAGACCATGAAGCAGCTGATATGGGAGTCAAATTAATAAAGAATTAAAGGAGGATAATTTAATTAATGCAAAGCAACATTGGCTTACAATAAATCATTCCTGTCAAACCAACTTCATACCCTTTTTGATGAGATTACAAATTTGGTTGATAACAATAATAGCACTGTGCTAATGTACTTGGACTTCTGTAAGGCATCTGAGTTGGTGCTGCATGACACTTTGATTTAAAAAAATTATAATAATATCAAATTAACACGGTATATAATAATATCCATTAACATGGATTAAAAACTGACTAACTCGCACTGTAACTGTAAAGGGAAATTGTCATTGAGTGGCTGAGTTTTCAAAGGGATCCACAGGGATAGCGGTTCTTGCCACTATACTATTTAACATTTTTATAAATGATATGGAAGAAAACACAAAATCATCACAGATAAAGTTTGTGTTTGTCACAAAAATGTGGGTAATGGTAAATAATGAAGATGATAGATTATTGACACAAAGCAATCTGGATTGTTTAGCAAACTAGACCCAAACAAACAGTATGCATTTTAATACTGCAAAATGTAAATACATACATATAGGAACAAGAAACGTAGGCCATACTTATCGGATGGGGGACTCTATCCTGAGAAGTAGGGACTCTGAAAAATATTTGGGAGTTGTGGTTAATCAGCTGAACATGAATTCTCAGCGACTCTGTGGCCAAAAGAGCTACTGTAATCCTGGGATGTATAAACAGGGGAATCTCTAGAAGTGGAGAGGTTATTTTACACTGGTGTGGCCACTGCTGGAATACTGTGTCCAGTTCTGGTGCCCACCATTCAAAAAGGATGTTGATAAATTGGAGAGGGTTCAGAGAAGAGCCAGGAGAATGGTTAAAAGATTAGAAAGATGCCTTATAATGATGAAAGACGCTAGATCTATTTAGCTTAGCAAAGAGTAGGTTAAGCTCTGGTCATCTGTCATCTGCAGCCAGTCTCTGGAGAGTTGATCACAGTCTGGAAATACCTATGTGGAACTCAAATATTTAATAAAGGGCTCCTCAATCTAGCAGAGAAAGATACAGCACAATCCAATGGCTAGAAGTTGAAGTGAAACAAATGCAGCCTGGAGTTAAGGCATGCATTTTTGACAATGAGGGTAATTAACCACTGGCACAATTTATTGCAGGTTGTGATGATTTCCTCATCACTGGCCATCAAAATTGGCTGTTTTACTAAACGCTATTATCTGTGCATTATTTTGTTCCTGGGTTATACAAGAGGTCAGAGTGGATTATCACAATTGTCCCTTCTGGCCATGTAATCTATGGAACACTGAAATCTGCTGCTACTGCTAGTGAGTAGCAGCTGTCTCCGGATTGCCTCCCTTCTAAAAGCTCTACCTGGAAGTGCTCTGAGAGAGAAGTAAAGTATTTACTATGGTAGCGCCACTAGTGTGTCTTGGCAGCTCTTTGTGGAACATTTTTCTTTGGAGTCTGCACTGAGGTGATATTGGGGAGGAGTACTCTTCCTAGGCCCCTGTAGGGTATAATCCTTGGCTATGTCTACACTCACGGCTTCTTGAGTCAGAAGTATGCAAATGAGGCTAAGCGTGGAATATCGCCAAGCCTCATTTGCATACATAATGAACCGCCATTTTTGCAGAAGAGGCTCTTGCGCCAGAAGGAGCTGTCTACACTGCCCCTTCTTGCGCAAGAAAAACCCTTTTGCGCAATGCCATTATTCTTGAAAATAATTGGCATAACGGCATTGCACAAGAGGGTTTTTCTTGCGCAAGAAGGGGCACTGTAGACAGCTCCTTCTGGCGCAAGAGCCTCTTCTGCAAAAATGGCAGTTCATTAGGTATGCAAATGAGGCTTGGCGATATTCCATGTTTAGCCTCATTTGCATACTTCTGACGCAAGAAGCCGCAAGTGTAGACATAGCCCTTGTGTGCCTAAAGGGCCAGAAGCTTCTTGCACCCTCTCACTTGAGCATCCACTCAGAGCCCACTATATAAAAACTATGTAAAGGACACATTCTACCCTCAATCCTTATACAAAGCTCCCTCTGACATCAGTGAGTTCTGGTGTGTGGAGGAGTCAGACTTTATGCTAAACTTGTAGCCATGGTACCAACCCCCTCTTCAAAATGTAACATGGACCTCCCATAGAATGTGTCTGATGCCCCTCCCTGTAACTTGTCACCCTGAGGGTACTAACGCCCTTCAGAATGAAACCAGGTTCTCTCAGTCCTAGCTACACTCTGGGGATTCTACAATAACCAGTTTACAGTAGGGTGACCTGTTGGGCAAGATCAAAAGAGCCTACGTCCTCTATATGTAGATGGTGGAGACCTGCTATCCACAGTTGTGCCCCAGGAAAGAGATGTACGAGTGAGTGCCCTCAAGATGCTCTGTTGCTTGCAGTAATGTGGCAACAGGATATTGGATTTGTGAAGAATGACTGTGTATTCAGGTGGAAGTTTGTGCAGCCATATATACACCTCCTCGTTCACAGACTTAATTGAGTCCCTGGTAGATGGGGAGTGAAAGGAATTGGTGTCCATCACTGAGCATTGCATCTTAAACCTAGCAACTAAGAGTAAAAGTAAGGAACATATTGTACCTAATTAAGGAACAGACACTAACAGAAAGGCACCAATCCAGAAAACAAGGAACAGTTGGTCACGCTAACTCTTGGCTAAATGCCATTTTGATGTCACAATTTATAGCATCTGAGACATACTCTTGGCTGGTAAAATTGCATCCAAACTCTTTGCCTTTAACAATTCATTCTCCAAGTCTAGTAGTGTTAGATGTGTCAATTAGCATGGAACAGAAGCAAAAAGAAAATATGTAACTGGCAAACTTGCTTGTTCCCTCTGCCAATACTGCTTGCTACCAAAGGATTCCAATTAAATATTCAGTGTTTACAAAGAACAGATACTTAATCCTGATAGAAATATATACTGTTTTAGGCAATGTGGAGATGATCATGTGTATTTTTCTATTCTATCTTCAGAGCTGGTAAGGTCCTTTTCTGTTCTCTCTCTTTATGTATTATTACTGGGGTTGACCTCATCCATTCCCAAAGTAAGTTGCAATACTGAGACAAATCTGAACACCTCTCCTCTTCCTAATTTTTGTCTTGTCCAGGTTCTTTTAGTCTCTGTTATACAACACCAGAGGACCCTTTTTTACCAAATGGCATGAACAAATGCATTCAATTTTATATAAAAGCATACCTATTAGCAAGCAAAATACAGGCCCTATGATTCTTTTTCTATCTGTTTCTCACTGTTTAAAATGTCATGGAAAATGATATTTAGGTATCTTACTTCTCATGAATAGAAAGGACTAATAGCTTGCAAAGGACCTATACTTATATAATAAGTCCAGTGCATTAACCAGGTCATTGTATTATCATCTAACAAAGGACATTGAAATCCCTATTGGATATCATCTCTATCCAGTTACTGTCTACATCCAGTTCCCTTACTCCACCACTACTGTGTTCAGCAATTATCAGTGAACAGCAACAGAAGGAAGCAGTACAAAACTCTCATACTCCCTGATTCAAAATATCTTGGGTTGTGGGGTTTTAAATTTTTGTCACAAAATAGGGATTACCTTCATGGGACTGGAGTATGTTTACAATATAGAGTTTTTGCAGGCATTGACAATCACAAAAGCTATTTCTCACCTCATATACTTCTCTGCCAAGAATATTTTCTCCTAGATAATGCATGTCATCAGTCATTAGAATTCAGCTGTTAGTGGTTTTCCAGTCATGGCTCCCCTCAAAACTATGAAACATTTATTACTATCATAACTACTGCATATGGGCCTGGTTTTTAAATCCTTGGATCCAAGCTTGATATCTCTATTGGTTCTGGGATAAATCCCAAACCAGATGAGACCTATTTTCTGAATCCAGCTCAGATTCAGATTAAGATGGCAACAATTTCATTAAAATGGCTGATCGTAGGAGATTTCATCTTGAACTCAAATGTCACAGGCCCAGACCTCAAACTTGAGTCTAAAATTATTATAGATCACAACACTGTCTCTTTGGCCTACCTCTAAGATGAACTCTCCTTTAGTATTTACCAACATAAACATATATAATAGTAGTATTTCACTAGAGGCCTATTATTTTGGAATATAATTTGCCTTGCCCAGGAACAACTGATCTTCAGCTAAAAGGCAGAGGCTCTGAAGGTAAAAGCAAATATTATTATCTTTGAATGTATAAATGGATTTGTCTTGGATCCCAAGTGAAAATTCTAATAGACTTCTTTAGAACCTCTTAGTAGATCTTTTGGTGTCTACATGTCCCTGTACCTTTCTAGTGAATAAACAGCATTATTATATGCATTTATAGTAACATCTAAGGGCCTCAATGAGGATTGGAGATGGGGGGGGGATGGGGTGTTTTGTTAGGCACTGTAAAAATATATTGAAAAACAGCATCCCTTCCCCATCCCCCCCCAAAAAGCTCACAGCTTCACTGCCTATGGCATGCAAAAAAGCTAAACAAGCAATAGGAGGAGAGAGAGGACAAGAGCTGTCCTAAAAGATTATGTGGTTTCCTGACTAGGCAAGAATCTTGATGATGCTGAATTGATAAATTTGTTTTTCTCAATCCATTCTTAATACAAATTATGCCTGTTTACATTTGGATGTGGAGAGAAGGAGCTGTGTGGTCTTTATATGGTGATTGATATGAAGGAGAGAAGTTTCAGAGGGGTAGCCATGTTAGTCTGTAATTGAAAAAACTTTAAGAAAAACAGTGAATAGTCCTGCAGCACCTTACAGAGACTAACAAACAACAAGGATGGTATCATGAGCTTTCGTGGGCACAACCTACTTCTTCAGATGAAACTCCTTCAGATGAAGGAGAGAAGCGATGGTAATTATGTGAGCTGATCCTTTAAGGAACCCTAGACTACGAGACCTATTGCATTGCTCCAGAACTTAGTTGCGAGTTGGAACCAACTGAAATTTTTTCAGCCGGAATTTCCATTAGGGTCTGTCTCACTTTTTGGCAATGAATGTCACAGCATGTTCCATCTCCAGCAGTTGGAGGAGTGGTTGCCTGCCTAATATCGCAGTCTGAAGTACTGACCAGATTAAGTACCTGAGGCTATGTCTACACTCGCGGCTTCTTGCATGAGAAATATGCAAATGAGGTTAAGCGTGGAATATTGCCGAGCCTCATTTGCATACCTAATGAGCCGCCATTTTTGCAGAAGAGGCTCTTGCACCAAAAGGAGCTGTCTAGACTGCCCCTTCTTGCGCAAGAAAAACCCTCTTGCGCAATGCCGTTCTTCCTGAAAATACTCAGCGTAGCGGCATTGTGCAAGAGGGTTTTTCTTGCACAAGAAGGGGCAGTGTAGACAGCTCCTTCTGGCGCAAGAGCCTCTTCTGCAAAAATGGTGGCTCATTAAGTATGCAAATGAGGCTCTGCGATATTCCACGCTTAGCCTCATTTGCATATTTCTCGTGCAAGAAGCCGCGAGTGTAGACATAGCCTGAGGGAGCTGCCTGCTGGTCTGTGGAGCTCTGCCAGAAAATTTAGCAGGCATCTTGGCATGTCTTGATTGCTGTATCCCCATTGGATCCAGCACCAATTTTATGCCCTGAACTTGCCTATTTTCAAGAACACTTTTAATAATCTTTTGTACTGAATTTATAGGACCATTATGAGTGCAACCTCTAACCTTTTTCTTGCCGGGCTTAGCTCAGTTAGCTGCACAGAGAACACTGAACTAATAATGAAACAGCACAAAGTTCCTTTATTCTACCCAACAAAGGATCCTCCTGTAGCTTGCCTGTAAGTGTGGGTGTAACTAACTAGACAATGAGCAGATGACCTAGAAATCAGTGGTTACTATACAAACAGCAATGAGGAGGCGAGAGACCGAACTGTATTATAACAGGGACGAGCTTTTGTTCTTTGTCGGGTCTCTTAAATTGTAAATTAAGGGCTCATTAAAGTACAACCCACAGTTGGGGGTCATGCAGGCATTCCCTGCTCCAGCAGGAGCTCCAAGAAGGCTGGGGCCAGATTCTTCCCTGCATTGGTCCTGGGATTGATTGTACCTACTCTGTTCTGGGTCTGAACTAGCCCCCTGCACAGGTTTGAAACTGTGCCTGAGGCTTCCCATGGCCCGACATGTTGGAACTAGGTGTGTGTGCTGGGAATGCATCAGCACCCCTTGGCTTTAAATGGTTTTCATTATATACAGAGTTTCCCATTTTTAATTCAAAGCTTCTCAGCTCTCAGTTACGCATATTGTTCCAGACCCTCTGCCTATGGCCCTTAGGGAGTTTTTTTGCACTAGTGAACAGCCATGGCATAGATACAAATCACTCTCATTCGGCCTGCCTTAGAATGTGCTCTGCACTGAGGGCTGCAGGGTAGCATTGGGCAAGGGTGGCAGGTGATAGCCCAGCTGAGGAAGGCAAGTCCCAGCCCTGCCCCACTTCTTCTGCCCAAGGCCCACCCCTGGAGCCAAGCCCCACCCACCTCCAGCCCAGTCCTTGGCCATGTGGAAGGCTGGGGCTGCTACACCACGGCCCCAGCCCCGGCTCTCCCCAGCAGCTGGGAGAAGCCGGGCTGCTGCGCCACAGCCACAGCCTTCAGGGGGCCAGCATGCAGGCAGTTTTGGGAAGGCTGTGCCTTCCCTTGCCTACGTTACTGACCACCCATGGGGTTGGGTGCTGGGTGCACAGCTGATGAAGGTTATGATGGGGAATCCTACTGTTAGGCGTATCTTCCCTGGGACGATTTTCTAGCTGGCAGTAAGAGGCTGCAATGCAGAGGCAAATACCTCCCGTTGTGTCTCATGGGCTCACAAGAGAGACTATAATCACAGCATCCCTTAAGGGGGTGCAGTGAGTGCTCCTATTCTCATCTAGCCATAGCACTGACTTCTCCTTGCCTCTTTTGAGTAGCTAGCACTGGCCTTTCCATTCAAGAGATCATAAGAATTGCAGTAACCACCATCCCCTTACATCCTTCTCAGGGGCTGGCCGCAATCCACCCATTTTCCTTTATTACTTTAAAGCAGTATCCTGTTAAATAGGAATAAGTGAATAAGAAAGGTGGCTGCATCACAAAAATACCCTAGAGTAATTGGTAGGCTGGCTGACAGCCTCTGCAGAAAGCCTAAGGACTGAGTGGGTATGGAGCATTAAATACCTTCTCAGCTCGGGGCTGGTCCCTCTAGCTTAGGCATGACAGAAAGAGCAGGTGGAAGCTTACACTGCTACTGATTGCATTCTGTTTGTCCTATAGGCAGAGAATTTCATTTACTTCTGCACTGGCACTTTACAATGCTGTAACTTTCTGGCTCAGAGGTGTGAAAAAACACCCCGCTCATGTCAAGCTACAGAGCTGGAAAGTACCCTCAGTGTGGACCCTTGTGGAGGTGGTTTACATAGAGTGTTGGGAGAGGTCACGCCATGGCCATGCTTTCAGTTTAAAGTGCTGCCATGGCTGCACTTTAAACTTTTAGGTGTAGACAAAGCCCATTTCATATCCCACAGCTTTCTTGGGCTCTGTATTTCACAGAGAGCGCCACTGTGACAAAAATGTAGAGCTTTTATTCATGTGAGTAATTCTTACTGAAGTAAATCCTATTGCCTTCTCTAGCACGAGAGACGGGACAAACTAATGAATGAGGCTTTCAGAGCTCATTCCTCTTTCCTTGCAACAAATGGACGATTTCTTCCTTTCTCATTCTTCATCAGGTCATTGTCTTGTCAGTGGGCTCCATAATGTGCTTCTAATTACTGATGCCATACACAAGCATTTATCTCCAGAGTGAGAGCCTGGCCCATTCTGAAGTGCTGCTCCATATTCCTCTCAGCAATCAGCACTGATACCTAATTTCACCTGATAGCTTACAGCTTTATCTTGCTCATCTCAGGACTCTCCAAGCAGACCTTCCAAAGGGCCGATTCATGTTCTGCACTGGCTGCCAGCTAAATGACATGCCTATCTCATCAGTGACATTTCAGTGAAATGAGGGGTTGGGAGGGAGGAGTTGGTCGTGTTATAAGGAAAATGGATTGTTGCTGATTTTGCTGGTGAGTACATGTTTTATTGGAGCATGGGTGGTTGTTATCAATATAGATTACTAGCACAATTACCCGGTGTTGCTCAGGTCCTTAAAGGAGGAGCTCAGGGCAAGGGGCTCTGTGTATGTGTACGGAAGAGGACGAGGGGCAAAAACCCCCATCCCCCAAGAGTCATACCAGGGCTGCTTGCTCTTCCCCTTCCTGTCCTGTCAGGGAGTGAGATGAAAGTGCACAGCTCGTCTGCTCCCTGCATTCCCCAGCCAGAGTGAGGAATGCAGCAAACTGTACACTTGCTCCCTGATGAAGGGGAATAGCCAACAATGACCCCATAGGAATGTGAGGTGGGAAACTTCAGCCTCCGCTGCCTTCCCTAAAGGGCGCCTGTAGGAGGCTGGGAGCTGGGGCAGTCCTCGGGGGGAGTCTCCAGCCAGCCCCTCTCACCTGCCTGATGATTCTGTCTCTTTTCTTTATGGTTTTATGAGAAGCAATCCCATTCCAGGCATATTCCATTTTCCTGGCACAACCAAACCCTGACTTTGCTTTAAGTTCTGATAAGAGGAAGCTGCCTACCAAATTTGGTAGTCCTAGCTCTAATAGTTTAGGAGGACATCTTGATTAAACAGACAGACAGACAGACAAACTCAAATACATACTAGATCATTGTATTAGATATTTTAACATTGCACAGTTTATATTAGTGCTAAGATTTTTTATAAGGAGTAAATTATTTTTATTTTATTTATAGTTTTTGAGGCATAGATTAAGGGTAGGAACTTTGTATTATGGTTTTGATTTAGCTTTGTTTTGTTTTTGTTTTTTGTAATTAATTGCATTGAAGTATAAACAACTTTTATTTTTAGATAGGTTAGGGATGGGGCTTGAGCTAAAACATGTTTTAATTGGCTTATTGTTTTTTGTTTTGTGATTTGGTTGGCTTAAAAAAATGTTTAATAAAATTTTGGAAAGATTATTTTTAGAAATTATTTTAAAATGGTTATTTGTGGAGTCTGGGTGTTAGAGGAATGCTTTGTTGTTAATTTAAATTAGTTTATTTGTTGCGAACATAATAGTTTTTGAGAGCTTATTTTAAATTTTTGTTCTGAATTTTTTGTAATTTTGTTTCGGATTTTTAATTTTGGTTTGGGTATAAATTAAAATATTTATGTAGGAATTTATATTGCTTCAGGTGTTTTGATTATAAGATAAATAGTAGGGGTATTAGATTTATACACAGGAAGTTTTGAAAAGTGAAAGTGAATTTATAACTGTTTTGATGTAAAGGGATTGTAAATAAAGTACTGGTTAAATTAAAAGTAAAAATGATTAGGGTTTTTATAATGAACATTTATTTTAATATGTGTATTTTTGTTTGTGGATAGTTGTCTGAAGAGATTGATGTAAACTAATTATAATTATTTTTCTCCTAACTGACCAAATACTATCAGTTCTATTAAAATTATTGTTCTATCTAAAACCATTTTTCTAAAAAGCTGAGAAATGTCTAATTTGAAGGTATGGGTACCATGGGAAATTGGACCAGTTAACTTTAGTTTTGATCTTCAAATAAGTTAGAAAGCTCCTTTACTGAATAGCTGGCCAGCCATGTATATTCCATAGCTCTCCCAGTCTTTAAAGCCCTCTGGTTAGTGATCTGAGTTAAGATCTGGATTATTTGCAATGAGTTTCATTGGCAAGGGAAAAGAACTCCTTTTAGACCATATCTCTAGATAAGAGTTAAGTTATGTTGATGACCATAAGTCTCTTTTCATAACATCAGTGAAACACATCCACATAATGCTCATTGTATCATCTGGACCTGTCCACAGTCATTGCTGTTGAATCAACAGAGTTGTCACATCATTGGTAGGTATCCCACTAAGCAATTCACCACTCTGTCACCTTCTGCCACTGGGAGTTCTGGGAACTGATCATGGTGCATCGTGGGGACTGATGCAGTTCTTTCCTTCCCATCACTCCATGGGCTTCCTACTTTCATGCCATTTTTTCAACAGCTCTTGTAAATTGTGCACCCCCTCATCTCCATCTAACAGCATAGATCCTGAGCTGTTGACCATTCTAGTAATGAGCATTATGAACACAAAGCAGCTGGTCTTGCAGTATTTCATGAGCTGTAAAAGACAGATCATGAATTAGTGAAGGCTGCCCTGCTGTCTGCCATGGAAACAAATAATTGAAGATTGCTGTTGGTGTTCATGGACCAGCCTTCCATGGTGGACTGTTGGTACTGGGCTCGGGAAACAAGGACTGACTGGTGGAATTGCAATGTGGTGCATGTATGCAATGACTAGTGGTGGCCACAGAATTTTTGGATGCACAAATCTACTTTCCTGGAATTCTGTGCAGAGCTTACCCTAGCACTGCGGTACAAGGGTGCCAGACTGAGAGCTGTCCTTGCTGTGGAAAAGTAAATGGCAATTGCTTTGTGGAAGCTGGCAACTCCAGACTGCCACCAGTCAGCTGCTAATCAGTTTGGAGTTGGAAAATCCAACCTGGAGGGGCTTAGTGATGCAAGTGTGCAGGGCCATTAAATACCTCCTGCTACAAGGGACTAACACTCAGTAATGTGTGGGAGATAATTGATGGCCACCACCTCCTCATCAGGGATGAGTCCATTGGCTGCTGCTTCCAGTCCCCCCGGAGTACCACAGGGCTCTTGGTGGCGGAGATGGGGTTGCCTCTGAGGATGGTGTGCAACTCCTTATAGAAGCAGCATTATCTTTGGCCTCCCTTGCCTTCTACTATGACTGCCTCAGCTCCTTGATTTTTAGCACTGCACTCCTGCATGCCCTTTTCATGCCCCTTCTCTGACAAGCCACTAGCAATTAGCTGTAGCTGTTGAAATTCTTAGAGCTGATTTGAAGCTGCGACTACACAGCCTCCTCCCCTCACAGACCCAGCAGTCCCAATAGCTCTGACATGCTGCACGTGGGAGCGCATCTGCTGCACAGAGCCATTCTGGTCAGCTGAGAAGATACCGTGTGAACTGGGTACACCAAGCGAAGAGGAAAAGGAATTTCAAAATGTCTCAGGCTTTTAAATGGGGGAGGGGCACATTCCTTTGTACCTTCAGGGCAGCAGAGTTCAAATGGCTGACCAGAGCGGTCATGATAGGCATTGTGGGATACCTCCTGGAGGCCAATTAGGGTGACATAACCAAATGAAGTGTCTCCACTGTTGCTGTGTCACAGTAACTACATTTCAAAAAGCTCTGTGCTGCTCATCTCTACATAACAGGAGAATTAAGTCAGCAGGAGAAGCATGGGCGGTGGGTATGCTAGGCATTGCCTTCCCAAACCACCAGCCTAGCCACACTCATACTCCACCCAGAATGTCTACTGGGAGCAAAGAGGCTGGGGCCGCGTGCCCTCATCCCTCCCCGTGCTCTGGGGCCAGGGAGGTTGGGGCCACGTGCCACCAACCGCCCCATGATGCTAGGGGAGGGGCCTGGGCAGAAGGGTGGGGCTGAAGGTGGGGTTGGGGGCTTGTCTCCCCCAGTCCTACCTTCACCCATCACCCATAAGGAAAAGCATTTCAGTGGCAGGCCTCTTCTGTTCAACTGATAAAACTGTGTAGTGGAGACAAGGCATCTAGTTCTATACCAAACCTACAGAGTGGCCTTTGCTAAATTATGTGTATAAATACCTGGAGGGTTCACATTTTGTTATTCATCTGTGGTAGCCTAGTGATATGTATGCTGCCTCAATTTTCTCTGCAATAAAGACCCAGTGTCTGACTGGGCTGGAACTTACCCAGTCCACTACTGATTTGAGCTGGCTCTCTGGGTAGTACCATCGAATATTTGAAGCAGCCAGTCTGCTCTGTTTAATGGTGTCCATAAAATCTGTACTAACTTTTTTTTTCTTCTTCTTCCATATAAATTCTAACATCCTCCATATTCCTGCTAAGATCATGGAAAGATTTTGTAACAAGAAAAACACCCTTGGCAAAATGTTCATTTTTACTGTAGCTGTTCTTGCCAACCAAGAAATTGCATACTTCCACCAGCACTTAAGATCTTGTTTTCATTTGCTGAAGTAGTAGTTTGACATTTAAATCATAGAGCTCTTTTAGGTTTTTGAGGCTTGAATGCCCAGGTAGCTTATCAAATTTGTTGCTGTGTGTACCCAGTATTTTCTGGAGGGATGACTTCACAGAGTCTGACAAATTTGCTTTCCCAAAGTCCTTCAATACTATTTTTAGGGAAATAGTTGGTTTTAGATATATATTTAGATAGTAGTAGTAGTAGTAGCAGCAGCAATATTACATCTGCTTATTACACTGTTTTCTGAGGTGTTCCTTCAAGTTTTATTTCTGTGAATCATTCATTTTTTCTTACCCTGCGTGAAAGGCTCTGTAACCAGTCCAAACAGTAAAGGAGAATGAGTGTAATGCCTGCAGACCCCAAGTCATCTGTGGGTGGAACTGAACCTGGGACTTCTACAGCTTAGTGCATGAGCCTCTACTGCATGAACTCACACAGCTGCTCTTGGGCTGGTGTAAAGAACAGTGATCTATTTGAAGAACTGGGGACCATAGTTAATATGTGACCAGGGCTGGACTAAGGGGTGGGCGAGCTGGGCAGCTGCCCAGGGTGCCAACCTATGGGGGGTGCCTGATGGCAGCTGTAAGGGGCGCGCAGAGTCCCTTATAGCTGCCATCAGGCGCCGCGCGCCCGGCTCCCGCAGCGCCAGCCCCCCCATCCCCATGGCGCCGGCCAGCAGCGCCCTTCCCCCCACAGCTGCGGGGCCCTGCACAGCCAGGCGCGGCCCGCCCCAGGCTGTGCACCAGCAGCGGTGGCCGGGCCGGGCTGGGCAGTGTATGTGCCGTGTGCCCCGGGGGCGGGCCCGCGCATGCGCCGTGCACCCGGGGGCGGCACCGTGCACCCGGGCCCAGGGCGCCAAAATGGCTCAGGCCGGGGCTGTATGTGACAGAACTTGCACAAGAAAGCTCCACTTTATTGAATCTCAAAAGGTTTCTCTGTTAAGTGGTGATAAAAGAAATAATGGTGTTTTTTTTTAATCTGGTATTATGGATGATTCCGAGTACTCCCCAAATATTGTCTGACATTTGTCTATCCTTAATTAATTGTGTGAGCTAGATTTATATTAACTGAGAGCATGAACTGCAATTGGCTAGCTAGTATTTTTGCTAAAATCTTTGTCGTGATTCAGCAATGTAAGTCTACTGAAAGCAATCCTTTTCATGCCCATAATTTGAAGTATCTCAGTTTCTTAGTCTGAGAGTAGATTTAAAAAAAAATTCTGCTAGGACTTTTTTCCCCTTTTGATGACTTTAATTTGCTCTTTGACATTCAGAGATGGTACTTTAGAAGTAGACCTGGTAGAATTCATTTTTTTAATGTTGATGGGTATTATTTAAGCATTTTTAGCTATTTAAATTTTCATGGCTAGAGGAAATTGGTGGGGCTCAGCCAATAGTTATTTAATCACAGACATTGTGATTCAAAACATTAAAGCTTCATAACCTTTTTAAAAATTGTCAATATCATGTCTCAAAACATACAAAGTAAATATCTTTAAATCAAGCTCAAGCAGCATTTGCTTACTTTGCCTACCTGTAAATGTCAATTATCACAATGTAAATAATTTTATGGGTTTGAAGGGGACTGCAAAATTGATATTTACTGCTGAAAATCATATCCTTCCAGCTATTGGAAGAGATACTGAGAATAATTACATATTTTATTGACAAACTCAACATTATTGTGATTCTTACGTTGTGTGAGGGCAGGAACCCTGTGTAGCCCATATCTGCCTTATTTCTAATTATGCTGCATTTCTGAATAAGACTTAGTTTCTGTTTGTCTGCTTCCATATTGATATACTGTAGTAATTTCCCTCCAGCCCTCATACCTTCTTCCCCTTTCTGGCAGCTGCTTTCCCCTGGTTTAAATCCAAAAATAAAATATCAACATTGCACATAAATCAGTTCCCAGACTCCCATACTGTCCTCATGAACACTGGCAATCCAAAGGAGACACATTTCCCACCTAGAGAACCTCAAACCTCACAATAAGAATGGCCATACTGGGTCAGACCAAAGGTCCATCAAGCCCAGAATCCTGTCTGCCAACTGTGGCTAGTGCCAAATGCCCCAGAAGGAGTGATGTTCCTGGATTGTGGAAAATATAGAAAATAAGGAATATATTCTAAAGGATATTTGGTTACTTTTTTAAAAAAATAAAAATTAAATGACTTGTAGTTCCTGGAAACAATATGGATCATTGTTGCAGATAAATCTAAGGCTATGTCTACACTGCAGAGCTATTTTGGGATACTGTAAGTATCCCTGTATTGCCAAGAGGCAATGGTTCTTCCCTTAAGGGATTTGGAGGCAATAAGCACACAGATTGGTGAAGGCTTACAGATTTTACTAAGCAAATATTAAGGTAAAATACAATGCTTAAGATTAGAGTAAAATATAATGAAGCAAATCTTAGAATAAAATACAATACTTATTAAGCCTAAGCAAATTTTAGAATCAAATGCAATGCCTATTAAGAAAGTACAATGCTTATTAAGCCTAAGCAGATCTCAGAATAAAATGCAATGCCTATGTCCCTTCTGCTGCCGGGAACCCCCTGGAGAAGGACAGCGGACGGACCCCAGTGGCCAGTGTGTAGCACCTTCTGCGGCTTTGGTCTATGCCGAGGTTCCAATGTTAGGAATATTCCCAGCCTTTATATACTGTTGGATTTACAGTAATCACACCTGTTGTTTTGAGAACCTAACAAGATTGTTGATACATTGTATATTTTCCCACATCCAATAATTAGCTTGTTGATACTTTGCATATTTTCCCAGGCCAAATAATTTGCATTATCAGGTGGGAAACATTCAGCAAAGATAGCTATGTGATCTTCCCAAGCGCTCCTACACTCCCATACCAGGTGCATGGCCTTGGGACCTGTCCCGGAACTTGTTGAAAGTCAGCAGTGCATTCGTACACTGTACCATCTTGAGCAAACAGCTAACTCTTTGAAGAATAACAAAAGAATAATAAGAAGCAAAAAGCACAAATGGCTGCCTAGAGCATCCAGGCCTGACAGGAGATGCAGGCATAAAGGGAATGATTGTGGTACACCGCCTAATCTCCTCAACCTAACAATCGTCTTCCGCATTTCCACTACAATCCCAAAATAGCTATTCCGCATCTATTGAAGCAGCCCGTTATTTCTAAATAGATTTTGAAATACTGGGAGGCTTATTCCAACATCCCGATAACCCTTGTTCCACGAGGGTTAAGGGGCATTTTGGAATAGCGAGTTATTTCAAAATAAGCTTTTTCTAGGTAAGGATGCAGTGTAGATACATCCTGTAGGTTCTAGTATTCTATGATTCTATGATTTTTTTTAAATGTGAAAAATCCATATGCAGGTCCATATACTTAAATTTCTTCTGTTGTGGAACATCACCATTCTTTTCCCTATTAACATAGAAGATTTGAATCATTAAGGAGAGTTAGGGTACTGAAAAAAGATACAGACACACTCAACATTACAAAAACAAATTAACTAACCCTCAAATATGGAATTGCTCTCTTGGTAACATGCTGATGTAAGAGACCGGGCCTGCAATTCCTGTTTAAATCAGAACAAAAAATAAGTTTGCACTGCATTGTCAAAGCAAGTGGGTTTCAACACTGATGTTAAGAGTTAGTTTAGCATATGCTCCTAATAAGTCAGCAGAAATGTAATGTTGAAATGGATGGACTAATGAGCACTGTTCAGATTAGCTGCTTTGCTGTTTCATGCCAGTCTTCCCTGGGTATGTCTACATTACAATTAAAACTCCACAGCTGGCTTTGCCAGCTCACAGAGCCTGGGCTGAGGGGCTGTTTAATTGTAGTGTAGACGTTTGAGCTTGAGCTGCATGTGGGCTGTAGGATCTGTGAGGTGGGCAAGTCCCAGAGCTCAGGCTGCTGTATGAGCCTAGAGATCTACACTGCAATGAAAGAGTCCCACAGCCCTAGCCCTGAGCCCAAGCCAGCTGTGGGTATCTAACTGCAATGTAAGCATACCCTTTAATGTGCTACTTTGGAAGAGACCACGAGCAACTGTCAATTTCTTACCTAACAATCCCCCTTTTTAATCAGACACACACGAAATCTCTGGCAATGAAAATGTGTATTTGGATAGCTTTCAACTAACTAGCACACGGCTTTCTATATACCTCGTAGGCCAATGCTGTTTTGAAAATTGTTGATGTTTTGAGACCAAAAATACATTATTCGGGTTGAAAGTAAGGAATAGGAATTTAGGGCAAAACATATTATTCAGCTGTGAGTGTATCCAAAATATAAGACTGGGAATAAACTCATACAATATCTAAGTTTGATTATGTTTATTAAAGCATATTAGTATTTATGGTCCCAGATTAGATTAATTTTTTTTAAAAGATACATTAGATTTTTTTTTCTTCTCATGCTGTAACCATCAGCCTTTGAAGTAGTGATCCTTCTTGCCTTGCAATTACATGGATGCATGATTTGTTCCTTCAGGTCCTGCCTCTTACATTAAAGCTTATATAGAAAAGTGAGTGCAATGGGTAGTTAAATGGAGACAGGGCAGAAAAGGACTGGAGGATGGAAACATGGAAGGGGCAGTGAAGTGAAACTGAGCCAAAGACTGAAGACACTGAGGCTATGTGTACACTGAGTTTTCTCGGCAAAAAATATGCTAATGAGGGACTCGTTTGCATGAGTCGCAATCTCATTTGCATATTTTCTGCCGATCTGTTTTTGCGCTGGGGTTTTTGTGCAAAAATCCCTTTTTCTGCAAGATCCTTATGTCCCAAAAAAGGTGGTTTACCGATCTTGCGGAAGAAGGGGTTTTTTTTTGCACAAAAACGTCCACACTGCTTGTTCTTGCGTAAAAACAGATTGGCAGAAAATATGCAAATGAGATTGTGACTCATGTACATGAGTCCCTCATTAGCATATTTTTTGCCAAGAAAACTCGTAGTGTAGATGTAGCCTAAGTGGGTCTTAGTACTCATACAGGGCACAGTCCCCTGCAGTTCTGGGGTGGTAGGATGCAGGATTAGCAGTGTAGTTCTAGCTGGACCCTCTTTCACCCCCTCCCCACAGCTGCAGTACTGGCTTCAGTGGGTATTAACAAGTATGTTGTTAATATTGAATAAACTAGCTAATGAAATCAGGGGCTTCTACCTTTGGGTAAATAAGACTCAATGCTGGATAGATTTTTGAAGAGTACCTAGCCTTCAGCAGTCCCTGTTGCTCTCAGTGAGGGCTGGTGGAAAAATACTTGAACATTTGGCCAGGGGTTTATAGGAAGGATGTCTCAGTGGCAGTGTTTGAAATCCAGGGCTACGTCTACATTGGCGCGATCTTGCGCAAATGCTCTTTAACACAAGAGTTCTTGCGTTAAAGTAGTTGCGCAAAAGAGTGTCTACATTGGTGGGACGCTCTTGCGCAAAAGCAGGAGCCCAGAACCATTTTGGAGAGGGCAAAAGGGTACCAGCCCTTTCCGGGGGCGGGGGCTGGAGCTCCTTTGAGACACGTGCTTAAAGGGATCTCCCCAGACAGCCGTTTCTCTCCTGCTGCGAGCTTTAGGACCTCTTGCAGGGACTGACAGACGTAGCAGTTCTAGTTGTGGTTGCCCTCTGCCTTCTTGGACACCACAACCTTGTGCCATTAGCTGATTTTTTTACCTCAGCTCTCTTCTTGTGCCATGGAGTCAGGGGTGGCCTTGTGCCTGCTCTGGCCCCTTCTGGCCATTTTGGAGTGCCTGCAGCTGCTGCTCCAGGCTGCTGCACTCATTGTCCAGGACCTCAAGGCGCAGGTCGCTCTGGACTCCCTCATCAGGGAGGCAGTGGTGTCCCTGTGGTATCCCCACCCCACCGTGGAGAGGCCCTTGCGGAGACTGGACACCAGTACCGACTGGTGGGACTGGCTGGTCCTGGGGCAATGGGACGACCAGCAATGGCTCTGGAACTTTCGGATGCGAAAGCAGACGTTCCTGGAGCTATGTGCCTGGCTCGCCCCTGTGCTCCAGAGACGCACCACCCGGCTGCGGGCACCCATCCCTGTGGATAAGAGGGTCACCATCGCCATACGGAAGGTGGCCACCCCAGACAGCTACCGATCGGTGGCACACCAGTTCGGGGTGGGCAGATCCACCATCGATGCCGTCGTCATGCAGGTAAATCCGGGGGGGGGAGGGTGCTGCACTACATGCCCAAGGACAGGCAAGACTCCAGGCTGGGGTGATGGGGAATGCCCCATCACCCAGGGGTTTGGGTCCCTCCCTTGCACAGGCCTGCTGGTGGGGGAGGGGTGGCCTGTGGGGTGAGGGGGCTCTGGTGTGTGTGAGTGTGAGGACAGAGGGCTTCACGGGGGGGGGGAACCCCCCAAGGGAGCACACACTCACCCTGCCTTATGTGATGCGTTCCCCTGTGTTTCTGTGCACCCTTCTGCAGGTCGTCCGTGCCATCAACAACGTCTTGCTCCAGCGAGTCATCTGCCTGCGGGACATGGAGGCTACGGTGGCCGGCTTCGCTGCCCTGGGGTACCCCAACTGCGGGGGAGCCCTGGATGCAACCCACATCCCCGTCCGTGCCCCGGAGCAGCGAGCGGCCCATTTCATAAACCGCAAGGGGTACTTCTCCATCGTACTCCAGGCCCTCGTGGACCACCGTGGCCGCTTCCTGGACATTTATGCGGGCTGGTCCAGCAGGGCACATGATGCCCGTATTCTACGAAACTCCGGCCTGTTTCGCAGGCTGGAGGCGGGCACTTTCTTCCCCCAGCGGGAATTTACTGTCGGGGACATGCCCATGCCCCCGTGTGTTGTGGGGGACGCAGCCCACCCCCTGCTGCCCTGGTTAATGCGACCCTACACGGGGCGGACAGACCACAACCGGGCACGGTTCAATGACCCCCTCAGCCGGGCCTGCAACCAGGTGGAGTTCACCTTCGGCCGTCTGAAAGCCCGGTTTTGCTGTTTTGCTCACCCGTCTGGAGATGGGTGAGCGGAACGTCCCCAAGGTAGTGGCTGCGTGCTGTGAGCTCCACAACATCGTGACGCGGAAGGGAGAGGCCTTCCTCCCGGCATGGATGGTAGGTGAGGGCCAGGCCTTCGAACAGCCCCGCACAGCTGCCATCTGTCAGGCGCACCATGATGGGGTGCACATACGGGAGGCCCAGACAGAGATGTTCTCCCAGGCCCCACAGTAGGGTCGCCTCTGTCTCCCTTGACATCTCCCTCCCATCCCCAACCCTTCCCTCCTCCCCTCCCCTTATCTTCCAATAAACAACCAACACAGGTTTTTTTGGAAAACAACGTTTGGAACTTTTTATTTACAATGGAGGGACATAGGATGGGAGGGGGGAGGAGTCTCTGAACTGGGAGAGGGGAGCTACTGCTGGGAGGGGTGGCCCCTGCGACTGCCTCTGCGGGGGCAGACCAGGACATGTGGGTCAGGCCACATCGGGGCAGGCAGCATGGGGAGGTGGGCAGGATGGGGTGCATCAGGAGGGGGCATTGTGGGAGCAGGAGGGGCAGCAGGAGGGGGCATGGGCATTGGCATGGGAGGGATGGTGGGTGCATGGGGCAATGCCATGCCATAATGTACAGCATGCCCAATGTGAGTGGTGAGGGTGGTGATGGCATCCCCAATGTGCTCACACTAGGTCTGGAAGCGGCCCCAGACCTGCTGGCAGCACTCCAGGTCCACATCCACCCGGTGTGTGATGGCCACCTCAATCCTCTCAATGGCCTGTATGTGCCACCGGAGGAGTTGGTCCCGCTGCCGGACCCGCTGGCTTGGTGCCTGGGCGGTTGGGGGTGTTGCTGCTGCCGTAGGGCTGGAGGGTCCCCCGCTCCTGCTTGGTCCCACTGCAGGGAACAGAGGAAATGATGGGTTGGTCAGGCAGCCCAGCCACCGTCCCCGCACCCCATGCCCTCCGCCCCTGAGCCCAGGTGATACCACAGTACTGTGGCTTGGGCCCACTCGGTCCCCCCCTCCTGTGTTGTATGTTTGCATACAGGACCACCCCTGAAGTAGGGTCCTCCTCCATGTATTGTAACCACCGGTCTGTGTCCTGGCCCCTTGGGGGAGGGGGGAGGACAGGTGTTGTGTTAACCTGTGGAACTCCCTGCCAGTGGAGGCTGTGAGGCTTTGGGCTAATCAATGGTGTTTGACAGGGAGCAAGATGAATCCCCACACAGTGCCTGGGAGCACATATGGCAGACATGGTCTGGGCTCTCAGATCCCCATCACATGGATGTCTCCTGGATGGAACCAGGGGTGACTGGGGAGTGTACCATCCTTGCAGCAAAACTCAGGTGACCCTAGGGCTGGCCCGAGCACTCCCCCCCCCCTCCCGCTAGCCCTCACACACGTAGCCCAGGGACATGTGTGGCCGCAGTGGGGACTTCCCTCAGGGGGCCAGCCAAGGCACCAGGAGCAGGTGAGGGACTCAGTGGGGGCCACGCTCACAGAGCTGTGTCACTGCGGTTTTCCCAGGAGCAGCTGGCTGTGTCGCACAGCCCAGGCGTGGAACAGTGTGCTGTTCTGTGTGCTGCACCCTTTGGGAGGTGTGGGCTCTGGCCTGAGCCCCTGGGGCCCTGGCTGGTTCCAGCCAGCATCCACCCCTTCCCCCCTGGTCTGGATGTGTGTGAGCAGCACGGTCCAGGCGTGCCCTGGAGCTGCCTGCCGCGGCCACGTGCTGCTCGGCCGCTAGGCTGCATGTGGTTGCACGTGCTGCATACTGGTATGGTACACAGCGTGCAGCTCATGCTGCCCGAGTGACCCTCCCTCCACCTGCCCCTTTGGCGCCTGGCTCCCCCCCGCCCTTGTGAGTGCAAAGTGCAACACTCACCAGTGGATCCTTCCCTGGCCTCTGATGACGAACGGGAGACATCCAGGCTGTCTGAGAGGACCTCCAGCTGGAGGGTCACACTGCTCCCCTCCTCCTCCGACCCACTGGGCAGCTCTTCCTCATCCCCTGTCTCGCAGGGCCTGGTGACGGGGAGGGCGCCTGCTGCTGTCCACCGGCACCGATGGTCCCTGGGGTGCTGCCTCTCTGAGAATGCCATGGAGCAGCTGGTAATGGGGGCAGCTGTCAGCTCCTGCCCCCTGGCCCTCACTGGCCCGGACATAGCCCAGACGCAGCTCCTTGACCTTAGCCCGGACCTGCTCGAGGGTCCAGGCTGGATGACCCTGGTCGGAGAGCGCCTGGGCCATGCGGTGGAATATGTCCACGTTCCTCCGACGGGCACGGATGTTGTGGAGGGCCTCTTCGTCGGCCCAGAGGTCCAGGAGGGCCTTGATCTCCCCTGGGGACCAGGAAGGGGCGTGCCGCTTTGTGCCCCTTGGGGCCTCCTGCGCTGGGGGTGCGGGTTGTTCCCCCCCTGGAGCAGCCATCCTGGGTAGTCTGGTGGCTGTTAGAGGGAGCAGAGCCACGCGGCAGAGCTGGGTGGCAGAGGTGGCAAAGGTGATCTGCCTCATGGCCTCTGCAGACTGTGTCTGCCTTTAAGGGAGCTCAGGTTACCAGGAAGTCCAAAGCTGCCTGCGCATACGGAGCGTCCAAGCGGCCACTAGGGCTTTTTTCCGTTTGGAGGGCTCTTGCGCAAAATCTCTTGGCTGCCTGTCTGCACTGGCCTCTTGCGCAAGAACAGTTGCGCAAAAGGGCTTCTTCCTGAGCGGGAGCGTCAGAGTTCTTGTGCAAGAAGCACTGATTTCATACATTAGAAAGTCAGTGTTCTTGCACAAGAACTCACGGCCAGTATAGACAGGCAGCAAGTTTTTGTGCAAAAGCGGTCACTTTTGCGCAAGATCGCGTCAATGTAGACACAGCCCAGGTGTAAATTTCAAAGAATTTGAGGTTCTGGTTCAGGTCTGCCTTTAATATGTTGAAGTTAGTCCTGTAACCTTCCACTGAAGTCAATCTTGTGTTGAAAGGATCTTTGGAATCAATATATGCACTGGTTGGTCCCACTTTGGCTCTTCCATATTTACTCTATTTACTAGGGAATAATGATCAATGCTACACTCTGTACTTTAATGTTGTCCAGTATAAATACAGGTTGAACCTCTCTAGTCCGGCACACTCTGGTCTGGCAACATCTGTGGTCTGGCATGATTTTAGTTGGTGAGATGGCTACACTCATGATAAAGGGGACAACTTTCCCATGAAGTTTGTTTGCAGCCACCAGTTCCTGGCTCTGTGTTCTGTGAGGTCATTTAGCTCTCATTTACCCCTCAATATCTTCTCAGAACCCAGTAAGCAGTGGAAGTGTTGGTGATGCTGCTAGACAACATTGACTTCCTGTGGTTCGGCAAATTCTCTGGTTCATCATTGGTCAGGTCCCAAGTATGCCAGACTAAAGAGTTCAACCTTTACAGGAACTGAACTATGTTTTTGTGGGAAAGTTTCTGAACGAATATAACAACGGAAGAACTTAACCAAAATAAACCACTGTCGTAACTATCAGCATATCAGAGGACAGGGGCTGGTATAAACAAAGTAGTGCAGTATTGGTATATTTAGCTGTAAAAAAAAAAAGCCATTTTAAGGCTTCATAGGGATTAATGATTGTTTGAAGATGATGCCATCCTTGACATGCCCCTGTTTATGTTGGGCATTAAATTATGCTTTAGTCCTAGCATTGCAAGTCAAAGTATAAACAAACCCAATTGCCCAAGTTTAACAGGCTACGGTAGTTCAGATGCCAAGGTGAGGAGTGTAGCCTAGAGAGCTAGAGAGAAAGAAACAAGCAAGATGAAATAGGAGAGGGTAGAAAATATGCAGGCCTATCAAATGTTTGTGTAACTGAATCATCTGTCATTAGCCATTACAAATATCAAGTATCACAATGCAAGTTTTTCATTTCTCTCTCTCTGCAGTGGCCAATGTTAGATTCCAGCTACTGAAAAAGCCTGTTTGCACCAAGATATCAGATAAAGCAAGGGTAGCTTGGGCACTTTAAAGGAATTGAAAGAAGAGAGGGGTTTGGAAATCTTATGGTTGGAAATCTTATTAATTTTAGAAATATGTCTGTCCATCCATCCACTTGTTCAAGAACTCCTCCTAGATGGTAAAAGCTAGGGCCACCAAATTCAGTATGCAGCTTCCTCTTATAACTTAAAGCAAGGCTTAGGATTATTCTGTTTCCTTTGAGAGCAATGACATGGTTTAATTTAGAAACCAGACAACCTGCTTAAAGCAAAGCATTTAAAACAAAAGCTTTGAAGAGAAAACATCCAAACAACAAACTGAATGGAAGGCTAATTTTCCCTCAAGAGGAGCCATTCCCAGAGCCTACAAAGGCCCATCTCCTTTTGAGACACTCCACAGAACATGTCAACCTATCTCACTAGAAGCTTCTGACAAGTGAAGACACTCCTTCCTGACTGAAAAGCACATAACTCTTTAATGTTTTGGATCTCCAGGCTATTAGCCTGGCTAAAGCTTGCATCTTCTTTGAAGACAGGGTCTTTGAAGTCAATAGCTTACTTCTCTGCTTTTCAATTTTGTAAGGGGGGGGGGGGGGGAACTCTTTACCTAAATCTATTCTCATGTTGCTTTCCTGTTTGCTCTTCCCACAGCCTTTAAGTTAGCTCAATAGTCCCACACGAAATTCCAATAAATTACTAGAGTTACACAGTAACTTTACCTCACTGATCATGTTACTTACTCTATGAAGGCCATTATTACATATGAGTATTCAGAGATAGCAGCATCAATCTATCACAGGTTGGCCTATAGGATTGACACAGAACCAATAGTACTGATGCTAAAAACATTATGAAATAAAGTCACAGGACTGGACCTTAAACCCATGACCCTCACAGTGAACCACGTTTAAGGTCATGCTGGGATTCTAAGCTTGGCAAACAGCTTTCAAACTTGATTGTCTACAGCTGAGCCCCTACATTCATTTGTGTTCAGGCACCAACGTGGGACCTGATTTTCAGAGTTTCTGAAGTTCCTCATGGAGCCAGGGAGAGATGTGTGCAGATCACTTTCTACAGGGGTTCAAATAATGGAGTTAGACTCCTAATTCTAGCCATAACTCCTCTGGCTGTTTTTTCTTATCTGAAAATGAGAATATTTGCTTTATCCGCATGGCACAATGGGCACTGGATAAGATAGAGTACTGTACTTTGGAATATTGAGCAACAGAATGTGTAAGTTGCACATTTACCTTCATTTCTGCAGTATCTCATTTGAGTCTTCATAGCACTGAGGAGTAACAGGGCCACTTTATACTAGGATAGTACCCACAGATCCTAACCCAGACATAGGCCATATTTTATGGTACACTGAACAAACAAGTGGACAATCTATCCCTGACTCTCCAATATATGACATAACTGCATCACACTCTGACACTAATGGAAGCTTTGTCATGACAAAAGGCAGACTCCTAAAGCAATATGGAAAGAAGTCCAGATTCGACCATTCAGATGAATGTAGTGTATTTGCTGCTTCCATAGTAGTGCATATAAAGCTTTCATCTTAAGTGGGACTTTCAAACAAGGCATTCATTAAAAAAAAACAATTTTTTAAAAAACTTTAACAGCAACAAACACAAAAGAACCCCAGAGATTGATTGTGGATACTACAATAAAAGAAATAGGATAATTCAGTTTTAAGCATGTGGATATAAGCACTGGGTTCTGCTTTGTTACTTATCAACAGCTAATAGTCTAGAAATAAATTGAAGCATTTTTCCTTTGTAACTCACCAATCTCTTGTATATGGGTTGCATGAAAAGTTTAACTACTTAAATCTAAAAAGGTTCAGATCCCTAGTGTAAATCATGTAAGTTTCTGGATAGATTTTCAGTTCATAGTGTCTCAGGTTTTTAATGGAACATATGGATTTATACACCCAGTTTTACAATTCCTTCTGAAGTCTTCATGGAATATACTGTACAAGTTGCATTGATATAGATGCAGTTTCTCTGCCATTAAATAAACGTATGATAAAATAACAACTGATGCCATAAGATTCTCTCAACCATTAAGTCAAGATTTTTATTTCTTAGCTAGAGTCAAATAAACTTCAGTCTCAAAAAAAAAAGAACATACAAGATAGTATTGCACTGGATCCTCCGCAACCATTTGTACAAATAAGCAGAATGCAGCAAATCAGTCTTGATCAATTGGCTTTGGGATTTGGTTGACACCTTTTGCTGCTTTACAATATGTACAATCTATTCCTGCATTGCTTCCAGTGGGAATTCTCTGAGTAAAGAGGGCTGGATTAAGTACCAACATAGAATTCGTAACACAATCTGTAGTTTAAGCATAAAAATAAATGTGGCAAAAGCCTGCTAGTTACAGCCTTATATATACATATATTTAAAATATTTTTTTCAAAAGAATAATTTTTCATGATTATTCTTTTATAGGCTGCCGTATTAAATGAACTGTCTAAAACAAAACTAAAATACTTCGCATCAACTTCTAATTACACACTTTTTCCTTGGGAAACCAGCCCCAATGTAGGTGATATGTGGAGTATAGTAAGAAAGACATCTATTCTCCATGTAAAGCAATCTCTCACTAGTGCTTCAGACTGCTATGCTGCATTACCAGCATTAAGTTTTCCAAATGCTGGGATAGAACAAATGGCAAGGAACGATATATATAGTAAATAAAATACCTGTTGCAAGCAGGATATTTTGATGACAAGAAAATTAACCTGATTCATTAAAACTGTCCCCTATGTGACATACAAGCTATTTGTTTGTCATTTACTTTGCTTAGATAAAAGTTCAGTGCCTAGCTCAGTTTCTTTCAGTGTTCCAGAAGTTACAAGCAAACAGTGCAGTTAATGGTCAGGATGATTCACTTGTTCTGATCTTTTTAGTTTCTCTCTGAGATTCAGGCTGCAACTCTTTTCTTTTCTTCTTCTGCTGCTGCTGTTGGAGTCTTTCCTCTTTCTTTTGTAGATAAACAGCCATGTTGTCGAATGAGGCCTTGTAAAGACTGCTGTAGCAGCTTTCTGTCCCAACAGAACCTGTGACAGGAAAAACAAGACCATGTGGGTACTCGGAGCACTGTTCCCAACTACTTCTTTCACTGAAATTTTAAATGTATTCCTGACTCCTATACTTCTAGACATCTTAATGCACAACATTTTTATTGCTTAAATGTGGCAAGGCACTCACAAATATCACCACGACAGCCATATACACAAAGGCCAAGATTTTTAACAATCACTTAATGTTAGAATTCAAAATCCATACTTAAGCCTGCCTGACTTTTCAAGAGTACAGAGCACCCAACAGTGTTTAGTTTGGTATTCCCTGCACTCTTTTAAAAAGAAAAGACATTAGAAAATTCAGACTGGACATTATGAAATAAGCACACACAAACTGTCTAGCACTGACCAGTGCAGGTTCTGCCACTCCTTTGTGAGATTTTTACTGTATACTCCGAGTGTCCTTATCAAGGAACACCCGTGGTTCAGAGGAGGAAGTGATTCTGTGACCTGTTGCTCCTGCTCCCCACCTCCAGCTAGAGGAATGGTAGCACGCAGAGCAGCTTCCCCTGAGGTTCTTCCCAGCTGCTTCCATAGCAGCAGGGGATGGTGTCTGGGAGCAAGGAGCCACCTGTGGCCCCAGTAGCAGGGCAGCAGACAACCTCCCTCCCTTCTCCCACCCAGACCCTGGCAGCTGCCCCGGCAAAAACTTTAATCTGACATACCCTGTTTCCCAGCGTTGCTGGATTAAAGAGGGTCAAAGTGCACATCCTTCTGCTTAAATGTACTCTTACAGCAGGACACATATGATCCCTGTAAAATGCCTGAACAGTTAAAGATAGATTGGAAGGTTACTCTGGGGAATATAGACTAAAACTGGCAGGTGAGGAGTTTTGTATTTCAAGAAGCAGGTAGTAGACGGTAGTCTAATTCCCATCTGGGGTTCCTTTTTAATCTCCACTTCTGCCCCAATCCTTTCAACCACCTAACTTAAGTTACCTAAAATCCTTAACTTAAGTAAAAAGAGAAACAGACAGGTGTGGGCAGGAAAAACAGGGACATTCGTGAGTAAACAATTAAGTTACATATCAATTGTATTTTCCACTTGACTACATTAAGGGTTTGCTGAATTTCTTTTCATGGGCAATAGTTTATTCAATTTATCATTTAAATACTGAGCTTCTGCTTCTATAATCTTAGGTTACAAGAGATCTTACAGATTCCATGATCTCCAGCTGTCTAAGGGAGGAAACCACACAAGCAATCTCACTGTTTTATCAAGAAGAGTAAGTACCTTTTTTTTCATAATCTGTAAAAGCACTAATTACACAGCTGGAATAGGTGCTCATCAACCGAGCCACCTCTTGTTAATTAGCTATAATAATCACTATGCTCTGAATAGTCCTCCTTTCCCAGCTGCATATATCCAGAGACTCTTATAACACATTATGGTAATTTGCTGTGCTGGAAAGTAACTCTGAATAATACAGAAATATAGAGGAAAACAAGTGAATTCATTCTCACTCAGGACTCTGCTTTTAACATGGATATACCTTGAAATGTCTGAACTGTACAAAACACAGCATTATGAACATCCTCCTTTCTAATGGATGCAGAAATCTACTTTCAGATATTAAGCCCAATTTTAATGGAAATGGCATACAGAAAATACCTTATCGTTAACATCTAATCTGGGGAGTATTATATTTCATTTTCCAGCAATTCTGACAAATTACTTGGGTTGATAATTTTCCTGAATATATAATGGTCCTGTATACCTCCTTTTTTGAGGCATAAGGGATCTTGTGAAAAAGGGTTTTTTTGCACAAAACAGCCCCATCTATACTGCTTGTTTTTGCGCAAAAAACCTCTTCCACAAACAGCACTGGCAGAGAATATGCAAATGAGAGCATGACAAATACTAATGAGCACTTAGTTTGCATCGTCTCTGCCGACAAAAGGCTCCAGTGTAGACATAGCCTTAGTTTCACATTCAGGAAAGAGACAAGAGAAGAGCATTCCGGGTCGGTGCAATAAGACAGATGCTCTTGTGGTTCATTATTAACATATGTGTGTGTCCAAAACATTTATAACACACCAATGCTTAGATGTTGACAGCTACATCACAGAATGAGAAAGTACCTTAAACATTTTTCTATGAAGCCATTTTAGTTAGATTAGTTTCCAACTGGAGGACTGCCGCCCACTTTAGAAAGGCTGAACTTTCAGACTGCTGTGAGGCAGACAAGTATTAGTTCCACATGGAGAAGGAAACCGAATCAGAAGTTCAGGGTACGTCTATACCGCAACTGGGAGCGAGCCTACCAGCCCAAGTGGACAGACTCATTCTAAGGGGCTCGAGCTAGCGTGCCAAAAACAGCAGCATGGATAGTGTGCCATGGGCTGCAGCTCAGGCTCTCGTGCCTCCGCGACCCCCTAGGGCTTGAGCTGAGCCGCAGCCGGAACTTCCACATAGCTAATTTTGGTGCATAAGCTCAAGCCCCACTAGCACAAGTCTGTCTACCTAGTGTGGAGGGTTCACTCCCAGCTTCAGTGTAGGCATGCCCTGAGTGGTTTGTCCATAGCCAGAAGGAGAGGCATGAACAGAACTCTGATTGACTCCATCCTTTGTGCTTTAACCCATGTCACATTCCCTGGCTTTTTTGACCAAGTTGCTCACCTTCAAACATTGTCCAGTTGTCGTGCAGGCATTTGGACATTTTCATTAACCCTCTGTCATCAGCAACAGGCTGGGAAAAGGAAAGAACACTTATTCACGCTGCTCCTCATGAGCAATCAATCACACTTCGCACATGCAATTCTCAGTGCCCTGGTTAATGCAAAGCCTCAACCAAGTCCCATGACAAAAAGGGAGATTAAAGAGAACACCTTTCCTTCCCAAAAACTCGTCACCGAGGCCTGGCAAGGGATCACCATGTTCTGCTTACGGCAGCCTGGAAAGCAGAGCTTGCCCAAGGATTTAAAGGAAAAGTGGGACTCAAAGAGGTAAAGAAATAGGGGAAGAGGTGAAGGTCCAAGAGCTTTCCTACAATACACCACTCCTCTTAGATTTACAAGGGTGATGAATGTATTGCCTGGATGTCTAATGACTACTATAGGGAATCCAACTTTGGTGATTCAGTTCCCAATGGAACTGTAACAGATACTAAAGGGCCGCCGCTGTTTGTTTTCTCCTCACGGACTCTTCTTTTGAGATAGATACAGAAAAGGTTGGGCAAGGAGCATTTTTCCTCAATTTTTTCCTTTCTTTTTTAGCTCCCTCTTCCTGAAGGCCACTAGCAGAATCTATATCTCACCACCATGGTCAGGGACAAAAGAACTTCAGAAAGTGAGTCAACACATTTTTCACTGGGATGGATGGACGCTAGGTAGTTTTCCTGAGCTGCAGCCCTACACCAGTGTGTCACACTCTTCAGCATGGAAACTGACACTCGTCCCATAGAGTCAGTTAGCTGCTGGGACAAGGTGTGAGTGGCAGACTATGACCAAGAAACTAATACTACTGCTCAGCCTAGTAGGAGGAAGTTTGAGAGTCTCATTCTTCAGGCAGACAGCTCCTCTTGCTGTTCCTATTTGAAATTCTCACTCCTAGCAAGGCTTCATCACCAGCCAATTAGGAGAGAAGCAGTTTTTCAAAACCATGGAAGAGCAAGAGCTCTCACTGGGATTTTGGGAAGAGAAATAGCTGTGCTCCCCTATGTTCCCTTTTAGTTTAACTACTGGGTTAGGGTAAGAAGATGGTGTGGGGAGCTGAGGAGGCCTTCCAACCAGGAAAAAATTCTGAGAAGGAAAAAATTTGAGAAGAGTGTATAAGGGTTGTTTTTAATAGAGTGAAATTAATGTTTAAGAGCAGAGACACTAGTTTAAGGCTAGGAACCATTGTGGAGATACCTCAGTACTGACTCTTCTATGGCGGACCTGAGCATCTTGAGCTGAGACTGCCAATCATGCTAAATTCTGTGTTTTGCACAAACTAGGGAAATAAAACAAGTCCATTTCTCATCAGATGCAGAATGGATCTCAACTCAAGAGCCAGAGCATTAAAGCAATTGTGCCATTTAATTTTCACTCAACTATTCTGCCTTTTGCTGAGGAGACTTGAGTAGACACAAGATATTGGCAACTGTATCAGAATACATCTAACCTGCCACTGTCCATCCACAAGCCTGTAGAGTAAAAGTGGTGCTTCTTTGTCCTCCTGCAGTATCCAGAGCCCACCTGATTCTTCAAATACAACGTCCCAGCCTTTACGCTTCAAAGAGATCTGGTGTCTGTAATCTAACAGCTGGGTAGCAGCATCCAACTGGAAGATGTAAACTGTAGGAATACTTTAAAGAGAAATAAAATGCATTTACCATTATCACAAATCCTGCCTAGAGCTATCACTTGTGCACAGTACATGATATCTACCCACTCCAAAATTAGTCTGGAGTAAAATCAGCAGCATTTAAAGCACAAATCTTAAAAAAATAGACTGTTTATTTCCAACCCCAGCGGCTAAAGTGAATTGCAGATACGGCAGAATTTAATATTTCCATCCAAATGTTACACTAATAAAAAAAATCATTCTGAAGTGTTTCTTCCAAGGTCAGACTATTTTAAAAGGAAGGCTAGCAAAAAGAGGAAGCCTCATACTACTAAAGAATATTTTCTCAGTATCAGTTGCACAATTTACGTTAGAGTTCACAGCCTGAAGGATAATTAAAGAGCATCAGCACAAATAAAACAGGATAAGGGCACTAACGGGTGTGTGTGGGGGGAGGACAGAATGTAACTAAGGAGAGTCAAGAAAATGGGCTCTGTACTGAAGGCCCAATATCTATTCCCCTGCATCCACGATCTCCACATACAAAACTTCCCAAGGGCTGTTAAGCCCAGCAACAAGTATTTCAGTTCAAGTCACAGGAACAAGGCTCCTGTGCGGGCACACGAGAGATTCACAAAAGGGGGAAGTGCCTCCCTGGTGGAACTGTTGCTTCACACACAGGCAACTTAGGGTGTTCTCCTCACCATACCCAAGCCTGTGTGCTGGCTGGACCTCCTATTATTAAGCTTAATAGGCAATGACAGCCTGGGAGCTGGGTGGCAGAGTTCTTCAGCAACGACCTAACCTCAGTGTTCACTAGCACTCTGTGATATGGCAGAACAGCCCTTTAACTGTGGTTCTTCACGCTGTTTTACATTGTTATCAGTTCACTTGCACTGACTCCTGACCTATAGCACGGTAAAGACTGGACTCAGGCCCAAATGCTCTGACCTTTGGGAACTGTTCCACTGTATCCTGAACTTGAGAGTAGCTAGAGTATATATGGACTGTATAAAACATTGCAAGGGTTTTGAGCTGCCTCTGTTTGAACTGATACTGAGAACATTCAGAGCCCTCACGACGCTCATGCTAAAACTCATGATGAAACCCCCATTCTTTTAGAGAGCTCACAACAAGACAGCCTCTTTAAATTCAGAGAGTCTGAAACACCCAACCCCAGATGTCTAACTATCTGTCCTTTCTTTAAAGCTATAATTTTAGCAACCGTTCCTCTTTATTCTTACCAGTCGCATAGAATGGCAATGAAATTTCCTTGACAACAATAGGCAATTCTTGACACGGTGTATTTCTGACAGGAGAGAAAAACATATAATTATATCCTGACACACTTGGGGTGGGGGGAAACTTAGGTTTAATTTAGGAATCCAATCTATGGAACTTCATGGGAGCTCCATTTAACAATAATTTAGTCAAGCTTAAGTTGACAGCGAGACAGTAGTCCTTTTCCCAAAAAAATACCACACTTTGGCCTTCTGTACACCCCACCTTCCAAAATGGTCAGCATAACTGCTTAAATAATTTAATCCAACATGAAGTAAGCAGAGTCTCCTGAGAGACCCACAGCGAATAAACCAGCTGGTGCAGCCTTAAGGAGCTATAGCAGCATCTTTTTAGCCTTTAAGGATTGTGAATTGCAGAGGAAATATTCACATATTTTAAGTGTCCTTAACCAGAACGCCACCCTATTGGTTCATAGGTTACATATAACAGGAACATGGTAGAGACCACATCTGGTATAAAAAGCAAATGCACTGAAATGTAGCCAATGTTTTTGTAAAGTGGGCTTGATTTCACCCTTTGATAAACAGGCATCCGGGGGATGTATGCTGTAAGAAGAAAGGTGGAAATAGCTTGTTTCAACAGAAGCACTAATAACCAAGGAAGGAGGTAGTTTTACAGACATAGCTATTAAATGCCTTTGCTGAAAATACCCTACCACCCACCTGAAAGCTATACAGAATATAATGCCATGCTCCACAGGCAGCAAGTTTGTGTAACTTGATTTGAGGGTGAGTAGTAACAAAAAACCTGCTTTTTAAAAAAATGCAAGAATTCTGCCTGGGGTACTTTAAAAACAAACAAACAAAAAAACCCCACCCATGACTCCAGAGGCAAAAACTTGCTCTCCTGAATTTTTAAAGCCCTGGAGAAGTCATCTCTGGAAGGAATAGCTCAACTCCAGCAGACCAAGGAAATGAATCCACTCCTTCCTTCACTATGGTGGCAACATGATAAAAGGAGCTTTTGAGCACCTCTGCTGGCACAATACTGGGTGAAGGGGCAGTCACTGCACAGTCCCTCATTAGCCATGGCTGTGAGCTCAATTTAGGGGCAACCACAAGGTTCCTACTTCTTGAGCTAGCTGTTGGAGTGCAGGCAGTACCCTAGAACTAATGACTGGACATGTAATCTAGGGGGACGAAGCAAGGGCTGTGTTGCTTGTCAACATCAAATGAGTGTAATGCAAGATGGTAATCCCTCTTGCCCAGAGAACCACATCCATCTAGAATTGTTATTTTTATAGCCTGTGGCTTATAAAGAGGCAGAAACAGCTAGAAAGAAGGTTACACGGTGGCATCTATCCATATCTACACCCTATTAGTGGTGTAAAATATCTTAATTACAGAGTAAAGAAAGAATGCATTGTGCAATGCCATCTCTAAGCTGAAAATAAAAGCCAGGCAGCATGCACTTTCCTTCTCTGATTATCTGTTTGGACATGAGGGGAACATTTTCTAAAGGTCACTATCAACAGAGAAATAAATTTCTGAGAACAGATTGGACTGGTCTGTTGCTGCTGTGCAGAAACAATTATTACATGTTTACAGATGGGAGCCAATCCTTCAGTACAATACATGGATACTAAATCACTCAGAGTTAAAGATAGTGGAAAGATGTGAGGGTGAAAGGGTCTGGTGAGAGAATTACTGCAGCTATCAAGAACTGCTCCATAGTTGGGTAAATAGAACTAGTTACATTGTAATTCTGTAGATATGACTGCTTCCCTTGTTGCCAAACAGCAGTAGTGGTCTCTCTAGACCAGTGTTTCTCAACCAGTGGTACAAGTATCATTAGGGGTACTTGAGAGAAGTCTGAGGGGGTACGTCAACACAGCTGAAATTTGGAGAAAACTGAATTGTTTAAAGTTTTATAGCATTTTATTATTTTTGTACTTTTTACATCCAAAAATGCCATTGCCTGCTTTTGTTTAAACAAATGTGTTGCAATCGTAGAAAAAAAATGTTGTGTGTCTGAAAACTGTAGGTACTGGGGGTACTTTTATTTTTATTATATATATATAAAATTTTGGAAAAGGGATAGTGTTTCTCAACCTTTTTTTATAAACTGCTCTGGACATTAAAAAAAAAGTTGTAAAATCTATATCTCCTTCAGCACCAACTTCTATCAGACAACTTGTAGCATAAGTGATGCTAACAGACAGGATAGGCAGGGTACACTTTGGTTGAAGATACAGAAGGGCCACTGGTACTACATGCCCAACAACAGAGTCAAACTATCAGTTTGGTAGGATTTTTTTTATGGATATGAATGATATATAGTAACTTATTTAATTGTGGAATAAAATGCAAAAAACCATTTTGTTCACTAGGCAAGCCCATGGGACCACTGAACCTAGTAAAAAGATAACTGTATAAAACCATTTGAAGTAAACAGATGTCACTCTTTACTTCAGCCAGCCATCACTGTAAACTTAACCTTTTAAATTCTGTTAAGAAACTGTGACCCTGTGAAATATACTAGGTAGAGTTGCACAATTTCTGTTTTGGCCTTTAGACAACCTTCTCAAAACAAATGGATCAAACCAGGTGAATGCTTGGACTGCTAAAATTATCTAGACCATGCCCACACTACTATGGGATTTGTTCCCTCACATCAGCCTGAGACCAGTTCTACATCACTTCAGCACAACCATATATTTCCCAAGACAAGTCTATTGGGCCTGATGGAAAGTGAAAACAAATCAATTCTTGTGCTCATATGCACTGTCATTACATTAAAGCATGATTATAATAAAAAGAAATTCAATTCACTCAACTCACAGGCTTCACTGAACCTACAGTAGACACAAATAGTTTAAGTCATTAAATGCCAGAAGAAGAGGCAGAAAAAACAAGGGCATCCCATCTGATTTCTCTGCTCAAAGACATTACTAGCTAATGCACCAGCTACACTTTGTAAAATGATGATGTAAAAAGCAGACTCTGAAAAGAATAAGGCAAGAGTAAGTGACATTATTCCTTTACAGAATACAATGACAGTCATTATCCTCTGAAGCTACTGCCTCCATGAGAAAGAGAAATAGCACAAAGTTACAGCAGCGACTTCTTCACTACTTCTGACACTGAATGCAATGTCAAATTTCTGAACAATGGGCCCTCTTCTGGTCCTTAGTCATGGGCTAACAAAGAACATATTCTTTATGAGACTGAACTGTTTGAATGTTGAGAACTTGCAGGCAAGGAGTTTAATATCTGTGTATTCACTGAGGACCACGCAATCATAAAAAAAATAAAAGTTTGGTATGTTAGCAGCATGGTATATTGTAGCCTTCACTGTGCTGCTGAGAGTAGGAGACAAAAATTGAGTCTGGTTTGACCAGTGTATTAGTATACATAATTAAAGCAACAATACAGCAGTGTTTGAAGTCATCGACTTTGAAAGTTTATTGACTGACTCCATCACAAAAGCATGGAGCCAATCCAAGGCTAGCTTTACAGAGGAGATGGGAAAAGGCTACTTCATTTATGAGAATTTGGATTAAGCAGAGGTCTCAGATTCAAGAAAGAGGTCAACCTGAAGTGATGTTGACTTTCAATAAACCATTTTTCCTTGCATGCTGAATAGTACAAGAGGTGTAAAATAATGCTAGCTTGCAGAGATCTCACATACATGTTGCAGATAAGTTTTTGGGGGGCTCTCTTATTGGTGGGCAAGTTTCATGCTATTTCTCTGACACAGAAGTACATATTAATAACCCTTTCACAATATTGAGAAAGCACTTTCCAAATAAAGATCCTAAAGCTCTTGACAAGCTTTGGCCTCATCCTAGAGTCCTTCCACCCACGCAACTCCCAGTTAAGTAGATGGAAATGTGCATGTGGGCCTGTAGGATCAGGACATACATAGACCACTTGAAAGCGGCAAACCTTTAAAGAGTGCCTTACACTTAGCTGTGAGGAGAAAGTGAAAAATACCTTCTCCAACTGAAACTATAGGGGATTATTAGCAATGTAGCATTACATCACTTAGATTCTAGCCTGAACACTGGAGTAGGAGTACCCTAGGAGTAAACACAGTCACAAGTGGCTCATCCCTCAAGTTTTATCTACCTCACTATCCAGAAACCATCTAGAAAAGCATCCCCTATCTGATTCATACGGAAGGAGATCAAGCACTGTTCTCTCAGTGAAATCTAGAACAGCTAGACACTCATATATAAAAAAACCAAATCTACCAAGCAAAAGATGGCTTCCCACAGTTATGTAACACATGGATGACTGAACAGGCTAAGTGGTAGCTGGCTCAGATGCAATGCAGATGGCAAGGACAACACTGTGCTGTTCCAGCTGCTAGTATGGAACAAATCATGTGTGGAGGCAAGAGTGGGTAGTACCAGATCCAAGCGTTTTCAGTACAAATTAAAATATACTTCAGAGTTTCAATTTTCAGTAAGTCAATACTTCCGGTAATTGTTACAAACATTTTGAAACATTCTGCTCAACTATAACTTCGGAGGATGCTAAAAATATAATTTTACTAGTTTCCAAGTTGCTACGTTAGACTTTTAATTTCACTCAGGGCTGATGAAAGAGACTTTAATGGGCCCTGATGGGAGCTGGCTCCAGCATCCTCAGAAGGCGCAGGGTCTTGGGCGAAAGGGGCGCAGCTGGGCGAGGGGGGAGGAGGAGGACTAGCCTTCCCCCACCAGCCTTACAGCACCACCTGGAGTGCACCACACAGGGCTCGGGCAACCAGGGGCAGATGACCATTTTGCGGGGCCCAGGGCAGCACAATTTTGCAGGGCCCCCCTTTACCACGGCGCATGCGCGGGGTTTTTTGAAGCGCGGGGCCCGGGGCGGCTGCCCCGCTCGCCATGCCCTATATCCACCCCTGCGGGCAACAATTTAAAGGGCTTGGGGCTCTGGCCACTGCAGCTGCCAAAATAGCAGTGGCAGCCAGAAGTCCCTGGCCCTTTTAAAATTGCCTGGCCCCAGGTCAGCTGCCCCCTTTGGCCTCTCTTCCCCAAGCCCACCCCCAATGGTGACCCTGGTTTCACTAGACGTTTCTGTTAATTTTAGGTTCAAGGGAAAGCTTTGTATAAACAGATTAATTAAAAGCTTCATCTAACTTTCAAACACCAATCTTGGGAGAACTGCAGAAAGTTCTTTTTAAACACAGGGTGGCATTTTTCAGAAGTGCCTACAAGCCTGTCCAGACAGCAATTTAGTGCCTAAAAAGGTGTTCTTGCTTGCAGCACATTAATTGGCTGCATGGAACCTATTACCATCCACGAATAGTTTTGTAATGCACTTTGACCTATGGCATTTCCAGTCAAAGTGCACTGCAGAACTTTTCATGCACAGTGACAGGGTTCACACAGATAGTGCACAGCAAAACAAAGTGCTGCAGATTTACAACCAGCTTCTTACACACTAAATTGCTCTGAGGACAAGTCCTTTATGATTTATGAGCACAAATTCTGTTCAGTTCCAGTGGGATTTATGTTCCTAAATTACTTAGGCATTTTTGAAAATCCCATTTTATGAACTGCGGTCTCTAGAATTTACATAGGATCTCCCACCCACCACCTTACTCGATAAGGAGAGAAACTGCACAGCGGCAGAGGGGTTAGCTCCCGGCCTTGGGAGCTAACCCCGCTGTGGCCCTGCCTTTTAAATGGCATTAAGAGCCACCAGGATCTTAATACATTTAAAAAGCAGCATCTGGGACCACGCACGAGCCAGGAATCATACCAGTCCACCTGCTATGCCTTTGCCTCCTCTGCCTCCCCGTGAAGTCGGTGCTGTGGGGAACTGGCTTTTAAGCCAGCTCCCCCCAGCACCAGCTCCTTCTCCCTGCCCCCCTATCAGAGAGAGGCAGCAAGGAGGTAGGGAGCAACTAGTCGAGTCACAACTTTACTACCCAATAAGCATTTGCTTATTGGGTAGTCGACTAGTCGCTTACATACCTAGTCCCAATACTAAACAGTAACAGAACAGGTTTTAAGCTATAGAGTTCAGGAGTACAACATAAGCAAGCACAATTCATTGTGTACCCATACCTTGTCATTTTTGGTTGCCTCAGGCCTATTTAAACTGTTTAGATGACAGCACTGCACTTCTTTTCCACTTTTGTATTCCCAAAGCCTGAGAGTACAATCCTGAATAAATTCAAATGGACAGGGTGATTAACAACACAATCACCAGCACACAGACGCTAGTCATGGTCTTCAGAAGCTAGCTAAAATCATACTTCCCATGGTTCATGCATGAGATTCTAAACCTTCAAACACTTGTTAAATATTCTCAGACTGCAAATTAGGCATTTTAATTAATTCATAATTTAGCTCAATTCTAAGCTATTCAATCATACAAAAGTTATTTTTCCTTTGTAGTGGAAATTAAGTTGCTGGATGAGTGGATTTTGAGAGTCTTGTAAATAGCATAACAATAAATGTGCTATGCACTCACCATCTTAATGATGCTTCTCTTTAGTGCTCTTTCCCAATACAGTGAAGGAGAAAACTGAATTAAATGAGGGCTATCTATGAGATTAAACTCTGTTCTGGGAAATATCACTGAAGCTCCCTAAGCATGTAATAAAGCCAGGGACAGTACTAACACTGAAGTTGCTCGGAGAGGTACTGCGTGGGAACAAAATACAGGAGCTTTGGGCATGCAATAGGAAGAAATCAAATCAAAAGATACAACAGTTACCACAATATTGCAGACTTCTGTTCTAGAATGTATTCTCCCCTCGTGTGGTTCCATTAGTATTAGTTATACTAGAAGCTTAGGACGCTTACTAGTTATGTGAACAGGTAACCGGTTAACTGATTACCCAGTAAGCATCACCCTTACTGGGTGGTGCTTACCGGGTACCAGTTAATGGTGTCCAGGAGCAGCACCTCACCCGTTGTGTTAAGCACTTAACTAATTAATTGGTATTTTACTTGTTTACTGCATACACATTAATAGAGAATATTATCTCCTCTCTTTGGGAGCAGCGGGGATCATGTCCCATTGCTCATTTTCTGGGTCTGGAGTTGTCATGTGCTACTGATAAAACAGCTCTTGCTTTGTCTACAACCATACAATTCAGAAATTGTTGCAGGGAGAAAAAGATTTAAGACTTAAAACACATTAGTTCATCTTAAATGCTCTAAAGAAAAATATCTGGGGATCTAGTGCTTATTAAATGTCAGAAGGACATTAACTATCAAGACTGGCTGGCCCACCCAATGTTTAATCTATCTCAATAGACCTTTTATAATTAATTTGTCTTTGCTTTGAAGCAACAGTTAATCTTGAAGAGAAGGTGGATGAGAACTGTGTGATTTCCCCATCCCAAAGAACTAGAAATAATGTGAAAAGAAGAATGCACAGGTAAATCTACCCTACATCCTTATAGAAAGAAGCCTTAGAGGGAAAAAACCCTTGAGTGCAGAAACTGAAAACAAAAATACAGTACTTTTTTTATGCATCTCTATAAAGAATAAAATGGAAGGAAGAAGATACTGTCATTTATTAGCACTTGAGTATGCAAACTCCTACAGAGTCTAGGAAATAGGGTCAGCTAACCATAACTGCAACCAACTTCACATAGGCCAATATTTCCTTCACTCCAAACGTCAGTCCTACACTGATCATTACACCATTCACAGTATTCAGTAACTTTCAGAACATTCCAGATATTTCTGAATTAGTAGAGTTTCACTTTTAATTTTTAAAAAACTATATGGTATAAGTGCCTCCATTATTTATATAAATGTCAATTTCCGTTCTTGTCTGGGGATTAAGAACTAAATTTTTTTTCCCTAATAAGCAATTGGCATTGCTGCAAACTGAGATCAGATCACTGCTATCTTGCTAACAACAGAAAAATCAAACTCCGAGTAGAACGTTGGTGGGAGTGGAATTGAAGTGCAAGGCTCCCACCTCTACAGAAAACAAGTCTTTGCAAAATAAGTAGAAAACTGTGAAGTCTGACTCATCTGAGGCACTCGATTTTCAAAGGATCAAAATACATACCCCAGAAGCTGAAAGCATAAGATCTGGATAGTTTGGTATTACAAATATTCTGCTTACAAACCTAAAGGAAAAGATAAGAGTTCAACATTTATGTGTATAGTGTCAGTGTAAACAGAGTACGATATAATAGTAAGAGCATATTTTAAGGTTATACTGTCAACTGCTACATATATTTTAAGAAGGCAATATAAAGACATGAGTTGCAGGGAAAAAAAGGTAGCTTTTCCCCTCAAACTAACTGGCAGACATAATACAATCATGAAGTCCCTAACAAAGAGTCCTGGAAAGATATTCCACATAATACAACAAGTGCTCACTTTATTGTATTCTAGGAATTCTACCGGTCCCCTTCTGATTGGGGAATATAGTGCTGTCGTATGAATGTGTAATCATTTATATCAGAATATGCACACACAATTAGATTTGTATCATGCTCGTGGCTCAATTATAAATATAAAATAAATTTTAAACCCCCACAACACCTCTCATCCACTAATTGAAAAAAAATCTGCATTGGTGTATCCCCCACAGCATATGGAGACCATCCAAACACCATCTACTCAATGTTAGGGATGAGTCCTTTCTATGATTAGCTGCATCCAGCTGGGAATCTCAGTAATATTAAAGAGCTTAAAATACTGCAACTTCCACCATGATATTTTTAAGAACCATAAGGTATATCACAAAGAACTTTCAAAGTTCGACACTAACCCAGGAGCCATGTGCACCAACACAAAATGCTGCTGTCAATGCACTGCACGGGTTAGAACATACATTTGAGTTTTGGTTTTGTTTTTTTAAAAAGGAGAACGCTTGCTTCTGAAAATAAACAATTTAAAGCCAATTAGAATATCAAGTGAATTTTACTTGTTACAAAGCAGTTGCTGCAGGTGCATAAAGTGTAATGCTGCAATTTCAATTACAAAAATAAATTTAAATAAAAACATACACCATCCAAAAACAGGAGAACTCAAGCGAGAAACAAGCCAGTAAAATTATAAACACATTGAATCCCCAACTAATTCATTTTCAGAATTAAATAATAAATTTTTGAAGTGTTTGTGCCAATTGTATTAAGTGCTTTCCCTTTGTGGAACTGCTAATGAGTTGTTTGTCCAGGCACAATAATCCACTTAAAGGCAATGTCTTTCTTCAACATCAAAACTCTATGTTCATTAAATATACAACTGTTAATACAATAAGCAGAGATCAAACACAGCAATGTAAATACACAAAAGAAGTCTTGAGTTCAAAGGCTATTTAGATCTTTGACATCAATTTAAATATTAGGCAGCTTCTACAGAATGTCTAACATCCATGCAAATAAATTCTTGGCAGTCAAAAATTATATTACCATTAGTATTAATAATATATTTAAATATCTTATTTAACTGTATTCTTAGCACTGTATTAAAACTTTTCAGTAGTTAAAATAAACTGCGTTAAGGGGACTACAGCATATCCAATAGATAGAGTACCACTCCCCTGACTCTCCTTTTAGCTCCTGTTCCTGATAATATGCATTGATACTCCATTACATGTGAACAGGAACAAGTGAAGAAATATCTGAAAGAGCACGTATGTCTCCAAGTCCCACAGACAGACAAGCAGAAATGTTTTATGTACGGTGCTGTACTATGCAGAGACTAGGGATGTAAGCAACTAGTCGACTACTTGCTTGCCCCCCGCCTACCTAGGCCTATCAGTTAATCTAGTCAACTACTCGCATTGTCCCATCTTTCCCCCCACCCTGGCTGCCTCTGTATGAGGCAGGAGCTGGTGCTGGGGAGGAGCTGGCTGTGGACAGAGGTTACTCCGTGGGATGCTGCAGACAGGAACTGCTTCGTGGCAGCCTCCCTCACTAGGACCCTCTATGGACAAGGACTGCTGCCACCCTGCGCTGCTGCCTCTGTATCAGAGGCAGCAGTGGAGGGCAGCAGACAGAGTCGGTCTGCGCAGGGAGCTGTTTTTAAACAGGTTCCCCTCATAGACTGGCTTCCACCTGGCACTCTACACTGCTGCCTCTGATACAGGAACAAGTGAAGTAATATCTAAAAGAGCATGTATGTCTCCAAGTAGTCCCACAGCCAGACAAGCAGAAGCATGTTTATGTATGGCACTGTATAATGCTATGCAGAGGCTAGGGATGTACGCGAGTAGTCAACTACTTGCTTCCCCCCGCCCCAGCTGCCTAGGCTTATCAGTTAATCTAGTTGACTACTTGCATTCCCCGGGGATGACAGGGGGCTCCCTGGGAGTGGGGCTGGACTGTACTGGCTCAGAATTCATGCGGTTAGTCGACTATTCTATTACCCGATGGCTAACATCCCTAGCACAGGCATTTCTCTAGTGCTCTTTGTACTATATCTATCAAGGCCAGAATAATGAAGAACCTCTACTGACCATGATGGAGAACATATATTAATGTCAGAATAAATCTCAATGGGACGGCAGTGTGCTTTGCGGGAGCCTTTGAAATACCACTGCAATTTCCTGCATTTCAGAAAATTTTCCATAAAATCTGTTAGGTATTTGTCTTCCCTCCTGATTGGAAAGGGGATGCTGGGGAAGGAAGGACAAGTCTTCCTGTAAACTAGAGAAGGTAATAGGGGAAGAGAGTATCCTAGCTGGAAATCACCTATCTAATGCTACTGTTGCAACTAGTGACATACAAATCTCTTCAACCATAAACTACTTTCTTCTGCTGCTCTTCTTCAGGTATCTATGACTTGGCAAGTCTCACACCTCAACACTCAAAGAGAAGAGCAGGGAAAGGAAAGAGCACTCTCCTGCTTTTAAATAGGTGAGATGGAGGTGGGCTCCCTGGAATCTCCTTCACTTTAATGCAAGGGAGATCATGGGAAAAGCACAAACTCTGCTTATACCCTCTTCTCCCTACAGTGATCTCCCTTATGTTCTGTCTTGCTTATTGACAGAAGATTTACCCAGGTCCATACGTCAAATAAGATTTGTTTTTCTTCATTTAAATCATTGCACTGGGACTGAAGGGTTCAGTGTGCAGGCTTCCCCGGGGAGAAAGGACAACCTCAGCCCTCTCCCACCACAGCAGGTTGGGACCAGGTAAGAAGCACCTATCCTGGCTGCTGCAGCTCCAGCAGGCACAGCAAAGGAAAAAGTGCATGTTCCCTGGCTGGGGGACAGACAGATAAAAGACACTCTCTCTCTGAAATACATAGTATAGTAGACTTCCCAAAGGTGCCAGATTATCGGACCTAGGTGGTGCCGGATTATCGGATATGCCGGACTATCAGGAGGTACCATAAGGGGGCATACTCCCAACCCAATCCCCCTCCCTCTGCTCTAATCTAATTCTTGGGTCCGCGAATCACCGCTCCAGCTGCGCATCTGTCTCCAGGTGCTGGGGCACGTGTGCTGAGCAGCCGGCTTTGAGCATGAGCTAGCCAGGATGCCGTGCGCAACCCAATTGTAGAGCCAAACACCTCCCCTCCATGCTGTAACCCAATCCTCATTCCCCCCCAGCCTTATGCTCGGGTCCCGGAGCCAGAGCTGCTGCACCGCATCCAAGATGCCACGTGCACTACCCCCCCCCCCCCGATCCCCTTTCCCTTCTCCAGAGCCAGGCATCTCTCCCCCCCAACCTTATGTCCGGGTCCCGAAGCAGCTGCCGGTGCTCAGCGGCTGGCTGCTAGCACGTGCAGGCTGGGACGCTGTGTGTGACCCAGTGTGCACGTGCAGGGTACAACACAGTGCGCTGGGGGCCGTGAGCAGAACGGCACGGGCCGTGAGCATGCATTGCGGCTCACAGCAGCCCGGCCATGAGAGCGGCTGACCTGAGCGGTTCCGGGTTCCATCCCTGTTCTGTCAGGAGCTGCAATTTTTTTCTGTCAGAAGCCTTGGGTTGGCCACCCCTGCACTAGGCTCTTGCCATTTTGATGCTGGACTATCAGGAGTGCCGGACAATTGGATGCCGGACTATTGGAGTTTTACTGTAGATAGCTGTCCCTTTCTCAGCCCCTGCCCCCTGCTGGCCCAATGGGGTTATGGCTGCCTAGTCCCTATCTCTGCCCCCTCCTCCACCCCACGTGGTCATTCTGCCCCTTCTACCTGACCCCTCCCTTTCCATTTTATGAGAAACAATCAAATTCCAGGCACATCCCATTGTCCTTGCACAACCAAACCCTGACCTTGCTTTAAGTTATGATAAGAGGAAGCTGCCTATCAAATCTGGTGGTCCTAGTTCTTACTGATTAGAAGGAGTTCTTGAACAAATGGATAGACACTAGGGATGTGAAAGTGTAACCATTTCCATGATTAACTGATGAGCCTGGAATCATCAGTTAAATTTGCAGTTACATGCAACCCCTTTTTTCTCCCCCCGCCTCTCCCCAATGCTGCTACCTCCGTATCAGAGGCAAGAGCGCGGGGTGAGGAGGGGAGCTAGCAGGAGCCAGTGCACACGGGGATCCTGCTTTTAAGCCAGCTCCCCGTGAAGCCACCGGCATGTAACCACTGAAATTTCAGAGTTACACAATTACATAATTAAATGCATTTTAACATCCCTAATGGACACACAGACAGATAAAGTTTCTAAAATATATAGATGATGCACTGCTCCTTAGGAGCCCTAGTCATGGATCTGACTGTGCTAGGTAATGCACGAACATGGAACACAAAGATGTTCCTTGCCACAAATTAAGTCATAGTTGTACCCTGTGCTAAAACACCAGGCCTGGGGAGTTCCTTTAACCCACAATCCAGTTCTTGCTTCACATGTAGGAACTACTCTCTCTCTAGCCAGGCCTTAAATACAGTGGACAGCGCCACAAACTTACTCTCTGTGCCCAAGACAGAAAGATACGATGCTATGCGGCGCTCTAGTCAAACTGACTCGAATCTTCTCATCTCTGTCTGCAGTTAGGATATACTGGTCATCAGGACTGAGCGCCTGTTGGCACAAAATAAGCACACAGTACAGACAGTTCCGGATATTTTTGATGAGCTGCTTTCTAACTAATGATTAGGCAGTAAATCCAAATACGCTAGTTTCATGATTTTGAGTGTGTCGTGTAAGCAACAAGGCAAGTAAGCCATGATTTACATTTAGAATGAAAGCCCTACGACTTTTTCATAACAAGTAAAGAAGCATCAGCAGAAGGCAAGAATATTGTTGAGTTTGTCAAACCCAATAACCTTCCAGAAGGAACACAATGGCAGGCCTCATTGCATTTAAAAATGGACTAAGCACTAAAATAATGCAGTGCCATATTGACAAGCCAGACTGAATGACCTCATAAATGAGTTCCATGGTTCCATAATAAAAACAGCAGCTCTTAAAAGTTACAGTAACAGAAGATCTGCTCACTGCATCCCCTCTGCAAATTGTTCTCCCAGTTTCTTGCATTTACGTTCAGATAAGAATCAAAGGAAAAGAGGCTATTCATCAGTCTAGCTTATATGGAAAAACCTAGAGGGTTTTTTTTTTTTCTTCTTAAAGTCATAAGAACTTGGTGTAGGAGCTACATAACACTAACATTTCTTTAAGAGGAAAAAAAGTTTGTGGGAAAGCCTGCTTAATAAACATACATACCACATCCAAAAGCAGGGACAGGTGCCCAAGCTCAACCTTTCCTGCCTTTTGTGGTTCTGTTATTGAATAAGAATAGACATCACCAGACTTGTCTGCAACCAGAATCTTATCCTCTGCAGATGTAATAATCAGAGATGTGCATCTTCTAACAACAGACCTGAAAGAAAAAAAAAAAAGGGGGGGGGGGGTCACAATTAGAGATATTCAGAGATTCTGACAAGGCCATTCAGTCCCTGTTTAGAGCAGGTATCTTTTCCTCTTGAGTCATAAGAGGGATCTCCCAAAACTGGGTGACTGAGCAACAAAACAGTAAATGAAATTCAATACTGATAAGTGCAAAGTAAGGATTATTTTCTAATATGCATAACTACACGTACACAATAATGGGGTCAAAATGATCTGTTACCACTCAAGAAAGATCTTGGAGCCATCTTGAATGGTTCTCTGAAAACATCCACTCACTGTGCAGTGGAAGTCAAAAAAGCTAACCATCTTAGGAACCAATCAGAAACAGATAACAAGACAGCAACTCTCAAAATGCCATACCATAAAGTTGCGAGTATAGTGCGCACTTTTTTTCCCGTTTTTTTAACATCAAAGTCAGGGTGCGCATTATCCATAGGAGTTTTTTTTCCAAAGTTTTCATTTGGCAGTTCCACGGCACTTAATTAACCACTGGACACCAGAGGTTAAGTTGATTTTTATTAGCATCGACAAGCAACTATATACACAGTTTCAAAAAGGTAAGTTAAACAAATGAAATCAACACTACAGCGCAAACAAGCAAATACCGTATGTTAATTGATCTTCTACTCATCTTCAAAGCCCTTGAATTCGTGTTTGTTAGAATCTTCCTCGAACAAACGAGCAATATCTTTCGGGGTATAGCCCTCGACATCTTCATCTAGATAATGCAAATCACTGTCATCTTCGCATACCGGTAATTCGCCCTCAGACAATTCATCGTCGCTCGGATCCATCCACAGGGCATCATCCTCGCTACCATCCATAGCATTAGAGATGCTGCATTTCAGAAACCCCTTCCTTATGGATAGCGGGATCAAGTTCAACCCAGACATCCGCTATCCACTGGGTAACATCTTGCAGCGTCGGTGTTTGCATACGTCCACCTGCAGTAAATGTATGTTCACCTTCCAAGAACCAGGTGTTCCATTTCCTGCGTAGTGCATCTTTCATTGGCTTGTTAACTGTCATGTGAAGCGGCTGCAACATTTTGGTCATTCCACCAGGAATAATTGGCAAGTCTGTTTTATCCTGCTGAAGCCTTTTCTTGATGGATGGCATACGATGACACCGAAATGCATCCAAAACTATTAGAGACCACTTTCTCATAAGTCCACCTGGCCACTTCGCCCAAACCGTCTGTAGCCAATCAAGCATTAAAGCTTCGTCAATCCAGCCTTTAGGGTGAACACGCACGTAAACGGTGTTCGGGAATATAACATTCTTTGGCATTGTCTTGCGCTTGAACACAATATAAGGAGGCAGCTTCGTTCCATCGGCCATGCAAGCAAGCAGTACGGTAAACCTAGACTTTTCATGGCCTGTGGTAGCAATGGAGACGGTCTTGGCACCTTTCACTTCAAGCGTTCTGTTGTAGGGATTATCGAAATTTAATGGTGTCTGATCTGCATTACCAATTAATGAAAGGTTGTAGCAGTGCTGCTTGCGTAGTTTTATGATAAACTTTTGGAACTGTAGTAGCTTGGTGTCTGAGTCCATGGGTAGCTTCTGTGCGATTGTTGTTCGGCGTCGGACCGATAGGCTATGGCGATTCATGAACCGATTGCCCCAGCCATGCGAAGCTTTAAACCCGGCTGTGTTAGCGCACGTTTTGGCAATGGTCAAAGCCTTCATTCTAACCTCCACAATGCTAACACCACCGCCTTGCTGTCTACGCTCAGCAATCCATTCAACCAGCTTGGCCTCCAACTGAGGATATGCAGCACTTTTACCTCGCTCAGCCATCTTCATCCGAGGCAGTGCTTGCAGGCGCTCTTTCTGCTGTCTCCAAAGCCGAATGTTAGACTCTGCTATGCCATCAAATTCACGGCTGGCAGCTCTGTTGCCATGAGCCTCAGCATAGCTAACAACTTTTAAGTTTTTCAGCAGTCGTGTAAGATCGCCAACAACTCATGGCATCCCAAAGAGAGCATGGAAAAGCTGTGCACTGTATACTCGTGCGCTCACACGTGATTACCCGGCAATACAAAAAGGCAAGACAAGACAAGACAAGACAAGACAAAACAAAATATGGCAAGACAAAATACAGCAAAGTCGGGGTGCGCATTATAGATAGGAGCTCAGTTTATGCCGGAATTCTCATGTTTAAAAGGTAGGTGCGCATTATAGTCGGGATTTTACGGTATATAAATCCATGGTACACCCACACCTTGAATACTGCCTGCTCTTCTAGTCACCTCATCTCAAAAAGATATATTAGAAACGGAAAAGGTACAGAGAAGGGCAACAAAAATGATTAAGGGTTTGGAACAGCTTCCAAATGAGGAGAGATTAAAAAGATTGCAACTATTCAGTCTGCAGAAAAAAAATGAAGGGAGGATATGATAAGTATCTATAAAACTATGAATGGTATGGAGAAAGTGAATAAGGAAATGTTATTTACTCTGCAACTCAATACAAGAACCAGGGATCATCCAGTGACATTAACAGGCAGCAGGTTTAAAACAAAAACAAAGTACTCCTTCACACAATCAACCTGTAGCCAAGATGGTCAGGGGTGCAACCCTAATCCTAAATCCAAAATAAAACAAAACCAGTTTCCTAACAAAACAAAATGATGTTATAGAATTCCTGGTAAAATCCACCTGAGTTCCAGGCTGACAGTCTAGCAGAAAACTCAAAATCTAGGAACTATCCTGTATGCCTCAGAGTTATAGAACACAAAAAACAGGACAGAGGACTATGCCATTCCTCTGAGGCAGTAAGAAGTGGATGCATGAGGAAACAGAGGTAAAATTCATGATACTCACTAGGGATGTTAAATTTACTTTAATCAACTAGTTGATGGACTTTCTGTTGACTAGTCGATAAGTGAAAGCTAACCCCACTGCGACTCTGCCTTTTAAATGTATTAAAAGCCAGTAGGGAGGGACCCAATTCCCCCTGGGACAGCTGATTCCTGGCTCACGCCAAGTCACCCCGCTGAGCACCAGCCATTTAAATGTATTAAGAGCCAGCCAGCTCTTAATACATTTAAAAAGCAGAGGTGCAGCATCCTGGGATTGGTCGCGAGCCAAGAATCAGCTGATTCTCGGCTCATGCCCAGTCCCCACTGCCCCCTGCGGAGACAGTGCTGGGGGAACTGGCTTTTAAGGTGGCTCTCCCCAGCACCAGCTTCTGCTCCCCCGCCCCTTGCTGCCTCTAATAGAGGCAGCAAGGGTGGGGAAGCATCTAGTTGCTTACACACTTAATACTTACAGCTAAAGTCAGCCTAGACTTGGAGTCTAACTGCATAAAACATCAGTAATATTTCCATAGACTGGTTATTGCTCTCACCAGAACTAAATCAGAAACTCCAAAACAACGACAAAATACAAATAGGCTCTAATTAAAATTAATGAAAAAAATTTAATTTAAACAAATTGTGCCAGTAACATTCTGAAGGTTTGCCTGCACTTCAACTAAATACCCTTGGCTGGCCCATGTCGTGGGCTCACAGAGCTCAGGCTGAGGAGTTATTTCATAGCAGTGTAGAGGTTCAGGCTCAGGCTGGAGCCCGGGTTCTAAGACCCTGTTAAGTGGCAGGGGCTTAGAGCGGAAGGCTGCAGCCGGAGCCCAGATATTTATACCACAGTTTAGCAGACCCTTAGCCAAGCCCGATGAGTCTGAATTAGCTGGCACAGGGTTTTTAATTGTAGTATACATATCCGTGACCATGGTTTTCCCACAGTGAAAAACTGATGCAGGAATAAGGATGTTAAGAGGTGGGTAATTGGGTAATCGTGTAGTCCAGGGGTGGGGAAACTTTTTTGGACTGGGGGTCCCAAAATCCATTGGGGGCCAAGTGAGAAACAGAAAAAAACCAACACACAGGCATGGCCCCTGACTGCGAAGCAAAAAACACACTCCCCACATTGCCCTTGCACACCAGAACCTATGGAGGCCACGTTAGTAGATGGTGTGTGCTCCAGCCCTGTGGTGGGGCAGTGGGGAGGCTGGAATGCCAGTGCGGGTTCCCCAGCCCTGCTGTAGTTGATACAATTTATATCTACTACACGATTAGTCGATAAGGGAAGGCGCTCAGAAGGAGCTCTCTCTATTGCCGCTCTGCAGATTAAATGTAGTAAGAGCCAGGTGTGCAGGTAGCCCGGCTCCTACTACACTTAAACTGCAGAGCCGCAGCAAGGGGTAGCTTCTGGACCCAGTGCGAGCTGGGATGGAGCCAGGCTTGCTCAGTCCTGGCTTGTGCTGGGTCCAGCAGCCCCTGTCCATTGTTCATGGTGGCTGGGAGGCCGGAGCAGCCTCCCCTGGCCCCCACTCTGAGATAGAGACAGCAAAGAGGGTGGGGAGAAATGCAAGTAGTTGACTCGACTACCCGATAAGCCTAGGCTTATCAGGTAATCAACTAATCGACTACTCTTTTACATCCCTACGCAGGAGCCCATCAACATATTCTTTTTCATTTTTTAATTTGCTTTTTATACCACTGACCAAGAAAAATTAGAGCACTGTTTGTTAACCTGTATATCTGACTTCATCATACAATTATTCCATTTCTCCTTTTCTTTGTATAGGTGTCCAGCACAGCAAGAGGGAACACACATTTTTAAAATGGGAAAATGTGGTTATCAGATGGCAAGAAGTTGGGCTCAAGAGGGACTAAAGGGCAGATGTAGTATTTGAAAAGACTTCAATGCCATTTTAAGATAGGCTTCCTTGCAAGCTGATGTTCATTCCATTTATTAGGCTGAGTACAACCCTAACTACAAGAAAACAAGGATGTCCTTGAATAAAAGCAATACAATGGGAGTGCTTTTCTATTTTTAAAACATTCAAATGGGAGTTCTATTCTATTTTTAGATCTGCTACAGACTTCCTAGATGACACTCAGCAAGCTATTAAACGTCCATCACCTACACCACAGGTAGAATTGAGGGGGGGAATCCAATAATACAGTATAATTCAGCTTTGTAGATGGAACAAGAATCTTCATAGAGCAATATAAGTGGAAACATCTTTTGCCATGACACTGCTTTTCAAAAGTCCTAGGTGTCTTCATATAGAAAACTATAACAACCAGCAAAGGATTTATTAGAGGAGGACCTCTAGTGGATAGCAAGAGATTGTACTTCTTTCAAAAGGAGGGGGGCAAACAAAGGAAGGCAAGTTATGCATAACTTGCACATAAGGACAGACTTTAGATAGATTACAGAGGCTGTTCTAAAATCCTCTCTCCCACAAACCTATCTTGGATTATGTTGGGAGCTGGAGTAGTGCTCACTTTCATGAGCTTGTGGTTCTTTAAGAGTTAGTGTTCACACAGACGAGAGAGGTGCTACTTATAAATATCCAAAAAATACTTTTTGTAACAAGGGATTTTTTCCTTATACCTTTGTCCAAAAAAATTGCCTTTCCAATGATAGTGTGTTATACACATTCTAATGGGCTTTTGCAGGAAAAAAAAAAAAAGGCTGCAAATCAAAATGGAGGAAAACTGAAAACTTTTTGAGAGAAGCTTATAGAGTACAAACATAATTTCTAGGTTAACCTCTTAACACTGGCTCCTCACTTAACATTAAATTCACTCAAACAAGTTAGAGGAAAGATACAGAAGCCAATAGTCACGAACAGCTGAGTCCCAAATCCTCCCATTTTAGTACAGTAAATATCAGCAGTCATTCTAATTTATAATACACTGATATTCAGTATCCTGCCTCCTTACCTGATACTAAGGCATTCCCAACAAGGCTTAGTACGAAAAAGAATGAGACGTTTGTTGTCGTCAGTCACAGCAAAATAGTCTCCCGATGAGGAGAAGGCAAAAGTGAGAATATCATCACTTGTTTTAACTGCTGGCTGTCCATCCTGTCTAAAAATACAAAAAAGAGAAAACAGTTTATTCATGAGCAGACAACTTTAAGCATATTTACTTAAATCCCTCAGAAGAGAAACTTATAATCAAAATGCCAACAGCAAGCAGTACAAACATGTTTTATTGGTGAAATTTATTAGCTTAACATAAATATTAATGCAGAAAAAAAGGATAGTGAAGATTTGGTTTCTGAGCAATAGTGCATTTCAAACCCAAAACAAACTTATCCAAAGTCCATTAAAGTTAATGACAACCCAAAGGCCAAATCTTGCATCTAGATCCACTAAGGCAGATCCTGACATCCTTCTGGATCCTCCTGCTGAAATCAACGGACATCTGAAAAGCGATTCAATGTTTTTAACTGTATTCAATCATTAAATATAATGATTTAATTAATGTATCTTAAATTGAAAAGAATGCCTCACCTCAAATTTAGAGAAATTTCTACCTAAACTAAATCTAGAAAGTTAGATTTAAATTCAACTAATTGTTTTAATTATTTTCTTTTGAATATTTAGAGGGGTATTTTCAATTAGAAATTCAATTTCAAAACATGACTTTCAAATACTATACCTGCACTTAAAGATCTAAGTTTTTGTAGCTTTACAATCTCTTTTTCCTATTTTGAAAATTTCTCTCCCGTTACTGTGGAAGAGACTGAAATCAATGATCGAGGAGAGGAAACAGGCTGTGGGCCCACTCCTGCAACAATAGCTGCTTACATGTGTGCTGAGATCTGTGCTGGCAGTTAGGATGTTAGTGTCTAATCCCCAACATGGTGCCCGCGGGCGCCATGGTGCCTGCCGGAGCATTTGTGTGTGACCAGGGCCGGCCCAAGCCATTCTTGCACCCTGGGCCCCAGGCATGTGGCGCATGAGCGGCCCCAAAAGGTTGGGGACCACTGGTCTAATCAAATAGTCAACTAACCAATAAGCAGGAGCTTATCGATTAACACTATCGACTAGTCACTTCCCCCCTCTGCTGCAGCTCTGTATTATAAAGCCCAGGGAAGCCAGAGTGCAAAGTCACTAGCTTGGCCCCTGCTCCGCAGGTGTCTTTTCATTCATCACACCTCACACACAATGTAGCAAAACACATCACAACTAGAAATTAAGACACTCATCTCACATTATTAGGCATTGGTAATCTATTCACTTTATTCTATTTGACACCATATAATCAGAGGAAGAGATGCACCCTCTGAAAAAGTAGTAAAGAGTTTATACAAAGTCTCTCACCCACTGTCTTCTTGAGACTTCTTGCCTGCAGTGATGCAGTCATACATGAAGAGATCATCCATGCTGGAAATAAAAGGGTTAACAAAAAAGTCACTGTTTTTTCCACGAAAGAGTGCTGATTTATTTGTAATGCCTCAGCTGCCTCAATGTCCCCTTGCACCTCAAAAGCATCCTCAGGTTATTTAACAGTTCAAGGCTGGCACTTCATATCTCACATGCAAACCAAACAGAAGTTGTTAGTCAACAGGAATGCAACTGAGACTTTTTTCAGTGAAAAACAGATTTTTTCCCCGTTCGTCTCTCAATTGTATTTGCCATCTGCACTTGAATCTCTATTTTGGCATTTACTGTGATTCCAGAAATCAATGTGACAAGCATAAACTGGCTCTGTACAAGCTGCCAGGAAGCATAAAGCCTAATAAGCTTAAAATAATATTCTTTTACATGAACGATTTCTCATATACTCCTGTGTCCATATACTCCTGTGACTGGAGACTGAGAAATCAAGGCCTTGTCCCACATGTGCATGCTTTTATACCTCATCTCACCAGGCTCTCTACATAGCCCTTACAGTGGTGGCATGATGACTCTATTGTTGCTGGATAATCCAGTGGTGTAGTTATTGTAATAATGTAACATGGATAATACACTATTCATAAGAACAGCAATAACGGGTCAGACCAAAGCTCCATCTAGCCCAGTATAACGGTCTCCTGACACTGGCCAATGCCAGGTGTCCCCAGAGGGAACGAACAGAACAGGTAATCATCATGTGATACCTCTCCTGTCACCCATTTCCAGCCTCTGACAGTCAGAGAACAAGGACACCATTCCTACCCATCCTGTCTAATAGCCATTGATAGACGTAACCTGAATTTATCTAGTTCTTTTTTGAACCCTGTTATAGTTTTGGACTTCGCAACATCCTCTGGCAAAGAGTTCCACAGGTTGACTGTATATTGTGTAAAGAAATAGTTCTTTTGCTTTGTTTTAAATCTGCTACTTATTTTCATTTGGTGACACCCTAGTTCTTGTGTTATGAGGATTAAAAAGCACTTTCTTATTTACGTTCTCCATGCCAGTCATGACTATATAGATTTCAGTAATATCTCTCTCTCAGTCATCTCCTTTCCAAGCAGAAAAGTCCCAGTCTTATTAATCTCTCCTCATATGGAAGCTGTTTCATACCCATAATCATTTTGTTGCCCCTTTTGGAAACTTTTACAATTCCCATATACAGTTTTTGAGATGGAGTGATCATACCTGCACACAGTATTCAAAATTTGGTTGTACCATAGTTTTACAGAGAAGCAATATGGTATTTTCTGTCTTATTATCTATCTCCTTCTAAGTGATTGCCAACATTGTTTGCTTTTTTGACTGCCACTGTACGTTGAGTGGATGTTTTCAAAGAATTGTCCACAATAGCACTCAAGAAAGAGATCTTGGAGTTAACAGCTAATTTAGAGACTCCATCATTTTACATGCATTGTTGGATGTTTTTCAATGTGTATTATTTTGCATTTATCAATATTGAATTTAATCTCCCATTTTGTTTCCCAGTCACTCAGTTTTGATCTGTATTTTTATCGCTATTTGTAGTCTGCCTGGGACTTAATTATATTAAGTAGTTTTGTATCATCTGCAAATTTTGCCACCTTGCTGTTAACCCCTTTTCCAGATCATTCAGATAATTTAGGAATATGCTGAAAAGGCCTCAGAGCAGACCCCTGGGGGATACCACTGTTTACTAGAGATGTTAGCATATAGTCATTTATACATTTAATCGATATGACAGAGCTTACTGGTTAATCCAAATGACTACACAGACATCTCTCCCCTTGCTGCCTCTGTATCAGAGGCGGGGGGAGGGGGGGGGGAGGAAGAGGAGAGCCAGTGCCCGTAGGGACCGGCTTTTAAATCTGCTCCCCACATGTGCTGGTTCCCGCGGAGCTGCCTGCCCCCACTGCTCCACCCAGAAAGGCATCAGCACAGGGGGACAGGCAGGAGTCAGTGCTCAGAGGGAGCTGGTTTAAAAGCTGGCTTCCCACAAGTACTGGATCCTGTGGCGCAACCTCTCCCACCCTCCACTGCCTTGCTGCTGCCTCCGATAGAGAAGCAGGAGCACAGATGGTGAGGGAGGCAGGTAGGAGCCAGTACATGTAGAAAGCTGGTTTAAAAGCCGACTCCCCACAAGCACTGGCTCTGCGAAGCCACCTGCCCTCCTGCACTCTTCACCTTCCATGCTGCTGCCAGCACAGGGGTGGGGGACAGGCGGTTTTGCAGGATCTGGTGCTCCTGGGGAGCCAGCTTTCAAACCAGCTCCCCCCAAGTACAGGCTCCTGCATGCCCCCCCTCCCCAGGCTGCTGCCTCTGTGGGAGGCAGAGGGAGGGGGGAAGGCAGCACCACAGGAACCAGCACACATAGGGAGTCAGTATCAGAGGCAGCAAGGAGAGTGTGTGTGCATGCATTAAGTTGTTAGAATTAACTCGTAAGTCCAGGCTTATCAGTTAATTGTTTAAACCACTACATGCTAACATCCCTAAAGGTTAACCAGTAAGCATCACCCTTCATGGGTGATGCTTACCAGTTTTGGTTAACCAGTGGGGATTGGAGTGCTCTCCACTCTCCAAGGGCAGGGCGTTGCCGAAGCTGCACAGGGCCTGCCACACACAAGGCCACTCCTGTCTGCCCTGGCAAGTGAGTGGGGGAGGGTGGGGGGGTGGGAAGCACCCATGCCTAATTGGGCTGCAGTGCCCCCCCCCGGTTCCCTCTTTAATTGGTCAACGCATTAACCATGTTTAACCAGTTAAACAAGATTTTATATTCCTAGTTTCCAGTGAATGGTGCCTCTTTAATTCTGGCAGTATCCCTTTAAAAAGATACATTTAGCATAACAAGGTGCAAGAATAAACAGCATACTGGGTAATAAAACAAAGGCACACATTAGTTAATAAGAATGTTTTCACCTCCAGTCGGGAATTCATTCTCAAAGCATGACTGGCTTTAAAAGGCATTGAAATGTCATTTGGGGCCATGCTGATGCTCCTGAACTCGCGGGGGGAGGGAGGAAGAGGGGAGGCCCTTAAGCAGACATCTCATTGGAGGGGGTGGGATTTAAAGGCTGGACACAGACAGCGGGAGCGTGTGGCCGTGTCTCGTTCCGAGCCAGCCGCTCTCCGGTTCCACGCTGAGAGAAGCCCCGGGGGACAGCACAAGCCATCCTCCCAGCCGCTTCCCCCATCCCTGGGCAGCGCCGGAACACCGCAGCTCCGCACTGACCTGGGCTCCTGATAGCGGGCTGCTAGGAAGCTACTCCCGCCGCTGGCAGCCATCAGGTCTCCGCAAAGCGCCAGCCCCGGGCCGCGACTTCCAGCCCCCGCCGCCTCCATGCAGACAGCAGCCCACGTGCGCGCCCCCCAGCTGCGGCTTACCGAGCCGGCGCGGAGTGAAGACGTCACATAGCAACGCGCGCTGGTTAATGACGTATAGGAGCCCTCCCTCCCCACGGGACTTTCTGTCGGTCCTGAAACAAGTAATTCAAGCTTTGATCCTACAAAGAGGCCAGAGCTCTGCGCACAGGAACCTGCATGCAAGTCAATTGTCAAACTATGCTGAGAACTTTACGACAAAGAATGTATGGCCTTGATTGTGCCATTTCCCCATTTGTGAAATTCGGATAACGAGGTGTACTTGTACATGTGCTGCAATAATTCGTTAGTTGTTTTGAAACAGTAGTCCTACCTACTGTATGTTCTACAAAATAATGTCTGACATTTAGACAATAACGCTGGATAGATACTTCAGGGGGTTGGTTACTGGACTCTGTACACATAGTCCTACAGAGTAATTGATGGAGCTTCAGGGGGTAGCCGAGTTAGTCTGTTACAGGAAAAAAAAAGAGCAAGCAAAGGGTCTGGTAGCACATAGATTAACAAAACATGTAGATACTTTGATAATACTTATTTAACACTCTTATCAAAGTGCTTTTCTAATATAATAAACTATTCACTAGTTGTGGTATTTTTAAAATGTCACTGCACCATTATGTGTTATTGCAAGTTATTCCATATTTCCAAGCCAAAATTAATTATACATAAACTATGGTGTGGCATGCTCCCTGCTAGGATACTGGTTCCCTAGGAAATTAAGATCTAATCTTGCACAACACTGAATGCTGAAGATAGCTGGCTGTTTAGTTGGTGTTTTGCAGGACTGCAGCCCTAGTTCTTTTCAATGCAGTTTTCTGTTGCTGAAAAAAAATCTCTGCCTTTACAAGAGAGTATCCTCCCTCCCGTCCTTGGGGTGCTTCAGGACTGGAACTAGCCATGGGACAGGACAGCCCTGGGGCGGAAGCACAGGCATGGGGAAGGGGGATCATATGACCGCAGCATCAGAGGCGCCAGGCTGGAGTTGTTGCCTATTTCACTGGCTGCGCCCTCGAGCAGGTCACTTGCGCTCCGCACTGACACCATTATTGGGTCTAACCATGCCAGCTACAAGATCAAGAACACATATTCCTGTTCATCCAGAAATATAATTTATGCCATCATGTGCCTAAAGTGTCCATCTGCTATGTATATTGGACAAACTTCTCAGACACGTCGTCAAAGAATCAATGCACATAAAACAGACATCAGGCTCTCTCACAGAGAGAAAACTGTTGCTTGCCATTTTAACCAGACTGACCATTCTCTCAGTGACCTTAAAACATGCATATTGCTTCAAAGAGATTTTAACTCCAGACTTCAAAGAGAAGCCTCAAAACTGTCATTCATGCTTAAATTTGACACTTTGGCTGCGTCTAGACTGGCATGAATTTGCGCAAATGCTTTTAACAGAAAAGTTTTCCGTTAAAAGTATTTGCGCAAGAGAGCGTATAGATTGGCATGGACGCTTTTGCGCAAAAGCATCCGTGGCCAATCTAGACGCGCTTTTGCGCAAGAAAGCCCCGATCGCCATTTTAGCCATTGGGGTTTTTTTGCGCAAAACAAAACTGAGCTGTCTACACTGGCCCTTTTGCGCAAAAGGTTTTGTGCAAAAGGACTTTTGCCCGAACGGGAGCGTCAAAGTATTTGCGCAAGAAGCACTGATTTCTTACATTAGAACGTCAGTGCTCTTGCGCAAATTCAAGCGGCCAGTGTTGACAGCTGGCAAGTTTTTGCGCAAAAGCAGTTGCTTTTGCCGAAAAACTGGCCAGTCTAGACACAGCCTTTGCGTATGGGTCTTAACAAAGATGCTAATTATCTCACCCATTATAAAGATAGCTTCCCGAATTATCACCCCTAATGTCATTACCTCACAGACATTAACCTTCCCCCCTCACCCCGCCTCTGTTCTTAAACCTGATTTGTCATTTTTATATGTGTTCACTTTTTTTTTAATTGTATCCCTTTGGTATATATGGTTGTGCCAATTTTCTTCCACATATTGATCTGAGGAAGTGGGTCTGGCCCACCAAAGCTCATCACCTAATAAACCATCTTGTTAGACTTTAAAGTGCTGCATAGCCCTGTCTTTTGTTTCGGGGGGGGGGGGGGGGAGCTCCAGGGGCTGCGATGCTCCCCCCGCGGCCAGCAGCCCTTGCGCGGGGCGGGGACGAGGGGGCCTGGCACGTCGGGCGGTAGGCGGGGCAACGGCAACGCAGCCCACTAGGGGGCGAGGTCCGCGCCCCCAAGCCCCGCCCAGCCCGCGGAGACGCTCCGAGCCAGGCCGCCCGAGGGCTCGGAACCTTTGCTGCGGGAGCCGCGTTTCCGCGGGGCGCGGGACACAGACATGGCCGCCGCCGCCTCCTCGCTGCTGGGCTGCGGCCGGGCTGTGACGCGCAAGGTGAGTGGCGGGGACGATGCTCTCCCGGGGGCGGGGTACGAGAGGCGCGCGCACACCTGTCCCTTCCCCGCTCCCTGGGATCGGCTCGCGCTAGCGGGGCTTCCCGTTCTAATCAACCCCTAACGGGGCTTGGGGGGAGGGGGAGGCGGAGGCGGTTGATGCTCTTGCTTGGGGCGCACGCGCCGCCACTCAGCCACGCCCCACGCACGCACCGATGCTAGGGGCCACTGACTCTGCTGGGGAGTGGGGAGGACAAGGACAGCGGCAACTACGCATGCGCCAGAGTTCTGTCGGCAGTCCCACGGAATCCGTGTAGCGGAGTGTGGGGTGGGGGAGGGGAGGAGCGGGGACTAGTGCGCATGCGTTGGCGGTATCAGCGACTCACCTTCCCAGAGGCAGCCTGCACAGGAGAGGGCGCCGCCCTGTACGTGCTGCGCATGCGCTGTTGGTGTCTGAGGTTTGGGCGTGGCACGTGCAGCTGAGCAGGGCTCAGGCCTGGGCTGACACCAGGAGCCAGGAAGGGCCTGTGGCTGCCGCCCCTTGTACTGGGCAGGCAGGTGGTGCCCTGGCAGAAGAGACCTCTCTGTTCTGGAGCCCTGCCTGGGGCTAAGAGCATGGAGCTGCACTGGCACTAAGTGTGCCCAGGCCTCCCTCTGCAAGGGAGCCTGGCGGGGAAATGTTGCACTGCCAATATCCATTGAAACTTCAGATTTTTCAAAACATTCCAGCGGGTTTGTCTGGCAGCTACCTCAATAGCCAGGGCGGCTGTTGTCCCTTCTAGCGGCGTCTGGGATCTATGCCTGGTCACACCCATCCCAGGAGAGAAAAGTGTGTCTATTGCATCTTAGCCTTCCTGGTGAAGACAAGGCCCAGGCAGGCTGGGTTTCATTTAATACAATCTGCTGGAATGGTACTTGAAAATTGTTTCAAACATGTATATAAGTAGGTTTGGAAGGATTAGATTTTTACCAGTAAATGTCAATTTCACTTCATACACAAACCAGTGAAAAATATTTCCATTGATAATAATCAATATTCAGAGAGAAAGTCATAAAAATGCTGCCTGAGACCTTATTACAGTAAAAAACTGCAGTGATTTAGACTTTTAAAGTAGGTTTGTTACAAATGGACTAGTGAATAGTAAAAAAACAGGTATGACTTGTTTAAGATATCCCTTCTTGACCTTTTTTGTCTAAGATGAAGTAGTTTTTAAGGTGATGAAGACAATCTGTGTTTTTAATTAAGGAGGCAGCAAGGTCTGTATCAGAGGCAGCAAGGTGGGGGTGGGGCAGGAGCAGGTGTTGGGGGAAACTGGCTAAAAAGCCAGTTACCCCTAGCACTATCTCCACAGCACCACTTGCCCCCTCCCATCAGAGGCAGCAGTGCAGGGGAGCCAGGAGAGGCTACTCCAGCTGCAGCCCCTGTCCATGATACAAATTGTATCAACTACACGATTACCTGCCTTTTAACATCCTTAGATTTAATGGTTAATAAACTTAATTTTTTCATTTCAACTAGGGATGTTAAAAAGTGTTTAAATAGTCAGCAGGATAAACATATTACATTTTCAAGTTAAATTGGTTAACTGCCTGTCCTGCTTCAGCTGCTCTGACACAGCTGGGGTAGGAGTCTGGCCAGCTTGCCTGGCCAAATTGAACCACAAATGTTGGGGGTGGGGCCATATTTGTAGCCGGTATTGCCCCGGGCCTCCCCTGCATAGCCTGGGCCGGGACACCACCCTGTTGCAGCTGGGGCCGGAATCCCTCTAGGCTGCTCCCCTGTAGCTAGGGCTGGGATGCTATTGGGACACCACCATAGGGCTGGGATGCTGCTGTCCTCCCATCCCCCTCCCATAGCCAAGGGATCCTTCAGTCTGGCCAGAGAAGCCCCTGCCTGTGGGATGCCCAACTGCTCCAGCCCCCACTGGTTAGCCTTAACTGGTAAGGCACATCCATTTAGAGTGATGCCTGATTAACTGGTTCAGCTTTCACATCCCTAATCTCCACATCTGTTGTCATTAAATATTGTTCATTCCAGTTTCCTGCAACTATGAAAACTTAAATCATTATAACCTCCCATAATTTTGCACTACTGTAAAAAATTAAATCAATAATAGAAATAAAAAATGCTTACCAATAAACATCAATATTATCTGTCAAAATTATGAAAATAGACTTCTGTCAATCCTAGTTGGAAACTCTAATGTGCTTCTTTGCAACCAGTCTTACATGGTTCTGCATAACGCAAGAAACAGATCAAGAAATGAAAACAAATCTCATGCTTCAAAAAATAATCTGACTATAACTGGTACCAGAAGGAAAATCTTACACATTCATACTATATGTCATTTTACATTTGACTGTTTAAAGTGATTTTTGCCTTTTTCTAACAAGTAGTGGTGACTGTCTGACTCTGGGCTAGATAGGTACATGATCCGTTCCCAGATCGCAACTTAGGTTGTGTGTCCATCAGAGATAGTTGGGGGGGGGGGGGGAAACCACTGCAAATTTTGGCTTGGAAGGATTAGATTTTTATCAGAAAATATCAATGTCAGTTTACTCACACAAACTGACAAATTTCCATTGATGATGATAGAAATGTGCAGGTAGGCAAAGTAAGATTATTTATTTAAATGTATTAATTTAAAGGTATACTTTGTATATTTTGGTTTGATGTTGACAATTTGTGTTTTGAAAGTTATAATGCTTGAATTTTTTGATTCTCAATGTCTGCTGTCCTTAAATAATTGTAGACATGCCTCAGAATTTCCATTACTATGAACATTTAAATAGATACAAATAGAAAACATGTTTAAAAATAAACTATTATGTCAAAATTATTTTTAAATGGATTTGTCAAGTCTATGTATCTTTTTCTATCAGGGCAGGATTGTTCAGTACTACATATTTTAAGAATGTAGCCTACTGTGTTGTCAAATATATAAGCCTTACTTGCTGTTTGCTTTTTCTGTGTGTTTCCTTTTAGTGCAAGATAATGTAAACCAGGACACAGTATTGTAGAATATAAAATATGATCCAAAATGCCATTCTGGGAGGAAAAAAAATCCTCTACAAGATAAGACTAGAATGCTTGATTGCATACTGAGCAGCATAACCCTGACCCTCTGGAGAAACAGTTAATTCGTTATAGGGCAGGGGAAAGCCCTGGAAACCTTTCCAGCACAGACTGCTTAATTTTGTCTAAAATAGAGGGGGGGAGAGAACCAGTATTACAGCAGCAGCTCCAAACAGCTTTGGCCTGGAGGCATTTTTATCACTGTATCATGAAACTTGGTTCAAAGGTAGGATAAGCAGGGAAGGGGCAGGAGTTCAGGAATTGGTTCAGAGAGTTTGGGTTGTTACCTGGAGGAGGGAGTTGGCCAGAACCAGCACCTGACACCTCATCCCCCTCCTGCAGGCCAAGAGGTGCTTACATCAGGCTGCTCCTGGCTAGTAGCCCAGCCGGACCCTCAAGCAGGCTCTGGCCCCTCACATGTCACTCAAAGCAGCTGGGGCTGGCATGTGTGTGTCTGCCTGGTGCACCACACACACCCTCCAAGCACAGCCCAACCAGCTCCAATTGACCGGTTCCCAGACATGAGAGCTATGAGGATTGTGCTGGAGGCAGGGGGCAGAAACCCTTCTCCCTGCAAGGCATGCGCACCACAAGTTATTGGCAGCCCAGAGTATTGTGACAGGCCAGATCTGAATGTTTGCCAGGCCAGATCCAACACATGGTCTGTATTTGGCCTGCCCCTCTTCTAAGCATTGTTGGCTGGCTGCTGCAACATGGGTACTACTATTTTTTCTAATATAGATGCTCCTTAGCAGTGTAAAGAGGAAAAAGTGTTGTTTGGGTTGGTGTGTTTTTTTTTTTTTTTTTTTTTTTTTTTTGCATGCTTTATGAAAATGCTTGCTTCTTGAACAGAAAAGGAGTACAATTTAGAGATGTTTCCTTGGACTCTAAATTTGGATTATGCCAATTATGTTTGTTTTGGAAGAGCATTTTGGCTATATAGGTAACTGAGTCAGAGACTCTGATAAAATAGTTGTCCCCTAGTTCTACAGTAGGGATTACAATTTGCAGAGTGAGCTATGGGAAGCCAAGAACATACAGAATTTGTAATCTTTTAAGTGCTTCATAGCTGTTTTCTTTTAAAAGAAAAAGAAGCTTACTATTGTGTAAACTAAGGAATACTACCAGGTTTTTAAAAAATCTAATCCTCCCTCATCCCCATGCCCCTAAAATTTTTTAAACATTTAAAAAGCAAGGAAAGAAATAGTGATGGGTAGGTAAATAAATACTTAAATGTGTTGGCAATTCATGGGATCTTAAATATGAAGGTGTAAAATCACATTGCTGTCGCTCAGAACAGTCTTAACTGCCAGTATCCATTTTCGATGTACGTGTTTCGTAATCACAACTTTTGAGAATTTTTTGCAATAGTTGTCTAGAAGTGAAAATGTGATACATTTTATAGGCACACTCTGAGACTAGTAGTCTGGGTTGATGGTTGGCATGTGTGTCTAAAGTTGATTGGCTGTAGGTAGATATGTGATCTTTTTGAGTGATAGGTTTGGGTCTCTGATTCAAAATGGGAAAGGAGTAATGGGATTTCTAAACATAAGAAGCATGACTAAAGTGGATAGGAGGAGAGTATTGCTCATTTCCCCTGCCCTCAATTCCATCTAATGTTCCATAAAGTGTTTCTAGAAAGTATATTGAGAATAGACAATAACATGTGGTTAGAACGGAGAAAGGCCTGTATATGGGAGAGTAAAAAGTACAATTTTTGGTGTATTTGGCTAATAATGTTTGGGGGGGGGAGGGGCTGAAAGGAATTCCAGACTCTAGGAAGCAGTAGCCTGCCCTGCATAATGGGGAACTGGGAGAAACCTCTATTTTTAGATTGCCTAACGCTTTCCATTATTGAGAATGTAATGGATACTTCTTGGCAGTTTACCAGGAGCCCTGACTGTTGTTAAAACCCTGGCCTGAGTTCTGAACAAACAGCAATTACTCTGCTGCCAGAGCCTCTGTTATGAGAGCAGGGGAAAGAGATGGGTTTGTCTGTCCCTTTTGCCTGACCCTCAGTTCCAGAGCTTCCGCCACTCTCATGTTTCTTAGTGCACCATGCAGAATAGGAATTTACTTCACTGCCCTGACAGTAATGAGAGAGTGCAGCTGAGTTTCCTTCATAACTCCTCTCCAGACTCAGTGCCTCCTCCCACACGCCTTACTAGGAGCATCATGTGTTGCAGGAGCCCCTCCACCTCCCACACGAGAAGGGCCAAGTCTGGCTCTTATCCAAACCATGACCTGGATGTGGTGCTTCTGTGAAGAAAAGCCCTATATAGTTAGGCAGTGTTTCTCTCTCATCAGCAGATGTTAGACCAATAAAAGATATTAGCTCACTTGCCTTGCCACTCTCAAATCCTGGGACCGGCATGGCTTCAACAACATTGCATGCAGATTTGTGGTTGTTGATACAACCTTAATTTGGTTTCCTTATGCCTTAGGGTCTTGCAGGTACATGTTTGCTTACTGTCTTTTCCATGGGGTCTTGTCTCTTCAATGCACAAGATGGGATGTGCAAGGAGGGTAGATAATGGTAAATCTGGCTTTGCAACCTAACTAATATTCCTTACCCACTCACATTACATACAAATAAGTTATCCTGAGGGTTTCTGAAGAATCATGTAGTACACAATTATATGTACATGCCTGTTTAGTTTAGCTGTAGTATTCTGTGGTAATAAATGATAGCAACTATACAGGTTGAACTTCCCAAATCCAGGATTCTCTAGTTTGGCAACATGCGTGGTCCAGCAGGGTCACAGATGTTGCTGGACCAAAGAACACCAGCGGCCAGGGCGTGGAAAGCCAGTCAGAAGAATGTGGGGGCTAGGGAGTCCTAACTAGGCCTACAATGACTTGACTAAGGAAACCTGGTGGCAGTGAGGTCAAGCGGTAGCCAGGGTGGCCTTGAAACCCCAGGGACACACTGGAACCCCAGGGATGGGGACTCTCTCTCGCACACGCAGTGGGGCCAGGTGGCAGCCGGGAGCCTCAGCTGGGGAACAGCAGGGAGCTGAGCATTGGCAGGACAGGGAGCCCCAGAGAGAGGCGTTCTGCAGCGAGGCAGCCAGCAGGGAAGCACTGACCTCCCCTGGTCCAGCAGACTCCCGCTCAGGTCCCAAGGGTGCCAGACCAGAGAGGTCCAAACTGTACTTTGTATAATTAAGGAACAAAAATTTCTGATTATAATCTCTGCTATTTCAGAGAAAACAAATTTGTAAGAGGAGTCCCAATATGAGAACCATTCCACCATCACCTTTGTTCTGCATCCAGGGAATTCACATCAGTCCTCCCTCGTTATACTTTACATAGATCAGTAGTTAACAGTAAATAAGAACATTGCAGATAAAAGATCAAATATTCATCTAATTAAAAAATGTTTGATTTTTTTTATTTTGCAGACTTTACAGCTAGACGCATGGGGACTCCGAAGCCTCTTTCCATCTGTTTCTCTTTGTACCAAATCAGAGGGCTCTAAAAAAGGTGAAGAAAAGAATAAGATACTTATTTTTCTTAAATTGGTGATTGTGTGCATTTGTCAGGTATATGGGTACATTAAAATAGGTGTACAACTTAAGGATGTTAAGTAATGGCTAATTGACTAGTTGATGGATTTGACTAGTTGATTTGACTAGCCCCGGTGGGACTCTTGTACATTTCAAAAGAGGAATGCAGAACTCAGTGTGCAGCCCGAGACCAGTGGGAAGTCCCACTGACTCTGGGCTGCATGCGGCGTGCCAGCTTTGAAATGCACTAGAGTCCCCAGCGGGGGGCTCTTGTGCATTTCAAATCGGCAGCGCAGCATGGAGCCCCGGGGTAAGCGGGGGACTCAAAGTCCCTCCCTGGCCCCGGGCTCCATGCTGCGCTGCTGATTTGAAATGCCACGCAGAGCCGGGGTCAGGTGGGGACTCCCCAGCTGATCCCGGACTCCACAGCGGCATTTCAGCGGAACCCGGAATCATCTGGGGACTCCCCAGCTGACCGCGGATTCTGCACGGCATTTCCCCAGAACCTGGGCTCAAGTTCTTTCTGATAGAGGCAACAAGAGAGGTGGGGGAATAGACCAGTCGACTAGTTTTTAACATCCCTAGTACAGCTAATAGAAACTTCATTTTTCATTTGGTAAAAAATGAATTGCTTTTTAGTCTGTAAAAATTTATCTGGACATTCAGCTTACTTTAAATTTTTGATTTATTCTTCTGTGTCATGTAATGATTTATACATTTTGGGGGAGGAGCAATTTTATTGATTTTGATTTTCATCTTAAATATAATACACAGACTCAACATCTTTGACATACATTTAAAATAATACTATGGGAGCTTATGAAATTGACTGTCCAAAATAGCTTTCCATCACACTTCATCTCATTGTCGCTCAGCAAATCAGTACAAATTAAAGCTCTTCCCACACAGAAATTCCACCCTGAACTACCTGCACCAATTGACTTTTCAAACAGATTGACTTTGCCACATGCTGTGTTAGCAAAGGATGAGTGGCAATTGATTTTATATCAAGTAAAATGTAGACCTATGTATTTATAGAATCATAGAGTACTGGAACTAGAAGGGACCTCGTGAGGTCATCTGGTCCAGTCTCCTGCAATCACAGCAGGACAAAGCACCATCTAAATCATCCCTGACAGGTGTTTATCTAACATTCTTAAAAATCTCCAATGATGAAACTCCACAACCTCCTTAGGACAGTATTTCTCAACCTTTTTTATAAAGTACCCGTTCTTTTTAAAAAAAAAAAAAAAAAAAAAAGTACCCCCAGTACCTACAGTTTTCAGACACACAATTTTTTTTCTACCTTTGCAACACATTTGTTTAAACAACTTAATTGTAGCCAGGCAGGTGATGGAATTTTTGGGTGTAAAAAGTACACCAATAATAAAGCGCTATAAAACTTAAACAAAAATTCAGTTTTCTCTAAATTTCAGTTGTCTCTGTCAGAGGCAGCAGGGGGTAGGAGGCAAGCAGGATCCGATGCTCACAGAGAACCATCTTAAAAGCTGGCTCCCCATGAGCACCAGCTCCTGCCTGTGTCCTCTACCCCACCCTGTGTGTAAACGTAACGACTAAAATTTCAAGCAGTTACACGTTTACACATGTACCCGATAGTTAACATCCCTAGTTTGCAGCTGGATTCCTTAATTATTTGCTCCATTATCTTTTCAGACATAGAAATTGTTTGGTCTGTAGCTTCCTGGGCTGTCCTTATTTCCCTTTTTATAGATGGGCACTATATTTGCCCTTTTCCAGTCTTCTGGAATCATTCCCATCTTCCATGACTTGTTGCCAAACATTTTTCTTGCCCTCTCCAGTGCTGCCAGTACACCTCAGATCTCTCCCACAATAGCTAAGCTATCAGATTCCTTGGCCTCAGTTTAGCAATGCCAGTGGTGTCAGTATGAAGTGGCTTTGGCAAGTTGACGAAAAGTGACTGGAGTGAGTCTCCCAAATTCACATTTTACTTGTAACTAAAGATGGATATAAATTATAAAACTAGAATTTGGACTTCAAACATTCCTCTCTCAGCCTGCGATATTGGCCTTAGATGGGTTGGGGTTATAAAGAAAGATACTATTTGCAAGAAAATATAGATATTGCACTACTACTTAGGGTCCCTAGTTATGGATCAGTTCTGTTTTGGTGGATTCTGTACAGGTGGGGTGGGGAACCTTTCATTTTTGGGGTTGGGGACTGCTGACCCACAGAAAGATTAGTAAGGGGCCACACTAAGTGAGAGGCAAAAAAACCCCACAAACCCTCACTGACGTGACCCCTGACTAAGACGGAGAAAGACACTCCCCACATTCCCCTTGCACATCAGAGCCTATTAGGTTAGTAGAGTGTGTATGCTCTAGCCCTGCAGAATGCTGGTGGTGGGGGGCAGGAGAGGCTGGAGTGCCAGCATGGACTTCTCAACACTGCAGGTGAAGCCCTGAGCCTTGGGGGCTAGATCCAGCAGAAGCCCTACCCCTGCTGTGCAGAAATGGAACAAAAAAACAGCCCTCCCCCCGAAGAGCTTACAAATTAAGTAGAATAGAGCTGGATGGGAATTTTGAAATACTCAGGGTACGTCTACACTGCACACTTATTTCTGAATAAGCTATTCCAGAAGAAATACTCCAAAATAGCTTATTTTGAAATAGCATGTCTGACACTACAAGGAAGCCCTAATGTGGACGTGCTACCTTGATTTAGAACCCCAGGAGGTACTGGGGAGTAATTACTTTGAGTGGCCCTGGGGAGGAGCTATTTCAATATAGCAACAGTGAAGCATCCACACTACAGCTATTTTGAAATAGATATTTCGGAATAGGCATTATTCCTCATGGAATGAGGTTTACAAAAGTCGGAATAAGCCATCTGTTATTTCGAATTTGTTTCAAAATAACAGAATTGCTATGTAGATGCTTGCACTGTTATTTCAGGATAATGGCCATTATCCTGAAATAATGCTGCTGTGTAGACGCACCCTCAGAAAGCTCAGGGGTTTTCAGATCATCTCTGTCCGTGACCTAAGTCACAGGTTTAAAAGAGAACTAGATACATTCATGGAGGTTAAGTTCATAAATGGCTATTAGCCAGTATGGGGAAGGAATGGTGTCCCCAGCCTCTGTTTGTCAGAGGGTGGAGATGGATGGCAGGAGAGAGGTCGCTTGATCATTACCTGTTTGATTCACTCCCTCTGGGACACCTGGCATTGGCCACTGTAGGCAGACGGGTACTGGGCTGGATGGACCTTTGGTCTGACCCAGTATGGCCATTCTTATGTTCTTAGGTTTCAAAAGAAGAGAACAGGGTATATTGCTTTAAATCATGAACTTTAATCATGATTCAAATAGTGGCAGAAAACATTGATTTAAATCCTAGATATTAATCTTGTTTTGCATTTATACTTTTTTAGTTATTTTCTTTGAGGAAGAGATTCTTATTTGTTAACTATTAAAACTGTGAATTTGTTTTGTAAATGTAGCCATTATACTTTTTGCAAACCAGGAGGGTACACTTTCTGTACATGTTTATTTAAGCAATTATGTAGCTTAATTTATTTTTATTTGGATTATTAATCTTTTACCTTATTGTGTTTAAAAAAAGGCTAGTGATGCATTTCTTAGATTGACTTTTTTTTAACTTGTAGTTGGATGGAAATTAAAATTCACAAAATTTTTTCTAGTTTTTATTCAGTAAAACTACCTCTGTGTGTGTGTATATATAAGAAAAAAAAGTTTTTATCAATTTTATTTGCAAAACATGTTAACTTCCATATTAAACAACGGACGCATTATCTGTAGTTTCTGTATTCAGATGATTTTTCTAGGTTATCAATCCTTCAAGATTAAAATCTAGTAATTGATCTAGTTAAATAAACTGAAATATTTATGTTCTCTGTACACTTGCAGAAGAGGCTACTGCTCTCAGAAGCTAGTTTAGCACTTCAAACTCTATTGCTTAGCAGCCAGTAACTTCCACTGGTTCAGTGGTTTGACTTCCTTTAAAGGTTGGCAGAAAATGTACTGCTTAATAGTGTTTACATGATTTTATACATATAGAAAGTTACAGTTTTCATGATGGATTTCAGGAAGGCAGATTTTGGTAAGCTTAGAAAGCTGATAGGTAAGGTTCCATGGGAATCAAGACTGAGGGGAAAAACAGCTGAGGAGAGTTGGCAGTTTTTCAAAGGGACATTGTTAAGGGCCCAAAAGGAAGCTATTCCGCTGTGTCGGAAAGATAGAAAATATGGGAAAAGACTGCCTTGGTTTAACCACGAGATCTTGCATGATCTAAAAATAAAAAAGGAGTCCTATTCAAAAATGGAAACTAGGACAAATTACAAAGGAAGAATATAGGCAAACAACACAGGAATGCAGGGGCAAGATTAGAAAGGCAAAGGCACAAAATGAGCTCAAACTAGCTACGGGAATAAAGGGAAACAAGAAGACTTTTTCTAAATACATTAGAAGCAAGAGGAAGACCAAGGACAGGGTAGGCCCACTCGTCAGTGAGGAGGGAGAAACAGTAACAGGAAACTTGGAAATGGCAGAGATGCTTAATGACTTCTTTGTTTCGGTCTTCACCGAGAAGTCTGAAGGAATGCCTAACATAGGGAATGCTAGTGGGAAGGGGGTAGGTTTAGAAGATAAAATAAAAAAAGAACAAGTTTAAAAATCACCCAGAAAAGTTATATGCCTGCAAGTCACCAGGGCCTGACGAAATGCATCCTAGAATACTCGAGCTGATAGAGGAGGTATCTGAGCCTCTAGCTATCATCTTTGGAAAATCATAGGACACAAGAGAGATTCCAGAAGACTGGAAAAGGGCAAATATAGTGCCCAATTATAAAAAGGGAAATAAGAACAACCCAGGAAACTACAGACCAGTTAGTTTAACTTCTGTGCCAGGGAAGATAATGGAGCAGGTAATTAAGAAAATCATCTGTAAACACCTGGAAGGTGGCAAGGTGATAGGGAACAGCCAGCATGGATTTGTAAAGAACAAATCGTGTCAAACCAATCTGATAGCTTTCTTTGATAGGATAACGAGTCTTGTGGATAAGGGAGAAGCGGTGGATGTGGTATACCTAGATTTTAGTAAGGCGTTTGATACAGTCTCGCATGATATTCTTATCAATAAACTAGGCAAATACAACTTAGATGGGGCTACTATAAGGTGGGTGCATAACTGGCTGGATAACTGTACTCAGAGTAGTTATTAATGGTTCACAATCCTGCTGGAAAGGTATAACAAGTGGGGTTCCACAGTGGTCTGTTTTGGGACTGGCTCTCTTCAATATCTTCATCAACGATTTAGATATTGGCATAGAAAGTACGCTTATTAAGTTTGCAGATGATACCAAGCTGGGAGGGGTTGCGACTAATCTAGAGGATAGTGTCATAATTCAAAATGATCTGGACAAATTGGAGAAATGGTCTGAGGTAAACAGGATGAAGTTTAATAAAGACAAATGCAAAGTGCTCCACTTAGGAAGGAACAATCAATCAGTTTCACACATACAGAATGGGAAGTGACTGTCTAGGAAGGAGTACGGCAGAACGGGATCTAGGGGTTATAGTGGACCACAAGCTGAATATGAGTCAGCAGTGTGATGCTGTTGCAAAAAAAGCAAACGTGATTCTGGGATGCATTAACAGGTGTGTTGTGAGCAAGACACGAGAAGTCATTCTTCCGCTCTACTCTGTGCTAGTTAGGCCTCAGTTGGAGTATTGTGTCCAGTTCTGGGCATCGCGTTTCAAGAAGGATGTGGAGAAACTGGAGAGGGTCCAGAGAAGAGCAACAAGAATGATTAAAGGTCTAGAGAACATGACCTATGAAGGAAGGCTGAAAAAATTGGGTTTGTTTAGTTTAGAAAAGAGAAGATTGAGGGGGGACATGATAGCAGTTTTCAGGTATCTAAAAGGGTGTCATAAGGAGGAGGGAGAAAAATTGTTCTTCCTGGCCTCTGAGGATAGAACAAGAAGCAATGGGCTTAAACTGCAACAAGGGAGGTTTAGGTTGGACATTAGGAAAAAGTTCCTAACTGTCAGGGTAGTCAAACACTGGAATAAATTGCCCAGGGAGGTTGTGGAATCTCCATCTCTGGAGATATTTAAGAGTAGGTTAGATAAATGTCTATCAGGGATGGTGTAGACAGTATTTGGTCCTGCCATGAGGGCAGGGGACTGGACTCAATGACCTCTCGAGGTCCCTTCTAGTCCTAGTATTCTATGATAGGCTGTCATGATTTCAAATTTACTTTAAATTAAATATGGGTGGTTTAAAAAGAAAAATAGCTTTTTTTTAATTTATTTTTTTTTATCCATCCTGGGACTTAAAAAATGTCAGATTTAAAAACAACCTGCTCGAAAAGATTTCTCCAAAACAAACTTGCTCAATCCCTAACCTTGATCTCTGAAAAAACTTGGGAAATAAAATCTTGGCTATTTTACCTGAGGGCCTTTGCTGCCCTCCAGTCATTATTGATAATTCTTAGAGAAATATAAACTTAAAATATTTTAAATCAATAGCTGCTGCCAGTTACTGTTTTGTATAATATCTTTGTTTTGAAGCATAGTTTTGGTTAAAATATACATCAAATAATAATTATCTATTTTACTTTAGGGCTGTCATCACTATAGTATCTTAGCATCAGTTTCTGGAATCTCTAACTGTTGTAATTTTCTGGGTAATGTAGGAAAAAAAAACAATTAGGACATCTCTTTTTTGAGTACATGATTACTCCATCCCATGTATTTTATTGATAGTAAAAATACATAGAACACAGCCTGATTTTTCAGATTCCAGATTGAGGAGGCTATGAAAATCTTCTTTGTCTTGATAAAATGAACACTTTTTTTGTGGAATTCATGGAGAGGGAACAGAAATGGCATTTCCATATTCAACTTTTCTGACAATGAAGACGTTTTAAACTGGTCCTACTGGCTGCTGTTTTCTGTCATTTAGACTCTTTTAATGATCCCACTTTTGTTATGTTTATCTTCCAAGTCACTCATGAGGATAGTATGTGCATGCCTGCCACTGAAAGGGACTTAGTATTGTTCCAGCAGAGTCAGTTCAGCTCAATATTAGTTGAGTTCATCCTGTGTTACAAAGCTCAAAGCACCTCAATACCGCTAGTCAAAAAGTTTGTTAATATAGCCTGTGACTTTGAGAAAATGCTCTTCTTCTCCATGCCTAACTAAACTTCTATACATTAATAATTTGCATGGCTAATGATATAAGCTGACAAATGTAATATTTCACTAGTTATGGGATTTTAAATCAATCTTTTTTCAGTCTTTAACAATGCCCAGTATTAGTGCTTCATTTGAGTGATTTCTGTATTGCTGCTGCATTCTTTTGTTCATTTTCTAAAGAATTACCAGCATGAACACAATTCTAGCTTTGCTCTCTTAATATCCTCCCCTCTCTGATGCTTGTGTTGACCTTGTCACTTCCACTGTATTCAGTACAAGATCTTTTTAGATTTGAATAAACTTTCTCAAATATCGGTGACAATACCTATTGACCATGGTGTCTGAGTTGACGACCCATTATTTGATTGTGCTGTGGCTTACATAAATTTTGTAACTCTGAAATTATTTTAAGTAAATAAATACGGATTATATAGTTATTATCTTAAACTACTGTATTTGAAATATAAATAAAAGAACCATTTTTCTCTTTCTGAAATATTTTTCATGTAATGCATCTGTGACTTTGCTGATGACTTAACTTGCATGTTGCTAAAGGCTTAACACTTGTTTCTCATACAGCCTAATTAATTTCCATCACTGTAAAACTGGTGGGAAAAGTATGTGAGGAAACAATCAATACCTTGTGAACTATGTGGTATGTTATATCCAAGTTATGTGGTATGGACTTCCAAGTTACATGGCAGAGCTACACTAAACTATACACCGAAGTGGGAATTATGTAGCTGTTTATGGAAGTAGCAGCGTAGTGTAGTGTGCTGAATAGCAGCTGCCACCTCTTCCTGAACCTCTCAAAAGAATACAGTCTCTCTCTCCCTGGCTTTCCACTGCTCCAGCAGGGCACGCAATCTGCCTTGAGTACCTAAGGTCCGCAGGTGGGTAACAGTTTAGAGATTGCTGCTTTCTTTCCAGAACCCTGATCTGGACAGTAAAGGTTAGTGGGGGTGCCCACATCTATTTAGAGAGAGAGTGTGCAGACTGGCAGTTTCTCTTGGCTTGCTGCTGTCCTCAGTATGGAATAATCAGAGAGCTGATGGCAGTATCAGGAAATCCACTGAAATATCCATATGAAGAAATCCCAGAACAGAATAACAGACAGAAGAAAAAGGCAAAATAGCAAGTGGAGAAGCTCCAGAACAGGAAGGGGCAGCATTTTGCAGCTGTATATCTCTCAAACAAAATTTTATGTAACAATTCAGCAGATACATTGAGGACACTTTTACAGCCAGTTACTTTCTCTTGTTCAGGACCTCATATATATTAGAGTCCTGTAGCCATTTAAGCATTATTTATGAGTTATCCCTTTGTTGCTTATTAAGATGGCAAATCTGTTGTGCTAGTTATCAGAATGATCACTCAATAGTTAATGTTCTTTATTGTCTTGTACTTAGGTTTATGTACAATACTAGCAGATGTACCCTGCATTGCTCCGGTCTTTAACTGAAGGGATCTTTTTTTGTTTTGTTTTTGTGGGGTTTTTGTTTTTAAAACAAAAGAAATATACATGCTTTATTTCAATAATTGTATTATTCAAAATTGAAGGAAAATGAAAGCTGGAGTGAGTTTAGGGTGAGGCGGGGCAGGGGATGAGTGGCTTAGGAGAGAGGCATAGGAGGGCTCAAAGCAGGGTGCTGGGGGGAGGGGGTGCAAAAGTCAAGGCAGGTGGGAAGTGCAAGACTCAGGGCAGGGGTCTGGAAGGTGGGGGAGGGGGGAGCTTACCTATGGTGGTGAGAGTGGCACTGGTCTGGTGGTGACTCCACTCAGGGTGTTGGGGCAGCTCTTCCCAACCAGCAGGCCACTCTAGTTGTGTCCCCTCACCACGGTCTGCAGGCTGTCTTGGGGGGGAGCAGGTTCTGGAGTCTGCCACCTCCTCCAGTGGGCACCCCACATGGCCTGCCGGCTGTTGGGGGGAGCAAAGTTCCTGGGGTTGCCTGCAGGCTATTGAGGTGGGGGCAAGGTTCCAGGGGCTGCCCCTCCTTCAGCAGCCCTTCTCTTCTCCCCCCCCCCCATGCTACAGCCTGTAAGCTGTTGCGGGGGGGGGGGGGAGCCAGTCTCTGGGGGGCTGCCCCCTCCTCCAACGGCTCCCCCCATTCCTGTCTGGGGGTGGTGAGGTTCTGGGGGCTGTCCTTGGCCTGCAGGTCCTCCCCTCCCGCACCATGGACTGCAGGCTGTTGGAGGGGCGAGGCTGTGGGGGCTGCCCCCTCTCCAGTGCCCCCTCCCCTGGACTGTAGGCTCCCAGTTTTGGGCATGGGAGCTACTTTACATGGTCTGGAGCCATGCAAGATGGTGGAGACCTAGCCCTGCTGGCTACTCTATTGGTGCCACACCTGCCCCCAGAGGCCATTCTCACTATCGCATCCCTCCTCTCTGCTCCCTCCCTTTCCATGTTATGAAAAACAGTTCCATTCCCAGCACTTCCTGTTTTTTGGCACAACCAACCCTTGACCCTGGTGTAAATTAGGGTAAGAGGAAGCTGCATACCAAATTTGGGGCACAGAGGAAATTACATAGCAGAGCTCTCACAAGAATTCAGACACAGTAAGGAACAAGAGCCAGATCTCATAAGTTCCTGTCTTAGCAGTGAAAATGTCTTATACTAAATACAGCTCTTATTTTTATCGCTTCCACCTATGGGCGGGAAGTAAGGGGTGGCGAGTGCTGCAGCACACCCAAGTATTGGGCATCCAAGCTCCATGCCCCTGCTGCCCAGGGTCCTGACTGCTGGCCCCCGCCTCTGTGACTTGGGGGCTCTGCTACCAATCCCTTGCTTAGCCCCATGGCCAGCCCCCTGTGCCCTGCTAGGCTGTCAGCCTGCCACTCCTAGCTCAGATCTGGGGTCCCAACTGCCTACTGATCCCATGCTTGGGGGCTCCACCTCCAGGCCCCACGTGCAGTGTCCCTGCTGCTGTCCCTAGCTGTGGTGGGTGGTGAGTAGCACAGACAGGGGTAAGGGATGTGTGTGCAACTCAATAGCCTCTCCAAAAACTGTTCTAGCACCACTATACTTCCAAATATATGCACAATATAGAGAATGTAGCTGTCCAAGGTTTGTGCAATTAGCGAAATAGCATTTTCAAATTTGACTTTTACACCAGAGCAGTTCAGAAACTTAAAGTTGGGTTTTAGGAACTCCAAATTAACAGGAGTGTCAGAATTAACAGAATGATAATATTCCTCTTTATGCCATTTCCTAGATGTGGTGGCACCTCAGGAGAACACCAAGCTGCTGGCCACCAAAACAGCAGCTGAATTTCCTAAAAAGTTGTTTGCTAATTCTCACTCACCACCTGCAAATAAAGATGAGACCAAGACCATAGCTAGTACTAGCCCCAATGAAGCTTTAAATGTAAGAGATGAAGATCTGAGGAAATTCTTGTCAAGAAAAACATTAGTATCATTTCCAGAGCGAGTAACACTTCGTTCACTTGAGGGAAAGGCTTCTGTCACAAGAGGAGAAGGCTTGAGCAAGAAGTTGGCTGAGGAAGAATCTTCATCCAGCTCTGAATCAGATTCTAGCTCTGATTCTGAAGAAGACGACAGTGCCTCAGAAGTTGCCTCTAAAACCAGAGTAGAGTTTCCAAGGCGAGATCCCTTCTTTTTTGAGAACAGAATGGTGAAGATGACATTGGCAGAAGAGAGCTTGTCCCAGAAAAGAGATGGAGAATATATACCTAAGAAGCCTTACAAACCAGAAATTGAGGTGCCTCACATCAAGAACATGGAGGCTGATAAAACAGCAACAGCCAACAGTAAAATAATAAGAGAACTTTCCATAAAACAAAGCCCAAACAGGACAGGTTTTCAGAAGTCAGTCTCAAAAACGCAGGCTGAAGAAAGCCAGCAGCCAACAACCATCAAACTTAAGAAATCTAGGCACTTGGTAGAAACTTCCATTGAAGCCCCGGCAGCAGCACAGCTAAAAGTTCCACCAGGGTTCCAGCAAGAAGTGGAACAAAAACAAACTTTATTGAGATCGGTGGCAGCCAAGAAAAGGGAGATGCAGGAGACTGAGACAAAAGAAGAAGCTTCTCCTAAACTACAAGAGGAGTTTTTGAAGGACAAAGCATTCATGGTAAACACTGCCATAGAGGAAGAGATCAACCAAGATGCAGGTGTTCAGACTGAAGAGCAAGGCACGATACAGGGTACAGCTTTAAATTGTTTGAACTGTATTGGTTCTTCTGGGGCTGGGTCTTGAAATAACATTTTTATTTATATCTACACTCAACTCTTTGATCTGGATTCTCCATATTTTGTTCTAAAGCTGGCTGATACAGCACTCCAGGAAATAGTCACACTGTGGTGGTAAATTCTTTCTGCCATGTGTACTCTTCTTTTTAATATTCAATTTCTAGATATGATGGTGGAAGAAAACATACTTGATTTTTTTTTAAAGTACAATCACCATTATCTAAGCTTGTTCCAGTTTCCAAGGGTTGTTCAACATGTATTGAAACATATGGTATCACTGCACCAATCCTGAAGGATTAAGGAGAAAACACAATGTTCGCTTGCTTGCTTGCTTGTTTTTCTGGGAGACAGTTGCATTACCCCAAAAATATAATTGCAGGAGGTAAAGGTTTTGATTTTATATAATACGAGAGGATTTATCTGGCATTGCTTGGGTCCTTAATTCAATTTTTGTTTTTCTTAATCTAAATCGTTGCTTTGGGTTAGGACTGAGGGGATCAGTATGCAGGCTGCCACGGGGAAAGTGGGCTACCCCAGCCCTCTCTCATTGCAGCAGTTGTGACCTTTGGGGGAGGGATAGCTCAGTGGCTTGAGCATTGGCCTGCTAAACCCAGGGTTGTGAGTTTAATCCTTGAGGAGGCCATTTAGGGATCTGGGGCAAGTCTGTCAGGGAGGGTACTTGGTCCTGCTGTGAGGGCAGGGGACTGGATTTGATGACCTCTCAAGGTCCTTTCCAGTTCTATGAGAGAGGTATATCTCCATGTATTTTTTTAATTTATATATGGTGAGAAATGCCTCTCCATGACTGCTGCAGCTCTAGTGGGCACAGAGGAGAGGAGGTGCATGTCCCCCAGCTGGGACACAGCGACACAGACACACACTTTCCCTCTCAGATATATAGTAGATAACTGTCCCTTTCTCCACCCCTGCCGCCTCAATGGACAGCTGTCCCAGTCCCCATCTCTGGCTCCTTGCTGCTCGCCTGTGATTATACAGCATAACTGTCCCTGCTACCAGACCCCCTCCCTTTGTTTTTCATAAAATGGAATCAAATTCCAGGCATATCCCATTGTCCTGGCACAACCAAACCCTGACCTTGCTTTAACTTATAAGAGGAAAGCTGCATATCAAATCTGGTCGTCCTAGCTCTTACCGTTTAGGAGGAGTTCTCGAACAGACCGATGGCCAGACAAACAAACTCTCCCAAATATATAGTACATATAAAATTAACACAGAGCACTGCATAGAAGTGGCACAAGCTTTTATTGCTAGATGGCACTTTTCTGTCAACATTGTTTATGTAAAAGTACAGGCTAATATGGGATGTACTGTTTTTGCTTTTCTTCTTGCTCTGAAAAAATGTTCTCACAACTTCCTTCTGTGGTGAGGTGAACGGTAATGTTGTTATAAAAGATCTTATTTAAACTAGTGCAATCTTTTTTTAAAGTACATAAAGTAATATCAGCTTTAGTATACGTGATACCAGAAATTTACACTTTTTTTATGAATCATTAAGAAATCTCTTTAGAAAAGAAAGCCAGTGTGAGGTTTTAAAAAGAATAAAGGGAAAAAAAATAAGAGTACACAACTAACTTCCCCTCCCTCTGCACTGTGAAGGTCGAATTGGAATTAATATATTAAAATCCTTGCTATCTTTTATGATACAGCCACAGCTGAAATAATTTGTGGAAATCGTTTTTTGTAACTCAGTTTTTATTGGAAAAGATCATCAGCTTAGGTTGTTTTAACATCCTTATTTTGTGGTATGACATGATATAGGTAGATATGTAATTAATGCTTTTTTTGCATCTTGGCTTGCTAAGTGTCACCCAGTGTTCCAACTGTGGGGAGAACCAGGTAGTAAAGCTAACTGACCTTATGTATATCCAAGGCAACATTCAGTAGACACAGATGCATTTTGATCAATAGTAACTTATTTGTGTGTTTGAAATAACACTGTTGCTAATGTTTTCCACTGTAAGGGAGTCATACACGACGGTATTTGGAATCCTGTGGTAGCTGATTCAAATAATCTATTCTCTTTTTTTTCAATTAAAGAAGCGTTATGTGCTTCCTCGGTGTGTCCTCTTATAAGATACCCACAAAAATTTAGCAGCTTTATCCTTACACTGTAGCTGCTTAATTTTTTCCCTGTTAAATGAATGAGGAGTCTCCAACTATATGGAACTGATATAATCAGAAAGACTGTTGCTGGTGTTCTGGCATCACTAGGTTCACTAGTCTTATTTTTATTCCACAGAGACCAAAACAGCTGCTGCGTCTGCACAGGAGGAATTTGATAATTCTACCTACAAGAATCTCCAGCATCATGAGTATAATATGTATACCTTTGTGGATTTTGATATGGAGCTCTCAAAATTCAGACAGCCTCAGCCATCATCAGGAAGGCTATCCCCAAGGCACTAAAAGAACCAAGATGAAAACACATATTGAAGCCCATATGAATGAATTGCTCTGACATTGCTGCATTATCTATATTGTAAAATAAATAAATAAACTTGCAGTAACTTAGACTGGTGGATATGATGAGGTGGTCTTCTCTGTCTGAGTTGCTTATGGATTCTAACACTAAGTTACAGATTAGTCAACCTGATATTCATAATTAGCTTTTTTAGATCCTATTGTAGGGGTGGGCTTACCAGTCCTTGAGCCAGATCTGAGCTGCCACGACTATATTTGAGTGCCTCTGCAAGTATGGGCAGTTGCAGCTCCTATTGGCAACGGATCGCCACTCCTGGCCAATGGGAGCTGTGGAAGCAATGTCCCTGTCAGCGCCTCTTCCCGCAAGTCCCATTGGCCAGGAACAGCAATCTGCATCTAACAGGAGCTGCAATTTCCAGTACCTGGGGAGGCGCAGGTAAACATAGCGGCAACGACCCGCCAGGAGCTAATTCGGGTGAACCACTGATGTTTTATTGCCCACCCTTGTCCTAGTTCATACTGACAGGAAATCTAGTCTAAGCTGACTACATATCAAAAGTTAGGTATCCAATTCTAAACTTTGGCCTTGATCCTACTTGCTCGTTCACAGCAGTGTTTACTTGGAAGAAAATCACTGCATGTGCAAATTTGTCCGTTATGTCTTCGTATTTATTTGTTTTGTTACTTTTATTCTGCTAGATTCTACACTACTACAGTTCTTATGTTCTCTTCATACAAGAACATAACTGCCATCCTGGGGCAGACCAAAAACTATCTAGCCCAGTATCCTGTCACAATGGCCAGTGCCAGGTGCCCCAAAAGGGAAAGAACAGAACAGGTTATCAAGTGATCCATTCCCTGGCACTCATTCAAAGAAGATAATCATTGCTCTAAAGAGTTTATGCATGCTGCATATCTGAAGTGAGGACTAAAGTCTTTGCTTGAAGAATGGGCTACGGTAAAGAATATTCTTATTGGTAGAAGCATGTAGATATAGATTTTTCTTTTGTAGAATGTGTAATAGAGCAAAAAAAGGCATCCATAAAACTGATTACAGATTCAGTTGATTTTAGTTATTTCTCTGAAAAAAATCAAGCTATTTAATATTTAAGGAAACATCAGTTGGGCAATTCTTAATCAGATATATCAATTAAACTTTTAGGGCATAGGTTCCCAAACTGGGGGGCATACCCCCCTGGGGCGCATGAAGAAATTCCGGGAGGGGTGTGAGGCAATTCTCTCCCCTCCCCCCCCCGGTCCGTCCGGTAAAAAAAAAAATTCAGAAAATACCATGTGAAATGTCTGGTATTTTCTGTTTTTCCTGGCTCAGGCATCTGCCAGAACATGCACAGCTCAGGCTGGCTGGAGTGTCCTGGGCAGACTTCAAAATGGTCACCTTAAAAGAGCAATGCCTACTCTGCTGTTCTCTTAAAAGGGCAACTTTTTTTTTTTAAACACTGGTCCCAGGAATTAAAGGGGCCACAACTGTTTTTAGGCCCCGATCAATGTGGTGGTTTGGCTTTTTTTGTTTGTTTTGGGGTTTTTTTGGCTCAAGTTTTGCTGCTATTTTTTTGTTTGGGGGGGGGGGAGAGGGCTGTTGGCGTTTCTCAATCAAAAAGGGGGCATGATGCCAAAAAGTTTGGGAACCACTGTTTTAGGGGTATTATCTCTATGTATGAGAATTACATATTCAGCAATGCTAGTGTAAATAACTCTTTGTGCTGATAGGCTGAGAGCTTTGGTGCATTGCAGCGAGACCATATTTAAACTTCTACTCCTCTTTCAGAATAAAAGTAAAAGCAGCTATTAGCTCTCACTTAATCTATGTAAAATATGTTATGATGGGAGAAGTACAGTCTTCAGTTCATAAATCCTGTACACTGGTCCTAGTCATTTATATTTTTATCCTATTAATAACCACCTTCCATCCACAGGAAAAATACTTTGATGGCTGCCAGCTTATGTGCATGTAGTTCCATTTTGCTTTCTTGTTCTTTCTCTTTTAAAAATTAATTGGTCTTCAAGCAATGTGCTTGCAACAAACCCAGAATTTTCCATTACCACCTTTTACTTTTACAAACAGTAGAACAAAGGTTGGTCAAAGGGAAAATGAAATCAGCCAGTGGGCAGTCTGGATGTTGGTCTTAAATCCCTGGGTGCCATTAATAGGGCAGTTATGTATATATTTGCTCACTAAAACTAATTTAAAAAGCATTTTATAACAGTAGTAAATGGTGAGCAAGAGTCCCACATGTATCTGTTGATCACCATTTTAAGTTAAGAACCAAGAGAACTGTTTTCTTTGCTTATAGAATGAAATTAAGATGCACATTAATTTGCATTAACTATATTTAGAGTTGTGAAATTTAAAAAGGAGCAAGTAGAAAATACAGGTCTACGTATTTTACTTTTCATGCACATATACACTTATAATGGTGATGCTAACATAAATGAAACCTCAGGGTTCACTGGGGTAGCAAATCATATTCTGAAACCATGTATGCTGTATTTGTAAGATGGAACGGACTGTTCTGTTACTAACACAAACATGAAAATGTGTTTTCAAAGGTAGCCTTATGAGCTTTCCTATTTAAGAGCCCAGACTTACATCAGTGAAATCGGGGGGAGTTTTGTCATTGAAATGGGAGCAGATTGAGTCCTAAATGCACTGTACATCAGGCCTATAATACAGATCTAAACCAGTACTGAAACATCTGTAAGCTATGGTATTATTTCTGTAATCACTAGGAGAGAGTAGATCTTATCAGACATTACTTGTGTAGAGTAAAAGTAAAAATGAAGTACAGTCTAATAATGTGGGTCACAGATTTGCTAAATATAATCAGTGTTATATATTACAAGCTCTTTGGGGTAAGGATGTAAGCGACTAGTCGGCTATCGGATAAGTGTAAGCTAATCGGCTGGTCAAGCAGTGACTCAGCTAGTTGCTTCCCCCCTCTTCCTGCCTTTATCAGCTTGAGCTGGCTCCTGGAGCTATCCCTGCTGTGGCTCTGCAGAGCAGTCCTATTAAGTAATCATATAGTCACTACAAATTGTATTGACTATATGATTAGCTAGGTAACCGCCATTTAACATCCTTACTTTGGGGCCAATACTATTTATTTTGTGTGCTCTTCCTTACTAAACACATAGTCAGCCTCAGAACTGGATAAATTATACATAGTTTAATAGATCTGCTAAAAATAAATTGATTCTAGCAGAGCAAAAACTCCTTTAGGTCCTAGTCTGTGCTTGAAGTTAATGGGAATTTGCCACATAAATCAGTGTCACATGATATAGGGCATTTTGTAATCATGAAAGAAGGGTAGTGTAGAGACCACACACAAATGTTGTGTTGGATTGTATGACACAGTTCAAGTAACTATCAGATGTTAACCTGCATCTTTTCATCAAGTCCAGAAGGGACCATCTAGTCAGAGCTCCTGTATAACACCAGACCATAAAGAGCAGTCTTGTGGCACCTTAGAGACTTACAAATTTATTAGCTCATGAGCTTTCATGGGTAAAATCCATTTTATCAGAGAAGCTGGAGTGGAAATTACAGAATCCAGGGTTGTATATAACAGTAAAGAAGTTACCTGTAAATTGTAGGACAAGTGTTAATGAAGTTAATTAAGTCAGAGTGGATGTTTTTCATTTGCAGCATTTGATATGGAGATGCAAATATCAAAGGCAAGGAAATTGCCTATGTAGTATGTAAAGCAGTTAAGATCTTTATTCAAGCCTAAATTGATAGTGTTGAATTTGTAAAGGAACTTGAGTTCTGCTGTAATCTCTAATTGGGTGATAAAATTCTTTTGTTGAAGGATGGCTACTTTTAAATCTGTTACTGAATTCTAAAGAGGTTAAAATGTTTCCCTACACATTTGTGTGTTACCATTCCTAATGTCTGATATTTATCCATTTGGCACAGAGACTTTTCAGTTTGGCCAATATACATGGCAGAGGGGCATTGTTGTCACTTGATGGCATATATCACATTAGTGGATGTGCAGGTGGATGAAGCCCTGATGTGGCTTATGTGGTTGGGTCCTGTGAAGGTGTCACTTGTATAGATGTGTGGACAGAGTTGGCAATGGGGTTTGTCACGGAGATAGTTTCCTGGCTGAGTGTTTCTGTGGTGTGTTTGTGGCTGCTGGTAAGCATTTGCTTCAGGTTTGGGGGTTGTCGGTAGGGGAGGACTGATCTGTCTCCCGAGGTCTGTGAGAGTGAGGGATTGTTTTCCAGGATAGGTTGTAGATTGTCAATCGTGTAGTGCAGGGGTTTAAGCTGGGGGCTGTAGGTGATGACCCATGGTGTTCTATTATTTTGTTTGTGGGCCTATCCTGAAGTAGGTGATTCTGGGTACTTGTCTGACTCCGTCAGCCTGTTTCCTCACTTCCCCAGGTGCGTTTTAAGAACGCTTAATAAAGATCTTGTAAGTGTTTGTCAATCTCACAGAGAGCATGAATAACGTAGCTGGTGTTGATGTACTTTTTGACTGAGTTACCACAGCGCTGCCACGGCGGAGGTAACAGGACAGTATCTCCCATCAACTACCCTTACACTTTTCGATCCGGTGGAGTACCGTAGTCAACAAGAGTGCAATCAGTGATTGATTTAGCGAGTCTTTACTAGACCCACTAAATGGACCCTGAGGAGATCAGCACAGTGCTGATCGCTTAGGTGTAGACAAGATCTTAACCACTTTGCCCAAGGCTCCTTATCCGTGTGCATCCCTCCTTAATGGATAGCTTCAGAGTTTGCCTCTGTTATCATTTAGTGCTTTCATAGTATTGCCAGGTCTGATTGTTTGAAAATCATGCGGTGTTCCCAGAAATCATTAGAATGGCTTAAATATCATGAGTGTTAAACATTAGTAAAGTTTGGGTTCTTTTAATTTGCCATCTGCTCTTGGAGCCTTAAGTGTTTGCATTTTCAAGTTTTTCCTTGCAACCATGAGCGATGGAGGGGTTTTTAATGGAAGTTGAGTTTCTTAGGTAATAACAGGTTCTAGCAGCTAGAGCCTTAAATAAAACATCAAATATCAGGAGACTTATGACAAAATTTAGAGTTAGCAACACTGACAAAGCAACAAAATGAAAACAATCTGTTTGTCAGTTTCATGTTCTGTTTTACTCTACTGCATCTTAGGAAAGTTGTGAGCAGCAGCAAACACAGGGTGCTGTCTGCTCTGAAAGCTCCACTAGTGATGCTTCCCTGGGTTGTGACTTTGAGACACCTAACTACTCCTTGCTCTGAGTGAAGGGAAGTCTTGTCTGTCTGCTATGATTAGCTCTCTAATTGTCAGCCTCTGGCAACACAAGCACTGCCTTTCAGGCCTCTGCTAGCCTTGCTGTCTCTGTACAGATTAGTTCTTCAAGTATCTGTCTGGAGTGCTCAGCTCTTGATCCGCTGCATGCTCACAGAGCTCTGTGATTCATTGCTCCCAGAGGAATAAAACAGACCAGCTTACTAGTTTTAAATCAGGATTCACTCTAGTTAACAAACAGCGCACAGATATATTTATAGTGGAAAAAACGCCAATCAGTTTATTATCAAGGAACAGAGATTCAGATGATAGTACGAAAGAATATTGGAAATAAACAGTTACATAAAACCAGAATTATAACATGCTTTCTAGATCCTAAACTAAACTCACAAAACATTCCTGTTTCATGCTGAATAATTTACCCATGTCCTTTTTCCTATCATTTTCAACCATGATGACTGAGAACCTCGTTTCTTAAGATCATGCCTGCTGGCAATGAGTCTTCACAAACTGAAGAATGGCTGTGCATAACTGTACCCCAGATTTACTAGGCCAGACTTTTGATCTTTACCTCAAAACTGGGGTCTCCCCCCTCATAGAGTTTACTTCTCCTGTTAATTTCCTTCTGAAGTCTCTACAAACTTTTCATTAACATTTCACTCAGTATGCTAATAAAATTCTATTGTAAAACACACAATGATCCACGAAAGTGATGTGTGTCCTACACATTCAGGCTGGCAAAGTTCTTCTCATCAATTTAAATGACTTGCATTTAACTGCAAGGCCTAGAGTGGGTGATTTTTCAGCATATACACATAAATCCTCACATTTTCTGTGCATACATCTTAGTGATTAGGACACCCAGCGTGACAGTTTTCATTTGATAACTTACATGACATTCTTTTGGTGAACCCAGGGGATCCCTGCATCCCCACATAACTCTGTGCCTTCTACCAGTTGGCATAAAGAGGTGCTTGCACCATATCACTGAGAATTGTTTAGCCCTGATATATAACACATTATAGATTGATATATCTGTTTTTAAAATCCTAAGAATGCAACGGGATCCTGTTCCAGCTGAGCCATTCATGGTGTTAACAGATTTTTCATTTTTATGGTGTGTATTTTGTCAGTTGGTTTAGATCATAGAACAGATATATTTTATATGCAACCAATAAAAAAGTACTGTCAAAGTAAGCACTTCAGTCTCTGAATGCACATAAGAAGCAGGCCAGTTGAAGAAGAAAGCATTTTCACAGTCGCTTTTCTAACCATATCATTTTACTAGTTGTTTGTTTATATAGAAACAAAAATATGGTGTGATATGCTGTTACACAGATGACCTCCGACTCTGGAAGTGCACGATATTTAGCACATCCTGTTTCTCAACCTTTAGTGATATTACAAAAGACACTGTAGTGATACACAAAAATAGAGTTTGTAAAAGGAGTTTTCAAACAATAGATAATGAAAGATTAAATAAAATGAAATACTCTTTAAATATTTTGAGACAGGGTAAAATTCTGGCCCTTGTGAAGTCAATGGCAAAATTCCCATTAACTTCAAGTGGCATCAGATTTTCTCTGGTCACTATACAGTTCTTATGGTGAATGTTTTTTCTTCTTTAATTCATTTTTACTGTTTAGATAAATACAGAATAACTTTTTTTTTTTTAATGTTTTTCAGCCTATATGTAGCTCATTCCTGCAAGATGCTGAGTTGAGTGGCAGACTCTGAAGAGTTTTGGCACCTTGCAGAAGGAATTTAATATCTTGCGGGACTTGGCTCATAGTTGGTGGACATGCATACATTTCCTTCCATGCATTGTGTTTACACTCATTGATCCCTTTTTATTGTTTTCAAAAATTTTCATAGTTACTTTTAGCTCCCCTTTCCTCACCCTAATCTGCCCCACCCATTTCATTATTACACTGATTTTTTTATTTTTCAAATCTTGACTGTTATTGAGTCAGATTTCAGGCTAAGGTTTTCGGGATATGTTAGAGATCCCTGAAGATCTTACCAAATTCTCATAACTGTATATTTGAAGTCCATATTTTTCATTGTTCCTCAATATTCACCTTATTTTTTCACTAAATTATTCACTCAGTCTCATGCTATTAATGGTCCCCTTTCGCATTATGAATTTTTATAGCTTGGCAAAAAGTGAATGAGTCTGACAGTATTTGGTGGTAGTGGTCATAAAGCAGGAATTTGACAAACAGCCCTTTGAGACAGAAAGCTGAATTGAATATCTGAAATCTTTACTGTGGCTAACATCAGAAAGCATGTATGAAGAGGGTTTTTATTGCTATAACTTCTGATATTCAGAATGTTGTATAGTGTGAGCTCAGCTACAGGTATGAAATGTTCATTTACAGTAGTTCACCTCAGAGGGTTCTTGTAGCCTCTGTAGAAGTGACAGTTACATATAGTAGCATTTGTGACACTTTAAAAAGTACTTCAGGTGATGCCAACATTTCAATACTGGACACAGCTCAGTGTGGTGTTTATAAGTCTATAATTACCTAAGTATATTAAAATTTCTAAAAAATAAACAATCTACATTAAAAGTACACTAATATTAATATATCCTTATCACTGCTACCACCACTTTACATCATTAAAGAGAATATTTTAAAATTGTTTACTTTTTATATTCTGGAATTCTCAAATATTTTGATAGGCCACATCTTAATAGAGATTCCTCATACTAAAACTTCATACATTTTTAGTCACATAATATAACTCTGGGAATCACAGCAGTTGTTTGCATTGAGCCTCATCATCATGAAAATATGTATTTTAATTGTCATAATGCAATGTGTTGTCTTTAAGTTAATATATTTTTTTTCTTCCCTTCTGTTTCTCTCTGTTCATGCTTCTTTACTGTCTCACCATCTTTTACATCTCTTTCAGTGCACTTGCTTCCTTGTTATGCAGTCTTCCTGTTGCTCTGCATACATTTTCCTAAAACTTGATTTTCTTTTCTCCTGGACATTATCTCCAGCAACCACCTGATCTTTTGGACATACCACCTAGCAAACCTTGTTTTCTCCTCTTCTGCTTCCCCCAGACACTGGCCTTCCCTTTTTAATTCTAGTTAAAATTTAATTCACTTAGGATTCAATCCATCTCCCATTGAAAGCCAACAGGAATCTTTTCACTGGCTTGAGAGATGAATCTGGCCCCTGTATTGGAAAGTGAAAGTACAGTACTTGGTTTTACTTTTATTTCTCGTCAGTTTCATTAGGTTTTCATGAATAGACTAGAAAAATGTTGTTTGCATTTATAACGTTACAGGGTAACACAAATAAAAATGTCCTCATTTAATTTTTATATTTACACCAAGAAAGTGATATATCTGTGATGGATAGCAGGAACACTGGCCAGCACTTGGTGACTCAGGTAGCTAAGAGTGTTGGCAGGGAGTCAGAAGAACCAAATGAGATACAGTGCTGAAATTTAAATTGTATCTATATACATGCTGCCTGCTTTCTTTCTGGGAGTTCTGTGCTAGTAGCTAGAGGAAGCAAGATGAAGTAATCAAACGGAATTACCATGCATGGAAATGGACTGGGCCTTGAAGTACAGATGGTGAGTAGATAGAGAAGTGTATCTTTAGTCACGATCAGGGTATTTTTTAAAATTTTGCTGTTTGGTTAAACTTCTGTTTGAAATCCATGTGCCTCCCTCCTCTCATTCACTATACCTAAGCTGTGCCAGAGATACCATTCTTCTCTGTGTTTTAATCTGCTCTTTTCTCAGTTGCTCTGTAACACCTAGCAACCAAATATGCTTTATCAAGTATTTCTTTTTGTTTTGTTAACAAATTCACCTTTTTAAGGCGATTTGATTCTTGTATACGGGAAGGTAACGGGTCTGTGTGTGTGTCTGCCTAGGCTGAGAGGTCAGCTACTAGTGATTGCAGTTTGTTTTCTGTTTTATTTTTCAAGCTTTCTTGTGGTAAAAGAATTTGGGGTACTCCTCTGGAAGAAGTTCAAGTGATTCTTTCTGGGTTTTAAAAGAAGGAGGTGGACACTTGATGGTGGCAATCTCTCTCCCAGTGTCAGTGAATCTGACTCTGGGGAGTTTTTGTAAGCAGAGCCTATAGAAACAGCTAGCTACGTCTACACTGCAGGAATTTGTCGGCAGAGGCAATGCAAATGAAGTGCTCATTGCATTTCTCATGCTCTCATTTGCATAGTCTCTTCCAATCCTTTTTGCAGAAGAGGTTTTTGCCCAAAAAAACAAGTGTAGACGGGGCCATTTTGCACAGAAAAACCCTTTTGCACAAGAACCCTTATTCCTCATTTTTTGGAATTTTGTAATTTTTTGAGGAATAAGGGTTCTTGCGCAAAAGGGTTTTTTTGCACAAAATGGCCCCGTCTACACTGGTTTTTTTTGCGCAAAAACCTCTTCTGCAAAAAGGATTGGAAGAGACTATGCAAATGAGAGCATGAGAAATGCTAATGAGTGCTTCATTTGCATTGCCTCTGCCGACAAATACCTGCAGTGTAGACATAGCCTCAGAGTGCCAGAGTGGGGAACAGCCCTGACTTGGTAGAGTAGTGGGATCATTTTGAACCAGGAACACAGACCTCCACATTTTAAAAAGATGCATTTTTTTTCTCTTTTGCTGTTTGGAAATTTTGGGACTTTCCCCCCTTTTTTTGCTGCCTGAGGGGGGGGAAAAAGGCAAATGGAAGGTTAAATCTGTACAGCCAGAGAGTCCAAACCAAACAGTGTTTTGGTTTTTTTCTAACTTTTGGGGCAACTGGATAGTTAGGCTGGAGTAGGGCAGGGAAGCAGCCACCCAGTGCATACATTTGGGGTGAAGTAGAGTAGCCCTAGAGCAACCAACCCTCCCTAAGAACACACGGAGGTGAAAACAACCTCAGATCAGGACAAGATGTCCACCTCCAGGGAAGACTCGTACCACAAGGCAGAGGAACAGGAGAAAGTCCCTGTGAGGCTAGAAGGAAGTAACCTTGTGCGGGTGGGGACAGAGGATGGAAGCCATGCCCCTCCCCCCACCGTCTTGCAGGTGGGAGAGTATCCTTAAGGCCGGCAGATCTCTAAGGAAGAGATGAAGTTTTTTTTCTGCAGATAAAGCACTTAGAAAAGGACAGAAGTGGAAATGAGGGGGTTAGAAGTTGCACTGGAGAGAGCTTGGAAGCTGGGCACTCCAACTACACCAATTAACCAACCCACTCTAACTAATGCTTCCTAGCTCAGGAGATAACTGATATACCAGGTAGGAGATGATGTAGAGCAGGGGTTCCCAAACTTTTTGACAGGGGGACCAGTAAATCCATTCACGAGCTTTTGGAGGACTGGTAACATTCATTTGCATATTTGCATATTCATTAAGCAAATGATGAATATTCAAATAAGTTGTTTCTGGTCCTCCCAAAGCCCCCAGTGCCAGCGTTAGCAAAGCTTTTGATAGTCACCCACAATATTCTTGCCAGCAAGTTAAGGGTATATATGGATTGGATAAATGGACTGTACGATGGATAGAAAGCTGGCTAGATCAGGGTTTCCCAAACTTTTTACTTTAGTTGGAACCCGTGTTTTGTTCAGTACTGTTTTTTGCAGCCCAAAAATATAAACACATATTAAAAATGAATAAATTTTCAGTGTTTCACGGAGCTGCATCCTCCACCCAGCCTTGGCCAGGGCTTGGGGGACCTGGCGCCACATGGGCACTCCAGGAGGCGGGAGCAAGAGCAGATTGGGGGTAGGGTATCTGGCTAGGAGGGAGGGTGCAAGGAGGGGTAGGATTGCCAGGTGTCCAGTCTTGTACCGGACAGTCCAGTATTTGAGGGTTTTGTCTGGGAAAACAAATTGAGAAAATACCGGACATATAAAATGTCCGGTATTTTCTAATTAGGTAAGTTTTATTATTATTAGGTGTATCAGTCCTTAGCTGTGAACTGCCTGGCTGGTAGACATGCTCATGCTCCATGAGTGTGTCTACCAGCCAGGCAGTTTGCAACTACTGGAGGGAGGGTATGGGGGGGGGGGGGCAAAATGGAATACCTGGGCCCAACTCACTAGTGTGGCCGGGTCTGCATGTGCCCGGGTCAGTCCCGCTCCCCCCCTTCTCCTGATCTCCCCAGTCCAGCCCCGCTGCCCCCATCCAGCCCTGCTTGCGGGGGCTGTTTTCTCCCCTTTCCCCCGCTCCCCCGACAACCCCCCTGTCTAGCCTTGCTTCCGGCAGCTGGTTCTCCCATCCTCCTCCTCCCGATCTCCCCCGTCCAGCTCTCGGGGTCCCTCCCCCCTCCCCGCACTGTCCCCTGGCCAGCCCACTGCTCCAGTCCAGCCCTGCTTCCGGAGGGTGGTTCTCCAGTCCTCCTCCTCCTCCCGACCTCCCCTGGCCAGCCCTGGTTCCACCGCCTGCCCTCCCTGAGCTCCACAGGACAGCCCCACTTGCCCCCAGCCCTGCTTCCATCGCCCGCCCACCTCGATCGCTGCAGGACAGCCCCACTGCTCCCAACCCTGCTTCTGCCACCCACCAGCCCGGATCTCTGGGGGACAGCCCCACTGCCCCCAACCCTGCTTTCCGGCGGCCGGTTTTCCCCACACACACACCTCCTCCCAGCCTGCCCCGCTCTGCTCCCCTCCTGGTGGCCATGCTGAGGCCCAGTATTTTTTTCCTGTGGCCTGGTACCGGGCCGCGGCCCATAGTTTGGGAAACGCTGATGTAGAGGCCGCCTTAGAAAGTTTTGAAAGAGCCTGTCTTGGGTACAACATCCCCAGAGCCCAGTACCTGATGGAGCTAATGTCTCAGCTCAGTGGACCCCCAACAGAAGTGGCAGGTGAAATACCCGGGGAAAATATGAATGACTATGAACTTTTTAAACAAAAGGCCAGACTTAGGATGGGGCTCACTGCCGAACATGCCCATTGCCACTTCAGCGCTGTCAAGTGGAAATCGGGTATGGCACTGCCCCACTATGTCTACAAGATTAAAAAGAGCAGTGAGGCATGGGTATCAGGAACAGGTGCTAAGACTAGCGAAGGAGTAGTTTTCCTGATACAAATGAAACAGTTCCTAGGTGACCTTCCTATAGAGCAGTGTTTCCCAAACTATGGGCCACGGCCCGGTACCAGGCCGCGGGAAAAAAATACCGGGTCTCAGTGTGGCTGCCAGGAGGGGAGCAGAGTGGGGAGGGCTGAGAGGAGGGGTGTGTGTGAGGGAAACTGGCTGCCGGGAAGCAGGGCTGTCCTGCAGAGATCTGGGCTGTATTCAAACAACTTATTTGAATATTCATCATTTGCTTAATGAATATGCAAATATGCAAATGAATGTTACCAGTCCTCCAAAAGCTCGTGAATGGATTTACTGGTCCCCTCGTCAAAAAGTTTGGGAACCCCTGCTGTAGAGCTCCAGAGAGACATCACAGATGGGAAGCCTAAAAACATAACGGAGGTGGGCGAAATAGGAGCCAGATGGATGGAGGTGTCGAAGGGAAACAAAACTTACAGCCAGTCAAGGGAGTATCAGAAGGGGCACCCAGAGATGGCATCCCACCACCAGGGGCAATCCAAGGGCCTACCTTGCAAGGAGGAGCCTTCTGCACCCCAAAGGAGGCCACAAACACCCTCTCATCCTGCAACCCCATTCTCTGGCAATCCATCTCGCTCTAATGACAAGCCAGCAGGGTGATGTTTCCAATGTAATGAGCTAGGGCATGAGAGGGCCAACTGCCCCAAGAGCCCCAACAGAGTGCAGTTCATTACAGTGGGGTCACCCCAAGAGTCCTCAGGCCCAGTTGCCTCCCAGAAACCCCCAGAGCAAAGGGAAACTGAGTGTGGGCAGGAAGAAGGTTATTGCATGGGGAGACACTGGAGCACATGTCTGCAATCCATCAATCCCTAGGGAATCCTAAACTCATCAACCCAGTGGCCCAAGTAATGGTTCAGCCCTACAAGGCAGACTCTTTTGACCTGCCTACGTAAGAGGCAACTTGGCAGTACAAGGGCTGGTCAGGAATTTGGATTTTCGCAGTTTATGATGATGATCCCATTCCTGTGTTGGTGGGAGAGGACTTTAGCCTATATCACGTGGTTGGCTAAGTGGGAATGGTCACCTGGAGCAGGGCTAAGCAGGCCTCCATGCCTAATCCTGTTCTTGAGCCTTCTACAGGGCCCAGTCTGTATCCCCAAACACCCCAGTGCCAGAGACCCAGACAGATGTGGCGGAGCCAGACCCCAGACCAGTGACTACAACAGCAGCAGTGGATCCAGTTCCTGAAATCCAGGTGGAACCAGCCCAAGCGCTGCAACTGGGGGAGGAGCCAGTGCCAGGATTAGAACCGGGAGCAGAGGGTGCCAGGGAGCCTGCAGCAGCAACTGCACCTGCACAAGAGACACCGCCAGAGCCTGCAACACAACCCAGTGCACCAGCCAGGAGTGGTTCGCAGCCAGCAGAGACTCCCACATCACCTGCATCACTTCCAGATCAAGCAACCCCAAGTACACAACCCAGCGGGGAGCTGATGTCTCCAGCATCAAGGGAGCAGTTCCAGGCAGAACAGGAAGCAGATGTGAGTCTCAAGGGAGCTTGGATGGTGGCCCAGAGCAAGCCACCATCTCTTAGCTCTTCTAACAGGTCCAGGTTTGTGGTAGAAAGAGGACTTTTACACAAAGAGACTCTTTCTAGTGGGCACAAAGAGGACTGGCATCCTCAGAGACAGTTGGTAGTTCCAACTAAGTATGGGGAAAATCTCTTAAGCTTAGCCCATGATCACCCTGGTGGCCATACTGGGGTAAACAGATCCAAAGACCGATTGGGGAAAGTCATTCCACTGAGAGGGGATGGGCAAGGACACATCCTTGTCTAGTTATGTGAGGGGTGCCAGTGGTTGGGCAAGCCCCAAGACTTGGTCAAAGCATCTCTCCAGCCACTCACCATGTCAGCATGTGGCTGTGGATATTCTGGGTCCTCTCCCTAAAAAAGACACCCAGAGGAAAATATATATACTGACTTTCATGGATTTTGCTACCTCATGGCTTGAAGCAGTAGCTCTAGGGGAACACCACAGCCAAGAGCTTGTGTCAGGCACTAAGGTGTTTTTGCCAGGGTAGAATGGCCCTCCAAGATCCTTCCAGATTCAGGGACTAACTTTTGGGCAGGGATTCTGGAACTTCCTTGGGAAGCTCACCACGTGAACCACTTGGTTGTCACCACCAGACAAATGGCCTGGTGGAGAGATTTAATGGAACTTTGGGAGGGATGATTCGCAAATTTGCAAATGAATTCTCCAACGAGTTAGACCTGGTGCTGCAGCAGTTACTGTTTGCCTACAGAGATGTACCCCATCATATCAGGGCTGCTTGCTCTTCCCCTTCCTGCTAGGAAGTGAGATAGAATTGAACAGCTCATCTGCTCTCTGTGGTACCCAGACAGAGTGAGGAATGCAGCAAACTGTGCACTTTCCCCTCACTCCCTGACAAAGGGGAACAGCTGGCAATGGCCCCCTATGAATTGGGGGGTGGAGCTTCTAGCCCCTCCCCCCCCCGCCCACTCCAAGAGGGCATCCGGGGAATGGGAGGCTCAGGGCTGGGGCAGTCATGAATGGAGGGATGTGCCCCCACCCAGCCCCTTTTACCTGCATAGTGATTGTCTCTTTTCTGTTGATTTTATGAGAAGCAATCCTGGACACATTCCATTTTCCCGGCATAACCAAATGCTTAGCTTGGTTTACATTAGAAGAAGAAGAACCTGTAATACTGAATTTGGTAGTCCTAGCTCCTACCATTTAGGAGGAGTTCTTGAAAAACAAAGATGCACAGACAAACATATATAATAAAAAAATATATAAAATTTCTTTTTATACGCAAGATAGCCTAACATTTTTTCCAGATAACACGTTAGATACTGGTAATGCAATGACTCAACTGTATAAACAGATGGAATAGCTATTATGCAGCCAGTGATTCAGCTAACACACAGCTCTGGAAATTATAACTTGTTTTAATGAGAAAAGGAATGCCAGACAGGACACAGGATTTATTGCTTTCCCTTTTTGGGAAATGCCCTGAGGCCTTTACTTTTTCTCCTGCACAGAAATAGATAAAAGAAACCACTGAGCCATACTGCTTGGCAATGCCAGCATTTGGTATGAGCCCAAAGCCAGCTGTGGAACATGATCTCTTAACTTTTTTGCCCACAGGGAATGTTATCAACTGAGTTATACTAATATTCCTGGACTTAATATTAGCTCAGATTATCATTAATATCAACTTGTTTCACATCTATTGTATGAGTCACAATTTTTTTCCACTATCATTATTATGCCATTTAAAACTCTTAGTAGACTATATGAGTGCTCAGCATATATGAACAGGCCATACAAGGGTTATTTTTTCTAGATGCACTCCAAATAGCCATAGGATATAAAAATATTTAACACAAATCTCTTATTAACTGTTTGTTTGTTTTTCATTAGTAACAAAAGAGCAGCACTTGAGTCCTTCTGTTGTTAAAGCTCAGCTCTTCAGAAACTGACCTCATTGTCATGGAAACCTGTGTAATACACTGTTATGGCAATGTTATTCCAACCTGATCATTGGAATTAAAGTTTGTATTTAGTAGGATATTATACATATTAGTGACTGTCACATACACAGTAACCCATACCAACGCATCTTTTAAAACATAGATTTTAATGCTTAAATATGAAAAGGCTTCAAAGTACATAGAAGAGACTAAGGATTCTTATTAAATATCCTGAATGAAATGTTTTCTTTTTTCTGTTTGAATATATTAAGTACCAAACTTACATCACTATGATACTATATGTACAGTCTTAATCAGAACTTAGTAACTACAACATTTATGGTTATCACTGTAACCCTAACAGTTATACTGTGAATATACAGGATCCAATTTTGCCCTCCGATACAGCTGTGCAAGTCCTATTTCAGAAAAGTGTAGCTGTGTCTCTGTGATAACACAATTGGGCTTGTTATATATTATGGCTACCTTTAATAACTTGGGTCCTAATCCTATAAACACTTATGCAGATGCCTAACTTTACAACCATGAGCAGTAAAATCCTTAGGGTTTCTCATAGTAGTAAAATTAAGCATATGCATAACTATTTGCAGAATTTGGTCTTAAGTTATTAAAGGCAACTATACCATATAATAAGTCCTCAGAAATACACATACAATTTGTACTCAATATGTGCAGTGTGAAAAAGGTTAAAATTAGTGTGAGAAGCTTAGTATTTAATTACTTGTAACTGGAAGACTCTAGTATTGCCAGTAATGTTAACCTTTCTGCAAATTGTAATTGCAAGCATTAAACACTACGGCAGCTGTGACAATATCCTTCAATGTCTTGGGCAAACCTTATTGAATTATGTTTAGGTATGTTAACAGTTCATTGGATTAAAAATGTATTCACTATTAAGGGATTGCATATATTTCTGTAGGGATGCATAGGGACCACAGTATTCCAGGATCTAAGCACAGTGGGGGAGTGGGGAAAAGAGGCAGGCATTATTAATACAGCTTGTAAAAACTCTAGAGAGCTGCCACTGCCTGGAAAGAGACTTGCATATACTGATTCAAACTGAATTCTCTGGAACTTTCCAACACACAAAGAAAGGATTTTTGGTTACGTAGCCTGAGCTAAAGTGACTTGGGTGATTCACTCTGATCCAGCAAACAGATAGAACTTCTGCTTCAAGTGGAGCCTGTTACAATGTGGCCTCACCCCCGTGGCACTGGGGCTTAGCTTTTGTCTGCCTCCCCTGTCTCCTCGCTTCACTCTCCAGGCCCAACCCACATCAGTCTTGGACCACAGTGTCGTCTTCAGGACACTGCCTGCCAGACGTATCCACTCCATTGTCTCTCAACCCCCTTCTGGGGAGCAGTGGGGTAGTTATCAATCTCTGCACTCCAGTGACCTGCTGCCTTTGCCTACCTTAGTTGGCTCTCTGCAGCCTTCCTGCACTCTGGTCTGCCCTCAGGCCCTGCAGCCTAGGAGCTTGCCACATCAGAGCTTCCCCTGCTCTACCTTCCTTCCCCAACACTGGTGTATCTCCAGGAAGCCTCCTGCTTCCCAGGCAGCCAGGTCACTCTAGCCAGAGCTAACATAAGTAAGTCCTCCTTTCTCCTTCCAGGAGCCCTTCTTTATAGCTCTGATTAACTACCTCAGCTGGGGCTTCACTCTCAGCCCTGGCTTAGGGCTGGGTTTTAACCCTTTAAGGGTCAGTGCAGGGCAGATGCCCTATCTCAGGGCCCTAATTCTTACGAAAGGGTTGGAAAGTCTTTGGCCCACCAAGGCCCTATTAGATATGAGAGCTAAATCTGAGAGAAAGCTGTTACCAACTGGTAGGGTTTGAAGGACTAATCACCAGTCACAGGCCAGCCTGCTGGGGTTGGAGCAATTTCTGGTAAGTTTACTAGCATGAGTGTAGGTTCTTTTATTGTTTTTAATAGACTGTCTGTAGTGCTTTTAGTCTAAAAATAAATAAATGTGCTCGCTTAGAAAGAACTGTGTGGTAACTTATAATTGTGAGTAACTATACTGTTGCTGTCTCTGAGCAGAGATGCATGCCTGCTTAGGCAGTCTATCTTTTGGGGTATTAACACAGTGGAGGCAGGCAATTGTTCAGCTTGGAAATGTCACAGTCAGATGGGCGAGAGATGCAGTTTTCACCCAAGAGAATTGACAGCTGTGAAACCTGGTGCCAGGGAGGGGGAGTACAGGTGCTGTTGCCCTGGACTGACAGCTATTTTATTCAAAAAAGGTTTGTATTCACTTTGCATGTTTTGTAAGTCAAAAGAGGAGTCTTACATATCAGATCTCACCATTGGTTTATACTGTGTACTCACATAGTTATGAAACTATACAGAGTGCAAAAGCGGTCCACCGAGCCCCCTCATTGTGGGTCTCCTCTGTATAATTCTCCTTGTCCTGAATCCTTTGTAGCGCTGGGAAGGAGGAGCATGAGGGTTTGGCAGCTAGGGGTGATGCTCGAAAAAAGTGTATCTTTCCTCTAACTAATTTTCTACATTTTTCTATTATTTTTCCTTGTTTTCTCTTCTGTTCCTTCTGTTGTCACTCCTTGCAATTTTAATGCAAATCTCTTGGTATTTTGGTGGTTTTTTAAAACCCTTATCTTATGGAGTCAGCTTTCATTTAAAAAGAGCAAGTTTCTAGGCCCCCAGTGATTGCAGAGTAAAGCTTGACATGAATCCTAAAGGCTCAAAGGTAAGAAGGCAAACAAAAGAAATAAAAATGTATTATTACTACTTAATGAAAACTCATAATTTTAGACAATATTATTAGCGTGGTCACCTGACTCGTGATTTTTGAACAGTTGGGGCTGCCAGTACTAATTCTTCCTTACTGTTTCTGCCAGGCTTGTTAATTCTTTCACATTTAGAGCCTCTAACCTCACACGGATCTGAATCTATAGAGCAATGGTCTCCAAAGTGGGGTGCACGAGACGATTTGAGGGAGCCCATGCCGCCGCGCAACAGCTGAGAGGGGAGATGCCTGGTTCGCAAGACATCCAAGGGAACGCATGCACGGCGTGTTCAAACACCCACGCAACAGTGGAGAGGGGAGACGCCTGGGCGTGCCGTGATGTCACGGCCCGGGACTTTAAAACTGCGCGACCCAGCTCCAGGCCCAGCATGTGGTCTGGGGCCACGGAAGCAGCTGGGGCCGGGCCCGATCAGACTCAAACTGGAAGGCAGAAGGTGGGGGTGTGGGAAAAATAGGGGGAAGGGGTGGAAGAGGAAGGGGCTTGCGCTGAGGGGAGGGGGGCAGGTCAGGAGAAGAAAGGGGAAGGCACCAAGGGACAGCGTGGAGGAGAGACAAATGCCAGGGGGCCAAGTGGAGACAATGAGGAAACGGGCAGGAGGGGAGGTGTCAGTGGGAGGGGGGACAGGGTGATGCTGGGAGAGGAGAGGGAAAGGGCATTGGGGGCTAGAGGGGGGAGAGGGAGGTGCTGGGAGAAGGCTTGAAAGAAGGGGTGGGCATGAGGAAGGCGGGGATGGAGTAAGGCATGTGTGAGGGCACAGGGTCATGAGGGGAACGGGGGCAGAGGGTGGTGAGGGGATGGGCATCAGGGAAAAAGAGGGCGAAGCGGGATGCACCAGGAGGGTGCAGGGGTAAGGGAAGGTGCAGGTGCCAGGGGATTCTGGGGGTGAAGCAGAAGGGCAGACACCTGCAGGGGAGGGACCAGGCCAGCACCAGAGGAGAGAGGCAGGGCAGGTGTGTAGAGGGAGATAGCTCACATGATCAGAGTGGGGCTACTGGAGGAGTGGACACAGGGGAGAGAAGGGCTGGTGGAGGGGGGCAGGTCGCAGCAGGGCTGAGGGCAGTGAGAAGGGCAGGAGTCAGGACAGCAGAGGAGGGTGAGGGGGCAGCACGCATCAGGGGAGCTGATGGAGCAAGGGGAGGAGACATGGCAGCAGAGGGAAAAGGTAGAGGTTTATATGATATTTATTAATAACTTGGGTGCTACAGTGGCACATCCAAACAAGCCACATGAACTCAGTACTGGTGCACAACACAAAATTCATTCTGCTCATGGGAGGAAACTGTGAGGGAACGCTTCCCCCAGCCTCTCTGTCCCCTCTGCCCCCGAGTTAATGTCACACACATTGGGTTAATGCAATTGCAGGATAGTTGCATGAGGGGGGGCTGGTGGGAGCCAAATTAATCCTTATTGGTAGGAGGATGGTGGGAAAAATCCTTAGAGAGGGGTCACGACACCTTTTACTTCTGATCATGTGTCCATCTTGCCCTGAAAGTGTTACCTCCTGAGGCCTGGCTAATGGGAGGCAGGGGGTGTGGCTAATGGGGGTTAGGGGTGTGGCTAATGGAGGTCAAAGAGTACATTTTTAAAAAATTTATGAATAAATAAATATGCATATATTGGGGATGTGTGCTCAAAATTTTTTTACTGATGGGGTGTGCGATCAAAAAAGTTTGGAGACCGCTGCTCTAGAGAAGGAGCAAGAGAGGGCGTTCACTTGGGGTATTATCTACGCCACACTAGGACAGCAAAAGTGCTGCAGCTGTGGAGATGTAATTTAAACACTTCCTACATGGACAGAAGGAGTCTTTCACTGATGTACTTCAACAGTGGGAATTAGGTTGACCTAACTATGTTGCATAGGGTCTAAAATTTTTCAGAGCCCTAAGCCATGTAGTTAGGTCTATCTAAGTTTTAGGTGTAGCCCAAGCCTTGTAAGCTTTCTCAGGCAAAAAAAGGTTAAAATGACCATATGTGATTGGCTAGGTGGTGATGGGAAGTGTAGGCTGACCAGAATTCCAGAACTGTCCCTTGGGTAAGGTGAATTAGGACAACTGTCCTGGGCCCTCTGCTTTGGGTGATCTCACACTATGATAAAATTGCAGGAGAGGTGGGAGGCAGGCAGGTGTTCCCCTATCAGAACCTCATTTTCCCAAGCACTGTCTGCCCATCCACAGGCCACACAGATCAGCACCTCCCCCTCCCTCTCAGTACCTAGTGCCTGCCACAGGTTAGATGTTTCATGCTGTCAGGAGGTGAGGACACATGGTACTCGGGAGAGGTGAAACTGGGCAAGTAAGAGGCAGGGTGGGAACAGGGCAGGTGTGGGACCTTGGGGGAGGTGTAGTCGGGGGCAGGGCCTGGGCAGAGCCAGGGGGAGCACCTCTGTGGGGATGGCTTTAGAATCATAGAGCTGAGACCTCAGGAGGTCATCAAGTCCAGCCCCCTACCCAAGATGGGACCAATCCCAACTAAATCAACCCACTCAGGGCTTTGCCAAGTCGAGACTTACAAACCTCTAGGGGTGGAGATTCCACCACCTCCCTAGGTAACCCATCCCAGTGTTTCACTACCCTTCTAGTGAAATAGTTTTTCCTAATATCCAACCTAGACCTCTCCCATTGTAACTTGGGACCATTGGTAGCAGGTTAGGACAAAACAAGACTGTGACAGGTGGGGAGACGTGGGATTGCACTTAAGGAATATGGGTCAGGCCTGTGTGTTGCATAGACACTCAGCTCGCCTCTCAGCTGGCAAGGACTTTCCCCCTGGCCTGCCTGCAGGGGGGGTTGTGTAACACCAATAGGACTGCTGAGACAAGCCCTGTCTGTTCCTCCTCGCCCCTGCCTTTATTTGCCTCCCTGGCTACTTGGGGTGGGTGAGCATGGTGGAGGGGGGGGCAAGGCAGTGACTGGGATGCGGGGGGGGGGGGGGGGGGGGGTGTGACAAAGCCACACACAAGGTGGCCTGGGAACACCATAGCTGCCAGGGGCTGGAGGGAGGGGCGCCCTGGCAGCCGGGGCAGCAGAGCAGGTGGCCCCATGTGCCAGGCCTCCCTCCCCAGCTCAGGGCAGAATCATACGGGACAGCCAGGCTGTCTCTCCCCCCCTCCGCCCCTACTTGGTATCTTCGTTCCCCCGCTGCCCTTGGGAGTTGGTTTCACCTCCCTCTTCCTCTCACCCCGACCAAACAGAAAGGCGGGCAAACGGGCGTGACAAACAACGCGTCCGCCCCGCCCCTTATGAATATTCATCAAGATGCGACGCACCGCACCGCCCCCTTAGGGCGAGCGTCAGGGCGGGAGCGTCCTGCGCCGGCGCGCGCCCCGCCTCTTTTGTGAATATTCATGAGGCGTGATGCGCAGCGTGCTGTCGTCTTGTGTGGCGCGGGCGGTGATTGGCCGGGTGCGTGTGTGCGTGGTGACGCGTGTCGCGGCGGTGCGGGTCCCGATTGCTGCAGCCGCTTGTCAGTGTGACGAAGATTGGCACCCAGGTAAGCGCTGTCACTCAAACCCGCTCCCAGCCAGCCATCCATCACGGCGCGCCCGCCGCCGCCGGCCGGCCGGGCCCAGACACACAGGCAGACCGGGGATGGCGGGGGGAGCGAGAGCCCGCCACACGGAGCAGCGGGGAGGGAGGCACCCGCGCTATACCCAACCCGGGGGGGTGGATAGGGGCGGTGGCGGGCAGGCGCGGGGAAGGGAGGGGGGAGCGAGGAAATTTCTGGAACAGCCGCCGACTAACCGTTGCCTTTGTGGGAGTGGGAGGGAGGCGGCGCGCGCCGAGAGGGGGGAAGGAGGGAGGCGGCGCGACGGGAGGGGGACGGGTAACAGCTGTTCGGGCGGGGGGGGGGGGGGAGTATTTAAAGGGCCTTTGCGAAGATTCCGATAGAGTCGGGCCAAGGCTGGCGGGGGCGATGGTCTGTGTCTCCCTCCCCCCGGGCTGGGAGGCGGGTGCGGTCGCTGTGGCCCAGCCTGGCCCGCAGCCGTGTCTGGTTGAGCTAAGACAGCAGCTGCCTGCTTCTCTGCTCGCCGCCTGCCCCAGCCCACGAGGGGAGCTCCCCCGGGCCACAGCGCCTCGGGAGCCGCCTCCCTGCCGAGCTAACCGCCCCACAGCGACTGACACCCGCAGCGGGCTGCATGGGGCGCCGCCTGATGCCGCACCGTTTGCCGCTTGCTCGGCCCCTGGCTGAAGTTGCGTTATGGAGGGTCAGGCCAGAAGAGGCCCCCCGCTCCTCCCCCCCCTTCCCGCGCAGGATCGTGGGGTTTGTCTTGCTCCGTAGCTCAAGCCGCCATCAGCAGCAAGTTTGCCCCTCGCTGTGCGGGATAGAAAAGCTGACATGGTGCCTGCCCCAAGGAGCTTACACTCTCAACACTTGAGCTATACACAGATGGACCCGACTTGCAGAAGTGAGTCATCTGGCGCCCACATAAATCAATAAAGACGCCAACTGCATAGTTCACAAATCCCATTTTGAATTCCTCTTTTGCCTTGACACCCACAAGAACTCTGCCAGTTAATGATGGCTATCTTAAATAGTGGCTGGGAATGCCATATTTGAAATGGCTCTGAAATTACAAGTTGTGCTTATAGCTAAGTTAGGTAGTGGTTGGTTTTATTAGGTCTACACTTTCTTTCCTTCCCATTCTGCCTTGCTATGTTATTGTGGCAGCTTGTTTCTGTTTATATTATAAGTAATTTGAGACATGGAGCATAGCTTCCTACATATTTGCACAGCCTCTCAAACAATTCAGCCCCAAAACATGAAGGGGGTGTTTGGCCACTATTGTACTACATATATACAGTAATAATAAAGGTACCCTGTTTATTCTGAAATAGTCTCTCAGTGTTTTTACAGGATATCTTTGTTTTTGGAAGTCCAGTTTCACTTTTGTAAAAAGATGATCTAATTTAAAATATCCCATTTATTTTTTTTTAAAAAAGCTCTTGTACACTGATCTCTAGTTACAGCTCACTTATTTTACAGTTCATTATGCTTTCATTTTCAAGGTTTGGTCTGTACAGTCTTTATACTGGTATTCTTAATTAGATTAAGGTTTGTTTTGTTTTTTAATGCCAAGGAGTTCTACCGATAGAATCCCTATATATATGAGTTTGGAAATAATACCTATATGAGAATAGTTCTATTGAATAGTACACTGGCATAGCTTAACTGGGTCCACGTGGGGTGTTGTATACCTGGATAGTAAAAGTGATACAATTTGTGTGCACAGACAAGGTTTAAAATGTATTTCAAAAATGTTAATTGTGCATGCAGCATACTTTAATCTCAAGTTATATTGCAGGCCAGAAAACTAATGACTGTTGGAGCATCAGAAATTTCTTGATCCAAACCCACAATCTCCAGGGTAGCAGATAATAAAATTATATTTTTGACATTTTCTTAATACTGCTGCCAAAAATTGCAGAAAACTTGTAAGTGTATAAACTAGTAAGTACAAAAAGTTATAATGAATGGTCTTAAATTATTGAAAATATCTGAGAAATGAGACAGATAATCACATTTTTTGGTGAAATAGAATAGTGTGTCTTCTGAGTTTATTTTCTTTTTACTATAGCTAATATTGGTGCTTCTTTATCTTTAGTCTATTACTATGAATATCTTCAATTTTAGATATTAGCCTGCCCTGATTTATAATAAAGGGCACAAATGTAAGCATCAAAATATAAATATCATTCCAAGTTCCTAATTTAAGACTTAATTTATTAAATCTCTTAAGAACATACTTTAAACATGCAAATAGTTTCATTGACTTTACTGGCAGTGTGGTGTAGATGCTCTAACACTGGAGTAGAAGTCAGGAAACCTGCAGTTCTCTTCCTGGTTGGATCACTGTGTGACTTTGGGGAAGTTAATTCACCTGTTTCTCTATTTGTAACATGGGATTAATTATACCTGTCTCCTTTCATCTGAGAAACAGATATTTACTTATTTATAACTCACTTGCTTTAAGTGCTCTGCTGAACTAGAAAAGTATCTAGTTACCATTTGCTGCATGCTTTATGGACGATTAAGAGCTCTGTGTAGTGTTACAATGGAAATCATGACCCACACTTTGGAAAGTCCAACTTTGCATATAAATTGTTGGCTTTACATGCATTTTCTTTATAGTAAAAAGCTTAAATTTTAGATTTTTACTTTGTGTCATATATAGTTGTAGATGTTTAGGTACTCCTTTGAGGTGATCTGTGTTAAAAATACCATATTTAAAAATAAAGTCCTGACCTTGCATACTCCCACTTAAATCAATAAAAAGTTTGGGGTACATTAGAAACACATGTTAAATCCCGGAGTTTTCAGATTCTAACAAACAGGGTGTCTTTTGCTAGTTTTAGTTGCTGTGTGTTTTTCTCTGTTGGGGGAAAAACAAACTATTGTGCAAGAACCAAGTTTTATACAGCGTATTGTTGTATGCACACAGCAAATGCAAAGTTATAATAAACTCATAAAGGTTCTAATGATAGCTGATATGTAAATAAATTGGAAATTGGTTTGAGGCAGTACCTTACATAACCATTTGATTTATATGGAATGGCATATACTAACAACCAAGTATGAGTGATCCACAGTACTGCTGCATTCATGGAATTATCTGTTGTAATGGTTCTTTTAATGTCCTGATTGCCAAAGAAATGTCTGTGGGAATTGGATTTAGTGGTCTGCCTGTTGAGTTATTTCTGCAAAATTGTCACATTCACTTGTGTTTACAAAATTGGTTTACTACAGTAAATCACGTTAATGTCTTTACCTTGTACGTGAAACAGAGTTATTTTAGTGTAGCTTTAATATCTGGATATATTATGAATCTTTTGTAGTAGCTGGTATCTTTTACCTCATTTGTTAATAGAGTGTGGATGCATATAAAGAGTAAATCTGTCAAGGGAGTGTCTCACTCCATTTTTGTTGTCTTACCACTATCCATACAGCAACTTACTGCTTTTCTGAGGGCTCCTCTCCACTTTGTGGTGGATTGATGCTGCAGCAATCGATCCACTGACCATTGTTTAATGGCATCTGCTTAGATTGCCCATCCCTGATTTATGGCAAAGGGCCTCCGTGGGCTGGATCCGGCCCGCCAAACGGGTTGATCTGGCCCACAGAGACCCTGCCATTTCCAGGCCAATTAGGCCCTGGGGGCAGGGGAAAGCACACGAAGTTTCCTCCGCCCTGCCAGGTGCACATGGCACTTAGATGCCCTTGCAGAGCGGGGGCGGGGCGGAGGAAACTTTGCGTGCTCCCCCTACCCCTAGGCCCTGACTGGCATGGGGGTGGGGGGAGTGCGCAAAGTTTCCTCTGCCCTGCCCCCACCTTGCGAGGAGCATGCAGCACTTAAATGCCATGTGCTCCCCCACCTCCAGGCCCTGATTGTCCTGGGGGTGGGGGAGCACACAAAGTCTCCTCGCACCCTGCCAGGAGCTTATGAAGTTTCCTCCGCCCTGCCCCGGCCCTGCAAGGAGCATGCGGGGCTTAGAAGTGCCATGCACTCCTGGCAGGGTGGGAGGAGGCTTCGCGCGCTCCCCTGCCTACAGATGGACCTAGGGGCAGGGGGAGCGTGCGATGTTTCCTCCGCCCTGCCCCCGCCCTGCAAGGAGTACACGGTGATTAGAAGCACCTGGCAGGGCGGGAGGAAGCTTCGCGTGCTCTCCCACCCCCAAACCCTGATTGGCCTAGGGACAGAAGGGGGAGCGCGTGAAGTCTCCTCCCACCACCAGGGGTATGGGTGCCTCGGAGGAACCTTTGGCAGGGGGGCAAAGGTGTTCCCCCACCCCCAGACTAGTCATGGTCTGTGGGTGGGGAAGCAGAGAAGTATCTATCCTGGTCCCTCCTCTTCCACTTGAGGCCCCTCCCTTTCCGGTGTGGCCCAGGGCCACTTCAAAAATTTCTGAAGTGGCCCCTGGCAAAAAATTATTGCCCCAGCCCTGCTGTAAATTGATATCGTAGTTCTCTCCCGTCATCTCTGATACTCCACCAGGATGGGAAGAGTAGCCGGAGTTAACGGGAGAGCAGCCGCCGCCAACCTTACCACAGAGAAGACACCACAGTAAGTACATCTATGTGAGCTATACTATTTGTGTAGCTCAAGGCACATAGATTAGATCGACAGTGGGGATTAGTGTAGAAGACAAAGCCTAAGGGGCAGTATATGACTGTTACTTAAAATGGCAATTCTATCCCCAGTTGTCAAAATCTGCTTTACAAAGCCTGGAATGTAGACACAACTATTCCATATTTTTTTAGAACAAAGAATTTTCCTGAGTTATTAGTGGAATACTTACTAAAAGCTTCACTAGTAAGAAACAAATGAGGCATAGCAAAAGTTGTGGGTTTTTTTAATATAGCAGCATAAAATAATACATTAATTTAAACAAGGCTTATTACTGCTGATGCATACCACTGAATTTTAAGAATTGGTTTTTTTTAATAAACTTTAGGAAATTCACTCAGTGATACTCAAACTGAGGTTTGGGAGACACAAGCGGCTCTTTAATTTGTCTCCTGAGGCTCTTTGCAGCACATGATATTAAAACCATGTACTTTAATTATTAACCAATCAGAATGCTTTTACTATGCTATTAAACAACTGTAGTTGATAAAATAATAAAACTTGATAAATTGTTTTGCTGTGAAATTACATAAATATATAAAATACAGTAAATAAAACCATGAATTCATCCTATCGTGGCTCTTTTGGGTAACGGCCACTAATTTGGTTCTTGAACCATTAAGATCTGAGTATCACTCTTTAAATTATGAACTATGACTTACTCTTTTCTATTGCAACACAGAAGTGACTCAAAGGTTATAACAGAACAAGAAAGAGGGTCACCAGAAACAGTGATCTGAGACCTACCTAAACTTTCAATTTGAAAACACTTTTCTCTCTCCCATACAGTATCCATCAAAGTCCAGGATTATTTAAATTAGATTTTTTTGGTTGTACTTTGCCACTTGAAACTCAGTATTTCACATATTTATCATATTAAGCCAAATAGTGGTCCACAAACTTGTTCTGTATATACAAAGTAGAAGAAACCTTTATGCAAAGCAGAAGATCTAGGGCAGGAGTGGGGAACCTCAGGCTTGGGGGCTGGATGTGGCCCCTGGCTTGCATTGGGGAGCCCACACCTACTGAGGGACTGGAGTACACAAAATCTACTAGCCTGGGCCTCACTAGGCTCTGGTGTGTGAGGGGAATGTGGGGAGTGTCTTTCTCTTCTGTAGCCACGTCAGTGAGAGTTGCAGGGGGAGACTTCTCACTTCGTGCAGCCCCTGACTAATTTTTCCGTGGGTTCCCCACCTCTGATCTAGGGTTTATTTCCAGTTTTATCACAGGGTGACTTTGGATGAGTCACTAGACTATCTACATTAGTACTTTTGTCAGTGAAACTTCTGTCAGTCAGCAATGGGGGGGGACTCCACCTCCACACAACATAAATTCCACCAGCAGAAGCACCAGTGTAGATAGCACTATGTCCATGGGAAATACTCTTCTGTCCATATAGCTACCACCACTTGTTGGGAATGATTTAATTATACCAATGGGAGACCTCTCTCCCATTCATACAGAGCACCTACAATGTAATGTCTCTGTATGACCTCTCTCCCATGTCATACAGAGACATTACATTGACAGCTGGACTGGTATAAGGTCTCTAATGTAGACTCAGCCACAGAATCCCCATTCTGCAGAGGAAGAAACTGAGTTATTACTATTTACTTACCTCACAGAAGTGTTGTGAGGCTTACTCATCTGAAATGTGGCACTTTTAGATGATAGTTGCCTTGTATTTTCTACCCCTCCCCCTTCAACACACACCTTCACTTTCATTCTTTGGTATCAACTTTCCATGCTTACAACATCAGAATCACTTTCATGACAATGAGATCACAAATAACAATACCAGTGAATGAACTGAGTAAAAGGAAACATTTGCTTACACATGAAAATATTTCAGAATTCAATAATCCTGGGAAAGGTAAAATGGCTTTTGATAAAGTAATACTTGGTTGGGTACAACCAAAGCAAAGAGTTAAATCTGCAGCTCTGTCTTTAACTTGCTGTTCTAAGAACCCTATTGCACTTACAATGGCATACTCTGGTGGAACTGACACCTTTTGCAGTTCCTAGTGTTGATAAAAGGGGTGTGATTAATATCTAGTGGAATAAAATAAAAATGAATTACATTGCCTTCAGATTAAACTTGTGTTTGTGGGCTTTCAGCATTGAGGATCTAGTGAGAGTGGGAGAAGTCACAGGGAGCTTGACCCTCCCCACTTATTTACCTTAGAATTAAAAACAATTAGACTAAAGAGTAGGGAAAACAGTAATTTAGTTTTGGTTCTCTCAAATATATGTCCTATATAAGAAACATGGGGGATTCTAAAACAGGAGTTGGAACTAACTAAATAATATAGGAGTAAAGGTGTGTGTTTGTGTGTATGTGCTGCTTATGCTGTACCTGTTTACCTAAAGAACTTATGGTTCCAGGTTAGTCAATTCATAACTATTGAATTCATATATATATTCTCACTGGTGAAAGTAGCAATAGTAAGGTTGCCAGACATTCTCTATTATCTATTTTCAGTTGCTTCTAACTTGGGAAAACATAAACCATTTGGGCTGTTTTAAGCTAGATTTTGGAAAATTTCACCTAAAACAGTTCAACCGTTTCTGAGAATGAGGTGAGGGAAAAATACATTTTGCTAATTAAAAAAAAATCTTACGTCCTTTGCTTTGAGAAGTTCTTAGCACCCTCATGCTCTGGAACAGGGACTTGAAATTTGATGGGTTGAATGCATTTGTGTCCATGTTATATTTTTTGCTGTCCCTGTAAAAACTTGGCCAAATTTACTAAGCCTCTGAAAAAAAAGTTTACATGGAATCAGCAGTTTGTTAGTTTGGCAGCTGAATTCCAGAAGATTCTATCTATACTGACCTTACAGCATACCAAGTCTGTAGCTTGCAGTATACCAGGTCTGTAGGTCCTGAGCAGGATCTTCCCTGTGATTGCTCCTCCCAGTTATCAATATCTGCTAGATGCCAGCCACAGGAACTGTTACATGTTTCTCCTGTCCGTGCTCCTACTGGTGCTCAGACTGCAAGGGGCCTGAATGAAATGCAGTAGGGTAAAGAGCAGAGGGATTGGGAATGAGAATAGTGATGTGAACAACTAGTCGACTCTCTGATAAGCAAATGTTTATCGGATGGTCGACATGCTAGTCGACTAGTTGCTTCCCCCCACTTGCTGCCTCTATCAGAAAGAGGCAGGAAGAGTGAGTGCTTCAAAGTGGCAGTGCCGTGTGCAGCCTAGGACCAGTGTGTAGGGGTCTCCACCACTGACCCCAGGCTCCATGTGGTACTGCTGCTTTGAAATGCCGCATGGAGCCTGATGCTGGGCTCCCTGAATCATTTCAAAGCAGCAGTGCCACATGGAGCTCGGAGTCAGCTGGGGACTCTGATTCTCCAGGTGACCCCAGGCTGCTGCTTTGAAATGTCCCGTGTTCCCCTTAGAGCTTTCGCCTTTGAAGTGTAGCAACAATGGGGCTGTTGCTGCATTTCAAAGGCGGAGGCACCCTTATCGACTAATTGAATCGTTTATGCAAATTGTATTGACTGTTCGATTAGCTGATTAATCTAAATTTAACATTCCTAAATGAGGAGAAGAACCTGGTGGGGAGGGATTCAGGAGCTGGGAGAATGTAACCAGAGCATGATTCAATAGGACAAAAGAAAGGGAAAGGAATGATTGGGGGGGATATGAGCTAACATGGTGGAGTGAAACGAGTAGAGGGAATTAAGGAGAGGGACAGGATTTGGGTGTGGATAGGCCAAGAGCTAGGCATAGTGGACAGGAGCAGAAGAGGACAAGGAGAGGCAGAGGAACAAGAGCAGAAGAGCCACTAATCATTGCAGCTCACTGGAATTAAACTCATTATTCTTAACATTTCTTTTGCTGTCTACAAAATAGGCATGAAAGCCACTGGTGAAATGTCTCATTTCTCTGTAGCAATCAGTTCTACATCAGAACATAGGCTTTTACAGCTATGAATTATTCTGTTATCTCCCATGGCAAAGGACTGCGTAAGCCTGACTTATTCAATGTATACAACAGACTGCTCAGGAGATGAATGTCAGTTTTGTAGTGAATTAGGCGGTGGTCTTTAGGACCTTTGCTTCATTTGTCGCAGAATTTGGAAGGTGTGTTGTGAATAAAGCAGGGGACTGCTGGACAATGGTCTTGTGTGAGGATGTTAAAGACTAGTTGACTATCCGATAAGCATTTGCTTATCGGATAGTAATGTCGACTAGTCAATTCCCTGCCCCCCTTTGTTGCCTCTATGAAATACAGGCAGCAAAGGGGAGAGAGGGGTACTTCAAAGCGGCAGCGCTGCACAGTGGTGCTGCCACTTTGAAAATGCCAAAGCAGCAGCTGCACAGCTGATCCTGGGATCAACTGTGTGGCAGGCTGCCCCTTTAAAACACCACCTCTGTGGAGATTCAAAGGGGCAGCCTTGGAACCTGGGTTCAGCTGGGGGCTCCCAGGGAAGTGATGCGTGGAACCCAGGGTCAGTTGGGGAGTCTCCTGCCGATCCTGGGTTCACAGGGAGACTGGGCTCCCCTCCTGCCCCTTTGAATCACATGGAGGCAGCGGTTTCAAAAGGATAATGGCCACACAGCTGATCAGCTGTGCGGCAGCTGCCCCTTTGAAACTGTGGCCTCCATGCAATTCAAAGAGGCAGGAGGGGAGCCCGGGCTCAGATGGGGACTCCCAGCTGACCCCGGGCTCCCCGTGGCATTTCTCCAGGACCAGCTGTGGAGTCCCCAGCTGACCTCGGGTTCTAGGGAAGTGCCATGTGGAACCTGAGGACTCCCCAGCTGATCCCGGGCTCCCCTGCCGCCACTCTGAATCATGCAGAGGCAGCAGTTTCAAAGGGCTGATCAGCTGTGCAGCCACTGCCCCTCTGAAACTGCCACCTCCGGGCGATTCAAAGGGGCAGGGGAGCCCATAGCATGGAGCCCGTTGAGTCCCCACTGAACCTGACCTCCATGGCTTTAAAATGCACAAGAGCCCCCGCTGGGGACTCTTGTACATTTCAAAGGAGGAATGTGGAAGTGCCTATCGACTAGTCAGTTAACCGCATTTTAACATCCTTAGTCTTATGGTTAAGGCAGTTGAATGCTTCACTAGTGTATTGGATTCTATCCCTTCATCAATCACAGAATTCCTGTGTGATTCCAGGCAAGTCACTAAACCCAACATTTTCACATTTGGCTTCTTACTGTGTGTGCCTCGTTTTCTTGATCCCCAATAATAGACACCTTGGGCCAAATTTGCAGAAGTGTGTAGAATTCATGATTACAAGTGATGTCAGTGAGAACACCAGTCTGAACATATACAGTGCCATAAAATACTAAGTACTTTCTCAAGTTGGGCATCCAAAATCAGACAATTAGATTTTTATCCTAGGTAACTCTCATAGTTCCCTCTAAGGTGTGTGCCTGCGTGGCCGTGCACAAAAAATTCTAGGCCTGTCCACCTCCTTTGCAGAGCCGTGCAGCAGCGCTTACCACTCACGTTCCTGCTGGAATATGAGTGATGGGTTCTTGCTTGGTGGATGCCACCCAGCTTGGCTAGCGGGGCCATGGGAGCTGGAGCACTCAGAGACATTGGTGGGCAGTTGGGGCAGCCTCACCACAGCCCCAATTCCGGTTCCAACTCCAGTGGCAGCCACGCAGCCCGGCTGGTGGGTGGCTACCCCGGTGTGCTCCAACTGGAGCTGGGTCTGGTGAGGTTGTCCCTGCTGGGGCAGCCTCACTGCGACCATGGTTCCAGCTCCAGCAGCCACATGGCCTGGCTGGCAGGGCCACATGGCGAGTGACTGCCCCAGCTGGAGCTGGGCACGGTAAGGCTTTGGTGGGCGGCTGGAGCCATGGCTGAGGTGAGGCTGTCCCTGCTGGGGCCACATGTGCCAGGACTGGAGCCGGGGCTGTGATTGCTTGTAAATAGGTAAGGATCTCCTCCCTCTTCTGTCTTGCTCAGTGTGGGGTTTTCTACCCCATTACAAATGTCTATGGCATGAAAAATATGTATTCAGTTATGTGCAAAGTTAGCACGAATCTGTAGAACAGAGCTGGGATTAATTTGTTTTCATAATATACACATCAGTTTTATAGACAAAACATTCAAAGGATTCCATTAAACTTCTTATTTTCCTAGAACATTAAATCACACTTATATCAGTAGATAAAATAATTTAAATATTCTGTGACTTTACCAGCGATCTTAAGTGCAGAATTGTGAATCTGATCCTCTTTTTCTTAACTTGCTCTTTTTTACAATTTGTATTTGATACACAAAGCATGGGGCATTGTTTAACCTGAATGTGTACACTTTTGGGTTCAATAACAGTGTAAAGAAAATAAGAAAGAGTTTCTTTGATAAGTACAGATTTAAACTATATAAGAATTTAAATGTTGAAATTAAGACCCTGATTCAGAGATGCACTTAATTGTATTCTTAAATTCAGTTGAAGTCAATGCAATTTAATCGTGTGTTTAATGCTAATCATGTACTTGGGTGTTTGGCTGTGTAGGGCTTTTGATTTCAGAAAAATATTTAATGATGTACTTAAAATTAATTTAAACAAAGTGTACATCTCAGTTTTAACAATTGCTTGTCCTGAAAAGAAAGTATTGCAAACCTGAATTGAGTTGCCAGATGTCTGGTTTTCGCCCGGACAGTCCATTATTTCTGGCCCCCCTGTCCGGTAAAAAAAACCAGAAAATACCGGACATGTTTCTCTTGGACAGAAGGCCGGTGGGGACATTCTTCCCCTGCCACATCTGGTGAGGGCAGGGGGAACGAGGAGTGCGGGGATATTTAAAGGCACAGTGACTTTTTTTTTTTTTTTTTTTGCTCAACAACTTTGGTTTTTTGCTCAAGTAATTTTTTCCCCCTGTCATGTTTGGGATTTTTTGTGAAAGTATCTGGCAACCCTAAACCTGAAAATAATAGCAATTCGTTCAAAGTTAAACTTCCTAAAGGATTCACAAAGGAGACACAATAATCTACAATATACTAAATCTGAAACAGAAATATTGTTTGTATTGTAACCATTTCAACAGCAGCCACATGTCTTACCACAATAGAGTGTTGTGAACTTCCTCTGAAGTCAATGTAGTTGGTGAGAGGTGAGAGCAGAATGTGAGAGAGGCCTTTGTGTAAGGTTGTTTAATGCTTCGATTAGTGGCTAGAGCTGGGAATTAAGGGCCAGATTCTTTGCTGGTAGAAGTTGAAATCAGTGGAGCTAATGTGATTCACATCTGCTGAGGATCTACAAGTCTGGAGAGGCAAAGAGAGACCAAACAAGTCTGATGCAGAGGAGCTGGGGCCAGGACCTCATGGTGGCTTCCCAGCTGCTCCTGGAGAGGGCTGTGTGGGTTAACTGGGTTAACATTACTACTACTACTACTGTAAACTGTATATGAATTGTATTCTTTATTTTGGGAAGTTGACAAAGAAAGAGGAGAAACTTGCATATCTAACTGAACTATTTTCGATTCTAGCTGTGATTCACTGGATAGTGCCTTTTCGGAGCTACAGTGGAGTATTAATTTTCTTTTTATTTGATTTTATATTAAATAAAGATTTAAAGTCATGCATCTTGTTAATTATCCCTTGTTTTAGTATTTTCTTCCATAACATTTTAAAAATATATAGATTTGAGATGTTTGTTAGTAATTGGTGTGTGCCATGATGGCACACATCCAGACAAGCACACATGATCTCAATAGTAGTGCACAAGACAAAACTCACTCTGCTCATGGCTCAAAAATCTTAGTGGGAACACTGGTCTCCGTCCCTTAGCTCACAGTGTCTAAAATGAGCATGATAGCATCAAGTCTTATAGGGACATTAATGTTTGTAAAGACCTAAGGTATTCTAGTGAAAGTACCACAGGAAAGCCTTAGGAAAATTAATAGTTCTTTGTTGTGGGCTGGCTTTAGATTAAGTGCAATACATAGTATATGGGTCGCACACTGAATTATAAGCCTAAAATTAAATATTGAATAGCTGCCCATTCAGGAAGCACTGTCTGTGTTAGTCATATATGACCCTAATTTGTCTAATTGTAGGCCAAGCATGGCTACTAAAGCCAATGGGAATAGGGGACTGTTATGAGCATACTGAGGCTCACTGGCAGGAGGCAACAAGCTTTCCAAGGTTTGTGATGTAAGGAAGCCAACATGAGCAGGTGAGGGGAATCCCCATTCACCAGGAATCCTTAAAAGGGTTCTGGGGGCCAGTGAGGTACTGAAGAAAGGCAGCTGTAGACTGAGAGTAAAAGGGGGGGGGGTAAGATCTCACCCCCCCCCACACACACACACCTCACTCCTGAACTTAGGCGTTCCTAGTTCACTTTACTGCTCACCACTATTCCTGCAGAATTTAGGAGGACAGTCCAAGTCCTATGTATAGTAGGAATCCGAGAGGATCCCTGATTCTGAGTATCTGGGGAGAGTCACTGGATTTCCTATCCCCATCTGGTGAAGATGATACTGGTTATCTGGTGACTTTGCAGCCAGCAGGCTCAGGTGGCATTCACTGCACACCTTCAGGAGACCTTCCAATCTTTGCACCTTCTTTAGCTCATAGGAATATTTGGCCTTCCTCCCACAAGCCTAATGTTTCTTTTAAAAAACCCAGAGCCTTTAAGGTGAATTGGAGATCACAGGCATATATATTTGGGTTAAGTGGATGTTACCTCAAGAATGCTAATCCACACACAAAAGCAAATGCAGTTAGGTTATGCTTTTTAAATTGTCATCCTAATTTGTTTAATTCAGCCTTGATAGTGATTAATTTGGAAAATTAAAAACTTATATTTCCTTATCTCTGTGTAGACCATACTAAATTTTCATTTTAATAGTGACCATACAAACGAGATTCACTTAATTATTCATTGGTTGTGCCACTTAACAACATTGTTTGTCATTAGTGGCACATACAAAATAACATTGCATACTCCTTGTTTGATAAACTGTATATTGAAGGTAGTTTTTACTCACTCCTCATGAAGGGTCTCATTCTGTCATATGCTCAGGGCACATAACATATGAAATGCATAGCACCTAATAGGCTCAGTCTCTATGGGGCTTGTGGCATCCAGTTTTCCAAATGTCACTAGACACAAAATGATGTGTCATGATGGGTATACAGACTTAGCAGGCCCAGATTATTAGATTACTCACATGAACAGAGCAAAGATTATTGTAGTAACAAAGCAACAGTAGAGATGTATCTAGAGATGAAACATAAATCCAGTGTTTAAGTAATGCATGCCTTTAACACTCCACATCCAAAAGAAACAATGAAGGTATGCTTTAGTCTCATGGGCAGAGTTTGAGAAATCCAACTTTAACTCTATTTTTCCTAGATTTCCAATTTAATATTCCAGAAAGGTAAGATGGCATCCAAACCTTAACTTTGCCTTACACTCTTTTCCATGTCTCTCAGGGGTGCTGGCTTGATTTAATCCCAAGACAGTCAAGAGAACAAAGTTATATAAAGTAAAATTTTCCTTTTACTTCAATGGAAAGTCACACCTGTGAGTTTCTTAATGTTTGCCTATATGGGGAAATTGATTAATATAGCTATAGTGCAATAACTTTTTCACTATAGCAAAGTAATTATTCTGCTGTAGCCAGGCTATTACAATGTCCCTGTGTGGGTATGCTGTTCTGGAATAAACATGATTGTACTCTGGAACAGAATGTCCATGCTGCAAAGTCACACCGGTATAGCTACCGTGGAATCCTTATTTTGCTATAGATGTGCTAGTAAGTTTCCCTGTGTAGACCAGATCCTTTTGCTAGCTGATGCTCTGGGAATCCATAAACACATGAATATAATCCTGTAAACAAAGATTGCAATACTATTAGCTATTCTGTAGATAACAAATATAGAACATGTTATGTATATGTTTTGCCATGTTTAGGTAAGTCAGAGACAAGTAACTGAAAAAAGTGAATGAGTGCATCTCTGTAATACACTGCTCTCTTGTACACTATGTAGCTCTAGAGTGGCATTATTATTGCATCAGCCTAATTGATTTAAACAATATATTTAATGTGTTAATCTGTTAAGATATGCACAGGTCTTTATGTTATAGATGTAGTAGGCACTGAAAGAATGAAGAATTTACATTGCACAGTCAGTTATGATACTAGGGTATTCTTTTGTATACTTTCTTCTGTTTTAAAAAAAAAGGGCAGCTGGGCTCAGGTTACCTTGTTTTGCTTTTTAGCAAAACCTCAGTTGCACTTTGCCTTTTTCAAGTGACAAAGAAAACTGTCTTTGATTCTGACTTCCTAACTTAGTAGTATGGAGTATTTTACACTTGCTAAATTACTATACACTCTGATAGTATCAAGCTAAAATAGTCTCCATTTTGGCTTTCATAGATCCCATGGCCTTTGTGATCATCTAGTTTGACCTCATGTACAGCATGGTCCTTAGAATTTCCCAAAATATGTCCTAGAGCATAGCTTTTAGAAAAAATCCAATCTTGTGTTAAAAATTGCCAGTGATAGAGAATCCACCATGGCCCTTGTAAATTGTTCCAATTGTTAGTTACTGTCACTATTTTTTTCTTTAAGTCTTATTTCCTGTCTGAATTTGTCTAATTTCATCTTCTGGCCATTGGATTGTATTATAACTTTTTTGAAATACATTGAAGAACCCACTATCAAATATTTGTTGTTCTTGTAGGTACTTACAGACTGTAATCAAGTCTCCCCTTTAACCTTCTCTTTGAGATAAATCGATTGAACTCCTTGAGTTTATCACTGTATGGCATATTTTCTAATCCTTTAATTTTCATGGCTCTCTGAACCCTCTCCAGTTTATCGGTGTCCTTTCTGAATTGTGGACACCAGAATTGGACACACAGTATTCCAGAAACAGTCTCACCAGTGTCATATGAGGCAAAATAACCTCTCTAATTCTGCTCAAGATTCCCCTGTTCATGCAGCCAAGGATTGCATTAATCCTTTTGGCCACAGTGTCTCATTGGGAACTCATGTTTATGTTGATTATACACCATGACACCCAGTTCCTTTTTATAGTCGCTGCTTCCCAAGATAGAATCCCCATCTTGTAAGTATGGCTTATGTTCTTTGTTCCTAGTTATATACATTTTACCAAGCGATTTAGATCACTTTGTATCAGTGACCTGTCCTCTTCATTATTTACCATCTCTAATTTCCATGTAATCTACACACTATAAGTGGTGATTTTGCTTTCTTTCAGGACACTGGTAAGTGTTAAATGGCAAAGGGCCAGGAACCAATCCCTGCAGGATCCCACAAGAAACACCTGCTTGATGATGATTTCCCATTTTGAAAATTCATTTTTGTGACCTACCAACTATCTTTTAGACCATATAATGTTAATGTTATGCCATTCTAGTTTCTTAATCAAAATGTTTCCTAGTACCAAGAGAATTCTAAGTACATGTCTTCAACAAACCTTTTATCAGCCAAATTTGTAGTATCATGGGGAAAAATCAAATTAGACAGGATCTATTTTCCATAAATCCATGTTGATTTGCATTGATTACTTTACCCTCCTTTAATTCTTTATTAATCTTGACCTAGATCAGTTGCTCCATTTTCTTGCCTGGGTTTAGTGGTAGGCTCACAGGTCTATAATTATCTGGGTAGTTCTGTTTACCTTTTTAAAATATTGGAATATTAGTTTTCTTCTAATCTTCTGGAACATCCCCAGTGTTCCAATATGTATTTAGGATCAATACTAATGGGCCAGTGAGCTCCTCAGCCAGCTCTTTTACAACTCTTGGATACAAGTTATATGGATCTGTTCATTTTAAAGCGTCCAGTTTCAGTAGCTGCTGTTTAACATCATTCTGAGATACTAGTGGAACAGAAAGAAAGTCACCATATTATATGGCTACCTATCTGTTTCTTTCTATACCCTAAACACCTCTATCTTTTCTTCATTACTACTGATAAATCTACCATTTTCATATAGTAATGGACCAATACTATTTTAAAGATTCTTGTTCCTAATATACTTTAAAAAAATCCATACTGTCTTTAACTCAGAGATATCTCCTTGTATCCCTTTGCAGACCTTACCAATATTCAATTATTTCTAGCTTCCGATTTATATTAACTGCTTTAAACATCTCCTTTTGTCCATTTTTTTTTAATAACTGCCTTCACTTTCACTCCAAACCAGGTGGTTTTTTTAACCAATATGAGGTCCTGTCTCAAATTGTGATTGTGGCTTTTGGAACATTTTATTAGGGTCTCTTAAATGATTCCCAATTATCATTCACTTTTCCCTGATCAAATTCTTCCTCCCACGTGACTTCGCTCAAATGTTTTAAATTTTGTGATGTTGATCCTTATAAATACCAAGCATATATATTTCTGACCTGGACTAGGGATGTTAAATGTTGGTTAATTGAATATTCAATTAACCTCATGAATTCTTATTGATTGCTTGAATATTCTATAGTCCCCAGGGGTGGAGCCAACAGACGGTGCACTCCGGCCCCACCTCATGGAGCCCCTGCCACTCTGCCCTGCTACCTCTAGATCAGAGGCAGCAGCTCAGGGTGCCAGGTGGGAGCTGGTCCACGAGGGGAGACAGTTTAAAAAACAGCTCTCTTTGCAGACCGGCTGCCTGTCACCCACACTGTTGCCTCTCATACAGAGGCAGGAATGTGGGGGGAGGGACTGAGCTCCTGGACCCAGTGTGAGCCAGAACTGAGCCAGCTGCCAGCCTGCCTGGCTCCTAATACACTTTAAATGCAGAGCTGCAGAGGGGGTACGTCCTGGACCCAGATCAAGCCAGGACTGAGCCGGGCTGCTGGCCAGTCTGCTAAAAAATGTATTGATGGCGGGGGAGGGAGAATGCATGTAGTCTATAGCATTAACCAACAAGCTTTTGCTTATTGGTTAATAGACTACACTATTACATCCCTAGTCAGAACTTTATTCAGTTGCACGCCAAAAATGTAATCAAGTCATGATCACTTGTATCCTAACTGCCATTCGTTTTTAGTTCTATGACCAACTCCTCTTTATATGTTAAGATGAGGTGTTATATAGAGTTCCCTCATGTTGGATGCATCACTTCTTGAGTTGGGAAACTGTCATCTATACTATTTAGAAATTCCAGAATATTTTAGTGCTGGCAGCATGAGAGGTCCAAAATATGTCACTCAGATTGGAAAAACTCATATTATGTTTTGCTGTCTGTAGAAGTCACCAACTAATACCCATCTTGTACTTGATCTGTTAGAATATTAATCTATAAACATTCAGGATCGTTTTCTTCCAAGTTATCAGTAATTCAGAAATAGGTAATGACATTTTCTATAAAGGGTGCCACTCCTGCTTTCCTTTTGCCCATTTTATCTTTCTTAAATAGGTTGTAACCATTGATTTTTAATATTTGAATCATGTTAGTCATCCTACCAGCTTTCAGTAATACCAGCTAGACTGAATGTATGCTAAAAAAATGAGGAATTTCTCTTGTTACCTAGGGTTCTAGTATTGGTGTGTAGGCAATTAAAGAATTTTTTTTTTTTGTTGGTCTCTTGGTTTCTTTAATTGTGTTCTCAATGTCTTGAGCCTATGTGAAATGAGTGCTTATATCTGACCTCTTTTTTTTACCCTCTTTAAATCTTGCCTTATTTCTAGGACTACATGAGGAATAACATTTAATTTTTAAAAATCTTGGCAATATAGACTCAAGCCCAGGCTTAACACTGTCCCAAGCTATGGGATGTCCATTTCCTGTGCACTTCATTCTCCCCCTTTTCCTACTTCCCTCTACTATCTTTATCGCCAGAAAGCCGCTTAAAACTGCATTACATGCAAGCTTCTTCCAGTCCTCCATTTTCTCATCTGATGTCTCCTGGAGGAAAATAGTGGTCTGTGAAATGCCTCGAGTACCTTCACAAGAAGGACTGCACAACTCTAACCGCATGTGATGCCTTCCCACCAAAACTAACATTTCCTCCGATGGCATCCTTTCCCACGTGGTCTCCACACTTTAGTAGCACTCTTTCACTTGTGTCTTGTCCTCTTTAGACGCATTTCCCAGCTTACAGTTGATGTCTTACATGTGGAAGGGTTTAGAGACTTTTTAATTCCTCAAGGAGTAGTGTTAACCCTGCCCCATAGAGTAGAATAGCCCACAACAGTACATACAACATGTATAGATAACACTGGTCTACAATTTTTTAGAAGTCGTCTGCTTCAGAGAGAAAATGTGCTATTTATTATGTATTTTGATGTGCTGAATTCAAATATGACAATTAAAACAACTGATTGGCTACTGTTTCCAAGATATTTAAGTTTTTACATTTTACGTCTATGTATATTGTGTAGATAGTAGAGTTTTAATCATAAATTGTAAACCTAGGTCTTTTCATGTGTTTATGGTTGCTTTACATGATAATATTTCACCTGTCCTGTTTATGTAACACTTTAAAAATCAGCAAAAGGGTTATATAAACAAAATTTATTATGAAACAAAAGGCAAAAAACTATTATGTACATAGTGTAGTCCTATTCAGTGTCTACTCGGCGCTTCTTGGCTTGTCTCTTGTATTCATTAAATGGAGCATCTCTTGTCACTGTCCAGCAATAGTCTGCAAGCATTGATGGGCTCCATTTGCCCTGATAGCGTTTCTCCATTGTTGCAATGTCCTGGTGAAATTGCTCGCCGTGCTCGTCGCTCACTGCTCCGCAGTTCGGTGGAAAAAAATCTAGATGAGAGTGCAAAAAATGTATCTTTAGTGACATGTTGCAACCAAGGCTTTTGTATGCCTTGAGGAGGTTTTCCACCAACAACCTGTAGTTGTCTGCCTTGTTGTTTCCGAGAAAATATATTGCCACTAACTGGAAGGCTTTCCATGCCGTCTTTTCCTTGCCACACAGTGCACGGTCAAATGCATCATCTTGAAGAAGTTCATGAATCTGAGGACTAACAAAGACACCTTCCTTTATCTTAGCTTCACTTAACCTTGGAAATTTTCCACGGAGGTACTTGAAAGCTGCTTGTGTTTTGTCCATGGCCTTGACAAAGTTCTTCATCAGACCCAGCTTGATGTGTAAGGGTGGGAACAAAATCTTCCTTGATTCAACAAGTGGTGGATGCTGAACACTTTTCCTCCCAGGCTCCAATGACTGTTGGAGTGGCCAATCTATCTTGATGTAGTGGCAATCTCTTGCACGACTATCCCATTCGCAGAGAAAACAGCAGTACTTTGTGTATCCAGTCTGCAGACCAAGCAAGAGAGCAACAACCTTCAAATCGCCACAAAGCTGCCACTGATGTTGGTCATAGTTTATGCACCTCAAAAGTTGTTTCATGTTGTCATAGGTTTCCTTCATATGGACTGCATGACCAACTGGAATTGATGGCAAAACATTGCCATTATGCAGCAAAACAGCTTTAAGACTCGTCTTCGATGAATCAATGAACAGTCTCCACTCATCTGGATCGTGAACGATGTTGAGGGCTGCCATCACACCATCGATGTTGTTACAGGCTACAAGATCACCTTCCATGAAGAAGAATGGGATAAGATCCTTTTGATGGTCACGGAACATGGAAACCCTAACATCACCTGCTAGGAGATTCCACTGCCGTAGTCTGGAGCCCAACAGCTCTGCCTTACTCTTGGGTAGTTCCAAATCCCTGACAAGATCATTCAGTTCACCTTGTGTTATGAGGTGTGGTTCAGAGGAGGAGGATGGGAGAAAATGTGGGTCCTGTGACATTGATGGTTCAGGACCAGAAGTTTCATCCTCTTCCTCTTCCTCGTCTGACTCAAGTGAGAATGTTTCTGGTGCATCAGGAACCGGCAGTCCTTCTCCGTGGGGTACTGGGCGTATAGCCGATGGAATGTTTGGATAATGCACAGTCCACTTTTTCTTCTTTGACACACCTTTCCCAACTGGAGGCACCATGCAGAAGTAACAATTGCTGGTATGATCTGTTGGCTCTCTCCAAATCATTGGCACTGCAAAAGGCATAGATTTCCTTTTCCTGTTCAACCACTGGCGAAGATTTGTTGCACAAGTGTTGCAGCATATGTGTGGGGCCTACCTCTTGTCCTGATCTCCAATTTTGCAGCCAAAATAAAGGTGATAGGCTTTCTTAACCATAGTGGTTATACTGTACTTTTGTGATGCAAAAGTCACTTCACCACAAACATAGCAGAAGTTATCTGCACTGTTCACACAAGTATGAGGCATCTCTGCTCACTTTGGCTAAACAGAAATGTGTCCCTTTGCAAAATCAAACACTGACAAATAAGAGAGCACGACACTGTATGATTTCTAGAGCTGATATAGGGCAATTTGTTCAGCAGAGTGATGTAAGCTTTGTTATGATTGCATCATCCATGACTTCTAGGAATAACATGATGCAATTTATATCATGTATGACGCAATACCAGCTTCAGATTGCATCATTCATTGTTTTGCCTAAAAAGCAAGTAATGTCCAAACCCAGTCATAGATTTATTCATAGATCCAGTCAAAGATGTATTTTAGTAATTTCTGGTTTAAATTGAGAGCCCTTCCCTTTATAACTCACTTATCCTCCGCCATTCCGAAGTCAAGGGTCATATATACTGACCCAATAGCATATCTTGAAAACTAGAGCCAATCAACAATTTTAAACATCATTTTCGTTCTCAGTGACCCAGAATTAGTAAAGTTTGACTACATTTATTTCAGAAGCATTTTGGCTGTAGAGCAGTGAATAACATAAAGCTAGTGTAATAGTCTCCAGATATACATGTGGTTGCAGTACTGAGGACACAGGTTCTCTTTCTACAAAGACAACACTGGGGAGTTGCAGAAAACAAGGTGTCCAGCTCTTGGGGAGGTGGGGCGTTGGTGTATAAAGGGTGAAAATACCATGAGCCACTGTGACCTCCTTATAGTTTATCCCAAGAATCAAACTGGCCCTTTGACGTATTCGTTGTACATAGACACAATGAAGTTCTAGTTCTAAATCCAACCATTTCCAATTCAATTTCCAAACTTAATTTTGGGGTTTGTCTTTTTTCTAATCATAAGGAAGGTGGGGTTTTTTTGTTTTTGTTTTTTTTTTTTTTAATTTAGCTTGAATGAAACATGGAGTCTTGAATAAGTGAATAGTTTTAAATCACAACAGTGTATTAAAGAATCACCACTTTGTAGCTGTTTCACTGACCTCTGTATGGCATTAACATGTTGACCATTCCCCTGAGATAAATTTATGTTCAGTAAAACTTACTCTTAGGTTAACTGCCTTTTTCAATAGTGTTTTCAGGAATCCTATTTTCTGCGTACATTTTCGTAAGTTCTGCACCCCGTTCTTTAAAACTAGCATTTAATATGTCAAACATGGCACTTAAAATTGAATTAATGTAAAGAAAGTTTATAAAACTGCTTTGTAAATACAACATACCAGGCTCTGTGCACATGGGATCAATAATTCCTAATATTACATTATGTATATCTTTCATATAGTAAATCATTTTTTCCACTAACAGTTGTTGAACTTATTTTGAGACAGTACTGTTAAGATAGATATTAACAAAATGATGAATAGGTCGTGGCTGTGTTTGATTTCATACGGAAGAGCTTCCTTTAAGATAGTACACAGTTGTGCCTATTTGCCATCACTAGATTTATTTTGGAATTTGCCTTGCATTGCCCCAGCATATGGGTGTTGATCTAGAGAGTAAAATACAAAGCTTCCATATATAATGAAGGAAAAGCTGTACAGTATTTGCTTTCTTTTGCTAGAACTACTAAAAAGAACAGCGGAGGTTTGAAGATGAGGGCAAGTCATCAATAAAGACTGAGCAGTTTATTCTTTTATATATATAAAATATATACTTTTTCACCCCCAAATAGAAATGGTAGAAAAAATTAATGGACATTTTATTCTGTTTTCTGGAAGATTTTTTTTTTCATTTCCAGCTGATAAGCTATTTGCCAATTTTTTTATTTCAGTCTGAATTTTTCCTTATTGATTCCTAGGTGTGTATGTGCTATCTTGTGCACCAATGAGCCTGGAATTCAATCTGCCGGAATAAGACAATGGCCTCTACATCCATTTGAAATAGAGGGGTGAGCAACGTCCTTGCAGCTGGTACTGTGCTAACTCCTTCTTTAACAGGCAGTGTGTAGATGGAGGCAAATGCCATTATATTTTTAATGAAAAATTAAGTCTGTTACTTGATATTTCTTCTGCCCAATACTGGTTAGCTTTTTATATATATTTTTTTTACTTTGCTGTGTGTGAAGGTTTTCTGTGGATGTAAGTTTTAGTAGAAAATCTTAAACCTGTTTTAGTATGTTTTAAATCTGAGATGGAAGTTAAATATGCAAGAATAGATTCTTCTTTGATTAGTGGATGGTCCACCAAAGGTGTGTCTGCATCTCTGTACCTAGGATCTGAAATTTTCAGTAGCAATGCCCAGTGGACTGCACATGAGCTTCCTCATACCCCTGTCTCACGCTGTGAGCAGCAGCTATATAGTTCCTTTTGAATCATCAGTTACTTCTTCTTCGAGTGCTTGCTCGTGTCCATTCCAATCTGGTGTGTGCGCGTCGCATGCATGGAGTTCCAGAGCCTTTTTCCCCTAGCAGTATCCGTAGGGCCAGCATGGGGAGCCCCCTGAAGTGGTGCCGGCATATCAGTGCATATATACCCCTGCTGGCCCCTCACCCCCTCAGTTCCTTCTTACCGCCTGTGACGGTAGCTGGAGCACTCTATAGACAATCAGTCTACCCCTAGCTTTGTGTAATTAGTTACGTTTCTGGTAGTTTTTAGTTTATAGTGTAAATAGTTTGGTTACAAGTTGGTTATAAGGGGGACTGTTATCCCCTACTCCTCTCCCCGGCCGGGGAGGGGATGCCAGGGCCCCACGACTTTAAACAGTGCGCATCTTGCCTTAAGCCTATGCCAGTTGGCGACCCCCATGACTCCTGCCTAAGGTGCTTGTGGGAGACACACTCCATGCAGATTTGTAAAATCTGTAGCGGGTTCAAGCCTAGGACCAGGAGAGAAAGAGACGCCAGACTGAAGAGGCTCCTCATGGAGTCTTCTCTGCAACCGCCGGCAGGTGACTTTTTCAGTGGTCCACAGGAACATTGTCCAAAGTCACACGGGTGGGCAGGCACCAAAAATCTGTTACTAAGAAATAAATTTCAAACCAAAATGTTTGTTGTCTGCTCTTTTTTATCATGTCTTAAAAAGGAAATGGTCCACAAAAATGTTTTGATTGGCCTGGTGGTCCGTGGACTGAAATGAGTTGAGAACCACTGCCTTAGAGGGAACACTGGTTACGTCCATTTTCTTGCCTTTATTCTCCTGGTTTAAATTTGTTTTTCTTCCTCTTCATTGCCCTTAAGTCAGGTTGGTGTTTCCATAAATTCTTAACTCCTATGAAGGTATCTCAACATGTGGTATGCCCTTATACACTGGGTTCCAAAAGGAGCTCTCCTGCCCCATAACCAGTGGGCACTGCTGTTGCATTTGTTGTTTGGGAGAAGTGCACATCCCATAAAAATGCACCCACTGTCTCAATTGAAGCTAAAGCTTTTAATGATGGAAAGTTTGCTGTGACCAGCCTCACTTCTGGCATTCCACCAGAGCAGTGATCACTGCCGCCTTGTACTCTCCACTATCCATGAAGAGAGAGACAACAGAGTAGGTGAGCTAGGAGCACTAATGTCAGACCCTCCGTATACAATATTTCATAAGGACAAAATGGTCCTCCATACTCACCCCAAATTTCTCCCAGAAGTACTTGCTTCATTCCACTGTAATGAACCCATATACTTACCCGTCTTCCTCCCTAAAGCTCACAAGAACCACAGTGAAAGAGTGCTACACACCCTCAACATCCACAGGGCAGTCACCGTCTACTTACAATGTACAGAGCCCTTCTGCAAATCTCCACGGCTTTGTGTCATCTACAGAGAGATCAGAAGGGTTACCCATATCCAAACAAAGACTGTCTAAATGGATCTTGGGCTGCATACATCTAGCTTACAACGTATTCCAAAAGGAGCCTCTGGCTACCATACAGGCTTACTCCACAAGAGCAATGGCAGCAACAGCAGCTTTCCTCAGGGGCATACCAACAGAAGAAATCTGCAAAGCTGCCACATGGGGTTCAACACACACCTTCACGTAGTACCATGCCATCCAGTCGTTTGCGGATATGTGTTTCGGCCGAACTATACTTGCAGTTACTGTGTCAAATTCACCGAAGTGTCCACCACCGAGCAGGAATACTGATTCAGAGTCACTGCAAAATGAAGCACCATTGGGACGCTCCTTGAAGAAGAAGGGATGGTTGCTGGGTACAGTAACTGGAGTTCTTCGAGATGGTTGTTCCCTTAGGTGCTCCACCACCCACCCTCCTCCCCTTTGCCTGAGCTCCAACTACATCTGGGTCAGAGAAGGAACTGAGGAGGCAGTTGGCTGTGTGTGCAGGATAGCCGTTTTGAAATGTTGCGTGCTGGCTTTCCGCATGCACAGCCAGCTGGAGGGGCACTGCAGTTAAAACTCTCCAACTAGAGGTGCAGTGGTGCTGGCACACCTCAAGGTGGAACACCCACGGGGACAACCATCTCAAAACTCCAGTTACTGTACCAGGTAAGTAACCTTCCCTACTCACCCGGAGACTTTGAGATATGTGTCCCTGTTGGTGCTCCACTGTCTGCCCTCCACCCTGTTGCTTTGGAGTTCAAACACAGACTCTGCAGTATAGAAGAACTGATTGCAGTTGTTGGACTGCACAGTGCTATATAGCTGTTAGTCATGGCATGAGTTTTGGTGACAGGCAGAGTGCATGTGTGGTCCAATGGGCACTGTTACTAAACATCTCCAATCCTAGGCATAGGGACACAGAGAGCACCTATAAGGACACAGCTCTCAAAGAAGCTTAGTCACTGCATAGGGTGAATAACATTTCTTAAAGTAGTGTCTCTATAGGTGCTCCTCTTAGGTGACTAGAGCAGTGCCGCCTCCTATGTGTTAGCTAGAAGTATGAGGCTGGACGTAGTTGCAAGGTTACTAAAACAGCTTTATGGATCACTTTTTTTTTCCCATCTGTAAAGTGGTGCTAATACTTTATTCTTTGAATGCAGTCCCTGTGGGTGCTCCACTTAAGGTGTCGGTGCATCTTGATGCCATTGATCGGATATTTTCAGTAGCAGAATCTATCTGGGCTGCGCATGTGCAGTAGTTGTCTCGGGGCACCATTGGCGCTTAATCTAATGCATGCATGACCTGACCCCTTGAGTTTATTCTCAGCCACTCTGGCCTGAGACAGAGCTCTGTGGCAGCGTCCCAACATCTCTCACATAGAGAAACATAATTAGAAACAGTTTCTTATCCTAGTTTGTTTGGTTAGTCTTAGTTACTAAACAAACAAACACAAACAAACAATAAATGCTTTCCTCAGAGCACAGTCCACTTAATCCCACTTAACAGTACCTGGTTCCCCAGGATTTAAAAGATGCAGCTCATGCCACAAAGCTATGCATATTTCAGATGGTGATTCTGCATTTATACCTCAGTGAGTTGCATGTTCCCCAGAAGTTCATTCACTACAGCCGCTTGAAAGCAAGGATCAGGCAACATCTAGACCGCTGCCTAAAGCTTATTTAGATGGAGAAATCTCTGTGACAGGCCTTTGATCCAAGGCAATAAATTCCTTCCACAAGGGCTCTCTGGCTACCTTCACCTCAACTAAGGATAATGTTCATTTCTCTAAAAGATTGAGGAAAAGAGCCCATGAAATCACTGCAGGGAGAGCCAAATAAGAAGAAACTGTGTTCTGCCAAGTCGCTTTCTTCAGTTCTGGCCACCCCACAGGTGAACACTTTTGAGGCACCAGGCACTTCCAGCAATGTGTACACTGAGACCTCTGAAAGGACAAGGAGTCAAGACACACATCTAAAGGTCTCCTTCTGCACAGCACTGACTACATTGGTGAGAGACATGGCACCAAGGTCCTCACTAGTGACGATGCCTCCATCACTTGTTCTAACAATGCCTTCAGCACCGACAACAGAGCGAAGACGACTCCATCCATACCAAGCAAGTCGGGCCACAAGTTGTTGGCACAGTCCACGATGCCATCTAAAACAACATCAGTACCGACTGTGCCAAAATCAATAACACCACACCAATTCTTACAATAAAAAGATATATCTCAGTCTCTTTTCAATAGTGCAGTCTCCGCTCTTCAGCATCAATGGCTGGCTCCCCTGAGCATACTGCACCAGGTTAATCATCCTTGCCTGCTGTCCCACCATTCTCAAATGATGATGGCTATCAAGAGGGAGAGCTTGCCTTCTCTTCGCACTACTCTTCACTCAGAGATTGCAGACCACTCTGGGGACCCATTAAATCAAAAGCCCCTTATGGACAAGACATGCAACCTTGGTATGGCCAACCATGGATCTGTCCATCTTTGTCCTTTCCCATGTATTGGCCAGTCTGGGACCCAAGGACATCATCCAGGGCTCATTACAACAGACTTTCAACCCCACCCGGAGGCAAAGTAAGTTCACCACCACAGTTGTCCATATTGGAAACCCTCAGAAACCTAGGAGGAAACTGAGGGTGAGAGAGAAGAGGGCACGGAGCAGGACATAACATCACTTGGGCATAACCTTTCTTTATTGTGACACAAAGCCATAATGCCCTCACCTTCCACCATGGCAGATGATATCAAACAGTTCAGAAGGGTAGCACGAAGTCAGAAGATCACATTTGAGGGTGTGCAGGACACGCAGCACAAACTCCTCCAGATTCCCCAGTGATTGTGCGACTTCTAAAATAATGCTGCCAATAAATGATACTATGGAACACGAGGAAACCATTTGGTAAACACCAGCCACTTCCCCCCTCCCCCCCCCATGTATGAGAGTGGAAATATTACATGCCCAACAAGGTTATTTACTTCCTTTTTTTCCTCATCTCTCTTCCCTGCCCAACTTCCTAGTAGTAGAGTCCTCAAAGCAATGCAGCAAACTATAGTACAGGTCTGCTCCACAGGACAAAAAGAGCAAGAGACACAACCTCTTTGGGTGAAAGGACTATTCTTTGGTTACCCTGCAATTCTGACTTGCAAATTACAGTGTGCTTCTTGCCAAATATGACTACAATAATTATGGCAAACTGAATGAATTAATTAATGATCTCCCAGAGGAGAGGCATGCGCAACTGAGGACTGCTGGCTACCAGAACAGCTGTGTCAGACATGGCAGCAAGAACAGCCAGAAGCATAGTATTGCACAGAGCACCATGGCCGCAATCCTCAGGATTTATGAAAGATCCCCGAGTAAAGAGGATGATCTCCCAATTCAACAGAGAAAAAAATTTTCTTTTCCAAAACCAATAAGATCCTTCGCTTGATGAAAAAATTCCCATGTGACATTCCATATTCTCAGGAGATTTTTATATATATTAACAGGCATTCCAATTCAGCAGAAACACCTAATTCCAGCATCAGAAGCAACAATATGATCCCCACAAGACACAGGCAAAGACCACACAGACATAAAGCATTTCAAATCAGCTTCTCAGCTTCACAATCTGTGTAGTTAAAGCCTTTGAAATTTGGTTGAGGGACCATCCTCATCAGATGGGCAAATACCTGCTACAAACCAGACCTTTGGCCACTGCTTATGTTCTTTTTAATATGTCTGGGTATCAATCATAATGGACAAATAGGGTTTAGAAATCCCTTTTTAACTTAGGTGGAAGGCATTATGGAAATCTCTAGTGATGTGATGTGCAGTGATTCCCAATCTTTTCAAGTATATGGACCCCTTTTCAATTTATTAAAATTTCACGGACTCCCATGGGGACTCTCTAATATACACTATTGCATGCCACAGCTCAGAGGAGAGTGGTTGCACATGACTGTAGCACCAGGGATGCTAGCTCCAGCTGATGTGGCACAGTTCCAACTTCAGCCCCAGCTATACAGCAGGGCCTCACAGCCCTGGCTGCAGCAAAGGGGGGGAAGGAGTGCACACACAGTCCCAGCCCTGGGGAAGGGGCTCACAGCCCTGGCTGCAGCCCTGGCCGAAGGCACACAGTCTCAACTTCTGCCCTGGCTTTATTCCGACAGGTGAAACTAAGGAAGTCATGGAGGTCCAATAAAGTCACAGTGACCTCATGACTAAGTCGTATCTTTAGTTATGATCTTCCTCTGTTCATGATATGAAAGCTCTTTAAAAAAATAAAAATGGAGAACATTCTTCAAACTATTAGAGATGTTTTCTCCATGGAAAATCTCCACTTTGGACTGTTATATAGAAAATAGAATGCGTCTGGAAAATAATAATTTGCCATCTTAATGGTCACATACTACAGGGATATGCAGGACTGTGGGAAAGATTTGGCAATAACTTAAACACTCCTGGTAACTAGGTACATACCAAGCAAAGTTGTAGGTTTCAGAGCCTTAAATTACCATAGCTTGTTGAACTTAAATGTTTTGTTTGTGAAGGTGATGGCTGCCTTAGAAGATGAATATAATTGCATTATCAATAAAATAACGGATTCACTTTGCTATTGCACACAGAAATCTTGATAACATTTTTGCATTGTGTAGAATCCATTTTAAAAATGTTATTTTTATAACTGACGTCTTTTACTTTTTTCTAGAATATGTATTCTCACTTGTGATGATTTGATATTATAAACCCTTCGTTAACCATGATGGCAACACAGACATTAAGTATAGACAACTATCAAGATGGACAACAAGTGAGAGCATTTTTTTCTCCTCTGTGTACTGCATTGCTCTTAACAAGTGAACCATGACTTTTTTGTTTTAGGTTAGACTCTTTACAGTGTATGGTTTCTGATGTAATGTGGCATCTTTGAGCACAGTGATCCCAGTGGTTCTTCAAACTGCATTCAAATTAACATTAGTCTGGGGGCAAATCATGCCACTAATCCACACTCTGAACACTTGTGCTACATGCCAGTGTGAGCAGAAGGAACAAGTCTTCCTGCCAGCACATGGAGCCAGTGTTGAACTATGAAAAGAAAAACTGACTTGTTGCTTCTCTTATAAAGAAGCTTACCTAACTAAACAGTCAGTATTCTTTTATTTCCAAAGAGGCAGTTCTCTGGATTGCTGTCCTCTCTTTGGAATACCTCCTGCTTTTATTTTGGAGGTTTGACCTATTAATTTTTTCCCCCACAAACCCTTTTCTTTGACAAGTTTAGCTACTTTAGAATACTTATGTGCCTTGGTAAAGAGCTGGTGGCAGTGGCTACTCCTGGAGGAATTCTGCACCAAAAACTTAAAAAATCAACACCATAAATTAAAAGTTCTGTGTACAATAGTTTAATATGTTGCAAAATTCTGCCTATTTTATTTATCAAAATAACACAATATAATCATGCCAGTTTCAGTTATTTTGGAAACTTATTCAAAATACCTGTCAGCAAGTATGTAATTTGAGTAATAATTTATTTAAATTACAGTACAAAAATCTGTTTTTCACCACCTCAGAAGCTGTGGAAAGGCTTAGGAAGGGTAATGGAGGAAATGAGTGAGAGGGAGGAAATGAGGGAGAGGAAAGTAATTGCTGGGAAGGGACTTGAGTGTGAACTTGGAGGGCTGTTAGGTATGGGTGGGAAAAGTCTTAAGCAGCTTTTTTGCTAGGGAGCCTCCCCCATGTAGACCCTTGCTGATCTCTAGCTTTTCTCATTCCATCAGGCACATCTGCCCCATCCCCATGTGTCCCTGCACCTCCACTCTCATTCAGCTCCCACCTAGTCTGTTCCCCCTGCTAGCCCTTCTGAGCTCTAGTCTCCATCCCGTACCAGCTCTACATGTCCCACACTATCTGACCTCTCCTCTCCTGTGCCTCCTGACCTACCCCCATAGGCAGGGCACTTTGAGGAACACGGCCTTTTTATTCCCTACCCAAAACTGTAGCTGCTTACCCAGGAGCTTCTGCTCTCTGTTCTGGCACCACAGTGACCCCCTGATGTGGGAAAGGTATAAATATAGCACTTCTTGGCAGAGTGTATTTTGTGCTAAGGAAGAAAATTCAGCACAGCACATGAATTCTGTCCATGCACAGAATTCCCACAGAAGCAAAGTGGCGGTTCTCTTTTTGGTTTGCTCCTTAGGAGCATTCTTGAACAAGGTAGTCTTCTGATTTTTGTGTATTTTGTCTTCTGTAATTAGCAGGAAACAACTGAAAGACTGTAGTCCCCAGTTTTAGATATACTTTTTTTTCCCAGTGACTCAAGGAGAAGATCCCTCCACTTACAGACTCTGTAAAAATATGGCCCAGCTGTTATCATTTCTAAGTATGAGGCTGTTTCCCTTTGCCCCTCATTCCTTTTTTAGCTAAAAAATTAGTCCATTGGTTATGTCTTTCTCCAAACATAGTGACTTCTAGATCAGCTAAACCTTCAGAGAGAACTTCTTGAGGGTCATGACGTTCTGCCATTTTCTCAAAATTTCCTGTTGAACAAGAAGAGTGCTCATGTCAGACAACAAAGTATATAGCCTACGCAAGATTTGCTCCAGGATAGCATCTTAAATTCCTCCTTCATTGCATGCAGAATTAGGTGCAGTTTTGTCTCTAGGTGATGTCAGAACAGGTTACTCTAATAATTATTTGGCTGACTCTTCTTTCAAAGAATTGCTACTGAAAGCAAGATGCTGACAACTCTTATAAGGGTGGATCCTTCTGTGTTTTGTTTTTTTTTTAATTTTCCTTCTGAGGTCTTGATCCAAGTCTAATGGTGGTGTTTAATGCAGTGTCTCTTTTCTGCTGAAGACACAAACTACTATGGTTCAAGCAGAAGAAAAATCTTCCTGTGTCACTGGTTCAGTGACCCCACGGAGGACTTGACTAATGCTCAAGTAGAAAGAAAAATGCAGTCTTTATTGATGGGAAGATTGGATTCCATGGTGGATAAATTCAAGTGGGAAGATCTTTGTCCCCCTTAAGCAAGCTCTTAGTCTAAAGATACCATGCTGTAGGTGAAGAACGATGGAGGTCCTATTTTAGAAAGCCATCAAAGTCTCAAAGGCATTCCCAGTCCATTGGTGCCATTCAGGATGTAGTATATGTGCAGCTAGAATTGCTGTAACAGTGTTCTTTGGGGACTACAATATACCCAATATGATCATGGAGTAACACACAACTACACAAAGATTACGGGACTCTGTATGCTGTTGTTAATGTTTAAATTATGACTCTTTAGATTTATCTTTTAAAGTGCTTTGCTGATTTCCTGGTTTGCATTTTTTTTCCCCTCTTAATATTGCAACCCTTACTTATGCCCCTTATTCTCACACAAACTTCAAAGTACCTGTTCACACTGATAGTATGTCTCTAATACACACTATTGCATGCCTTTTTAGTAGGACCCAACCAAATTTACTGTCTGTTTTGGTCATTTCACCATCATAGGATTTTTAAAATAGTAAATGTCATTATTTCAGCTCTTTAAATCTAAATTTCACAGTATTATAATTGTAAGGGTCCTGGCCCAAAAAAGAGTTAATCACGGGGGGGATTGCAAGGTTATTGTAGGGGAGGGTTGCAGTGTTGCTACTCTTACTTGTGGGCTGCTAATGGCAGCAGTACTACCTTCAGAGCTAGGTGGCTGGAGAATGGCAGCTGCTGGCCAGAAGCCCAGCTCTGAAGGCAGAGCTACCACTAGCAGTAGTGCAGAAATAAGGATTGCATGGGATGGTACTGCCATCCTTACTTCTGCGCTGCTGCCTGCAAGAGCTGAGCCTTCAGTCAGCAGTTGCCACTCTTTGTCCACTCAGTTCTGAAGGCAGCAGCACAGAAGTAAGGGTAGCATGGCATGGTATTGTCACCCTTACTTCTACATCCTTCAGGCAGGGCACTGCCTTCAAAACTGGGTACCTGGCCAACTGCTGCTCTGCAGCTACCCAGCTCTGAAGGCAGCAGAGTATGGGTATACTTTGACCCCCACCAAATAACTTTTCGACCCTCCTGCAAATCCCTTTTTGTAAGGACTCCCAATTTGAGAAACGCTGGTCTCCCCTGTGAAATCTGTATAGTACAGGTGAAAGCACACAAAAGATGGGTGGGGAGACCAGATTTCATGATTCATGATGTGTTTTTCATGGCTGTGAATTTGATAGGGCTCTACTGGTATCTTTCACTTAACTTAATTTTAATTTGTTTTCATTGTTCTTTTTTAAGCTAAGTTCTGCATGGATTTGAAGATGAGCTCATTTAGGGCAGGTCTACACTACGAGGCAATGTCAAAGTAAGGTACGCAACTCCAGCTACGTGAGTAGCGTAGTTGGAGTCAACGTATCTTAGGTCAGGTTGCCATGGGGTTTCTTCTGTAGGGGGTCAATGAGAGAGCTAAACCCGCTAAATCAATCTCCAGGGGATCAATCACCGCAATGCTGATCTTAAAATATTTTAATGGCAGTTACTTCGATGTTCCATTCTGCTGAAAAACTAGTAAATATTGTTGTTTTAGTACAATTACTTTTATTTTTGTGCTTTTTACATTGAATTCCTCTATTGTTGAATATCATCTGCATAGGTAAAAGTTTAGAGGTAAATTGTAAGGCGAAACTTCATTTCTGATTAGAGAAGGAACGCAATAAGTGCTATATTTCAATTTTGTATACCAAAGTGTAAATTTTAATGGATGAAGAAACTAGCTCCAGAGTCGCTATTTGCATCATTGTCTCTCTGGAAAGAGAGAAGGTAATCAATAGGAGGGTAAAGGTTTTTATTATGGTTTCACCACAAAGGCTGTTAATCCAAGCCTTTTCATAAACTTATTTTTAGAGCAATATATGGCAAACTTGTTCCAAAAATAGCTGCTTGTGAGGGACAAAATGCTTTAGCATTTTACTAATATCAATCATTCCTATTTTAAAGCTGAGAGCTGAAACTTGAAATGACCTTTTCGCTATCCAGCAAAAAGTGTCATGGATTAAATGAGTTTCTTGTTACTGCTTATGCTTTTTGTATAATTGCCAAATCATGCCAACCTTCTGGCAATTTACTAGCTTTTTGCATTGCTATTTACTTAGAAAACAGTGTTCTTCCTAACAAATCTTTGTGCTTCGTGACGTAAAGTAATTTATCCTCCTTTTTCTACAGATGCAAGTAGTAACTGAGTTAAAAACTGAACAAGATCCAAACTGCTCTGAAACTGATGCAGAAGGAGTGAGTCCTGCCCCTATAGAATCTCAGACACCAATGGATGCAGACAAGCAGGCCATTTACAGGTAGTATTAGGAACTTTGGCTGTGTCTTTGAAGAGTAAAAACTATAGTTTGGGGCATGTTTTTGCTTTCTTTCCTTTCATCTAAGCAGATTAAAACCAGATGAGTGGTTGTTTGCAAATAAACGATGAGTAAGTTCAAACAAAATAGTTTTTTGGATTCTTAACTTAAGACAAAAAAATTCTCTAAATTTAGGATTCTGCTGCATGATCTTGAAGACTATTATGAAGTGCACATATGTCAGTTATTAAAAAGAGATATTGCTATAGGTGTAATGGACAGCAAGCATCAAGGTTTAAATTAGCTATGTTTTGTTTAGATTATTGACAGATGTAATTTTAACTCCTACTGTTCTTTTATCTTTTGTGTAGTAGCGTTAACATCAATAGTATCTGAGACCTTTTTCTTATTTTAGTTTAGGTTTTAGTTTAGGTTAAAAATATATAAATAAAAATGTGCCTCTTCTCACCACTCTGTAGTACAAAAATACTTATCTTAGCACTTTTCATTTGAAGATATTAGTATGTCTAAACTGCAAAGTGATGATGTAACTGTAGCATGGTTAGGCATAACTGCAGTTAGCTTTAATCTAATGAGTGTGGATAACAATAGCAGTATACAAAACATAGTGACAAGGACTTTAGTATGGGATAAAAACCAGCGTGCAAGATGGGTTACTGGGCCATTCTGAAATCTATGTTGCTATGTGTACACTGCTATTGTGACCTGTGCTAGCTAAATTAAAATTAGCAAAGATATGCCTACCCATACTACAATCACACTTTTACATTGCAGTATAGACATACCAAAAATGCTTTACAAAGGCACTGTTATTGACAGTTTGCACATAGGGAAAATTGATACTTAAGAATGGTAAGTGACTTGGCCAACATAGTGAGACTTTCATAATACAGGCTGTTCTTAATTGTACCAAACTCAAAGGTGATTTTGTAATACTCAAATGAGGAACATAGTGGAGACCAGATGGATGCTCTCAGGCTTTTTTCTGCATGTGTAATTTAAAACTTGTTTCCTCCTGTTTGTCAGTGCTAATCCACCATACATTGTACTAATACCCCACCTTCTACTAAATTACAATTAATAAAATGGCATTCCATAGCTTCATAAATGTAATAATGATTACTTCTTATTAATGTCCAATTAAAATAGTCATGCTTTCTCAGATAGCATTAGTTGTGTCAAAATCTTATATAGTTTTACTCGTTCTTTTAATAACTCACATGTACTTTTGGCTAATATTGTCATATGTGTTGTGTATAATCTGTTCATAAAAGACCCAGAATTGTTTTTCTGGGTGAATGATGGCCAGGTTTTTTGTATACATTAGACTGGATAGTTAACATCGTAAAATAGAAAATATAAAGTTAAAAAAATGATGTGATTTTATTTATTCCTAGGCACCCACTGTTTCCATTGTTAGCACTATTGTTTGAAAAATGTGAACAATCTACACAGGGTTCAGAAGGCACTACCTCTGCTAGTTTTGATGTTGATATTGAAAATTTTGTAAGAAAGCAGGAGAAGGAAGGAAAACCCTTTTTTTGTGAAGATCCAGAAACTGATAATTTAGTAAGTATAATGCTTTTTTAATGAAAAAATAACACTTCTCCCTCTTATTTCCAATTACGTCTCTCAAGTATTGCTCCTAGTAGAGGACCAAATCTTTTATACTTACAAAAACACATTGTTAAAATTGCAAATACTGAATTCTGAAACTAAGGTCAGAAAAAGTCTGTAAACAGTTTTTAAAGTTATTATCTTTTTTTTCCCTTCTCTACAAACATCCTTCATTTTGATCACTTGCCTCACATCTTCCAATAGTTATTTCCAATATATGCTCCTCAAACAGCTAAATTGACATATTTAGAGATGAGTTAAGACATATACCCTCTACAATCCAATTGACTGTACAGAATAATTTCTCAGAAGGCAATTAGAAAGGGTATGTAGAACAGTAGAAGCAATAATTATCTAGTCATATTTTTCTGTTGTGTGTTCTTTGCCTTGATGAATCCTACACTGTGTGAGGGAGTAAAGGTTAGAAACTTTGCTCACTAACTTGTATATATAAAAATAAGTCTGAGGCATGGTATACAATAGTAATATAAACAAATATTTGTTTTAAAACTAGGGGGCTATGCCCCCTGCTCGCTACACTTGCCAGCCCTCTGTCCTGGGGTAGGCAAGCTCAGCTCTTCCTTCCCCTTTCTTCCAGCTGCCAGGGGCCACGCCAGCCCCAGCCTCTTGCTCCCTTTGTTGATCAAGTTAGAAATATGGAGTATAAACCTGTGGTGTTCATATATTCATGTTAAGTGAGGGCCGTTAATGGCACTTAGGAGCTATAATGGCCCATTAGTACACTGACCATCCGTCCCGGAAAATCCAGGATAGTCCCAATTTTTAATCTTTTTGTCCCAGTGTCCCCGTGAAGCACTGAAATGTTCCAAAAAGTCCCGAGACTCCAAACGCAGCTGTTCGTTGTTTCTCCTCCCCCTCTCTCGCTGGGGGAATAGGAATCAGGAACACTTCCTGATCAATCAGAGCAGCAGGAGGCAGTGCCTGTTGGGAGCATGGGAAAGCAAGTGATTTGCGGGGGGGCACAGGGAAGTGGCGTGGGACTCAGCATGGGGGGGGGGGGGAGGCGCCAGAACCAGGCACAGGGCTCAGCTGGGCTGCGAGATGCTAGGAATCTGGGCACGGGGCTTAGCTGGGCTGCAAGGAGGGAGGGGACGGGCGCGGCACAGGGAACTGGTGCAGGGCTCAGGTGGGCTGCAGGGGATAGGGAGATGCCGGGAACCTGGGTGCGGGGCTCAGCTGGGCTGTGGGGGCTGGGGGTGGTGCAGAAAACCGACGCAAGGCTCAGTTGGGCTGCGAGGGTGGGCACAGGGAACCGGTGGCATAGCTGGGCTGCGGGGGACAGGGGATGCCAGGAAGCCCAGTGCAGGGGGGCAGCAGCGGGGGCCTGAAATGACCTCCCCTGGTCCAGAAAAATCCCTCATCTGGGACCAGTCAGGTCCCAAGGATGCTGGATGAGGGAGGTCCAACCCCTACCCCAAGTCTCCTCCTGCACCCTCCCTCCTGGCCAGACACCCTACCCCCACCGTGCTCCTGCATCCACCGTTGCTCCTGCACCCTCCCTCCTTGGCCACACACTGCACTCTCCCTTGTTCCTGCTCCCTCCCTCTTGCCAGACACCCTACTCCCAGCCTACTTCTGCATCCTATCTCCCACTTAGACCTCGCAACCTCTCCCCCTTCTGCACCCCATCTCCCTCTGATATGCTGCACCCCATCCCTATCCTACTCACTGGCAGCCCTGTCCCATATACTGAATCCCTCATTTTTGGCCCCACCTCCGAAACTAAGGGAATACATAAAATTCACAAGAAAAGCAAATCTAGCCATTAGAGATGTAAATTCCCATTCATCAGTTAACCGGTTAATGTTAGGTCACACTGGGGCTGCCGCTGGCTCCCAGCCCCCTCTGGAGCAGCCCCTGTCCAGAGCAAGCTGGACTCCCCACAGAGAGAGGCTGCTCCGGACACTGGCGCAGTCCGTGCCTGTGGGGCCCCTGGGTTCTTCACAGACAGGGGCTGCTCTGGACAAGAGCAGCCCCTATCTGCAGCGGGCCCTCTGTGGGGGTGGAACAGCCCTCTGCCCACAGCAGGTGGGGAGCTGTTCCAGCCCCTTCTGATTACCAGTTAATTGGAACCGGTAATCATCATCTATTAAGAGGACTAAGGAAACTGTCCTATGAAATTGTGGGATAGTTCTGGATGATTTCCAGGCCCTGAGTCAAATGAGGTTGCATCTACACTGCAAAGTAATACGTCTCGGATCCTGGATCTCATCTTGAATTGAGTTTGTACTCCTAGTGCTGCAGTGTCCTGAGACCCTAGGTCTGGGGCCTAGGGTAATGCAATTGCAGAATAATTGTAAGGGGTGGGAGCTCCTATAGTGCACAAACCCATCCCTGTTGGTAGAGGACGATGGGAGGAGTTCTTAGGGGTCACTTGACACCCTTCACTCTAGGTCACGTGTCCATCTTTACCCTGAAAATACTACCTCTGGGGTGGACTTCCTGTGACAGGTGGGTGGGGCCTAAGGGGTCAAGGGCATTACTAGCGGTTCAGGGAGCGTGGCTAATGTTCCTATTTTTGGTTCAGAAAATATGGTCACCGTACCCATTAGCAAAGAGACAGTGAGGCTTAGCCTTCCTGTGGTAGTCTCATGGGTCAGCCTGTAATGTATGGTAATAGGAGTCTTGCAGAGACATGTGACCATGTCACCTGATACAGGAATCCACCTTAAACTGTATATTTTTCCATAAGAAGGTGGGCAGGGGGTCAAATTGAAACGATGGACTCCCGCCTCATGCAAATTCTATTTAAGTGTAAGGAAAGAGGTTATCCTGGTCATCCGTTCTCCCTGGCTACTCCATCCAAGATGACTGTGGAAAACATCTAAAACTGAACTGGAAGAAGGATTGGGCCCAGATTGGAACACTTTCTATTCTGTGAAAGAAACTTATTAGAACAAGTTTGAGGGTGAGATATTGCATATAACTAGTCTCATTAATGTATTAAGCTTAGCTTGCATGTTCTGTTTTGTTTAGTAATCTAGTTTGTTCAGTCTGCTATAACCACTTAAATCCTATCTTTCTTATATTTGATACTTAACTCACACTTTTGTTTGTTTGTTTGTTAATAAACCCAGTGTAAATAATTGCTACCTGGGGAGAAGTAGTTGTGCATATCTCTTTTTACCTGAGAGAGAGGGTGAACAACGTGAACTTACTTGTTCTTCATAAAACTTTATACAGAATAATATGGATTTATCTAGAGTTCAGGTCCCACTGAGGCTGTACATTTGGGTACTGAGGCAAGTTCCTTTGGATCAGCCTTCCCAGAGCTGAGTTGGTCTATATTATACTGCAGAGGGCTGTGACCCCTCTCTCTGTGTCACTGCTGGAGGAGACCTGAGGGCCTGGCTCAGCAAAACAGAATTGAGAGGCATCCATGGGGGTACAAAGGTAGGCTCAGTAGTAATTCAGCACATCAAGTGACTATCCCAAGGGAGTCCCATCGTTGACCCTATCACAATGAGTACTTGCAATAGAGGATCAGAGATTCCGTACCTCTGAAGTCCCAGTTGCTCAGAAGAAGCCAACTTAAAGAGCATTCCAACCTCTGTGGAAAGAGCTCACAGTCTGATCCAAAAAGGACCATGTGGACCTTTTGGCATGCTTCACACACAAAATGTTTGACTACCTTGTTTTTATGTTAGTATGAGATACCTTTTCTCTGTATTCTATCTACAATCAGTGAGTCCTGTTTACTGGACTTGAATTAATGGAGAAGTTAAAGACCTGCTTCTCCATAAATTCAACCTCAAATCTTAGTACATCTTGCATTGCTACTTTTTTGCAGGGCTATGACTTCAATGTTTTTAAAGATCTGTGGATCAAAAGAATGTTGGCTTGGGATCTGTGGCATCCACACAGAGTTCCAGACATATTTGTGTAAGGTATTGTTGCTTGAAGTCAGCCTCATTGAACCTGTTAACATCAGGCAAAAAAGATTACTGTATTGCTTTTTGTTCACTATATTTTACTTTGTTTTTTGCACTCTATTACAGAATGTTTATACTCTTCGTATGTTGTTCCAAGTTTTGGAATTTTAAAGACACAACCTTGGAACTTTAAAGACTCAGAGTAGCCATCTTTTGTGTATCTTTGCAGAAAAGATAGTTTCCTATAATTAGTTTTCTAAAAGTGTGTGCATAAGTATATTTTATAGATTAAAAGACTGGAAACAAAGATTAATGATAAATGGTGAATTGGGAAAGGTGTCTGATGCCCACAGAGGTTGGTGTTAACATTTTTAGCAATCTTGAAGAGTCAGTAAACATATTTATGAATTTAGCTAAGTTGGGGAAACAAGTCAGGGTGGAAGTATGTTGTAGTAGAAAGGGAGCAAGAAAGATTAAAAACAAACACTTAATAATTTGAGGGAAGGGAAAGATAGCTTCTCCATGTAGGAACTAATGATACGGCCAAGAATAACCTTGAGCGGGTCACAGCAGATAATGTAGCACTGGGAAGAAGGATCAAGGAATTTGAAGCGCAAGTGGTGTTCTCATCCACCCTTCCGGTTGAAGGAAAAGGTCCAGGTAGGGATCGTCGAATTGAGGAAGTAAATGCGTGGTTCCACAGGTGGTGTCGGAGAGAGGGCTTTGGTTTCTTCAACCGTGGGACTCTGTTAGGCACAAGGATTGTTAGGAAGAGATGGGATCCACCTAACCAAGAGAGGAAAGAGCATCTTTGCGGGCAGGCTTGCAAACCTAGTGAGGAGGGCTTTAAACTAGGTTCGTTGGGAGATGGTGACCAAAGCCCTGAGGTAAGTGAGGAAGTCGGATACCGGGAAGAGTCACAAGGAGGAACAAGCATCAAAGGAGGATCCCTGATTTGGATGGAGAAGGAAGGGCGATCAACTGGTTATCTAAGGTGTTTGTACACCAATGAGAGAAGCCTGGGAAACAAACAGGAAGAATTAGAAGCCCTGGCCCAGTTAAAGAACTATGATTTCATTGGAATAATGGAGACTTGGTGGGATGACTCGCATGACTGGAGCACTGTCATGGAAGGGTATAAACTGTTCAGGAAGAACAGGCGGGGGAGAAAAGGAGAAGGAGTTCCATTGTATGTAAGAGAGCAGTATGATTGCTCGGAGCTCCAGTACTGTTGAGAGTCTATGGGTTAAATTTAGAGGTGAAAGCAACAGGGGTGATGATGTGGTTGGTGTCTGCTATAGACCACCAGATCAGGTGGATGAGGTAGACGAAGCTTTCTTTGAACAACTGAGAGAAGCTTCCAGATCGCAGGCCCCGGTTCTCATGGGCGACTGTAATCACCCTGACATCTGTTGGGAGACCAATACAGCAGTACACAGACAATCCAGGAAGTTTTTGGAGAATGTTGGGGATAACTTCTTGGTACAAGTGCTGAAGAAACCAACCAGGGGCCATGCGCAGTTTGACCTGCTGCTCACAAACAGGGAGGAACTAGTAGGGGAAGTAGAGGTGGGTGACAACCTGGGAAGCAGTGATCATGAGAGGGTAGATTTCAGGATCCTGACCAAAGGAAGAAAGGAGAGTAGCAAAATACACACCCTGGACTTCAGAAAAGAAGACTTTGACTCCCTCAGAGAACTGATGGGCAGGATCCCCTGGGATGCTTCCATGAAGGGGAAAGGAGTCCAGGAGAACTGGCAGTATTTTAAAGAAGCCTTATTAAAGGCACGGGAAGAAACCATCCCGATGTGCAGCAAGAAAAGCAAATATGGTAGGCAACCAGATTGGCTTACCGGGGACATCCATGGTGAGCTGAAACACAAAAAGGAAGCTTACAAAAAGTGGAAACTTGGCCTGATGACTAGGGAGGAGTATATTGTTCAAGAATGCAGGGGAGTTATCAGGAAGGCGAAAGCACAATTGGAATTGCAGCTGGCAAGGGATGTGACGGGTAACAAGAAAGGTTTCTACAGGCATGTTAGCAATAAAAGGGTGATTAGAGAGTGTGTGGGGCTCTTACTGGTTGAGGGAGGTAATCTAGTGACAGATGATGTGGAAAAGCTGAAGTGCTCAATGCTTTCTTTGCCTCTGTCTTCATGGACAAGGTCAGCTCCCAGATAAATGCACTAGGCAACGCAGTATGGGAAGGAGGTGGACAGCCCTTGGTGGGGAAGGAACAAGTTAGGAACTATTTATAAAAGCTAAACATACACAAATCCATGGGCCCAGATTTAATGCATCCGAGGGTACTGAGGGAGTTGGCAAATGTCATTGCGGAGCCTTTGGCCATTATCTTTGAAAACTCGTGGAGATCGGGAGAGATCCCAGATGACTGGAAAAAGGCAAATGTAGTGCCCATCTTTAAAAAAGGGAAGAAGGACAATCCAGGGAACTACAGACCAGTTAGCCTTACCTTAGTCCCTGGAAAAATCATGGAGGGGAGCCTTAAGGAATCCATTTTGAAGCACTTGGAAGAGGGGAAAGTGATCAGGAATAGTCACCATGGATTCACGAAGGGCAAGTCGTGCCTGACCAATCTGATTAGCTTCTATGATGAGGTAACTGCCTCTGTGGATATGGGAAAGTCAGTGGATGTGATATACCTTGACTTTAGCAAAGCTTTTGATACAGTCTCCCACAATATTCTTGCCAGCAAGTTAAGGGAGTATGGATTGGATAAATGAACTGTAAGATGCATAGAAAGCTGGCTAGCCCAATGGGTAGTGTTCAATGGCTGTGTCAGGTTGGCAGTCGGTTTCTAGTGGAGTGCCCCAAGGATCAGTTCTTGGACTGGTTTTGTTCAACATCTTTATTAATGACCTGGATGAGGGGATGGATTGCACCCTCGGCAAGTTTGCAGATGACACTAAGCTAGGGGGAGAGGTAGATACACTGGAAGGTAGAGATAGGACCCAGAGTGACCTGGACAGATTAGAGAATTGGGCCAAAAGCAATCTGATGAGGTTCAACAAGGACAAGTGCGGAGTCCTGCACTTGGGAAGGAAGAATTCAAAGCATTGTTACAGGCTGGGGATTGAATGGCTAAGTAGCAGATCAGCAGAAAAGGACCTGGGCATTACAGTGGATGAGAAGCTGGATATGAGTCAACAGTGTGCCCTTGTAGCCAAGAAAGCTAATGGCATATTGGGGTGCATTAGGAGGAGCATTGCCAGCAGATCCAGAAAAGTGATTATTCCCCTTTATTCCGCTCTGGTGAGGCCACATCTGGAATATTGTGTCGAGTTCTGGGCCCTCCTCCCGCCCCCAACTATAGAAAGGATGTGGACGCATTGGAGTCGGTCCAGCAGAGGGCGACCAAAATGATTAGGGGGCTGTAGCGCATGACTTATGAGGAGAGACTGAGGGATTTGGGTTTGTTTAATCTGCAGAAGAGAAGAGTGGGGGGGGGGGGAGGATTTGATAGCAGCCTTCAACTTCCTGAAGAGAGGTTCCAAAGAGGATGGAGAAAGGCTGTTCACAGTAGTGATGGATGGCAGAACAAGGAGCAATGGTCTCAAGTTACAGTGGGGGAGGTCTAGGTTGGATATTACGAAAAACTATTTCACTAAGAGGGTGGTGAAGCACTGGAATGGGTTACCTAGGGAGGTGGTGGAATCTCCATCCCTAGAGGTGTTTAAGTCTCAGCTTGACAAAGCCCTGGCTGGGTTGATTTAGTTGGGATTGGTCCTGCCTTGGGCAGGAGGCTGGACTTTATGACCTCGTGAGGTCTTTTCCAGCTCTATGATTCTAACGTGCTTAGGGAAAACTTAAATTCCTGGGTTTTTGGGTTACACAGATGGGAGAAACCTGAATGTTTTGGAAGTGACAGAGATAATACTGAGGTGATAGAGTGACAGAGAGGTTTAGCCATGAGTATGCATGGCTGCCAAAACCCAAAATTTTGGCTACATATGCGAAGACATGATGTCATGAAGCAGGAAAATAATAGTTCCTCTCCATATGGCACTTGTGTGGCTGTGGTTGAAATACTGCATTTCTTTCTGGGTACAAGACCAGAAAGATATTAGTAATTCAGAAAGTTTCTGATGACCCTATCACAGTACTGGATGTAGTGATGTATGAGGAAACATTGAAAATTCTTGATATAAAGTTAAATTTAGTGACTTGTAGGGAAAGGAAGACAATGTGATATACTGAAATGGTTACACTAGGCTTACTTGAAGATTATATACATTTGAGGTGCAGAGACAAGCTCATAGTGGAGGGCAATTCCATAACTAGAGTTAATGAAAGGGAGATAGTTGAAGATACTTCCATCGTCAAGTAGAAAGTTTGTCTTGGTGACTTCTAATTGGATAGCATTAAGCTGAAAGGCCTAGTTTGTGTTCAAGGAAAATGGAGACGCAGTTAAGGAGTTAATGAATTATAAGGCCTTTCAGTGGCACTCCTCTGTAGTCGGAGTACCCCAGAGATGTTAATACATTTTGCCCCTCAACTCTTATGCAAGGTGGAGAGATCTTACTATCCACATTTTTGCAGGTGGGGACCTGAAGCACAGAAATTCAATGGTTTTCCAAGGTCACAACTAGGAAGAGAATTCAGAACTCCTGAGACCCAGTCTAGTGTTTCCGTCATGAGATCTTTGTATCTCTCTAACAGAGGGGCATAGTTTGGTGTAATTTATGTAAGAAAAGGTTATTGGCATTGTGAAATAATTTGCCCAAACAGAAAGAAGAAGAAATGTATACCCTATAATGCAGCCGTGGGGATCCTTTTTTGGATCAGAGGCCACTGACTCTCAGAAAAATCCCACCCTCGCTGACCTGAGTGAGGCAAAAAAAACTGTCTCAGATGTGGCTCAGAAATGAGATGGGGGGAGGAGGGGAAAGAGACCCACTTACCTCACTCCATTAGTGCTCCAGCCCCATAGGGAGGGAACTGGGATCGGGGGCGGGGGGCAAAAATGAGGGCTTCAGTGTGCAGAAGTGGGCTGCCTGGGAGTGGGCTGGGAGTGCAAGGTCTGGGTGGGGGGGCAGGAGCATGGTGGGGGTGTGGAGTCTGGGTAGGGGGAAAGGGATTTGGATGCCTACCTGACGGCTCTGCGCCCCAACACTTGCAGGCACTGCCCCCACCTGATGCCATGATTCCTGGCCAATGGGAACACCAGGGGTGGACCCTTTAAGCGAGTGCAGAGACAGAGCTTCCTTGTACTGCTGTTCCCCCATCCCTCCCACCAGTGGGGGAAGGAGGAAAGGCAGTATGCAGAGTCACTTTCTCTCCCCTGCCAGGCAGAGCCCACAGGTCTGCTGCTACCTGCAGCTTGCCTTGATCCGGCCCATGAGGCTTGAGGCTTCCCCTTCCTGAAACAGAGAGCCGGCGCTGGTGCTTCAGACACACAACAAGTCTGAGCTGTAGGTTCCTCATCCCTGCTGGTTCTCTGGCCAAATCCTGTAGCAGAGTGGCTGTTGCCACCATAGACAAAAATGATAGACAGAATGTGGAAGAGAGAAAATAAACCAGGTCTTTCCACAGGCTCTTTGAAAGCTGCAAACAGCTGGGACACTTGTTCATTTTAACTGGAATGTTAATGACCTAGTGGAGCCTTGGGACATGGTCATACCACTATAGCATAAGCATTGGTAATAATTGCTTCGTTAATGGCTATAATGCTATATTATCACCATCATATGAAAAGTGTAGCAGAGCCAATGGAAAACACTGCAGGTTTGCTAATATTCTGTAAGACCCGCCACTTTACTGCCACCATTTTAAATTCCTCTTGAAAAGGAAAGAGCCCCACGATAGACATTTCACATCTTCAAATTGTTTTCAATTCACGTATCTTGTTTGAATATGAGGTTTTTTTGTCAAGGGGGGGAAGCACATTTTAATGACTTTAAATAACCATAAAGATTTCTTTCTGAAAGATTGTAGCCATTATTTCAGATTGTCATGTTTGATGTCATGAGACATGCGGCACATGATCTTGTAGATCTGTCACTTGCTAACATGACAGCACCATAAGCAGAATTCCCTAAGCAGACCTGTGTTCTTAGAGTCCAAGTCTGTGATCCTAATATATTGACTGGCAGGAATTCTCATAGTCTTGGAATTGTGAGGCAGCTCTTTTCTTCCTTCGCTTCTGCCAGTTTATTAGCCTGTAGTACCTCTGTCAGTTCTTTTGTGACTGACAGCAACAGAGTACCTGACTGCTGCTGCTCTTACATCAGCCACAGCTTTTGACTGGCATCTTAACATTTCTTGTGAGGGTTTTTTTTTTTTCCCCAGACATCTATTAATCGGCCTTAGATTCTGTCATCAAAATAAATAAAAATGAAAGTCATTTTATTCTGCATGAAATAGATCAGATGATTCTGCCTCAAGGTACTTTTAACTTTTTGAATATTATACAAAGACACTATTTTCCTTTGTCCCTTGTTCCTGGTTTCTTTCAAGAGGAATAATAAAAATCTTTAAAGCTCAATTGCCATAGATCATGTTGACTTATTTATGTCTCACTCCAAGTACCGTAGGGTATGGCTACACTAGCCCCCTAGTTCGAACTAGGGAGGCTAATGTAGGCATTCAAAGTAGCAAATGAAGCCCGGGATTTAAATATCCCGGGCTTTATTTGCATCTTCCCATCCGGGCGCCATTTTTAAATCCCCCTAGTCCGAACTAACTGCCCGCAGCTACACGCGGCAGTCAAACGTTAACTCGGACTAAGTCCTGAGTTCAAGTTAACTGTTACACCTCATTCCACGAGGAGTAACAGTTAATTCAAACTAAGGACTTAGTTTGAATTAATGTTTCACTGCTGTGTGTAGCCGCACGGCAGTGAGTTCGGGCTAGTGAAATTTCAAAATGGCGACTGGACGGGAACATGCAAATAAAGCCTGGGATATTTAAATCCCGGGCTTCATTTGCAACTCTGGTCACCTCATTTGCCTACCTAGCTCAAATTAACGAGCTAGTGTAGATATATCCTTAGATAGGTTCTCTATAGTAGCCCTATTTGGGAGCTTTCCACAGTGACAGCGTTTCTCAAAGTGGTCTACGAAACCACTCTGAGAAACCTGCTAACTGGCTGCTTTGGTGTGTTTATTTACTGGCTCTGCAGTTACGGAGCCTCATGGCTCTTATTGGTTCTGATTTACTGTTTTCAGACAAGTGCTTCCTGCAGTTCCCTTTGGATGCACGCAGCAAACTGGAGCCAATGGGAGCCGCGAGGCTCCATGGCAGCAGAGCCGGTAAATAAACACACTGGAGCAGTCAGTTAGAAAGTTTCTCAGAGTGGTTTCGCGGACCACTTTGAGAAACACTGTACTATGAGATAAGATGGGGAGCTGGCTGCCAACCCGTGCCGCTGGTTCTTCAGTATAAAGCTTTATAAGTACACAGTATAAGTCAGCTCCAGGGGACTGCAGAGCCCTTGTAACTGTAATATTTAAATGGTTGCACTCTCACATTCCTAGGTCTTATGTCAACCATAAATTATGAATTACAGTATGTACCATGAATTATTGGTGCTCTTGCTAGGAGGGCTTGCCGTTAGTTGCAATGACAGCATTTCCTTCCTTATCACTCTTAAAAATATGTATTTATATGTCCAGGTGAAGTGGGCAGGAACTTTAATTACAAGGTTGATTTCTTCTTCCCACACACATTTTTCTGTCTTTGGCCCCAGCTCATTAAGGTAAAAGAAGGCAGACAACAACAGGGGGTTTTACCAGAACAGCCCAGAAAGACTCAGAGTAGGCCAAACAGCTGCAAAACTCCCTTCCCTCCAGTCTAGGCCCCATTGCATTTCCTGAGTAATCATAAACATGTTGGGGATAAATACCAGCTCAGTAGTACACTATCCTCTTGGAACAGAAGCTGGCTTAGGAAGAGCCATGCATTTCAGTATTGATAGAAAAGTGGCCACATATTTCAGTGCCAGCAGACAAACCATGATGTTGGCTGAGGAGAAAGAGCTTTCTCTTTACTATTTTTTCTAAACAGCTTTCAGAATTTAGAGTTGATGGGCATTCTTTTGTAGCAGTAACATAATTTTTGATGTCAGTTGAGTCCAAGTCATTAAGGTGGCCTCCTCTGAGTCCTGTATCTGACATGTGTTTCCAATATATCCCTGGCAGGATATATAGAGGTGGTGTTGCTAATCCAGGCAGTTATTTATCATATGAACAGTAGCATAGAGCAGGCCACCTTTCCTGCATCAGAATTATAGTATTGACTAGAGAAGAGACAGGCAAGATATGGCCTGAGGGCCCACCAAGCCTTTTAATTCTGCCTGCCTGCCGTTCAAATCAGCTGGCTGCTCCCTGCACTGTGGGGGGAGGGGAAGCAGGAAAAATGCAGGGGAGAGGCTTTGCGTGCTGCCCCTGCGCCTATAAAAATCTCTCCGCTCCTATTGGCTGGAAACTAGCCAATAGGAGCTGAGAGATTTTACTGGGGTGGGGTCAGTGAGCAAAGCCTCTCTTCTTCCCCTCCTGCATCGCAGAGAACCACATGGTACAGCCAGCTGGGGGCTGCTGGCAGGCATGGAAGTCTGCTTGAGTGTAATGATGGCTGGGGGCTGCTTAGGTAAGCACCTCCCAGCCAGAGTGTGCCTCTGGAACCACACCCACTCCTGCACCAAACTCCCTCCCTGAATATCCTGCTCCCATACCCCATCCTGGATCCTGTACTCCAATCTCCAGCCCCAGGTCACCACCCAAGCCCTTTGCAAACTTCCTCCAATCCCCACCCCATGTCACAACTCCCTCTCAGGTCCTGCATCTCCTCCTCCATCCCTCCCACGGGCCAGAATCCTCTCCTCTCCCATACCGCCTCGCAGACCCTGCACCCCAATCTTCTGCTCCAGGTCACAACCCCCTTCATCACCCAAACTTTCCCTCAGATCCCACACCCTCTCCTGCACCCCAGTCCCCTACCCTAAGCTCCCTTCTGCACCTAACCTCTGTCCCAGACCCCGAACTCTCTCCAGAGAAAAGTACAGCCTTAGACCAAAATCTTATAGTGCTCCCCCACATCAAAACTTATTGCCCACCCCTGGATTAGAGGCTAGGAGAGACTATCCATAGGAAAAGAGATCTTGAGACAAAAAGAGGATCATGGTAAAAGTGGACAAAATAATGAGCAATGTATAGAACGGGGTGGGCAATGATTTGTAATGGGGGGCCACTCCAAGATTTGGGTAAGTGGTCAAGGGCCACAGTTCTGTGGAGGGGGTGCAGGGTCTGGGACGGCAGATGGAGTGTAGAAGGGAGCTTGGGATAGAGGACTGGGGTGTAGGAGGGAGTGTGGGGTCTGAGAGGAGTTTGGGTGAAGGAGGGGGTTATGATCTGGGGCAGGGGCTTGGGGTGCAGGATCCAGGAGAGGTTATACGTGCAGGAGAGGATTCGGGCCTGGGGGAGAGGTGTAGGAGGGGGGGTGCAGGATCTGGGAGGATGTTGTGACCTGTAGGAAGTGGGGAGAGGGGATACAGAGGGTTTGGGTGGTGACCTGAGTCAGGTAGTTGGGGGGTGGGGGGTGGGAAATGAAGGGGGATGCCAGAGTCAGGCTTTGGCTGGGAGATGCTTACCTAAGCAGCTCCCGGTCAGCTGTTCTGCAGGAACCTGAGACAGGCTCCCTGCCTGTATGCTGGGCAGGCTGCTCCACGTGACTCTGCTCCAGCACAGGTTGCGGGGAGGGGGAGGCTAGGAGGCTTCGTTCTCTCCCCCTGCCTTCAGCAAAATTTCTCAGCTCCTATTGAACAGAAACTAGTCAATGGGAGCTGAGGGACTTTGCTAGGGGGCGGGGACAGCACACAAAGCTTTCTCCTCGGTGCCCAGACTGCGTAACAGTTAGCAGCCTTCAGTTTAAAGACGCTGTAGTTGCTTTGTAGTAAGGGTGCCAGCCAAGCAGCCGCGGGTCAGATCTGGCGGCTTGGTAGGCCAGATCTGGCCCACTAGCTACCTCTTGCCCACCCCTGGTTTAGACATATTTTGTCTCTCCTAATGTCCTTGTTTGATGAACAGGAAGTCAGATGATTTTATGATAGCAATTCAACTTGTCTAAGGCTTCTAGATTTTTCCCCACCTGCTTGCCCCTGGATTCTTTGTACTGTGTTCATTGTAAGTAATAAAGTTCTGTAGGCAAAATAAAATTACATATGTATTTCTATTATCTTCAAATTATCCCCTGAGTGACACCAGTTCAATCCTCTTAGCTTCAGTGAGTTTGTACTGGGATAACAGATTGGAGTTTTGTAAGCAATCCTGTTGATGCACAAGGTGAAATGGGGTGAGCTGAGGCATATATTCTTTCTCTGATGTGTTTAAAAGGCAGAAAACAACAAAGCATTTTTGTTACTAAAGTCAGCAGATATGACTGAATACACATAGGAGCAAAACTGTTGAGTAAGATGATGTCGGTTTTATGTAATCTTTCTTTAGAATGGAACTGTGTTTTAAAGCATATGATTACAGATATGTTTGTATTCAAAGAATGGCATGAATGCTTGCTTATTTATTTGCTGACCTGCTCTTTTCTTGTCTAAGAATTAAAGATTCCTTTTTCGTTTTCACACCTCGGTCCTTGAGGCATTATGTTGCTAGCAATGTCCTTTTAGGTAATAGGTTGGCATCAATTGGTCCAAGTAAAGGGTAGTACTCTTCCTCATCAAGGTGTACATAGCACTTACAGTTTCTCCTGGCCAAGGGAGTGAGGGAATGGAATTGAAGAATTAAACTCATTGTTCTGAGTATAGCTCAGAGTACTACTATTACACGTGTCCCAAACATTTTATAAAAGTTGTTTAGAAATATAGACGGTAGCCAACACAAGAAAACAATATGCTGTATTTGTGATTGTTCTGTCGTCTTTGACAGTTTACCTAAGCAGCGGAGCAATACAGGATTTTGTTCTAAACACACTTTTCAGACTCCAGTAAAATACAAGCTGGGCCAAGAGTATTTTGAGCAGCATTCTGCATCAGTAATTCTGTCTTCTGGAAAGTGAAATAATATATTATTACATATTTTTAAAATTTGCCCCAAATTAATTATTCATGCAAGTAATAGTGTTTTCTTGTCTTGTTTCTAAGTCTTTTTTCCATCTTCCTCTCTAGATGGTAAAGGCAATCCAGGTACTACGTATTCATCTGCTCGAGCTAGAAAAAGTTAATGAACTCTGCAAGGATTTCTGTAGTCGTTACATTGCCTGTCTGAAAACTAAAATGAACAGTGAAACTTTGTTAAGTGGAGAACCTGGAAGTCCTTATTCACCTGTACCATCACAGGTACATTTCAAGCTAGCTTAAATGGGCTTTTGATTAGAAATACTGCAAAATGAATTAATACTTTTTTGCTGCACTTTGTAAGAATTTCTCTAATACACAGCTTGCCGTGTGTTCTTTGGATTTTTTTTTTTAAGTTTAACAACTCGCTTTTGAGCGACTGATCAGTGGACAAGTTTATTAAAAAGTGGCAACGCTTAGAGACATGTCATAATTACTGTTTGCCTGCATTCCTTTTACTTCTTATCACAGTCCAGCAACTTCAAAATTAAAGAAGAAAAACCTTGGATTTGCTAGAGTTGCTGCCTGATGGGAACAGATACTAGGAAAAAGAATGGACATGAAAAAATTGTCATACCTTGTTTTTCTTTGGCAATGTCTCCTTAGCTTTGACCCAGTTGCCAGGTTTATGTGCCTCACTAAAGCTGTCAAGATGGTTTGGCTGCATGTGTGCATATAAGCTGAACATATAAGTTGATCCAAAATTTTAGAGTAGACAAAGATTACCTGTTGGTTTTTTTTAATCATAATATTTTAGAGATGTATGTCTGTTCTACCTACCTTTGTAATATCAACAACTACACATATTCTTATACATATGCACTGTATTTGGTAGGTTGCTGAAATATCTCTTTACAATAGCTAATCTGTTTTATAAAGCTTCAGGGGGGTAGCTGAGTTAGTCTGTACAGTATAAACTTAAAAACAACAAATGGTCTGGTAGCACTTTATAGACTAACAAAATATGTAGATGGTATCATGAGCTTTCGTGGGCACAGCCCACTTGTTCAGATGACCAGAGTCTATGTTTTGTTAGTCTATAAAATACTATCAGACCATTTGTTGTTTTTTAAGTTTATCCTGTTTTATAAAGTAATCTAAGAGGTGGTGATTGCTTAATTTCTGTTTTTAAAGCTCTTCCTTTTGCTTCTGGTACCTTGAAGTATAGAGAGGAAAGTTTGAAATTAGTTACAGGTTAATTAAAACAATTGCTGATTCTTCTTTGGGTGATGTCCCCATGGGTGCTCCACTGTAGATGACGGGTCTTCCCCGGAGCTGCAGGATCGGAGACTTTTTCATAGCAGTTATGCTGCTAGCATTTTGACAGTTGAGCGCGGCCCAAACCCAGGTCCTCAGTTCCTCCTTCTACCGCCCTCGCAGAGCTCTCCTGCCTCTTCAGGCACTTCTCTCCTCACAGAAAAATTTCACTCTCTTCACAATCTTTTGACCTCTCTCAATTACAGATCACCTGGTTACTTTATTTCCACTTCAAAGGTAAAAAAACAACAACCAGGGAACACGCTGTTCCCTCGGCACTAGCCACTTCAGCGGCAGCGGCTTCTCTCTGCCCTAGCTGGTTACCCTCCTTAGAAAAAAAATAAAATAGTGAAAGAAGGGGGAGGAGAACAAACCCTCATAAAATGGCAGCCTCTATATACGAGCTCGTCAGCGGTTGAATTAAGAGCCGCCTCTCCCCCCATTCTCAACGCCAACCACCAACAGCTTCTAATATGCCTGGCTCGCAGTGGTTTAAGAAATGCTGCAGCAAACCCATCCCAGCTTCAAATGGTCATAGCTACTGTATTAGATGTCTGGAGGAGTCACTCCCCACAAAAATGCGAGCATTGTAAGAGCTTGTCTGCCAGAGGAAAAAAAGAGCGGGAGCTTAGACTCCACATGTCCCTTCTGGAGAAGGCTTTACAGCCTATGGCAGAACTTGCATGGGACCAAGTGACAGACCCTCCCAAGCGCAGATCAGCTTCCCTGAGGCCTCAGGGACATCAGAGAACCAGGGTCTCTCCTGCCAGGTCCTTACCGCCTGATCCGTCCCCCAGAATAACCAGGGGAGACATGGCGGCCATCTCCAGCTCTGCTGTGCCGAGGTCTGCCTCAGAATCACCCGCTCCGGCACCAAGCATGAACACAGGAGCTGCGCGCTCATCCTCTGCACCGGGGAAAGCACACAGACAAGTCCCAGTGCCGAAGCAAGCATCTACGCTTGCAGCACCGGCGAGTGGAGCGGAGCCAGCTGCAAAGCAGCCCCACAAATCGTTGGCACCACCTCTCAGTGCAGCGGCTTCTCCAGAGCCTCTCCCGCTGCAGGCTCTCAGCCCGCAGACAAACCAGACTGGCTCTAAAGAAAAGACAAACAGCAGGGACCTCAGGGAGAATGCTAGTGAGCACAGACAACCCTCCCCACTCCCATCAAGGGAGCAGTCTCCAGCACCATACCCATCTTACTCACCACAACAATATGGACATGGAGACCAGTTATGACCAGAGGAGTGCATTCTCCTTGCAGCATTCATCTCCCACCCCATCTCAGCAAGGGCATCACTATACAACACGCCCATATCACCCTCAGTGGCATCCAAGCTGGTATTATCCATCTCCTCATTGCCCGCTGCATTGGGCATCCTGGGATTATTGGGCACCACCCAAGTACCATTCCGCTGCCCCAAAAAGGCTGCCGCCACCTTCACAATCCCACACTATGGGATCCGTACCGGACTCGGAGGAGGAGGAGGGTGGTCAATTACCTGACGATCAGGACGACACTCAGCTGGTGCAGTCACAAGGCAGCCTTTTTTCCCCTCCTGAGGAGGCTATAGCCCCTGAGGATGAACATACTACAGCGGACCTGAAACAGTTTCAAGATCTTTTAAAGAGGGTTGCTACTTCTTGAAATAAAATTACAAGAGATTAAGGAGAAACAACACCATCTCCTAAAGAAAATTTGGCCATCATTCCAGGGCAGAATCACATTGCCCATAGACGAGGCAATTATGGAAGCGTCCGAAGACATCTGGCAAGCACCAGCATTGGCCCAGCCAATTTGCAAAAAGGCAGATAGGAAATATTTTGTCCCACCTAAAGACTTAGACTTCTTGTTTTCTCATCCCTGGCTGGTCGTTGAGGCGGCAAGCCCACGGGAAAAGGCCCCTCACCTTAAACCAAATAACGGAGACAAAGAACACCAGAGACTAAACCAATTTGGGGAAAAAAGTGTATTCCTCTGCCACCCTGCAGCTTAGAATAGCAAACTCCACAATTTTGACTACTACTCCAAATTAGCTGACTTGATGGAGCTTTTACCGGACACCAAGAAGCCTATCCTCAGGGTGATCATACATGAGGGTCACACAATTGCTCGCACAGCATTGCTCTCTGCAATTAATATTGCTGATACTGCAGCGAGAACAACCGCTACAATCATGGTTATGAGAACATCATGGCTTCAGGCCACAGGAATCCCAAAGGAACTTTAATCTAAGGTGGACGACCTCCCCTTCAACAAGCACAAACTTTTTGCGACTAACACCAACAAAATCCTGCACAACAGCAAAAATTTGTGTTCCACGTTACGTACCCTAGGAATGTACACACCAGTGTATCAGAGGAAGTGTTACGCTCCCTACAGTAGAAAGAGGAACTCATACTATGACTGTGCGCAATATAGACCGTATGAGTACAATTGTTCCAGGCAGCGCACCCAGAGGAACCTCAAACAACAACCATGTTCCTCTGGTGGCCAGGCCCCCTAAGCAGCAAATTTGAAACATCGGTCAAGGGCCTGCCCGACCTCCCCAACCATCCAGTGCAACAAAGCCAGAAACATCTATTTGACTGCAGATTGTGCCCATTTCTTCATCACTGGGCCTCAGTAACATCTGACCAATGAGTCATGGAAATCTTCCGCACGGGATATTCAATTCCATTCATCCCTCTCCCCCCTACCTCGTCCCTCTTCAGGGTCCCCTCTCATGAGATACCCCTCAAGCAAGAAATCAATCGACTTCTCCATCTAGGGGCTATAGAGGCAGTACCCGAACCATACCGTGAAAGGGGGTTCTACTCAACTTATTTCTTAACCCAGAAACGCACAGGGGGCTGGAGACTGATCCTAAACCTCCACAAGCTGAACAAGTTCCTGCGAAAGCAGCGATTCAAGATGGTCACACTGGCTTCAGTAATACCAGGACTGGACACTGGGGACTGGTTTGCAGCCCTTAACCTACAAGACGCATATTTTCACATTGCGATACATCCTGCCCATAGGCGCTATCTGAGATTGTATTGGAAATGTACGTTCCCAACTGTGAAGGTCCTACCTTCAGCCTATCCTCGGCACCACGGGTCTTAAAGGCCTAGCAGTGGTTGCAGCCTACCTTCGGCGTCAGGGGGTCGTCATCTTCCCATATCTAGACGACTGTCTGATAAAGGGCTGTTCCAGAATGGAAACCAAAGACATGATACTGAAGACCAAATAACTTTTCAGCCACTTAGGCCTCTTGATAAACGAGCAGAAGTCGAATCTCAATCCAGTTCAAGACCTAGAATTCATAGGGGCTCGACTCCATATCAGCCAGGGCATATCTCCCATGAAAAAGATGCGATGCGCTACACGACATAGTCACTACCCTACTCGTCAGTCCCACTATGACAGTGCATACCTGCCTTCAGTTCATGGGCCATATGGCGACCACCACCTATGTGGTCCAATACACATGCCTACACTTCCGAGCCCTACAGCACTGGCTGACATCAGTCTATACGCCATCGAGACATTCACTGCACAAAGCAGTTGTTATATCCAGACACGACCTGGAATCTCTCAGATGGTGAACATCCCCACACAACATGCTCAAGGGGGTACCTGCCCTTCTTTCAGCCAAAACCATCAGTCCAGATTACAACCCATGCCTCAATCCTGGGGTGGGGCGCGCACCTACAGCACCACACAGCACAGGGTAAATGGTTGCCACACGAAGCGCTACTCCACATCAACCTTCTCAAGCTCAGGGCTGTAATGAATGCATGCATTTTACCTCAACCATCATGAACAGAACCATCCATATTCTTACGGACAACACGACCACCATGTTCTACATAAACAGACAGGGAGGAGCACGTTCCTGATCTCTGTGCGGAGGCGGTTTGCCTTTGGAACTGATGCATCCAACATGGGGTCACACTAAAAGCAGCATACTTACCAGGGGTGAACAACACCATGGCAGGTGCTCTGAGCCACAACTTCGCCATGGATCACGAGTGGGAACTCCACCCACAAGTGTTAGATTCCATCTTTCACAGGTGGGGCTATCCAACAATGGACCTTTTTGCAACCATGAGGAGTGCCAAATGCCTTCATTTTTGCTCATGGGCAGGACTGGGGAGGGGATCCAGAGGAGATGCATTCCTGATCCCATGGGATGAACTGATTTACTATGCCTTCCCACCAATACCACTTATCTCCAGAATCCTGCGCAGGATCCATTCGGATGCAGCCCAAGTCATTCTAGTGGTCCCATCCTGGTCCAGACAGACCTGGTTTCCATACCTACAGTACATGTTCATTGAACCATCCTATCTGCTCCCTCAGTGGTGCAATCTCCTCTTTCAGAATGCCGGTGAGCTGCTGCATCCAGACCCACACACCCTTCATCTCCATGCCTGGCTCCTGTCTGGTTCCAAGATGCAGAAGTCTCCTGCTTGGAGCAAGTAAGAAATGTCCTTCACAGCAGGAAGCAAACCACTTATCACAAAAATGGAAACTATTTGCATCCTGGTGTCGTTGCAGACAACTCAGTCCAGACAAGTCTCCGATACATACGATCCTTGACTACTGACACGACTTGAAGACTGGAGGCCTAAAAAGTACCATAAAAATACACTTGTCGGCCATTACTGCCTTTAATGACCACATTGAAGGGTCCTTAGTGTTCGCACATCCCGTGACAAAGAGATTCCTTAAAGGCCTCCAGAACTTCTACCCATCTCGTAGAACGCTAACACCCTCGTGGGACCTGAATTTGGTTCTGGAGACTCTTATGAGACCCCCCTTTGAACCTATGGTCACATGCCCGTTATTACTTCTCACAATGAAGGTGTTTTTCCTAGTGGCGATCACATCTGCAAGGAGAGTCAGTGAGTTAGGATCCCTAATGGTGAGCTTACCATACATGGTTTTTACCAAAGATAAAGTGACGTTGAGACCACACCCAGTCTTTATACCTAAAGTCTACATCTGCTTTCACATTAATGAATCCATAGTTTTACTTGGATTTTTTCCAAAGCCACATACATCACCTGCACACACCATGTTCCACACCCTTGATGTTAGAAGGGCTTTGGCTTTTTACCTTGACAGAACTCAGACATTTCGCAAGTCCCCACGTCTGTTTGTCTCTATTGTGAACTATTCCAGGGGCAACCCAATTTCCGCACAAAGCATATCTAAGCTGATAGTGGGATGCATCCTTCAATGCCATTCCCTTGGTAACAAGCCCCTAAAGACAGCACCAAGAGCACACTCTACCCGTGCTACAGCAACATCCACAGCACTCCTTAACGGTGTGTCTCTTAAAGACATTTACCAGGTGGCCACCTGGTAATCAGACCATACGTTCTCAAAGCATTATGCCATCATGCCCAACTGGTGACTGACACATCAATGGCTAAGGTGGTTCTATTTGCCACTATGAAGCAGTGACTCTGAGTCCCGCCAGCCACAGCGAGTACTGCTTTATAGTCAGCTACAGTGGAGCACCCATAGAGACATCACCCGAAGAAGAAAAGGAAGTTACTTACCTCGTGCAGTAACAACTGTTCTTCGAGGTGTATGTCCCCGTGGGTGCTCCATGACCCTCCCTTCCTCCTCGCTACTCAGAGTTCAATTGCTTTGCGGTAGACGAGAAACTGAGGGGAGAGGGTGGGCCGCGCTCAACTGTCAAAACGCTAGCAGCGTGAGATTCTTGCTGCGCATGCGTGGCCCAACTGCTAAGAAAAGGTCTCCAATCCTGCGGCTCTGGGGAAGACCCGTCACCGACAGTGGAGCACCCCAGGGGTACACCTCGAAGAACAGTCGTTACTGCACAAGGTGAGTAACTTCCTTTTGTATGGCTATTAGGTCTCAGTGCTGCAGGCACACATTTGTTTAACTTTACACCTGTATTTCCTTTGAAGTCAGTGGGACTATTTATGGGCAAAGTTAAGGATATGTACACGTATTTGCATGATCAGGGTTTACCAACATTATTTAAATTATATAATATAGTACACAGTTTACATGGATTAAAATATATATTAAGGTATTGTATACAATACCTAGTTCATTTTTAAGTCAGAAAGCTACAGAAGGAATTAAGTTATTCATTAAACCTCTAAACTCATTTGTAATTTAGACCCATTGCATCTATTCTTTATCTTCCGTGTCTTTGGAAATTGTTACTTCACTTCTGATTTAGTTATGTATCAAAAAAATTTTATCCCCAAATATATCCAGATATTTCATAACTAACATTCTTCTTTGAGTGCTTGTTCATGTGCATTCCAGTCAGGTGTTGCATATGCACATGCAAAGTATCCAGAAGATTTTCCCCTACTAGCTAGCTGGAGGCTCTGTCTGGATGCCCCCTGGGGTGGCATGTCATGGCACTCAATGTAGAACCCTGCCAATCCACCCCCTCCTCAATTCCTTCTTAACCATCAGGGACAGGAACTGGGACTTCCCTGTGCCTCTCTCTTGGCTTTGCAAATGGATCAGCATGTTATCAACAACAGTTAATTGTTGTTCTTAATTAGTAGTTAGTTTTAGTGTTAAGTAGTTTATAAGTTCGTTAGGGGCCCCATTTCCTACCGTTCTCCTAGGCATGCTTCATTCCCTGGGCTTCAAAACCTGCAGTCATGTGCCAAGCGCATGTTGAAGAGTGATCCTCACTCCTCCTGGCTGAAGTGCTTGGGTGAGGGTCACAAGAAGGACAGCTGCAAAATTTGTCTTGAATTTTGACCAGGGACAATCAGGGAAAGAGAGCAGCGGCTCAAAATTCTCCTTATGAGAGGCGGCTGTAAGGCCACAATCTGACCCCAGCACTGCAACATAGAACCTAGTGCCTCCTCATCAGTTGGGAGTGGCCAGGCTACAGAAGATGCGTAATTTGGACTGACAGTGCTCCAGTCAGTGCAAAACTCTGACCCCACCTCCTGAGCACGGTCTTATGAGTCACCTGATTGGAATGCACATGAAGAAACATTCAAAGAAGAAAAAATGGTTACTCTCTTCTTGTAACTGTTGTTCTTCGAGATGTGTTGTTCATGTCCATTCCAATGCCCACCCTCCCACTTCTTCCTGGCTACTCCCAAAGAGAGAGAACTGAGGATGGAGTAGATTGGCAGGGCTCTATATTGGGCACCGTGAAAGTGCTATCCTTGGGGGTGCCCAGACCTACCCTATGGCTAGCTGCTAGGGGGAAAATCTGATTATTGTGCATGTGTGTGTGCACACACCTGATTGGATTGTAGATGAACAACACATCTCGAAGAACAACAGTTACGAGAGACAAATAACCATTTTTTTTCAAGCTGCTTAGTTTGCAGTAATGACCTTTGAATGATTGTCTTTCTCCTGGAGATTCGCTTTTTAAAGCCCCAGATTTGTTGCAACTAAAAATTACATGAGCATACTTAATTTTAAAAACTAATTATTTTATTTTTCTAGCAAATTCAAAGTGCCATTGCAGGTACGCTCAGTCCCCAAGGGATTATGGTGCCTGCGTCAGCATTGCAGCAGGGAAATGTAACTATGGCAACAGTAGCAGGTATGACACAAAGAAAATATGACATAATGCTCTTTATTTTTCTTTCTTTCAAGTTGTTAAGAAATGTACAGAGATATGAATATTTCTTATTAATAACACCTATAATAGTAACTTTCCAAGTGTAAGCAGGGTCTGAATCAATGCTTCCATTGCAGCCAGCTGGAATGGGAAAGAAATCCTGGGTGTGGTTATGTTCACTAGTTTGCTTAGACTTGCTAGGTATTCAACAGTTGTTATATAAATACAGTTCACATTGGAATGGGAAAGAAATCCTGGATGTGGTTATGGAAGTAAAACTTCACTCAAGTTGTTTGGTTTACTAGATATTCTGCTACCGGCGGAAGGGTTACATTTTGGGGGGCTTGTCCAGGATAAAAAAATGTAACCCTTCTGCCAGTTGCAGTCGGCAGCCAGAAGAGCTGTGTTCAGTATCTAGGGAGGTTCTCTCAACATTGTAACCAAACTGGCTCATACACCCCCCAGTAAACTGGGAAAATTCCAACCTGTCCACTAGACGTGTTTAGAGGCAATTCTTCCCCTCTCGCAAGCACTGAGTTGGAGATAGAAACAGTCTGTTTAATAACAGTAATCTAGTATCAACCTACAGAAACACACATAAAGAAAACCTGTAAGCAAGGTACCATCCCTGGAGTCCGCAGGGCAGAGTCTTTTGCTTAAAGATCTTTAGTCCAACCCCCAACTCATATAGTATGGTTCCCCTCTCCCCCGCACTTCAAACACTCCATTTATAGCTCTGTCCAGTCAGTGTAAGCCCAGAGTTCGTAGGTACATCATCATGACGTCTCGCCTCATTGAGCATGTGGCAATGCCACCTTCATGCTGCTTCCGCCAGCTGCCCCACCAGTGGCTCACCACTGCTCCCACCAGCTGCTTGCCAGCTGCTGCTGCTAGCCTTGTGATGGATTTGGCTCTGGGCCATGCTTAGTGATTTCAGCTCTTGGCCCACAGCTCAGTCCAGGCAAAAGATTCTAGTATCCACTGGAATAAAATTTCAAAATAATAAAGAGATTCCTTCTGGAATCTGTTTTAGTTTTATCATTAGAATGGGGAGGAGGAGAGAGAAACAGGTTGAACCAGTCTTACAGCTCACACCTGGAGGGCATGCAGCCTGTTGGTTCAGAGCTCTGCCGTTTCCAGCCCCCCCCGCCCCAGTTGACTTCATAGAGTCTGGCAGAGGAAGCCTTGTCCACCCCGAGATTCTTTACACTGATGATTTCTCTCCTTTGAACTGAGTTAAACATAGTCTGACTCTTCTGCATTCCCAATAACTGCAAGCATTGCGGTCATATCTAAGGACATAAGAAGAACATAAGAATGTCCATACTGGGTCAGACCAAAGGTCCATCCAACCCAGTACCCTGTCTGCCTACAGTGGCCAATGCCAGGTGTCCCAGAGGGAATGAATCAAACAGGTAATGATCAAGCGATCTCTCTCCTGCCATCCATCTCCACCCTCTGACAAACAGAGGCTAGGGACACCATTCCTTCCCCATTCTGGCTAATAGCCATTTATGGACTTAACCTCCATGAATTTATCTAGTTCTCTTTTAAACCCTGTTATAGTCCTAGCCTTCACAGCCTCCTCAGGCAAGGAGTTCCACAGATTGACTGTGCTTTGTGTGAAGAAGAACTTCCTTTTATTTGTTCTAACAATTCCTGCATTTAGGGTTAACAGTTTTTGACACCACAACAGCCAAATTGGTTACAATAGGCAAAACACCATTCTAACAACTGAATATCTAGCAGGCCTAAGCAACTTGAGTGAAGTATATTTACATAACCGCACCCAGGATTTCTTTCCCATTACAAAGTGAACTGTATTTACATAACAACTGTTGAATACCTACCAGGTCTAAGCAAACTAGTGAACATAACCACACTCAGCTGGCTGCAATGGAAGCATTGATTGAGACCCTGCTTACGCAAGTATCATACAAATGAGAATCCCAATAGGCTTTTTAATACTGGTTTCATATGTTTTGTGCATATTAAGCATAATGTATACTTATGAATATACAATCAAAAAAGGACATTGCACAGAAATATATCTAAAAGGTTTTTTAATGGAAAAATTATTTGATCCATTATTGAAAAGAACATATGTTTTCTACCTATTTTTGAAAATATTATTAGGTAAAATATGTGTATTATTAAAATTCTGTGCTTTAGAGTATTTTATCACATTGTATAGGTTGGTAACAGAAGGCAGTAAAATCCTGATAATTCACAGTTGGGCTGGCAGTCAAGGTGAAATAAACTTGAAATGTCTTGTCACTTAGAGCATCTGATATGGCATATCTGAAATGGACAGACATTGGCTTTACTTGTTACAGTTTTCTGTGAATTAAATTTTAATATTAAAGAGTGCATCTTAATTTGTTAGAGAAGTTGTAATAAAATATAGTTAATATCAGTTATCTAAAAACATATTTCTATTAGTCAGCAATAATGATATTAAAGTAATTAAATAAAATGATTATTTGTCCCTCTTTAAATTAGACATGGTACAAAAATGATTTTTGTCAGTAAAATGACTCCCACCAAGATATTCACTTAATGTTGAAATGCATATTTTTCAAAGGTTCATTTTATTTGCTTTATAATCATAATTTTGTATGTGTTTTTAAAGGGGGTACAGTGTATCAGCCAGTCACTGTGGTCACGCCACAAGGTCAAGTAGTGACACAGGCACTTTCACCGGGGACAATTAGGATCCAGAATTCACAGGTTTGTTTCATAGTCTTCTTGGAATAGTTTCTTGAAGTAAAAAACCCACTATTTTTAAAATAGTAGTAACATGTTCAGTATGATAAAATGTCAGAGTTAGCATTGCACTAACTAATTAATGTAGAATTCATTACCTTAATTTCAGAAAAAAGTATTGCTGCAAAGATCCCCACATTTGTAATATGGCATAGGATCTCAAAGATTTTTGAAAACATGCCTTGAGAGGACAGAGCATCATGATGTCAATTATCAATTCTTTTCTTCTTAGTGATAGCAGAGAAGTATTCGTATAAAAGAATAATGTTTACTCAGTAAAATATTCAGCATTTTAATCTCTTTCTAACTGAACTAGCATTATGGCAGGCAGGATGGATTTACACAGGTATGTTTATGATGTCATATTTCTGGTGTCAGAAGTGTCACTTTTGCAAGAAGGCTGACATCACCAGTAATTTGAAACTTTATTTTTATATATTTCAGAGTTTACACTTGTTAAGAGGTGTTTCTCACTACACAAACTTTCAGAATACCGTGTTGAACTAAATGGGTGACAGCCAAATAGTGTGCATTACATCAAACTCCAGAAAGAGAAAGGTCAGCCTTCTTTTGCTGGGAAACCCTTTACAGTTTAGAATAGGGAAAAATTGCATTATAGGAAAGAAAAATATATATGTCTATACGTTAACAGTTTCAAATCCAATATCGAGGTCCTTGTATCAGAAAGTGGTAAATCAGTTCATTCAGGAATAAAAAGACCCTAGAGTGAATTAATTTGTTAAACATGTGAACAGGAAGATTCATCTGCATAATATAAAGTCCATTAACCATTACTGATTTTCTTTCATGAAAGAATATATTTAAAATTCATTTATCTTTTATAATAGCACACACATGGCCAAATTCTGCCCTCAGATACATATACCTCTGAATTAATAGGAATTCCATATATGCTTCTGGCGTGTAAAATTGGTCTCATAGACTGGAATGTTGGGAGGTCAACCTATTACCCTTTTAAGTAGGAAAAGTGTGGCATCTGGTGGGGAATAGTAATTTCAATTTGTGCACAAATGTCCGTAGCTTCCTTTGACTTCAGTTGGAACTCTGAAGTCCATCTGTGGGTTAACTTAGACCCTGTATTTCTCTGTAATCCATGAGCATGAAATAGAACTTCCTAAATTCCTGTTTCTAGTGTTTCATAACTTTCTGAGAGGGTGGAGAAGAAGTTATTTTGTGGGAGTTGAAAAATGTAGTAGTGAGCCTTTGCAGAGAATGATTGCTGTGAATTTAAAAAATAGTGTGTGTGTGTGTGTGTGTGTGTGTGTGTGTGTGTGTGTGTGTGTGTGTGTGTGTGTGTGTGTGTGGTCAATTCTGAACATGTTTGGGAGCTAGGGGAAATTTTTTTACATATGGCACTTTACACTTAGCTCAAGAACAGTCTTAAAATAGATTCACACTCAGCATATACACTGTGTTTGGTGATGCTCTGTTTTGTTTGGAGAAACTTGATTTAGATATAATAAAGTTGCAACAAGTTGTTAGAAATGATATATCATATGTGAGCTCTATGCTATTCTCTATTAGATTTGGATAAACACTGAAGAGCATCTCTCCAGATGTTCATAGATGCAAATTTTTTTGATGTGGAAACATCTAGATGCATCAATTGAGAATGAAAGTGGAGACAAATGAGGGAAAGATTGATACCTTATGAATATTCATACATCTGTGTTAAGTCATTAAGATCTAGCTTTTAATAATGCAACAATTAAGCCACATGTTACAGAGCCTACAGTTGCCTGAACTCTTCCCCTTGTATAAATTACATTAGGACCGTCCATTAAATTATCATACACTGTAGATGAAATACAGTACAACTCTTTTTTTTTTTAATTTCACCTATCTTGGGGGTTTGGGGGAGAACTGATCACCAGGCTTTGAAATGTGTTTCATGTTCTCTATTCCAAGTGCAGACTTTTCAAATCCGCTGACTTCGGTTTCAGAGGATTCCAGCTGACTGAGAGGACTGTCTTGTTTCAAGTCTGTATGCTGTGCTCCTTTTAATCATGCAGTGGCCTGCCAGGTTTGGGGGACCAAGAACATTTCCGTGTGAAGCCAGTCAGCCCTTTCAAAAACAGCTGGTGCCACTTGGTTATGCTCTGTAGCTGAGGGGATGTGGAGAATATAATACATCCACAGGGGATATAACCCAGTGTTGATAAAACAAAACACTGTATATATGTCTCTGCATTTTTAGAAAGGGTAGAGCATAAATAAAAATCAAGTGCATGCTGCATTGGAAACTGATTCAGTAGAATTTTTGTGGAAACCTTAATTCAGAATTTTCTGGGGGGTTTTTGTGTATTCATACTTTTTAAAATTTAATTTTGCTTTAGTATAGTTTTTAATAATGTATGTGCACATACAGATAGAGCTATATGAGGAAAACTTCATTAATTGGTATTTTAAACATGTACGTTTAAATAGTAGATTCTCCCTGTACAGTGACTTTGCATACAGTTATATTCTTTGTAAAGGAGCTGCTAAATTTCCACTATAATCCGTTAAATGTAGTCATTTATTTTCCCCTGCTCTCATGCTCTTTCAAACTTAATAAATCTAACATTAATCAGGCCAAAATCAACTTGCACATGCATTCATGCACTTCCCAAGAAATTGCATACATGCTTCAAGGGCAGGGCTTAGCCCATTATTCTCTTAAAAGTGGAGCTGGTAATAGTTGTTCATTTTACATAGTTACTATACATATGTTCTTTGTATCTGTTTTATAGATATAGGGTTTCTTTAAGGAGCTGATGTGTGCAATTCTGATTCAGCATTGTAGTTTCCAGGGGTTGGAGGTGGGGGGAGAGGAGTAGAGACATTAAGTAGTGAGTGCTTCTTTTTGTATCTGTCATAATTGTCTTCCTAGATGATGATGTGGATTGAGGCACATGCCCAGACCTATTGTGCTTTGAAGTTTTTGGTGTATTTGTTTAGGCTGGAGACTTTGGAGTTAAATTCACCTCAGTGCAGAAGACCCGTGCAAGGTGTCTTACATTATTTAAGCCTCTAGGGCCTGATTCTCTACAGCCTTGCACCATGAGTAGTCATACCTGTGTAAAGAGAGCATGAAATATTACCAAATGAGCAAAACATGTTATACTGTGTGAGTACCATGTGTAAATGGCTACGCAAATTGCAAGTCAGCAGAGAATGAGATTCTCAATATGGTGTTTACAGGATAAGAAGGCTCTTATATCTGGCCCCTGCACTGGAATGAATTTTATTGTAAATCAAAATAAATTGGCACTTTGTAGCTGTGATTAAATGCAGACAGCCTCCTGGCAACTACAGCAATTGTTGAAAGAGATTCTAGAAAATGCTAAAACATCAGAAACGTGATAATAAGTAACCCAGAGTATGGATTTCTTTAGGATAATACTGCAAGAGAACTTCCATCACTACCACTACAGGTAAATAAAGTACCCTTTTTAACACAGATTATGAAGCTAACTATTTTCATTGTTTCTGTAAATATATACATTTTTTTCAAATGATAAAAACAATTTTTGTACAATATCTTTATTCATTAAGTAATTTATATCTTTTTACATTTTTTCTTAAATTATTTGTGCAGCTTCAGTTGCAGTTAAATCAAGATCTAAGTATCTTGCATCAAGATGATGGCTCGTCAAAAAATAAGAGAGGGGTTCTTCCAAAGCACGCTACTAATGTGATGAGATCTTGGCTCTTTCAGCACATAGGGGTAAGGACAAAACATTATCAGTAGTCATAAATATTCAGAGAAGACTTTCTGTGTGGTCTGTTTGGATTTGCTTCCTGATGTTTTGGCCTTACCATATGCATTAAGGGTCCTATTCATCTTCCACTGAAATCTGGTAGAATTATTCCATTGACTCTAATCTGAGTTGAGTAAAGCCCTAAATTTGTATATATTTTAACCACAAGAGCTTATTAAACTTTCTAGAAGTTGTTGTTCTTTTATTTCATTGTGCCAAGGTTTTAGAGCCAGGTACTCTCCCAGGGTAAGCTTACTCAGGAGCAATAACGTATAAATTCTACGTGGAGGGGAACCTTCCAACAACTACTGTGTGCCATCAGCACCGTTTTACTCCACAGTGTCTTACCTGTGCTGGAAGAGGAAGATGAATCTCTATTGGTAATAAATAGAGCGCTATAAAATAGTGGAGTATCTTCTATTTTAGCTATCTGATGTTACAACAGAAAAAATTATGCATAAAAATCACACATGCATTTCTTAGGTTTCATACAGTTTCTTTGCCCTGTTTAATTTTGGGGGGGAGGGTTATTTAACCACAAAAGGCTCCTCAGCACTCTCATGTGACATAGCCTTCAGACAGTGTAACTAATCAAATCTTATCACATGCTATGCTGGTGAAGGATCACATTGTCTAAAAAGAACTCTGGTGGCTGTGAGAAGCATTTTTTTTCTGATTGACATGGGCAATTAAATGGTGGTATACACACTTTATGAGGATAACATAAGCTTTTCTTCAGTAATGTTTTATTTAAGTGACCATATCCGTTAAAATTTGTTTTTAACATTTATTTTGTTAATGAAACTGGTGGGGGGGGGTGTTATTCTAGCAATTTTTAATCAATAGTAATGAAGAAAGTTTAATTTTCTTTTAAGGAAGAACAAACAAAAGTTTACGTACTTTTTTTTTTTATCCTTAGCATCCATACCCAACAGAAGATGAGAAAAAGCAGATTGCAGCCCAGACAAATCTGACACTACTACAGGTTAACAACTGGTAAGATACAAAACTTTGCCTTAATGTTCATAAGTGGAGTATAGGTATAGAGATACCCTCTGTGTATGTGAGTGCCATCCACATATGTACAATGCATAAGAATAAAATTAGGAATCTAATTTAAAGTGGAAAAATGATTAACAGCTAGAGTTAAATTTACAGTTCTATGCTAAATCCAGCTTCAAATAATGGATAGTCTTACATATAACAGTACAAACTTAAAACTTCTAGGACTCTACAGACATTAAGCACTTCCAGTTTACAACCCAAGAGGAATGGAAGGAGTATTATGCCTATTTTTCTGACAAAGGAATTAAAGCTTAAAGGGGTTTAATGACCCATCCAATAGATCAGAGGTCTGTCATATCTGGCACAGAGCTTTGGTCTCCATATTCAAAGGAGTGGTTTTGTGTCCAGCACAGTGGAATACAGAAGGGGATTTCGGGCTTAGGGATTCCTGAGGCAGCCCTAACTTGGAGTATGAAACAAAGGTGTTAGGAAATATTTTGCAGTTTTAATATTAATTTCTATTTAATTTTTATGTTTTTTGGTAAAACATTAGTTGAGACTGTGAATGCATGTGCACACAACATAGAGACAATTTCTTGGTCATAAGCTGTGAGACTTTTTTGTTGGTCATGTTTAGGTTTATTAATGCTAGAAGACGAATTCTTCAGCCAATGCTGGATTCCAGCTGTTCTGAAACTCCAAAAACGAAGAAAAAAACAGCTCAAAACAGACCAGTTCAGAGGTTCTGGCCTGATTCCATTGCATCAGGAGTTGCTCAGCAGCAGTCTAATGAACTTACAATGTCAGATGGTAAGGAAAATTGGCTGGAACATGTATAATAAAATTAATTCCTTATTAAAATGTCTTCACTCTTTTGAAATAAAAACAGGCTTTTGTTATGTTTTGGGGCATTTCCTGATGTAGATAAACCACTTTGGTGATAATATGGGAAGAACTGACAGACATTTCTCCGTTAGAATTTTAGCTAAATACTTGGGGTTGTGGTATGCAATATATTCTATGTAGAAAAATTTGTTTCAAGAATTTTGTTTAGATTTCTCAAAGTCAAACACTTGGAAGTTAGGAAATGTCAGAATTGAAGTTGCCCATGCAACCATAATTTTTTGCCCTTGTGTATATGTATTATGATATAGTTTTTAGTTACATGACATGTATTATTTTTCCCAGAGTGGAAGAGCCAGACTTGTTACATGGGGCCTCCTGACTCTCCACGTTGTTCTCATTCCTGCAGACCACACTGTCTTACTGCCCAAGGTACTGAGTGTCTACAGCTCCCATTGAATTCACTTGTAGTGTTGTGTGCTCAGTGCCACAAATCAGGCCCCAAGAGTTTCACATTGAGCAGTGAGAAAATGAGGAATATATCATTAGTAAGCACCTGTTAAACTTTTGGCTTAAATGACTTAGCTAGCATCACATAGAAACTTTGTCGTAGAGGCAGGGATAGATCCAGTTATACTTTCTGTGTGGCATCCAACTGCCTTAATCATAGCACCAGGCTTTCCCTTCTTACAGTCCCCTACCTCACCTCACATCAAGGACCTGATCTGACTCCTATTGAAGTTTAATGGGAAAGCTGTCATTAACTATTGACAGAGTGGATGAGATAGTATCTTATATTGGACTCTCTAATATCCTGGGAGCAATATGGCTATCATACTGCAATTAATTTTTTACATTGATGGGAGCTAAATAAGGCAGTAGCCTCATCCATTTAAGTAACCCTCATTCACTCCCTGAGCATATACCAGCCTATGCACTGAATGAGATAGAGGTTCAGTGGGAAATATTAGTATGTGACCATATAATTAAAGACTGTGTCATAATGCATTAGGGCTGCCAACTTTCTGATTGTAGAAAACAGAACACACTTGCCCTGCCCCTTCCCCAAAACCCTATTCCTTCCTCAAGGCCCTGCACACTATCCCCCCTCATCTACTCATTTTCACAGAGCTGGGACAGGAAGTTGAAGTCTGGGAGTGTGTACGGGTTCTGAGCTGAGGATGCAGGCTCCAGGGAGGAGCTGGAAATGAGCAGCTCCGAGTGCAGGAGGGGGTTCATAAGAACATAAGGAGGTTCCAAGCTGAGGCAGGATGCTGAGATGTAGGACAGGATGAGGGCTCTGGCTGGGGGTTTGGGCTCTGGGCTGTGTCTGTGGATGAGAGGTTTGGGGCATAGGAGAGGGCTATGGGCTGGAACCAAAGGGTTCAGAATGCAGGAAGAGATTCAGGGTGCAGGAGAAGATTCAGGTGTGTGGGCTTCAGGCAACAGGGTGTGGGCTTCTTAGGCACAGAGGCAGCCAACGAGACGCTTCGTATTCCCTCACCTGCAGGTGCTGCCCCTGTAGCTCCCATTGGATGCAGTTCCTGGCTAATGGGAGCTGTGGAGCTGGCGTTTCAGGCAGCATCTGTGCTGCAAGTAGGGGTGGCACCTATGCCATAAGTAGAAGCAACGTGCAGAGCCCATTTGGCCATCCCTGCACCTAGGAGCTGGAAAGACATGACTGCCATTTCCTGGGAGCAGAACAGAGCCAGCCACTGTGGCAAACCTGACTTTTAGTGGGCCAGTCAGCTGTGTCGACCACAGCTGACAGGGTCCCTTTTTAACCAGATATTCCAGTTGAAAACTAGATGCTTGGCAACCCTATTATGCATGCATACAGAGAGACCACATTAAGAGTCCTGCAACCTGACATTTTCTAACTTTTTGAGTGCTTGACTTTGCAGTCTAAATAACACAAAAAGTTGTTGCATGCAGTTTTCTGGGAATCTTATTTTTAAAAAATCCCACAAATTCTCTTGTGTAACTGTTAATGATCAAATCATAATTTAGATATGTTTTCAGTTTACTAATTGTATGCATGTTTTCACTTCTCCAGGAGCTGTTGTAACAATTACAGCTCCAGTCAACGTGAATGTAGACAGTCTCCAGTCTCTGTCATCTGATGGTGCTACTTTGGCTGTTCAGCAAGTTATGATGGCAGGACAAAGTGAGGATGAATCTGTGGATAGTGGTGAAGAAGATGGAGCAGACCTCTCAACAACTAACATCAGTGGGCTTGTTTTGGATAACAGTGATTCTCTGCAGTAGGAAGCAAGAGAATGTAACAGAATACTTAGGAAATGGAATGGACTGACTGACTGTTTTTATAGTTTGCACAGCAAACATTTTACACAAGTTTTATTTCTAATATGTTTTATATGTAGATATAGAAGGGTGCACTTTTTGTATTTCATAGTAAGCTTAAAGAGTGTCTTTGCAGGTGCAGCAACTTCTTTCAAATGTGTTTTTGAATTTTGGAGATGGTCTGGGGGGGGGGGTTATTTCAAAAAATTGCATCTAGTAATATAATGAACCACATAAATACCCCTTTTGTTCTCTCATTAGATACAAGTACTATAATTTCTAAAGAATTATGAAATTTCAGTTAGACCTGTTGTGTAACACAGCGCTTGTTTGGCTAATGATGTAAATTCAAAGCATGTGGTACTGATGTGTGGAATTTGATCATTAGACATACATTTGAAAGATGCTGCTGCACCTTAAAAACTGCCAGTCTGAGGTGGGCAACAGCATACACACACACACAAAGAAAATGGAGATGTGTGATTCACTAGCGAATGTATGACAGTTTAAATACGTTTAATTTCTCTCATAGTCACTGAGCTTGTTTATCATTTGCTATAAAAACTCCTATTTTTACCTTGGTGGGATTATTGGATAAAAAAATATTTTTATAAATTCAGTAGTAATTGGGATGACAACTGTATTGAGCATGAGAAAAAAAAATTTCCAGAAAGGGAAAATAAATGTTTAGTATGCCTATTTGGAAGGTTCTGAAAACTGACCAAATTTAATAAACATGCCTAATGCTAATGTTCCATGGTTCTCTGCTATCCCATAGTGGCATAATATATTTGATAATAGCATAAGAAAGACCCAAGGTTTGATGGAATTTTGATATTGTCAAACTTTGATATATATATGTGTGTAAACTAATGCTCAAGTTACATTTAACTCTGTATCTAAACTTGTATCTGAAGGTATTTGCTAAATAAGTATTCAGGTAAGTAAGTACAATTATCCACAATATTTCCAGTGATCAATAGACAAACTTAACAGTTCAGTTTTTTTCCATATGATTTTTGAAAGATGAAAAACAGACTGGGCTAGTTTTTCCTCAGTTACATCATTGGATTTGAATTTTTTTTTTACATATATAAAAAAATTAATTTATTGATTATATAAAGAATCTCTTCAAATACAAACATCACTGCTAGAATACACAACAGGCTTGTAAAAACATCCTCCAGTGTCTTTAAACAAACTTAGAACTAGTGATGAAAACAGATTTATCTGTGATAATGGTTAATTTCAGTTTATCCCCAAATCTTGTGTTTGCATATTGTTATTTTCTGAATATTTGTTGTTTGATGCTTGATGCTGAAAAAGTTGGTCTTTTCCCATTAAGTGCAAATACAGCAGACCCAAGAAGTCTTTTAGAAGGATAGTGTGAAAAGGAAGGTACCTTCAAATCTTAAGCACTGATTGAACAAAGCACTTAGTTATGTGCTCCACAGTAAGCACCTGCTTAAACCCATTCCTGTTCCTCAAAATATCCAAGCATGTGCTTCATTTCCATTGACTTCAGTGGGATTTACTTGAAATTAAGATTTGGTGCTTTGTTAAATTGGGACTTTAAAGACTGCCTTACTGAGCAATTTATAGGCAGCATGAATGGAGATCTGAACAGAAGATGCAAAAAAAAATTGTTACATGTATTTAGAGAGCAAATTTCTTTTTCAGAGGTTACCATTAAAAATACTTGTTTTACTGGCATTGAGCTACACTCACCACTAGCATAAACAGCTGTCTTTGCCACTTTAGCACCCTCTTATGTTTATGATGAATTGGGCCTGTTGACTCAGCTGCAGTAATGAGGTATTATTATAGTTAGAATTATTAAAATGAAGTTTTTAAAGTATTTGTTTAAATCCAGCTTCTCTGTTTTTGCCACTAATACCATTCCCATGTGTACTGAGCAGTTTAAAGAAAATACTAAGTGTATAAAGAAAGATTTAATTATGAAAACTGGTATAAAGTAACTGATTTAAGGCATATTGACAAGTTCAATTTGACCTCAAAATTTAAAGGGCACAGTGACCTTAAAAATCAAACTCCTGTTTGAAAACATTGTGCATACTAGTGTTACAAACAACACCTAAAACGAATATAACTGGCAGAGATTGGAAGCAAAAATATTTTTTTTTCAATTTGTTTACTGTTTTCCTTTGCCAGACCATTTTTTTAAGTGTTTCCATGTTAGAATTATTTCCTTTTGTGTGTGTTTTTCACACAACAGAAGCTGAGAGGAAAAATTTATTTTAGGGCTAGATCAGTGGTGGGCAACCTGGGGCCTGCGAGCTGCATGAGGACCACCAAGTTGTTCTGATTGCAACCCGTGAGACATTGTGCTGGTGTTGAGCATCTGCAAGCTCTGCCCCTCATAGCTCCCAGTGACCTCAGTTCTCTCTTCTCATCCAATGGGAGCTATGGGAAGCAGCGCCTGCAGGTTAAGGGGCAACATGGATGTGCTGGCCATTGCTTCGCAGCTCCCATTGGATGGGAACAGAGAACCGAGGCCACTGGGCACTGTGGGAGGCAGTGCCTGCAGATGTTCAACATCAGCATAATGTCTCACAGGTTCCAGTCAGATCAGCCTGGTGGTCCACATGCAGTCCTGCAGGCCCCATGTTGCCCGCAACTGGGCTAGATTCAGCCATCTTTGTTCATGTGTAGTAGCAGTTGAATCCACAGTACTGCAAATACTTACATATGTGAATTGAATAATGTACTGCTCAGTATGAGTAAGACTGGCAGAATTGAGCCCTCGAATAATAGAAAAATGTGATTGTTTAAAAAATATATGTATTGGCAGAAGGATTCAAGCAGGTGTAGTACCTGAAACTTTTAATCTGGTTGAAAATAATTAGATTTCATGTTGATGATGTTCCTTTTGATTTTATGTAAGCAAGCTTGTACAAAGTGTTTCTTTGGATTTTTTCATTCATTCGAGTAGAAATATATATATATATATTTGTATTCAATAGAATGTTAGCATTTCTATGTGACATTTGCAGCATTTAGCAAGTGTGTAAGTACCTGGAAAGTGAAATTGACTGGGAAGTTATTAGGGACAAAAGAAAATGGAGTAATACATTTTTAATATTGGTCTCAAGAAAATTAGAAAAAGTAAACAATATTGAAAAGTAAATTATATTTGTAAAATTACTTCTATTTTAATAATCAAAGATACTATTTAACAAACTGTGGAGCCCAAACATCTTCAAGGACTGACATCTAATATATCTATATAACATCTGTATAACTCAAACATTTAAAAAGAAATTGTGCAAAATTTAAAACAGATGCACTTGATCGTAATTAACTTAAGTTACTAATGATCCAGTTTTAGCTACCAAGCCTGCTTGAGAACAATGAATGCACTCTGTGCAAGATGAAAGTTAGCCCCATTTCCCTAAAAGTGTAATTTATAGGTACGCTATATTTCTTGTATTTTGGCCTTCTCTTATTTTTGATAATCATTCAAACAAAACATTCACCAAAAATTCAGCTGAGTTTAAAGTTGACTAGGATCAAATACAATTTGGTAAGCATGTTGAAAATACAAGTGACCTTCATTCCCTCATGAAAATCTAAGATGCTAAACACTTGAATTTCTACATAGTGAAACATTTCTGTTTCTAATTGATTCTCTCGAACATAGTAAATAGAATGCATTCAAACTGTAATCATCTCCCCCAACAAGAAAGGCTAACCAAGAAAAATCAGTGAGAATCCAAGTTCAACTAGTATTCAAATAAACAAAGTAAAACCTAAACAGGTATCATTTCTGACTTGTTAAATGTGTTGCTGAAGAGTGCTCCTGGAAACATTTTGGACTTGACTGAACTTTGTTGTTTTTTCATTGGAGATTGAATAAGCTAGGTTTGGCTTTGCCAAACCCAAATCTGTTTTTCTAGGCTTGCTAGACTCTTTCAAATATTTTATTTTTCACATTATGAAATAATTTTATTTAATCATCCAGCAAAGTATAATGAGAGTGCAAATATGCTGTTAAAAGGTCACCCTAACCATGTCATTTGGTTACCTTTGTAACATGAAAATATAAATGTTGTTCTGTAGTTTTGTAGGATCTACTAAATCACTTTTTTTTTAACTGTGTGAAAAATCTATGGGAACGCCTGTTTACAAACTTACTAACCTTGTAGTTTACTGTCAAAATATTTGCCTAATGTTATTAGATACCCATGTTTTCAGATAGTGACAGAAATGACACATCAATCTTCCACTGTTTTAGCATCATTTGTTCTATAAAACTGACAATCTTTAAAATGTGAACACTGTAAATTTAGTTTTTCTTGGATAGTTGTCTTAAGAGATATTGTGAAGCAACTGAACTATCAAAGCAAAGCAAAATTAAAAATGAGAACATGCTTCATGGATGATGGACTTTTACATGAACAGTTTCTCAGAATGGAAAAAAACATGCTCTGTCTTCAAACTTAAAGTATTAATTAAGTTAGTATTATTTAGTTCACCATCAGTTGTATTTTCAGAAATCTGTAACCTAGCTGGAAAATATCCAGCTAATTAGCCAAGATTTTTGGCTGGCACAATTTTTGGCCTTTTTTATTTTGTTTACACAAATGCAGAAAAAATGGTTTACCACTTCTTAATATTTTGAGGTGAGTGAGAGGGACTGGTTTTGCAGTGCAGAAGCAGTTCTGAGGAATGAAAGACTTAGCAGGTAGTAAGACTATGATGTGTGTTCTTTGTTTTATTAATTAAAATGGCATGGACGTTGAACTTCCAAAAAGTGGGTACCAGGCATCTACAGTAACTGCTTTATTCAAAACACTTTCAGAAGGATTTTTCCTGTGTAATGCAATACGTACAAATCCTTTATGCCTTTGTTTTTTCAAAGGCAGATAGACTGTAAACAATCATGTTCTATTAGATCAGAAATCCTCACTTTAAAAAATGGATAAGCTTTTTATGTGATTACAGTTGTATTTCCTCTAGGGCAGAAGTAGTCAGTAGGCGGACTGTAGGCCAAATCCAGACTGCCAGATGCTTTTGCCTGGACCATGAAATCTTTTTGTCTTTTTTTTTATTATTATTATTATTATTATTTTCTCTGTTTATTTTCTCTGACTATACCTAGGCCAAGAAATTTGGACCATGACATAAAATAATTAACTATCTCTGCTTGAGAGTCGACATTATGCTATGTATGTAACTATAAGTACATACACATATTTTCAAGGTAAATGAACATTTTATGATTACTTTCCAACTCTGGCATGTGTCCATGGGAGAGAGATGTTGGCTATACTTAATACTAGGAATACATTTATGAATAGTAAAGGGTTAATAGATGTTATAGACATAATTAGTATGTTATAGTTGGTCTTATACACACCGGAATTTTATTATGTCTTTAATGTGACATGAAACCGATTCAAAGCTGACCTGGCTATAGTTAAACTTACAATAACCAGCTAGCAGCATAGCATAATTACAAATCAACTAACTTCCCTCATGAAGTGTAGATAACTATGTACATCAGATGAAGACTACAACTTAAAAAAAAAAATCTTCTGAAAAAAATCTTTCAATCACATATCATGGACTTGCATCCTCATTCTTCCTCGTAAAATCTTATAAATGGTTTTACTAGAAGGTGATAGAGATGGCTCTAATTAACCTATTTCTTTTATTGATACCAAAACAATTGATCAACCACTTATTACAATATCTAGTAAGCCTTTATTAATCTTTTCTCTGGTCTACACTAGCGGATAAGTTTGAATTAAGGGTGCGTCTACACAGCACCCTTACTCAAAGTACACTATGCAATTTGCACTACACAAATTGCATAGCTTATTTTGATGTTATTTTGAAATAAGGCGCTATTCTGAAACATTTCTTATCCCTCATGCGATGAGGTTTACAGGGATGTCGGAATAGCGAGTCCATTATATTTTGATATAACGGGCTTACTCTTAAGATGTGGAATAGCTTTTTCGGGATAAATAGCTCTGCTGTGTAGACGTAGCCTAAGATGCACAACTTAAGCTACGCTAATTGCATATCTTAAGTCGAAGTATCTTAACTTGAATTTTGGCGCTGTCCACACTGCGGAGAGTCGAAGGGAACACACTATCTCTTCAACTTTCCTTACTGCACATAGAAGTAGGTCTACCGGCATCAATGGGAGCACCCTCTCAGTTCAAATTAGCACGTCTTCACTAGACCCTCTAATTTGAATCCTGGAAAATTGAACCAGCTTCAATCTTATCTGTAGTGTAGACATGGCCTTTGTAAATAGTTTGGGAGAATTTTTTACAAACGTATACTTTTAAAAAGGAAATGTATACATACTCAAAATGGGTGAAATAACCCTGTGACTTAAACTAATGCAAACCATAAAATCAGATTTCTGTCAAATGCTTGGTTCATCCCCCATGTAATAGTGTTGAGAGTATTGCAGTACAGTGCAAGTGCCTAGTACTGCATTCCTGGCATACTCAAAATCCTATGGAAGTCAGTAGGAGTTTTAAGTATGCAAGGAATGCAGGATCAGGCCTGGCCTCCATTACCTACTGTTGAGAAACCCTTGAAAAATCTAGAGCACATGGGACAATGGGCCAGATCCCAAATTATTATACTTAAAAGATTACTAATGCAAATAAGGCGTGATCCAAAATCCACTGAAGTCACTAAAAAAATTCCCATTGAATTAAATGGATTTTGGATCAGGCTTATTGTTCCCTTGACTTCAGCCAGGTTATTCACACACAATCCAGAAGATTAGGTCCATAGAATAATTTCAGCCTTCTTTCTGTATAGTTAGTTTTAAAAGATCCTGAATATTGCTTGAAGTACATTTTGTGTGACATTAGTATTAAAATAGCAATGTCACAGTGGAGATGAGAGAAGATACGTGGATCGAAACAAAAGTCTTTTTGCTTAATGGAGTTTTATTATTCATGTGAAAAGTGTGTAGATTATACTGATGGTCCCTGGAGAAATTGAGGATTTCTGTACTTAATCTGCAAAAGAAAATGAACAGCATTTAATCATAGGGAAAAATCAACCAGATGCTGCATTGTTTTGTATTTATACTTCTAATGTGGAACACGGTTCTGTGACAAACCTTGGCTGGTCTTGCAGTTCTTAACCTCTGTTAATTTCTGTGTCAGTAAACGTGTCGAGGTGACAGGATAGAGCACTAATTATATACATGATCACATCTTTTGTAAAATCAGCTACTGCGCATATGGAGTATCTAATTTTATAAGATACTTAAGGATATGTGGCCACATGGCTGAGATCCAAATTGAGCCCATTATGCACCTTTGTGATTACTTTTCTTCTTTTTCTGATTTGTTAGTTTTGTGCTTTGTACATTTGAACATGATGAGACCGTGGTTTCTTGATTCATGGAGGGTTTAGAAAAAATATTTTGCACTGTTGATTTTTTGATTAACTTTCCCCAATTAAAACTTTAGTTAAGGTAAAATCTCTGCTAAATGTGAGACTTAAAAATCCAGACATTTTTAAATAAAACTTTAAAAATGGGTTGATGTTTGTGAATAATAAATGCAGTAACTGTTTTCTATTTTTCAAATACTTTTAAAGGGGATACGCATGACTTATTCTTAAACATAGTAAATTTTAACCTGAGGCAGAATTGATAAAATGATCATAAGGATTTAAACTTTGCATCAAAGTAGCCTTTTTGTATTCTTGGCTTTTTAGACTATTTGTTTGAAATTCAGAGTTTTGAATATGCCTGCACATACTTCTGTAGGATTCAAAACATGCCTTATTTGAAAACTTCAAGTCTAAGTGACTTATAACCAGCAATTTAAAAAAAAATTAGACATGGACTATTTTTAATGCAGTATGAGAAGGAATAATAAGCAGTGAAGCTCTTGTTAGTTGAGGATACTCAACTTTACAACTACTCACTATAAAACTAAAAAAAAGTATATAATTTCCCAAAATAAATGTATGACATTTTTTGTAATTCATGTTTTATAATGTTTTAGATTGTGTTTTTGGTAGTACCAGGGATGCATATTTTAATACGTCTTTTGCCTAGCAAAACATGAAGCATTTAGGGAAAGATGATGCAAAAAGTAAATTTGTGAAATCATTCAAAACCTGATCTGCAGAACTTTATTAGAATTATGCACATAATAAATGATTAGATGAATCCTTTGCCATTTTAAATTTTCAGAGAAGGGTGAAAAATATGTAAGTAACCAAGTATATTTGTATAATGTATGTTAGCCCTGAAACCTGTGACGAACGAGTCTTTCTTCTCAGATCACCACTCCTATAATCTTGACTAATGCTATCCAAACATAAATTTAACTATTGTTACTAGAGCTAGAATTGATTTTAAATACTAACTCTAAAGGTGAACTTATTTTTCTTCAATTTTTTTTTTAAATAGAGGATTCATTTGCCATTTCTAGCCTGGATAATGTGTGCCTCATTGGGATGTTTCTATTTTTTGGCGCAATAATTTTTTTAAATTTTGTCTTACAATATTCTAAAATAATTTAAACAATTTTTCTGAATATAATTAAATATTTAATTAACTGGTACCTGAATAGTAAGAAGATCCCATTAAAAATCTACTTCAAATTAATGTTTTGGTAAGGATCAGTTTTATGTTCACAGTATTTCTATTCTCACATTGTCCCAAATCCACAGGTTATTTATCATTGCTCAATATGAACATAAGGAATATTTGCCATGTCAATTAATTCAGCCACTGCTCTGGAGCAAATATGGTGTCTTGGAGAGCTTTTACACATGTATTAATCTGGCTTATGCATTTTTTACATCAAAAAGTGTGTGTTTTCTACCAAATTTTAAAGAAATTAAATCTTCAGAGATGACAAAAGGGATTTATCTGCATAGCAGTACTTCTGTTAATGTCAGTGGGTGTAGCAGCTCAGCTAAATTGCCTAGCCAGCCTTGAAAATTTAATCAAAAGGTTTATTTATAGTGCTATAGTTCCAGTCTTCAGATGTGTTCACCTGAATGGAAGTTATGGATGCAGAGCACATCTCAGGGTCAGGCCCTTTCACCAAAGAATATAACATCTGGAAAAGATTGACAGCAGTCACAGCTATAAACAAAGGTTTAACAGGTGCTCAGATGGGAATAATATGGCCCACAGATGCTAGACATTTGGTGAGGCTAATCTAGATAAGTCTGGAAACCTTTTAGTGTTTTTGAGCTGCACTGTGCACACATACATTCCACTACACTTGCACCTTCCCCATTACTTCAGACTCTACATACCACGGTGTAAAGGAATACAGGGGTGCTGGGAGGCAGCAGACACACCTATGCCCTTGCCTGAGAGCAACAGAGCACATACACCACCTTGTGGTATTATCGGCAAAAGTCTCTGAGTGTATTGAGAGCATATATAGCTGTGGTGGAATGTGTATGTGTACAATGCATTTCCAAGAACAACATTTACCGTGGGTAAGTAACTGTTTTTGCAGGTAGCTTTGACTTGGTGCATTTACATGCTGAAAGAACACAATTATCCTTTGTAGAATTATCACACAGAACACAGGCAAAATCCCAAATTTGATTTGTTTATATATATATATATATATATATATATATAATCAGTTATTTTTAAAAGAAGAAAAATGTTTGTGTTTTCATTTAATATTTTCCAACATTTTAACCAGATTTTCAGGTTGGCAGAAGTGTGTGCTTAGCTTTGTGCAATCACTGTTGAAAATCTGAGCCTCAAAATAAATAAATATGAGTAATACTCTTATTGTAATATATGTTTAGAATAATGATTCAAGACAGCACCACTAAAACTAAAATACACTCCTTCCTGCACAAATTCGTGAATCAGAAATATTTGGGGTCTATTTTTTCCCTCTTTTAATTAAATAAATGTCAACAATTCAAATGAAACTTTATCATGAAGTATGTGTGTTTATACAATTTTTCCTTAATATGTTAATGCAGTTGATCTAAGAAGGAATTAAATGAACTAATTAATTCTAATATAGTGAAGATTATATACACAGAGATCAAAACTGAGTGGCTGTTTCTTGTGCTCATACAAATATTAGTATTTGTACAAAATAAGATCATTGTTTGTTTGCTTTCTTTCTATTTAAAAAGTTTGTTATACAATCAAAGGGCAGAAACAGTACCAGATGTCACACACATAACCAATCTCACGACAAACAGGGAATAGTAAATACAATTCTCATACACCCCATTGACTGAAATTTGTTTGCACAAAGTAGTCAGTGTACACCTGTAGATAATGAATATATTTGCACACTGATCCTGATTTCCTCAAATAGTCTGCAAACAAGAAAGACAGCTAAATTCATTGGCTAATATATTAAAACTTGAAATAATGCATTGGGATGTTAGTTCAATTTGTATAATTTTAAATATCTGCACAGCAGGTAATTAAGACCAGTAATATGGTAATAGTTCTACTGTTTTAGGCATTATGCACTAAGAAAAGAGGTCTTAAAAAGTTTGGGTGTTGTATGTGTACCACAGTTCTTTCTGGAATGGATCAGACCTGTATTTGGGTGAGGGGTGGTGGTGGTTTCTTCCTCCAGTGTTTGATCTAAACTAGGAGTTCTCAATCTTTTTCTCTGAGCCCCTTCTCAAAATGCTATAAATCTCCAGGTCTGGGCCCATAAGAGGGTGGCCTCAGGCATAGATGATGTTTGACTTTTATTTTGGGGGAGAACAGGGAGGGAATGAGGTTCAGCAGACCTAGGGCCAGCTCTGCTCAACTCAGTTCAGGGAGGGAGTGCCACCTCAACTCTGAGTCAATTTAGCAGGCCACCCAGGGGAGAGTCAACCAAAAAAGTATAACTCAAAGTGGGGACTCAGTTCAAATAGTTTGTAAATCACTCAAGTTATGTCTACACTACAGAGCTTTTTCGGAAAAATGGCTGTTTTTCTGCAAAAACTTGCGAAGCATCCACACCTCAAACACGTTTTTGCGCAAGTAAATCGAAAGATCAGAGGGGTTTTTGCACAATTGATAATCCTCATTCAACGAGGAAGAATGCCTTTTTGTACAAGAGCTCTTGCACAAAAGGCGTGTGTGGACAGGGAAGAGGGGATTTTTGTGCAGGAAGAAGGAAAAAGCACAGGTGCCCTCGTGGCCATTCTGTCCATAGCAATCACTGCTTACTTGCAAGAGAGCATCCAGGCAGTCTGGATGCTCTCTTTTGCAAAAGCGCATCACTTTTTTGATGTGCTTTTGCAGTGTGGATGCTCTCTTGTGCAAGAAGTTTTTATGGAAGATGTCTTCCAACAAAAGTTTCTTGCGCAAAAAGCCTGCAGTCTAGAAGTAGCCTCAGGATGCTGGGAGCTGGGTAGCTAAGGGTTGTATTCAGCTCATGGTGCAGGGAGGGAATAACTAGGGATTCTGGGCCAGGGGTAGGTCAGGATGCATGGAGGCGACAGCTAGGGGCTGAGTGGCAGAACAGCTCTCCCTTCTGTGGCTGCTCTCCGAGGGCGCTCTCTGCCACCTTGAAGTTGGGTCTCCTCTCCTGGGTAGCTCTTATGCACTGCATGAGCAGTCAAAGGGGACTGGGAGTTGAGAAGCTGCAACCTGGGTGCCACCAATAGATGGGGGAATGTCACAGCTGAGACAGCTGCCTACAACCTGGCCAGAAGGTGGGCCCTGAGGGGAACTTGGGAAGGTAAGAAGGAGGGAGCAGTTGATCCGCCCGTGTCTGTCTCCCTGTATGTAAGGTATTGCAGTTTCGGGGAGCAACACCCTTGTGCCATCCAATTCTGCCCATGGGCTCAGGGCTTCAGCCCATAGGGAACACAGAGCACAGGGCTTCAGCCCTGCACAGCTCCAAGTTTCAGCCCTGTTGGAAGGAGGGGCAGGCAGCACAAGGGATCTGTAAAAATATACTGGGTCAGACCAAAGGTCCATCTAGCCCAGTGTCCTGTCTGCCAACAGTGGCCAGTGCCAGCTGCCCTGGAGGGAGTGAACAGAACAGGTAAGGATCAAATGATTCATTCCCCTGTTGCCCATTCCTAGCTTCTGGGAAACAGGAGCTATTGGCACCATTCCTACCCATCCTGGCTGATAGCCATTGATGGACCTGTCCTCTAGCTCTTTTTTGAACCTTGTTAGTCTTGGACTTCACAGCATCTTCTTGCAAAGGGTTCCACAGGTTGACTGTGCATTGTGTGATGAAAAACTTCCTTTTGTTTTGAACTTGCTACCTATTAATTTCATTCAGTGACCCATAGCTCTTGTGTTATGAGTAAATAGCACTTCCTTATTTACTTTCTACACACCGGTCATGATTTTATAAACCTCAATTCTCTGTCGTCTTCTCTATCCCTTTTTAAATGGTTCCTAACCTTGCTGCTTCAGCTCTGTGCCGCTCCCAGCTTCAGACTGGGGGAGGGGGAGTACTGGGGCTTCTGAATTCTGCCCCATGCTGCTCTAGGCTTCATAACATTGTGGGGAGGGCACCAGGGCTCCACTGCCACAAGCAGTTTGTGTGGAGGAGAGGGGGAGGGAGCTCATGTCTTCAGCCCTGTGCTGCTGCCAGCTTCAGTGGGAGGGGTGGAGGCCAGTGGAGCTCCTGGCTTCAGACCCTCATTGCTGCTGGCTTCTGGCTTCAACCCTGTGCTGCTCCCACCTTCAGACCAAGAGGCACCGAGACTCCAACGCTTCTGCTGGCTTCAGTTCTATACCGCACTGTCCATGGTTTTGGCGGGCAGATTGCTAGGGTTTGGGGCCCTGGGTTTCACCAGGTGGCCATACAGCACCAGCCCCCGAAAGGCCTTGCATCCCTCAGTTGAGAATAGCTGGCCTAAAAGAAGGATAAGAGCCTTAGTGCTACCATGTCTTCTGTGTCCTCTGTATGCATGATTATCATCTGCTGGATGGAACCAGACCTGATGAAGTGTTTTGTGTTTTGTGCTCTAGTCTAGCAATTGTTTGTGATGATCTGGTGGGGATCCCAGAATTGTGAGTTATTGTATTAGCCTTCTCATCCTCAGCAAGTGAAAGGCTTGCTACTGCTAAGCTATGTGACAAAATCCTGACACACCAGCTTGTCTATCTTCAGTGGCGGCCCGTCAGTATGTGCAACCTAGGCAACACCAAGATAAACGGCCATTGAGGGCTTTGGAGGCAGGGGCACTGATTGCGTGCCAATTGTGTGTTTCGCCTAGAGCGCCAGTTGCCGGCAGCTCATCTAAGGCCGCTCCTGTCTATCTTGAAAGGAACTTCTTTAGGATTTTACCAGTCCAAACCTTGCCTTACAGGCTGGAAAACAGTGAATCCCATCTGAATCCAGGAAACACGTCTGCTTTTTCAGATCAGTTTCCAAAAAAGCGGGTGCGCTCTTTCAGAAGCCTTGTCTTCCTCATTTTATGAGGAATAAGGGCTCTTCCAAAAGAGGTTTTTCCCACATCGGCCCCGTGTAGACAGGCCAAATGTCAGACAAGCCTCTTCCGAAAAAAGAATCAGAAAAAGGTAAGCAAATTACGGCTCGTAATTTGTGTACCTTTTTCTGAAAAATAACTGCAGTGTAGACATAGCCTGTGAGACTTCAGTAAGAATTGAGGATGCGTTCTGCATTTTGTAGGATTGGCCATAACATAGTAAGTGAGTGAGATGGGAAGTGGCCTAAAGCAGTCAGGCTTTTCTGTGTTACAAATATGAGTTGTATTCAAACACCAATGTAAAGTGTCAAATTAGCAGACAATTGTCCACAACAGACCAGTCAGAGCCATGCAAATCATGTCAGTCAGTGACAGTGATCAAAATTAGCTGACACCATGATGAGAATGACATGCCATGATCTGCACCAGCCACACAGATGTGGTCAGCAGTGTGCCAGCTAAGTAGCTAACCTCTTACATTTAAAATATAGACACACCACCCCCCCCCCCCCGCCATTAGGTTAATGCATGGCCATAATGCATACAAGCTTCATCTCATTTCTGCCTCTTAAGTTCTTCCAACCCTTCTGTTTCTTATTTTCTGTCTTTCCTCTTCTCTGGCCACCATTTCTTGTAGACTCAAACAAGATTCTTCCAAATCTTTGACTGGGTTTAGTGTCTAAATTCAGTATTTTAATCACTCTGCTGCAAAACAAATGTTTTTGCTTCAGACCCAGTTTAAAATGAATATGCCTTAGGTATTAAACATCATTCTGATAGCTTCCAAGAGGTAGCTGAATTAGTCTGTAACTGGAAAAACTTAAAAATTTTAATTTTTTTAAATTAGAATTTTAAGTGTGAGGGCCCTAGGTCTCAAAGCCATCACTGATACAGAAATGACCTGCTGATGGGAATTACTGTCATGCTGAGAGAAAGCAGGCATCTAGCTTTCAAAAACAGAACAGCTGGTTAGAGAGACTAGTCACAGGCCATCCAACTGGACAAATAGAGCCAAATTCTTGAAAAAGGCATAAAAGTGCCCTTAATTGGAACACATGACCTAATCCCCACCCCCATGGCATTAATGGAAGTTCTGTGTACAAAAATCATAATCTGGAACTAATTCTAATGTTTATTTCCCCCCATAAGCATAAGGGATATCTGCAAGATTCTTTTAAAATGCACACATCGCTTGCTGTAATTTCATTTTGCCTGAGTGAATCCATTTTTTGTCAGGCATTATCATGCTATGTCTGTGCTGGTCAATGCAAGATATGTTGGCATACAACTGCCAAAGTTTGTCTCGCTCTTGGCTGCTTGCATCGGTATTGCACGAATTCACCAGGAGTGCTTGTGTTAATGCAAAGTACAATACACCGGGGCTGTGTCTAGACTGGCCAGTTTATCCGGAAAATCAGCCGCTTTTCCGGAAAAACTTGCCAGCTGTCTACACTGGCCACTTGAATTCCTGCAAGAACACTGATGATCTCATGTAAGAGTGTCAGTGTTCTTGCAGAAATACTATGCTGCTCCCGTTCGGGCAAAAGTCCTTTTGCGCAAAAGCTTTTGCGCAAAAGGGCCAGTGTAGACAGCGCGATATTGTTTTGCGCAAAAAAGCCCCGATGGCTAAAATGGCGATCGGGGCTTTCTTGCGCAAAAGAGCGTCTAAATTGGCCAGGGACGCTTTTCCGGAAAAACGTCCATGCCAATCTAGACGCTCTTTTCTGCAAATGCTTTTAACGGAAAACTTTTCCGTTAAAAGCATTTGCAGAAAATCATGCCAGTCTAGACGCAGTCCAGTGGTAGATCTCCCAGTGTGTCACGTGACATTTTCTAGTACAGAGCCTTTTTGGAAAATGTTCACCCTATGTTGTGGGATAAAAATGAATCTCCCAGGGATGTCTGGGAGCTAGCAGTTAAGTTGCCAGCATGCAACTTTCTCCAACCAATCCATTTCATGGCTTTTTTTTTTTTTTTTAAATCCCCAAACCCATGCACCACTCTTTGGTGTCTGCTGTCTCTGGGAGAAGCATGGAGCCCATAGAGCTCTGCATTATTCTCGTGAATGTTAAAAATATAGGCCACATGAGGCTTATGTACTTACAGACCTACAACAGGGGAGTGACTGATTTTTATTTTATTTTATTTTATTTTTTTTAAGGACAGTTCACTAAGGGCCAACGAGACAACTCAAGGCTGTTGATGGCATTCACAGAGCAGCTGCAGATGACAGAGTGCTGCTTCTGGGCCTGAGAAACAACCACTGACCTCTGCAATTTCATGGTAATGTAGGGCTGGGGGTGCTACATAACATCTGGCTGGCTCTCAGCCCAGCCCTCTAGCACAGAGACACCAGCATGAGAGCTGCATTGACAATGGAGAGAAGTCAGTAGTGTTTGCACCTTGGCAGCGTGCAAGCCCAGGCTGCTGCTAGTCAATGAGCAGTCATTTTAGACCTGCAAAAACCACAATAGAGGCCACTGTCATGGAACTGTACAGGGCCATTAATCATCTCCGGTGAGCCAGGACTGTGCCTCTGGGCGCTGTGCAGGATTTGCTGCAATTGGTGTCCCAAATTGCAATGGAGCAACAGAGGGCATGCAGATGTCTATTTGGCACCAACATAGACAAGCCCTCCAGCCCCTCCCCTTCTGCCAGGGGACTGGCCCCTGCTGCTCTGGGCCCTGTGGGAGCCAGTCCCCCCCCACACACACAGTGGGCAGCACCCAGCCCCAGACTTCACCGGCAGGTACGCAGGGTGGTGGAAGGTCAGGTGGCACTAGCCTTCTCCAGCCCTGGCTGGAACGCAGGGTGGGGGGGGGGGGGGGGGGAGGGAGGAAGGGCAGCACGCAGCCCCTGCCTTTCCCAGAGCATGGGGAGGGTGGGCTGCAAGCAGGCAGCTGCCTTAGCTCCAGCATCCCCAGCCCCAGCCTCAATGGAGTTGAAGCCCAGAAAGCCCCAGGCGACTGAGGGAGATGCACTGAAGAGGGGTTGGGGAGGGGGGGCCAGGCTAGCCGTTTAGAAAGGCCTGGTCTTCCGCTGCCGCTTATACCAGCTGCCCATGGTGTACACCAAAAGACAGGGCTCTGTGTTTATGGCTATGTGAGCACTGGTGGCTCACTGTGGCTGCTTCACCGAGCTCACTGGGGGAACGGTAGGAACATAACACTGGTCCAAGAGCAGCACAAACGTTCTCGTCCAACTGGCACAGCACCCTGGCTCTACTGACAAGTTGACACCCTTCCCCAGGCCTCCGTCTAATCCCTGCTCCCTGGGTCAGGAAGCCCTACCTTGGCCACCTTACCACCACCACAGAAAGCTCTGGGTTACCAACTCCACTGGAGCAGACTGTCACTGACTATGCGTTTGGCAGACTGAAGGAACATTTGGTGCTCAGTGAGAAAAACAGCCCCAGGCTCACATCAGCCTGTTGAGCACTGAGTAATGTGGCTGAGTCACAGAGGGCAAAGGTGATGCCAGGGTGGTGATGAAGGAGCTGTTGGGTGTCTCTGAACAGTCAGACAACAGGAGGGTTATGTGACTGAGGGCGGGTCTTTCCAGGATACTTTAAAAGTCAGTCACGGGTATGGTCTCTGGCCCTCAAGCTTGGGTGCTGCTAAAAAGCATGTTGTGTGGACTCTATGGTATAAATGTGACAGGGCAGCTTCCTGAAGATAGGAATGGTGTTGTGCTTGCTGTACATTTACAGGTACTGCGTGCTTTGGATACCACTATGCGTGCTTCAATGTGTGGGGGTGGACTACAAAAGATCACTGTATTATCCAAAAATAAAAATGTATGGAGGGGCCAAAACAGTGCACGCACACACAAAAAGGCACTGGTCCACAGACTATCATCCATTAAAGAGGCAGGCACCCTAACATTGGAAAGGGAGTAAACATTTCTGTCCGAGTGCAGCAATGTGTAACCACAATGGCCTGTGTATACCAGTTGTGGTTCTGAGCACACAGTGTGCATGTGAAGTTGTGGTTTTCCTTCCTGTCATCCAGTATGGCGTGGTAGGGGTACCTCTGTTCTGTCCATACAAAGGTTCAGGGCAACTGCCTGAGCTCCCACCCTTTAAGGGGTGGACAGAAGTACCGGGCCAAGTGTGGCCCAGGGGATTAGGAGGTGGCCTGGAACCAGCAGCAATGGGAAGCAGAATAATCCAGCCCCAGGCCACTCTGCTGGCACCTAATGCCACGTGGGGGAGAAGGCTTGGGGAAAAGGGTGGAATGGGGACGAGCAGAGAGAGGGGGTTGTGGGAAAGGTTGGAGTGGAGGCAGGGCACAGCTGGAGCAAGAGGGCTATGCTAGGCCTTGCCCTGCCCCTTCAGGATGGCCTTGGACAGGGGTAAAGATGAGGCCTGTGATGCCCTGTGTTATGGTGGGGGTAGGGGTGGGGAAGAGCAGGGTACAGGGACAATAGAGTTCTTCAAGGCCTACAAGGGGTGATTTCTAGACCTGTAGTGGGCGGAGGTGTGGTTGGGGTGCAGAGTAGTTTCCCTCCGTCAGGGGGACATACACAAATCTCTCTGTCCCTGGGGACAGTGGTGCCAGCAGTTATGAGTCTCTCATTGTCCAAGTGACATACGCACTGGGGACAGGCATCAGGAAGGCTGCCTGTCTCCTTACATGTAGGTGAAACCGTGGGGCAAACCGACATGCAGGAGATATTCCCTGTAGAAACACAGGTGCAGAGTTGGGTGGCAAAGTCGATGTAGAAAGATTTTCCCACCGGGACGTTTCCATCCTCATAGCCTTGCATGGCACATTCCAACTGGTGATAATCTGGGCAGGAACATGGAGCAGCACATGTAGCACAGCAGTTATCCTCCGAAGGCTCCACTGCGTATTGAGTTGGACATGGGCTACACTTTCCAAGACTGCAGTCCAGCTTCAAGGGTTTACAGGCAGCTTCATGTACCGGCAAGCAGCTCAGCAACAGGCAAAGCAAGTGGTCAGGCTTCATATTTTTTTTTTTTTTTTTTTTTTTTTAAGAGAACGGCAAAGAGATATAACAGGAACTCCTGGCTCAGATGAGTCACTTATAGAGTTGTAAATGTAAGCCTTCTGCGTGAAGCTGTGGCACTGAAATCAAATGCTTATGTTACCATGAAATAGTTATGCACTGATCCGCTTTAGTATTGTAATTAGCATTAGTATAGTAATAGCACCTCCAGCAACCCAACCCTTCTAACTGCTCAACACAACAAAATGAAAGCCCCCTGCTCTAGCGAGCTTAATTTAGTTCTTCCTTTGCTTACCTGGCAAGGCCTGTGTTGCAATACGGGATTTGTCCTTAAGTGGACTCAAGCAGAGTTAGTATGTTGTAAAACTGATTTTTATACGGGCAGCCAGAAACCCTGAGTTCTTATGTAACCCACACACCTAGGCTGTGTCTACACTGGTGGGTCCTTACGCAAGAACCAGCAGAGCGTCCACACGGCCCACCCGCTCTTGCATAAGAAGATTTACAGTAAAGCGTGGGAAGAGAGGGCTTCTTGCGCAAGAGCTACGCTCTTTTCTAACAAGTATAAGCTCTCTTGCACAGGAGTTCTTGCGCAGGAGGGCAGTCTGGACGCACGGCAGGGGTTTCTTGCACAAGAAGGCCCTATGGCTAAAATGGCCATCAGAGCTTTCTTGCGCAAGAGAGCGTCCACACTGCCATGGATGCTCTTGTGCAAAAGCACATGGCAGTGTGGACGTGTTCTTGTGCAAGAGTTCTTGCTCAAGAAGCCGCCAGTGTAGACATAGCCCTAGTGTGGTTCACTGTCCCATGTAGTGGCACTTAGACCACTTACAGCAACAGATAAGAACAAGGGAGCTCTACAGTTTAGGCTGCAAGCCAGCTGACTTCTACAGCTCAAGCTATAGTGGCTCCTATGCTAAGCTTCAAAGGTCCCAAGCTCAAATCCAGAGGGTGGTAATTACACTAACACTGGCCTTGCCACTTATACTCTGTAACCTTGGGCATATTACTTAAATCCCTGTGCTGTAGTTTCCCCATCTATAAACTGTGAATTACTTCACTTATCTAAAATAGGTAAGTGAATTTATTACCAAAGTGCTTTAAGGAGGAGTACATCTAAATATTCAACATTTAAAAGCTGTTTTTAATTAGTGTAACCCTGCTTCAATCAAGTGTAGTGTTACCAGCGCTGTCGATTTATTTTTCAAGCCAGGAGGGATCATTAGATCATAGATGCATAGAACACTAGAACTGGAAGGGACCTTGAGATGTCATCGAGTCCAGTTCCCTGCCCTCATGGCAGGACCAAGCAAGATCAGCAATGGGCAATAATTTTTTTGATGCGGGGCCACTCCAAGATTTTAGAGGCAGCAGGTGGGGGAAAATAGGGAGAGGCTTCTCCAGCAGCAGCCCCTGCCTGCAGGGGTCCCAACGGGGAGCTGGGCCCCCCCACGGACAGGGGCTGCCGCTATCAAGCCCCTGCCTATGGCCAGCCCAGGTTACTGCGAACAGGGACTGCTGGACATGGCACGAACTGGGACCAAGCAGTACCAGCCTGCGCTGGTGTAGGGCACTGTGCCTCTGCATTTTAAAGGCAGAAAGGGCTTGGTGGTTCTTACTACCTTTAAAATGCAGAGCCGCAGTGGTTCAGAGCTGGCACAAGCTGGACTGCTCAGTCCTGGCTCCAGCTGGCTCCCACTGCGGCTCTGCAGCAGGTCCCCTTATCGGCTAATCGTGTAGTCAATACACAGTGTATCGACTGATAATTGCAATTTAATATCTTTATTCTAAGGTGCCAGGGGTTGCTTCCCCCCTTCCCAGCTCTGCCCCCCACTCTACTCCTTCCCCAAGACCCCACTCCTGTCCTGCCTTTTCCTGCTCTGACTCTGGCCCCCCCTACCTCTTCCCAGCCCCTCCAACAAGCACACCTGGCCTTTGCTCCGCCCCTCTGCCTTCCTTCCAGTGCATCCTGCATGCCACAGAACAGCTGATTGCAGCAACGAGGGGGAGGGGAAGTGCTGATAATGTGGCTGTCTGCAGTGGGGAGAGGGGAGCATACTCCAACCCTGTTGCACCTACGGAGTTGGTGCCCATGAGAAAGGCATAATTTATCTGGTCTGGCTTCAGCTTCTAGCCATTGGCTCTTCTCATGCTTTTGTCTACTAGAATTAAAGAGCCTGGAGTACCTGCATTACCTCGCTGTGGAAGTACTTCTACACCATTAGCAAGGCTCTTCCTTGCTCTTCTTCACAATAAACGAAACATACTGAGCTCTAAGTTTCATGCCTGTTTTTCAGCTCTCCGCTCATTTTGTGTCTCTTTTCCTCTCCAATTGTTCATAATCCTTTTTGAAATAAGAACACCAGAACTACACCCAGTCATCTAGATCTCACCAAGGCCACATACAGAGGTTATATCACTCTCTCCTCAGACCTGCTATGCCTGTGTCTGTGTATCCAAAGATTGCATTGCCCTTTTTTGCCACAGTATCTCACTGGGTGTTCAAGTTCAGTTGTCTGTCTGTTACAACACTAAACCCTTTTCAGAGTCCCTGTTTGTCTGGATATAGTCCCCCATTCTGTATGTGTGGCCTGCATTTGGATGTATTAAAAGCCTTTTGTTTGAATGGGCCCAGCTTACCAAGTAATCAAGGTCATTTGATAAGCTACCCCACTGCTACCACCAATTCTTCAGATTTAGCATGTGTCTTGTGATATTTGGTGTGTTTCTTAAAGCCCCAGCTCCTGGAGTTGTGTGAATGCACAAGAATCTCAGCTTTTTTTAACTTGAAATTCTCTAGGTATCATGTCTGCAGAGAGAAGCTTGAAAACATTTACCCAAATGCACCTTTCTACAGGCTCTGAAAGCAAAAGGCAAGTAAGAACTCAACCGATAGTTTTTCTTAAATCTCATGATTTTTAAGCTAAGTGTCCAATTTGTGAATGCTTAGCAGTGGCAACACTGCTGCTTTATCCTCATCATTATTTACCATTCAGCCAATCTTTGTTTCATCCACAAGTTTCCTAAGGTAGTGATTTTTACATTTGCTTCCAGATCTCTGATAAAAAAGGCATCAGACTTGGAACCCATGCCAGCAGAATCCCACTAGAAACACTTTCATTAATTGTCAATGGGAAATCATCATCTACTTTTTTTTTTTTTGAGTTCTGACAGTTAGCCTGTTCCTAATCCTTTTAATTTGTGCTTTAATACTATTGTATAGTGCCAAGCTTTTAATCAGAATGCTGGGCAGTACTAAGTCATATGTCTTACCAAAGAACCCTAAGTATACTTCATCAACACGGTTCCCTTTGTCAACCAAACTCGTAATCTTTTCAAAAAAATAAAACCAGGTCTGATTGACAAGAAGGCCAATTTTCCGTAAGGATACATTGAAGAAATGCATTAGTCAATAGTTACATAGGGATGAATGTTCTGCTCAGATCAGTCCAGTTTTCTTTAAGATAGCCTGTGTCTCCTGACCTGATCTCCTGACCTGCTCCCCAGCTACCACACACTCCTGGGAAATGGTCACTCTAACTAACGGCTTGTAATTTATATTTCAGGTTAGGAGAAGGAACCCTTTTTTAAAAATCAGAAACATGACTGTGCTCTAAAATATAAAACAGTTTAAATTACCTGGATAGTCTTGATGCCAGATGGTGACAGATGGTTTGGCCCAGGAATGGTGATCAGGCTTTTGATTTTTCTCCCAGCACAACCATATCAGTCCAGCTGAAAGGTCACCTCTTTATAGGCAATAGGCTCTCTGAGCCTTGCTGCAGTACAAATGGGGGTGGGGGGGAGCCTTTTGCAACACAAAATGCATGGCTGGGAGTGGCCAAAAAGATTATCTTGCTAATGGTTTCAGTTACTCCTATATCTCCTTTGGTGATCTGTGCATTTAAGTCTATTCCAGATTGTGGTGCAATCCTACCCTGTCCCTGCTCCACTTTAAACTTTGACTGAGACTAGAGCGCCAAAAAGACAATAGATTGAGCTCCTGCTAAACTCAGTGCATAGAGGGTATATCTGTGTATGGGTTGCCATCCACAAGCATACAGAAAATATTGGGAAGCTACGCACATACACCACCACTGAAATGCATCCAGCACTATAATGAATTCCTGTTGCACAGCTGGTAGCTAAGTGCATTGCCCATTCCAGGGGCTCCTGGCATCCCTTCATTTCCTCCACTGCCCCAAGCTCTCTGTGTGCCACCCTCCCATTCTTCTCCCTCTGGGAGTCCCTGTAACTCCACCCACCATGTCAGGGGTTCTGGGTGTCCCCATAGAGTTGGCCGTTTTCCCCATTGGACAGACTGGATACCATTCACACGATCTGGTTGAGAAAATTGGAAACCCTCCCCCACTCCTGCCTGGCTCCCGTATTCTTCCCTCCCTCCGCCCTCCCATTCCAGAGGCTGGGAACACTTCACACTAGTGTTCCCTATAAGATTATCCAACTATGAGCAGAATGAATTTTGGTTTGTGCGTCATATTGAGGTCATGTGTGCTGGTTTGGATGAGTGTCGCCACGGCACCCAATTTATTAACACACACATGTTCTCGGTTGCTGGAGCAGAAACCCTCCCCTTCTCTCCCGCCCCCCCCATGCAGCATGTCCCATTCCCAGCCCCAGCCACCAGAATAGCCCCCTCCCCCACCTCACAGCTGTGGCAGGTCCTGACCCTCCACCCCAGCGGCTCCCTCACCACAACATCTGTCAGCCCCACCCACCGGAGCAGCCGCCTGCTGCACGAGTGCTGCTGTGCAGCTCTCCTGAGGAGTTGGGCGGGAGTGGGAGGGGGGGAGAATTATTTGTGCACGGCCGCACAGGCACACACCTTAGTGGGAACTGTGCTCCACATGCTCCTTTGCCATACCAGAATCACCTCCTTTTGTCCTCAGGGCAGGGGGTATGGTTTGCTCCTTTCCCACCATGCTCCCCATTCACTCCCCATCTCCACCCTGCTAGGAATTATGTTACCCCCCCCATTTGCCCACACCTCCATAGCAAGCACCCCCATTTCTATCATCAATTTTATCCTCATCCAAACCTCCTTAGAGCTTTCCCCTCCCTAAGAGAGCCAGCTGCTTTCCATGGGCTCCTGACAAATGTCTCTTGTTTCTGTGAAGTCTGTTTGCAGTGGTATCCTAAATGTGGGTGGCTTTAAGTCACCCCCTCCAAACCCCAGAGGCCGGGCATTTGCAAGCCAGGGTAGTTGTAGGAGTAGGCCCACTGAAGGAGTGAATGTAGGGCCTGATATTGCTAATCATTACCTATGCTCTTCCTGTAACTTTGCTGAGACTCCTCCTACCAGTGAAATGACACAAATGCTGAAGTGTGTGTTTGCAAGATTGGGCTCTCCCAGTCATTTTGAAAATAAACATCCTGGTTAGCTTTAGCCACAACCCTAACAAGGTCCCCAAACTGAGCCATGCTAACAAGGGGGAGAAAAGAAGAAAAAAGAGACATCTCCTCTTCCCACCCACCCTTAAGTTTAAAATTCTACTTCCTTTGACACCATCCCTGTGGCATTCTAAATATGCTCCCACCTAAGCACTAATTCAAAGGTTAAAAGATTATTTTAAAATTCCTATGTTGATTAAAAGGGAAAGAAAAATGCAAAAGTCCCACGGAAACAGGAGCAATTGCAGTGCTATAACTCACCTGAGTGGCTGACAGAGGCACGTAGGCAGCATGTGCTAGGCAGCATTACTACAAAAATCCCCTTTCAGCTGCCAAACTTGTTCATAGTCTGCCTTCCTCATTACCCAGCTTCTGATCTGATCGCCAGTCCCATTCCCCAGCTGCCACACAGTCCTGAAATCATCCAGTAACCACTGAGATCCCCCCTCCCTTTCCCCAGATCAACTGCAAACCCCTCCCATGCTCCACCACATGAAGTGGGTTTTACCCACAAAAGCTCATGCCCTAGTGATTCTGTTAGTCACAGAATTGCCACAGGACTCCTCGTTTGTTGCAGATAGACTAACATGGCTACCCCCACATGAAAGTTCAACACTCTTCATCTTCTCAAAAGGAATGGAACTTAAACCCTGCCCAGAGCGAGGATGGTTATACGGGACAGATGAGGTGGGTGAGATAATATTTATTGGACCAACTTCTGTTGATGGGAGAGACAGGCTGACTGACTACACAAAAGAAGAGCTCTGTACAGCTTGAAACCTTATCCCTTTCGCCAGGAGAAGTCAGTCCATTCAAAGAGATTACCTCATCACCTCTGTGTCTCTAATATCCTGGGACCGACAGGGTTACACCACCATTGCAAACAAGGGTTATACAAATTACTTGGCTCTCCCTCCCAACTGTTTATAGGCACTTTATTGTAATACTATATATGAGAGAAAATAGATGGAAAGACCTGTTATATCACTGGTTTTGTTGTTTAGCTACATAACTGCAGTATGTTGGCCCCCAAGTGCATGGGGAAGGATAGCTGAGGAAAAGGGTGAAATAGCTAATTGCTGGGTTTTGTTTGCTCTGTGCACTGTGTTTGTTCAATGACAATGCAGTCTTTTTGCATATAGGGACAATGTTATTTCACCTCCTTTGCAAAGCCCTTTGACAGCTACAGATAAGCCATAGTGTATAAAGAGCTAAGTATTGTCATTATGGCTCTATCGCACAATCCCAAATTCCTCACATACCATCCAAAGCAAATATAATCCCCACCCACTTACCTAATTCAAGCCACCTTCTTCCACTGACGACATCTACAAAAACAGTTTTGCTTTGTCCCTCCAAAAATCTGTACCAAAGTGAAAACGTACAGAGTCAAATAAATGTAATATAAAAACAAATGACACACATTTTACAATCTAAAACCAAACAAGATGGGGCTGTCACAGACAGGAGGGAAGAGGGCCTGGTGGGGGACAAGGGTAACGGTAATAAAGTCACCAGCTTTTGCTGGCTAACAGTCTCATAGCTCTGAATCATTTGAGAGAGTATTCCATTTGTAAATAAATGAAACCTTGCCACTGATTGTAGGTGGTTTGCTGCAGCGCACACTTGGCCTTGAGTTATGCAAAAATGAGAATGACTTACATTTATAAAGAATCTTTTCCTCAGCAGGATCCCCAAATATTTTACAAACTATTAATCCAATTCTGCATCGATTTAACCAACATAATTTGGGCTCCTATGCCCCATGGTAATACAAATTAAATCATCATCATCATCATGTCTAGTTTAACTATTTGATCCCATGCTCAAGTTCATGCGTAAGTCCCTGCAGAAGCATGGTTAAGAGTAAGTATCATTGCCCCCCCCCCCTCTGCTGACATGCAGCTTCCTACAGGGTGGAATGTGACGTATTTATATATCAAACAGTGCATAGCACCACTACCACAGTTCAGGACAGATCAGAAGAACTACTGTACACTGCAGGGAGAAATTTAACTGCACACACTGAATTATGGCCAACACACTGAGTTAACAATCCCCCTCCCCCCGGTCACACTTGCAAAGCATTCCATGGATTCTTTAATGACTCAGGCTTCTGAGATCTGTTTCAGATCTCATCCTAAAGGGGTAGTCTCTCTAAAATAAATACCTATATTTTTGTCATAAATATTGTATTAGTTTTTATTCGAGTACACAGTCCTATAATGTACAATGATTTTCCTTCACATATATATAACAAAGGGAATTTCTTGCAGCTAGTGGATCCTCGTGTACTGCTGGACAAACAGGAAATGAAAAATATCCTCTCTCTCTCTCTCTCTCTTTCCTCCTGAAAAGCTCTTGTTCTTGTGATTAATTTGGTGGGTTTTTTTCTTTCAAGTTATGAAACCTGAGAAAGAGCATCATTAAAAATATCCACCAATAAGAGTCTGATTCTGTGAAATCATAGTCAGGGTAGGATCTGACTGTCAGACTTGGTTTGCACTGTTCCCTTATGTCAGTGTTACTGTGTCACTTGCAGGTATGGAAAATCCGCACCCCGAGTGACATTATTGTATCAACCCAATTCCCAGCACAGACTGTGCTTCATATACTGGAGAGCTTCTCCAACTGACATAGCTACCACCTCTCAGTGAGGTAGAATTAACTACAGGCTGAGGCCCAAGTCTCCATCCAACATTGTTCTTCATGATGCCCTCCCTGGTTTTGGAATAGCGACTTTATTACATTTTGTTATTTCCCTCTTCTTCACTCTTCCCTCCCCAATGGTTTGTCCTTAGTGATAGCGAACAGCTAGGGTTTGGTGTGGGGGGCCTTTGCAAACTGTCTGAACTTCCTGAGACTGCAACGGTGAACTGATTAACAAGTTCTAGGCCTAGTGGGAAATATTAAGAGGACAGTTTCTTGAGCTGGTCTGCATTTCTGGCCATAAAACAGACATGAACAAACACCCAACTACTTGCAAGAAAGTTGATGTATTGTGTATATCCCAGCAAACAAAAAGTAGCAGACACCATTCCTAACCATAAATACTTTATCATTTATCAAACCCGTGTACATACTAGAGTAGATTAAAAACAGAGACTGGTTGCTTAGGAAAAGCTAAAACTGCTCTCAAACTGCTCAGAGCACATGCTTGAAACGCAGGCTATAATGGGCTGTAAAAGTGATTTTGTTTTCTCTTGCTATGCACTTAATTCCTTTAGTGGTTTTGCAATTCAAACAAGCAGCTCTTCTGAGCTCTGCTAACAGCTCTTGGAACGGATGCCAAAGCATCAAAAATCATGTGAGACCCCAAAAATAAGTAATTGCTCCCAAATCATGACTTTTTTAAAGTTAAGATTACAGTGTGGATTTTGGCTGCCTTTGGAATTTGAAGCTTCCCTGCCCATCCCCAGCATGCCTGGGTGACAGTTAGGCTTTGTCTACACCGGCGACTTCTTGCGCAAGAACATCTTGCGCAAGTGTTCTTGTGCAAGAAGACTTGCGCAAGAAAGCGTCCACACTGCCATGTGAGAGCTGTGCTTTTGCGCAAGAGCGCCCATGGCAGTGTGGATGCTCTCTTGCGCAAGAAAGCTCTGATGGCCATTTTAGCCATAGGGCTTTCTTGCGCAAGAAATCCCTGCCGAGCGTCCACACTGCCCTCTTGCGCAAGAGCTCCTGCGCAAGAGGGCTTACACCTGTTAAAAAAGAGCATAGCTCTTGTGCAAGAAGCCCTCTCTTACCGTGCCCTACTGTAAATTTACTTGCACAAGAGCGGGGGGGCAGTGTGGACACTCTGCAGATTCTTGTGCAAGAACGGCCGTACTTGCGCAAGAAGCCGCGAGTGTAGACATAGCCTTTGTGTCCTAAGAGTCTTCATACCTCTCTCCCGGGCCCATGAGAGAAGGCTGCTGCAGGGTCCCCTCTTCTTCCCAGGCCAGGTGTGGCAGGGATGGAGGGGAGATAGAGGAGGAGCAGAAGAGTTATCCCATTGTTCACTGGAGGGGAGGAGGTAAAAGGAAGCAGGGCTGACCTGACCTACTTGGTTCTACCTGTTCCCTCCACCTGTAAGAAAGGGGTCTGCCCCTGAAAGGAGGGGGAAGAGAGCTCTGATTGGCAGCTCTTCCCAGAAGGGTTGTGGGTGGGGAAGGTTTTCCTCAGGCAAGGGTGAAATTCGGTAGAGGGCTGGAGCCTCTCCTGTCATGGATCCAGTTCCAGCCAAAATCATGCATCTGATGAGTGTGCGCAAAGGTGTTAATTAACACTGAGGTGGAGTTAATTAACCATGAAAACAGCAAGAGACAAGTCAGATAAAACCTGTGCAATAAGAGCCATATATTAACATTACGATGCAACATCAGCAGAGATGATGAGGGGGTAATCTCGGTGTAACTGCTCATCTTAATTCAACGTTGTTCTTTAGTCAGATCATCCTGATCCAGAGATTTCTTTGATGTCATTTTGGATGAAATCAAACATATGGGACCAAGGATTAGTAAATTAAACTCTTAGCCAAGTCAGTTTGAAAAATCTTCAGTGGCTTATTTCAGATTCATCTGAGGCAGTTGATCCTCTGGGTGAAGCAACTTTTTGGTGCTGGCTCTTATCCTTTTGGGTAATGAAGTTCAGGAGATCCATGGCTGTGACCACTCCAAATACCACCTGTTTCTTTGAGTAACTACCAGCTCCAACATCTGTAAGCACACAGCAAACTACATTACTGAGATGTCTGAAAAAGCAGTCCAGAAATGGCTGGGATTTTATAAAGATAAGATGTCAAATGAGAGATGTGAATGGTTAACTGGTAAGCAACACTCTTATCGGGTAATGCTTACCATTACAGTTAACCAGCGGCTTGGTCCCCTGCCCACCCCCATTTAAGCAGTTAACCCGTTAAAGAAAACATTTAACCAGTTAACTAATTAAACTGGATTTTACATCCCTACCTCAAAAAGGGCAGCATTATCCCTTATATGATTCTACTGAAAATGATTCTAGGTACAAGCCCATCAGCAGCAAGTCAAGTGACATCAGGATCACATTGGGCAAAAGCGAATTCTTTACCACTACAAAGAGCCCAGTTCGTCCCTTGATCTTATGAGACTTTTGTTCCAATGGCTCTTGCTTTCCCCATCCCATATCAATGATAATCTTCAAAATAAAAGTATTGCTACTGCTGTTAAACAACCCTTCTGCCCCACTTCTGCTTATATAGTGCTGTACCACACCAATACCAAGCAATATAAAGTGCAATAAAGTGTAACTTAAAAAAACCCAACCTTGTCCTCTTAAAAGCAAACCAATAAAAACCAGGTGGGGGTTTCTAAATCAAAGAATAAAATACGTGTTGGGAGGGATGGGACGAAAGTAATAAAAATAAGGTGAACTGTGGTCAGAACCTGTGGACTAGAAAAAGTGTGCAAAAAAGGTGAGATGAGGTGACTCTAGCTAGCTGAAATTTTTCCAGCAACATTTTTTTTCCAGTGAAAAATGCAATTTTGTCAAACTCAAAAAGGTTTAATAAAAATGTGATTTTGAAGAAATTTTTGATTTTTTTTTCAACCCTCTACAGCTCTCATTGATGGCCAGGCTCCCTTCCCTTTCCCATCCCTTGTTCCCTCCCCCACTCCCCCCCACAAAAATAAAAAGGTATAATCACAGAGGGATTCTCAGAGTCATAGCTTGATTTGCTCATGGTAGGAGGTGCATATGGATTTGGAGGATCTGAGTTCAGCCTGCCGTGGCCTGACCCTAAAACTCCAGACCCATTGGCAGGTGACAAGCCAACATAGCATGCTATTTCACTAGCTCATGTACATGAGCAGGCTATACATTGAACATTGTTCTCTCATACAATCAGCCTAATTATGCCCTGAATTTCTGACAATAACCAGAACACAGTTATCTTGACTGCTTTGTGTCAGTGAAATCTCAAACCAAGCATTTCTTTTAAGATAAGGCATCGTCTACTCTTACAATTTTTTACCACATAACTACGTGGCAAGGGGTGTTATTTTTGCCAGCATAAGTAGGTCTCCAAAAGCCCTGAGCCAGAAGAAGCTATTCCACTATCAGCACTTTTAGCCCAGTATAGCTGCATCAACAGGGAAGCTTTGTGGCAGCATAGGTAAAGTGGCAACACTTTTAAGGGTAAGAAAGGCGTAAGAAATTATCCACTTTATAAACACTGTTTGCTGGGGCTATGATTACTCTACAGAGCTTGATGGTGTGGGCAGGTGAAGCTCTCCCACCAAGAAAGCGCAGTCCATACCACTGCTCTGGTTGGTGCAACTTACCTCACTCAGGGAAGTCGCTTATTCACACCCCTGAGTGACATAATGGATATCGACCTATGGTGTAACGTGTACCCAGCCTGAGAAACTGACTGCCATTGATATAGGCTCTCCAGGGCAGGGGTTGCCATGTACTTTATACCTGTACAGCACCATGCCCAGTGGGGTTCTGGACTGGCTGGAGTCTCAGTTCTTGTAAAGAACAGCAAAGCTAACTTTTCCCTACCTTACTCACCTAACTTCACCCCACCCATCCGAGTTCAAGTGCCAGCTAAGGAGACAAGAATGAGACTCTTAGAGTGAGTCTACACAGCAACTGGACACTCTGTGCTGGCTGATTCAGGCTCCTGGGGCTCAGGCTGAGGGGCTATTTCATTGCTGTGTAGACATCAGGGCTCAGGCTGGAGCCCTGGCCATAGGACCCCATGAGATGGGTGCACCCCAGAGCTCGGATTCCTGCCGGAGCCCAGACACAGCAATGAAACAGCCTCACAGGCAGCTCCAGCCCCAGGAGCTTGAGAGGGGCGACACAGGCCAGCCACGGGTTTTTCTTTGCCCTGTAGACATACCCATTGTGGCGCATACGCACAGTGTTATTCCTCGGTTGGCCAAAAGTGTCCCTCTGAAGTACTGTGAAAGGTCTCCTCCCCCTCAGAGCTAAGCCAGCTGCCTCGGCCTGCAACCTCAAAGAGCAAGCAAGTGAGGAGAGAGAGCACTCGCTCCTCCGTCTGCACGGCCATATGGGCGCTCTTGGGGCCAAGCCCAGGGTTTCTCTGGCCCTCTGTGGCATTCTCAGAGGTACGTATGCTCGTCCTCAGGTCTCCTTTCTGGGGTAGTAACACTGCTCTCCACAGCATTAACCCATGTAAACTCATTTCTGCAGCAGCTGCTGCACAGAGACAGCCGGACTCAGCCATGGCTCTTCTAGAGACAGTTTTACTACAGTCGTGTGCAAAGGCTCCAGCTGAGGTCAGGACACTATTGTGCTAGGTACTGTACATGACCATGGTAAAGAACAACACTCCCCTGAAAAACATACGGTCCAAGCAGACAACAGGTGAGAATAAGGCAGTACTGTTACCCCCATTTTAAAGATGGGAAACTGAGGCACAGAGCCTGCATGACTAGCCCAAGATTACGCACACAGCCTGGAGCAGAGCTAAGACTTGAGCTCTGACTTCCTGAGGCTGGTGCCTTTTTACCACAGACTAGGCTTCCTTCTTTGATCATCGGGCCTCAAAAAGAAATGCTTTACAACAGCTGTAGGGGCGGTGCTAAAATAAATCTGTTTGCATCCAGCTGTAAATAAATCAGAACAGGAACCTTAGTGCATCCAGCTCCCCTTGCTGCTACTTTGGCTTTGGAGAAGGGTGAATGGCTGGTGGATCCAGGACTCTGCTGAGCCCTGGGGGGAAAAAATCCCTCCTGCAGGAGGAGCATAGTGTTGCAGCTGCCAGCATAGAGTACCTTCATAGCCCCATTGTCAGGATTCCATCCCTTCCCCTCCCCACAAGAATGCCTGTACAAAACTCATAATCTGGTCCGTGCAGTGGCTAGAATCTGACTTTTAAAGTGGTCCTTCCTGTACTTCATTAAAAGATACTTACATTGCACTTGGTCATGTACAACTATAGCAAAATGATCATCCACCAGGATATTAGAGAGGTTTCCAAGGTTGTCATCCAGGCTAATCTAAAGAGAGGGGACAAAAGACATTTAAACACTTCACTTTTGTGACAGCATTAGGGACCCAACTTCTTATTTTCATAGCACAGTCCTGTGCTGGGGGCAGTATAGAGGTGGAGGAAGAAGATATCAGAAGGCACAGGTGCACTGATGCAGGTGCAAACTGCCTGGAGCTCTGAGGAGTGCAGGGGACACACAAAAACAAGCACAAAGGTCCACACCAGATATAGTTTGGAGAAGCTCCATAAACCCCCCTGGAGCTATGTCAGTCTACACTATCTGAGGATCTGATTCAAAGTCAGGAATCATCCCCAGAGCTTGCCTGGGGGCAGAGAAGTTGGGGACTACCTCTTTCCCTCTCCCTTCTTTGCAGAGCTGCAGAAAGCCAGACATAGTTCAATTTATAATTAGGCAACTCGTACAGAGGGAAGACACACAGGCTACAGGGTCAGTTCTGCCAAGTGCAGAATTCTACCAATTCAGCAGCTGTTTCTCACTGCATGAGTGGGAGCAGGAGCAGATCCCCATATTGGCAAAAACAGTCTCATCATGTATCTAAGATAATGAGGGTCGCTCAGAGTTGTCAAGTTTCTCCAGCTAGACACAATCCTTGCCTTTTACCTTGCCTAAAAATGCAAATGATAGATCCTGGCAGGCACGCTTTTCATCATTTCAGTATGATCCTTTCCTTCATTCTCTCTCTACTCCACTTCAATTCCCTGTCCCCACTCCTCCTGCTGCTCTCATTTCTACTTTCTTACTCACTTCCCACCGCCTCTCATCTGCTGTCTCTCCCTCTTGCTCATCCCATTCCTTTCCCTCCCCTCCTCCTCCTTGGCATGGGGAACATACCTTCATTCTTAAGTCAATATTTTTCACTTTACCCTACAGGCAGTTAAATGGTATATTAAAAAGTGTACTGACTGGACAGCATGAATCCGGTTTATTGTGCCTAACTCACCTCTGGGCTCTATTTTAAACAAATCAATAGCGATTGCAATACCTTTGAAAACCGATCATTGATGACTTTGAGAACTGGGTCCGAAATCTGAGCATTTCCAGCCAGCACGGAGGAGAGGATATTACTAAGAGTCACCATTCCCATAATGTGACTGGAAGAGAACAGGGAGATTTGCAAAGGGTCAAGCTTGAGGTGGTCAAATGTTAAACAGCTAAGCTTTTAGGGCCCAATCCTGCTCCCTTTGATGCCAGTGACAATGGGAGAAGGAGGTGGCCCTTAGTTCATGCAAGCGTTTTTTAGTGGGAGTATATCTTCCAGATTGTCATTTGTTAGTGTCCAACAGTAAAAACAAGGCTGAGAAATTGTTGGGTCATGTCTTTCTTTCCTTCTCCCTGGACTATGGTGCTAACCATTTCTCCTGTACCATCCTCAGTCATTTTCCACCACAGAAGAACATATTTCTGACTTGTATACCGCCTGGTGTGGAAGGAAGCAGCCAAGCAAAGTGCACAGCAAGGAAACAATAACAGCACAACATTTAGATGCTAATACTGAGAGACAAGGATACAATTTCAATCTGGGAATTTTCCATCTCCAAGCCAGAGCCTGGGGCCAGATCATTAATAGCTGAGATACACTTGGCTGTAGGAATAGCTCAACTGGTTTAGCCAGTGTGGGACTCCATTGTCTATCCCCCCAGCTGCTGCTGCAGCTGTTCCATTAAATCATGCATTCTGAAGAGGGGGAGCCTCTCCCCAATAAAGAGTTTTTAACAGCAATTATTGCCTGAAATTTGCAGCCCAGGACTTAACTGTTTGAAGAACAGTTAGCTAATGGGCATGTGCTATCGTTACCAGTGTTTCATCTCTATTCCTTCCCTTCCCTGTGCACTTTGTTGTGTAGGGGGTCTGATCCAACGCCCACTGACTTTCTTTGCTAATGTGTATAACACTTTCTCGATGGGCAAGATCTGCTACTACTGTCTATAGCAAAAATGAGAGTATGAAATAAGACAGGTAGCTGATCTTAAGAGGGGCTGAGTATGTGCACTCCCAGGCCACACAGTGGAGCTCAGCATCTATCTGGATTAGGCCTGCATCAATATTTTTCACTTTACCCTACAGGCAGTTAAATGGTATATTAAAAAGTGTACTGACTGGACAGCATGAATCCGGTTTATTGTGCAACTCTAAAGTATTTTGTCATTAGTTTCCTCATTGCTGTTACTCATATACATAATTGTCCAACCAAGTAAAAGAGATACCCAGATTCAGCAACCACCGGCGCCTGGTCGTAGCTCTTCTCCTTGAGGATTTCGATTGCTGTTTGGCAATTGACCTCTGGGACAAGAAGCAGAGGGGGCAAGAGATTCAGCTTCTGCACCTTGATATTCCACCACCTATTGGAAAATGACAGCAAATGATTGTTATTCACAAGCAGGAGACATTTGTGGGGCTGTCTTGTTTAGACAGAGCTCACTTAGACACAGACTAAAATATAGGCAGATTTAGACGGAGATCATCATGACACTTGAGCTCAGTGACACCTGACTCAGGGCTTGAACCTGTGGTGTTGAGCATGCTGCCCCTAATCTTCCCAAGCCCTCAAGCTAGTTCGAAACCATGAAAAGGTGAGTATTTTCACTTGACTTTACTTCTTTCATTTGTAGCCCTATTTCTAAAGGCCCGGGGCTTGTAACTTCAGCACAAAAAAAGAGAGTCCTACAATGCAGCAGCTGTGGCTTCTGGAAGAAGGTTTGGATAAGTCCTCTTCTCTGTGAATAGAAGGAAATCTACAAGTTGCAAGTCCTCTGACGTTAAAGGGCCCCAATCTAGCAGAAAAAGGCAAAGCAAGATCTGACAGCTATAAGCAGAAAACTTCAACTGGAAATAAGTTAGCTTATGTAGTAAGGAAGGCTGTATCCCCTCCACAACAAGAGTCACTTGGTGAATTTCTGTGGCCTGAGTAATTCAGGAAAGTCAGACTAGATGATCATAATGATGCCTCCCTTGTGCCCTCCGAATCCAGTAATCTAAAATTTGATCTTTTATATTTTCTGAATAGAAAATGGAGATATTTCAAAAGGCCCTCCACCCCGTTGTCTCTGACTATTGCCCAAAAAGGTCTGCCAGAAGCAGCCTTGCTGGAGAGGATATTTGACACTGACCCAGAAATTCATTCCAAATTGTTCTTCACTGTGGACAGACATAACAGCTTGGTCTGTGTGAAAGAATTCATTTCTCCAGAAAATAAACTCCTTCTTTATGAGCTAGACTAATAGCCATAGAAACCAACATTTGAAAGAGAGGTAATTTTGTTGGAATAGAGATGACTAACTTTTCAAAGGGACTGAATTGCATTAACCCCCCCCTTTCCTAAAAATAGATGATCATTTCCAAATGCATATCGATAGTACGGTCATAAAATTGGAATTGTAGGATTGGAAGGGAACTCGAGAGGTCATCTAGTGCAGTTCTCTGCATTCATGTCAGGACTAAACATTATCTAGACCATGGGTTCCCAAACTGGGGGGCGTGCCCCCCTGGGGAGGCGTGAAGAAATTCCAGGGGGGGCACGAGGCAACCCAGCCACACACACACACCAATCCCACCCCAAGTTTTGCTGCTTTTTTGGGGGGGGGGAGGCATGAGGGTTTCTCAAAAATCAAAAAGGGGGCGTGATGCTAAAAAGTTGGGGAACCACTGATCTAGACTGTTCCTGACAGGTGTTTAGCTAACTTGCTCTTAAAAATCTCCAATGATGGAGATTCTACAGCCTTTCTGGGCAATCTATTCCAGTGCTTAACCATCCCAACAGGAAGTTTTTTATAATGTCCAACCTATATAACCCTTGTTGCAGTTTAAACCCATTGCTTCTTGTCCTAGCCTCAGAGATTAAAGGAGAATAATTTGTATTCGTCTTCATTGTAACAACTTTTTATATGTACTCAAAAACTGTTATCACATTCCCTCTCAGCCTTCTCTTCTCCAAACTAAAACAAACCCAATTCTTTCAATCTTCCTTCAGAGGTCATGTTTTCTAGATTTTTAATAATTTTTGTTGCTCTTCAGTGGACTTTCTCCAGTTTGTTCCCATCTTTCCTAAAATGTGGCAACCAGAATTAGACATTACTCCAGTTGAGGCCTAAAGTGGAAAAATTACTTCTTGTTTCTTGCTTACAACACTCCTGTTAATGCATCCCATCCCAGAATGATGTTTGTTTGTTTTGCAACAGTGTCACACTGTTGACTCGTATTTAGCTTGTGATCCACTCTAACTCCAAGATCCTTTTCTGCAGTACTCCTTCCTAGGCAGTTATTTCCCATTCTGAATGTATAAAACTGATTGTCCTTTCTATGTAAAGTACTTTGCAGCATTTGTCCTTATTGAATTTCACCCTACTTTCTTCAGACCATTTCTCCAGTTTCTCAAGATAATTTTGAATTTCAGTCTTTCAAAGCACTTTGCAACCCCAGCTTGGTATCCTATGCAAATGTCTTTTATGTATTCTCTATTCCATTATCTAACTCAGTGATAAATTTATTGAACAGAACTGGATCCAGAACTGATCCCTGTGGGACCCCACTTGATATGAATTTCCAGCTTGACTATGAACCACTGATAAACGACTTTCAAATAATGTTTTTCAACTAGTTATGCACCCATCTTATTGTACCTCCATCTAGGTTGTATTTCCCTAGTTCATTTACAAGAAGGTCCTGTGAGACATATCAAAAGCCTTACTGAAGTCAAGATTTCCCTAACAATGAGTGTAGTTAATGTAGAAGGGAGTAGACCCTTACCAAGGTTTGCGTTCCTGGACATTTTTTAGAAATCCATTCTTGCTCATCCACTTGTCATTCAAGAATTTGGACCTAGAAGTTGTCAGCAAAGAACAAGGAAGAAATTTGTAAATGCCACTAGCAAGAAACTGTGGGATTTTTTAAAAACCCATTAGGCCTCAGTGTTTCATCATGGCTCCCATGGTTTGTACAATCAGCTGCTGCTGACCCTTTTGGAGGGGAATGAGAGGTGCAGGTGAATTTAAACCAGTTCTGTAGGTACCTAAGTTGAAGCACCCAAGTCTGAAAACTTCAGTCTAGGTGATTTTTCTTGGAGCATAAGTCAGGGATGAATACAATAAAATCCAAGGGCTCTGACTCCCTGCCCTTTGCTCTTACTACTACACTATAATGTTATCACTACACTGTAATACTATCACTACACTGCACTCCTACTTTAATATCCATATGAGGACTGCAAAGGTTCCCATGAGTAAGATAAATTGGCTTCTTATTTACAGTCTTATTCACCACTCCTGCTTTATGGTGGTGTAACGGCACTGATTTACAGGTACCTGCTTTCAGTGGTGTTACCCTGGCAAAACAGAGTAATTAAGCAGCTCCATAGTGTTTCCTCCTCTACCCACTGATGAAGAAATTTCCCATCTTCCACAGAGAATAACTGACCATGTGACAACAAAGCTTTTGTATGGCCGCGTTATTCATTTGGTCCATGAATGTCATTGGCATCGATATGGCTGAATGCTGCCATGCTGCCTGAGAAAGCAGCAGGTAGGAAGCACTACAAAAGAGGAATCTTACATGTAGTTCCTGACAGAGTCGGGCAAGATGACAACACAGCGCTGACCCTCCGTCAGATCCTTGGCAGCCTTCACAGCAACAGACATTGCACTGCCGGAACTGCCACCTGACATATGAACAAGGAATAGACATACACAAGAGCTAACAGTATATGAGACTATAACATATCATCCCTGAGTGGCCTAGAGTAATGTCCCTTGTTCAAGGTATCAGGGAGGGGCAAGGGTGGTTCCGAGGGCTGAGAGTAGCCAGCCCTCAGTGCTGCCTGGAGTACGGTGCCCTCCCCCACACACTCACAAGCCCTTAGCGCTGCCCGGAGTGCACGGCCTGGCACTCTGGCGTGGTGCTCCAGCAATGATTTAAAGGCCCCGGGGCACATTGTACAAATGCTCAATGCACTTTCCATAAGTGGTTGAATGGAAGGAAAGTTAAAATTGCACTAACACCTGGGATATCAGCCAGTCATGGCATTTGGGGCCATGGATTTGTGTAGGTGTGTGTGTTGTGTGTATGTATGTGTTTTCATTTTCTTGCATGTAACTGAAAAAAGTCTTTGGCTTCTCTCAGGTAAATCTACCTGTTAGTATTTCACGTTAGAAAAGACTAGGGTTCAGAATAGTTCTCAGTCCATGTGCACTTCGGATTTCTGACGCAAATTAGTTCTTGAAATGATTCCATAGACCTCAAAAGGAATTGTGGTATGAATGTAATACTTGGGAGTAATCACGGAATCATAGGGTTGGAAGAGACTTCAGGAGGTCACTGAGTCCAGTCCCCTACTAAAAGCAGGACCAATCCCAACCATATCATCCCAGCCAGGGCTTTGTCAAGCTGGGACTTAAGAACCTCTAGGGAAGGAGATTCCACTACCTCCCTAGGGTAACCCATTCCAGTACTTCACCACCCTTCTAGTGAAATAGTTTTTCCTAATATCCAACCTAGACCTCCCCCACTGTAACTTGAGACCGTTGCTCCTCATTGCACCATCTGTCACCACTGAGAACAGCCTCTCTCTATCCTCTTTGGAATCCCCCTTCAGGTAGTTGAAGGCTGCTATCAAATCCCCCCTCATTCTTCTTTTCTGTAGACTAAGCCCAATTCCCTCAGCATCTCCTCATAACTCATGTATCCCAGCCCCTTAATCATTTTTGTTGCCCTCCGCTGGACTCTCTCCAATGTGTCCACATCCTTTCTGTAATGGGGGGGCCCAGAATTGGATGCAGTACTCCAGATGTGGCCTTACCTGTGCCGAATAAAGGGGAATTATCACTTCCCTAGATCTGCTGGCAATGCTCCTACTAATGCAACCCAATATGCCATTAGCCTTCTTGGCTACAAGTGCACACTGTTGACTCATATCCAGCTTCTCATCCACAGTAATCCCCAGGTCCTTTTCTGTAGAACTGCTACTTAGCCAGTCAGTCCCCAGCCTGTAACAGTGCTTGGGATTCTTCCGTCCCAAGTGCAGGACTCTGCACTTGTCCTTGTTGAACCTCATCAGATTTCTTTTAGCCCAATCCTCCAATTTGTCTAGGTCACTCTGGACCTTATCCCTACCCTCCAGTGTATCTACCTCTCCCCCTAGCTTAGTATCATCCCCGAACTTGCTGAGGGTGCAATCCATCCCTCATCCAGGTCATTAATAAAGATGTTGAACAAAACCCGCCCCAGATCCGACCCTTGGGGCACCCTGCTTGATACCGACAGCCAACCAGACTTCAAGCCATTGATCACTACTCATTGGGCCCGACAATCTAACTAGCTTTCCATCAGTGCAAGTGACATTTGGTAAGCGAGTGAGTTGTAGTAATTCAGTTTTGCAAACTAGCTGCACCCTAGCAAGTGTAGAAGTAGTACATATTTGGTTGTATATTACCTGAAATCTCAGGCATGTGGAGGTAAGTTTAGTCATAGGCTGTGTGACAGAGCAGAGGTGCCTATTGGAGTCTGGGAAGTGGGCGGACGTAAGCCCGTCCACATCTAAAGGATCTCCCCCCAGCCTATGGGGAGGGTCCACTGAGCCCAGGAAACCAAGTAATTACTTGGGACAAATAAAAATAAAACAGGGATGGGTATGAGGGTCAAAGGGCTAAAACAAGGGAACCGGACGGGGACACCGAGCAGAGAACCCCGGACAGCGCCCACTGCCCCTCGAAGGTCTCGAGAGAGCCAGCGGACGCCGCCCAGTGGAACTCTGCCCGGATACATGAGCGGATGCAGGAACGGAAATAGGCCCCACAGTCGCAGGCCCCTCCCTCGGCCAACCTCTGCTCCCTGGTCTTATAAATTACCATCTTGGCGATAGCCAGGAGGAGGTTGACCAGGAGGTCCTGCGACTTTGTGGGGCCTCGGATGGGGTGTGCGTAAATTAACAGGTGAGGGGAGAAGTGCAGCCAGAACCTCAACAAAAGGTTCTGGAGGAGCTGAAAGAGGGGCTGTAACCTGGCGCACTCGAGGTACACGTGTGACAGGTTCTCCCTCTCGCCACAGAAGGGGCAAGTGTTTGGAATGGGGGTGAACTGCGCCAAATACACGCCCATGCTCACAGCTCCGTGCAGGATTCTCCAGCTGATGTCCCCGGTGGGCTGTGGAACTAAGGTGGAATAGAGACTGTCCCACTGGGGCTCCCCACTCTCTATTGGTGGTAGGAGGTCCCGCCATTTGGTGTGTGGGCGGGACACGAGGGTGGGGAAGTGGAGCGTGTGAAGCGCGAGCGTGTACAGGTGACTCTTTGGCGCGGTTCGGAAGGGGACTGGCTGCAATGCGTGCAGCCGGCTCAGGTGACGAGGGGGAGGCGGACGGGGAGGTACGTGGGGCTTAGGGCAGATGGACAGATTGGGTGGGCCGGGGCTGAGGGGTGGGCGGGGTGCACCCTCTCACAGGACCTTGTCGAGATAAACCCAAGCAGTGGGCAGCAAAGCATCCTTCACCTCCTGAAGTACGCGCCGGGGAGTACGGAGGGTGGAGAGCCCCATTTGCTGGGTGAGCGCCTGAGGATCCACCCAGTCTCCCCAGTCATAGTCCAGGAGGTCTCCAATCCTTGTGACTTCTGCCAGGACCAGCCTCTGGCACACCGAGGGGGACTCCGCCGCCTGCACACATAGATGGGGATCGTGTAGCAGGGGCTCCGCGAGGAGGTCTGCCCCTGTGGTGGCTCCCAAGGACCTGGTCGCCTCTAGCAGCTTCCAGGCCTGGAGGAGGTCCTGGTAGAAGGCCGGCAGCTCGGAGAGGTCTCGCGGAAGACCTCTCAAATAAAGGAGCTGCCGGTCATATCGGAGCCCTCGGAAGCGGCGAAGGAAAGCGTGCGCCAGCGTGCTCCCCGCTGGACTAACTGCATCAAATACTAGCCTCTGCAGGGCCTGGAGGTGGAGGACATGAACCCGCGTGTGCAAATACGTCAGGCCCTGCCCTCTCTCCTCCAGGGGAAGATGGAGAACCCCTGCAGAGACCCAATGCAGTCCTGGCCCGATGAACCGCAGCAGCAGCTGCTGGATCTGATCCAGGAAACCCGGGGTGGGACCAGGGTGCTGAGACGGTGCCAGAGCATGGACAGGACTAGTTGGTTAAGCACCAGTACCCTCCCATGCAGGGAGAGGCACCGGAGCAGTCCTGTCCATCTCCGCAACCACTCAGCTACCCTGGATTCTAAACCTTGCCAGTTCTCTGGCGAAGAGGGATGCGTGGCAGAGAAAAACGCCGAGATAGAGCAGCGGACCTGCGCTCCACCTGATGGCCTGAAGCGCGGGTGGGAGGGAGCTCGCTTGCCACCCGGCCCCTACCACCAGGCCAGAGCTCTTGACTCAGTTGACCCAGGCAGAGGAGGCCACTGAGTAGACAGCTTGGCAGGCCTCCACCCGTGCCAGGTCTCCTGGGTCCTGGACCACGAGGAGCACATCTTCGGCGTACACCGACAGGACCAGCCACATCTCCAGCTCACGGAGCACCAACCCCGTCAACCTCTTGCAAAGACGACGGAGGAAGGGCTCGATGGCCAGAGTATACAGCTGGCCTGACAGTGGGCAGCCTTGATGTACTCCCCACCCGAAGCTGACCGGTGCGGTCAGGGTCCAGTTGAGCTTGACCGAACACTCTGCGGAAGCGTACAGCACCTGGAGAAAGCCCACAAAGCGGGGCCCGAAGGCCCGCAGAGTGCCCAGGAGATACCCGTGGTCCATCCGGTCGAACGCCTTCTCCTGATCCAAGGACAGGAGGGCGAATGACAGACCATCCCTACACCCTAGCTCTAGGAGATCCCGGACCAAATAAAGGTTGTCGAAGATGGTATGGCCCAGGACGGTGTAGGTCTGGTCTGGATGGACCACGTCCGCCAGCACAGACTTGAGTCTCAGGGAGATGGCTTTGGCGATGATTTTATAGTCCGTGCTGAGGAGCGAGACGGGACGCCAGTTCCTCAGATCACGGAGGTCCCTCTTCTTGGGCAGCAAGGCAAGCACCGCTCGCCTGCACGATAAAGGGAGGACCCTGCTCTCCAGGGACTCGGCCCAGACCTTGGCAAGGTCTGGGCCGAGGACGTCCCAGAACACGCGGTAGAACTCCACGGTCAGCCCATCCATGCCCGGGGATTTATTGGTGGGCATGAGACGGAGGGCTTCTGAGAACTCGGCCAGAGAGAGAGGCAGCTCTAGCCAGTCTTGGTCGCCCACGCTGACTGTCGGGAGTTCGTTCCAGAGGACTCTGCGGGCATCGGCGTTGGTTGGATCCGGCAAGAAAAGGGAGGAGTAGAAGGCGCGAGCCCTCTCGCACATCTCCACCGGATCCGAGAGGGGGGCGCCATCCTCTGCCAGAAGACAGACAATGTGCTTTTTCACCCCCCTCTTTTTCTCCAGGGCGTAGAAGAAGTGGGAGCCACGATCCATCTCCCTAAGGAGGTGGATGCGGGAATGAACAAAGGCACCCCGGGCCCGAAGGTCGTCAAGGGCCCGAAGTTCCTCCCGTTTCTCCCAGTACGTTCTGTAGAGGGGTGGATCTCTGGGGCCGGTGGCCAGCCGCCTCTCTAGCTCTAAAACCTCCCGTTCCAACTGCTCTATCGCCACATCCCTCCGCTGGCTGTCCCCCCGGGTGTAGTTGCAGCAGAAGAGCTGCGTGCGCACCTTCCCCACATCCCACCACTGCCGTGCCAAGGGAAAGGCGCACCGCCACCCGTGCCAGGCCAGCCAGAACTCCCAGAAGGATGCTACAAAGCCCACGTCCTCCAGCAGGCTGTTGTTAAAATGCCAGTAGACCGGCCCCAGCCTCTCCGAGGAGAGAGAGGCCATCACGGCCACCAAGTGGTGGTCCAAGAACGGGGCCGGTCGAATGCTGGAGGAGTGGGCTCGAAAGAGATAATGACTGAGAGATAAATGCGGTCCAACCGGGAGTGAAACGACGGTTGACCCTCCACCCGGATGAAGGTAAATGCTGCATCCTCGCCTGGGTGGAGGTCACGCCAGACGTCCACCAGGGAGTGTTGGTCTACAGTCTCCCTGAGGACGTCCGTAGTGGCCGGTCACTGCTTGGTCCCCGTGCGGTCCCGTTGAAATCCCCACCCAGGACCAGGCACTCGTGAGGATCCAAAGAGCCAAGGAAGGCAGCCGCCCACTGGTATAAGCGAAGCCCCTCCGGGCCGGATGTTGGGGCGTAGATGTTAATGAGATTTAATGTTAGCCCCTCTACCCGGACCCAGAGGTGCAGCAGGCGGCCTTGCACAACCTCGGCTGTCCCCAGCACCTCAGGCTGCAGATTCGGGGAGAACAGGGTTGCCACCGCAGCTTGATTGGCCGACAGGTAGCTGAAGTACACCCTGTCTCCCCACTCTAGCCGCTAGCTCGCTTCGGTGACCGATGCGGTATGGGTCTCCTGCAGGAAGATGACAGAGCACCCCCCCTCCCGAAGGAAGGAGAATACCCGACACCTGTGGAGACCCAGCCTGCAGCCCCGGGTGTTCAGAGTGGCAATGATGAACGGCAGCATTGAGAGGGCTGGGGAAGATCCTCGCTGGCAGGAGTGCTGACAGTCCCCAATGGGCCCCGCAGCAAACTGTGACCATACCCAAACGTAAGCAGGGCATCACGGAAGCCACGGGCCCGCTGGTAAGCCGCAGCCTCCCGCCGCTCAGTCCCTTTGCCCTCCCCCAAAATGGCCCTTATGGTCTGGAGGATGAGATGGAAATCTCCCCAGTGCTGAAGGGCGAGAGCCACTTTGTTCTTGGAGCCACGAATGTCCTCCAAGAAGCTGCGCATCTCGCCCCTCAGTGCATCGGGTGTTGGGGCCTCGGGCCAGACCCCTCCGCTTGCCCCGCGACCGACTGATGCAGGAAAGCGGGGACTCTGAAGTCCCTGCTGGGATGACAACAGGGGTAGTGGTGGAGGGAGAACAGCCCCAAGATGTGCTGGGAGTGGGAGAAACAAAAACCGCCTCCCGGGGGCCAATGTCTGAGCTGAACGTGGCAGCCCCGGGGGCGGCAGTAACAGTGTAAGGGGAGGAAAAGAGGTCAGGGAAGGGATCAGGGAAAGGAGGAAGAGGAGTAGGGGGCGGAAGAGGTGGAGGATTAGGAAAGAGACAAGGAGGAGGGGGAGCAGGAAGAGAAGTGGGAAATTCGGTTGGGAGAGGGGCTGAATGGGGAGCAGGAGTAGAGTCTGAAGCCTCAGCGGTAGAGGCGCCGGGTTGCGATGTCTCCTCGCAGGGTGGGGGGATTGGTGGCAGTGGTGGGGGAAGTTAGTGTCTCCCCAGCGCCAGGCTCCGGCACCACTAGGAGCACCGGAGGCTCCAGCGCCAAGGGCAATGGGGAATGACGGGAACTCCCGCCCGCCAGGATCCCCTAGGGGTTCGGTGGCCGAAGTGCTGCAGATGGCTGGGCAGTTGGTTACACCCTGGGACAACCCGGGGGCAGGGAAAAGGGAGAGCAGCAGGCTAGAAGGGGAAGGAGAGGCTGACTGTTGTCCCTCCAAGGCATGTTGATCCCCCTCTGAGGCAGCCGGGGTTAACCCTAAGGCCTCCACCTCTTGGGAGAGGAAGGCGAGCCCGCTGCCCGCCACCACGTCTCACCCTTGTTGGCGGCAGGGTCAGCGGTCACCCTCACAGCGGAGGTGGGGACGGTGGGAGCATCCCCTGTGGACACTCTTTCTTGCAGGGACTCTGGGAGGGAGGCATTTACCCCTTCCACAACCGCCGCAGCCACCTCAGCTGCCTCACGGCGCTGTGAAGCGTCCGGGGGCTCGGAGGGAGGAATGGCTCTGACGCCCACCCCTAGAGGCACGAGGAAGGTATCTTCCCCTTCAATAGGTGGGGTGGAACGTCGGGCTCATTTGCGGCACCTCCCCATGGCAACCTCCCAGCCCTCAGAGGAGGAGAGTTGGGCCTGATTAGGGGAAGAGCCAGGGGCCGAGGGCAGCGGTGGGAGGGTGAGGGAAGACAGGGGATGGGCAGCTGGGGAAGGGGAAACCTCCCCCTGAGGTAGGCTCTGTCCGAATCACGTCTCTGACCCCGCCGCCCTCTCCTCCGCAGACCCGGCCTTGCTGCTATTGGTGGTGGCAGCGGTGCCCGCCCGCTTGTCTGGGCCCTGCGGAGCCCGGGATTGACGATGGTCATATTTGGAGGAGGGGCCACCCCAGGGTCTAGACCATCAGGGCCACCAGCGATGGTAGGGCTGGTGCCCTCCTGGGCGTCGGGGGTCCCGAGTGCATCTCTGAGCCATGCCAGAGGGCAGTCCCTTCAGACGTACCCCGTTGCCCGACAGAGAAAACACCGGGCCTCCCCCAAGGTGTAATATACCCGGTACTGGGCCCCTTGATAGGGCACCAGAAATGACCCTTCTAGGGCTTCTCCACCATGCCCCGCCGGCAGGAGTTGGATTTGCACCTGCCAGCGGAAGGAGAGAACGTGGCGGAGGGTAGGGTCCTTGCAGCCCAAAGGAAGGGGACTAAGGACTGACAAGGGCCTCCCTAGGTGGAGAGGAAAGGCAATAGGGCGGCATTGGGGAGGAACGAAGGAAAAAACCACCCGTACGCCCAGGTCCTCCAAAGGCTCGAGTGGGATGTGGACTCCCCCCACCGCCAAACCCTTCTCCACTGCTTCCTGGGCGGTGGCCTCCGACACCAGGAAGAATACCACCTTCCAGAACATCTTGGAGGCCACCACCATGGCTGCGGGCCCCACCACGCGTGCCAACACCCGCACGTAGGTCTCCACGTGGGAAGAGGCTGACACCAAGAGGCAACAGACCCCATGCCTCCTGGTCAGGATGGGGAAGGAGCCGCGACCGCTGGGGATGGAATTCCGATAAGCGGCTTCGGTGGATCGGGAGGCAGCAGGCGGGGGGGTAGCAGCTACCTGGGCGTACGTCCTGGGGGCCGGGACACTGTTGCACCCAGAGCTGGTGGAAGGAACAGGGGGACAGGAAAGAGGGGAAGCCGCAGCCGAGACCACGGCAGGGGGGTGAGCCTTCGCCACAGGAGGTTTTGCCTTCCGGGCGGGGCTCTTGCCCCTCTTGGTCCCCTGGCCCTTCCTGCCTTTCAGGGAGGCTTTCTTGGTAGTGACACTGGTGGCAGAAGGTGCCGTGGCAGGAGCGGTCGGGGTCCCGGGATCGCCGTCCATGTCCACCACCTCCGCTGCATGAGTGGGTGGCCCAGCAGCCTCAGAGGGTTCAGGGTTCATAGAGGCAGTGAGGGGGGGTGGGCAAGGGGTGGTAGGGGCATCGCATGACTGCCCCTCCATTATGTTCATGGATGGAGGGGTGGGGGGAGACAGGAACAGACAATTAGGGGAGACCAATAGTGCCAGGGGGTGGAACAAGGAGCAGGGGAGAGGGGGAAGAGAGAGGGAGAGAAAGGCTCACCACTCCCCCCGCTAGGCTGGAAGCGCAGTGAGAGGGCAGCAACGCACATAGGAGGAAGGGGGGGGGGTAAAGGAACAAGGGGTACAGCTCCCAGCACAGGATGGTAAGAGCGGCTCCTCCGGCTGCACTGGGAATGTGAGAGGGTCAATTATTTGGAAGACATGTGGGAAGTGAAACGGTGCGTGGGGGAGGGTAACTAAAGGAGAGTGGGAGGCTCAGGTGCCAAACGAGATGACAAAGGGGGGCATGGGCACACGAGTAGAGGAGAGGGGAATGCAGGCTGTGAGGAGGGGTCTGCTCAGGGAAGCAGGGGGGCAGCAAGACACTGCTGGGGGAGGGGAGGAAACTAGTGTGCCCACGGGCGCCTGAGTGGCAGGCTCGCAGCACCAGCTGCAGGACCCAACAGAGCAAGGGAGGGGTGGGGAGGCAAGCAGTGGGGCCAAGGATGGAGATGGCCCCTGCAGCAGCTGGGGCTAGGAAGGGAGCAGCAATAGCAGCAGCAGAGATGCAGGGGAGACAGCGGGGGACAGGGGGAGCCACCCCCCAGCCCAGTACCCCACAGAAGCTGTGCCAGCCACCTAGGGGCCCAGACGGCAGGAGGCCCCTCACATACACTCACCCCCCCACACACAGACTTGTGGAGGGGAAGGAAGAACCCCAGCAGCTGCTGTAAAGCAGCCCCCTTACCTACTCTACTCCAGAGGGCGTAGCAGCTGCAGGAATGGTGAAGTCCAAGCCTGCAGCAGTGAAGAAAGGGGCCAGGCAGTCCCCAAAAAGATGGAAAATGGGGGTCCCACTCCCCCCACTAGGGTGAGGGCAGCAAAGGCCCCCCCATCCACCCCCACAGCCCTAGCAGCTCCTGCAGCCAGCTGAAGGGGGGGGGGGGGAGAGAGAAAGACTGCCTGCAAACAGAGCAGGCAAAGAGAAAAGGGGACCTGGCCCAGAATGTAGCCAGGACCGGCCTGCCTGCCACAACCCCAGCAGCCCCCCCCCTCCCAAAAAGGGGAGGAAAAAGCACAACAAGCCCAGACCAGCAGCCTGCTGTGCTCAGTGGAAGAGTGGCTCCTCTCTCCACCTCCAGATCACAAGACAGAGCAGGGGCAATGCAGCGGGTGAAAGAGCTTGGTGGAAGGGGAAAGAGGCAGCTCTTGCAGAGAAAGTCAGCAATCCTGGCTAATTAGGGGCAGCTGAGACAGGGTGGCTGCAAAATCAATTAAGGCCCAGGTGAAACTAATTGGGGCTGCCTGGAGGCCTATTTAAGAACTTTCCCTGTAGGTGAAGGGAGAGAGAGAGAGCTGAGAAGGAGTTTTGGAGAGTGGAGGAGGAGTTTGGAGAGAGAAAGACACTGCTCTCTTGGCTCTTTCAGTATCTCCCTTGTTAAAGACTACAGGGAGACAACAAATCTTAAACCAAGATGAGTGAGCCATATACTGTGACTCCTAGACTGTGGGCCGAACAGGGGTCAGGGGCCCACAAGTGGGACTGACCCTGCCATAGCTGTTATTTTATCATCTGTATGGCAAATTTTCCTCAGAGTTGCAGGTGCTGTTCTTTGAAAATGTGGAAACATATCTCTTGAGATAACCCTGAGTGTCAGAAGACACTTGAGGCCAGATTTTTAAAAGGCACTTATGTACTACCACCCACTGGAATCAATGGGAGTTAGGAGCAAAATACCTTTTAAAATCTGCTCCTTACACACTAGTATTACATACATACTGAAGTAACATTTTCAGACTTGGTTGCCTAAAAGTAGGTACCTAAACCCAAACTTAGGCCCCTAAATAAAAGAGGTCTGATTTTTTTAAGTGCAGAGCACCTGCAGCTCCCCTGACTTCAGTGGCAGTTGTTGTTTCTCACTATTTCCTTTAGCTATCAGCATGAGCGCCAGTACTGTTATTGGATTTGAACCTGCGTGCATCTGGCGCAGGGCTGAGTGTGGAGCCAGCCGACTGGCACTGGTGTCTTATCTAAGCATTTGTTGATTTTTGGCAAGCTGTGCTCTTACCAAGCATTCCCCCTTTCACCAGGGACCTGTGATGTACACCGTACTTTAACAGAACCTCTCAAAACATCCTGCCTCAGTCCTTGCACCTCCGGTATCATACGGCAACAGCTCAAAGGCAGCAGATACACTTGGACCTCCATACTCCAGATGTCCCTAATCTGGAAATGCCCGTATTATAGAGGAGAAGCAGCTCTGTGCAGTGCCACTCCCTCCACACCTCAGCTGGGGGATGGCAGTGCAGTGACACACCTCCCCTGTGACTTTTCCCTGCCACTCCCATAGCGTCAGGGGGGCCGTGCCTGGGAGCGGCAAGGGGGGCGTTACGGAGCCATGTGTGATCCTGGGAGAGGATGCCAAAAAAGCCCACCCATCCCCATCCCCCTCACACCCAGACCCCACAGTGCCCTCCCTGTTTCCCAGGGTTGCAGGATTAAAGGGGTTCAAGTGTATAACCTCCTATGGCTGATTGTGTGTGCTCTGATTTACTCTGCTCCAACCCCCACTAATCTTTCAACTCAGCTCATGTGACATTGCGCCCCAAACCGGAAGCCTCAGAAAATCTACTTCATACAGGTGTTTAGCAGGACTCTGATCCAGGGTATCTATAAATCATTGAGGCTCCATTGAAAGCCATTCTCACTAGCTCAGGAGTAGCAGCACTGAGGACATGCTAAGAACTGTATAAGACACAAAATCACAGGCACTGCCTGCTCTGAGGAGATTTCTAGTCTAAAATGATTAAAGCAGGGAATTAAAATGGAAAAAGTTTATGAATGGATAGAACATTTTCAATAACTTACCACACAGTAATCCTTCCTCTCTAATCAGCCTGCGAGCCATGAGAAAGGACTCTGTGTCATTGGACTTGCACCACAGATCCACCACCTGAAAGGAGGGAGAGAAAGAACATTTCTAGGACCCTAATAATATTTGGGGCTCTCTGCCTCTCGTGCATTCTGCTGTGTACGGGAGGCCTGGTTTTCAGAGGTGCTGAGCACCTGCAGCTTCCGTCGGTGTCAAATCACTTCCCCTGTGCTATAATATGAATACATGCGGTTAGGAGGGCTGACAGCCTCCGTGGGCCCCTGAGCAAGGTATGGAGGGGCCAGTTCCAGGCTCCTGGAAGGATCCTCAGGCACAGAGGTAGGGCTGGGGCAACCAGCCCTGAGCGTTACTTGGTGTGCGCCACGCCGGTGCCCCTAGCCCTTAGAGCCGCATGGAGCATTCTGCACCGGGCCCAGGCAGCCCTCAGCAGTGCAGTGCACCTCCCCACCCAGCCCTTAGAACTGCACAGAGTGCATGGTGTGGTAATCCAGCAGTGATTTAAAGGTCCCAGAGCTCCAGCTGCCACTACCACAGTAGCAGCCAGGAGCCCTGGGCCCCTTTGAAACATCGGCAACTGCCCTCTTTGCCTCCCCCTGCCCCCGTTGGCGAGCTTACATAAGGCAAAGCACCTATAGGCTTCAGCTTCCACTGGCATGAATTTTACCTACATCAACACCTCATATGCTCCTGCAAACTCTACAGAAGTAAAAAAACTCCGGTCATCTGAAGAAGTGGGCTGTGCTCACAATACCATCTACATGTTTTGTTAGTCTATAAAGTGCTACCAGACTATTTGTTATTTTTTAAGTTTATAGAAGTCAAATAGTTAGTGTCTAAAGCCTTTTGAGTAGCAGTGGGTTGAGGAAGTGCTGCTCAAATCCCAGTCTGGGTCAGAATTAAGTGAGGGTTCGGGGTTTTGCTGAATCCAGGAGACAATCAGAGGTACTAATGGTTTGCAAAGTACTGTTGTGGTGATTTCAGGCCAAAGCTCTAAGGATGGGCTCAAATTCAAGCACGGTTACTCAGCCGCATTAAAACGTGAAGGGGTTAAGAGGTTCTGATTTTGTGTGTTACTCTGAGAACAAGCTTTCTGTGGGAGACAGGAGATGGGGAAGGAGGACACTCAGGCTAAGTGAGAGCTGTGAAGAACTCTGACTGGCAGCTGGGTACAGGTCAGACTGGTGGGCGAGGGAGTTGCTGTGTGAAGGAGGAAGTGAAATGATGTTGTGTTTTACTTTTGGCAATTTGTTTAATATAACTGGGTCCCTGCTGGTCTGCTGTGTCTTATAGATTGTAAGTTCTTCCGGGCAAGGCCTCTGACCCTTCCATAGGTGTGTGAGTGCAGCTTGTGAAGATGTTTTCCCCTCGATAACTTTAATCTAGCTAGCTTAGGCTTTCCTAGGCTTCAAATAGCTAGTAACAATAATAATGAAAAGCACTAGGACCTATGGCTATTATTAACAAGGCTATAAGAACTGCCTGAAAGTTTGTAAAGACAGACAGAATGACATAGTGCAGCATTGCAGCGCTATTCCTAGTTCTTTCTTCAATTTGGCTTCTCCTTCCAGCTCATTTAGGTCAGATGGTGCTTTGGCAGGTTCTCAGCCACTACCTAGCTTCTTTTTCCTTGGTAACTAATTAAACTAAACTTTCAACAAGTAGAGATGAGCCAAGAGCAAACTTCATGCCTGGGTCCTACTCCCCCAATCCTCATTTCTTGTCCTGGTGCTACTTACTGATCTGTCAAGCACAGTTGGGATAAAGTCATGTCCAATACCCTCCACTTCCATGGTTGCACCCTCTGCCGTGTTCAGCTCACTGGGCAGAGCGACAATGGAGCCTTCGGGATCTACACCAACAATCTGAGAAGGAAGAAACCCTTGTTAGCCACACCAAGAACTAGAAAAATGAAGCAGAAACATCAACAATGAAAAAAATTACCCATATTCAGATACTTGGTTGCAACACATTTTTCCTTCCAAAGTATGAATGAAAATTTCTGTCCACTGCCATGAACAGTACCTTTCTCCTGGAATTTTTCCTCCTCATCTGCTTTATAATTTATTCTTTAAGTGTAGGGAACTAAAAGTCTTCAGGATTAGTAATGGGCTGTAGACTGCAACGTTCCCTCTACCCCATCCATATGCAGAATAATTTTATGTGCACCGGGGCATGTGTGAATGTGCACCACCAGTAGAAACAAAAAAACCTAGATGTGGGTGCTCTGCTGGGCACCATTTGAATCTCTCTGAGTGGCTGCACAAGTGCACAGCTTACAGGAAATACTGCACAGAGCCTTGCACCTCTGTGTCACTAGAGTGAATCCAGCTCGTGTTGAGAGTAACTGAAAGTTGTTACCATCAAAAGTGAGCTGCAGCTGCACGCTTCCTGGTTCTGAAAAAGCAGCCAGGTAGATGCTCTAATAATGAGGCTCAACCAGCTGCAGCTGAGCTAGTTCAAGAGCATTTCTCTAGTCGTAGGAAAGGGCAGAAAAAACACACGGTAGCTACTAGCCCTCAATGCACAGGTCAGTCTTTCTACCTACTTTGCATTCTGGGCACTTCTCCTTCAGCTTCCTGCCAATGCCAGTGACGGTGCCCCCCGTGCCAGCGCCAGCCACCACCATGTCGACTTTGCCTGTGATTAAAGGAGGCGAGATGCATTTAGACCAGAGAATGGAAACGTTCCCCACAACTGATTTCTTCTGTCAGGCCACATCAATAGGTAATTTACAAATGTTCTGGTGCACAGTAGGGATGTAAGCGACTAGTCGACCAAAAGGGGTGGAGAGCAGGAGCAGGTGCTGTGGGGAGCTGGCTTAAAAGCTGGTTCCCCCCAGCACCATCTCTGTGGGAGGCAGGGGAGGCAGCAGGGTAGTGGGGATCAGGCACAAGCCAGAAATCAGCTGATTCCCAGTTTGCGCCCAGTCCCAGACACTGTGCCTCAGCTTTTAAAATGTATTTAGAGCCTCCCAGCTCTTACAAAAACAATGAGAAGTCCTGTGGCACCTTATAGACTGACTAAGATTTTTTGGCACATAAACTTTCGTGGGCAAAGACCCACTTCGTCGGATGCATGTAGTGGAAAGTACCTGCCTCTGGAATTTCCATGCATCTGACGAAGTGGGTCTTTGCCCACGAAAGCTTATGCTCCAATAAATCGGTTAGTCTATAAGGTGCCACAGGACTTCTCGTTGTTTTTGCGGATTCAGACTAACACAGCTACCCCTCTGATACTTGTCCCAGCTCTTAATTTAAAAATCAGAAGTGCAGCAGAAGGGACCCGGCGTGAGCTGGGCCAGCTGATTCTGGTCTTGTGCCGGGTCCCCCCGCTGTGCTCCAGCCTTTTACATTTATGTGTAAAGGCTGGAGCACAGCGGGGGGACCGGGCACGAGCCAGGAATTAGTTGTCTCGGCTTGCACTGGGTCCCCCCTGCTGCCTTCCAGCCTTTTAAATGTATGAAGAGCCTGCCACTGCAGCTCCCCCACTTATCGACTAATCAATGGAAAATCCATCAACTAGTCGATTAGTTGATTAAACTAAATTTAACATCTCTAGTGCACAGAGACACTGTGCATGTCAAAAAATGGACACACTTCACACCAGAAAGCAGAAGCTGTGAGGCGTTAATAAGCTTCACCCCATTGTGCTTTGATAGATGATTCGTTTGGCAACTCCATCTTTTTGGACAGCGCCGTGTTGCTATTCTGCAGACATATTAAAGAGAGCACCCTCTGGTTTAGCTGGCTTTCACATCCGGCCAACAGAGAGAGCCGGATTCTGCTCTAACGACATCAATACAAACCAGGAATAGCTCCACTGAAGTCATATTTCAATGAGGTAAGAGTGGTGGAAGAGAGAGAAGAACCAGGTCCTGAGAGTTTTAGGCTGTAATTACACCAGCAAACATGAGACACACTTCATTACTGGCTGCTGCCAGTGCTAGTATAGTGCATGGTATAGCACAGGGAGGGCTCAGCTTTCTGGCCATCCCTGTTGACTAACCCTATTAAAACACCTGAGCCCTGTTTTCACTAAGTCTTTCACTCTTTCTACCACTGGTGATGGGTTCCATTTTTGCCCATGTAGACAAGGACTGAAACTTTTATTGGCTATTCCAGCCGCCAAATTAAGTTGGATTAGTCTCTGCAGCTCCTGCCAAGTTTTGATCCATTTTAATTTACTAATGATTTGGCTTAATCAGCTACAGTATGCCAGTTACTCATATGGGGCAATACTCCTCTTAAACCATTAGTCCTCTTAACTCACCTATTACAGTGGTGCCATGACTGCAGGCAGCTGGCCACCTTCTGTATGTCATCTGGCACTTATGTCATTTGTATATGTTCCCTGTGCCACAACAGGGGCATCGGAATGGGGGGTGGAGGGGGGAAGGGCCATGAACAATGTTCCCTCTAATCTTTTCCACCCATGTCCAGATTTTTTCATCCATGTGTGGAATAAAACATGTGCACCAAAGTGACTGCAAGTGTGCACCACCAGTAGAAATAAAAACCTAGCTGTGGGTGCTCTGCTAATCAGCTGGCCAGCATTTGAATCTCTCCCGAGTGGCTGCACAAGCACACAGCTTACAGGGAACACTGGCCATGACTCCTCATTTTAAAACTATGCCTTCCCACTTTTTACTGGCTCTAAGGGTGAGCAATGGAAGAGAGGAGAGGCTGATGAGGTTTGGCGGATAGGGCAGTGTGAGAGCAAGGCCTTGGGGAAGAGGTGGTGTGAGGGGTGGGGCATTGGGGGGAATGGATGGTGTGAGGGCGGGACTCCGGGAGAGAGGTGGAGCAAGGGCAACGCTTCAGGGGAATGGGCAGAGAAGGGGTGATGCAGGGGCAGGCCTTGGGGGTGCCATGTGGTGCATGGGGATGGTGCTACAGTTTGGGCATCTCTGTCCCCCCCCTTTTTAGGGCACTTCCACGATGCCTATGTCACAGCTGAGCACAGTAGAGGCAGTGAGCTGAAGCCCCACCGGTTACCAGTGAGAGGAGACTGCTGGTGAATGCATTTCCATGTAGGGATCCACCTCTTTGCAATTTTCTTCCTCCCAGGGTCCAAATTAGCCCAAACGTGTTGAGCCTCAGGTAGGGCGACCATCATTCCCAAAGGGAAAGTGGGACACCACATCTGGCTGGCCTGAGCCTCCCTCCCACCCCTCCTATGGGGTGGGGCGAGATAGGGGCTGGCCCGAGCACCTTGACTGAACCTCTCTCTCCCCTCACAGGGGGCAGGCTGGGCTCTGGCAAGTTGTGATGCACATGCTAGATAGGGTGGCAATATTTCCCAAAGGCGGAGACTATCATTGCAGCTCGCTTGAGCCCACCTGCCCCACCCCCCTGCCGGAGCCCTGCTTCCTCCCACGGGGCTGGTGTGTCTGCTCACACCTCCACCTGTTCTTTCCTTCAATAGCCCTACATCCCCATTTTTTGACAAATGGGCATTTGTCCCATTTGCTCTTATTGAAAGTTAGCATGGCCAGGACAGGGCTTGAGAAAAGGGACCATCGCAGCCCAAACAGGATGTATGGTCACCCCCACCTCGGGGCACGTGGCTCATCTCTTTTGGTAGGCTTTCAGCACTAGAAGGGAAATGTAATTCCAAGAGTGGGGAATTGTTCAGGGAGGAGATGGGTCATACCAAATTGCTATGGCTAAGGTTAATTCAGAATGATGTCTGCACTTACCAAGACCCTTTTTAGCCTTTCTACGCGTAAACAAGCTCATAAAGTAGCATAAGCCTCCCTCTGAGTGCTATGGTCTGTGCAATCCGTGGCTGAGATAGAACAAACAGTACCTTCGCACTGCTCCAGGATCTCCTCAGCAGTGGTGTCGTAATGAGCCATAGGGTTGCTGGGATTCCGGTACTGTTTATTTCAACAGAGAACAGCATATGTTAAAGTTAACAGGCTGGGTTCAGATACTGAATTAAGAACAGCTATGGAGATTTTTTACACAAGGCATAAATGTCCCTTCCTGGTCCTCCACGACATTGTACCACAATTCAAGCAGGCCCAGGGAGACTAGTAACTTTGTGTCTTGGGCCTTAGTGAAGTACTGCAATGTGTGGTACGTTCTCTGGGGAGGGGCTACACAGAAGGACATGAATGTTGTCTCCAGCTATGTCCCTAAATCCAACCCAACCTCCCCACCCAAGACACAGATTGATAGAAAGCCAGGCGTTAGCAATGCTGTTGGATGGCACATCCTTTTATGACTGAAAACAGAACAGACAGAGCCCGATGAAGAGACGCCTGAGGGTGAGCTGCATGAGGTAATGGGGCGAGTGGGTGTAGTGTCTGAACAAGGGAATTCTGGAGGCATCACGCTGGCAGAGACCAGGAACTGGCATGAGCAGGTACTAGGGGGAAATTATGCTCATAAGATTGCTGTGACACTGCAGAACAGGTGTTGTTTGTGCCTCCCCACAGTGCTGATCCCTTGCCACTGTTGGGTGTCCATGGGGGTAAAACCTCTGTGCCCTGCTGAGACATATTCCTGCTGGGACAGAGTATGCTGCTGGCCTGGCCACCCCGTGTCTTGTGCATCTAGAGCATGGGTTCCCAAACCGGGGGGCATGAAGAAATTCTGGGGGGGGGGGGAAGGCGCGAGGTGACCCAGCCCCCCTTCCCCCCCCCATCAGTTCCTTTTTTTTTTTTTTTTTTTGGCTCAACAAGTTTTGCTCTGCGTGTGTGTGCGTGTGTCTGTGTGAGAGAGGGTTTTTCAAAAAGGGGGCATGATGCCAAAAAGTTTGGGAACCACTGATCTAGAGGAAAAGCACTCATACTCATAGCTGCCTCCCAGGTCGCAGGGCTAAGGTGTTAGGGGAATGAAGGAGCTCCCAGAACTCTGAGCCCTATCACTCGTGCAAGGCTGGCACGAGTGTCTCTAGTAACAGTGGTGCAATGCTGGCAATGTTTGGTGCTTTTCTTAAGGCTTTTTTTGCCCAGTGAGTCACAAGGAAGCCGGGAGCAGAACTGAGAAGTGTCTGACTCCCAGCCCCAGGCTTAGTCCTGTGCCGCCTCTAGGAACCTCATCTGCAGAATTTGTTGAGAAGGTCAATGATTATCTAGGCAAGAAATTTAAACTAATCTCTCCCTCCCTGTGGTGAGCCCTGTGGCAGGAATGTACGTCCCCTGAGCAAGTGATCCTTGAATGTATGCATCAATAGTTGAAGCAAAAAGGGGCTCATTCCAGTTACCACTTCCCATGCTGTAGGATGGGCTATTTCAAGCAGTTTCTTCGACCTTAACTGTGAGCCTATACTACACAACCTATATTTTCCCACATTGCAAGTCAGAATGGAACCTCTCTCAAGCATAAAAATGTACTTTAAAGTGATGGTAGAAGATTCTCCAGAGAGAACAGGGACAGAATGTGCTCAACCCCCAAAAACTTTGCCACAGATTCCACAATCTCTGAATATGCCTCTTATTGTTTTTGCAGCCCAGTGCTTTCAGGAAGAGAAGTCAAGTCACGTGTGCCATAAAAACGAGCATCTGTGTTGCGGAGAAGAAATGCAGCAGCCAGAAGTGCTGCATCAGTACTGAGACAGCTGACAGCTGTGTAGCAGAATGAGAGGGATGTGTTGACCTGGGCAGCCCTGCACAATCCGGATTTAGGGAGAATCCCAAAAGTGATTGAATTTACCTGGTCCAGAATGTGGGAATTCGGGATTTCATATCGCAGCCTGCGAGCAACAGAAACATTAGATTCAGGGGAATCAAACTTGGTGCATGGAGTCCTTACAATCTCAGTGCCAAGGGCTCTCAGTGTATCAACCTGTAAATCATAAAGCAGACACAATAAAGCTGATCTTCTGCACTGCTGATAATCTGAACCCATATAGTCATGTTAGAGCTAAAAGCCAAGACTGGGCTTTGCATTCACGAGACATTTAACATTTAGAGTGTTTTAGAGATACAATGTCTGATTTTCAGTCACACTAATTGTTTTATATCATTCTGGTGCATAGCCTTTAAACTGGTCAGAAATATCTCCTGAAAATACTCACACATACACCATGGACTTGGCAGCCAGAGTATAGGTAGAGCAAACAGGCCTTAAGCACAGGAACAGAGTACCCAGGAATGAGTGTTTATTGACAGAGGAACATTGTTGTCCAGTGGTGAGAACAGGGGAGTTAGGTATTAGAGTTTCTGATAATTTGTTGCATGGGTTATTACAGCTGGACTGAGGAGGTGGTGTTTGATCAGGGATGCCATTTAGGGGGGCTAAGGGACAGTGGCCCCCCCCCCTGAGTTTGAATCCCTTGATTTCATGCTTAAGGTCTGTTTAAAGCAGGGGTTCCCAACCTTTTTCTGTCCCCATACCCCCTTGGCTTTTAGTAAGCCTTCAATTTGAAATATGAAAGGAAATAAATTCTAGACTCTAGAATCCACAACTTTTTCCACTAACACTACTACTTTTGGAATATTTCAGTTAGGATAATCTAGTTATTTACCAAATATTCCCTGTACCCCCTTGACAAGCTGTACGCATACCCCAGGTTGGGAACCCCTGATTTAAAGCCCATGCCCTGACTACTCCAGAGGCAGTTCTTAAATGCAACAGTTCTGGCTGTTTGCAGCTTTGCCTTTGGGGCAGGGAGTTTGATATAAAAAGAGAGAGGCAGGGTGATTAAGAATAACAAAAGGCTGGACATTCCAGTAATTGAAGGATCTGTTAGATCATCATTAAAACACTGCCAGGTACTCCACTTAAAAGATAGGTGGGGGAAGTGTGCTGCAGGGATCTGCATTTGGATCACTGCTGTTAAACTTCTCATAAATGTTCTTGAAAAAGGGGTAAACAGTGACTACTCCAAAGCTGAATGCAAAGGGATCTCACAAAACTGGATGACTGGGCAACACAAAGGCAGATGGAATTCAGTGCTGATTAAGTGCAAAGTAATGCACAACGGGGGGGGGGGGGGGAGAATATAATCCTGACTATAAATACAAAAATGATGGGGTCTAAAATAGCTGTTACTACTCAAGAAAGAGATCTTGTGGATAGTTCCTTGAAAACATCTGCTCAATGTGCAGTGGCAGTCTAAAAACTAAAAAGCTAACAGAATATTGGGAATCATTAGGAAAGGAATAGATAATAAGACAGAAAATATATTGCCTCTATACAAAGTCACAGTATGCTTACATCTTGAATACTGTATACAGATCTGGTCACTCCATCTAAAAAAAGATATATTGGATTTGGAAAAGGTACAGAAAGGGCAACAAACGATTAGGGGTAAGGAACAGCTCCCGTATGAGGAGAGATTAACAATACTGGGACTTTTCATCTTGGAAAAAATGAGTCAAGGATATGTTAGAAGTCTAGAAAATCATGAATGGTGTGGAAAAATAGAATAAAGAAATGTTATTAATTCCTTCATTAACATAACAAGAAAAATTTAAAAAACAACAAATAGTCTTGTAGCACTTTAAAAGACTAACAGAACGTGTAGATGGTATCATGAGCTTTTGTGAGCACAACCCACTTCTTCAGATGACCCGAGCGTGAAGACCAGTCCTCTGAAGAAGTGGGTTGTGCCCACGAAAGCGCATGATACCATCTACATGTTCTGTTAGTCTTTTAAAGTGCTACAAGACTATTTGTTGTTTAAGTTTTTCCTGTTACAGACTAACTCGGCAACCCCTCTGAAGCTTTAACACACAAGAAAATGACCCAAATTAAATATATAGGCAGCAGATGCAAAACAAACTAAATAAAATATTTTTTCACAGTTAACTTATGGAATTCTTTGCCAGGAGATGGTGGAAAAGCCCAAACTATAACAGGGCTCCAATTAGAATAAAATATGTTCAAGGAGAACAGGTCCATCAATGGATACTATCAAGAATGGGCAGGAAGCCTGAAGCTGGGAATGGGCAATGGATCATGATAATTACCTCTTCTGTTTATTCCTCCAAATGCACCTGGCAGTGGCCACTGTTGGAAGACAGGATCCTGGGCTAGAAGAACCTTTAGTCTGACGCAGGATGGCCATTCTGATGTTCTTATATAGAGCTGAAACATATCTGCTCCCTGCTGTAACCCATTAGACCCCACTTCCCTTCCAGAGCTAAGAGAGAGCCCAGGAGTCCTGACAGGGTCTGTCTCTCTCCCCAGTAACAAAGTAAAAATATACATTAACATTTTAAGACTAACTTGTGTCCCTTAAGTAACTTGCCACAAGATGTCAGAATATGTTAGTGTTAGAGCTGAGAGGGTCTAATATTTATTTAATTTTCTTTCTTTTATATAGGAATTAGATACAATGCTCCTGCTAACTGCTAAGTTGTCTACCAAAAAAAACAGTTTTTTCCAGTGCCTTAGTAGCTAGGGCATAGAGATGATGTGAAGTGGCAAGGGGGAGGATGGAAGGAATTTCTCCCCTTTCCCCCATTGGTGCTTGGCTTGTACAGAGCATGCTCAGCAACACTGCTGAAGCCGCTGTCTTCATTGTGTCTCCCCATGCTCCCACTCCCCCCGCATCATGGCATGCACAGGTCATCCCTTCCCCCCCCAATCTGAAATGGTGCCCCTGTGTTTCATCCAGATTACATTTAGGTTAGAGTCAAGGTTTGAGCCAAGTCAGGGCTAAGATACAGGTCTGAATTCAATGATGCCAAAGTTTTGAGAACTGTTGTTGTGAAATTTTTGCCCCAAATGGAGGAAATATCACAAGATCATGTGACATTTTGGTCATCTTGATGGGGTTTCTACCATCTTGAGAAATCCGGTTAACACTCCTATCAGGTAACTAAATATCTTCAGTTCACATAGAAGGAAATGGAGGCAGAGAGAGGTTAAGTGATTTGCCAGAAGTCACACAAGAAGTTAGCCGCAGAACTGGAAATAGAACCAAGGAGCCCTGCATACCTTTCCTTTGCTCTAACCATCATCACACACTCCCAAACACACAAAATTGCATCCTCTCTGCACAGGAACGTAACGCCTATGGCTAATACATTGCACCAGCTGCATAGCTGATGCCAGCTAATCAGTCACATTATCGCTGCTTGCTTCGTCATCAAGAGAACTCTTTTGAATAACAACAAAAATACGTCATTGCTTGTCATTAGAAGGATTGTTCTCCCATACAGGAAAGGGTTTGCTAGTTCTCAAAAGAGAGAACTTTCCTTATTGCTAGGATTTTAGTGTAACACCATAAAGGGTGGCATGCATCTGACGAAGTGGGTCTTTGCCCACGAAAGCTTATGCTCCAACACTTCGGTTAGTCTATAAGGTGCCACAGGACTCCTCACTGCTCTTGCAGATTCAGACTAACATGGCTACCCCTCTGATACTCGACACCATAAAGGGTTCTGACCTTTTCCATGCTCATTTTCTCTGGCAGCACAATGATGCAGTGGTAGCCTTTCACTGCAGCAACCAGGGCCAGCCCGATGCCTAGGCAGTGGGGGAGGAAAGGGAATTAGTCAATGACAGCATTTGGCAAGGTCAACTGAAATTCATATCCTCCTGTGCTTCTTCTGTTAATCTGTCTCGTTGGTAACTGTAGCTCATGGATTTGCACTTATAACCTAGATCGCGTCTTAGACTTTTTGCATGCGGACAGTCCTAAGGTAGGAGGATGTTCTGATTTGAGTGCTTACTTAAAGTGAAGGGACTGGAAAGACTCAGAAGAATTTTTCTGCAGACTTCTGTTTTCCCACATGTCGTTTTTACAATATGGGAAAGATGTAATTATCCTTAGCTCTCTGCTCTCCTCAGAGCTGCTTAACACATCCCACCCCCAACAATCTAACTCGTGAGACAAAGCTGCACACGCACCAGCCTCACTCCCTGGCTAGTTGCCCAAGCGTATCTGTGCTCCAGTTTCACTCTGAATGATTGACACAGCCAGTTGGATGGGGATGGGAAATGAGGCTCTAGATTGTGAATTGTTACAAGAGGATGTGCAGGACATTCGTGCACTTCTGTACTAACAGTGCACTGTCATACATGTCTGCAAGACTCTCAAACCCAGTTCAGCCCACCATTCAGACCCAACCCAGTGTTGGAGGGGGTGTGGAATCACACACACAACCTCTACGCAAGTGCAGGGTGCAGAATTCCCTTCTGAGCTGTGGCATCTACACCATTGTGTAGGGTGCAGATGAATCCCCTCCCCCAAAATATGCTGGTCTTGTTTGGGCTGCTGGTGCAAGGAGGTGAGGGGAGATGGACCCATAGCCTTAGCTGCTTGGGAGCGGGGCACACCATGACACAAAGAAAATAGAAAGGTGCTGCATGGCCAGTTGTGCCTGATTCTTGTGCAAGCTACACAATGGGAGAAAGCTTCTACACCTTTGCTCCCAACCATGAACTGGCCCTAGCTTGTTCCTGGCCAGGTGAGGCTACATATGGCAGATGTGGGAGAAACAAGATATATTTGTAGGCTTGGCAGAATTCAGTTTTCATTTGTTTTACCATTTTGATGGATCATATCGATGTTTATTTTTAAGCATTCAGAAACATTTTACGGAAGAAGGTAAGAGAATAGTTTACATACGTAGACACTGAGGGCACGTCAAGATTACGTTTTAATTTTGAAAGAGGAATTTGCATATCTTCTTTGATTGTTTTTTCGAAAGTGAAAATCTGGACCACGTAAACCTCTTTTTTTTTTTTTTTTTTTAGGAAGAGTGGTTTTTCAAAAAAGTTTTTTTTCCCCCCAAAAAACCCACGTCCAGACTACTTTCACTTTCGAAAGACCCACTTTCAAAAAAGCAAATCAAAAGATGATATGCAAATTCCACAGGAATTTGCATATCCTCTTTCGAAATTAGAACGTAGTCTAGACGTGCCCTGAGATTCAAAAAATTAAACCTTTATAGCTGTTCATACACAAACTGTCAACATCACATGTCAAAATATACAATGTAAAGAGCTCTCAAACATTAAATCCCACTGGCTTTTACTATTCATTTACTCACCCCATTTGTAACAACCTAATTCAAAAGTCCAAATCACTGGATTTTGCCTATAATTAGACCTCAAGCAGCATTTTTCTTACTTTGTCTACCTGCGAATTTTGATTATTAACAATGGGAATATTTTTTCCATTGGTCTGTGAGAGTGCATTGAAATCAATATTTACTGGCATTTCTAATCCTGCCAAGCCTATTTATTTGATGGGGGAATTCAGGGAAATTCCCCTGTGAAAACCAGCCCTAACTATTCAATAACCTTGAAGCCAGGAAATGTGCTGTATGTGTGCCAGATCCTCTGAGATTTTTTGTTAATGCCTTATTGTTAGCTAACTACCCAGGGTTACCACACACTAGCTCTGCAGCTTTGTCACTTTGGAGTGGTTTTAGGAATTTCAGCACTAAATCACCTCTGAGTTCTTACTGCCTCTGGGGTGTTGCAACAACTAGGCACAGTTTGGGGGTAGGTGAGCTGAGGACAGAGACAGTTATAAGGACGGAGGCTAATCTCTAGACTGAGGCACATATAACAATGTTGTGCACAGGTGTGCAACTATTCATCAGACCGGGGGTTAATTTTCTCTCTCATGCTTTCCCTGCACACATGAATACAGCAGCAACAGATGGGGCCAATTGGCAGCAGAAAAGGGAAAACCGCATTTACCAGAAAAGGTTTAGCAAGCTTGACTGTCCCTCTTCTTTGTATCTTCATTGTAGTTGGAGCTGAAAGGCTCCATAAACCTCCATTATCCTCAGTAATATCAGGCAATCTATTCCATAACCACGCTGTCCAAATGCAGGGCTACGACTCCAGTTCCTACCTGTGTTTCCTGATGTTGGCTCAATGAGTGTGTCTCCAGGTTTTATGATCCCTGCTTTTTCAGCATCCTCCACCATCCTGAGGGCAATTCGATCCTTCACACTCCCTCCAGCATTGAAGTACTCGCATTTTGCCACTAGAATTTGAAGGGAAGCCCCCATTAAACAAGCCCACACCAAGCTCTGCTATCAAACACACTAAAACTGTCACTACAGAAGGAGAGAAACACGTTAGTTCTTCACTGCTTCTCACCATTCGCCACCCAACAAGAGCTCAAAAAGCATGTGATTGTAATTAACTATTAGGAAACCTCTAAACACATCATTAGCTGCAGCATGGATCTACAGCCTAAGGGCCAGGTACATCATTTTATTTTACATTTTAATAGCACTTTTATTCAGTGAAATTCAGGTAGATAAACGATAAGGTCTACTAATAAGTGCCACATTTCTAAGTCTGTTTCAAGAGTTACCAGTCCTTCCATTTCTGGACACATGATGATCGCTAGGTTGGGTCGCACACTCCTGAAGTGGGCGCCTCCCATCCAACGATGGCCATTATCAGAGATGGGAGAGCTGAGCGCATGGCTCACTGGCCTCTTCTGGTGCAGCTATTCCTATGTCCTTGGAGGCTGACAAAGATGCAGAGCTCTGAAAGTGACCTTTTAAGAGGTTTTACAATGCTGCCTGATGAAGTAAATAATTATCACTGGGGCAGGTTCCAATGCTCTTACTCCTGTTGATAGTACTGCAGAGCCAGTTGAGGCTACCTCTGAAGCCAAGGGACTTTTGAGATTGGCTTCAATTGGATCAGGCTGGGACCTTATTCTACAAAAGGCCCCACTTAAGTCAGTGGAGCCGTAACCACAGTTGGGGTAAACTACTACTTAGTGAGAGAAGGGTAACAGAACCTGGCTTTATTTGTTGAAGGCCCACAACAAGACTCATTGCTGGACAGAACAAGGAGAAGATACAGAGGAATTTACAATCTCAGAGCCAGTTCATGTCACCCTCATCCACTCTGAGTTGTTAGGACCTTACTCTGTAAGAAATGCCTTATGAAAACAAAATTGGTGAGGTATGTACTTTCAGGGTTCAAATTTTATGAGGTAAATTGCCAAAATCAGGCTACAGGGACAGTCCAAAAGCCATAACATGATTATTTTTAGTCATTCCTACAGCATTGTTAACCCCTTGTTCACATCAGTTACTGCAAAACTTTATTTTGTGATGCACTTTGCTTTAATCTACAGGTCTTATAAAAGCAAATGCAAGGCCACTCCTATAGCTAATTTTCCCCTTCCAGTCCCGCACGAGGAGAGAACATCCTGATAAACAGAAGCACTGTGTATCTTCCTGGTTTGCCCACTGTCTTTTGAACAAGCCCCTTCTGTGTCTCCTGGTAACAATACATGCCTCCTGGTAATTACCTCCAATGTATGGGTATGGAGAAGTGCACAAGCAATTAACAATCTGCCACTGCTTACGAGCTCCTTTCCCACACCGATCCCCCCATGGTCTTTGATATAGGGGTCCTATATCAGGGGAAAGGTACATTGGAAAATGCTTTATCTCAAAACGAACCACAGAATGGAAAGAGAATGGGAATAGGACCCCAACATTGGGAGAAAACAAACATTTTATCACTGTTAGCCCAGAGACAAGGAGTGGAACAATAACTCTGTTTGCTTTTCCTGATTTCTCTTAGCACCTCCAGTGCTACAGCCTGCACATACGGGGCCTTATCCTCCGCTGAAGGACTGGCAATCCTTCAAGGGATGCAAGAGATGCTGTTCAGGGACCAACCGACTGCATCCCAATAAAGGATTATGAAGGCACAGGTGTGAAGGGATGGTTTCCTGTAGTGTTCACAAAAGATCAGACTGGAATGCACAGCCCTGGAAAGGGACCTGATGCAGAGCAAGACAACTGTATTGGAGCACATCCCTGACTATTTCCCTAATCAGTTGGGGCATTTTGCAGCGGTGCCCTCTCCAACTGTCCATAACATTCAGAAAGTCTCTCCACCTCCTCCTCCCATCCCCTCAGTGAAGCTCTCTCCCTTGCGCTTACAGATGTGCAAAATGCAGCAGCGGCTATCACAAGAGGCACATCATCCAACTGTGTCATGAGACACCTCCACCTTCCCTTCAGTCTTTCGCACTCTGCTCTCATTGGACAGCCACTCTCAATCTAGCTACAAATAATTTTTTTTTTCTTGTCCAAGTGTCGGGTAAAAGGCTCTATAAGCCAGGGAGGCAGAGGGTAACGCTGGGTTTCCCGAAATGGCAGATGGAATCAACTCCACTAATGTTCTGAGAGCAAACATTCCCATTCCAGCAAACAGGCTTGAGTTTCTAAAGACCCTGGCACCATGGACATTTCCAGACCACCTTGCATTAATGGCTGTGTACCTCCCACAGTGATCAGCCAGCCCCTGCAGCCATGAGAAATATCCTTCCTGTTGATAAAGTCTTTGATGTGGAATGGGGGGGCTGAGGGGAGGCAAAGAGATTCCCTATGTAGCTTGGGAACCCCATCCATGTAAAGCCATCAATCACTTTTCCTGTGCATTGCCAAGCTTTGCGACACAGCGCAGCAGGCCCCTTGGAATAGCACTGCAAGTCTCAATGACAGCAGGCCTGACAGCTGATCTACCAACACACTGATTAGGCATTGACCAGTAGCAATCAGGGGCAGTGAACTTCCCTGTGGTGAGGGCCACATACTCCTCCATACTGAAGGGACCTCTCATGTTGATGTTCTGCTGCTGCAGCTCTGGGGTGAGCTCTGCACGGGTCTCTATAGGAAGGTTGCCACCTGCCTCCTGCAGTTCCACTGCTGCTGCTGGTCATCTCAGTTCGGAGTTACCATCCTGTCCACTCACCCCACCCCATCACGGCTAATTCTTTGAACCTTCCCCAGGAAGCTGCCCTGCAGAAATAACTACTGGGCTTCATCCGTCTGTTCCTCCTTCACCTGTCGCCACATAGGCTTGATGGGTTTGGAGGCCTGGCCTAACCCACCTGGCTGCCCAGCTGTCTTTCCACATGCCTCATCCTGCTTGTATGAACGGCCGTCATGATCCTGGCACTTTGTAGGGTCGCACATGCCCCAAATTGGGTGGGATAGTCCCAAAATGCAGAGTTCAAGTTCTGGGCTGAATGACACCCTCCAATGCTGCTCTGCGCCTCCCTGGGACTCAAGGCTGGTACCAGCCTCTTTCTAGGAGTGGTGGTGGTGGTGCTGAGTGGGCCGTAGGCTCTCCTCCCCATGAGGTGCTATCCCCTGCTCCTCCTCTCCCACCCAAGACCCTGCCCCCTAGCCAGGCCAAAAGCTGGAGATGGGCATTAGTAAGAGCCACCCGGGGATCCTGGGCAGCTGTGGGGAGCCCTGGACTCTCTACCTGCCCTGGGTTGTACACCCCTAGGGACGGGGACATGGGACAAGAGTTGCTTTTGGGCATCCCATCCAAGGCACATGAAGGAACCAGAGTTCCCTACAGAAGCTTGGGTTCCCTGGGAGGCTACAGCTTCCAGCCCAGCCAGGGGGTGCGGCCATGGGGGAAACGCAGGGCAAGGTTCCTGCATGAGTTCCACTTTGCCTTTGGAAAAGGTGATCCCCCTAATGCTCAGAAGTGTGTCCTCTACCATGGTGCCTTACACCAATTCTAAAATGGAAATCATGGGAATTTTTTACTTTGACCCCTCCTGATCCCAGAATCCCTTTGGGTTCCAGTAAGCATCACACATTGCACAGCAAGAAAAATCTCAGCATGTGTATGGTGCTAAGTGGTAGAACATGGCACCATCAGATATCTACCTAGAATGCTACATAGTTAATTTGAAAGGAAAGCACATTAAACTAGCATAACAAGGTGGATGCATATCACTTCAATATAGTTAATTTGGTGCACTTAGATCGAACAAGGTAATCTGAATTAATATCACACTTCCTCAGGGAAAATACATGTACAAACTTTCACTAAAAATATACCTGATTTTCACAACACACGTCAGCTTTACTCAGACGCAGAAAAATAAAATCCAGACACAATACAAAGTACTTGGCTCACAGGATAACACTACAAGCATCAGAAACTATAACAATCTGTAGGGTACAAATTTCTGAGGCAGGCTATGATATTCTGTTAAGAACCCCAATTCTAAATTTGGAGTCTGGGACTGGCACACAAACACAGTACATGATGGTTACCCCCCCATGCACCTAGCCCAGGATGGGAGACAGGACAAGACACATTCAATGGTGCTAGGAACAAATGTGCCATTGTCAAGTACTCCTAATATCTCTGCTTTAATCCCCAGATGGACCACATCCTGCAGAGACACCTTCTTAAAGCTGACAGACATATCACCACTTAACACATAAATGATAATTGATGTCTGCTTTGTTTAAATACTTGTTTTACTGGAAACACTATGTAACTTTATATTATTGCTCTTATTTTGCCTCATAATTAGCACCTATTCAGGGGTCCAGGATCTAACTCTCCCCCTGCCCCCCCCCCAGTCACTTTGATCTGCCCATTGAGCATCCTATATAATTAGTTGTAACCTATTGTTTGGCAGTGTTCACTGAGCCTAGCAAGTGTATGTGGCACTCTGCCAGTGCTGTGCGTGTAATAACCTCTCCTGCTTGCTTCACATACGGTGTCCAGATTCTGTTCCTTCAAATCCAACTCTGCTCAGGAGGGTTGGGGGGGAAGACTCCATCTCAGCTTTCAAGGGAATACATCCTGGCTCACTGAGCCAAAAACCCACTGGCAAAACACACAGAAAATAAACCCTCGTGGGAAGGCACTGGAAACCACACACTGAATCTGACTGCAGAGAAACAGCATAACTGTGTTCTACAGATGTGCAATCAAGAGAAAAAAGGTCAATTCAATTCAGCTGAAAGCACCTGAGAATGTCATCCACAAAAGCCAGCATGCCAGGGGGCTCCTTGCCTATGCTAGCCAATGTGTGCTAAGCCTTGCCCCTCTCTCAGAGATAGGCACCTAAATCCACACTGGAGGGAGGCACCCCCCTCTGCTTGGGATTCTCAGCCACACATCCTCTCGGTGCCAGGCAGCGACACTATTTTAGCGAGGAGGAAAAGCCTCATAACTTGTAACTCAGGAGCTATAATATTCACCAAGATGTGGGAGCCTCTCGGTTCAACTCCCCCCTCTGCCTGATGGGGAGAAAGGCCTTGAACTGTGGTCATCCACCTCTCAGGTGTGTGCTCCAATCACTGGGCTATGGGATATTCTGGTGCAGGGCTTCCTCAGCCTCTCCTGTTGAAGCTCTTGCACTGTGGAAGTCCTGCCCTTCCTCTCTCTCTGATATCTTGTGCAGACTTCTCATGCTTATCGGACCAGGCCTTCCGGGTGAGTTATGGGATGGAAAGCCTCCCCTCCCTCCAGTTTATGCATCGCTCTGGGTCATCTGGCATGTGACCACAGTGCATGTGCTCAGAGCAGAGACACAGGAGCGGAGAGAATTTTACTGCAAAAATGTAGGCACTGATCGAGTTTAGGTGCCTACATGGCTTAGGAGCATCCGAGCAGGAGTTTTGTGAATCCCACTGGGGCCTGATTCTGAGATTTAGGAGCCTAAATCCTTTGGTGAATCTAGAGCCTCATCTCTGTGCCTCACGCCTGGTCTATAAGAACATAAGAACGGCCGTACTGGGTCAGACCAAAGGTCCATCTAGCCCAGTAGCCTGTCTGCCAACAGTGGCCAATGCCAGGTGCCCCAGAGCGGGTGGACCAAAGACAATGATCAAGCGATTTGTCTCGTGCCATCCTTCTCCAGCCTCTGACAAACAGAGGCCAGGGACACCGTTTCTATCCCCTGGCTAATAGCCTTTTATGGACCTAACCTTCATGAAATTATCTAGCTTCTCTTTAAACTCTGTTATAGTCCTAGCCTTCACAGCCTCCTCTGGCAAGGAGTTCCACAGGTTGACTATGTGCTGTGTGAAGAAGAACTTTCTTTTATTAGTTTTAAACCTGCTACCCATTAATTTAATTTGGTGTCCTCTACTTCTTCTATTATGGGAACTAATAAATAACTTTTCTTTATTCACCCTCTCCACACCACTCATGATTCTATACTACAGGGTTAGGTCAACATAAGCTGCCTTGCATCACCCTCGCTGTGGAAGTGTGTTCACTTAAATTTGGCTCCCATTGATGCAAGTGCTTCTCTACACCTATTTAGTAACTCTACCTCCCTGAGTGGTGTAGAGTCAGTCAATGTAATTAGATTGACACAGCATTAATGTAGACTGGGGATGGGCAAAAGGGCCTCTGCAGGCCGGATATGGCCAGCCAAGCGGGTTGATCCAGCCCACAGATGCCCTACCACTCCCCCTCCCCCAGGCCAATCAGGAACTGGGGACAGGGGAGTGTGCAAAGTCTCCTCCCCTGCCAGGGGCATGCAGCACTTGGAATAAACCACCAGAGTTTGACTAAGCGCCACATGCCCCTGGCAGGGTGGGGACAGGGAGCTAGAGACTTCACGCGCTCTCCTCATCCCCAGGTCAATTGGGGAGTGGGGGGGAAAGCACGGGAAGTCTCCTCCCACTGCCAGGGGGATGGGCACCTAAAGGGAACCGTCAGCTGGCCGTTCTCTCTGGGGGACAAGGGCAAAGACTTCATGCACTCTCTTCACCTCCAGGCCAACCCTGTGGGTAGGGAAGCATGGAAGTGTCCTGGCCCTGCCCCTTTTGCCCAAGGCTTCGCCCCTTCTGGGGCAGCCCAGGGACACTTCAAACATTTCTGAAGTGCCCCCCCCCCCCATTCCCGTCTGAAATTATTGCCCAACACTGGAGTAGACCCTGCACTGCTTAAGTTGCCTGTCACCATCAGGTCCAAATAAAAAGGGGGAAGCTGTAACTTATTCTAAACTTAATAAGTACAAACCCCTCCATCCTTTTACTAACACACATCATGTGGAGAAAGGAATAGGTAAATTCCTCATGTGGTAACAGACTTTTGTTCCTGCTGGGCAAACTCCAACATCCCTACTCCTCTAGTTAAGGGTGTGAGCTCTGGAGTGAGGCCAGGGATGAAGAGCTTAGGGTTGGGGTAGAAGGGTGGAGGTAGGCGGGGGGAGAAGTTCTTCCAGGTTTTTCTACCCACAGCAGCACTTGGGCTGTGGGGGAGAAGTGCATTTTCCTGCCACAACAGCTCCATGCCAGGGCTGGGTTAGGGCGGAGAGAGGGGCACCTCTACCTTAGCCACAGCAGATCCATTCCAGAGCTAGGTTGGTGCCAGCAGGGAGGGAAGCCTCTTCCCGCCATGGGAGGTTCTCCCTGTCACAGACCTGAGCACCTGCACAGTGCTTAATAGGCTGTTGCGTGGCTGTGCTGCTTAGAAGAAACTTACAGTGAGAGCTAACAATCATAAAACCTTTCAATGAACTCACACAGAAAAATGATACAAGACAAAAAAACAGCCTATCCCTTGTGGACAACCACTCATCACAAAGCAGCTGCTCTGTATCTGACCTCTCTGACAGGGAACGCCTTTGTCAACCGCTCCTGTAAACCTCGTTTCACGAGGCATAAGAGAGCAGCTGACAAAGGCGTTCCCTGTCAACTGATCCACGTCTTGACTGCCGCGCTGTGCCGACGATCAGCTGAGCCGGCACAGTGCGGCGGCCATTTTTATTTTAATGAAGCCGGGGATATTTAAATCCCAGCTTCATTGACTATGTTGGTGTAGCCAGACATGAACCCCATCTTGTTTTCCCCCCCCCAGAGAGCAAGAGAAAGGCAGTCAGCCTTTGATGCCCTGGGAACGCAGGTGTGCTGCCTGTCCCTGACTCTAATAAACAGAAACCAGACAGTAAATGGGCTAGCTGACAACCCGGGGGCCTCCTGCTGCCCTGATGGCTAGTACCAGTAATTGACACGCCTGCACTGTCCCAGGAGAGGAATCTTTGCCCATCACATACCAGAGGTGCCCATTGTCTGCATTTTCCCAGGTGTGAATTATGCTTTGCACCCTTCGTGGGAAACTTGGCATTCAAAGCCATTCTTCCTAATTGGCCACTTGAGACCAGGAAGAAGCCTACGTGACCCAAGGGGTATAAAGAGGGGTTTAGTAGCCCACCCCATTTGAGCTCCAATCATCTACACCTGCTGGCAGGTATTGGTTGTCTCCCGAGGTCTGTGGGACGCCCAACCTCGCCCTACTTCTTCCCGAGGGATTGAGAGAAAGACGCTGGCCACGCCAAGTCTGGAATGCAGGGGTGAGAATATATACCTGCTAGGTGTCTATTTTGCATGTATTTAATAAGAGCTCAGAGAACCAAAAGGGTTTCATGGTACCTGTAAGTGACTTATTAGTGTAATTTCTGCCCTGTCCTTTGTAGTGGCTGTGTTATCTGTAACACAGTAGTAGCATTTAACAGCTAAGTTTACCCTGTAACAATAAAATAGTAACTGTTTAAGCTGTGACCTGACTCCTTCAGTTGCTGTAACAGAACCAAGCACAATTTTAAAAAGAACTCCACCCGGTCATAAGGGACAGATATACGGAGAGCTTGAGCGTTGGATCATGTTGCTTCCAGGGGACAGATCCGTTGGGGCATCTCTCAGCCTCCCCAGGCTGCCCGCTGCAAAGGGATCGTGTATCCTAGCAGTCAAAATCTGAGGTGTAATAAGCTCTCCCTGTAAACTTCTTGGGGCGCCCGTCAACCTCCTCCAGGTTGCCCGCTGCTAAAGGACCCCAGTCCTAGCAGTTGAAGTCTCGGGTGTATAATACACACACACCACTCGCTGCCCTGACCACCGGCTGACAGTTGGGTAGTCTAATTTACATGCCTCTGGTGACAGAGGCATGTAGTCTAGACATACCCTAGGAGAATTCTTCCATTGACCCAGCACTGTCTACACCTGAGAGGCGTAGCTACGCCAATGCAAGTTTTCAGTGTAGACCAGCCCTAAGTATCTTTCCCAGACTTGAAGAAAAGCTCTCTGTAGCTTGAAAGCTTGTTTCTCTCACCAACAGAAGGCAGTCCAGTAACAGCTATTACCTTACGTGATGCAACAGAATGATACATTCTGGCTTTGTCTAGGATGCTAAGTTTAAGCACAGCTGTAGCAGCTTTTTAACACACCAATGTGGGCACAGCAAGATCTCTCCCAGCGCTCGAGATACTCACCTTCACAGGGAGTAGCCAACAGCTCTGGGTGACTGTTTACATTGACGCTTTAGAGCTCTGTAACTTGGGCTACGTCTACACTGCAGAGCTATTTCGGTATCCCAAAATATCTATTCCGCGTCTTTTGAGCATATAACAGGCTTGCTATTCCAACATCCCTGTAAACCTCATTCCACAAGGACTCAGGGATATTTTGGAATAGCAATTTATTTTGAAATAAGTGCTGTGTAGACAGCGCCAAATTTTGAAATAAGCTATTTCGAAATAACATCGAAATAAGATACACAATTTGAGCTACGCAAATTGCGTATCTCATTTCGACCTACAGTGCAGTGTAGCTGCACCCTTGCTGCGCTCGAGGGCGGTGGTGGTGGTTTCTCAGCTCCTAAGTGAGAAAGTTACAGCACGATAAAGTGGCAGTGTAGATAAGCCCTCTGACACAGCTGCAGAGTGCCAGGTAGTGTATCAAGAACATTTCAAGAGGATATTAACAAAAAAAAGTTAAAAATATATTTCTATGCTTTGTACCCCTCCACCCGCCAGTGTAGTTACACATGGGGCTGATAGGCTTTGAGCACTCTGCTGGAGTTGAATGGGGAGGAAACAGTAAGGAGGTAGCGGCAGATGCATGCAGCAGCTGATGGGGATAGAAGGGGAGGGACCCCAGGCTCCCACAACACCTCCACGTTGCTACATATTAGCCAAGGTCTCATTCTCACCCCAGCCTTCAGCACTCCCCCAGCCACTGACCCAAGCAGCAGCCTTCATTACTCACATACTTGCAACCTCAGCTGCCAAGATTTGTGCTGCTCCATTTCTTAGTCCCTATCATTGCTTGGGGCAGGATGTATGTGGGAAATCAGCAACCCTTTGATCTATGAGAAATGCCACATGCAGAGCTTGATAAAACCTGGCAGTTGGGTAGTTAGTGCAACACACAAATCCAGGCTCAGTTCAACTCAAACCTTTGCCTTCCGGTTCATCTTTAACGGAAAAAATCATGAATGTATAGGGGGAAAAGAGCCTAAAGTCGTATTATATTTAATCTGTCTCCTTTATTTTGAAACAGCTTTCAAGTCTTTAAAAATATTTAGTACCACTATCTGAGCGTCTGCTAGTTCAGCCCTAACATATGATGTGTAGCTTTATCCACATCAGTCCCAAGATATTAGAGAAAAGGTGGGGAAGGTAATGCCTTTATTGGACCAACTTCTGTTGCTGAGAGAGAGAAGCTAACGCTAAACAATCTGTTCCACCAGGCATTTTGCTGGGATGTGAAGAGTGCCCCTCCCAGACCTGAAGAAGATCTTTGTATGGCTCAAAAGCTCATCTCTCTCACCAAATGCAGTTAGTCCAATTAAAGACATTACCTCCTCCTTCCTTGTCTCTCACTAATTCAGGAAGATGGGCAGACAGGATAGAGAGATAGGCACCAGCTGTGCCTCAGTTCTCCATCTGTAAAATGGGGATAACAGCATTGCCCTACCTGACATGGGTGTTGTAAGGATAAATACATTAGACACTGTGTTGTGCTCATGTACTACAGGAATGTGGATCTTACATAATAAGGTGACTGGATATCCAGTTTTTAATTGGAACACTCAGTCAAGAAGGGACCCTGGCGGCTCCAGTCAGCAGCGCCAATTAGGCCATTCAAAGTCCAGTTGGTGGTGCCGCAGAACTAGGACAGGCTATTCCCCACCTGCCCTGTCACGAGGCTGCACCCCAAAAGCAGCCAGGAAATCTGGCACCTAGGTGGGGAGTTGGCAGGATTCCACACGCTTCTCCCACCTCAAGCACCAGCTCTGCACTCCCATTGGCTGTTTACAGGCCAAGGGAGTTGGGGGGCTGGTGCCTGAGGGCAAGAGTAGCGTGCAGAGCCTCCTGGCCCCCCTGCTTAGGAGCCAGAACTGCTGGCTGCTTTCAGAGCACAGTGTGGTGCCAGGAGAGGCGGAGAATAGTCTGCCTAGAGTCCTGCAGCACCTTAGCCCTACAGCAGTGGTCTCCAAAGTGGGGTGCGTGCACTGATCCGAGGGAGCGCATGCTGCCACACAACAGCTGAGAGGGGAGACTCCTGGTTTGCAAGACATCTGAGGGAGTGCATACGCAGCGTATTCAAACGCCCACACACCAGCTGAGAGGGGAGATGCCCGGGCGTGCCGTGCCATCACAGCCCAGGACTTTAAAACCGCGCGGCCCAGCTCCAGGCCCGGCATGTGGTCTGGGGCCATGGAAGCAGCTGGGGCCGGCCAGATCACAGACTCAAACTGGAAGGCAGAAGGTGGGGGCGGGGGTGGGGGTGCGGGAAAAATAGGGGGAAGAGTTGGGAGAGGAAGGGGCTTATGCTGAGGGGAGAGGAGCAGGTCAGGAGAAGAAAGGGGAAGGCACCAAGGGACAGCGTGGAGGAGAGACAAATGCCAGGGGACCAAGTGCAGACAATGAGGAAAAGGGCAGGAGGGGAGGTGTCAGTGGGAGGGGGGACAGGGTGATGCTGGGAGAGGAGAGGGTAAGGGCATTGTGGGCTAGAGGGGGGAGGGGGAGGTGCTGGGATAAGGCTTGAAAAAAGGGGTGGGCATGAGGAAGGCGGGGATGGAGCAAGTCATGTGTGAGGGCACAGGGTCATGAGGGGAACAGGGGCAGAGGGTGGTGAGGGGGGTGGGCATCAGGGAAAAAGGGGGCAGGGGCAGTGAGGGAAGGGGGAGGCACCAGGAAGATGCAGGGGTAAGGGAAAGTGCAGGTGCCAGGGGATTCTGGGGGTGAAGCAGAAGGGCAGACACCTGCAGGGGAGGGACCAGCACCAGAGGAGAGAGGCAGGGCAGGTGTGTAGAGGGAGGTGTTAGGAGAGGGATGAGGAGGGGTAACTCACATGATCAGAGTGGGGCTACTGGAGGAGTGGGCACAAGGGGGAGAGAAGGGCTGGTGGAGGGGGGCAGGTCACAGGAGGGCTGAGGGCAGTGAGAAGGGCAGGAGTCAGGGCAGCAGAGGAGGGTGAGGGTGGTGAGGGGGCAGCTGATGGAGCAAGGGGAGGAGACATGGCAGCAGAGGGGAAAGGTAGAGGTTTATACGATATTTAATAACAACTTGGGTGCCACAGTGGCACATCCAAACAGCCACATGAACTCAGTACTGGTGCACAACACAAAATTCATTCTGCTCATGGGAGGAAACTCTGAGGGAACACTTCCCCCAGCCTCTCTGCCCCCTCCACCTCTGAGTTAATGTCACACACATTGGGTTAATGCAATTGCAGGAGGGTTGCATGAGGGGGGTTTGGTGAGGGCCAAATTAATCCTTATTGGTAGGAAGATGGTGGAAAAAGTCCTTAGAGGGGGGTCACATGACACCTTTTACTTCTGGTCATGTGTCCATCTTGCCCCAAGAGTGTTACCTCCTGAGGCCTGGCTAATGGGAGTCAGGTGGTGTGGCTAATGGGGGTCAGGGGTGTGGTTAACAGGGTTCAGGGGTGTGGCTAATGGGGGTCAAAGAGTAAATTTTTTAAAAATTTATAAATAAATATACGTACATATATTGGGGATGCGTGCTCAAAAATTTTTTACTGATAGGTGTGCGCGATCAAAAAAGTTTGGAGACCACTGCCCTACAGCACCACCAACCAGGAGCTACCTGAGGTAAGCCCATGCTCCATCCCTGAGCCCCAAATCCCTGCTGCAGCCCTGAGCCTTCCAAAACCCAGAGCCCCCTTATGCACCCCAAGCCCCACCTCTGCACCTAGAGCCAGAGCTCTAATCCACATGCACCCCAACCCCATTCCCCATCCTAGAGCCCCCTCCCACACCCTGAACCCTAGGCCCCACTCTAGAGCTCACATCCCGTTGTGCATCCCAGTCCCACGCCTCAGCCCACAGTCCTGTCCACACTCTGAATCCCTCAGTCCACACCATGCCTGGAGCCCCCTCCTTTACCCCAATCCCCTCATCGCTAATCCCGCCCAAGAGCTGCAGCTCCTCGCACACCCCAGCTCCCTGCCCCAGCCCAAATTCCCCTCCTGCACCCAGAACCCTTCATTGCTGGCCCCACCCCAGAGCCTACAGCCCCGTTAGAGCCCTCACCCCATCCTGCTCTTCAACCCCCTGCCCCAGCCCAGGGAAAATGAGCAAGGGTGGGGAGAGTGAGCCACTGACAAAGGGGGAATGTAGTGAGCAGGAGGCAGGGCCTCAGGAAGGGGTAGGGCAGTGATGGGGCCTCAAGAAGGGGTGGGGATAAGATGTTTGGTTTTCTGTGATTAGAAAGTTGGCAGCCCTACTACAGCACAGATTCTTCTGCATTGTGCTGGTCCCCCCAGCCTCTGCCAAAAAACCAGGAGCAGCTGCTACATCAGCTCTGAGATTTTTCTCCCTCCAAAACCGGTGACCTGTGACCCTGCTACTCATCAACTACACACAGTACTGCAAATGTCCTCAACACACAACCTAATTAAAAAAAACCCAGAGATTTAAAAAAAAAAAAAAAAAAAACAACAAACCCACACAACCCACAAAATACTCAGGTTCCAACAGCCGCAAAAATGCAGCTGAGCAGTATGGCCAGTAGCAGTAGTAATAAGAGTCTTTGTGTGCAAATCAGCTTGCAGGATCCAGGCTTGCATTACTGTCAGTCAGGTGCTTGTTGCCTTGCCATGTGAAACACAGACCGCCATTTTAGCTAGGATAAATACTCGTAATATAACCCAAGGTCCAGAGGTTAGCCCAGCTACGCCAACTTTCTGGTCATGCTTTCCCAACCCGTAGTTACAGACTCTGTCATAAAAGAGGCTTTGCTTATTCCTCCCAGCTTTTGAGAGTGTCACTGAGCTCAGCAAATCTGAGAGAAGAGCAGTGGAAGTGAGATACTCACAGAGCTCACACTTGAGTCCATAGGCCTTTCCAATCTTGTTGATTCGAACCAGAGGGGTGCGGCCAACTTTCTTCAAAATATTTGGCAGGATGTTTGTTTCTTCTGGCCTGTGTTAGTTGAGAAAGAGAAAAAAAAAAATACTGAGGGAGGGTAACTGTGACTGTGATTCAAATTTGCATAAAAAGGAAACCAGATCAAAGGGAGGCTTCATTGTCTGCAGAAGAGTAGGGCTGTGGGAGATTGATTCCAGAAGGACATGACCATAAGTAATTGCTAAGGCTACTAGTATCAGTGATGGAAGAGGTCTCTGCCAATTGGACTACAGGAGGATGTGGAATAATGGTAGCAAATACTGCCATCTCCGACATCAGCACCCTTAGGGTGAATTTACACTGCAGGGCTTAACTCGAAATAAGCTACGCAAATTGAGCTATGTGAATTGTTTAACTTATTTTGAAATAGATTATTTCGAAATTGGGAGAGTCCACACAGCACTTATTTCGAAACAGAGCACTCTTCCTCCGACTTCTCTTACTCCTCGTACAATGAGGGTGACTGGAGTTGGAGTAAGTCATCCTCCAGCTTGACAGTATTTTGACACTATTTCAAAATAACTGCCTTCTGTGTAGATGCAGACTAAGTTATTTCAGAATAATGCTAGCTATTTCAAAATAGTGTTGCAGTGTAGATGTACCTAAGGGTATGTCTAAACTACATCCCTCTGTCGAAAGAGGGATGTAAATTAGGCAAATCAAAAGTGCAAATAAAGCACGGATTTAAATATCCTGCACTTCATTTGCATAATCACGTCGCAGCGGTCTTTCGAAAAAGGGTATTTCAAAAGTGAAACCACTGTCTAGATGCAGTTCTTTCGGAAAAAAAACCCTTTTTCAAAAGATCCCGTACTCCTCTCCAAGAGAGGCATAAGGATCTTGTGCAAAATGGGGGTTTTGCACAAAAAACCACGTCCACACTCCTTGTTTTTGCACAAAAACGGCTTGACTAAATTATGCAAATGAAGCATGATGATACGCTAATCCGTGCTTCATTTGCATAGGCTCTTGCAGCAAAGCCACGGTGTAGATGTAGCCCCAGTGAATAACTTCCTTTCAGCTGCCTTTGTGATGCAACTTCTAAGAACACTGTTGACTGTTTAGAAAGCAAATATGTCCCCTCTTCCTGCTTGCCCTTCTGGCCGCTTATATCCCTGGCCCTATGGCTGTGCATATATGGATGAGCTAGAAAGGGCTTTGAAGAACCACCTGTTAGCAGAATTGGCATTGTAGCAGCCAAGAAGGCAAATCTCATCTTTGATTTTCAAAAATACGTAGTCATGACCCTTTTCCTTGTGAAGTTAGCTTTGCAAATGTAAATTACCATAACCTGACACGGGAAAAGAAAGAGAGAAAGAGAAAGAGAAAAAGAGAAAAAAATAACTTAAGCCAGTTAAGCACCCTTAGGCCAATCTACAGAGAGATGTGTGAGCAAAATAGTTTGGGGACAGCAATGCTTGTTAACATTTTCAGTTGTCTGTGAACCAGCTTTTTCCTCACATTATATAGCTAGGACCCCTCCCAGACATGCAAGGTCAGACTGTAGCAGTCAGGTAGACCTACCCATCTCAAAAACCAAAGGAGATTCAATTCCTCAGCTGACCAACTAGATGGTTCCAGAAGGGACCTGCTTACCCCGTCAGCCACTGCTGAGAGGAGAAGCTGCAAGACAGCTCCTACCAGTACTGCTGCTGCTTTGAGAAAAAGCTCCCAGATAAGGGAGTTAACTAGATGTGCCTCCAGTAAGAGGTAAACACATTAGGTCATGAGGTACTAGCCCAGGATGGTGGTGGAAATGTAGATGAATGTTTTAAGTAGGGGAATGCATTTTACAAAAGTGCATGTCCCATGCACCCCATCTGTGGAGGCTGAAAACTACCATAGGACCCCTTGTTAAAAGTTTGCCAGCACATTACTGTGTGGATGCAGGTTGCATGTGAATCTGAACATTTGGGCCCACCTCTAATCTATTCATATTGTGCTCTTTTCCACAGCCACCGAGTGAACTGTGGGTCGAAGGGTATGTGAAAGTTCCTAGTTTCATTGACTGGAATGGAGTTGTCCATGCTGATTTATGTAGGACATGGTGCTTTTTTCCTTTAATGAAACAGCAGATGTACCCATCTATATATAGTAATGTGTTTCTCTTCCCCAGCGCATTCACTGGGTTGCAAGTGGATTGAGTTAGAACAGGGGTGGGCAAAATACGGCTCACTGAACATTTTCCTCTGACGCGCCATGACCCTCTGGGCTAAAGCTGGAGGAAAATGTCCCATGGCCCAGCAGAGCAGTCTGCCTGCCTGCCTGCTGGCCATGGCCTCACCCACACTGCTCCCAGAAACACATAAGAACGGTCATACTGGGTCAGACCAAAGGTCCATCAAGCCCAGTATCCTATCTGCCGACAGTGGCCAGAGCAGTGTTTCTTAAACTTTTTAAGACCGAGGAACACCAAACAATACTTTTTTTTTTTTTTTTAAATGAGGAACACCAAGGAGCAACCAAAAAAAAAAAAAGGTCAGGGCGGGGGGGAGAAGGGGCGGGGGAAAGGTCACCTGCCCCTTTAAGGGCAGCCATTTTGAACTCTGTTGTTCTCCACGGCACATCTCCGACTGCCTCGCAGCACACAGAACGCAGTTTAAGAAACACTGCCCCAGAGGGAGTGAACCAAATAGGGAATCATCACATGATCCCTCTCCTGTCGTCCATTTCCAGACAGAGGCTAGGGACGCCATTCCTACCCATCCTGGCTAATAGCCATTGATGGACCTAACCTCCATAAATCGATCTAGCTCTTTTTGAACCCTGTTGAAGTCCTGGCCTTCATCACATCCTCTGGCAAGAAGTTCCACAGATTGACTGTGCACTGAGTGAAGAAAAACTTCCTTTGGTTTGTTTTAAACCTGGCACCAAGGTCAGAGGCTGCCAGCAAGCATGTCTCTGCCAAGGGGCATGAAGAGACATGCTTGCCAGCAGCCACTGGAAGCTTTGAGTGGGGCCACCATGGCATGTATGCAGCCTGCCTGCCTGAGTGCCCCCCTGTACCACCAGCCAGGCACTACCTATGATAAGTATCTCCTAGCCAGAGCCTGCACCTGGCACCCTGTTTGGCATCCCAATCCCCTGCACCAGGCCAGAACCCACCCCTGGACCGAAACTCCCTCAGACCCTGCATCCCCGCCTGCACCCCGATCCCTATCCAGAACTCCCACCTGCACCCAAACTCCATCCCAGATCCTCCATTAATATAATAAACCACTGTGTCTGCTTATCAAAATTCTTGGAGTCGCCCACCCGCAAAAATTATTGCTCACCCCTGAGTTAGAGAGGGGCCAGGAAATGGAAAGTTTATATATAAATAAAAATAAAAGCTGTTCAGAGGCCACTTATAGTATGATCTAAAAGAGGCAAGCACTCCCCCTAGAGGGCTCTGACTGCATTACAGGATTGTTGGGTTTAAAGACCACAGTGTCGCACTTTGTTAATTCAGATACTTCTAATACTTTAAATACAACCCCCAAGAGGAATTCTTTGAAAGTCTCATGCCACAAAAGTGTGCGTGTAAAACCCCGAGAGCAGGTTGTTGCTTATAGGTACCAAGATTTTAAGCAGATATTCCACACCAGAATTAGTCTCTCAGTCACACAAATCCAGAGAACTAGCTAGTGAATTGCGTGTTTATTGGCATCAGACTCACTCTGGTAACTCACTTGGAATAAGAGTGCTCATATAGATAAACCAGATCTAGAGTTCTGTGCCCTTTAAATGACTGGTTGCGCCTTTATTTGCTGATCCAATAAAAAGTATCAATCTTGTCAGCTTCTTCCACCACGGGCGTATGGCTGTGAACTCTTGTGTATGTCTTGGGGGTGTAATGCCTCGCTGGAGAAGACCTACTCACACCACCTCTAAACTGACCTATTGTGCTAAAAATAGAACATGGAGGTATGAGCAATCAGAAGGGCTTTCTGCCCTGAATATGTTACAGCTAACGGGGGTAGCTGTGAATCTCACCCTCAGCTCCCAGTGGAGATGTACCTGGCAAGTCTATGTCTTAGCAGATTAAGGAGGCAGTATGCCTATACTGAAGAGTTAAATAGCTAACCCAAAAAAGCTTATGTCAAATATTTTTTAAAATATTTGGGTCAACCCACATGTCTGTAACACAAGCAGAGCAAGAGTTTTGGTTGCTGTAAATCAGCTTCACTAGAGTTTTGCCAGTTTACAGCAGTTGAGGACCTGACCTCCCTTTGTTTAAAAGAGAAGTATTCATCCTGTCATTTAGCAGAGAGCTCTGGTTTCTCCACAGAGAACTTTAAATTCTACTCTCAGTTAAACTGGTGCAATATGGGCTTCCAGCCCATTTTTATCTGTTCAGCTCCAGTGGAACTAGACCATGTCATTGATACTGAGTAACTGACACACATTTAAATGGCCTGTGGCCAAGTAGATTGAGAGTGTGTGTCCTTAGACCTTTTACGGGGGGGGGGGGGGGGAGATTACTTAGGGGGTGTCTTTATTGAATCCATATTTTAAGGTAGAGCAGAGCCATTTCCTCAAATTGGTCTTCTTAATATTTTTTTTTCAGAAGAGGGTAACAACTCAGAGTTGTTCACCTCCATTCAACTTCAGATATACAATCACACCCCATGTTTACTATCATGATTTGAACTCTGAACCAACAGCATCCTTGAAATACCAGAGATGTATACGACTAGCTGCTGAGAAAGGTAATAAGTACAAATTTACATCTCCTTCAAAACTGACTCATTTTGTTGGGTTTATTTTATTTTTGGTTGTTTGCACTCTCTGGAATCGGCTCAGACTGGAATGTGGAACACATGCTGACTAGTGGATTATGTTTGCAGAAAGCAACACAGAAAAGGTGCAAGCAAGGCCAAGGTGAAGCCATTTTTAAATTCAAACCAATACTTATGGATAAGATTCACACACACACAGCACCATTTTATCCTGCTCCAGAAATCTGTGACAAGTGTCAGCGGGGAGCTAGTCTGGTGGTCAGAAGATTTTCAGCAGTGAGAAACTGTCAGCATCAGAGGGCAGTGGACTTACTAGGGAGACCAGATAGCAAAATGTGAAAAAGCGGGTCACAGAGCTGGTGGGGAAAGGGGTAATAGGTGCCAATATAAGACAAAGCCCTGAATATTGGGACTGTCCCTATAAAATATGGGCCATCTGGTCATCCTACTCCTCCTTACAAGAGTTCCTCATTCATCAGGAGTTATCCTTGCTGGAATCAGTAGGACCAAGAATTTTTCCATTATTTGTAGACCTTGACTTATTCTCTTTATGGTAAGCGGAACAAGGAGAACCTAACATGAAACCAGGGAGGCACCGAATGCTCCTCAACTCATGACAAATTCCTTTTCCTTATCATGAACATATTTCACTGCAGGCACATAGAAGCTTTTAAATTCCATGTGAAATGTGTGAATGTAAAGGAAGTTTGACAAATGTCTGATTCACTGGCATGGTTGTTGGGGATATTTCAATACCACTCCATTTGCTTTCGGTTCTGTATCTTAGTGGGAACAAGAGGGTTCCACTCCAGAAATCCTGCTTTTATTTTGTGAGAAATTCTGCTGTTTAAAATGCTCAGAGAAAAACCTCATCATTCCAGTGTGAGACTTGATTGGCCATTACCTGAATTACAGGAGGCAGCATAACCGGCTCAGACAATGTAAGAACCAGATCAAACCCGTACTATTGTAAATCTTTAGATAATTACCCCCCTTCATCTGACCCAATATCTACTCTTCTTTTCCTAATCTCCCTCACTATCTCCACTGGACTCACAGCAGATCTGGAAATCTGCTACACAAGCTGCTAGTTGCAGTTCTTGAGACTCTTCAAGGATCAGAAGGGCACAATGGATTCTTAGGTATAGAAATCCAGCATGTAGGCTGTATATGGACATTTACACAAAGTTAAAAGAAATACCCAGTGTCCCTGGAAAGACTGTTACACAAAGAAGCATATTAGTGCAAGCTGAGTACTGTAATACCTATTTTCTTTGACTTTACAAAGAGTTCTGATGCCGCTAGAAGCACAGGGCCAGTGGCAATCTACATAGACACACTGGAGTACACTTAGGATCTCAGAATAGTTTTGCAAGATCATCATTCCCACATATGCTTCATTTTCTCATCCCCTGAGGTAGCATCCATTGCCAAAGATTAAACTCATTCCCAGTCAGCATGCACATTGAAAAGAAAACAGATTTGACTGAAAGAGCTGCTTAAGTTAGCTGACATTCAGCAAATAAATAAGGAACTATATTTCCTAGGCATTGTTTAATAAGGTGGCTCAATACTTCACAGCCCTGAGAAAGGGTGGAACAATTTCCTTTGTTAGTCATTCAGAAATTCAGCAGAAAGATGGAAGGAGCGGCTTTGACACCACATTGCACAGGCACTGGAGAGAAAGGCAGGAACAATGGGAAAGTTTCAGAAGCAGTGTAAGAAACATGAGACTTTCACTATTTCTGAGCAACATATTTTGTTACCATGCAGCTCTGAAACTAATCCCTGCATTCTTTAAAAGTAATTGATCTTGCCTAATAAATCACGTGGACACCCTCAAGGAAGGAGCTGCTGGCTGGGAAATAGACTTTGGATATCAAGGTCACAAAACACACACACGTTAAAAAATTGTTTTGGATCACTCATTTGAAGAGAGCCAGGTAACAATGGTCCACAGGATCCTTCTTTACTCAAGCTGTACCAGTACAGAGAATTGCCTCAGGGGTCAAACAGCAACAGGCAATTGCTTTCCATATGGAGCAGCCATAGATTAGATTGCCATTGAGGGGCACTTGGTCCATCTTGTCTAGATTAGGGCTACAGACTGCCTCAAACTGCCACATTCAGAAACGGATGTCCCCAAAGTTTAAAAGTGTTAGGGTGAGGCCCATTATAGGCACAAACTCAAGACATTAGCTTCTGGTCCAATAACAGTGTGCTGTATGACAGCTGCTAGAACATCTCCAAAAATTCATTGAGTCCATTTACCCTGCAAGGTCAGGAAATGGTCTCCAGTTAGAAGATGTATCAAATACTGAACTGATACTCCCTTTGGTCCACCAGCTGTTCAGAGACAAACTTGGGGACTGTTAGTCTTCCTGGAATTTTAGGAAAGCTTTTATTTTCATAGGCCTGTTTGGGTTGGCTTGCAGGACAATTAAATAGCCACGTGTTTATTTTGGGCAGCGCTGCATTAGTGAGTTGTATCAATATGGCAGGAAGCAGAGAAGGTGGATGGGACTGGGGACATGGCACTGCACTAGGACTCTGGAAATGTGGATTGAATCCCTAGCTTTGCCATAGCCTCGGGAAAGTCACAATTTCTGTATGCACCAATTTCCCTCTCTGTAAAATGATAATACGGGTGGGGTGGATTAACACCTAATTAACATTTGTAAAGTGCTTTGAGATCCTCAAACAAAAAGGTAAGAGTAAAAAGCATTAGCAATTATTTTATATTGCCTCTTATCACCACCAAGTGGTGTAGCCCAAACAAATTCTAGCACGTGGAAAAGGTGCTCATTTAGAGGAGCACCTTTCCCTATTTCAGTGCAAGCAGGGCAAGTTTTGAGGCATGATTTGGGGCACAATCTCTGTGCTAAAGGTCTGTAGAGGTTCTTGGTCTGATGCAGCCTAGGTCTAGGGGTCAGAGGCAGGGAAGTGGTAAGTCAGGGAATGGGATCCTCGAATCATACATTGCAGATCTTCCTTGTCACAGGGTGGGCTTGTCATCTGGTCCCAAATGTTGGGTTTCCACCCAGTGGTTGGGTCAGATCATCAAGCATCATAGACCAGGGAATGAGGATTCCTCTAAGATGGAGCCTGCTCCGGCAGAGAGTGGGAGACCAGGTGTTAGGAAAAACTTACAGAAGATCCCTCAAGAAAATCTCTGAGTAGGCCTCAGAAGGAGCTTTGAGAAAGCCTGGGCCCGAACCCCTGACACAAGAGCTATGAAGGCAAAAGACATTCAGAGGCTTCTGCGGGGGATCAAGAGAAGAAAACAGGCTCTGAAAAAATGGGGCTTCCAGCTCCAATCAGGTGAAAAAGACTGTCTGGAGCAGGGGTGGGCAAGATATCGCCTGCAAAGCGGTTTGATCTGGCCCATGGCCCGCCCTGCCACTCCCCTGCCCCCATCGAGATCTGGGGTCAGGGGAGTGCAAGAAGTCATTTGCTGTTCAAAATGGCTGGCAGTTCCCACTAAGCACTGTGTGCCCCAGCAGGATGGGGGCAGTGGGCAAGAGACTTTGCATACTGCCCCACCCCCGGCCCCAATTGGCTTGGGGGTGGAGAAGCGCATGTGTAGTCTCCTCCCCCCACTAGGAGTACATGGTGCCAAAAAGGGAACCATCCCTTTTCACCTGAAGCCCTGCCCCTTCTAGGGGCCCAGCTTGAGACCACATACTAAAATTCATGAAGTGGCCCCCCTGCAAAAATTATTGCCCACCCCTCATCTGGAGCTACTTGCCACAACAGGCCAGAGCAGAAACACGAAGAGAAGGAAAATGTCAGGCAGTAGGACCTGGGATTTGGAAAAAACTTGTGAGCCCAATAAAGAACTGAACAAACAAGGGAGTGGGGGAAACCTTGTTTGGAGTTGAGATATTTGAACTGTGATACTTTAATAAACCAGGCCAAAGAAAGGGTGTTATTTTTCCCACAGCAGAGTCTGGGTGCAGTTGTTGGGAAGCCACAATAGGGGAAAAAGAGGCGGTGGCAGAGACCAACATGGGACTGATAAGACAATGACACCCTTCTCTCTGGCAAAGGAATGCTAAGTGTGGAGTAGTATCCATGAAGTGGGCTCTGCTCCCATGATAAAGCCTGTGGGGTTGGGAGAATGGGATTCCCCCCTTCCTTTCTGCGAAGATATGCCAGGGCCCAGCCCAAGTAAAGACTGTGGCCTTGATCTTGATCTGAGGAAACACACTATTCCTTTCTGGTATGATGGTAGTATCCGTACTCATCTTGAGTTCTAGCAGCTTATTCCAGGAGTAATCTTATTGATTGCAGTGGAATTGCCCCAGAATAAGATACTGCTCACTGAGAGTCAAGGTGACAGGCACAGGGCCCTTACTTAACACATTGACATAGCTATACAGAGAAAGTGGGAGCAATACTGTAGTTGAGATAGCTGTGTATATTCATTATGGCTGCAGTCTCCAGAAGTGCCCACCAATTTTGGGTGCCTTGTTTTGTGGTGCCTCACTGCAGCTCCCAACGGGTTTGGTTTGCAGGAGAGCTGCTGGGCAGCTGTACAGTAAAGTCTTGGTTATCCAACCTAAACAGGACCAGAGGATGGTTGGATAACTGGAAATGTCGAATAATAGGGATGGCAGCAGCGGCAGCTGCGGGCGGGGGAGCCTCCCAAGAGGGCTCTGCTCTTTGTCTCGGGGGCGGTTGGCACGCGCGCTGCTCCCTCCCTGGCGAATTCCGGACGCAGTGTCCTCCCCCTTCCTCTTCCTCTCTCCGGCCGCCCGCCCGCACATTCTCAAGGCCCCGGCACTCCTGCCTCTCCTCAGCCCAGTGGCGGCCCTTCCCCTTGCCACACACTCCTCCTCCCCTTCCCTTCCTGCCTCAGCCCGGACCCCCCACTTGCTCCGGCTGGGAGCTGGGCTCGCTCCGCAGGGGGGCAACTCCCTCCCTTCCCCCCCCCCCCACCAGCCCGCAGAGTTTTGGGAGAGGGAAGCAGGTCCGGGCCTACTCCTAAAAGCGTCCTCCCTCTTCCTCTTTCTCCCCTGGGCCGCCCGGACATGGCCAAGGCCCCAGTGCTCCTGCCTCCCCTCGCCACACCCCCCCTCCCCTTCCCTTCCTGCCTCAGCCCGGACTCCCCGCTTGCTCCGGCCGGGTCCGGTCCGGGCCCGCTCCTAAAAGCGGAGCCGCGAACACGGCAGGATGGCCAGAATTGGGCCCCGAGTGGGACACGGGCCCAAGCATACCTGAGCACTGGGCAAGTCTGCAGTGCGGGCATGAGCTGCCCCAGATGTGGGGTGGGGAGGTAAGGTTGCTGAGCACACGCTGCATGCCATTGTGGTATGAATGTCCCTGGAGCCCCGTGCCGTCACGTGACAGGCGGCACCGTCAGATAAAATGGAAGGTCGGATAAGTGAAAGTCGGATAACCGAGACTTTACTGTAATTCCAGTTTAAAGTCTATCTTCCAAAAACAACAACAGACCTTCACTGTCTGGCTTGATCCTCTTAGAGATCAATGCAGGCAAAGCAAACAGACGCTTCTGAAAATGTAGTTCTTTATGTGACACATGCATACACTGAGCTGGGCCTTGAGTCAGCCTGCAATCATCCTCACAGTGAAAGAGAAGAGGCAGTCACGAGAGGACAGGAAATATTAATGGATCAGAGCGCGGGGGGGGGGGGGGCGGCAAGTGGAGAGGGGGGGAAAGAGTGCTATTAGTTTTTATACATAATTTCATTGTTTTAAATGTTGAATTCTGACTCTGAACATTCTAGTGGAACCTTGAGACACATAGGAAGGCCCTGAATTTCCTGCAGTAGTGAGGATATAAAACAAAAACAGTCTCAACGTAACTTGCACAAGAGAGTTACTTACAAGGGCACGTGGGAATGAGGCGAATCGGAGATGGGCTTCCTTGGCTTCCATGTGCACCTACTGGGCAAGTTGGGAGGAAGCCATGTATCGCTGGGTTGTGTTTCGTGATTTTCCGCATCAGTGCCATTCTGCAAAAGAGAGCTCTTGATTTTCCTGTTCAGTGTGGACACAAAAGCCATCTTGAGCTGAAAGGAAAAGAGTGGAATAAGAAACTATTATAGTCAAGGAGCTTGATTTTCAGCCTTGCATGTGTATGCTGGGGGACCAGTTTGCATGGGGACGTTTGAGTAGATATACAGTCACCTTAGTGCTATACTGAGTGCCCCAATTTGAGCATCCAAATTTGAAAAAGAGGCCTTCAATTTTTCAGTGTTCTCTAGGAGAATATTTTTCATCATGACATTTAAGGAACTGGAACCTCAGCTGTAATCAATTATGGTACCTCTGGGAATAATCAGTGTTCTTTGTAAGCTAAGTGCTTGGGCAGCCACCCAGGAGAGATGTAGCTGATTAGCAGAGAGCCCACAGCTGGCAGAATATGTTTATAGTGGTGGTGCCCATCAGCACTTACCTTGGTGCACATAAAATTTATTCCACACATGGATGGGGAAAAAAAAAAAAAAAGAGAGGGAACATGTAAGAGTAAAAAACCCAAACCAAAACATGGATAAAAAAAAATAACTACAGAAAATCCCAGTGACTTTTACAACCTGGAAACCAATAATCCAAGATTTACAATTCCAATTCTATTACATTATTCCAAGACAATCTGGAAACCAATATTCCAAGTGCTCTAAAGATGATTTCTGTAGAAACTTGGTTGTCTGTTCTCTGTCTCCTAAATTAACAAATTATTTCCTCTTCCTTGTACCTTCTTGCAAAGATCTGGCATTGGCCTTTAGAGCCCACTGCCACTCCCACTGACATCAATGGGAGTTTGGTCATAGACATGAATAGATATTGGGGCAGGTCCATAATGTGTGTTACACTGTTTGCAATTCTTGAACCATGAAATTGTATTGCACTTTGATCTTCAAAAAAGAAGTAAAACTGGGCTAGCCTTTCCTTATTACTTTATGATGCACAGATGGGGCCCACAGAAAGTTCTTTGGTGTTTAAAGATTTTTGATTATTATATTCAAAATTCAGGTCTTGTCCAGGCTGAAAGATATGGTGACCGACAAACTTGTGAAATGATGGCAGCAAGGTAAGCAAAAGAGCAGATCAGATTCCATCTCCTGCTATGGCATCTGCCCACTCTGACAACAGTTCTGGGTATCTCAGATTGAGCTGACTGATGACCTCAAAGGGACACAGGGATAAATTTTAGGCTTCAGGAGCCAACTGAGAGAGCTTCAAAACAGAAGGATAAGCAATTGTGGCTTATCTACATTCAAATATGGCTAAGTCAGGGGCATAAATAAATTTCTGTCTATACTACAAATAATTACAACTGTGTTGTAACCTGAACAGGGGACAAATCTATTGTAACTGGATTCCATGGTTCGGCTCTGTATTTGAAGCAGAGTTATGCAAGGAAGATTAAAGGATGGCCAAAATGTCCATAATACGTACGGGGGATAGAACAGAATTGTAGACACAAAAGAGTGTGCGCATTTGGTAACTAAAAGACTCTTTCTGCTAGTGCACCCCAGGAGGCATGGTAATCCAGGCAAATTCTTTTCAGTCAGTTTTACATGAACAGACTTTGCAACGCTTTCTCAGGTCACAGACATGCCTCTTAGCTCATTTATGAGGTTTAACTCTCCCAGCACACATAATTGTGGCCGTATCTTATTGCACTATAGTGGTGCTGTATTTTGTAATTACTGCAAATAGAAATACCATCACTTGTCTTGAGGGTTGGCAAACCCTCAAGGACAATATCTTGTACTTCCTATAATTCCCTGTCTGTTTGAGTCCAAAGGTTCAATTCTGAAATCTCTTAAAGGGCCAAATCAAAGTCCCAGTGAAGTCAATGACAAAGCATTATTTGATTTCAATGGGACCCAGATTTGGTCAAAAAGAGTTGGAATCAAAGTATGATCAAGATCCAAATTTTAGAAATGGCCCATCTGTTTATAATATGCCAGATTAAAGCATTTAAGTATCCCTGAATTTAAGAGTTCACACTCCAAATCTGGATCCAGATGAAAAGCTTGCTAATAGTCTCTGTCTTTATTATAGGCTTAACCAAAACCCCAGATTTAAACATTTGCTGCAATGGGAATGTTCAAAATACAGATCCATAAGCAAGTTTTGCAGCTTCATCCAATTTTAATTGAAAAGGGCACTGTTACCAATTGTGAATGGCCCAAAACTCGACCCACTTGCATACACTAATTCTCCCTGTGCTTTTATTTTCAGGTGTCGTTACTGCTACCAGTTTAGATTTACAGACTTGTACCAAATACAGCAGCCATGATTCTATAGGGATTGACACAGATTTGCAGCCCATGAGCTGTGCTTTGAAATTCAGGTGCAAGACCCACCAGAGATATTCAGAGTAAAATTAATTCAAAAATATCACCACACTTCACGTGTTTTTGTCATTAAACTGCCAAGCAAGGCTTAATCAAAACTGCTCATTTCCTTGAAAGACTTGTGAACCTCAACCAACTTGGGCTGAGGTGGGTGTTTGCAACAAAGCCAAGTTTAACCTAGCTGGAGTAACACCAACAAAGCAGTGCGTGGATAAACAAACAACTTGGCGTGGAAACAGATGACCGGAGTTTATCATAGGTACTTATATGGCCTCCACTACAACAGTATCTGAGTACTTCATAGTTTAATATATTCATCCTCACAACAGCCCTGGATGGTAGAGAAATGCTATGAACGGGGGACTGAAGAACAGACAAACTAAGGTCCAGATCCACAGAAGCATTTAGGCTCCTAACTCTCACTGACATCACTGGAAATTAAAAGCCTGAATACCTGTGTGGATCTAGGCCGAAGTCATTTCTCAGTCTAAGGCTTCACAGGGAGCCTGTAGCAGAGTAGGAAATTGGACCCGTCTCCCACATCTACCTGAACTAGTATCCAACAGGAAGAGAGGATCCTGGCTCTGTAAAGTCACTGAGGCTCAGGCAGGCCCGACGACAGGGAGGAAGAGGGGGAAAAGAGAGCATTGTACTAATGTGGCCAGCAGCCCCGGGCCCTTTAAATTGCTCCAGAGCCCTGTGCTGGTTCAGAGCCCAAGTGGTTCAGAGGCCTGGCAGGAGGGGGTGTCACATGGCCCAAGCAAGCTGGCTGCTGCCTCAGTCTTGTTCCTTCCACCAGAAGCCCTGCCCCTTCTGGGAGCGTGGAGCTGCCCCCCACATTGCCCAGGGGGCTGACAATCCTGTCGGCCCCACTGGGCTCAGGGAAAAAAAAAAATCTCCTGAGTGGCCAAGTCTGGGGAGAAGAAAGAGAAATAGCTCATTAGCCAACGTTACTGAACATTCCGAACATGGTTTGTTTTGCACAGGCTGAGGTTGACCAGACTGCAGACTCCACGTGCTAACTCATCTCCTTCTTCCCAAAGCACACCGAAGGGGGAAAGTTGTATTTAAAGCAGTGGCATGGAAGGGATAGGGGTGTGGCCTGAAAACCACGTGGCACCCAAAGGTCTGTGGGAAATCCCAGTCTCGGTAATATTTCTAGTTGCTCAGCACAATTTTTCATTCTCCCTTCTCCCCAGCAGCACGGTTGGACTTTGGCCTGCTGCGCTTTTGCCAGAGCTTCTCCTTCATCGAGGGCAATGCATGTTGCAGAGCGGGAGTTCATGCTGAAGCCAGCATTTGTCACATGAGTTACAAAGGGTCATTGATATGTTGATCATCATCCTTGCGCTAATCTATGGAACCGCTCCCCCTTTAGAGAGCCCCACTTTTATCGTCATGCCTACAGAATACTGCCAATTGACAGCGACTGGGCAAGTGGCCAGGTGGGACAACTCTACTCATGTTTTATTGATCTAAAAATAAATCATGACATCATACCAACAGAGCATGCCAATAGCTAGTCTGTGTGTTATGTTATCCCCATCCTCTTGTTAGGCCCACTGGCTGTGGCTGGTCTTAAATTTAAGATCGTGTGCATGTTTGTGGAGAGAGAGAGGGGGCTGCCGACAGTGGTGGAGGGGCAATTGCCCCAAGGCCCAACGATTTAAAAAGGTCTGGGGCTCCGGGCCATGACCACTGTGTCAGCAGCAGCAGCTGAACCCCAGGTGCTTTAAATTGCCACCAGTCCCAGATGGTACAGTGCAGGCAGCGCTGAGGGTTAGCTGGGGGAAGCGCAGTGTGTTCCAGGTGGCACTGAGGGCAGGCTGCCCTGAGCCCTGCCCCATGGGGAAGGGGTCTGAAGCCAGCATCTCCCCACATTGCCCAGGTCTCAGCAACCTCTGTTGCCAGCCCAGGTGCGTGCTCACGCATGTATACACACAGAGTATGATGGGCCTCAAATTAGTTTGCAGCCTTTAGGTGCCACAACTTCTAAATGCTTATAATATATTTAGGAAGGACTGAGTGGGCAAAAAAGGGGTGGGGAAAATCACACTGCCAGTACTAAAACATCCTTGAACTTTATAGATGACAATTTTCCAACTCAAAAAGCACAGCAGCAAGTGTACGAGAATTCTATATTAGACTTCCTAACAGATAGAGAGGTAATGACCACAGAACTAGAAGCTAATGGGATCTTAGGTACAAATGATCATGACTTGATAGCAGATATTAAATATAAGTGCAGAAAAGTCCAGACTAGTAATATATATACTTGCTTCTTTAATAGAACCAAGTTTTAAAAGTGTGAATGATAACTGGGAATAATTTAAGAACACGTTACTAATTGCCTGAAAAGCCACAATCGCACAATTGAGGAAGAAGGCTGTGTTCATTAAAGAACAAAACTGGTGGAGAGGGGAAATAAAGGTAGCAGTAATATATTTATTACTGATGCCTTTATTCATGTTACAGCTGCCTTTATTTCCCCTCTCCACCAGTTTTGGTTGTGTGTGTGTGTGTGTGTGTGTGTGTGTGTGTGTGTATCTATCTTATACATACACACATGCAAATGGAAGAAAGGGGAAGAAAAGTAGTGAACATAAAATCAGAAGAAGTGAGGAACTGTAGAAAATTGACAAGTAAAGCCAAGGTACACAAGAAGAAATATATGGTCAGCAGTGTTAAGGACAATAATTAAAAACAAAAAAGGAGCAAAAGGAATTATAACAATGGTATTAGTTCCTTTCTAGATTAAATGACAGAACTATCAATAATAATGAAGAAAATACAGAAGTGTTCAATAAATATTAATGTTCTGTATTGGGGGGGGGGGGGAGAGGAGGGAACAGATGATACAATTTCATCATACAGTAATGATAATATTCTTTTCATGCCACTAGTATCTTTGTGGCTATGAAAAAAAGTCAGACTTTTTAAAATTAACAAGTCCAGATATTTTAAAACTCTTAGATGCAAGTTAACGGACTGAGGTGTCCACGGGACCATTGGTGTTGATTTTCAATAAGTCTCAGATCACTTGGGAAGCTCTAGAAGACTGGTAGAAAGCTAAGGATGTGCCATTTTTAAAAAAAAACTAATAGATTGACCCAGGTAATTATTGGCCAGTCAGCCTAACATTAGTCCTAGGCAAGATAATGGAACAATTAATATGGTAGTTCATTAATGAAGAATTAAAGGAGGGTAGCTAAATAATGCAAATCAACAAGATTTATGGAAAATAAAGGCTGTCACACTAACATATGTATTTTATGAGATTGCTAGTTTGGATGTTAAATGCTATAATGACTAACTCCTGGATCTCTAAATGTAATTGTACATAGGGAATTGTCACTGTGACAGAGTACAGTCTGGATTGTGTAATCCTACAAATTTACATATAAAATGTGTGACAGCATTATAAGGACAATAATGTTCAGCAGATTATGAGTTTCCAAATGATACTTGGTACAAACTTTATCATAGCTTTGTAAAAAAGGATGAACATAGGGTATGTTTCGGTGTGTGTTTTTCCTTTGGAACATTGCAGAGATCTTGGCTGTATACTATTTAATATCTCTATCAATAACCTGAAAGAAAATGTACAATCAACAATAACGTTTGCAGATGACACAAAAGTGGTAAATAATAAAAAGGACAAATCACTGATTCAGAATGACCTACATTTGCTCGGTAAACTGAGAACAAGTAAATAATATGCATGTTAATATGGCTACACAAAGACGTACATCAGGGAACAAAGAATGCAAGCTATATTGACAGGGTTGGAAGCTCTATCCTGGGAAGCAGTGCTCTGGAAAAAATGGGATGGGGGTAGATAATCAGCTGAAAATGAGCTCCCTTTGTGATACTGTGGCCAAAAGAGCTAATGCAATCTTGGGATACAGAAAAGGAAATTTTGACTAGGAGTAGAGAGGTTATTTAAACTGTATATTTGGCACTGGAATACTGGGTCCAATTCTGGTGTCCACAATTCAGTAAGGATACTGATAAATTGGAAAAGGTTTTAAGATGCATGAGAATGATTAAAGGATTAAAAAACATGCCTCATGGTGACTGTTAAGCTAAAGAGACTCAAGGAACTCAAAGAGAAGGTTCAGGCGTGACTTCATTACTCTCTGAAGGTATATGTATATACACAAGGAACAAATAATTTATAATAGGTGCTTCAGTTTAGAAGAAAAAGATATAATGGGATCCAAAGGCTGAAAGCTAAAGCTAGAGAAATTCAGGTTGGAAATAAGGCTTAAAAACAAAAAAACAAAAAACCCCCACCACTGAGAGTAATCCATGGAACAATTTACCAAGGTTTGTGGTGGATTGATTTTCTATCATCGGCAATTTGAAATCAAGGCTGTTTTTTTCCCGTAACAGCTCTGCTGTAGGAATTATTTCGGGGAAGTTCTGTGGTCTGTGCTACACAGGAGGTCAGAATGGATGACCACAATGATCGCTTCTAGTTTTAGAATCTGTTAATCTAACACAACCCTCCTACCCCCAATTTAGCTATACTGAAACATTCAAACATTATGAAGGGAGATTAATTTTAAAGTCACATTATTTTCAATCCAATGACCTTGGGGTTCTTTTAGTTTGTCTTCTGGTCTTTGAGATTTGATTTTCAGGTTTTCCTCCACACTTTAGAGGGCTAAATACAGCCCTAAAAGAAAGAAGAGAGCAGAGTCTCATGTCATCTGTCTCCAGATGCTGGGACTTTAAGGACAACACATAATATTGTGAGACTAATAATAAGACTCATATAGGTTGGCAATGTTACTTGTGCTTTTGTTCTTATACTTTCCCATGGAAGAACATGCCTTAATCCTTTAGACCGCAATGGTGCCTGCAGCGCTCACTCTGATCAGCATTTTACAGACCAGGAGCATTGGCAAGAAATGGGTAACTGGTTATGACTAAGGCCATGTGAAGCAGTCTGGCTAAAAGGAGGACAGTCTGATCTCCTTCCCAACACTTAATTGCACCCAACCTGCAATTAATTTCCAGGTTTTTTAAAAAGTTTGAAAAATGCTAGAGTTCTTACAATTGGAGTGTGCCAGCCTTCGGAGCATCTCTCTGAGTAAATCCTTAATTGCCCCGTGATTTATGGGACAAAGAGCATGAGCCACTTACGTATAAAGAAGAGAGAAATTAAAGTAGTATGATTAACACACTTCCCAACAAGCAGCTCTCATAACAAGGGTCACTGGACACAAGCTTGGCACTAGGAAGGGGGTATATCTTTCCTCACTTAAAATATTGGGAGAGAATATTTGATTTCCTTATTCCTAACCTTATCATTCTTGACTGCAGCTCATTGTGCCACTGCTCCTCTACCTCCTTTAATAACTGTACTAGTACCAACTCCAGTACCATTAACTGGATATTATTGCTAAAGCAGTCAGTACTGCACTAATATGTTATTGTTATGATTAGGGTTCATAACAAGTAGGGGAGTTCACATTTCTGTTAGAGATATTGTCTCATGCTGTTTGTCTGAGTCTGCAGACATGGTATTGGTTACACTTGAGTCCTATTTTTGAAGGCTATCTTCCCAGCCATAAAGATTGTCAACTTATTTTGTTTTAAAAGTAAATAAATATGGAACACCATTATACAGAACTTTAAATGATTAGTTAATGCCAAAAGCAGTATATAGTGTGATTATTTGGCCAGTAAGTAACATCTTGATTTCAGACTGTTTAAAGAAACTTTTCCCCAAACTCACCTCCTGCCTGTGGCAAAAGCTCTCCTGTTCTCTGTTCAACTAGTGAAAAATCTAGTTCTGCCTCTCCCTGATCTCCTCTGTGATGAAGTTACTTATTTTCAGTACAAAAAAAGACAGCAGCACATTGAAAATGGAAGCATGTGTGCAAGCACAGAATGTATTGAATTTAATATCTAAATTAATAACACAAGACATATTGGACAGAGGGGCAGTGGAGCACATATAATTGTGGTGCTGCAGCTATATAATTTGTCTAGCATGCTGTGTAGGACACATCACCTTGGTTGATGTATATGAAGTGCTTTGCAGATTTTAGTTTATGGTTATTTAATCACATTGCACTGATAACTCTCCAAATGGAAACAAAATATCCCCGCTCTGTGAAGAAACCATCATAAATTAGACTGAATGAAGAGATAAAGAAGGGTTTGGCACAGCAGAAAAATGTTCAAGCTCATTTGCCCACTCAAGGAAAAAATCAAATCTTTTGTGCAATTAAAAAGTGAGTTAGTAGAAAATGTTTCTCTTAAAAATCTCTCCAAATAGAAGACTAGTTTTGCAATAAGGATCAGACTATCCAAAACTTGTTAATACAGATTCTCAATGAGCCCTAATCAAACCTTAAACTATGGGTCCCAAATCACAGGCTACAGTTATCTGATTAATAAAAGCTGCATATACATGGTTATGCTATTATAAAGAAGTACTTACAGTATTAGATAAGATACACTTGCCTGGTCACAAGGTAGTTACTGAGTGACTTCCCTAATGCTTTAGCTCACCTGTTTATATCTGCAGCAATGAGAGAGGAAGCCAATCAGCTGAGTTACAACACTTTATGAATGATACTGATTGGGTGATCTCACCGCATGGCTAGTATGCAATTCCTCTCAAAATCTTAATGGTTGGGATACAAATAGGATGAGTAGCTTTAGTTTTAAAGATTCACCAAGCACATGTACATTAAGGTCTCAGTTCAGCCAAGCTCTTAAGCACATGCTTAAATCCATCCCAATTCAACTAAGTACTTTAAAATGTGCTTCACTTTAAAGATCAGCACGTGCTTAAGAGCTTTGCTGAATCAGAAACTAAAAGCCATACCAGAAGCAAGAGAAACACTTTGATGTACCCCACTGTATGAATATCCTTCATGCCTTTGGGCACCCTACGATCAAACACTTTGTGAGCCTGATTCTGTTATTCTGACCTCACATAAAGTAGCCCTGACTCCCACGAGGGTGACAGGATCAGAACCGTAGATACAAAGCAAAGGTGGAGCAGGCACAGTATTATGGAAGAATAGTCCCAGTGTCATGCTACTAGGTGCCTAGCATGTCAGAAACACTTTAAGGTTGATGGGCTGGTGCTGTAAGAGATTAGTTATGGATTTTGCTTTCCAGATTCCTGTTGCTAGCAGCTTTATCACGGTTTAGCACCTAAGGATTCTTTGCACCCCTTGCTAAAGGACTCCCTAAGGGTTCCCAAGCTATTGCATACTGGCTGAGATAAACAACTATTAAAAAGCAGGTGTGTGGGAAACTTTGCTGTTGTCCATGAACACAGGCTATAAAAAGCAGCAATGCCTATTTGTTTTGGACCCAAAGCTTTCCTAAGCAACAAACATAACAGACAGAGGCCCCAGCACAGGAATGACATTATCTTTGGTCTTTTTGTGATATGTGAAATCTCTAGAAAACATTGCCAGAGATAATCCATAGTGGAACAATCCTGTGAGTTATCTGATGTGACCCAGTCTTCCAGGTCACACATAAAGGTGCCCCAAATAACGTTAGTCCCAGTAAGAATGATGTTCTGTGTGCATTCCAGTTAAAGAATAACCCCAGGGGTCCATTCTGGCCTTGATATCTCCCTTTCCAAACACACCTTGGACCAATATATAGTTAAATCTAGTCTAGGTATGGGACTGACTATGCGCTGAACATCAACTGTGTGTTTGAGCAGCATGGATCTGCAGCCCCCTGACATAGCTAGATCTGGTCTGCACTCTCTTTACTGGAGACACAGAAATTTTGTATTGGTTTGATGCTACCTTGCCAATGTGTGTGCTCAGATGATGGGGCACATTAGCCCACAGACCTTGTGGGGAACAGAGTCAAGCTCTGACAGTCCATCAGACCTTCGTTCCATGCGAACAACTCCCATTAATTTCACTGTGAGTGTATAACAATAAAAATAAAGTGGTACAGGTTATGTAATTCTTACCTTCCAACTGTGCAATGTTCAAGTTCCATTTGCAAATGTTAATAACAGTGGGGAGAAAACAGATCATAAAAGTAAATGGAAGCTGCTTATTAGATTTAAATTTTGCACAACTGTGCCCTTCTGAGGTGGGGTACGTTCATATTTTGCATTTACTCTGAAGTCTTTCAGAATAAAAGCTATATGTGCTTCCCCCATTGAAGTCAGTCATCTTGGGCAGGAATGTTCCAGGAACGCAGACAACCAAACTAGAACATGTTGCAGGGCTGTAAGGGAGAGAAGAGAGTACGGTTTGGACAGACACCTGGGGAAATTCCTTGCTCTCACAAAAGACATCACAGTGCTGAATTACTTACCCTCCAAAAAAGTGAAGCATTGATCTGGCTCCACTACAGTTTGTGCCTGTGGGTGCCCAACAGGGATGTAAAATCCTGTTTAATTAGTTAACCAGTTAAATGTTAGGCAGGGGCAAGTTAAACTGATTAAACAGAAGTGAGTGTGGGGGGGTTGGAGTGGCTCCCTCCCCCCCCAAGGCTGTGCTGCTCTGGCTGGGCCGGGCCCACCGCAGATGAGGGTTGCTCCAACCGGGCTAAAGTGCCCCCCCTCGCCAGCAGTGGGCCCCGCAGGTGTGGAACAGCTACTTACCCATGGTGGGTGGGGAGCTGCTCCAGCCCCCCCAGGTTAACCATAGCTGATAAGCCTCACCTGCTAAGGGGTAACCATTTACATTAACCATTAATCGGTTAACCATTCACATCCCTAGAACTGCTTAGGAATTTTGTGACCCAAAGCCAATCTCTCAGCTTGATTCTCTCTCTGATGGGAATTGGGGATGTAAAAGGTTAATCAGTTACCTGGTAAGCACTGCCCGGTGGAGTGAGGCCAGAGCAGCCCTTGCTGCATCCGGCTAGCTGGATGGACCATAGCTATGTTGGGGTGGTAGGCAGGGCCGGATCTCTGTCAGCCTGGTGACACTCCAGCCTCAGCCATGCCAGAGCAGCCCAGACAGGTAGGTGGAACTCTGGCCTTGGGTGTGTTGGGCTGATTGGCTTGCCAACAGTTACCTGGTTAAATGATATAGGTGTACTTTTGTTCACTATTTTAATGGATATTTACATCCCTAATGGGAATACATAATTCTCCTTAGGAAGAATGCGTGCAGCACAAAGGTGATTTCTAGGGGAAGACTGGAGGCAGATCAGTTCTGTGGTTTTTTTTTTTGTTTGTTTTTTAACCTGACCCATTCCATTGTGGATTGAGAAATCCACATACGTTTTCCTTCAGTGTTTCCTGTGGCTTTTAAAAAAGTAACTGAAGCTGCAGTGTGAAACTTGGTATGAGAGCAGCCTTCCACAAGGAGGATGGAAATCTACCCACACAGGCCAGTATGAAGGAATTTCTATGGGAAGGGGGCGAGAGCCATGGGAGGGGCTGGTGGCCCCGCCCCCGGAGTCCAGCCTTGCCCCTGGTCTTGCTCCTGGGGATGGGGGCGGGGAGAATCAGCCCCAGCATTCTCTTGGCTGGCTGGAGCAATGTGCCGCCCCAGCCTCACACTTACTTGGAGGACAATGGGGGGGGGGGGTGCATTTGCACTCTACCCCTTCCCCCCCACGTATGGGCCTGCCACACATGAAGAAAAACCATCTAGCAAAATGGCAGATCTGCACATTTTTTACCAAGTTTTAAAGGGTGTCTTCAAATAAAGTTGTTTTGCTGCTAGCCCCTAAAAACAAATTCTCTACTGGTTGGCATGATCCCATTGAAATCAATGCAATCATGCTAGCCAGTAGACAACTTGATTCTTTCACATTGTATGAATTATGGCTGCTTAAAGTTGAAAAACAAATATGGGCAGTTGGCTGTATGAGTAATCTGTAGGCATATTATACAATCCTTATTTGAACATAAAGCTTCACTGCGTGGCTAAACTTGAAAAATAACATCTGTGAAAAATTCTTTTTTCTCATAAAATAAAAAAATCTTTTAAAGGCTTTTTTTAAAAGTGAAATGATCTTTTCACTAGGGGTCAGATTCCAATACCTCAGCTCATGCTGAGTATATCTTATTTCACATGTAGTCTAATTGAAGTCAGTGGGATTACTTACAAACTAAGTCACTGCTCAATAGGAGTGTGGGTATCAAAGTTTAGTCCTAAGCTTACAGACAAATACAATGAGTACAACAACTGAATACAATAATCATGTTTTAGAAAATTCAAGACTTCTCTTAGTTACCACAATGGGGCTCAGTAGCTCCCATAGTTTTTCAAAATACTTTAGAATTTGATTGTATCACCTGCTCATTAATTTTCAGCTGTCTGTTCATTGCTGCTGCCCTCAGAAATGCTCCCAGAGTTTGGCCGAGAAAAGCAGACTATATCTCAGTATGCTCAAGGAGCGGCACTTCAGAGGGGGAATTTGCAATGTGGAGCCAGGGATCAACTGGCGTCCCCAGCTGATCCCAGGCTGCTAATGTGCTGCCTCTTGGAAACTCCACTGCGATGCTTCAAAGGGGCAGCACTGCATGGAGCCCGGGTTCAGCTGGGGAGTCCAGCTGATCCCAGGCTCTATGCAGCACTGCCCCGTTGAAACATCGCCAGAGCCTTTCAAAGGGGAGGCATGCACAATTAATTGTGATTAAATTTAATTGCTTGACAGCCCTAAAAAAAGGTTGAGAAACACTGCTCTAGCCAGCAGGTGATTAAGCACACGCACATACACAAGTTGCCCTCAGCTGTCTGTTGTGCGAGACCTGATCAGTAGGTGAGCTCTGAGCACAGCCACCAGATCAGGCCATGCCAGCAAGACAGGTGTGTGGGGGGGGGGACGGGCACCTAAAGGCATAGGTGTGATGGAGGACACCTTGCTGCTTGGCAGCACCTGGCCTCAGGAGGTTTGGTACAAGCACACCTGCATGACCAAAGGTGCTCTGTGGCATTACTGGCAGAGATCTAGGCAACTAGGGAAGTTTGGCACTTAAAAGTTTCGGTGGTAACTGAGGAGGGTTTGTGAAGATCTTAGCGGCACCTAAAGGCTGAACTTTGGCAGCACCCAAGTCCCTTTGTGGCTCTAGCTCTTGGTGCTTCCTGTATTTAAGTAATTAGCTTGGCAGTCTCTGCATTGCTGAATCTAAACAATTCTATTCTAGCACCCCAGGGGATTTTGTCATGTTTATTCACCAGAGGTAAGTGCCACTGCCTTCTGTAATGATGGCCTGTAAAACAAGGCCTCACTTGCACCTGTGCAACAGTATTTACAGCTAAGACACTTGCACACATTTCAGTAGTGGTGGAAAGGTCACTTACCTCAGGTGACTCTTTGAGATGTTTCGGGCAGGTGGAGCATGGTCATGTGCGCCTGTACTGGCAAGATCAGGGTCTCTGAGCACTGGGCTGCACCCATGCCCTGCATGTCCTTGTGTCCCCCAAACTGAGGGCACATAGAGCTGAGCAGCACCGATGGCCTCATTTTCCTTGCTAATTCCAGCATTGCCAAACCTGCAGGTTCCAAAATCACGAGTCAGATTCTCCCCCCCCCCCCCAAAATAAGTTGTTTTAAAAAGACAATGTTGTGGATTGGTTTGGGCCTGTCTTGAGTTCCCCCCTCGCCCACCCCAGCACATCTGTGTGACGAGTGTCACCCAGGCTCCCATTGTGCTGGGTAAGGGGATTTGGGGCCCTGCTGCAGGAGCTCCCACCCCCACATCTGCTCATCCCCTGCCCAGCCATTAATCCTGCACCCCAGTTTGGTTCCCACCCAGCCTTCCCTCTGGTCACACTCCCATGTCTAGCTTTGTCACTGCTTCTCTTGGGGCTCTTCCAGGGACCCTTGCTTGTCTCCCTGTCATGCTGTGGGGGCAGCTCCAGGGACTCTTCCTACTCCTCAGCCCCTTCCCAGGCCCAGAGGTGCTGTCCTGTCTGTATTTCTCACAGTGGGAAGAGGGTGCAGAGGTGCATTGAGGGACTGGGCCAGGGCTGGGGGAGGTCAAGATCCAGCCTGGCAAACCTTCAGATCTGGCTGGCTATGATACTCTGGGCCACCAATGTCGCAAGGCCCAGTGGGACCCTCCAGCAAGCTTCCTGCTTGCCACAGTCCCATACACTATTTAAAGTGGGTGTGTGCTGGTGCCATATAAGTCTCTGCCTGTGGACCCCGCGGGGAGGAGGAGGGGGGCGGAAATCTATATGTTCTGCACACACCCCCAGCACAATCCTCACTGCTTCCATTGTCCAGAAACTGGCCAATAGGAGTGGCTTGCAGAGCATGCGGTATGCAAAGCCACTCCCCTCCCCCATGGGGACCTTGGTGCAGACACACACATGGCCCCAACAGCTAGGCGCTTGAGGTTGCAGCACTCAGGGAGTCTCCTCAAGGGTCCCGCTGGGCTGCTGGCCAGGAACTGCCTACTACAGTAAGTGCCTCTCAGTCAGAGCCTGCACCTAGTACTCCAACCTCTCCATCCCCTGCAATTCACTGTCTCAGGTCACAGCCTAAACCCTCTGAACCCGCTTCTGTACCCCTGCCCCTGGTTATCCCTTCCCAGACTTGGCACCCCTCTGTGACGACGTGTCGGGGTCCTCTGACCCCTGCCCCCCCGTAGTGGCACAAACAGACTCCACCAGCCAGTAGAATAGAGGGAATTTATTGCTTTTTCCAGGATACAGCACAGCATAGATGTAATCTGGTTACAGGGCCAGGCCTAGGAAGCCTCAGCTCCTATTGGGATGGGGGAGACTGGGCCCCTAAATCCCAGCCCCCCTTTGGTCAGGCTGCTTCCTCCATGATTCCAGACAGACACTAACTCTTCCTTCCAGCCCTGCCCCCAGCCAGGGCTCCACTCCCCTTCTTCCCATTGTTCCGCTCCCTGGGAGATAACTCCTTGGACAGGTTCAGAGCCCCCTTTGCATAATGACTCATCACCTGCCCTGCTGGGCCATGCTGCAGCCAGCAGCCAGCGGAGGTCACCCACAGCCCACTGCCCAGCATAGCAACCAGCAAGGTACCCCCCACTACGTCACACCCTCCTACTTCTTGTCCCCAGGTCAGAACCCTTTCCTGCACCCATACCCCCGCTGGGAATCTGCACCCCAATTCCCTGCCCCACGTCACCAAACTCCCTCCAGTCCCACACCTCTTCCATTAATATCAAAGAGCACTTAAACTCTTGCCCATCCATGGGCCAGGCTCTTTGTTTTCTCTTCTGGCTGGCTTCCTGCAGGGGTGAATGTCACAAGAAGGCTGGCCCTTCTCATGTCGTCATGCGAGAAGCTCCAAACCCCTCTGAAATCCAGGCACTGCTGAAAGCACGCTGAGAGTTGGCAAGGCTGTGCTTGAAGAGAGGGCTTGATCCTGTGTCAAGTTCCAACTGGCTGGGCACATCCAGCTTCACAGTGCCCCATCCTGTGGCCCCGAGTCCCCAGCACCATGGCTTCCTTGCTCCTATAAGCAGATCCCATAGCACACACCAGGCTGGGCTCCTGTCAACTGGTCTTTCAGCTTCGACCGCCGAGAGGTAAGAGATACACACTTCCAGTAGCAACCGGGCTTTCTTCTCAAAAAAGAATGTATTGCTTATGGAAAGTGGCTTTGTGGACAGAAGTTCTCTATCTACAGAGCAGCTTCAGCAGAGTTTGTACCATAAAAGCTTCTGAGCACAGTCCCACTCTTATTTTGGGGAGCACCTTTAAGGGCCCAGAAGGTTCTATCATCAACCCCAGAGGTACCTGCCTCTTTTGCAAACATAGCTCCTTCCCTTCCACTACATTTCCCAGCTGTGTCACTTCCCCCTGCCCAAAGAGGCCCATTTCTGACCAGTCATCCACAGCAGCTACCTTTGGAAGCAAAGTGTATCCTTGAGTCCTTCATGCTAGTGGCACTGTGTTTCATGCAGCCAGCATCCAAAAGGATTTTGGGGAGGGGGAGTGCTTGGAAGTGCTGCACACAAAGGAGAAGAAACAGGAAACCCTTTTTGGAGAAAGAGGGGAAGCGAAGGGACAGGAGAGACAGGCTGAACAGGAATTTGGGAATGATCTTGAAAGCAGTGATCCGAGACACTCTTTTGCAGACTAACTGGAAGTGGCCTCCTAGGCAGACAGCTTTTGCTAAGACCTCCCTGCTCCCCAAACGGAGTTAGCCAGTGGCCTCTCTGCTATGGCCATGACTAAAGCTGCATCATTGCAATAGTGGGTTTGTGCCCTGTCCTCTAGATATTGAACTGAAATGATCTAAAATACATTTGGCAGTGTACAGAAAATGATTTGAAAGCAGTGACTTGCCATCACTATGTAGGTGGGCTACATTTCAGCCAGTAATTTGGGGGTTTGCAGGGGCTCTTCATGTTTTATTACCCATCCACTGAGTGGTCCAGGACCTCTTGCCCAAGAATGACTTTTAGACTGGACCAACACATCAAAAGACAGACTTAAAAAAACTAAGTCACAAATGGTTAAAGCAGATGTTACATTGTGACTTGAAGTGTGGAGTCGCTCCCTCAGAACTTACAGCAAAGCTCTCCCATTGGCTGTTTACAAAAAAGAAAAAAAAGGGGGAAAATATGCCACAATCTAATCTTCTGACAAAAAAATGGAGCCTTGGAGGAAAAAAGTCTGATGGGGGTCTGGGTGCCATCTATATGCAATTTTTTCCACTTAAAAGAAATGTAGATAGCCACACACACGGATCACAGAATCCTAGGGCTGGAAGAGACCTCAAGAGCTCATTGAATCCAGCCCCCTGCCCAAAGCAGGACCAACCACAACTAAATCATCCCAGCCAGGGCTGTGTCAAGCCCGGACTTAAAATCCTCTAAGGATGGAAACTCCACCACCTATCTAGGTAACCCATTCCAGTGCTTCACCACCCTCCTAGTGAAGTAGTTTTTCCTAATATCCAACTTAGACCTCCCCCACTGTAACTTGAGACCATTGCTCCTCGTTCTGTCATCTGTCACCACTGAGAACAGCCTCTCTCTCTCCTCTTTGGAGCCTCCCTTCTGGAAGCTGAAGGCTGCTATCAAATCCCCCTTCACTCTTCTCTTCTGCAGACTAAATAAGCCCAAATCCCTCAGTCTCTCCTCATACCCCCTAATCATTTTGGTTGCCCTCCACTGGACTCTCTGCAATGCGTCCACATCCTTTCTATAGTGGGGAGCCCAGAACCGGAAGCAGTACTCCAGATGTGGCCTCACCTGTGCCAAAAAAAGGGGAATAACTTCTCTAGATCTGCTGGAAATGCTCCTCCTAATGCACCCTAATATGCCATTAGCCTTCTGGGCTACAAGGGCACATTGACTCATATCCAGTTTCGCATCCACTGTAATCCCCAGGTCCTTTTCTGATGAACTGCTACTTAGCCAGTCGGTCCCCAGCTTGTAACAATACCTGGGATTCTTCCGTCCCAAGTGAAGGACTCTGCACTTGTCCTTGTTGAACCTCATCAGATTTCTTTTGGCCCAATCCTCCAATTTGTCTAGGTCACTCTGGACCCTATCCCTACCCTCTAGTGTTATCTCCCTCTCCCCCTACTTTCAAACTTCAAGTGCTGCTAGTCTGCAGTCCAGAGCTGTTGCAAATTATAACTTTTTTTTCCCCTAGGTGATTAAATATTTACTTTTGTGTATGGCAAATAAACGATTTCTAAACTTTTGTTAACATACCATTAATATTGTGAGTTTATTTACCAGCAAAGAGAGACACCTACTTCTTACAGAATGCTACCTTATCTGTACTACTATTTATATATGTATGCAAATATCAGTCCAATTAGTTTTCAATGTGGGAAGTAAACATTCTATAAATACCTTTTAGTATTTACACGTTTTGGTCTTTTTTGTGTGCAAGTTTGCATCTTTTCTCTTGCATGTATTTTGTTTTGCCATATAAGGCAGACATAACATGGCTTCCTCACGTATCCCCACCTCCTTCCAGAGAGATGAGAAGGGGCAGATAAAGTTACAATCAATCGGAACCGTGTGGTGCCTTGTGACTGATGGAAGTTTCCCACAAGAGGTCTAGAGTCAAAGATACTTTTTTTTGGACTGCAAACAGCAAAATTAAAAATAATTTAAAGTCAAATAGCTTTTATTGAACTCTTTATAATGTACATTGAACTTTTGTGCAATAAATACAGCACACTTTTATTGAATGATTTTTTCCCCTTTAAAACATAAAAGAATTCCTTTTATCACTGTAGAATGGCTTAAATGTTGACATTAAACAGTAAGAAAGAGTGCTGAAGGAAGTCTGCAATGGCTAATGCCATTTAAACCAGTGTGTACAACTTGCTGCATGAAGCTCAGAATTGCAATTTATAGTTTAAGATGGCACCCAGTAGTGAACCATGTGAATTAGATTATGTCTATCGACCAGGAACAACTGATTGATGTGTAATTCTGGAGAGACAAGCTTTGGACCAAAAGCTTTCAAGATACATGGAGGTCTGCATGGCTCAAAAGCGTGCATTTTTCATCAAGAAAAAATGGTGCAATAAAAAATTATTACCTCAACCTGAGCCGCTCAATATTCTGGGATCAACATGACTACAGCTACATATCTGGAATTCTGGAGTCAGCCACTGATATGGCATGACTTGGAAGAGTATAAAATTGTCACTAGGACTTTGACATTCTCTTTAAATCCTCATCTGAGTGTGAAGTTACTAGGAAACCTTGCCAAGGTGAATTACAACAGATTTAACTGAAAAGTTGCCTTCATATAATTCAATTTTTTATAGTCACTAGTCAAACAAAAGACATGAAATGTCAAGAGAAAGACATACAAACGTAGTGTCACATTTCAACAAATAAAACTACTTTTGCACATGACTTTGTAAGGTGGCCAGCATCTGTCTATACATCAGTAAAAAAACAGTTCAAGTTTTGGACTTAAGATGCAAGTTAAACACACACAACCTTCCCCACAAGTCTTATTTGGTCTTCACAGTACAGAGAATTTTAGGCTATCTACACAGGATCACACCTATTAACCAAATGCAGGTTAATCAAGATTCATGTTCCTTGGATATTGCACCCAGGAGTTGATGATTTCTGGAAAGTCACCTGATCAGCCATAAGCTCCAAAGGAACCTCGGGACATCTGGACACTCAATAGCTGCAACTGCTTCAGAGTTGGTAGCAACCATCATTTCTCTCACGTGCAGTCTGATACATCTCCATTGCCTCTGTATTTACCAGGACTATCTGTTGCTTTGCATTTCTACATTGCTGTGTAAATTCAGGGTGTCCCCCTGACTGCATTATTCTCATTTCTTCTCTCTCCTCTCCCAGCTCCTAACCAACCCACCCTTTTTAGCATTCTAAGGTCTCAGGCTTCAGCTCAGGCAAGTCTAAAGCTAGTCAGAGGGGAAGGGAGAAGAGGGGTTACAACCCACAGTTTGAGAAGCACTGACAGAACACACTGGGGCTTTGAACAGACTGCTGCATTTGATGACCTTTTCCAAGCCATTTCAGGACTGGGATGATTCTGTCAGATGGAGCTGTCCGTTAGATTCCCTCCCCCTGGTACTGTGGGGGGCTTGTCTATTTCATTGCTGCACCATATTTACTTTTTTGTTTAGATTTTTCTTTCTAGCTCTGTTCTGCCTCTCGCTCTGTATTCTGTTTCCCCGGATGTATTCAGTTAGAAAATTACTTAAAATCAGTCCATGACCAAGCGGAAAGTAGCATTTCTTTAATGCTACCTAAGCTACAGTTTGCAACTGGCTCCAAGCAAGAGGGAGAGTTGTTAAGACTTTCAGACACTTTGTGTAACACTTGTTGTAACACTAACTTGAGGGGATTTCTGGGATTGAGGTAATCATTGGGGTTGAATAAGCTTAGAGACTAAAGGCAGAAGAGTTTAGTAGCCATGGCCATGACTTTAAAGAATTAACATGAAGCAGCCTGAAGTTATGATTTTTTTTTTAATATCCAACATTTAAGAGTAAAGAGAAGAATCCACAAGACAGAGACTGTCACACAACAGAAGGCAGATACCTCTAAAGCCACTCTTAACTTTCACCTCCCATCACACATTATTTCTCTGCTCTCCTGCAAGGCTGCTGTCCCCAGAATAGCTACTACAAGTTAGACCTCTCTGGTCCGGCACCCTTGGCACCTGACAAGAGTATGTGCCAGACCAGGGAAGCTCCCTCCCCTCACGGCTGCACTGCCACCTGGCTAGGGCTCCAGCCTGCGCCCCTGATGTCTGGGGCTCTCCTTGGCTCTGCTACTCCTGAGGTCAGAGCATCACAGATGTTTGGCTCCACAGCCGGGGCAGAGCCCTGCAGCCACCTGGCTCCACAGTTGGGGCTGGAGCTCTGCAGCCAGGGCGGAGGGATGGGGATGGAGCTTCGCAGCCTGGGCCAGAGCTCCCTCGCTGTCACTGGGGCTGAATTTTCCCGGCTGCTGGAGCCAGAATGCGGCCAGAGCTCCGCGGCTGGGGCTGGAGGTCCATGGCTGCAGCCAGGTTAGAGCTCCCCAACCATTGGGGCCAGGGAGCTCTACTGGGGCCAAAACTTCCTGCCATGCCATCCATCTCCTCTCCCCCGCCCTGCCCCATACTCTGGGATCCCAGCTGAGTCATTGGTGTCCCTTACGGTGCTCCTGCCCTGCCGCCAGACCTCCCTCTTCCTGGGTTCTGTGATCCAGGAACATCTATGGTCCATGCCAGACCATGGTTGTTGTCAGACCAGGGGAGTCCTGGTTAAGGGAGGTACAACCTGTACTTTCCTTTACCATTAATGTTCAAAACTCAATTGGGAGGGAAAGGCTGCAGATTTCCAAACTGGAAAGCCAATGTGACAGCATTTGCTGGGCTAAGAGACCTGCTGATCCACAGAGATTGACAGCTTCTTTGGGAGTTTTTATCTGGCTGTGTGTGTAAACTTTGGAATGTTTCTGTTTCAGTTAAAGGGAGAGAAATGCTGTCTCAACTTCGCCGTGCTGGCAGAGAGCTTTGTTGTGGCAAATAACCAGAGGAGGATCACAGCAGTCATGAGAGAAATAGGAGCAGATTTCCCTTGTAGAATTATCATGTAAATCACTGCACAGTGGCTGAGAGCTGCTGTCAGCCAGAGCACAAGGTTAAGGAGAATGGAACAGTCTGAAAGAAGGCAACACTAAACTAATGCAAGTCAGACACAAATGAGAATCCAGAAACCTATGCAGCAAAAAGAAATCCGGTGTTACACCTCGCTAACTGCATAGCATCCCCTCCACTCTGACTGGCTCAGACAATGCCACTACAGTGGGTCATTGGTAAATTTGGCCATTGTATTCACTATATTTATTAAAGGGGCAAATTCTGTCCTCTTTTATAACTTTGTAGGCCTATTGCCTCTAGTCCAGTTATATATATGTCTAAGGGCAGGATTTTGTCCTAAATGTGTTTGTTTTGGTATACATTCACAGAAGCTAGTTTCTTCTCTGCAGCAACATCTAGGCTGTGTCTATACTGGCGCAATCTTGCGCCAGAGCTATGCAAATGAGGCTCAGCGTGGAATATCGCTAAGCCTCATTTGCATAACTAATAAGCTGCCATTTTTGCGGAAGAGGCTCTTGCGCAAGACGGAGCTATCTACACTGCCCCTTCTTGCACAAGAAAAACCCTCTTGCGCAAAGCCGTTATGCCTGAAAATAATCAGCATAACGGCTTTGCACAAGAGGGTTTTTCTTGCGCAAGAAGGGGCAGTGTAGAAAGCTCCGTCTTGCGCAAGAGCCTCTTCCGCAAAAATGGCAGCTCATTAGTTATGCAAATGAGGCTTGGCGATATTCCACGCTGAGCCTCATTTGCATAGCTCTGGTGCAAGACCGTGCCAGTATAGACACAGCCCTTGAGTTCAGAAGCATTTGAGGAGCAAGGGAGATGCTATGGAAAGGTATTACAGGGTAGGGCCTGGCACCCAGTCAGAGATTATTATGTTTATATGGCCTATACATAGGTTTAAGAATCTCAGTTCAAGGTAGGACATCAGTCTGAGGTAAAAGTTTACAGGTGAAAGGTGCTACCTTCTTGTTGTGCACGAAACATGCCATAACTGATAAAAAATTCACTTTATAATAAGCTTTATCTGATTTTGATTTATTTATATTGTGCTTATTCATCCAGGTAAAAATAAACGATATAAGCGGTGTCCTTCACTAATAAAAAGGTGTGTGTTTTACAGTAAGACCACTCTCGTGGTTGCTGTCTTACGGCAACATTTCTGTTAAGACAAGGTAAGGAATAGTTCCAACTCAAACAGTTGCTGGAGTCTAAGATTTATCTCAACCCTGTTTCAAGTTAGCAATCTCATTGTGAAGAGAGACGCTAGGGAAGGCATCCCCATATTGTCATCAAATCCACAGTCTGACTTAATCTATGCCAATGAGCAACATACAGCCTCATTAGGCAGTCTTCCCAGCTGGAAGTTGTAGCCAGAGCAAACACAATGGCTTGGCTGTTCACTTAATTATCTTCAATTAAGTTTTAACAGTGTTTTGGAGAACTAGACTTTAAAACACAATCAAGAAGGTATAATGTGTGTTTATGTAAGTTCTACCCAGATCAACCAGTTTCAGAAGGCTGCCAGCTAATAATCCCAGAAAGCTCTACAATGTTTAGATGGTGCTCTTATAGCAAAGTCATCAGGATGATCCCAATTGTGTTTACTTTTAGAATGTTAACAAAAACATGAGACAGACGTTCTACCAAAGGAAAAGAGAGAAAACCACGTTCTTCCTAGAGATTGCAAAATGCCTTTGAAGAGGTTGCAAACAGAATGCTCCTGGAGCTCAGGTGGCCCTTCTTTCCCGCTCCCGTGCAGTCACAAAGTTAAGCAAGTCAATGGCGGTAACAACACCAAACACCATCTGTCTCTTACTGGAGGAGCCGTCACTGTGATCTACAGAAAAAACACAAGATGATGTTTCCTACCTTTGGTTTGGGCCTTGAAAATATAAAACACACACTTTTCACACTGGTGCTTCCTAAAACTAGAAGCCAACTGTAATTCCAAAATGTCAGAGGGCCACAGATATGCTTAAACCGACCCACTGTACAGTCAGATAGATGTGAACTGCCATTCTTATTAACAGCACTCTTAATTTCACTAATACTAAAGCCTCTTAAATTTACCTCTGTTCCATGACTAGTTTCCTATGTAACCTTATCAGGAAATTTATCACAGATTCTGAACTAGTTGAGAGAGAAAAGTTTGGAATAAACTGTCTCTTGAACATGGAAGATGTAAGCGATGTAGTACCTCACATTGCTGTCTTAGGACAGCGTTTCTCAAAGTGTGGGTCACGACCCCCGGGGGGGGGGTCGTGACCAACTTACGGGGGGGTCGCAGCTGCCGGCTTCCCTGGGGTCCTTCGCGGCACTTCCGGGGATTCCGGAAGTGCGCTCCCCTCCCACAGCTGCGTAGCGTGCCAGGCATGCTGCGGGAGGAGGTGTCAGCCCCGGAGGAGGAGCGCGGTGCCGGCGGCTTCCCTGCAGCACAGTGACTGCAGGAGGGGTGAGTCAAGTGCTTTTTTTTTTTTTGCTTAACAACTTTGGTGGTGGTGGGTGTCACAAATTCAATGAGCATTTTAGGGGGTCACAGTATCAAAAAGTTTGAGAACCCCTGTCTTAGGACTTATTATTTAGCAATTTAATGGAGTGAACAGCGAAGAGGCAACATTTGCAGAAGACATGTTTTGGTCAGTGAAGTCTAGATAACCTTGAAAGTCACTTCAGAGGGACTTAAAGCAAACAAGAGAATATCCACTCTTGATTTAAGAATTTCCAGTGATGTGAGTTTTACCACAATGCTTGGTAAGTTTTTCCAACAATTAATTACCTTTCCTGTTATAAAGCTGCACTTTCTCTAGGCTGAATTTGTCTAGCTTCAATCTTCAACGACTGGAACTTGTTGTAGCTGTTTACTAGAGGGAAGAGCCCTCACATTTCTGCTCCCTATGTGGGTCCTTATAGCTTGTGATCAAGTCACCCTTAGTTTACTCTTTGTTAAGCTAAGCAGACTGAGCTCCTTTGGGTCAGACTATAAAAATGTTTCTAATAATTTCATCATTCTTGCGGTCCAGTATTAGTAGCGGTGTTATACAAGAATACCTACATGGGTAAGGTGGTTGAGGCCTTTGGTTTACCCAACTCTTGCCACATAGTATCGACTGCCACATACAACCTTTTACAAGAAGCGTTGTGTTATACTCACACTGAATCTGTTCATGTACAACTAGAGCAAAGTGGTCTATTTCCAGGATATGAGAAAGTTTCCCCAAGCTGTCTTTCAGATGAATCTAAAAAAGAGAAAGTTACCAAACTTAAAGCAAAATGTCCTGTAATAACATTAAAGTTCAACAGTCCCCCAGTCATCCTAGAAAGACTTAAAATTGTAATTAGCACTTGCATAGTGTTGTTCACATTTAGGAGTGCTGTATAGTACAACTTCTAAATAAATCCGTATCCTTCTGAGTCATTGGAGTTTGCTAAATGCTACTGTTTTTGGAAAAAAAACTGGACAAAAAAAAAGGAAGTAGCACCTGAAATGTTCATTTTGACACAATTAAAAAAAACAACAACTAAGGTAAAAATCAGTGTTCCAGGAGTCTAATGAAAGAGTTGCTATGTAAACATAAGAATATACTCACCTGTAGAACTCCGGAGGGAATAGAAGCGGTTGGGTGGAAAAAAAATCAGACAGCAAGTTGATTTGGAAAGAGGGTATTTGGGGGAGGGTTGCAATGAGAAAAGCCATTAAAACAAAGCATATTACTCAGAAGCTACAAGCAAAGGCCTCAGAATCAAGAATTTGTTTTTAACACCAGTGAATCTGCTTAAACTATTGTAAGGCTTTTCTTTAGCAACACAGAACAATAAAGCACTAAAGATCAGATTTTTGAAAGGTATTTAGCCACCTAATTCCCATGGGAGTTAAGTGCCTAATATATTTAAAAATTTGGCGGTACAGGATGATCTCATTTGGCAGGTATTTAAAAGAAAGAACAAAATTGCATTCCATGAAGAATCACATTCTGGGATTATCTACATGGTCCCATCAACATGAAAATAAATATGGTATATCTGCTGGGGGATTGTCCATCTGAAAAGTAATACAGGCTATCAGGGGGTATCTTTTGTGGGGACACTTCTGTGAAGTTACACAACAGATGAACCTGCTTTCAATAAGGTACATATCCTGCAGGGAGTTCAGTGCTGGACCTGGATGTAAATCCTCTCCTGGAAGCAGGATGGCCTGAACTGGAAAATGGAATGTGGGTTTCCATACTGTGAATGAGAGGAGACTTAAGCCATTTTTTTTAAAATGGGGGTGGGGGCCCACAAGACAGATGGACTCCACAAAGTTTATATGTATTGAACTTTGTGTGTGTAAATTGATTGCAGCCCAGATTTGCAAAATATTTAGGCTCCCAAACTTGCACTGAAATCAATAGGAGTTAGGTGCCCAAATACATTTGGGATCCATTTACATTTATTAAAAAAAAAAAAAAAAAAAAAAAGCGCAGAAACCCCCAAATCCCCACCCACGCTATCATGGTAGAGGGGAACTGAATTAAGAGCTGGAAAAGGCCTGCCAGATCTTTGATTCCCCCCTTCTGCACATACAGGACAGAATCTGCCAACAAAGGTGTATCAGATAACAAATGGGTTCTACCTAGAGGAAAAATAATCACAATTGTTATTACTGTACTAAGAGGGCCCAGGGGAATTAGAAGCAATATAATGAACTTTATCTATGCAATCTGTGTGGGACTTTTGGATATGGATCAAAAGCAGGATATAACCCTGAGGGATTATCTACCTGGAAAGTCACTGTGCAGCAAGTGAGGGCATGACTCAATAATGCTCGAGGCAGACCGTGTGTCTTCCCCCTTCTCACAGGTTTGAATTTTCCTTTCTTTATGCCATATATTTTACCTGCAGCACATTGACTTTAAACACTGCAGTTCAACATAAAAGACTTTTCTTAGTTTAACTGCAAGCATTTTAAACTATGTCTATACAAAGCACCTACTTTTTTCTTGTACTTGGTTTTGCACATAGATGTGTCACAATTTTATAGAGAAGGCAAGTTAGGACAAGTCACCACTAGACAGTGCAACTCGCAAATATATGCATGTGTCAATTTACAAATATTAGTTATTAATAATGGAAATCCTGGGAAATGGTCAGTATTTAATTTGGTTTACTCCCATTACCATTTAAAATACACCTTCAAGACCTGCTAAGACTGGAATGTGTAGATGTGATGGCATGCATTTTGCCTAGAAGGCGCAATTCTGTAGGGAGGAAAAACTCATATGGATGTCAGTGAAATTAGTCTGTTTTCTTACCAACTTGGCAGAAATGCTATCTTCTGGTTAAGAAAGGCAAGATACTGCTGGTGTGTTCACTTCTATATAGACATCTGAGACGTGTTTCATATCATCTGATTAGCTAACACACAGGGGGGATAGATACACATGAGGTGCAGAATGCATTGAAAATTTTCTGTTAGGCTGTTTTACTCCATCAGAAAATGCCAATTTGACAAGATAGGTGAGGTAATATCTTTTATTGGACCAATTTCTATTGGTGATAGAGACAAGCTGTTGAGCTTCTAGAGAGTTCTTCTTCAGGTCTAGGAAACATACAGAGATTACCACAGCTAAATAGAAGGTAGAACAGAGAGGATGTGTCAATTTTGATAAAGTTTCATTTGGAAAAAAATCTAAGCAAAACATTTCAGTTTCTTTATTTCTAAATGATTGTTTTGCTTGGCATCATATTCCTAAATATCAGTGAAAATAAAAATTTTAAAATTAAAAATATAAAAATCTTAAATTCAAAATCCAAACAAAAGCTTTTTGATTGTCCAAAACTAACTTCTCAAAATTATTGTTCTGCAGGGAATTAAAAAGACTCGTTTCACTTTGATTTGCCCTCATATAAATCCATGGTATGCCCACATCTTGAATACTGCATACAGATGTGGTCTCCATCTCAAAAAAAGATATACTGGCATTAGAAAAGGTTCAGAGAAGGGCAACTAAAATGATTAGGAGTTTGGAACAGGTCCCATATGAGGAGAGATTAAAGATACTAGGACTTTTCAGCTTAGAAAAGAGGAGACTAAGGGGGATATGATAGAGGTATATAAAATTATGAGTGGTGTGGAGAAAGTGAATAAGGAAAAGTTATTTACTTGTTCCCATAATATAAGAACTAGGGGCCACCAAATGAAATTAATGGGCAGCAGGTTTAAAACAAATAAAAGAAGTTCTTCTTCACACAGCACATAGTCCTAGCTTTCACAACCTCCTCAGGCAAGGAGTTCCACAGGTTGACTATAACAGGGTTTAAAAAGAGAACTAGATAAATTCATGGAGGTTAAGTCCATTAATGGCTATTAACCAGGATGGGTAAGAAATGGCATCCCTAGCCTCTGTTTGTCAGAGGGTGGAGATGGATGGCAGAAGAGAGATTCCTTTATCATTACCTGTTCAGTTCACTCCCTCTGGGGCACCTGGCATTGGCCACTGTTGGCAGACAGGATACTGGGCTGGATGGACCTTTCATCCGACCCAGTATGACCATTCTTATGTTCTTATGTAAAAACAAATTTAGGAAGTGTGGAATTCTTCCTTGCCAAACAGAAATTCCAGCTCCCAACCAGTTCTAATGATGAGTCCATACAAATAGAAAATACATCTCCAACTAAAAATTCTATTTCTCCCCTTCTCAGTTGATGCAGCAACATCTATCTCAAGGTGGGAAATTTCTCAGGGATTAATGACCAATGGCATTAGAGACACCAGGCAATGAATAAGAATGTCAATTAATGTCTCAGACCATTTGATCTGAGGAAGTGGGTCTGGCCCACGAAAGCTCATCACTTAATAAACCATCTTGTTAGTCTTTAAAGTGCTACATAGTCCTGTTTTTTGTTTCAGCTACACCAGACTAACACGGCTACATTTCTGTCTCAGACCAGTCATTATTCCCCAAGATATAGCATGGGCCATGATAATTACAGATACATTGTTCCTTACAAATCAGAAAGTTTTCTTCATGGAAAAGATTATCTTACAGCAAAATTAGAGCTTGTTCCAATACAAAGTCTCAGGTTGAAAGAGATTTTGTATGTTGAATATGAACCACACAAATCAGGTAATATGTCTAGCAGACAAATCTGTGCAAGCACACAGGGACCTTAGAATACACAAACCCAAAATTGCTGGTGCAAAAGCTTGGGTGCACAAATAGAAGCCAATTTTCAAAATGTATAAAAAGGAAATTGCTGAGGTTTAACATCTCTAGTATTTACAGGTTGAACCTTCCACTAGGATTGCTTTGCCTTCTCACCACACCAAACATATCCATTTTATGTGAAGTATGCCTTACCAAAAAATCTTCTCTTTCAAAACAATACTTTACCTCATCTTTGGGACAACGAGGACTAATTTTTCTCCATTTTAATGGCAGAATTCCAAATTAGTTTATCCCCCACTCTCAACATCTATTATTCTTTTGTTTTTCTTTTGTATGTGTGTGTAATCTCCTTAGGGCAGGGACTATTTTTATTGTGTTTGTACAGCACCTAGCACAGTGGGGTCCTGACTCACAACTACGGCTCTTAGGCACTACATAAATAATAGCAGCAAATCAAGATTACTTAAAAAAAAAAAAACCCAGATAATTGTGCTTTTGCCAGGACATTAGCAGTTGAAAATTCCAGGGGATGGAACTGGGGAAAATCATAATATTTCAGAACAAAAGGGGAGAAGCAGCACAAAGAACTAGCTAATACATAATACAGGTACAAAGCAACATATGGACAATCAAAGCAAGGAAACGCCACAAACTAAATAGCTTTGTTACACACCAGAGTTTCACCTGATTTTTGATTTGATGTCTAGGAAGAAAAAAATATTCTTGTTTAATTTTGTCTACAAAGCACTTGTGTGCCTCCTTTTCCTAAGTTATCAAACAAACAGCTTGTAGATTATACAGAACATAATTAGATATAGTTAAATATAGCTCCCTCCCCAAAATTTTAAATATTAAGATCCATTTAGGATCTAATTACTGACTACTAAATGTAATATTGAATCTAAAGGCTGAAGAAAGCGGTCACTATCCTACCACATAAAGGAGGGCCTTTCACTAAAAATTAATACCCTGCTCTTTAAGAGTGTCATATGAATCATTAACTGGGAAACATCACCTAGCTTTCATAGTGCTTTGCATCAGTAGATCTCCAAGTGTTTTACACAGGAGGTCAATAACACTACCTCATTTACTATATGATAAATATGGCACATCTAGACTACCAGGTAGAATTGCCTGGCATAATGCTTCATGCCCTTTCATGGCAGTCAGAACTAATCAGTCACCAACCTTCGCAACTATTTGTTGCAAAGTGAACACTTGCTGGTTTCAGCTGCCCTTGAAATTTACACTAAAGAATAGTTTGAAGTTCAATTATTTCTTCCCATGGAGGCTCAGTTTTACATTCAGGTTGGTGGTGGGGGAGGGGGGAAAGAAACATGAAAAGAAACCCCGAAGCCAAGATATCAAATCCTATCAGGGTCAACGATCTGCTGCAGCATCATAAACCACCTCATGTCCAGGAGCCTTCCAATGACCCTGGGCTGAGGTCAGAGTCAGAAGAGAGATCCAACCCCAGGTGTGCCTGGTGGCACATTTTCAGAAAGAAGATTCTGGATGGCCTCACCTCAGATCTGACTCTAGCCAATGCCATTGTAATGCTGGGACACCTACAATAACACTCAAAGTAAAGAAGCAGACAGAGAGCAGATTTACCTGCCTGAATTGCTTGTAGATCACTTTGCTGACATGATCCGATGGCTGAACTTTCCCAGCAAGCAATGAAGAAAGCATGTTCCCAAGGGTAATCATTCCCAAAATCACACTGAGAAGAGGAAAAACAGTCAATGTCAGACACTCAGGGTTTCCTAGGGTATGTCTACACTACAAAGTTAATTCGAACTAACAGCCGTTAGTTCGAATTAACTTTCATAGCATCTATACATACAAACCGCTACTTCGAACTTAATTCGAACGAGCGGAGCGCTTAATTCGAACTAGGTAAACCTCATTCTACGAGGACTAACGCCTAGTTCGAATTAAGTAGTTCGAATTAAGGGCTGTGTAGCCACTTAATTCGAACTAGTTGGAGGCTAGCCCTTCCCAGGTTGCCCTGGTGGCCACTCTGGGCCAAACCAGGGAAACTTTTCTGCCCCCCTCCCGGCCCCGGAGCCCTTAAAGGGGCATGGTCTGGCTACAGTGCTCGTGCCAGTTGCAAGTCTGCCAGCACCCAGCCAGCAGATCCTGCACCTGGCACAGCATGAGCCAGCCACCCGCTGCCACCCAGCCCTCCGCCTCTTCCCAGGACCAGGCTGGCAGCTCCCAGGAGCCTGCCCGGGGCTGCAAGAGGCGGGCGCCCGCCTGGTCTAGTGCGGAGATCGTGGACCTCATCGAGGTTTGGGGAGAGGCCTCCAACATCCACGACCTCTGCACTAGGCACAGGAATGCAGCTGTCTAGGGCAGGATAGCTGCCAGCCTGGCCACCAAAGGCCAAAAGCGAACCCAGGAGCAGGTTTGCATGAAAATCAAGTTGGTCCAGTGAGACTCCCGATCCTGAGCCCAGAGCTTAGAACATAAGAACAGCCGTACTGGGTCAACCAAAGGTCCATCTAGCCCAGTAGCCTGGTCTGCCGACAGCGGCCGGCACCAGGTACCCCGGAGGGGATGGACCGAAGACAATGACCAAGCAATTTGTCTTGTGCCATCCATCTCCAGCCTTCCACAAACAGAGGTCAGGGACACTGTTCCTACCCCCTGGCTAATAGCACTCCATGGACCCAACCTCCATAACTTTATCTAACTTCTCTTTAAACTCTGTTATAGTTCACGCCTTCACAGCCTTCTGTGGCAAGGAGTTCCACAGGTTGACTATGTGCTGTGTGAAGAAGAACTTTCGCTTATTAGTTTTAAACCTGCTGTCCATTCATTTCATTTGGTGTCCTCTAGTCCTTCTATTATGGGAACTAAAGAAGAACTTTTCTTTATGCCACTCTCCATACCACTCATGCTTTTATAGACCTCTATCATATCCCCCCTCAGTCTCCTCTTTTCTAAGCTGAAAAGTCCCAGTCTCTTTAGCCTCTTTTCATATGGGACCTGTTCCAAACCCCTAATCATTGTAGTTGCTCTTTTCTGAACCCTTTCCAAGGCCAAAATCTCTTTTTTGAGGTGAGGAGACCACATCTGTACACAGTACTGAAGATATGGCGTACCATAGTTTTATACTTCCCCCCCTCCTTCTTCCCCGGCTTCCCCCTTCCAGCTCCCTCCTCCCAGGTTTCCACTTCCCCTCTCCCACCCTCTCACCACCTTTTCCCAGTCTCCCCAGAGGTTAATCCTCCCCCCCCCCCCCAGTTTTATTAAATAAACAGAGTTTCTATTTTTGAACACGTGTCCTTTATTTTTTACATCAGGAAGGGGGGCTGGGGAAGGAGGTGAGGGAGGAATGGGGCACAAGCCCCCGATGGGGAGGACTGGGGTGGCTCTGTGGGCTCCTCGGGGTGGAAGCCCTCCTGAAGGGCCTCCTGGATCCTGACAGCCCCCTGAATGACCCCCCGGATGGCAGCCTGCGGCAAGTGCAGCCAGGCTGATGGCCGAGTGCTGTGATGTGCCGAGTGTGGGCACTCAGGGCACTCCAAGACAGGACTGCTTTGCTGTCCCTCATCGAGGTAGACAAGCAAGTGGGGAACCCTGAGAACTGTCTGTCCGGGGCGGGGGTTGGGTCCCTTTAAGCACAGCCCTCGGCTAGCCTGAGGCAGCAGCTCCACGCTCTAAGTCCTAACCTGATGCCCTGCCGGCACTGGTTCTGGCCAGCCTTAACTTCGGTTCAGGGTCCACTCAATATAGACATGCTAGTTCGAATTAGCAAAATGCTAATTCGAACTAGTTTTTAGGTCTAGATGCACTAATTCGAATTAGCTTAGTTCGAATTAACTAATTCGAACTAAATCAGTTCGAATTAGTGCTGTAGTGTAGACATACCTCTTGAGACAAGTGAACTGCACTCTTGGCAGGCTTTCCTCACAGGGATGCCTAAAAGGCAGTTTAACTGGCTTAATGGGGTAAACCACCATTTTCAGAGGTGCTCTCAGATTCCGAGGGTATGTCTCCAGTCAAAGAAAAACCCACAGCTCTGAGACACACAGCCTGGCTCAGCTGACTCAGGCTTGTGGGGCTAGGAGTAGCAGTGCACATGTTCCTGCTGAGGCCACAGCCTGGGATCGGAAGCCACAGACTGGTTTCAGAGCCCAGTCTCTAGCCTGCACAAGAGTGTCTACACTGCTAGTTTTAGTTCAGCAGCCCAGGTGAGTTGACCTAGGCTGTGAGACTTGGCAGCACGGGCCTTATACCGAAGTGCAGACATATTTGTAGGGTCCAGCTGGAGACCTGTTGAGAGTGCACAACTCAAAGAGAAACCAGTGGGCCCCACAGGTGCTCAGCACTTCTGAGAATCTGGTTCACTGCCTCTTAGGTAGGTCACTCACAACCAGAGAATGGGCTCTGCTCTGCCTTGCAGAAAGCGTGCGCATAGACTGTGACACTCTGCCAATTGTTCTTAATTCTCTCCCAGGTAGCAAGTTTTTGATCAAAAGATGGTCTGAGTGCGAGTAAGAGATGGACAGTGCAGCTCTCCCTCATCTCTGCATCCTCACTGCTGACAGAGCCACCAAGGGTGCATCTACATGACAAGTGGCAGCCTGCTCCGAGCCCAGGCTGACAGACTCAGGCTTGCCGTAAAAATAGCCATGCTGAAGCTGCTGTTTGGGCTGTGAAGTTTAGGGAAGGGGCTGGGCTTTAGAGTTTAAACTCCAGTGTGTACACAGCTATTTTTAGCAGGTTAGCACAAGCTCAAGTCTGTTGACCTGGCCCGGGAGGCTCACTGCTGTGTAGACATCCGCCCAAAGTGACCTCTGCTAATTAACTTCGCTGCGAGGAGACAAAACTTGGGTGACCAGACATGCCAGCTTTCTGGGAAAGTCTTGAGTTTGAGTGCAAGTGTCTGGCTGGATTAAATTTAAAATGGGCATTTTCCCTCGTTTTGCTGTAGTTTGCCATTTTTATGGACCTCTCTCTTATCTGGCTCTGCTCAACTCTGAGCCAAAATGAAAGTGGGGCTAACTGTTATGGGTCTTTCCCACTGATCTGTTGCATGTGGCTGGCACAGGCTAAATGCAGGGGGATTTCAAGTGACCTGGCTGATGGACACTATGGCAATGACTCAGAGCTCCTACCTAGTAAGAGAAGGTTTTGGTGAACTAGTGGTTTCCTCTACTGCAGGAGCGGGGTACCCTTTTTAGGTCAGGGGCCAATGATCCATACCAAAAAAAAAAAAAAAAAAAAAAAAAAAGTAGTCAGGGGCTGCACAAAAAAAATTGAGAAAAAAACCCCAGTCCTCACCACCACGGGCTCCCCAATGCTGGGGGGAGCCCCAAGCCTCAGAGGCTAGACCCAGGCAAGGTAGGACCTGCATCTGGCCCCAGGGCCTTAGGTTCCCCACCCCTGCTCTACTGTCTCTCCAATCACTCAGTTGTCTGACCATGACTGTTTGTAGTTTAAATTAACTTGCAAATCTAAATAGTCTCTGCTGGCCTCAATAAGAGACTTCAGACAAGGCAAAGGCCCCCACTAGCCCAGTACAGATCATTTCTACCATTCAGCAGGCTCACTGACAGAGGTGAAGGGAAAGATGACGGGGGACATGGCCCCAATGTATGAGATTTTAAACGTTTCTTTCAGCCCAGGTTAGCAACCACGTTTCACTTCAGCAAAATGCTATGAAGCATCCATGCAGAAACCCCACCACTGTGGTCGTGATAGTTGGAAACCTTTCAGATCAAGCACAGAGTAGTCCTAACCGGACAGCATTTTAAATCTGAAAGCAGCGTGGTATGTAAGGTGACATTTCTGAACCCTTGCTGACCCTGCAGGAAAATTAAGTGACACCAGGCACAACTCTCATGTACGGTGTAAAGAGTAAATGAGAAACAGAAACTGGAATTACAGGTTTGTTTTGGAGGGTCAGGAAGATATTGCTATCTGAACATACCCAGATTCATTAACAACTGGTGCCTGGTCAAATCCCTTCTCGCGGAGGATTTCAATGGTCTTTTCACACGTGACACCTGGAAGGACGGTCAGGGGCGCAGAGAGACTTAATTCCTGAACTTTGAGGTGCCACCACCTGTGGACAAAACATACAGGTTTTTACAGCAACGTATCGGATCCTCTTGAAATGCCAGCCCTAAAATCCCTTACAGGATCTCCCCTCACTACCAGGAAAAAAGATCATTTGGGTCTCCATGACTCAGGAAGGGAAATCATTACAACTGCTTTCCTTTTCCATCTGATTTATTCCTATCCTGGCTGATCAGATGGCCAGCAGAGATTATGGATACTTCCAATTTGGTTATTTAGATCTTGGATTTACAAAAAGGAAAAGAACATTTTCAAGTACTGGAAACCGCTTAAGGAGAGACTCAGATAGGATCCCATGGTGCCACAAACTATCAACATTACCCTCAGCCTCCATTTCGTTCAATTGTTTGGTACAGCAAGGCTTGAAACTAAGCATCAGTTATTTGTAATACAGTAATGTCTCGAGGCCCCGGCCAAACTTGAGTACCAGGCAGTGTACATATAGAATGAAACCTGCCCCAAATTGCTAAAGAACCCTAAAAATCTAAGATCACTGGAGCAAGAAGTGTCTTTTATTCTGTTCGTACAACCGAGTCCCAATCATACCTAAGGCCTCTGGCACTACCATAATACAAATAAACATCACACGGTATTTTTTCAATCTACTAATTCTACGTCCTTAACCAGTGGGACAGTAAGCTTTTCCCCTTGTGTTTGCGTGTGGGTCTTCCAGCAGCAACAGGAGAGACAGGGAGGGATTTGTTTAAAGTTAGGAAAAAGGGACTGTAAAACTAAGATGACTAACAGGGACCTGGGGGCAGTAAAGGCAATGTCTTTTCAGAGGTGACACCCGTCCATTTCACAGTACTAGACAAAGGTTATTACTTCCATTACTGCAGTGCCTAGGGGTGCTAATCACAGCCCAGTGCCCCACTGTGCTAGGTGCTGCACAAACAAAAGACAGTCCCTAGCCTGCAAATGCATCTCCGTGTCTCAATCTGCCTAATAAAGAATAGATGGCAACATACGAATCAAGGAGGCATTAAAATATCACTAATAACTGGTCTGGTGGAGATTAAAAAGTGGTCATTCTTTGAAGAACTGCAGTTGTCACTGAATCCAAGTATCAAATCTTTCTCAAAAGCAAATACCTAAAAAGATTCCTGTTGGATTTAGGCAGGCTTCTCTGTACCCCCAGCTGTACAGAAGATCAATTCACATAAACAAGGAAACCTTGTCTATGTATAGTGAAATGTAAAGAAATCCATCACACTGTAACAGACTCTCAGGCTACGTCTAGACTGAATTGTTTTTTTGGGATACCAGAGGTATCCCGGAAAAGCAACGCCGTGTCCAAGGAACATGTCCGCTTTCTCGAAAAAATTTTCGAGCGAGTCCACTTTTTCTTTCGCCATCCCTGCAAACCTTGTTCTATGAGGAATAAGGGATGTGTTGAAAGAGCATTTTCTCCCAAAATTTGGCGCTGTGCAGATGTGCCAAATTTCAGAAAAGCCTCTTTCAAAAGTAAATTGGAAAAAGATATGCAATTTGCATACCGCAAATTGTGTATCTTTTTCCGATTTACTAGTGAAGTCTAGATGTAGCCTCAGAGTTCAAATGAATACGTGACTACTTTACCAAGGTTTGTTAATGATGTCATCTTCTGCTTTTATGAACCCTTTCTGGGTCATCCATTTGTCATTCAAAAACTTGGACCTGGAAACCATCAAGAAAGCAAAGAAGTTATAAAGTTATACTTGCATAGGTAATACACATAGCGGCACATAGTTCCATCCCCCTATTGTATCCCCAGAATAGATCATGGTGTAACTGCAAGCATATAATAGCCCTGAGACAGCCAGTCCTTGTGGGAAAGGGATATGTAGGCAGAATATTTCTAAAGGAAAAAAGGAAATCGTGCAACAATATCACAAGGCAGCTTGCAAGGGAGGAGAAGTGCTGGAAGGTATTAAATTAAATACATTTACAGTTTTGTGGTTCCATGCTTTAAAAGGGAAACTGCCCTCTGTTGCAGAGCACCATGGATGAGAGTACATAAAGCTGTTCTCTAAGTGTGGTGTCAGGGAAAATTAGCCACAAGACTTAGAGCAAGTGTATCACTCCCCACCCCCGCCCACAGCATGTGCTTTTACTACAAGAGTGTTCTCTCCCAATAGACAGAACAAGGCAGAGAGAGGAGAGGACAACCTTAATATTTCTTTCCTTGAAAAGTCCCAGCAGAGATCCCAATAAAAAATGCTTAAAGAAACTCAGGACTAGAACTCTTCCAAAATGACCAGTGATTTCTGGATGCCCCCCGAGGTAAATTAAAGTGGCCTTATTTTCAGAAAGCTGAGTTTTGACCATCTGTAAACCAGGCCCCTGTCCAAAGCATCAAGTTGGGTACCCAAAAGTCAGTAGACACTGTGGAGAAAGTTATGGATGCCCCACCTCTGCAAAGGTAGCAGGTGCTAAGCAGAAAGAGAATGGGGGCAGTTCCTTACATGTAGTTCCTGACGGAGTCGGGCAAGATGACAACACAGCGCTGACCCTCCACCAGATCCTTGGCAGCCTTCACAGCAACGGACATTGCACTGCCGGAGCTGCCACCTGTCAACACCCAGATGACACAGTCAAGACCACTACACTTGGAAGCCATTTGTGAAAGAGGAGGACAAGGTCAGAGAAAGGTAGGTGAGCATCACCTCAGGGCTGGAGAAAAGAATCCCAAAGCTCTAACGCCAACTCTGACAAGGTTTCCCTTTGACAGGCTAAGCGATTCACACAACGCCGCAATCTAATTCATAACACACTTGATGGGAGGATTAGTATCAGCTCTTACCGCAGAGTAATCCCTCCTCTCGGATTAACATGCGCGCCAGACCAAAAGATTCCTCATCATTGCTCTTGTACCACTTGTCCACCACCTAAAAAGAGTGCAGGGGAAAGGAGACAAGACGCAGCTGATCTATCCCCCTTTCAGGATATACTGTAAAGATGCTTCAAATTATACACTTCCAATTGGGTTCATATCCCACCACTGCTTTTTATTGCCTAATTAACACTATTTAGGTATTAGTGGTGTTCCCTATACTAGTAAAAAGTACTTTGCCTTTTAAATAAGATGTCTGTGGGAAAAGCTACAAGGGGAAATGGTCATTCTCCTCCCTTCCCAGCTGACTTGCCAGGAAAGTGAGTCTTACTTGGACCAGGGGTCAAATTGTGAGTTGGGGTTATTTTGGTTTTATTTAAAAGGATAGTTCAGGAGAAAAGCTATCTGCACAGTGTGTTGTCACTCATTTCTCTTGCTCTTTCATAATACGGTGTCCAACTTAGAAGTTCAGTTGGGGCTTCTTTATCTGCTTGGATACAAAGGGAAGTGGATTGTGTTGCACCTCCTAATCCCTATAATCTTGAACACACTTTGTCTGCCTCATTTACAGCAGCTGCCATAATATTTCCCACCTCATCCCAGAGCAGAAGGCAAGGAATGGTTAAGTGGGGACCTTGACTTACCGATCTGTCCAGCACTGTAGGGACAAAATCATATCCAATCCCCTCCACCTCATATGTCGTCTTGTCAGTTTTATTCAGCTCTTCCGGCTCAGCAAGAATGGAGCCCTGGGGATCGACGCCAATAATCTGAAGAAGCAGATTTCAGATTTGGCTACCGTTATTCTGTTGTGTCAACACGGCCATTAAATCAAAGTGTCATGTTAGAACAGTTGTCTCACCAAACTGTCATGCTGGCCATGCAGATACTGGCCACGGTCACTGCACTAAGCCTTTAATTAATCTGTTCCTTGGCAAGTTCCCTTGCTACTCCTACCCCAAGCAATTCCTCCTGCTTCGTCAGGCTGTGGGACTTTGTAAGGGAAGGCACATCTCATTCTATGCAGATTTTGTTTAGCTCAAGGATGGTGTTTTCTCCAAACCCACTCAGAAGTTACATCTCTTGCCCATTTTGTATCAGGAGCAAGCAGAAAGTCTTCTCAGAGTAACATGGCACTCCTGTTAAAAGCTGGTGAAATGCAAAGTAGCCACCAAGAGTCAAAGTAACAGGAGACAGGAACATTACGTGCTTGTTAAGGGACACCCAGACCATATCATGGGGCAGTGTCCCTCTGAGCTGCATGGCAGCACAGCTTCACAGGTGATTAATCAGCCCTGCCCAGTCAGTCAGCTCTGGGAGCCCTGAGCCTCTGACTGGATGTCACACAACTTAGAGGGAACACTGTCATGGGGGCAAGTTTAATTTGGCCAGAAATTCAATGATCCCAGAGAATTACCCCCTTGTGAAGTTACTGAAGAGAAAGTGCGATCATCTTTTCGCTAAACATGGGTGTCCACCGTAGAGAGACCAATATTTGTCAATATGTGCCATGTGGAATTCGTGACTTGGGTCACGAGTGGGAAAAAAAGAATGAGGTAGCTTCATATGCTTTTTTGTGAACAGCTCAAGATAAGCAGACTTGTCACAGGTAAGAGCTGAAGTGAAGAGATGAGAAAAATGGGATTATTCCCCGAAGGAACACTTATAGCTAGAAACAGTTCCCAAGATATATTAGTTTGCCACTTACTTTGCAGTCTGGGCATTTCTCTTTCAGCTTTCTGGCAATGCCAGTGATGGTGCCTCCAGTGCCAGCTCCAGCCACCAGCATGTCTATTTTTCCTGTTTTACGTGCAAGAAATCACATACCACCATGAAAGCATCCATTAGCATTAGAGATAAAAACCCAACGGCAGACCAGGAATGGACAAGATGCGTTACTCTCTCTGAGAGCGCAGTTAATGTCAGAAAGGTGACAGTGTAAAGTAACCCTTTACCTCTCAGTAGGTGAACTCAGAGACGTACCTTCAGACTTTGTTCCCCCTCCCACCCATTTAGTCCAGCATTATGACAGCCTTTTGGACATGCTGCAGCACCCATATTGGAGATTTTGGGGAGGGGTTAAGGGATATATATTATTTTTGCCATCTGTGGATCTGTTTTATGTTGTTTGGTGTTGGATATTTATCTGTCCTTATTTAGCACATTGTGTGCATTAACAAAACAATCAGGACTTGGTTAACAACTATTTTATCTGATGTGTCTTTTATTTCTAGTAAATTATTTAAAGAGCATGTCTAACTCCCAGGCATGTACACAAAAAGTTATGCTTGCCAATCAAGACCATCCCAAGAAATAGGGACTAATTCTCATCCTTCATGGGTATAGTTCCATCGACTGAGGAAATAATGCCAGACTTACACCCCTAGCTGTGAGATCAGAATAAGGCCCATAGACTTTACAAGCTGGACTGAGGCGATGTCTAGACTGCAGAGTTTTTCTGGGATACCGGAAGTATCCTGGAGAAAACTTTGCCACATCCAGGGAACACGTCCACTTTTTTGGAACAGTTTTTGAAAAAGCAAGCGCATTTTTTCGGCATTCCTGTATTCCTCTCGGTCAGAGGAATAAGGAATGTTCTGAAAGAGGAGGTTTTTCGGAAAAGCCTCTTTTGAAAAAAAAAAAAAAAAAGCGGAAAGAGATACGCAAATTGTGGTTCGTGATTTGCATATCTTTTTCCAAAAAGATCCAAAACCCCTGCAGTCTAGACATAGCCTGAGTGTGAAGATGAGCTCCGAGACGAAAGTGTCTTCAATAGTCTTCACTGCTATGTCAGTAACACCACCTTTACACTTGTGAACTGAGGAAATCTGACATGAAAAGCATGTATAGTCAAACAAAAGCTCATGGTGCTATTTTTACAGTTACTTTTCAGAATACAGCTACACTTTAGATTTTGATAATTATGATGATCTACATGTAATCAAGGGCTTTATTACTTTAAATCCAAACATCCCACTGAGAAGCTAAACATGAGGTTTTCAGGGACAGACTGAGAAACCTGATGTGCAAGCTCCCTCTGCTGGCTACAAATGCAACTTACTGGTAAGTATGGATAAAACTGTGCCATGGTAAAGTTGTGCCTAATTTCTAGTGGTGTTGCGATAAAAAATAGATATTTCATGCTAGGATCATGGTAATCTTGTGGACAAGTATTGCTGTGCACAGTAACACTTTATAATAGTTTATTTTGATAGCCCTCTTTAAAATGGGACTAAATCAAAGGAAACTAACATACTATTCATGTACAACAATAGCGTCCGCATCAAGGCAAAATTAATGGTTCCATGACAGTGGTGTTTGTGTGATAATCCTAGCTTTACTAATAAGCTGAATCCAAAACTACAGATATTCCTGAGGACACCATCAAGTGAGGAAAGTCGTGTGATGGGGCAAGTGGACCGTATACAACGTTTGGTGGGGTGGAATTAAAATGCTGCATTAGATAGCCATATTAACTGCCCTCTGCCCCCCAGTTTAGACTAAGAACTAAGACTTTTTAAAAACCACTTCCTATTCATGATCATTTTGAAACTCCCTAGACCTTCAACTCCACTGAGCTATGCAAATGTTATCATCTACGGGTCATTTTGCATGGCCAGTCACAGAAAACTAAAGCAAGAGGTTCTTTTAAAAAAATCCCATGCATCTAGTTCTGTGGTTCTCAACTGGTGGTCCATGGTGACTTTTTCGGTGGTCCACAGGAACATTGTCCAAAGTCCACAAAAATTTTTTGATTGGCCTGGTGGTCTGTGGACTGAAACGAGTTGAAAACCACTGATCTAGTTAGAAGTATATCAACTGAATTATGTAAGCTTTACAAATCCTGGTCTCAGATCCTATGTAATTCTATACCCCTGGCAGTCTAGGCCTTATTCCACAGGGGGGGATGTGATTAAAACCAAAACTCTCCAGAGATGAATTGAGAGTGCTAGTAGAAGAATTAGCATACCTTCACATTGCTGCAGGATCTCCTCTGCTGTAGTGTCATAATGTGCCAAGGGGTTACTGGCGTTGCGGTACTACATTGAAAAACAATGGAAAAAAACATATGGAACCATGAAACAGACCATAAAAATCACACCCTTAGGAGCAAGTAGAAAAATGACCAGCATCTCATAAAGGCACTATAGGCTTTCAGCGGTTTCTAGACTGATTGGCCATTTACCAATGCTGTCTACCATGGCCTGGAACAGACTCCTACAGCTGCCCCAACTTACCCTGGCACAAAAATACCAGTTTATTTCTAAGATGCCAAAATCCCTTAAAACTAAGGGCAATCTGCTTGTGGGACTATTTTCTGTCCCACAAGCAGATTGTGGGATGTTTGAGTTTTCTATAACTCCAATATGCAGAACTGCCAACCTAGAAGAGAATATTAACTTGGTCCTTCTGTAAACTATGCTAACATAGGATGTCTCTTTCAGGGTGGATAAAATATATATTAAAATTAGATTTAAATTAAATCTTTAAAAATAAAGTTATAAACAACCTACTCTAAAGGCCTAAATTGACTATAATCCATCAATACCACTTAAATTAGAAATACAACATTAAGCAGTAGAAGTTTGCTGCTGAAATTTTAAAGAAAGTGGAACTAGTGGAAGACACTTGGCAAGCACCAAGAACTAGAGTTTGAAGTAGTTTGACAGATATAGCCTCTTCTGATTCAGAACTGAAAACACAGAAGAGTTTTTTCCCCCCCCCCCTTCTAAACAGTAATAAAAATGCAGGTGCGAGGTGATGAACTGTCCTATTTCTAAAATCTTAAAGGATATGGTGAACAGAAACAGTTCAATTCACTAATTACAAATACTCCCCTTGTGTAATAAATGAGTCAGTTGCAAATGCAAACCAGGTTTTTGCAAATTTTTATATATCTAGTACATCCAAGATTTTTATTAGTTAGATAAAGCTATTAAATGTATTTTTGCACATTTGTAATTCAATTCCTCTTTCCATCCAAATAGAGCTGGACTCAAACCACAGACAAAAAAGTTAATCTAGTAAATAAGAAAATCATCATCCTATAACAAACAAAATGTAAAAATTAAATTATCTGAATGAATTATTTAAGCAATTATAGTATATTATCTTATAGCAAAAAATAGTTAGCAAAAAACAGGCCAATGTTTAGTGTAAAGGCTGTATTTAAAATTGTAAACCAATGTATTTTAATGGCTACCAACAAGTGAAAATCATTTATTCTTTAGGGAAATAACTAAAAAGTAAAACTACAAAACAAGATTCAAACTGGTGAGTTAAATCAATATTTCCTGCTTGCTCATTTAAATCATGATTAAAATTAACAATTTTAATTGCCTCAATTTGAAAAGCCAGTTCTCTCTGGGCTTTTTTGTTCTACTCCAGTGGCTAAGCTTCATTTTTTATTTGCGATGATACTTTTGCTGAGCTAAGGAATCTTGTAAGGCAACAGTAACTCTCACTTTTAGATCCAGCAAACCCAGATTCAAACTACACCTACCCCATCCAGGACTGTTACACACTTTCTGTGGAGAGCAGGAACTAGAGATGTAAAATCCAATTTAACTGGTGAACAGAGAATTAAACACAACTTTTCACCAGTTAACCAATTAAAGACACTGTCAGCTCCTGGTGGGGCTGCCAGTTCCTGACCCTGGGCAGAGACCAAGCAGGGCTGGAGTAGCCCTTTGCCTGCAGCAGGCTGCTCCCATGTATCGGGTAACTGGTTAACTGTTCACATCCCTAGCAAGAACAAGAAGGATATTACAAATATTTCTCTCTATCCCACACACACACCCCAGCTGCTCAGAACCTTACCTGGTCTAGTATATGGGAATTGGGGATTTCATTTTTCAGTCGCCATGCCACTCCCACGTGAGATTCAGGTGAGTCAAACCTGGCAGTAGTTGGGGTCCTCACAATCTCAGCACCAAGGGCTCTCAGAACATCCACCTGAATCAAACAATCAGTCAAAAACCTCCACAGGCATAGAGATTCTACTAGCATGCCAGAGGATTAAAAAAAAGCCAAATACAGGTTGAACCTCTCTAGTCCCAGACCCTCATGACCTGACTGGTTTCAAACGAGAGAATTTTCTGGACCAAGGGAGGTCAGTATTGTCTAGTGGCATCACCAACACTTCCTCTACTAACAGCACAGTAAGAGGACATTTAGGGGTAAATAAGAGCTAAATGACAGCACAGAACACAGAGCTAGGACTGGTGGCAGTAAAAAAAAAAAAAAAAAAAAAAAAAAAAACACCACTTTATGGGACTCCAGGAAACTTGGGCACACCCATGAAAAGTGGACATCCAGCTAACTAAAATCATTCTGGATAACAGATGTTTCTGAACAAGCTGGATTAGAGAGATTCACCTGTAGGAACTTTACATTAACAAGTGGGTGCAACTCTTCCAAACCCATTGCTTAAAGCTTCTGGGAATTCAATCCCCAGAGACTAAGTATCTCAAAACAGATACCCTGTGCAAGTTAAACGTGGTCTTCTCTGTCTTGGTTTTGTAAATATCTTGTGGCTTGAAATTTATGATCATTGTTATTTGGCTACATACATTTGTTACTAGCACAATCTGCATTTTCATGTCAACCTAGCTGAAGATTTTTCTTCCCTAAAAATCTGATCAGTTTAGCTGATGGAAGTAGAGAGTTAAATTCTCCCTTACAGAATAATATAGGCACACAAGACTCCAGTACCATAGCCTAGAACCACTGTTTTATTCTTATGGTTTGTACAGTGCTTTGCACACTACGACTCACTCTTTACTAGCCCACAGACAGTACAGGTTGGATCTCACTCGGGACCTGACCGGCCCCAAATGAGGGATTTGCCAGACCAGGGGAGGTCCTCCCCACATGACCCCTTCTGCCCTGCTGTCCTTGGATAGGTCTCCAGCCCTGCCCCGTCGCCTGGCCATGACTGCTCAGGCTAGAGCTCTCTGGCTGCCACTGCCATCCCCCGAGCTCTGTGGCCAGGACTGGTGCCCTGCTACCGCCCAGATGCAGGGGCCAGAACTACCTGCTGCACTGTCTGTCCCTCCGCACCCCCGCTAACACGGGGCTCCTGGCTGAGTCGCTGGACCCTCTGCTGTTCTTGCCCCTTGGCCTGACCTCCCTATCCCTGGGCTCTGTGGTCCAGGAACGTCCATGGTCCTGCTGGACCACGGATGTCGCTGAACCAGAGAGTCCCAGTTAAGGGAGGTACAATATATAACATCTACTATATATTTGAGAGAGTTTGTCTGTCTGTCCAAGAATTCCTCCTGAACAGTTAAGAACTAGGGCCATCAAATTTGGTCTGCAGCTTCCTCGTATCCTAACTTAAAGCAAGGTAAAGGTTTGGTTGTGCCAGGAAAATGGGATGTGCCTGGAATGGGATTGCAGCTCAGAAACCAAACAGGAAAGAGACAGAATAACCAGCAGGTGAGAAGGGCTCACTGGGGGCATGTCCCCACCTGTCCGAGACTACCCTAACCTTGAGCCTTCCACCCCCCCAGGTGCCCTTTGGGGTGGGAGGCTGTTGGCTGTTACACTTCATCAGGGAGCCAGGGGAAGTGCACGGTTTGCTGCATTCCTTACTCTGGTTGGGGAGCACAGGGGGAAGATGAACCCGGACCTGCCCTAACATAAGAACAGCCATACTGGGTCAGACCAAAGGTCCATCTAGTACAGTATCTTGTCTGCCAACAGTGGCCAATACAAGATACCCCAAAGGGAGGGATCACAACAGGTAATCCTCGCGTGATCCCTCCCCTGTCACCAACCTCCAGACAAACAGAGGCTATTCCTAACCTTCCTGGCTAATAGCCATTGATGGACCTATCCTCCATGAATCTATCTAGCTCTTTTTTAAACCCTGTTAAAGTTCTTGCTTTCACCACATCCTCTGGCAAGGAGTTCCACCGGTTGACTGTGCGCTGAGTGAAAAAAGCTTCCTTTTGTTTGGTTTAAACCTGCTGCCTATTAATTTCATTTGGTGACCCCTAGTTCTTATATTGTGGGAATAAGTAAATAACTTTTCCTTATTCACTTTTTCCATACCCGTTATCATTTTATAGATCTCTATCACATCCCCCTTTAGTCTCCTCTTTTCTAAGCTGAAAAGTCCAAGTCTTTTTAATCTCTCTTCATGTGGGACCTGTTCCTAACCACTCATCATTTTTGTTGCCCTTTTCTGAACCTTTTCCAATGCCAATATATCTTTTGAGATGAGGCGACCACATCTGTACTCAGTATTCAAGATGTGGGCGTACCATGGTTTTATATTAGAGGCAATAAGACATTTTCTGTCTTATTCTCTGTCCCTTTTTTAATGGCTCCTAACATTCTATTTGCTTTTTTGACTGCCACTGCACAATGAGTGGATGTTTTCAGAGTCCACAATGACTCCAAGATCTTTCTCTTGAGTAGTTGTAACCAAATTAGTCCCCATCATATTGTATGTATAGTTGGGATTATTTTTTCCAAATGTACCCCTTCCTCACTGAGCTGCAGCAGCCATGGAGAGGAGCTTCTCACCTGGCCCCAAGCTGCTGTGGGAGTCCTCTCTCTCCAGGGCAGCCTGCATACTGAACTCCTCATCCTCAGCTCCACCCCAGAGCAAGGATTTAAATGAAGCACATACATTTTCATTTTATCCCTCCCCCCCAAACCTCCCGCCCCCCCCCCAAAATAATTGACTTAAGGACCTGAGCAACACCAGGTAAATCTTTTAATAAGTATGTTAAAAATTAGTAATTAAGTGCAATGACTTCAAGATATTATGCAGTAGGCCTCTATTTAAATAGCAAGTTGTTAGAGCCCTTAACATAGGCATGTTGAAGTCATACCACACGAAGTGTGAGTTTTTGAAAGAGTCAATAGCTAAGGAAAGGTGAGTGTAGTGAGTGTGAGCAACAGGCCTCTAGGGCAGATCCAGGAGCTGCGGGATGTGATGTGGCCAATTCAGCACATAGTACTCTTCCTGTCACGTCAGAACTTTGCCCATGAGTCAGCAGAATACCAGAGGGCACTCTACTGCTGGAGCTGCTGGTTTTTTCAGATAACATTTAAAACCAAGCTGAATTTCCGTAAGCTGAAGAAAGACCAGTGCTGTTCTTAGCCATTTGCAAACACTTCCCACTGTGCAACCTGAAGCAATACGCTGCAATGTAGCACCGTCTGTCTGGGCTCACCACTCTACAGACAGCCACCCTCTCTGCCCTTCCCCCACCTCAAGAAGTTTACACATATACTCAGACCAATTTAAAAATATCCAACACATGAGAAACTGGCTTGCAATGCCCTGGTATCCAATTTCACAGCCAAAAAGATGGCACTCTCTTCGTCAGGATCTAAACATATTCAGACATTTATTTTTAATTATTTGAAATACAAGTAGTTCTGACCTTCTCCATGCTCATTTTCTCTGGCATCACAATGATACAGCGGTAGCCTTTCACTGCAGCAGCCAGGGCCAGCCCAATTCCTGGAAGTGGGGAAATACAGAGTATGTTGCAAAAGAAACAAACCCCAATGCTAGCTTCAGAATGTTACAGTTCTAAGAGCTGCACTCTCCAGGCCCACGTGGGGCATGACTGCCGAGACTAAAAGGTCCAGTTGGCTGCTCTCTCCAGGATAGTTGGAGAGCAGGACTGTCTGCTTTAAAAGTATCAGTTGGCTCAACCCCAGACCAGAACCATTAACAACATGAACAAAATCTGGGAAATTTTAAAGTTCACGTTGCTGAGTTTCCAAGCTTAGTTCTTCCTCTGCATCCCCTTCACCCACATGTTACAGATGTAGTTTGAGACTGATGGATTGTAATTCATCGATTAAAGCCAGAAGGGACCATTAATATAATCTAGTGCAACCTCCTGCATAGCACAGGCTATAGAACCTCCCACAATAATTTCTGCATCAAGCCCATAACTTTGAGGGTAATTCTATTTGCCCTTTTTGCTAGGCTGAATTTGTCTAGCCTCAGCTTTCAACCACTGGACTTTGTTATGCCTTGATCTGCCTGACTGAAGTGCTGTTCATAAGCCTTTTTTCCATGTAGGTACTTGTAGACTTGGCTCAAGTCATCTCTCAACCTTTTCTTGGATAAAAGAAGCTCAACCTGTTAATCTCTCTCTCTCAGTTTAAGGCATGTTTTCCAGTCCTTGACTCATGTCCTGTACCTTTCTTCTGATCTCTTTCCAATGTACTAGGCGAGGGCTGGCCAGAGAATTAGAATTCTATTTCACGTCTCATATCAAGGTGTTGGAATCTGTTTTTGATCCCTGACAGAACTGTGCCCTTTTGAACTCCCCATTCCCACTCCTTAAAAAAGAGCCACCTTCACAGTAGCCAAATGCACAGGGGATACAGCACTCACCAGGGAAAGCCACCATGCTCTCTCCTGTCAGACTTGTTCCACTTCATATAGATAAATATATGCCAGAATGGTCTAACCATCAGGCCCTCTTGCTTGGGATGTGGCTGACCCAGATTCAAGTCCCTACTTTGACTCAATAACCTTTAGGTATTCTGGGGTGGCTCTCTGAGGAAGTTCTGTTGTGGCGTACACTTCTTCAAAAAGTCGGGTGCTGAGAAATCAGTTTTCTGATGAAGATATTTCACTGAAAAATTCCCAACCAGCTCAAGAGTCAACATCCACTCTGAACTGGCACCAGAACAGAACACTATATACCAGTCATGGCCTTACTCAAACCCTATATATTGAGGTAAAATGACCTTACTGACACTGGCAATAATCAGGAAGACATTTCTAAAACCCAAACTTAACTACCCTACACTTCAGGAGATTAATTTCAAAGTGCGGTAAATGTAAAACTAGGGAGTCAGCTGCAGGGGAAGCGAGGTACAGGAAAGGGGACAAATTCTATTCTTTTCATAGAGAAGTTAGCTTAGTAGCTATGGGCAGAGGCCAAGAGTGACTGGCACTTCTCTACGCTACTGTGACCCAAGAACCCTATGATGCCAACAGAAATGGAGCACCAGGGGGCTACAGGAATCTCCTGATTCTGGGACGTACATTTTGGTTCACCAAATAACGTCAATGTAAGATCTCAAATGAAAGTTAGAGTCACATTGATCACAATGACTGTGTAACATGTACAGATACTATGTAAGGGGTTTCATATGTATACTGAAAAATTCTTAAAGTCTGTGTCAAGACTGATGAAAAGCTGACTCTGACAGACAGGAGAGGTCTCTCTACCTGTCTAGTCACACAAATTTAGTGTAGTCTTGTCCATGACAGTTTCCCTACCATTAATCAGAACTGAATGTAAAGGAAGGTTTGTAAAGAAGGAGGAAAAGAAATGCAGGAGGAGCAGAGAACCTTACCTGAAGGAGCGGAACAATACTTGGGTATATTGGGGAGAGAAGGGCTGGGACGTTCGTCACCGAGGAAGTAAGAGGACAGCGCTTTTGCTTCATGAAAAGGGGGTTTCAATCAGGCTTGACTGAAAATGCTACAGAGGACCTTGGGTGAGAAAAGTTTCTGTAGACGGGAGGTAAGTTGTTAGGTAAGTTTAGCCTCTAGAAAGTGAGTTATGATTATGGGTTATAGGTAGCCATTCATTTCCAGATTATCACTTGAATCTCTGGGACTGTCATAATAAACTTATTCTTGTTTTCACTATGACTCAGTGCTACAGTGTTAAGCAAAGCACTGGTAGCCAGTTGACTCTTACAAGCTGGTGTATATGTTTCCTTTGGGAACAAAAGGCCTGGTATTTCTGCAAGCGTTCAGGGCACAAGGGGCTGGATACTACAGAGAATGCTTGGAGAGGGCTCAGGAGTTGGTGCACGCCTGTGGCTAACAGTCCAGTCAGAAGGCCTACAGAGACCTGGACGGCAGTGCTTTTGCTGCCACAAGTTGTTAGTGTCAGGGAGCTGATCCATAACAGGCACTGACAAGACTCTCTAAGGGCAGGTGGTGCTGATGTGCCTCACAAACCTGGGTACCCCTGGAGAGCATCAGAGCTTCTGGCCCTTGCCTCCTTTCTTTATTCATTTCCAGTGAAACAAGACAGTTTTCACAGGGAGACATCCTTTACCCTGCACATTCCTCTTGGTCTCTGCCATTCTACCCCATAGCAAGAGGGACATTCTGATTATGAGACCTAGACCTGTTTGGTGTCACAGAATACCGTGTCAGATACAGCCAGCGGCAATAACATATGTGAAGAGCAGTGTTCCCTGTAAGCTGTGCGCTTGGGCAGCCACTCAGGAAAGATTCAAATGCTGGCCAGCTGATTAGCAGAGCACATACAGAAAGGTTTTTTTTGTTTTTACTGGTGGTGCGCATTCACGCATCTCTGCGCACATACAATTTATTCTGCACATGGATAGAAAGATTAGAGGAAACATTAGTAAGGAGTCAGAAGCATAAAAAAATAGAGATCCAAACTTCTAGGTTTCAAAAGTGGGATTCCATCTGCAGTTCCAGCCTTCAAAGAGTGGGTGCTGAAAACAGCTGTATTGTAGATAGTTACCCAGTGTTTCCTAAGAGGCTGTCATGGGAGTACCACAGGCTCTAACCTTGAGGCTACTTGTCTTCTTCCTTTCCAGACCTTGCTCCTGCTCCTGCTGCAGAGCTGTATGAAATTAACTTGTGCTGAGCTATCAACAGCTCTGGCAAGCTAAGCAGGGCCGAGCTGCGCCAGCACTTAGATGGGACACCTCCAAAGAACTCTGTGTGTCTTGGACTCATGTGCCTCTTTCCACAAGTGCAACTTGTGTCGTCCTGGGCAAACTCCAGCTTTGGGTTCTCTATTATGTGTTACCAGAGTGTCTACAAGCTGCACCCACGTACCAGGACCCTAGTCACCTGTCCCAGGCATCCTCCCTGTAGTTTCAGTTGGATACGATTGTAGAACAAAGGTACAAGAGCTAGCAATCCTTGTGCTTCAGAGCAGAAGCCAAAAGTGAATTCCAAATGCTCTCATCAATGCTTTTCCTCCCTCTCGGTTACTGAATTACCTGGAGATTATGCCTTCCTCTGAAGCATCCAGCATCAGCCACTGTCTGAGACAGGATGCTGGACCACTGATCTAGTCCTACAGAGTAAAGGGCAGGAAAGATGATGTAGTAGACAAAGCACTGTTTTGATATTTAGAAAACCTCAGTTTGATTTCCAGCTCAGCCTCAGACTTGTGACCTTGGGGCAATCACTTCTAATCTCTGCAGACACCAAGGAGAATATTTCCGTACCTGGCCTGGATATAGTGAGGATAAAGAAATCCACTAATAATTGTGAGGTGGTCAGACACTAATTCCTGTATACATAAAAATAAGCAATAAACCCTGTAACCTTAACACTTCTTCCCACCCACTCTGAGCAGCAGCAAGCATCAGATATTCCTTCTTCAGACCCTGAGCTGGGAACATAACTGCTGAGAGGTTCTCTCTTCCTGTCACGTAAGGATGAATTTTCTCTTTTGAATGAGAGGACCGCTCTGCTCTCTGACCCCCTCTCCAGCTTGGTCTAAAGGTTTCTGTGGAACATGTCCCCACAGTTGCTTAGCAATCTCACTTTGACCTAGAAATTCCTACCTGTGTTTCCTGACGTTGGCTCAATGATCGTGTCCCCAGGTTTCAAAATCCCAGCTCTTTCTGCATCCTCTACCATCCTCAGGCTGATTCGATCCTTTACGCTCCCCCCAGCATTAAAGTACTCGCACTTTGCCACTGAAAACAGAATAGTCATGAAAATGTGTGCGCGTATTTTTTTTTTTTTTTTTAAAGCAGCACTAGAGTAGGCGTCTCAAACTCACAGCCTGCAGGCCATCAATGGACTACACCCCCAGGCCACAGGGACTCCTGGGCCCGACAGGAAAAATGTTAGGGCCACAGATGGCCTGTGGGCCAAGAGTTTGAGACCCCTGCACTACAGCATTCACCAGAGGAATTCTAAGTCTTTACCTTGATCCAAGCACACTTCAGCAAAGATCATTTCTGCCCAGTTAAACATACCCCACAAGACAAAGGGAGAGGCAACCCATGATACAATGAAGAAGTCTGTATCACTTGGGTCTTTGGCCAAGTTCTTGGCACATTTCATAGCTGAACACAAGAACAAGAAGCCCCACAGTGTGTCAGCTTAATCTTTACCAGTGGGTTTCTCCTTCTGTCCTCTCTTCTTTACTTGTCACTTGGAGATGGAGGATCAGAGAGGATTAAAACCTCATGCATAGCTCAGATCAGGAGAGGGGGAGAGAGGGGACAGGATTAGGGTGCTCTACCCAACATTAGATGGACTTTTTAAAAAAAAAAGACCATTCCCTTGCCAATGAAAGATTGTTTACCACTGCATTTTCCACTGTGGGGGAACTTGAGCTAAATGCTAAGAAGTCCTCCTTTAATTTTATCTCATTTCTCCAAGTTTCAGCCCTTTAAACAACAGTAAACAACATATTTGTCTTTTGTGAGGATACCCTCCACGTACTTTTACATTATTACCATGCAGCAGTCACTGTGTTGCCAAACTACAGACTGTAGATTGGTCTTTTAAATCTTTCCTAGGAAGTCAGTACTTCAAACATTTCATCATTTGCACTGCTCTCGGTTGAACAGTCTGCAGCCTCATTCTTAAGGGCCCCATGGCCACATTGACAGCTGTCTGAAAGTTTCATCTGAAGCTTTTCTGGCCAAAAATGGTTGGTTTGTTTTTTTAAATCTAAAAGGGAAATTTCATTATAAAATGTCTATTTCTGATCTGTGGTTTGCTTTGTGTTTACCTGCATGAGCACTGGGGAAAGGAAATGTAGAGGTAGTGAAAACACAGAAACCCAAAAACTAAAGATGGGTTTTTTTGGAGGGGCAACTGAAACAGAGAAAAAAAAACCTTTCACTTTTGCCAGTTTTTCCACGGGAATAAAAAGCATTTCATAATCAGTTTTTGTGAGCACAGTTAAATAAGGTAATTCCAATTCCTGAAGATATATCTCTTTAACTCAACTGTAGCAGGTACTCACAGAGATCACACTTAAGACCAAACAACTTTCCGATTCTGTTGATTTGCACCATCGGAGTATCACCAATTTTCTTCAGAATGTTTGGCAGGATGTTTGGAGACTTTGACCTAATACACACACATGCACAGACAGTTATTTCTTGGCTGTGACACTGGAAGGTCACGCGATTGATTTTGAGGTCGTGTTTAAACATTTAGAAGTTCATAATAGAAAGGCATTTAGAGAACAGCACAACTCTGATCTAAAACTTCTGGAGTAATCAGACATCAATGAAATGGTGCAGATAGCACAAAGTACATGTATTTGCATCACGTACAGGTTGAACCTCTAAAAACGGGGACTCTCTGTTCCGGAAACCAGAGAGGGCTGAGAGCTCTGGTGGCCAGGAGTCAGGCAGCAAAGAGGGAGAGGAGGCGGCAGCCAGGAGTTGGGCAACAGGGGGGGCAGGAGGGGCTGGCAGCCTTGGTAGAATGGGCAGTGGCCGGTAACTGGGACCAGGAGTGGAGCTGAACAGGCGGGGCCAGAATTGTCTTCTCCTGGTCCAGCAAATTCCCTCATTCAGAACCAGTCAGGTCCTGAGGGTGCTGGACCAGGGAGGTCCAACCTGTAATTTATTGCAGTCGTTACCAACAACTTAATTTAATTATTCACCTACTCCGGGTAACTGCTTAACAGGTTATTTAACATAAGTTAACTCTGGCGCATGAAGCTGCACGTCAGCTTCTTTAAGAAAAAGGCTAATGGGAAAGGCATGATCTAGAAGAGCCATTGGAAAAGCTTGGAATGGGAACTGTTAATTTTAAGGAAAGAGATGAAAAGGAGTTCTCTGCATCTCAAATTAGTCATTTAGGGGTGCGGAGAAGGAAGTGAATTTTTTAAAGATTTCAGATGTTTTCTCCTTCCAGCAGATAGAGACTACAATAAAAAAAGCATTTTCACTGGAGAAAGATATGCGGGAGGTGGTGGGGAAGATAAAGAATGATTCCCAGGTCAAAGGCAAGAGCGACGAAGCTACAATCCGTAGCCTGCTAGGCTCTTACCATCTGAAGGAGGCTAGCATAAATGTCAGTCCTACCTGGGAAAATGAATGCTCCAGTCATCTCTGCTGAGCATGCATATATAAACTCCATCAATGCCATGACCACTCCAAACCATGGTTTGTCAAAAAAAAGCAGACTGGAAAGGGTTGGACTAGATCACTGATTTTCAGCTTATGATCTGTGGACCTCGGCGGTCTGCAAACTATGTCTATAAGAGGTCCACAAAAGATTGTTATTACCACAGAACAGTGGTTTTTCCAATCTGGGGTCCACAAATTATGTGTAAGATTTCCAAAGAGGTCCATACCACCATTTGAAAATTTTTAGGGGCAACTGGTGAGGAGAGACACAGGGAGAGCCACCATCCACGTGACCACTCCGCCCACAGGACTCCTCCTCATGCCACAGCTAGGCCGGGGGAGGCCTGGACAACCTCCCCTCTGCCCCAGGCCCTGCTCAGCCTCTGCTCTGTCCTTGTGCTCCATCCTCCCACTCTGCCCCCTCCCCAAGCAATGCAGCACAGGGGACTACCGTGGCCATGAGTTTGACACTGGCAGCAGCGGTCAGCACTCTCCCCCAACCCCATCGGCAGTGGCAGGGAGAAGCAGAGCGACATGGCCCTAGCCTGCTCTGCTCCCCCGATCACATCACACTGCTTCCCACAGGTGAATGTGGGGGTGGTCCAGCACTCTCCCCCAAGTGATGCGGCCAGGAGCCAGGGAAGCAGAGCGAGCTAGGGACACACAGCTCCAGTTTCCCTTGCTGTTGCTACTGAGTACAAGGCCCCCCCATGCTAGTCCCCTGGGCCACCCGGGCCACCCAGAGGCTCGGGCCCCTTGCCCCTGCCACCCACATGTGTAAGGCTGTAAGAAGCTATGAAACGCTGAGCACAGATTAATGCCCCAATTATAGGTAAGTGTTACCAAATTCCTGGGTAATTTAGTCACTTCTTGCCTGCATTTTTTGGGTAGGTTTAATTAGCACCATTTAGGGAAGATGAAAGTGAATGGGTAAAAATGGGAAAGCAAAGAGAACGGTCTTTTTTAAGGCCAACACAAAGGATGACATCTTGACCCCATTAAAGTTAGTAAGAATTTGACTCTTCTATAACATAAGCCCAGTTTAAACATATCAGTTGAGCTTGTGCCTGTAATTTGCAGGCATCAGATACAAAATTGTTCAAATGCAAAATCAGGCCAATTTAACTAATACAGTTACAAAAATCCCTACCTTTAGTTAACCCCATGCAGTGCTGTGAAGGGACAAGATCTTGGTTAGCACTGAAAGGCAACAAGGAAAAAAAAGGTATCACTTACCAAGAGGTGTGATAATGAGGGGATTCAGAGAGAGGTTTCCCCAACTCCCAGGTACATTTGCTAGGGGCATCAGGTCGGATCCACTTTCTCTCCTCACTGACACTACAAGGCTCCCTCTCCAGCCCTCCATTCAGCAGGAAGTTGGCAGACAAGTGAGGGCAGGAACTGGTGTCCATCTCTGCTTCAGGAGGAACTGAAGGCATCATGTCCTGTGACAAGAGAAGATCCTGCAGTTATTCAAGACCCAGTCAGCACCCGCCAAGAAGAGAAAGGACTACATGAAGGGCACTTTACAGGTGCAGCAGCCTACTTTAAACTGTATTATGTCATAAGAGAAACGTAGGGTGACACCACACACTGTTACTGTCTTGCCTGCACTATGTGACACACAGGTTGAAGCCTTCTGGAATCTCCAGCTTCCCTCATCTCATCAGTGGAAGGCTCAGCTCCACACTGTCCTGATATCAAGCCCCTGTGAGACATCATGGCTAGCAGTCTAAACATGCAGCTGGAGCTAAGAACTTTTGAGATCTAATAATGGCTCAGCTGCTAAATCTCTATGTAGGGTTGGGCAAATAAGCTAACCTCAGGTCACATCTACATTACCACTCATCTAGGCAAAACTTATCTCAGAGGTGTGGAAAAAACACGTCCCTGAGCAACAACAAAGGTTCTCCCTGCTCCACCTGGCACTGTAGACATATAATCAGGAGCACAGATATTCCAAGGGAAGAAGAAAACTAGAAAGCAGTAATGCCAAAAGTGAACTAGAAATAACACTGGACAGCAATTACATGAGTTTGCAATGTGATGTGGCAGCAAAAAAGCCATTGCACTTTTAAACAGTAAAGATACAGCATAACAGAGCAGTACATACCATATCTCTATGTGCCACTGTTGTGAACACACTTGGAATATTGTTAACATTTCTGAACATTTCCTTATCAGAAATTTATTGATTAACAGGAGGAAGTTGAGAGAACAGCAAAAAATGATAGAAATTAAAGGTTCTGTCTTATGAACCAAAGATTTTTAAAATAAGTAAGATAAAAGTTGTGCCGGCATAAGGGGCAGGTCAGCAAGAGAGCTTCTCCTGCTGACACAGTTGCCCCCATTGAGATTATAGGATTCAAGCCAAGAAGGACTTAGAGCTGAAATGGGAAGTTGGGCCTGATTTTGGTGTAGCAATGAGTGGCCATGCTTGTGACCATATAGGCTGTGAAGACAGGCTGGTATGTATTAGACAGCAGTTCTCAAACTGTGGGTCCAAACCCCATAGACATATAATCAGGGATCACCAGGGCTGGTATTACACTTGCAGAGACTCAGGACTAAAGCCTGAGCTTCACCACTAAAACCAAAACCAGAGCCTTTGGGTTTCAGCCCGGGGGGGGGGGGGAGGGGGGCCAGAGGGGAGATTAAGGTTACAGGCCTCCACTGCCAGCTTGGGGGTAGCGTAGTAATTTTTGTCAGAAGAGGGTCACAGTACAATGATGTTTAAGAGCCCTGAATTAGAAGATCTCAGTTTATAGCAGGCAGTCTCCAAAGGTCAGGAGACTGATCAAGTAGTGTAACTGTCAGGAAGACTCCCTCTCCCTCCCATCCTAAGAAAACCGAACACAAACAACCCACCATGACCTTCTCCCCCTAGAATCTCCCCATCCCAAACAGATAGCTGGCAGATGTATAACCCGTTGGATGATCAGACAGCAGTGCAGATCCACTTTAGAAGGAGCTGCATTTACCCTCCCAGCCAGATAACATGGCTGTGCTGCAGGCAGTGGTGAAGCAAGGGGGGTGGGGAGGAGGGGCAGGGCGAATGGGGATGGTCATGTTAAAGAAACAGTTTGTTTCACCACAAAGCAGGAGAGATCCTCACATTACGGGTGAAAGTGTGTGAGTGGTCACAGTATAACTGGCGTGGCAACCCGGATAACTCTGCCTCCGGGGATGGCAAGGGAACACACCCTCTCTGGAGCAAGGCAATGAGGGAAACTAACCCTGAGGTGGAGAGAAATGCTAACAAAATCCACAAAGAAAAATAAAGCCGGGATCCTGAATTGTTTCCAGCAGACACAGCTCTACAGGACACAGCAGCAGGGGGTCACAGACAATTTTATGAAGGCTTATCACTGACTAGATTTCTTGTGAGAGTCACTAACGCCCATGAGGAGTGTGGAGTCAATTCCACGCAGGTGGTTAAAAGAGGTCTCATTTTAAGTTGAGTCTACAACACCCCCAGTGACACAGCTACAGCTCCCTCCTTCCCCCAAAAGCGGTGTCCTTTTCATATGCCTTCTCATGGTAGGGAACATAAGAAACCCCGTTGTTTGAATATACAGATTTTAAAAGGATTATAAATCCACTGCATTTGATAGACATGACAGGATTTCCTTTTGTTCTAGAAGTTACATTTTCTAGAGATGCTGAAACCAGACCCTCAAACCTCTAATTTTCTGGAGGGTGAACAGAATCTCAGATCCCAATTGCCAGATCCAGATTTTCCTCCCTGCTACAATCCTGGCCCCATATCAGAATGGCTTTAGCCATTCTTGTGATACATAGCTCCCAACGGCAGGAGTCTCAAAACAGCAGCTAATCTCATGAAACGTTGGAGCCAGAGAATCTAAACCCTTGCCCTGATTTGGCCTTGAAGTTGAACACCAACCAAAACCTAATTTGGATTAAAGTACGCACTTCATTTTATCTCCATTATTTCCCTCTAGACCCCTGCCCAAATCTCTCCGTCCAGACTAAATCTATAAAGACAACATTTGACAGTGCATTCCAGGGTGTGCATCTGTATTAGCGTTTCATTCAGCATGGAAAGCAAATGATTTGGAAGACTCAATGAGCTGTTATGATCTTCACTTGTATTATGGAAGCAGCTAATAAAGTTAAGACATTAGCCATCTGCAATGGGTGAATACTGGCAGCAACAAAAATGTTGGAAAAGCTTCATGTGGCATTTTCTTCTGCAGACTCATTCTTCACTTCTATAGAGCCAGGCTCAAATCCCAGATAAATTCACTCACACATCGGTAACTGGCCAAGACTTTGAGAAGTGACTTGTTATTTTTGCGTGCTCATCTTAACACCTTAAAAGAGCTTGAGGTTTTTGGGAAGTGATGATACCCACTTTCTAAAACAGTTCCCTTTTAAGGTCTCAAATTGGCCATCCAAAATCTATTAGTCAGTCACTCAGAAATGTTTAGCCAGTGTGTTTATAAGTATCAAACCACTGCAGGCTCTGCCCTGCAGAGGTTCTGCCCTTGGGAGAGAAGGTGATATGCCTCAACCAGGACCTTACTGGCAGAGCAGTGTGGGAAAGGTTGGACAACAGCTGGCTACAATATACTTGGCTCTATCCTCTCAATTTCACCCTTATCCTGCCTGCTCATTCTACCCCTCAGATGAAAGAATCTGTCTGAAGTGCAGGCAAACAGGGCACACACCCTGAAAATAAAATCTCCATGCACAAACATTCTTTCAGTCACAAAAAAGATATTCTAATTGGCTTTCAGGGCAAATTACATCTTGACACGCTATGAAGGCAGTCCCACTGATTTCAAGGGAGGGCAGAATTCGGCCCTTTCAAAATATGGAAACAAATTACGCTAGACAAATAATACCTCACAGATCCTACAACAACCGCTTTCCCAAAGGGCTCATCAGATAATTGTATCCATATTCTGCTGCATTTATCATATTTTAGACTTTAGTCTAAGATTGCCAAGTCTGCTGCTGATACTGTACCCAAGATTAAACACTCTCCCACTTAATTTCTCAGAAACCCATTGTAGGCCTATAGGAGTATAGCTTGAAGGGAAAGCCTTTCAGTTTGCCATGTGTCTGTGCATGGATTTAATTAAAGAGACCATGGTCGAAGTGGAATCTTTCTGCTGGGCTTCAGGGCACGGGGGTTAAAATATCACACCACAAAGCCCTTTGTATTAGGCTGAAGATACTGCAGTAGGTGGTGTTATTGATAGGGTGACCATCCCATTGCTTGACTCCCTTATTGCATTGATTTGTTACATGAGTAATTTAAGGCTCAGCTGAATCAAATATTTACAGAGCAGCGTTAAGCAACGTAACTGTTGATTAAACTGGGTTTTCAGTGCAGATTTCAGCCTGAAAAAACCTAGCTTTAACAAGCTAAAAGATTCGCCTTTTGTGCTGTCCTAAGACTTCAGTGAATTGTACATCTGAAATACAAATCATGGATAGGACTTCTTGTTAAGGCTTTCCCTGATATAAACATAAGTATTCAGTAGTTTCTCCCCCTGCAGGCCTTTGTTTTTGAACTTGTAACACAGGTAAGCATGTGCCAGGAAGAATTGAGAAAGCTTCTGGAAAGGGAAAAGTTCATTAATAGTTAAGGAAAAAGCAAATGCTTGCCACATACAGGCACAAAGATGTTTTACTGCAAAGAAGGTTCAAAGTATTCTGTGCAAAGCAACGGGGGGGGGGGGGGGGAAGGGGGAAGGTTTAAAAACCACAGTAGCCAGTTCTTCCTCACCCCAATTTTTCAAAGCTTATTAAAACCAGTCTGGACAAATATTAGTTGCTGTCCAGATTGGTTTAAATATTGATGCTGTTAATGTTGAGTTTCAAATTAAAGTTAATTTCAGTTGCACATGCACAGCGTTCCACAAATAGATTTTTAAAAACAGATGTACTGAAATGTATTACAACTAATAAGCACTATTTTACATCTTAAATTGCAGCTTGAGATAATTATACTATATACTTGAGAGCAATAGAAGTGAATGCGGGAGGAGGGAGGGAAAGAATCCACAATGTGCTAAGGGAAATGATATTTCTCTGAAATATTGTTTAAAATAAAGCGCTGTCCTTTATTTTTCATGTGGTTTTCCCTTAGCTCTATCCAACAAAAGTGGTTACACCATATTATTGTGTTGCTGTAACAAAGTGCTTCCGTTGGCAGGAGACAAATTCTGGTGTAAATGTATGCACAACTAGGATGACAAGTCAGATTAATTCAAACTTTGCAGGGCAGAGCAGACCCCAACAATGAGCAGAGGAAGTCAGATTTACAGTTGGCAATTCTTACCCCAATGGCCTGAAGGAAAAGCTGCAGTCCTGCTGAAGGCACTGATAGGGCTACCAAATGTAGGTGTTGAGAGACACACAGCACTAAGCAGCCCAACAAACTTCTCCAATTGAGCCATTTGGAGAAAACTCCATAAGGAAAAGCATCCTTTTGGCTCCCCCCATGGAGAAGGAACAATCAAACCCAAACATATTATGGAAGAGATCTACTGAAAGTTCTTTTCAGTTGTAAGCTAGTGCTGTCTGCATGTATACAAAATGAATGTCTCTGGAGTTAGAAGGCAAAGTCTAGAAGTGGCACTCCTTGCTTTATAAACTAGTCTAAGCATATATATGAAATAATACATTAATTTCTCAAAGTCCGGGCAACTGTTTAGGAGAGCATGTTTGGGATTTTTTTCCCAAGCCTTCATAGCTATATGTTCGGCAGCTAGAAAAAGTATCTTTAAGTCTGAAATGATCCATGTTTTTGTCAAATATTTTAATGACTACTTTCGTGATTGTATAACACCCAGGCACAATGAAGCCTCAAACCTGATTTGAGTCCCTTGAGGCCACTATGAATATAAATATGTAAAACAAATATTTACAGATACACAGCATGTATTTAATAACTGGAGAGCCACAAGACATAGTGGAATCACATGATTCTAAAATGTTATAGATCATGCACCCCTGATGAAATCCTGCCTTTGGCCTACCACCCACCTTCCTGCAGCTGATTCTAAGACTTTACATCATTTTAAATACAAAGTGTTTTTTATTTCTCCCAAATATGAATGACCTTCTGCCAGAGCCTCCAAACAAAAATTTTTAAAAAAAGAAGACAGCATATATGTAAACTAAGGATGTTAAATTGTGGTTACTGAGCTAATTGTATAGTCAATTCAATTTGTATCAACTATAAGATTAGTCGATAGGACCGCTCTGCAGAGCCGTGGCGGTAGCTCTGGGAGTCAACCGCGCTGCGGCTCTGCATTTTAAATGTAGTAAGAGCTGCCAGGAAGTAAGAGGCACAGCATCCACGCAAGCCAAGACTCCAAGCTGGGACTGCTCTCATAGAGGCAGCAAAGGGGGTTGGGAGTGTCATAGGGAGCATGGGGACTCAAGCAATCCCTGCTGCCCCATGTCCCCACTGTAGCGCTTCAGTCTTTGAAATGTAGCAAGAGCCCTTATGTTAATTATGTTAGAGGTTTTTAGGACTTCCTGAGACATATGCAGGTATACATATGATAGATGAAACAGATGGCACCTAGATACACACACAAGACTTTGTGCCTACAGAATTTAAGTTGGTACAATTTCTATTGACGAAGCTCACCAAGGGAGAACATTTTGCTCTGGCACAGCCAATACCTTTTCTATACTCAAACAAGGAAGATGACGGGCAGAGTTTTGCGCAAAGGGAAGGGATTTGGTTATTCAATTAGTCATGATCCTACATGTTTCTGTAAAAGAGTCAATTATGAACCTGATACTTACTTCCAAGGCCTTAAACTTCTTGCTTCAGGAGTCTCCAGTACAGTTTGTTCTCCTTGGAGAGAAAAAAAAAAAAAAAGATTTTGAAAGATTCTTCTTAAAGAGAACAAACAATTTTATCAGTGTGCACAAAACGGAAACTACTAATACCAGCTTGGAAAAATACTATTTGGCTGGCTGCAGTGGATAAAGAACAGAAAAACTGCATATTGTAACAATAAACAGCAAAGAGACAGCTTCCATCATTGAACTCTGATTTCACAAAGAGCCATTCAGCAATGGCTATGCTAGGGACCTGTCTACTGTCCTCCCCTTGCTGGAGCTCTGGACAATTTCAGATTATTCAGCCTGTGTATAAAGCCTTTAAGGCTTGTTGCTACATCCTTTCCAGGTGTATAATGAATATGCTTGAATATTTGCTACAGAAGAGCTTGCATCTATGTGCTGGAGAAAAAGTAGATTAAAGAACCAGAAAACTCTGCTTCATTTCCTCACTGTACTACTAACAGGTAGACCCCAAACATACCTACCACCAGTAGCCCTGCTTTGTCAACAAGGGTGTGTCTCTTCTTAACCAGTTATAATAAAAGTTCCTAGGAAGAGCTATATTTGCTGGAAACAGCCAAGTTTTGAGCTTCTCTCCCACAGTGTGTAAAGAAAGAGAAAGCCATTTTAAATAATATCTAAAGACGGATCTATTTTTTTAAGAGGAAGAATACCAAGGTAGAAAGAGTTAGCTATCAGAGCTGCCAAAAGGTTTATCCTAAAACATAATGTTATTTCGAAAAAGACCCTTCCCACAAAAGAATAGGGTGTTGGCATTCAGCGAGGACACAAACATCCATAAAGATTTAATATTCACTGGGCCTGGTTAAAAAAAGAAGTATGCATTAACTTTTTAGAAAGAGGCACCCCATATCTGTGTGTTAGTACTCAATCCACACACGGAGACAGTGACCTTCATCATCCTGAGGATCAGCCTTCTATTAGTGCAGAGTAAGGATGTAAGCAACTACTCGAGTAGTCAACTAACTACCCAATATACTTAGGCTTGTCAGGTACTACTTGATTACTTGCTTCCCCCTCTCCCTGGCTGCCTCTGTATTAGAGGCAGCAAGCGGGGAGGAGGGAAGCAGAAGCTGGTGCCGCGGGGAGTTGGCTTAAAAGCCATTTCCCCCCAGCACCATCTCTGCAGTGCACGGGGGGGAGGAGGGAGCCCAGGGGAGGGGCAGAGGCGCAGAGGTCTGGGACCAATCTTTTGAAAGCCACATTCTAGAAATAAAGAATGGAAAGAAGAGTGCTCTAGTTAAGAGTGCACCCTTCTCTCTGAGACCAGAAGATACTGTCCTTTTACATCCCAGGCAACAGTCAATTACTCCTCAGACACCCGTGACACAGAAGAAATGACCTGAGTCTCCTGTGGGTAGCAAAGCAGGAAAACAGAAAAATACGAGTTCTTATTGAGCTAGTATATAACTGTGGTTTTCCAAGAATCTTCTGGATCCGGTATTCAGACATTGTACCAATTGGTGACTTATAAAATACCCACAAGAGGCAGACTCAGGAAGGACTCTATGGCCATGACTCAGCATGCACTTCATCTTAAACTACTAGTCCACTTGAAGTCAAAGGGTCTGGCTCTCAGGTGCTTTCCTGGAGTGGAGCCTACCTGAATTACACAGCTCTGCGCAAGAGGTAGGTCTCAAGAGACGGATAGAGGTGTTTTTAAGAGGATCCCAGAGTTCAAAGCTGTTCAGTCCAATCCTCTCTCAATAGTTTTATCCCACAGATAAAGATGAATGCACAGGCATTTCACCACAGCAGTGTCATCCTTCCTCAGTGCTGCATTGATATACAGGAGGCCCCTGACTTTCGGCTCCCCACACTTATAACCATTTTTGCAAGTGCGAAAGGGGCCGAAAATACCCGACTCATGTCCTTGGCCTGCATTTACGACTGTGCACAGCACCTATCGTCAATGAGGGTTCAAGTTACGACACCCCCAACTTGCGACTCTTCCCCCGGAACCAATCACATAACAAGTTGGGGGCCTTCTATATCCAAATCCTCCTCTGTGGCTTGACATAAAACCTATCCTTTACACCTGTCCATTTAATATTACAAAGATACTAAAACAAGGGTTGATGGCAAAGTAATGGTGAACGCAGGATGTAAGACTACCCAGAGCAAGTTCAGCAAAACCTTAATGCTTTGCAAAGAAAAGAGGACTGCTTTGTACAGATCTGGAGCAAGAGAGACTGGTGTACTGAATAGTATCACGTCTCATGAAATATGAGGGTATGTCAGATTACCTTGCTGATCTATCCGTTTTTTATAGAGCTGTCAAGTGACTAACTGCAAACTCAATCAGGATTAATAGCAAACCTTAATTGCACTATTAAACAATATAATACCATTTATTTCAATATTTTGGGATGTCTTCTACATTTTCCAATATATTGATTTCAATTATAACACAGTGTACAATGCTCACTATATTTTTATTACAAATATTTGCATGGTAATTACAAGTACTCTAGTACAATTTCTATCGTGAAAGTTGACTTTACAAATGTAGAATTAGGTACAAAAAATTAGCTGCATTCAACCCTCCTGCCCCCCCAAGAAACAAAAACAAAAAAAAATGTAAAACTTTAGAGCTTACAAGTCCTCTCAGTCCTATTTTGTTTAAACTTGTTTGTCTGAAAAATTGGCTATTTACATTTGCAGGAGAGAATGCACCCCACTTCTTGTCCACAATGTCACCTGAAAGTGAAAACAGGAGTTCACATGGCACTTTAGCCAGCATCACAGGATATTTATATGCCAGATACCCTCTCATATTTCAACCACCATTCCGGAGGACATGCATCTACACTGATGGTGGGTTCTACTCATTAACAATCCAGCAGTGTGAACCGATGCAAGTTCATTTAATCTTTGAAAGAGATGCACCAGCGGAAGGCAAATTTTCTTTTTTGGTGGTTCGGGTTCTGTAGTTTCTCTATAAGACTTCGGACAGCGTGCTCTCCACTCCCTCAGATTTTGGATTTTTAAACTTTGGATACTCTTAGACTTAGTATGCACAAAAACTTGAGCTAGTTCAACTAAAGGTTAAAACAGTGAACACCCCTATTTGGATGCGTATATCTGTTTATACCTGGCTCTCCTTGTTTAAAAACCAAATTAAGCATATCTACATAAAGTTACACCAGCTTAACTATGTCAGTTTAAAAACCCAAAGAAACAAAAAACACCCACAACAATGAGTCTTTAGTTAAAGAAGTTTAAGTCATTATGTTTCTCATGAAACAGTTTAGATTAGCGATAATGAGGACTAGACAGAAAAATAAACTAACTTAGCAGTGCTGTTCTTTAAAAATTAAAGGAAATTATTTCTAGAGTCTCTCTCCACAAAAATGTCTCTGTGCCACATGATTTGTAACCTAACACCTAATGAAATTAAAATGATCAGGAGCTACTAAACACTAATACTCTCACATTCAAATTTTAACATAAAACTCTGTCTCTGTTATGCTTAGCACATTAAGGAAATAACCACCTGTCTCCTTAGCATAGAGACAACACTGAAGCAAGTTTGCCAAAAAGCAGAGTTCTGTCATAACGAATCCCCTGCAATAATTTTAAATGTGCAAAAACAAACACCACAACACACACAAAAAAACCCCAGGTTTTTGTCAGTTTATTGGTAGAGCAGTGCTGTTCCATCACCAAGGTGACTGAAAGAAGAACTGAGATACACATCTCCTTTTCTAATCACCCACACACTGGTACCTGCAAATTACAGACTTAAGAGCTGCTGAGTCACTCAGTAAAATAGAATTAAGGTAACCAAATCCCCCAAGCATATGGAATAAAGATGATAAAACTTCTTCAAGCAACAGCATGTAATTTCTCATTAAACTTTGTGCCTGTACACGATAGGGTTTCCTTATTCCCTGAATTATTAGACTAAGCAACTCTTGAGTTTTATAAGAAACCCAGCAGCAGATGCCTGTTCCCCATTCCAATTTCTCTCCCTCCATCTCCATTTTAGCCTCAATACATATGAGGTCACCAGGCTCTTGTGTCTCACTTTTCACTACAGCAGAATTTCTTTCCCATCATTCAATGCTGAGTCCTGACCCCGGATTCAGCAGAGTCCCATTGACAGAATTAGGACAATTACTTATTTAAAAGCAAATCACATGCCTAGGCACTTCATTAGATTAAAGCTAGCATGCGCAGCACTTTGTAGGATCAGGCCCTTAGGAAGAAAGGAATATAAAGACAAAATGAAAGACTGTATTTAAAAAGGAGAGGAAACAGATTACTGGTCAATATAATAATGTTTTATTGGCATTATTATAATATTTTACTGTGAAGCACTCGAAGACCCAAATTGTATTCGGAGCCATTGCAGGCTGTATAAAACACATTCCCTACACAGAAGTGTTGCAAGAAAACCACGTAAAAGCTCTCAGATTTTTGGTAGAGAGATGCCCAGAATGGTCAAAGAACTAGTGCCAAGCCAGGATAAGGGATAGAGAGAGAAACTGGAACACTAACACAAAGCATCACTCAAACATGACCTGTGTGCCATCAACACAGGCAACCAGACTCATACAGTAACAGATGTCAGCTTCCCAGTAGTCAATTCCCAGCCTTTCCCTCAAAACTTTGTGCTTCCTTCATCTCTTTACATTTTCAGTGGTTCACCCATAGAAATGCTAAGCTCTGGCCATGACGTTAATATACGTTATTTGCATACCATTCATTTATATAGAGTATTCCCTTCAGCCATCTGTTTTTCTACTCACAACAGGAAACAAAATAACTTCCAAATACATTTTAAAAGTACACACACAGGCCTAAGGAAAAACAAGATTTACTGTCCTTTTATCAGGGCAAGCACTACCAAGTTGAATAAAGCAAATAATTTTTTCATCCAACAATATTTCTCTGTACTATGCAGAAGATTGGTAAAGCTAATTAGAACATGACAACCTTTAAAAGATTAGAATGAAATACACTGGGATTTTTTCCAGAACAGAATCAGATCAACCACTATGTACCCTTTGAACTGCAACTAGAGAAAGCTACCTACTCATCCTGTCTGCAAAAGCTATTTGGAACTCAAGTTTGAGCTAGATCCTGTTTCTAGTGCCGCATATTACCAGCACCAAGGATTTCAGCAAGACTTGGAATAAAAGATGATGACAGGCGCTTGGCACCTTGATGCCTGTATGTGCCATACTGGCAACTGGTTAAAGTCTCATCCACCATGAGAACAGCTTTTGCAGATTGCAACCAGCACAAATGGTTTATTTTATGCCGCTGATTTTCTAAAGACCGCAGGACGGAGTAACAAGAACTGGACGGCTTTGTTCCCCACCTCCAACTATTGCAGCATCAGCGTTCACCCTGCACCATCCAGAGAGTCCGCTGACTCCACGCCGCACCAGCATTTTGGGGAGGGAGGGGGAGAGAGGGTGATGTAACGATAGCGTAGGCAGGGGGCACACGGGTCTTCGCTCCCATCCCGAAACTCTCCAAAACAGACCCCCTTTTGGGTGGGGAGAAGAGCTGAACCCATCCATCGTAACGCCTACTGCTTGGGACTGCCAGAGGGCAGAGCACCCACCTACCGGGTGCAGCACCAGCTGATGCAATCAGGAAGGGGCAGGGAGGTCGCACACCCTCACAAAGACCACGCAGCTTTTAGGCAACAACGAGGAAAGCGCCCGGGGGGGGGGGGGGTGCGGTGCGGGTGCACCGCTCCAGCCCACGCGAAGCCCGTTCCCGTTCCCCTTCTCCCGCTACCCGCACCCAGCCCTGCCACTTGCACCTACTTGGACTGGCGGGAAGAGACCCGCAGCCTGGTCGCACCGCGCGGGGATGGGGCGGCCCGGACCCCAGAAGCTGCAGGCAGCACCGCGGGCGCAGCTGTCCCCCTGCGCGTGTGCGAAGGGAACCCTGCCAGTCGCTGCCCTCTCTAGCTTTTGGAGGGAGACGCGCGCTGATTGGCCAGGCCGTGGGCGGAGGGGGACACGCCCCACCAATGGAAAAGCGGAGAGTCGCTCTTGGTGCTCACGTTCTCTCCTGCGTGTGTGTGTGTGTGTGTGTGCAGGGGAGGTATGCAAGGGGAGGCCCACACGCAGCAGCGTGAGCTCACAGCCAGCAGCATCCAGCCTTCTAGCTGCCTGGTGAGAGGCCGCGTCCTGGATCCATCCTTCTCTAGCCCATCAGCTAAGCACCAGCATCCTCCACCCTCTCCCACCGATAGCAGGCAGCCACGATAAGAGGGCTGGGGTTACAATTGATGAGCAGGCAGGTGATGTGTGGTGAAGTTTACTTTTTGGAACAGTCCTGGGCATGAGAGCTATGACGACTAGCACAATGAAATATCGCCACAGGAGCCCTTACAGTTAATAGGTAGCAGATTTAAAACAAACAAACAAACAACAGGAAGATTTTCTTCATGCAGCACACACTGTGAAACTCCTTGCTAGAGGATGTTATGAAGACCAGGACTTCAACAGGGTTCAAAAAGGAGCTAGATAAATTCATAGAGATTAGGGTCATCAATATTTATTAGCCTGGATGGCTAGGAGTGGTGCTCCCCAGGCTGGAAATGGATTACAGGAGAAGAATGACTTGATTACCTGTTCCATTCACTCCCTTCAGGGCATCTGGCATTGGCCACTATTGGAAGACAGGATACTGGGCTAGATGTACCTTTGGTCTGACCCAGTATAGTCCTTCTTATGTAAAGTTTTGCCCCATGCTTACTTGCTGTGAATAAACCCACTGACTTAACAGAATTATTCACAGTGACAGTACTTAAAATTAAGCACCTGTGACTCTGCAGAACAATGGACCAGAGAAGAGATTAGGAAACCAGAAAGCATTTTTAATCTCATTCTCAAATGTGAAGTGCTTGATTTTAAAGGGGAAAAAGCTTTTTATTTAAAACTTTGTTGTAAACCCAAAGCAAAAGTTATTTGATAGAGTTAAGACTAAAAACAACCATGACAAATTATTGGATACTCCTCATGATCAATAAGTAACTTGAAAATGGCTGAATTTTAAAACTTGCTATATTTGTCACCAATATGATAAATTTGAGGAACGTGGGATTAGAAATAACGCAAGTGTTGCAGTGTATTTTTTTCTACCAATCTAGGGACACAAGCACACATACGTTCCTGTTCTGCAACTGGACCTGTTCAAGCAGACCCCTTTGTCCACACAAATGCCATTGCCAGATCAGGGTCATGCATGTACCAGCTCTGCATCTATGAAAGCTGATCAATTACCCTGGTGCCATCAGAAGGACCTAGAGGGATATTAGTAACATATGCAGAAATAAATTATAAATACATTATTTAACAACTTGTCACAGAACAATACAGGAAAAAGTTTGGTTTTGGTAATGGACAAGAATTGGATCCTGAAAGATACAGAGCACTCAGGCTCTGACCTAGGGAAGAATTCATGCTCAAGCTTAACTTTAAGTATGTTAGTAGTGCCACTGGATTTAACCATGTGCTTCATCAGGGGGATGAAGTGCTCAGTGCTTTGTTGAAGGGAATCTTCCAGTTACAGCCCTTAGGGACTAAAGTCCAGACCCTCAAAACTATTTGGACACCTAACTTCCATAGATTTGAGTGGAAGTGGCACCTAATACTTCTGAGGATCTGGGCCTCAGTCCCAACCTAAGGCAGAGACAAGCATGCTGCTACAGTAGCCTTGTGATGTCAATGATTCAAACAGTGCATTTGTAATTGCTTTACATGCAATATAGAGATAGTAGGCTAGCAACATCCTGTTACTGTGGGAGTAGCATTTTCATTCAGTCTCAATTTGATCTCACTTTTCCCCACTCATTGTGGGGAATGCATCCCACTCCAGCTGGAGCTACTTCAAGTTGAAAAGGAGCAGCATCACACCAAAGCCAATGTCTCTCCTACCCGATTAGCTAGTGATAAAGAAGGAATGTCTAAGTATATATCACTCTTCATAACATGACATACAGTTCTTGTCTAAGAGTTTAATAAGATGTCATGGCACACGGTGCACCAATTGCTTTAGAGGAAAAATGGTAATTTAAAGTTTACACAAAATAGCACAGTCTAAAGCAGTAAGTAGGATTGCACCCAAGTATATACCTGACTCATTTTAAAAAAAACCCTGAAATAACCCTGCAAAGCCCCAAATAGTGTTTTACCATTCAGGCCAAAGTGGACATCAATATTTAGCATTGTTATAGGATTTTATAATCACTAATTAACCATCACAATATGTTACAAGGTAATTAAGCATCATCCCCATTTTACAAATATTAAAGCTAAAATTGGTTAAGGCCAGGGAGTCTATTGAAGCACAACTGGAAAACTATCATGTGCTTAGTCCAGGTGGTATCTCTTCATTACTGACTAGCTCCTCCTTGTTTCCATAGTTTATTATTGACTGCTCAACAAAGGAGCCAACTCAGTTTCAGTAAGATGAGCAGCCTAGCACAGCTGAATATGCAGAATTTTTAAGTACTCTCCCCATAGCCTTATGTTTCAAGGGCCTCTAATTCTGGATGGCTTGGAAGATGGATGAAAAGCATAAATTAATGATTGTTAGGAAGTATCACCAACAAACATTCAAGTCACTCTCTGCAACATGAAAACTAGAAACTTACCAGTGGGCAGAACCACCACCAACTAAAAGGACAAAATAAATATTGTCTGTGCATGAGACATCGGAGATGCAGCACAGGAGACTAAATTAAGAGTTCCCAAGTTTTGACTGTTCAGTAATCAGTCACATCCTGCTCACTTCTGTGAATATTAGGGCTTAGGGCTTATCTTCACACAAAGTTGTACTGGTTTAATTAAAAGTGTAATTTCAGACAGCCATATTGGAACAAACATATTGAGCACTCAGATATAAACCTGCCCTACAGTAGTTTAATTTAGGTTAGCTGGAAACAGGTTTTAGTTAAACTGAAATAAGTCCCTACGGCTGTATCTAAACTACATCCCTTTTCTCGATAAAGGGATGTAAATTAGACACTATGATATTGCAAATGAAGCCGGGATTTAAATTTCCTGCGCTTCATTTTGGAGTACAGGATCTTTCGAAAAAGGGTTTTATTTTCTATCGATCCCTGTCTAAAGGGCCATTTTTCTTTTGAAAAGCCCATTTCAGGAAAAAATGCAGCTGCCATTATGCAAATGAAGCACGGGAAATTTAAATCCCAGCTTCATTTGCAATATCGAAGTGTCTAATTTACATCCCTTTTTTGAGAAAAGGGATGTAGTTTAGACACAGCCTCGGAGAGTTGCTACATAGGGCTGTAAGCTGATTGAAGTTACACCAGGTCACTATGTATGTGCAGACAAAGCCTAAGACTCTCTGCTGTCCTTGGATCTGTGGGCTAATTAGTTCAAACTGCAATGAGTGTATTTGACATAACACTCTTTTAAAAGATTTTAAAAATAACACAAGCACAAAAGGATAATATGCAGATTAAACACCATTACAGCACAACACTACTGTACTGTTAAATAAGCATGGTAGATCATGTATTACAGGGGGAGTACACTCCTGACATCAACTAAAAGAAAGACTGGACCCATGATTCTCACACACGTAATCAGGAGATACAGATTTTGCTGATTTCCATGTATGTGATTTACCATTGTTGGCAACTGTTAAAATAAACAACAACTGTGGGAAAACAGACTCCAGTAGACAAAAGTGTCTTACTGATTAGTCCACCTACCAGCTCAAAGATATTTATGTATATACAAAGTAAACAGTTCTAAGTTTGTGGTATATCAGTTTACTCAGGGAAGAGAAATAGATATATACTATTTCTAGTTACAATGAGTAGGTTTAATTAGAACCAACTTTTAGGAATGCTTTCAAAAATCACTATCTAGAACAGAGAGGCAGGGCTGTGATACTGTGCAATAAACATTTAGCTTCCCAAGTAACAGCTAAATTATTGCTTTTTAAATTAAATTCAAAAATTCATCTCAAGCTTTTAAAGTAGTTTCTATTCTATAAAGTGAGATTATAGATATGTAGCATAAAAAGACAGGAAATTCAGATGTATCCTATCAGTACAGGTGACTTGAAACAGTGAATGTCAGCAGAGGAACTAGCCACAAATCACTAACCCTTGACTAAAATCAATTTACCAAATCATGTTGTACAATGACGAGGAGAAAGTAAGTATATTGGGCTTTTAAGACACTAGTTATTTGATAAGTTGCGCAAGATTCTTCTGTTATGTTCTTGAATAAAAATGGCATTAGCCAAGATTGATTTCTACAATCAAAATACAAAACAAATCCTGCAGTCTTTTCTCAAGGACAACCCTTATTGATACGCATAAGGAAAGACAGTGGTCTCTACTTTGTAACACCAGTGCCCGAGTGCTCTACATGGATTTAAATATATATATTTATTTTTTTTTTAAGGAAATAAATTCACCAAAAATATTAAAAAAGTAAGTCTCTTAAACCATTTTCATTTAGCTGATAGGTGGGATGCTTAAAACTACTGGCAAGGTTGTGAGGTACTACAGAAAAGTGTCTGGATTTCTGAAGACGTCCAAGCAGTGTGCAGTGGCAGTCAAAAAAGCAAACAGGATGTTAGGAATCATTAAAAAAGGGATAGAAAATAAGACAGAGAATATCTTATTGCCCTTATATAAATCCATGGTACGCCCACATCTGGAATACTGCGTACAGATGAGGTCTCATCTCAAAAAAAGATATACTGGCATTAGAAAAGGTTCAGAGAAGGGCAACTAAAATGATTAGGGGTTTGGAACAGGTTCCATATGAGGAGAGATTAAAGATACTAGGACTTTTCAGCTTAGAAAAGAGGAGACTAAGGGGGATATGATAGAGGTATATAAAATTATGAGTGGTGTGGAGAAAGTGAATAAGGAAAAGTTATTTACTCGTTCCCATAATATAAGAACTAGGGACCACCAAATGAAATTAATGGGCAGCAGGTTTAACACAAATAAAAGAAGTTCTTCTTCACACAGCACACAATCAACCTGTGGAACTCCTTGCCTGAGGAGGTTGTGAAGGCTAGGACTATAACAGGGTTTAAAAAGAGAACTAGATAAATTCATGGAGGTTAAGTCCATTAATGGCTATTAGCCAGTATGGGGAAGGAATGGTATCCCCAGCCTCTGTTGGAGATGGATGGCAGGAGAGAGACATTACCTGCTCGATTCATTCCCCCTGGGGCATCTGGCATTGGCCACTGTCGGCAGAAAAGGTACTGGGTTGGATGGACCTTTGGTCTGACCCAGTATGGCCATTCTTATGTTCTTATGGATTAAAAGAAGGGTTTGGTTTCTATCACATGCGGATTATGTATCAAAAAAGCTTTATTTTGTATAAGTTCTCCATTTGGTTTTACAGGGTTAACATACATCATATTCATGGACAAGCAGCACTTTTACAGAAGAATCTGATCTGAGGCTAATACAAATAAGAGGAAGACACTTGGAATTAGTTTATTTAAAATTAAGTGTATCTAGCCATTGGACAGTACCATATGCTGTCATTTACTTGAGATTAAGAAATTCCATGTGTTAAAAAGTGATGTTCAACAGAAGAAACTCTGATGTTTGAAAAGAGTCATAAATTGGTACCTTTCAAATTGATTGTGTTAGACTTCAAACATAGGAAAAGGGAGGATAGGACTAGGCTAATAAAGTGAAGTTTCTCCATTTCCATTAACAAGCCTAATTAGTTTTAGATTGCTTTCAGCAAGCGACAGAATTTGTGCCTAGTCCTTTTAAAGTTCACACTCAACAATTTCACTGGAGTAGTATGCAGTATTACAGATGAAGGGCAAGGCTACAAGGAAGACCGAGTTTGTGCTAGGTTTGTGCTCTATGCTCACAATATGTACATTTTCACCTGACAAGAAAAAGCTTTTCTGTCTTGTGAAATTCAGTGACATCCCCTGGGGTTTGCTATCAGTGCCCCTAAATGTGCATTTCAGTTACATTATTAATTTACAAGACCACAAAAATTATGTTTTAAATGGATTTCAGTGAGGAAGAAAATTTCTGAAGTAAAGCAAAGCAAGAGCAGTTGTGCTCTTTGCAATTAATTTGTGATGTGTACAAGTTTAGGCCTTGTTTACAAACAAAAGCTGTACCAGGCTAAAATGATTTAAATAAACTAGTACAAACCCACTGCTTGGACACTGGCTCATAGTTTAGTCAGTCAGTATCAGGACTCTGTATATAGACAAGGTCTTGCACATGCTGATTGCCAAAAGAAAATAAACTGATTTTTATTTCAGTAGTGCCCACACTATGCAAGGCATTGCCTAAACGTACATGAATGCTATCCTTTTCTTGCTGAATCCTGCAATCTAAGTAGAAAAGGGTATTAACACAATGGCTCTGAAGAGAAAAATGGGTAAATCTTAACATATACTTTGAGGTGAACTGCAGGGCTAAGAGTTAATCTCAACCTCTCAATTGCTGGCAGGGGCACCCCATGTTTCAGCTCATTGTGATATTGCCACACAAAACCTCAAAACATTCTTAAAGTCCTTGCAGTAACAGAGCCAGGACCTGATTTCTAGAGTACTGAAACAGAACAAACCTATCTACACATCATAAAGATACAGTAAGAGAAAAGCTTTTTTTTGCTTTGCCATTAAGCCTGTAAAATATATTTCTGTATGTGCTGATTTCCCCAGCAATCTGGATAATGAAGGCATTCTACACATCTGGAAATAACTCAAATTTATTTTGGTCCAAAAGTTCACCTTGAAGAGGTAAGATGTGTAAGATTTTCTGCTGCCCTCGATCACTATTTGCTAATTCCAAGTGCAGTATAAAAACTGAAAGTAAATAATTTGCCTGGTCTCCAAATGTCTATATCCTCTGCATTTAGATAGAGCTATTCTTCAGCCACTTTTAGGAGAGTTCTAATTAATACAAGCTTTTGAAAACACTAGTAGCATTAGTAAGTTTCCTTCCTTTCTAAAAGCTAAATGATAATATTTATTTCCTGATGTACAGGAAGTTGTAATGGGTGGACACTTGCTACACTTCATGCAATTTCATAAGCAGACCAGGATTTAAGTCTGATTATACATCTTGTAAAGTCAGCAACTGTACAAATTATATAGCACTTAAGATGCTGCTGCAACACTTCAGAGGCTTTCGAGCTGGAAGCTCCGAATCCCACACAATTTATTTTGTTTTATGAAGTACAGCTGTGATTCACAGTTGCAATAAAGAATGTAGAGAGTAAGCCTAAAAATATCTTAACTTAAACATGTAACAAAATGCACTTGTTCATTAGCTTTGCTATGCAAGTGCTTTATGTAGAAAGAGACGCTTTTAACTACAGTTCAGATCTTTTCTTGGAAGTGAGCAGTGGATGGAGAAGGTATAGTGTACCTTTCACTAGTGCCCACATTACTGCTTTATCCTGAATACTAGTATGATGCTTTCAGTTAAAAGGACAGCCGCTGGAACATCAAGTAAAAGAAACCTTCCATTAAGGTTGATCTGACAGATATTTTTACATAGAACTCATCCTGATGCATGGAGCATGAATTCTTGCACAATAACTCGACAGCCTGTATAAGGCACTGCATTCATAACTTTAGCCTTAAGACTGCACTAGATACACTGTCCTTCTAAGGAATCACCTGAGGCAATTAGGGATGCACGAGAGAAAAAAAGCCCCTTAACTATGAATTCTAGGACAGCCAGGAATACCTACTCAACTTCTCCAGAGGGCTTAGAGAATAGTCTTTAGATTTTACACCAATGAATTGGATTTATTGTAAATGCCAGTCACATTGATAGACAGTGCACAGACTTGTATTACCATACATATTTTTGTTACTTAGCATTTCTACTGAGTAAATAAATGCGCTTTGCACAGCCTTCCTTTAAATGTGCCTAAACTAACCTAAAAAAGCAGACAGCATAGCAGAAAAGGGAAACTTAAATTGTAACTGTCTCAAGCAATATAGCACTTCATCCATGTATATAATATACTATTTTATATTATATACACAGGCATGCACATTTTCCTTAACAGTTAATTCATACCTGAATGTAAAACACTTGCACACCTCCAATACATTTGCCACCTTCACTGCAAGTATAGTTAATCCAGCTATTTGTCAAGAAAGAGGAATGACAGTTTAAAAAAAAGACTTCCCCCACAAGAAACAAGTTACACAAAGAATACTGTATCACTACAAGTTTTTATTCAGAAGCCCATCTTTAAAAAAAAAAAAAAAATCTCATTAAGAACTTGTTTGGTCAATCATCTACAACACTTTCTACCAGACACAGAGTAAAAATGACATGGCTCAGAATCGACCAGATCTTTCACGGTCTCTTGACCGCCTCCTATCTCGTTCCCGTCCTCCTCCTCCTCCACCACCACCGCCGCCGCCGCCACCACCACCTCCTCCTCCTCCTCCACCACCTCCACGACCCCGATCTCTTGATCTAGAACGACGTTCACGGGACCTTGACCTGGATCTATGCCTGCAAAAAAGCATTTAAAATTGTAGTTCTTAAATACAGTGAAGCATTCTAGCAGTACAGGAGACCCCCAGTGATTTGCAGAATAGCTATTTGCAGTTCCACATATTTGCAAACCTGTCTCAGCCTGGAGGGGAGAGGGAGACAGTTGTGGTGAGTTCCCCAAGGCTCACAGCTCCCAGTATTTGTGAATTTTGCCATTTGCAGTGGATGTAGGAATGCATCCACCGCAAACGGCGAGGGTTTCCTGTATTCTACAGAGTACCAACAATCAAGCGTTGAAATGAAAACACGAAAATAAAGGGAGTAGTGTTTGAAATCAAGTAGTGATTCAAAAAACAAGACTATGTAGCACTTTAAAGACTAACAAGATGGTTTATTAGGTGATGAGCTTTCGTGGGCCAGACCCACTTCCTCAGATCAAATTGTGGAAGAAAATAGGCATGACCATATATACCAAAGGGATACAATCAAAAAAAGTGAACACACAAAAAAGGACAAATCAAATTTCAGAACAGAGGGGGGAGGGGAGGTAAATGTCTGTGAGCTAATCACCTCTAATATCATTAGCTCACAGACATTTACCTCCCCTCCCCCCTCTGTTCTGAAATTTGATTTGTCCTTTTTTGTGTGTGTTCACTTTTTTTGATTGTATCCCTTTGGTATATATGGTCATGCCTATTTTCCTTCCACAATTTGATCTGAGGAAGTGGGTCTGGCCCACGAAAGCTCATCACCTAATAAACCATCTTGTTAGTCTTTAAAGTGCTACATAGTCCTGTTTTTTGTTTCACCTAGACTAGACTAACATGGCTACATCTCTATTACTATTCTAAGTAGTGATTCAGTACTTCAGCCACCCAAGAGCCCAGCACTTTCAAGTCCATAAGGCCACCATTAGAGAATTCTTCAGTTTTAGGGTCAGTATGTGTATTGAAAACTTAACTGCAGTCACTTACTTGAATGACCAGAAAAGGGTCAAATCTCTGTAAGTACCCAAGTTAATTATACTGTTATGCAGAAACCAGTTGCAGCACTGGTTGTAGCCATTTACGGATTTAAAGGTACTTTGCAACTATAGCCCAAAGTCAAGTCCTATTCTTTAGGTCTTCAAAAAGTTTAAGGAAAAAAATCCCCAAATTATTTGCACCAGTTGGGTTTAAAATAGCAATATGAATGCTTACTTTTTACGACGACGTCCATATAATTCACGTCGCAATTCTCGGGAAATAGGCTTCAAATGCATAAAGTTACAGAAACCTCCTCGCGTGCACTCTCTGTGGAGTAGAAAAAAATTACCACAAAAAGCATTTCCAATGTATACAATTAGCTTTTCATTCTATATAAACCTGAGTGGTTAAGCTAACTGATTTGTGATTTTTAATGTAACTTTAAACATTAGGAAGTATGACTCGATAAAATATCTTAACAGCCTTGAAGTCAGAGTTAAACCAGCACAATTTATTAGAATGATCTGGTGTGCTTGGTGAATGAATGTTCAAGAACTAAGAATTTTTTTGTAGAGATTAAGAGATTGAGTGGACATGGTGTTGCATGTATGTTGCATATGAACTGAGCCTGCTCTAGGGATGGCAGTATAACTTGCAGTGTCTTTTCTTATATTTTTACTGAATGCATTGTTTGGAAATGCACTTGAGAAACCTTACAAAGTTAAGCTTTTCTAAGTAAGTATCGTTAAGCTACAATAATAAACAAGCAGCAGCAAAAGTTATTTCGTTACCCCATTTCATATTGACGACAACAAGCTTCTCTGAAGTCAGTCACAGGTGAAAGCTCAGCATGAATTGGCTGACCATTAAACCAGCGATTGTTCAGATCAATCACAGCCTTTTCTGCATCTTCTTCACGACGAAACTGAGAAGAAAGTAAAATTAACGTTCTCAATATGTTGCATAAAATAAGTCAACTATTACCATTTAATTACCTGCTGGATATGTAACAGGTATTCAAGGCCAGCATTAGAACAAACTGCACTTCTAGTTTTATCTGCGCCTACTCTTAAATGGGGTTTCAATAAAACACCGACTCCCCGGTTCTGTTTATTATTTAAGCAGTAACATTTTAAACACAAACAGGCATGCTGGAGAGGATTTATTGGTTTCTCTCCAGACTAAATTTTGTTGAACTTTAACATTCCATGTTTAAAAGACTTGCAGGCATTTGTGTAAGCCTGGGCTTATCAGTTACCATAATCCAAACAACTACATGCACTCTCCATTCTCCCCCTGTTGCCTCTATCAGATATAGAGGCAGCAAGTGGGGGTGAGGCCTCTGATGCTAAATTTTAATGCAGTTACATGATTATTAAATTAATTGATATCTAACATCCCTATTCAAGTGGGCCTTTTTCCAATAATGAAGTACTTTACAATTAATCAAACATGTCTCAATCAAGCATCTAAATTAATAGTTTTATATTTTTTCTCCTCTGAATTTCCACATCTAAATGTAAGCCAAACAGTTCATCTATGGTAAATAACTTCACAACTAAAAAGGTGGGATTAAACTCTATGAAAACAAGACAGACTCAACTCTAAGAGGTTATATTTTCACTCTCCTGGGTTTGGGTTCTAATCCAAACATAGTCATCATTCTAATGTACAGATAATTACTTCATAAAGGTGCTGCCACATTCTGCAAATGTTAATCTACTATATATGAAGAACACCCCTAAACAGCAAGAGCTAGCACCACCAAATTTGGTACACCGCTTCCTCAAAGCAAGGTAAGGGTTTGGTAGTACCAGGAAAATGGGATATACAGCCGCTCCCCGAGTTACGAACAAGTTACGGACCAACACTTGGTCCGTAACTCGAAGTGTTCGTAACTCGGATCCCATAGAGTTACATGGCGACCGCGCTGTTCGTAAGCGCGGATCGCCGTTCGTAACTCGGATCCGCATTTACGACCGCTTTGGTCGTAAGTGGAGGTGTACGTAACTCGGGGAGCGGCTGTACCTGGAAATGGGACTGCTTCTCATAAAACCATATAGAAAAGAGAATAATCAGGCAGGGGAAAGGGGCTGGCTAGGGGCACTCTCCCATCTGGGACTGCCCCAGCCTGGAGCCTCCCACCCCCCAGGTGCCCTGGGGGAAGCGGGGAGAAAGGTGATGTCTCTATCCATGCCCCCCCTCAGATTTGTGCAGGAACGCTGCTGGCTGTTGCCCTGTGCCAGGAAGCGATGGGAAAATACAGTTTGCTACATTCATCACTCTGTCTGGAGAGCACAGGACACAGATGAACCTGGACCTGCCCAAGTGGGGGGACATTCACCCCTCCCCCTCCTGTGCCCACTGGAGCTGCAGCAACCATGGAGAGGCACTTCTCACCTGGTCCCAAGTTGCTGCAGTCAGTGAGAGAGGGCTGGGGTTGTCCTCTGTCCCTGGAGCAGCCTGCATTCGGAACCTTTCATCCCCAGCTCCACCCCAGAGCAATGATTTAGACGAAGCATGTACAATTTTATTTTGAAAAAAAAATTTGACTTAAGTATCTGAGCAATACTGGGTAAATCTTCTAGTCGAATACAAATGTTCTTTAGTATCTTACCTTTACATACACATTTCCAACTAGATGATCTCCAAGGTTATCACAAACATTCATTTCCTCAACTTCACCATATTTTTCTTCCATTTCCGTGAAGACCTCCTAAATAGAGAAATGTATTAAAAATATATTGTGCAAATTAGTGGATTAAACATACCTATAGTCAATTCATCTTCACTAAGTAGGAAGATTGCTCTCTCTCTCTCCCTCCCACCACCCTTCGTAGATTAAACTTTTGGGCAGGCATTGTATCACAGCCTGTAGGCATGGACAATATCTAACACACTGAGTACAAGGATAAAGTAATTAACTGAACAACAAAAAGTAACTTTTCTTTATTTGGAAAATGAAATACATAAGACACTGAAGCAGTGCCTTTTTGAAAGAAAAGCCAGTATTTCAGTCTCCTATATTTCAAAATATAGTGTTTGCCAATACTTAAGTATACTTTTTAGTTGAACTGTACAAGGAAGCAGGATAGAAAACCTAAAAACAGATGATTGTATAGTATTTATAAACAGACAAATTTAAAAAACTAGAGCAGGAACTATATATTAAATATATAAAATCAAAGTGAAACAAAAATGGCTATATACTAAATGGGATACACACATCAGTCAAGCAACCAAATGTCTAATTTGTGTTATTAACCCTCTCCACCATCCTTCCCTAATAACTCTTAGCATCAACCTTCAATTTAGTGAGTACATTCTTTGAAGAAGGGAGTGTTTCCTAAAATGTGCATTTAAAGCACTATTTAGAAGTATTTTAAGCAATATCAAAATTAGAAGTGGTAAATATGAGAGAATAATAGTCTCTGTTTTTAGGTCCCATCAAGGAATAGTTGGAGAGTTTATTTTTGTAATTTTTCACTGCCAACTAAATTATATATTTTTGCCTTTGCAAAATTAAGAATGCTTGAAGAATAATGCATTTTGAACAGTACATTTCAACCTACCTCAAAGAATTCATCATAATGTTCTTGCATTTCAACATCGCTCACGGCACCTGCAAATTCCAAAAGTCATATTGATTAGAATCAATATTTGAACAACTGTGAATATACTACAAAATATATTTTAGAGAATAGAAGTCTATTGAAGCATAAGAGATGCCATATAGTTAATCATTAGGAGTATTAAAAATAACTGAGTAGCTTTGAGTCCCAAAAGAAAGGAATCTCTCAGTACATGATACCAATATGGTAAAATCAAGACAAGTTTTAATCAGCATCCATATTGTATACCCCAAATTTAAGGGGAAAGGATTTACTTTGTAATGTGACTGATTAAATGTAGAACCCCACCCTCTATGTGCCAATGGTTTACCTACACAGAAGGCAAGTGCTTGTCATGTTAACTATTTTCAAGTCTGATTATTAAGATTTATCTTCCTAAAAATGGAGCTCCATTTAAAGATGTTCACTCCTCCAATGCAAATACACTTGTTTGAGAAATCACTAATGTGATGCGATATGATCCATTCAATTTGTTCAGGATACAGGATAGGTTTTGCCTCTTCCCTCAGTCAGGAGTAAAACTATATTGCATTGTGGCAGAAAACATTTCTCCACTTCATTTTAATGTCAATTTATCTTTCAGTAATACTGCAGAATATTTTTTAAATGCGAGAGAGGCTGGGCATTTATGCAAGATCATTTTCATGATCCTAGCTGGCCTTTGCAAGTGATTGCTGCTTGCCTGCTGCTAAAAAACGAACACAAATTTAAATTTTGCTCATTTTTCAAAGCATTAAGTCTAGTAAAAAAAAAAATTACATTAGATATTTCCAGTTCTACACCATTTTACCATACATTTTGTTTAATAAGTCATACATTAAAGCCAGATTAATTCTTCAGTTAAGTGGCTTTATTACGATCAAGTACTGTAGCTTTAAGATAGATCTGGCACTTCATGCAAGAACAATGTTTTAATCTTTAAAATGCAACAACATTGCTTTACTGAGCAAAACCTGCATTATGACAAGAGGATGATCCAATTATTTGCCTCAGTCGCTATGGAAAAATCAGATGCTCTGAACCCAGTCATTACTGGATCACAGTGCAAATCATGCCATTTAGCACAGCTTTCCATCTTTCCTGAATAATGCTTACTATTAACCAACAAAGTTACATACACTTTGTGGAACTATGGACAATTTTCCATGATAAAGGTAAAGGGACCTTCCAGATTCAATATGTTTTCTTCTCAAGAGACCCTTGGCTATACAGCAATTTAAAAAAACTCCCACATATTTAGTCAACCACCACTACACAGAGATAGTTCAATAACTAGCCATATTCCCTGGGCTGTGCCCACATCAATGATCATAGCATACTAACATCTGATTTAAAAAACAAACAAACATCAATTTGGGCTCCATAGGAAGAAAGGGACAAGGTCAAGCTGGTGAGGACATTCCATTGTCAAACTAAGTTTATAAAAAGAAAAGAAATTGGAAGCACCTGAGTGTCCCTCTAAGGTGAAAAGGATAGGCATCATACACAGACTTCATATACATTCAAGTTCCAGGACTACCATCTCTGAGCCTTGAGAACCCCAACTACTAGGTATAATCAAGACTATTACTGGTCAAAAAGGTAATATTAATCCTCTAATACTAATCCTCTGTGACAACAATGAAAAGGAAAACAGTAAACCAACAACATAAAAAAAAGCTACCCACTAAGAACATATGTAGTATTTCAATAGGGACAAAGCTAAAAAATATGGGAAGGTTTCAGCAAACCCACTGATAAGAGACAGCTGTAACTCTACAATTCCAGGTACAGTGAGGATCTGTTATACAATTACCCATCTTCAAGACAAACAAACTAAAGTTTAAATACTAATATTAAACGCTGGTTTGGAGAATCTGTACTTAAAGACTCTTGCAATGTACAACTCCAGAAAGGTCTGGGCAAATAAAATCTAAACAGCTGCACGATAAACCAAGCAAGTTTAGTTCTGTACAAATTAGGTACCAGCTTACTGAGAATTTAGCTGATGTATAGGAAGTGCCAAAGATCCAACAGCATATTTGTTACAATACAAATAGCAATAACACTGTAAATGTCTATAATAAAAAGCCTACAGGCCAACAGTACTTTATAAACCTAGAGGAACTTATAAGCAGGGCTCGACGAACTATAGAATCTACTCGCCCGTGGCGAGTAGATTTCAGCCATGCGCCCCGTTTACCAGCGGCGCGCGCATGCACAATGCGGCTCTTGCGCATGCGCAGTACGGGGCTGGAGAGCGGCTTTCACTGCCGTTTGTCAAGCCCTGCTTATAAGCAACATTCTATTTCTAAACAAAAGCCCCAGTTTGACAACTGACATTAGTAAGCGTCAAGTCAATTTAATCAGGGGCATTAGTTTTGTTAGAAGAAAGATATGCTATATAGGCTAGCCTATAAGTTTATCTTATGAATCACACTTCACTCTGATAGTATTTTATTTAATAAAATATAGTATCTAATTAAATGCTGGTAACTAATTCGAACTAGCCTATAACTAAGTGGTTAAAAAAGGAACAGCTGAACAAAATTTTATCACCACATGCTTGATTTTCAATTTGTTATATTAGAAAAATAACACCAATTTTTTAGGTCTAAAGCCCTTAGCATCTTATTCTGCTAGTGTAATTGGTTCAATTGTAATGACAGATTACTAGTCACAGACTGACAATCTCAGTCATTTATCTTCTGTCATGATGCACAGTACAAGACTTTTTGCCCATTTCCTAACTACAAAAGAGTTAAGAAATTAGTTCATAACAATATCCAAACTGCTTCCTTTCCCAGAGTGTACTTTTAAAATTATTTCTTACTATGAAAATATGTAACTTAGTTTTGGAATGTGAATTTTCAAAGCAAGGGAGAATTTTAAACATGCACTTATCCAAAAAGACAGCTGCATGAGTGGCATTTGTCAGTCTATATTTATCTTCCAAAGTAATCACTAAATGGGAGCTGCATAATTTAGTTTAGGACAAATATTTTTGCAAGCAGCCTGAAAATTTCAAATCTGAGTGCTCACAACATTAACATAATGATGGGAAATGTGTTGTGAATTATGTTGACTGTCCTGCTTTTTGAGCAGCGTAGTCTAATGCATACCTTTAAAACAAAGCAAAAATATATTTCTAGGATGCAGGTAAGGGGCAGAGAGATAGAAGGGGAAAAGGAGACAGCAGTGGATCAAAACTGCTTTACAGAAGTTACCATTTCAACCACTTTTTGATTTAATGGACAAATATCCAATTTCTCCTAAGAAACAAATTCTTGTGAGGGGTGAGGACAAAAAAATTGTTGACACATTTTATGAAGTGTGGTCAGTTTGATCCATTAAACTAAAACTGTAGACCAGCTTAAGTCGACACTGAGCTCTGACAATCAAGCCCAGGGAACCAGTGAAGGAACTTGTATGAACTTACAGCGCAAACCGTCAGCAGACTGGGAAGAGTTTTGAGGGTTACGGTAAATGTTCAAGAGGGCAATGGTCTGAAATACAAAACGCAACAACTTTATATTATGGAAAAGAAATTTAACACGAAACTGGTTTCCTTTTGGTGATCACTTTAGCCGAGTCTCAGTGCTGAAAGAGAGGTAGTTATTTTCTCCCAAGATGGGAAACTTTCACTTCGCTGGTGACCTTTCTGAATCAACCTAACACTGTAAACTAATAGAGATCTCATGATACTTGATTACTGTATTTTTACTTTAATAGTTACATCTCTCACCTCCACTACAAATATAGGTGTTTATATGAAGGCCAGTTAAAAAGCTTAATACAATGAACTGTATGCAAGTATCATAGTCAAAGCTGAAACACAAGGTATCAGCATACTTAAATGTTTGATTTCGGCCTTACTGAACAATTAGTTAATACAACCCCTCAAAACATACTAAAACAGAAGAGTCTCTAATGTTTAACACAGTAATCATGGTACAGCATGAAATCTCCATTTCCTAAAGAAAGGAAAAGTGAAATAAAATGCACAGTTTTGGACAACTTACCGTATATCATAAATATACCTAAGTTTTCATATTATATCAAGAATTTGAGAAATGCTTGCAATGTAATCTTTAAAAATGAATGGAATAAGTGACAGTTTTAACAGTTACAGGATGTAATGCTCATGCACTGTTCAAATGATTATGAATCAAGGAAGTCCAATTAGTTTATCTTTTTATAAAAGTCACTTTCTGCGCTTTATAAATATGTACATTTACCAAGTTCTTGATATATGCGCAAGAAGAGTTCCATCACTTGTCCTGTTTGCAACAGCTTTATGTCAGCAGCTCAGAAGCCAACGTTATTTTCTCATAATTAGGAGTGGGCTCTTTAACACCATTCTTTAAAAAAATTTCTCCAACTGTGGGACTTACAGTGTGAGCCGTCAGCCGTCTGTGCACTGTTTTGGGGATTACGATAGATGTTTTGAATCAAGATGGTCTGCGGGGAAAAAAAATAAAAAGGGGAATTCTACTGGCTGCTGTGCATATAATAGACAATTGCAAAGAGACAACTATTCATAAGATATTTCCTTTTGTGTTTGTAGAGTATCTTCTGAAACTGCATCCAAACCATCATATTATGAAAACAGTTTTTCATTAACCACCAAGAAAGACTTGTGTTTCATTTCCCGTAATGAACTGTCCCAAGTATATTTACTAAAACTGTTTGTGGAGATGTGTATGACATCCTGTCTCTGAAGTACATCATCTGTGCACTTCAAGCAGATTCATCTTAATTTAAACCAAAATCATAACTATGAGCCTAGAACAGCTGCACGTGTGTCATTACACAGCATGTGATGCCATACAGTCTTTAAACTGTTGCCTCAGATAAAAAAAATTTCATATTGCCTTATGAAGCAGTTTCTTGGTGGAATTTCTGTTTAAATAATATAATAGTTGAAAATGTTCACGTTTTCCGATCCTTCAATAAAGATCAATATCCTTTTAGCCCTTCTGCTTTTTACTTGAAGAATAAGACCAGGCAGACTTGAAACCATACATTTGTACCGTTCTTCTTAAAATCAAGTTGTCTGAAAAAACAAACCATGTTTAAGTTAGTAAACTAACATTACATAAAATTCCAATGTCCATATCACTAATCAGCTCAAAGAGTTTTAGATTTAATTATTTAATATACAAGTTTAATGTTAGTTTGCATGAATTTTCATCCCCAACTGAATTTAACTGGTGCAACACTTTGTTTTTTGATGCCACCAAGAGATTAGAACCTGTTCAATCTTATTTAAATCAAATACTGATTTTATTTACACAGCAACCAAAGCAATATTTTCACCATCAGTGGCAACACCATAAAATAAGCATGGTAATAGCTCTCTATTAATAAGATCTGTTCCTCTATTTTCTATCACAGCTGATTACCAATATTTGCACAAAAACTTCCATAATCAACTTGTTACACATGTCAAATTCAGTAATGGTATCACAATCCAGTATGTGTATCAAGTCCAATGCCCTAAACCCTGGAATGACTTTACATGACCCTTGTTAAGCTCAAAACTTCACTTCACCTGGCATTCTTTATCTCAGCAGCAAAAATCAAGAAGTAAATCGCCAGAGAGAAAATTGATGGTTCAGGTTAAGAAACAATTACTTTTAAACTCAGGATTAAATGGTGACTTCTGAAAACATGTTTAAGTCAGAGAGCATGGATGGCAAGAATCCATTAGAGGTGTTGTTACTGGGCATCAGTGATAGAGTTAGGAATCAAACCTAAGTCTCCAGACAACTAGGCCTATGCTAACCTACATACATTAAACAATCAATTTGCAATCAGCTAAAGGATAATACAAGTTCAGGAAAAGCCAACATGGATGTGTCAAGAACAAATCATGCCAAATCAACCAAATTTTCTTCTTTGACAAGATTACTGGATCAGTCGATGGAGGGAATCAGTAACTATATCTGGATTTTACTAAGGTTTTTGATACAGTCACACAACACTCTCATAAGAAAATTAGGAAAATGTGGCCAGGATGAAATAAGGTGAGTTGAAAGTTATAAATGGTTCACTGTCAAACTAGAAGGGCATATCCAGTAGGGTACCACAGAAGTTAGTCCTGGGGCCAGTACTATTTAACATTTTCATTAATGTCTTAGATAAATGGAGTGGAGAATGTGTGTTAAGTTTGCAGATGACAACAAGGTTGGGGGAGTTGCAAGCACATGTGCGGATAGGATTAGAATTAATAAAACCTGGACAAATTGAATAACTGGTCTGAATTCAGCATGAGGAAATTTAACGAAGGCAAGTGCAACGTACTTTACTTGGGAAGGAAAACTCAAATGCACAACAGAATTCAGAGTAACTGTGTAGACTGTACTGTTCTTGAGGATGGGGGTTACAGTGAATGACTCAACATTGTGATACAGTTGCAAAAAAGGCTAGTATTTTGGGGTATGATGAAGGAGCATCATATGCAAGACAGAGAAAGTATCTGCCCCCCTCTACTTGGCACTGATCAGGCCTCAGCTGGACTGCTGTGTCCGGCTCTGGACGCCATAATATAGGAAATGTGTAAAATTGCAGAGAGCCCAGAGGTAAGCAACTAAAGTGATAAAAAGTTTAGAAAGCTGACATCTGAGGAAAAGGGTAGAGAAATACTGGGCATGTTTAAGAGGGACCTGAAATTAGCCCCTCCTAAACAGGAGGAGGGATCTGAAATTAGTCTTCAAATATGCAATGGACTGTTATAAAATCAAATATGACCAACTTTTCTCCATGTATCTGGTAGTACAAGTAGCAATGGACTTAATCTGCAGCAAGGGAGATTTAGGTTAGGTAATAGGAAATATTTTTTAACTGTGTGGGTAGTTAAACTTGGGAATAAGCTTCAAGAGGCTGTGGAATCCCACCCATTTGCTGTTTTTAAGAACAGGTGACAAACACCTATCAGGGTTGGCCTAAGCTTTATGTGGTCCTCCCTCAGCACAGGGAGCTAGGCTTGACCTCCTCAGATCCCTTCCAGTCTCTTTTTATGAATCTATACTTCAATATTAAAAGTTTTTAAAAATACACATTTATTTGCTGACCACTCTCATTAGCATAGCTATGTCTGTTAAAGGAATTATACAGCAGCTTCCTAAAATGGGAGAAATCTATTGCAGATGAGATATTAAAAATGGTCTCTCCAGGTCACGGTTGAGGCATATTAGCAAGGCACTTCCACTGTTGTACATGCTGCATTTCTGTGGCTAAATAGCTATAAATGCAGGAGCTTTCATAACCACTAAAATCATTTAATAAATGAGAAATCATCTCTTTACCTGCATATCTTGACAATCAGCAATGATAGAAAACAAAGTCAACGTAAGCTGGAGTTTAAATGTGGATATTTTCCAGGAGCATGAAAAAGGTTCTTTGAGAGAACTGTATTGCTAATAAACTGAAAATATGTCAGCCAGTGCCCCCCTCTCTTTTTAGCCTATATCCACTCCTCATGTCACAGGTAGCACTTAACCAGCTATGGACTGGGTAATATATAGAACTAATTGTTAAGCAGCTAGACAAGTACAGAAGAAGTTCTTCCACTCTTAATAGGATACACAAATGACTTTTACTTTAGGCCAGACATCAAGACTGGGTGGGGGTGGAGAGACTGTTCTGACCAGCAAATGTGTTAAAGTCTTGGAAGTTCTCCCATTTGGAATGGGTAGAACATGATGCCACTGTTTGTAATATAATCAATTTGGAATGGTTTAAGTGCCTAGACATCACTGAGATGCCACACACCTTAGTTAGCACTCTCTGGTGTCTACTCTAGATAAGCTTACAATAGTATTGCTCCAGCTACCATTAGGGTGATATGAAATTGGGGAGGAAAATGGGAACGCTGCCTCCCAAAGGGGAATTTTTTTTGGCCTCAGTAAAATTTTGGAATATGGTAATTATTAGAACCCTACATTTAAAGAGATATGTACATAAATTCTACAAGAAGGAACAAACCTGGCTAAATGTTGGTTTATTGTGCAATCGAGAACATCTGTCCCCATGACGGCAAGCTCCAATTTTGAAATAAAATGAACAGTTGACTCTGCAAGTTAAAAATAATAGAATTAGTTAATGAAAATATAAAGTAAGGCTTTAATACACAATTGGCATTTAATATAAAATGCATGTTATCAACTTAACTTTAATGCACAATTACACAGGTCAAATCAATTAAATCCAATAAAGTAATGGGACTGGTTAGTTTATACCGATTCTCCCACATTCATGGCTTGAGAAATCTTCTGAACTCCAAGCCAATCAAAAGCATGAAGAGCAGCTGCAATCCAAAGTACTTAAATGTACTGGTTCAGTACCTTATTGTTACATTCACCATCAGTGAGAAAATATTCTCAACTGTAGGATAACCATTATTTTGCCATTTTCCCCCCCACATAATATATAGCTCAACGCCCTGCTGGCTCACAATGAAACATACAAACTGAACACACAGTAGTTCTTTCACAAACACAAAGAACTGCTAGACATAGCCTTGACTATTTCTCTTTAGAATCAACAATTTGTACCACAGTAGCATAAACTGCCCATGAACCAGTAAGAACTTCATTCGTCTATTTAAAGGACTTATCTATCTTGGTTATGAAATATTAGCACAGGCACTAGATAGTACAGAGTAGGAAGAGTGAAAACTCCAAATAGGGGCTATATATGTGTACAATATGAATTCAGACAAAAGCAACACCACTTTTCCTTAGCCAAACACTCACAATTTACAACTCTGTTTCTTCCCATTTCTTTTTGTCTTGCTGAAAAGGAGACAAACTTGTTTACTGGCTATGTCTCCACAATCCCCCCACCTTAACTGTAGGATGTTCACTACAGTGACTAAAAAGCAGAACTTAATTTCACTTTGTAGTAAATTTCACTTTGTAGTGCCAGTTGCAAAGAGCTCAGAGGAACAGAGTGAAAAGCACTTAATTCTAATGGGCTGTGCATAACACATGTTGCAAGTTGACACCAATAATTTTAATAAATTACTATTTGTAGTTATAATTACAGGCATGGAATAAATCTGAAGTGCACTAACGTGCCTATCTGAGCTTATAAGCAGCAACGTACCAACAGATCACTGCATGAAACATTCAGTACATTTTAAAAATTACATTTTAATTCTCACCTGACTTACATCTAGAATTTAGATTGATCTAGTATTAAACTTCACAGCCCTGAACAAATGTGGCTAGGTTGACTTAACCCCCACTGTAGTCACAGCTGGACTGATGCAAGGATTCTCCCTTTGACTCAGCTGCTGCTTCTCAGGCATGGTCTAGACCAGCAGTGCGCAACCCGTGGGTCGCGACCCCCAAGAGGGTTGCAGCTGTCTTCCGGGGAGAAAAGGGGGGTTGCAGAGCTGGGCCGGCCACCATTTTTTTCCCCCGGCGTGGCAGGAGAAAGGAGCAGCATTTAAAGGGCCCCCGCTTTTTTTTTTTTTGGCTTAACCAAAATTTTCCCAGGGGTTGCTCTGGGAAAAACGTTGTGCACCACTGGTTTATACCACTGGTTGAGAAACACTGGTCTGAGTACCCTTAGGGGTACTTGAGAGAAGTCTGAGGGGAGAGGGGTAACGTCAACAACTGAAAATTGGAGAAAACTGACTTTTTGTTTTAAGTTTTACAGAGCTTTATTATTTTTGTACTTTACACACCCAAAAATATCATCACCCACCCAGCTACGATTAAGTTGTTTAAACAAGTGTGTTGCAATGGTAGAAAAAATTTGTGTGTGTCTGAAAACTGTAGGTAGTGGGGGTACTTATTTTTCTGTTGAAAAGGGGTACCTTATGAAAAAAAGGTTGAGAAACACTGGTCTAGACTCTTCAGTGGCTCTCAACCTTTCCATGCTACTGTATCTCTTTCAGGACTCTAATTTGTCTTATACACCACAAGTTTCACCTCACTTAAAAACTACTTGCTTACTAAATAAGACATAAAAATACAAGTGTCACAACACACTATTACTGAAAAATTGCTCACTTTCTCATTTTGTCAGCTTTACATTTTAGTTTGTACTAACTTTACTAGTGCTTTTTATATACCCTATTGTACAACTAGGCAAATATGAAGACAAGTTGATGTACTCTTGGAAGACCTCTGCATACATGTACCCCTAGCTGAGAACCACTGGTACACACTAGCAACTTATGCTGGCAAAACTAAGTAGTTCAGGGATGTAGAAAACTCCCTGAGTAACACAGCTATACCAAATAGAGATATAAAAGGTTAGCCAATTTACCCCTAATGGGTGAAGCCTACCTGTAACCAGTAGCCGTTGGAGCAGCTCCCTGTCTGTGTTGGGCAGGGAGCTGCTCCCACCCTGCGGGGCGTGCCCGCCACAACAACCGATCTGTGGCGGCCGGGCCCACCCCTTCCCCTGTGCCACAGGTTACACGCTGGCTCTCCAACAAGGGGCCTGCACTCAATAGTGATGTCAGTGGCTAGTCAGATGTTTAACCGATAAGCAATTGCTTAATGGTCCCAGTTAACCGCAACACCACCCTCTCTCTCTCTGTGCTCTGCATTTAAAACTCAGACCATCAGGCTGTCTTAGTCCCAGTCCATGGGACTGAGTTTTCAATGAAGAGCATGCAGAGGAGCAGCCTACCGCCCTGCACTGCTGTCACAGCACATGGCGGCAGCAGCCCCTGTCCGTGGGAGCCCAAGGTCCCCATGGACAGAGGCTGCTCCATGGGATGCAGGAGCAGCCTCTGTCCGCAGGGAGCTTGGCTCCCTGTGAGCAGGGGCTATGCGCTGCTGCCTCTGATACAGAAGCAGCAGCAAAGGGCGGCAGGCAGCTTCCGCCTGCCAACCCTTGCTGCTGCTTCCACCTGATACAGTGGCAGAAGCACAGGGTGGCAGCAGACTCACAGGGAGTGGAGCGAGAACCACACTGGCTGCCAGCACTGTTGCTGGGGATGATTGAATAATTGTATAACTGCTAAATTTCTTAGCAGTACACAATTATTAAAATAACCACTTTCTAACGTTCCTAGCTCTGAGGAAGCCAACTGTAGAACTCACAGTGAAACCACCTCCCTGACAAGGGCTGCTGCGGACCCTGCTCCCGGGGAGTCTTTGAGGCTACACCAAAGCCTCTTCCCCGGGCTCTGAAGTATAAAGCTTATTAAAGCTTATTTAGGTTTTAAACTGCAGAGCCTGCAGTGTGTGTAACCGCTCTGATTTTTAGAGGTTACATTTCTAAATGAATTTTTACATCCCCAGTTATTATCCTTAAAGGGTGATGTTTACTGATTCCAGTTAACCTGTGAAGGTCTGGAGCAGCTCCCCACCTGCCCTGGCAGGGGGCTGCTCCAGCCACTGCAGACAGAGGCTGCTCAGGCCAGGCTGGAGTGGCCCCTGCCTGTGGTGGGAGCATGGGCACTCCAGCCCCTACTGGGCTGGAGTGCCCCCACTTAATTGGTTAACTGGTTATACTTCACACATAATTGGTTAACTGATTAAACATCCTTAATACCAACCTAACTTCTTAGGCACTACATTTCTGGGAGAGCATCTCCATCCTTTGTGATGAATTACCTACACAAACAGAAGCCTTCTTCACTTAAGTGCTCCAGTGACACAGCTGCACCAGTGTAGTTGTGCTGCTACAGCATTTTAAGTATAGACAGCCCTCAGAAATGGATATATTACATCAATGGAAAAGCTCTGCTCATTGCTGCAGTTGAAATACCTTTAGATGCATACCTCTTTTAGATAACTGAATTGACTTCAAATCCAAAGCTAAAACCTAAGTATAAAATCTATAATAATGAATCACACCACACCCCCTACAATTTCAACTCCAGCCACAGTTCCAAAGCCAATTTCCAAGGCTCCTCACTCAGAATGAAAGGGACTCATGTGGGGGGGGAGGGGAATCATGCTCAGGCCCTAAAGGGATCACAGATGTTTGCACAATTAACATTAATCCATTCTGTCAGGTAGACAGGGACATCATCAAAATTCAAAAGCCACGTACCCTCAGAAAATGAGGGTAGAACGACCATGAGCCATCAAAAATCCACTGGAGCAATGACAGAATTGACGCCATCACCCATTTCCGTAAAAACTAAGTTTGTGTTGTTTTTATTGAAAACAAAAAGAGAGAAAAAAACCCGCTGGCCTGGGGGCCGCACATATGAAGTTTCGAGAGACAGACGGAAGGGGAGCACTACTGCCCCGAACACGCGCACCAACGACTCCAGGGGCCTTTCCTGGGCAGCGCTTCACCAAGCTCACAGTGACAGCAGAACGGGGCGGGGGGGGGGGGGGGCGTTTTCACTACTGCAGCCGAGGGCAGCAGAGGCCGGACTCCGACTGAGGGGGCCGCAGGGTGCCGAGGCGGTAGCAGAGAGGAGGCCTTAGGGAGGGCGTGCGAGCGTCGCTAGGCCGAACAAGCTCAGAAAGGAAGGGGGGGGGGGGCCACTCCCAATTGTTCCCGGCTTTAAGCCGGGGACGCGAGGTCCCGCCCCGGAGCTAGGCGGGCCGGGTGAGAGGGCTCGGCCAGCGCGGAAGAGCACGTGGGGCGGCGTCCCGCGCGCACATAGCGACCCCCACCCCGACTGCGGAGGTGTCCGAGCCGGCTCCCCGGGGCACGAGCGAATAAGCGGTGCCGGAATGGGGGGGGGGGGGGGGAAATCAGCGCGTGGAAAGGCGCCGCCGCGTGCAGCTCGCTCGGAAAGGGAAGGCGACTCCCCTCCGGCCCATGCAGCGGTTACTCGCGCGCGCGCGCCCCTCCCCCAACAGAGACCGCGCTGATTAACCCCCCTCCCCGCCCGGGGAACCGAACAGGCGCGCGCGGGCCTGCTCTCTGGCCGACAGCGCGCGCGCCGCCCTGTTTCCTCCCCCTCCCCCACCCGCACCGGCGGGAGCGCGCGCCGCCACGTTCCAATCGGCAAGGCCGCGCCGGCTGCCCCAAGACGGGAAGCACTAACTGTAGCCAGGGTTGGGCGCGCGCGCACGCGTGCTCGATGGCGCGAGAACCCAGCCAGGGGGTGGGGAAGAGACTCCGCGCGGAAAGCCATTATATGAATGGGCCGCACGAACCGCCCCCTCCCCCATCCCATCTCTGCCCTGCAGGGCGCCCGGAGCGCTGAGCCGCCACCCGTGGCGCGGCAGGGAGCTAAGGGCACTCACTTGTCCTTCTCTGTGCCGAAGATGGAGGCCAGATACTCCGCCATCTCCCACCGACCGACCGCCGGACACCCCCCCCTCCCGGCGCCGATTGAGCGCGTCACAGCCTCGCGCCGGAAACGCTTCTCCCCACCCACCGCTTTCCAGCCACTAGCCAAAGCGTGGGGGAGGGACTGGCGGCGGCGCGCATGCGCGGGCCTCGCCTCAGCCTTCGGGCCTCCCTTAAGCCCTCCCCCCCCTGCCCTGGAGCGTTGATGGGGCCGTGCTGAGCCTCAGGCAGGGGCGCCATTTCAGGTTTTGTGCGTGCCCTGATTGGGGGAGCGGGGGCGGCGGCAGACTGAGGGCAGGCATCTCCGCTGTTATTGAGCATGCTCAGTGCAAGCCAAGCAGCAAATGGGGGGGGGAGGGGCTCATCTGCCCTTTCCTGGACGTCACACATCGCTGCTATGCAGGCAGCTACCAAGGCACTGGAAAACTAGTTTCTTGGGGGCAGATAACTGAGCGGTTAGCTGACAGGAGCACTGCATCTAACTCCTATACAAAAGAAATGAACTTTAAATACATTCTAGATCCACTCAGCTCTAATATGAACATGCTCTGACATCTTGTGGCAAATCACTAAAGGGGCACTGGCTAGTCTTAAAATTTGTGTGTATAGTCTTACTCTGTTACTAATTCTGCAGAGAGAGAGGGCGTGTGAGTGTCAGGGTTCCTGGGCTCTGTCTCAGCTCTGGAAGAGGAGTGAGGTCTAGTGGGTTACAGCAAAGGGACAGATGCATGTGGGCTCTGTATAAGAACATCAGACTCTTCATAGTGGGTCAGACCGATGGTTCTTCTAGCCTGGTAACCTGTTTTCCAACAGCGGCCAATGCCAGGTGCTTTATAAGGCATAACAGAACCAGCAGTCATTAAATGATCCATCCTCTGTCACCCATTTCCAGCTTCTGGCAAACTGAAGCTAAGGACACCATCCCTGCTCATTCTGGCTAGTAGACATTGATGGACCTGTCCTCCCTGAACTTGTTTTGTTCTTATTGGAACTTTGCTATGATGTGGGCTTTTCCAACATCTTCTGTCAAAGAGTTCCACAGGTTGACTGTGAAAAAAATACTTTATTTTGTTTGTTTTAAATCTGCTGCCTATACATTTAATTGGGTCATCTTCTTGTGTTATGTTAGTGAAAGAACGAATAACATTTCCTTATTCTATTTTTCCACACCATTCATGATTTTCTAGACCTCTAACATAACTTTAGTCATTTCTTTTCCAAGGTGAAAAGTCTCAGTCTTGTTAATCTCTCCTCATATGGAAACTGTTCCATATTCCTCATAATTTCTGTTACCCTTTCTGTACATTTTCCAAATTCAATAATCTGTTTTAGATGGGGTGACCAAATCTGCATGCAGTATTCAAGGTGTGGGCATACCATGACTTTATATAGAGGCAATATGATATTTTCTGTCTTATTTATTCCTTTCCTAATGTTTCTCTTAGCTTTTTAGACTATCAGTGCACATTGAGCAGATGTTTTCAGGGAACTCTCCACAATGATTCCAAGATCTCTTTCTTGAGTGGGAACAGCTATTTTAGACCCCATCATTCTTGTATTTATAGTTGGGATTATATTTTTCCATGTGCATTACTTTGCATTTATCAACACTGAATTCCATAGACTCATAGAATCATAGAGCTGGAAGAGACCTCACGCGGTCATCAAGTCCAGCCCCCTACCCAAGGCATGACCAGTCCCAACTAAATCAACTCAGCCAGGGCTTTGTCAAGCCGAGACTTAAAAACCTCTAGGGATGGAGATTCCATCACCTCCCTAGGTAACCCATTCCAGTACTTCACTACCCTCCTAGTGAAATATTTTTTCCTAATCTCCAACCTAGACCTCCCCCATTGTAACTTGAAACCATTGCTCTTTGTTCTACTGTCCGTCACTACTGTGAACAGCCTCTCTCCATCCTCTTTGGAACCTTCCGTCAGGAAGTTGAAGGCTGCTATCAAATCCCCCCTCGCTCTTCTCTTTTGCAGGCTAAACAAACCCAGATCCCTCTGTCCCTCCTCATAGGTCATGTCCTCCAGCCCCCTAATCATTTTGGTCGCCTTCCGCTGGACCCTCTCCAATGTGTCCACATCCTTTCTATGGGGGGGGGGGGGCAGAACTGGACACAATATTCCAGATGTGGCCTCACCAGAGCCAAATAAAGGGGAATAATCACTTCTCTAGCTCTGCTGGCAATGCTCCTCCTAATGCAACCTAATATGCCATTAGCCTTCTTGGTTACAAGGGCACACTGTTGACTCATATCCAGCTTCTCATCCACTGTAATCCCCAGGTCCTTTTCTGCAGAACTGCTACTTAGCCAGTCAGTCTCCAGCTTGTAACAGTGCTTGGGAGTCTTCTGTCCCAAGTGCAGGACTCTGCACTTCTCCTTGTTGAACCTCATCAGCTTTCTTTTGGCTCAATCCTCTAATCCTGTGTTTCCCAAATGGTGTTCCGTGGAATCCCGGGGTTCCGCAAAATGAAAATAAGGGTTTCATGAGAAAATTCCATTACAATAACATTTTATTATTAAAAAATAATACTTAAGAATTTATGAATTTTATTGAAAACAATTTTCATTTGTGTTTGCCATGATAAGTGTCCCTGTGTAATGCCAGCTTAGCCAGAGAGTTGGGACAATGATGTCACTACTCATCATTGCACGCGCAGTCAGTCAGTGGTGGGATCGCCTGTTATATACCATATATAAGACTGTTATTAGGGGTTCCGCAAAATTCTTTCGAGTTTAAAAGGGTTCTGTGGCCAAACAAAATTGGGAAACTGCTCTAATCTGTCCAGGTCACTCTGGACCCGATCCCTGCCCTCCAGCGTATCTATCTCTTTCCCTAGCTTAGTGTCATCTGCAAACTTGCTGAGAGTGCAATCCATCCCCTCATCCAGGTCATTAATAAAGATGTTGAATAAAACCGGCTCTAGAATCGATCCTCGGGGCACTCCGCTAGAAACCGACCACCAACCTCACATCGAGCCATTGATCACAACCCTTTGGGCCCGACATTCTAGCCAGCTTTCTATCCATTTTACACTCCATTTATCTGATCCATACTTCCTTAACTTGCTGGCAAGAATATTGTGGGAGACCATAACAAAAGCTTTGCTAAAGTCAAGGTTTGTCACATCCACCGACTTTCCCATGTCCACAGAGCCAGTCACCTCATCATAGAAGCTAATCAGATTGGTCAGGCACGACTTGCCCTTTGTGAATCCATGTTGACTATTTCTGATCACTTTCCCCTCTTCCAAGTGCTTCAAAATGTATTCCTTGAGGATCCCCTCTATGATTTTTCCGGGGACTGAGGTAAGGCTGACTGGTCTGTAGTTCCCTGGGGTGTCCTTCTTCCCTTTTGTAGAGATGGGCACTACATTTGCCTTTTTCCAATCATCCGGGATCTCTCCCGATCTCCACGAGTTTTCAAAGATAATGGCCAAAGGCTCCGCAATGACATTTGCCAACTCCCTCAGAACCCTTGGATGCATTAGATCCAGACCCATGGATTTGTGTATGTTTAGCTTTTCTAAATAGTTCCTAACCTGTTCTTTCCTCACCAAGGGCTGTCCACCTCCTTCCCATACTGCGCTGCCTAGTGCATTAGTCTGGGAGCTGACCTTGTCCATGAAGACAGAGGCAAAGAAAGCTTTTCCCACATCATCTGTCACTAGGTTACCTCCCTCATCCAGTAAGGGCCACATACACTCTCTGATCACCCTGTTATTGCTAACATACCTGTAGAAACCTTTCTTGTTACCCTTCACATCCCTTGCTAGCTGCAATTCCAATTGCACTTTCGCCTTCCTGATAACTCCCCTGCATTCTTGAGCAATATATTTATACTCCTTCCTAGTTATCTGTCCAAGTTTCCACTTTTTGTAAGCTTTCTTTTTGTGTTTAAGCTCACCAAGGATTTCCCCAGTAAGCCAATCTGGTCACCTACCATATTTTGCTTTTCTTATGGTTTCTTCCTGTGCTTTCAATAAGGCTTCTTTAAAATACTGCCAGCTCTCCTGGACTCCTTTCCCCTTCATGTAAGCATCCCAGGGAATCCTGCCCATCAGTTCTCTGAGGGAGTCAAAGTCTTCTTTTCTGAAGTCCAGGGTGTGTATTTTGCTACTCTCCTTTCTTCCTTTGGTCAGGATCCTGAAATCTACCATCTCATGATCACTGCTTCCCAGGTTGTCACCCACCTCTACTTCCCCTACTAGTTCCTCCCTGTTTGTGAGCAGCAGGTCAAGCTGTGCATGGCCCCTGGCTGGTTCCTTCACCACTTATACTAAGAAGTTATCCCCAACGTTTTCCAAAAACTTCCTGGATTGTCTGTGTACTGCTGTATTGGTCTTCCAGCACATGTCAGGGTGATTAAAGTCCCCCATGAGAACCAAGGCCTGTGATCTGGAAGCGTCTCTCAGTTGTCTGAAGAAAGCCTCGTCTACCACATCCACCTGATCCGGTGGTCTATAACAGACACCAACCACAACATCACCCCTGTTGCTTACACCTCTAAACTTAACCCATAGACTCTCAACAGGCTTTTCTCCCTCTTTATACTGGAGCTCTGAACAATCATATTGCTCTCTTACATACAATGCAATTTCTTCTCCTTTCCTCCCCCACCTGTTCTTCCTGAACAGTTTATACCCTTCCATGACAGTGCTCCAGTCATGCGAGTCATCCCACCAAGCAGGGCCGGCCTTTGGCCGATTTGACTGGTTCCCCTGAATCGGGCCCCGCACCTAAAGGGGCCCCGCGCCCTGAACCCGGAAGTGTGCCGGGCGCCATGGACGGCGAGTTACTATTCAGAGCCAGGGCCCTGCTCCAGCAATATGTGGAGCTGGGTCTCTCCCCCGGCTCTTCCTGGAGCAGGCCCCAGCCCCCACCTGCCAGCCCCCCCGCGCATCCTCCCACCCCACCCCCAGAGCATCCCCCTCAGGCCCGTCCCTCCCTGCCGTGCGCGGCTCTCGGTGCAGCTCCCCCTCGCTGGCTGCTGCTGCTGCTGCTGCCATGTGCAGCATTCTCAGGTGGGCAGGGAGGATGCCTGGGTGTGAAATGACGTCATGGCCCGGGAATTTAAAAGTGTTTGGCGCGGCATGGCCTAGCAGCTCCGGGTTTGGAGTCTGGGGCCCGAGCGCAGACTCTGGCCCCGCAAAGTGGAAGGCAGAAGGTAGGGGAGGAGGAAACTAGGGGGAGGGGGTGGGAGAGGAAGGGGCTTGTGCAGAGGGGGAGGGGAGGGGTAGGAGAGGAAGGGGCTTGTGTGGAGGGGGATGGGGAAGGGAGAGGAGAGGAAGGGGCTTGTGCGGAGGGGGAGGGGGGAGTGGGGGAGAGGAAGGCACCAAGAGACAGCATGGAGGAGAGACAAATGCCAGGGGGCCAAGTGTAGACAATGAGGAAAAGGGCAGGAGGGGAGGTGTCAGTGGGAGGGGGGACAGGGTAATGCTGGGAGAGGAGAGGAGGGGGAAGGGCATTGGGGGCTAGAGGGAAGAGGGGGAGGTGCTGGGAGAAGGCTTGAAAGAAGGGGTGGGCATGAGAAAGGTGGGGATGGAGCAAGTCATGTGTGAGGGCACAGAGGGGCAGGAGGGGAACGGGGCAGAGAGTGGTGAGGGGGTGGGCATCAGGGAAAAAGGGGGTGGGGCAGTAAGGGAAGGGGGAGGCACCAGGAAAGTGCAGGGCTAAGGGAAGTTGCAGGTGCCAGGGGATTCTGGGGTGAAGCAGAAGGGCAGACACCTGCAGGGGAGGGACCAGCACCAGAGGAGAGAGGCAGGGCAGGTGTGTAGAGGGAGGTGTTAGAAGAGGGGATGAAGAGGGGTAGCTCACATGATCAGAGTGGGGCTACTGGAGGAGTGGGCACAGGGGGGAGAGAAGGGCTGGTGGAGTAGGGCAGGTCACAGGAGGGCTGAGGGCAGTGAGAAGGGCAGGAGTCAGGACAGCAGAGGAGGGTGAGGGGTTGGGGGGCAGCAGGCACCAGGGGAGGTCATGGAGCAAGGGGAGGAGACAAGGTAGCAGAGAAAAGGTAAAGGTTTATAAAATATTTATCAATAACTTGGGTGCCACAGTGGCACATCCAAACAAGCCACATGGACTCAGTACAGGTGCACAACACAAAATCCATTCTGCTCATGGGAGGAAACTCTTAGGCTATGTCTACACTGGCGGCTTCTTGTGCAAGAACATCTTGCGCAAGGGTTCTTGTGCAAGAAGTCTTGCGCAAGAACACGTCCACACTGCCATGTGCGAGCTGTGCTTTTGCGCAAGAGCATCCATGGCAGTGTGGATGCTCTCTTGAGCAAGAAAGCTCCAATGGCCATTTTAGCCATAGGGGTTTCTTGCGGAAGAAATCCCTGCCGAGCATCCACACTGCCCTCTTGCGCAAGAGAGCTTACACCTGTTAGAAAAGAGCGTAGCTCTTGCGCAAGACACCCTCTCTTACCACGCCGTACAGTAAATTTCCTTGCGCAAGAGCAGGCGGGCAGTGTGGCTGCTCTGTGGGTTCTTGCGCAAGAACGGCTGTACTTGCGCAAGAAGCTGCGAGTGTAGACATAGCCTTAGAGGGAATACTTCCCCCAGCCTCTCTGCCCCCGAGTTAATGTCACACGCATTGGGTTAATGCAATTGCAGGGTAGTTGCATGAGGGGAGGTTTGGTGGGGGCCAAACTTATCCCTGTTGGTAGGAGGATGATGGGAAAAGTCCTTCAAGAGGGGTCACATGACACCTTTTACTTCTGGTCATGTGTCCATCTTGCCCCGAGCGTGTTACCTCCAGAGGCCTGGTTAACGGGGGTCAGTGAGCGTGGCTAATGGGGGTCGGGCGTGGTTAACGGGAGTCAGGGGGTGTGGCTAATGGGGCACTGCCAAAAATTATACAAATCTGCCACCCCTGCTGGTCCCGGAGGAGGAGTGCGTCAGCTGCCTGCGCCACAGGAGGTGTGAGTTTAGTGCAGGGTTTTCCTGTGCTGAGGTCGGGGGTGTGTGTGTTGACGGGGGATTTTTTGTGCTTTTTTTTTTTTTTTGCTCAATCAAAATTGCTGTGGGGCCCTGTCGAAATTGTTCAAATTGGACCCCGCACTTCCTAAAGCCGGCCCTGCTACCAAGTCTCCATTATTTCAATCAAATCATAGTTCTTTGACTGAGCCAGGGCTTCTATTTCTTCCTGTTTGTTTCTCAGGCTCCTTGCATTTGTGAACAAACACCTTAAATAACCAGTTGATTGCCCTACCTTCTTCATTCAAATCCGGGGTCCTCCTTTGTTGCTCGTTCCTTCTTGTGTTTCTTCCCAGTATCCGACTTCCCCACTTACCTCAGGGCTTTGGTCACCGTTCCCCAACAAACCTAGTTTAAAGCCCTCCTCACTAGGTTCGCAAGCCTGCCCGCAAAGATGCTCTTTCCTCTCTTGGTTAGGTGGATCCCATCTCTTCCTAACAATCCTTGTTCCTGGAACAGAGTCCCATGGTCGAAGAAACCAAAGCCCTCTCTCCAACACCACCTGTGCAACCATGCATTTACTTCCTCAATTTGACGATCCCTACCTGGACCTTTTCCCTCAACAGGGAGGATGGATGAGAACACCACTTGCGCTTCAAATTCCTTGATCCTTCTTCCCAGCACTACATAATCTGCAGTGACCTGCTCAAGGTCATTCTTCCATCTACCCTTCTGTTTTGTGAGATCCCTTTGTAACTCTTTTGTGTCAGCTTTGGATTTAACTATTTTGAGTAATTTTGTATCATCTGCAAATTTTGCCACCTCACAGTTTACCCCTCTTTCAAGAATATGTATAAGGAGAAGTGTAACAGCAATGATCCAAATGCAGATCTTTTCCCCTATTTTTTAAGTGGAGTTTCCTGCAATGTTTTTGTGGTATTCTAACAATCCTTCAATTACTTGAATAATAAAATCTTTAGGGGGTACCTGAGTTAGTCTGTAACTGGAAAAACTTAAAAAATAATTAATAGTTTTGCAGCACCTTAAAGACTAACAAAACATGTAGATGGTATCATGAGTTTTCATGGGTATAACCCACGTCTTCAGATGACTGGAGAATTCCATTCCAAATTCATATCTGTATTTGGCTGGTGGAATTGGCATGAAATAACATGGTGATTTTGAAATCCATTAATGATTGCCTGGGCAGGTTAAAGTGTTCTCCAACAGGTTTCTGTGTGTTGCCTTTTTGGATATCTGATTTGTATCCATTAATTCTTACCCGTAGAGACTGTCCAGTTTGGCCAGTATACATGGCAGAGGGGCATTGCTGGCATTTGATGGCATAGATCACATTAGTGGATGTGCAGTTAAATGAGGCTCTGATGTGGTGCTGATGTGGTTGGGTCCAGTGATGAAATCGCTGTGTAGATGTGTGGACAGAATTGACACCAGGTCATCCAGGAACCCACCCCTGCAATCACCCCAACTTTGAGTCACTGTGTTGTTTCAGGCCAATTCCACAAGCCAAATACACAGGGAAGTGGTGGAACTTAATTTTGGGACCCATGGCAAAGGTATGAATAAAGACGTTACCTGGCTAGCACACTACCTTCCACATCCTAATGACTTAACCAACCAAACAATGAGTACTTAAGAACAATTTGCACCTTCTCTATCAGCTTCATGTAACAAGAACACTCCAATTCACTATTTTTCCCCTTCCTCCTTCCCCCGGCCCCCTCCTTCCCTATTTATTTTGGAACTGGACTGTTAATACTCCATTCATCTGAAGAAGTGGTTGTACCCATGAAAACTCATGATACCATCTACATGTTTTGTTAGTCTTTAAGGTGCTGCTAGACTATTCATTGTTGAATAACAAAGGCTTTTGTTATCTTAATTACCCTGCCTCCTCCAAAGCCAAAGCTGGGAGCAGCACAAACTCTATTGCAGTTAAGAGCTGCCTCTGGAGCATGTGCTTTAATCAGACCCTCAAGTATGAAATCCAGGGGTTCAAACTTTATGGGGGGGCTACTGACTCCCATAGCTCCCCATAAATGGCGCCATTGGACTCAGGCAATGCGGGTACCCCCAGCCCTGCATGCCCAGCCTGGCCCCACTCCCAAAAATCCCCACACCACAGCAGGGAGCCTGCATGTGAAGTGCAGGGTCAGGTCTCCCAGTCCCTCCCGTCCTTGGACTGGCTCAAATCACGGGGCAGGAGTGTGCCAAACACAAACCATACTCTACCCCGCCGGGGCTGGAGCCAGAGAAAGTGCAAGGTTCTCACCTAATGACAGGACTCTGGGCACTGAGGCTTTCAGGGCAGCAGCTCTGCACTGCAAGCCTCCCACAATCATGGTGGTTGGTACCTCTATGTCCTCAGCCTGAAAGGCCCAAATTTCTTTGTCCAGACTCTGGAGGAAAATGGTAAAAGAACAACAACAATTGTGATAATGAGCAAATACAAAGACGTGAGGTCCGTTCAAAAGTGTCTGTGGCTACAGATTTGGCCCATAGTCTGCCACTTGATGGCCCTGAAAGCCAACAGAAGGAGGCTGTCAGCAGGACAGGGAGTGGGCAGGGCTGTGTTGGGTTTTGAAGAGGAAATAGTGAAAAGGTATAAAAACAAACAACAAGAAATCCCTTAAGGACATCAAAAGTAGGAAATCCATATGCCCCAAACAGTGTCCAGTGTGCTTCTAGTCTTACCTGAAGTACCTTGTAGTACAGTAACTATCAGGATGGGTCTGGAAATCAGCAGGGAGGGTTATGGGATGCTTCTTTTGTCTAAATTGGTTGAGACCAGATCTAAACACCATTTTTATACTCCTAGTGAAGTGACTAGGACAATTTACATGCTTAAAATTGTACATACGCGTTTGTATCATTGGGAGCCGAAAAACAATCCTAATTGAAATTTAACAGGAAAAACTTAAAAAACAACAAATAGTCTAGTAGCACTTTAAAGACTAACAAAACATGTAGATGATATCATGAACTTTCGTGGGAACAACCCACTTCTTCAGATGACAGGAGTATTAGAAGTCCAGATCCAAGAATAAATAAGGAATGGAAAGGGGTGGGGGGAGAGGAAAAAAGAGAAAAAAAGAGAAAAAAGGAGGGGAGGACAAAAGAGAGACAGTGAGTAGATAGTTCAAATAGTTAAAAGAGGCTGATAAGAACAATTAGCACCCCCATTGTTAGGTTGGTTGGTTAAGTCATTAGGATGTGGAAGATAGTGTGGGAGCCAGCCGATATCCTGGTTCATACCATTTGCATAAGAATTAAACTTGTGAATGAAGTGAATGAAAACTTGTGAATGAACCCTTCTCTGTTTTTGGCTTGTAGAATTGTCCTGAAACAAAACTGTGACTTGGAGATCCATTAATAAGTGTCCAGGAAGATTAAAATGTTCTCCAACAGGTTTTGTTAGTCTTTAAGGTGCTACTAGACTATTTGTTGTTTTTTAAGTTTTACCTGTTACAGACTAACTCTGCTACCCCTCTGAAGCTTTTGAAATTTAACAGGCACTCCAGTTCTAGGGATAGGGTAATAAAAATGGCAATTGAAAAATGCACTGAACAGTTATTCTTCTGGTAGGTTATAAAATAGGCCTTTAAAAATGTTTGCTTTTTAATATGCAACAAACATTTTAGTAACATTACTTTGACAATGGTTTCACCCAGTGAAAAGTATTCAGTTGATCTCTAGGCATTTGGCAGCTGCATGCAAACAGAAAATGCCATTGTATGCGTCTGCTGAACTAGTGATTGTCAGTAACGGATGCATCAGGAAAACAAAATAGAATGAACTTGACAAGAGCTGATAGGTATGCACTGACATTTAAAAATAATTATAGTTTATGAAAATGCATTGGACACAAACTTTGCTCAAATAGCTCTCTTAAAATGGTAACTGCCAGACTTTGATGACTGGACTGTTGTATAGCTAGTACTTGTGTCAGTTATCTAAATGCTACATAACTTTTCTTCCTTTATCTTTAAAAGTCAATTTAAAAATCCCAGAGGAGGCACAGAATGAGTTATATTTATGTAATGCTTTTCATCCTGAAAGAGTTAGGAACTCTAGCCATAGACATACAACCACACTCAACATGAGCACCTGGCTTCCTGAATTCAGTTCTGGGCATCTTGTTTTTAAAAAAATTATATCCTTGTCCTAGTGCACAAAGGGATTCCTATATTTGTAGCTTTGGTGAGACCCTGCTTGGGAGCCTGTATTCCGTTCTGGGCATCTCAAAAGGCATCATAACCCAGACCAGGAGATAGTCCCCCGTAGGATTTTCCTTTAAATTCTTATTACTAGAAAGCTTTTGATAAACTGAATGGAGTTCAAAGAATATCAACAAAAAGCCTTTCGAGTCCCTAATTGATGAGGAAAATTTAGGATAGGTAAATTTGGGTTGCTTGGTCAAAAGATGACTGGAAGGGGAAAGGGAAAGACATGAGACAATCTGTAACACTGTCAACACAAAGGAAGGAAAAGAACTGTATAGTGTTAAAGCTGGTTAGAAATTTTCCATATGAATAATTTTTGGAGGGAAAATTCACTTTCTGCAATATCATTTTCTGAACCCATCTCTCCCCCCAATTTTGATTATTTCCTCCCATAAGAACATTATTCTAATTTCCCCAGGATTTCAATAGGTGATCTCCAACAACCCATAACAGGTTGCTGGGAAGTTTATGCTAGGCAGACTGTCTTGGAGACAGGGTTTCCAGTTTCTTGGCAGAAGGGGCACAATTAGGGGGCATGCAGGACATGCTGCACATTAGGGATGTTAAAATGCGTGTATTTATGTAAACATGTAACCACTGAATTTTTCAGAGGTTACACGTTTACATGCAGGGGAGGGGCAGCTTCCTAGAAGCTGATGTGCGCAGAACCACCTGTCCCCCCCTCCCGCATCAGCGCTGCTGTCTCTGCAGTAGCAAGGGAGAGAGGGCAGGCGGAAGCCAATGCTCATAGGGAAACAGCCTGCCTCCACCCTGCACTGCTAACTTAAAACTATGCTAACTTATTTAATCACTCTTTAGTACATTGAGAAGATGGGGTTAAAATAATTAATGTTAATTAAACAGTAATGCTCAAGAGGTGAGCCGTGGGGAAGGAGGGCCCAAAGTCATCTCTTGCATGTCCCTCCAGAATAGTTAGTTGCTCCCTGGCTTGACAGCTGCTTGACTCCCTATCTTTTGGGCTGTGGGAACCCAGGCAGCAAAGGGAGCCTGCAAAACAAATCTTTGGAATTGCCGTTCTTCAGGATATTTAAAAATGTCCATTTTTTGTTCTGCTTAGGGCAGCGTAGTGGGATATAACTGGGAGAAAAGAGAAGAGATTAGGCAAATCTTCCCCCTGGAGAAGAAAGGTGACAGGTTGAGAAGTCCCCGTGATGCTGCATCAAAATGTCACTATATGGCAGTCTTGTTGCTATAATAAAAGTAGCATGTAACAGTCAACATCATAATTTCAGTTCTGATGTAGTAACGATGACCTTCAGCATATAGACTGCTTGATGACATCAGCTGATGGACAGGCTCTCTGATTCTGCTATACACTGCTGGTCCTTAAAGGGGCCTACAAGAAGGGCTTCCCCATGGAATGTAGTTTCATTTCCCTTTTGGGTACCAGAGTTCTGTGGCTGCCTGCTGCTTTGTGCCAACGGGGCTGGTCATCTGAAGTGCCATGATCTAGCTGGCAAGACTGCAGTCATCCTGCATCATTTTGAGAGCTGGAATAAGAGAAAAAACACCTTTTGAATGACTATTTTTGTACGTTATTATTGCCCAAAGGGTCTGTGGCTTCTTTCAGTAAGTGGGCAGTAGTTACACCTGAAACTGGGCTTCCATCTTCTGTAGAGATGAAAGGCCACATATTCAGTGAGGTGAGACCCACCTGCCTGCCTAATTGTGCCCTTGTACTTACCGGTGGTTACTTCAGATTGACAAAAGGACAGAATTAGGCCTAATGTTTTAGTGGCTCTAGTGATCCTCCACTGCTGCTGTCGCTCTTTTGGCCTGTTCTCTATGTGTTGAGGGAGACTGTTAGGTGCTTAAAGCGCCTCTTTGGAGAATGAAGTCTGTGCTGTGGTATTTATAATTAAGCAAATACTTGAAATTCAACTGGCTGACATGCTGGGCTTTTATTTGCTCCAGAAATACAAAAGGGGAAAACTCCATAATCCTGTCTATCTGTATATATACAGCCTGAGTTGCGAATGGTTGACTTACGACCATTCACAGTTACGACCAAAGCTGTCATAAATGGGCAGACCCCGAGTTATGAACGTGATCCGCGCTTACGAACAGCGCGGTCACGTGTAACTCTATGGGGTCCGACTTACGAACAAACGGAGTTACAACCAATTGCTTGGTCCATAACCGGTTCATAAGTCAGAGAGAGGCTGTATATTTTAGAGATTTGTGTGTCTGTCCATGAGTCTGTCCATCTGTGAGACCAAAAACTTCAGAGGGGTAGCTGAGTTTTAAAATTTTTCATCCGTGAGACTGTTTGTTCAAGAACTCCTCCTAAACAATAAGAGGTAGGGCCACCAAAGTTGATAGGCAGCTTCCTCTTATTCTAACCTAAAGCAAGGCCAAGGTTTGGTTGTGCTAGGTCAATGGGATATGCCTGGAATCCAATTGTTTTCCATCACATGGAAAGGGAGGGAGGGCTGATAGGAGGAACAGATATGCTGCAGAGTGACCACAGGGTGGCCACTGTACCAGCAAGAGAGTGGTCCACATTTCTGGCCACCAGTCTGGGTAAGTAGCCTCTCAGACCCAGTGTCAGACAGAAAGGAGGGCCGGGAAGTGCAACCCAACCCCCCAGGAAACACTGAGGCCAGAAAACATGGCCCAGGCCCCCCCATCTTGGGAAAACGCCAGGGCCAGGAACCAAAGCCCAGCCCTTCTCTTGAGAAAATGCTGGGGCTTGGAACCATGGCCCACCCCACCTCCCATGGAGACCTTGGGGCCAGGAACTGTGCCCTCTCCCCGAGGAGATGCTGGGGCCAGGCAGTGCATCACCAGCCCTCCTGCAGGAGACACTGCGGCTGGGAACCACTGCTCACTCACCTGGAGGAGCACCACCTTCATCACCATGGGAAACCCCAGTAACCCCCCCCCCAGAACTCCCAGCCCCCTGCCTTGAGCCCCCTGCCCTGCACTCCCCACCCACGGCCCTGATTTCTGCACCCACCCCTGTCCTAAGTCCCACCACATATTCAGCCCCCATCCTGTACCCTACCCTGTCCTTTGCCCCCCATGCCCTCCAGTCCCCTGCCCTCACTCCTCCATCCATACCCCTTGCCATGAGCTCTCAAACTCTGCCCTCACTCCTGAACCTTCACCCCCTGCTGTGAGCTCCCAACTTCTGCCCTGACTCCTGCACCCCCACCCCCTGCCTTAAGCCCCCCCACACCAAACGTTTTACTCTGTTTCCCATTCCTTTCCCTCACTCCAGCACCCTCCTGCCCCTTCCCTGAGCCCCCAACCCTCCTAGCCTCCTCCTCTTACTCCTGCAGCCCCACCCCATGCCCTGAGGCCCCCCCCCGCACACACAACCTCTTGCCCTGAGTCCTCCACCCCCTGCCCTGACTCCTCCACTCCCCATCCCCTGTCCTGAGACCTACACACCCCCTGCCCCCTTCCCTGAAGAACCCAAGCAATGCTAAGTAAATCTAGTGTTATTATTGGGCAATAATAGTTTCAAGCTTCTTGGACCATTGGCCCTGAACTTTGCATTGTATAAAGATACTTTGCAGAGCATGGACTTCCAAGACTGACACTAAAGAGACACTCTGTGGGTTTAATTCTTCTGGCTATTTCTACACAGCAGTGTTATTTCGGAATAACTAACGTTATTCCAAAATAACATAGTCCACAACTACACAGCAAGCAGTTATTTTGACATAATGTTGAAATAATGTTGAGCTGGAAAACTTCTTACTCCAACTCCTGTAACCCTCATTTTATGAGGATTAAGGGAAGTCAGAGGAAGAGTACTCTAATTCTGACTTTCTGCTGTGTAGATAATGCCAGAAGTCAAAATAAGCTATTTTGACTTAAGCTACGCAATTGACGTAGCTTAAGTTGTGTAGCTTATTTCAGCTTTAGCCCTGCTATGTAGACATGCCCTCTCTCAGACTAGGTTTGAGTGCAGAGGAAAGAGGGTAGTTTAAGACTTTAGGCTATTGGTTTCTCCCTCGTCTCTCCTTAGTTAGTTGGATTTTAGAGTTTTCATTTTCTGATAACTTCAGATTTTTTAAAAATCAGGCAAAATTATGCAACACAATAGCTGTTTTTATTGGCTTTAGAAGAAGGTAAGAAGTGTTTTACTCCCATTGTACAGGTGAGGCATAGAGTCAGAGTGACTTGCCCAAGGTCATGAAACACATGTGTGTCAGATCTAGGAATTGAACCTATGAATCCCACACCAGAGCCTTAACCACAAGGACATCCTTTCTCTCATGGTGGAAGAGGGAGACATACTGCTCTGCAATCAGAAAATTAATTAAAAGGAGGCGCTATCCATAGCTGCTGTAAATTCTGTAAAATTCTAGTATTTTTCTATTTAATATTAAATCTATAATTTTTTATAAGAGAAGGGACATCAGATTAAACAGTAGCACCTTAGGGGGAAGATCCTTTAGCAAATAAGTTATCTCCATTCTGAAGGTTAGCTAATGTATGCTTCTCACCCCCACAATGCTCCCCTCCAACCCTCCCAAATTTATCCTGAAAATGTATTTTTACAGGGGAGATTTTATTTAAAAAAATCCAGTAGTAAAAAGCTGCAAGTTTGAAAGATAATACACCTGCTCAGAGTCCTATTCAGTTCTGTTTACTCAAACTTCCCAATGAAACTAGTGGGAGAATTCCTCAATGACCAATAACTAGGATGTGCTGGTGACTAGGTCTCTTACATTATAAATGTAACAGATGCCTTTCAGTCATTGATGAAAAACTTAATTTGAATCTTCATTTGCATCACTGTAGCTCCCTCCAGTGGTGAAAAACTAAACTATTCGTGCAGTACGTTCTGTGGAGGATCAAAGGCTACAGGCAGACTGAACAGAGGAAATAAATAATCCTTCATGTGTTAGTGAGATAAACTTCCCTGACTCCTTTGTTTTGATCTAGCTAATGATTTAGGCAAATATCCTTTACTAATATCTAATAATGGTCTCACTGCTCAATAAAATAGACCTGGAATCCAGGTACTGGCAATCTGCTCTCCCTCTCTGCTAGATCTGCAATGAGAAAGATAAGATAAATGCCTTAATGTGAACCTCTGATTTTTTTGGTCTACATTTCCCACTCTCTCCCCCAGTCAGGATTGCTCCCTCAAATCAGATAAGCACTCAGTATTTGTGTCTCTAAGTACATATTTCTTTCTGTAATGTTATGCTGGAGGCTGGGTGAAACTTTGTTAAGCTGTTGGTGTAATGGCTGCCTTTCGTTCAGGATAAATGGAAGAAGCAGTTAAGCTTCTTTTTGGAGAAAAATAGCTGAAACAATAGGAGCCACAATACAAAATGCAGGTCATGTGCAAGGCTAGTCAGGATTCTAGCTATGTGGGCAGAGGGTATGTTTCACTGGGTATGTCTATACTGCATGGCTATTTCAAAATAAGTTGTTCCGGAATAGTTATTCTGAAATAGCTTATTTTGAAATAGCACGTCTACACTGCAGGGAAGCCTCAAAATTAGTCTGAGGCAGGTTTCCCTAATGAAGACGTGCTATCTCAAACATGCAGAGGAATAGCAATCAGGACCAAGCTCTGCTAGAGCAGCTGATCACCTTGATAGAGCCACCAGCCTGCATCTCCCTGTACCAGCCCCGGCACCAATGCCTGTGGGCTCTCCTTCAAGCTACCACATCATGCAGACACAGGAAAATTCTGGGGATGGTTTGCACAATTCTATGCACTGGAATAGGCAGATATACCCTTTGCACTCCAGCCTCATACAATCATGTACAATGTAGGCAATATGTTACACCAGTGGAAAGGAGACTAGAAAGCACATTTCTGACATTCAGTTCCACTACCAGGGTACGTCTACACAGCAGCATTATTTCAAAAACTCCAGTTATTTCAAAATAAGTTAGTCTGTGTCTACACAGCTGGCAGTTATTTTGAAATAATGTCGAAATACTGTCAAGCTGGAAGACTTCTTACTCCAATTCCTGTAACCCTCAGTGTACGAGGAGTAAGGTAAGTCAGGGGAAAAGAGCTCTATTTTGGAATAAGTGCTGTGTAGATGCTCCCAATTTTGAAACAAGCTATTTCGAAATAAGCTACGCAATTGACGTAGCTCAATTTGCGTAGCTTATTTAGAGTTAAGCCCTCTGTGTAGACGCACTCCCAGTGAGCTTGTGGAGCTAATTGGTAATGGCACTGTTATATAGACTGCATTTTATTTCATGTTTCACACTTCTAAGTAGTTATTTGTGGACAGGCACCTGGCATGCCTGCAAAGATTGCTGTAATAATTCTGATTGCTAGAATATTTCTAGATATGTTAATAAATTGGGTGAGTTGTACAATATCGCAAGGTGTGAGTGCTCAAAAAAGAAGGAAGAGACAGGAAGTTGTATCCAGATACTCTGATCTTATATAAACAAGCAGCAAATTAGCATTTACCACATAAATTGCTAGAAAAAACTTTAAAAAACAACAAATAGTCTAGCAGCACCTTAATGACTAACACAACATGTAAATGGTATCATGAGCTTTTGTGGGTACAACCCACTTCTTCTTTCTTCTTCTTCTTCTTCTTTCTTCTTCTTTTGTGGTTGTACCCACAAAAGCTCATGATACCATCTACATGTTGTGTTAGTCTTTAAGGTGCTGCTAGACCAGGGGTGGGCAAAAGGCCTCCATGGGGCGGATCCGGCCTGCCAAGTGGGTGGATCCGGCCCACGGAGGCCCTGCTGCTCCCCCGCCCACAGGCCAATCAGGGTCTGGATGCGGGGGAGTGCACAAAGCCTCCTCCCGACCTGCCAGGTGCACGTGGCTCTTTGAGTGCCGTGTGCTGCTCGCTGGGCGGGGCGGAAGAGCGGAGGAGGCTTCGCATGCTCCCCCACCCCCAGCCCAATCAGGGCCTGGGGGTGGGGGAGCTGCGTGAAACTTCCTTCGCCCTGTCCCAACCCTGGGAGGAGCCCGCAGCACTTCAAAGTGCCACGTGCCCCTCGCAGGGCAGGAGGAGGCTTCACGTGCTCCCCTGCCCCCAGGCCCTGATTGGCCTGGGGGTGGGGGAGCATGCCAACCCTCTTCCAGGGCATGGATGCCTAGTGGGAAGGGGGGGCAAAGGGGCTCCCCCACCCCTAGACCAATCATGATCTGGGGTGAGGTAGTCCCACCCCTTCCTGTTTAGGCCTGGCCTCTTCCGGGGTGGCCCAGCGCTACTTCAAAAATTTTTGAAGTGGCCCCCGGGAAAAATTATTGCCCACCCCTGTGCTAGACTATTTGTTGTTTTTAAAGTTTTTCCAGTTACAGACTAACTCGGCTACCCCTCTGAAGCTTATAAATTGCTAGGTGCAGCATACCAGCACACAGCATAAGAGTCCCCCATCACAGCACCCTATTTCCTCATTTACATCACCTTGCAATGCACAGATGCAAACACACAAGAAATTGCTTATTTCTCTTGCCTGTCTAGATCCAACTCCTGTAACGACAGGTGCATTTTTGATTGCTCTTACAACACCTGCAAACCAGCAATGTCTCGACACCACTCGTGAAAATTCTTGTTCTTGTTCTTGCAGATGCTGTTCAAGACACAATCAGATGAATGGCACTGGCCACATTGGTATCCAAGCAATTCTCTAAGCAGCACTATCTTGCGAAGAGCCTGCCAAATGCACACTCCACCACCTGCTCAGCGTGTAATTAAATGTCTTCTGCTCTGTGCTCTGACATGGCCCATTCAGTAGAGAGTAAATAGGGCTCACGCTGGATCCATGACTTGGCCCTGAATAGAAAGGAGAGAAGTAAGGAGTATGCAGAACTGACAGTGCCTCAGCTAAATATGTTGACTAGATAAAAACACTTCTGTACTATGATGAGGAATAATTTGGCTACAACTACTCAAGATCTTAGTCATTGTGGATAGTTCTCTGAAAACATCCACTCAGGCTATGTCTAGACTGCTGAGAAAAGTCGGAAAAAGATACTCAAATTGTGAACTGCAATTTGCATACCTTTTCCCACTTTTTCCAAAAGAGGCTTTTCTGAAATTTGGCCCATCTACAAGGGGCCAAATTTTGGAAAAAAGTCCTCTTTTGGAACATCCCTTATTCCTCTCACTGAGAGGAATACAGGGATGCCAAAAGACCTCATCTGCTTTTTTGGAAACTGTTCTGAAAAAGTAGATGCATTCCTTGGACGTCGCAGAGCTTTTCCGGGATACCACAGGTATCCCGGAAAAGCTCTGCAGTCTAGACATAGCCTTAGTGTGCAGGGGCAGTCAAAAAAGCAAATAGAATGTTAGGAATCATTTAAAAAGGGATAGAGAATAAGACAGAAAATGTCTTATTGCTTCTATATAAAACCATGATATGGCCTCATCTTGAATACTGCATCCAGATGTGGTCGCCTCATCTCAAAAAAGATATATTGGCATTGGAAAAGGTTCAGAAAAGGGCAACAAAAATTATTAGGGTTTTGGAATGGGTCCCATATGAAGAGAGATTAAAAAGACTTGGACTTTTCAGCTTAGAAAAGAGGAGACTAAGGGGGGATATGATAGAGGTTTATAAAATAATGACTGGTGTGGAAAAAGTGAATAAGGAAAAGTTATTTACTTACTCCGCAATATAAGAAATGAAATTAATAGGCAGCAAGTTTAAAACAAACAAAGGGAAGTTTTTCTTCATTCAGCATACAGTCAACCTCTGGAACTCCTTGTCAAAGGATGTGGTGAAGGCTAGAACTTTAACAGGGTTCAAAAAAGAGCTAGATAGATTCATGGAGGTTAGGTCCATCAATGGCTAGTAGCCAGGATGGGTAGGAATGGTATCCCTAACCTCTGTTTGTCTGGAAATGGATGACAGGAGAGGGATCATGTGATGATTATCTGTTGTATTCCATCCCTCTGGGGCATCTGGTATTGGCCACTGTCGATAGAAAGGATACTGGACTAGATGGACCTTTGGTTTGACTCAGAATGGCCATTCTTGTGATCTTATCTTATGTACAGGACCATGAGTATCACAGACACATTCTTCACAGTACACCAAGAACTAATTCCTCAAGCAGTTTTTGTTGGCAAGGCACTAAGTACCCTGGGATAAGTTCATAGAAATCCTAGTGCCAAATCTGTGTAACTGCACTGTCTGTTTGGAGACAGAAAAGAGGAGTCATCCTGTGGCACCTTAGGGCATGTTTGCACTAGGAAATTATTTTGAAAGCACTTATTTTGAAATAATAACTCCCAAAATAAGTATTTTGAAATAGCATGTCCATACTACAGGGAAGCTTTGAAATTAGGCAGGCTCCCTTAATGTGGTCGTGCTACCTCGACTTAGAGCCCCAGGAAGCAGTGGGGAGTAATTACTCTGAGGCTATGTCTACACAGCAGCATTATTTCAGAATAACTGACATTATTCCGAAATAACATGGTCTGCGTCTACACAGCAAGCAGTTATTTCGACATAATGTCAAAATAATGGCGAGCTTGAGGACTTCTTACTCCAACTCCTGTAACCCTCACTGTACGAGTAAGAAGTCAGAGGAAGAGTGCTCTAACTCAGACTTCCTGCTGTGTAGACAGCACCAAAAGCTGAAATAAGCTATTTCAATTTAAACTATGCAACTGATGTAGCTCAAGTTCATTAGTTTATTTCAGCTTTAGCCTTGCTGTGTAGGCATGCCCTGAATGACTCTGGGGAGCCATTATTTTGAAATAGCAGCAGTGGACCGTCCACACTAATGTTATTTCAAAATAAACGTCATTCCTCGTGGAAAGCAGGAGTTCTTATTTTGAAATAACCAGCCTGGTTTTTTGAAATAAAGGGCTTGCTGGTTTGGATGCTCCGCATGTTATTTCGAAATAAAGGGAGTTATTTCGAAATAATTTCCTAGTGTAGACCAGGGCTTGGAGACTGAGGGTATGTCTACACTACAAAGTTAATTTGAAATAACAGCTGTTATTTTGAATTAACTTTAATAGCGTCTATACATGCAAACTGCTATTTCAAATTAAATTCGAAATAGCGGGGCACTTAATTCGAATTTGGTAAACCTCATTCTGCGAGGAGTAATGCCAAATTCAAAATAGCTATTTTGAATTAAGTGCTGTGTAGACACTTAATTCAAAATAGGGGGCCTCCAGCCCTTCCCAGGGAGCCCTGGTGGCCACTCTGGGCACAACCAGGAAAACGCGTCTGCTCCCCCCCTAGCCCCGGAGCCCTTAAAGGGGCAGACTCTGGCCACAGTGCCTGTGCCAGTTGCAAGCCTGCCAGCACACAGCCAGCAGACCATGCACCTGGCACAGGATAAGCCAGCAACCCGCTGCCACCCAGCCCTCCACCGCTCCCCAGGACCCGGCTGGCGGCATCCAGGAGCCTGCCAGGGGCCGCAAAAGGTGGGCGCCTTCCTGGTCTAGTGCGGAGATCGTTGACCTCATTGAGGTTTGGGGAGAGGACTCCAATGCCCACGATCTCCGCACTAGGTGCAGGAATGCGGCCATCTACAGCTGCATGGCTGCCAGCCTGGCCACCAGAGGCCACATGCGCAGCCAGGAGCAGGTGTGGAGCAAAATAAAAGAGCTGTGGCAGGCCTATGCCAGGGCCTCCCAACCAGGGGCTGACCTGGAGGCCTGCCCACAGTACAAGGCCCTGGACCACATCCTGGGGGGGTCAGATGGTCCGTGCCCCCCTGGTGGTCATTGACCCTGGAGCAGAGGGCCCTGCCCCTGACACAGGGGAAGAGGAGGAAGAGGAGGAGGACGGCAGCCAGGAGCCTGCAGGGAGCGTGCCCTGCACCCAGGACCCCCGAGCCGAACTGGAGAGCCCGTCAGCAGCTTCATCCAAGGCCGGGGAGGCCTCTACATGTGAGTGCCATCACGGTCCCCTTGTGCGTAGTGGGTGGGGGGAGGGGGAGCCCAGGGACCGTGCGCGTGGGCCTTGCCAACCACGGAGCAGGCGGCAACCTGTGCATCTGCCGTACCAGCCGGGACTTGTGGCCCCAGCTGGGTGCCATGCAGGGGCCCTGACCTGTTCCCCACTCGTGTCTATGCGTGAAGGCGCATGACAGGCTCCTGACCCCGGGGAGAGACACTGCACACTGCCCTCCCTCCAGACGACCCCCCTACACAGAGGCAGGGCACATCTCCCCTCCCCCCCACCCCACACCACACTATAGGCAGCACAGGGGCTGGGGTGCAGTCCTGGGCCAGCTCACACTCCCGGGGATAGCAGGACATGATGGTGCAGAGAGCTGCCGTCCTCGCCTTGCAGAGGGGGGCTGGGTTTCACCCACTGTGTCCCCAGGGAGAACTGACCACTTCTCTTGTTTCACCACAGCCGCAGCACCGAGTGCAGGGTGCACCACCCCGCCTGGACCATCCACCCGCACCCGGGCCAGCAGGCGCACCCGCAACCAGGCGGAGTTCCAGTGGCAGCATCTGCGGTTACAGGGAAGGCAGGTCCACAGCCAGGAGCAGTGGGTGCAAGAGGACCTGCAGCTGTGGCAGGAGAGCTTGCGGGAGCTGCGGGAGCAGGGCCGGGCCCTCCACAAGCACCTGCAGACCTGGCTGACCGATTGCTGCCTCCTGCTGCTTCAGCCCCTGCAGCTGCCCCAGCTATCGCTCCTCCTCCCACCCCTGCTCCCCCTCCCGCTTCTTCCCCCCCCGTCCCTCCTGCCCCACCCTCCATACCCACTCCCCCCTGGGGATGCCGAGGCCCCTGCACCCGCAGTGCTGTGAGACGGGAGGGCCGGCAAGACCCCCAACCCTGAGCTTCCCCTCCCCCCTTGCCTCCCCCTTCCAGGTCCCTCCTCCCAGGTTTCCCCCCTCCCCTCTCCCGCCCTCAGTTCCCTCCTCCCCCCACCCCAGTTATGTTAAATAAAGAGAGGGGTTTTGTGGCAACACGGGTGTTTTTATTGTACATCAGGAAGGGGGGTTAGGGAGGAGAAAGGGGAAGAAGGATGGGGTGGAATGTAAGGCACAAGGCCCCAGTGGGGCACGCCAGGGGGACTTCAGTCCTCGTCCGCCTGGAAGCTCTCCTGCAGGTCTTCCCAGATGCGGACAGCCCCCCAAAGGGCCTCCCGGCTGGCAGCCATGGGGGACTGTGCATACTGGCCAGCCAGGCGGTCAGCCTCTGCCATCCAGGAAAGCCTCCCTCTTCCTCTCACATAAATTGTGGAGCACACAGCACGCTGCCACCATGTGCGGAATATTGTGCTCGGAGAGGTCGAGGCGGGTGAGGAGGCATTTAAATCGGGCCTTCAGTCAGCCGAAGGCCCCCTCGACCACAATACGGGCCCTGCTGAGCCTGGCATTGAAGGCCTGCCGGGAGGGGTTCAGATGTCTCGTTTAGGGCTTCATGAGCCAGGGCTGTAGGGGGTAGGCCACATCCCCCCACCAGGCAGACGGGCATGTCCATGTCCCCGACCCTGATGTGGTGGTCGGGGAAGAAAGTCCCAGCATGCAGCCTCTGGCACACGGAGGAGTTGTGGTACACCCGCACGTCGTGTGCCTTGCCGGACCAGTCCACACTGATGTCCGTGAACTGGCCACGGTAGTCAGACACGGCCTGCAGGATCATGGAGAAGTACCCCCTGCGCTTGATGTAGAGGGAGGCTTGGTGTTCCGGGGCATGGATGGGGATGTGTGTCCCATCGATTGCCCCCCCCCGCAGTTGGGTAAGCCCAGGGCGCTGAACCCCTGGATGACTGCGTCCAGGTCGGTGAGGCGGACGACTCTGCAGAGCAGCACCCTGTTGATGGCCTTGACCACCTGCAGAGAGACACACAAAACCGAGGGTCACTGGGGTGCCTGGATGGCTGGGAGTGTTTGTTCCTCGCCACTGCCCTGCACCCCACTCCCAGGAGCAACCCCCCCTGCAATCCTGGCCACCGCGGGTGGTCTGTAGCGCATCTGGGACAGACCAAACCCTCCCGGGGAGGGCACTTAGACCACCTCCCCCCCATTTTCCCTGGGGCAGCCCATCTCCTCCTTGCAGTTCCCCCTCCTGGCCCAGTGGCCGGTGACTGCCGTACCTGCATGAGCACCGCTCCATCAGTGGATCTCCCCACGCTGAACTGGTTGCCGATGGATCGGTAGCTATCCGGCGTGGAGAGCTTCCAGAGGACGATGGCCACCCGCTTGTGGAGGGGAATGGCGAGCCTCATGTGTGTGTCCTGTTGCTGCAGAGCAGGGGCGAGCCACTCGAAGAGCTCGAGGAAGGTGTCCTTCTTCATCCTGAAGTTCTGGGTCCACTGTTGGTCTCCCCAGTGCTCCAGGACGATGTGGTCCCACCAGTCGCTGCTGGTGTCCAGACGCCAGATGCGGCGAGGCACGCTGGCGCCCGGCTGCTGCTCCTCCATGGCCCCCTGGGGGGCAGAGGGAGGGCCAGGGGGCGCTTGCAGCAGATGGTGCCAGGCAGCCGCCAGCAATTGCTGCCAGGCTTGCAGCAAGACATTCAAAATGAGCACCAGAGTGCCCAGGGGCAGCTCTGGCTCCATGGTGCCGAGTGCTGTGGTGTCCCAAATGAGAGCAACCAAAGCAGGCAGAGAGGAAAACGCTTTGCTGTCCCTCAGCAAGGTAGGCAAGCAAGCAGGAAAGCTGAGAACCGGCTGTCCAGGGGGGTCCCTTTAAGCATGAGCCTCAGATAGCCTCAGACAGCAGCCACACAAAGCAACTACTGACCTGATGCCCTTCTGGAACCGGTTTCAGCTGCCCTTAAATGCGATCCAGTGTGGACACGCTATTTCGAAATAGCAAAATGCTATTTCGAATTACTTTTTGTGTCTAGATGCGTTATTTCGAATTAGCTTAATTTGAATTAACTATTTCGAATTAAGTTAATTCGAAATAGCGCTGTAGTGTAGATATACCCTAACAGATCTATTAGGGTTTTGTGCAACTCTGCAGTGCGATCACTGGGAGGCGGGTTTGGCTACCACATGCCTGAATGCCTGCAAACCAGGACATTGGTACACATGCTATACTCTATAGACTTGTTGCTGAGCAGCAGCTGCTCCCACCCTAAGGCTTGGCGCATACCTTCTCACCTGCTCTCTTTCTCTCAGGAATCACCTGCAGACAGAGTGAGTGCCCTAAGGCAAGATTCTCTGCACTATAATTAACATGCCAATGGTTACAAGACTCCTCCTTTTCTGTCCCCTCCAAACTGCTTTTCTAAGCAGTAGTCTTTAACAGAACATCATAGGAATTTCCTCCTGTTTTGTTTCTAGACTGGAGGTGCTTTAAGGTCACAGCAGCAGAAGGGCCTTTTAGGGGTGTTTGGCTATTGAGCAGATGTACTGATGTAGGCTAGTTAAAAGCTGATATTGATTTGCACATGCTTTGCAATCAAAGCAAACTCACGCCGCTGTCACATCTCTTCAGTGGAGCAGGTTTTGTATGGCCAGACATCAGCACTTGTGCAGTCTAGCTGAAGGATAAAAGAAAATCTTCATGGTCACTCCATATTTCCCTCTGATTTACAGCCCCTAGCTGACAATCTGTCCCCAATTATCTATCTGTCCCTCTGTTTGTTGGACTCTTTAACCTAGATTCTCACCTTCACCTTGGACTTGTGGGCAGAATGGAGAGGGGAGCATTAATGAGCTGGATAAGTCTTGGTTCTGGGACCAGTTCTAGTCTAATGCCAGGACAGATGAGAGTGGCCTAGGGCAGCCCTAGAATATATCAGATGGCTCTGGTTCCCATGTGTCTCTCCAACAGCTTGGAAGTGCTAGGGAGCAATAATGCTCTGACAGTGTCCCACCCACCCCCATACTTCCCCATACCTGTTGTTGTAGTGGTGAGTGTCAGGAATTGGTTCTGTCACATTGGGACTCCTGCACGTGGGACAAAGGGACTAAAACACATTAGAGAACATGGAAATTAGCTCATCTTCAGGCCATGGGCACTATTACACTTAAAGCTGAAATGGGCTCGGGAGGCAACCCTCAAATTTGGATTTTGCACATGTTGGAGGCCAAAGGTTCCAAAACCACAGTTTGGGGTTCTGGCTCATTTAGTATCAATATGGGGCTTGTCTGGACAGCCTGGATCCAGTCTTGGTCTGAGAAGGTAGGATAGGATTCCCAGCAGGCCTAGTAGGTAAGAAAGAATGTATATAAAAGAACAGATTTTCTGAGGTAAAAGAAGCCCTTTTCATATGACTGAAAATCTCTATTGAAGATCCCAGCCAGACAGGAGATGAATTCAGTCTCCTCCAGGATTTGCAAAATCTTCATAGTCTGTAGCACAGTCTGCTCTGAGGGCTTCTCAGAAAGGAAAGCCAGCCCTGTGCCAGGGCACTGCTGTAATCCAGGAGGTGTGTGGAGCACACTGTGATTTCAGCTGAAGACTGCACATCACTTTTGATACACTTCTGATGTGCACACTGGAAAAATCGCCTGCGCTACAATTTGCAGTGATCATAAAAGAAAGGACTTGCCACATGAGGTCTGTGATCCTGTGTTTGGAGCAGCCTTGTAAAAAACCTTGCAACAACATTCACAGCAGAAGATAGCAGTTACAGTGCAGTTTTTTTCAGGGCAATTTCTCTTTTCTTCTACATGAAGAAACTTCCTGCATAGCATTTCAAAGGCTGTGATTTTATGGGCACATGCTGGCCTCTTTCTGAATTTTCCCAGGCTCTAGGATTCACCCTGGGAAAATGAAAGCCCACATTTCTTGTACTGTGCTTGTTTTCTCAGGGAAAGGTGCTAAACGTCTTTCAAATTACAATATGCATTCCCTCTGTTGGTTGTTTATTCACTCAGGTAATCTGAATCTGCACAGCTCCTTGCTAAACATGACAAAATGGGCCAGAGCTTGCCCTTGTGTAAGCTGGCACTGCTCCACTATGGAGAGACACCCGTTTACAGCCAGCTGGAGGTGCCTCCCATGATGAGCTGCATTACACAGTGAATAAACCTGACACATTCTGATGTTCAACAAAACCAGAGTGTGAAGTAGGGCTAGAGGGGAGGAATAGAGCGCACAGGAGTGGAAGACAGTAGTAGAAAGCAGTGGAGGAAGGATGGGTTTTGCAAAGGGATGTGGAGGAGGAGAGTGAAGGTGGTTGGTGTGCTGACAGCAGGTGCCATTTTACAGAACATTTCCTTTTAAATGTGCCCTTTCCATTCCATGGAATGACTGCTGGCTCCTGTACTATGGGCAGGGTTACAGCAGCCAGGTGTTGCTATGTGTTGGTCATTCCTATATACAATTCTGTCACAGCCACTCTGCTTTTTCTCCTTTACTATCGAAATACCACCAATCTCTAGTTTCTCTTCAGGCAAGGTGAGCCACACAAGGATGTAAAGTCCATCCCAGACAGTGGTACCTGGGGGCTCCATTAGTCCAGAGGGAACTGCTGTTGCCACAGAATGAAGAGGCATACTCCATGGTAGACCCATCTGCCTGCAGAGGGACAAAATAGTGGGGGCCTTACGGGAGAGCAGGCAAAAGTAGAGGACTAGTAAATCTTTACATTCTCCGCAGGAAGTTCCCACTGCTGCTGGGTAGATGAAAGAGCAGATGGTGGTTCATCTGAAGCTATCTCCTTATCTGCCTACCAACCCTGGCATGGAGCAGCATATGTGAAATGGTAGCCAATGACTCAGGGGAGCAGCAAGCCATGGCTTTTTTTTTTAATCACCCACCAGCATAAATGGACAGAGCCATTCTGAGAATGGGAGCAGGGGAGGAAAAGTGTAGAACTAGTGTGGACTTTGGGATGAAAGGGGAAGGGTGAAATTTTTTGACTAACTGGCAAAAGATGTAGGGCAGGGAAAGAGTGACCCTTTCAAGCTCAGTAGGGGGATTCTGCTATGAATTTACAGCTGGGAAGCATGTTGTTACGCTGCGCCTCATACCCTCCATGACTGCCGCCCAGCTCTGCCGTTCAGTCGCTGATTTTTATGAGGTGGGATCACAACTTGAAGAGGATACAAAGGCTATGGTGGAGGATACTATTATTTTAGGCAAACCGTAATGCACAAAGTTGATGAAATACTGGGAGATCATCAGTAAAAACCCATGTTGGCATGTAACAAAAAACAGTGCAGAAAGTGTGTTCTTTACATCTTTATAACTGCCAAAAGGATTTTCATTGGACCACTGAAAAGCCCACCTGTGGTCAGGGCCCTATTATTCCAGTCCTGCAAGTTACAATACACCATTACTCTACTGCACACAAAAACAGCTTAAGAATTTTGGAAAAAGTTAGGGAGATGCTTACTAGGCTCTCTCTGTGCCGCACTGTGTTTTCATAAGGCACCCATCACTGGATGACCCAAGGAGTAAAATTCCAAATCATTAAGTGACCGAAGATATACGCACAACAACCCCCTCTCCTTTTACATAGAAGTCAGTAAAACTTTTTTTACAGGAGATCAGACTAGAAGATCGGAGTGGTTCCCTCTGGCCTTCATCCATGAAATTCATTAATGAAAAAGCCCCAACCAACCTGAAAGTTCAAATTTACCTATTCGTTTTCAGAACTCCCTAATAAATGGAGATCTGGGATTGCAGGCTTTTATAGATATATACGTATTACACAATTGATGATGATGATTGAGATACTAATTACCTTGATTTAGAGGACAACATCAACAATCATAGTTTGTGCTAAGGAGTCTTTGCATGTTTTCATAGACTACTATAGGAAGAACAATGCTTACTGCAATGGCAACAGAGCCATTTGACTATTTGTTGATTGAGGGGCACATTGTTTCTGTGTGTGGTGATGTACTTCTAGCTGCTCTGTATGATTCTTCTCAAAGTCTTGGACAGCCACTCTGTTGACGTGGCATCATGCAATCACTGGTTGTCCAAAAGGTGAGTCAGAAACGTTCATTTTGCAAAGATTTTATTTCAAGGTGTCTTTGAAGTGTTTCATCTGCTCTCCACTCTTAGTGTTGCTGGAACTTAATTTGGAAGATGACACTTATACAGGCAATGTAATCAGGGTTCCATCTAATTTTTCCCGTCTCTGAGTGGAATGAATTTTCTTACGTGAACCAATATGGAAGTGATGTGTGACATGGAGATGATGTGCAACACATCACCTTCATATTGGTGCACATAACAAAACTCATGAGGTGGGAGTGGAGCCTAGGGATCTGAATGTGGAAGAGGGCTCAGGCCTGGGGCAGAGGGTGGAGGTGCAGGAGTGTCATGGCTCTATCGGGGGGTACGGACTTTAGGGTGGGACGGGGTTGAGAGACTCAGGGCTGGGACAGTGCGTTGGAGTGCAAGGGCTCTGGCTGGGGCTGCAGGCTCTGGGGTGGGACTGGGAATGAAGGGCTTGGGGTGCAGGAGGGGAGCTCCGAGTTTGGGGAAGGGCTGGGGGTCGGGGTGCAGGCTCTGGTCTGTGAGCTGGGGTGCAGAGGGTGCTTAGGGCTGGGGGGGCTCAAAGTGGGGCAGGAGTCGGGGCTCTGGCTTACCTGGGTGGTTCCCTGCTGGGGACATGGAGGAGGGGCCCCTTTCCCCGGGCTGCAGCAGCTTGGTGCTGGAGCCAGTGGGGAGGAGCTCTTCTCCGCCATCCCCTGCAGCTTCAGGGCTTGGGGAAAGATCTCTCCCCACTGCAGCCCTGACTCATCCCTGCGTGGGGCGTAATGGGAAGCTGTGCAGCTGTGTGGCTGCCCAGGTTAGGAGGAACTTAGAATGTAATACACAAATAATGACCAGTATATATCTCATCTCCCTGTAGCACCAACACCATACCAGGCAGTGGGCTACACTGTCCTCTTCCTAACCTGAGGCATCAATATAACCCGCCAGATAAACCATCCTCCTTCCAATACCCCTGCCACCCCTCTTGCCTGGCATTGCATTCCTGCTCTGACCACCCTCTTCCCCCCAACCAGGCCAGGTCTACACTCACAAGTTATGTTGACCCAGCTACCTCACTCCGGGGTGCGAAAAATCCACACCCTTGAATGAAGCAGTTAAGCCACTCTCACCCCCAATGCAGACAGCGCTAGGTTGACAGAAGAATTCTTCCATTGGCCTAGATACTGCCTCTAGGGGAGATAGATTAACTACAGTGACAAGAGAACCCCTCCCATTGCTTTAGTGAGAATCAACACGGAAGCAGTCCCAGGGTGCAGCTGTACTGCTGTATTGTTTCAAGTGTAGACAAGCCTCCAATCTCTTCTAAAGCCCCTCTGGGAGGTCACCTTCCTTCCAAATCATTGCTGACTTGCAGATCCACTTGGGGTTAAAGAGTTCATCTCAGACTTGCCCGCAGTTAATTCATTGCCAGTTCACCTGTGATAAAACAATTGATCACTCTCTTAGGGGTGGGGAGAATTAAATCGTTCTCACAGTAGCGTTCATACCTCACATGCATTTAGTACTTCACCTTTTCTCCCTTAAGCTCTGCACAAACAATCTGATGCAGATTCAAGATTGATTGAACACTTCAGTGCAGAATGACTACATAGCTACAGTGCAATTTCCTCTCCCTCTCATCCTCTGCTCTAAGGACCTTCCTTCTATAGGACCTCCTCTTCCTGTCCCATGACCCTTATAGCAGCCCCCTCATCACAGACTCACTAGCAAACAGCTATGGTCACTGCTTGTCCTTGTCCCATAATATCTGCCACTTCCTCTGAACCCCAGAGAAAGCCCTTCTTCCTAACTGCCTCCTCCTGCAGCCTCAGCTTCTCCCACATACCATATCTAGCCCTATCTGCCTGACAACTCTTCCCCACTGCCCTTTTCTCTGCTTGTACATCCATTGCAGACCCCCTACCACACCATGTCCTCCCTCCACCACTCCAGAAGAACATCGGTGGCTCTGACTGTACAGGGAGACCACATGCAGAATCTGCCACTCTTAGAAGGGGTCAGAAGAGCATTGTTAATTTGTCTGTTTGTACATAAAAGAACCCTGCAGTCACTTGATAAAAGGGGATCTTTGATACAGCCTAAAACCAGCCTTTTTTAGGTAGAGAGTCACACAAAACCAAAGAAAACAGCACAACATTGCTAGTGTGGGGTATAGGGTGATCCCGGAGGGTTAAAGTGAGTTAAACTACCCAACAAATAGTCTTGCAGCACCTTAGAGACTAACAAAACATGTAGCTGGTATCATGAGCTTTTGTGGGCACAACCCAACTCTTCAGATCATCTCTAGCCTGAGAAACATTCTATGGCATGAGAGGCAGTGTGATCCAGTGGAAAGGGCACTGGACAGAGAGCCAGGAGAATGGGTGTCTAAGCCTCCGGCCTACTGAATGACCCGTAACAACTCACTTGTCCTAGCTGTGCCCCCATTAAATGGGGATAATGATACTGATTTCCTTTATAAAATGTTTTGAAATGTGCAGATTGAGAGAATTGGAATTACTGTTACTTAACACCACTCTAAAATTCCAAACATGCATGTGCTTTAATTCTCCTGTTCTTTCAGTCTTGCTCGGCTACATTCCCACTGGACTCTATAGCTTGCAGGCTGAAGTGCAGAGCGCATAGCCTCTCATTTGCTATGTAAACCCATTGATGAAAACATTAAGTGCATTGTGCTGCTGAAACTTGCTGAGCTTGTTTGAATAAATGCCAGGGATTAACAGTGTGTAAATTCACCAGCAGTTCAACAACAATGACATTTATACACCCCAAACACTGATGGGATTTGTTCAGTGTTCAGGACATGGGCTCTGAGGTGGAAAAAAGGGATTGCTAGTAATTTTTTAAGCCTCTTTGGCTGCACTGAGACAGACTGTTGACATTATATAAATTCTTTAGATAAAAAAAACTTTGTGTGAGGAGAGCTGATATTCAGCTTTTCTGATGTACAGCTGAACTGTGAAATGGTTTGAAAATACACAGATAGCTGTACAATAAAAATAAACCCAGGCATGTAAAATAAGGAGGATGAGGATCTAGGAATGGAAATCTGTCTGATAATAAGGGCCAGGAATCAAGCACAGGGTATGAATCTAGCTGAAATGATTTCCCAGCCTTTTCTCAGATTCTCAAAGGTATTTAGGCTCCTAACTTCCACCAAAATAATTTCAGAGACAAAAGGGGAGAGGTAATATTGAACTTGGTCCAATGAAAAGTATGATCTCACCTTCCCTGTCTCTCTAATATTCTGAACCAACATGGCAACAACAACAACACTGCATACAATGCTGATTTCCTTGACCGTTAAGAGCCTAAATATCTTTGTGGCTCTGGGTGTATGGCCTGGTCTACACCTAACAATTAGATCTACCTACCTATATTGCCACTGCAGATGCAGTTAGATTGACAGAATTATTTCACTGACCTAGCTACTGCTTCTCGGGCCATGTCTTTACTTCCCAGAAGACTGACACTGCAGCGGTCAATCTTCTGGAGTTGGATTTAGTGGGTGGAATTTGATTTAGCGGGTCTAGTAAAGACCTGTTAAATCAAACACTGAGGGTATCCCTGCTGATGCTGGTAATCCTCGAATCATGAGGAATAAGGGAAGTCAATGGGAGGGTTTGCTCCCATCGACCTGCTGTTGTGGTGATGGTGCTAAATTCAAATTGAGGTATGTTGACTCCAGCTATGCAATTAATATAGCTGGAGTTGCGTATCTTAATTTGAACGCCCACGTAAGTATAGATGTGGCCTCAGAGAGGTGGATTACCTACTTTGACAGGAAAAACCCTTCAGCTGATGTAGGAAGCAGCTATGCTTCCATGCTATAGCAGCGCGCTAGCCACTGAAGTGTAGACATGACTTCATAACTTCCCAACCAATCTTCCCACAGTCCTGTCTTGATGGATACTCATTGATGTAGAGCGAGCTGTATCACAATGAAGGAAAAGCTCAGGATCAGTTTCCTTCCTGTAGTTCCTCCAAGCCATGAAAACTAGAGTGCAACAGAGGCAGAGATCCAGATAGTTGCTCTGTAGTGACCTCTGTGGCTGATTAAGTAGTGAGTTGATAGATGGTGATTGCTAGGCAAAGCCTTGTAAGGAGGATTAAAGTGGGGAGGTATGTGTGAATTCATAGAGTACTGTGGGGGAAATGGAGATTTCTTTTACAAAAAATGGAAACTAATTTAATATAAATTGCACCTTAAAGCTATGCTCTTAAATCTATATTGAAACATCTAAGTAAGTGGCCTAAGTTTCAAAGGAACTGAGCACCCAGCAGTTCCCACTGACTTCTTTCATTGTATGGGCTGAGGTTTCTATTTGCCTGAAACACTTGTTAGTCCTGTGAGAGCTGCCAAAACACAGGCTTCCTCTCCCATCCTTTCATGACTGCATTAATGCTTCCTTGTCCACCTTTATTCTTGTAAGTGTGCTGCATGAACTCTGATAAGCCCCTGGAAAAAGTGCTTTGTAGGGAGGTGCTGGAGTTCAACATTGAGTGGAAATTGTTACTTCTGTTGCCTTTCTGGGTATTTAAAGGAGATGGGGAGATGAGTGTTGCTATTATTTCTTTCGCTCTCATTTCACTCTACGAGCACCCCAGAACTGATGCGGTGACAGAATGGCTAGATCCGCAGAGGTGGAAACACTCAGGGTATGTCTACACTACAGCGCTCATTCAAACTAGCTTATTTCGAATTAGTTAATTCGAAATAAGCTAATTCGAACTAACGCATCTAGACCCAAAAACTAATTCGAATTAGCGTTTTGCTAATTAGAAATAGGGTGTCCACACTGATTGGACGCTGGGTTGCATTTAAGGGCAGCTGAAACCGGTTCCGGCAGGGCATCAAGTCAGTAGTTGCTTTGTGTGGCTGCTGTCTGAGGCTATCTGAGGCTCGTGCTTAAAGGGACCTTCCTGGACAGCCGGTTCTCAGCTTTTCCGCTTGCTTGCCTACCTCGCCAAGGGACAGCAAAGCGTTTTCCTCTCTGCCTGCCTGTGTCGGTGGTTTGGGGACGCCGCCGCAGCTGGCACCATGGAGCCAGAGCTCGCCCTGGGCATGCTGCTCCAGTTTTTGGACTTGCTGCTGCAAGCCTGCCAGCAATGGCTGGAGGCTGCCTGGCACCATCTGGTGCACGTCAGCCCCCTGCCTCTCCCCCTGGCCTCCCTGGGGGTCGTGGAGGAGCCACAGCAGTGGCCGGATGCCAGAGTGCCCCGCCGCATCTGGCGTCTGGACACCAGCAGCGACTGGTGGGACCGCATCGTCCTGGAGCGCTGGGGAGACCAACAGTGGACCCAGAACTTCAGGATGAAGAAGGACACCTTCCTGGAGCTCTGCGAGTGGCTCGCCCCTGCTCTGCGGCAATGGGACACTCGCATGAGGCCCACCATCCCCCTCCAGAAGCATGTGGCCATCTCCCTGTGGAAGCTCTCCACGCCAGACAGCTACTGATCCGTCGGGAACCAGTTCGGCGTGGGGAAATCCACCGTCGGAGCAGTGCTCATGCAGGTATGGCACTCACCGGCCACTGGGCGAGGGGGGGGGGGCAGCAAGGAGGGGATGGGCCGCCCCAGGGAAAACAGGACGGGGAGGAAGTGAAAGTGCCCCGCACGGGAGGGTTTGGTCTGTCCCGGCCATACGGCGGCTAGGATCGCAGCGGGGGTCGCTTCCGGGAGTGGGGCGCGGGGCAGTGCCAGGGAACGAACACTCCCAGCCACCTGGGCACCCCAGTGATTCGCAGTTTGCTGTGTCTCTCTGCAGGTGGTCAAGGCCATCAACCGGGTACTGCTCCGCAGGGTGGTCTGCCTCGCCGACCCGGACACGGTCATCCAGGGGTTCGGCGCCCTTGGCTTCCCCAACTGCAGGGGGGCCATCGACAGGATGCACATCCCCATCCATGCCCCGGAACACCAGGCCTCCCAGTACATCAACCGCAAGGGGTACTTCTCCGTCCTCCTGCAGGCCGTGTCTGACCACCGGGGCCAGTTCACGGACATTAATGTGGGCTGGTCCGGCAAGGCACACGATGCCAGGGTGTTCCGCAACTCCTCTGTGTGCCAGAGGCCGCATGTCGGGACTTTCTTCCCCAACCGTCACATCAGGGTCGGGGACGTGGACATGCCCGTCTGCCTGGTGGGGGATGTGGCCTACCCCCTACAGCCCTGACTGATGAAGCCATACACGGGGCACCTCAACCCCTCCTGGCAGGCCTTCAATGCCAGGCTCACCAGGGCCCACATTGTGGTCGAGGAGGCCTTCGGACACCTGAAAGCTCGATTTTGATGCCTCCTCACCCGCCTCGACCTCGCCGAGCACAATATCCCTCCCGTGGTGGCAGCATGTTGTGTGCTGCACAATTTATGTGAAAGGAAGGGGGAGGCTTTCCTGCCAGCCTGGATGGCTGAGGCTGAGCGCATGGCTGCCTAGTACATGCAGCCCCGCACTGCCGCCGTCCGGGAGGCCCAGCCGGGGGCCGTCCAGATACGGGAAGCCCTGCGGGAGAGCTTCCAGGTGGAGGAGGACTGAACTCTCCCTGCATGCCCCACTGGGGCCTTCTTCCATCCTCCCCTCCTTCCCCTTTCCCCTCCCTAACGCCCCTTCCTAATGTAAAATAAAAACACCTATTTTGCCAAAAAAAACCCTCTTTATTGTACATAACTGGGGTGGGGGGAGGGAGGAATGAGGGTGGGAGAGGGAAACCTGGGAGGAGGGAGCTGGGAGGGGGAGGAAGGGAAGGGAAAGCTCAGGGTTGGGGGTCCTGCTGGCTCTCCCGTCTCACAGCACCGCGGGTGCGGGGGTGTCGGGGGGGAGTGGGTGTGGAGGGTGGGGCAGGAGGGACGGGGGGTGTGGAGGAAGCAGGAGGGGGAACAAGGGTGGGAGGAGGAGAGAGAGCTGGGGCGGCCGCAGGGGCTGGAGCAGGAGGAGGCAGGAACCTGTCCACCAGGGGCTGGAGGTGACCTCTGAGGGCAGGGCCCTGCTCCTCCAGCACCTCCAAGCTCCGCTGCCGCAGCCACAGGTCCTCCCAGACCCAGGGGTCCTGGGTGCGGAGCTGGTGCTCCAGTAGCCGCAGGTGCCACCGGTGGTAGTCCTCCAGGTTCCTGGTGCGCCTGCTGGCCCGGGTGCGGGTGGCTGTTGCAGGCGGGGTGGTGCACCCTGCAGTCCCAGGTGCTGCGGCTGTGGTGAAACAAGAGCAGTGGTCAGTTCTCCCTGGGGACACAGTGGGTGAAACCCAGCCCCCCTCTGCAAGGCGAGGTTGGTGTGTGGGGAACGGGCCAGGGCCCCTGCATGACACCCAGATGCTGCTCCATGGTGGGCAAGGCCCAGGCGCACGGTCCCTGGGCTCCCTCTCCCCCCACCCCCCGCATACACATAAGGGGAGCATGATGGCACTCACATGTGGAGCCCTCCCCGGCCTCGGACGACACAGCCGATGTGTTCTGTGGGATGCCTTGGGGGTCCTGGGTCCTGGGCAGGCTCCTTGCAGTCTCCTGGCTCTCGGCATTCTCTTCCTCCTCCTCCGTGTCAGGGATGGGGCCCTCTGCCCCGGGGTCGATCACCACCCGGGGGGCATGGACTGCGTGAGCCCTCAGGGTGCGGTCCAGGGCCTCATAATGAGGGCATGCCTCCGGGTCGGCGCCTGCCTGGGAGGATCTGGAGTAGGCCTGCCGCAGGTCCTTGATTTTGCAGCGGACCTGCTCCCGGGTCCGCATGTGGCCTCTGGTGGCCAGGCTGTCAGCCATGTGGCTGTAGATGGCCACGTTCCTGTAGCTAGTGCAGAGATCGTGGACGTTAGAGGCCTCCCCCCAAACCTTGATGAGGTCCACGATCTCTGCACTAGACCAGGCGGGCGCCCGCCTCTTGCAGCCCCGGGCAGGCTCCTGTGAGCCGCCAGCCTGGTCCTGGGAAGAGGCGGAGGGCTGGGCGGCAGCGGGTGGCTGGCTCATCTTGTGCCAGGTGCTGGGTCTGCTGGCTGGGTGCTGGCAGGCTTGCAACTGGCACAAGCACTGTAGCCAGACCGTGCCCCTTTAAGGGCTCCGGGGCCGGGAGGGGGGCAGAAAAGTTTCCCTGGTTTAGCCCAGAGTGGCCACCAGGGCAAGCTGGAAAGGGCTAGCCTCCAACTAGTTCGAATTAAGTGGCTACACAGCCCTTAATTCGAACTACTTAATTTGAACTAGGCGTTAGTCCTCCTCGTAGAATGAGGTTTACCTAGTTCGAGTTAAGCGCTCCGCTAGGTTCTATTTAAATTCGAACTAGCGATTTGTATGTGTAGCCCCTATTAAAGTTAATTCGAACTAACGGCTGTTAGTTCGAATTAACTTTGTAGTGTACATACCCTCACAGACTTTCAGTCCAGGAATGAGAACAATTATTCTTGCATGTCAGTAATGACTTTGCGCACACAGACAGGTTTGAAGATCAGAAAACAAGGCTCATGTTTCAGAAACAGGACAGCTGGAGGCAAGATGACAGGGAAACAGTGCAGGAACCCTTGTCCTTAATGAGAGAGAAATATGATGGAAGACAAACACCTCCAGGGGGAAAATTTTAGCAGATACTTAAGGACTCTGAAAGAATAGCAGTAGTGGTGATGCAATTGGCTCCTGCGGCTATGTCTGATCTGTGCACAATATTACAGTTTATGGCAGTGGTCCCCAACCTTCTTGCATCATCCCGCTGTGTTGCCCGGCCGGCTGGCCCCGTGCCAAGTGCGCCTGCGCCAGACCCCCCCCCCACCTCAGCCATTTCGCCGCTCCAGCCCGGCCACCCTGTTCCCGCGGCTTCCCCGCTGAGCTCCCCAGTGGGTTCTCCCACCGCCGGCGCTTCCCCACGCCCCGTCACGGCGCGAGTTTGGCCCCGCAGTGCACGCGGCCCGTCCTTCCCCGGCCATCCCGCGTTGCGACCCCAACTAGGTGGGCGCACATAAATGCCCTGGCGGGTGCCATGGCACCCGCGGGCACCGCGGTGGGGACCACTGGTTTATGGCTTTGATTCAGGACAGCATTTGAAGTTAAGTATGTGTTAAGCCACATTGACTTCTGTCTCAGTTCACAGCAACTGCACCAGTATTTCTCCCTTGTGATTCAGCAAGGGCACCAACTCTAGGTTCCAGAGTCCACAGCCATCGCCTCTTTTAGACAGAAACCCATGTCTCTCGCCTCCAGCTGGGATTTTGAATGCTACACGCAATTCCCTGCCTACACTCTGAATTCCCTAGCAAGTCAGACAGTCTCAGCAGGCCTGCTTTGATTTCTCCTCAGAGGCTATCACCAGTGTAAGTGTTCCTAGTTAAAAGTTACCACACAACCCTTTCTAAGCAAGCCCTGTCATTTTTAAGGTGAAATCAGTGCAGAGAAAACACAATAAAAGAACCTATACACTAATAAGCTTACCAGAGATCACCCCAACTAAGGCTCTGGTAGGGTTTAATCCTTCAACATCCCCAAGGTGTTTTTCAGGGTTACAACTTCTTAACAGGAGTTAGCACAGAACAAGCAATCCCATGAATCCGTGACACCTTCCTTTATGTAGCTTGAACCTTTGATCTTGGGAGATGCGGGCAGTGGGAAGAATGGAGGGAATGGCACTCTAGGGAAACTTACTAACTTAGGGTATGTCTACACTACAGCACTACTTCGAACTAACTTAATTCGAATTAGTTAATTCGAACTAAGCTAATTCGAATTAGTGCATCTAGACCTAAAAACTAATTCGAATTAGCGTTTTGCTAATTCGAACTAGCATGTCCACATTGAGTGGACCCTGAACCGAAGTTAAGGCTGGCCAGAACCAGGACTTAGAGTGTGGAGCTGCTGCCTCAGGCTAGCCGAGGGCTATGCTTAAAGGGACCCGACCCCCACCCCGGACAGACAGTTCTCAGGGTTCCCCGCTTGCTTGTCTACCTCGATGAGGGACAGCAAAGTAGTCCTGTCTTGGAGTGCCCTGAATGCCCATGCTCAGCACATCACAGCACTCGGCCATCAGCCCGGCTGCACTTGCCGCAGGCTGCCATCCGGGGGGGCTCAATCGGGGGGCTGTCAGGATCCAGGAGGCCCTGCAGGAGAGCTTCCACCCCGAGGAGACTGCAGAGTCACCCCAGTCCTCCCCATCAGGGGCTCGTGCCCCATTCCTCCCTCACCTCCTTCCACTTACCCCTCCCTAGCCCCCCTTCCTGATGTAAAAAATAAAGGACATGTGTTCAAAAATAGAAACTCTCTTTATTTAACAAAACTGGGGGTGGGGGGAAGATTAACCTCTGGGGAGACTGGGAAAAGGAGGTGGGAGAGGGGAAGAGAGAGGGTCGGAGAGGGGAGGTGGAAACCTGGGCGGAGGGAGCTGGAAGGGGGAAGCCAGGGGAAGAAGGAGGAGGGGAAGTATAAAACTATGGTACGCCATATCTCCAATATTGTGTAGAGATGGGGTCTCCTCACCTCAGAAAAGATATTTTGGCCTTGGAACGGGTTCAGAAAAGGGCAACTACAATGATTAGGGGTTTGGAACAGGTCTCATATGAAGAGAGGCTAAAGAGACTGGGACTTTTCAGCTTAGAAAAGAGGAGACTGAGGGGGGATATGATAGAGGTATATAAAATCATGAGTGGTATGGAGAGTGGCATAAAGAAAAGTTCTTCTTTAGTTCCCATAATATAAGGACTAGAGGACACCAAATGAAATGAATGGGTAGCAGGCTTCAGACTAATAAAAGAAAGTTCTTCTTCACAAAGCAAATAGTCAACCTGTGGAACTCCTTGCCACAAGAGGCTGTGAAGGCGTGAACTATAACAGAGTTTAAAGAGAAGTTAGATAAAGTCATGGAGGTTGGGTCCATGGAGTGCTATTAGCCAGGGGGTAGGAACGGTGTCCCTGACCTCTGTTTGTGGAAGGCTGGAGATGGATGGCATGAGACAAATCGCTTGGTCATTGTCTTCGGTCCATCCCCTCTGGGGTACCTGGTGTTGGCCACTGTCGGCAGACAGGCTATTGGGCTAGATGGACCTTTGGTCTGACCCAGTACGGCCATTCTTATGTTCTAAGCTCAGGGCTCAGGGTCAGGGGTCTCACTGGACCAACTTGATTTTCATGCAAACCTGCTCCTGGGTTCACATGTGGCCTTTGGTGGCCAGGCTGGCAGCTATCCTGCCCTAGATGGCCTCATTCCTGTGCCTAGTGCGGAGGTCGTGGACATTGGAGGTCTCCCCCCAAACCTCGATGAGGTCCACGATCTTTACACTAGATCAGGCGGGCGCCCGCCTCTTGCGGCCCCAGGCAGGCTCCTGGGAGCCGCCAGCCTGGTCCTGGGAAGAGGCGGAGGGCTGGGTGGCAGCGGGTGGCTGGCTCATGCCGTGCCAGGTGCAGGGTCTGCTGGCTGGGTGCTGGCAGGCTTGCAACTGGCATGGGCACTGTAGCCAGACCGTGCCCCTTTCAGGGCTCCGGGGCCGGGAGGGGGGCAGAAGAGTTTCCCTGGCTTGGCCCAGAGTGGCCACCAGGGCAAGCTGGGAAGAGCTAGCCTCCAACTAGTTCGAATTAAGTGGCTACACAACCCTTAATTCGAACTACTTAATTCGAACTAGGCATTAGTCCTCGTAGAATGAGGTTTACCTAGTTCGAATTAAGCGCTCCGCTAGTTCGAATTAAGTTTGAACTAGCGGTTTGCATGTGTAGCGCCTATGAAAGTTAATTCGAACTAACAGCTGTTAGTTCGAATTAACTTTGTAGCGTAGACATTCCCTTATTTCCTGGACAGGTTTATTCTCTGGATGGCCTTTCAAAATTTCACCTTTCAGCTATCCACATGATGAATATTTTTGCTAGCAAGCTTCCTTCCACCATCTGTACAGAACCATTTCATGTAATTTCTCCCTTTAGCAGCTATGGGGCTCTTGCATACGTCTTCTTCCCCTTGTAGCTCCAAACTTTTGAGTATAAACTTGAGACCTGGTCTTCTGACCTCCATCTCCCATATGGCTTCTAGGGAGTGTGTCTACTCTAATGTCCCTTTGGCCCTTAAGGGATTGGCTGTCTCAGTGATGGGTCCAGCCCCTACCATCTCCCCTGCATAATCTTTATAGTCCTCTGTGTTTGCAAAAGGGAAAATGTCCAAGGAACAGCACTGGGGCCACATAGCGTACCATGTTCTTCTTCCCCCACCTTTTCAATTCACACCCCACATCAAAAGCATCCCCTTCCCTAAAGTAAAGAAGCAATATGGAGTCTAGGCTGCCCTCAGACAGGTACCTAGGGTCTGGTGTCATCTTCTGGGTTGGTTTCTCCATTTCCAGCTGATGTTGTTTGACCTGGTCCTGCAGGCAGTTTCTCCATTTCCAGCTGATGTTGTTAGACCTGGTCCTGCAGGCAGTTTCTCCATCTCCAGCTGATGTTCCTTCTCCTCCTCACTCATCTTGATGCTGCTGCACCGCATGCTGGTGTCAGTGTTCCCAGTTTGCTCTCTCTTGGTCTCAGTCTTTAAACTATTGGATTTCCAGATCAAGTCAATCTCTACAGCCGTATCCTTCTTAGTCCACCTGTGGAGAAGTCCCTGATCCCTAGGCTGGAAGGAACATGGCTGCTGCCTCTATAAGCTCCTTTCAGGCTTCCCTCCAAGATCTCCCCATGCTGGACCCTCTGCCTGTGACTAGATGTTCCCAGAGAATCTAGACCATCATTTCTCTTCTGGGCCTGAGGACACAGCAAGTTGACTAGCTAGGTCTTTATCCAGTCCTCAGTGCTCACTGGCTTTTCTTCAGCTGTTCATTGTTCATTTCTCCTTGGCTCTCTTTTCACTGCTCCTTTCCTGACAAGACAACCAAGACTTTTCTCAGTGCTTTTCCCTTTGAGGGTACTTGCTTTTACAGTGATTCACTCTGCTGTAGATCCACATTAGGGATGTTATTGGTTAACCGGGTAACCAGTAAGCCTCACCCTTAATGGGCGAGGCTTACTGGCTGTTGTTAACTAGTAGGTGCTGGAACAGCTCCCTGCCTGCCATCAGCAGGGGGCTGCTTCGGCCCCATGGGGCATGCCATAGGCAGGGACACTCCAGCCTGGCTGCAGCAGCCCCCGTCTCTGGTGGTGGTGCTGCTCCAGCCCAGCTGGGCTTTAGCAGTCCCTCCTTCCTGCCCTTCATTTAATCAGTTAACTGGTTAACCGATTCAATGGGATTTTACATCCCTAAGCCACACATGCTGCCACCACATTTGTTACATTCAGGTCAGCAGCCCTCTTTAGGCTTCCTCGGCCATCATCTTTTTTGCACAGAGGCCCATATCTCTCTGTTCTGTCTGTCTGGGATTTTTCCAGTGGCACAGTTCCTTGCCTACACTGTGAGTTTCTCAATAAGCCAGGCTGCCTCAGGAAGCTTGCTTTGCTTTCTCCTCAGAGGCTATAACCAGCATAATTGCTCACAGTTAAAAGTTACCGCACAGCCTTTTCTAAGCAAGCCCAGTTATTCTTAAGGTGAAAGCAGCACAGAGAAAATATATTACAAACAATTAAGAAATGTAAACACACGCTAATAAGTTTACCTAAGATCACCCCCAATTCCAACAAGGGTACTGCGGTAACAAGTTCATAACAGCTGTTAGCTCAGAGCAACATTTGTGAGTCACGGCCAGATACAGTCTGAGCCTTTGATCTGGGGACCTCCTGTGAACAGGTAATCAGCAGAGGTTCACCCCATCCTCAGGGCATAGCTTCAGAGGAATGTGGTTTTGCATATTTGGTGCATGTGTGGGGAGGGAATTTGCTTTCACTTCCTCCTAGATATTTCACAGGAAATCCACTTGACTTGTATTGTCTCAGAAGTTCATTGTTCATTATTACATTGTTTAATGTAATTTTTTTGTCATCCAGGCCCACAAAAATCTTTGCATTTAATACAGTGGATTCCAAGGATAATTAAACTTAAATCAATAATATCTTCCAAAGATAATGCAGAAAATTGCCCACATACTTTTAAAAAGCCCACTAATGCTGATACATATCTTTAGGCACCCAAATACCCTTACAACGTGGCCCATACAAGTCTAATTACTACTTTCAAAGGTGATTTAAGTGTCTCAGTTTCACTGATAGTCAGTAGGACTCATACTTGTTACTTCTGCAAATGGAAATTAGGCTCCTAAATCACTTGGCATTTTTGAAAATTTCACTCCCAAGTGTTAAGACGCATAAGGCAATCTGACCCACTTTTACTGAGCCTTTTTTATACTGTTTTCTGTCTTCTCAGAGCCATCCAGAAACTGGTTCAAGTAAAGGTGGGTCAGGCCCCCTCAATCTGGGTCTACAACTCTAAGTGGTTTTTTAAATGATTCTGCTGTGCCAGTGTTTTAAAATGATTTAGAAAAGTTCTCCTTCATGGGGAGGCATATTTGTCATGGTAATGTTCCTTGGAGTTTGGACTTCATTAGGATTCAGGGCCAATACAGTGGTGCTATTTCATAAACAGCATTATGATGATGTCAGTTAATCGTGTAGGTCAAATTGTTCAAAGGGGCATTTTTACTTTGACATGTATTAAAATTTTTAAAAATAAATAGCAAATGAACACAGCCCAACTTGCAAAAACTAGGCCACTTAGTCAAGGGTTGGAAAGTATATAACGGGAAATGCAGGAAAAATGTGTTTGTATCTGAGAGATATGCTCCCAGCTAGAAGATTAAATGGATTTAGAGCCACTTTCTAGAAATGATTTAGGAAGGTTTCAAAGAGTCCCTTTGGTAGTGTCATAATGGAAAATAACTTTTCTTCTCTTTTTTCCCTGGCAAAAATATCTAAGACTCTCTTGCTGTTTTGATTGCATGAAATCCCATTGTCCTCACTTTAAACTGTATTTTAATATTTCTTAGGATCCTGAATGTCCTCCCTGACACCACAGAGCACCTCTTGCTAACTAGAGACTTTAAGACACATAACAACATGTCAACAAAGATGATTTATTTCAACTCATTTCAACCTAAGTCAATCATCTTTATCCTCCTGGAACAAGCGTCTGTTCTTTTCAAAGGCATTTTCTCTCTTTGTTTCAGGAAAGGAAGGAAACATCAACAAATTCACATGGAAAAGGCTGTGAAGAGTCACAAAACAGACACCTTTAGAAATTCAATTTAAAAAAAAGCTGCCTATGTTAAGAATTAGAGCCTGTTTTGTCTCTGGGCAGTGGTAGCTTCACATAGTATAGCATGCTGGAGAGCAGCTACTGTCGAGATATCTGGCACTGATTCTAACCCGACTGTTGTTCTCAGGTCAGCCTCTGCATTTCTGCTGACCAGATTGCCTTCATCATGAGATCATGTCTTTCCAGAGAAATCCCACTAATGCCTTTATTCTGTGAGAGTGATATATATAGAGGGAGGCTTTCTGAGTCTCCACTGTGCAGTCCAGCAAAGACATCACTGTCCCTAGAGACTGCACTGTCTTCGCTCTACCGTCGAACTTGCAGAAGCAGAAAGCATGGACATTACCATCCAGCACCCCTGGTTCAAACGAGCTCTTGGACCTTTATTCCCAAGCCGTTTGTTTGACCAGTTTTTTGGAGAGGGTCTTTTCGATTATGATCTCCTGCCTTTGTTCTCTTCCACCATCAGCCCCTATTACAGGAACTCTCTCTTCCGCACCGTTCTGGAATCAGGCATTTCAGAGGTAAGACTCCTTTACTGAATACCATTTGCCTCTGCTGACAATTTATTAATAATAACAATCACCTGCTACGTTCTTTGATTCAATTAGACTATGTTCTTTGGCTCTGATGAGAACAGGCGCAGGAAGATTAGCAGGTTTTCTGCAAAATCACTAAGTGCATCTGATCATCACAGAAAATTATCACAGGAAATCATTTGGTCCCTTTACTAAATAGATGTGGCCTCTAATATTTTTGCAACCCTGTAAAAAGATCACTTTATGAGCTTGACAGCAGTTTGCCATGTGCTGGAGGAAAACAAAGCTTCCTCTGCTAAAAGAACATTCATATTTAGCTCAGTTTTGTTTGAGATGGGAATCCAGGTATAACTTCAACCTTCAGCATGAGCATTCTTCTTTCTTACGCCGTCCCCCACCATCTCATGATCACTGTGTTCCTTGTATTGCCACACTGGAAATCCTGAGAATAGTTCTCCAAAGACTTCATGCAAAATGAACATTTTGTACCTTGGCTGTGTTCAGAATGGTCAGATCTGAAATGTCAAAGTGAGCACAGATGTTTGTTTGTACTTTCTGCATTCTACTAACCTTTCCTAGGTTTCTTCCAAAAATGCAGCAGAAGCCCAGCAGAGCTTAGAGCAACAGTAATTTTTATTAGACTCACAAGTCTGTCCAGAAAGCAACATTCTTCCCGAGTTCATGCAGCTTCACAAAAAAAGTGTGGTTTAGAAGACAGTAAAAAGCAAAATAAATGAAGCTTAACAAAATAGATGAAGCTAGAAAACTGAAACAATCTCTCCTCTAGCTGCCGATCACAGCCCAAATGTCAAATAAATCTCGAATGATAGATGCTGAAAAACCATCGAATGATAGAGTGATGCAATGAGAGTACTGTGAAGGGATGCAATCTCAGGGAGCAATAAAGATGTCCTAGAATTCCACCAGTCTTGCAATCAAAGGGCCTCAGCCAAAGTCCATTTACATGAATGGAGAGCCCTGGAGACTTTAGTGGGCTTTGGCTCAGGCCCATATCCATTCTCTAGCTTTCTTAAATTACTTCAAAGACAGTCATGCTGCAGCTGAGACTGAGAACTACTTTGGTTTTTTTGGGTCAACAAATTATTGGCATCAACCTGATATTTTATTTGTTTTTATTTATTTATTTTTTTTACAATGTTAATTTCAGGTGAGATCTGACCGGGACAAGTTTACAATCTTCCTGGATGTAAAACACTTCTCTCCTGAAGAAGTGAGTGTGAAGATTATTGATGACTTTGTGGAAATCCATGGCAAGCACAATGAGAGACAGGTAAGCAGAAAAAGCATACAACTCTGGAGAGGAATTATCCTGCTCTTTTTTCTTTCTGACTCTAAGGTTTTCCTCAGCTGGAAAAGTACAAGGGGAAAGATCATTTTCTTTACTTTTTCCAGAATTATTTTTCGAAGGTTAAACCAAAGTCACCTCATGTAGATTCCCAGCTCTGGCACAAACCAAACTTGATTTCTGATAATAATGAGAAACTTTGTCTTTTGTTTATTTTCAATCATCACACTTCACAACAGTCGGATGACTATGTGCACTGATTAGTAATACCATCTGACTAGAAAATGAATGTTATTTAAAGTAGTCAAAGAATGACTGTGTTTCCATAATCCAGGATTACTTGTGGAAAGCCAAGTTTTCATATGCTGGGTTGGGCAAGAAGAGCAAAACAAACAAAACCAAAACAAGTAAGGGCCTCAGGCTTGGAAACTGAACACATATGACATGGAAATTTAAGTGAGGATTGAAGTGTGAATAATACCAGTGCTGGGGGAGTGGAGCCGGCGAAAACTCTTCTCATCCATAAAGACATTTGTTGGGAAAACAAAACTTCAAGTCCCAATCAGTATTTGTTATATAATTTTTTTCTGAGGCGAGGCTACCATAACGGGAGAAAAAAGCCACTTTAATGTCAATCTTTCTTTTTCATTTCTCAGTGTTTCACCGAACAGCATCAGAGGAGCCTGGATTATAGCCCTTTGTTTCATTTAATGAGGCTTCCAATGCACTGAAATACAGCCATTGATTTTCAGAGTGCTGAGCATCTACAACTTCAGCTGAAATCAGTGGGAGCTGTAGGCACTCCGCACCTCTCACTGGCATGCCCATCGTATGGGAAGGGCCAAATTCTGCTCTGATTGACACACTGTGTAGCTCAGTTGGCCTGAGTGGTAAACAGGATGTCAGCCAGGGCAGAATTTGTCCTTAATAAAGTGCAGTGTAGAATAAAATGCATATATATTCACAGCCATCCTGGAGACACTTGGGTACTTCTATACAGCAGGGTTATATCGGAATAACTGACGGTATTGCGAAATAACACAGCATGTGTCTACACTGCAAGCCTTTATTTCGAAATAATGTTGAGCTGGAGGACTTCTTACTCTGGCTCCTGTAATCGTCATTTCACAAGGAGTAAGAGTGTTTTTCCTTCGACTTTCTGCTGTGTAGACAGCGCCAAAAGCCAAATTAAGCCATTTTTATTTAAGCTACGCAATTGACGTAGCTGAAGTTGCGTAGTTTAATTTGATTTTAGCCCTTCTGTGTAGACGTGCCTAATGATCTTATTCTTAGTGAAATGGAGCTTTGAAATAATTGTTTGGAATTCAATGTTAAAATGGAGTCACCCTATGGTGGTATAGATTAAATCATGCTACAGAGGTGTGCCTCGAGTCGCGCACCATGCACTGTTTCTGACTGAGCCACCTGTTCCCTTTGTCTGTTGTCAGGATGACCATGGCTACATTTCTCGTGAATTCCACCGCAGATACCGCCTGCCTTCCAGCATGGACCAATCCGCCGTCACCTGCTCCCTGTCTGCTGATGGCATGCTGACTTTCTCTGGCCCCAAAGTTCAGTCCAACATGGACACCAGCTACAGTGAGAGACCTATTCCTGTATCCCGAGAGGAGAAGCCCACCTCAGCTCCTTCTTCCTAGGCTGATCCTGCTTACAAAAGATCCAGGCTGTTGTTGTTCACAGGCCTCATTCACAGAGTCATTACATAGACATCAATGAATATCTAGAGGGGGGTATCTTTGTTTTAATTTTTCTTGGATGAATGAGGGGCTGGGTGAGCAGCTAGTGGACTTTGAAGCTTAAACCTAAGCATTGTGATATCAGGATGACATGAAACAAGTGTGCTGGAAAATGGATGTATTTGCTGAAAAGATCTTTAAACTGTACTGGATTTGGTAACATCTACCAAATATGAATGAATGCACAATTAACCTAGCTCCCAACACACTCATCATTAACACAAAGCTTGTGTGGTGAAAAGCCTGGCACATCTGCTCTATCCTAAAGAAATTAAAGTCAGAGTTAAGCTGATTACTGTGAGAAAACCCTGAGTACTGTGCAATTGCTATGAATGTACCATGAGTTTCTTAGAACAAATAAGAGAACAACGGCGTGTAATGCTTGGGGGTTGCAACATTTTTTTCAGCAAAGTCTTTACATGTATCTGTTTACACCACTGCAGTGTCATCATCTTTTAGTGACAACTGATGCAAGGACAAGCACGTCTTTCCAATATCTTTGTAGACCCTTTGGGGGAGGGGTCTATCACTGTGCCAAGGCTTCAAATCCCTACCGAGCTCTCCCCAGCCTAAATGTAGCACACCATCTTTCTTAACCTTGCTGTAATTCTAATGTAGCTCCAGCTGTTCTAATGGTATCTGACACACAATCTGAGAACTCAGTCAGTGGCAGTCAGTCAATAAAGAAAACGTGAAACAAGCAATAGGCATTTTGCTTCTTTATTTCCTTCCAAGGTCTTTGTAGTTAAAATGTCACACACTGTACACTTCTGCCCAGAATACATGTTTTCTCCAAACAGAAATATCAAAAAGACCAGTTCTTATACTCTCCAGTTTTTCCTCTATTAAAACCCCCAGACATTTAATTCAGTACCTTGGTAGAGATGACAATGAAGCCTTTGTTTTTAAAACAAGTGATGGTAGATAACATTCCAAGGCTTTGATTAAATATTGTTGTGAGCAAACATAGATACATTCCCTTTTAACCATCCACACAATTAAAATGCATGAGGTCGGCAATTCTTCAGTCAGCATGCACATACCATTGGGATGCAATCAGTTGGGATGTGGGCTTATTTTTTTTAAGTAGAGTATCAGGATGAAAAATGTATTATAAGTGCTAAGTATTAAAATTATAAATTTAGCGCACTTTGAGTTTTTAGACGTGATACACTGGTCTGAAAGTCTGAGACCTGCAGCACCAGGGGAACATTTATACCAGAAAAATCAGGAACATTTTTGCTCAAAAAGAGGGGCAGTGCCTCCTAAGTAGGGACAATAGATATCAAGCGTTTATACAATTTATTCCAAATATTAGACCTATTAATGCCTGGTGGTGATATTCAAAGATTTGTATACAACACCACAGGTTCAGAAGTATATCGGGCAGTGCACACTCCTCGGGGAACATCAGCCTTCTTTTCCTACACAGGAAGTGACAGAGGACTCCAAAAAGAGGGCTAGCTCAAGATCAAGCTTTGCCAGAGAGAAATGCCTACCAGACCCTTTTCTCTCCACTATACTTCACCTGGAAAGTGGGAGTAATGAGGGTGGGGAAAGCAACAGGGAATGACAAGGGGAGAAGAGGGCAACAAAATGGAGGCAGAGGTGTGAATGTTTTGTAACTCATATGTGATGGGGTATCACGTCCTTTGCTTTTACTCACTTGGTGTTTCTATTTCATTAATTATTGAGGGATTCTAAGGGTTTTTTTCTTTTTTTTTTAAACTAAGAGTTTGCTGAAATTTCTTCTTGAGGGAGGAAAACACAAATTAACGTTTCCCAGGAAAAACAACCTTAAAACATCACAAGGTCTATATTAGAGGGACTTTAAGGAAGCTACTACAGCCAGTGCACTGAAGCCACTATAACTTGGACTACGAGTGGAACTGGCTCCTGCCCTCAGCATTAGTGTGGGGCTGTATATAAAATTAGCAGAAACCCAGGTACACTCCCCTTCTTGTGTGTAACAAAATACCAATTGAAATTTATTAACTATTTTGGGTGTTTTTCTACATTTTGAAATATATTGATTTTTATTTCACCACAGAATGTAAAGTGTACAGTGCTTACTTTATATTACAGGTTGAACCTCTCTGGTCCGGCAACATCCGTGGTCTGACATGATTTTAGTTAGCCAGATATTCACTTTTCATGGGTGTGGGCTTGTTTCCTGCTGTCCCATACAGTTTGTTTACAGCCACCAGTCCTGGCTCTCAGGGTTCTGTGTCGTTATTTAGCTGTAATTTACCCCTAAATGTCTTCTAAGAGCCCAGTAAACAGTGGAAGTGTTGGTAATGCTGCTAGACAATATTGACCTCCCATGATTCGGCAAATTCTCTGGTCTGGCATCAGTCAGGTCCTGAGGTTGCTGGACTAGAGAGGTTCAACCTGTACTATTATATATTTATTATTAATATATAACATATAATATTATTAATTTATTACAAAAATGTAAAAATGATCAACAAAATAAGGTTTTTTTTCAATCCACTTCATACAAATAGTGTTGTGAAATCTCTTTATCATGAAAGTGTAACTTACACATGCAATGGTTTTGTTTTTGTTTTTTTTTTACATAACTGCACTTTAGAATGTAAAACTTTGGAGCCTGCAAGTCCACTCAGTCTTGCTTCTTGTTCAGCTAATCAAGTCTGGTTACAATTTTCAGGAGATAATGCTGCCCACTTTTTGTTTACAATGTCACCTGAAAGTGAGAACAGGCATTTGCATGGCACTTTTGTAGCCAGCACTCCAAGGTATTCACATGCCAGATATGCTAAACATTTGCATGCCCCTTCATGCTTCAGCCACCATTCCAGGGGACATGCTTCCGTACAGATGATGATCATTAAAAGAAATGTGTTAATTACATTTGTGACTGAACTCCTTGGAGGAGAATTGTATGTCCCCTGCTCTGTTTTACCTACATTCTGCCACATATTTCATGTCATAGCAGTCTTAGATGATGACCCAAAACATGTTGGTCATTTTAAGAACACTGTCTCAGCAGATTTGACAAAACACAAAGAAGATACCAATGTGAGATTTCTAAATATAGTAAAAGCCCTCAACCCATGGTTTAAGAATCTGAAGTGCTTTCCAAAATTCAAGAGGGACAAGCTGGGGAGCATGCTTTCAGAATTTGTAAAAAAGCAATACTCCAGTGCAGAAACTACAGAACCCAAACCACCAGAAAAGAAAATCAACTTTCTGTTGATAGCATCTGACTCAGATGATGAAAATGAACATGCATTGGTCTGCTCTGTTTTGCGTTGTTATTGAGTAGAACCAATCATCAGCATGGATGCATGTCGTCTGGAATGGTGGTTGAAGCATCAAGGGACATACATAAATATCTTGTGATGCTAGGTACAACAGTACCACATGAAAAGAAATAGTATTTTTCAGTTCATCTCATACAAGTGTAAGCAGGGGCTGAACTGCTGCTTGCTATCAGCCAGCTAAAAGGAGAGAGCTGCCCTGGGTGTGGGTGTGCCCACTACAATTGTTTAGCTCTGCAAGATAATTAACTGTTAACTGTTGATATGTAAATACAGCTCATGCCAGGAGGGGGAGGGAATACGAGGTGTGGCTATGTAAATCCAATTCAGCCAGGGCTGATGGAGGATCAGTGTTGGAATAGAATGTGGTGTACTGTAAATAATTTGGGGCTGTTGTGGGGGTCAGAAATCATGCTACCCCTAAATGTGGGAACTGTAAAACATGACACCAGTGCTTGCAGGAGAGACACCATCATTGTAAGAGGTCTCCGAGAAACAAGCCTCCCCCCTTCCAGAGTTGAGTGAACTGAGCTGGAGGGAAGAGTTAAAAAGCTTGAGTCAGCCTGTGTCACACCTGCCAGATATGAGCTGTAAAAGAGGCCTAACCTGCCCTTTTCCCCCCTGGCTACATCTACACAGGTATGATCTTGCACAAGAACTCTTTTATGGAAAAGTTCTTGAACAAAAACTCTTCCACAAGAGAGTGTCTACACTGTCATGTGCTTTTGTGTAAAAGCATCTATGCCAGTGTAGACACTCTCTTGTGCAAGAAAGCTCTGATGGCCATTTTAACCATAGGGCTTTCTTGCGCAAGAAATTCATGTTGCCTGTCTACACTGGCCAGTTGCGCAAGAGGACTTATTCCTGAGCAGGAGCATCAGAGTTCTTGCGCAAGAATCCCTGATTTCATACATTACAACGTCAGTGTACTTGCACAAGAACTCGGGGCCAGTGTAGACAGGCGGCAAGTTTTTGTGCAAAAGCAGCCACTTTTGTGCAAGATCATGCCAATGTAGACACAGCCCCTTTGTTTTAAGGACAGACCTAAAGCAGACTCCATGAGGAGTCTTGTTGCTAATCCAGTGGAAGCTGGAATCCTTTGCCAGCCTAGGTGGTGGCTAAAGAGTTGAAATCACTAAGGCTGTGTCTACAATGGCGCGATCTTGCGCCAAAGCGGCCGCTTTTGCGCAAAAACATGCTGTCTGTCTACACTGGCGGGGAGTTCTTGCGCAAGAACACTGATGTTCTAATGTGTGAAATCAGTGCTTCTTGCACAAGAACTATGATGCTCCCGCTCAGGAATAAGCCCTCTTGTGCAACTGTTCTTGTGCAAGAGGCCAGTGTAGACAGGCAACATGAATTTCTTGTGCAAGAAAGCCCGATGGCTAAAATGGCCATCAGAGCTTTCTTGCACAAGAGAGCGTCTACACTGGCATGGATGCTCTTGCACAAAAGCACATCTCTTGCACAAAGGCACATGCCAGTGTAGACGCTCTCTTGCGCAAATACTCTAACGCAAAAACTCTTGCATTAAAGAGTATTTGTGCAAAATCATGCCAATGTAGACGTAGCCTAAGGGTATGTCTACACTAGCTCATTAATTCGAGCTAGGTAGGCAAATCAGGCAACCGGAGTTGCAAATGAAGCCCAGGTTTTAAATATCCTGGGCTTTATTTGCATGTTCCCGTCCAGCTGCCATTTTTAAATCCCCCTTAGTTCAAACGAACTGCCCGCAGCTACACGCGGCAGTTTAAAGTTAATCCGAACTAAGTCCTTAGTTCGGATTAACTGTTACACTTCATTCCACGAGGAGTAACAGTTAATCCGAACTAAGGACTTAGTTCGGATTAACTTTAAACTGCCGCATGTAGCCGTGGGCAGTTCGTTTGAACTAAGGGGCATTTAAAAATTGCGGCTGGACGGGAACATGCAAATAAAGCCCGGGATATTTAAAACCCGGGCTTCATTTGCAACTCCGGTTGCCTGATTTGCCTACCTAACTCGAATTAATGAGCTAGTGTAGGCATACCCTAAGCGCTGAAATCACTGGTTTGGCTGGGAGCCAGACCCATTGCAGCCAGTGAAGTGGTGGCGGCCAGCAAAATGGCTGGTGGGAGCGGCAGCAGGCGAGGAGTGGCGACCAGTGGTGTGGCGAGGCTGGTAAGAGTGGAGGCAGGTGAGGAGCAGCGGCAGGAGACTAGGAGCTGGTAGGAGCAGCGGCAGGCAACCAGCGGAGCGTCCGGTGGAGTGGGACGAGACAGCTGGTAGAGCGTGGCAGAGTGGCTCGCATTAAAGACTGCAGCAGAACCCTACAGAGAGGTGGGGCCGTCGACCTCAGACCACGTAAGGTGCCCCTATCAATCCCTCTGCCCCCATTTCTACCCAGGTTGGGAGGTAAAATCCTGCAGGTGAACTTTTGGACTCTGGGTGGCACTGACCAGGGACAGAGACTTTTGGGGTGTCGGACTTTGGGACTTCGGGTGATTCTTGGCTGGGGAGGCGGGGGGGCTTAGCTCATGTTTGGGCTATGAACTCTGTGGTATTTTCCCAAGTTAATGCCATATGACTTCTCTCTCTGTTTCATTAAATGTTTCTTTCCTACACTCAGACTCTGTGCTTGTGAGTGGGGAAGCACTGCCTCTCAGAGGCACCCTGGGGTGTGTGAATTTCCCAGGTTACTGGGTGGGGGCTCGAGCCAGTTCTGTGTGAGATGGACCCCTAGATATTGAACCCGGCCCTGGTTGCTGCCAGGCCTAGCCGGCAGAAGGGTTACACAAGTAATATAATGCAATCACTTTATCATGAAAGTGTAAATTACAAATGTAGAGTTTATTTACAATGCTTCACATTCAGGTGACATTGTAATTAAGAAGCAGGCAGCATTATCTCCTGCAATGTGTAACCAAACTTGTTTGTGTGAGCTATTGGCTGAAAAAGAAGTAGGACTGAGCAGATTTGTAGGCACTAAAGTTTTACATTGTTTTATTTCTGAATGCAGTTTTTTGGTACATAATTCTACATTTGTAAGTTCAACTTTCATGCTAAAGAGATTGCAATATAGTACTTGTATTAGGTGAATCAAAAATACTATTTCTTTTGGTTTTTATAGTGCAAATATTTGTAATCAAAATAAAGTGAGCACTGTATTTTGTATTCTGTGTTGTAATTGAAATAAATATATTTGAAAATGTAGAAAACATCCAAATATATTTAAATAAATTGTATTCTATTATTGTTTAACAGTGCAATTAATCGTGATTATAATTTTTAATTGTGTGATTAATTGTGATCAATTTTTTTAATAGCTTGACAGTCCTAGTTCTTTTATTAGTCTTGTCTTCCAGAAGACTCAGTCACAGTCTCTAATGTTGGAAACTGTTACTATTGTAGTTCCCCCAGAGTTGTTTGTGAAATCCATTTGTTAACAGAGATTCTATAACATTTTGAAGCTATGGTAGATCTTCAAAGTTTAAGTTTAGAAACTGACCCAGGATTTTTTTCCATGAAGAGAAAGATCTGGGGACTCTATCCGCAGGGAATTGTCAGGTTTTCTGATCACATTTAGTTTTTTCCAGCGTTTGAGGTTTCTCTTATAGCTGTGAGCAAGTGTTTTTATTTGGAATGGGATTTAATTCATCCTGTTGAAGTGCCTTTTTACCACCTTTTAACAGTACACTGTAATTTCCTTTCAGAGACTTCAATTCACTTGCCTATTTAGTATAAATAGCTTTTACTTTCCTTCCAAGGAAGTCACTGAAGCTTTAAATTCATGTCCTGGATACAATCAGTATCAACATTCCTTTGACTAAATGACTCTCTACAGCGATGAGGACTATTACAGTTAGTTTTCCAACATTTGCGCTTTCTCGTATAGTAGTAGTATGACAGCTTGAGTGAAGAGTCTGTGCCTCCACTGAGCGTGGTGCTGGGCAGGGCCATAAGAAGTCCAGACTAGCCACAGAATCTTTGCTCTTGTCCATTGTGGTCTGAATTTTTCCAACCATGGTTAGGATTTTCCTCACAAGAACTCTTTATTTAGAGCACTTTTGTTTAGTTTTGACAGAAGTCAAAGACTTTTAGTGATCTGGGCTTTTGGGATATGTAAGTGGGCATTCATTGACTTTGGAAACAGGCTCAACCCCTCCCTCAGAAGACTTTATTTTTGTATGGCAGTACTGCTGTCCACAGAGCTGCAGAACCCACTGTGTTACTGGACAGGCTGAGAGGGGTAGAACATAAGAACGGCCATACTGTGTCAGACCAAAGGTCCATCTAGCTCAGTGTTCTGTCTTCTGACAGTGGCCAATGCCAGGTGCCCCAAAAGGAGTGAACAGAGCCGGGAATCATCAAGTGATCCCATCCCTGTCATCTATTTCCAGCCTCTGACGAACAGAGGCTAGGGACACCATTCCTCCCCATCCTGGCTAATAGCTACTGATGGACCTAACCTCCATGAATCTATCTAGCTCTTTTTTGAACCCTGTTAAAGTCCTGTTAAAGCAGGGAGGAGGCATTATATGCACCATCAGAGGCACTGGCACCTTTGCTTGCTCATTTGTGGGAGCAGAGCTGGTCAGTGGCGTCAAAATGTTCTTCATAGATTCCAAGGCTAGACGTCAATCATTTGGTCTGACCCCTTGTATCACACACACCACAAAAATATCCTGTCAGCCAGTGGTCAGGGCAGTGAGTGGTGTGTGTGTATTATACACCCGAGACTTCAACTGCTAGGACTGGGGTCCCTTAGCAGCAGGCAACCTGGAAGAGGTTGACGGGCGCCCAAGGAGTTTTACGTCCGTGTCTTTACCGCTAGGATCGGGATCCCTTCGCGGTGGGCAGCCAACAGGCCGACAGATGCCACAGAGTTTACAGGGAGAGCTTATTACACCTCAGATTTTGACTGCTAGGATACACGATCCCTTCGCAGCGGGCAGCCTGGGGAGGCTGAGAGATGCCCCAATGGATCTGTCCCCTGGAAGCGACATGATCCAACGCTCAAGCTCTCCCTATATCTGTCCCTTATGACCGGGTGGAGTTCTTTTTAAAATTGTGCTTGGTTCTGTTACAGCAACTGAAGGAGTCAGGTCACAGCTTAAACAGTTACTATTATATTGTTACAGGGTAAACTTAGCTGTTAAATGCTACTACTGTGTTACAGATAACACAGCCACTACAAAGGACAGGACAGAAATTACACTAATAAGTCACTTACAGGTACCATGAAACCCTTTTGGTTCTCTGAGCTCTTATTAAATGCATGCAAAATAGACACCTAGCAGGTATATATTCTCACCCCTGCATTCCAGACTTGGCGTGGCCAGCATCTTTCTCTCAATCCCTCGGGAAGAAGTAGGGCGAGGTTGGGCGTCCCACAGACCTCGGGAGACAACCAATACCTGCCAGCAGGTGTAGATGATTGGAGCTCAAATGGGGTGGGCTACTAAACCCCTCTTTATACCCCTTGGGTCACGTAGGCTTCTTCCTGGTCTCAAGTGGCCAATTAGGAAAAATGGCTTTGAATGCCAAGTTTCCCACGAAGGGTGCAAAGCATAATTCACACCTGGGAAAATGCAGACAATGGGCACCTCTGGTATGTGATGGGCGAAGATTCCTCTCCTGGGACAGTGCAGGCGTGTCAATTACTGGTACTAGCCATCAGGGCAGCGGGAGGCCCCGGGTCGTCAGCTAGCCCATTTACTGTCTAGTCTCTGTTTATGGTAGAGTCAGGGACAGGCAGCACACCTGCATTCCCAGGGCATCAAAGGCTGACTGCCTTTCTCTTGCTCTCTGGGGGGGGGGAGGGGAACAAGATGGGGTTCATGTCTGGCTACATTCCACCCCCTTGACACGCCTCACTATGTCCCAGAACGCAAGATGGCGGTGATGCCAGCACCTTTTGCCCTCCTTGGAGGAAGCTAAAATCGCCCTATCGGCAGGGTCTGATCAGATAATTTTGGATCAAGGGGTTGATTAGGATCGCTTCCCAACGCCATATACCAGCTTTGTGCAGAGGAGGTAGCAGTGTACACAAAACGCCTAACAATACATAGAAGCATGCAGCAAGCAATTACAACAAGTAAAATGGTTAGTATAGTATTTACAATAGAGTGAAGGAATGAAGTTAATGAAAATCCTAGGTGTTGGGCTAGCCAATCTAGCCATGAGGCTTTTCCGTCCTCAGTTACAGCGGGTAGCACCTTAACAGTGCCCTTTATAGCGAATGCATCTTGTTTAATTTGTAAGCAGCAAGATTGGTTAATTATCGCACATACTTCCCCCCTGCTGGGCTAAAACTGTGTCTAAGGCTATTCACTAATGCCTTCTCCAGCTCAGCTACTCCAAGCCAGGGCAGGAATGTGCGGGTGAACTGGTGAAAAATCTGTAGAGCGTTCTATAAGGGGGTTCAGGGTGAATCTTCTTGGCATCCGGTGCAGGAAACTTCCAAGGTTAGTGAGACCAGGAGCCATAATGTGGGGGTGTACAGTGAGCCCCCCAAGGGCAGCGTGCCCCAGTGAGCAGCGCCCTATTTAATTCAGTGGCAGATACTTGTAGGCTTTCTGCCTGCAAATGAAAAAGAGTCCTGGCTCTTCCATTAGAATAGGGGAGTAGGGTCCCTTATACCACCCTGTTCCAGTGGGTCCTTTCTTTGGGGTATGGTGGGTAGCACAGTAACTATCATTAGCGGCTGTGCAATGCAAGGCAAGCAGCAAGTCCTGTAGGACCTGATCCACTGCAAAAAGCTCTGCCCTAGCACACTGGTTTGGGAGTAGGGTGTTACTGGTTACCAGTGTGCGGTTGTATATTTGACCAGTGTCAGGAATAATGAATAATGACTGATTGTACCAGGCTTTTCCTTCCGGGTATTGGCTGAAGTTTAGGGGAATAATGGTAACATTGCAAGATAGTGGTGTGTTACCTTGGGAGATGTTATATCCCCAGCACCTTAAGGGTTTTTGGTGGGTTGCACTGGGATAGACATCCCAGACTTTTAATTTCTCATTAAAACTTACAATGTGGGTACACTGCTGACCCCCTAACCACCTGAGGTGGGGTCCAGTATCATTTTTGTTCTCAAAGCAGATGGGGTACGCTTCCCTGGACGTTCCTGTTATATACTCCAGAGGTTGACCCCATAGTGTAGGTTGCCATTGTCCATGCCACCCCCAAGTTCCTCTCCCAGAGCCATTCCGAAGATCCTGGTGGTCGGGGTCACTGTCGTTGAACCAGGCTGGTCCCCATCTGAGGATGTCGCTCTTGTTCCACTAGCTGTTCAAGTTTAGAGGAACAAATTCAATCCCTAGTCCTGTGGAAAAGTTCAGCAGTGTACACGTCCAACAGTCCGTGGCGCCAGTTTGGATGGCATTCTGGAAAGGGTGTCTGAGAACGGCGGAGGCTGCTGTGGCCACAAGGAACGTTACAATGAGTCCAAACATCATGCTGTCGCTCGGATCGGGGTCTGCCACACAACCAAGTTTGATTCTAAAAGAAAGCACAAAGTCAACCGGTCTTGGATACAATCCAAGCCTTAGTTATAGTTATTGGCAGCTTGTCAGGGTTTGCAATAATCCAAACGCCCTTGTCTTTATAAGACTGAAGTACACAGGTATGTGTGCCCAAGCTGGGGTGTTTGACTACAACAGTATCCCCAGGGGCATATTTGGAGTCCTTATCTGATTGTATTACTTGGGGTGTTGGGACGAGTGCTGTTGAGCGGTTTAGTCCCGTGATGGTTGACAACCCCGTCGCTAATCGGGTTGGGTAGGCAAAGCCAATTCCCGAGACAGTCTCTACTCCAGTCAAAACATATTTCCTTCTCTGTCTGGTGGAGGGTAATGGGCCAATGTAATCAATTCGCCAGTTTGCCCATTACCAGTTTTAGCAAGGAGGGTGGCCTTGTTCACTAAGCCTCATACCTCCTGGTCCTTTTCTTAAGCATATTCCTGAAAAAAAAAAAAATCTGAGAGTTGCTTTAACTCTCAGTACCCATCCTTAAGGGAATCTAGCTCTGTCTGGGTACTGAGGGACATGCATTTCTACCTCTCCACTTCTGCAGCAGAGGCCTTTACATTTTTGCAGTTTCATATTTGCATTCTTATATTCAGTCAATTTGAGAAACACCTCATTACAGGTTTTCCATAGAAGTCAAACTGCAGCTGCTTCCCTCTTCACTGGGGCCAAGGGTTTACATATCCACAAGTAGTTAGCCAATTTGTCTTCTAGGTCTGAAATTGTATGAACAGCAGCTAACACTTGATCAGACCAAGGGCTATGCCCAAACCTTTGCAAGATTTTGTTCAAAAGGATAACATCTTTTACAAATGCCAATTTCTCAGTCTTCTCTCTGGGAGCCTTCTTAAAAGACTGCTTACATTTAAACATTTTCTAGTATACCCAACCTCCTATTGGGACTAAAATAGCAATACCAATATCTCCTTTTTTTTTTCTTTCTTTCAGGGGATAAGGCAACACGCCACATTTATTGAACATACATAGATCAATCAATACTTATCATGTGCATATGATACATTACACTCATCTACTCTTACACACCCACAAGCACACTCCGTCTTGTTGTTACCAAAGGTTGCTCCCCCTTTTGTATCTGTTTTCACATTTAGCATTGTGAAAACATAAATCCTTTTAGATTCTCACTTTTATGTTTGACTTCTTTTTCCCATCTTTCTTTCTGGAGGGCTACAATTTGAACTTTCTGATCTCAGGTAGTTTGTTGATCAAACTTAGCCATTACCTGCAAAGCTTCTTTGTGCTGCCAGCTAGGGCATTTGCATCACAAAGGAAATTACAACCTGTTGTGGCTCCTGGAGCCTCCACAGGATTTTAATTTGTTTGCAGTTTTTACTCCTTCTGCAATATACATGGCATGTCACAGGAAAATGTGCAATCTTTGTTTACAACACTACTTAGCCACATTAAACTTTGCATAGGGTGTAACTCTTTCTTTATGCTTACAGTTTTCCTGTACTTTCATTAGACAACTTGGACTGAAATGGTCTTACTGAAAGTAAACCAAACCAATTTGTTTTAAACCTACAAACAAGATTACTGGACCTTGAAAACCTCATTTATTTACACTATATATATGTATATTTACACACAGATACACATACATTCTCTCTGAACCTTTCTTACACTATTTCTACATAGCTGTACAACAATTACATTCCCTTTTTATTCATTGGGGTAGTTAAGTTCCAATAGAACCCCCTCCCTTTAGAGTTCTTTTAGCAGTATCTATAATCAAATGTACGGATTTGAGTCAAATTTGCCTGGATTATTTACAGACATTCCTTTGGAAAAAGGGCCCATTTTTCCTTCAGAATGGCTGCAAAGAAACCACAATTTTCTGTCTACACCATTTTAGCATTTGCACAACTGCTCAATTCTCTCCATTCTCTGTAGAGTTAAATTCTCTGTGGGTTTTTCTTTTCTTAAAACACTTTCTTATCTCTAAAAATAAAAAAAAACTGGCTTTGTTTCAGATATTACTCTTGTAAGTATTGTTTTAAGGATTTAGATTTCCAGTACATGTACTTACTGCCTTTTCCTCAGTTCTACCACAAGGCCTTCAATCTATCTGTTACCTGCCTGCTTGTCTGAGCCTGATCCTGTTTTCCTTGCTAAATGGAAAGTGGCTCTTTTCCACAGACTCAGGCTTTGTCCCATTCTTTAACTTGCAGGCAGTTCTATACTTACAGAACTGCACCCACAACTTCCTCAGGATTTTCCCAATCCTTTTCTAACATTTCTCTATCCCATTTTGGGTTGCCCCAACCTTCCTGGGCAAAATTCTTCTCTACTTTACTGAAATCAGTATTTACCATGACTAGCTTCATGTTGCTGTATTTAAACCTATAACACAATCCTGCCGACTACACCAGTTCTGTCAGCCGATGGTCAGGACAGTGAGTGGTGTGTGTGTATTATACACCCGAGACTTCAACTGCTAGGACTGGGGTCCCTTAGCAGCAGGCAACCTGGAAGAGGTTGACGGGTGCCCAAGAAGTTTTACGTCCGTGTCTTTACCGCTAGGATCGGGATCCCTTCGCGGTGGGCAGCCAACAGGCCGACAGACGCCACAGAGTTTACAGGGAGAGCTTATTACACCTCAGATTTTGACTGCTAGGATACACGATCCCTTCGCAGCGGACAGCCTGGGGAGGCTGAGAGATGCCCCAATGGATCTGTCCCCTGGAAGCGACATGATCCAACGCTCAAGCTCTCCCTATATCTGTCCCTTATGACTGGCTGGAGTTCTTTTTAAAATTGTGCTTGGTTCTGTTACAGCAACTGAAGGAGTCAGGTCACAGCTTAAACAGTTACTATTATATTGTTACAGGGTAAACTTAGCTGTTAAATGCTACTACTGTGTTACAGATAACACAGCCACTACAAAGGACAGGACAGAAATTACACTTATAAGTCACTTACAGGTACCATGAAACCCTTTTGGTTCTCTGAGCTCTTATTAAATGCATGCAAAATAGACACCTAGCAGGTATATATTCTCACCCCTGCATTCCAGACTTGGTGTGGCCAGCGTCTTTCTCTCAATCCCTCAGGAAGAAGTAGGGCGAGGTTGGGCGTCCCACAGACCTCGGGAGACAACCAATACCTGCCAGCAGGTGTAGATGATTGGAGCTCAAATGGGGTGGGCTACTAAACCCCTCTTTATACCCCTTGGGTCACGTAGGCTTCTTCCTGGTCTCAAGTGGCCAATTCGGAAAAATGGCTTTGAACGCCAAGTTTCCCACGAAGGGTGCAAAGCATAATTCACACCTGAGAAAATGCAGACAATAGGCACCTCTGGTATGTGATGGGCGAAGATTCCTCTCCTGGGACAGTGCAGGCGTGTCAATTACTGGTACTAGCCATCAGGGCAGCGGGAGGCCCCGGGTCGTCAGCTAGCCCATTTACTGTCTAGTCTCTGTTTATGGTAGAGTCAGGGACAGGCAGCACACCTGCGTTCTCAGGGCATCAAAGGCTGACTGCCTTTCTCTTGCTCTCTGGGGGGGGGGGGGGAACAAGATGGGGTTCATGTCTGGCTACATATCCTCAAAATAATTCCTAGAGTCAATCATTGAGAAAACAGCCACACCTGATTTTAAAAGGGTCTGAGAAGGCCAGACCACCTCCCTCCATAAACTGTTCCAATGATTAAGTATTCTCACTGTTAAAAATCTATGTCTTTTTTCCAGTCTGAATTTCTCTAGCTTCAGCTTCCAGCCATTACAACATAGTACCTGGCTGTGCTAGATTGTTCTTGTGAACATTCATTTGAATTCCCAATGGTTGGTAAGTCTCGGTCACTTATGTAACCCCTTTTTATTTATTTAACTTGTTTATTTATTTCATTAAATCCTTTTTTGGCATGAGAGGATTAGAACTGAAACTGTACTCCAGATTACTCCCACAGTGGCATCATAATTTTCACTGTTAGTTTCTACCCCATTTTTTAAGCATCCTTACGTGTGTTTGCTTTTTTCTGATCACCTCTGCACATTGAGCAGATGCTTTCCGGCTGCCTGGCCTCTCAACTGCTTACTAGATGTTCCATCCACCAGCATTTATTCTGAATTTCTGTCACACCACAGCAACCATGCCATGTGAAGAAGTGATTCATTCCACAAGATGTCAGCCTTTCCTGCATTCCCAGTGAATGAACCGAAGTGTTGTAAGAAATCCCTCAGAAAGTGTTGCTGGAAATGTCAGTTTTTTCAATAAGCTTGGGGGAGAGGAGGGGCTTGCAAACTCTATTGTAATGTATACACACAATGGGACAGACTTAGGGTTGCATGGGAAACTATAACATTGGCATTTCTTGATGTGGCTGTTTGACTTTGCAACTCAGATAACATAGATGTGGGCATTTCAGTATATTATGTGCTCATTAAAAAAAAAAATCTATTACGTGCAACTGTCACAATTGGTCCATACATATCCATATAAGGTATGCCTATAATAAAGTGTGTGGTCCTACTGTAGTTCCGGTTAAATGATTGCCAATAGCTTTTTTTAATGGCAACCTGGACGCCCGGGGGTTTCTTCTCTCAACACAAAAGTTGGTCATTTACTTAGAGCAGCAACAGCAGGAGGTAGGGGAGGTTCAGCTTAGTGTTGAATGTTGAGGCAAGATGCTGAAGTGGTGTAATTTGGCTGAAACTGAACAGATTTACATGGGCCCAGGAAAAGGCACCTCCCTGACCTCAGGATTACCCTCCTGCCAAATGTCGCAGACCTGGTGCAAGCCAGGGAGATCCTAGAGCTCTTCTACACATCACTTTATCATTGGTCACTATATTTTGCCTGTTCGAGTTTTTTAGGCCCACATCTCACCAACCCCCTATGGGTACATATGGACTAGTCTGCATTGATACCAGGGGGCTACACCGTAATGGGTGGCATGGAAAAAAAAGGAATGGATAAGTGCCTCCTTCATTCCCCAGACAGGCACGCCATCTGTAGCATTAGGAGATGGGCCAAGTGGGGGGAGATGAGGAGGCAAGCTGAGTGAATGGGAGTACTGTATACTCCATTGATATAGTGACTTAAAAGGCAACTGCAGTGACATCCACAGAATGTGCAGTGGGGAGGTGCCAGATGTATTTATTTGAGGCTACATATAGGAAAGTACAGGAGATGGCTTGGGTCTTCAAATGTAAGTTCCTTGGAATGGCAATTGTGTAAAATGCTCTGTACATTTATGGCTTTGTAGAAGAAATAATATTTTCAAGAGGTGATAAATGTAAATTGAAATAAATATTCAACAGGCCTAACTGGCTATGGGTTAATACCTGTCGGGGATGCTTAGGGAGGAAAATCAATATTGCGAAGGACTAGATATGTGCTACCTTTTCCCTAAAGAAATTTGCTTCAGACTGAAGCTTGTGCTGTTCTGCAGACCATGAGTCATTGTACATTTCTACTTAAACCAGTATTTACCTTAAGGAAATGGTGCCCCATTATTTAACTAGATTATTTCCAAAATTAGTACCAGCTGAACTATTCTTTAGGGAGCTGGAGAATCACTATCTGATTAAACTTGTGGTGTAATTTTTGGCTGCAACATTTTAACAAGCTGATGGCTGTAGGATGCATACCACAGTCGGAGTTCAAGCTAATGTCCCTGGGAGGATTAAGCATCTGGCTATCTATGGCTACTCACTGGCAGCAGGCATTTTCTTTCCCAGGTTTGCAGTACTCATAGTGCTTTGTTGGGGAGAATTAAAATGCAGTCAACTGTTTGTATCATTATCCTTCTATTAAGATGATCTGCATGAGCTATACCATTCATTGAATGCATCATCTCTGATCATAACACATGTTTAGGGCATCAATGAAATTATATATATATGCAAGGCATAATATCTATCAGTTCCCCTGTGTGATTTGTCTGGAGATCAGACAGTCTGATCTTGAGAAAAAAAATCTTTTTGCTTTTTCTTTACTTTTTAACATATCTGTCTTGAATTCCAGCCTCCCAGCTGCTGAATTCCTGTCCTTTCAACCTTCTATCAGAACTGCTGCTACTTTGAAAGCCTGAAAGTGTTTCAAATCCCCCCACCCCCCGCCTTTGCTGTTAGAAATGTTACTGTTGGATATGGTGGTTTTAATGCTTGCTAATAGATGGCAGCAGTGACATGTCATTGGGATTTAACAGACCATGCAGTTTAAAGGGAATACAGAAACTAAAAGGTCACTTTCCATTTTGTAGAATGCTGACTATATGCTCTTTTCACTCATGTTTTCCCTCAGCTGTCATTATTTTAGTTTTCTTTTCCTTTGACAATGTATTCTAAAGGAAACTGGGCAGCACTATTGTCTGCTCTGTCTAGTATTTGCCACCCACTCGGGATGCTGTCAGCCTGTCACCACAGGAGTTTAATGTACTTCAGTTTGCCCTCCAAATTGCTAATTACAATTTCAATTTTTCACTGAAAAAGTCTCTCAGAGTATCGGCCAGAGCTTTCAAACCCACTTTTCTCCTTGCACATCCAGCTCTACCACACCAAAATAAAAATGGAAGTTACAATATGCAACAGGCATGCTGCAGTATGCTCAGAGCCTTAAATATGAACTGGGGTGACAGACCATCACCACACAGAAAGACTGGAAACCACCTACAGAGAGGGGCAGCAGTGGTGCCAAAAAGTTAGCGAAATCCATGGCTGCTGCTGGCAAAGAGGGAGGCAGCTTCAAACCACTCTCACAATCCTGAGGAGACAATCACCAGGGAACACGTCAGCTTTTTGAACCCTGGCCTGGGACAATCGAGACTCATTAAGGAGGGCGCAAGTCCTGTCAATGAAGAACAGCTAGGCTACGTCTACACTGGCAGCTTCTTGTGGAACAACAGCCGTTCTTCCGCAAAAACTTGCCGGCTGTCTACACTGCACGAGCATTCTTCCAGAAGTAAAATTACAGTATAGCGTTGTAAAACAGTGCTTCTTCTGGAAGAGTTATTCCTCTCCCCACGAGGAATAAGCCCTTTTGCGCAAGAGTTCTTCCACAAGAGGGCAGTGTAGACAGGCAACATGAATTTCTTGCGCAAGAAGCCCCTATGGTTAAAATGGCCATCAGAGCTTTCTTGCAGAAGAGAGCATCTACACTGGCATGGATGCTCTTGTGCAAAAGCACATCTCTTGCGCAAAAGCACATGGCAGTGTAGATGCTCTCTTGTGGAAGAGTTTTTGCACAAGAACTCTTCTGCAAAAGAGTTCTTGCGCAAGAAGCTGCCAGTGTAGATGTAGCCCTACAGTGCTGGGTATGTCACCACTGATTGAAAGAGCTCCTCCTTGAATTACACTGTTGGGGACAGGGAAGCAAACACTGCCCTGCAGTGTAGGCATCTTCTTTCTCTCTCCTTCCATACCCACTAATGTGCCACTGGTTTCCATCATTTGTTGCTGTCTTGTGCTGGTCTGTTCAGACTTACCACCTATTGGAAGCTGCTGTGCTCCAGTATGGTCCTTGGAGTTCATTTCTGTAGTAAGTTAGTAGGAACCCACATTGCAATCAACTCCGGTGCCAACTCTGTCCACACATCTATACATGCAGCATCATCACCGGACCTAACCACATAAGCCACCACATCAGGGGCTCAAACAACTGCACATCCACCAATGAGATATGTACCATCAAGTGCTAGCAATGCCCCATTGCCATGTATATTGGCCAAACTGGACAGTCTCTACAACAAAGGATTAATGGACACAAATCAGATATTTGAAATGGTAATACATATAAACCTGTTGGGAAACATTTTAACTTGCCCGGGCACTCATTAATGGATCTAAAAGTGACAATATTATTACAAGGCAATTTCGAAAACCAGCTGGAGAGAGAAGCTGCAGAATTTGATTTCATTTACAAGTTTGACACCTGCAATAGAGGTTTAAACAAAGACCTTAACTGGATGGCCCACTACATTCCACACCCTAATGACATAAAAAGCCAAGCACCAGGTACTTAGAGTACTTATAACCCACTCTATCAGCCTCATTTACCATGGACACTCTAAATGACAATATATATTTTTTCTTCTCTTTCCCTCCCCATCCCCTCTCTTTCTCTGCTATTTATTTGTCCCCTGGGCCCCTTAACTCCATTCATCTGAAGAAGCGGGTTGTGCCCACGAAAGCTCATGATACCATCTACATGTTTTGTTAATCTCTAAGGGTATGTCTACACAGCAAAGTTATTTCGAAATAACAGCTGTTATTTAGAAATAACTTTCCTAGCGTCTACACAGCCAAATCGCTATTTTGAAATTAATTCAAAATAGCAGAGCGCTTATTTTGAATTTGGTGAACTTCATTCCACAAGGAATAATGCCAAATTCGAAATAGCTATTTTGAAATAAGCGCTGTGTAGACACTTACATCGAAATTACACTCGTTAATGCCCCTCTCCTGTCCGATGACTCACGGGTAAAAAGCAAACACTTAAATGTTACCTTATCACATGAGATACAGATATTGTCAGAGTGATGAATGCATGCAGCAATTCCAGAAGTCCAAATGCTAAGCACATGAAAGCTCTAATACCAATTTTAATACCAACACACAGGTGAGCTAGGTTGGGTCTTGCTATGTATTTGTCGTGTTCAGTTGAGGGTGCTGGCACAACATGAGCTTGCACCTGGTCCGCCGGTGTCACAGTTTCTTTGTGTTGAATAAGGAAGGCCTGGATTTTATTTTCCTGCTTATTTTTTTTACATTAAAAAAAATCAGGACTGACTAATCTGGTCTTCCTTGATTTTGCTGAAAGACTGGGAGTTTAGGAAAATGTGGATGGTAAATTTCTCATACTTTTAAGTAAAGGGAGCAGGGTGTTGCATGTTTGTCAAAAATGCCTTTCCTCCAAAACTTCTATAAATGACTTCTGCTAATTTATAAATTGTTTATAAACCCTCCATAATAACGTGACATAGATCACTTGAATTATTTATGTGGTTCAGGAAGATGTAACAGTTAACAGTAAGAAAAGACAGCTCTCTCTCGCTTGCTCAGTACTGTATCTGGTCACTCCACTTGTGAGTTTCAAGTCATCTGCATATGCTAAGCTGTCTGTATGACAGCACTCACAAACTGCAATGTTATCATTTAATTCTAATATTTTGGTTCACCTTAAAGATTTTCATGTCTCATTGGCTTTTCAACATACCATTTTAATGTATCACCTGATTTTAATATAAGACAAATGCCTTGCTCCATGTTTAATTATTAGAAATGCAGAAAATTGAATACAGTGAACTTAATTATTGAGGACAGAATGGTTCAATGGAATTTTGTGCAAAGATTCTCTGTACAGAGGTGCAATTTTTTTAGAGAGAAGATTTTATACTAGCAATAGAGTCTAGAAATTACCGTAAGGGCCATAAACTAGCTTTCCGCACTGAAAGCTAATATAATTCTACTGACTTCACAATATTTTTTCCTATTAACTGTAATGGATTATGGCTCTGCATAGCATGCAAGATACTAACAAGATCTGGTATAGAGTGCAAGTCAGTGAGTTTAGAATCAAAAGGATACTTTCCCCCCTTCCTAAGAAAAGCAAACAGACATCTACTTCCTCCACCCTGAAGCAGACTGATCATTCTGACACAACACAGCCAGTTAATATAATGAGCAGAGATCAAGGCTGTTTATGGTTTGAGAATAACGGTAAACTTGAGCTACCAAAGAGTATATATATTTGCATCTGGTTTATCTAGTGAGATAACATTCAGAAAATATACTACTATTTGAAACATTGCTCTACAGAAGACTGTAACAGAATCAACATATGATTATTATGTTGCGGGACTAGCATATAGCTTTAACCTGGAGATTATATATGTTAAGTACTGAAGTAGAGGGTTTTAATCATAAGTTACCTATTCAGATTTATAGCTCACAAATTGCAGGGTGCCGTTGAACAGTTGCTCTTGCATTTTGTACATTAACTGTACAGCTGAAAAAGCATTCTTTTAGTCAACTGATTAAAAATATCTTCTGGTTGAAGATATTTTGTGGGTAATTTTAAAGCAAGACAAACATTCTTTATTAATCAAATACCAACATTAAGAAAAAGTATTTCAAAAGACTCTGTGATTGCATTTGCAAAAGACTTTAATTACCAGCTATTATTAGAAGGATTTCTACCAGGAAACTGTGGAAGCAGGGAGTCAATTGATTTTTATTAATTACACCACTGAAAAGCTAGTGTTCTCCTTCCTCTGGCATGCAACCCCTGCACAGTTGAGGATAACAGAGTTGTCCAACGCACATGTGCCCTGCAGAGTGAAGCCTGTCAATAAGGCAGCCATAAAGCCACACTTGTGAAGCTGCTGAGGAGCAATGTTTCCATTATGCTGACCAAAACAGACACTTAGATACAGCTTTTACACTGCTGGAAGAAATACGTCCAGTACACATGGAGTCTCAGATTCTTTTTGCCATCAAGCAAAATATAACTGTTAGTTAGCTGAGAGGAAAGTTAGAGACTCTCCCTTCTACTGCAAAATAAAATATCAAGTCTCTAATCATTTTTTAAAATCCTTAGCTCTCTGCTTAATCTTGAAAAGAGATTCTTGAAGAGATTGAAAACACTGGTATGAAATAATTAAACACCAATATTTTTGATAGACCTGATCAAGAGATAAAAGCATAAAAATCTCTTATGAAACTAAAAAAGCTCTTTAGATGTTTTGAAGTTCATAGAGGCACTCCAAAGAATGTGTTCACTGTATATGTGGCTGGTTTGAGCCAAAAAAAAAAAAAAATGGATTCAGAAACGGAATGAAGCTTCTCTGTTCAGAGGCTCCATATACAGAAATAAAAGCAGCTAATGTCTGGGCCTCCTACTCAGTTGTTAGAAGCAACACCAATTTATAAGCAGTGGGTGAACCCTTAACCTTCTTCCATATCATGAAATATTAAAATTAACATACAACCTAGAAAAAAAAGTCTGACTCATACTATGATGTTTTTAAAAATCCCCTGAAATTCCATATGTGGGGAAAGAAGTGGGGATTTTAGGAGGAATTTACCATTGGGCAGAGTTTTAGTAAGAGAGTTCAGGGACATTATATCATACATGGGGTTGTGTGTGAAAGGCACAAGGGAAGTTATTGCATGACAAAGGGATAAGTGGGTGGAGAATGCTGGGAATACTGCTGGAATGAAGGGGATGTGGTTACAGGAAGGATGGAGGAGGATAAGTAGGTAAAGGCAGAATTATACAGAGCTATAGAGATGGTGACAAGAAGCTTAAATATGACATGCTGGTAGGGAGCCAGGGGAGGGACACAAAGGAGAGTGATATGATCAAGCAAACAGGCAAGCAAGAGGATCTGCCAGATGCATTTTTTAATAGACTGACAGGGGGGCCAAGATTTAAGCTAACTCTTGCCAGGGGACTCCAACAACCCTGACTGAGGTGTAGATTAGGAACAGCTGCTCAGTCATTGGAGTTCTGGAGAATTACAGAACACTGCCGTTTTGAAACTCAGGGACTCAAGAAAACTGACACAGCATTTAGCTTGCGGCTCAGAGAATGTCCTGATTTCTTTGCAGCTGGGGAGACTTTCTCAGAGGCCACTGTGCAACTCAGTCAAAGCCTTTTAGTACCAGCTCTGGGACTAGAGACAACCTCTGCATTGAGAAGCTTCCAATAATTTGCTTTACACACCAGACCTAACCAGATTTTTATTGCGAGGATGTCAATAATATAAGACTAGAAGTCTCCAAGGGTGAGACTGTCTGCTTCATAGTAGTGTCTTTAGGCTGGGTGGGGATGGAAAAATCTTCCCTGCTCCATTCTATTCCTTCTGCACTGAAGGAAAACCAGCACTAGCCTGGTCCAGTGATACTGAGGATCCTCCCACTTAGAGAAGTGCCTAAATATAAGGGATGCCCATGGCCAGTAAGTCAGTGCCTGACTGTAAAGTGCTACCAGTAGCCAATGCTTCTGGCACGCTTGTGTGTTTTCTTCCCATACATTTCTTTTGGACAGGTGAAACCTGTATCTTCATTCTCTAAGTTACTGTTCTTGCCATTAAATCCCCCCTAAAGACTCATGTCTTCTGTGGCACCCACAAGGGAGTCATGGGTCTAAAACCCTCCAAAAGCTGCTCCTTCCTCTGTCTCCTGCTTCTTTGTGCTTTTTAAATCTAAGCTCTTCAGAGTAGGGATGTAAATAACGTGTAAGAACAATGAACCGATAAAAAATCTTTCAGTCACATGGTTAAACATTTAAGTGGGAAGCTGAGGGTGCAGGGGATGCTGTAGCACCCTAACATTTTATGTGGGGATCCCAGGCACTAGGTTCATGCACCTGTAGGTTCCAGCTGCTGCCCATGGTCCTGACATCCTGGTGTGCCCAGGCTCCTGGCTGTTGGCCCTGCATGACCAGAGTCCCAGCTGCCAGCCCTGATCCCAGCATCCAGGCTGCCAGGACCCTGGGTGGAGTTTAATCAATAAACTGATTACACTTTTACATTCCTACCTCAGAGCAGGGGCCAGTTCCACTAATGTAACTAATCATATATATAGTAGTCCAATGTCTGTCAGTCTGTAATGCTGACGTACATGGCCCCGCCCCCTGGCTGTGTACGTCAGCACCCTGCCCCCTTCCCCTCCCTCTGTGGCTGCTCGGCTGAGTGCTGCGCCGCTCAGCTAGGCCACGGCGGGGGAGCAAGCGGTGGCAAGCGGCCGTTTGGGGTCCGCACTCCATCTCTTCAGGCTAAACAGTCACTTCCCCCTTAGTGCAGGAGTTTTCACCCTCTCTCCAGCCCCTGGTGACAGGGTTCCACAAAGCCCTTCACTTCTTGATTCAGAAGCTTTTTTTCTCCTGTTGCATGGGGGGCTGCCAGAAGCCCTTGATGTCATGAGCGTTGCTAGTACTGATGATTCAAAGAAATAAATAAAAAGCACTCTCTCCACAGTGCTGTGGTATCGTAGGTTCAACTTACAGTCAACAATTACTCAGCCTGTCTGGGTTGAAATGACAGTAAGGAGGCTGCAGCAGAATCAGAGTACTTACTGTCTTTGGACTGTTTATGTAGCATTCATAAGCAAAGTACTTCCACTGCATATTCGGAAGGTCTGGTCACCTCTCAACATAAATGCACCCTAGAATTGTACAGGCACAGAAATGAGGAAAAGGTACTTTAGGGAAGCAGCCCTTCTAACCTATCAGTTCAGAGACTTCTCTGGAGTCTCCTAAATTATCTCCAGCATTAGAAGGTAAAAAATATGCCTCAAGGTCAATGTTCCCTCCAATCTTTTCCATTCATATGTGGATTTTTTCCATCCTTGTGTGGAATAATTTTTATGTGCACTGAGGTATGTGAGAATGTGCACCACCACTAGAAACAAAGAAACCTAGCTGTGGGTGCTCTGCTAATCAGCTGGGCAGCATTTGAATCTCTCCTGAGTGTCCACACAAGCGCACAGTTTATAGGGAAAAGTGCCAAAGCAGCAAAGAATAAGTGGGACTTTGGAAAAGGAAAACAAAGACTCTTTCCCTCCCCACAAGAAATGTGCTAGGCCTAGTTTTGACTTGGGAATGTTGCTGAGGGCACTGCTGATGTTAGTAAGGTCTCTAAGGGTATGTCTACACTGCACGCTTATTTCAAAATAAGCTATTTTGGAAGAAATACTCTAAAATAGCTTATTTCAAAATAGCATCTTTACACTACAGGGAAGCCTCAAAATTAGTTTGAGGCAGGCTCCCCTAATGTGGATGCGGTACCTCAATTTAGAGCCCCAAGAGCCACTGGGGAGAAATTACTCTGAATGGCCCTGGGGAGGAGCTATTTCAAAATAGTAGCAGTGGAATGTTCAAAATAGCAGTGGAATAGCTATTTCGGAATAAGCGTTATTCCTCATGGAATGAGGTTTACAGATGTTGGAATAAGCTGTCCGTTATTTCGAAATTATTCTGAAATAATGCTGTTGTGTAGAAGCATCCTAAGTGACATCATTTGAGAGAGAGAAAGGGAGGCCGGTGTTTAGCAAATGTGGGTCAGTCAATTATTTTTTATTTCATGGAAGGTTACTGTTGAACTATTAGAACAAAAGAGGTAATAAATCTTGTAACCAGCCCCACTACAAGGCGTGATTGCATTCACTGTGCTTTCCTCCTCCTTTTGAGATGTTTGGTGATGTGCTGGTTGTGCCATGAATTCAGAGGCAAGCGCTATAGGTAGCCAAGCAGTAGGTATAGGCTCTAGCCTTCGGTGGTCCCCATTCACCCTGGGATATGGGGTATGGAAAAGGTAACAAGTAGTGAATCAGCAGGTCCGTTACATTATATGGGTATAACTGACATATACATAAGCACATTCATGTTGTGTATTGTGTGTAAAACACTATATGAACCCATATCTTGAACAGCACTAAGCCCACCAGGAGTGCTAAAGGAATGCTGCCTAATACAGAGCACATTGTAACTGTGCTGAATTTGTGGCTAGAACCAGAGTCGACAATGGGCCCTGTCTGGCAAGATGTTGAGCAACTCCAGGAAGCGTGACGCACCTTGCAAGTTTGGGCCCCATGAAACTTAAATCCTCCAGAGAAAATGAAAACCTGTCTCTGTCCTTGATCTTCTGTGATGCACTCCCAGATGCACATTTGCCAGCGATGCCGCAAACCTGAGCCAGAACCATGCCCAATGCCACCTTCACCATAGGACATTCCTTCAAGCCATCGACTGTAAGGCACTATCCTGGGATAGTGTGTTAGGTACTCTCCTCCCTCGAGAGAAATGGAAATAAACTGGTGTCAGAATCACCGACAAGAGAAAAAAGCTAACAAAGACTGAAAGAATATTCTTGCAAACTCAATCAAAACAAAAACTGACCTTAAGCCACACTGTTAATTATTAGAATCTCTGGTCTACAGCAAACATGTTCAGACTAAGCTTACATTTAAAAAATCTCAGAGGGGTAGCCATGTTAGTCTGTAACTTTAAAAACAATGAGTAGTGCTGTGGTACCTTAGACTAACCAAAATATATACAGTAGTATCATATCTGATTAATAGTAATAGAGATGTAGCCGTGTTAGTCTGATCTTGCTGAAACAAAACAGAGGACTATGCAGGGGTCTGGCCCACGAAAGCTCATGACCTAATAAACCATCTTGTTAGTCTTTAAAGTGCTGCATAGTCCTGTCTTTTATATCTGATGAAGTGGGTTTTGCCCACGAAAGCTCATGATACTATACATATATTTTTGTTAGTCTCTAAGGGTATGCCTACACTTCATTCCTCTCTCTCTTGAGAGGAATGCAAATGTAGACATCCAAAATTGCAAATGAAGAGGGGATTTAAATATCCCGCACTTCATTTGCATAATCGTGGACTGGCGCTATTATGAAATAGCACTATTGCAAGAAAAAAAACAGGGTTATTTCAAGAGAAAACCCTTTCCTCAAAATAACCCTTAAACCTCATTTCTTTCTCACAATAGCACTATTTCGCAATAGCGCCAATCGACGATTATGCAAATGAAGTGTGGGATATTTAAATCTCCACTTCATTTGCAGTTTTAGATGTCTACATTTGCATTCCTCTCTCGAGAGAGGAATGAAGTGTAGACATACCCTAAGGTGCCACAGCAGTACTCCTTACTTTTAAAGAAATCAAGAAATGCATATCTTGTGGGACGGATTTACTTACTTGTTTATTCTCTAGAGGTCATTTTGATACTAATATTGGAATGAAATGGTCTTTGCTGTTAAATACAATTTTATATAGCATTCAGGCTCTCCCCTTTCCTGGCTCACTAGCTCTCTATTTAAACAATAAGGCCATTTCTTTTCCCCTTTTCTTTTCTGCCAGTCCTATGCTCTACTGGTCAGGATGTTTCCAGTCTTTATTCTGGAAAGCGACAAACCTGTATTGTTTTTCAGCCAAGGAAAGAGCAATGAGCACACCTTCAACAGTGCTGAACTTCTGACATTAATCAAACTATCACTTTACCCAAGTTCCTGGAGATGAAGTGACACCACCATGCTGAGAGGATTGTGGAAACCAGCAGGCACAAACAATTTAGCGAAGCTTTGCGAAATGCCAGGGCCTCTAGTCAGAACTTCCCTTGTCTGGCTAAAATCTATGGCTGAAAATAAACTTTGCTTCCAAAGGAAGGCCCTGGTAAAGTACTCTGGGTGCTTGTGGTATATAATCAGTGGAGTTGTGTATTCCTTCCTGAACCTGCAAAGTTCCAGCTGTCAGTCATACTCTGGCTGCTGGCCAGGATTCTCTTAGAGACCCTAGTGACACATTTACCCTGTGTGTAGATTGTTCTGGCTAGTCTGGCAATGTATATCCTCATTTTTAAAGGCAGCTAGCAGTCATCTCACACTTCAGGCAGTCTGCAGGCCAAAAATAAATTCAGTAGCTATTTAAGTCCTGAAGGGAAATAAACAAATTGGCAGCAAAGTTGGAGGTCTGTCCTGTGGCTGCATTTCCGCAAGGTGCAGACTGAGAATTCTGCCCTGACAGCATCTCCCCCTTCTCTGTGCAATTTGACACTAGTCATGCTTTCAGTGAGAAAACTGAGACAGGAACTCTAGCAGGATAGCTATGGTACTGTAGCTTTGCTGACATCACCCTGTAATATAGATGCAACCCATGAGCAGTGTGTGAACCACCAGCTCACCCCTTTCTACTTAAGACCCTGCCTCTTCCATGCCCCCCTGCAGGACCCTAGAGCCCCCCTCACTGTGGCCATCGCCCCCCACTCCAGGCTAGCTCCCCCAACCCCAGAGGGGTGGCAGCTGGGTGGCATGTGGCCCTGCCCCCCCCAGACCCAGAGCATCAGAAGGGTGGGTGGTGTAGTCCCAGCCCCAGCCAGGATTAGCACTGGGAGACTGGAGCTGCATGCAGACTGGAAAGTGGAGGAGTGTTGGGGGCAAAGCGTGGGCAGGGTCTCGTCTGGCTGTTTGGGGAGGCACAGCCTCCCCCCACCTATGTTACCCATGATGCAATGTATAGCAACCGGGTGTGTGGTGGAGTTCTGTTGCTGTAGGACCACTACCTCTCTGAGTGATGGCAGCCACGTCAATCGAAATAATCTCCTGTAGACCAATTTACATCTACACCGAGTAGATTTTTCACCCTGCTGAGTGCCAGAGCTACACTGACTTAATTTTAAGTCTAGACCAGGCTTCTGCGTCCTGGATCTGAAAGGGTGTCAGTGCAAATGGGTTGATTGGGTTCACACAGTCTCGCTTTCCAGGGAAGTTCATTGGACCAGGCTTGCTTGAAAGGTGGCCTGAGTTCACTGAGTCCAAACAATCCATTGTTGTTGGGAACCTTGTGTTAGTCGTTTATGGCAAAGCAAAGTTTGTAAGAGTGAGTGCAAAACAGTCCTGCATGGATATGGTAGCATTTTATAGACATGTTGCACTGATGTTGCTGATGCCATGACGAATGGGAAGTAACAGAGGATCTGGCCTCAGGTTTGCTGCACTTCCATGAATTTTCTTTTTTCTTGCAGGTTTAAGCCAGAGTCCCACAGAAAATGCACTTACCATAAACAGAGTAGGTTGGGCTCCTAACTTTCTGAGCAGTTCTGGGCTGAGTTTGAGTAGATCTGGGGCTCAATATGAAGTGAAACCCACAGACTTTTAGGAAGATGAGTTATTAAGTCCAATCGGACAAACTGTAACTTCTTACAATTAAAATATAGCAGAGCTGAACCAAAACCATATTGGGCCCCATAGCATCAGTGAGGCTCTGGTGTCTAGAGGCATTTTGTGCCAAGGAAGGACAGAGGTATTGGGCCATCATGCTCCCAATCTTGGAATGGGAGAGGAATTCACTCCCAGAGGGCAACTTTAAGTGAATTATTGACATGGATTTTATACGGCTTTGTTTACAGAGGTTGAGCACATGGTAGTCAGTGCATTTGCTGGATAAGCAGTGGCATGCACCCTTTCCTACTGCAATCACATGCCTTGGGAACTGAATTGGCCAGCTATGGGGCCCTTGTTAGAACAGTGGTACAGATGAACCTTTGCAAACTTGGAATAAACAGATAGATAGCCAGGAAAGGTAAACATGAATTATACTGGCTGCAGCAGGTCCTCCGATGCATGTATGCAAGCAAGGACAGAATTTGATTATAACATGGAGATATTAAAGTATGAATTGTTGATGTGTCAGGGTACCATCACATCAGCTTTTGTAGGAGTTTGAGATTGCGCACCATAGCATGCCTGGAGACTGTAGCTCATGGATCATAGACCAGATACTGCTGATGCAAACCTATAAGACAAGTTTCTTTGGGCACCATTGCTATTATGAGAGGCTTTCTAGCTGAGATGTAGTGATCCTATTAGCTTCAGACTCCCTTTGCACGGTAAGGCTGGTAATCTCTGGGATATTTTTAACTGGCAGAAAAAATCCCTCTTGTTCTGTAATCTAATGGGTTACAATAAATTCATTTTTGGGTCTTTTAAAATTTCCAGGCAGCACAGGTTTCATTTCATGCAAGATTTCAATCTATCCCCCAAATAGATTTCCACATTATGGACTAATATCCTAGTACAACATTTGAACTGAGCATCCTGAATTTCCTGTGAGCCATGCTATGACAAACTCTCATAGGCTATGTCTAGACTATGGGGTTTTATTGGGAAAATGTGTGTACCTTTTTCCGACAGTTTTGTTGGAAATGTCAACGGGCCAAATTTTGGAAAAACCTCCTCTTTTGGAAGAGCCCTTCTTCCTCATGGAAGGAGGAAGATAGGGCTTCTGAAAGAGTGTGTCTGCTATTCTGTAAAAAAAAGCGTAAGAGCCAGGGGCGGACTGGCAATCAAAATAGGCCTGGGAAATGGGTTGAGAATGGCCCACTTTTTCACATCAAAGAATTTTTTTAAAATTTACTCTTTGACCCCCATTAGCCACATCCCTGACCCCTGTTAACCACACCCCTGACCCCCTTAGCCATGCCTCTGGAGGTAACACTCTCAGGGCAAGATGGACACATGACCAGAAGTAAAAGGTGTCATGCCCTACTAAGGACTTTTCCCACCATCCTCCTACCAACAGGGATTAGTTTGGCCCCCACCAACCCCCCCCTCATGCAACTATCCTGCAATTGCATTAACCCAATGTGTGTGACATTAACTCGGGGGTGGAGAGCTGGGGGAAGTGTTCCCTCTAAGAGTTTCCTCCCATGAGCAGAATGAATTTTGTGTTGTGCACCAGTACTGAGTTCATGGGGCTTGTTTGGATGTGTCACTATGGGTATGTCTACACTACTACCCTAGTTCAAACTAGGGTGGTTAATGTAGGCATTCGAAGTTGCAAATGAAGCCCGGGATTTAAATATCCCGGGCTTCATTTGCATCTTGCCGGGCGGGCGCCATTTTTAAATGCCCTTAGTTCGAACTCCGTGCCCGCGGCTACACGCGGCACGGAGTAGGTAGTTCGAATTAGAGATCCTAATTCAAACTACCGTTACCCCTCATTGCAGGTAACCTCTACCTTTTCCCTCTGCTGCCATGTCTCCTCCCCTTGCTCCATCAGCTCCCCTGGTGCCTGCTGCCCCCCAAACCCTCACCCTCCTCTGCTGTCCTGACTCGGACTCCTGCCCTTCTCACTGCCCTCAGCCTTCCTGAGACCTGCCCCCCTCCACCAGCCCTTGTCTCCCCCCTGTGCCCACTCCTCCCAGTAGCCCCACTCTGATCATGTGAGCTACCCCTCCTCATCCCCTCTTCTAACACCTCCCTCTACACACCTGCCCTGCCTCTCTCCTCTGGTGCTGGTCCCTCCCCTGCAGGTGTCTGCCCTTCTGCTTCACCCCCAGAATCCCCTGGCACCTGCATCTTCCCTTATCCCTGAAACCTCCTGGTGCCTCCCCCTTCCCTCACTGCCCCTGTCCCCTTTGCCCTCTTTTTCCCTGATGCCTACCCCCTCACCACCCTCTGCCCCCCCGTTCCCTTCATGACCCTGTGCCCTCACACATGACTTGCTCCATCCCCGCCTTCCTCATGCCCACCCCTTCTTTCAAGCCTTATCTCAGCACCTCCCCCTCCAGTCCCCATTGCCCTTACCCTCTCCTCTCCCAGCATCACCCTGTCCCCCCTCCCACTGACAACTCCCATCCTGCCCTTTTCCTCATTGTCTGCACTTGGCCCCCTGGCATTTGTCTCTCCTCCACCCTGTCCCTTGGTGCCTTCCCCTTTCTTCTCCTGACATGCTCCCTTCCCCTCAGCACAAGCCCCTTCCTCTCCCACCCCTTCCTCCTATTTCCCCCCTCTCCCCACCTACCTTCTGCCTCCCAGTTTGTGGGGCTGGAGTCTGTGATCGGGCCCCAGCTGCTTCTGGGGCTCCAGACCATGTGCCGAGCCTCGAGCTGGGCTGCACGGTGCAACTCTGGGCCGAGCGCTTTTAAAGTCCCGGGCCATGACGTCATGCCACGCCTGGGCATCTCCCCTCTCACCTGTTGTTCGGTGTTTGAGCATGCCACGCATGCGCTCCCTGGCCCCACCGTGCCCTGTAGATGGCTGGCGCGCAGCGCCAGGGAATTTAAAGTGCGGGGCTGCAGCACCCCATCACAATCCCCCTCCTCCTTCAGCAGCTGCCAGCCGGTCCTTCAGCCGGCCCTTCAGAGGACGGCCCACCGGGAAATTCCCGGTGTCCCGCTGGGCCAGTCCGCCCCTGGGAAGAGCAAACGCGTTCCCTGGACGTGGCAGTTTTACCGGATATCTCTGGAAACATCCTATAGTCTAGACATAGCCATAGACCCAGGCTTAGTTACAAACCTCAGGGTGGCCTAGGTTCACTGAAATATTTACTGCCAAACTGCTGAGCAAACCTGCAGCAAGAACTGAGTGACTCTGGGCTGAATTTGAGTAAAATCCACAAGATCTTTGAAAAGATTTATTATTTTAAATCACACACACAGCTGCATTTGTGTGAGATTTCAGAAAAAATGTAGGGAACATAAACCCAAATAAAAATTCAGTGATCCCTTCCCTCCATGTTTTATACAGCGTTGGCCTTACAAATTCATCTTAGAATAAGAACATTTTTTTCTATTGGTATAATTCAGAATGGCCAAAGGGACCTGGGAAGGGTTTTTGAAAAACCAAAGTTTTCCTTTGTGTTCTGAATCCTCTATGAGGATTTAACCCACAGCAAATGTTTTTACATCCATCATAGATGCCTACACTGCCAAAAGCTGAGATGAGTTTTCATTGCTTTTCTTTGTGCTGCAGGTCCTGTGAATACTTGCAAACACATACATATAAAGAAAACATTGTATTGACATTTTTTGGGGAAAAAATGTAGTTCATGCCGTATCAAATCCTAACAGCTCAGAGAATTCACCAGAATCATACAAATACCCTTTTCAAAAGGAAAGCAACAATCCCCGAACCAGAAAAAAACACTTCCCACTTGGTCAGGAGTTTGAATTCAGCATTGAGTAAGGCTGTCAACATTTGATGGTTGCTCAGTGGCCCATATGAAATGGATCCATGTCCAAATCACAAAAGCTCCACCACAATTGATATTAGTAACTAATACCCCAGTTGGCTGCCTGAATAATGGATAAACACCTCACCACTAGATCAGGTCAGGGTAGAGGCAAACGAGCAGTGAAGTATGATAAAACTGCACAGTTGTTGCTCAAGATTATTCCTGGTTTGCAGTGGTAAAGTCACATTATACTAGCACAGTGATAATTAGATGTAGAGGTGTATATAGAACATCTACCATTCTAGCATTACGTCTTGCCTGGAAAATGGCATAGCGCTGGACCACTGGTGAACGTTAAATAATCCATGTCTTAGTGATTGGTTTTAGATGTATCAATATGTTTTAAAATTGTGGGCCACAATATCTGTTTGGGCTGATGCTTTTAACAAAGCGCCTTCTTATTCTTTAGAAGAGGCAAAAGTTGAGGAGAGGCTGAGCGGGAATTATTGCAAAGTTGAGACAACGCTTTTCGTGCAGGAGTGTCTCTTTTTATGGAAATTTTGTCTCCTATAATGTTGGATGAAACATTCAGGAATCTTTTATAAATCTTAAAACATACAGTCCCAGATCCTGGGGCTCTTACTCAGTTTCATAAGCAGGCCCTGTGACAGGAGTGAGTAAAGAGGGCAGTTGCTCTAGGGCCCTCAATCAGGATGTCAGTACTAGTATTGGGGGTTTGAATGTGAATTGGATTTTTCATCACGCAGCTTCATTGCTAATAAGGATGAACTCCTTCTGAGACTTGCAGCTTTTTCTAACAATCAAATCTCTACTAGCTATCTGTCATAATCAGAAGTGCTGACCAGCACCTTGTGACTAAGGGGTTAACTCTGTCCCTACCCAGGTATGTGGCCAGCCAATAACATTGCAGGTAGGAATTTCAGACTGGGACAAAGGAGGCTCTGAGGGCTGGTTGGGGGGTGTTGAGGCCAGCACAGCACACTCCAGGAGGCACTGAGGGCTGCCTCAGCCCTGCCCCTTCTGCCTGAGGCCCTGCTCCTTTCAGGAGAACAGAGCTGCCCCTCCCCACCTTGCCCAGGGGCCCGGCAAGTCTGTCAGCCCCACCCCCCGCACAACCTTCCACTGGAATCCAGTGGGGGGCTTCTTCCTGAATAAGGACTGAGTATAAGGATCTCACGATTTGGCCGGTAGAGATGTGCCTTTAACTCATATTCATATGAAGGATTTTTTCCTCTTGTTTAAAGATGGTATTTGAAAAACTCCAGATCTGTTTCACTTCAACCACTTGTCATGTATCCCATTCTTTCTCCTCCTCCCTTCGGAGCCTGTTGCAAAAGTTCCTTACAGCCTCTCAGACAGAAGTCTGTACTTTTGACTGGGGCTGGCATTCATTTAAAGGATTTATGTGGAATCCCATGAAGTATTAATCAAAACAACAGCATCCTATAGAAAACTAATTCATTTTCCATCTGCTAAAAGTTAAAAAATATTTATTAATCAGTACATTTTCTATCTACTCTTGACCCTCACCTGGTTTATTTAAAAATAACATGCAGACAAGGATTCTGATTATCTACTGTTGAGAAATAATTAATTCAAGGAAATGTTTGCAGTGGAAGGAAATTTAAGTCAAGTAAGAATTAAGTCTGGTATATTACTGGGCTGCAGCCTGTGAGGCTAGGTCTACACTAGGGGAGAAAGTTGACATAAGATCCGCAACTCCAGCTATGTGAACAGTGTAGCTGAAGTCAACGTACCTTAGGTCAAATTTCTGCGGTATCCCTGCTGCGGGAGGTTGACGGGGGAAACTCCCCCATTGTCTTCCCTTACTCCTCATGAGCTGGTGCAGTACCAGAGTCAACGGGGTGCTATCAGCAGTCGATTTAGTGCGTCCTTACTAGACCCACTAAATTGAAACCTGAGAGATGGATCTCTCCCAGTAAGTGGAGACAATGATCACAGAGCATACAATATAACACAAGTCAATTTCAGCAGAGTGTCCTTCAGCCAAACCATAGCCCAGATTGCTTTGCAGAGCGAAATAATACAGGACTGGATCCTACCTTTCAACTTCTGTGAACATAGGGGGACCCCGGTCTAGCACACTAGCTCCAAAGTTGCAGAAAGGAGAAGGAATTTTCCATGGAAAACGCAGTTATTCCTTAGACAGGTCAGGCTAAAAATCTAGTTAGAACAACCTCTTACACAGTTTGTGGTGCCTCTGCTTCCCAAAAGGAACCCAGAAGGATGGGGTGAGGAGGGGGAGGACAAACAAACCATACTTTACCTGAATATTTTCCAGTCTGCAAAACTGAGCAGTGCTGGGGAAGTAGGGGAGTGTTGGGGAAGGACAGGCAACATTGCTATCTGAATCTGGATTCCATACACTTCTTAAATTCATTGAGGCTTTGATCCAGGACTTTGATTTAACTCATCATTGTTATAAAGAAAATTGTGAAAATCAGACCCAGTTTGGATTTCTAATTCTCCCTTCTCTAGCCACCATCAGAGTTCAGAAATATTCACATCCTGGGATTTAATTCACCCCACCACTGATATAAAGCCAGCTGTGAAATTTGGATCCACATGCCTTTTTAGATTTTACCCCACCCGCAAGTCAAGGGTATTTGTATCCGGGTGTTTAGAGATTTAGATGTCAAAGAACTAAGTGGGTATTACTTTTCCGCAAAGGCCTTCTTGCTTTATATCTTGATTGTATGAAGATTTAAAAAGTGTAAAAAGAAGAAAACAGTGTCTTCAGGCAGAAAAACTCATCTTCTCCTAAGGACAGTCTGAAGTCCTTTTCAGGAAAATCTTCTGTACTGTATGTCATGGTTGAAAGTTTAAACACTCTAAATCCAACAGGAAGTTTTCTTAAAGACAAAAAGAAAAAGTACCAGCAGATGATGTGACAGTAAAGATTGAACAGGTTTTAATTTATCTTGACAGCTCTGACATCATTGAATGCTTGAGGGACTGTGTTACTAATGGATTGAGTGGCACACTAGAGCAGGTCATGAACCCTGGGACACTCAGCCTATGATAACAGCACACTCCCCTTCACTGGGAGTAAAAATATATAGTGCAGGATCTCTCCATGTAATATTGCTGTCAGATTTAATAATTCAACAAGGATGAGCAGCAGCAGGAAAAGAAAGGGGTGAAAATAAGAAAGATGCAAATTCTCTCAAGCTAGAAAAAGGTCTTAGAACAGCCATTCATCTGAAGAAGTGGGCTGTGCCCACGAAAGCTCATGGTACCATCTTGTTTTGTTAGTCTTTAAGGTGCTGCAAGACTATTTGCTGTTTTTTAAGTTTTACCCTTCTATCTAGTCATCTACAACAGTGTTTCTTAACCAGTGGTTTGCATACCCTTAGGGGTACTCGAGAGACGTCTGGGGGGTACATCAACACAAGTGAAATTTGGCAAAAAATGTCCGGGATTTTGCCCCATCCCCTGCCAGCAGCTCAGTACAACGCATCCCCATCGCCCCTTTCCTGTGGTGCTGCGGAGAGGAGCAAGAAGGCGGTGAAGTGGCACAATAAGCTTTGCTCCAAAGGACCCCCCGCATCAGTGGCATAGCAAGGAGGGGCAGGGGGGGCACTTGCCCCCAGGTGCCATGCTCGGGAGGTGCCGGGATGGAATGGGAGTGCACAGCCCCAAGCGGCAAGCCCGGTGCTGGCGGGTTACTTGGTCCCTGCTGACCAAGACATCAAGGCAGGGTCGGGCGGCGGGAGCGGGCACTTCAAAGGTAGAGTTACCCCAATCGTCTGGTGCCTGGCTCTGGGAGAGGGGAGGGGCATTGGGTTTGGGGGGGGTGCCTGGCTCTGGGGGTACTTATAATTTTTTTTGAAAAAGGGGTACTTTATAAAAAAAAGGTTGAGAAACACTGGCCTGCAAGGTTAGAACCTAGCCTGTTAATGCCCTTGCATAGCTCTCTGTCCCTTGAGCTAAAGGAACACCTTAGAAGCAGCAGCAGGTTGTTATCCTTTGGTATCATTCTACAAGAAGGCAATGCCTTAGGCTGTGTGTACACTACGCAGCTTCTAGCAATGAGGCAATGTCGATACAGCCCTGTCACTAAAAGCTGGCCTGTGTGAATGCTGTTTGTTGGCACTTTGGCCGACAAAGTACTTCTCGACTCCATGACTGGCTTTCACTTTGTGGCAGCATAGCTGTGACTACACTCAGGCCTACCAACGTGGGGGGAAGGGGCAAAGGGAGCAATTGCCCCAGGGCCTGGAGATTCAAAGGGGCCTAGAGTTCTTGGCTGCTGCCACTACTGCAACCGTGGCAATGGCTGGGCCCCAGGCTCTTTTTTCTCTGCCCAGCTCTGAGGGCTGTGGGGGTGAGGAGCGCCATGGTCTGGGCAGCGCTAAGGTCTGACTGCCCTCGGCCACAGCCCATCTACCCTCAGCCCTGCCCCTTCCATTCTCAGCCTCACCCCTTCTGGGGGTGTGAAGCCACCCCTTCCTCCCTTGTCTTGAGGCCCCCAGGGACTGTTGGTCCCTCTGACCACACTGCAGATTTTGCCGGCTGAGCTATGTGACTAAGGTGTGTGGTTTTTTTCAGACTCTTGACCAGCATAGCTATGCCAGCAAAAGTTTGTATTGTACACCTGGTCTTAGTTAAGTACAGAAGGCAGGTGTCAAATTCAGGGCCCAGTGTGAGGAGCTGAGTGTTCCACTCTCACTGGACAGCTCTCAGTTCCTGTCCACGACCTTGTAGGAGGTGTTCAACACCTTGCCTACCCAGGCTTTGGAAAGTTTCCTGTGGGTCAGCAGGCACTGTCATATTCAAAGGCACCCAAAAGAATCTTATCAAGGGAGGTACTTCATGGAAGTTTTCACACCAAACAAACACATAAGAGTTTCTATTTTTCATTTGCTCAACTTCTCCCCCTCTCAGTTCCTTCCCCCCAACAATTAACATTAAGCATAGACAGGAAAATACACTCCAAACAAATTTTTCTGCAATCTACAAACCCATATCTGGGCTAGTAGCTCATGTTGCCTTGTTTGTGTCACACCTGCTTTAAACTGCGATGCTCCAAATTAGATGGAAAAAACCATGCAAATGCTGTGTAGTTTTCTGGCAAATTAGCATGCAAACTGCAGAAAGGTGAAGATTGCTAGGAGGGGAGCAGCACTAACATTATATGACTGATTAGTTAAGCAGGATAATTAGGAAAAAGCGTGGCTGAGAAAAACGTAAGTGTCAATGCAGTCATAGATTCAGATTGCATAAGGTTTGCCATTTAGTACATAGAAAGTGTGTTTGCAACTCTTCTTATGATAAACTAAGTGTAATAGTGGACTCCTCTGATAGTGGAAATTATTCTGTATCTTACCTGGTAGACAACCCTACCCATATAGTTTAATATAAATACCAATTTTTTATTTGTGAATGTGAGGCTGTGGCATGTTAAATATATACAGAAACTATTTCAAGAAAATGTTATTTAGGTTGCAGCATTTGGCACAATTGACAAATGCCAGATTTATGGTTACCCGAGTAACCTTATTTCTGACCCTTTGTGTCCATCCTGTGTATTCAGTGAGGCAGAGTAGTGTAGACCAGGGCTCAGAGAGCAATCATGCAATTCTTCTACTCTCAGATCAGGCTGTGGCCTGCAGAACTCAAGTACTGGTGGCTCTGTTTCTGTACTTGCAGTCTGTTCTTTCTGAGAATAATGGTAAACAAAGAGCAGAAAGTTTCCTTAAAGCAAAGTGTTATTTATTATGAACAAAAGTGTTTTAGAAAAAATAAGGTTTGCAGTAATAAAGAGACTATACTCATGTCTAGCTTGCCAGGTGTTTGTCTGTCTTCCACAAGGGAATCCTGGTAGCTCTAAACTTCCTAGAGAAGTTCCCCCCTCCACACCTTCTTGAGTTTGGCTGGCATAATTTGTTCCCTTCATTCATAAAACATTCCCTCCTGTGCCTTTCTGGGGCTCCCGGCTACAGGAAGCATCTCCTTTAAAAGCTGCTCCCTCTAGGACAAAAGGGCCCTGATCCTGGTTGCAATAAGTAATAATAATTTACAAAATACACATTCTAGGCCAGGCCTCTGTTGAGTAGAGATAGTCCTAAAGAACTATGATGAGTGGTGTGGTAGTTTGTGATATAAAGCAACATCTGTGAGGATTTAGACCACCCAACTCCTTTTCACTCCTGATTTAAAACAAGATTTTATTCCAGCTCTCAAGAGGTGAAAGGAAACACTCGTTCATGTTCTGACCTACGTAGGTGAGGGGATTCGTTACTGGTGGTGATGGAGATTGCCTGGCAGACCACTAGCTTTTCATACCTCATGCTCACTGTCTCCTCTGTCCCGTCATTAATCTTTAATGACACACTCTAGTTGAGCAGACCTCACCGATTGAGTGACAAGGGCTGTTTTTCACAATTGTCTTTTAAAACATGCAGAGTCTTATTGGCTTGCGCAGTGCAGTTTGGGGGCTTGGAACAGAATGCTCCCCATGGAACTCTGAGACTGCCTGAAATGAAAGAGAATGCACACAGGGCTAGTAACCAGAGCCCTTCCTGGAGGAAGCGGTCAGTGAGATTACATGGCACATAACAAATACCTGGGCCAACAGCCCTGAAGCCAGACATGTGGCTCTCATTCTCTGCTCAAGTAGCATTTGCCATACTTGGAAGTGGAAAATGTGGCTTTGTGGAGCTGCCTGCTGTAATTATTTTGAAATGATTATCTGGCTATTTCTTCATTTTAATATAACTTGGCTTGGTTTTTATTGGTAAAATATTTTAGATGGTTTTCCCAAGAGGCCTCTTTTTGCAAGCAGTTTCATATCCATTTGCGCAGGGCAAGGGCTGCTTCATGTAAACTTGTCCTGGGTTGTTTTCAAAGCATAATTAGCACATCACACACATGCAGCCAGGTGCTATTGTAACTCACAAGCTAATTTCCTTCCCAAATATTGTTAATGGACAAGGCCTCATAGGTCACCCATATCTAATTGCAGGCCTGTTGGTGTGACAAATGCTATGCTGGTATAGCCATACAATCAGAGGCCCCTACATACGGCATATGCCAACAGAGGAGTTTTTCTGCTGGCTTAGTAATACTACCTCCCTGAATGACAATATCTAAGCTGCCATTCCTAGTGGCACAGCTGTATCTACATACTGGGGGTTTTGCCAGCATAGCTATGACAACTAGAGGGAATGTTGTTTTCCCACATTCCTAGCCTACATATCCATGCTAGCAAAAACATAAAAATAAAAACAAAACACAACAAAAAAACTTTATAGTGTTGACTAAGCCTGACTTTAATATGCCTTGGGTCAGGCCCATAGTTCTTTTCCCAATCAGTTCTGGATTGTCCCTACACTACACTATGATTTATATAATTATGCCCAAGATTTCAGGAGAATTTCAGATTTTTGGATACCTAACTCAAGGCATCACCAAGAGGTCTGATTTTAAAGGGCAGATGCTCAGCCGGGTTCAGGTATCTGAAGCTGGGCACCCAACAATGAAGCTGCTCAGAACAAGGGCACCATTTTGGGAGAGCCGGGGGCAGCAGCCGTGTGCTCCAGGACGCGGCTTGCTTTTCTCCCTGTTCCCCTATCAAGGAGCAAGGGGAAAGTACTTGGATTCTGTGCATGCCTCTCACACCTGGCTGGTGAAGGGAGGGGGCAGAGGAGTAATTCACAGAATGCAAGTACTTTCCCCTTGCTCCCTGATAGTCAGGGGAACGGGAAGAAAAGGAAGCCGCATCCTGGTGCGCACACTTGCCGCTCCCGCTGCTCTCCCAGAACGGTGCCCTTGACTCAGAATCGCAAAACACTTGAAAATCTTGGTCATTGTCAGTAACATAGCGGCACCTGGAGTGATGCCAGTCATGCCTGAGGTCCCCTTAGGCTGGGTGTTGTACAGACACAGAGTAGCAAACTAGTATTTTTTTCTCCAGTCTAGTTTTAAATGTACCAAGCTATGGTGCTTTCCTCACTTCCTTGGAAGATTCTTTCACAAGCAAATTAAGAAATCTCCCCAACCAGTCACACCCGCCAGATCACCTTTTACTGCGTGTGCTCCAATGTGCATGACATCGGAAAAGATTTTAGATGTGCAACTTTGTTGATTTATTTTGACTAATTGGTTAACATTTTCTTGCTCTTAAGAAATATTTCATTTTTGTGAGGGTCCCCAGGCTTTAAAGAAAAAAAGCTAGGATCAAACTCTGAAAGAATAACCTCTGCATTTGCAAACATGATTGCACAGGCATAAAGATGGATTTGGCTTTGCATGGTTCGGTAGCCAGGTGCCCAACGATTATCTCTCTGGTGTGTGTGCAATTGCCATTTGCATGTGCGATTGTGGGCTTTTTGCATACAAAATTCTGGGTGCAAATTTTGTAGCAAAGCTGTGAGGTCTCTTTGGATAATTTGTCACACACCAGTATTCTGAGTTAGAACAATATAACCACTGTAATGAAGAACACATATGCAACAGGAGTACATGCTTTCGTAACTTTTCTTTGTTCCCATATATGCTTAACAGTGACCTGTAAAGGGGGAAAAAGTGGTCATTTTGCTTCTTTTTTTTCTTTACTGATCATATTTAAGAGAATACATCCTTTATGCACCTATTTTTCTCATAGCTTTGCCATGCATTAATGCTCATGACTTTTTGTTTATTTCCATTGCCTTTGCTTTTGGCAGTTCCAAGTAATACAATAATGTCATTCTTCCATAACTGGCTGGATAACTGTTCTCAGAGAGTAGTTATTAATGGTTCACAGTCATGCTGGAAAGGCATAACAAGTGGGATTCCACAGGGGTCTGTTTTGGGACTGGTTCTGTTCAATATCTTCATCAATGATTTAGATATTGGCATAGAGAGTACGCTCATTAAGTATGCAGATGATACCAAGCTGGGAGGGTTTGCAAGCACTTTGGAGAATAGGATCATAATTCAAAATGATCTGGACAAACTGAATAAATGGTCTGAGGTAAATAGGATGAAGTTTAATAAGGACAAATGCAAAGTACTCTACTTAGGAAGGAACAATCCACGTCACACATACACAATGGGAAGTGACTGTCTAGGAAGGAGTACTGCAGAAAGGGATCTAGGGGTCATAGTGGACCACAAGCTCAGTATGAGTCAACAGTGTGACACAGTTGCAAAGAAAGCAAACATGATTCTGAGATGCATTATCAGGAACGTTGTGAGCAAGACACGAGAAGTCATTCTTCCACTCTACTCTGCACTTATTAGACCTCAGTTGGAGTATTGTGTCCAGTTCTGGGCACCACATTTCAAGAAAGATGTGGAGAAATTGAAGAAGGTCCAGAGAAGAGCAACAAAAATGATTAAAGGTCTAGAAAACATGACCTATGAGGGAAGATTGAAAGAACTGGGTTTGTTTAGTTTAGAAAAAGAAGACCGAGAGGGGACATGATAGTAGTTTTCAAGTATCTAAAAGTGTGCTACAAGGAGGAGGGAGAAAAATTGTTCTTCTTGGCTTCTGAGGATAGGACAAGAAGCAATAGGGCTTATATTGCAGCAAGGGAGGTTTAGGTTGGACATTAGGAAAAACTTCCTAACTGTCAGGGTGGTTAAAAACTGGAATAAATTGCCTAGGCAGGTTGTAGAATCGCCATCTCTGGAGATATTTAAGAGCGGGTTGGATCGACATCTATCAGGGATGATCTAGGTGGTGCTTGGTCCTGCCATGAGGGCAGGGAACTGGACTTGATGATCTCTCCTGGTTTCTTCCAGTTCTAGTGTTCTATGATTCTATTGCTTAATAAGACCCTCTTAAACCAAGAGCTAGTGTGTGGGAGTCTGTATGCAGTACAGAAAGCTCAGGACTACATGGGGAAGGGGTTTGTGATGTGACAGTGGAAGCCTTGGGGGAAAGGGATTACCCTGGGAAAGGATGTTGGTGGGAAAGGGTAGCCAAGGGAGAAGGGCTACTGGATCAAAGGGCAGCCTGAGGATGAAAGTCGATAAGGAGGGCAAGGGGTAGAGCCAGGGGGTGAAGTGTTGTGTCTGTCACACCCACCTCAAGCCAGATGCTGTGTTACACCTTGTGTGGTCATTCACAGCAATGCAAAGTGGGTATAAAATACTGCCATTCTGAGTCAGGTACATTCCACACCCATTACGCTCAGGTTTAAATGACAACACACGCTGCAGAGTGAAAGAAACCCCGGGCCTTTTGGTCTTAGCTGACGCTAGCTCCTCTCTCCTTGTTCTCATTGTCCTTGCAGCCTGTAGAGAGGAAATAGACTCACTGTGCTCTCTCATGAAACCTCTACGGTGTTTCTTTCTTTTTCTTCTTCTGCTAAATCTCCAATAGATGTTACGCAGTCTGATAGCAAGGGAGTGTGCTCTGTGAATGCACAGCAGAGCAAAAATGGAGGGTGCAAAGGATCCCAGAAAAAAATCCCACCCAAGCTAGGAAGCACATGTACACACATGCACAGTAAAATCTCCCTGGGTCACATTGCTTACATTTTATATGGATGGAGAGAGCACAGTTCAAACCCAAGTGATTGCACATCTTAGATGCCCTGGGATTGGAGCACATTTGTGGTTGCTCTTTCTACCAGTATAGATAAAACAAGAGAACACTTTTTCCACTGCAGAAGCTTTGGCAGCCTGACAAACATTCATTTACATAGTTTATGCCTCCTTCCTTGCCAAAAACGATTTCCACATTTTTCCCTTACTATGTTTAAATTGCTTACAGTCCATGTATAATATCATACAGGACCCATCAATTCACAACTGCTGTTTAGTAAAAGGCTTCCCTAGGTCAATACACTTTTATTTCAGGGTAGACAATCCTGAATATATTCTCTGCAGGTGGTAGGTCTGTGATCTGCAGCTGAGAGCTGTTTTGTCAGGCTAATAAAATGAAAGCTGGAGTTAGATGAAATTACCTAGCAATGGAGCCCTGTGGCTTAGCCTTTTATTCTTGGTACTAGTCATGTTTTCAATAAGGACCCTTCAAAATATGAGTCAAAATATGTATTTTGTAGCATGATTCAAAGGAAATATACTGACGATTTTTTGTACGTGAAAGAGAATAGTTGGAAAACAGTGAATATACAAAGAATAAGAATTATACAGAAGAAAATGATTTCACCCTTGAATTAAAGTAAAAGAGTCGTGCTTCGGTTTTGCTGCAATTCACATCAAAACGATCACTTGTTAAGCTTTTAAAAGAGAAAGTTGTATGTTTGTTATTTGCGTAATGCTTAGTTAATGTTAATGGTTCACTTGAAATATAAAATTGCCCTGTAATAGAGAATGTTCCTGCAAAATATGAATTGTTATATTGATTAGTGTATAATAGAATTCCAGTTTGGGCTTTTGGGGGGCTGAAGGGGGTATTTAAAGGGCCAGTCCTGACGATACTAATTCATAATTTTTAATTTTTTGATTGCTCTGTTATTTGAGAGGCACACATCTTTTAAGCAAGTCCAAATGCCACCTTTCCCATTTATAAGATGCAACGGGATGCTGGTAAGGCAGTTTGTTCTTCCATTTCCTTAAGATGCCACCAACCCAACTACCTCTGTATTCTTGTGGTGCTTGGTGTTTACTCTGGTTACGCTTTCACACAGGATAAAAAGAAAGCAACCTCAACCTTTATATAGTCATGAATTTTCCAGGAATTGTCCAATTAATCAAAGGATCTGTTTGTCCTACTTTATTTCATTACAGTTGGTATTGCCCAATTAGACATTTTTAGACTCCACAAAATAAACACCCTTTGGATTATCAGGGATTCCATGTGATTCTGTTGATGGGGCCCATAGATTTGATGCAATGTAGTAGGATCCTAATGTTTTGTGGGGGCGAATAAAAGGAACACACCTGAATTAATCACCACATTACAAGAGGAGTTTTATGGAGGTCTGAGAACCTTTATACTTCAGACTTTTGTGCACCTTTGGGTATGTCTACACTGCAGACTATGACCAGGCTCTGATGTAGGTTTCAGTCCAAGGCCCCTATAAGTCCACACATAATTCAGTCTGACTTGGGTCAGTCAGCAAGCATTGAGGACTTGGGTCCTAGCACTCTACTAAAGGAGTGGGTTGAACACAAATCCTGCTGTGACTCAGGTTCGCATCAGAGAAGGTCTGTGCGATGCTGTATGGTTGCAACTGAAAACCCAGGTTTACAATGCAGTGTAGATGCTCATGTCCATGCTTGGGGAACAAGCCTACAAGCCTGGGTTCCATAGACCCAGGTTTAGTGCACAGTGTAGACATACCTGTTGAGCCACCTCCATTTTAGCACAACTCCTCCTGGCTAAAGTTCAAATTCAACCCAAACCCACTTATTTGGAAGGCCCAATAGATATTGGAATCACTGTAGTTCCGCTGCACACTGCAGAGACTTGATGCAGGGACCCCACATAAGGGGGGCACAGAATCACAGCTTTTACTTACAAGAGATCTGTGGCCAGTGGACCTGCAGCTACATCAATCCAGCAGCTGAAGCTCCAGTAGAAGATGGTGCAATGACTGTATATACTGCTCTCAGCCATGGGCTGAGTTTGTAACCATAGAACAGCCCCCTGCCACTTGATGGCTTTGGTGAAAGAGACTTCCTTCCCTCCCCAGACATCCTGCAGGATCTTTCTGTTCCATGTCTGTTGGTGCCTGGGCAGATTTGGCAAACCTGCCACTTGTCACTGGTCTTTAGCTCACTTGGTAGAACTGCTGTTTGCAAATGGCGTGACCAAATAAGACATGCATGTGGTGAGTCAGTCTGGCCAGAATAAAATGGGGATGTGAATAACTGAGAATTATCAACGTGTCCAGCCATAGGTGATCTAGGTCTGCATTTTGTCAAAACTCCTGTAACAACTTTGTGGTAGTTAAAAATGTATGGCAAGCACCTTCTGAGATATGATACTTACATTATGTCAAGTGGAAGCTCTTTGTGGCAAGGGATGTTTGTTGTGTGTTTGTACAGCACCTAGCACAGTGAGAGGTGCTGATCTCTGATTGTGGCTTCAAATAATAATCATAAATATTATGAGTCTCAGGGTATGTCTAGACTACAGGCTTTTGTCGACAGAGGCTTTGTCGACAGATACCATTGACAAAGCTTCTGTCGACAAAGAGCATCTAGACCGCATCCAGTTCTGTCGACAAAGCAAGCCACTTTGTCGACATGAGAGTGTAGACACAAAGGACAGTGTAGATGCAATAACACCTTCTGTCGACAGAACTCTGTCGACAAAAGGCATTATTCCTCGTAGAATGAGGTTTACCGCCGTCGACAAAACTGCCAAGTTCTGTCGACGTTATCTTGACAGAACTCGGCGGTAGTGTAGACGCAGGTATGGTTTTGTCGACGAAAATCCACTTTTGTTGACAAAACCCTGTAGTCTAGACACACCCTCAGAGGGGTAGCTGTGTTAGTCTAACTAAAAAAAACGTAAAAAGCAACAATGGTCCTGTAGCGTCTTGGAGACTACCCAAAATATATATAGATGGTATCATGAGTTTTCATGGGTACCACCCACTTCTTCAGATGCCAAATATGGAGGAAGAAGCACGGAGCTTCAAATAAAAATAAAGTATTATGATACAATTTGAACAGAACATGTACTACATTTACCACATACATTGTCATAAATTTCTGTTTTCTGGAAAATAAAATGAAAATGTAGATGCTTTATTTGAATCATTGCTCTGGGGTGGGGATGGGGATGAGGGGTTCAGTATGCAGGCTGATTGGGGAGAGAGGACAACCCCAGCCCTTTCTCATCACAGCATGGGGCCAGGTGAGAAGCACTCATGGCCATTGCAGCTCCAGCGGGCACAGCCAGGGGAAGGGTGCATGTCCCCTAGCTGGGGCAGGTCCCAATTAGGCTGAGTGGGGGCCATAGAAGGACCAACTGTCCCCAGCAGCTCCGGGTTGCGTGCCATGGCTGGAGGGAGGGGGGGAACCAACTCCCAAAGCCCCAGCACAGAGCTGCCACAGCTGGAGGGGGGAGGCACAGATCTCTGCTGGCCCAGAATGGAGCTGCTGCAGCAGCTCTGCGATGGGACTAATGGACAGAGATGGCACTCCACACACCAGCCCTGAGCCCCTGCCCTTCCTTGAGCCCTCTTTCAACATTCGCTCAGTTACGTCAGTTTTGAGGATTGTACTTGATTTGGTGATTATCTCTTTTCTGTTTGGTTGTATGAGAAGCAATCCCATTCCAGGCACCTCCCATTGTCCTGGCACAACCAAACCCGGACCTTGCTTTAAGTTATGATAAGAGGAAACAGTAGACCAAATTTGGTGATCCTAGCTCTCACCGTTTAGGAGGAGTTCTTGACCAGACAGATAGACAAACTCTCTCAAATATATAATACATTTCTGAGGTAAGGGGCACAAGTTGAAATAAGTCTTTGACTACATGCATGGGTCAGGTCTGCTGGCTGAATTTGCTTTATGTCAACATTGACTTTGCCAACATCAGTTCAAGATTCTTTTATGTTTCAGTGAAAAGCTAATCTGTGAAAAAGGAGGGAAGAGGAGACAAAAGGAACTGGGGTCTATTGACAGAAAAGCCATTTTAGAGAGAATGCAGACCCTGATTTCTTAGCAGTTATCGTAAGAAGAAAATAAAAGTCAATATTGAACAGGAGAAAGTCAAATGTTGCACAATCTCCAGCATATTTATCAATCAATAACAAAACCTTTCACCTTAATAGTTTACCCAATAAAGTAGCTGTTACTCCTGCAGGATGCCTTATTCTCCATTCTGTCTGGGTATGAGTCACAGCTGTTTATAACATTGTAGGTGCATTTTGAAGGGGGGAGGGAAATCTATTATTCTTTCTGTTGAATAAGCTTCCATGAATTATGACAAAGGAACAATTTAAACAACGAAATAAGGATATTATGCAAGAGAATATCTACTGAAATAAAATGAACCAAGAACAAAATAACAACCTTCCTTGCATAGGTCAAGCAAACAGATGTTCAGGAATGAATTGAAGTGGTACAGTGTAGGGATGTGAAGGACTAGTCAACAAGTTGACTATCTGATAAGCAAATGTTTATCGGATAGTCAACATGCTAGTCAACTAGTCGCTTACCCCCCCCCCCCCCGCTGCCTGTCAGAAAGAGACAGCAAGGGGGGCGGGGAGAGGAAAGGGTACGTAAAAGCAACAGCGCTGCTTGAAACCTGGGGCCAGAACCCGAGCTCCATGCGGTGCTGCTGCTTGGAAACACCACGTGCAGCCTGGGACCAGTTGGGGACTCCCCCGCTGACTCCACGCTCCATGCTTTGAAACACCGCGGGGAGCCCGGAGTCAGGCAGTGCCACATGGAGCCCAGGATCAGCTGGATCCCCAGCTGATCCCGGGCTCCACATGACGTTTTTGCCTAGGGATGTTGCTACACTTCAAAGGAGGAATCACCCTATCGACTGATTGAATAGTTGATGCAAAATGCATCGACTATTCGATTAGCCAATTAGTCGCTATTTAACATCCTTAGTACAGTGACAGGGAAAGTCATGGGCAAATTGTGTGAACAAAAATATTTTGTTACCATTAATTAAATATTAATGACTTTGGGTTGATTTTGCCTCAATCAAGATTCATTATCTGTTAAGAGCAAACAGTGTGATCAGTTATATAATGCATGAATAAAGACAAAGTCGTTCTCCCTGAGATTTTACAATTTGCTAGCCCCTTTTTCTTATCCTCTGCTTTATCTGTGGACCAAAAAGCATCAGGAAAGCAAAAGCTGACTGGTCTTACATTGATGTCCCACTCAAATCCAGGAGGCTCTACTTGTGATTAAGAATGGACTCACATGAGTAAGGTTTTTACATGACTGGGCCCTTATTTACTCCTTTTAGGACTTCACAGACCCCCTCCTCCCCCACACACAGCATAAGTTTCATGCCAGTATTACTAGCTGGTTGTGCTTAGGGCAAGTCCTAACCAATTGGTGGCCCTGGGTGACTGCCCGGCTCACCCGTAGGGTTGCCAGATGGTTTAAAAAAAATACCGGACAAAAATTTGTCAAGCTCTGTCAGTGGGCCCTTGAAAATGGCAGCTCCGGGCGATTGCCCGGCTCGCCCGCTCCTAAGACGGGCTCTGGTTGTGCTTAGATGCTATGCTTGTGAGTGCTAAAGAGAAACCTGTGATGGAGGATGCTAGGAGAGTCTTGATGTTGTGTCATCTAACCCCTCTCAGAGCCGCACCTGGTGTGAATTATTGCTGTTAATTTCTCAAGAGTTCAGTTTCTGCTTGAAAACCAGGCATACTGTACTTGCCAAGGATCTCAGGCTGATTGGCAAAAGATGAGGAGTACTTAGGGAAGCGATGGTGAGGAAGACCGTAGCACAAAAGAAAGCAATTGGCGCTCATATTTTTACTGCGAGGCTTGTCCTATGGCTGCATATTGACTGCTTTTATTAATCACTCCTTCAGAGGATTTCCTTGTCACACTTGCTGAGCTTGCTTGTCAAAACACAGGTGTTTTCATTGTGCTTTTAGCACAGCAGATCAGATGAAGTATCTTGCTCCAGCTTCAGGCACAAAGAGCAACTTGAATACAGAGGAGCAGAAGGGGAGCAGACAAAACATTAGATACATATCCCACATATGTGGAGGTGACCTGCACATGATAAAATTGCAGAGCCATGTGATCAGTACATTTATCAGGCAGCTTTGACTACCTCATCTGCACCTGGCTCCCTCTCCCAGGATTTATTCTAACTTCTGAGAAAATCTGGCTAGCCACAGAAATGCCCTGGATTTAGATGTGTGAGCTACCTCATAGTCTTGATAGAAACAGGAGCATTACACAATGAGGAAGGGGAGACCGAGCCACCGAGGAACAAGTGTTCCCTCTAAGCTGTGTGCTTGTGCAGCCACATAGGAGAGATTTAAATGCCGCCCTGCTGATTAGCAGAGCACCCATAGTTAGGTTTGTGTTTTTCTTGATGGTGCATGTTCACATATGCATTGGGGCACATAAAAATTTGTTCCACTCATGGATGGAAAAATCCACACATGGATGGAATAGGGATGTTAAATATCAGTTAATTGAATAGTCTATTAACCTCATGAATTCTTATTGGTTAGTCAGCTATTCTATAGTCCCTCAGGGTGGGGCCAGCAGCCAGGGTGCTCCAGCCCCACTCCCAAAGAGCCCCCTGCCACTTCGTGCTGCTGCCTCTGTATCAGAGGCAGCAGCATGGGATGCCATTGCTGATACAGAGGCAGCAGTGCGGGGTTGTAGCAGTCCCTGTCCGGGGTGGGGTCCGAGCTCCCGGATCTGGTGCGAGCCGGAACTGAGCCAGGCTGCTTGCATGCCTGGCTCCTAATACACTTTAAATGCAGAACCGCAGGAGGGGCAGGTCCTGGACCTGGAAAAGCTGGGCTGCTGGCCAACCTGCTAAAAAAAATTACTGGAGGGGGGGCGAGGGAATGTGTGTAGTCTATAGCATTAACCGATAAGCCTTTGCTTATCGGTTAATTGGTTAATCGACTATACTATTACATCCCTAGGATGGAAAAAATTAGAAGGAACATTGCCCAGGACCCAGCAATAGTCCTGGAAGGCTCATGATAGCCATCTTTAAAAGGACACATAGCACTGATATGGAAGGAAAGGGTAACCTGGGTCTGTTTTGGAGGTGATTTACATTTATTAATGTTCACTAGGAATGTTAGGGTTTAACTGATTAACCAGTTAACCAATAAGCTTATGGTTATCAGTTAATGTTATTAGTTAAACTCTGCCCAGCAGCTAGCTCTGTGAGAGTGGGGCAGAGGCTCTCCCTGAGAGCCAGCTGCAGACCCCACAGTGAAGCCTCCCCAAGAGTGGGGCCAGCAGTTCCTGCTGGCTCCACTCCCAGGGAGGCTTTGCTGCAGGCTCTGCAATATGAAGTTTAAATAAGCTAACTTAAGCTGTATACTGCAGAGCCCGCAGTGCATGTAACTGTGTAACCACTCAGATTTTTAGTGCTTACGGTTACCTTTTTAACCGACTTTTTACCTCCCTAATTTTAACGGCTCTCTCTCTCGCCCGCTCTCTCTCCCTCTCTGAACTTTGTACAGTTGGACTGATAGTAACTAAAGCATTTGATAGAAGACTACACTCTGTTTTGCATAGGCACATTATTCACAAATGGCGAGGTCCTACTCCTCTATGCAGATCATCCTAAACAAGTGCTTATCAACATTTCATACAACACCATAATGTTGTGTGCTCTCTATACGTCACATATGACACAGAAAAACTATTTGTAGGAAAGTTTTAATTTTTTTAAAAAACAGGACTGGTTTTTTAGATTGAACTGCTTGTAGAGCCAAGTTTCTTAGTTACCACAAATCCCAAATGTTCCAGGCCTAGAGGGAGCCATAAAAGGTTGTATAAACTACCTACAATAAAAGTGTTATATAAAAAGTCTGATGAAGTAGGCCTTCCCAAGGCTAGAAGTGAGTGCTGCGTCCCACAGAGAGACTGGGAATTCCCCCTTTCTAATGGTATAAGACAGTATTTCTCAAAGTACTCTGCAAAACCACTCTGAGAAACCTGCTAACTGGCTGGTCTGGTGTGTTTGTTTACCGGCTCCATAGCCTCAGAGCCTCACAGCTCGTATTGGCTCTGGTCCGTCGTTTGTAGCCAAGGGGGGGCCATGGGAAGTGGCGTGGGCCTGGCCATTGCTTCCAGCAGCTCCCCTTGGCTGCAAATGGCGAACCAGAGCCAATGGGAGCCACAAGGTCCTTGTTGGGCTTGTCCTGAAGTAAGTGACTTCTGAATACTTGTCTGGTTCTGTAAACCTTTTTTCTCACTTCCCTAGGTGGGTGTTTAAGTTTTCAGAACTATTGATAAAGCTCTTGTAGGTGTTTGTCTCTGTCTGTGGGAGTGGAGCAGATACGGTTGTATCTTAGGGCTTAGCCTAAAATGTCACCTACGCCAAGGCAGGCCCAACTAGGAAAATAACAGAACACCACTGGTGATCACTTACATTTACAAATTGAACACTATCAATTTAGACTTGAGTAAAGATCTTAACTGGTTAACACACTACACAGGCAATTTTCCCTCTTTTGATATTTGCATCTCCACATCAAATATTGTGAATGAGACACATCCACCCTGACTTAATTAGTCTCATTAACAGTGGTCCTACAATTGACAGGTAACTTCTTTTGTTGTTATATATACCCCAAATTCTATAGTTTTCACTCCAACTCATCTGATGAAGTGGGTTTTACCCTCAAAAGCTCATGACCTAATAAATCTGTTAGTCTCTAAGGTGCAACAAGACTCCTCATTGCTTTTACTTATATCCTGTTTGTTCTGTTGCAAAAGAAGCCAGCTAAATATTAGTCAACCATTATTTTCAAGCTCGCCTTTTCTGGGGAGTGATGTGACTTGCATGTCACTAGAAATAACTATACAATACATTTTGACTCAAGTTTCATCCTTGAGCTGGATAGAAAATGTGTCCTGTCTTACAGGCCAGATGGACAGAGAGAGGGAAGCTTTCCATGGCAGGCCAGAAATGAAACAACAAAGTAGGTTTCTTAACAACCAAAATGTGCTGAAAACTGTTTCTTCTCCTTCTTTGCCTTCAGCTGTGACTCTCTAATGCAAACTTCATTTGTAAAAAGATCATTTTGTGAGAAGGGCTAAGAAAGCAGGAGCCTGGCATCAGTGCATGTGTCACACAAAGCCAATTGTTCCACCACCAGCCTCAAGTTTCTTGTGTTTATGGGTCTGTACATCTGTAACTTCTGCACTGCACACAGAGACAAGGGATTGGCTTTCTCACTGAAGTGTGTCATTAGGCGCAATTATTACTCTTTGGGAAGCTGATAATTAGCATCTTTGTATGGGGCATTTTGGGAGCATACAGACCTCAAACAATTGAATACAGCTTGGAATAATGATTCATTGATACCAACAGCTGAGTGCCATTCACACATGTCTGTCATTGCAAATGACACAGTACAGGGGCTGCTGACATTGTGGCAAAAAAGTTTCTAACTATTATTTTACAAATGCATGTTTCCTCTCCTAAGCTTATCCAGACGCCAGCAGTAATGACTCTTTCTTTGCAGATGAAGCTTCCCCTCCCCACTGCATATGGAGACAAATGTTTTCCATAGTGCACCACCTAAATAACTAGGGCATAGAGGGTGATTTTGTGGGGCAGAAACCAGAGAGGAATCCTTCTGTTCCCTCCTTCAGAGGGGCCACTTTTGCCCTATGTTTCTTCTTATGTTGCAGTTTGAGGAATAAGGTAGAAAAAGAGATTGTTCAGGCAATCTCAGGAGTTTCTTTGGAATTTGTTCTCTTCTGTTAATAGTGCCATCATACAAACGTGGATGGAACTGACACAGTGCTTCATGTCTGAATCACTGTTGAGCCCACCAGTGACATGAGTCATGGGCATGATGACTTATTAAGCGTGATTGAACCTCATGGGATCCTTGTGATTAAGCAGCCACCCCGGCACTCATGAGGTGCTGTGACTGCTCAGAGACCTAAAGATAGAAGGCCGTGGTGAGACTGATGGAGGTTGCAGATAATTCCATATGCAGCACCAGCCCACAGTCTAGCAGCAGAAAGGAATGAATGACTGTGATGGGGTACTCCCAGACCAAACTTTGTTCCAATTTAATTCTTTTTAAAATATGAATATTTTTCAAATCAGTCCCCATATAAATCTTCCCATGATTTTTTAAAATTCTATGGGGCACTGTTTGTAAAACACAAATATTCCACTAGTATTTGAAACCCACTTAACCCAACTGCTCAGGGGATAGGAAAAATATAAAAATCAGAATGGACAAGCAGAAATTTTTCTCTTGGTAAGCACAGTTGAAGCACTCTCATTTTAACTTAACACGGCACCACTCAGCTTTGGACCAGCAGCCCCAGGCCAAATTTCAGTGAGTGGCCTTGAGACCTGCATGCCACACTCCAATCCCATTTAGTTTGGGGGTCCTCTCAAATGGGAACCAGGGGCAAACTGCCCCTTTCTCATCCCCACCTCTGGGCAGTCCTGTCAGTGTGTGTAACATGAGCATGGCTGTAAGCTGCTCTGCACAGGTACATAGATAGCACCGACATGCCCATGTATAAGAACTGGGGACTGAAAAAACTGACCTGGAAGTGAAAACTGACACGGTGCCTCTAGGTGCTATGAGAAAAGAACTAAATAAAATAAGTCAATTTTCATTGTTCAATGAAAATGGCAAACAAACAAACAAATAAATAAATAAAAGCCACACAAACAGGGAAAAGTACATGACATTTACAAATATTTTAAGTTTCAAGACTTTACTGTGGTATTTACAATACAGATAAGGACATGTATTTTTGAAAATTATAGTCCTCACTTACTCTAGATTTACTCCAGGGAAGCTCCATTGATCTCAGTGATTTTCACCAGTATAAGTAAGAGGAGAATCAGGCTTTTAAATGTCCGGCTAAAAATGTGCTGAGGCTTGTGCACACACTGAAAAAATGTGGAATTGTCCTGGCAGTTTAAAAGCAGCAAAGCAATTTTATGTTTTACCCATTTACGCCTATGGAGTACAGGACCTCCACATTTCTGCCCATAAGGTCTTCTTCAGGCACTGAGTTTTATTCATGCATTCAAACATATATATTTAAAATTTGCTACGGAGTACAGAGAGGCAGGTTTGCATGTTAATTGCTGCCTGCTAAATGAATTTCAAGGAGCTTTCTGGGCCCAGTATAATTAGCACTCACCTCCTTTGTTTCCTTGGGAATGGAGATCATATGGTATAAATCTGCATATGGAACTATATGGATTTACACTAGCTGACGTTTTGGCCATAGGATGGATATATTTCCCCCATATTGCTTGCATTTCGTGCAAGGGCTGCAAAGGGAGGAGAGGAGTGAATTAGTGGGTTATTCATCTCTCCCATGCTGGCTGAGTTCCACAGGGATGATTTCTCAACAGGAGAATTCAATTATTAAGAAGAAGGGTGTGAATGTGGATTCCCTGAAAACAATACCCCCTTCCTGCCAGCTCCCCTGCTGGTGACATAGAAGGCTTACGCTGTAACAATTCTTACAAGTATAGTCAGTCGTTCTCTTATGTAGCCCTCTCCATCCATGGTGCCGGCCTCACAGTCATCTCAATAAATCTGGAGTAACTCCACTGTCTTTAACACTGGTGTGGGATCAAAATGTGGCCCTAGCTAATTAAGCCTGCAGCCATATGGGTATCCTTATTTTACATATGGGGGAATAGGAGCAATGACATTTAAAGCAGAAATGTGCAAAACTATCCAAGAATTTTGGGTGGCCAATACGAGACACCCGTTGGCCTGGTTTCGAAGATATCTGAAACATCAATTAAAGTTAATGGAAGCTGTGGGGCGCTCGGCTCTACTGAAAAGGTGCTCATATGGGCTCCCAAAATGGAGACTCGCAAAATGAGTTGATGCCTTTGAAAATACTTGTTAAGTGATTGCTCAATGACACAAGAAGTGAGTCAGTGGCAAAAATCAATCCCAGAATTTAGGAGACCTAACTTCCAGCCTTCTGCCTTAACTGCTAGAAGAGACCTGTTCCCGTGACTCTGACAAACCTCTTCACCCCACACATTTAACAGATTTAGAAGCATTTCACACATATTTCAGCACTGCTGCAGAAAGTGGAGTCCTTTAGAAAATGGTAAATAATTGATGCTCTTCTCTGCTGGCAATCTAGCCCCCCACAAGCAGCTGGGTTTTGCGCTTTGTGTCACAATGAAAGCTCTCATTTAGAATTTACAGTAACAGATGCACAAAAGGCTGCTGGCCTTCTCCCTGCTTCTCAAATGCCTATTCCCTGCTGCCCTCCACAATGATTAGTGAGCAGTGAGTGACATTTTTCCCCAGCAACGGGTCTTCTCTTGGCCTCTTCGAGAAGGAGAACAGAACCTTTTGTTCGCATTCCTCTGTTTTATTTTTTGTTTAGATTAGGAGGCTGCAGGCAGGGGGAAGTCTCCAACACAGTGATTTAGCTGCGTGACTCCCATTAATTGTAAATGAAAGTTGCACAGCTAGATTTGTGCAGATCTTGTTGACAGTTGACCCCATGGTGTTGTCATTTCACAGATTCTTCCCTTTTGCCACAATCATTGCATGGAGTGAAAATTGGAAGTTTGTGCACAACTTAACTGAGCAGCTCAGTCACCAAACTGCGTTTTGCATAAAGCGAGAGTAATTTAGGGGTGGGCAATGGGAGCTGTTGGACTTGAGGAGAGATACTCCAGCCTCTTCTTTTTGCTCCTAACCCATTGCAGTACCCAAGACAGGTAACATTTCCTGATACACTGCGGAGTTCTTTGCTATAGAAAGATTAAAAATAAGCTTGGAAGAAGGGATTCTGAGCTTATTTGCAAAATATAATTTGTCTAAAAGATACACAAATTGCATACAATTTCCTTTGACAATCCAAGTCCCAGTTCCGGAGGAATCCTAGGGGCAGAGCTCCCCAAAGCTGACCTGTTCTATACACGCCTCGGAAGCTCTGGTACTGGCCACTGAAGAGACTGGGCTAGAAGAACCATTGGTTTCACCCAGTATGGCCATTCTTATGTTATTAATAGGGGTTGGCGTTTCCCCCCCATGCAAGATAAAGCTCATTTTTGATACCAGCAGTGGTTGCGGTTTGTTACCCATGGGAACATCTGTATTTACAGCCTCTACCATGTAGCAGCACAGCATAATAATGCAGTTCTGTAAGGAGTTTATATTGCAACCTCCTTGAAGAGCAGAAATGCCCTTGAACTCTCTTAGGAAGTGGCTGTAAGAGGAATTCTCTGTCCCTCTAATATAGATTTTAAGGACTGAAGAGACAGCCATAATTGTCTAATCTGACCTGTACAACAAGCCATAGAACTTCATCCGGTAACTTTTAAAACAAGCCCATTACATCTGTTTGAACAACAATAGGAGTTTTAGGAACATATTCAGTCTTGATTTAAAGAGTGCAAGTAATGGAAAATCCACCTGGTCCCTGGGCAAGGTGTCCAATAGTTGATTACCTTCATAGTTCAAAATGTGCACCTTATTTCTAGACTGAATTTATCTAGCTTCAGCTTCCAACCATTCAATGCCATCGTGCCTTTTGCTGCTAGCTACAGCACTATCTACAATCAGAAATCTCTTCCCCATGTAGGTTCTTGTAGACCATAATCCAGTCACCTCAGACTTCTCTTGGATAAACTAAATAGCTTGCATGTCTTAAGTGACTCACTATAGTGTAGATTTTCTAGACCTCATATTGTTCTTGGGGCTTTTTTTCCTGAACCCTTTCCAATGTTTTAACTTCCTTTTCAAAGTCTGGACAGCTTCCTACCAGTGTTCCCTCTAAACTGTGCAGCAAAAAAGCTTCACAGGTGATGAATCAGCCTATCCAGCCAATCTGCTCCCTGCATGGAGCCCTGAGCCTCTAACTGGGCGGGGCTGATTAATCACCTGTGAAGCTGTTCTGCCATGAAGCTTAGAGGGACACTGCAAGTCCCTACTCCTGCTTGATATTCCCCTGCTTATGTATCCAAGCCTGAGTTTGGGGTCTTAGCTACCTCGTTGTAGTGGACAGTCACGATCAGCTGGATAGTTAGTGGTGCTGGAACAATTTTTATAGTGGGGAAGCTGAAGGCAGAAACATGTGCTTCTGCCTAAGCTGGGGGGAAGGCGGGCGGTGGTGGTGGTGTACGGCAGCATGCCAAGCACCAGGGGTGCTGGAGCAATTTGTCCAGTGGGGCAGCTGAGAGCCATTGAACCAAACTGTAAACCCTGTGTGTGATGGAGACTACTTAAAGCCGGGGGTGCAGCAGCACCTACAGCACCCCTACTTTCGGCACCTAAATGTGTTTGACTCTGTTAAAATTCATGTTGTTCAAATGAGCCTACTGTACCAAGTGATCCATGTCAGTCTGTACAGTGGACTTGCCTCCATTGTTATTTATTACTCCACCAACTTTTGTGCCATAAGCAAATTTTACCAGCTTTTTTTTTAATGTTTTCATCCAGATCACTGATCAAGCTATTGAATAGCACTGTGCTGGTAAGTTATAAATGACAGGTTAATTCAACCCTGGCCATGGTAGCCCATCTAGAACTTTTCCCAGGACCCACCTTTTAGAAAACACTGAGCAAACCAGTTTTTAATCCATTTAATACAGCACTATGAAAAATCAGTAAAGCCAATTTTTAAAAATCAAAATGTCATGAAGGACTAAGTCAACTGTGATATGAAGGGGGCAATTTTTTTCTAGTTATGTTAGTGCCTTTATATCTTTGGCGGACACTTACATTCAGACAAAACTTCTTTCACATCACAGGGATTCCATATGGGTGCAGTAGACCATGCATGTGGAGCTGATTGCAGGAACAGGATCTCAATTCTTAGATTTTGGTCCTGCTCTCAATGAAGTCAATGGCAAATACCCAGCTGACCTTAATGATGCCGTACCAGGTCCTTTTAGACAGTTGCTGAGCAAAAACTTCTTCATACTGTTATTATTACCACTACTATTAAGAAGTGGTATGTGTCACTTTGGCATTGATCCACAGCAATTTCTGCAGGGAGACCCACTGAAATGACTTGGAGTGACTGGATGCAGATGCTGATTCAGTGGTAGCACCCAAGGTATGTGTTTTTCTAAGTGTACATGGTTCCACCAGAAGAGGCTGAAAGCATCATTAAAATAGGGCTACTCAACACGTGGCCTGTGGGCCGCATGTGGCCTGCAGCCCATTTGTTTGCAGCCTGCGGTGCGGTTTGGGTTTATGCAGGGCTCAACACACAGCCTATGGGAAGGATCCTTTGAACATGGCCTCCACTAGGAACATGCTCCACAAGGGCAAGTCAATATAATGGTCTTCTGTTGATATCCATTTTAGTAGTGAAATTCCTGGACTGTCATTGCTCATTAAAAGTTCTGTCATATGGGTGGAAATTGGGTAAATATTGCATTTTGTTAATATCAGCAGAACTAACTTAAATGGGGCCTGCGTGTTGTTTAGTCTTACCTTAATCTTTGTATTCATGTCCATCAGTGTGAAAGAAGCTATTTGCATACATTTGGATATCTATTTGCATGTATATGCAACCACACTTAAGTTGTGGCCCTCGGCATGTGCTGTGGCTATCACTGTGGCCCCTGCGGCTTCCAAAGTTGAGTAGCCCTGATTAAAAGGATGAGCACAAACCAACAAAGCTCTGATTCTGCCCAGCACTGCTCTGTCCCAGGTGCTAGCTTTCTTCCACCTGCCAGACAGCCCGTCCTCCCTCCTTAAGCTCCAAGGAACAAACAAAACTGTTCTGCCCTGCAGCCCTTCTTAAATAGGCCAGTCTGGCCCTGATTGGTTACTCCTCGCAGCTACTCTCTAATTGGCTGCCTCTGCACAGACTCTCTAGGGCTATACCCCTCAATGACTCCTCCACAGGCTGCCCTACATGTGATGCAGGTACAGAGGGACAGAGAATTCCTCTTACAGCCACTTCCTTAGAAAGAGAGTTCAAGGGCATTTCAGCTCTTCAAGAAGGTTGCAATATATACTCCTATACAAGACAAGGATAGTGAAAGAAGGGATCCAGTGAATAAAAGATGGTATTCCAGCACACAGGAAATCTGGCAAATTTTAGGGCCTGACTGAAAAAGCCCAATGAAGCCAGTGGGCTTTGGGTTACACTTTAGCAGACACCATATTTGACCTGTTTAAGTTTCATAAAAGCATCCGATTCATCATCTCTGGGAACAGGTAGAAAGTTAACACAACTCATGACTTTTAAAATCAAAAGTCAATAACAATCTACCCTAAAGCTCACTCTTGTAGCAATAGTGCTACTAGAAGCTATTTGCACAAGTTTGGGTAATGTTTTGGAGCATGTCTGCACATGGGGGCTGGTCCTAAATTTTATGAAGTCTTGCATAAGTCAAAATGTAAGGCCCCAGGCAGAATTTCATAACCAACATATCTGGGTTAAAATGTCAGTAAAGACATGGCAACATGGCTTTTGATTCTGGTTTGCACCTCAAATTCAACCACAGGTTACCATACATTTTTATCTTAAGATGCTAACTGAAGTTAAAAATGGAGTTGCCATCTCTTTGCTGTTATTTTAACCGTAGTTAAACAGTTATAACACACTGTTTTTGCAGGGTAAACATACCCACAGACTGCTAAGTGACTTTGGTTCTTTTAAAAATGGGACAGAGATGTTTTAGATCATCTTACCATTAAACTCCACTTCAACATCCCCTTCTATACAATGGGACTAATGCTTACTCATCTACCCAATTCACAGGAGTTCTGGAAAGCATTGTCTAACTATCACTGTAATTCGGAATGGGCCTGTCATTAACATTAATAAGCTGCTGCCTAAAGTTGACATAATTTACCTTTCCCGACACATGCTGTGTACACTCACAAGATTGCCAGTTTCTCACCATCTTCTAGCTGCTCAGCTAGTACATTTGCTGTGCAGGATAGGGACTGTGTGCGACCAGCTAAGGGGGGGTAAAGAAATGGGACAAAATCATCAGTGTAAGGAGCCAAGACACCATATTCAGAAGAGAATTCAATTCTTACTTGGCTAAGGATCTCTGGATAGCATGTGCCTTCTCCTGCTCTGAAGCACCTAACCCAGGCAAGACTCAGAGAAGAGGTCTGCTCTGATATGGCTTAGAAGTCTCAGATGACAACTGTCGCTCTCCTCTCCCACAAGGGAGTGCTTGACGCAGCCGTTTCTACCTCCCAGGAATCCAGTCCAGGGACATTCATCAGTGCCAGCCTGTGCACCCTCTTCTGGTGGTGTCTCGGCACCATCAATTCTGTCTCAAGGACCCACGTCACTCCCAGGACTGTGGTGTCCTCACAGCCCTTCACTGTGCCACACTCTGTGTGCCCCACTTCCAGGGGACGTCACTGTCATCCCTGTCCAGCCACTTCTCTCAGTGGTGATCAGACTTTACTGTTTCACCACTTTCCCGGGGCGGGGGGGGGGGAGTGGAGCAGGTGGGTTCCCCCGCTACTTGGGGTCCCAGCTCAGGGATCCTGGAGACAGCCACCACTTGCTGCATCCCTTCCAACTGCTTAGTCTATTTCCATAGACCACTTCCCCATGGCACTAGCACCTCAGGGCCATACCCTGCCAGTCACTGCAGGCAGCCAGGAGCTCACTCCACTGATCCTGCCCTGCACTGCTCTGTCTCAGGTGCTAGCTTTCTTCCACCGTCAAGGCAGCCAGTGCTTCCTCCCCCTTCCCCCCCCAGCTCCAGGGAACAAACGAAACTGTTCTGCCCTGCAGACCTTCTTAAATAGGCCAGCCTGGCCCTGATTGGCTACTCCTCACAGCTACTCTCTAATTGGCTGCCTCTGCACAGACTCTCTAGGGCTCTATTAACTCATTATGGAATAGTGTGGGGCAGAGGCCTCATCACAGACACATATTAACTACTGACTTCATAATCAACGGCCATTGTGGCATAATGCCCACGATAGCTATGGGGTTGGCCCTGCTCATAGCACGGAGAGACACTGTCACTGCTGGCTGCACTACACCTGGAGCTTTGTATAGAATTATGGGCTTTTCAGTGAGCTAATAAGAAAATAAGGCGGGGGGGGGGGGAAAGGAAATAAGGGAGGGGGGGGAGAGAATGATTGGAAGAAGGAGGGGGAAGAGAAACAGACACAGATGAAGAGAAGCAAAGAGGAATGATGCTGACCAAAATCCTCCCAAGTTTCTCTTTTCACAAGTCCACACAAATCCAAAGTGGCTTTGTGCCTGCATCTGAAGGTAGGATCGATTCTCTCCTTACAGATGAGTCCAAGGAGATTACTCCAGGCAGGCTAGCAATGCACAACCACTGTCTTTCGCGCCCTCCCCCACTTCCTTACAATCAGTGATGAGCTGACATTTGCCAGGCTGCTCCTGGCGTCACGGTGAGAGCTCGTTAAGGGGAGCACTGACGCAGGAAGAATGAAAGCTGCAACCTTCTGCTTTTAACCAGCTCCTGATGCACCAATGCCTTTGGGGTTTGGGTTGCCCCCTCTCCCCACCCTCCACTGTCCTTTGTCTTCTCTTTATTTTAAGTTTTAAAAAATCCAAAGCAGAATCCCTGGGCTGGAATCATTCAGTGTAAGATGCTGAAAAGCCCAGGACAATGGGTTAGACGATGAAAGAGTTAGAAATGCTTCTTTTCCTTTGCTACACTGGCCAATATAATGTCTGCATTCTTTAGGGTCTAGCTTAATCTTGTAAGTGTATTAAGTGCTGCTTTCAAGGGTATGTTGACTCAAGTAGCAGCTAAGTCACTGTGCTCTCTCTGGACATCCCCAATCAAACATGTAGCCAACCCCTAGACAATGAAAGAGGATGAAAAATCCAGTCATGGCTAATGTGTTTGTGACTGAAAGCATTGCTTGGCCTCTGCTTCCAAGATGCACAGGGCTGCTGTTATGCAGATAAAATGGCTGAACAAAAACTTATCAGGTTAACATTTTGACCCTACAAGGAAGAACAGAGACTAATTGAGTGGCTAAGTTCTGGAAAACCATGGACAGTGGGAGGGGAATGGAGGCACAAAGCACAAAGGGCTTTGTAAGGGATAGGCTTTCCAAGCAGCTCAATCAGTTACACTAATCTCAAGTTCAACGAATACCTGAGTGCACTGAAGTGGGAGTGGTTCCTCTTTACTCTCCTGCCCCCATACAGCACCTGGTACCGAGAGTGGGAGTCTAACTCTGAAGGGAGCCCTTCTAATTATTAAACAAAATAATGATACCCAGGCACTTCTACCCCACAGCTGGTCCCACAGCACTTTTTCAACTTAATCTCTGTAACCTCTAAGGCTCTCCGGCTAAGGACACTCGCACACAAATGTACGGACACAAGCAGTCTATTTGATTTCAGTAGGACTCCCTGTGTGAGGAAAGTTAAACCTCTGTGTGTTTGCAAGTGTAGGGCCTTCACAGTCTGGGAGTGTGGCTTCTCCTAAAGATTTGTAGGTAACATTCATGGAAGGCCCCAATTCCAAGTTCATATAAACATGGGGCCATCTTTAAAGTGGTACAAATGATGGCCCTGATCCTGTCAGAGCTCTGCCAAAGCGGGGTGGGGGGATGGGGGGTGGTGAAGGGCACCACGTCTGGGGCTCCTGGCAGAATTGAGGTCTTCATCACATAAAAGAAAGAAGGGAGTGGAAGTTGCTATAGCACTATAATCTATTGTTATTGCTTTGTTTAAAAATAGAATTACATGCCTTTGCCTCCCACGCAGGTGTTGGGAGTCTAAAGTCATTCTCAAGCCCCATATATCATCCCTTCAGAACATTAGCAGCATTATTTATATGTATTGTGGTAGGCCTTCTAGAGTGTTCTTCAGACCACACCTGCTCTGAGAAGATCTAGAAGACCTGGTTCCTATGCCTTGTCTATCCTAGCAGTGCACTGGAGCTGTGTCAGTGAGAGTCCAATGGTTGGAGAATTCCCCCAAAATTTGAGTATCGATTCAGTTTATGGGTTTCCCTTCTGTACTTGTCAGTGTTGATCCATCATCAGCAATCGGATTTGCTGCCGAATGACATGGAATGCTTTCTTCTCCCAGAGCTCCGCAGCCCTCCTGTCAGGTCCCCAGTGATATAAGGTGTCTTAGAGTAAAAGACCAGGTCCTAGAAATGACTCCTTGGCTACTGTATGAATAGAATTCTTACCACTTTAAATTTCTCTGGTTTAGTGAGGGAAAGTCATGGCCCTTCCCCCAGCTAAATGTCAAATGTTCTTAAATCCCCCTTTCCACTGAAACAGAGGAACAGCCTTCCAATCAAGTGGCTGCTTCCCCCCTCTCCTCCTGTGTTGCAGGGACAGATTATTTTAAGGTTCAGATTTTATTCTGAGTCATCACTGTTCCAAAAGAGAGCCTACAGGGGTCTGATTTTCTGTTAAAGCGGCGAGGAGTTCTGTGGCACCTTATAGACTAACTGAAGTATTGGAGCATAAGCTTTCGTGGGCAAAGACCCACTTCGTCAGATGCATGTAGTGGAAATTTCCAGAGGCAGGTATAAATATGCAGGCCAGAATCAGGCTGGAGATGACGAGGTGGATCCAATCAGGGAGGATGAGGCCCACTTCTAGTAGCTGATCTGGAGGTATGAATACCAAGAGAGGAGAAGCTGCTTTTGTAGTTAGCTAGCCATTCACAGTCTTTGTTTAATCCTGAGCTGATTGTGTCAAACTTGAAAATGATTCTTTTACGTAGGGACTGTCCAGTTTGGCCGATGTATATAGGGGTGGGGCATTGTTGGCACATGATGGCATATATTACGTTAGTAGATGTGCAGGAGAATGAACCAGTGACAGTATGGCTGATCTGGTTAGGTCCTGTGATGGTGTTGCTGGTGTATATATGTGGGCAGAGTTGGCACCGAGGTTTGTTGCATGGAGTGGTTCCTGAGTTAGAGTTATTATGGTGCGGTGTGTAGTTGCTGGTGAGAATATGCTTCAGGTTGGCGGGTTGTCTGTGGGCAAGGACTGGCCTGCCTCCCAAGGCCTGTGAAAGTGAGGGATCATTGTCCAGGATGGGTTGTAGATCACTAATGATGCGTTGGAGAGGTTTTAGCTGAGGACTGTAGGTGATGGCCAGTGGCGTTCTGTTGGTTTCTTTCTTGGGCTTGTCCCGTAGCAGGAGGCTTCTGGGTACACGTCTGGCTCTGTCAATCTGTCTCCTCACTTCCTCGTGTGGGTATCGTAGTTTACATAATGCTTGTTGAAGATCTTGTAGGTGTAGGTCTCTGTCTGAGGGGTTGGAGCATATGTGGTTGTACCTCAGTGCTTGGCTGTAAACAATGGATCGTGTGGTGTGTCCGGGATGGAAGCTGGAGGCATGCAGGTAAGCATAGTGGTCGGTAGGCTTTCGGTATAGGGTGGTATTGATGTGACCGTCACTTATTTGCACCGTAGTGTCCAGGAAATGGACCTCCCGTGTAGACTGGTCTATGCTGAGGTTGATGGTGGGGTGGAAGCTGTTGAAATCGTGGTGAAATTCTTCCAGAGTCTCCTTCCCATGGGTCCAGATGATGAAGATGTCATCGATGTAGCATAGGCAGAGAAGGGGCATAAGGGGACGAGAGCTGAGGAAGCGTTGTTCCAGGTCAGCCATAAAAATGTTGGCGTATTGTGGGGCCATGCGGGTGCCCATAGCAGTGCCACTGGTCTGGAGGTATATATTGGGGTAGAAGTGCCTGGGTATCATTATTTTGATTAATAATTAGAAGGGTTCCCTTCAGAGTTAGACTCCCACTCTCGGTACCAGGTGCTGTATGGGGGCAGGAGAGTAAAGAGGAACCACTCCCACTTCAGTGCACTCAGGTATTCGTTGAATTTGAGATTAGTGTAACTGATTGAGCTGCTTGGAAAGCCTATCCCTTACAAAGCCCTTTGTGCTTTGTGTCTCCATTCCTTCTGCCACTGCCCCACCCTCTCCCCCCTGCACCCTGTCTCTGGGCACTTGGCTTTGGGGATCACCGGCCCCTCTGCACTTCCTGTGATAGCAGGAGCCACGGGAGAAATGGAGCAGACTGAGTGAGTGTACTCACTCCACTGCACTACACTTTCCTGTGGCTCCTGCCGCTGTTGGGAGTGCAGCGTAGGGAGCACAACAACTGCCATGGTGCAGCAACAAGTCCCCCCCAATGATCCCCAAAGCTGGGTCCTCAGAGACGGAGTGCCTGGCGGGGGGAAGGGAGAAGGGGAGGGCAAGGCAATGGCAGGAAGGTGCAGGGCTCAGGGGCCGGTAACAGACAGCCCCACCCCCTCCCCACTGACCACCAGAAGTCCTGGACTGGATTGTGCAATCACATTGGCCAGGCATGGCCCATAGGCAGGGAGTTTGAGACCCCTGCTTTATGCTACCATTATATGGCAAAAAGGACAATGTGAGCCATTTTCCAGTAGTAGTGTGCTGCCATACCTCTGTGGTTTTATATCTGATTTTGTAAGCAAGTTGTTTTTCAGTGAGGTGCAATTGGAACGCTAGTCACAGTCTCCCAGCAGCTCGTCTGTCTGTGATCCTGACAATGGGGTGCGCTCGGTGTGTCTGTGTTGGGGGCTCGGGTTGATTCTGAGGACTGGCTGTGTGGAAGTCGCTGGTGAGTAGGTGTGTGGTTCCAACAGTTATAGTGAGGGTGCAGGCACTGGGGTTTCTTCACACAGGTGTTTACAGGAGGCCTGGGAACAAGGCAGAGAAAGAGTGAACACAATGTCATGGGAAGAGAAGACACATAGTATCGAAATGGGTGCAGAAAGTATGTGGTGGAATTAGTTGGGCCCTCTTCACATATTTCTTTTGGTCCAATATCAAGATCTTCATGCCTTTGAGGTCAAAGGACTATTGACTCCTGTCCAGTTTACAGTTTCTACCTGCACTCATAGGGTACATCTAGACTAAAGGCTTTTGTCGACAGAGGCTTTGTTGACAGATACTGTCGACAAAGCCTCTGTCGAAAAAGAGCGTCTAGACTGCATTACGCAGATCGAAAAAGCAGTCCGCTTCATCAACAAAGAGCGTCCAGACTGCCAGACGCTCTGTTGACAAAAGAAGGCACCCGGAAGTGCTTCTGGCAGGTCACAGGGGCAGCCTTAAAGTTCAGGCGCTGCTACCTGCTCTTTGCAGAGGCGCGTGCTTAAAGGGATCCTCCTGGACAGCCGTTGCTCTGCTCCTGCTTCTGGCTTGCTTACCTCCTAGAGGGAAAGCAAAGCTGCTGCAGTTTTTGCTTTGGTTGCCCTGCTTCCTCGGACACCACAGCAGTTTATTTTCAGGTTTCGTTTTTTGCTTTGCACTGTGGTTTTGGCCATGGAGCCTGAGCTGCCCCTGGGCAGGTGATGGCCACACACTGTGATGCTGGAAGTTCTGCTGCGTCTTCATGAGACCATCATGATGTTTGCAGCAGAGCTGGATTCAGAGCCCAGCTTTGAGCCCCTCACTCAGGCCACAGACCTACTGCCCTTGCCCCCGAACTTATTCCTGGAGAGGCGATTTTGGAGGCTGGACACCAGTTCTGACTGGTGGGACCGGCTTGTTATGCAGCAGTGGGACGACGACCAGTGGCTCTAAAACTTCTGGATGCGGAAGGCCACCTTCCAGCTCTGTGCCTGGCTCGCCCCTGCCCTGCAATGCCAGGACACCCACTTGCGGGCCGCCATCCCCCTGGAGAAGCGCGTTGCTATTGCGCTGTGGAAGCTGGCCACCCCCGACAGCTACCTCTCCATGGGACATCAGTTTGGCGTGGGGCAGTCTACTGTCGGGGCCGTCTTGATGGAGGTAAGTCACTCTTGGGGGACAGTCCATGGGGGTGGGGGCGGGCAGATAAGGGGGATGGTCAGGACCAGGCACAGAGAATGGGGGATGGGGCGGGAGTGGTAGAAGCCTGCCTGGCCTCACCCTGCAGTGGTGCGAGGGGCATGGAGGGGTTGCCTGAGGGGGGGCTCTCGGGGTCTGGGAGGGGAGGGGTGGGAGAGCACCTCTCATCAGCTCACGCAACTCCTCTAATGTCCTGTTATGTGTGTTCGTATTTGTCCCTTTCTGCAGGTGGTGATGGCCATCAATTCGGACCTGCTTCACAGGACTGTCCGCCTTGGAGACCTGCAGACCATCTTGGCTGGATTTGTGGGGCTGGGTTTTCCGAACTGCGGTGGAGCACTCAACGGGACTCACATCCCAATCCACGCACTGCCCCATCGAGCAGCACAGTATATTAATAGAAAGGGCTACTTTTCCATGGTGCTGCAGGCCCTGGTCAGCTACCGGGGACAATTCACAGACATTTGTGTCGGGTGGTCAGGCCGGACACACGATGCCCGCATCTTCCAGAACTCCTACCTGTACTGCAGGCTGCAGGCTGGGGCATTCTTTCCGGAGAGAAACTATGCAGTCGGGGATGTGCAGATGCCTCCGTGCATCGTGGCCAATGCGGCGTACCCCCTTATGCCCTGGCTCATGAAGCCCTACACTGGCCACCTGGATACGAGCGGGGAACTGTTTAACTCCTGTCTGAATTGGGCTCGCTTCCAGGTGGAGTGAGCCTTTGGCCGTCGGAAGGGCAGATTTAGATGTCTGCTCACTTGGCTGGACATGGGGGAACACAACATCCCCGATGTGGTTGCAGCATGCTGTGTGCTGCACAACCTAGTGGAGAGGAAAAGGGAGGCCTTCCTCCCTGCTTGGGGGACATGGGCTGATGTGGAGGGGAGGCACCTTGAGCAGCCCCAGACAGCTGCCATCCGGCAAGCCCACCAGCTGGGCTTGCGCATTCGAGAAGCCCTGAGGGAGCAATTCTCCCAAGAAAGCTGATAATTTTCCCCAGGGCCTTCCAAATGTGGGATTGCACCATGCCCCCGGTGCCTTCCTCCCCAAAGCTCCTCCTGGCCCCACATTCACACATTGTACTCATTCATCACACACTGAGAACAGAGACAGGTGTTGGTGAAAAAATGTTTACAGTTTATTTCACTGTTGGTTTTTTGAAAAACTAAAATACTCTTTTGTTCAGAAAAATAAAGTGTTTGTAAACAAAGTAAAGTGCTTTCCCCAGTGACTCTCACAGGTGGGAAGGGGGAATGTCAACCTGGAAGGGGGGAGGAAGGCTCAGGGCTGAGGGTGCTGCCTTGATGAAGATCCCCTGGCACTTTGGCTGCAGAGGCCTTCTCGCAGACGGCTGCGCGTGCGGGCTGGGACAGTAGGGGGCTGGGCAGGACGTGGGGCTGTACCTGGGTCTGGGATGGCAGGGGCTGAGGGGGGAGCAGGGGCTGAGGGGGGGAGCAGGCTGAGCAGGAGGAGCAGGACCAGGCACAGGACTGGGGAAGGCCATGGCCTCCCGGATAGCAGCGCAAATCTCAGTGCGCTGCTCGACAAACTCGTCCAGCAAGCACCTGCGCCACTCTGCCTCTGCCTCCATCCTCCGGTTCATTGCGTCCTGCATCCCTTGCAGGACCGAGATGTGCTGGCGCACCAGGTCCAAATACGTGCTCCAGTGCCGACGGGTTCCCTGTAGCCACCTGGGTGGTGGGGCAGGTGTGGCGCCCCCCTCCTAGTCAGCTGGTCTGGCTGTGGAGGACAAGAGGGAAAAGTCGTCAGTCATGCATGCCCACACTTTCCCTGTGAGGGCATGCCCTCCTCCTTCTCAGCAGGCAGTGCCTGTCCTAGGGTCAGGGGATGCTCATGTGCATCTCAGGAAGGCATGGTGTGGCCTGGCCAACAGCCACGGCCTCCCTAGAGCCCAGAAGATGTGCAGGCCACCATCATGCCCCCCCTCACAGACACCCCATGGCCAAGCAGCACAGACAAGTGTCAGGTCACAGTTGGGGTTCCCGCAGGTTGCTGAGAGGCCTGAAGCTGTGTGGCAATCCCAGCATCCCCAGCCGATGCCTGCACCTGGCATCACTGCCTGCAGGAGCAGGTGGTGCCTAGCAGACGTGCGGGTGCAGGGGTAGGACGGCCCTTCCTGAGGGCAGCCATGGGGGTTCCCCTCCCCACAGGCTGTGATCAGCATGACATGTCACAGCACTGCACCATCCACTTTGCTCCCGCCTGCCCTGCCTTGTGTGTGTTGGACCCTCACAGCACTCACCTGATGTTCCCTCCCCGGTGTCCGAAGTTGTCTGGGAGGCTTCCTGAGTCTGGACGTCTGGCTCCTGGGTGCTCCTGGTGCTGTCCTCCTCCTTCTCCTTCTCCTCCTCCTCCTCCTCTTGGAGCTCCTGGTCGTCTGCTGGGGTCTCACCCTGGAGTTGCGGCCGCTCCTGCACAGGGCTCTCCAAGCCAGACTCCACAGCCCTTTCAGGAGGCAGGGGTTCCCCTGCCCCCAGGATCTGGTCCAGGTCCTCGTATAGGCACAGTAGTGTGCTGTTTCCCCGGAGTGGGAGCTGTGCTCATGGGCTCTGATGTACCCCTGCCGCAGCTCCTTGACCTTGGCTCTGACCTGGGCTACAGTGCGGGGGTGGTGGCCTTTCCTTGCCAGGCCATCAGCCATTCTGGCGTAGATGTCCACGTTCCTCCACCTGGACTGTGGGGCCTGAAGAGCCTCCTCCTTGGACCACAGCTCCAAGAGGGCTTTTATCTCGGGCCCAGACCAGGAGGGTGCCCAGCGTTTGGTGCCCCTGGCTTCCTGTGGGGATGTGTCCCTGGAAGGGCCAGGGAGGCCTTGGGGGGCTTGTCCCTGGGACATGGCTCCGAGTTGCCTGACTGGAAAGAGCAGCACAGTCTCAGGGTCCTGGCTGGAGCTGGTTTGCTGCCAGAATGCTAATCCTGGGTGCCTGTGCCTTTTAAAGATGGCTACAGGCAGGAACAATAGAGTTGAAAGCTGTGGCAGGAGTGTTCACCAGGGCTTCTTCCTGGAGGCCTTTATTATTGACATAAATTCTTCCCCATGTCCACACTTACCTTTTGTCGACAGAACTCTGTCGACAAAAGGCATTATTCCTCGTAGAATGAGGTTTACTGCCATTGACAAAACTGCCGCATTCTGTCGACTTACTGTCGACAGAACGTGGCAGTAGTATAGACGCAGGTATAGTTTTGTCGACAAAAGTCCACTTTTGTTGACAAAACCCCGTAGTCTAGACACATCCATAATGTCTTTTTTATTCTTTTGTAAGATAATATGCACTTATTTCATTGAAAAATCAAAATAATTCATAGACTAGCATATTGATATCCTGTACTGAGAGAGAGAAACATTTCCCAGGTGAAAAATTCCTCCTAGAACACAACATCTTACCAGTTTGCAATTACTCCCATTTTTTCCTTGCTTTCTGATTATCATATTGGATTTCTGTAAATAACATCACACGGTCAGTGCAGGACCAATGCAAACTTCCAGCATTGTCTGAAACCATAAAACCTCCTATAGCTTTTGACATCAATGCAGCTATATAAGTTGGGTTGTAGAAAATCTGGTGTCAGACACGGCTTTGAAAAGTTGACTTGTGCTATGGAAGGGGCCATGCTGCCTCCACACCCCCCCTAAAGACCTGAAGAATAGCTGGCATCCGTAAAAGTGTACTTATGGTGCTCTAATCTATGCTGGGGATCAAGGCAGCACAGTTCCACCCTGATAGTCAAGGGAGCCATTTCAATGCAGGGATTCTTCTATCCTTATAGGGCTTTTCTTTCCCTTTTCTCGAGTTGCTCTGGAAAGACTAGCCTCTGGATTTTACACCATGTGTTGAGTGGATCGCTCAGAGGGCCACCTGAAATGCACCTTCTTCTCTTCCTTACCTAAAACATAGACCTAGATTAATGAAAAAAGACTTACACCCATGCACTGTGAGTAATCTTACTGATTTCAATGGTACTGCAGCTGGGAGCATGCTTCCAAGCCACAGCCAGGGTGGACAGACCTGTGCTAGTTCCACTTGAGCTAGCACACTACAAATATCAGTGTGGAAGCTCTAGCTAGCTGCCTAAGTACAAACCTTCCCAATCCTCTGGGTACATACCTGGGTGGCTAGCCCAAACTGCCCCACCCACACACTATGGCCACACTGTTGTATTCAGTGCTTGCTCTCAGATGCAGCGGGGACATACACCCATGCTCAACCCTTACCTTTTCACCCTCTGAACACTGCCTAATCATTAGCAAGAATGAGCAAGGTTGTTTTTATAGAATCATAGAACACTAGAACTGGAAGGGACCTCAAGAGATCGTCAAGTCCCATCCCCTGCCCTTATTGAAGGACCAAGCACCATCTACACCATGCCTGACAGGTGTCTGTCTTACTTGCTCTTAAAAATCTCCAATGATGGAGATTCCACAATCCCCCTAGGCAATTTATTCCAGTGCTTACTCACCCTGGCAATTAAGAAGTTTTTCCTAATGTCCAACCTAAATCTCCCTTGCTGCAATTTAAGCCCATTGCTTCTTGTCCTGTCCTCAGAGGTTAAAGATAATATTTTTTCTCCCTCCTCCTTGTAATACCCTTTTAGGTACTTGAAAGTTGCCTGATTTTGAACCCAATCAAACATTTCTGCCTTTATTTTCCATCTAGGAGAGCACAGGATAGCTTTTCTGTTAAAATTCCCGTATATTAAACACACATTATACTACAGTTAATATGTAACAGAAAAAATAATGTCAGTGTAATTTCATTGCAGCATTAAGTGCTACACATTTTGTAGTGGCTGTGACTGGTAAAGTTAATGTGAATACATAGGTGGTGAAAAGTCAACGCTATGTGCCTTTAACAGACTGAGTTAAGGTGTAATTGATTTAATTTTAGTTAATATGAAGTGTGAGATCTATAGATGAAGTCTATATTGAGAAGAGTTAGGGTTCAGAGACACTAAATCACATTTTAATGGGAAATAACTTGTTATAAATACAGTCTATGGACCAGAACCTGCTAAGTTTACGTAAGTTGAGTAGAACCTTCTCCCTGAGTGGTCCCATCAGGAGCCAGGAGCCTAGAAAAGCTTGGAGACATCAGAGCTTCCAAGGTCAGGGGCTCTAGATCAACCCTTCAGGCTGACTGCCTCTGAACTAGAGACCCCATCCCTTCCAGGGTCTCTGTCCGAGTTTGAAATTCCCCAGTCCTAAGCCTAGTGCCAGTTCTCCTGAGCTTCTTCAGTAGCTGCTACAGGTTGTACCTCCCTCGTCCGGCACCCTTGGGACCTGACTGGCCCCGAACAAAGGGATTTGCCAAATGAGGGGAGGTCCCTCCCAACATGGCCCATGCTGCTCCAGTCTAGGACTCCAGCTGAGCCCCACTTCTGCCTGCCCTGCCATAGCTCCCTAGGCTGGAGCTCCATGGCTGCCATGGCTCTGTGGCTGCCCTGGCTCCACAGCTTCTGGGACTGCTGGGGCTCCATGGCTGCTGGGACACTGTGGCCACTGCCAGCCCTCTGCTACTGCCTGGCAGCAGGGGCCAGAATTCTCTGCTGTCCCCCGCTTCCTCAACACAGGGCTCCTGGCTGGGTCACGACCCTCCTCCCCAGCTCCTGCCCTGTGGCCCGACCTCCTTATACCTGAACTCTGTGGTCCAGGAACATCCATGGTCCTGCTGGACCATGGATGTTGCCAGACCACAGAATCCCAGTTAAGGGAGGTACAACTTGTACAAGCTCCAGAGTTCAACGAAAGCTGTAGCTCCTCTGGTTTACTGTTTCCAACATCAGACTACTGAAGCTGGGGATCCAGGGTTTTCAGGGTCCTTTGCTCTGGGGGAGCCCACCTGATGTGCTGAAGGGAAGCTGACTCCATAGATCTAAGACTCCAAGCTAAGCCAGAATTTCTAGGCTCCTGGCTTTTTTTCAGCCTGCCAGGCCAAATATAAGAACATAAGAACGGCCGTACTGGGTCAGACCAAAGGTCCATCTAGCCCAGTAGCCTGTCTGCCGACAGTGGCCAGCACCAGGTGCCCCAGAGAGGGTGGACCAAAGACAATGATCAAGCGATTTGTCTCCTGCCATCCCTCTCCAGCCTCTGACAAACAGAGGCCAAGGACACCATTTTATCCCCTGGCTAATAGCCTTTTATGGACCTAACCTCCATGAAATTATCTAGCGTCTCTTTAAACTCTATTATAGTCCTAGCCTTCACAGCCTCCTCTGGCAAGGAGTTCCACCGGCTGACTACACGCTGTGTGAAGAAGAACTTTCTTTTATTAGTTTTAAACCTGCTACCCATTAATTTCATTTGGTGTCCTCTAGTTCTTCTATTTAGGGAACTAATAAATAACTTTTCTTTATCGGCCCTCTCCACACCACTCAGGATTTTATATACCTCTATCATATCCCCCCTCATTCTCCTCTTTTCTAAACTGAAAAGTCCCAGTCGCTTTAACCTCTCCTCATATGGGACCCGTTCCAAACCCCTAATCATTTTAGTTGCCCTTTTCTGAACCCTTTCCAAGGCCAAAATATCTTTTTTGAGGTGAGGAGACCACATCTGTACACAGTATTCAAGATGTGGGCGTACCATAGTTTTATACAGGGGCAGTAAGATATTCTGTGTCTTATTTTCTATCCCTTTCTTAATAATTCCTAGCATCCTATTTGCCTTTTTGACCGCCGCTGCACACTTTGTGGAAGTTTTCAGAGAACTGTCCACGATAACTCCAAGATCTCTTTCCTGATTTGTCGTAGCCAAATTAGCCCCCATCATACTGTACGTATAGTTGGGGTTATTTTTCCCGATGTGCATTACTTTACACTTATCCACATTAAATTTCATTTGCCATTTTGTTGCCCAATCACTCAGTTTGGTGAGATCTTCTTGGAGTCCCTCACAGTCTGCTTCTGTCTTGACTATCCTAAACAGTTTGGCATCATCTGCAAACTTTACCTGCTTACCCCTTTCTCCAGATCATTTATGAATAAGTTGAACAGGATTGGTCCTAGGACCGACCCTTGGGGGACACCGCTAGTTACCCCTCTCCATTCTGAAAATGTACCATTTATTCCTACCCTTTGTTTCCTGTCTTTTAACCAGTTCTCAGTCCAAGAAAGGACCTTCCCTCTTATCCCATGGCCATGTAATTTACACAAGAGCCTTTGGTGAGGGACCTTGTCAAAGGCTTTCTGAAAATCTAAGTATACTATATCCACTGGATCCCCCTTGTCCGCATGTTTGTTAACCCCTTCAAAGAACTCTAATAGATTAGTAAGACAGGATTTCCCTTTACAGAAACCATGTTGACTTTTGTCCAACAAATTATGTTCTTCTACATGCTTCACAATTTTATTCTTTACTATTGTTTCGACTAATTTGCCCGGTACTGAAGTTAGACTTACTGGTCTGTAATTGCCCGGATCGCCTCTAGAGCCTCTAGAGCCCTTTTTAAATATTGGTGTCACGTTGGCTACCTTCCAGTCATTTGGTACGGAAGCTGATTGAAAATGACCAGAATAAAACTCTAGGTTTTGTTTCTAAACAGTTTTTTTTTCCAGGATGCCTGTTTCATGGAGAATTTAATATTTTTTTCGTTTTGGTCTAAAGCAGAATTATCTTATTTCTCCATTAAATGAAATCACAGTCTCAGTCTCTATCCACTGCTAATTTAAAGTACAATCAATGTTCAATTAGTATTAAATACATTGAAGGTTTTTTATTCACATTGTAACTGCAATGTAAGCACAGTGTAGTTAATGCACAGGATCTGGTGATAAATTCTGGTACTAATAAGTATAATCTACAGTATAACTTTGTGCATAAGGTTTGAGAATTTGAAGTAGCTTGTTGAATCTTTCAGAGCCTTTGAAATAGTTCAAGATCTCCCCTGGTTTGTCCATCCCTAAAAAGTAAATAAAATACTCAATGTTTTTGGGGCCATGTGGGAGATATGGCAAATCAATGCCTGTTACTTTTAGACAGCTGGATTTACATCTGTCCAAGGTGACAATGTGGTTGTTTTGTTAGGGTATGTCTATACTACAGGTGAATGTGGATAGGCATATCCATGTTAGTTTTAATCTAGTAAGCATGAGTAATGTTAGTAGTGAAGACATAGCAGTTTGGGCTACAGCTTGGGTACAAGCCTGCTGGGGATCTTGGATACATAGAATCATAAAAGTGTAGGGCTGGAAGGGACTCAGCTGGTCATCTAGTCCAGTCCCCACACGCATGGCAGGGCTAAGTAATTACAAGACCATTCCTGTCTCATCTGTTATTAAAAACGTCCATTGATTCCAAACCTCTCTAGGCAATTTATTCTAGTGCTTAACCACCCTGACAGGAAGTTTTTTCTACTGTCCAACCTTAATAGCCCTGGCTGCAATTTAAGCGTATTGCTTCTTGGCCTATCTTCAGAGGTTAACGAGAACAATTTTTCACTCTCCTCCTTGTAACAACCTTTTATGTCAGGCCCATATGCAGGGGGTGTGAAGGGTGCAAACGCAACCTCTATGATCCCCCAACTAAGAGTGAGGGGGCTCTGCGGCTCGAGCTCAGCCCTCCCCCTCCTTCTCCCTGCAGTGAGGAGTTCGTGCTAGCGCTCTAGCCTCACTCTCCCTCCTCTCTCCCCTGCAAGGTTGGAGCACCAGCGTTGGCTTGCCACTGGGTTGGGGGAGGGGAGAAAGCCCCGCGCCTCGTTGCACGATCTGGCTCATGGCGAAGAAGCTCTCCCTCTTCCCCATCCCCAACTGGGGGAACAGCAGGGCCTGGAAGAGCTTCTTGGAGGCTTTTTCCACTGCTCCCATTGGCCGAAATCCAGCTAATGGGAGCAGCAGGAGGCTGACCTTGGGACTAGTGTGGAGCGCAAAGACAAGTAAGTGCCCCCTCATGCCCAGACCCCCGCAGTCCCAGACCCCTCATGCCCCTTCCCTGAAACTCCGCACCCGCAGCCTGCTCCTGCACCCTCCCTCCTGGCCATACATTGCACCTTCACTTTCTCTTGCCCCCTTCCTCTGGCCAGACACCTTACTCCCAGCCTGCTCCTGCATCCTACCTCCCATCCAGACTTTGCACCTGCATCCCACCTCCCATCAAGATCCTGCATCCCCATTCCTCTCACTGGCAGCCCGGTCCCACACACTGAACCCCCCATTTCTGTCCCAACTCTAGAACCTAGGGAGGTCCACAAAATCCACTAACTCTGGAACCCCAGAAAAATAGATCTGGGTTTGGTCCTGCTTTGGGCAGGGGGTTGGATTCTATGACCTCTGGAGGTCTCTTCCAACCCTATGATTCTATGGGAAGCCCTGAATCTCAGTCCTCCCTGTCTTTCTCCTTCCCCCATTGGGGCTGGAGCACCAGAAGAGTGAAGTGTCTCAGTTGGGGGCCACATCAGTGAGGGTTGGGGTTTTTTTTGGAGGGTTTGAGGGATTTTTTGCTTCTCACTTGTGTGGTCCCCAACTGATTTTTCTGGGGTCAGTGGCGCCCAACCCAAAAAAGGTGCCCCACCCCTGCCATAAATAAAGAAAACATGGGAACCTTTTGTGTTGGACATAAATTAATATTTTACTTTATTTAAAATGAAATTTGATAAACTAAACTAACATGAGAAAGTTAAAGTGCTTAGTCTGTTTAATGATTTAAATTAATATTTCCTTTCTTACTGGTTAAATTAAACCACTCTGCCTAGCTGCAGCACTAGCAAATATGGTTTGGCCATAAATATGTAATTAACTGTGAGTTTTCATCAGCAGTTGGTGGTCCATGGAAAGGTTTGCATTGAGCCAGGTGGGCCATGGGCCAAAAAGTTTGAGAACCACTGTGTTAGGGGGATGGGAGAGCACTGTGTTGCCGGGAAAAGGGTGGATGGGGCTAGTGGCAGTGTGGCAGAGCTGGGGGAAGAGCACCTCCCACCTGCGAGGAGCAGCCCGGACCTGGCCCTACAGGCTGGAAGCCCTGCCCACACTCACCTGGTGCTGGCCTCGCCGAGCAGGTAGAGCAGCAGCAGGCAAAGGTGGCCAAGGGAACAGGGGGCCATGGAGGCCGCGCTGCCTGTCATGATCCCAGAAGGTAATTTCTGTAAAACCTTTATTACTGTATACATTGTTAGTATGTTATAACAAAATCATTTTACCAATCACTGTTTCCACTCATTGCATGACTATTTTGAACTCCTTTGTATTTTAAAAAAATTGTAGTCCACATTTACAAAAAAAAGCACCCTCCACACACAGAGAAATTCCTGCACACAGGCCTGTATGTACTTGAAAACTGTTATGTTCCCTCTCAGTCTTCTTTTCTCCAGATTAAGCCAACTGAATTTTTTCAGTCTTCTCTCAGAGGCCACACTTTCTAGACCTTTCATCATTTTGTTGCTCTCCTCTGGACTTTCATACTTGGGTTACTCGTGTATGCTGCTGAATATTCATTGCTTCTGTTACCTAGATTGCAGCTAATGTGTGTCTGTCTACACCCACTAAAATGACATCTTCTTTTGTGGTGTAGATATACACACAGACCTTTCCTTAGTGTATATTTGTCCCCATCACAATATCACCACAGACACTTGCTCTTTTCACTGGAGAGTCTCAGGGATGGCATGGAGAATTATGGATGAGCATGGCTATTAATACAGAGCTGTGAAAAAAATCCTGCACAATGCCCACCCATGCCTGAATGTAACAAGTACAGTCATTTCTTCACTTGACTAAGCACTAAAAGGTACCAAAAAAAGTCCCCCGAGGAAAACATATATTGTAGGATACTATGTCTGCAATGACCTGTAGTCAGTTATGAGTCAGCAGAGTTGAAATCAAGGGTAAGTCCAATACCAGGAATCTTTCAAACCTTCAGACCAGAATACCCTCCTAGAATGGAGAATCTAAAGGAACTCTCAGATTTACAGCTATAAGGACAAATAAGTACAGCAAAGTCTACCAAGTGCTGCTGTAACCTTTGCCGGTGGTTTTCAAAGCACGGGTCAGGACCCAGTTCTGGGTTGTGGAATACCAGACACTGGGTCACTTTGCGGTAGAGTGACCAGGTGAAGAGTGGGGGTTGGTAAGGCAGGCTTCCTGCCTGTCTTGGCACCATGGACTGCACTGCACCCCAGAAGTGGCCAGGAGCAGGTCCAGTTTCTAGGTGGGGGGCCATGGGGCTCCACGCACTGCCTTCACCCTGAGTACTGCTAGCTGGTTCCCAGCCAATTGGAGCTGGGGAGGATGGTGCCTGCATGTGAGAGCAGCGTGCAGAGATGCTTGTGCACCTCCGCCTAGGACTCAGACCTGCTACTGGCTGGTTCCAGGGCACAGTGTGGTCTGAAGTGCCAGGACAGGTGCCTATCTTAGAATCCCCTCTGCTCTGCTGACCATGAGTTGCTGGAGGTAAGCCTGTGCCCAACCTGGCACCTCTATCCCCTGCCCCAGTCCTGAGCCCCCTCCTGCACTCCAAACCCCTCATTCCTGGCCCCACCCTAGAGCCCACACTCTAGTCAAAACATATAATTATGTTGGGTCATGGGCAACAACAATTTTCTTCAACTGAGTTGCAAAAATAAAAATGTTTGAAAACCACTGACCTATGCAATGTTCAAACATATTCTGATGACTGTATCAAAATCTTCTGGAAAATGTAAAGTTGTCTAGAGCTGTTTACTTTTTTCCAGCTAGGTCAATGTTAGTACCCTGGCCATCATGGTATGATTCCTCTCTCTACAGGAAAGGTAGTTTCCATTGAGATAGTAGCTGTCATACATGGTACACCAACTTATTTTCGAAAGAGTTTCCCCAATTCTGCAAACGCTTATTACCACACATAGACCTTACAGCCATGATGAAATTCTCTCTATGCACCATGCTCGCAGGGCATCTGAAGATGATCTGCAAGCTCCTGGAACCATGGGGCTCTCTGGCCACTTGCGGTCATCATATACTGTCACATCTTTATGTGCAGTATGAGGAACCAATAAACTAACATACCAGGCATCTGATGCAACACCTGCTCCTACAGTGCAACTATCTGGTGTCAGTGTTCGGTATTTCCTCTTATCGATTAAGATGAATTGTTATGAATGGCTCCTGCCTCCTCTGTGTGTCCACAACCAGTCCTCCCCCACCCCCTCAGGGGATGAGATCATGAGATTTTTGTTTAGTCAGAGCCTGGATAATATGTGATGAGGTTTCATCTTTTGCTCTGCTTGGCATAGGAAAGGATGACTAGACACAGAGTGGATCAGCATTTGACTTGAAGATCAGAGACCTAGATTCTACTTCAGATTCTACAACTGCTCTGCAGGGAGACCTTTTATGAGTCATTTCCCCTCTCTGTACCTTTGTCTAATATGTGGTAGCTCAAACAGAAGTCACAGACTCGATGCACATACTACAGTAAAACTCCAATTGTCCGGCATCCAGTGGTCCGGCACTCCCGATAGTCTGGCACCAACTGGAACCCGGAAGTGCTCCGGCCAGCTGGACAATTGGAGCTGCTCCGCGCCTCTTCCCCACGTCTGCTGCTGCCGCTGCTGAAACTGACCAGTGGCGGACTTGGGGAAGAGACGCGGAGCAGAGCAGCTGGGGTGCTGCCTGATTGGTCCTGCAGCGCCGCCCCTCACCCCTCTGCTCGGCGCCCGGCAGCACCCCAGCTGCTCTGCTCGGCACCGCTTCCCCAAGTCCGCCACTGCTGAAACTGATGAGTGGCGGATTTGGGGAAGCTGCGGAGCAGAGCAGCTGGGGTGCTGCCGGGCGCCGAGCAGGGGGGTGAGGGGTGGCACTGCGGGACCAACCAGGCAGCACCCCAGCTGCTCTGCCCCATGGCTTCCCCAAGTCCGCCGCTGCTGAAACTGACGAGCAGTGGACTTGGGGAAGCCGCAGGCAGAGCAGCTGGGGTGCTGCTGGGTTGGTCCCACAGCACCTATCAGGTGAGGGGGTGGCGCTGCGGGACCAACCCGGCAGCACCCCAGCTGCTCTGCCCCACCGCTTCCCCAAGTTACCGCTGCCGCTTGCAGCCCCAGCTGGCCTGTGGCTGGCAGCTGCGCGGGGCTTCCCCCGCCTCCCTGAAAAACGGCGGAGGGTTTGTCCCATGCCACGCTGTTCCCCGCTGACCCCCCCCCCAGACTTGTCACAGCCCCCCTGCCAGAGTACCTCCTGATACTCCGGCATATCCGATAATCCGGCATCCCCTGGGTCCCAAAGGTGCCAGATTATCGGAAGTCTACTGTACTGAGTGAATTTCAATGGCCTGTGTTATGCAGGAGATAAGATGAACTGGTAATGGTACCTTCTGGACTTAAAAATCTAGGACCACAGGGCCTAATTCTCAGCTGGTGTGAATCAGGGGAATTCCATTGGTTGCAACAGAACCAACATGATTTACTCATCCAAGGACAGGGCCCACATGTAAAAATTCAAGTCAGCCTCAGTCCCAAACAAATTCAAATTCCCAGCTAAAGGCCTTGTGTAGTGGGACTCCCCAGACCAAGGAGGACAGGGCTTCTCTCAGAAATACCGCAGACTTTTACCTGTTTCTGTAATTTGGCTTGGAGCTGGTATTTGGGTGTCCACAGTCAGCTGTCACTTGCATTTTGAAATAAGGGTCAGCCCCTGGTCCTTTAGTAAGAGATAGTTTAAGAGCAAGATTGTAGCATTTGCCACAGCCCTGAAAAGTGGGGGCTAGGAGGGGGAGGCAATACAAGGTTGTCATGCCCTGGGAGAAAGGATGTAGAAACCATACCTGCGGTAGGCACACACTCCCCTGCAATGCTTCATGCACGTGTCAAGGGGAGTGGCATGCATTTTGCATTGATTTTCAGGCTGATTCAGAATGCCTCCTTTGGCAGGGCTACTCCATAGGCTGCGGCAGAGGGACAGAAGGTCCAAGGTCCCATCTCCTGCCCCCTTCTTCCAGCACCACTGCTACTTGACAGGAGCTGGAGTGAGCCCTCTGCACACTCCCCAGCCCACAGAATGCAGTATTTCTATTATTGTTACCTTTGATCAGTCATGCAAGCTTGAGGCAGCTTCTTGCTGTCCCCTCCATTGCCAGCTAAGGTCAGCTCACAATCTGGCCCTAAACGCAATGTTTTTTATGTAAGAATGTTAAGAACATTTGTACAATCACATTGACTGTGTATCGAAGGATCAGATTCTGCATTTTTTATATGGGCCAAACTCCCCACTGATTTTGCTGGGTAATTCCCCTGAGAAAGAGCAGCCCGGAGCTACTCCTGCTTACAAAATGACATTATGCAGCACCAGTTTATTGAAAGCCTAAAACTGTCTTATTAAATATGTTCTCATTATGTGGATTTCAGTTATGCTTTTCTTCAAACCAGAATTTGCTGTGAGAATTCCACTGTCACTTAGATCTTCTGAAAGGAAATGGCTGAGCCATGATCAGAAATTCATGAATTACAGGCACGACAGCTTTTGACTTAAACCACAAAAATTATCAGTGGGATCTTTTAACAGCACTCGGATCCTTTAAAGGATTGTGCTGCTAGCCCTATGGTGCCCATACAGTAAGAACGGAAAAGAACACACAGCGTTCTTAGGAAATCATCTGGTTAGGTAACGTCTGTGCTTCCAGAATCTTTAGGAAGAGGCTGTTTTGGACTGATAAACACTAACAAAAGGATTCCAATTACAGTCTGTCTGCTTCATTTTTATTTGTACAAAGGCATACACAAATGCTGAGACCAGGCAGCAAGGAGTTCTCCATTAAAAAAAAATAAATCTGGCATTCATGTCTGCTTTTCTCCAGGTCTATTTTAACCCAATGCCTCATCAGCAGCTCCTTCAAGAGCTAGGACTTGGCTGATGAGAGTCAAGTCACTGCTGGCCCTCAGCAGGTGTCTCTGTAATTTTCTCCTGCCAGTTACGTCAGTAAGGCCCCACAAACGCAGTGTTCTTGAATCATTTAGGCTACATAAGCAATGTGGGTTTTTTTTAAAACCCTTTATCTTGCAGTTCATTGCAATAAGCACCAAAAAAAAAAAAAAAAGTGCTTGCTGATAAAACCCAATAATACACTGAAAAATAGGACAATGCTATTACTGAAAAATGGGACATTTTTGAATAGACCCAATTTGGGTGGCAAAATGGAAATTGAAACAAAGAAGAAAACCTCAGTCTGGAGGCAATGTCACATCTCTTACCGTGCTTGTTGTTTGCTTGAAAAGGAAAGATGCATTTTTCCAGTTCATTGAGGCAGAAAGACAGGACAGAAACATTTATTTTGGTTTATTATTTAGCAGCCAAATAGTTAGCAGCAATGGGTTTTGCAAGACTGATTGGTGGAAAGTCCCAATCATTTACAGATGGTGTAACAGTTTTGAGGGGCACAGATATGGGCACGTTTTCAGGTCCACGTTTTTAGGTTTCTGCTTGTATAACACGGGAGTGGAACTCAGGAGGCCTGGGCTATATTCCCAGCTCTGCTACTGGCCTGAAAATGTGAGCTTGGGTGAGTCATTGTCCCTCTCTGGGCCTCAGTTTCCCCATAAATAGAATAGGAACAGCGATACTGAAGTGCTTTGAGATCTACTGGAGAAAAGCAAGGTATTCTTTCACCATGACTATCCTGGTTTGTTCCAGCAAATTATAAAGTAATTTGAATTGTTCCATTTTCTTTCATTGTTGGTCATTTTCTCCCCACACAGCCATCTGTCTGTCTCCCAGTCAAAATCCCCTCCAGCATGGGTAAGCTGAAGCTAGCGCTCAAGTACCTCTATGGTGGCCTCTGCTATGGCACTTTCCCACTGAATTCCTGTGGTTGCCAACCATTTGCATGAAATATGGCTGTGGAGTGTCCAAGAGCCCATTATGTATCAAGCCCAGTGCTCCCGCTCAGCTGTGAGGCAGCACAGCTTCACAGTGATTAATCAGCCCCACCCAGTCAGAGGCTCAGGGCTCCCAGAGCTGGCTGACTGGGCGGGGCTGATTAATCACCTGTGAAGCTGTGCTGCCCCACAGCTGAGAGGGAACCCTGGTCAAGTCACCAAACCATCCACTGGTTGCACTGGGGCCCAGCTCACACTCATTAAGAGCCATTTCTCTAGAGCTCATCAACGTCTTGTCTGGATGCCAGGGCCAACTGAGCTCCAAGTTTAAGAAAGGAAGAATGTTGCAGTGGGCAGGGCAAGAAAGAGTGAAGGCCCTAAGGCTTCAGGTCTAGTGGGTAGAGGAAAAATGAGAGCAGATACCAGTATGCTCTCAACCTGATCCTACCTCTCTCATGCCAAAATTGTTACTCATCTACCAGCTCCAAGTGGCACACCCTTACAATCAGAATCCCTCTCTCCCCCTGCTGTCCTAGCTCTACTTCTCTTACAAGGCTCCTGAAACAGACTGCCCATCTCACCTCCCAAAACCCTCCCCCAGACACCCTCGGGATAAGGGGCTGACGGATTAGTAGGCACTTTGCTGCCAAAGTCTCCTGCACTCCCTAATGACAAATACTCCAAAGCTCCTGTCAGAAGTCAAAGCTCCCCCAACGTCAGCCAGTCTCAGATGCCACATTGCTCTCTACCAGCCCTCTGCCACGCAAACAACGAAGAATTCAGTGTTCTTAGTATGCTAGCAACAACATCTGAATTACTTTAGGTTTGAACATTAGCTTCTGATATTTCCCCTTTCTGGGTCTGGACACCCCACAAAATCTACAAAGCTTCCCATCCATGCTGTTTCAAATACTTGCTTTTTTAAGGGAAGGGGGAATAGTACAATAAAAAAAACAAGGTGGAGAGAGTTGCCATGTAATTACAGCTATAATTCCAAATAAAGTCCAATTTGATTTAATGGACTTATACACTTTGATTCTCTGCCACTTCTGGCCATCTGATTCTGAGCCTGGTAATAAACCTGATGGTAGCTAGAAATAATTGACTGCACTGGATTTTCTCAGTGCATCAAGTAGCTATGGACGCTCCCTGCCAATTAGGGCAAGGGCATGCCAGAGTGAAGATTTTAAGTGATGTTCAGCCAACAGGGTTGGAACAAGGTGGGTTACTCTGCAGGAATGCCTTCAAAAAGAGCCCAGTGCAACATCTTGAGAGCTTGGGTTTTGCACAATGGATACTGTAATCACTAGGGAATGACATTTCCAAAATAAGCAGTCACATTCTCCAATTCTCATGGAGGTGGATGGAAAAGTCAGTTTGTGAACTCCACCCTCAGAGCTGCCTCCTGAATGATGTCACTCCCCTTGAAGTCTTTAGGAGCGAGGGGCTCTGAACACCTTGCAGAATTGAATCCCCTATGAGAAAGATTCCAGATATACCTTGCGGTCTGGTGCTGAGAGCACATTATTTGAAGGAGAATTCTCCTTTTAGATTACTTAAGAAAGACAGTTGATGAAGTTGCACAGCGTTATGAACTTTCTATCGTATTTTAGCTGTGCTGCTTTACACAAGCAGCAGATAGGTGTGTGTCAGAACTGCAGGAAAAGAATACAATGTGGGAGGGGATGGGAAGAAGTGAGACAAAGCAGAAGAAAAGGAACTTCATGCTTGAAAGGTTCAGAAATATTTGCTGCCTCCGTTACACCCTACATCTTAGCCTCTTCGCATGCTACCAGCATAGTCACATACACAGTCATAACGCCAGTCCTACCTGCTGTTCTCAGAGCTGGATATTTACTAGAGCTACTCATTCAGATTTAAGAGCAATGGGGGCAAGTAAACAGCTTGATCTGCAACCCTGAGGCTAGGGCTGGACAAACTGTTACACAACAAACCCATAATTTCAAAACCCATCACATAAAACAGAGCCAAAAGTAGGAATTTTAAACATTAATTTCTTCTCCATTTCCCTTTGTGTCCCACTCCTCTCCCTCCCCTTCGTGCCCAACAAGAGCACCTTCCCTTTTGCCCCACTGCACAGAGTAGCCAGGTGCCTCTCCACTTATTAGCCAGCAGACTGTGTTACAAAACTGGAACAACCTCTGCAGTATGCTCAGCAGTGGTGTTTCCAGGGAGTGGGAGTTGCACAGATTAGCAGATCAGTACCCAAGGAGCTCTACTGAGTGAGTTCCAGAAGTCGTAAAGCCCTATTTGTCTTTATAAGTGTGATGCCTATAGATAATCCGCTGTGATTCTGTGTGCTCAAACAGCCACAGGGAGAATAAGGTGAACTCACAGGGAACTCTAATTGCATTCTGTACTAGATATACATAGAAAATGCCACATCAGAACAGATCTATATAGTCTCGTAACCCCCTCTAACAATACCCAGTCCCAAGAACATCAGAAGAAGGCACTAAATCCTTCACGATGTGCTTTTTGGGATGCATTATGCTACTTAGCCTGTACCAGTCTATAACAGATTACAGGTGTGACATCTTAGGTGATTTACCACAGTCAAAAAGCATGTGTAATGTGCCTTTCCCTTCACTGACATGCACATGGCACAACACCGCACTGCTCTGCATCCTAGGAGTTTTCCTATTTCACTGCATAATCTGTATTTGATCTGTTCTAATTATTCAGTGTTGAAAACCTAGGGCACTAAATTACTTTCATGGCAATGTTTGTGCAAGCCACTTACAGTCCTAAATGCACAATACTGTGAAACCTTTAATATGCTGTAGCGGGCAACTTTCTCATTATATACTCTCAGCCCATATTTTGAGGTGTTTTTTTTGCTAAATACTGCCAGGAATTATTCACTGTGGTACACTCTTTCCAATGCATTTGTTGAATGTGTGGTCTCTTAGCACATGCAAATATGTATTTCATTTTAGGAGATAATCAGGTAAGAAATGAAGCATTTCTTACATCCTTCAAAACCGGTATAAGGTTCCTAGAATGAATAATTACCACTTAAATCTACCCCAGATACAGTAGGTTTAATACTGAGTAGGTGTTTCTTGTTAGTGTGACAGGACTAGAGCTGAGGCAATAATGGATTGTTTGGTTTGGGAAACTGGGAAATTTGAAAAACAAAAATCTGTTCAGTTCAAATTGAAATTGAGGTTTGGTTTGTTATTTCTCTCAAAAAAAGTTTTAAGTCAAAGAAAACATTGTGCTTGGTTCAATATTATGTGTGGGGGGGGTTCATTTCAGTTTGCATTTTGGATGTTTTTCTACCTTTTTTTTTAATTAACACATTTCACACAAAGCTGTTTTAAAATTAAATGTAAAAATGTTTTGCTTCAAACTGTTGAAACATTTTATTTTTAAATATTGAAATAAATTTCCATTTTCCTAAGTTTTTTTTCCAGCTGAAACTATTTGCTGAATTTGACCAAAATTTGCAGATAGTTTCAGTGTCTTGAGAATAACTTTTACTACACCCTAGAAAGTACTGTACCTCATTTAGTAGCCATTTGTCAATCCCTATGATGCAGAGGGCCTCACCAAATTTTCGGCCTAAGGAAAGCACTTCCCCATTCCTTATGAAGTGGTTGCAACTAATACCGGTAAGTGTTGGCTATAAACAAATTGATTTTTTTCTTTAAGCTTGTATCACTAGAGTTTATTTTCTCTGCCAGTTAACCAGTTTTGATGTTATCTAGTCTGTCAGGGTATGTACACTACCATCCCACCTATCAGAGAATCTAGTATTTAGATCTGTATCTGGATGTGAGCTTTCCAAAAATTCAGACTGAAGTTGAGATCTGGTGTTCTAGTTTGGTCCTATCTCTAAATCTATTATATTTTTGAGAGAATTTGTCTGTCCATGTGTCTGTCTGTTCAAAAACTCTGAAATGCTAAGAGCTAGGACCACCAAATTCAGTATGCAGCTTCCTCTGATAACTAAAACCAAGGTAAGGGTTTGGTTTGCCAGGAATGGGATTGCTTCTCATAAAACAATACAGAAAAGTGAATCATGCAGGTGAAAGGGCTGGCTGGGGACATGCTGACCTGCACACACATTCCCCCCAGTCCTGGCTAACACCCTTGACCACTAACTCCAGGCCCAACCTCTAAGCTTCATAAATGTAAAAAACAACAAATAGTCTGGTAGCACTTTAAAAACTAACAAAACATGTAGATGGTATCATGTGCTTTTGTGGGCACAGCCCACTTCTTCAGATAACTGGAGTGTTGGATGTCCAGAACTAAAATAAATAGGGGAGGGGAAGAAGGAAAAAAGTGTGTGTGGGGGGGGGGGGCGGGACGGACAAAAAGAGGCAGTGGCTTTGTCCCATGACTTTAACTCCAGCATCTGACCCCTGGATTTTGTACTGTGGCTCTGACTCCAGATTTAGCACTTGAATTCTGTCTCTGGCTATAGACCCTGGATTTACCCTTTGAATTCTGATTCAGTTTCTAGGGCCATGAACTCAGGACACCACTCTCAGTCTCCAGACCTGTCTCTCACATCCAGACTAGGGCTCTGGCCCTTGCCCCCAGGCCTGACCACCCAAGCCCTGGCTAGGAGAAGGAACAGGGATGGCAGCCCCACTACCTATTCAGGTTTGACTCAATGGCTTCTCCTTCATAGGGGAGGAGGGGCCAGGGATTAAAACTGAGTGAATGGCACTGCCACCTGTTGCATGTGGGAGGGAAGGTGGCAGCACTTTTGAGGTTTGGTCCTATGACCCCTCTGATGACCTGAGTATAGGGCTACCACCTGGCCAGTAGCTGAGTGGCCCAACCTGCTTTTGTATGGATATTACAGTTGCCAGGAAAATAATTTAATTTCAATTTTTTACATGGGCCTTGTGACAGGGTCAGGCTAGAGAACCAGATTAGAAAGGGAGAGAGTCAGCTCTAAAAAGCAGACGACCCTCTCCTAATTAGCCAGGATCTACTTCAGGGCAGCCAGGAGCAGCTGATCCAGATTTAGTATGGGCGGAGTGAGACCAGCTGAGACAAGGCTGCTATCAATCAATTAAGGGCCAGCTGATTTCACTTCAGGTGGTCACAGGGCCTTTCAAAAAAGCCTTCCCTGCTGTGTGGGAAGGTGAAGTGGGAAAGGAAGTTAGAGAGGGTTGTCAGGTGCCTAGTTTTGAATCAGACAGTCCAGTATTTGAGCTTTCTGTTCAGGAAATAAATTGAAAAAATAGAAATGAGAAAATATAAATGTCTGGTATTTTCTAAATAAGATGTAATGTAGATTGTGATGTAATGTCAAGTGTGTCTGGTATTTTTGTTGAAACCATCTGGCAACCCTAAGGTTGGAGTGAGCACTCCACACAAGGAATGAATCAGAAAAACTGAGAAAGAAATGTCTGTTGCTAGAGACAGCAGGGTAGGTAATGGGATACAGCAAGGAGTGTTTGTGCTCCCTTTCCTAAGTAGTCTGTGAGTCCTGCCAGTAGCTGCAGTGGACTAGTTACCCTGCCCAGGCTGATGAAGGGATATTTGCCCCATGCCCTTTTTAGCTGAGGAACAGAAGCCCAAACCCTGGCAAGGGCAGGTAGGACCTGTGCTGCAATACCTAGATTGTGAGATTGTGGACTGAATGGGAGAGTGGGACCTTTAGACCTTACCACAGTCTAAAGATTTGCATTATCACAATACACTGTGTTATCTAATGTTAAAAATTTCTGTGTCCAGCAAAGGATGTGTCCATGTTCCCACTTCTGTAGTTTCAATGCTAAAGAACACACCAGCTGCCTGCCACCTTCCCCCACCCAGCACATGACTGCGTTGTGTGTGTTTGTGAGAGAGAACTTGAGTCTCTACAATTGGCTGTTGAAGAGAAGGGTGTTGCAAAGTTGCATTGTGGGAGGGATTGTGTCAAGCTTGCCTTGTGGGGGAGGGGCACCAAAGTTATTCCTAACCCTGCCTGAGCTCTGCCAGGTCACAAAGCCGCTCACTCAGTTTTGACTGATCCCCACATCATGATGGAGTGATTGTACCTGAATGTGCAGCAGGTTGGCTGGTGGTGTTGCTTCTCACCACTGCTGGATAACTGGCTCCTGCACCAGGGATTCTCCTAGGGCCTGTCCAGCCTCACCCCACCTCCAGCAGCCCATGTCCCCTCTGCTTTGCCTGCGGGACTCACTCAGCAACAGCCCCACAACCTGCTAGGATTATGAGGGGCTATGGATCTGCTGGCAGAGGAAGGGCAGCAGGGAGCCAGAGGTGAATATGAGGAGGTTTTGCTAGGGGGGGTTGATGGGATTTTTGTGGGTGATGTGTCCATTTTGCTGCCTTACTCCAAGAGAGAGTTTTGTTGGAGAAGAAACTTTGGTCTGGAGCCACTGCATACCATGTGAAAAATTTCTGGGGATATGCCTCATTGTACATTTTAGTAAGTAATGTAGTTAGTACACATGCACGTTAGTTAATTCCTACTGCTCATGTGTAGCAGTGGAGGGTTTTTTTGTGGGGGGGTACATCTGTATCTTGAAGAACTTTCATGCTGTTACTAACATTTGGTTAAGTAAAGCTCTTCTCTCATTCCCTCACTCATTTGTTCCTTACAAGGTATTTCTGATATAAATTCTAGTAGTGTCTTTTCTGTGTTTGACCTTTGATTCCACATCACGGAGCTTTACAAGGAGCCAGACCTGGCTGGTTAATCAGGGTCATGATTTGGGTTACTGCACTTTTGGGGGGAGTTTTGCCCAAAAAACAGACCAAGTTAGGAAAACACAGAGGCTACGTCTACACTGCAGGCTTCTTGCACAAGAAGTGTTTTGTGCAAGAGTTCTTGTGCAAAAGGTCTTCCACAAGAGTGCGTCTACACTGCCATGTGCTTTTGCACAAGAGCAGCCATGGCAGTGTTGACGCTTTCTTGCGCAAGAAAGCTCTGATGGTCATTTTAGTCATAGAGCTTTCTTGTGCAAGAAATTCATGTTACCTGTCTACACTGCCTTCTTGTGGAAGAGCTCTTGCACAAGAGGGCTTATTCCTCGTGGGGAGAGGAATAACTCTTCCGGAAGAAGCCCTGTTTTCTGATGCTTTACTGTAAATTTACTTGTGCAAGAATGCACGTGCAGTGAAGACACCTGGTAAGTTTTTGCGCAAGAAGAGCTGTTCTTGCACAAAAAGCCTGCAGTGTAGACATAGCCAGAATGTTAGTGTTTCTATGCTTTTCTCAATAATCCAGTATGTTTTGTACTGGTTTTCATTAGATAGGCTATCCCATGTATTGTAAACATGGCTGCTCCTCAGCCTTTCCAGTTGCCCTTTTTAGTAAGTGTTAATTCAATTTCCAGCTTTGTTCTTTGATGCAGATCCCTGAGCTGCTTTGTATCTGAGTCTGTTGATGGCAATAGCCTGCTAACTTGTAAACTGGTCTGAGAGGACAGGAGCAGCTGCCGTATCTACAGTGTCTCAGACTGGCCGCCTGCTCATGCAGTGCATGTATCTCCTAGTGTGATGGAGACTAGAACATTCATTCATCTCTCAAGAGAGGTTTCCACCACTGAAATTAAGGAAGAAATTTTACAAATGTATGGATTTGTGCACATGATTTTTAAATGTTGTGGCTGTAATGTGAGCATTGATCATCTGTCTTGCCTGGAGTAGATGACTAACAAGCTTGATTCCTCTCCAAGATTAAAAACCTTATCTCATGTGGAAACAGCCTGCTACCTGCCATAATCAGCATAGGGCTTTTGAATAATAAAGAAGAAGAGTACACTCTTCAGAATTCCTACTGAACTATTTCTATTCAGATTTTAGGTGTTGCAGCTCCAGAAGATTGAGGAAACTTTCAACAGATTTCAGTGGAGAGTGGATTGAGCCCATTAGGATCAGTTCCCCTATTCAGATGGGCCAGCCCTAACATGAAGAGGCAACAGAGACCCAGGAAGCTTAAATCCAGATGCTTATTATCTATTTACTGCACCCAAACATTATCTGTACACAAATGCAAGAAGCCCTTGGGAACTCAAATCAATGTTGATGAACATTAGATCCATGGTCAACAGGCACGAAGCCACTCCAGTCCTCATTGCTGACAAGGCTGCAGATCTAGACTGGAACACTGAGAATTTCCTGTTTTGGCTGACACCGCAAAACTTTGTGTTGGACCACATTATTTCTTTCCCTAATCCGTGAGCACACCACAAAGCAGGTGTGGATCAGAGCATGGGTGGAGTAGCATTCATTTTGTCATTCCAACTCAGCTTGGAAGTGGTGCCCCAGGAGATATTGAACTCTTCAAACTACTCCATTTTACACACAAAGCCAGCCAAAGTGGGCTTTCTCCTCATCTATAGACTGTGAAACTGTGGCTTTCTTAAAGGAGCTATTTGAGATGCTGTCAGCACAAGCGGTGATATTCCTAAAATTCAATTTCCCACCCATGTTTGTCAACTCACAGGGCCATGAACCAACAGGATTATGGATTCGCTTCAACACAGAGTCGATTAGGGATCGTTTGTTGTATTAGTCTCACTACGTCACTGCTACTACAGAGTTAATGTTGCTGAATTGTTGTTATACAGCTATTACAGAGTGCACATCAGCAAGTGCTACAGAGCAATGCATATAAGAGTAAAAGGCACTTGGAATGCTTACATCCCTTCTACCATGTGGAGTCTCATCCCTGATTCTCACTTCAAAGGCCACGGTCGATGTGACTCCAGCTGGGGGAATCCAGGGCACCCTCCAAGGTCTAGGTCCCTGGTGAAACGCACCAGGCACAGGACTCCTCACGCTAGTTATAATAGTTGCTTACCAGGTGTGCACGTACCGGCCCCAAGCCACTCTTAGCGTTCTCATGAAGTTGAAATCAAGGTTGATGTGATTTATTCCTCACTACATTCCCAGCTCAGCAGCATAGGCAGCGGCCGGTAAGAGCCATCTGGTGTTTGCGTTTGCAGGGTTCAAGGCTGTATGAGGCTTCCATCCTGGCCCCATGTATGGCTTCTTATATGACAATGTTGACAAGGCCTTGGATGTAAAACCCCCAAATACATTTCTTGTTTCTCCACATTCGGACTCTCAAGTGTTATCTCTGGTCTAACCAACTTCACCAGCCACATCTTCAGCCTGCTCTTTGCACTACATGTCACAGAGCATAGCCCTGTCTTAGGAAACCTCCTCATTCTGCCAGCAGTCTGAGCTCTGCCCCCATTCAGGTAACAGAAAGGCTCATGGATCTTACTACATGCTAAAATATGCTTCAGGACAGCATCTGCCAATCAACAAGCTGAAGGATTGTTGTCACAGCTCAATTCCTCAACCTGGCACTTTGAGTGTAGATATGGGGGCTGGCTAGCAGAATAAACTCTGTAAGAACCTGTCTCTGTAACTCCCAGAGACAAACTTGTCTGGTCTCAGTTCCCTGAGACCCAAAAGAAAGACAATTGATCACTGCCACCACCAAGTGTAACTAAAAATATAAAATAAGCCCTTTTCCAGGGAAGAGGTCACTTGGAATCCCCCCCTCCTCTCCCAACCTTGGTTTTACTTAGAGTTGGGAAAATAAACGGCCATTTTTGCGCAAAAACCTGTGGAGTGTCCACACCTCAAATGCGCTTTTGCACAAGTAAAGTGACAGTAAAACAGCAGAACAGAGGGCTTTTTGCGGTGTAGGTAAACCTCCTTCTACGAGGCATAACTCCTTTTTGTGCTACAGCTGTTGCACAAAAAGGCATGTGTGGACGCTCCGCAGGGGTTTCTTGTGCAAAAAGAGCCTATCAGAAAAAGCACAGGTGCTCTGATGGCTATTCTGTGAATGGCAACCAGAACTTTCTTGCGCAAGAGTGTCCATGCAGTGTTGACATTCTCTTGCTCAAAAGCAATGCTCAAAAGCAAAGTGCGATGCACTTTGAGGTGCGGACGTGCTTTTGCGCAAGAAGTTTTTGTGCAAGAACTCTTCCGCAAAAGACTTCTTGTGCAAAAACCCTGCAGTGTAGACGTATCCACAGAGAACAGTGGGGCTCTGCTTCTCCCAGGTAATTTAGGCAGGTAGATTTAAGGACACAATCAACCAATGCCAGTTAACCAAAACAAAAAAACCCACTTTTATTATTAAAACAAGACTGCTGTTGCAAATATAGTAAATGGCGAGGTGTTAAAAGTCATAGATTGAAATAGACTCAGGGAGAATCCCTGGGCTGTAATCCTTAGTTACAAAAGAGAAAACAATTAATCAGCTCAGACATGATTTCTAAATCCCCAAACAAGGAAAACAATAAAACGTGACAGACGGTCTAAACTTTCCCTATTTACATATTTCAGTGAATTCAAGGAGTTCTCCTGGGAGAGTCTGTCTCTCCTGCTACCTGGGGGAAAACTGCTGCTGACCCAAAAACAAAGGGAAAAAAAACCCTCTCTAGGTTTGAAATTCCTTATCTGCGTTTCATTGGCTGAATGCCTAAAGCCCCCTCCCTCAGGTGCATCTCCAGAGTTGCATAACCCTTTCCTTGCTCTCCAGGTAAGTCAGATTCTCCTATGCAGCTCCTATTCATGACAGTTTTGCAGGCACTAGTTAATACCACTGACATCCTGGATCTCTCTCAGCCCCCTCCTCACTACTGCCCACAAAGCCCCGTCCTCCTTCCTTGGGCTAGATAAAGAGAGAAGGAAACTTGAGTGCTGATGGCAAAAAGCTGAAGTTGAAGCACACAGATTGAAACAGGAAGCATTTCTGCAGGCCTCTAGTCCTATTTGGAAGCACAGGAAAGTGGGCGGGCAAAGCCTGCCCACTTCTAAAAGCCCCTCCCCCAGCCTTGCGGGAGGGACGACTGGACCCATGCCCAACTAATTACTGGGGACAAAAAATGACAAAAGGGGCAAGGAGTGCAGGTTAAAGGTTTATAACTAGGAGACCGGATGGGGACACCGAGCAGAGAACCCCGGACAGCGCCCACTGCTCCTCGAAGCTGTCCATGGAGCCAGTGGACGCCGCCCAGAGGAACTCTGCCCGGATACGTGACGCTAGGAATGAACGGAAATAGGCCCCACAGTCGCAGGGAACCCCCTCGCCTAGCATCCTCTCCCTGGTGTTATAAATGGTGGCTTTGGCTAGAGCCAGGAGGAGGTTGACGAGGAGGTCCCGCGACTTTGTGGGGCCACGGATTGGGTGTGCGTAAAGGAAAAGGTGTGGGGAAAAGTGCAGCCAGAACCTCAGTAAGAGGTTCTGGAGGAGCCGGAATAGGGGCTGCAACCTGGCGCATTCGAGGTAGACGTGCGCCAGGTTTTCCCTCACGCCGCAAAAAGGGCAGGTGTCCGGGATGGGGGTGAACCGCGCCAGGTACACGCCCGTGCTCATGGCTCCGTGAAGGAGCCGCCAACTGATATCCCCGACGGGCCGCGGGATTAAGGTGGAATATAGGCTGGCCCATCGGGGTTCCCCACCCTCAACAGGTCTTAAGTAGTCCCGCCATTTGGTATCGGGGCGGGACATGAGGGTGGGGAAATGCAAGGTGTGGAGCACGGCGTGTACAGATGTTCTCGAGGCGCGGTTCGAAAGCAAACCGGCTGCAACTTTTGCAGCCGGCTGGGGGTCCAAGGGTGGGGAGGCCGGGGGGGCCCGCGGAACAGGGGCCCGATAAAAAGGGACGAAGGGTTTGCAGGAAGGGAGTGGCGGGGGATACCCTCTCGCACGGACCGCTGCAGGAAGTCGAGAGCGGGCCGCGGCAGAGCCGCCTTCACCTCCTGGAGTAGGCGCAGAGGGGTTCGGGGGGTGGAGAGCCCCATGCGCCGAGCGAGTGCTCGGGGGTCCACCCAGTCCCCCCTGTCGTAGTCCAGGAGGTCTCCGATCATGGTGGTTTCTACCAGGATCAGCCTCCGGCGCACCGAGGGAGACTCCGCCACCTGCACGCACACGGCTGGATTGTGGAGCAGGGGCTCCGCGAGGAGGTCTCCTCCCTCGGCGGCCACAACGGACCTGGTCGCCGAAAACAGCTTCCAGGTCTGGAGGAGGTCCTGGTAGAATTCCGGCAGCTCGGAGAGGTCTCACGGAAGACCCCTCGGGTGGATAAAAAAGAGCTGCCGGTCGTATCGGAGCCCTCGGAGGCGGCGGAGGAAGGCGCACGCCAAAGTGCTCCATGCTGGACTACCTGCACTAAAGAGGAGTCTCTGCAGGGCTTGGAGGCGGAAGGTCCGGACCTGGCTGCGCACGCAGACCAGGCCCTGGCCCCCCTCCTCCAAGGGGAGAGACAAGACCCCTGCAGAGACCCAGTGCAGTCCTGGCCAAAAGAACTCCAAAGCTGTCCTCTGGAGCTTGGCCAGGACCTCCGGGGCCGGGCGCAGGGTGTTGAGCCGGTGCCAGAGCATGGACAGGACCAGCTGATTCAGCACCAGTGCCCTCCCGCGAAGGGAGAGACACCGGAGCAGTCCTGCCCATCTCCGCAACCGCTCACCCACCCTAGCGTCCAAACCTTGCCAGTTTTCCGGCGGCGAAGGATGCGTGGCGGATAAATAAACGCCCAGATAGAGCAGCGGACCCGTGCTCCACCTGATGGCCTGAAGCGCGGGTGGGAGGGAGCCGGCCCGCCACCCGTCCCCGACCACCAGGCCAGAGCTCTTGACCCAGTTGACCCGGGCGGAGGAGGCTGCCGAGTAGACGGCTTGGCAGGCCTCCACCCGCGCCAGATCGCCCGGGTCCTGGACCACGAGGAGCACGTCATCGGCGTACGCCGACAGGACCAGCCGCAGCTCCGGCTCTCGGAGCACCAACCCCGTCAACCTCCTACGGAGGAGACGGAGGAAGGGCTCGATCGCCAGAGCGTACAGCTGGCCTGCAGGCCTCTAGTGAGGCTGGCGAATGCTGCAACTCATGGCAGAATCCAGTGCCATTTGATGTAAGGAGCTTTGAGCCTTCTTCACCAGAGAAGGCCACCAACATACAGGAAAGGGGCTCCAGATAATCTTTTCACATCCTGCTTCCATCTACCATTTCCTTCCCTACCCCGGCCCAGCTACCCTCTGACCCAGGCCACCTATAGCTGCTCGACAGAACCCAGTCCTGCCTGGAGCTGCAGGAGGGGGTTGATACACTAATGATCCACACTTCTGCATGGATCCTGAAGCGTAATCTGGTTCTTCATTCTGTGCTCCTTACTCAAGCAATTGAGAGTCAGGGGAAGTTTCGACTAACTTAGGGGCAAAATAGGGCCCAGCCTTGCAATCATTTTTCAAGTAAATGACCCTGTTTTGTGTTGCCAGGGTACCGAACCATAACACGTAGAACAAGAGGACAAGAGAAAGGAAATGTGAACAGAGAAATTTCTGCCAAACTTCTGCAGATTGTGGGAGAATATCACTGCCAACACGGAGGAAAATCTATCAGAAGACATGGTAGGTTTTTTCATTTTTCCAAAGACAACTCATTGAACATTGGCTTATTCATAATTATGCAAATTATGTGCTTGTTTGTTCACTTAAATACATAGCATTTACTTTTTTTTATTCACAGTTCTCCAGAGATTCCAACTTTGCTGCTAGCCTATTCCATCCTTTTGTGTCTGATGTACGATGACTCATCAGCGGACACAGTTTAAGATTACAAAGCCAGAACTTGAATTACAATGCTATTTCCCTACCCTTCTGCCCCTGTTTTTAAAGACTAGCTTGTGCAATTGTTTTTCCTCCCCCACCCCCATCTTCCCAAAATAAGGAGGGTGCAGTGGATGGAGGCCGGGACTGGATAGTTCAGGAGAGTGGCCATTGGCTATAGTCTTTCACCTAAAAGTTACTAACCCTGCTTGATCTCAGACAAGCAGTGAATGAAATTCATTACAAACTGATAGCTATTTATTGGCCTATTGTCACATGATTGGATTTTAATGTGAGTAGGCAGATCATTGTTGCACCCGCTATTGTGTGTTTGCCCCAAATTCGATGCAAAGTGGGCCATGTGAGGTGTCATGTGAAAGCTTATGCTGTGCTGACTCTGTCTAGGCTAATCACATGCTTCTACAATCTGTGTGTGTAAAGTTATGAATATGGGCTTTGTATTTATATTTTAAATGTTTTCTGTCTGGGAGGCAGCAGGAGGTGTCAACCACTTACTGTGAGGGGTGATTGCTCAATGATGCATGGAAAATGGCTTTCAAGGGTTGCCAACTGATACCTGAGGAGCACATAATGGCCCCTTCTGTGAGGAGGACACAGCTGGATACTCCATGATAAGGAGATTTGGTGGTCATGTGATCAGCCCCATTTTGGGAGGCACCTTTGCTCAGGAGAACAATGGATTTTCCCTCCACATGGGCAAGGTTATAAAAGTATCCTGAGGGTGCCTCCATTTTGTTTTTGACTCCAGAATCACCTTTGCCAAGAACAGAGGGCCCAGAAGAATTGGTGGACCCATCTAACATCTCTAAGAGCCTGCATCAAGAACTTGGTGACTGATGTATGTAATGTGCTTTCTTTAACAATCCTACTCTCAACCTTTTCTTCATTTTCATTAATAAACCTTTAAATTTTAGATTCTAAAGGACTGGCACAGCATGCTCTTTTGGGTAAGAAATGAGGTATAAATTGATCTGGGACCGTGGCTGGTCCTTTGGGAGTTGGAGAACCTGTCTGGAGTTGGTGAGATTATTTTCATAACCTCTCACTTGTGTAAGGGTTGGTGCTGGTTGTGGCACAGGTAAAGTTGGGGTGTCTAAAGGGATTACTTCTGTAACTCCTTGCTGGCCACATTGGCAGCTGAAGTGTACTTTGTGACTGTTTTGGAGCATTATAGAGGAGGACCCCCAGTCTTGGACTGTAAGTAGCTCTGGTTATAAGTAATTCTCCCTGAGCTGACCCTCTCAGCGGTTCCACCAGACCAACTGTTATATTGCACCTATGAAAAACAAATGGATGTTCTCAATAGAGTGCCTTTAGGTACCAGTGTATACACCACAAAACAACCACCGGCAAAAACATGAATTAACAGCTTATTTGGAAATCTCAAAGGACTAAGGCTGTGTTTACATGAGGGCTATATATACACTATGTATCTTGGAGTAGTACAGCTTTAAGATCTCCTGCATAGACGCTCTCCTGCCGGCATCATTAAACCATCCCCAGCAAGTGGCATTAGTTATGTCAGCAGGAGAACATTTCCTGCAAACATAGTGCTGTGCACACCAGCACTTTTGCTGGTGAAACTTATGTCAGTCAGGGATATGTTTTATCACATCTCTGACCAACAAACGTGGTGATGAAGACAAAGTCTAAGGAAAAAGAATGTTTCTACAACTTAATAGTTAATATTATATCCGACAGTGTATAGATATAACTATACTGGAAAAGCCTTCTAAGTGTAGATAGGGCAAGTTACAATTTTACCTTGATTTAGTTGGTTGTCTACAGTTCATCTGAAGTAGCTAAACTGAGGTAGAACGAGCACATCTGTTGCCCATCTATGTTAGGGTTGTACAATGTGTTAGCTACCACATCTTTCCTCTAGCATAGATCTACTATAATGGTCATGGAGAGTGAGTTATGCTCTCCTCCTTCAAATGGAAGACTAATGTAGAAAACATGCACTGTCACTTGTTCTGTTCTGTGGGTAAATAGAGGATCCCCAAGATGGTATTATGGCAACTTTCATCCTCATTAAACTTACTTCAGTAATTTGTGGGGGGAGGAAGGGGAGCCAAGCAGAGGGATCATGCCAGCACTCAGAAACAAAGCAGTGCATACAATGGAAAGAAACAGATTTTATTTATTTTCAGATGTCAGAAGAATTATGACATTTAGAACACTGTGGAAAAGATTTTTTTTTTTTTCAGAAAAAAATACCATGAAGGCATCCTGCTAGCCAATGTTATAAAAGCAGCCATGGCATTAACATACAACATGATTATTTGTTATATCTACTATGTGGCCAGTGTGCTTGGCATTGGAACAAAGATCTGGGCCCAGGTAGCTTACGGTTGAATATCTTGATCCTGCACCTGGATCCACAGGTATGGACACCTGAATCTGTACAAAGCCCTAGTCTCTGTGTGAGCACAGGAAGTCTGCCTGAATAGATCCAGGCCCAGGATCAGGTAAGGTCTTTGTTTTTCAGTTTATACCAATTTTTAACCAAAAGTGTCCTGGGTTTTTACAGGAGCTATTTGGTTTTTAAACCATTTTCAATTGAAATTTGGACTACTCAAATCCAAACAAGAAATGCCAACTCCCTGGATGTGACTCTTTGCTCTTGAAGGAGGGATGGCAGTTCAGCAACCTTGGCAGTCCGGGCAACTGAACCAAACTCCTCTTCTTGAAGAGCAGAAGTGGAGGAGGCTGCACAAGGGAAATGGCATCCTTGCCTCCTCCACCTCTTTCAGACTTGCTGCAGAAGGGGTGATGGCAGCTTGGTAACCAGAGCTGGGCAAATTTCTGAGACACCATCTCTCCTTCTGTAGAAGTAAGCTTGGTCCAGACTCCCCTGGAATTAAACGTTGACTTTCAACACTCTTACTTTTCTCTGTTTGTTGCTTTTCTCCATCCTCCCCTCCATGAATAATGACCCTGAACATTAGTCCTTCCCTCTCTGATATGCACCTAGAAAAATAAAATTAAAATTGGGCAGTGATTTTCACTCTTATTTTTTGTAACAAACAGTGATAAATTCCAACTTTAAACAAAATAAACTTTAAACAAAATAAAACCAAAAACAAAGGGCCACACATAATACAGTTCTGATTTAAAATACACTGGTGGGTGTCAACACCTTTCACTATAACCTACTCTCAGCCATCTACTTAGGGTCTGATCCTCTCCTGATAAATTTCAGTGACAAAACTCCTGTTGACTTCAACAATATAAGACTGAGCCACCAGTTATTAATGCTCAATTTCTTCTTATCCACATATGAACATAAGTTCAATCTTAGAAACTTCAGCAGACCCAGTGTAGATAATGTGTAGTGATAAGTGTTAATACCCTACTAAAATTTCCTATGTCTCTGTTTGAATTCAGGAAATTAGCATACAGCTGCTAACTGCCACAAAAAAAGGGTTGCTACTCAACATGAAACATCAACATCCCTTTGTAATACGGAAATGACAGCGACATCTCCATAAGAATGTTTTCAGTAAGAAATTCAAGCTGTGAAAACCTGCAAGGAGAATATTTTGTGTAAAAATAAAGAATTTCCCACCTACAAATATCCAATTGTACAGGGAAACCTGGAATTGCAATTTTTCTAGGCTTAAATACTCTCTCTCTCTCTCTCTCTCTCTGAACATTTTCCTCAAGCCTCTGGCAACTGAAAGACGGTATTTTTGAAGCTGGTTGCAATTCCAGCTACCCAACTTTTTAGAGTGCTGGAAATAGCAGTCTTATTTGTGCAGCCGCTAGTACTAGTCAATGATCCATTGTCATAGATCTTTTAAAACAGAGCCTCTATTGCTAACCAACAATCTTACTGTTTACATTTCCTACTCAGATCCTATTATGTCACCATTGCCTAGCTTTATTGAAACTTGAATTCTCTTGAAGCATACCTTTCTTGGTTTGAGCAGCAGAAATAACCACAGAAGGAAAATAGTTGGATTTTCTTAAAAACCCTCTAACTATACAGACTTTTGGGTAGGAATGCCCAGACCTCCCATATTGTATATTCTCCTCTCTCAAGGCAGTATGCTCTCATGATAGACATAATGGGACAAATATAGCCCAGTATAATCACATTGGCTTTAAAGGGGTTACATCAGGGATTGATTTAAACTAATAAATACTGTGCTGCATTGCAACCCCCCCCTTTTTTAACTACAGCAAACATGAATCACAAGACCATCCATTGCTAGATGTTCCAGTGCTGATATAATAAAGAACTTTAAAGTTAGAATTAGTACAGAAAAGTGACTAGAAAAAATTAAGCACAGTCTTCTCTGGAATATACTTATAACTATTACAAAGCAATACCAGAACCAAAGGTTGTCTACAAGCTTTGCAACAAGTTTGCTTAGAAGCAATGGAAACGACCAATTAAAGAGCTCTGGTGCGGGTACACTCTCCCTGGGAGCACGCCCTGGTATCCCTGTGCACTGTTGCCAATATGTCTAGCTCCAGCACTTCCTGCAGCCCACTTTCCAGATCTTCTGTGGCTCAGACCTTCTGCCAGACCATGTGAAGTTCAAACCCCTTCTGCTGTAACTGCAAGCCTTAAATCAAGCACCCACATTGATAGTTCTTCTGTCCCTTTCGGACTCCACTAAAATCCTCTGTGCATAAGCCTCTTCACCTGATGCCTGCAGAGCTTTTCTCACCTTATTAACTCCCCAGTAAGCTACCCCTACTGCCACCCTTCCCCAGGGATTCTGGCAGCTTTCCTTAGGTATCTCCCTGCTGCAAAATTTCCCTTACAGCTGCTAGCTCTTCTGTTCCTGCTGGGCTTTTATTCCCTGGTCCCCAGAGGTCCTCAGTCAAGGCTCTCCCACAGGAGCCTACTCTGCTTTCCATTGGAACATCTACATTGCCATTAAAAACCTATGCCAGGTGACTCTGGCTTATGGGGCATGGCCAAAGAGGCTGTTTAACCATGCTGTAGATGTTCTGGCTCGTGCTGCAGCATGGGCTCTAAAACGTGAGGAAGTCCCAGAGATTGGGCTGCAGCCTAAGCATTGACACCACAATTAAACAGCCAGTTAGCCTGAGCCCAAGTCTCCCAGCAACAGGCACATACTTTCAGTGTAGACAAACTCTGAGTCATCCTGCCTGGCCCGGGCTCTTCCTAGAGGAGAACTCTCCTTATTCTTCCCTCTAGTGAGTTCCCCACTTTGTGTCTGTAGTTCTTGCCTTGCTAAATCACCACAGGTAGGGTCAATGTCTAGTACACCCAGATGTCTAATTAGTCCGTATCTAGCCAGCTCCTCAGTGAGGTGTGAGGAGGGGGAGCTGCCAAGTCATGGCCAAGGTTGAGCCCAACTTGCCTCAAAAGACCAGCTAGCCCAGGACAGGTGCCTTGTGCTGAATCTTGCCTTATGCAGCACTTCTTGCTGGCAGAGCTGTGCTATGTTGGACACAAGGAAACCACGTATCCCATTAACTTTATTCTTCTGTTATTTATGAGCACACCTGGATTAGTTCACTTGCTCATTCTCCTCATGTGTAAAGAAGAGTGCTCCCCTGAGTTCTGTATTGGGTTAATGGTCATTTTTGACTTCTCTGCTTTTTTTCCATTGGTAATTGATAATAGATGTTTGTAATTCTCTCTTAACTAATGCTCGTGAATTTTCATCTTCCTAGCCCTAAAATAAAGCTGAGTGTGAAATTAGGGAGAAATATCTTTTTATCTAAATAAACTGACCAGTTTAATAAAGATTACAGATGAGTCCAAGCTACAAATGTTCAAATCAGGGTCCAAATTTTCCTCTAAGTGTGGTGAGAGGGCAGAGTTAGCATTCAGGTGCTGAATGAGATTCCCCAGTGACAATAATAATAATTACAATGGTTTGCTTCATCCACCCTGTTCCACACAAGGTACAGGTCTTCCTCCTCACCTCTGCCCTCCAACTTCCCATGCAGGGGAGGAAGATAGCTGCTTCCAGGGCACAGTCTGCCTCTCCCCCATCACAATGGGCTCTCTGTGCACCTGGTACCCACACAAGTGGAAAAAGCTGTGATCGGGTAGGCCAGCACAAGGAAATCCCATTAACTTTATTCTTCTGTTATTTATAGCACTACTCAACCTTTCCAGATGACTACACCCCTTTCAGGAATCTGCTTTGTCTCGCATACCCCAAGTTTCACCTCACTTCAAAACTATTTGCTTGCAACATCAGACATAAAAATACAAAAGTGCCACAAGACACTACCATGGAAAATGCTGACTGACTCTCATTTTTACCATATATAATTATAAAATACTTCAAGTGGAATATCAACATTGCACTTACATTTCAGTGTATAATATACAAGTAGTATAAACAAGTCATGGTATGAAATTTTAGTTAGTACTGACTTTGTCGGTGCTTTTTATGTGGCCTGTTGTGAAACTAGGCAAATATCTAGATGAGTTGCTATACCCCCTAGAACACCTTTGTGTACCTCTGGGCATTATGGTATCCCTGGTTGACAACCGCTGGGCTAGTGGAAGGTATAGTTAGGCCAGGGGCAGGGGCATGGGGACACAAATTTTCTCCTTTTCAGCCTTGCAAAGAGAAACAAATGCGATGTGAGGCTGTATTGTCTTTTTCCATGGAGTCCCCCACATGGGACCCTAGGGCAGCCAAATCCAGGGGAAGTTCCAATAGCATGGCTCCACTGAAGCTGCATTGCCACAGAACCACGAGCGTTGCCATGGGAGATGGAAGCAAAGTGGCTGTGCAGACAGGGCCTCTATGAGGATGGAGGTCTAACTTCTGGCCATTAAAAGCAACTGATATTTTACTGAAGACCCAAATTCTCCAGGCCCTATCCTGATGTCCTGACCCAGACTCTTTTACTCTGTTCTTATTTAGACAATACCTATATCAATGTAGTGCCATTGGTTCATGGCACATGCTAAATCCCCTTTGTCCATTCTGGCTGCCAACAGGACTTTCAGATGCCCTAAACAGACTGGTTGGGACCACGGTGGCAGGACATAGTTGGCATAGCTTAAGTTCACTTTTTCCACCACCTCATATTATTCAAGTTTCAGGCCTATAGCAACTAAAGTTTGAGTCCATTGTCTTTAGAGGAGTGATCGTTGGCTAGTGAGAGGCGAATCAGGACCTAACTTCACTAAATTTCAACATTTCTTTGAGTCTATAAATCGAACATGAAGATGGGTCTAATCTAATAAAAAAGTGGCAATTATCTATGGCTTTTGCATTCCATAAGCCACCACTGCAGGTGGCAGGTGGACTTCATGCCCTCTCTCTCTCTATGAAGATGTGTTTTGGACAACATGATCTAGAATGAAAACTAGCAGAAATTAATTTGCAACCATGTGCAGTGTCATTACACACAAATTCTTATAACACAGAGAACTGAAATTTAGCCAGAAAGAAAGCAAAATGCACATGGAAAATCTACTAGATGAGAAAAGGCAACATTTGTGTTCTCTCCACCCATTTCCAGGTCTTTCACTGAGTTTCTGCCCTTTTGCCTAGAAGCAGAAACAGAAGATGTCTGAAAGTGAGTAGACTAAGCAGATACTTAAGTGCACACCCAGAGCCAATGTATAGCAACAGGTAAAGGGTACATTATACCTGAATCAAAATGCCTTCTCTGTCTGCCCTGAGGAACTTCTGCTGCTGTCCATCAACAGATCAAATATCGTGTTCATTCAGAATCAATAGCCTACAGCCTCTCCATGCAACTGCACTGTTACACCTGAGCCTCAAGAGAGGGATCAGAGCTTCTCCAGCCACGAGCACTGAAAAGCACCCTTCCCCCCTGATGAGTATCAAGAAATGGCCTCAGAGCAGAGAGATAGGGCACGTCTACACTACAGAATTATTTCAAAATAGCAAGAAGAGCATCCACACAGCAAGCCTGTTACTTTGAAATAACAGGCTTCTTATTCTGGAATAATAAAACTTCATTTCACAAAGAATAATGCCTATTTCAAAATTGCCATTTCAAAATAGCAGTAGAGTGGATGCTTCACTGCTGCTATTTTGAAATAGCTCCTCCCCAGGGCCATTCAAAATAATTACTCCCTAGTGCTTCCTGGGACTATAAATCGAGGTTGCGTGTCCACATTAGGGGAGCCAGACTTGGACTAATTTTGAGGCTTGCCTGTAGTGTGGATGTGCTATTTTGAAATAGTTATTCTGGGAATTATTATTCTGAAATAGCTTATTCCAAAATAGGCACGTAGTGTAGACATACCTATAGTGTATACAACATTCTCAGCATGGCACAGGATGAAAATGCAGTATTTAAACTGCTCCTTTTAAAACACTAAACAGTGTGTTCTCCTGCTGACAGCTTGTTCTCTTGCTTAGAGTTTCATCAGCATTTACAGCAGTGTTTCTTAAACTTTTTGAGACCGAGGAACACCAAACAATTTTTTTTTAAATGAGGAACACCAAGGATTTTTTGTTGAGGAAAAAAAAAAAAAGGTCGGGGGGAAAGTCATTGCGAAAAAAAAGGTTGCCTTCCCCTTTAAGGGTGGCCATTTTGAATTCTGTTGTTCTCCACGGCACACCTCCGACTACCTCGCAGCACACCGGTGTGCCCCGGAACACAGTTTAAGAAACACTGATTTACAGTATGTTGTTCATTTAACAGCACTAATAAAAAAGTACTAAAACCTTTTATAATATATATAGATTTTATTTTTATTTTAAAGATTTGTGCACCTGTCTGGATGCCTGTCTGCAAGTCCATTTGTTCAAGAACTCCTTCTAAACAGGAAGAGCTAGGACCACCAGATTTGATATGCAGCTTCCTCTTTTCATATCTTAAAGCAAGGTTAGAGTTTGGCTGTGCCAGGACAACCAGAAGTGCTGGGAAAGGAACTGTTTTCCACAACATGCAAAGGGAGGGGCAGAGAGAGGAGGGACACAATATGAGAGTGGCCACTGGGGGGAGCTATCCTGCAGAATGTCCACTGGGGGCAGCCACACCACCAAGAGAGTGGCCAGCGGGGCTGGGGCTCCACCATCTTGCCTGCCAGCACAACAGGTAACTAGCCCCTTCCCAGCCCCTGGCTACAGCACCTGCGTGGGTGGGGAGAGAAAACGCCCCTGGTGTTTGGGAGGGAGCTGGAGGGAGAGAAAAGGCCCTGGCAGTCGAGGCAATGCCAGGTAAGTTTTCTAGTATCACTATAGCTTGAGAGCCTCTTCCTGACATGAGCCATTTCACTGAAGCCTAGAGTTACTCACATGACCAAGGGCTGCAGGATGAGACCTTTAGAATGAGGGTCTATCTGGAAAATTGCATAGAAGAGTTCCATTTTATTTACCAATTTATGGTTAAGATGTATAGTTTCCAAGTTAAAATAATAAAATATACTTTCTTAAATAGTTATCAACCCTGCAAAGTCAGCCTGGGCTCCTTATACCTGATGGCCAGTAATAAAAGTTCTGCTGAGCAAATGTAGCCCTCAATCACACCTGGGTAACCGCAATAAAATTCAGTGGGTTTGCAAGGCGAACTGGAAGATACTACACGTGCATGGATGTAACAGAGTTTCATTTGGTTTGTAGATCCTTTATGAGTGGTTATCATGTAAAAAATGGAATGCTCTCAGCTTCCCTATCAGAAAGGAGGGTGAGTTTACAGGGCCAGCAGCAAAAGAAAACCGTCTCTCCCCCATCTTTTTATACTTGCAAACCAAATACACTTGGAAATCAGTCAGACACAATGAATATAGAACTTCATGATGCCATTTTCACAAATAAAACTACATGTCCAACTGTCATCTTTTGCTGCTTGTCTGCTTCAAAATATTTTACTTTTCTTTTGCAATTTGCACAAGAGTACTCCGGGTTATAAGGACTTTGAAATGTAGTGAAAGTTCTGAAAATAAGGAGGACTGATGGACTGTATTAATAGGACTTTAACCTCTCTCCAGGGCTGGTTCTTATTTTTCTCAAACCCTCTCATCCACTCCTACTTGAAACATAGCTCAGGAGAGATTATGTGACTATGGACGTCATTGCTACTAACAATTGCGCATTCTGCTTGGTGTTTTTCCCTCTTTTCTCCCTCCCTCCACCCTAAGTTATCCTAAGAGGCAGTTTCTGACTGGCAAAGCGAAATGTTACCTTTATCACTTCTCTCCAGCACCACCAGTATTACAGGTTGTCAGTCTAAAAAAAGCATCATTGTTAAACTGCACAGGGAGGGAATTGCTATAGATTCACAGGCTCACCAAATCATAGAAACTAGAGATGGAAAAGACCTATTAGGTGTTGACAAAAATGCTCTGCAGTTAATTTTAGACAACTCCCGCAGGGCTAAGTGCACACACATGCATACACTTGCACCACAGTCAAAAACCCATGCACCAAACCCTTAACAAAAACAGGACAATGCAGGAGGGGGGAAAAGATTGCTTACTGCACAGGCATCACTCGTGACGCAAATCTCTAAGTGGGTCAGATGGAAAGTGATGTTAATGAGTTTTATATGGAAACAATTTTAAAACCATTATGAAGGTGAAGAAAAAAAAAAGAGGAATGTGTGAGTGTATGGAGGGGTTAATGAATGAATGACTATACATTTGTCCTTCATTTTTACTATAGATAGAGTTTTATTTCTTAGGTAGGTGAGATATTAAACAAATAGGGGAGAAAGAAGGGAAAAGATTTATAGAGGATTATAATGGTGTGGCCATTTAATGCATCTTAAGTGTCCCTTTGAGGATAGAGGTTGCTGTATAACACCTTACCTCCCATGACCATTCTGTCTCTTCCAGGGTCCCTTAAAAACTCACAGCTCACTAAGTTATTTAAGCTATCCCCAGAGGGGATCCTCTTTGTTTATCCCTCAGGTGCTCTTGGGCCCTCCAAGCCCCACTAATACTTTAATGTCTCTGTCCCAGTCACTGAGCACCAAATCTTTGAAAACAAAACACAAAAGTACTTTGCCCCAGTTTCAGCTGTGCAGACCCCCCTCCTCCTCCTCCATGAGGGGCTGGCCTCAATCTCTCACAGGCCTCACTACCTGGACACCTTTCACCTGCTTTTAGTAATCTCAATCACTCTCTCAACCCCCTTAGCCCTTCTTGCTGCTTTTTAACAATTGATTCCTCTCAGGTGGGCTCACCATGTAGAAAGGGCTGATTTAACCCCAGGCTCTCCAGCCCAAGAGATTACCACCCTGTTACATGAATATATATATTTTTTAATTACGACAAAAAAGACTATGATAAAATTTGATTCTTGTGGAAAACACATATTTGCTGGCCTGGATTATCCTGTAATATGCCAGTATTTTACAGCTCATTCTTTACTGCCATTCTGTTGCTATGTTTTACTATTTGAGGACAGTCTCAGAAGCAAGAGTTTGATTTGGAAACTGCCTGCCATATTTCAGAAAACTGTAAGAACTAACAGCTTCTGATGGCTTACATTTTTTGCAAAAATGGAACAAATTAGAGGTACTGTAATTAGCTCTGCTTTACTATCTCCTTCCAAAGAAAGAACACACTGTCTCATGCCATCTTTTCACAAAAAAGATACTGCAACATTGCATAATGTCTCTCCTGGCATAAACATTTGTTTTCCATTTTAAATAGTCCGTATGGGATACAACGTTCCCCCCCTGTGAACAAAACCCCATGAAAAGAGAAATCAAATATTACTGTTAGCCTTGAACTTATGGAATACAAAAAGATCAATTTATCTGGTGGGGGGAGGGAGGGAATCCCTTTAAAAGAACATAGGAAATGCACAGAAAGAGAAGCCTAAACATCATGTGGCTCTGGTGTGATTCCACTGCCAGGTAGAAGGGGGCAGGGAGAAGCTGGTTCTGAAAGACATGTACTTAGGCTGCCCCTTGCTCTTCAGTCCTATCAACAGCTTGGCTACAAGTGACAGCTGCCCCTTCAGCTTCCGAAGCTACCAGACTAGTTCCAGAAAGACTATTGCACGCTGTACATCAAACTTAATAGGACAGGGTTTCTTCAAGTGGGTGGTGCAGTCCCAATGGACTAGCCAGAAGGGCAGGGACAGACCTGTCAGTTGTTGTCCATAGTCTCCATTTTTTTTGTTTTGTTGTGTTTTTAAGTGTGGCCTGATTCTTAGCACTTTATACCACGCTGGCATGGGAAAGTGGTTTTAAAGAGTAAGTGAATTATTGTTACAGCCACTTTAAGGTCTCTTTACCCTGCTAGAACAGCCGCAGAGGGGTAGCTGTGTTAGTCTGTATCTGCAAGAACAATGAGAAGTCCTGTGGAAGCTTAGAGACTAATAGATTTGATAGTTCTGGCCTACACTAAAGGGGAAAGTTGAAGATACGCAACTCCAGCTACGTTAATTACATAGCTGGAGTAGAAGTATCTTAAATTGCATTTTGGCACTGTCCACACAGCGGGAAGTCAGTGGGAGTACATGCTCCCGTCGACTTCCCTTACTCCTCGTGAGGAGCAGGACTACCAGTGCCAATGGGGACAACCTCTCAGTTAGAATTAGCGTAACTTTACTAGACCCGCTAATTTGAACCCTGGAAGATCAATTGCGGCAGCATTGATCTTCTCCATAGTGTAGACAAACCCTTAGTCTTTAAGGTGACTCAAGACTCCTCGTTATTGTGGTATAATTTTGCTAGTCTGGCATAACTCCTCCTGGTGGATACTCTATACTAGCATAAAGTCACGTTTTTCAGACTAGTGTGTCCTTAGGAGTTACAGAATAGCTACAGTGAACAGTTATGCCAGAGTAGCTGTGCCTGCTAATTTTACCATCCAGACAAGCCCTAAGTCTCCAGTTTTATAATTGTGGAGAAAATCTTGAAAGTATGAACCGAAATAGAGACCTGAATTTTCAGAGAGCCTGGAACAAGAGCTGTGAGCCATGTGCTTTCTCATTTATTTTCATGCTTGCTAACAAAGATGCCACTGGTGATACTTTAAATGGTATTGTGATTAATCATTCCATTGCTCATCAAAGCACCTAAGAAAGAAGAACAATTACTGAGTAGCAGCAGATTTCGGTGTCTTGTAAGTCAGTTTCCAACAGGAGGAGAAATCAGTGCTTCTTAAAGTATTTTCTTTATTTGTACTAAAAATACTAGTCCCCGAACAGAGGAGATCACAACAGCATGCAGAAAAATCACTCTTTCAGAAATCTCATCCCAAAAATTGGGGGGAGGGGAGGGGGCGATTCCTACTGGTATTACTAAAGTGACAAGCATGTAAAGTAATGGCACAGGAAGTGAGGTGTTTGCAGATTGCACATAACATTGACTATGAGAGCTGTATGCTCTCTCTGCATCCAGTCAGAGCACTGCTATGGTTCATTCAGCACAGCCTGCAAATTCTAGGTATGCAAGCGCAGTTAGCAAACTACCCTATCCCAGAAGGCCTTCTTGGTTACAACAACCAGGCAGCCCACTGAGATGAAGGAGGGCCACTCATGCAGCCCACTCACTAGCGCAGGTTGCCTATCACTTGTCTAAGCAATACTGGTAAGGGTGCACACTGGCTTGCTGAACATTTGCTTGTGTAGATTTTTACCCAGGATTTCCTGTCTCTTATTTCTGCTTTACCTTCACCTCTTCCCATTTTTTCCACTGATAAGTAGTACCCATCCTTTTATTTCTTCTAGAATTCTCTCATGTGCAATCCACTATGCAGTTAACCTATGAGTGATATAATGCTGTGTACTCTTACCTAAAGTGATGGCATTTCACTGTATTGCTGACCCTTCTGTGTTCCACCAGGGTGCAATGTGTAGCTCAGGCTCCATTTTCATTTCTGCAGGAAATACCAGCAAAAAACTACAGGGATTTAAAGGAAGTGGAGCTATTGTAGCATGCAGTTTCACTAGCCCATAAAAATGTTGGAAGATCACTGACTGCATGTGGACTTGAAAGCACATGACTGATTGGTGAAGAGATCCATTTCCAAAGAGTCCTCTGAAAAAATATGATGGAAGCAGTTACTTGGCTGAATAATTAAAGTTGAGTTCAATTTAGAAGTTATTTGGGAGCAGGTGTTCTTGCTTTGCATCACTTGCATTGACTGTGGGTATCCCAGTAAGAAACTCATTGGCTATGTTTACACTTGCAGCTTCTTGCGCAAGTATGGCCGTTCTTGCGCAAGAATCTGCAGAGCGTCCACACTGCCCGCCTGCTCTTGCACAAGGAAATGTACAGTACGGCATGGTAAGAGATGGCTCCTTGCGCAAGAGTTACGCTCTTTTATATTAGGTGTAAGCCCTCTTGCGCAGGAGCTCTGACTGGATGCTCGGCAGGGATTTCTTGCGCAAGAGAACCCTATGGCTAAAATGGCCATCAGAGCTTTCTTGCGCAAGAGAGCGTCCACACTGCCATGGGAGCTCTTGCGCAAAAGCACAGCTCGCACATGGCAGTGTGGATGTTTTCTTGTGCAAGACTTCTTGCACAAGAACCCTTGCACAAGATGTTCTTGCACAAGAAGCCGCCAGTGTAGACATAGCCATTGTGTCCTATGAGCTACCATGCTAAAGGCTAGCAGAGCTGTTATTATCTCTGACATGACCCACCGGGGAAGAGTTCTGATCACTCACAGAGGTTACCAAGCAAAAATGATTCTCCATTTTGGATTAGAACAACCTTTCTAAAAAGAAAACCTATTTCAAGAGCCTGGGAAATGAGAGGACAAATTCTGACCTGAATTATACTGGTGTAAGTCCAGAGTGACACCACTGATTTCAGTGGAGTTGCTCCAGGTTCACACCAGTGTAACTAAGATCTAAATTTGACCCTATTTTAGGTGTTTTATTGTAAGGATAATCTCATGCCAGCCACTTTGGTTCAACTGAGTTAAAATTAAACACAATTTTTGCAGTAAAAATGAACTATAGTCACACAAATGCATATGAATTAAATTTGAAATCTGTTTTGCTGTGAACTTGCTGTGCATTTAAAGACCTTTTCCTGGTTTGACAAATTAATATGGGGGATACATTATTTTATTTCTAAGTGGATTTGTGTAGTAAGTAGCTAAGCTCTCAAGATAGTTCATACTAATATTTACTGATGGTAAAGTGTAATGCTATTGAGTAAGATTTAAAAATGGATGTTTATAAACCTTAAAAATTGTTTCTGCTCTGCTCTTGCAGATTATACCTCAGAAAATATAATAGGCTTTCACTGTATTTTTAAGGCTTTAGTTCCCCACAGGAAGCAGTACATATAGAATGCATACCTCTTGTTCAACATAAAGTATATGCCATAATCATGACTGGATTAAGACTCAACCTATAAACAACTAGTAAATAGAAGCCACGATTGTATCCATAGGAAGCCTTGAATTAATGCAGTAAGGCCACAAGCAATATATTCTGAACACTACTAGCCTGAATGAATGTTTAGTCTCTTCATTAAACACATTTCCAATTATTCTGTTCTGTCCTAAGTTGGGTCCTGCATGACAACTTGGATGTAGTCACAGATTCTAGCCTTAGATCACAGATCGAAAGCCTAGGTAGATTCTAGTCACAGATCGAAAGCCTTAGTCAGGTATGCAGAAGGGATCTTTTCTTGATGTTATTACCTGCAATCCCAATCCCCTTCCTTTCTGTCCTTTTACTAGCCAAGTTCCCACCCTCCTGCAGAAAAACCCAAGGGAGTACAAGATCTTGTGAAGTTCTTCCGATGTTGTTCCAACACTGTCATACCCTAGCTGGTCCTTTAAATGGAGATGCATCTGAGCCCCACCTGTGATACAGACACACGGCCAATTCTGTTCCAGGGGACGTGCAGGAAAATTGGGTTTACCATCCTAGAAAATAAGCTGAAGGCCCTTTCTCACTGAAGTTAATTCTGCTTCTGTCAGAGCTAACTTACAGGCGGTCAACTCCACACTGTGAATCACCAATGCCACCATGGCTTATTGTGGTTGGTTTTTTGCTTGTTTGCTTTTTAAAGGAGAACTATCTGTATGGATCTGGCCAGGGAGAGAGACTACCATAGTGGGACAAAGGCACTGGGCCTCTACACTACTGCACTAGCATTCACAGAGCTCTCAAGATCAACAGATTCTCCTGAGAACTTGAAATATCTGTGTATTAGGTGGCTGTGAGGGAAGAGAAAAACAAACCCATCACAATGGAACAAACTGAGGGAAACTCCACATACTACAGCTTAGAGTTTCCTGGCTCTCACACTGGGCTTTCCTAGAAAGGAGATAAATATGGACCCTGAGTTTTCTGAGCTCAGCTGACTGATTTTTTTGTTTGTTTTTTTTCAACAACTGCGTAAAAATAAGTGTGTATGTGTGTGTGTATCTTTCAATCCCCAAAGTAGAAGGTTTGTAGGGTTTGGGACGGGTTGACTTATTCTTGCAATATGCAATAAGTTTTGGTTAACCAAACCTCTTTTAGCTAAATTCATATCTTATGAAATAATTGCTGTATTCTATGCTTCTACTTAATTTTGTTCAAAAACACCGAAATAATTTGTTCAGTCAACCTATTTAATTTAGTAAATTAATTTCCATATCAAAGAACAGATTGATAATAAATGAAACTCAGTATGCCTTGATATTGCAACACCATAAATGATTTCTATTTACGCAGACCCACATTACTGATCTGTATCCTGCGCGATATCAGTTTGCATTTCTGAGTAGCATTTATTTCTACAAAAGGAAAATCATGCCTTTCCTTTATGATACCAGAATGGTCAGACCACAGACGACTCTCCTCAGGCAATCCTGTGTTACAAACCCACTTTCTGGAAGCACACAGGGTAAAGCAAACATTGATATGACCTAGCATGATGGAGAATAAATCCACCAGTTTATCTTCATGAATGAGTTTAAACTCTCTGAAAGCAGCAGTATAGTCTAGGGTAAAGGCAAGTAAACAGTGTTTATGCGCTTCTTATTTGGGGAATATGGAATTTAATTTAGGTAAGTTTACCAATTCTTTTTTCACCCCTACTCCACCGTCTGAAAGCTGCTTTTGGGTTGCTGTGTTTATAATTTCCAGTGAAAATAGTAAGAATTCACTTCTGCTAATAGAGAAAAAACACTTAAACCTTCCTTTTATGGAAGAGGTAAGGTGCCAAGGTCAGTAACACACAAAGTTTCAATGAAACTGTAACCCTTCAGCCAGTACCAGTCAGCAACCAGAAGGGCTGGGTTCAATGTCTAGGGGGGTCCCTTCAACAAGGTGACTAAAACTGGCCCCCACCCAGTAAACTGGAAAAATTCCAACCTACTCACTGGGTGCCTTTAGAGGCAATTCTTCCCCTCTCACAAGCACTGAGTCGGAGATAGAAACAGTCTGTTTAATCACAGTAGGAAAGCATCAACCCACAGGACCACAAATAAACAGTGAAAAACCATAACACGAACAACCTGTGAGCAAGGTACCATCCCCAGGGTCTGCCGGGTGAAGTCTTTTGCCTAGAGGTCTTTAGTCCAACCCTGCTTCAAACGCTCCACTTACAGCTCTATCCAGTCAGTGCAGACCCAGACACATCACCGTGATGACTTCCCTCATAGAGCCTGACGTGATGCCACCTGTGTGCTGCCCCTGCTGGCCAGTCGCTCAAGCCAGGCCCCTGCCGGCCACCTGCCGATCACTCCCACCAGCTGCTCCGCTGGCCACCTGCAACTGCTCCTACCAGCCTCCCGCCAGACATTTCCCACCAGCCACTCCCACCAGCAATCTTGCTGGCTGCAATGGGTCTGGCTCCAGGCCAAACCAGTGACTTCAGCTCTTAGGCTGTGTCTAGACTGGCCAGTTTTTCCGGAAAATCAGCCGCTTTTCCGGAAAAACTTGCCAGCTGTCTACACTGGCCGCTTGAATTTGCGCAAGAACACTGACAATCTAATGTATGATCGTCAGTGTTCTTGCGCAAATACTATGCTGCTCCTGTTCAGGCAAAAGGGCCAGTGTAGACAACGTGGTATTGTTTTGCGCAAAAAAGCCCCGATGGCTAAAATGGCGATCGGGGCTTTCTTGCGCAAAAGCGCGTCTAGATTGGCCAGGGACGCTTTTCCGCAAAAAGCGCTTTTGCAGAAAAGCGTCCGTGCCAATCTAGATGCTCTGTTCCAAAAATGCTTTTAACAGAAAACTTTTCCGTTAAAAGCATTTCCGGAAAATCATGCCAATCTAGACGCAGCCTTCGTGATTTCAACTCTTTAGCCACCCCCTACTCTGGCAAAAGATTCCAGCTTCCACTGGACTAACAAAAAGACTCCTGGTGGAGTCTGCTTTAGGTCTATCCTTAAAACAAGGGGGAAAGAGGCAGGTTGAACTAGTCTTACAGCTCACACCTGGCAGGCATGAAGCAGGCTGGCTCAATCCCTTTCCCCCAACTCAGTGCATTCAACTCTGGAAGGGAGAGGCTTGTTCATCTGAGACCTCTTACAATGATGGTGTCTCTCCTGAAAGCACTGGTGTCATATTTTACAGTTCCCACATTTAGGGGTAGCAGACCCCACAACAGCCCAAATTAGTTACAATACATCACATTCCATTCTAACAATCGATCCTCCATCAGCCCTGGCTGAATTGGATTCGCATAACCACACCCCGGATTCCTTTCCCATCCCAGCATGAGCTGTATTTACATATCAACAGTTACTTATCTTGCAAGGCTAAACAACTTCAGCTGGCTGCATTTCAAGCAGTCCTTCAAACCCCTGGCTTACAAAACTATAGTCTTTGATAAACTTAAGGAGCAGGTGAGCTTTTCACATGATTCAGATCTTAAAATGCTACACTGAATAGACCAATATTTTCCTCCTGAGTGGCAGGAATATATAGTAAACTTTGAAAAGTGTCCTTAGGAAGTGATCCTAAGGGCTAGTCACCATGGTGTAACTCACAGTATAAGGTGCCAGGAGACCTGGGTTCTCTTCCTGAGTCCTATTTACTGTTTGACTTTGGGCAAGTCTCTGCCTTTCTGTGTCTCCGTTTTCCCATCTATTAAATGGGATAATGATACTACCACATCCTTGGTTATAGTTTTGAGATCTATGGCTAAAAGCTGTTCGGCAGGAACGAAATATTTTCATGCTTGAGGGTCAAAATAAAGTCATGTTGAATGGGGTAAAGGGCAATGAGGGAGTATGAGGGGAAAACCAAAAATTCAGCAATGGATCTTCCTGTAGACTTTTCACATTTAGGGCAAACTCCTGGAGCTGAGCTAGCAAAAAAAGGATGTTTCTGTAATGCCAGCAGAAGGATGAAAAGGAAATCATTCTTGTTACAACTGTGGTAGAGGCAAGCGGAAGAGGAAGATGAGAGGACACCTTTAAGATGAACCCTGAGGAAACTTACTGCAGTGAGTTCCTGGTTGTCGTGTCCAGAAAGGAGAGACAAGAGCAAAGTAAATTGTGTCTGCAGCCGGAGCTAAAAACAGATGATGGCACCATAATGTCTGAGCAGCAACTGAGCAGTGAGAAAATAGCAGAGATCATATAATTATTAGCCAGTTTATAGAGCCCTGAATGTTCAAAATTCTGCATAGACATTATTAATACTCACTGCACCCCTGTAGGTACATGGTTCAGTGCCATTATCCCATGCTGGACAGGAAAACAGACTGACAGGATTTCCCCACGGTCACACAGTGCATCAGAACCCAGGATTAGAACCTATTTCTCCAAACCACAGGCCTTTTCTAAAACTGCTGAGATACGGAAAGCTGGTTAAGCATGGCTGAAAGAGGTGGACAAATGAAATTTCAGGCATGCCACACAACCCTCTTGTTACAGAAGACTAAGAAATTAGCACCAAGAGAGTCCTCTGTTGAGCCTGTGACTGTCCTGCCAAGCTTTCCTCACCCCATGCTCAGTAGGAGGACTGAATAACGAGGGAGTTAACCCTATTCCCTGCCCCTTCCAATCCTTTTGTGTGCAGAAAATCTGGTTACTCTTCACTGAGGTAAACAGGAGCATGCAATGTGACAATATCATGTTATCGCCACTTCACCACCAGCAAAGCAAGCTCATATTACACAGCAGGACCCATTTCAGAGAAACAGACTCCGATACTTATTCTGCAAGATGCCAGCATGTAATGTGTGCATCAATTGGCCTCGAGACTGAATGGTGTCTTTGTACGGCATTATTTATCCGACGGTGACTAGTCTGCTGAAATATTAACGATCTATTTACTGTTCTACATGTACCATCAGGATAAGGGCAGCACTGAAAATCTCTAGGACTTCCCCCATCCTGATGAGACATTTATAATAGTAAATTGATACAGGAAATGTGATTCCTCATGTCAAAAGCACTTGTTTGTCAGTGGTAAGCAAGGCAGGATGCTTGGATTCCTGGAGCACTCTTTTGTTTATACTAGCTTGCAGGACCTGATAATTTAACACATCACTAGTGAAAGCTTCTGGATACAGAGGACAAAATTCAATGAATGTGTATTCCATTTGTTATCTCAGGCTGTTGCAAGCAACCCTGTAATCCAAAATGGGATTACGTCTGCTTGTACATAGCTAGCCACCCAAATTCCCCAGGAAGTAGCAAGAACCCCAAAAGAGATCTGGCAGACAGTGCTTCCTGAGGTTGAAAACACTGAGGGACTGTCAGGGAAGGGTTTGTAAGAAAAAGCTCCATGGATCTGAGTACTGACTTCATCACTCATATTGTTTATCATTTTATCATTAACCACTCTTCGCTTTGAAGCTATGGTAGCATAAAGAATGGGTGGGGTGATGTCTTGCATTAGTATCGTCTGGTATGAATGCCTTTGGCATTGATTATCTTTAAGTCTCTCTCCTGCTTCCTTTGCCTCTCCTGCTAGCTGATTAGTAAAAAGCACTGATGAATGTTTAAACCCATGCAGTTCCTAACACCCTTATGTTAGTTCCTCAATAACAGACATTAGTAAGAGCAGTCCATTGAAATCTTCCATTGGGTTACATTTGGAAGAGAAGGATATGAGTCTGATGCACTTTGGCTCTATCTTGGCTTGGATTAAAGGTGTAATGTCAGGGCATATGAGGTGGCTTCAATCACCTTCTAAAATGGGTGATTGCTAATTCAAAGTAAAGCTAATTCAAAGAAGTATATAAACTGCAGTAGGTGAAATGTAACAGGGTTATTAGGAGGGTTAAGACTGAACCATAAGCCAAACCCTCACTACAGGTTACATGCTGGCTCCTCAGGAGCAGGGTTGGTGGGGGCTGCTAGACCCGCTCCTGGGGCACCAGCTGCAGAGTCTGCAGTGAAGCTTCCTTCCCGGTAGCCAGCCCAGCAGCAGACCAGTGCCTAGAAAACTGGGTGAAATGATAATTAATAATACAATTATAAACAAATTAGATTATTATGATATACAGTAAAACCTGTGTTATCCGGCACGCTCGGGGATTAGGGCATTCTGGTTATCTAAACATTTCGGTTATCTGAGGGTCCCATCAACCTAGGAAAACCCAATGCACAATAATAGTAAAACTCAAGCTTTTAATATGGGTAGTTTGGTAGTGTGAGGCAGTTGGTCTCACATTTCTATTTTGAGTTAAAGATGATTAGTAGTTCTTAAATAAAAAATTGTTAAGCCAATCATGGTAAACCAAGCCAGGCCTGTGCGCCTGAAGATGTGACAGTATTGTGGCTGGGGGCAATGCCGGTTAACAAAGTTTTCTGGTTAACAGAGTGCCAGATAACAAAGGTTTCACTGTAATACAGTAAAACTAGCACTGCTTCTGTAAAGGAATATCATGCCTTTCTATTCCTTTGGAATCCCTTGTATTTGTCAACAAAATAGCAGATAAGGGACAATTGGATAACATAAATTATTTGTTTCAGAGAGGTAGCCTTGTTAATCTGTTTCAACAAACACAACAAGGAGTCTGGTGGTACTTTAGAGGCTAACAAATATATTGGGGTATTAGAGCATAAGATTTCACAAACTGAAACTCACTTCCTCAGATGCTGAAGAGAAACAGAAAGGCTATGTCTACATTGGTGCAATCTTTTGCGCAAAAACTTGCTGCCTGTCTACATTGACCGTGAGTTCTTGCGCAAGTACACTGACTTTCTAATGTATGAAATCAGTGCTTCTTGCGCAAGAACTCTGACGCTCCCACTCAGGAAGAAGCCCTTTTGCGCAACTGTTCTTGCTCAAGAGGCCAGTGTAGACAGGCAGCCAAGAGATTTTGCGCAAGAGCCCTCCAAATGGAAAAAAGCCCGAGTGGCCACTTGGACGCTCCGTACATGCAAGCACCGCTCCGGACTTCCTGGTAACCTGAACCCCCTTAAAGGCACACGCAGCCTGCAGAGGCCACGCAGCAGAAGCACCTCTGCCAACGAGCTCTGCTGCATGGCTCTGCTCACTCAATCAGCCACCAGACCACACAGAATTGCCACTCCAGGGGGGGAGCAGCAACCTGCACCCCCAGCGCAGGAGGCCCCAAGGGGCACAAAGCGGCGCACCCCTTCCTGGTCCCCAGGGGAGACCGAGGCCCTCCTGGACCTCTGGGCCGAGGAAGAGGCCCTCCACGACCCACGGTCCCGTCGGAGGAATGCGGACATCTTCCGCCACATGGCCCAGGTGCTCTCTGACCATGGCCATCCAGCCCGGACCCTTGAACAGGTCCGGGCTAAGGTCAAGGAGCTGCGCCTGGGCTATGTCCGGACCAGCGAGGGCCAGGGGGCAGGAGCCGACAGCTGCCCCCATTACCAGCGGCACCCCAGGGACCCTTGGTGCCAGTTGACACGAGCAGGTGCCCCCCTGTCACCAGGCCCAGCGAGGCGGGGGACGAGGCAGAGCTGCCCACTGGGTCAGAGGACGACGAGGAGGACCGGGGGAGCAGTGTCACCCTCCAGCTTAAGTCCTGTCAGGCAGCCCGGACGTCTCCCGTGCGTCATTGGAGGCCGGGGAAGGATCCACTGGTGAGTGTTGCACTTTGCACTCACAAGGGCGGGGGGGAGCCAGGTGCCCGGGGCTGGGGGAGGGGGAGGAAGCGTCACTCAGGCAGCGTGAGCTGCATGCTGTGTACCATACCAGATGCAGCCTGGTGACCGAGTGGCACGTGGCCGCGGCAGGCAGCTCCAGGGCATGCCTGGACCGTGCTGCTCGCACACATCTGGACCAGGGGGGAAGGGGTGGATGCTGGCTGGAACCAGCCAGGGCCCCAGGGGCTCAGGCCAGAGCCCACACCTCCCAAAGGGTGCAGCACACAGAACAGCACACTGTTCCACGCCTGGGCTGTGCGACACAGCCAGCTGCTCCTGGGAAAACTGGTGAGCCCCTTGCCTAGTCCTGGTGCCTTGGCTAGCCCCCCAAGGGAAGTCCCCACTGCGGCCACACATGTCCCTGGGCTACATGTGTGAGGGCTAGTGGGAGGGGGAGGGGGGAAGCGCTCGGGCCGGCCCTAGGGCCACCTGAGTTTCACTGCAAAGATGGTACACTCCCCAGTCACCCCTGGTTCCGTCCAGGAGACATCCACGTGATGGGGATCTGAGAGCCCAGACCACGTCTGCCATATGTGCTCCCAGGCACTGTGTGGGGATTCATCTTGCTCCCTGTCAAACACCATTGATTAGCCCAAAGCCTCACAGCCTCTCCCAGCAGGGAGTTCCATAGGTTAACACAACACACACACACACACACACACACACACACACACACACACACGAACAGTGGTTACAATACATGGAGGAGCACCACATACAACACAGGGGGGGAACGAGTGGGCCCAAGCCACAGTACTGTGGTGTCACCTGGGCTCAGGGGTGGAGGGCATGGGGTGTGGGGACAGTGGCTGGGCTGCCTGACTGACCCATCCTTTCCTCTGTTTCCTGCAGTGAGACCAAGCAGGAGTGGGGGATCCTCCAGCCCTGCGGCAGCGGCAGCACCCCCAACCGCTCAGGCACCAAGCTGGCGGGTCCGGCAGCGGGACCAACTCCTCTGGTGGCACGTACAGGCCGTTGAGAGGATTGAGGCAGCCATCACATGCCAGGTGGATGCGGACCTGGAGTGGTGCCAGCAGGCTTGGGGCCGCTTCCAGGCTCAGTGCGAGCGCATCGGTGATGCCATCACCGCCCTCACTGCACACGTCAGGCACGCTGTGCATTATGGCATGGCATTGCCCCATGCACCCGCCATCCCTCCCATGCCAGTGCCTGTGCCCCCTCCTGCTGCTCCTCCTGCTGCCGCCATGCCCCCTCCTGATGCACCCCATCCTGCCCACCTCCCCGTGCTGCCTGCCCCAATGTGGCCTGAACCACGTGTAGTGGTCCGCTCCCGCAGAGGCAGTCGCAGGGGCCACCCCTCCCAGCAGTAGCTCCCTCCTCCCCTTCCCAGTTCAGAACCCCCTCCTTCCTCCCCGTCCCAGTTCAGAGCCCCCTTCCTCCTCCCACCCTACGTCCCCATTGTAAATAAAAAGTTCAAGACGTTGTTTTCAAAAAAAAAAAAACTGTGTGGTTTATTGGGAGGTAAGGGGAGGGGAGGAGGGAAGGGTTGGGGATGGGAGGGAGATGTAAAGAGAGACAGAGGCAATCCTACTGTGGGGCCTGGGAGAACAGCTCCATCAGGGCCTCCCATATGCACACCCCATCATGGTGCGCCTGGCGGATGGCAGCTGTGGGGGGTGTTCAAAGGCCTGGCCCTCGCCTGCCATCCATGCCGGGAGGAAGGATGTTGTGAAGCTCACAGCACGCAGACACTACCTCGGGGATGTTCCGCTCACCCATCTCAAGACGGGCTTTCAGATGGCCGAAGGCGCACTCCACCTGGTTGCGGGCCCAGTTGTGGTCTGTCCGCCCCATGTAGGGCCATGTAGGCTCCATGGCACAACAAAAGAGTAGTGAGAAGGTGAGAGTACCTGAATGGAAAATTACCTATTCTAATAGGAGAATCCACTCCATGGGTATGTCTACACTGCCACCCTAGTTCGAACTCTATGCCTGCAGCTACACGCGGCATGGAGTAGGTAGTTCGAATTAGGATCTCTAATTCGAACACCTCGGTTCAGTGTACTGGTATTTCGAATTAGAGATCCTAATTCGAACTACCTACTCCGTGTCGCGTGTAGCCATGGGCACGGAGTTCGACCTAAGGGGCTTTAAAAATGGCGCCCACCCGGCAAGATGCAAATGAAGCCCGGGATATTTAAATCCCGGGCTTCATTTGCAACTTCAAATGCCTACATTAGCCACCCTAGTTCGAACTAGGGGGGAAGTGTAGACATACCCCATGTGTTTACTTAGATCAGCGGTTCTCAAACTTTTTGGGTTCCGGAGCCCTTTACATGCGTAAAAATTTATGCGGAGCCCCAGTGGTCCACTGATTGTATGTGTTGTACTTATGCAGAGCCCCAGCGGTTCACTGATTGTATGTGTTGTACCTATCGATGTTTTCAGTTTGTCAACCTCATGGAGCCCCTGGAGATGTCTTGCGGAGCCCTGGGGCTCCGCAGAGCACAGTTTGAGAAACACTGACTTAGATCTTGGTTCAGGGTGCCAAATTTGCATATGAATTCCAGCCCCACAGTTTCTCTCTGAAGGCTGTTTTTGACATTTTTCTGTCTGAGACTGGCAATACATTATTTGGATTTTAAAACATTTAGATCAAGTCCCTTGCATAAGGCTATGAAGTCACGGAGTATGAGTATTGTCAGTGTCAGAATCTGGCCAACAACTAACTAATGGAATTAGGAAGAAACTGCCCTTATGGACAGGTTATTCATAATTGTCCACTACGCCACTCTCTGAAACACTTGGTACTGACCTCTGTTAAGAGGCAGGGTAGTACTTGACTAGAAGGATTGCTGTTCTGACCCTATCTGGCCATTGCCATGTTTCTAGGTTCCTTTCTTTTCCCCTTTCCACACATGTTTCCTAAAGTCTTTCATTTTAGGAACATTAACTTTTCCATTCAGTGTGATGCCAGGGCTCATCAGTGGGGATGCTTATGTTTTGGATGCCCTAAAAAATTCTGTTTTACAATTAGCCAAATGGATTCCACCAAAACATGCCTGGTGTGCTGGATTCATGCAGGCTATTCATAGATAATAAAGCCAGAAGAGACCACTGTGACCACTGAGTCTAGCCTTCTGCTTAACACAGGCCATAAATCTTGTGTGAACTACAGCAGATCTTCCAAGAGAACAGCCAATCTTGATTTTAAAATTCTTAGTGATGGAGAATCCACCATAACTCTCGGTGATTTATTCCAATGGTTAGTTACTCTCACTGTTACAATTTCACATTTCTAGTCGGGATTTGTCTAGCTTCAACTTCCAGCCATAGCATTTTTTATGCCTTTTTCTGCAAGTTTGAAGAGCCCTCTATTAGCAAATTTCTGCTCTCTGTGGAGGTGCTTATAGACTGTGATCAAGTCACAGTTTAACCTTGTTTTTTTTTTTTTTAAGAGAATCATTAGGACACTATTCACTGTAAATTCTCTGGTGTTCCAAGACTCATTTGAAAAACAACATTAATGGTCCAGAGAACATCTCAGTCAGTTCTTTTTAAACCCTTGTATTCAAGTTATCTGGACCTGCTGATTTAATGTTTAGCTTTAGTAGCTGCTGTTCAACATCCTACCCACAAATGGCAGTTATCCACAAATTGAATAGATGATCAAGTTCTAGGCTAACTAAACTAAGAAAAATTGTGGACTTCTGTAGGTTGATCCCAATGCAACAAAACTATAAATTGATTTTGCAGCCAGTGACTCCAAGATTGGCTCCAAAGTGATCACATGCCAAAATTCTGTCAAAGCCGTTTCTTGAGTTACTGAAATGGAAAGAATTGTTTAAAATAAGAGTTGAGGCTTGGTGTGCTTTCCCTGCAGTCACGAGGCTCAGCTTAGCATTTCAGATGTTAAACATGAAAAATTATTATATAAATTGGTAAGAGGACCTCCATTCTGCGTTGTACTGCTCTGCTGTCATGCCTTCTTCATCTTGTAATATGTGCTTGTGTTACAGACTTCAGTCCCCTGGAATTGATTATTTCTCTCTATAGCCTTTCTATTTCTCATCTTGTACTGACGCACATAGATTCAAATGTTGTTGCTCTTACTTCTCTTTTTTTATTCCCCTTATTTTTTATGACGCACAAAGTCAGAGTTGTCATTATTCTATATTTGCATGGATTGAGCTGTCTTTATCATCTATTAGCTTCCAAATTATCAGAGACTATCTGTAGCTGGCTATATCCTTCCTTGTTACTTACAACTGCCTCTGACATCCATTTCTGATTATCACTGAACTTGCACTTTGAGTTTAGGAGCCAAATGTCTAAACAATTTAGACTGCTTGCAATGTTAAAAACATTAGTTTTGTAAATTGAAGCCTATCTTTTCAATATGTATTTTCATTCACATTGATACTTTGTTGGACTCTCCCTTCTGCTTCAACAAGCTGTTTGGTTTTCTTTCTTCCTTTAACATATTTTTGGCTCTGTAAAAAAAAGTTATATGTAGAATTAAACACACAGGCTTGTCTTTAATGCATGTTCTTCACTTTTCAGGCCTAATGTCACAGGCACGTCTAATTTTTTGGTTCATGAACCTTTTGCTTGAGCTCGTGTGATATCTTTCCACTTTAAACAACTGATCATTACTTTGCTGGGTTGATAGTACAAAATTGGACTAAATAATTGAAAAATATGAACTATACTTCAGGGGAAACCCTGCATTTTCAGGGAGCTACACAAGGACACGTCAGGGGAAACCCTGCCTTTTCAGGGAGCTACACAAGCCATCCACAATTTATATTACTGACTCTGTGGATTTCTTCACATTAGAAAAATGGATTGTATTAGAACCAGTCTTCAGTCCTAAAGAGAAATAAGTGCCTGCATGCATTCCTGGTATTATCTCTCATGATAACATCGGAAGTACCAGCATGCTGTTAAAAAGTGCCAGAATGATATTTTGGAGCAGTCTGAACATGACTTGAGTCCTGGTTTGAATGCAACTATGCACTTGGGTGATCAGTAAATCTGCAATCACAAGGACAAAAAACATTAATTAATAGCTCAGCACAAAGAGCAACCGATCAGGAGTATCAAGTTAAAAGCGCATCTCGTGAGGTAGCAAGTAAATGGCTTCACAGGTGTGCTGACACTTGATGGTTTGATTAGTAGAATATTGGCAGCATTATTTGCTATCAATGTTAAAACATATTTTAGAGACTATGGAAGACAAGGAAAGTTAAAACATGCCAAGAGATGTAAATATTGTCCTTGATTTACAGCAGTGGTCTCCAACCTCTTTAACCACAAGATCACCTTTTTTCAATTTCAGTGTAATGTAAGATCTACCTCAAACCCAAATACCCTTGTCCCACTTCCTTCTCGCCCCTTCTTTGAGGCCCAGCCCCTGCTCCACCCCTTCTCCGAGGCCTCACCCTGCTCACTCCATTCCCCCTTACGCTCCCATCCTCGCTCACTTTCACCAGGCTGTGGTAAGGGGTTGGGCTGCAGGCTTTGGTCTTGGGCGTAGGAGTTTGGAGTGTGGGAGGGGCTCCAGGCTTAGCTCAGAGTGGGGGTTTGGGGCCCAGGAGGGGTTTCAGGGTGCAAGCTCTGGGAAGGAGTTTGGGTGCAGGGGGACTCACGTCTGGGGCAGGAGGAGGTTCAGAGCAGGGACAGGGGTTCGGGAAGCAGTCTCTGACAGGGCACCACTTAACTGAGACGGCTTCCGGGCGGTGGAACAGTGGGGTTAAGGCAGGCTTACTCCTGCCCTGGCCCTGCACCGCTGCTGAAAGCAGCTGGCATGTCCAGCAATGGCTCCATGGCACCATGTGCTGCCCTCATCTACAGGCACTAAGCCCACAGCTTCTACTGACCACGATTCCCTGTTACTGATCAATGGGAGCTGCAGGAGTGGTGGCTGCAGGCAAGGACAGCATGTGGAAACCCCCTGCTCTGCCTCTCAGGGGCTGCAAGGACATGCTAGTCACTTCCAGGAGCAGCAACTACCACAGGGACAATTACTCCAGCCACGACTGGTTTGGCATTTTAGAACTCACTGTTCAAAGAATTACATTTAAGCGTAAGAGAGAAATGAAAATTATGAAATGCACAGACCAGTCAAACCCCCACAATAACACACTTTGCAAGCAGTAAAAGAAGTAACAACAAGAACCCACATATGTGTTATGTCGGGAGATGAGAGTGAAGGACAGTGTGTGTTTGTGAGAATGACAGAGACACACACAGTTTGTGAGAGTGACAGAGATTTGCATTGCTACGCTCCCTCCATCCCCTTCTCTCTGTGTGGAGATGGGGTACAGAAGTGGGGGGGGGGACACCCTGACATCAGCACCCCCCCTTCTCCCTCCCACACCTTGCACAGCAAGCAGGAGGCTCCCGGGGGGGAGGGGGCAGCTCCAAGGCAGAGGGCAGGAGCAGCTTGACAGTGGGGGGAGGGGCAACGGACTTGCCAGTGCTTGATAGATTTCCGGCCAAACCAGCCAGGATCACCTTTCAGGGGCTCCAAGATCTACCTGTAGATCCCAGTTGGTGACCACTGCTTTACAAGATAAAGTGTTTATCATTCCTCTTACAAATCTTGAAGCAAAGTTGCCTGAGAGAGGAAGTTTCAGCTTTGAACTACAGTGCCCACAACTAACCTGTCTGTGGCCAACTAACAGTGAAAGAGAGAGGTCAGTGTCAAAATGAGAATGCATTCAACAAAACTTGTAGCAAATGCAAAAGAAGTGGTGAGTGAGGATTTCAGTGGTATGCCCTGTCAGGCAACACCATCCAGAGCAGAATGTACTTAACTAACGTAGATATTATAGCGAGACAAGCCATATAAGTATTGGAATACCTCATAGTCTAAAATGTATTTATTCTCACAACACCCCCTGTGTGGGAGGGCATTTTGCAGATGGGGCACTGAGGCACAGAGACTAAGGCAAGGATTTTTAAATGTACTTTGGCATTGCTGTACTCAATGTTGCAATGCCTGACTGATTTAGGAGCCCAAATCCCATTTTCAGAAGGGATTTCAACAAGTTCCTACATCATTTTTGAAAATGAGGTTAAGCTCCTAAATCAGTGAGCTGTTCCAGTGCTGAACACAGCAATGCCTAAGTGCATAGCAGTAGAGCAGGGAACTGAATATGGGTCTTCCAATTCTCCGACTGGCATCCTAGCCACTGGAGCATTCTTCCTCTCACAGTATCAGACATTGTTCAGCAATATTATAGAAATTCACTATTTCTTTCCATTACAAATGCTTCACACATGCAGTTAAAAGACAAATTTGGAGCTTGCAAGGAGCGACCTCCAGTCTAATTTGCTTTGCTGTTGGTATAAATGAGCAAACACAATCACAGTGAATTCAGTTAGCCACTTACTGCCATATTTCCCAAAGAGATACTTCTGGGGGCAAATCCTCCAGTGTGGACAAAAGGAACAGCACAGAGTCAGGGGTGGGATGCTCAGGTGGTGCAGAGTCACGTTCATATTTGGATCCTGGTGCTCCCCTGCACATGCTCACTTCCATATGTTGCTAAAATAAAGCAGATGTTAGGCTGCTGTAACATATCCTGGGCTGTATCAGCCACAAGGGGCTGAAATGTAGGCAAAGACCGGTATGGCATGCGCAGAGTCCTGGATGCATATCCTTTCTTTGGACAAATTCATAAGAACGGCCATACTGGGTCAGACCAAAGGGTCATCTAGTCCAGTATCCTGTCTTCTGACAGTGGCCATTGCCAGATGCCCCAGAGGGAGTGAACAGAACAGGGAATCATCAAATAATCCCTCTCCTGCCATCCATTTCCAGCCTCTGACAGAGGGTAGGGACACCATTCCTACCCATCCTGGTTAATAATCATTGATGGACCTAACCTCCATGAATTTATGTAGTTCTTTCTTGGACCCTGTTAAAGTCCTACTCTTTACAACATCCTCTGGTAAGGAGTTCCACAGGTTGACTGTGTGCTGTCTGAAGAAAAATTTCCTTTTGTTTATTTTAAACATGCTACCTATTAATTTCATTTGGTGAACCTTAGTTCTTACGTTATGGGAACAAGTAAATAACTTTTCCTTATTGATTTTTTTCCAGACATGATTTTATAGACTTCTGTCATATCCCCCCTTAGTCTCCTCTTTTCCAAACTGAAAAGTCCCAGTCTTTTTAATCTCTCTTCATCTGGGACCTGTTCCAAACCCCTAATCATTTGTTTTTGTTCTTTTCTGAACCTTTTCCAATGCCAATATATCTTTTTCGAAATGAGGCGACCACATCTGTATGCAGTATTCAAGATGTGGGCATACCATGGTTTTATATAGAGGCAATAAGATATTCTCTGTCTTATTCTCTATCCCTTTTTAAATTATTCCTAACATTCTGTTTGCGTTTTTGACTGCCGCTGTACAATGAGTGAATGTTTTCAGAGAACTAACCACAATGACTCCAAGATCTCTCTCTTGAGTAGTTTTAGCTAAATTACTCCCCATCATTTTGTATGCATAGTTGGGATTATTTTTTTCAATGTGCATTATTTTACATTGATCAACATTAAATTTTATTTGCCATATTGTTGCCCAATCTCTTAGTTTGGTGAGATTTTTTTGAAGCTCTTCACAGTCTGCTTTGGTCTTAACTATCTTGAGCAGTTTAGTATCATCTGCAAATTTTGCCACCTCACTGTTTACCCCTTTCTCCAGGCCATTTATAAATAAGTTGAATAGGATTGGTCCCAGTACGGATCCTTGGGAGACCTCACTAGTTACCTCTCTCCATTCTGAAAACTTACCATTTATTCCTACCCTTTGTTTCCTGTTTTTTAACCATGAGACGGCCTTCCCTAAATGCTTCCCTAAATTCCTTTTTTCTCACTCTGCTAGCATCAGGGAGGGTACGTGGCCCTGTGTTATTTCTATGTCACTGGACTGGAGATCATTGTTGCCCTGAGGGTGACCCTGTTTGGACCAGTTACACGGGCTTTACAAATGGATTACACCAGTGGTGTGGCACAAAGAGGGGCCCCAAATCTGAATTAGGTTGCAACAATGGAGGAGTTATTGAGAGGAAAAAAGTACCTCCAGGACCAGTAGAGAGATTCTGGCTCAAGGTACTCTTATATTCTTTGGCCATATATTGCCAAAGTATTTGTTACTCTGCCTGGAATTACAGCTGTTCTGATGCTCCCCCACTCCCCTGTCCCCCTGCCCATGGTTACTTATCTGAAAGCCACTGTAATAATAAGTGGACCTTAAAGCACTTTACAAAGTGCTTATCCCTATATAGGGAAACCGAGGCAGTGGGGAAAGTGAGTTGGCCAGTGTGACACCAGCAGCAGATTTACTGCCAGAATGCAGGCTGTCGAGTCCTACTCTGGTGCTCTATGTAACTGGCCACACTGCCTGCACTGGAATGCATCAGTAGCTGAGTACCACTTGAACAAATGAGCTTTGCTTTTTATTTATGAAGAGTTGACCTAAGGCACTAACAGATAGAAAATACCACTGATCTCTTTGCAAAGCAGCCAGGATCATAGAATATTGCTTCTGTAAAGCATTAGATATCATGCAAATCATAAATATAGAACTAATTTGCATGATGTGCATTTGCATAATATTAAAGGTATTTGCATGCAGAGAGGATGGGAGCTTGGGGAAGGAAGCAGAATTCTCTCTTTTATGCTCTTTCCTACTTCCAGGGAAGAGTAGGACGAGGAGGCCACCCTGCCAGATGGGTATTTTTGTGAGGTTCAAAGATGAAAAGGGAACTAGTACAAACAAACAACCGGTAGAGCACCAGTCCGGAGGCAGTGCTTCTTGTTTAAATTTGCTTTTCTGCCTTGTTTTAAAAGGGCTAGCAACTGTTTCCACTGATTCTGGTGGGAGCAGGACCATGCTCACATACACTATCCTGGGGGATGGAGCAAGAAAGCATATTCACAGTAAAGTGAATTCACGGTGAATATAATATAGTCAAATCTCTGTGGCTTCACAGAATAGACACAGAGGGTATTTTCACCAGTTAGAGGCAGTCTTTCCTCATCTCTCACAGCTTTGCCAGTGAGGACCAGAACAATGGACATATTACGCATGAATGAAATTAAAATGAAAAGTGAAAATAAACTTGAGTGCAGGGGAATATCAGATTTCTGTATCAATGATTAAAGGGTGTAAGGTGACTCTGGTAACTTTTCAGATAGCCTTACACCACTGATTCTGCAGCATCAACCAACCAAAGAACACCTGTACTGATTAGTAGTAAGGACAGAACAGGGGGCAAAATCCAATGTGTCAGCCATAAAACCTTCGGTAAACCCTGACAGTCTTCATAGATGACACGTTGGATTTTTTTCCCCCAGTATTTCCCCACCAGTAATGGAAATTGATTAATTGGCTACTGAATTCCTTCTCTCTGAGGCAACCCATTACATGTCATCTGGAATTTTGCCCAATACTCTTCTCTCCCATTTCTAATTCCCATTCCTCTACCTCAAGAAGCCAGAAACAAGGAAAAATTATGGGGCTGTCACTTTTAATAATAGCGGAGGAGCTAATGGATTTCAATATCACACCAAGCATGCACTATAGGACCTGAAGCCAGTCTCTAGCCCATTACAGCAATTAAACACATTGTCATCTATAAGCCTTTCTGACGGCAAGGCTTGTCACTAGCAGTTCTCCCCATGCAATTCAAGACTCAAAAGAATGAAGTCCCTACATTTAGCAAGGTAGGAACGATGATGTAATACATGTAGGAAGGAATTATAAAACTAGTCAAGCACAGGAGAAACACTGTGTATCCCCCGGGCCCTCGTAATCCATATCTACCAACAGGTGAAAATGATATTGAAAGACATAACCTCCACAAACAGGGCTGTCCCTAGGCATACACAAAATACAGAGCTGCGTGGGGGCACCTAAAAATTTGAGGCACCAAATTTTCAGGTGCCCTATGCAGCTGCTGCATGTACTTGTCTGCCTGCGTATGGCTCTGTCACCTCTGCTGCAGCCTTCTTGGTTCCTCTCTGCCCCCTTACTCCAGCTGCTCTCTCCTTGTCGTCTCCATGCTCCTACAAGCTCCTCTCAGTCAGCAGCCAGACACTAGTAAGGCCTCTCTCCTACCAGGCTGGCAAACTGCGGCTCCATTCTGTCCCCAGGCAAGTCCCCAAGCACAGGTAGAATCCATGTGGGGGTGGGGGGGTAGGAAATCCCAGAGCCATGGACCCCAGGTGGGAGCCATGCAAGGGGAGGAGGGAGAATCATAGGGTTAGAAGAGACCTCAGGAGGTCAAATCCAACCCCCTGCTAAAAGCAGGACCAATCCTGCTGAGAGAGTGGCACGGAGGGAAATCCTAGGCCCCGGCATAAGGAAGGAAGGAAAACCCTAGATCCCCAGCACAAGATCCACAGAGGAGAATTGAGGGGGAAAGAGAAGTCCCAAACCTCAGCAGAAGCCATGTGTGTGTGTGTGTGTGTGTGTATGTGTGGAGGGGGGGCTTATGTGCATAGGGCCCCATAAACTGTAAGGACGGCCCTGTCCATAAAAAGGAATAACGCATAGAAACCTCTTCACTGCTGGTATATTCCCTGAGGCACAGTGCCACCAAACTACTGGTATATCGCGATTACTGCTGACATACTCTGCAAATATGCAGGAAAGGGGCAGGAAATATGCAACCAGGTATGGTTGCAAGCATGGCCTGCTGTAGGACCTGTTCTTCCCAGAAATGCACAACAAATCAAAGCATCTGGATCCTGCTCTAAAACACACTCCAAAGCAGGGCCGTCCCACAACATTTTGGCACCTGAGGCGGGGAGCTCAAATGATGCCCCCATGCTTCCTCGCTTGGGCCAAAACTTTGAAAGTTCTCTTGTGCCCTCCTTCCTCCAGCACAGCACTCCACCGTCTCTGTGCATCTAGAGCAGAGAGAATACATATACACCAGCAGCAGACACAATTTTCTAATTTTCTACACTCTGGGTCCTAGTGGCGCCCCCCCCAGTCTGGCACCTGAGACAGCTGCCTCAGTTCGCCTCATGGTAGGGCCGGCCCTGCTCCAAAGCCCAAGGGGCTAGAAGCCTCCACTGGCAATAGGATGGAAAGATACTAGGAGCTGCCAAGGTGCCTCTCTAACACAAATGTGCAGTGACTAGCAGCATCTCCCTTCCAGCAGTTTAGTGTGGCAAGGAACTGGAGAGCACTTATTTTCAATAATGCTCATTGTGGGACAGCAGGGTTCTTCTCACAGGTGTCTTGGATTTCTACACTCATTGTTTACACAGCCCCTCAGCTGACATCCATCATGCTGTGCGTGCACGTCTGACCCATGAAAATTGCTTTCATGTGAATACCTACTCACTTTCCCTGCAGCAGCTAGTGTTCTGTTGATGATAAACTAGTCTGCTGGTACAAATGTTCCCTATATTCCTGGGTAAACAATCCCATCCTTAAACGCATCAGTCAACAATGAGCATTTGTCATGCTGTCTGTCAGCTTATACACTTCGCCACATCAGTTCCTGCATGGTGACATTTTACATTTCCATGTTGCTAACTGCTTCCCATGGGGCCCTCTTCACATCCACTCTCCCACTTTTGCTTGCCCAAATATGGCCACAGTTCATCTCTGTGGTCTCCACAAATGACAGGAAGGAGAACTGCACATCTCATTTGGAGGGTTTGTGGGGGTTTTTAAATGGCATTTCCCTGAAGAGTGCCTGTTTTGTGCTTCTTGAGTGGATAGAGTCCTGGTCTTTTAAAAGAGAGAGATTGTTTCCACAGAAGGGGAGAGTAAAAAGAAAACCTACCAGTGAATGAAAACATAACTTGAAAAGTCCTCTCTGCAGCCTTTCAGGGCTATAAGAATAGGTCTTTTTTGGCACTAACATTAAAAATAATAACAATAACAAGTGATAAATGGCAATGTAATGTAATATAACTAATTTAGCTAATTATAGGCTAATAGTCTGCCCAACTTCAGCATACAGTTATTAATAAAAATATATAAAGCATCTAAAACTAGCCAACTTAATTTTTAAAACTATATTTGATTTTGCAAACTTACAACTTAAAACTACATCCACATTTGTATGTGGCCTTTTTTCTTTTTATTTAAACCTTTTTTTGTGCCACTTTTCAAATTCTGGAGGGGATTTCTGCAAATCCTTGAGTGCGCTAAACATGGGATAAGCGTTTCTCTGTAGTGGAAACAGCATCAGACTCTTTGTAACAAGGTCTGCAGTGGATACTGGCATAAAGTTACTGAGGAAGTTCTTTCACAATGTCATACTCTATGCTTTGGTTGCATTGATGGTGCCTGAGCTGGGCAGTATCTATAGTGTGTTTTTATTTAGAGAACTGGCCTCTACTATCTTGCCTGAGAAACAGTCACGATGCTAAAGACAGTTTCAAAACCTTTCATGACTTTGTTATAAATCTCATGATATTTTGTGCTTTTCTTAAAGCCCCCAGTTCTGGAATCAAGTGATTACATGAGAATCTCAGTTTTCATTAAAAAAATTCTAGCCCCCATTGTTTCAGAGACAAGCCTGAAAACCCAAAACAAATACCAAGTGTTCCCTAAAGGCTAGGAAACCAGAAAGCAAATAAAAAGAACCACAAATGTATTGGATGAAATCCAGACCCATTTAAATAAGTGGCAACATTATTTACCCTGATAGAATCGAGATTTCACTCAGTGTTATTTTTTTAATCCAATGATTTTTAAGTCAGTCTCATGATTTTGGAATGCTTGAGATTAACCATGGGCTTTTTGGAAATGGGAATCATGTTGTTTATTATTTTAGCACTCTAGATGAAATGGTACATCAATTCTGCACTTAAGCTTAGAAACAGAGTGTCAGCTACATGACCCCCTCCCCCCAAAGAAAAATGGAGCCAAAAACCATGTGGATGTTGTATCAACTATCAGAATTTGTTACAGCATGAATACATTGTCTGAGGTTATAAAAATGTTGTGGTTTCAAACAGGGCCGGCCCGAGCCATTCGTGCGCCCCGGGCCCCGGGAGCATGGTGCCACCCCCGGGAGTGTGATGCATGCATGGCCCTGCCCCCGGGCGCACGGCGCCCGCCACCCCCGGGCGCCCAGCACATGTGTGGCCCTGCCCTGAGCATGCGGCGCATGCGCAGCCTTGCCCCCCGGTGCCCGGCGCATGTGTGGCACCACCCCAGGCACGCGGAGCATGCACGGTGCCGCCCCCCGCCCAGCCCGGCAGCCCCGTGTGGCACCCTCTACAATGGGGTGCCCTGGGCGGTAGCCTGGCCGGCCCATATCTTGGGCCGGATCTGGTTTCAAATGTGGTACAAAATTAAGTCAATTCAAGCAATTAAAATGACACCTCTTGTTATCTGCATAGATCAGAACTTGAGTCAGAATCCAGGCTATTTCCAGCTTAGTCAACACCAACACCTCAGAATATTGATGATTTGGCCCCCATCTAATATTTTCACACAAACACACACACACACAAAATGTCCTATTTCTGTGACAGCTTGGATCTCTCAGGATGTTACCTGATGAGCTATCGCTGAAATTGCCTTTTCTGCCAGCCTGGGCACCTTTTAGCCCTGTATTGCTGAGCCAGACTCACAAGCCTCCTCCATTCACAGGCAGGACCACACCCCACTGCAGAATGATACAGATATTGAAATCAGCTCTGGGAAGGCTCATCTTAAGGGACTTGCCACAGCCTCGAAGTGGTCACCTCCCTTGGAGTGTAAACCCAAAATTATATGCAATTCACCTCTTCCCTCAGGCTATGTCTACACTGCAATTTTTTTCCCACACAAGATATGCAAATCGCGCGCTCATTTGCATATCTTCTGCAGATCCTTTTTGCGGAAGAGGTTTTGCCAATAAAAAGCCCTGTGTAGACCAGGCCATTTGTTGGGAAAAAACCTCTTTTTCACAAGATCCCTTATTCCTCAAAAAATGAGGTTTACAGGATCTTGCGAAAAAGGTTTTTCTCTGACAAATGGCCTTGTCTACACAGGGCTTTTTAGCAGCAAAACCTCTTCCACAAAAAGGATCGGCAGAAGATAGGCAAATGAGAGCATGATTTGCCTATCTTCTTCCAAAAAAAAAAAATGGCAGTGTAGACATGGCCTCATTGTGGAGGAAGGCAAGCATAACCTCCTGCTCTCCATTGGAAATTACATAAACTGCGTTACATTATAAACAAATAAATGTATTAACTACAAAAGGTATGTTTTATGTGGCTAACAATGTAACAAACAGAACAAAGAAGATTACTAATAAAGCAAAGCATGCAAACTAAGCTAGATTCATTAAAGAAATCGGTTACAAATAATAATTCCTCATTCTAGATATTGTTTTAGGTAGATTCCTTCAGAGGTACATTTATAGTCCAGGTTCACCAGTTCTCCAACCCACCCCCATTCCAGTCCTTTTGTTTCCAGGTGTTTTTATATATCTCTTTGAGTGGAGAGAGAAAGGAGGGATGAACTGAAGACTTTGATGGTTTTCCTCTCCTGCCTTATATAGAATATCCACAAGATAGGAATCCTTTGACTTCCCCACCTCCCAGTGAAAAGTTCAGCAGTCCAAGATGCAGGTTAGTATCAGGTGACCAGGTCACCTGATTCTTTAGCATCACAACACCCATGATAATACATGCATACAAATAGGATTATCATATTCAGAATATCATAACCTTTCCAGTGATCTCCAGTTATTTTGCATAAAGCATTTTTTAGTTATGTCATATTCATACCATAAATACATTTTTATAAAAAATATGGAGTTTAATGTCACAGTACAGATTTCCTGTTTGTAATTCACTATTTCTCCATATTAGTGGAATACATGTGAAAAGTTTGATTTATATAAAAATGTGCTTGCATAAAGATCTGGGTCTGAAAGAGTTCAGCCTTTGTTTGCCCTCCAGGGCCCCTGTATTTAATTTTTCTTAATGTTTTCATTGATTTTTTTCAATAAAATATATTGAAATATTTCCAACTCTCACTGACCTCTTCTGAAGTGAACAAGTATTTATTCTCTTATGCCCCAAATGCTTTTGATTTAGTTTCAGATTTCCTTTTTTTTATCACAATAGTGCAATAGTCCAGGATGAATCTTTGTAGCTGTGGGGCTTAAGCTGGTGTGGTTCTACACAGCATTTGGACTGAATGTAGAAGCTGTAAACTACAGAGCTCTGGAGATTATCCCGGACAGAACTTCCAAGACTCATTAAATTCAGCATCTTTTCAGTGATCATAAAGGACTCAAACTTCCTGCCAAATCTCCACCATTTTGCTCCAGTTTCCCTCAGTTTTGCCATAGAATTAAATGACTTCTGAGACTGGCTCTAGACAATACGAAAATTAGCTATATAATCAAAATCAAAAGTTGCTTGTTGTGAGTCAACTACATATTATTTGAGATTATCTTTTTTATACAGCAAATCATGATATGCAAAAGATTATTTTTCCTTGTGAAAGATTGCACTGCTGCTTCTCTCTGACTTTCTAGTAATACATACTTTGGGGGGTAGCCAGGAGGAATAGCAAGGCAAGGGCTAACAATTAGCTGAGCCCTAAAACACATAGGTACAGGGCAAGTGTACTAAGTGAATAATTAATTCATAATTATATTTCTATTGAACTTTCTATTTGAGGTTCACAAAGCCCTTTTCAAACATTATAGCTACACAGATCTGAACTTGATCAAGAATCCAAGGCATGTCTTATTAGACAATACCCAAACTGGAACATTAGTTTTCTGATTCCCCACCCCAGCTAAATCATTCTAACATACACACAATACATTATCTATATCTGAAGAAATTTGAAACTAAATTCTAGAAAAATGATTGGCTTTTCTTCACCCTTATACTAAGTTTCTCTCTCTCTCTCTCTCTCTCTCTCTCTCACACACACACACACACACACACACACACACACAATAAAACTGCCCATCTATTTAAAGCTGGGTGTGAAACAGCTTAGCCTTTGAACTCTGTGGCCCTTTTTTCTTTTATTTTTTTTCTTTACATTTTCAATAGCTCCTTTTTTTTTTTACAAATTAAGATGACTCAATATACAAAATATTTTGTTTGTGTGTATATAAAATAGTAGTGAGTCAAATCCTGTGATGAGAAATTATATTTATGAGCCCTTTACAAATATTAATTAACTGGTAGTTGTTTACCTATGCTGTCACATGGGTATGGCACTTGGGATAAGTAATCCACCATATGTGCAGTCTCTTTCAACCAACCAATGAAATTGCTGCATGCAAATTCACTGAAGAATGATGGTGGTGATTGGTTAAGTTCTCTCTGATATCACAATGGTCTGAGGTTCTTGTCATGGCATAGATACAAGCTTTATTATAGTTACAACAATCAAGTACAATTCATAATGTCAAAGCATTTGAGAACTTGTGAGTGGTAACAGGTTACAAATCCCAATGATGAACTTGGTAATATTCTAAATAAAAAGTGCTCTCAACCATGTCTAGCTTTGTTTCATATGGACTATGTAAAGCAACACACAAAGTGACAGTCCTGGAATCTTATTTTATAGAAACACCCACTGAATTATGTTTTTTTGTGTGTGGGGGGGGGGCTTATAGTTAGATTTGTTGTCATATAAAATTACATTAACTAACATATAGTCATTTTTAAAAAAATGCAGTATGAGATAATATAGGAAACTGCTCTGAAAAAAAATGTTGCAGATTTTTTCTTTCCTCCTTTATATTTGGTTTGGTTTGCATCTTATGCATTTCCAGAAATAGAATCTATGATAATTATTGTGTGATTTTACCTTTCAAAAAAAGAACTTAAATATGAAAAAAAGCAGTTGGCAAGGCTGAAGAAGTTTATCAAGCATATTGACAATTAGCCAACACTTAAAAGAGATACGTGCTCATGCATGTGCATGTGCGCACAAATACACAAATATTACAAAAATTATTCTATTATATGTCTTTCATCTTACACTCTAGTGTTCTTTGTGTACATGCTGGCTATTAAGTCTGTGACCTCTCTGGGGCCAGAATCTGCCTTTCCACCTGTGTGAAAAGCGCTTAGCTAGTTTTGGGAGCCTTGTATTAATAATATAGTTATAAAATATTTATTAGAAATCAAGAGTGTCTAAAAGAGGGGCAACCAGACCCCTAAATAAAAGGAACAAGGAGTTCAGTGATCACTAGCAATATGGGGGAAGTTTATGATGATTGACGCTTTAGAGCTCAGTTCAGGTAATATTTTACATGTCAAAAGTCAGTGGTTCTTATGTTTCCAAGTCACTTTGGGAAATCCAACCCAGAGCGCTTACCAGAGGAAAACTAAGTAATGTATTCTTATCTCCACAAGCTGACCGATTTGCCTAAGGTCACACGCACCAAGATGGGGAGGGGATATTTCTAACTCAGTGCTCAATATAGTCGATCAGCGCTGCGTCTGTAAATCTTAATCCAACCTTGTCCATACATTGAATCAGAAAGACTGACTGTACTTCTCAGAAGAACAAGATTTCACATACTTTTTGCTGCTAGTCAATCCAGAAGTGCTTAGAGAATAACTTTTCTTGTAGCATTTTGGCTTTTACTTTGTATTACCTGTTAGATGGGTACAGGATGAGATTGTCAAGGCAGTCTCAGTGACTTAGGAACACAAGTACCACTGAAAGGCATTAAGCTGTGTGTGCATAAGTCACCTAAGTGCTTTTGGAAATTCCACACATATTTATAAATATAAAGAACTGAGCTGCAGCATAACCTGGTGTCTCCAAACACCACGGTGAAGAGATTAATAATGGTTGGAAAGGCAAAGGTAATTCAGGGTGTAACCTATCAAACAACATGGTGGGACACGTGAGACTTCTGGCCATAAAACCCGAGGGAGTAACTCCAGCATCCTGACAGGAGGTCTGATTACAAAGATCACATCAGTAATCACAGCCTTGTTCAATTTTCTTTGCTCAGTGCCTCCACAATGCCCAAGTGGGCCTGGTGCGAAGGGTTTCTTCTTTACCAAGAGCCTTCCTACGTCAGCTGTTCTGAGTTGTGGCAGTTGTTATTGGAAAGCCTAAAGCCTGACTCCCCAGGGAGACATAATTATACGTTGAGGAATCCAGGGTGTGTGCTCTGTGCATCTGAGAGTCGTATGTCACCAACCTCAGAATGGCACGGAGACAGCCAATTCCATTGCTGGCATTCAGTGGGAGGAAACATCCTGTGTGTGCATCTCCAACTGAGCCCTGGCTTGTGTCCAGAAAACATAATGGCCTCTTTTTGTCTCCAAATCGTCACAGCCCTCAGGGCTAACAGAAGAAATATCAACTATATTAAGAAAAATGGGTGAAAAGGAAAATTCTAAAAATGGCTTAATCAGGGCAAATTGATTCCAGGAGCTGCTCTCATGGACTGGGAGACAAATTTTAATGTTAACCTCTCCTGGACTGGGGGACAAGGAATTCAGTAGAGCCTTAGAGGTATGTTTGTTAAACACTTCTGAATATCAAAGGCTACTAATTCTCAAGAGGGAATTTTAGCTGAAAGACCAAAACTTGCTGTTCTCTCATTTGTGTGAATAAATGCTTACTGTCAGTTCAGAGTAAGTCATGGGTATTTTTGTTTACATCTTTTCCAGCTATTTGACTTCCTGATTTTGGACTGCGTCGAGTGGGTCTGATCAGATATTTTACAGCATTTCTGATTTGTTTGGCCTTTGCTGTTTGACTCCACCTGACTTTTCAAAGGGCAGCACAAGGCATTAAAAGAAAATGAAAACATTAAGAAAGTCTGAATTATATTAGTTGTAATTCTTTGAAAACTGATTCTACCATTAATATTTTGTGACAACCTTATGATGTTTCACTGATTTCCGTGACAATGGAGGGCTTCATAGAGCAAAATAGTTTATTTGTAGATTTAAGAGAGTGTTGTATGCTGATCCTATGCCAATTTAGGTAAACTTGTCATTTACTTTATACAGAAAATAAACTGGTGAGTATTACATGGTTGGGAGTAAAGTAAATATATACATTTGTATGCAATAAAAGAGTCCATCTGAAATATACAGAACAAATGAATATACAAAGTGTTCTTCTGTTGATAGAAATTGTGTAATTGAATTGTCGGGGACCAGACTACAGTCCATACTATGAAAAGGTTGTTTCTGAGATCAAAAAAGTGGGGTCTGGTTTGGAGCTTTCCAACACAGCCTTTGCGACTGCGTCACCAGCTTATTCTGTTCTGACAAGCCAACAGAGTTCCCAAATCAAGGTCACATGAAAGAGCTTTAATTTTATTGGAATCTACATTGTATCACTTTCTCTGGCAACCAATGAGAACTCTTGGTACAGCTATGAAAAATTTCTTACTGCTGGCAAATACAGGGTGTTGAAGGGAAGGAATCATTTCCCTTCCTGGTTTTGTTAAAAACAAAATATTGTGTAGTTTTGTTGCTTTTTTTTCCTTGGCTTTTTCTCCCTAGTGAAAATGTGGGGGCCTGGAGAGAAAATATAGAGAGAGTGAGTGTCAGTGTGTGTAGGGCAGGAAGAGGAAGGAGATTGTGTGGAAAGAAGAAAAGAATAGGGCCCAATGGGGTAGACAGGAGATGGGGGTGGAAAGGGGAAGGGAAATTTGGTTTTCACAATTACCTCACTAAGCTGGATGGGAAAAGAATTACTATGGTTTACTGTAGACTTGCCATGCAATGAGCATCATGGTTTCCACATTTGTCAGTCTTTCTAAAACATAAGCCATGGGAATGAAATTTGCAGAAAATGACCCAAGCACAAATTGTCCACTCTTAATGACATCCCTCCCTCAGTTGTCTGTAACAAGGGTCAAGTCACTCAGACTCGGGGAGAGGGGAGGCAAATCTGTTAATCTTCTAATACAGCATTTGCAGCACAGGTTGTACTCAGAGAATGGATAGATCCTATTGTTGGTGTAGTTGTCAAAGGGGTGTCTGTCCAACATGCCAACTTCAAGTGAAATAACTAAATTGGTTTTACTTCACACTTTTTGTTATTTTGGTATATGTCTCTCAGTGAGAACTCTTATTTTGGAGTGTCCTGTTTTACTTTTGCTTCTACCAATTAAAAACACGAGGGCTATGTCTAGACTACATGGCTCCGTCGACAGAGCCATGTAAAATAGTTTATTCGGCATAGGCAAAGAAGCGGGGATTTAAATAATCCCCGCTTCATTAAAATAAACATGGCCGCTACGCTGTGCCGACGATCAGCTGATCCGGCACAGCGGGGCAGTCTAGATGCGCTGCGGTCGACAAGGGAAGCCTTTGTCAACCACAAGGCATACCGGAGCGGTCGACAAAGGCTTCCCCTGTCGACCGTGGCGCGTCTAGACTGCCCCGCTGTGCTGGATCAGCTGATCACCGGCACAGCGTGGCGACCATGTAGTCTAGACATAGCCTGAAATCAAACCCACTTAAGCAAAATCAAAATACAATTATTTTATTCCAAAATATGAATTCCTCACCAAAATAAAAAAGGTATGAAAAAACAAGTCAGTTATTTCAGGGGATAGCCAAGTTAGTCTGTACAGGAAAAAAACAACAAATGGTCTGGTAGCACTTTATAGACTAACAAAACATGTAGATAGTATCACGAACTTTCGTGGGGACAGCCCACTTCTTCAGATGAGCAGAGTTTTGAGTTTAGGATGTGCAGACCCAACATAAATAGGAGAGAACAGGGGGAGGGGAGGAAAAAAAGTCAGTTATGATGCTTGTGTGTAGACTGGGGCTTAAAGGATGGATTTGAAGCCTGGCTCTTATCACTTAGGCTAGGTCTACACTAGGTGATCATTTCAAATTCAGATACGCAATTCCAGCTGTTAATTATGTAGCTGGAGTCGAAGTATCTTAAATTGCATTTTGGCACCATCTACACAATGGGAAGTCGATGGGAGCACACTCTCCCTTTGACTTCCCTTGCTCCTCATAGGAGCAGGACTACCGGCGTTGATGGGGCACCCTTTCAGTTCTTTGATCTTCTCTGTAGTGTAGACAAGCTCTGAGATACTGAAATAAGCAAAAGTACCAATTACAGAGTTAGACAGATGGGGGCTACATTTTTCAAGAATTTAAAGATAGCAACTGAATTAGGACTTCAGAATTTCATCTGATAAGGGTCAAATGTTCTAAACTAGCCTCTACATTTGAATGCTTCCAATTTTGATCCCCAGTTTGTCAGGACCTGATTTTCAGAGGTGCTGAAAACCCACAACTCTATCTAAAGACATAGCCAATGGCAGTTTTAGGTATTCAACACTTCTGAAATTAGATCCTGGGTAACTAAAGTTGGGTACCCAAGATTGGAAGCACTCAAAATCTGACGGCACGTTTGAAAATATGGGACTAGATATACAGTTTAAAGTAATGAAGCTGGAACTAATATTTGCAACCAAAGTACCTAAAAATCATAATTTCTCTTTGCCTGTTCTCTTTTGTGCACCTATTGTAACATAATGCCCCAGTTGCACATGCAACATATCAGATTTTCCACACATTCCAGGAGAATGCTTGAGATTACAGCTGTACACTATCAGTGCCCCTTTTCCATTAACACATCTATTCAAGCTCTCATTCACACTCTGGAAATAGCAGCTTGAACAGCTCCTTGCTTGTTTTTGCTCAAACATGTAATAGCCTTTGTAGGTAAGAAGAAAATGATGGCTATTCTACACTTTTAAAGTTCTGGAGCTTTAATTATGCCAACAGAATTAAAGCAGAAAAACACTCTTAGCATACATACAGTTGTAATGGTATAACGGTGCTTATACCATTAGAACTTATTCCGGTTTGAGAACCAAAGTGATGTGTTAGAGAATGGGGTCTCATGAACCCAGTTTCCCACTGCTGGTCCCTTCTATAGACATAGAATTAAATGGCGAACTGACTGTAATGAACAGGAGGAGTGGTGACCAGCACCTGGAGACTAAGGGGTTAACTCAGGTAGCTAGCAAAGGTTTTGGCCAGAGGGCTGGGAGAACCAATCGAGATAGTGGGTTGAAATTTGGATTGGATATAGGTTTCTTGCCTACTTTCTTTGTGTGGGAGAGAAAGAACAGGAGTTGAGAGACACAGAATGATAAACCCAGAGAGGACTATCATGCCCCCATGGAATTCAGGGCATGGGAGAGGACTGAACAAAGAGAAAATTAGAAGTAAGTAAAGGGAAAAGTGACTCCAGTTGCATTCAGGGTAATTTTTCTTTATTTTGTGGTTTGGTTTGAACTGCTCTGTATGATTATATGCCTCCCCTTCCCATTTACCACCATCTAAGCATTGTGCCGAGACTATTTGTTTTAATTTGTTTTCCTCAGTTGCTCTGTAACATCTAGTAACCAAGTATGCTTTATCAAGTTTATCTTTTGTTTTGTTAATAAAAATCACTTTTTTAAAACTTGATGATTTTATTCTTGTGTCCTAGGAGGTCTGTCTGTATATCTGCATGCCTCTGACTGAGGGGTCAGCTATCAGAGACTGCAGCTTGTTTTTCTCTTTTCTTTTTTCAAGTTCTTTTGAGGCAAAAGAGCTTGGGGTACCCCTGAGGGTATTTTCAAGTGTTCACTCCTGGTTTTTAGGGATCAAAAAGTACTTGATGGTGGCAGTGGTTCCCCAAAATCTGTGTATTATGATTCTGGGGGGAAGTTTTCTGTAACCAGGGCCTGCAAAGGCAAGGTTTTGAAGCTCTCTTGTGGGCCCCTCACCTTCTGCACTCGGAATGCCAGACTGGGGAACAGCCCTGACACTGACCAAGGAAAATCTTACTTCCAATAACATTTCCCACCACAGTACTTCTCCTTTTTGATGGTGCACAGAAGCAGTTCACATTGGAGAGAGGCAGAAAGAGGAAGAGTGGATGGGTTATAGACAAGCAAGGGTTTTGATGAATGTGATAAAGGGGCTAGAACAAATGAATTCTTCGATGCTATTACAAACTGTCTTGTTCAGGTTTGGTGGCCAGTAAAATTCAATTCCGTTGCTCTGCCTCCACTTGCTCCATGCGAGCCCCCTTTGTTTGTTGGGTGTCTACGTGCGTATGACTTGTTTTATTTATGAAGTGATGTCAGTGCTGTGCTTCATCTTGAAAAGCTGAAGAAGTCAGGATCTTAGCTGGCCATGTGTGCACAACAGCTGTGAAGATAAAACTCCTTTTGTACCTCTGGTCCCTGTTCACAATGAGCTGTGTGTCTGACATAAGAGTGGAAACAGATCTGTCTAGCCATGAGCTGGAGAGCGATCCAGAGGAGGGAAAAGGCAGCTGTCATGTTGATAAGAAGCTGCTGCCAATGGCCGCAACCAAGCAGTTACATTGTGCAGATAGCTACTGTCCTGCAGGCAGCAGGAGAGAAGGACTCTAAACAAGACAAGGATGTAAGGCCAGATCCTCAGTTTTGTCACATACTCCAGCTGATTGCATCATATGCTGGTGGGGCCAAGGGTTGAGAGTTATTGCAACTGGGGTAAATCTGTGTAGTTCCACTGATTTCAATTCAGCTAAGCTGACTTATACCAAGCAGGGAGAGGAGGAAATGGGGACATGACGTTTCTGATGTGAGGTGTCCCATCCTAGGCACTATTCACCATTGCTTTTTGGTACTTACACCAGTCAAAATGGAAAAATGCCCTTCTATGGTAAGTGATAGTGTACAAAATAGAAAGCAGGGTTTTGTTTGGCAGGAGTCATATTTAGGCCAAATTCTACTTGGGAATTTGGTATGAGTAAGGCAAATAGGACTAGGCCCTTATTTACAATCATGCTGTCACAGCTGGTTGATAGTCCACATTTTCACTACCTCCAGGAGTTATACAATTTTTGTATAAACAAGTTACATTAGGAAACTGAACAATGTAATTGGCTGATGGTGACTCATGACTTCATGATTACAGGACATCAGTTACACAGGTGTGAATCAGTAGCCCTAATTGTCAGAGTACATTCTAAAACCATTTTGAAAAGAAAGGGTTTTTTTTTCTGTTTAACAAAACACATCCCCTGCATAACAGCAATAATTCAGTCCTTTTCATTCATTAACACCCAAATATAATTACAGAGTATTCAGAAAAATAAAAAGCATCAATAGTACATAAAAAGAAATAGTCATATCAAAATAATAAAACAAAACATAAGGGTCTTCGTTCAGGAAATTTTAGGAAAGGAGGTAAAAACAAGCCATTTTCCCCCGTAGTATCATTTCTGTTTCATGTTTTAATATATTAGATAGAAGACTACCACCTCCAAAGTAAATCTCTTAAAAGGATCTGCAAAGGAATTTTTTCTAAATTGGGTGTTAGCTTCTTTACTGTGTACAAAGAAGGTCTTCATGGCTTTTTTATTTGTTTTTCACTCTTTCCTCCCCACACGTTGTTCCGACACCTGAATTGAAGGGATTAGGTCTGTTGAATGTTTAACAGACATCCTGCCTCTAAAACATTACATAGTTATTGAAACAAAACAGCTGTTCAATTTCCCTACTCATTAGCTCGGTGTTCATTCTTTTGACTTGCAATGTTATTATTTCTCTAAGTAAGTATGTCTACATTAGGAGCACTTTACCAATACAGGAATACTGCAAGCTAAAATGGTAAAAGATGAAGCACATCCACACTAGGGACTTCTGCTGGCACAACTGTGTTAGGACATATCTCCACTACTGGGTGGCTCAGCGATCTAGTGACAGCCCACTAAATCTTACGAACATAAGAATGACCATACTGGGTCAGACCAAAGGTCCATCTAGCTCAGTATCCTGTCTGCTGTCAGTGGCCAATGCCAGATGCTTCAGAGGGAGTGAACAGATCAGGGAATCATCAAGTGATCCCTCTCCTCTCATCCATGTCCAGCCCCTGACAAAATGAGGCTAGGGACACCACACCTACCCCTCCTGGCTAATAAGTATCAATGGACCTTCCCTTCATGACTGTCACTCTCCGGTTGACTCAGGTATTCCACCAGAACAAGATGAGTGAGTCGATGGGCACATTTCTCCCTTCAGCCCAGCATGGTGTGGATCCCACGGTTAAGTAGATCGACTTGAGTTATGCTACTAACTCAACATCAACTTGTCCCCGTAGTGTAGACATGCCCCTAGTCAAGGATCATGCTTTTTCCTACCCTGACCAACACAGCTACTCCAGCAGAACACTGTAGTGAAATCCCAGCCTACATCTTCAATTTCCAGAGACTTTTCTACCAGAGTGGACAAGACCTGAACTGCTAACATCAAAGACAAAAAGGAAAAATATCCCTGTAATCACAGCAAAAAATAAAAACGTCTTGTGGTTTTTTTCATTCTTCATTTGAGCTGTCGCTACAGTGATCCCTCTTGCAGCAGCATGTAGGGCTTGGGTAGCAGTGAAAAGCAGGCTGCATCCATACTGCATGTGTATCTCCACATGTCAGCATAAGGCTCTGGCAGGTGGGAGGCTGTGGAGAAAGCCTCCTTCAGCAGGGAGTTGCTGACCAGCAGTGGGGAACTCACAGAGCCTTTCCCCACAACAGGGAAAGGATTCAGCAGCAGAGAGCTGCGAGAGTGCTGGAGTCTTTCCCCCACTGCTAGCGCCTTTCCCTGAGCTGCAGAAAGACTCTGGCAGTGGAGAGGTAGCAGGACACTACACAGTTTTCCCACTGTCAGGCCTCAAAGAAACTACATATAATTTTCCAGACTCATCCAAACATCAGCTCAGCTAATCCATGCACACACAGAGGGCAGACCATGGGGTTTACTGTTTGTTTATAATAATCTTATATTAAATCTCTAAAATTGATAAAGAAGCATTAAGATCTGGCATGTTCTTTATTTTCAATAACTACCCAACCTGTTTCCAAAAAGGGTCACTCCCAAAAAGCCAAGTAATAAAAGTTGGATGGGGACATTCCAACCCTTCCTTCTCCATTTCAGAATGGAATATTTCAAAGGAAGTTCTGGAGTGCTTTTGGCAGCTACGACAAGATGTCTCATGGAAGCCTTTTAACTGGGTCATGCTGGCAGAAGGCTTATCGTCTCTGTTAAGTAGCTGTCCAAATTAGGAAAGAGACCCATTCAAAAACTCACAAACATCCAGGCTGAGGAAACTTTAAAGGAACATTTTAATAGCTAGCTCTTATATAGGACTTTGGATGTGTAGGTCTCAAAGCACTTCACAAAGGAGGTCAGTATTATTGACCCTCTCTTACAGATAGTGAAACCGAAGCACAAAGTGACTTGCCCAGGGTCACACAGCAATCCAGTGGCAGAACTGGGAATGGACCCAGATCTCCTAAGTCCCAGTCCAGATGCTAGCAATTAGGTTATTGCCTCACTGCCAAAACCCCTCTATTATTTAAAAAACCCATCTCTGTTGGGTAACAATACAGAAATAAAGCTAATACTCATAGGCCTGGTCTACACTAGACCAGGCAGGTTGGCTTAAGGTACACCATCCAGCTACACAAAATGCATAGCTGGATTCAGCTTATCCTAAGCCAAGTCGCCACAGTGTTCATGCTGCGGGAGGCTGATGGGAGCACAAGCTCCGTCAGCTTCCCTTACTCCTCACAGAACAAGGAGTGCAGAATGCCAGTGCAGGCTGCCCTCAGCATTCGATTTGGGGATCTACACTAGACCTGCTAAATCAAATGCTAGAAGATCAACCTCCAGAGGGTCAATCTTCTCTGTAGTGTAGACATGCCCATAGAGTTTATTTCTACCTCTCTTAGGGCCCTGTCCCACAAACACTTTCTGTTGGGGAGTGCAGGAAGGTAATGTCACCTTCACCAATTAACAGGTCTTTCAGCACTTTGAGAACTTCCCTCATTGGAGAGAGATCCCCTTCCCATTCTTGTCTTTTCCAGTCACCATAAGAACAATCACTGCATTTGCCTAAATGAGAGCATCACAGAAATGTGGGGCTAGAAGGGCCCTCAAGGGGCCATATCATTGCACAGTACACTAAGCCCAAGTTGTGGCTTAGTTTTGAGTCCAAGACCCCCTTCCATTCACACGCAAATCAGTCTGGCCCAGGTTAGCAAGCATGAAGAACCTAGGTCCTAGACCCTCCAAGGGGGGTGGGTCAGAACCCATGTCTTATTTTGGGTATGTCTACAATGCAATATAAGCCCTCAGTCTGTGGAACGCAAGCCCGTAGGCTTGGTAGTTGTAAGTGCAGAACTGAGCATCCACACTAAATATCAACCTTAGGAATTTCTAGATCTGGATCTTACACTCACCATCGTATGTCCACATTGCACTATGCAGACTCAAGTCTAACTAGCTTACCTCAGGCTTCTTCGCATCCTCCGCAGCAGTAGTCACTGTAGCTCTTTGTCTGTGGTCACTGTGGGAAAACTTGACTGTCCATCCCATGGAATTTTAGGGGACGTCATCACAGCCCCTCCTCTCCCACATCCAGCTGAGTCATCTTTTAGGTCCGCCCACTCATGTCAAATGGAACCAGCAACATGGAAGAATTGCCATTTGAAAACCTTGTCCTTGCTTGGGCTTTCACTCCTGTTTCAGGAAATGGGCAGGACATCCATGAGAAACTTGTGGATATTTTGAAAGCATTTCCTATCCTCCTGAAGGCACCTATGAGAGGGCAATGAGGATGGTAAGGAAATGGGATACTGAAACTGGCTGATGCTGCTTCTGCCTCTCAGGATAACCTCAGCTGCCCCCTAGATAGACCTGTGTTCCTGAAGCAGGCCACAAGCACAGTCTGGAAGGACCACATTACCATTCAGAGGCTCCTGAAGTTTAACAAGAAGAAATCTACATTGCTGGGACTTTGTGAGTAACTTGCCCCAAGCTTCTGGAATCATAACACATTCCTGGGGGCAGCATTCCAGTACAGAAATAGTACCATCTGAAGTTGGCTACCCCCCATGCAACAGGTCCATTGCTAACCAGTTTGGTGTTGGAAAGTCCACTGCTGGGGTTATGGTGGCATGGGTTTCTGTAGCAATCAGCAATGTGATTTACCCAAAGGTGGTGAGTATAAACAATATCCCTGACATAATTGCTAATTTTGAGAGAATGGGGTTTCCAAACTACTTCAGGCCCATTGATAGGTCCCCGTCTCCCTAGTTTGTCCTGCTAAAGGAGCACAAGAGTACATAAAATCCAAAATTACATTGTTATGCAGACCTTTGTGGACCAGAAAAGCTGATTTATGAATGCAAAGAGGGGTTGCACTGGTAAAATTTGGGATGGCAGGGTTTTTTCCCAACCAGCGATTTTGTCCTCATGGACATACTGAAACACTACTGCAACTAAGTGACATTGTCATAAAGGGAGTCACTCCCCCATGAATATTCTAAGGGACTGCACATGCCTGCTTTTTGCCATGGTTTATGAAACTGTCTCTGGATCTCAGAAGCCTTGGCAGAAAAAGGTTTAATTACACTTTTAGTAGGTGTAGAATGATAGTTTCATGTGCATTTGGCAGATTGAAATCCCACTAGTGCTGTTTACAGAACCGCTTAGATTCCAACATCATCAATATAGTGTGCATTATTGTGGCATGCTGTGCTCTGCACAATCTTTGGGAAGTTAAAGGTGAGCCATTTGCACCTGAATGGACCTACAGCAGCAATGGATTGCTGAATCAGTACACTAAATTAGAAAATGCACCTGTCACTTCTGGAGCAGAAGGCACATCAGCAAGTAAAATCAGGGATGCCTTGTTGTGCTCCTCTTATGGACTTGCATGAGCCCGTGGAAGCAGAAAAAATGTACATTTATGTGTGTGTTTGTACAGCGCTTTTTACAGTAAATGAAACTATTGCTGTATACTACAAAGGGGATGTGTGTGTGACTGTCATACATTTCCAACCAAGGATGCTATGATTCCTGATGGACTATTCTGAATAGATGTATTAAGAAATTGTGTTTGCACACAGCTTCTCGATTGTGCCTTATCGTGTCTTTATCTTTATTCCTCACTCTCCTCACATTACATGATATGATGCAGTGATGGTAATAAACTTCCTGAAAGAAATAAGAGCCTCTATTTGTGAACATAGCTGTATTAAAAATATTAAAACTGTCTTAAAGAATTGTCAGGCACACACTTTCTTGCGCAAGAGCGGCCATGCAGTGTGGAGGCTCTCTTACACAAAAGCACATTGCTTTTGTGATGCACTTTGAGGTGTGGACGTGCTCTTGCACAAGAAGCCTGCAGTGTAGAAGTACCCCTAGTTTTCACCAGACATATGCACTCTCCCTCCCTATTTTGAAATCTCTACCAATCAGGCGATAGAGTTTTGTACAAAAGTTATAATTTTTTAACAGATTTGGCTGAAACCTTCAAACATATAAATACCCTCACAGAATGAGGAGAAGAAATCTGGCCTATTTCAGCTTGAAAAGTAAAATTCTGACAAAGTTACAAACTGCTAAAAATGGCTCATTTAGAGAAGAAACACACGTTCAACTTTAATAGTAGGCACTGGGATGTACTCTGCCTGTAAGGAGGGCTTCCTTGAAGGAGTCCACAGAGCCAATTTGATTCTCTCAGAAGGGACAGGAATGTAGAGATATGGCAGAAGATAAACAGGATTAAGGAATTTGTTCAATCTTTTCTGCGCTACAAAGGGTTAGCCTAAGGCACGAGTCCTACAAAATTAAGCAACTGTAAAATTTACTGGCTGGATGCTGCGTTAAAATTTAGTTTTCTCTCATAAAAGTCACACAGAGTAATTGCGTATGCACGCACAGACATGCCAAGGAGGATGCGGTCATTTGACTCATTTAATTGTCTCTGTGCCAGTGGTCTGGTGAGGGCGCCTGCTGTGTCAAGCAGTATCTAATCTCACATAAAACCCTATCACTTCTGGCACAAATATGTGAACTTAAAATACACTTTGATGCCATTTGTATGAGTCAACCATAAGTGCTTGAACAATTGCAGGACAATTTTTATACTGTTTGACCCTTAGACACAAACAGTTTTTATAGCATTAGACACAAATTTACATGAATCCCATACAAACCTTGTGGTGGGCTTGCCAGCTGCTAAAGTTTTATCATGAGTCTGGTGGTACTTGATGGTCCTGTGAAAGCCCTAGCTGCTGGCATCAGGTTATTACATGAGAATTGTTCTTTCTTATGTTTCTAGACCAGGGTAATCTGCTGGTGGGCCATGAGACAGTTTGTTTATGATGAATATCTGCAGGTACAACACCCTGCAGCTCACAGTGGCTGGGAACAGAGAACCTTGGCCATTGGGAGCTGTGTAGTCGGGAGGACCATGCCTGTAGACACTCAACATAAATAAACTATTTTGCAGCCTCTCAGTAGATTACCCTGATAGGCCGCATGCAGCTGCAGGCCATGGGTTGCCCACCACAGGTCTAGACCCTGCAGCTGTAAGGAAAAACTTGAATATGTGAATTGTAAATTCTCTAACACCAGAAGATAAACAAAAATAACCCAAATTTTAACATTTTTTTAAAAGTGCCATTAAGATTTTTAAGACAATCTTATAGTGTATGGGGCCTGATTCAGAATTTTTAGTATTCTTGAAGTTAACAACACTGGTAGTGGAACAATTATATGGTAAAAATGTGTGACATAAAAATGCTAGCTCATGAAAGTAAAGTATTTTAAAATAAATTAGATATATAAAATATATCGAAAGGATAGAGCAGGCCGGGTGGGTGGCGGAGTGGCACTGTATGTGAAAGATAATGTAGAATCAAATGAAATAAAAATATTAAATGAATCAACATGTTCAATAGAATCGCTATGGATAGTAATTCCATGCTCCAATAATAAGAAATTAGCAGTAGGGATTTATTATCGACCACCTGACCAGGACAGCGATACTGACATTGAAATGCTGAGGGAGATTAGAGAGGCTACCAAAATAAAGAACTCTATAATAATGGGGGATTTTAATTATCCCCATATTGACTGGCTACATGTCACCTCAGGAAGAGAAGCAGAGATAAAATTTCTCAATGGCTTAAATGACTGCTTCTTGGAGCAGCTGGTACAGGAACCCACCAGGGGAGAGGCAATTCTCAATTTAGTCCTGAGTGGAGCACAGGATCAGGTCCAGGAGATATACATTACAGGACCGCTTGGGAATAGTGACCATAATATAATAACATTTAACATTCCTGTGGTGGGAAGAACACCTCAGCAGTCCAGAACTCTGGCATTTAATTTCAAAAAGGGGAATTACACAAAAATGAGGAGGTTAGTTAAACAGAAATTAAAAGGCACAGTGACTAGAGCCAAATCCCTGCAAGCTGCATGGAAACTTTTTAAAGACACCATAATAGAGGCCCAACTTAAATGTATACCCCAAATTAAAAAACATAGTAAGAAACCTAAAAAAGAGTCACCATGGCTTAACCACCAGGTAAAAGAAGCAGTGAGGGACAAAAAGGCATCTTTCAAGAAGTGGAAGTCCAATCCCAGTGAGATAAATAGAAAGGAACATAAACACTGTCAAATCAAGTGTAAAAATGTAATAAAGAAAAGCAAAAAAAGATTTTGAGGAACAGCTAGCCAAAAACTCAAAAACAAATAATAAAATGTTTTTTAAGTACATTAGAAGCAGGAAGCCTGCTAAAAAACCTGTGGGTCCCCTAGACGATCAAGATATAAAAGGAGCAATCAAGGACGATAAAGCCATTGCGGAGAAACTAAATGATTTCTTTGCTTCAGTCTTCACGGCTGAGGACGTTAGGGAGATTCCCAAATCTGCATCGTCCTTTGTGGGTGATGAACCTGAGGAACTGTTCCAGACTGAAGTGTCATTAGAGGAGGTTTTGGAGCAAATAGAAAAACTTAATGTCAACAAATCTCCGGGACCGGATGGCATTCATCCAAGGGTTCTGAAAGAACTCAAATGGGAAATTGCTGAACTATTATCTGTGGTTTGTAACCTATCCTTTAAATCGGCTTCTGTACCTAATGACTGGAAGGTAGCTAACGTGACTCCAATATTTAAAAAGGGCTCTAGAGGCGATCCTGGCAATTACAGACCGGTAAGTCTAACTTCAGTACCGGGCAAATTAGTCTAAACAATAGTAAAGAATAAAATTGTGAGGCACGTAGAAAAACATAATTTGTTGGGCAAAAGTCAACCTGGTTTCTGTAAAGGGAAATCATGTCTTACTAATCTATTAGAGTTCTTTGAAGAGGTTAACAAACATGCAGACAAGGGGGATCCAGTAGATATAGTATACTTAGATTTTCAGAAAGCCTTTGACAAGGTCCCTCACCAAAGGCTCTTGTGTAAATTACACTGCCATGGGATAAGAGGGAAGGTCCTTTCATGGATTGAGAACTGGTTAAAAGACAGGGCTAATTTGGCTATGACAAATCAGGAAAGAGATCTTGGAGTTATCGTGGATAGTTCCCTGAAAACTTCCACACAGTTTGCAGCAGCGGTCAAAAAGGCAAATAGGATGCTAGGAATTATTAAGAAAGGGATAGAAAATAAGACCCAGAATATCTTACTGCCCCTGTATAAAACTATGGTACGCCCACATCTTGAATACTGTATACAGATGTGGTCTCCTCACCTCAAAAAAGATATTTTGGCCTTGGAAAGGGTTCAGAAAAGGGCAACTAAAATGATTAGGGGTTTGGAACGGGTCCCATATGAAGAGAGGGTAAAACGACTGGGACTTTTCAGTTTAGAAAAGAGGAAACTGAGGGGGGATATGATAGAGGTATATAAAATCATGAGTGGTGTGGAGAGGGAGAATAAAGAGAAGTTATTTATTAGTTCCCATAATAGAAGAACTAGAGGACACCAAATGAAGTTAATGGGTAGCAGGTTTAAAACTAATAAAAGAAAGTTCTTCTTCACACAGCGTGTAGTCAACCTGTGGAACTCCTTGCCAGAGGAGGCTGTACCTCATATCTGAAAAATATTATGCTTATATCATTGTAAACTCTCCTCAGTGATTTGTGCTTTTCAAAAGCCATTGTAACATACTACATTCCAAGTGTATGTGCTAGAGGCTGGAAAGAGGTGGGACAGGGACAGAGCAGGGCAGGAAGAGAATGGGCTGGGGTGGAGCAGAGACAGGGCAGATTGGGGGCTTAGTAGCTCACTGCTGTCAGCACTCGGGCCCCCACTAGCAGCCCTGTGCCCCGAAGCACAGGGTCCACCAAAGTGCAGTACCCGGGCAGTTGCCCCAGTCTGTTTAATGGATGGGACAGCTCTGAAAATATAAAACCAAACATTGGTGGAGCTGGGGCCATGTTCCAGAACATTGGAGCATGGATACCACAGGCCCATATAACTCACCCTCTATGACTGAGCACACATTCATGTTCAGGCTTCACTTGCATGCAAACTGCTGACACATCACTGTTAAGGAATACAGGGTATTCTAGTGAATTAATTACAGAACTAACTATCAGGATCTCCCTGATTTCTCTTCCCAGCTCTGTTACTTTCTGCGAAGTCTTAAAAAGGTCACCTCACCTCTTTAGCTCAGAGTGAATCAAAAGCTTATTTCCCAGCACCTAAATGAAGTAGCCAAATTTTATGTCCATTTATGCTTCATTCTCCCTCATTAGAACATAAGACCATAAGAATGGCCATACTGGGCCAGATTAAAGGTCCATCTGGCCCAGTTTCCTGTCTTCTGACAGCGGCCAATACCAGATGCCCCAGAGGGAGGGAACCAAACAGGGAATCATCAAATAATCCCTCTCCTGTCATCCATTTCCAGCTTCTGACAAACAGAGGGTAGGGACACCATTCCTACCCATCCTGGTTAATAGCCATTGATGGACCTAACCTCCATGAATTTATCTAGCTCTTTCTTGAACCCTGTTAAAGTCCTAGTCTTCACAACCTCCTCTGGCAAGGAATTCCACAGGCCAACCATGTGCCGTGTGAAGAAAAACTTCATTTTTTTTGTTTTAAACCTGCTACCTATTAATTTCATTTGGTGAACCCTAGTTCTTATATTACGGAACTCTAGCAGATTAGTAAGGCATGATTTCCTTTTATAGAAACCATGTTGACTTTTCCCCGACAAATTATTTTCATCTATATGTCTGATAATTTTATTCTTTATTATAGTTTCAACTAATTTGTCTGATACTGACGTTAGACTTACCAGTCTGTAATTGCCAGGATCATCTCTAGAGCTCTTTTTAAATATTGGCATCTTATTCTCCCTCATCACTTCTATACAATACGGATAATGATACATATGTATCTATGTCACCAGGGATTGTTTAGTGATCTGAAAATGAAAAGCACTATGCTAAATATTTGATTTGCCCAGATAAATAAACATTTCAGAAATTAATGTATATCTTGAAACTAAGCTTGAGTACATGGGATTCAATGCAATATCTGTTTTTGGCTCCCATTATCACAGTATCTGAGTATCTTACAATCTTTAATGTGTTTATCCTCATAACATCCCAGATGGGAAACGGAGGCAGAAAGAAGCTAAATGATTTTCCCACCACACAGAGGATTTGTGGCAAAGTAGGGAATTGAATCTTGGTCTCCAGAAATCCAAATTAGTGGGTCTCCAGAGAATCAGATTAGCACCCTATGAGCCCATCTTTCCGTGAGAGAAGAACGGAGCAGGCAGAAAGTCACGACATGTTTCTTTGCTTTCTATTTTCCCTAAATACCAAGCAAAAATAAAATAAAATAAAATAAAATATGTGCAGTTTGTCCACTACAGTTATGTAATCACCCAAATGTGATATGTTTCCTTTCTGATGAGTTTTTAAATGTTTTATTCCCTAGCTACAGCCTGCTAATAGGGATCATGAGGCCTGGATGTACTGCCAAGAAGAAAGCTTCAACTCTGTTTTTTCCAAACCTCCAAAGGCACCCAGTCTTTGGGTAAATGCTTTCTGGATTGTTTTTTAATGTTCTGTTTTGTTAGATTTTGCCCTTCCAAGTAATAACCCTGCATGCCAGATGGCCACATGTTGGCCATTAAAGACAGAAGGGTCATCTATGGAAGATTTGGCTGCTATTCCATTGCCCCTGGTAAATTGGACTGCGAGGAGGCTGAACAGCCCTTGTGTTCTAGTTTTCTGGTTTCCTTTCTTAAGTTGGAATGAATTTTCATTTTTTACCTTATTTTATGTTTCTGAAGTTAATTATTTTATTAGTCACAAGAACAAATAAAATTTGTGATTAGTAATGCAGATACAACTCTTAGGACGTCTACTCAGCAGAGCAAAAGTCGAATTAGGCTACACAACTTCAGCTACGTCAATTGCGTAGTTTAAGTCGAAATAGCTGAATTCGGCTTTTGACACTGTCTGCATAGCAGGAAGCCGAAGGAAGAGCACTCTTCCCCCGACTTCCTTTATTCCTCATGAAATGAGGGTTACAGGAGTCAGGGCAAGAAGTCCTCCAGCTCACCATTATTCTGAAATAATGTTTGCTGTGTAGACGTGCTCTTTGTTATTTTGGAATAATGTCAGGGAAAAAAATGTGATCAGGAAAAAAAATCCAGCACAGCAGAATTCAAACAATATGGTGATTAAAGCAGGCCCTGTTACCATTGGTTTTACTCTGTCCCTTCTGAAAATTCATCTGGTTTGCTGCATTTCTGTGGGAGCTGGCTCTATAGGGCTGTTTCCCTTCAGGAGTTAAGATGTTCATAACCCCTTTTAGGTGGTTAAAGATCTCCACTATTTAAAGTTAAATAAATGCACAAGAAAAGGGTAAATGATTTACTAGGGTTAATGAATTAAAAAAAAGGAGGAAGGGACAAAAACAGTGCAGAGAACTTTAAATAAAGAACAGTTAGAAATGAAGAATGTATCACTAAGTATATTCAAAAGAGCAGGGTATAGCCATTTATTAAATGTTGCCTGCATTTTTCCTACAGAAAAAAGCTCTAATCTAACATCTCTGAGTTTCAGTCCCCATCTGTAAGTGGGGACTGAAAGCTCAATTCTCATTTAAGGGCCTCATTCTTATATAACTAATGTTAGTATTTTGCTGGCTTCAGCACACAAGGGGGTGTGACACAAGAATCTTGGTGTGCTCACTTGCAGGGGGTGCAAGGGAACAGTTTTACAGGGATCTCCAAGGTCAAGTGTACACATAATAATTCACCAAAGGGTGAGGTCTCTGCCAAGAGCTCACTGGTCATCTTAATCTGTGCAAAAATAATGTATCTACAAATAATATCTAAGAAGTTATGTATCTGTTCTGAAAATTATGTTCTTAAGGTATATGAGTGTCAGGCAGGGGTAAAAGATGTTTATTTTTCTCTGGCTGGCCATGCATGTATTGTGTGCTGTCAGCTTCAGACTGGGGGCCTATCTGCAAACTGAGCAGAATGCAAATCAAAAGACTGTAAAATCAACAAGAAAAGAACATCCAGGAAGAACCCAGTAGGGGCAGGGTGGGGGGAATCCTGTTTACAAGTAAAGACAATAAATTGTTGGGGGTATTAACTTGAGGTGCAGAGATACAGCCTTGCTGAGAGGTTGACTTTTTTGGTTAGACCCATGTCTGACTTTAATATGCTGGGCAGATTTGGGGTAAGCTTAAGTAACTAGTTAAATACATCTAGGTTCTAGAATGCAAGTGATGATTTCATTGTATATGTAACCATTTGTTTCCAATACTTCCACTTGCTATCATCTGAATCTCTTACTTGTGTGAAAATGACACAAGGTTAAATGGTTGTGGAATCTCCATCACTGCAGATTTTGAAGAGCAGGTTAGGCAAACACCTGTTAGTAGTGGTCTAGACAATAATTAGTGCAGGGAATTGGACTAGATGACCTCTCGAGGCCCATTCCAGTCCTGCGATCCTATGATTCTATGAACATTTACTTGTTTTCACTATAAGCATATTTAACTGAGGTATGTGAAGCGAGTGATGAGCTGCAGTGGAACTGATAAGCTGGAGCATATTGTCTCTTTGGGAGCAGCCAATCTGCACACACTGGGAGTGCCCACTGAACTGGGGCTGGAGATGCCTCATAACCGTGGGTGCACTGGGAAAGCATCACAGCGGGTTGTAGCAATTTGATTAGATCATTTTCTAACCCGATGGAATTAAATTGGTACAACTTGTGTATGTAGCCGAGGTTTACATGTCACATATGAGCTAGCTTTGCAAGAACACACAGAGAGGGAGAGAACAAGTTTGTCTTTAAACTGATGCAATGACACATGGAACATAGCAACAGAATAGTGCTGCTTAAAATCCAGCCTGCACTAAATCTGGGTTCATAATCTGAATGGTGTTGTTTTCAAGCACTTAAAACCAAGATGATGGATGTATTAAGTGCTTTGTATACATTAGAAAGTCTTGTGTGGACATGTCTCTGAAGCACACTGATCAACATATGCCAAGAGACGTTAGGCTCCCAGACTCCTCCACAAATAATTCAAGACCAGAGAATGAAAACAAGGGCAGGAAGAAGAAGAGGCAGAGAGAGAGGCATGGAGAGAGAGAAGCAGAGAGAGAGAGAGAGAGAGAGAGAGAACACCTTGCTAATAACATAGTTACTCATTTTTACTCAAATTTTAACCGAGAAAAAGGTTCATACAGTAAGCAACCACATAATAACTGAGTGACTAAGTGAGACAAGAAGGGTTTGGTTTCAACCCATGGTTGATTAAGCAGCAGAGAGACAAATGCTTCCTCTCAAGCCTTAACTTAGTTTGCCTTTAAAAAAAGTTGGTCTGTTCAAAAACAAATTATTCAAGGGCTTTCGTGAACACTCTAGTAGTACAGTGAAACCTTTGTTATCTGGCACTCTGTTAACCAGAAAACTTTGTTAACTGGTATTGCCCCCAGCCACAATACTGTCATATCTTCAGGCGCACAGGACTGGATTGTTTACCATGATTGGCTTAACAATTTTTTATTTAAGAAGTACTAATCATCTTTAACTCAAAATAGAAATGTGTGACCAACTGCCTCACACTACCAAACTACCAATATTAAAAACTTGAGTTTTACTATTATTGTCCATTGGGTTTTCCTAGGTTGATGGGACCCTCAGATAACCAGAATTTTTAGATAACTGGAATGCCCAAATCTCTGAGCGTGCCGGATAACACAGGTTTTACTGTATGTTGGTTCAACCTAAGCTACAAGCTAAGTATGCCTTGTGTATTTCCTTTTTATAACAAGCATGAATAGACTAAACTCTTTGCCTTAGTGCCTGTTTTAGTTTTGGCATAATGGGACCCCGACCTCCAAATGGACCTCTAGGGATTACAGCAAAACAAACAAGGTGCACTTCCCTAGAGCTTTTCATGTGAAGATCAAAGTGTTTTAGAAAGACTAACTGGCTCCATCCTGAGACACCTTGATGAAACATGGGTGGATCACTTCAACAGCCACTGAAACGCATGCATCTTTTGACCAATTTTGCATCATTTAACAACAAATAAATGCACTGCCCCACTGTTTAAGACAGGCAGTGAAGATCAATATTGAGTAAAACAGAAATTGTAGAAAACTGTAAGGAGGCAGAATCTAACTGCCCAAGTTGGGAATTTGGCCAGGACAGTGGCCTTAACAGGAAAGACAAAACAGTGAGTCTGGCTCTGGGCTTTCTTAAAGTCTAGCATTATTCTGATCTGAGCATTCAAATCAAGGCCATCCTTATTTAACTCTATGACTTGTACAAAAAGTTCCATGGAAGCTTCATTCACTGCAAATGGCTAGAGCATCAGTGGTATGTCTGAGCCAAGAGACTGCTCTCAAGGGTGTCCCTTTGCGAAACATATGTGCATTGTGGAACCCATTAGCCCAGACTGTCAGATATTTGTCACATTTGGTATCAGTGGCAATTCAACAGTTTTGGAAGATGCCCTCCCATATAGAGGGATGAGGTGTCCCAATATTACAGGGCCAGTCATCATATTGGGAGCTTTGTCTTATATTGGCACCAATTACCCCACCCCCACTCTCTGGCCCACTCTCTATCCCACTAACATGCAAAAAAAAAAAAAAAAGAGCTTACATTAACTATGTCAAGAAGAGGGGCAGCAAAGCTCTCCCACCCTTTCTCACTCTATAGATACTGCTGCGTAAGGTGTATTTACTGCAAGTGTCAAATGAGTTCTGCTTATGAAACACTTCTAGGAGACCGCACCCAAGCACACTTGCCTATCAGGTCTGTTAGCCATATATTATGAGCTCATTATTGCACTGAACACTATGTTTCTGTTCTGGGTTCCTGACCTAGTTGGTCTGTTATTAATATGGCCCTTGTTGTTTTGCAAGATGCTAAAAGATATCAGTAGATATTCCAGGAACTGCATTTAATTGCTCCAGAACAGTTCAGCATAATGACAGCAGAATGTAATCACATAGGAAGGTAACTGGTAAAGGTGAACAGAGTCAATGGAAGACAAAATATTCTATATTAGCAAAACCGACAATTAATGTAGCAATGATAGGATTGCCCAGGATCTGAAATGAAGTTAAGGTGTGGGACAGATTAGATTTTATCAGACACTATGTAGAGTACAAAGCAGCATGTCCTTCCCCTCCAGTAAGTGCTGCCACTGAGACTTCTGAAATATTCAACCAGTGTTAACCTTTTGTGCTGCTAGTTACACTAAATTTCCAGATCAGGTAATTATATCTTGTCAACCTACTTCCATTCCTGTAATTTGATCCACTTGACATTATGTAACATGTGGCTACCTGGGGAATGGAGAGGGTTAATTGCAAAGATGATGTCAGTAGGATACACCCTACCTGCTGCTTGCAATGTATTAGTGTGAGGAAGGGTTGCTTAAGCTGTGAGGCTCCAAGCTTAGCAGAAGAACAGTGTATTCAAAGGGTCTCCTCAGTATATCACTCTGTAGAAGTCTGTTTGCTCTGGAGATGGATCTAATCTGTGACATTCAGATACAGACCAAATTTGGGGATATTTGGCTCTAATGTTTAGTTCACTCACCTGTACCCAATTGTATAGAGACAGGTTGAGCAGTTTATAGCAGTTAGCAGGGGCTTTGTATCCCATGTTACTTCTCAGTGATATTCAATTCCCTCTGTAGGGGCTTATCTCATGGAACATTTTAAATTACAAGTGAGAATTCATACGCATTGTTTTCAGTAGTGAGATGCAATAATGGTGACAATCCCTTTATAGACTGTGGAAAATAAAGTTAATGAACAGATGTAGAAGGGTCTGGGGCAAATCCAGCCAACCATCAAACCAGGAAATGCCCTTCTGATACATAATTAATTTACTGCATAAATCTATGTAATCCAATTCTGGTCCTGGGACACATCCTTTAATTTTTTATCCATTCGGAGTGAACAATGGTGGAGTGATCAACACTTTTGTTAAGTCTCTGTCATGATCTGTTACATCTAAACTCTGTGGTACTTGCCTCATGAAAAGGTACAATAGGCCAGAACATTCTTAACAATCCAGGTGAGAGATATAATAGATTGGCCAAAACAAACAACAGTATTTCTGAGCAATTTAGATAGCCCGAACAAATAGTGTCTCTACTATAAAAGCACTGATAGGCTTGACTGAACACACAGACACTCAGTTAAAGTTGCAAGGCCCATGTTCCCCAAGTTCTACATATTTTCTGAAAACAGACTGCCAAGTGGACTGCCCTGTACACATTAATAAGATAACATTTATGCAGTGTGGTGTAAGCATAAAACACTATAGAAGATATTTATGTTGTTATTATTATTATGAGTGGTGATTTTTTTTCTGATTTGGACAAACAGCCTTGCAGCCCAGGATGACATGGCCAAACTCCTTTTAGAGTTTCCTATAGTAGGATTTATAATTTAAGCCACATGACCAAGGCTCTAATTTGCTACTGACTTTCATAAAAGAACATTTTTAACAGAACCACATTTTCCTTTCCATGGCCACCCACTCATACTAATTTCCCTCCTAACATGTTCTCGTCTCAGCTCTGAACCTTGTTATGGATTTTGTTTTCCAGCTTACTGCTGGCTGAAGATATCCTTCTGAGAGAGCACTGGGGTGTCTCTGATTGTAGATTCGTACATTCATTTAAATATACAGGTACCATGATCATGTTACAAAAGTAAATTCTCTATGGTAGGAAATGTATATAATTTATTTTGGGAAAGAAATGGAGGATTTTTTGCTATAGGCATGTGATGAAATGCCATGTGGCTGATGTCTGAAAATGCAACAGAAAGTGTTAACAAAAGGGAAAACCAAGATATCTGTGTCTTTTTAAGTGCTACATGTGGAAGTGTTTGGCAACAAACAATTCTTAAAATAAACAAATAATGCTTTAAAATAGCATACGGTCATAGCTGTTAGCAAAAATATACATTTATATAATTTTGCACATACCTGTACTCTAGGCCAAAATATTTCACATGCAAAAACAAAAAACAAAAAAACCAAATTAGGTAAAGTAATCTTTCAGTAAAAATAAAAATGCAAGATTTTTCTTTAAAAGAGTGTGTTAGGAAAGGGTTAATTAATCACACTAGCCAGAACATGACTGAGTTTTATAAATCCATAAATGGGCATTAAGAAGAGAAGATTTCAGCACTTTCTTTAACTATATTGACTGGTTTCAACCAATAGGAGCTGAGAGATTTTGCTAGGGAGTGGGAGCCATACACAAAGTCTCCCCTCCCCTCCAGCACTCACAGCAGAGAGCCGCAGGGAACAGACAGCCATTTAAAGTGGCGTAGGGTTGCTCTGAAGCAGCTAGCTGCTCTGTGCCTGAGGGTCCTAGCAGGGCATCCCATGGGGCATATCTGGAGGTTTGGCAGGCTGGATCTGGCCCATGTTCTGTATTTTGCCTGACCCTGCCTTAGTCACTAGACCATACTGCCTTTCTAGCTGGTTTAGCACTAGCTATCCCTTCTTTGTGGCTTCAGCAAAGCACTGATAGACAAAAATATTAAAATATACCTATTATGTTATCATTACCTTTACAATATGAAACTGAGGTTTTATATGGTAGCTACATAGCCCTTGACCAAGAGAAGGGAGCAATATAAATTTTGCCACCAGATAGCTCCCATATTTCCTCCAGTTAAAGCAAGAGGAGTATATGCTTCTGAGTATTACAAGCAAGAGAAGAATGATCAACTGAAAATAAAGGCTCTAGCACAGAGTCATCCCTACTTTGTGTAACCAATTTACATTTGGTTAAAGTGTGTGTAAAATGCCACTAAACCAGAAAAGTAGCATTTTGGTCTCACTTTGCACAGATGTAAACTCAAGATTACAAGGAAGTGTAGAATCAGTCCCCAAAGAGTTCCAACAAATTGTACTTTCAGTTCATAGTAGTATCTACAAGCATGCAAATCTTCATGCAAATGAGACTTAATATTTCAGAGTTTGTTTTTCCAAAAACTCAACCAAATTCTTAAGACTTCTTTGATTTCCACTTGATGCAGCCCCATTAACTTCAGAGGGATGGAATGGGATGGAGGAGGGCCCAAAAAGCAAAAAAAAGGACAGAAGGTGATGTACCATTTTGAATGCTTAAACCGACCATGTTGGAAACATTGTATAATCCATTTGATACAGAAAATAAAAGCAGTGTGGCATTTCTAATAAAAGCAAACCCCCAGGAAAGATTTGAACATTCTCTAATGCCTTAGCAATATCAGGCAGTCACTTCACACATCAGACTGTATTTTTTGGTAAAAATGAAATGGTATTAAGTAGCATTATATGCAGGCTCACCGACTGAAAATGTACTAGTTACATGAATCAAACAGAAAATGGAGTGAAGGGCACCAGGTGAGAAGATAAAGATGCTCAGGACCCCTAACGCTTTTTTTTCAGGTTAAGTCTTCCTTGCTCTCTGAACTTCTGGCACCACTAATTGTCTTAGCAATTCTGTTCCTCGCCCAAAGCAGTGAGTTTTGAAATCTCTATCAAGCTGGTCCTTCCCTCGGCGAGGCAGACAGAGCACAACTCATTACATTTGTATTGGCTTCACAGGCTGGCCATCTGCTAGAGAGTCATGACAGTATCTCATTCCTTCTATTCAACAACTGAGTCCGTCGATAACAGTGATCAACCCATCTAATCATTTCATCTTGCTGCAGTCAACAGCATTTTCTTCTGTACACTGGAATTAAAGAGAATCAGTTTGATCACTGATATGTGTCTGTCGTACCTCGGTGTTCTGTACCTCGGTACCTTCGGTGGTCTGAACTGTCAGTGTCAGCATCGTCTGGTCCAGATCGTCCTGGCGCGCTCCTGATAGGACCTCTACTCCGTCGGTGATGATAAACTTTCGGCTGTGTGCGTAACAATCGGTACTCCCTTTATCTAGAGTGTTAGACCCCGTGCACTTGGGTCAACACAGGAGATCTCTGAGAGGCCCCGGAAACAACAGATGCAGGCAAGGTTTGAAATCAATCGAGCAGGTTTATTGTCAAATGTGAAGCTCTACCAGTTGGTAACAGAGATCAGTACAATGTTACACCACTGGGCACTATAGCCTGCGTTGACAAGGTACCAGTACCGGGCAGGCCTATTGCCATAGAACAGATATTAACAGCAGTTAGAGTTAAGCTACTGTGCATTCTGTAAGTTCAGGCAATGACACCTGCCGTTCAGGCGCCTAGTGCGCCCCCTCCAAGGTTGGCTGGAGAGCACCTTTTGCGGTGTCCTTTTATAGACAGGTACAAACAACTTACATCATTTCTTTACGTACCAGGTTGCCACCCTCTGTTGCCTAGTTACCACCCCTCACCTTACGGAAGGGGGCTTACTTACTATCCTTCATGCTGTCAATTCTGACCTGGTCCTGAACCTAGGTCGGTATGTGCATTAGTTTTTGGGGAGCTTTGTACCAAGACATTTCTTATTAAGATGTTCCGTTACTCCCCTTTGGCTTACAGTTTGTACCCAGTGCCTCCCTGTGTCCTTCCATGCTCGACCTAACTTACACAATTACACAGTTATCAGTAGGGCCTCTTTCTTGGCTCCTGTGTTACTGAACCAAAGTCTTGCTCACTCGATTGCACACCTGTTGCTGCTTTCATGTTACAGACCTCTATCTAGGCCTGCTGACTCCAGGTTACTGACCCTCAACTTACTACAGTGTCATGGATGGAGTGGTGAAAGCCACTTCAAAATGAAAGTTGCAACTGAGTTTCTGTTATTAGCCCAATTTTGATCCTCCTCCAAATTTGAGAATGAAAGGAATATTGGTCCCAAAACTGATGGGGTAGGCCTGTGATCAAGGCAGAATTTTTCTACTAAATTTGAAGTCAGTTAGACAAGGGGTTCATTAATGGACACCCTCCCAGCCGTTCTGAAAAGGTGCCCATCTGGACTCCAAAATTCTATTTCCTCCCCGTGTCAGAGGAGGTATTAAATTAGTGACATGCTGACTCCCCCACTGACAATCCTCTAGTTCTATGTATCCATTAGAAAATGGAGTGAAAAAACACAAGCTGCGAAGACACAAATTCTCAGGACTCCTAACACTTACTTTGTATCAGGTTCAGTCCGGCCCCGCTTCCACCCTCACTCTGAGCCTCTAACTCCCAAAACAGAATGGAGTACTGTCAGCCGGTGGTCAGAGCAGTGCATGTGTGTATGTTACACCCGAGTCTTCAACTGCTGAGACACAAGGCCCCGTCGCAGTGGGCAGTCTAGGTGAGACTGACGGGCGCCCTGAGGAGTTTAACGTCCGTGTCTTTACCGCTAGGATCGGGATCCTTTCACGGCGGGCAGCCAACAGGCCAACAGACGCCCCAGAGTTTACAGGGAGAGCTTATTACACCTCAGATTTTGACTGCTAGGATACACGATCCCTTCGCAGCGGGCAGCCTGGGGAGGCTGAGAGATGCCCCAACGGATCTGTCCCCTGGAAGTGACATGATCCAACGCTCAAGCTCTCCCTATATCTGTCCCTTATGACCGGCTGGAGTTCTTTTAAAATTGTGCTTGGTTCTGTTACAGCAACTGAAGGAGTCAGGTCACAGCTTAAACAGTTACTATTTTATTGTTACAGGGTAAACTTAGCTGTTAAATGCTACTACTGTGTTACAGATAACACAGCCACTACAAAGGACAGGACAGAAATTACACTAAGTCACTTACAGGTACCATGAAACCCTTTTGGTTCTCTGAGCTCTTATTAAATGCATGCAAAATAGACACCTAGCAGGTATATATTCTCACCCCTGCATTCCAGACTTGGCGTGGCCAGCGTCTTTCTCTCAATCCCTCGGGAAGAAGTAGGGCGAGGTTGGGCGTCCCACAGACCTCGGGAGACAACCAATACCTGCCAGCAGGTGTAGATGATTGGAGCTCAAATGAGGTGGGCTACTAAACCCCTCTTTATACCCCTTGGGTCACGTAGGCTTCTTCCTGGTCTCAAGTGGCCAATTAGGGAAAATGGCTTTGAATGCCTAGTTTCCCACGAAGGGTACAAAGCATAATTCACACCTGGGAAAATGCAGACAATGGGCACCTCTGGTATGTGATGGGCGAAGATTCCTCTCCTGGGACAGTGCAGGCGTGTCAATTACTGGTGCTAGCCATCAGGGCGGCAGGAGGTCCCCTGGTTGTCAGCTAGCCCATTTACTGTCTGGTTTCTGTTTATTAGAGTCAGGGACAAGCAGCACCCCTGCGTTCCCAGGGCATCAAAGGCTGACTGCCTTTCTCTTGCTCGCTGGGGGGGGGGGGGGAGGGAAACAAGATGGGGTTCATGTCTGGCTACAAGTACAGGTCCCAGTTTCTCTCTGAGTCAGGTGCTGAGACAGTCACTCTACCCCCATCAGTCCCACATTTGATGTATCAGTATTTATGGGGCGGTTGTGTCATGCACATTTTCAAGCTGGAATCTGTGCCTGGGTATTCTGATTAATTCTGTGGATTTTTCTTTCATGAAGCCCAGTTCCAATATATCTGATGTGCTGGAAGTTATTTGTCTGAGAAGTAGAGGAGTCTGCTGTCCTTGTGAGATTCTGCTTCAGACTGGATATACCAGGGGACTACGAGTAATATGGCCTATTTCAAGGTGGGAATGTTTGACCCTAAAAAGCTCTCCAGGCCAGCTGACAAGGGGGCTACAAGAACATCCTGACCCTGATCCATACATTCTGGTTCACCAAAGACTATTAATGAAAACCAGGGGTCACACTGGTCATTAACATCACTGTGAAATGCTTATAAGAAGTTATGTAGTTAATTCTATAACCTAACTATGTAAGGAATTATGTATGTGTGCTGAAAATAGGTTCCAAAAGTCTGTATCAAGGCTGAGTTGACAAATAGATTTCTGCCAGGCACCTCTCCTCTCTGTCAACAAGCCAACACAATGGGAGCCATAGTTACTCATAAAGTCAATGGGACGGATGTGAAATCAACAGGGAGGAGGCCCACCAGAAAATAAACTACCATGGAGAGAGGGATGTCATCCCTGACTCTGAGGCACAAACAATAAACTTTGAGGAATATAACGGAAAAGGTCAGGAAGACACCCCTTTCTCCTGCCCCTAGGAAGTAATCAGGTAATGCAATTACAGTCATGAAGATGGGATCTCAACCAGGCTTAGCTGAAAACATTGTGAAGGAGATTTGGGGTGAGATAAACTTTAGACCGCAGGTAACCTAAGTTAAGTTTAGCCACTAGAAATTGTGTTATGATTTTCTTTTATGTGTCACCATGTTGTTTTCGTTATCTTTTCTCACTTGGATCGTGAACCTTTGATAATAAATGTATTGTTGTTGTCACAATAAATAAATCTCAGTGCTGTGATATTACACAAGGAGCTAATCTGAATCATTTCAGCTAATGTGCACACTGTTCCCTCTGGGACAGCAGCAGACCTGGTATTTCTGTGAGTGTTCAGTGGATAAGGGGGACTGCACACTATGGGGGAACACTTCAAAGGAGTTTGGGTTGCACCTATTGTTAACCTGCATGCCAACATCAGGCTGGCTTAGCCCACAGGAGATTGCACGGGTGGCAAGGAGGTTTGCAGTGTCAGGGAACTGATACCCAGTTAATTTCACACAACTCTTCTTCTTGCTGAAGGAGGGGTGGTAACAAAGTGACTCACAGTCCTGGGTCTCCTGAGAACTGTCACAAGATTGTTCTCAGCAGTGTTCCCTGTAAGCTGAGTGCTTGTGCAGCTGCTCAGGAGAGATTCCAATGCCACCCAGATGATCAGCATAGCGCCCACATGTAGGTTTCTGTTTCTACTAGTGGTTCCCATTCGCACAAAGATTAGAAGGAACATTGGTTCTCACAAAGACATTTCCTGGGGTAGTTTTCCTTTGACCTGCTACATCATACCCTGCTCTACTGGTTCTCTCTTTAACTATACTTGGCCATGAGATAGCCCAAAAGGACTGTTAGACGTTACCACATAGCTTATCTAATCCCCTTTATTGCCATGTAAAAGGTAGGGTTCACTTCCATTTCCTCCAGGACTCAGCCATTACTCTGCCCATTAAGTAGCCAAAAGTTTGTGGTATTTCTGATGCTGCCAAGAGATGTTTTGTTTGAATGTCTACTTTGCAAGAAAAGAGCTCTCTATCCCAGCAGAGAGATGCCAAGTATGCAGAGGCATCAGAGGTAGATAATGCCACTCCACATATCTTCCGAAAAATGGCCAGGCACGTCAGCCAGAGGCACACATCCCCAAGTCACTGACTGAGACAAGTCTGAGTTCTGACCCCAAAGCTGCAGGAAGGCTGAGGGACCATTATGGGACCTGTGGAACTTATGGTGCAGAAGAAATTTAGATTGCTTTACTCTCAACCATGCCAGGTGAAAATCTGTCACTCACATGAACAAACTGTGACTCAGGGTCTGGACTCCTGCCGGGGTCCCAGGATGTTCTGTAGGGAGGGGTAAATTTCTCACCACTGTGCACTGATGAGTGCTCCTCCACTTTCCCCACCCCTTCCTTTCCCTCTCTTGCATCAAGGTATATTAAGCAAATACCCCCAGTTTTTCCTGTTGCCACCAGAGTCACAGTCTGAGAAGGGTCAAGTACGGGAACAGAGAGGGTCCTTATCCCTTTGTGTGGTTGTGATAATCTAGTCCAGTGGGATGGTTACAAGACTGAACTCCTGATGATTATGCTGGCTCCATCTTCCATTACAATCATTCACGCTCCACAGGGAGAAAGAGAAAACCCTTCTTTGCAAATTCCTAATCAGACAAAGAGCTTACACAGGCCTGTCTAGGACACAAATCCTACAAAGTGCTTTGGGTGCTCAGGCCCTTGTAAAATATGCCAGCATCTAACAGGATTGAATCCTACGTTGTAAGATTGAATTCTACCCTGTAAGCTGAGTGCTTGGGCAGCTGCCCAGGAGAAAATCAAATGCCTCCCAGCTGATTAGCAGAGCACCCATAGCCTCCCACTGCCAGCAGCATGTGTTTCTATTGGTGGTGCACATCTGCATATACTGGTGCACATGACAAAATTTATTCCACATATGGATGGAAAACAGAGGAAAATAAGACCTGTATTTTGATTGAAATAATGACTGTACGCAGAGTAGATCATTACTCATTGTAAATAAAGATAGAAAAAATATCAGGCCCCAAACATATACTTAACGCTATAAATAAATGAAGTGAGCAGAATAATATTCTCTCGCACTGTTTGGGAAATTGGTGACCTTTCAGCATCCAGCCCTATATTAGTCAATTAGGTATGCAAGTTATGTAAAAAAAAAATCTTCCTAATCTGCTTTCATCAGCTCCAGGTTATGGGAGTTCAGAAATTTATACACATTTGATGCTAATGGAAAATCTGCATCGTGACTCCCTGGGGTGTCCTGTGTGTGTGACAGTAATGAGCCAGCCAAGCATTGCTGTGCGTGTCCATAGAAAAAAGAGGTCAGCAAGATGGTGGTTTATGTTTACGTCATGCCTGAGTGAAGCAGCCTTTCGTTCTTGAAAGCTGAGACTCCTGCTCTCACAAACAACCCCTGAAGGCCAACAACAATCAACTACTTGTGGGGTCCACATTAACTTGTTGACAAGTTTCAGCTGGACACTGGCTGACTGAGTAGGGTGACCATATTTCCCTGTGCCAAACACGACACACCTGGTAAATTGCTCGGATTTAAACAAATTCAATGGCAATCAATCAGAACTATGCAATACAAACGTTCAAAATAATATTAAGTTGACCGAGAGCCCATTAAAAAGACATATGCATAATAACTAATAATAGGTAAAAAATTAAAATATATACTTATAATTAATTGTTACTGCTCTTTAGATGTGCCTGCCTTGTCCTCATCTTGTTGTCCACCACAGGCTGGCCGGGAACAGTGCAGAACCCAGTGGCAAGGGTCACAGGGTTCAGGGCTAAGCCCCACAGGGGAGGACCACCCATGAATGGGGCTGAGCCCAGCGAAAGGGCTTCAGCCCCACAGTGGGAGCTGCCTGAGAACAGGGCTGAGCCATAGGACTGGGGGGGGGGGATGCCTAGGCATGGGGCCAAGCCCCATGGTGGCAAAAGGGCTTCAGCCCTACAGTGAGGGCTGCCTGGAAAAGGGGCTACAGCCAGCAGCAGGGGCATTAGAGAAAGGGGTATCAGCCCTAGGGGAGGTGCCAGCAGTCAGGGCTTCAGCCCCATGTTCCTCCCTTCTTTAGTGTGCACAGGGAGGGAAGACACACACTACTAACTGGTTTCTCCATTAGCACTCTGCCTGACTCCACACACCACATGGTGGTGCCTGCTTTACCACCAGCCACAAATAGGCGGCTGTGCTGTCCGGGGAATTCAAGGACCAGCAAGGGGCGTGCAATATAGGATATTTTGCCCCTTTTTAAAAAAAAGTCGGGACACCTGGAAGACAGCTTAAGTATGAGGCAGTCCCAGTAAAAACGGGACAGATGGTCACCCAATGATTGAGCCCAGTTCCACAGTTTTTGAATTATGACAACTGCAGTAAGATGAGGGCCTAAAATAAAAGCCCATGTATGGGGTTTGGGCAGTTGCCCCACATTCTTTTAATTTATCATTCTCTGCCACCTGAAGGAGAGCAATACATTGGGCATATCAGTGTAGAAGTAAGTATAATAAAAGATGGAGCTGAAATTAGATGTGGCACATTGCAGTATACCCACAGACTAGCACATGTCAAAACAAGCTGATTAGGAGAAAGTACAGACCAACTTCTTCCCATGTAATCAGTCTTGAGCTTTCCCTAAAACTGAAGCTTAAACCCAACTGTTTTGATGGGTAAAGACAAACAAAAGTGGAAGAAGAGGGCGAGGGGTCTGAATTTCCACAAGCCTCTGCACTTGCAGGTCTGAAAACCCATGGGAATACAGCAAGAAAAGCTACTCTTGTCAAGCCCAAGCTATTGGAAAACATGATTGATAGTAAATTTTGCAAAAAAGCCTGTTCTTATAAGAATTCTTAGGGATTTGCCTGGAATAGTTACCTGCCATTTCAGAGAGAGAGAAGGGAAGTTATTCTCTGATTGCTGGCTGAGTGGTCATTGTCTCATGTTAGTAGTCGGACAACGTATACAGTCCTGTAAGGGGCCAATCATAAAGTAAAGGGGGGAGGGGGAATTGAAGAACTGTTACAAAGCATTAATATCTTGCATTACTATAGCACCTTGCAACTAAGCACCTCTAAACACTTTTCGTGAAGTGATTACCAATTATCCTCTGCATTTGCAGATAAGAAAACTAAAGCACAGACAGCCTGATTCCCACTGCCTTCTACCTTGCATACTCAAGAAGACTCATGCAAAGGGGATATAAAAAGATACCAAATTCAGAATGATATACTCTTTGCACTGCTAGATGAGAGCTAAATATTATGATTGTAACTGACTATACGTGGCCAAGGCAATGGGGAATGAGGCCCAGAGAAATTGTGGTGTATAGCATCTGCCTGAGAGATTCCTAACAGTAGATAGCACAGTATGTATGATGAGAAATAAATTAGCAAGTGCTAATATCTAAATGGACATTCATGCACCTCATACACTACAGAACTACTCAAGAAATGTATTTCTATAGTATAAGCAGTTTTAATGGTTTTCACTTGCTGATGAAATGCACTGAACTTTGTGTTGGATGTCAGAGGGCCCACATAATGGCTATGTCTACACTGCAGGCTTCTTGCGCAAGAAGCCTTTTGCGTCTTGCGCAAGAGTACGTCCAGACCTCAAAGCGCATCACAAAAGTGACGTGCTTTTGAGCAAGAGTGAGTCCACACTGCATGGCTGCCCTTGTGCAAGAAAGCTCTGACTGCCATTCACAGAATGGCAAGAAACCCCTCTGGAGCATCCACACTTGCCTTTTGGCACAATAGCTGTAGCATAAAAGGGAGTTATGCCTTGTAGAAGGAGGTTTGCCAACACCAGCAAAAGCCCTCTGTTCTACCGTTTTACTGTTGATTTACTTGTGCAAAAGCGCATTTGAGATGTGGACGCTTTCCAGGTTTTTGCGCAAAAACGGCTGTTTTTGCGAAAAACCTTGCAGTGTAGATGTAGCCATGAACTGCACAAGAGTATGGGGTGAAATACTTCAAAACGTCTGGAGACTCAGATGAGCTATGGCAGGGGCCAAGAGGAAAGGAAGAAATGGGGCAAAGATCAAGCCAATGAAGTGGAAACGCTCAAACTAGAACAGATTGGGGTGTCCCCAGAACTACTTGGCACCCCACAAAAGCAGAGAAAACTAACATGTAACGTTAATGGCTTGTAGGTTGAAAGCATGGGTCAGCAACTAACTTTTGTCAGCATAGAAACCACTCTGCTTAACGTTCAGACTCCTGTGTTTGCTTAAAATAGTATGTTATTAGAAAGCTTTGTTTCGGAGAATGGAGGGAAAAGCATCATAACATAATGGCACCCTAGAAGGAATAACACCATTAAGACCCCCTGCTGTAAGATGTATGAAGTGCTTAGACTGTGCATAGAGACGGGAGCGTCCCTAGTTGCTTCTCATGCTGATAGTCTAGAAGAAAAATAATCAGACTAGCAGTCACAGGATATCAGAGCACAGAAGCACGTCAAGACTGCGTTAGCACTGGAAACAGTATTCTCTGTCGGATTCATCTACTATTAAGCTACCTATAGTATAAATAGTTACATCTTCTTCTCACTTCATTTTTAGGGTTAAAATTAAGTCACTTAGCTTCCTACTATTGATTATTCTGTGTCACGCTTGCTTTCCTCTCTCACCCTTTTTCAGTTCCCTTCTTTAATGGCTCTTTAGTCACAGTTTTCTTCATTTTTCTCACCCCCCCGTCCCCATCTCAGTTCTCATTTCTCCTTTACTCTGAACCCTCTGATTTCTCTTCAGCACTGTCCAGCTCCTGCTATCCTTGCTTCCATTTAACACACAAAGAAAAGGCACATCTTTCTGAAGAATTTGTTTTGCCAGACTGTGTTGTCCTCCCTTCCCCAAAAAAGGCTCCCGGCATGAGACAGTCCCCAGGGGACGAGAGAGCAGAATTCAGACAGCAACATTTATCTTTCACTATTTGTTTGGAGTTTTTTAACAGTTCTTGCAAGAAGACTGCCAAGTTTTATTCTGCCAGCTTGCAATGCTCAATCCAAGCACCGTCATGAGAACTATCGGTGCCAGTTTGTGTTCCTACTCTAGAACCTTCCTATCAAAGGAGCAGCATTATGGAAGAAGAGGAAAATTGGCACAACTGACTGAAACTGGCCAAAGGGTAGTAAACAAAAAGTATTAGATTTGAACAAAACTTTTTTCAGGGTTCTCAGCTGGACAGAGGTTACCACCAGTAATACCACAGTTTGTTTGGAGCCTGTTGCACAGATTGTTCCATCTAGTCGCTTGTCTTTTCTAGCCCCATCATCTATCCTTTAAAAAAATAGTTTTTCATTAGCACTTCAGTCAAGATACTTATTCCTATTCTGCTTCCTTCATGCAGGACAGCTGCATGAAAGTACTCCTTTCCAAAGGTAATACTTCTTCTCAGGGACCATGTTGAGATGATTGAGGGATAAGGAACAAAAGTATAGCAAAGAGAAGACCTTTTAGATAGTGACGCTGGGCTTCCTGGCAAAAGGACTGAAATATGGTACATACCATACTCCTCAGAGGTATACCCCTGAGCACAGAGTCTTTTCATTGATACAATAGTTATTTTTATCTTAAAGATAACACAGAACTCACTTGTGCTCCACAACCAGAAATAACCTCACTTTTTGACCCTGTCACAGCCTGCCCAGCTTTGCAGCCCTGGGACACGAGGTAATCAAGATTAACAGAGTCCATGATTCAAAACGTCTTTTTTAGCTCTTTTAACCTCAGACCACAAAATACAATGAGTACAAAACATGAATCACAGGCAAAAGGAAAACTGTTCCCTTTGGGTTTTGTGGTAGTCACACCACAAAGACTTGGCATATATAATAAAGTCCCATTCCCTGCCTCCCCCCACCTCAACAAGGCATTTCACAAAGTCTTTCTTTGATAGGGTGACTATATGTCCCATTTTGGCTGGGACAGTCCTCCTTTTAGGCCCTGTCCTTGCCATCCCAACTTTTTTTAGCTAAACTGGATATGTGTCCCATTTGCTCTTGCCAGCTGCTCAATATTGGACAAACACAAACAGAACAAATGCAGTTTTACCAAGAAAGTGGGGTGGAACCCATAGAAGGGCATGGAGGAATGTGCAGGGGTAGGGGCGAGTGGCAGCTTCAGTCATGCGCTGGAGGGAGGACTAGGGAGAGCAGCTCAGGCTAGCTGTCCCCATGCTCTGGCAGGCAGCTGGGGGAAGGTGAGCTTTGGGCTGGCCCCACATGCCTGAGGGTGGGCAGCAGGTTGCAGGAGGGGGCTTGGAGGATCAGCCCAAGTGCACGAGGTAGGGGGAGCACATGGGGACTCCTATGTTTGTTTCAAGAGACTAGCCAAGGAAGGTATGGACTTGCAATTTGAATCTCAGGCCAGGTCTACACTAAGGGAGACAGTTGACCTAAGATACAAAACTCCAGCTACATGACCACTGCAGAAGGTCTATGGGAAAAACTCTCCGATTTAATTCCCTTACTCCTTGCAAACCAGTGGAGTACCGGAGTTAATGGGTGTGCCATCAGTGGTCGATTTAGCAGGTTCTTACTAGACCCACTAACTCGAACCCCAGGAGATCGATCTCCTCAGCATCAATCTCCTGCTTCTCCCTTACGACTTGTCTATGGAGTTTAGGTTGGGACATGTTGTCGGATCAGTGTGAAGAAGCTAGCACTCTACAGCTTCTTTTATCCTTGTTCTGTAGATAGATGAAGGACTTTAAACTCCATGGCTCACCAGTCCAAGTGCCTGTTACCTGCACAAAATTCACTAACAATAGAATAACATGGCAGACAAGGAAATTAAGCTGTCTGCCTCTTGTTAATTTTATAACATAGCAAATTACTTTGGATTAAAAGTGATAAAAATGGTTGATTAAAACTGTGGCAACTAATCTCTGTAAACTGTAGTAATAATCCTAAAGTAGAGGAAATTTGGCCCAATTTGCAAATTTGGACATTTAAATATAAACACCTAAATATTCATTTTGGCACACCTTTAGAGGTGTCTATGTTTAAAGCAGTCAGAAATAAATATCTTATAAAGTATTTATGTGCAAGGCAGCATCTTCTAAAACACCAGACTATAACACTGATAAGCAGGAAAACTATTTGGTTAGGAAGAAGAAAGAAGTGATTAAAAGGGAATAAATTGGTGTCCTTTCATGATGGTTTGAAGTTAATCCATCCTCAGTTTTCTACCTACATAACCTGCAAAAGACTATTGTCTCTCACAACAGTGATTCACCTGGGGAAGAGAAGTGGGGGTCAATGTGAAGAGATAGACACTTCTGATGAAGGCATTAGAAATGGCCCCAGTTTTATGTCCTGCAAAATCTTTACATATGTACCACACAAACAGAGCATGATTGCTTGAATGACAAGAAAAGCAAATACATGTTATACCCAATGGCTTATTTTATTGTCACATGCATTGTTAACCATAATTACTCTCAGCTTTTTCTACAACCAATAATGCATTGAACACATTTTATTCATATTTGCACTATACTGAAAACCAATGAAAATGCATATTGTGTACTTTTAAAGTCTGTGGTTCATCTGAGTTCTTTGACGATTGCTTTTAATTTTTGAGAAATTATAGGTTTCAAATAACCTTCAGTATTCCAGCCAAACTCCTTTAGTTAACTGTGTTCTTTAGTTGACTGTATTGTGGAAGCCCAGGATATTAACATGAGTAGCATGAAGAGACCTACTCAGAGTAAATATAATCACTACCTAGACTTACTGTTCATAGTGACCTGATGGCTGGATAATTATTCACAGAATTAAAACAATATAAACCTGCCCCACTTCCAACCCCTCACCTCAAGTATCTGCAATTCTCTGCTTACTTCTGCGGTGGGATTAGTGCTTTGCTGTCCATTTTCTATTGGATTCTAAATTGGTCCTGTGTCAAATACTTGAGCGCCTCTGTGAGAGATCTAGCCTCATTGTGACATCACGCTCCTGCCAATCACTGCCAGTTAAAAGCACCCTGTACACAGCCCCATCAGGCTCTGCAGCAAACTGACGCAAATCAAATGCTTCCAGCTATCTGTGCAGCTGCCACCGCCTGCTCTGACTGTAGTCCCTTAATTCCACTGAGGAGCAGGAGGGGGCTTAGTCTGTTCCATTATGGCCTGGTATTTTAGATAATCAGCCTACTCTTTAAACTACAGCCACTATGGCATGCAGAGTGCTTACCTAGGTCAAGGAGAAACTGTTCTTTCTCATGGCTACCGGTGGAAAGATAAATGCTGCACCGCTGAACAGCTCATCTGACTGCCTCTCATGCCACATAGTATATTCTTCCCCACTACACACAGCAGGGGTTTGTTTGTTGTATTTAAAACCAGACACCTGTCTTTGGAGCTTCCGTTTTGAAATCATATGACATATGAGAAGAGGCAAACTATGTCTAATGACTGCGGAGACGGGAAAGCGTCACAAAAATGTCTGAAAAAAGATGCCTGAGAACTGTGGAACTTCAACAAAAATACTGTACAGAAAAAGGTTCTGTTCATTTGTCTGGCCAAGTGCATATCACAGTCTGGGATCAGGGGCTGAGCCAGCCCTCCAAGGCCAAGTCTGCACGACAGACTTCTGGCAGCACAGCTGTGTCAGTGATGGCTGTGCAGAGATGTGATCCCCGACCAACCCAACTGTGCTGACAGAAGCCCCTAAAGTGGAGATGCAACTTTACTAGCAAAGCTGTGCTTTTACCATTATAGCTTATTTCATTTGTGGGGCGGGGGGGACGGAAACGGGTTAAATGTACAGCCTTGCCAATATGCTATTCCTGTTCTGATAAAGAACTCCTAATATAGACATGGCTAAGATTGTGGGGAAGTTGGAAAGGAGAGGCAGCAGGAACTGCAGGAGTAAAGCATTCAAGTAAAAGCAACACATCCTGTTGCTTGTTCTCCATTTTCCTCCTTACCAAGTATTTTGATTAAATCATGAACTGCTATCTTAGCACTACCTGCAGGGCCACTACAACCTGGAATCTGTCAGCATTAGAAATCTTGTTTTTAATGGGTTTTATAAACTGTCTGTTTGAAACTGTAACAGCAGAAAATCAGTACAAGTGCAATTTCTTTCTTTCTTTCTGTTGGTTCAGCTGTTTGCATTTACAGACTGACAAAAACAAACCCAACACACAGTACAAAACTCAAAGCTGAACCAGAAACAGCAATAGGACAGACAGCTGGATTGTTTTCTTTAATCTTACTTGCACCTTTGTTTATGATAAGAGGAAGCTGTATATGGAAATTGGTGGTCCTCGCTCTTACCATTTCGGAGGAATTCTTGATCAAACAGACAGACAAACAGACAAGTTCTCTAAAATATATAGTAGATGGTGGCTTATATTGCTAAATATACATGGCAAAATCCTGCTCACCCCACTTTCGTGAGTTGCTCCATTGACTTCAGAAGAAGTCAATTCCAACTGCATTCAAAGGCAGTTGCAGGTATTCATCATTGGGCCCTTTTACGTTATGGCATTAAAGACAATCAATTTTACAGTAAGACTAAATGATATTGTGCCGATATATAAGGGTAAAGAGAGCAGAAGACAGCTGTTGTGGGAATTAGAATGATGACTGCTCTAACATTTTTGTAGGACTGTTCTAAACTTACCCCACATATGGCATTTATGTATATGTGTTGTTTGTACCTAATTTAAATCAACATTCATTCTGAAAGTTTTGTGAGGTATCTCTAATGCACGTCCATATAAAAGCAAATTCCATGTTATGTCAATACTGTATGGATATCCCATGTATTGTATAAATCAGCCATTATTATAGTTTCATGAGCACTTTAGGAAGCCTGAAGGAGCCATTGATCTGCTACATCCCCTGTGACTAGTGGATCTTTCAGTAGCACTGCTGCCTGGGGAGTAGAAAGAGAGGACTAAGAAAATAACAGCACATCCACTGTCATAATATGGGAAACAATATGGTTCAGGATACCAACCCAATTACATGGGTCCCCTGGCCAAACCATCCCCTCCACTGAGGTGGAGCATGGGGCCTTATGGATGAACTAGCAACCCCACAACTGCAGCCATGGTAATGGTGCTGGTGCTACATGTCCTAATGGGGGAGGAGTCTGTTCTCTAAACACTCGACAAATCTCTTTCTCTGGCTATGCCCATTAGCCAGGATCCAGCCTATAATAATAAGACATTTGTATTTTACTTGGTTAATATCATGCAAATACATAGGACTAGTCCACCTCCCACAGAAATTAATAGCAATACCGCCCTAGGTCCAGTAGTACTATGGCACTAGCCTGTGTAATCTGTGCTGCAATAGCCATGCATTTGTTTGTCTGTTAATGAAATAATCCAAAGTTACCTTTGTAACTTATTGGTATGCTCTAAGATAGAGCATGCTTTACTTTGGTCATCTTACAACCTTAAGATAGAAAGCTGGGATCCTGATTGCTGCTTATGTTTCAGAACTGCAGCCCAAGTTTTCATCAGTCATAATATTCTCCAAATGTCAGAGGGAGGGGAGGAGCAAGAAAATGGAAACAGATGAAACCAAAGCCACTAAGGGAAAGTTAATATGCTTGATAGGAAGCTGCAGTTGTGGGCTCAGCAGTCTTTTAATACTGTATAGCCTCAGACTGGTTCTGTGCTGATGACAAGAAGGCTGGAATAGTAGTTTAAAACCAGGTGCTGACACCAGGATTAATTTCCAAATCCCAAACTTGCTGCTGGTATTTTGTTTAAAACAAAGAAACAAACAAAATTAACCACCCCTCTCTTTCCACAAATTCACCAAATTTCCCTTTCACTGGGACTCTGCTAGAGTTAAACTTGTACCCTGTTTAACGCCATTCATCTGAAAAAGTGGGTTGTGCCCATGAAAGCTCATGATGCCATCTACATGTTGTGTTAGTCTTTAAGGTGCTGCTAGACTATTTGTTGTTTTTTAAGTTTTTCCAGTGACAGACTAACTCGGCTACCCCTCTGAAGCTTTTGTACCCTATTCATTATTTCAAGATAGTATTGACAATTCTAGTGTCACTTCTTTGTTTTGCATCTTCAACTAGAAGAACGGACACTTGGTATTATTATCAAGCTTCCAAAAATGGGACTTAAGAAACTGCTTGAATTGGAAAGGAGTAACAGTTCTTTCCATCACAGGAAAAATCTTAGGTAGGATTGTGTTAAACAGTATGAAAGGAAAAGTGGATACCATTCTTTGTGAGGAATTATCTAGTTTTAGACGAGGTCATTCATGACAGCTTAAGAAAACAGATGCTAAGAAATTAGATGGGTTTCATTGTAAGTGCTTTCAGGGAATAGTAGGAGTAAGCTATGAGGAAAGAAAAATGAACAATGAGATCAGCAAATGGCTAAAGCAAGGTCTCGATCATCAATAGTTTATAAGAGAAGACACCAATGGCAAGGGCATGTGTTATGAATGGATCATAACTGATTATTGCTCTCAGTTGGAAGCCAGAAAATCCAACCAGAAAGAGGGGTAGACACTGGATGACTTAGAAGCATACGCTTACCTACAACACAGAAAAAAATTATTTGAAATGGGAGGACTTAAGTCACATGGCAGCTGATGAGCAAGCAAGGAGAAGGTGGATAGCCCAATGTGCCAAAAAGCATGGGATCGACTAAGGTCTAAGGGTCAAAGGTCCTGCCACAAAAATCAATACTATTTGTTGAAAGTGAGAACAACTGAGTATAGTAGCATCAAGGGAGACCACAAAGGAACAGGCCTGCCGTTACAGGCATCTGCTAATGTGTAATGTAGTCTATGGCCCACAAAATAGAGAAAAAATGTAAGATTTCAGAGGGAACTAGCTTAATCATAGAAAGGTAGAGCTGAAGAGCCCTTGAAATGTAATCAAGTTCAGCTCTCTTGCCCTCCCCCCCTGCTGTGGCAGGACCACATAAACCTAGACCATCTCTGACAGGTGTTTGTCCAACCTATTCTTAAAAACCTCCAATGAGGGGGATTCCACAGCTGCCCTTGGAAGCCTGTTCCAGAGCTTATAGCTTAGAGTTAGGAGGATTTTTCTAATGTCTAACCTAAATCCCCCTGACTGCAGATTAAGATCATTACATCTTGCCCTACCTTCAGTGGATGTGGAGAACAATTAATCACCGTCTTCTTTGTAAGAGGCCTTAACATATCTGAAGATGGTTATCAGATTCCCCTCAGTCTTCTTTCCTCAAGATTAAACATGCCTGTTTTTTTTTTAAACTTTCCTCATAGGTCAGGTTTTCTCAATCTTTTATCATCTTTGTTACTCTTTTAGATCCTCTCTAATTTGGTCACTTCTTTCTTAATGTGTGGTGCCCAGAATTGGACGCAGTGGTCCAGCTGAGGACCCACCCGTGCCAAATAGAGCAGGAAGTTACTTCCTATGTATTCCCCCAAATGCTATTAGCCTTTCTCGCAGCTATGCTAGATTGTTGACTCATATTTAATTTATGATCCACTGTAATCCCCAGAGCCAGTGTTCCCCATAAGCTGAGCACTTGGGCGGCCACCCAGGAGAGATTCAAATGGAGCCCAGCTGATTATTAGAACACCCACAACCTCCCACAGCTGGCGGCAAGTGTTTCTGCTAGTGGTGCACATCTGCACATGCTTCAATGCCCATAACAAAATTTATTCTGCACATGGGTGAAAAAATTAGAGACCCTTTTCAGCAGCATGACCATCTAACCAGTTAGTCCCTGTTTTGTAGCTGTGCAGTCATTTTTGCCTTCTTAAGTGAAGTACTGTGCTCTTCTGTTTACTGAAATTCACCTTGTTGAATTCAGACCAATTTTCCAATTTGTCAAGGCTATTTTGAAATCAAAGCCTATGTTCCAAACTTGTGGAAATCCCTCTAGCTTGCTGTCACCTAGAAATGTCATAAGCACACTCTCCCTACTATTATCCAAGTTATCATTGAAAATATTAAATAGTGAAGTGAATTGAAACCCCCTGCAGATCTCCACTTAGATAACCCCTCCCAGGCTGAGAGTGAACCATTGATAACTACTCTCTGAGTAGGGTCTTTCAACCAGTTGTGCACCCACTTTCCAGTAATTTCATCTTGATCCTAGTTCCCTTGTTTGCTTATGATCAAGTGGGACTGTTTTGAAAGCCTTACTAAAATCAAGATATATCACATCTACTGCTTCCCCCCATATGTTAGGCCAGTAACTCTGACAAAGTAGGAAATAGATTGGTTTGGCATGATTTGTTCTTGACAAATCCATGCTGGCTATTCATTATAATCCTATTATCTGCTAGGTGCTTCCAAATTCTTGGTTTAGTTATTTCTTACCCTATATTTCCAGATATTGAAGGTAGGCTGACTGGTCCATAATTCCCAGGTCCAAAACTAATGAGTGGCTCATGCCATCAAACTAAAGCATAATGGGTCTTGTAGCAGAAGTCTGTTTTTCATTTTTTGAGCTGTCATAAAAATCATTAAGCTTGTAAAGGGTATTTCTGGAACACTCTTCAGCCTAGAGCCTTGTCTCTCTTTAGTGGGTGAGATGTACTGAGTTGTATGTCAGAGCAGCTAAATGTCATTTTATAACAGAAATGGAAGGATGGTTAAGTGCTAAGCCAGGAATTAGACAATCTAGATTCAGTTTCAAGGACTACTATAAGCTTCCTCTAATGCTGGACAAATCACTTTAGCTCCCCAATGCCTGAGTTCACCAGCTGTGAAATGCAAATAATAATGATCCCTTTGTCTTGTCTATTTGGAGTGGGGAACCTTTTTTGGGCTGGGGGCAGCTGACCCCCAGAAAAATCAGTCAGAGGCTGCATACAAGTGAGAAGCAAAACAAAACCAAAAAACAACCAAACCAAACCCTCATTGACATGGCCCCCGACTGAGAAAGAGAAAGACACGCCCCATACTCCCCTCACACACCAGAGCCTAGGGGGGCCCAGGCTAGTAGATTTTGTTTGCCCCATGTGGGGACAACAAAGGGAGCTGAAGCACCAGCTTGGGCTCCCCAATGCTGGGGCGGGGAGCCTCAAGGGCCAGATCCAAGTAAGCCAGAGACTGCGTCCAGCCCCCAGGCCTTAGGTTCCCCACCCCTGATTTAGACTATAAGCTTTGCAGAGCAGAGAGTTCCTCCCTGTGTGTCTGTTCAGTGCCTAGCACAATGGGGCATGGATCTTAGCTGGGGTCACTGTATCTGTGTCTACACAGCAGCGTTATTTCGGAATAACGGATGTTATTCCAAAATAACACAGTCCGCGTCTACACACAAGCAGTTATTTCAACATAATGTTGAAATACCATCTAGCTGGAGGACTGCTTACTCTGACTGCTGTAACCCTCATCATACGAGGAGTAAGGGAAGTTGGAGGAAGATTGCTCTATTTCGAAATAAGTGCTGTGTAGACGTTCCTAAATTCAAAATAAGCTATTTCAACACAAGCTACACAATTAGCATCGCTCAAGTCACATAGCTTATTTTGAGTTTCGCCCTGCTGTGTAGATGTGCCCTGTAATACAAATAATTAATAATGCTCTATTTAATGTGTAGAGCCCATGTCTGTCTATCCTCCAAGGCCTTTTAGGCATTGGGCTGCCAATTGTCTGGTTTTTGACTGGCATGCCTGGTCAAAAAGGGATCCTGGCAGCTCTGTTCAGTACCGCTGACTGGGCCACTACAAGTTTGGTTGGCAGTGCACTGGGGCTACTGCAGGCTCCCTGCCTCCACTGGCTTCATGCAAGTCCCAGAAGCAGCCAACATGTCCAGCTCCTAGATGCAGTGTGGCCATGGGGGCTCCGTGTCTTGCCTTTGCCCTGAGCATAGGCACCAGCTCCACAGCCCCATTGGCTGGAAACCTTGGCCAATAGAAACTGTGGAACTGACAGCTGAAGATGCAGGCAATAAGCAGTGTCACGGAGCCCTCTGGCCCCTTCAGCTAGGACCCTGATATGCCAGCTGCTTCTGGGAGCCACCTGAGGTAAGTGCTGCCTGGCCAGAGCCTACATACTGAAACCTCTTCTGCACCCTAACTCTCTCCCAGAGCCCACACCCCAAACCCCTGCCACAATCCCGAACCCCCTCCTGTACTCTGAAGCCCTCAGGCTTAGCCCAGAGTTTTTAAACTATTTTTAAAATCCTGTTCTTACACCACTTGCTAATTTTATGGGTGAATGTAATGCTCTTGAATGTAACAAATTACTCCATGGCTATGTCTACGCTGCAGGCTTCTTGCACAAGAACTGTTCTGCACAAGAGTTTTTGTGCAAAAGGTCTTCCACAAGAGCACATCCACACTGCCATGTGCTTTTGTGCAAGAGTATCCATGGCATTGCAGACGCTCTCTTGCGCAAGAAAGCTCTGATGGCCATTTTAGCCATAGTAGTTTCTTGCGCAAGAAAATCATGTTGCCTGTCTACACTGCCTTCTTGTGGAAGAGCTCTTGTGCAAGAGGGCTTATTCCTCGTGGGGAGAGGAATAACTCTTCTGGAAGAAGCCCTGGTTTCTGACGCTAGACTGTAAATTTACTTGCACAAGAACATGCGTGCAGTGTAGACACCTGGCATGTTTTTGCGCAAGAACTTCTGTTCTTGCGCAAAAAGCCTGCAGTGTAGACACAGCCCATTTGTCTATCGCTGCACTCCTTCTTGCAGTCAGGTTTTCTCGTGCACAACACTGACAATGCGACCTGCAACAGCTCTGCTCTTCAAATACCAGCCCTCATTTGAACAGTGTGTTTAGCCCTGTCAGACTGGATGTGTTGTATGTTTTATGATGTGAGAGTATCTGTTAGGGACTTTCCTTCTTCTTCTATTTTTTTTTAATCATGGTATAGTGCCATCTGCTGGTACGGGAACCACCATACGACCAAGTAAAAGGAGGGTCTCCACCAGGTACCATGCCAGTGAATGGCAGAGTGTTTAAAATCTCTAATACTAGGACCACATCCTTTTAAACTGTTCCTGCCTACTGCATCTGCTTTAACTCACCACAGGAAGGGACAGTGATTTGTGTGTAAATCAAGGGTGCGCTATGTTATTACATATCTGATTACAGAGTGAATTATACAGGGAAGGAACAGTACACTGTGAATGTAAAGTAAATCATCAGGTTTTGTAGTCATACCAGGAAAATTCAAGACTTACTGTTGCTTCAAAGATGCAGATTGGTTAGGATGAAGTCCCCTAGTTTTAGTACTATCAGCGGGGATCCAACAGGATGATTCATTTTTATATTTGTCCAAATATTTCTGCTGCCATTGAATAAATCAGGGGGAAAAAAAGGGAAATTTTATAGGGACAGTGCCAAGGATGAGCAGCCCAAACTTTTATCTATCCAACAATTTTAAAGAATTGTACAAATGTATCTACTCAAAGCCATTTTCAAAAAACATTTAAAACACATTTTTCCTCATTTTTGTTTGGAAACTTGAAACCTACTGTCTTTACTGATGTGCACTGAAAACAGTCTTCTTTGGACTCACTCATTTCCCTCCCCAAACCAAATAAGAAGCCTGTGAGAAGTGAGGAGGGAGGAACAATTCAAAAAAACAATCAAGAAAGTAATATGCCCTTCAAGATGTGAGCATGCCTTACCAAATAACTTTGTGGTCATATTGCAGTCACCTTTGTCCTTACTTTCTCCTTTATTATTTTTCCCTGTCACCCCTCACTTGTATCATATCAAACTTAGACTGTAAAAGTCTTTATGGGCAGAGACTGCATCAGTCCTGTTTTGAAGGCACCTATCACAGTTTGAGGTGCTTGAAATAATAAATATTAACATAAGAACATAAGAACATAAGAATGGCCGTACTGGGTCAGACCAAAGGTCCATCTAGCCCAGTATCCTGTCTGCCGACAGTGGCCAGCACCAGGTGCCCCAGAGAGGGTGGACCGAAGACAATGATCAAGCGATTTGTCTCCTGCCATCCATCTCCAGCCTCTGACAAACGGAGGCCAAGGACACCATTTTATCCCCTGGCTAATAGCCTTTTATGGACCTAACCTCCATGAAATTATCTAGCTTCTCTTTAAACTCTATTATACGTTAAACTCTATTAAACGCATGTTTGTTAACCCTTTCAAAGAACTCTAATAGATTAGTAAGACAGGATTTCCCTTTACAGAAACCATGTTGACTTTTGTCCAACAAATTATGTTCTTCTACATGCTTCACAATTTTATTCTTTACTATTGTTTCGACTAATTTGCCCGGTACTGAAGTTAGACTTACCGGTCTGTAATTGCCCGGATCGCCTCTAGAGCTCTTTTTAAATATTGGTGTCACGACTGTACTCAGTCATTAGGTACAGAAGCCGATTTAAGGGATAGGTTACAAACCACAGATAATAGTTCAGCAATTTCCCATTTGAGTTCTTTTAGAACCCTTGGATGAATGCTATCCGGTCCCGGAGATTTGTTAACATTAAGTTTTTCTATTTGTTCCAAAACCTCCTCTAATGACACTTCAATCCGGGACAGTTCCTCAGATTCATCACCCACAAAGGACGGTGCAGATTTGGGAATTATTGAATTAATAAATATTATTATTATTATTATTATTGCTACTACTACTATTGCTGCTACTACTATTAATAATAACAGAAGCTGCTAGGCATAATCCAGCCTGACTGGTGGTAGCTAGCACAGTTCTCCAATGTACAGTTTTTTGAATGGAACCTTTTTGCTTTTGTAGTCAACATTTGGCAAGTAAGTCTGTCTGATTATTTGCTGGCCCCTTTGTATTTGTAAATATAAAGTATTGTCATCATTACGTCAACAGCATGAGAGAGCCCATTAAAGTCCTTGAACAGAGAAGGCTCTAAGCAGAGCTGGAGTCTGCATTTTTAACATGCCTTTGCCAGTGAGTTTATATGCCCTAGAAAGACATTATGCTTCCTCCAATGACAACTGTTGTTCTTTGTTTGAATAACTGAAATAGTTCCATATCATATGGGCAATGAGGTCACAGTGGAATGTCAAAACACTTCGTTCATTTGAGGTTTGGGGAGTTTTTGTAGCCTGTTCCAGTTTCTAGTTCTCATTACTCAGTTGCTTTTATAGGGTTAGTAGCCAAAGGAATTTAACCTTGTACTGGGTCATAGAATTGTGGGCTGCCTTTTTTTAATAGCTTTGAAGTGACTCCTAAAAGCAATACTGATGCAGGTTGACATTGCTCTATATGGTAGCTAAGCAAGTTGGGTGATCAAAATAAAATGCTCAGCCTTGGAACCTAGCAATGGTACTCAACCGAGGACAAGGTTCTCAGACAAGGAAAGATGAATTTCCTAGATTCCAAATTGTCTTCTCCTTTCCTCCAAGCCAAAATAATCTGCTAGAGGTGGCAAGCAGCCTGGACAAATTACACTTTCAACAAGCCAAGTGCACAGTGGGATAACATACGAAGGTTTGGTATAGAGTGGTTCAAAATAGGGGTTTGGAGGAAAGCTAAGAGAAAACACTACTTGGGCCTAGAATATACTAAGGGGGAAACAATATGATTTAATGGGTCACAGTTGAAGACTAACAGTCAGAACTTGTGGGGTCCATGGCTGATTCAGCCATTGAATTGTGGTGACACATTGGATGAGGGACTTAACCATAGTTGAGGTACTAATTCACAATTAATAATTTATTCAACTAATTTTAGAACTTTTTTCTTTTCTCAGGCTGTTTGGGAGAAGATTGAATGTACTAACTAGTAGTCAAAATTGTTCAAATGTGTGTTCACTGAATAATTCTTGATCTGCAAATCAGTTGCAAACAGTTCATTGTGAATACTTGCAGTCCTCAAAGGTTGGTGGGTTCCTGAAGTCATGCAGGCTTTGTGTTCTCTAACTGGAATACCCATGTGACTATACATTTTGTATTCAGATATACAATTTGAGATTCATGTTCAGTTAGTAGTGGGACACTTGAAACTGAAATTGGCTTTTCATGAATGTGTATCGCTCACCCCCATGAATATCTGTGGAATACAGTCACAGAATAGCTACAAAGAAGGGAGTGAAGTGGGCAGCTATGCTACCTCCATCAGCTCTGTAGCAGCAGGAGATTCCCCAGAGAATCCCTCTACATGGTGGGGTCAGGAAATCTCTGGCAAGTTTAAGGCCATTTTGTGCAGCATATGCAATGTTCAGTGGCTTAAATGGACTAAACAATCCAGCCCACTCCAACTAAAACTAGCCATAAAAGAATTATGAGAACTATTTTCTTGGCAGAAAGCCACGTTTGAAGTTCTCTCTGTATTAGACAATCTGTTCCTATTCTGTTTGGGCTGTGATCACTTCAGATCTCAAGTAGTTCAATTCCTAAATTGCTTCTCTTGTGCCCAACAGGCCATAGAGTTGGGAATGGGCATTCTCAAAGCTTGGAGTTTTCTACACAGGCTCAGGCTGGGTCAGTACCTGGATACGAGACCTCCAAAGGAAACCCATATGCTACAGCAGTAGTAACTGGTGATGGCAGTTCAGTAGGTGGCAGTCTTCCCTCTGAATCAGTTGTGAACCAAGGTCACAGCTTCATGTTCAGGGATGAGGAAGGAGGGTGGGTACAGGAGGTAGAACTTTGAATCCCTGCCTGGAGCACTATGACCAGAGCTGAGTTTGGGTGGGGCAGAGCAGAGCTGAGTTTGTGCTGCTGTTTGTGGAATTAACCCTGCCATTCAAGGTGAGGAACAGTAAACCAACTCCTTCAGATTCACTGGAGGTTGAAATACTAGCACTGGCTTCCTTAAAAGCCTCAGGCCCTGCTCCTTCCCTCAAGGCCTCACCCCCAACACCTTTGCTCACCTCTGCTCTGCCCCACCTCTTCCCGCCCAGTTCCACCTTCTATCCCAAGTGTGCCCCATTCCTGCCCCTCCCCCTGTCCCACAACACTTCCTGCATGTTGCAAAACAGCTGGACGCAGTTTGTGGGAGGCACAGGGAGGGGGGGGAAGAGTTGATCGGCAGGGCTGCCAGCAGGTGGGAAATACTAGGAACACCCATGGAGTCAGAGCCTATGGGTTGAGATTTAAACTTAAGAGCCAGGAGATTGGGAGGAATGACAGAGAGGCAGAAGCCAGGGGAGGGGGCGAGGAGAAAGGGCCAGGAGAACAGATGTGATAGGGGACTTAGTGTTGGGAATTGTGGGAGAAGTCACAGGAGCATGTTGCAAAACTCCTGGTCTCATAATTGAGGAGACTTCTGGTGGTAAGAGCAGTCTGAGAATGATAGGGATGGAGGCTGGGATAGAGGGAGTACACAGGCCTGTACACATAGAAAATGTTTACACTATAGATTTTTTGCTTCTTTGAGTCGCTCTTTCCTCCTAGTTCTCTTTGGCTGGGTTTTTTTTTTCACTGTGTTTTTCTTTCTTTCAGCATTTCTATCTTAGTCCTTAATTTTTTTTCTCACCACTTGCTAATACTATAATGACTGCAACTACAGGGACTGGTAGGGTTGCCAGGAGTCTGGTTTTGAACCGGACAGTCCAGTATTTAAGCTTTCTGTTTGGGAAACAAATTGAGAAAATATAAATGAGAAAATATAAATGTCCGGTATTTTCTAAATAAGATGTAATGTAGATTGTGATGTAATGTCAAGTGTGTCCGGTATTTTTGTTGAAATTATCTGGCGACCTTAGGGACTGGGGCCACGCTGTGGGAGGCCCTGTATAAAAAACACAAAAGACCTTTCTTCCCTCTGCTCTGGAAACAACTTCCTGTTTGTTCTGTCATTGCACTGACCTCTTTCACCCTTTTCATTCTGTAAGAAGGAACCTGAAGAAGTCATCCAATCCAGTTCCCTTCTGAGGCAGGATGATTCCAGGAAAACCTAGATGATTCCAGGCAGGTGATTGTGCAGTCTGTGCTGGAAGACCTCCTGGAAATTTGACAACCTTCCATGGTACCCTTACAATTAGAAAGGGTTTCCTAATATCTAACCTAAGGCTCCCTTATTCCAGATTAAGATCAATGTTACTTCTCCTATAGCCAGTGGATATGGAGAACAATTGATCACCATCCTCTTTATAACAGTCCTTAACATAATTGAAAACTGTTATCAGGTCCCACTTCAGTCTTTTCTTAAGATTAATGAAGCTCAGTTTTTTACCTTCCTTCATAAGATCAGGTTTTCTAAATCTTTTCTCGTTTTTGTTGCTCTGCTCTAGACTGTCTCCAGTTAGTCCACATCTTCCTCATGTTGTGCCCAGAATCCAATACAGTATTCTAGCTGAGGCCTTATCAGTGTCAGTTATCTCCCATATCTTATAGGACCCTCAATTGTTAATAGAGTTCAAAATGATATCAGTCTTTGTCTCAGCTTCTGACTGGGCATCTGCCCCACATTGGCCCTTTAAGGGTTAAAACCCAGCCCTGGAGAGGGCTGATGCTGTGGAGCCAGCAGCTGTGGCTGAGATCAGCCAATTAGGGCACAGCTGAGGGGAGTATAAATAAAGGCTCCTGGAGGGATAGACAGAGACTTACTCTTGCTGTGGAGCAGGAGGGACCTAGCTACCAGGGAAGCTAGAGATTTCCTGGAGCACAGCACAGCACAGCACAGCACAGCACAGCAGGGGAAGCTCGGCCAGCAAGCTCCTAGGCTGCAGAGCCTGAAGCAAGGCCTGAGGCTACTAAGGCTGCATAGAGGCAGCTGTGGTAGGCAAAGGCAGCAGGTCCACATCCCCTTGCCAATGATGAGTGTCCATTTCAGATTGCAGCGGGTCACTGGAGGCAAAGTGGGCATAGGGAGTTGGGGGTTGCCAGAGGGGGAGGACCCCAGAGTGTGGGGGGACTGTGGTAGGGCAGTATCCGGGAAGGGTGCCACAATCTAGGAGGTATGTGGTTCCTAATACACAGTGGTTCAGAAAAAAACAGGTAACAGTGGGTGAGACACCATCTGAAAAGGGGTACTCCAGCATTGAAAAGCTAATTCCCAGAGGCTGTGTCTACACTGGCGCGCTCTTGCGCCAAAGCGGCTGCTCTTGCGCAAAAACTTGCTGCCTGTCTACACTGGCTGTGTGTTCTTGTGCAAGTAAACTGACGTTCTAATGTATAAAATCAGGGCTTCTTGCGCAAGAACTATGATGCTCCCACTCAGAAATAAGCCCTCTTGCACAACTGTTCTTGCGAAAGAGGCCAGTGTAGACAGGCAACATGAATTTCTTGCGCAAGAAAGCCCTATGGTTAAAATAGCCATCAGAGCTTTCTTGCGCAAGAGAGTGTCTACACTGGCATAGATGCTCTTGCACAAAAGCACATCTCTTGTGCAAAAGCACATGCTAGTGTAGACGCTCTCTTCTGGAAGAGTTTTTGCACAAGAACTCTTCCGCAAAAGAGTTCTTGCACAAGAAGGTGCCAGTGTAGACGTAGCCAGAGTGTCCAGCAAGAGGCACCCGTGGCGGTGGGTCGCACCCTGTTACTCAGCTCCATCACATGGTTGGTTCCTATTAAATTTGTGATCCCTCTAGCCTAAGATTCTTTTCAGTAGTATTACCATCTAGCCAGTTATTCCCCTTGTAGATGTGTGTGACTGCGCTCATGACACCCCCTGCTCCTCCCCATCCCCTGGGGGGGGGGCTAATGTCTTACTGTCACCCCCCACAGTAGTGGTCCCTTGTCCCAGGCGGCCACTTCGTTCAATGCCCGCAACGGCAGACCCGACTTCCATGGTGTAGCCAATGTACCACGCTCCCCTAGGCCACAGGGCGGGAGAAAGGGGGGCCTGAGCCCACCCTCACTCATGGGCCCCAGCCCAGGGCCCTAAGGACTCGGATCCAATATGATCCGGTCCGGCTGATGGGGCTTCCCGCCGAAACTCGTCAGCCCACCAACCCTTCAGGGTTCTGCCCTGGGCTGCTTCCTTTCCCCCAAGTTCACCCCTGGCCCCGGGGCTCACCTTCCCCTTGGACGACAGGATGTCTTGGAGGATAGTCACTATCGGGGGGAGCTGACCTCCCTCTGCCACGCCGGCCAAACTGCCCTCGGCTCCTAGAGCTGTCTCCTTCCCCGGTTTGCAGCCCTCGTCCTTTCCCCCTGCCCTCCTTTCTACTCCTACCTCCTCCGTTCCGCTCCCCCCTTCCCAGGTCCGGCGCCGGCATTTTTGAACGCCGCGCCTGCCACGCCTTCTTCCGGGGGTGGGGCACGCTACTCTTTCCCCCACCCCCCACGTTGCCATGGCGCCAACGTCTCCCCATGCCGGGCCGCTTCCATCTTCTCCCAGGGGCAGGGCAGGTTCCTCCCCTCCGAGCCGGGGAAGGAGTACCCTGCTACTCCCTCTCTCTCCCTCCCGCACGCCTGCCACGTTGCTCGCCGCCCCGTCTGGCCAGGCCAGATGCCGGGTGGCGTGAGAGCAGATGGCGCAGCGCTGGGGCTCTGCCCGCCCGGTGCTGAACAGAACCTGTTCGGCTGGGGCCGCAGTGCGGGGCGGGGGCGCCCCATCACGTACCCCCCCATTTAAATCAGCTGTTACTCCTTGTCCCTCCTCCTCATCCCCCTCATACCGCCTTGAAAAAAAGTCCGTGTTCTGATGGCTGGCGCCAGCTCTGTGGGCCACGTCAAAGGCGTAGGGTTGTAGGGTCAGGTACCAGCGCATCACTCGTGCGTTGGAATCTTTCATAGTCTGTAGCCATCGTAAAGGGGCGTGGTCTGTTATCACCCGAAAACGGCTACCTAAAAGATAGTATCGTAGCATGTCAATAGCCCATTTTATGGCTAGGGCCTCTTTTTCTATTGTGGAGTATCTGCGTTCTCGCGGGAATAATTTGCAACTAATATAAACTACCGGGTGCTCTTCGTCCCCTTCTCCCTGCGACAGCACGGCCCCTATCCCATTCTCGGACGCATCCATTTGTACAGAAAAGGGTCGGTTAAAGTCCGGTTGTGCTAATACCGGGGCTTGAATCAAGCGGTCTTTTAACGTTTGGAAGGCTCTCTCACACTCTGGGGACCACTGCACCCTCTGGGGCATGGCCGATCGAGTTAAATCCGTCAGGGGAGCGGCTATTGTTGCAAAATTGGGCACGAACCGACGATAATAGCCACTAGCCCTAGGAACTGGCGGACCTGCCTCTTGGTCTTTGGCGGTTGATAACTTTTCAAAGCCTCTATTTTCTCTACGAGGGGGTGCAACTGGCCCCGGCCCACGGTATACCCCAAATATGTTACCTACTTTTCTCCAAAATGGCATTTCCTGGGGTTCGCCATGAGGCCTGTGTGCCGGAGTGACTGCAGCATGGCTTCTAACCGCTGCAGGTGTTCAGCCCACGTCTCACTGTAGATGACTCTGTCATCGATGTATGCTGCGGCATATTGTCCATGCTTCTTCAATACCTGGTCCATGAGTCTCTGGAAGGTGGCGGCTGCTCCATGGAGGCCAAAGGGCATGCGGATGAAACGGTACAGCCCGAACGGGGTTGAAAATGCCATCTTCTCCCGGGAGCTTCGAGATAAGGGCATCTGCTAGTATCCGCGCGTCAGGTCAAGGGTGGACAGATAGCGAGCCCCCCCCAACCGATCCAGTAGCTGATCCACCCGTGGCATAGGATACGGATCGAAGCGTGAGAGAGCGTTGACTTTGCGAAAATCAATGCAGAATCTCATCGTGCCGTCTGGTTTCGGGACAAGGACTATGGGACTCCGCCATTCGCTGTACGACTCCTCTACCATGCCCCAGCGTATCATTCTCTGCAATTCCTCCCGTACGGGTTCCCACATCTTTTGGGGAAGGGGGTAGACGGGATCTCGTACCTTTTTCTGAGGTTCCGTTTTGATGTGGTGGTAGGCTAGGGTGGTCCGGCCTGGCTCGTCAGTCAGTACATCCAGGAAGCGTCAGAGGAGAGTCTCCAGGTCGGCCTGCTGGTCGTTAGAGAGGTCCTCTCCCACCTGGAAGACGCCTGGGGTGGCTCCGCTCTCTTCCCCCGGTCCCAGCTCGGGGTCGGGAGGAAGGGGGTTCACAAATAGGCCCTCGCGCTCCTTCCAGGCCTTCAATAGGTTGATGTGATATACCTTGGTGCCCCCGTGCCATCCAGCCAGCCTCACCTCGTAATCGACCTCCCCTACGCGTTTCACTACCACTTAGCTAACAGTTTTGAGCCCGGGGATGGGAGTAACAGCAGCACCCGCTGCCCGGGTTCAAAGACTTTTAGATGAGCTCTGCGGTTACAATACCTGGCTTGGGATTCTTGTGCGGACTCTAGGTTAGCCCGGGTGAACCCCCCGAGAGCATGCAGCTTCTGTCGCAACTTCAATATGTACTGCACTGAGCCCAGACCCTGGTCTCTTGGTCCTCCCAGCTTTCTTTGATAATATCGAGAATCCCCCGGGGCTGGTGTCCATATAATAACTCGAAGGGTGAGAACCCCGTGGAGGCTTGGGGGGGCCTCCCGTACCACGAACAACAGCGCCGGCAGAAGGGCATCCCAATCCCTGGGGTCTTGCGCTACAAATTTCCGCACCATCCCTTTAAGAGTCCGATTAAACCACTCTACCAGGTCGTCTGTCTGTGGGTGGTACACGGAGGTTCACAGACTTTTAATTTGTAACAAGTGACACAGCTCCCCCATTAAACATGAGGTAAAATTCGTACCTTGATCTGTGAGAATCTCTTTAGGCAACCCTACGCGGGCGAAAATCTTCATCAACTCTGCGGCCAGGCTTGAAGCATCGGTGTTTCGGAGGGGTACAGCCTCAGGATACCATGTGGCATAGTCCAGCACTACGAGTATATACTGGTACCCTGTCCGTGATCTTTCTAATGGCCCTATTAGGTCCATCGCTATCCTCTCAAAGGGTACTTCTATTACCGGGAGTGGGATGAGGGGGGCCTTAGGTACGTTGCAGGGCCCCGCCCTTTGGCACTCCGGACAAGACCCACAGAAGTCTTGCACCACCCGGTACACCCCGGGCCAATAAAAGCATTGCAATATCCGCTTTACTGTTTTTTCATACCCCAAGTGACCTGACCAGGGATTGGCATGTGCCACTGCCATAAGGCGGAGGCGGTACCGCCGTGGCACAAGGAGTTGCCAGAGATCCGCCTGTTCCCCCCGCCCCGTATCGACTTGGTATAAACAGTCTAGGTGTACCTCAAAATGGGGGCCCCCTGGTGCTGCCGTTGATGGAACCTCCTCCACGCCCATCTCTCGGGCCGTGGTCCAGGCATGTCGCAGCGTGGGATCTTCCCGTTGTTCCTGGAGGAAGTTGCCATCTGCTAGCTCAAGGGGGAAGGGGTATCCCGAGTCCTGGCTCCCCGTTGGCGGGGCACAGGCTTCCATGCTCCCCGTGGGCTCCCCCAAGGCCCCTAGCATCCCTTCTGTTGCCCCGTGGGTTCCTTTGGCTTGCCAGTCGCCCAGGGCCCTTCGGAACCCCAACCAGTCCTGCCCCAGTAAGACCGGGTACACCAACCTGGGGGCGATAACTACGTAGCACCAACTAGTTTGGTCCCCGTCCCTGATCGGTCCCCATGTGGTGGCGTACTGGTGTACATCACCGTGGATACACTGAACGTGTATGGGTGGACCCCGTGGTCCCTCCGCAGCAATCAAGTCCACCCGTACAATGGTCTGACTGCAACCCGAATCGAGGAGGGCCACGACTCGTTTGTCCCCAATCACCACGGGCCACATAATCTTACCTCCACCTTCCTCAGGGAGCGCCCCATCACCAGCCAGTGCTTGGGCATAGGAGCAATCCATATAGGGACAGTCTTTTACAAAATGCCCTTCCTGTCCGCAGTAAAAGCATGTCCCCCTGGGTGTCCCAGCCTTCGCAGGGGTGCGTCCGACGTCTGTTAGGCGGCTGACTGTGTCTCGCGATACTTCCCGGGGCAGGGTGGACCAGGCGGGAGCCAATGGCCTACGTGCCATTCCTCCCCCAACCCCGCGCTTGCTCTCCTTCTCCGGGCTCCTGGTTCTGCTCGCATGGGTGGGGGGTGGCCTTCCCATTCAATTCGTGCTGTCACCCCCCTCGGCGGCCTCGTAGTCATTCATCAGTTCTACCGCCTCACTCAGGGTAGAGGGGTGATGTCGGCGCACCCAGCACTGTCCACCGCTGGGTAAGATGTTTATGAATTGCTCTAACACTACCAGCTCCGCTACTTGGGGCCCCGTGCGCTGTTCAGGGTCCAACCACCTCCAGGCCGCCTCTTTCAACCTCTGTGCGGTCACTCGCAGTCGTGTCCCGGCACTGTAACGTTCACCTCTGAACTTCTGCCGGTATGTTTCGGGGGTAATGCCCATTTGATCCAAGATGGATTCCTTCAATTTATAATAATGCAAGGCATCCTGGTCACTGAGGCTTCGATATGCCAGCTGGGCTGGTCCCGTTAGATAGGGGGCCAATAGCGTGGCCCAATGTGCCTCTGGCCATCAGGCCGCAGTGGCTACCCGTTCAAAGGTCATCAGGTAAGCCTCGGGGTCGTCCGACGGGCCCATCTTGGTTAGTCTGACGGTCAGCAGGGGCAGACTACCATCTTGCTTGCACACCTCCTCTCCCTGGCCGGCCAGCCCTTGCCTCAATGGCGACGAGTTCTGCGTCTGCCGTATCCATTGGTCCTGCTGGCTTCTAAATTGTTCTGCCAGCTCCTTTTCCAGCTGTCTCTGCTGTTCCTGATGTTGCGAAGACAGCTGTTGAATCAGCAGTGTCTGCTGCTGCTGGTTCTGTCTCTGAGTTTCTTTCATCCACTCTAGAAACTGGGCTGGATCCATCTCCCAGCTCTCTTCCTGGAGACGCTGCCGGGTGCGGCTCGCCTCCCCTTTCTTCCTCTAACAAACAAAAAAAGGCCTATTTCCTACTTCCCTGGGGAATTCTCCCCCGTTCCACTCGTGGGGGGGGGGGGGATTCTTTCACAATACCCACATTCTCCACCACCTTGTGACCGCGCTCGTGACACTGCCTGCTCCTCCCCATCCCCTGGGGGGGGGGGCTAATGTCTTACTGTCACCTCCCACGGTAGCGGTCCCTTGTCCCAGGTGGCCACTTCGTTCAATGCCCGCAACGGCAGACCCGACTTTCGTGGTGTAGCCAATGTACCACACTCCTCTAGGCCACGGGGGGGGGGGGGCGGGAGGAAGGGGGCCCGGGCCCGCCCTCACTCACGGGCCCCAGCCCAGGGCCCTAAGGACTCGGATCCAATATGATCCAGTCCGGCTGTTGGGGCTTCCCGCCGAAACTCGTCAGCCCACCAACCCTTCAGGGTTCTGCCCTGGGCTGCTTCCTTTCCCCCAAGTTCACCCCTGACCCTGGGGCTCACCTTCCCCTTGGACGACAGGATGTCTTGGAGGATAGTCACTATCGGGGGGAGCTGACCTCCCACTGCTGCGCCAGCCGAACTGCCCTCGGCTCCTAGAGCCGTCTCCTTCCCCAGTTTGCAGCCCTCGTCCTTTCCCTCTGCCCTCCTTTCTACTCCTACCTCCTCCGTTCCGCTCCCCCCTTCCCAGGTCCGGCGCCAGCGTTTTTGAACGCCGCGCCCGCCACGCCTTCTTCCGGGGGTGGGGCACGCTACTCCTCCCCCCTCCCCGCGTTGCCATGGCGCCGACGTCTCCCCATGCCGGGCCGCTTCCATCTTCTCCCAGAGGCAGGGCGGGTTCCTCCCCTACGAGCTGGGGGAGGAGTACCCTGCTACCCGTCTCTTTCTCTCCCGCGCGCCTGCCGCGCTGCTCGCCACCCCGTCCGGCCAGGCCAGATGCCGGGTGGCATGGGAGCAGACGGCGCAGTGCTGGGGCTCTGCCCGCCTGGTGCCGAACAGAGCCTTTTCGGCTGGGGCCGCCTTGCGGGGCGGGGGCGCCCCGTCACAGTGTGCATTTGATTTTTCCTTCCAGAGTGAAATATTTTGCCCTTATCATTATTGAATCCTTTAAATGATAAAAGTAATTTTGAACCATAATCTTGCCCTCCAAAGTTGTTGTAACCTCTCCAGCTTGACATCACCTGCAAATTTCATAAGCATACTGTTCAGCTTCATTATCCAAGTCATTAATGAAAATATTGAATAGTATCAGACCCAAAACTGAGTCCTGTGGAACCCTATTAGATATGCCCTCCAATTCACCAGCTAACCATTGAGTATATCTTTCAAACAGTTTTGTACCTACCATATAGTAATTTTATCTAGACTGCATTTCCTTAGTTTACTTATGAGGATCCCAAGTAGGACTGTGACAAAAGCCTTACTAAAATTGAGATATATCACTTCAGCCATAGGGCAGTTTCAAAACTCACACTAATGAATAAAGTTTATCTTTCCCTCATTCTCACCATACTAAAAAAATAGGGTTATAGATTCTTCATTAAACTGAACTATAAACGGAAAATTGTTACAAAAAGCACTGGTCACTGAACAATTTCAGGAACAGTAATCACTTGTCAAAATAACTTCTATTTTCAAATAAACCTTGAAGCCAATTTGTTTTTGGGTTTTTATACACCATTTACTGACTGCTTTGAACTTTTAGACTACTGGGGAGAGCAAAATTGATGTATTTTTCTTTTAATAACATGAAAAATATAGGAGTGAGATTTTTGTCACAGATAAAATGTGGACTATGCTTATAATCTTTTCACTGGTATATTGACCTAAAAGAATTAATCACTCCTTCCAGATCTTTATTTTCATTTCTCTGAATGCCTTCCAGTTTCTTGATGCCATGCTGATATTCCTGTGCCCAATATGGAAAGTAATATTACAGGCAAGATGTCACCTTGGGTGTGTCTAGACTACATGGCTCCGTCGACGGAGCCATGTAAATTAGTGTATTCGGCATAGTCAAAGAAGCGGGGATTTAAATAATCCCTGCTTCATTAAAATAAACATGACCGCCGCGCTGTGCCGACGATCAGCTGATCTGGCACAGCACGGCAGTCTAGACACGGATCTGTCGGCTGGGGATGCCTTTGCCGACCAATCCTGTAAGCCTCGTTTCACGAGGCATAAGGGATTGGTCGGCAAAGGCTTCCCCAGCCGACAGATCTGCATCTAGACTGCTGCGCTGTGCCGGATCAGCTGATCGTTGGCACAGCGCGGCGGCCATGTTTATTTTAATGAAGCGGGGATTATTTAAATCCCCACTTCTTTGACTATGCCAAATACACTAATTTACATGGCTCCCCTAGACACACCCCTTACGACAAGGACCTGTCATTTTTCTGGTGCTTGCTGTGACCACTTTGTGTGTATAGCTGAAAAAAACACTTCTTTTTGTGCTGCCATTATCACATGACAAATTTATATCCAATTTTCTGATGGTTATCACACCATCAGCAGGCTTCTGCTGATTGTTACCAAGAGAGGATAGTAGACAGCTCATTAGGGATATCAGTGTGATGTGATAGTGAAAAGAGTGTCAAAAGACCAAATTCTGATTTTGGATGCATCCCTATGTGTTCCCACTGAAATCAAGGGGATCATCTTTTATGGGCAGAATTTGGTCCAATGTGATTTGGGGCTGCACACACTGAGGTATATTTGCATCGATGAATTACCCGAATGATGTTTAAAATCATATTCAGCTAGGAAGTTTCCTAATGATTGTGTGCTAAGCAGAAATGTAAATAATTCCACGTAAGGTGTCCATTAATAAAAAGGAGTTTGTTTTTTCAGATAGTAACTTGAGAATTTTGCCCAAAGTGTGAATTTGAGGGCAGAATTTCTTCATTAGGCACAGAACCCCATGAAAATCCTCTAGTAATCCTTTTCCTCACATCCCCATCAGACTGTGAAGAATTCTTCTCCATCTTCCTCCTGCCATCACATGCAGTGTAATCCTTCTTTCTCCGCGTCACCCATTCAGTGATCCTTCTTATTCCGCATGAGCACATGCACGTAGTTTCCTCTCTGGTGCCAAAGGTAGACATTTAGCAAGGGAGAAAACATTTTCCTTGTCATCTTTTCCCATCTCCTGTATGTTCAAAGGAATCTTATTTTCAAACAGGGAAACTAAGTTTTTTCACAAATCTTTCTCAAGTCCCACCTCTCTCATTCTGACACTCCAGAATGATGGTTATAAAAAGCTATTTGAAGCTATTACAAGTTTAATTATGGTCCAATTTTATTGAATTCTTTAAAATATGTCTCTATCTTCATAATCACTGTTGACTTACTACTATACCCCTCCTCCCCCATCATCCTCCAAGACAGTATGTCATGCAATCCCAGATCTGCATTCTGTATTCTGACAGAGCATTAGGAACTCCTAATGAACAAGCCAGAATTACCTTATTCTTCCAGCTCATTCCTGTATTCATGTCTGTGCACCACACAGAAAGCCATAGCATTGCAAAATCAGCATGCTGCTTAGTCACAAGGGAAGCCTGTGCTAGCTTGTAGCCTTAGGTAAAGTGCTACATTCTTTCAAGTAGGAGAAACAGAATAAAAATGAAGGATTCAGATATATATCTTCATGGACCTTCTCTGCAGTGTTCTTTTTTGTTGTTTGTTTGTTCCAAAACTTATTTTCAGTCCTAAAGTGATTTGTATAGCTGCATTTCACACAGCACCAGCATTGTAATCACTCTTAAACATACCCTGCAACCAGTATGTTTCTTATGCTCAGAAGAGTTCTGGTTCTGTATGTATGTATGTTTACAGGGAATAGATTTTTGTGCAGAGTGGTCTCAGAAGTCTGTCATGTCTAGATTACGCTAGTCCTGTGACTGGAGGGGAGGAGGAGGAGAGCAAGCAACAACTATAACAGAAATGGAAATAAGAAGGCCAGAGGTAGGCAAGATCTCCCTCTCTCCCCCTCCTCCCCCCACTTCCCCCACTCTGGTCTCTTCTACATCTTTACCTACAAATTCTCCTCACAACTGCGGCAGAATGCTTCTGTCTCTTCTAGAATAGCCTCTCTTATTTTTATGGAGAAGACTCAGTGTGATGGTGGGGGGAGAAGCAATAGAGAAAGATTTAAATTAAACCTGATTACTGAGACTTGATAGGCTTCCCTCCCAAGTCATTTCTAATACCCCTTTTCTTCACCCCTTGCCCTGGCTGATTGCCAGAAGGGAGATTCACTAAGCAAGTGTGAAATTGCTGAGCAAATCAAGGAAGATACAGAAGCTTCAGGGGGTAGCCAAGTTAGTCTGTACAAACTTAAAGTTTAAGGATAAACTTTAAAAAACAACAAATAGTCTAGTAGCACTTTAAAGACTAACAAAACATGTAGATAGTATCATGAGCTTTCATAGGCACCGCCCACTTCTTCAGATGACCAGAGTGTTGGATGTCCAGGACCAAAATAAATAGGGGAGAAGGGAGGGGAGAGGGTGGAAGAGGAAAAAATGGGAGAGGGGAGCGGAACAAGAAGAGGCAGTGGGTAAAAAATATAAGGGGAAAGCCGAGCTGGACTGTAATAGGAAAAACAAATAGTCTGTAAGTACCTAAGACTGGATAGTCAAAAGAGGCAGATAAAGATAGTAGATCTGGAGGCTGAAGGGTTCTTTGGGAAGAGAAGCTTTCCTTCAGGCAATTCAAAGAATGCCCCAGGAAGTAGTCAGCTCACTGCCTCCACCCTTGCCAGCTGCATTCTCGGGGCTCTAACAACACAAAACAGTGCCACATACTACTAAAATGTTCCTCACACTCAAGAATGAGCCCCTAAAAAACCCAGAAAAGTATCCTGTCTCTTAAACAAGCTGAGAAACACTTGTCCTTTCATTAACCTCTCTGTGGTCAGGACAAATTTTAAGAAAATAAAAATAAAAGTCCAATCAGCATTTCATCTGAGACTCTTGAAGCTGCATGTTAGTGTTGCAGCTTTAGAAATAATCCACTTAAGAGATTACCTCAGCGTGGTTGTGAGATAATCTTGTAAACCATTACATGTGTTCAGTCCCTGTCTTCAAAACACCGAAACTCTCCTGGGGACTCTTCCAGGCCACGTGAATAATTCATGAAGATGTAGGGAAGATCTGGCAGGGCACCAGATCAGATCACATCTTCAATTAGTCGATATATAAACCAATGTGTACAGTGAGCAGTGTGGGGGCGAGGGGCGCCAAAGGCAGGAGTTACAGCATGATACACAGAAGAGGAAACTCGCCACAATGATATTAAGTATGACAGGTGTGCCTTCCTCACACATACAACTCCTTAATCCAACCTCTGACCTTTGTAAAGAAGCTCCGTCTAAGCTTCCATTTCCCACGTGGCCATATTATAATAAAACTCAGAGGCTGTGTCTAGACTGGCGCGATCTTGCGCCAGAGCTATGCAAATGAGGCTCAGCGTGGAATATCGCCAAGCCTCATTTGCATAACTAATGAGCCGCCATTTTGCAGAAGAGGCTCTTGAGCAAGACGGAGCTGTCTACACTGCCCCTTCTTGCACAAGAAAAACCCTCTTGCGCAAAGCCGTTATGCCTGAAAATAATCAGCACAATGGCTTTGTGCAAGAGGGTTTTTCTTGCACAAGAAGGGGCAGTGTAGACAGCTCCGTCTTGCGCAAGAGCCTCTTCCGCAAAATGGCGGCTCATTAGTTATGCAAATGAGGCTCGGCAATATTCCACGCTGAGCCTCATTTGCATAGCTCTGGCACAAGATCGCGCCAGTCTAGACACAGCCAGGGTGTACTTGATGCAGCATACCAGAGGCGTTGATCACAGGAATTGCTACATACTGAATCAGATCAGTGGTCAGTCTAGTTAGGCAAATATGCTCTCTCCTAAAGGGGCCAGCACCAAGTGCTTTGGACGGGGAGTGTGCAGGTGTCCACAAGAAACTATGAAACTATTAAAATAAATGTTAGACGCTATTGAAGAAACCTATACAAAGGCATTTTTAAAAATTAACAGAATATATATTAAAGTGGAGGTGGCTATAAATAGTTGAGTTAATGATAGAAAACAAATAGAAATGGGCAATATCAGTTAATTATAAATTAAAAAATAATATCTTTTAAGAGGGCTTGGAGTAGCTCAGATGGAAGGTGCTGTGGTATTAAGATGCCTTGGGTAGAGCGTGGGGTGATGAAGTGTTTGCAGTTAGGACTATACCCTGTATTTTGCAAACATAGCAGAGGAGTTACGAGCTGCTGGAGGCTGTCTGCCCCAGTGTCTTTATAACATCAAAACTCAGCAGTCTAAATTACTCTAAAGGCCTGAGTTTTGAAGGATTCTCATACCGTTGATTTTAGGCTTACCCAGAGGACAAAGTTACGAATAAATGCTGCCTCTCCATTCTGAGCCATCGGACATGATACATCCAAACCAAACAGGGACAGCCATTTTAACACTCCGAAGCATGTTTCTGGATTGGAAGTGGTGGGGTCTGTGGCAGGGCCTGTAAAGATTTTATTTAATTATTAACACTGCAGTGGGAAGATGAGAGGGCCAATGCTAAGAGTTATTATAAAAAATGACTAAAATGTGTCAGTTAATGAGTTAACGCAAATTCTATGAGTCTGAACATCAGAAGGTTCATAATTTGTACAGGTTCTGCAGATAATCATCAGCTTAATGTGATACTTCCCACACCGACAGAGCGGACGTCAGAATAGTTCAACTGCAGTCTTCCAAATACGCTTCTGACATTGAAAAAGACCCCCACTGCCCATCTGCCTTTTTAGTATTAATATTCCTCCTCTGCCCTGACACAGCCACACACACACAGATGCCAAGAAGGTATGACTCAGATTGCATACCTTAGACTATCCCAAACCTTAAATCTGTGGCAGATGAAAAGAGGCCAGACAGCTCCTGAGTGCGGTAAGCTTTTGTTTTTGTAAAGGGACCCTCACCTCAACTACCCTTCCCTGGGACCTGAATAGCAAAGAATTGTGAAGGAAAACCTAATCTGAACAGGGCTCATGGGGAACTTTCAAAATGCAGCCTAGGAAATAAGTGTCAGGTTCCTTTCCCCCCAGTCCGTTGGACTCTGCAGATGGGAAAAAGATGGCTGCTCCATTCCTCTCTCCATCCAGACCCTGGCACACAGACAGCAACACTGCCAGGCTCTAAACTGGTCCATGAATCAATTGGCTGCAGGTTCTTTCCCATATGCTCTCCAAGGGCACACTCACTTCTACTGGAGCCAGGAGCAGCCTAATGTCAGGGGCCAAGCATCTGGGCAGGAGAGGGCTGAATTACACACTCTCTCTCATTAACCATTGCTTCATATCACTGCCTAGCTGGGAGAGCAAATCTTAGAATACTGCGCATAGTTCCAAAGCCATAAGGTTATTTGTGATGGCAGAAGGCAGGTAATAAATCCCAGATCCTCCAAGAAAGCCATATGTATCATTAACTAGAGACAAATGTGACTTTAGGGTATTGGCACAACCATCCACTTTCCTTTCATATTTTAGAGATGTTTAATTCCAAATTTTTCCCCAGAGTTTTTAACATATGGGGAAGCACTCTTTTTTTTTTTCCTTTGAAAAAAGATCCAATTAACCTGGTAGAATACGCACAGTCCCAGCAATTTATTTGAATGGAGGAAACCAACGAATTTTAGCAGCTCAACCAGGGCATGTATTTTTCTCTCTGTAAGATCAGCTCTTCCCCTGAGCCCAGAGCATCACGACATTTGTGCAGCTACCTTGTCTGTATGATTTTTTGTTCTATTTAATATTTTTATTAAAGGAAGGAAGCACTAACAGTTACAAATAAATAACGTACTGAGCACTTTTCCACAACCCTACTTTGTGGAATAGTGACTTTAATTAATTAATTAATTAATTAATTGTAATGGATAGCAGTGTGAATATGCTACACCATGATCTGACTTAACCTCTGAGATATTTTAATAGGTTGCATGTTTATATTAAGCATTGTAATAGATCATTACATCATGTACACTTGAAGGTTTCTGGAGGGCAGCTTGAATTCAATAAAATATTCTGCCATAGAAAATGTTACTATTAATCGTTTCTCTGTCCAGGCCAAATCAGAAACACAGATACCTAACATCTAAGAGAATAACCCCTTTCAATTTCTAGCAGAGCGTACACATGCTCTGCTGAATATTACAGAGATGCACACTGACTGACCTCTTCGGGAAGTTCAAATTACTTCCTGCATGGGCATCTATTGTATCATTCCAGGCAGAGCTTAAAGTATCATTTGTTTGTTTTAGTGAAAGGAACTTCAGCTACAGAACTTAAACTATTCCCATAATGGTGTTTTAATCATCCAAGAGACTGGTAATAAATTTACATTTTAATTAAGATTAATGAATTATGCATGTTTCATTAGAACATTTTACAGATGAGCACTGTGAAAGGAACAGTATAGAGGCTGCAGGAATGTATCTTAATGGAAGGAGAAGACAATTCTGTGTTTTCAATTACATTTGATCCAGGAAACACAGCTACCGAAAGGCCGCAACACCCACATTCGGGTGACGAAGGGCTCAGCTCTGCTCAGGCCACTGTGCATCCTGGTATGGGGAAGTGATGAGTCCGAGTTTTGTCAAATAATAAAGCAATATTTTAAATCATCTTAGAAGCTGAGCCGTCTGCACATGTTTGGAGGGGCTGTGCATGTTGAAAGTTTGACAGTGAAAAGTCTCCCATTCCTAGCGTGGTCTAGGAAGCTCATCTGCACAGCCACTCCTTCACAGGACCTTTGAGTTATGACAACACTCACACTAACATCTCAGGTGTTGCCAGCTCTCTGTATTTTGTAATGAATCTTATAATGCTATTATCTAAGGCCCAGAAGCATGAAAATCTGAGCTTTCATTTTCATATAAAAAAGGGAAGCTACCTCTTGTAGTTGCAGAGACAAGCTTGAAAATGTGGCTCCTAAAAAATAAAACATCAGCAGAAAAAAAAGGCCTCCAAATTTGTTATTTTAAAAAATCTCATGATTTTTAAGCGAATCTTATGACTTTTTTTGGCACTTGGGAGTTGGCAGCACTGTTTCTTCAACATAATCATCTTAGTTCTGTCCACCCAGAGCTTAGCCCTAATGACAGGCCAAGTTTCTAAAACAGTTAGGAGTTGCCTAAGGAAACCAGAAACCTCCTTTAGAGGCAGGATCCCATCCCTGTGTAGGATTCTAGCATTACTGAAGCATTCAGATTTCATTTGCTTACTTTGGCTTAATCTTTGTTATTCACTCCAATATGTCTCTGTGTCTGGGAAGTCATGACAGGAAATGTGCTGCACAAGGTTAGCATATGGTACTGAGTGTGAACCTTCATTTGATGAACACAACCCTAAACAAAAATCATTCCCAATCCTGTTTCAGGCCATGTTGAGGAGAGGCTCGTGCTGTTTATTCATTTATTCACATAATGGGAGTAGGCACAATGCACATACCAAAAGGTCAGCTGCACATCATTTATCTGCAAATAAGCAGCATGCCCATATGAGCGTAGGGTTTGCCATGAGATGAAATTAAGCTGCTCTGGCCTGGTATGCAGTATGGATAAAAAAAATGGCTGGCAACGTCCAGTATGCCGTATAAGCTATTTATAACCAGTATGGTGTATCAGAAAGACACTGCACCTATCCAGCACCTCCATGTAGCTGCCTCTCCTCCGGCTTCCTCAGTACAGCAGCAGCCCCACAGGAGAACAGGGCTAGGGGAGAAGGAGCTGGGTGTGGTATGGCAGCCAGAGGGGTCCCCCTCCCCACTGCCCATTCCTCCCAATGGGGAAAGGAGCAGAACCTCCAGCTCCATCCCCCCTCCTCCAGCCTCAGGCTTCTGCTGTACGCATGGAGCCAGAGGAGATGCAGCTACACGGAGGGGCTGGAGGTGGTAGGTGCAAGAATATTCCCTCACACACACACACAAACACACAAAAATAATTGATAGTGGGGACCCTACAGCTGCTCCAGGCTTAAGCAATTGTTTAGTTTGCTTAATACTATCACTGGCTCTGCCCTGACTTAAAGCTACATAACTCCATTACCAGTCCTCCTAAGCTATCCAGTTTCCCAGCAAAGTATATTTTCCCCTTCCCCATCCTTGATTTTTCCATTTGCCCCCTCTTTGTATTATTTAAGGGCAATTTTAATTGGCTCAGCAAGCAGGAGACACTCCTAGGCTATGTCTACACTCATGGCTTCTTGTGCTAGAAATATGCAAATGAGGCTAAGCGTGGAATATCGCTGAGCCTCATTTGCATACCTAATGAGCTGCCATTTTGCAGTGTAGACAAGGAGCTGTCTACACTGCCCCTTCTTGTGCAAGAAAACCCCTCTTGCGCAATGCCATTACGCCAATTATTTTCAGGAGTAACGGCATTGCGCAAGAGGGGTTTTCTTGCGCAAGAAGGGGCAGTCAAGACAGCTCCTTCTGGTACAAGAGCCTCTTCTGGGAAAATGGTGGCTCATTAGGTATGCAAATGAGGCTCAGCAATATTCCACGCTTAGTTTCATTTGCATATTTCTAGTGCAAGAAGCCGCAAGTATAGACATAGCCCTAGTGTTTCTACATTATCAGCTTTTAACAGGAGTTTTCATGACACCTGCTACAAATGAACTAAAGAAAAGAAAACCACTGATGCCTTTAACTCATTTGTGACTGTGGAGGTGGAGGGAGATTTCATTTCCCTGTGACCTCCAGGTGATATCCCACTATTTAAATTCAACTGAGATCTCCCAGGCATAAAAAAAAGCAATAAAAACACTTTCATCTGCCTTAGTTCTTCTCTCTGACTGTGCTCTCTGATATGGGGGGGGTGTTTGACTCAGACTAGCATGACTTCGCATTTCATACAGCACGGTCCATTTAGCTGCTGTAACTTTGCTTTAAATTGGTCATGGGGACGAATGAAGCTCCTTTCTTCACAGAGCATCCACATTCCCTCTTGTTCTTGTGAACGCCACGAGAGAGATAAGAGATGTATTTCTGACTCTTTCTGTGCAGTTACATGAAGGGGGGTAGTTTTTATATTCAGAGTACACGCTGCCCTGATTTTGCCACACAGAAGCTTCTCAAGCCTGACAAAGCAGGCCTTGCCTCAGTGCCTCCCTTCACTCTGCCGAGATAAACTAGGTTTTCAGGCTACAATGAACACTCTTGTCTTCTCAAAACACAAACTGATTGTAGCCATGTGATGACACAGCTGGGCTGAGAAGAAGCAGTTTTAACACACTGCCACACAGACCTGATTCTCTTCACTGACTTGCCCCTTTTGTAGTCATCTCCATCGGGGCAGAGTTGATGTAAATGGCACAATGTCTGCTTTTCACAAGCCCTCGTGCAGATGTGAAACAGCTGCACCAGGGCCTCGTGAGTTAGAAAGGAAGCATGGGGGTGTGGAAGACTCTTGTTCAGTTTGCGTCTCACTCCCAAAGCAGAATCAGGGATACCAGAGCTGCAGCCCCTGGAAATGGGCTTTTGAAAAGAGGAGACTCTCCTGAAATAGCATCAGTCCTGTAAAATGCCCCACAGTCATGAGAAGCATGGCTGTGGGGTGGAATGTCAAGTACCAACCTTCCCCACAAAGCAAGAGTCTAGCACCAACCTTTTTACCACCATTAGAATGCAAAGAAAATACATATAAGGCACGGACCAGGAAGGAAGGGAGGCAATAGTCTCACAGCTACCGACAGTTATTAGCCACCATGTTCTTGATCACAGCCCTGCCAGCTGCTAGACACAAAATCCCTCATCCCTGGCATAAATGAATCACCGTTTAAGATCCCAGTTCTGTGGAACACCTCTCAGGAGACACAGCACTGATGAAGCAAGCAAAGGTAGATTTAAAGCACTTTTCAATGTCCAGGATTAGGGGGCTAGTGCGAACAAGCTTAGCAGCCCTCAGGATAAACCAGAGCTGACTTAATGGCTACTCTAACTTATGCTGGGGCTGTAGAGATCCCCAAAGAACTACCCCGCCATGACACAGAACAATCCTGACACGCTCCTCAGCAACCCCTGCTTTCCAGAGGCCTGCCCCCTGCATACTGTTATACACAGGGAGCAACAAGAGGCAACCAATGACTGTTAGGATATTCCCTGCTGGAGAATAGCTTCTGGTGCTTTCTGCCCATGTGCATTGCAGGAGCTCCTCTCTTTCAGTCTCGTACCCCACGCGATTATGGAGTTTTTCTTTTGTAACCACTCTAGAGGTATGAAGTGTTACAATATGGCTTAACAGGAAGAAGGAAGGAAATTATTACATGTGCTGGGGGCGGGGGGAAACCAACCCAACCAAAACCACAACAAAACAGGGCATTTTCCAATTGTCATCGGCGATATAACAAAGAGGGCATTTCCAGTCAAGCCACATTCTAATCAAAAGATCCCACATATGTTCACCATAAGGTCATCTAGGCATCCCCAGCACAGAAGAAACCATGGTACAGCAGCATAAGCACACCAACTTCCATGAAATAGCTCCGAGACTCTGGGCTAACATACGTCTACACTGCAATCATGCGGTGAGATCACAACTCTTGTAATCATGTCTGAGCTAGCGAGTTTGCCTATCAAAAAGCATCAACATCACTGGAGCACACAATTCAGCTCTGTACAAGCCCTCCATGAACTCAGGGGAATGACATGGCACCTTGCCACAGCTTCTCTGCTTGGGTACTCAAGCTAACTAGAACAAAGCTCACTCAGGTATGATTACACAAGCTGCAGTTACTCCCAGCACTGCAGCGTAGACATACCTTTATACATACAGAGCAAGGAAATTCATACGGGCATTCAGAGGGAGAGAGATCTCCAGTGTATCACCCCCAAATCAAGGTGAAGTTTTAAGTTTACACCTGACCTATAAAACCACCATGGAAATAGGCAACTATAGAAATATTTCCCTCTTATTTCACATGAGAGATTCCTGCTAACACAACTTTAGATGGTGTTTTCCTGTTGACAACAATGCTCATGTCCAGTGTATCATCTCCTAAACTTCCAGATCTATTTCTGCAGCACTGCTGCCTAGCCAATCATGCCTCATTTCTCTTTTACATATTTGCTTATTTCTTCCTACATCAGCTATTTTGCATTAAATTTTATCTCCATTGACAGATTCCAGTCCATTTCTCTTATTTATCAAGCTCATACTGTATTTTAACTCTACCCTCAGACTATGTCTATACTGCAGGGTTTTTGCGTCAGAAGTCTTTTGCGGAAGATTTCTTGTGCAAAAACACGTCCACACCTCAAAGCGCATCGCTTTTGTGCAAGAAAGCATCCATACTGCATGGACGCTCTTGCACAAGAAAGCTCTGATTGCCATTAACAGAACGGCCATCAGAGCACCTGTGCTTTTTCGAATAGGCTCTATTAGCACAAGAAACCCCTGCAGAGCATCCACACATGCCTTTTTGTGCAACAACTCTTGTGCAAAAAGGAGTTATTCCTCGTAGAAGGAGATTTATCTATACCGCAAAAAGTCCTCTGTTCTGCCGTTTTACTGTCGATCTACTTGCACTTGAGGTGTGGATGCTCTGCGGGTTTTTGTGCAAAACAGTCATTTTTGCACAAAAACCTTGTAGTGTAGACGTAGTCTCAGTGTATTGACAGTCTCTCTCCAATTTGTACCATCCTCATATTAGATTAGTGTATTCTCCCCTTCACTCTCTGAGTCATTTATTATTTGCATTACAGTAGTATCCAGAGGTCCAAATCAAGATCAGCTCTCTATTGCACTAGGTGCTGGACAGACATAGTTCCTGCCCCCAGGTGCTTCCAGTTTAATTGAAGAACAGACACAAGAAGAGGAGATACCAGATAATTGGAGCAAATGAGGAAACATTGGAGCTGTAGAGTGGCAGTTCTGTCAGTAGGACAGCTGGAGCGGTCCTCCCCTTACAACTAGAGAGATACAATCCCGTCTAATTGGCTAACTGGTTAAAACATGTTGTTTAACTAGTTAACTGATTAAAGGAGAGCGAGCGGTGGGCGGGGGGAGGGGGCCTCACCAGCCTGGCTGGAGTAGCCCCCCTGTCTGCCACTGGGTTGGAACATACCTCCCCTCCCCCTGCCGCAGGCACAAGCAGGGGCTGCACCTGCCAGGACACCAGAGCAGCGGGCCTCCCCCTGGGGCTGGAGCAGCTCCCTGCGCCTGGCAGGTGGGGAGCTGCTCCATTCCTACTAGTTAAGGATGAGGCTTACCAGTTAACCAGTTAAACTTCCACATCCCCACTCACAACCCGAAACAATCTCGAGCAGATGTACCTTATCCCCAGCCTGTGGGCCAATCCGTTCGTTTAACACTGGCGTTCTTCCCTAAGAAGGATCCAGGTTGGCAGCTGCTCCCGTGCCCCATCTGGCGCCATGTGCCTCTGGGCATTATTCCAGCATGTCGGCTCAGATACCATCGTGATAGATGATGAATAAATACCTGAGCAGCGCTGAAATAATAGGCACTCTTGAAACCTGATTGTGTTTAAACAAATGTGGGGTTGTCTCTCAAGGGAGTCTATGAGGCCATGCTTCACCGGTTTCTCTAGGAGTGGAGCCCCTCTATCAATAGCCTTATATTACAAGTACACTTAAATCATGCCCTGAGTGCTGTAAATCACAAGTATTGTACCACATAGCCACGAACTCCTCCAAAACAAATCATGGCAAACCCACTTCATTTTTTATTTTCTCACTGTCAGCAGGATCGGTGAATGAAAGAATTGTGGTGGACACAGCCTGGAACATAGTGTACTCTGCTCACGGCTTCAGTTTTATTCTCTGAGGAGCAGCTGGCCCTCACCCAGGGCCCTGGTGGGGAGAGGCTGCAATTATCTACAATTCACATAACCTGCAAAACAGCCAGCCACAACTGCAGTCCATCAAGAGCACAGAGATTATTCCTTTGATGGGGAGCTTCAAAGGGGGCAGGGAGGGAAGAAAAGAACACAGGGCTATGGCCCTGACACCCTCCTCCCCCTACACACTTGAGCTATCAAAGCTGGCTGGCTGCGTGATGGGAGAGGGAAATAAGCCATATGCCATGAAGGGAAGTCGGAGGCACACTACCTCTGTGGGCCTGGGAGCTCTGAGTGGCATTCTTCTTTCCTGAGGCAGAACATGTCCCGTACTTCCCTTGGGGACAATGTGGCTACACTGCAACCCCAATACAAGACTATGCCTTGCAGGCATGACTGGCCACTTAAGATGCGGCGGCTCCTCATGCCCCAGTTAAATCCAGCACTGAGGACTTCAGTCACATCTAGGGCTTCGTGCAGGCCTCCTGTGTGGGGCGAATTAGAGCCTAAGCTTGTTGCCATCTGGTATCCTGTCAAAGAAAGAAATAAAATTGGTTTGACACGACTGGTTTTTACTGTAATTTACAGCACGAACTTACATTTCTGTTCATCCCATTTCCTTTATTCACTAAGGACCAGTCTCTGCCCCCTTCCCAGCTATGGAGGGCCCAAAATAGCACTGCTGACAAAGTTCTGCTGTATGAGGAAGCAGGATAGGATTCCTAGACCCCACGTCCTTATCGGAAGGGGTGGGGATAACAGATTTGCAGATCTAGAGCCACTGCTCACTCTGCCCTGCATAAGCAAGAAAATGAGCAGTGGACACTACTAGAGCTCAGAAACTGCCCTGCAGCACAAGTGGTAGATTCCATGCCTACCCTCCTTCAAAGCTTCTGCACCAAGCCCATTCACTTCAGCCATGGGTCAGCGACTCTCAGCATGATCTACAGCTGGACATGAGACTTTTTGTTTGATCGTCCACTGACATGGACCTCCACAGCTCCAAGTGGCTGTGGTTTGATATTCCTGGCCACTGGGAGCTGCAGGAAGTGGCAGCCAATGCATCTATGCGGCCTGCCAGTGGATTACCCTGATGGGCCACATGCCAAGGGTTGTCAACCCCAACTTAAGCTTAGTGTGGCTGGGGTGGAAGGGAATGTTTGCCTTCTGATTCCCTGCAATCTCATCTAGGAATTAAATTCCTGTGAATTGTTGGAGCATGATTTCTGAAACACCCATATCACATACAGCAGAAATTCACACTTAACAATAGAAGGGTAATTTGGCTTCCTGTATGTATCATTGCCTTATGCCTAGGAATTTCATCTCTCCTGCCTATGAAGCATTCACTTTTCTCTAGCCCCACTGATAGAGGAGTGTATTAGGGCATGTCTGCATGGAGACACTCAAGAAAGCTAACCTAAATTAATTTAAAGTGCGAAAACTCATTAGCTACCATAAAATACACACATTTCCATCTCCGTTTTAGAGCAGGTAAATCATACAGATGTCCTCTAATCTGCTTTTTATTTTAGTAGTATTTACTGTCCAGAACAGAGAATTGCTAAATTATAAATACCCTTCTAGAACAGAGAGATCAAAATATTCTATCTCAGATAATTCCAACTAATACAAGTTTTGTTTCTAGTCATTTTCTCCTTGGTAATTAAAATCTACACATACTTTCTGTATTATCTTGGTCAGGGGTAGGACTTTTTTTTAACTGAAGCAGTTGTACCAGTGCAACTTTACTGACAAAGATATAGGCAGGGCTTCTAGTAATATATGATCATATAACAATATATGATCATTATAATATATGATCGTTATAATGTAATGCAGACACATGAGGAAGCTGAATTAAGGATGCAGAAGCAAACTTAATTCTGGCATTTCCTAACTTTTGAGTGCTTGACTTTGCAACACAAATAACGTTCTTTTAATCGATTTTATGTGTGTCAGTAATACCAGTACGCGGGTGTCTAATCTGAGCATAATTTATTCCGCTTTCTATATTATAATGAACTATACCAGTATGAGCATGTTTACTCAAGTATAACTGGATTGCTTTGACAACACTGACATAGTTAAAGTAGCATAATTTTTGTATGTGATCACGGCTATACTTTCTAATTTGAGAGTGAACAGAAGGCACACAGTCTGTCCCAGCATTTACAGTACCACATCTCTTCCCTTTATCTTGTGTTTTCTTCTCCTTATTTAAAGTTTACCTTACTCTGGCTGCTTTCTGAACCAAAAGCTGAATCAGTGTGGAGAAAGAATCCAAAATGGAGGACAGACCATTTATGGAGCAAACTTCCTGCCACAGGTGTAGTTAAGTTTAGGCAGAGTGCAATGTGGGGAGGGGTGGTCAGAGTCCTAAATAAACAGCTATGGCTCTAAACACATGGACTCTGTGTTAACTCTGGTAAATGGAATGGCTGCAGAAGGAGATTTCACCTGTGTTATTTTTTTTGCGTACTTATTTTCTGTATATACAGTTTAAGTCTTGCTAACATGGGATTAAATGGTGAAAGTGGCTGGAGGGGGAGGGGACAAAAGGGGAGTTCTGTTCTCCACTCTGTCTTCCTGAAGTCTGTAGGAAAGGCACTCCTGGGGATCTTAAGAGCAATGGTTCAGCTAGTCCTGGTTAGATAATGTCACCCATATCTGCTGGGCATGGCGCTGTGTTCTCCTCTAGTGGCAGCAAGACCACCTAGAGATTAATGAGTCTGCTACAGCCTTAGCTAAGAGGCAGGTGGCTTCTAGTTCATGCATTAGACACTCATGCATTTAGCTCTAGTCTAGAAGTTCAATCCTGACAATGACTGATGTCTCATGGTATTATAGTAACTCTTAGAAGGCTTGTCAGGAGGATACCTGCCCCAGTCCACCACCTCTACAAGGCTTAGAAGTCTTCCAGTGTAACTGGTTTTCTGTGTGCAACTGTGCCTGCTTTTCTCAGCGTTTACAGAAAAAAATCCTCAGAGTTCTAAAACTTGAGCATGACAAATGAACAAGCTTTCTAAGTACACCTGCTTTGCCTAATAAGGGCAATGGATAGTCTTAGGCCAAAAATTTTCAAACCAGAGTGCCAGAGTTAGGCTCTTCAATCCAGGTTTATGCATGAAGATAAAAATAGGCTGGTTTTCAAAGGTTTTCGGATGCCCATCAACTTAATGAGATTTGTGAGTAGATGCTCAGCATTTCTGAAAAGCAGGTCACTTTTATAGATGTGCTTGGATATGGAACTATGAGTCTAATTTTACATATCTGGGGGTGAAGGTTTTGACTCTACTTTGGTTTCCTAAATATGGGGGGGGGGTAGATTATTTGGTAATCGTCTCTTTTTGTTATTGACTTTAACTTATCTTGGGCAGTACAAAGTTAAATATATAATCCTGCACATAATAATCATCTCAGCCTTTCTGTAAACAGTGACAGTTTGATGGTAATCATTAAAATCTATAAAGATACCTGCTTAAGTCAATGCACCTATATAGCTACACAGCCTAGCCGCCTGATAGCATTTTCTCTGCCTTGAAGCTTCCATAAGCCAGCAGAGGGGAAAGGACATAAATTACACTTTCTAATACAGGTTGAACCTCTCTAGTCTTGCACCTTCAGGACTTGACCGGTGCTGAACCCAAGAATTTGCCGAATCACAGGAAGTCAAAATTTATCTAGCAGCATTTCCAACACTTCCACTTCTTGCTAGCTTTTAGATGACATTTAGGGGTAAATTAGAGCTAAATAACAGCACAGAACACAGACAGCCAGGACTGGTAGCTGTAAAAAAACTTTATGGGACTGTGGGAAATTTGGCCACACCCATGATAAGTGGATATCTGGGTAACTAAAATCATGCCGGACCACAGATATTACAGAACCAAAGAATCCCAGACTAGAGGGGTTCAACCTGTATTGGCAAAATACCCTTTGTGACATGAATTTGCTTTAAGTTAAAGGTAATTCAATAGAAACTAGATATGACCTAGCTTAGTCATATCTGACTTTCAGAAAGCATATTAATCACCATGGCTGTCATTCCAGTCCCACTAAAATTGAAAGGAGTTTTGCAACTGACTTCAGTACATCTAAGATTTCACCCTATGTCTGTTCAGTAATTCTCAGTTTTCCTATTTTCTAGACACAGTGAGTGTCTTTGCCTTTTATGTTTGTTTTGTTACTGGAGATGAAACAGTTACATAACCTCCTTCTCTGCTTTCGCTCCTTGCCCCCTGTGCTCTTTGAGACTAAGCAGCCACAGTGGAATATGCTGTGGCTGTAACGACTGCTAACGCAACTAGTGGAGTCCAGCAGAAAAGCACAGTGCTTTCCCATTAGGCAGGGCCCAACCCGGCAGAGAGATGCTTTCGCTTTACAATTACTCAAGGCATTTCCTGTAAACATGATAAACAGTGAGTGTGAAAAGGGAAATACAGTGACATTACAAAGATGACTTGTGAAAGGGCAGATTGCTTAATTTTTTCCTCTATTTCTCAGTTACCCTTTTTGCGGAGTGGAAGAATCAAATTCACGTTTATATGACTACAGTTTTATCGTAAATTCAACCATCTTCTTTCTAAGGTGTGTAGTACATAACTTTTCATAGAACATATTTACTGCATAGAAGATTCTGAATGCTTTGTCTAGCCTTTCCCTTTTAACTTCTCTGGCTACTCATTTCTTTTAAAAGTAGCCAAAATGTGCTCTGAGACGAGACTAGTAATCTAGATTAAAGGCAACAAGGCAGAAAGAGCGATACACCCTAGAACATGTATCACAAATACAATACTGCCAGCAGGCCCCATCTCAGGGCAAGGTGAGCAAGGCTATCGCCTTGGGCTCCATGCCTTCAGGGCCCCATGCTGCGCTGAGCCCAAGTACAGGAGGCTGCAGCTGGAGCTGGCACTGAACAAACTGGTCACCTTTTGCTGCTGCTCATCTTGCTGGCCTTCACGCAGGAGATCTCCATAGATACCCGCCCAGCCAGTCCCACAGCCCAGAACCCTGCCATTACCCCTGATGGGGTATCCTTACGTTGCCCTGCAGGCATCTGGATTCCAGCCCAGCTGCATTGGCAAGGCTGCGGGAGCTGTCTCGGCCCATGTGTGTGCTGACAGCTCTAGGCTGTGTTTGGTCCTAGTGAGCTGGGATGCAGCCCCAAGCCACTCGCCTTTCTCCCTGTCTGCAGCAGATTGTGTTTTATCTGTATGGAGGGGAGAGTCACACAGGTCAGTAGAGAATCTGACCTGGCCAGTGTGTTGTGGAATATATCCAGCGAGCAACTTGTGCTGTATGGGCTGGACTCTGTAACCCCTCAACTGGGTTTCACTTAAACTAGAGCATCCACTGGCCACACAACAGTGTGCTGCCATGGGCCCCGCAAATTCTTTGGCTGTGCCTGGCTGCCAAATCCCAATATTTAAAAAAAAAAAAAAAAAGCATGATACTGGCTTAAATATTATATGATTTTTTTTAAAAGTCTGCATTTCTTTATTTCACATTTTTCTAACTTCTCTCTGCAACCATGAGGCTTAGAAACCTATTTAAATCATACACACACACACACACGCACATTCAAGGCCTTTTGCATTAAGAAAACACACAAATAGTGTGCAACCTGAGATAAAACTATGAGCGCAATAAGGAAAATATAATAGCTTTAAACCATTACAGAAGTGTATTTTTGAACTAATCCAAAGCAAAAGTACATTGCCATGCCTCTAATGATATTTAGAGTTGTGCATTAGGAATTAGCTTCCATTACTTTTACAGTAACCGCTCACTACTATTATATTTATTTACATTGTGTCATCAACCAAAAGCCTCACTGAAGACAGTCAACTAGGCAATGTGCCTTAAAAAGGCATGGGCAACCATTACCCTAAAAAGTTTGCAGTTTAATTTGAAATGAGCTGTGTAAAAGGGAAGGAAGGGAGATTAACATGGTCAGAGAGATGAGTCAAGGAGATCATCTTAAAAGATGGATTGGAACAGGGTAACATTGGGAGGGAGGTCTTTGATGAGGGGCTGCAGCTGTCAAGATGGGGCATGATGAAAACCTGAATGAGAGTTTCAGAGGCATGGATGGGCAGAAGGTAGGAGAGGTAGCAAGTAACCCTATAAGGTAATGATTAAGGCTCTACCGAATTCACAGTCCATTTTGGTCAATTTCAGGTCATAGGATTTTGAAAATAGTAAATTTCACAATTTCAGCTATTTAACCCTGAAATGTCATGGTATCATTGTAGGGGTTCTGAACCAAAAAGCAGTTGTGCGGGGAGGGTGTCTCAAAGTTATTGTAGGGGAGGTGGCACTGCTACTGCTACTTTTGTACTGCTGCTGTACAGTGGCTCTGAAGGTGGCTCTGCCTTCAGAGCTGGTAGCTGGAGAGCAGAGGCATACCGGAGCGTGGACAAAGGTTTCCCTTGTCGACTGCGCCGCGTCTAGACTGCCGTGCTGTGCCAGATCAGCTGATCGTCGGCGCAGTGCGGCGGCTATCTTTATTTTAATGAAGCGGGGATTATTTAAATCCCCGCTTCTTTGACTATGCCAAGTAAACTATTTTACACGGCTCCGTCGACGGAGCCATGTAGTCTAGATGTACCCCTAGTGTAAACTGGCACATTCAGTGTTTTCAGTGGAGCTATGCCTGTTTACACCATCTGGCCCACAGTAATCCTTAAATCTTAGGTTAGATATGGGGAGAGGGATGATAATTCAGCATGTAGAGATGTGGTACCAGTGGAAAGTAAAGGAAGGGGAGCTATAGTGAAACTGGACCAACAGAATAGCTCTGTGCCAGGGTTTGCACAGCTGTTGGAAGGGGTTCAGAGGTTCTGTTACAATTAAGTATCTAAAAGTTCAGTCTTTTTCTGCAATATAACCAAAGTCTACAATTGGGGCCTGACTTCACAAGAGGACAGGCTTTCTCGAGAAATTTCTAGTGCTTCCCTCCTTCAGCCTGATTTGGGAATGTCACAAGAATAGCCTCTTTCTTGGCCTCTCTGCTACCAAGTCTGGATGAAACCAAAAAGGTGGACAGAGGAGCAGAAAGCTAACCAATATGTTTAAATATCCAGGTTAAGTCCAGCAGACTCAAAATAACTGCATAATTTCAGCCCAAACATGTCACTCTGCCTCTTTGTTCCTGCTTTGTACAGTTTGAATTATATGTGGGATGTTTATTCCCCACTCTCGGTGCAGTGATCCCAGATGACACGGAGTTACATATTGACCCACAGCATTATGCCCAGTGAGCAGGAAAACTGACAAACAGCTACACATATATAGTCAATCTGATCATTCCTTTCCATGTCAGCCACCAGCTCTCATGCACTCTCTTGGGGTTACTTTGCCAGGCTGCCTTCCCACAGCGCCCTGGCAGAAAAGCCTCAAGGGAAGGCATCAAAGCAACAAGATGGAAAGAAAGAAAAGTAGGCAATTGGTTCCTCTGTCCTTCACCAGCTAAAAAGTCTCAGAGGGGGTAGGCATGTTAGTCTGTAACTTTAAAAATAACAAGTAGTCCTGTGGCGAGAGAGAGAGAACCAGCCCACTTAATTAGCCTCATTAACTTGCATCCTACAATTGACAGATACTACTTCTGATACACACACGCACACACACACACCCCTTGGTTTCTGTTATTTCTTCTCCAGCTAGTTAATCTGAGTTTTGTTCAGGGATAGTTCCCTTTTCCCTTCCTCTCATGCCATGGAAGGTAAACAGCTCTTCCCTGAGTTACATATGAAAACGCTCATTGCTTCAGACTACCAGGAAGAGCAGGTCGCTCTATTTTATTCCTTTCAAAAGAAAACAAATACTTCAGAGCCCTCAGAAATGTAACCTACTCCCTGCCACTTCCAACCCAGAAAACACACCTAGCAAATGAACTGAAAACAAGGGGTTATTTTGCATTCCGATACATTGAAAATGTTCTCAGTGCACTAGTAAAGGCTCTGGAATGAAAAAAACCCTCTAAAATGGCCAGTGGATCTCTCATGACATTTGTTTCTCCCCAGAAGTACTGACAGCAATAACAGGAGTATCGGAGTTTTATCAGTTGAATCTCTGAACAGAAGCCTGCTCTGCTGTCATGGAGGTTTTGTTTCTTATCTTAACAAATGCTCTTCAAATCAGTGTCTAATTACACAGATGCAAAAAAAAAACCAAAAACAAAAACCACCACCACTACCTTTAAAGAACATTATTACAGTTTCAAGGTCAGGAACTTAACAGAGGAAATGCCAGAAGCAAGATTGCCTGTGCAATCTTTATTCAGCTCCACTGTGCACAGGTCCACCAACTGGAGGGACGGGGACAAAGGGAGCAATTGCCCCAAGACCTGGTGATTCTAAAGAGCCCCAGGCCAGAGCCCTGGGCTTCATAGACTCACGCTTAAGCGCAACATGGCGTGCCCCAGAGCCCCACACTCCAGCCGGCACTGAGCACCAGTGAGGGGCAGGGAGAAGCCAGGCCATCCAGGTGGAGCTGGGGGCTGTCTTTCCCAGCCCAGTCCCTTCCAGCTGAAGCCCTGCCCCTTCCAGGAGCAGAGAGTCAGGCCCCCTCCACGTTACAGCAAACTTATAAGCAACTGAACATGAGGCCTATACTGGGGAAGTACCAGGTAGCCTAAAAAATATGAAGTTTGGAAAATAGATCCTATGAAGCTAACTTAGCATCTTTTTTTTTTTTTGGAAGAGATTACAAATTTGGTTGATAAAAGTAATAGAGCTGGCATAATATATTTAGATTTCTATAAAGCATTTGATTTGGTACCATGCAACATTTTGATTAAAAAACTAGAACAATATAACACTAAGAGGGCACACATTAAATGTATTAAAAACTGGCTAACTGATAGGTCTCCAAAACATAGCTGTAAATGGGGAATCATCATTGAGCAGGTGTGTTTCCAACGGCCATCCTTCAGGGATCATTGGCTCTATGCCATTTAACATACTTATCAGTGACCTGGAAGAAAACACAACATCATCATTGATAAAGTCTGCAGATGACACAAAAGTTGGGGGAGTGGTTGGTAAATAATAAGGAGGACAGGTTACTGATTCAGAGCAACCTGGACTACTTGGTAAACTGGGCCCAAGCAAACAATATGTGCTTCCATGCTGCTAAATGTATACATCTAGGAATAAGGAATGTACGCCACACTTACAGGACAAGGGACTCAATGATGGGAAGCAGTGTCTGAAAAAGACTTGGGGATCATAGTGGATAATCAGTTGAACATGAGCTCCCAGTGTGATTCTGTGGCCAAAAGAGTTAATGCAGTTCTATGATGTAGACACAGAGGAATCTTAAGTAGGAGGAGAGTTATTTTAACTCTGTATTGGGCACTGGTGTGACTGTGCTGGAATAGCATGTCCAGTTCTGGTGTACACAACCCAAGAAGGATGTGAATCAATTGGAAAGGATTCAGAGAAGATCCATGAAAATGATTAAAGGGTTGAAAACATTCTTTACAGGGATAGACTCAAAGAGTTCAATCTATTTAGCTTAGCAAGGAAAAGGTTAAGGGAGACTTTATTACAGTCTACAAGTATTTACGCAGGGAACAAATGGCTTGTGATTGGCTCTAATTTGGCAGAGGATGTTTTTTCTAACTGATCAACTCTAGAAATCATTTGGGGAAAGATGTATGGCAGCATTATACAGGAGATCAGACTAGATGATCGTGACTGGCCCTTCTGGCCTTGGAATCTATGAATCCATGAATAGGCAATACTACCAGCCCTGCCTATAATAATTTGTCAGTGGAGAAGAGGTGGGAGGGAGGGAGGGAGAGAGGGAGGGAGAAAAAGTCATGTAACAAAAAAACCTCATAACTAGTGTTGGATGTACAGCTTTGACCTAATAAATTACAATCAAGAATCAGAGCTATTTTGGAAAGACGGAAGAAGCTTTTATGTGAAGAGTTTGAAGTATGGTGAAAGTGTCATTTTAGTTGCATGCTGCACATAGAACAAGGAATATGCTGGCCCTGAAATTTCACTAAAATTATTCAAAAGTTTCTTATCACGTGGAGCATGAATGCAGTAATGAAGATAACAAGTCTCAGTCTTACTCTGATCCACTAAGGCTAGGCCTACACTGCAAAGAAAAGTTGGAAAAAGGTTCGCAAATTGCGTATCTTTTTCCACTTTTCTTGCGAAAGAGGCTTTTCCGAAATTTGGTCTGTCTACACTGCGCCAAAGTTTGGGAAAACCTCCTCATTCGGCACATCCCTTCTTCCTTGTAGAACGAGGATTACAAGGATGGCAAAAGAAACTGCCCGCTTTTTCGGAAATTGTTCCGAAAAAGCGAACACATTCCTTGGACATGGCATAGCTTTTCCGGGATCTCTCTGGTATACTGGAAAAGCTCTGCAGTCTAGACATAGCCTAACTGAGCATGCTCTCCCTCACTTTCACTGAGCTGAATGAAAATGAGTCCAGTTGACCATCTGTTGGTTTGTACAGAACAGTAGTGAAGCAGGTAGCTTTGGTCAAGTAGGCATTGCTGCTCAGGCCTGTCACTAATAACTTTTGAGCAGTTCTGAAGAAATGAATATTTGAAAGAAAATAGTGCCTCATATCATCTAGTGATGATATCTGAAGGCACTGGTAGTACGAATATTAATGTCTTTCCTAGATCTGCAGTAACATAAGATGAAGGGCTGCCTAACTGAAGAAATATCTTCAGTAATCTTGTCAAAGTTTCTCACTGCTATCCAAAATATTCTCCTCATTATTCAACAGAGCCTAATTCTACCCACACAGCTTTATTTTGAAAACAAGAATATGTATGCCTTGCCCTGAATACACAGAGGTATGTTATGTTGTTGTATAAACTGTATGGAAAAAGGAACAACATTGCAAAGGGCAAGTGATAATATTTCTCACTGAAAGAAAGCACGTGTTTTTTTCATGGCAGCTAGGTGGGACTGGACAGATGAATAATAAATGGGAAGTAGAAGAGGGAGAGGGAGACACCACAAATAGGTCCTGATTCATCAAGATATTTAAGCATGTGCCTAATTTAACCATGAGTAATTCCATGGACTTCAAGTGGACTGATTTATGTGCTCAGAGCAAGGCACGGATGTGCCTTCCTGACTGACTCATGGCCCTGATCATAGCTAATATGAGTATAGCACCTGTCCTCCAAAGATCCCCAAACTCTGAACAACACAAGGATCATTTCGCTGTTTACTACAATGCAAACACTCATAGGCTATGTCTACACTACAGGGTTTTTGCGCAAAACCAGCCATTTTTGTGCAAAAACCCATGGAGCATCCACACCTCAAGCGTGTTTTTGCGCAAGAAAATGTACAGTAAAATGGCAGAACAGAGAACTCTTGGTGGTAGAGTTATTCCTCTCCCCAGAAGGAGTAACTCCTTTTTGCACTACAGCTCTTGCGCAAAAAGGCATGTGTGGACGCTCAACAAGGGTTTCTTGCACAAAAAGAGCCTATCAGAAAAAGCACAGGTGCTCTGATGGCCATTTTGTGAATGGCAATCAGAACTTTCCTGTGCAAAAGTGTCCATGCAGTGTGGACGCTTTCTTGCTCAAAAGCACATCACTTCTGTGATGCGCTTTTGAGGTGTGGACGTGCTTTTGCGCAAGAAGTTTTGTGCAAAAAGCTTGCAGTGTAGACATAGCCATAATGTAGGAAGTAGGCAGACTTAAAGAGTACACAGCAATAATACATAACAGAAAGGGAATTATGCAACTAAAAACACAAGGGAATTTTAGGTTACATAGCATATTCACTTAACTGAAATCTAGCCAGGACTTCACGGTCCATTCCTACAAAGAGTGGAATGGAATTTCACCAGCGAACGCTGTAAGCTGTGCACTTGGGTAGCCAAGTAGAGGAGGTTCAAATGCTGCCCATCTGCAGCAGTGAAAGTAACTTAAAATTTCATACAGGTCCTGTCCTATTGCCACCCAGGTCCGTGCTGGCTCTTTAAATAGCTCCCTGTTAGCTTTTCCTGCAGCTCAGCCAGCTCTTGCCGGAGCTGCATACCAAGTTGCACCCACTTACTTTCACATCTCTCCATCTGATTAGCAGAGAGCCCACAGTCAGTAGCATGTGTTTCTACTGGTGGTGCATATCTGCACATGCTTTTGTGCATGTAACAAAATTTATTCCATGCATGAATGGAAAAAATAGAGGAAACATTGTCAGCGACCACAATTGCTAAGACTTTGCTTTTACCTCATATTTGCAAAACAATACTGCGAGTAGCAAAGCGTGCATACACTTTGCGGGGCTTATGTGCAGGGATGACTTACAAGCAAAAGTGCTACATGCTCAATTTCCCATATTACTTCCTGCAGCACCCAGCTTTTCCTTGCAGGCCTTCCAACCAAATAGTGCAGAAATGTAACCCTCTTAACCTTGACTCTAGACAGGATCATATCCTAATATTGTATATCTGCAGAACTGAACATTCACAAGGTGTGAACATAACAGAAAGGGAATTAATAATACTAACAAAAATCCTTTGATTTAAAAATTGTCTTCATTCAGACTTTGGCAGCTGATATGCCTCTTCAGTTTCAAATAATTTTGAATAATTTAGAAACTAGCCTGGCACACATTGTACATCCTTCTGGCTGGCAGATTTTTCTGATATGTAAGAGACACACCTCTCTATAGAAAGACAGCAGGCAGTCACCAGTTCAAAGAAGTACAGGCCCAGGACAAGTTTTCTCCTTTCTCTGCATCCTTTTGCAGAGTGAATAATGAGGGTTCCAAACTTTTCCAAAAAAACAAAAGCCAACAAGCAATGTGATGAGTGGGGGATGGGGAGGAATGAGCTACTGCTAATTCCTTTCTTAAGAATGAATTGTGGAAACATATGTCTTCTGAAAAAATGCCAGTGTAAAATAGGGTAGAAATTAAAATATTTTGCTATGGAAAGAGGAGATGCTCTTGGCTCTTTCCCTGTTTTGTCATGTACAGGAATCATCAGTTAAGTTAAACTGCAAAACATTAGTAAGAAGGAAGTTGCCTTGTGAAGGCAAGGAAATGAATTAAAACTGTTATAACCTAGTAGAAAAAAGTACAGCTCAGGTTTTAATTGTATTGTAATCAGTGTCGCTTTCTTTTGAATTATTTATATTCACAGAGATGATGATAAACTGGTAGGCCCATCGCTCTTTAGTTGCAGTGGGCTATACACCTAGTCAAAAAGGGACCTTCTCTGAACCTCCCCAGCATGGTGAAAATGAGTGAGTGAGGGTGGGAGAGAGCAAGCAATGGAGAAAAGGTGGAGCAAGAGAGTTCCGGTTTGTTCCATCAGAAAGTTGGCAAACCTACAGCACTACTAACCATGCTGAAGTCAGTGGTTCTGCATCTTCACTGCTATTTTTGGCCACGCTAACTAGACCAAGACTAACTCAGGTCTGCCTACCAGAACTTTGACTGCAGTGTAAGTATACAGCAGCTTGAACAAAGTAAGTAGAGGTTCCTTCTCATACAAAGGCGCACAAAATGCATAACTGAAAACCAGTCTATGAGCATAATGCTCTCTAGCCACTCTGTAAGGATAGGTGAGCAACAGGGTATAGGCCAGATGTTTGGACAAGGTCAGTAGTTCCAGTCGGGGTTGCACCAAAATAAGTGGCTGGATTATTAAAGTGCTCAGAAAGCTGGCTGCAGATTCAGGGTGTTGAGCTCTTGCAAATCTGGCCATTCATGTCACAATGGGAGCTGCAGGGTAGTAAGCCCTTAGGCTCTTATATAGGTGTCTCTAGCTATGTCTACACTGTAGCTGAAAGTGAGCCTCCCAGACCAATTTCTGCTAGCCTGCTTAAGCTAGTGCACTAAAACAGCAAGGCTGGCTTCTAGCTGCTTTGCAGACACAGTCTAAACAGGACCTGAGCTCTTGTGCAAATCTGCCTCTACATGGGCTCTGTGCTTTTGAAAATCTGGCCTTAGGTGTGCAAGACACCAGCATTGAGTTGGCATTTGTAAGTTAAGAGCATATACAGTATTTGTCTACATACAGTATGTATATAGGATGGGGAAACTCTTACAAAAAATGTATCGTAACATAGAATATAGATGTATTCTGCAGTAATGATACAAGCACTGAATCTTATAGCAGTGTTTTGGACTTTAATGTACACAATTACATGGGCACATGGATAACTGCCATTCACAAATGTGCTTAGCTATCAGTTTTGATAGGCAACATAAATATCTTGTGTGTACGTGTGTTCTAAAACCGGGGGGAGCTGATATGCTAGAAGAATGATCGCTTTTCAAGTTTAGTTAGGGTTTTACTGAGGGGAAGGGGTTGGGTTGGTTTTTCGTTCTTTCTTCTTTTTTTTTTTTTTTGGCCATAACTGAAAGCGTTCTTGGTTTCCTGTGTGTCAGTCTGCTGTTATGACACTTTTGTCAGAATACTCCTGTGCAATGTGAGTCACTGAGAACTCTTCCTGCATTTTATTTTTAGTAGTTAGGAGCATACCGTAATTAGCTGTTCTTTTTTCTGTCACCTTTCTTGTGTTCTCTTGCCTATTCTTTAATGTAAGGGCTGTTTCCAAATTCTATATTTTTTTTTAAAAGAGTCCACATCTAGAATTTCAATAGCATCTTTAGATAAGTTTAAACCTTCTAATCTGTCATGTTGGCTAAGTTATATGCACTGTTGGTGTAGCCATTTCAGCCCCAGGATATTAGAGAGACAGGGTGGGTGAGATAAAACCTTATCTTACTGGTGGAGTCCCTGACCAGCTGACTGGCCCACTGGTCCTACATGAGCCAGCAACAGGAACAGAAAGGAAATGGTCAGAACATCCAGCATCCATGTTGCTCCAGACTGCATATCATGTGCCACTCATTCCCTCTCCCCTTGACTTCCTTGCATCCCAACCTGGTTTGGCTCCTGACCTGTGTGTGACTCTGATCTCCAGTTTGTCTCCTGTTTCTGGCCCCCTAATATCCTGATCTGGCCTGACTCTGGTTATTGACACATGGTTCTGATCCCCAGTTTGTTTCCTGCTTGGGGCAGATCTCAAATGAGGTTCCACAGGTATCTGTTCTGGGTCCAGTGATCATCATCTTTATTAGTCACCTGTATAAAGGTGTACAGAGCATACTGATCAAGTCTGCAGATGACACAAAGCTGGGGGGTTGCCAGTATTTTGGAGGATAGAGGAATCTGAGAAATTGGAGAGCTGGGCTATAGATAACAAAATGAAATTCAACAAAAACAATATGAGGTGCTACCCAAAAGTACAAATACAGAATGAGGGATAATTGGCTTGGGAGCAGCACTGCTGAGAAAGATCTGGGAGTTTTGGTGGATCACAATCTCAACCTGAATCAGCAATGTGATGCTATTGCAAAAAAACCCAAAACAAACGAACAACCAAAACAATCAAATGCAATTTGTCAGTTGCATCAGCAGACATAGTATGAAAGCGATGAGAGGTGATAGTAACACTGAATTCAGCACTGGTTAGGCCTCAGCTCAAGTGCTGTGTACAGTGTTGGTCTCTAATGTATAGAAAGGATGCAGGGAAACTGGAAAGGATCCAGAGCTAAGCAACATAGAACATCAGAGGGATGGCATATGAGCATGTGAGGCTGAAAGAACTGGATAGGTTTAGTTTGTAAAAGAGGAGATTAAAGGGGGACATGGTAGCAGGCTTCATATTCTTGAACGACTGCCATAAAAAAGAAGAAGAAAAGTTGTTCTCTCTTGCCACAAAGGGCAGTGGGTTCAAACTACTGCAGAGCAGACTCAGATTAATTCTCAAGAGAAACTTCTTAACTGTGAGAACAGTAGGACAATGGAACAGACTGCTGGGGGAGGTTGTGGAAACTTTTTCACTGGAGGTTTTCAAAAGGAGGCAAGAGCACTATTTGTCTTGGAGGATTTCAACCACAAATCCTGCATCTTTGGCAGAGGGTTAAAGTAGATAACCTTTGCAGTCCCTTTTAGCCCTCTGATTCTGTTTTTCTGAACTCCTTGTGGACTCTGGCCCTGCCCACTAGTTATGGCTGCTCACAACTCGGCTTTGACACTTTCTCCCAAAACTTGACCGAAATTTAAAGCAAATTTTGATGCTCAAAAATGTTTGCGCAACAACAAAGTTTAACTGTTTTAAAACTATTTTTCAGATTGTATTTTGACAGACAGTTGCGGTTTATCACAGTTTATTGGGAATGCTTTCTAAATGTTACAAACTTTCATTGAGTTAAAGAGGGTAAGAATTCTGTATTTTGGAGCCAAGTTAGTCTGCCTGTAGCAAACAAGGTACCAAATTATCAGATTTAGGCACACAAATGGCTGGATAATTGCCACCTCTTACACACCATGATAATCAAAACAAATCTTGAGAAATCAGAAAAGCCCCGGGTCAAAGCCAAATACTTAGCTGCACTCACATGATATGTGAAATTGTCATCTCACATGACAAGAAAAAAATCCACAAATGTAAGATTAACTTGCAGAAAGGCAATCTGAATAGAAGGGGAGGGACACAAAATCAAAAATACCCCATTAGCAGTTACAGTAATATAATCTACAACATCTTCCCTGTGATAAGGGTTCATTGTCTTACTCTTCCAGTAAACCATTTTAGATCCACCTACCAGCTGTTGTGCCAAAGAGTATACTGTAATGCAGGGCTAAACAACACGTGGCCCATGGGCCACACGTGGCCTGCAGCCCGTTTGTTTGTGGCCCGCGGTGCAGTTTGGGTTTACGTGGGACTCAACACACAGCCCGCGGGTGGGAGCCTATGAACATGGCCTCCACAGGGAACACGCACCACAACAGCGAGGTGTCTCCCAGGTGGGGTAAGCACTGAAAGATACAGGTGGACGGGCTGGCTGGAACAGATGGGTACAGGGTGTCAGCGTTTCTAGCCCCCAGGGAGGAGGTGCTGGGAGCACTGGGGTATTGTGGGAAGTGCTGGCTGCTTAGCCTTGTGGGCAGACTGAGAGGTGCAGACTGGCTCTCACTGGCCACATTGGGCCCAGCGCTGAGGCTTAAGGCTTCATCTTTGTATTCATGTCCCTCACTGTGAAAGAAGCTATTTGCATATATATTTGCACGTATATGCAACCACACTTAAGTTGTGGCCCTCAGCATATGCTATAAGTATCATTGTGGCCCCTGCAGCTTCCAAAGTTGAATAGCCCTGCTGTACTGTATAATAAAGCATTGATTTGTGCTGGTAAATGAAGGTGCACTACACACTCTGTATTAAACTACAGAAAGCACTGTGTCAGGTAGCAGACAAAGAAAGAAATCAGTGACAGTCTAACATAGAGGATTTTTGTGAGCAAATGTATAACAACAATGCTTAAGTATACCCCTCAAGAGCAGTATGTAGACACTCACAGAGTTTACTGAAGGATAAGTGACCACACTCAGGAATGTTTTAATACAACCGGAAGTAGGGACAGGAGAACTGGTTCAGACAAAAAACTCAACAACCCGAAACTACACCCAAAACCTGAAATCAGCCTATCACAGCCTGTTTAAAGTTGCTTCACTTTTAATCTTTATCCCATATACATTTCACCTTCCAGTTTGGGTCTGGGACAGAAAGCAGAAGTGTCGATATACCACACAATAGAATCTTCTCATATCTAAGACTAGAACTATATTGTACTTGAAATCGCATGAGAAATCCTGTGTTCGTTATATTTTCAGATCGTTACAATTTTAACCTTCAAAGCACTTCACAGCAATTAAATATGCCTCACAAAATTCCTGTGCGGTAGGTATCATGCTATCTGGAGAGGTTCACAATTGTGAGTGCTATCTCAGGGCAGACAGTTGAAAACAGGGCAGAAGCCACAAGCTAGGGGTATGTTCTATAATTAGATTTCACCAATCAGTAACAGATATGAACTCCTGGAGCACTCTAGTCTTACCATGGAGACACAGACAGTCCTCTGAGCCTATCCTGCTACCAAGACAGACTTTAGTGATAATGGTCATTTAAACCAAAATTCACACCACATCAAGTTGCTCCCAGTCCCAAGAGACCAATCATTCACCCCCAGATCAACTGTTACCCTAGATCTTAAATCCAAAGACAACATCTATAGCCAATCCTATAATTAACTAGCTAAAGGTTTATTAATTAAGAAAAAGAAATGAGAGCATTTAAAGGTCAAAGCAAGCAAATATATACATACAAATGAGTTACCATCTAAAATCTGAGAATGACAGTGTTGTTGAGATCTGTCAGTTCAAAGTCTCTTTCAGGGCAGACCCAAGAGGTAACCTCTGGGGATCTCTGGCTTCAGTTTGGTTTCTCTGGCCCTGTTAGTTCAAACAGCAAAGAGATGAAAAATATTCACATCAACTGTTTTTTATGTTCCTCTTCCAACCATCAAAGCAATGGGATAGGCCTGCTACCTGTACTTCTCCAGGGATGGATGGGGCAATAACAAAGATTTTGTCTTACAATGGCCCACTTAAATATTGATAGTCCTTCTAGACGGGAAGAGGGACAATTTCCATACCTGCTTTCACAAGTTCAAGCAAGCATTTTCAAAGTTATAAAGTAAAACTTACATATTTTTATAGCATAGAGCACAGATATTATAAGTGATATTAATACAGGCAGCAACTTACAAGCATTTGATAGAGTCTAAAAACTAAATACAGTCTTAAAAGACTAATGCCTATTTTGAGTAAAACTAACAGAGGTGAACCGACTTGGTCTCCAGCTATGAGTTTGTCAGTTCTTAGCTAATACCCACAGTCTTGGCAAAAGCTGGCATCTTGTCTGCCAGCAGTACAATAGGCAATTAAATATTTTCCCAGTGTTACACAGTGGGGAAAACATCTGAGAAAAATGAAAAGCGCCTGAAAAAGGGAAAAAAGGTTAATATATTTTGTTTATCTATGATATTTAAAACAAGGTTTAATCTGTTTTCTTTTTGATATTTGGCATATCAGGAATAGCCAGTCTTCTCTTCCTTGTTTTATTGATGGTGTCTCTGGGGCTATGTCTACATTGCCACGTCCAGTCAATGCATCTGCTTTTTTCAGATCAGTTTCCAAAAAAGCAGGCACCCTCTTTTGAAAGAGGATGTTTGTCCCACATTTGGCCCCGTGTAGACAGGCCAAATGTCGGAAAAGCCTCTTCCAAAAAAAGAATCGGAAAAAGGTACACAAATTGATGTTCGCAATTTGCATACCTTTTTCCAAAAAATAACTGCAGTGTAGACATAGCTTGGGTCAATCCTGACCTACAATTTGAGAGCTCTCTCTGAGCATTTAATGATGAATCCTTCCCCAAAGAACTGTTCTTCCAGCTGCCAATCAGACATTTGAGATCTGTATTAACCAAAGCAAACCTCAAACAAAGTTTAACTAGTCTAAATAAAATCCATTTTCCCACTCTATTATGGGTCACTGCCATGGTATCTATGATGTTCTCAACTTCCTATTCTTTGGTCATCCATAATCTTCCAAAAAAAATATACTACGCAAGGAGCAAAATTGTTAGAGTGCCAATGGGACAAATTTCCACTTGCAAAATTGAAAATAAGGACTTAGGCTTCTATGTTATTGAGGTGCTTTTGAACATGTTACCCAAGACCTGAGGTGGTTGTTATAAAAAAACAAGTGGGAGAAGGACACTTTCAGCACTTCCATGAATTTTTGTTTTAAGTTATGTTCTTTTTCTTTGCCTTCTGGCCTCTGGGCCTTTAGAGTGCACTTGGGGTCATGCTTTCAGTTTTTTTTCTCCACAAGCACAAAGTCTAGAACTGCTGCTGCTGTTGCTTCTCCTTCTTCGTCGTCTTCTCTCCTTCTTCTTCTCCTTCTCCTTCAATATTGGTATTCTCAAGTAATCATATGATTCTAGCAGCTGAGGTATAAGAAAAGCAAAAAAATTTACTAAACCTCCAATAAAACAATCAGAGCTGACAACACTGATTTTTTATAGTTAAATGGTTATGTGCTTTGATCCCTGCATGATATATCTTAGATATTTTTCTTCCAGTACTTGGCTCATCTTGGGAGCTCTGGTAGCCAAAACAAAGCTCATCAATAAGTCCATGAATCTTGTTGAAAATGACACCAGACTGAACTATAGCTCTAGTATGCTACACCTCTCACATCTTCTCCTTCACATTTGTATTGTGCAATGGAAGCAACAAGAGAAGTCTGAAAGGGACCAGTTTCACTCTTCAGTCCATGTTCTCTCAATTCAGTGTGTACACTGGCCACAGCTAATGCCTCTGTGGGCAGATTAAATGCTTTTACTTCCAGACGTGAGCTTCTGGTTTTCACTGGTGACAGCTAGAAAGGCCAATGGAGGCACTGGTAAGTTTTTTCAGTTAAACAGAAAGCCTGAGGACAGTTTTCAAAACAAAGGTCAAGCCTCCTGAACAGAGTTTTCTCAGAAAAGGGAGACATTGTTTATAAGGACACACTTTCATTCACAATTGTTTTGTTATTTAAAAAAAAAAATCTTACAAGGAATCTTACTTGAGTGTAGGCGCTCATGTCTGTGGATAGGTAGTGGTTTGTTCACTGAAATGTAACAGATCATAACGAAACTGCAGTGGTTACATGTTCAGAAATGTTAGGACTTTTTTGGTGTGGTCTTAACTGTTATCTAATATCACTGTCTCACGACTTGTAACATTAACCCACTCAATATGTGAAAGGAAATTAATAGCTCTCACCTAAGAAACAATTTTATACTCTCACCATATCAATATCTAGCTTAGGTTAGACATACATATTGCAAACCTGTCACCCTACTTGGTTCTTATCATACAAATCACATCTTACCTTACCCAATCAACAGTACTAACTTCACCACCCAGTTGTTTCCTTCTCCCGCTCTCATCTTCATACTTTCTTCCACACTGCCTCTATACATGAAGGATGGAAATTGACACTGTGCAGAGGGCCAGCCCAAAGCCTATATAGCATTCAAACCTTAAGTGGGAACTGCATGGAGCATAGGTCTTGTGCTAGCCTAAGAATTTCACCCCAAGCCCTTCCAATTCCTCTGCACGAATTGATCTTTCAAATCACCACTAAAGAATCACTTCTGCCAGCAGGCTGATGAGAACTAATCCATGCCAGTCAATTTTTCTCTAATCCCAAATATTAACATGCCCTGACCCCATTGAGGATGACATCTTCCTCAGAGTCATTCAGGGCAGGTCTATTGTCTAAAGGAAAAGGTGCCAAAACAGTGATTGACTTTGTGACTTGTAGAACGTTGGTCGCATTGTCACTGCCTAACACACTAAATACTACTAATCGTTAGTCAAAAGGTTTCCATTAAAATATTTTGATGAAAACCATTTTTTGGACAAAATGGGCAAGGTTTTGTGGAAAACGTTGACTGTCGGTGGGTGTGTAAAAATGGGGGGTTTGGTTTGGGTTTTGGGAGGGGTTTGGGGGGTTTTTTGGTGTTGGCAAATTTTCAGGCTTTTTTGTTAACTAAAACCTGGACTCCTTCAAAGACATGCTTTGGCAAAACAGTTGTGTTTTCATCAAAATGTTTAAGAAAAAAATTCCCTTCCCCTTATATAGGGAGAATTCCACATAGGGCCACCATGCTCTGATGGATTCATCCAAGAGTATGAAATGACTTGCCTGAGGCCACAGAGTGAGATTCTACCACCTTTGCTCAGGTCAATTACCATGTTATGTTACTCTGCCAGTAGCCCAGGAAAGCACAATTTAGTGAAGCAGAAATGAGACTAGAACCCAGAAATCCTGTGGCCCATTCCTGCCCTGTAACCACTATCATGCCAGTTGATTAACTGGTGAAGGTTTGTAGCGCTTTGTTGTGATGAATGGGAGGGTACTACCCTTTTCTGGACATCCCAGCCAGTCAGTTAACTAAATTGCCAGTAAGGGTTAAACTCACAGACAGAGAGTCCTGAAGAGTTTCCAGCAATGCTAAGGAAGCAGGAAGTGTTGGCAGGAAGCCAGGAAAGCCAATGGAAACAAGTGTGGGTTTTTGAATGGGAAGCAGTGATCTTCCTGCTGCAGTCTTTGTGTGAGCAGAGCAAGGCTGGAGGACATGGACTGAACCAGGAACAAGGCTGGAAATATCCAGTGATATCCATGCCTGGGGAAGGACTAAACCTTGCAACAACAGGTATGTGAGTAGAACAAGCTCCACCTACCTATGCTTATCCTAGGACAGGCTCCCTCCTACCTGCCCACAGGCTGCTCTTTAGGTGGCCTGCTGGGACTAGGGTCACCCAGCACTGAGTAGGCAATGATGTTAGGGCCATGCTGCTGTGTGTTTGGTGGGGACAGGTGAGGCAGCTTGGTAGGACGCTAGCTGACAGCTCAGTCAGGAAGGACTTTCAGGGGGTAGCTGGGGGTTGGATAGAACCGTGAAGGCTGGGCTGAGTGGCTGCCCAGTGCTCTAGGGGCAGAGTGCAGCTGCCTAGGGGCACATGGCTGCCCAGCACAGGGAGGAAGGGGGGGAAGCACTAGCCTTGGGAAGGAGCCAGTGGCCACAATGGGGGCTGGGTTCTGGTGGGCATGAAAGGGGCAGAGCTGAGGCTAGCCTCCCCAAGCCAGCTGTTCAGCCACCGCCCATAATTATTATGATGAAAAGCATTAATTAGCATGACATTTACAATGAATACAAAGGCCCAATATATAAGCAATGGGAAGAAATTTTTGGTGGTACTACAGCTTTAATTTCTACTTGAAAAAGTTCACCACTGATTCAAGACATCAAATTAATTGGAGGAACAGCTTTAGAGAAGCAGCAGATGCTGATCAAATTCGTTCCACTTGCCACAAAGGTGAAAATATCCAGCAGCTACGTGGAACACTGAATTAAGCATCATATATGTATTTTAATTAAGATTTAATAAAAGGCAGTTAATTCAATACCTATGGATTATTAGGTATTATAATAATTATTATTAGAAGACTTTATTAGGGATTATCAGCTACCAAAAAAATAAATATTCCTGGGCTGCTCCTCAATGAATGTTTTTTATAATACTCACTTGGTAGTTATTTTAATGACCTGGGTATGCTGGTAGCTATAGAAATTAACATAAAACTACCATCTGATTCAGTTTGTATCTGTGATACACTCAGTGTTTCCTTAGTACTTTTTCCGTTGTTCCCATTGCCTCATTTCGTGACACACCCTAAACAAATTTTGGTGACTACTGTACAGTCCAGCTTCTATCCAGAATATTTTTGCTGATATTTGTACTTACGCGGAGAGTCTGGCATGAATAAGCCAAGAGAAAAGACGGACAGCAGCTATGGTTTCTTTATTCCCCTTCATTGCCTATTATACGGTGTGATGTAACTAATTTATTTTATGCCAGATTCTGCTACCTTGAGTCACACTGATTTGAACCTTATTGCACAAGCAATGTAGATTATGTTTAAGATGGTTATGTTGGTTGGGAACTTGCTCAAAACAGGAAAAAAACAACAACTAAAATAAATCTAGGTGATCAAAAAATAGTCCTGGAAGTAGGTGACAGTGGTGACATGCCGCAGCTACACAATTATCAAAGGAATTATGGTGAAATTTGAAGCGAATTCTCATAATGAAGTAGAGGTGCTAGAACTATGGGAGCATCTGCATCCCTTGACTTGAAGTAGTAATAACAACCTAAATGCATGGTTTCTGCCTTCTGCAACCCAACTCTACAAATTGTTACAGCACCACTGCACTGTAGCAACTTTATTTCACTCAATGGATAGAAAAAAGATATCACCAGATTTCATGATACATGTGATAAAATTGTTCTCTGAAAAATGACTGCAAAAAGGATCACTTCTTGCAGTCTTGATCCACCCCCTGTGTGTATTCAGAATCAGAACCACTTATTTTTATGACAAAAATACCCCCCCCGCCTATTTTTTTACTCCTTTTCTCACCGAAGGCCCCACACACTTAAAATAGAGTGAGCTCAGATTCTGTCCCATCTTGTGATGCTTCCAGTACAGCAATGGGTATGTGTTGTAAAAGAAATATTTTTTTTATGTTAGGGTACCATAGTGAGGATATTGGGCTCCCTGGCTTCCTAAATGCTAGCTTGGGGTATGTCTACACTGCAACAGTATTTCGAAATAACTAGTGCTATTCTGAAATAACTTAGTCCGCATCTACACAGCAGGCAGTTATTTTGAAAAAATGTCAAAATACTGTCAAGCTGGAGGACTACTTACTGGAGATTAGAGAGGCTATCACATTTAAAAACTTGATAATAGTGGGGGATTTCAACTATCCTCATATTAACTGGGTTTACGTCACCTCAGGACGAGATGCAGAGATAAAATTTCTTGATACTTTAAATGACTGCTTCTTGGAGCAGCTGGTTCTGGAACCCACAAGGGGAGAGGCTAGTCTTGATTTAGTCCTAAGTGGAGTGCAGGATCTGGTTCAAGAGGTAAATATAGTTGGACCACTTGGAAATAGTGACCATAATGTAATAAAATTTAACAAACATCCCTGTGGTGGGAAAAACACCTCAGCAGCCCAACACTGGGGCATTTAATTTCAGAAAGGGGAACTACACAAAAATGAGGAAGTTAGTTAAACAGAAATTAAAAGGTACAGTGACAAAAGTAAAATCTCTGCAAGCTTCATGGAAATTTTTCAAAGACACCATAATAGAGGCCCAACTTAAATGTGTATCCCAAATTAAAAAACACAGTAAGAGAATCCAAAAAAAGTGCCACCGTGGCTTAACAACCAGGTAAAAGAAGCAGTGACTGATAAAAAGATATATTTTAAAAAGTGGAAGTCAAATCCTAGTGAGGAAAGTAGAAAGGAGCATAAACTTTGTCAAATTAAGTGTAAAAATATAATAAGAAAAGCCAAAAAGGAGTTTGAAGAACAGCTAGCCAAAAACTCAAAAAGTAATAGTAAAATATTTTTAAGTACATCAGAAGCAGGAAGCTGGCTAAACAACCAGTGGGGCCCTTGGATGATCGAGATGCTAAAGGAGCACTCAAAGAAGATAAAGTCGTAGCGGAGAAGCTAAATACATTATTTGCTTCAGTTTTCACAGCTGAGGATATTGGGGAGATTCCCAAACCTGAGACATTCTTTTTAGGTGACAAATCTGAGGAATTATCACAAATTGAGGTGTCATTTAAGGAGATTTTGGAACAAATTGATAAACCTAACAGTAACAAGTCACTGGGACCAGATGGCATTCACCCAAGAGTTCTGAAAGAATTCAAATGGGAAATTGCGGAACTATTAACTGTGGTTTGTAACCTATCCTTTAAATCGGCTTCCGTACCTAATTACTGGAAGATTGCTAATGTCACACCAATATTTAAAAAGGGCTCTAGAGGTGATCCTGGCAATTACAGACTGGTAAATCTAATGTCAGTACCGGGCAAATTAGTTGAAACTATTGTAAAGAATAAAATTGTCAGGCATGTGGATGAATATAATTTCTTTGGGGAAAGTCAACATGGTTTCTGTAAAGGGAAATCATGCCTTACTAGTCTGCTAGAGTTCTGTGAGGGGGGTCAACAAATATGTGGACAAGGGGGATCCAGTGGATATAGTATAAGTATACTTAGATTTCCAGAAAGTCTTTGACAAAGTCCCTCACCAAAAGCTCTTAAGTAAAGTAAGTTGTCATGGGATAAAAGGGAATGTCCTCTCATGGATTCATAACTGGTTAAAAGACAGGAAACAAAAGGTAGGAATAAATGGTAAGTTTTCTGAGTGGAGAGAGGTAACTAGTGGGGTCCCCCAAGGGTCTGTCCTGGGACCCATCCTACTCAATGTATTTATGAATGATCTAGAGAAAGGGGTAACAGTGAGGTGGCAAAATTTGCAGATGATACCAAACTGCTCAACATAGTTAAGACCAAAGCAGACTGTGAAGAGCTTCAAAAAGATCTCACCAAACTAAGTGATTGGGCAACAAAATGGCAAATGAAATTTAATGTTGATAAATGTAAAGTAATGCACATTGGAAAAAATATTCCCAACTGTGACGGGGTGTATCAGCCCCGTACTGTGGAGGCTGAGCTTAATCAGGCCCATCTGGCGAAGTAGCTGTTCCCCACGGCTCTAATGCGCATACTCAGCCTGTAGCCCAGGTATAAAAGCCTGGCAGGAGGTGCAGTCTGGGCTGACTGCAGGAGAGGAAGGACCTCAGAGGGGAGCTCTGGACCCGCACCAGCCAGCTGATCGGAGGGAGGCCGGCCGTGACCCGAGGGCCCAGAGGGACATCTCCCCAGCCGGTGCCGAGGGAGGAGCCGCCCCCAGGGAAGCAGTGGACCCGGCAAGCACCTGGGGCTCCAGCCCACTAGACCACTAAGATGCTGGCCCAGGGAGGGGACAGGAGCTGCCTGTCCCACCCCGGAATGCTCAGCGCGTTTCGGATGGATTCCCCACCGAGCGAGTGGTGAGTTCTCCTGCCACTCATAGGGCCCTGGGCCGGGACCCGGTGGAGTAGGGCGGGCCCGGGTCCCCCTGCCGGGGGTGTAGCCCCGTCCCGTGACTTTGCGTATTGACTTTGGCCAGTGGGCTGGTGGACCCTGCCTTAAAGGGCCAGCAATGGACTTGGGTCATTGACTGGCGGGGGGGTCAGAGGGGGTCAGTGGACCTGGCCTGCTGGCTGTAGACCTGGGAGAGGGAAAGGAGGACCCGCCCCGGGATACCAACTATATATATAATATGATGGGGACTAATTTGGCTACAAGTACCCAAGAGAAAGAGTCTACGCAATTGACATAGCTCAACTTGCCTAGCTTATTTCAAATTAAGCCCAGCTGTATAGACGCACCCTTTGACTGTAGTAGCTAAGGCTCTTCATCAAGAAGGAGGTAAAAGATTTAAAAAAATCAATTTTCTTAACAAGCAAAATAAAGAAAATACCCCGGGAGGTGAATTTATAAAGTTGGCAAACAGAGCAGACTTGTGTGAGGGCCTTTGTGTAAACTTCACTTTATCTTCTCTTTCTGCAAACCATTCTTCTGTTTCTTGCCAGGGGATTTCTCATGTTAATGGATCATTTGCTTTTGGGTGAACAAATAAGCAGCTAGAAATTTAGCAAAGAGAAATAGAAATTCAGCACAGTCCTATCTGAAAAAAAAAAAAAACACCTCGGGTAATTCTTGTCTTTGGGAGCAGTAATCAGGAAATAAACAGAATCCATTAACCCTGGAACTAAATATGGAATCTTCTTTTGGTAATTAAAACAACAATAACAGGGCCAGAGAAGGCTTCAGAGTGGGCCTGCCAATACAAAGTAAGGCCTTCCCTAGGAACCAGATGACAGGAGCAGTTATCTTCAGTATCCTGCTTCTCTTGTCAACAGCACTCCTGAGAATTTCCCATTCCCTTCATGCTGTGGGTGGATTCACTGAGTCCTTTACTCTAAATCCTCTGCTGAGGAAGCTATGGTGACATAAGTATGGCAAGATTGCACCACTGTTTACGGGGCTTTGTTGTTTTTTCTGGTGTTAAAATGCATGTGATTTGGTTTTGGTTCCTATTTATTTTATAGCTATAAAAATAAAGCACATTTTCCATGAAACAACATTCTAGTCACCTGCCAGCTCATCCCAAGCATTCCTAATATACACCCAACTGCGGCAGAGTTCCCTAGTTAAGAAATGCTATTTTTCCAGACATAAAAATTCAGCTGATATCAATGAAAAGCTTCATTCTAGAGTTCTGGACTTAAAAAATGGGAATGTTTCATATTAATGTAAATGTTCATTTTTTAAAATCTCTCCCCATTGTTTCTTTGGCAAATTAAGGCCATACGTAGGCCTAATTGAAAATGTCCTGTCTAAACTGTTTTTTAGCAGAAAAATCAGCAAAGGATCTTAGATTAAACACATTCTTGTGAACAGCGTCTACTTTCCCAGGAAATTTTGAACTTTCCTTTAAAAATATGGAGGTGTTAACAAAAAGTTTAAAATGTTCACAAAAATTCCACCCAGTTATACCACATGCTATACCACAGATGGGCAAAATCAGCCCACAGGTTGGATGCAGCCCACCAAGCATTTCCCTCCAACCCGCTCAACTGATTAGCAGGGGGGGCATACTTCACAGCCTGCAGTGTGTTCAGCTGTCCCTCCCCCTTCTTGCTTTGTCCTGCAGCCAACTGCTCTCAGGATTCTCCTGCTAGCTGGGCAGAGCGAGTGGGGAGGTGGGAGGTGGAAGGAAGAGGGAAGTGCTGAAGTCAGGGTGTCCCCTGTCCCTGTACCCCATCTCTTCAGAGCAGAGGTTGGGGAGAAGGAGCCACACAGCAGAGCTGCTCCAATCTGAAGCATGGATGGTAAATGACTCAGAGGAGTGCCTGTCTTAAGAGGCAGTGTTTCTGAGATTTCAGTGCTGCTGCTCCCTCACACATATTCTTCCCCCACCCACCGCCCCATACTTGATCTCTGCAGAAGGGGTGGAGAGAGGAGACAACAGAACAGGAGAGCTTTTCCTGTCTTAAAGAGATAGCACATAGCTGCTCTCTGAAACATACCCAGCAGCAGCCAGAACACACACACACACACACACACACTCCGCATCACTGTCACACACACCCAGTCTGTGCCACACACAGTCACACACACTCCCCCATCTGTGTAACACACGCACTCAATCTGTGTTACAAAGTCTGTCTGTCACACACAAAGCATCTCTCTTTCACACTCATACACTCTCTTTTTTCTCACTCTCTTTTTTCTCTCTCCCAGCTCCATCCCTTCTGCCCAAGTCCCTGCCCCTTCTGCGAGGCCCAGAGCTGGCTTAGAGTTGCCAGCTATCCCAGTTCTGATTATACTATTCTACTCCAGAGCCGCCAAATTTTGATTTTGTTCTGAAGATTGACTCTATAAAAATGACACTTGCTCCCTAAGTATATAACCCTGTCAGCTGACTTCAGTGATCTAACTGAGGTGAGGGTGTGTGTTGCTTTTTATACTTCGATTAGTCCCCCAGAGCCAGCACCTCTAGTGAGACTGGATTCTCTTTCAACTTGCACATCAACAAGAACAGAATAGTTTCCCAAATTCCAAGTGAGGACATGGCAATGGGTGTACACAGGTGTCAATAGGGTATAATTTGGAGACAATGGCTTGCCCAAGTACCAGTGAGGTCCTAATTTGGACAGCAGAACCTTTAATACTGATGATGTGCAATATGGAAAGAATCTAGTGTGACTTTAAAAGAAAAAAACAGAATACATATCACCTGCTTTTTTAGAAAGTATCTGCTTATTTCTTCTTGAGTTCTCCATCCACCTCCAAAATAAAATTCAGCCCAAACTTCAGGACTTCTTAAAATTAAATAACCTAACCCAGAGTAGTTTATCTAATATCAAGAGCCCATTTCATTGTTACAGATGTTTACAATGCAGTGGCAGCTCTGTAGCCCCGCTCCCTCTCATTTACTTCTTTTTGTTGTTGTTGCTGTTTGGCATCCCCTGCTCCACACAGAGCACACCCGGGGTTACAGATTTTGTGGCAATCAGTGTAGGAGTTTTGATTACTAATGTTCTGTGGTATATGGGGCTGAGAAGAAAGCAAGTGATAAAGTGATTCACCTGGTACACAGAGAAGGGAAATTCCACCACACAGAGCAAATCTGCCTGCAGAACTTTGGTCTAAATATCATTGATCAAGAGACAAAAGCAAACCTCCTACATGACCCATTCCTCCCACTGGGCAAGAAAGTCCTGGCTGCACAACTGTTAAATCTGTGCTAGCAACAGCCAGTTTCAAGCAACTATGTATTAGCATAATTACTTCTAGCATAGTTTTCCTGAGCAGTGTTGGCAGAAAGATTTTTTTTTCAGACTCTACCTAACCAAATGATGCTATATTCCGCACATGCTTTTTAGTATAACAGATGATGTGGGGAAAGCTGAAGTACTCAATGCTTTCTTTGCCTCTGTCTTCATAGACAAGATCAGCTCCCAGACTACTGCACTAGGCAATGCAGTATGGGAAGGAGGTGGGCAGCCCTCAATAAAGAAACAACAGGTTAAGAACTATATGGAAAAGTTAGACACACACAAATCCATGGGTCCAGATTTAATGCATCTGAGGTACTGAGGGAGTTGGCAAATGTCATTGCAGAGTCTTTGGCCATTATCTTTGAAAACTCATGGGCTACATCTACACTGCAGGCTTCTTGCACAATAACTTTTTGTGCAAGAGTCCTAGCGCAAAAAGTTCTTGCACAAGAGCGCGTCCACACTGCCATGTGCTTTTGCGCAAGAGCGTCCATGGCAGTGTGGACGCACTCTTGCACAAGAAAGCTCTGATGGCCATTTTAGCCATAGGGGTTTCTTGTGCAAGAAACCCCTAATGCCTGTCCACACATGCCTTTTTGCTCAAAAGCTCTTGCGCAAAACGGCTTATTCCTCATGGGGAAAGGAATAACTCCTGTGCAAAAAGCTCTGTGTTCTTACGCTTTACTGTACTTTTTCTTTCGCAAGAATGGGCTTGTAATGTGGACGTGCCACAAGTCTTTGCGCAAAAACTCTGCAGTGTAGATGTAGCCATGGAGATTGGGAGAGGTCCTGGATGACTGAAGAAAGCAAATGTAGAGCCCATTTTTAAAAAAGGGAAGAAGGACAATCCAGAGAACTACAGACCAGTCAGCCTTACCTCAGTCCCCAGAAAAATCATGGAAGGGATCCTCGAGAAACCCATTTTGAAACACATGAAAGGGGAAAGTGATCAGAAAGAGTCAACATGGATTCACAAAGGGCAAGTCATGCCTGACCAACCTGATTGCCTTCTGTGATGAGGTAACTTGCTCTGTGGACATGGGGAAGGCAGTGGATGTAATATATCTTGACTTTAGCAAAGCTTTTGACACGATCTCCCACAGTATTCTTGCCAGCAAGTTAAGGAAGTATGAATTGGATAAATGGACTGTAAGGTGGATAGAAAGCTGGCTAGATTGTCAGGCCCAATGGGTTGTGATCAACAGCTCAATGTCTGGTTGGTGGTTGGTTTCAAGTGGAGTGCACCAAGGATCAGTTCTAGCGCTTGTTTTGTTCAACATCTTTATTAATGACCTGGATGAGGGGATGGATTGCACCCTCAGCAAGTTTGCGGATGACACTAAGCTGGGGGAGAGGTAGATACGTTGGAGGGTAGGGATAAGGTCCAGAGTGACCTAGACACATTGGAGGATTGGGCAAAAGGAAATCTGATGAGGTTCAACAAGGACAAGTGCAGAGTCCTGCACTTGGGACGGAAGAATCCCAAGCACTGTTACAGGCTGGGGACCGACTGGCTAAGTAGCAGTTCTGCAGAAAAGGACCTGGGGAATACAGTGGATGAGAAACTGGATATGAGTCAACAATGTGCCCTTGTAGCCAAGAAGGCTAATGGCATATTAGGGTGCATTAGGAGGAGCATTGCCAGCAGATCTAGAGAAGTGATTATTCCCCTTTATTCGGCTCTGGTGAGGCCACATCTGGAATATTGTGTCCAGTTCTGGGGCCCCCACTACAGAAAGGATGTGGACACATTGGAGAAGGTCCAGCGGAGGGTGACCAAAATGATTAGGGGGCTGGAGTACATGACCTACGAGGAGAGGCTGAGGGTTGTGGGCTTATTTAGTCTGCAGAAGAGAAGAGTGAGGGGGGATTTGATAGCAGCCTTCAACTTCCTGAAGGGAGGTTCTAAAGAGAATGGAGAGAGGCTGTTCTCAGTAGTGATGGATGGCAGAACAAGAAGCAATGGTCCCAGGTTACAGTCGGGGAGGTCTAGGTTGGATATTAGGAAAAACTAGGAAGGCGGTGAAGCACTGAAATGGGTTACTTAGGGAGGTGGTGGAATCTCCATCCCTAGAGGTTTTTACGTCCCAGCTTGACAAAGCCCTGGCTGGGATGATTTAGTTGGGGTTGGTCCTGCTTTGGGCAGGGGGCTGAACTTGATGACCTCCAGAGGTCTTTTCCAGCCCTAGGATTCTATGAGTCTATGATTACTTTTTGCAAGACAAAAGTCTAAGAAAGCATGAACAACAACTATCTAGTCTCTCCGTCACCATCTCATCTATGAGACTACCACAAGAACTATACGCATCCACATATGACATTTAGGTGTAAATTAGAGCTAATTAACAGCACAGAACACTGAGAGCTAGGACTGGTGGCTGTAAACACGCTTTATGGGACCAGGGGAAACTTGGTCACACCCATGATAAGCAGACGTCCAGCTAACTAAAATTATGATGGATCACAGATGCTGCTGGACCAGAGAGTACTGGACTAGAGAAATTCAAGCTGTAGTAGAATCGGGTAATTTCTGAATGTGAGTAAGGGCAGATCTATAGCAGCCAAAATAGCAACATTTTTGTTTTACCAGCATAGGTCTGTGTGGGGAAATACTTATCTTGGATCAAAGTGTCCTCTTTTGATTTCACTTAAGTCAGTTTTTAGAATCTTGTGTTCTCACTTTAGTGACAAAACAAGCTTCCAGTGCATGTTTCCCACTCATTTTAGCTCTGCTGGGCCAATAAGTCTTTTGGAGGATCAATCAGATTCAATTCTGACTCTTTTAGGAACAGAATATTTAACTGTTCTAGATGTGGATGATATGGGTGGGTGGAGAACACAGCTAAAATTCCAGATTTCATTTGCAGAGATGGAAAGAAAAAATAAACATGAGTTACTTGTAACTTGATCTAAAGGACCAGGAACTCTGAGCCCTACCAGGCCATCTCTGTAGTTTTCTCCTATGGAGTAGAACTGGATTTTGGAAGCTAATCTGTCCCTGCTCCCTTTTTCTCATTGGAAACCATAATCCTTCATTTGTGATTTCAGTCGCTACTATAGTAAACCAATTGTGGCGACTCTGAGAATTATAGCTTCTGGAAGGGAATAAGTCGCCGGGAAAGAAAATGGGCTTATTCAAAACACTCTGATCCTGTTTTTATTAGGGATGAATGAACAAGTGCAGATAAAATAAATATCCTTACCCAGACCTCAAGCCAGATCCCATCATTTTCAAATGTGTATTGTCTACTGAAGATCATTGCAGCAGCCAGAGTGACCATGGTATGACTACCAGACATTGGGTAGTGAATTTCCTAGATATAGCTCATTCCTGCAAATTCACAAGTCTCTGGAATGGGCCCAGAAGTGGCACCAGGTAGAGTCAGGACATCCACCCCTTCACAACTCAGCATGTTTCAATATGGTTTACTGGTGTATTTTTGTCCATCCTAACAACATGACCAAAGAGCAGGCAATAGCACTTTTTACTGCAATGAATGACTGAAGGAAGGCCAGATCTCTGTGAGATTGTGACATTTCACACAAAGTCAAACCAACTTTTGCACACAGTATGACAGTGACACAGCATATGGAATACCTCTAGCCACTAAAAGGGTCAAGGTTTCTAACCCCTATAACAGGGGTAGGGAACCTTTTTTGGTTTGGGGGTCACTGGGCCACAGAAAAATCAGTTGGGTTCCGCATACCACACACGTGAGAAGAAAAAAACACCTCACTGACGTGGCCCCCGACTGAGAAGGAGAAAAACACTCCCCACATTTCCCTCCCACACCAGAGCTTGGGGGAGAGGACCAGGCTAGTAGATTTTGTGTGCTTCAGCACCATGGAACACTAGCACAGATGCCCCGATTCTGGGGAGGCCCTGAGCCTCAGGGGCAGAATCCAGGCAAGCCGGGGGGCCACATCTGGCCCCCGGGCCTGAGGTTTCCCACTCCTCCCTTATAACAGTACAGATAGTACATAGGTTTGCTAGCTCCTGGACTTTGCCTCAGGGCAAAGACATTTTTAATTCCATAAGCAAGACATAGGCTTCATGCAGGAAGCAGTCACACTTATTCATCAAAGAATGTCCAGTTTACTGCAAACTTCTTGCAGCCTAGGCAGTTGAACTCATTGTGTAATGGTGAAAGCATCAATTCCACCTACACCAAGGGTCCATGTGGCCCAAATCAGAGGTTGTGGACCTTGGGCTTGTGGTAGGAGAAGAATTTTATCAGAAAAGTATGAATGATAATTGGGAATCACTTAGTAGACACCCAAAAAGTGACAATACCACAACTGAGGAATAATGCTGTGTTGGGTAAAAAAGCTACCTGGGGAAGGAAGAAAAGGGGAGTAAAGGGGAAGTTGAAAGTAATGACTATAAAAGAGACATAGTATAAAATTGATAGGGGAAGCAAAGGGACACAAAGAAAATCTATGCCCATTGTAGATATGGATTTAAAGGGGAGTTTTTAAAATACAAGAGAAATAAAAATAATCCTGACAATTGGTACATTACTAGATTGCAATGGCAGAGTTATCAATAATAATGCAGAAAAGGCAAAAGTAGTCAATAATACTTCTGTATTTGGTAAAAAACAGGATATAGTGTGTATACATTTACAAAAAGCCATATTAAAACACATATTGTTTGCTTGTGTCCAGTTTGCCAAGCAACCCAAATTAAATTTGATTGAAGTAGTACTATTGTCTCTTTGCAGGTTGTGGTAAATTGTATGTGAACTGTTTAATGGATAAATTATCCTGTGCTAATTGCCATGATGGTTGGGAGACAGAAGGTTACTCAAAAGCTTGATGTTCTCCCAGGCTAAGAGGATGCTGGAAATTAAATATGAAGGCCCTTTGCACGTGATCCTTTTTCATCTCATATCTGCTTGGATGCTTACAGGGAAAGCTGCAAGCCTGAAAGAATGAGATCCCAGAATATACTGATGCCACTATAATCGACATTGACTTAATAAATTTGGACTGATGCTGAAAGATCCATCTGCAGATATAAAGCTCACAGCTCTATGAATTTGATTGCAGAATGTTATTTATGTCTGTATGTATTTGATTCTTACAGCCAATTTCAACTCACACCTTTCCTTTTTTTAAATAAATAAACCTTTATATTTTAAATATTAAAGTATTGGCAACAGTATGATTTTTGGGTAAGATCTGAAATATATATGACCTTGAGATCAGAAGAATCCATTATTTTGATGAGACTGGTTGCAGGGATCTTTCATCTCTGAAACCAGTGTTTTTGATGGTGTTATAAGCCTGGAATGCCTCACCGTCTGCTTTTAATGACTTCTTGTTGGCCAGTGTGTTAAGACAGAAGTTAATTTATGGCTGGTTTGGTGGATGGGTAATTACCACCAGCATTCTGGGATAGATTTGCCCTATTTCTCAGCAGTGTGACCTGAATTTGGCCTTCTCAGTTATGATTCACAAAGGCATGTTTACAGTACATACCAAGAATAATTTGGTGGAAGCTCTATGACCTGTATTACGCAAGAGGTCAGACTAGATTATTACAACAGCCTTGGAATCTAGAGACATTTAGCTCCCATCAGGCAGGCAGCACTATCATAGTCTTGGTAGGTGAACACTTCTTGACCGACCTAGATTCTGACACATAGAGTGGCAGGACCTAGTATCCAGGTGATAACTTCACAGACGAGGGTTGGGGTGAGAGTGCACACGATAGATTGTGTGGAAATGCAGCAAAAGCCAGTAACCAGCATTCACTGTTGCACCAGTACCGGTGTGTAGAACACACACTAGATTTAGCAGAATATCTGGAATGGCATCTCCTTTCAGTGCAAGCTAAAGTGCTGACCTGTTGACTGAATCAAAAAGCTCTTTCATGTTGATACACCACACAGAGTGATCATTCTTGGTGCAGCTCAGCCAGAAGCAAGGGGATATGGGGCAGTTTCCATTGCTGACTGCCCAACACTGAAACCTGATGGATAATGTCTGTTAAGGAATGGCTGCGCCCTACCAAACAGGATGTGAGCAATAGCATGTAGTAGCAGCACAAGCTGCTCTAGTTCAGGGTGCAGTTGTCCCTGCCCACACAAGCCTCAGGTTTAACTGGTCCCAATCAGTAGAGGCTACAGAGGCAGATTAGGGACCTGTGAGGCCCTGGACCAGAACAAATGGGGGCCTCTCCCCAGACCTTTCACCTGCAATCTTCCCCTCACTCCCTGGCATTCCTTTTTTCCAGGGGCCCCTGGGCACAGGCATCATTGGTCCAATGGCTAATCTGCCACTGAGTGGCTGATAAGGGCCCCTGTTCAGAGAAGCAAACATGTATGGCACTTACTATACAACCTCTAGCACAGACTGAGATTCAAGTCTTATTCCTAGGGAAATTTGCATGAAAATTAATAAGAAATAACAGGGGAGAGGAATATAGACAGTACATCCCATATGGGCCTGATCCAAAGCCCACAGAGGTCAATGAAAAGACTCCCACTCATTTGAACGGGCTTTGGATCAGGCCCTACGAGCAAAACAGGGTTCTAAATTAACTATCCCCGCTCAGGAAAGGAGCGAGGGCACCCCTGGACACAGCTCAGCAATAATTTCTGCTCAACCTGCAGCAGCGGTCAAAAAACAAACAAGATGTGAGTCTGCATAAAAAGCAGGATGGAGAAAATATTGTAATGCCATTATATAAAGCAACAAGATGGCCTCACCCAGAATACCATGTGCAGTATTGACCATCCCCATCCCAGAGGGATGTTTCAGTTAGCTAGATGGGTCTCAGAGAAAGGTGATGGGAATCATTAAGGGCATAAAAAACTCTCATATGAAAAGACTGACTGGTTAGGTGAGAAAGGAAGTGAATAAGAGGGAACATGATAAAAGTATAAAATATAATGAATGGCAGAGAGAAGGCAGATCATGAGATTCTGTTCACTCTTTCTCACAAGAACAAACGGAATAGTCAATGAAATTGAAAGGTGGCAGATTCAAACCAAATACAAGGAAATACTTTTTCACACAATACGTATGTAGACTACAGAATGTTTTGTCTCATGATGACATAGAGGCCCAAAATTTTGCAAGATTCAAAGAGGGATTAGACATTTAAATGTCTATCCAGAATATCCATAATTGTTATTGTTAATGCGGACAAAAGGAGCATTTGAAAAGAGATAAAAATCTTATTGTTTCTTGGTTTAAGTAAATCTCCAATTATTAGGGATTAGAATGAGATTTTCATGCATGGCAGATTATATCTGTTTTTTTCTTGGATTCTCACACCTGTCTCTGAACATCCAGTACTGGTCACTGTCAGAGACAGGATATTGGATTAGAATAACTATGGATCTGATCCAGTATGACTTCCTATGTTCCAAAAATATCTCTTAATAAAATGAATGCTTTATAATTTCCCATGAAATGTCAGTGTCTTTTAAATGGAGCCAATATTTGAGCAAATCAGTATATTATTTTAAAAACATGTTTGGATATGCTAGGTTGTTTGTGGTTAGGTTACTTATTTAACTCCTGATTTAACAGTGTTTAGCTTTATTCCTGTATGCATTTCTACGTGACATACAGAAAACAGTTCTATTCCTTTAACAGATTATTAATGCTAGTAATCGTCTTCGTCATCACAGGCGGTGTTCCACTTGAGAAAAGAGTGCTGTGTTATTAGTAGGATTTTTATCCTCCAGATGAAAGGCACTGTGTAAATGCAAGAAACCTTTATATGGCTGTTCTCTAAATGATAATAATGTGCTTTTCATTCCGATTATAACATGCTTAATGCTTGCTGTTTAAACCCATCTTTGTTTTTAAAGGGAAACTTTGTTTTATCAGGCTCACCTTTTCCGGAGCCAGCGTATTTCATCAGGGAGAAAGCTCCTGACTAGCAAATACTTTTCAAAAGGGGACAAAGATAACAAGACCTTACTCAAAGAAGACTCTAATTGAATGGGGTTTGTTTTTCTTAAGGCAACTATTAAGTTGGTTTCCTCATCTCAAAAAAGATATATTGGCATTGGAAAAGGTTCAGAAAAGGGCAACAAAAATGATTAGGGGTTTGGAATGGGTGCCATATGAAGAGAGATTAAAAAGACGTGGACTTTTCAGCTCAGAAAAGAGGAGACTAAGAGGGGATGTGATAGAGGTCTATAAAATCATGACTGGTATGGAAAAAGTGAATAAGGAAAAGTTATTTACTTATTCCCACAATATAAGAACTAGGGGTCACCAAATGAAATTAATAGGGAGCAAGTTTAAAACAAACCAAAGGAAGTTTTTCTTCATTCAGTGCACAGTCAACCTGTGAAACTCCTAGCCAGAGGATGCAATGAAGGCTAGGACTTTAACAGGGTTCAAAAAAGAGCTAGATAGAGTCATGGAGGTTGGGTCCGTCAATAGCTATTAGCCAGGATGGGTAGGAATGGTATCCCTAGCCTCTGTTTCTCTGGAAGTGGGTAACAAGGGAGGGAGCACGTTGAGGATTCCCTGTTGTGAGCCCTTCCTCTGGGACATCTGGTATTGGCCACTGTCAGCGAACAGGATACTGGGCTAGATAGACCTTTGGTCTCACCCAGTATGGCCATTCTTACATTCTTATTCCCCTTTCTTGGGACTCATTCTTTAGAGGGAGCCTTCTTATTGGGAAATAGCCCTGCTTACATCCATGCAGATCAAGTGGGATGTGATATTTGTCTTTCCTTCCTGACGCAACTCATTGAGCAAGACTACTAGGGATGGCTTTAACTCTTACTACAATTCAGCAATGGGCAAAGTGATTCCTGAATATGTCTGAGCCCATACACTTGCTTCTTTTGTGCAATCTGCACTACTTCATAAGCCCCCTCGTGTTAGAGGAGGTCACATGTGCACTGCCATAAGAGGGGGAGAGAGGAGAGGCACTCTGGGTAGAGCCCTGCAAATCCACGGATTTCCGCTTTATATCTGTGAGTATCCGCATCCAAGGGTGTGGATATCTGTGACTCATTTTTGCAGATACAGATGCGGATACAAATTTTGCATCCATGTAGGGCTCTAACTATGGGCAGCTTGGCAACAAGCCAGCCATGCCTCAGACTGCTCTGAGTTGAGTTTGGCTGACCACAGCCTGCAACTGGTATCTCCTAAAATGTCAGGGCACTGTACTCCTGCCCCCTTTTCTCTGGGAGCACCAGTGAACAGGAAGGGAGAGGGGAGAAGGGCTTACTGGCACTCAGGGATTCCCCCACCCTGGAGAAGTCTCAGTTGGCCGGATCAGCCAGATTTCCTGCTGATTTGCATTGCGGGAGCAGTACAAAGTAGGTGGAAGGAGGCCAAGGATCTAGCCTTGTGTCTACATAAGGCTAACAGCATTATTTATTTTGTGTGTTTGCCACCGCTAGCAATGTTAAACTGGCTGGACCTAGCCCGCTGTTTGCTCATTAGTTATCGCTGGCAGCTTTAGGAGTGCCTAGCCTTTGAAATCCATTTAAAATGAATTACACTATAACTTTCCCAAGACATTCTAGCAGAAAATATAATCTAGCCTGGTTTGTAGAGCTAATGTTTGTAATACCCATCAGCTATAAGTCACTTCTCTCATCTGCTAGTTGTCACAGTAAAGTCCTCTTTGCTTCCTCACTTGTAGATTGTGCTAATAACAGACTTGAGCTTGTTTTTTTGCTAGAAAAGTATCCAAATTCTATTCTGTTAGTGAACTTAGTGCTCAGGAATGCAAGAGTGGTTGAAGCTAGATATTGTGTAGATCTTTGTATGTGGTGTGGCAGGATGGAACAATGCCTGTCTCCGTGAAATGTGCTAGGCTTAATTTTGCTAATTGATTTTACATTGAAGGCATACAGATACTATGGTGACAGGCAGCAGCATAAAAACCTAGATGGATCACCCTATTGGCAGTGAAAAGCCACAACCTCAGCTTCTGTCTTAATGATAGGAGAGAGATGTGGCCATTTGCCTTATAGTTCACAATCTTATGTTAAAACTTCTGGGCTAGTTACTCAACTGGTATAAATCAAAGTAGGGGGGGGTCTTGACCGCATTGGAGGCGAGGCGCAACTATGGCAGCGCTTTAAACTGAAAGTTGGGCCACAGCACAAGCACTGGGAGACAGCTCTCTCCACGCTGTGTGTAAACTACCTCCATGAGGGGAGTAGCTAACAATGCTCAGAGCTATGCTCCCAGCACTGCAGCCTGGTTCACATTGGCTCTTTACAGGCTGTAACTTGCTGCATTCGGCCAGGGGGCTGAGGTGGAGGAAGTGGAAACAGAGATATATTTTCACACACCTGAGCCAGAAAATTACAGCACTGCAAAGTGCCAGTGCAGACTTAGCCTCAATCTCTTCATTTTGGTTGCCAGTGTTGTGCGTCTGTCTGTGAGTTTGTAATGTTGTTCTGTAGTAGAAAGCTTATTGCACTACATTATAATCCTGGAGAAGAGCTAAAGAAAAGGCAAGGCAAAAGCTGTAGGGACAGATTGTGTTGGTGACCTTTAAAAGTTGATAAGGAAGCTAGTAGCGTTTGCATTTTAGTAAATATCTCCATGGAGCCTAATGGGAACTTGGTGAGTTTAATCTTTCAGGGGCTTCAAAGAACAAGAGAGGAGAGCTCAAAACTCTGAGTAGCGCAGACTATTGAATTAGAGAGCATAGACCACTCTTCACTACAGATTGAATCAGATCTGTGTGGACTGTAACAAAAATGGTACAAGAGAATTAATTTTGCTCAAGACAAATTCTGTTTCCCCCCATTGTACTGCTACATGTTTGCTGAGAACTTTGGTATTATATCTTTGTTTAAAGTGGTCATTCTTTTGTCATAAAGAATTTTTAAATGACAAACTTAACACACAGTACCCTCATCAGCAAGGTTCCCTCTAAGCTGCACAGCCCCACAGCTGTGAGTCCTGAGGCCCAGCCAACCAGGGCCACACATGGAGCTGCCTAGCTGGAGCACTTCTCCCTCAGCAACAACAGCAACTCCCTGCTGAGGGCAGGGCAGTGAGTCTCTCTCAACCAGTAGAAGGAACATGTCCCTTCCCTACACATCTGAAATTGCCCCTCATCAGTGGCCAGAAGGTGTGGACCTACTGCCTTCTCCTGCCCTGACTACCTCCCTGAAGCCCTAGTAACTCTCAGACCCCTGTATCAGGCTTGCAGCCTGGGCATTAGGTCAAGCCAGAGCTCTGCCTGCTTTTCTGTAGCACTGCTCTGTCTCAGGAACTCTTTGTAGCTTCCCAGAGAGCCAGGTCCCTCCTGCTCCACAGCTGGAACAACAGTGAAGTCCTCTCAGCCCTTGCAGCTTTTTATATGGGCCAGCCTAGCCCTGATTGGCTGACTGCTCCCCACCCTAATTGGCTAGGGTTACACAAGCCTTCTATGGCTTATCTGTGACCCCTAAAACAAACCATTTCAAATCTTGATTTATTTTCAGGGTTTTTTTTTCTCTCTTCCACAAAGCTTCTTTTTTTGGTGGCCAGGGAAGGGGGGAGAGGAAGCGATTCAGGAGCAGAATTAAAAAGTGTGAGAATGCAAACCAAACAAACCTTTAAAAAAAACCCTGTGGAAAAGTTCATATAAAATCATTCCTTTTGAAAATCTCCTGGAAAATATTTTGCAGTTGTCTTTCTTTATTTAGTGAAAAATAATCATGTCTTTCTGACCAGCTCTAATGTTTGTGCATGCAGCCCTAAATTATAACAATTAGGCTGTGTCTACGCTGGTGCGATCTCGCGCAAAAGTGGCCACTCTTGCACAAAAATTTGCTGCCTGTCCACACTGGCTGTGTGTTCTTGCGCAAGTAAACTGATGTTCTAATGTATAAAATCAGGGCTTCTTTCACGAGAACTCTGACGCTCCCGCTCAGGGATAAGCCCTCTTGCGCAAGAGCTCTTCCAGAAGAGGCCAGTGTAGACAGGCAACATGAATTTCTTGCGCAAGAAAGCCCTATGGTTAAAATGGCCATCAGAGCTTTCTTGTGCAAGAGAGCGTCTACACTGGCATGGATGCTCTTGCGCAAAAGCGCATGCCAGTGTAGACGCTCTCTTGTGGAAGAGTTTTTGCACAAGAAGCTGCCAGTGTAGACGTAGCCTTAGGGTTGCCAAGTATATTGGCGGGTGTGTTAGAGAAAAGAAACTGCTCCCCCAGTAAAAAAGTTTGGCCAGGCCGCTCTTGCTATAGTGGGCTGCAGTACTCCTTGAGAGAAACCGGCCGCACCCTTCCTGCATACCATTGCCTTTAGAAAAAGGGAAGGTGTGAAAAGGGGAAAGTAGCCTCAGACTCTCCCACCCGTCACCTTGGCATGAGAACTGCGGGGCTTACCTGGTTGCATGAAACCTGCACAGTTTTGGCCCAACCCCTGGGACACAGACCCCCCCCACTTGGTGACCATTGGGCCATATATGGTAATATGCAAGCACAGGAAAGCGATGTGCAGATTTGGGGATAAATACCCATGGCACAGTTCGCTCTAGGAGGTCTTCGCAACACACGTACCACTGCGTGTGCCTTCTCGTATACTTCAAAGCGCTGCCGGCCTGATCAACCGACCAGCCACCTCCCCCAACTCTCGGGCATAACCAAGGCCTTCGCAACCGAACCGATATCTTTGTAATGTTCTGTGTGCTGTGTAAGTTGGTATGTATGATTTGATTTCTTTTCCTGTTGTATAAGCTTAGTGTTGTAGTTGTTTTGGGGTAGTACGTAAGAGTTTGTAGTTATCACTGTTATTTTATTACTGTAGCTGGATATTTTAAGATTAGAGACTATTCCCCTTGCCATTCCCATCCTTATATCTCTGACACGTTTTACTAGAAACCATAGAATAAATATAATAAATACTGTAAGTTCATTATTAACACGGTCTATTAAAAATCTTAGAATAAATACTATAAATTCACGACTGTCATAAATAAATAATTTTTATCTGATAAAACTGTCCACCTGGTTCTGTCCTTCCCCCCTTGGGTATTCATCATCGGACCTGTGATTCTCGCGACAGGGTGCAGGGGAGGGGCGGGAAGGAGAGGGAGGAACATGGAGCACTGGGATTTAAAGACACAGTGACCCTTTTTTTGTGGGGTTGTTTTTTTTTCTCAACCAATTTTTTCTCCGCCATGTTCAGTATTTTTGGGAAAGTATCTGGCAACCCTATATGGCTGCTGTGGAGGTCCCCAGCTGTCACATGCAGGAGGCCACACTTCAAAGCTAGGGGACTGATACAACTAATTAAAATAGGCAAGAAAGGCTGTCCTACAGTTCACCAGTTTCTCTGGGCTTCTGACGGGAAAGTTGGTGGGTAAGAATCTGGGTGTGCTAGGGCAGCTACAGTTGATTAGGACTTTAAAGAGAGGCTAAAGCCTCTCCTAAAATAACAGCCAGGAGTTGACATCATTTGATAGAAACAAGAGAACTTTGTGGTTCATTTAAAATAATGATTGAAGATTTCTTAATTAAGCCAGTAACTAATGTTCTTCACAAGAGCGTCATCCTAAATTAATATATACAGTGCCATTAATGTAATCAAGAACATGTCATTATGCCTGTTCAGTCAATCATGCCAGACCCAGCTCATTATAATCTCATCACCACTTCCAGCCAAATCGCCTGAAGTCTCTGCAAATGCAGCCTTCAAACCTTGGGGCTGCAGCTTAAAAAATCATTAGCAGATGCAAAAAAAATCCCTTTCTCTTTTTGGTTTTTAACTTTACATAGTGCTATTTTACTGGTAAGATTCAAGATAAACTACTAAGTCTCAGAATTCTCCAAAGTTAAGATATTTCTGATAATGTGAACTCAGCTACCTCATTCAGCTACTGCATTCTCAGGTGCCCCTTTTATTTATAAAATGAAAACTTCAGCACATGAGGGATATGCCCAGAGTAAAGACTCCCTCAAGTGCACATGAATTACATTTACACCTGTGCCAGAATGTTGTAAAGGGACTATTCTGTGAATAAGAATCAGGATCATATGCTATAACTATAACATAAAATGCACCAGGTGAGGAATACGGCCAAAATAATGTTTCCAGAAGAATTTTAATTTTTTAAATTTCCGGTCTCCTTAGTGGCTAATTTGCAAACTGAATTTTTCATTAATGCTATTTTTTGTTTAATATACTAGTGTTCTAACAGGAGAGAGGGAGGGAAAAGAAAGATAATTTTAAAAGGAAAATTTCACAGAGAGTTTAAATTCCTCAGCCGGCTCTTGGGCAGTTAACACATTCAGCTGCATTTTACCTACTACCCAGCTCCACACTGGTTCATTATTACTATGACTTTTTATTTAGTATTCTCAAGTCTGCATTGAAATAAATATCCAAGCTCAAGTGGTTTATTCAACTGATCAGAATATTGGATGGAAATATATTCTTGTAGCGAAGGGCCTAATACCGCCACTACCAAAGTCCATGGGAATCCTCCAGTAGATCTCAGTGGGACTTGATCAGGTGCTCAAGAGAGGAATATATGATATGATAAACACAGAGAAAGGTGTGGAAAGGTAGTTCACAAGGGTACAGCAAGGAGAAACTATGGGTATGACTACACAGCAGCATTATTTCAGAATAACTGATGTTATTCCAATAAGGAATAAGGGAAGTCAAAGGAAGAGTGTTCTTCCTTCGACTTCCTACTGTGTAGACAGCACCAATAGGTGAATTAAGCTATTTTGACTTCAGCTACGCAATTGACGTAGCTGAAGTTGCGTAGCTTAATTCGACTTTAGCCCTGCTGTGTAGACGTGCCCTAACACGCTTCTGCAGTTCAACTTTAATGTTCCATACAAAGATTAACTAACAAGTTAAGCAAAATAATCTTTAGAATGAATATTAGAGGTGAAAATCTTAACAGTGAGGTATATAAGACTATGAAATACACCCCCCTCCCACACACACACATACCAAGTAAAGCAGCAGAAGCTTGAGTCATTTGAACAATGGACTGCAAAAAGTATTGGAAAATAGACTGGAGAGAATTAGCATTAGCAGAAGAATGGCCCAGATGGCCTAATAGGCAATTTTCATCCATAATTTCTATTGTATGACTTTTAGCCAGCAGAATGTTGTGGGAAATTTAGGGTGTGTCCACTTCTACATTGTGTATAATACACTGGAGTTTTGTGGACTCATAGTGATTTATGGTGTAAGTCAGGCATGTGCAATAATTTTTTTCAGGGGACCACTTCACACATTTTGGAAGTGGTCATGGGCCATCCCTGAAGGGACAGGGCCTTGGGTGGAAGAGTTGGGGCCTCGGGCAAAATGAGACTGTTCCCTCAAGGTGCAGTCCGCCTCTGGTGTGTGTGTGGGGGGAGATTGACCTGGGGTTGGAGGAGTGCGCAACGTCTTCTCTCCCCACCAGGGGTGTGCAGCACCAGAAGGAACCTCCAGCTGTTCAAAATAGCTGGTGGTTTCTTCTAGGTGCCGCATGCCCTGAGCAGGAGGAGGAGACTTTGCGTGCACCCCCTACCCCCAGGCCTCAATTGGCCAGGGGGTGGGGGAGCGGCAGGGCAGCCGTGGGTCAGATCAAATGGCTTGGTGGGCTGGATCTAGCCTGTGGAGCCTATCTTGCCCACCCTGGTGTAAGTGAATGATAAGTCCTATTTTGGAGCATATAAGTGCACGCTGTGCCTCCCATAGCTCATAGATTTTGGCTTTGAGTTATACACACACCTCACATCCCCCACACATCCTCACTGTATTTAGAGGGTGAGGGAGCAGGGCTGGAATATTTGAGTTTTTGTTGATTAGTTTTAAAGTTCTGTTCAGAGCCAGGGCACCAATTTTGGAGCTTCCCTGTTTTGATTGTCTGTCTGAATAAGTGGCTTCATCTGGACTCCAGCTGGTGTTGTGACTGAGGTACAGTGCCTGCAAAGTGGTTGTGATTAAGCAGAGGAATTAGAAACGATGTAACTTAAACCCGTAGAAACTACATAATCTAAATCTCTCTCTCCACCAGCTGCCAATACTCGCGGATGCCAAGAAGCTGTGATAGTCTTGCCTTCAAAAAACAACCAAGCAAAACTACCAATGAACCATATACCTTCCACTGAGCCCTCATAACCAGACAGTCACATGAACTGCAGCCCTTTTGGAACCAGCACTACATCTTTTGAATAACTTTCATTCTAAAATTTACAGTATTTGAACATAGCGGGGACACTGATTGCCTTCCCCAGACCGGAGGAATCATAGAGTCATAGAACTGGAAGAGACTTCAGGAGGTCATCAAGTCCAGCTCCCTGCCCAAGACAGGACCAATCCCAAAAATCATCCCAGCCAGGGCTTTGTCAAGCCGAGACTTTAAAACCTCTAGGGATAGAGATTCCACCACCTCCATAGGTAACCCATTCCAGTACTTCACCACCCTCCTAGTGAAATAGTTTTTCCTAATATCCAACTTAGATCTCCCCGACTGTGACTTGGGACCATTGCTCCTTGTTCTGCCATCTGTCACTACTGAGAACAGTCTCTCTCCATTCTCTTTGGAACCTCCCTCCAGGAAGTTGAAGGCTGCTATCAAATCCCCCCTCACTCTTCTGTTCTGCACACTAAACTAATCCAGAGCCCTCAGCCTCTCCTCATAGGCCATGTGCTCCAGCCCCCTAATCATTTTGGTTGCCCTCCGCTGGACTCTCTCCAATACATCCACATCCTTTCTACAGTGGAGGGCCCAGAACTGGACACAATACTCCAGATGTGGCTTCACCAGTGCAGAATAAAGGGGAATAATCACTTCTCTAGGTCTGCTGGCAATGCTCCTCCTAATGGAACCTAATATGCCATTAGCCTTCTTGGCTACAAGGGCACACTATTGACTCATATCCAGCTTCTCATCCACTGTAATCCCCAGGTCCTTTTCTGATGAACTGATACTTAGACAGTTGGTCCCCAGCCTGTAACAATGCTTGGGATTCTTCCATCCCAAGTGCAGGACTCTACACTTGTCCTTGTTGAACCTCATCAGATCTTTTGGCCCAATCCTCCAAAGTGTCTAGGTCACTCTGGACCCTATCCCTACCCTCCAACGTATTTACCTCTCCCCCTAGCTTAGTGTCATCTGCAAACTTGCTGAGGGTGCAATCCATCCCCTCATCCAGGTCATTAATAAACATGTTGAACAAAACCAGTCCTAGAACCGATCCTTGGGGCACTCCACTGGAAACCAACCGCCAACCAGACATTGAGCCATTGATCACTACCTTTTGTGCCCAACTGTCTAGCCAGCTTTCTGTCCATCTTACAGTCCATTTATCCAATTCATACTTCCTTAACTTGCTGGCAAGAATATTGTGGGAGACCGTATCAAAAGCTTTGCTAAAGTCAAGGTATATCACATCCACTAACTTTCCCATGTCCACAGAGCTCATTACCTCATCATAGAAGCTAATCAGATTGGTCAGGCATGACTTGCCCTTTGTGAATCCATGTTGACTATTTCTGATCACTTTCCCCTCTTCCAAGTGCTTCAAAATGGATTCCTTGAGGATCCCCTCCATGATTTTTCTGGGAACTGAGGTAAGGCTGACTGGTCTGTGGTTTCCTGGATTGTCCTTCTTCCCCTTTTTAAAGATGGGCACTACATTTTCCTTTTTCCTATCATCTGGGATAAATTCACTGTAGCTCAAAAGCTTGTTTTTCTCACTCGCTAAAGTTGGTCCTGTAAAAAAGTACTACCTCGTCTCTCCCTACTTTTAAAAGGAAGCTAAGCCCATGCACTTCTTCCCTGCAGAATGGAACTGATTTCCATTTGAAACTCTCAGTGGCGGGTGACCTAACCCAAATGACGCAGCTCCTTCCTATGAGTGATGCCAGCAAGAGGTAGCGGTTGTTGGTGTCCAAAATAATTAACATGGTTTGTGGCTAGAGATTGGATGTTTCCCCTCACCTTTCGTCCCTTTAAAGTAAACTCCCCCACACACATCATTTCCAATCTCCCAAGTTAAAAAAAAAAATCCATCAACTAAAACCCATTGTATTGAAGGGATGTTGAATCAGAGCAGAAAATCAAGGCTGCTGGGTCTCTGTTCTTTTGGTATCACAAAGGGAGCTACCAGTCTACCAAGAGGGCAATTGTAAGTTTGGAAATATTAATTTTAATTAAAAGGTTGTGGACATTCTGTCACATACAATGAACCTGATTGCTGCAATATGTACATCAATGCTGGCCTACTGGAAGTAGGATTGGTCCCACAGCAGTCCTGGTCAGGTATGCTAACAGTTGCTCTCCTGAGCAAAATAAGTATCTTCCTTTTAAAGATAAACTGCAAAGCTGAAATCAAAGCAGAATTAAAGTCCAGAAATGCTAGCCACAATGCAGAAATCCCCTTCTGTGTCTAAATAACTTCAATTTACTTTACCAGAAATACTCTCCTCCATTGTAAAATCCTATGGAATGTCCTGGGTACTAAAGAAACCCCAGAAAGCATCAACCATTGACATCATTCAGAGCAGGAATCTCATACAGGTCATGATAGTAGAGAAGGCTGCAAATGCTTAATTCATTCTTAGAAATCGTGGTCTAGTACCTGTCTCCTGCACCAGACATCACAAAAAGTGAAACTAGGCATCTCCCTCTATTCTTTATTTTCATCTCTTCAATCTTGAATTCTGACCCACTTCTCTTTCTTCTTTTAGACCAGGGCTGGGGAACCTTTTTTGGGTCGGGGGCCACTGACCCACAGAAAAATCAGTCGGGGGGCTGCACACAAGTGAGAAGCAAAAAAGAAAAAACAAATCCTCACTGACATTGCCCCAACTGAGAAGCAGAAAGATGCTCCCCACATTCCCTTTGCATGCTAGAGCCTAGGGGGGCCCAGGCTAGTAGATTTTGTGTGCTCCAGCCCTGTGGTGCGGGGGAAGGGGGGGGTTGGAGCACCAATGCGGGTTCCTCATTACTGTGGGGGAGCTCTGAGCCTCGGGGGCTGGAACTAGGCAAGCCAGGGGCTGCATCTGGCCCCCAGGCCTTAGGTTCCCCAGCCCCGCTTTAGAGAAACGAGAGAACTAGTGCCTGCCCCCCCCCCCCTTCTCATGTCAGACACACTTGACATACCACACTTTTAGTAGATGCCAGTTTTCATGAGTAAGCCCAAGGGCTTGAGAAGACATCACCTAGTCCCATCAAGGAGGTTGTTTCTCAACCTCTGCTCTCACGTGAGTGTTTCTCATTTGTCCACATATCTTAGATGAAGCATCAACTTCAAGAATGTAGCTATATCCAGACCATTCACAATAAAGATTGGGTAATTAAGAGCTACAGATACATACCATACCTCTTTGTGTCAAGCCATTATGAAGATGTTGCCGAAACCCTGTAAAACCACTTGAGCATCAAGCCCAAACATGTCAGATGGCAACTTTTTCTTCTCTGGGGCAGAAATATCCATCTTTTCACTTCCAAACTTAACTGAGTTAATTCTGTTTAGTTCCCATTAAAACCATTTTCCAAACTAAAGAAAGAATTGTAGGAAAGCTCACTATAGTCACAGACATTTTCACAAAAGGTAGAGTCAAACTTTAAGTAATTTAATTGAGTCATGTTCTTGAGGTTGTTCACATTCCATGAACATTTAAGGCCAAAATGTTAATGGAAAATGAATTTTTTAAAGCCATATGTAGAAGTATTTCTGCAAATCAAATTATAAAGGGGCAGCAGAAGTACTTGCACATTCATTGAATGAAAAAACAGGAAAATACCATGAGATTTATCTGATCAGTCACAACTAGGCAGTATGGCCCAAATTTGGATTATCATTGAATCAAGAGTAAAAAGTTCAAAAGGCTCAAATAATTCCAATAAATGCAAGTATAATATTGTTTGGAGGTATTCTGCAGGCCGAAAAAGGAAGCTAAGATTAAATTGTTTGTTCCAATCTATTAAGCACTACACATGTGCTTAATATTCTAGTTTTTGCAAGATGTTGAATATAAGTTGGGTTTTTTTGCAGATATTGCAGGGTTTTTGTGCTGTACATCTAAGCTCCCTCCCACCCCTGGAATAAATAAATGATCTTACACAATCAGCTAGATTATGTTTATGTTATTGTAACCCAGAGACACAGAGATCACCAACAAGGTAAAGGGAAGTCTGCTGCACAGCCTTAGCAGAGACTCAGATGGCTTTTTGCTCCTGGGGTAGATCGCAGGTTTAATTCCTCCTGCTTTACACGATTATAAAAGGGAAGTTAAAGAAGTCATGAGTGGGATAAACTATAAGCACTAGGCTGGAATTTGTGAAACCACTGCCAGTTCCTGACTGGGAAAACATTCTCCTGGACACAACAAACACAGAAGTGGCAAAAATAATGGCATAGGACTTAAGATCAATGATAAAAAGTAAAGAGCCCTATGCATAATAGAAAAGATCCAGTGGACAAAATGGTATCAAAATTGATTGCTTCAATAGTTGACGATGCAGAAGATGAAACAACATTACACCTTTGGGAATCATTTCAAAGCAGGGCCTCAAAGCACTGTAATACTGAACATAAATTGCCAGATCCCTATCCGTCATAAAGCTGTATCATTCACTGATTATAAATTCTCAGGACCAGTTCAACTGATGAAATAGGCTTTCCCACTTCACTACCATTGGACAAGTATCAACCTGAAGGCCACTGAATCAGATCCTCAGTTGGAGTACATTGGTGTTAATACACCAAATCAGCACCAGATTGAAGGCAATGAAAAGTAGTGAATTTCTCTTTGCCCTAAGTAGATACAGCACAGAGACCTGCATAAGCTAAGCTCTGCCCTTCACTGCCAATGTATGAGCAGCCACATTTTAGATAGACCCCCTACCGGGATGAAACTTTTCTGCAGCTGATATGCACCTTCCAAACAATTTAGTGGTCCTGTACAAGCTACATGGCTCTTCCTCCTCAGTTCTCAGGGCAAAGGGAGTAATTTTCTGCCAATCCAAGGTAGAGTTTGCAGGATACAAGCAAACAAGTTTCAGTGATGAGAGCTTGCATTCCAAAAAGATCTCAAAACAAAATTCAAGAGACTCAATGGACAGAATGTCTATGAGTCTATGAGAACACTTTGATATATAGCACAATTAAAGCAGTAATACTGGCTGTCTTGTTTCCCTGCCTAACACCTTGGTTTTGTCTATCCAAAGCCCCACATTCCCTTGCCCTCCCTAACTCTCTGCCCTCTAAAATTCCTGTCCCCATCTCCCTGCCACTCACATTTCTGCTTCATCTGTTCCTGCACACACACCCCATTCTCCTGCATCTAGTCTCTCTCTATTCCTTAACACTTCCTGTGTCTCCTGCCTGCATCACACATGGCAAGTAGGGAAAGCCGTCTTCATTAGATTCCATCCCATTAGAAACTATGATGGATGGTACTGCTATTTAGTAGGGGCAGTCTCCTCTCCACCTGTGAATGCAGTCAGGAGATGGCAGTTGTGTCAGCTGAGAGGAGGCTGGCTTCAAGTTCCACTACAAAATGACAGTTACGTAATGGTGTTCTACATGATGCATGACTCATGTCCATTCAATGTAGGTGTGCGCGCGCTCACCCCATGCACCAGTACCAGAAGATTTTCCCTTCTCCAGCACCAGCACCTCTTGAGTTTGAGTCTGAGGTTATTGAGCACCAGGCAAGAAGGGTACATGCAGTGGAAAAAAAGGGGGTGGACGGATCTGGGGAACAGAGGTATGTGTCATCCTTGAGCGCACTCTCAAAAGAGCATTTGGTTGTGGGCTTAGATCAGGTAGCACCTGCCTGAAAAGGAGACTGGGGCTACTTACTCGATCTCTGCTGATTTTTCCCATGGTTGAGTCCTGATGGGAATGGAAAGCCTGCGACTGGGACAGCTATTGTTTATTTTTTTTATTTGTGCAGGCCCAGGAACATATAAACCCAAAGTTTATATGCAACTTGGTGTCCATTTGTTGGGCAAATAGGTGTTCGTGCGAAAGGGGAGGTCCTGGATTGCCTGCTGACCCTTTGTGGAGTGACCCAAGAGCAGCAGCTAAGACACCCTCCGCATGGAGACTGCCATCGCCATAGTATGGGTGACTGAATCCATTGCATTAGAAGCGGCCTGCAGCACTAACCCAGTTGCTATGGCCCCTTCCTCTGCTAGAGCCCAGAACTCTTTCCTGCAGGAAGAGGGACACATTTTCCCATAACCTGCCTGTCTATAGTCCCTGGGGTGGGGGTGGCAGCCAGGGTGTTCCAGCCCCATTCCCAAAGAGCCACCTGCCATTCTGCGCTGCTGCCTCTGTATTTGAGCTCCCAGACCCGGCGCAAGCCAGAACTGAGCCATGCTGCTTGCTCCTAATACACGTTAAATGCAGAACCGCAGCAGGGGTAGGTCCCAAACCCAGTAAAAGCCGGGACTGAGCCAGGCTTCTGGCCAGCCTGCTAAAAAAATTTACTGGCGGGGGGGAAGGGAGAGGGTTGGGAAAATGCATGTAGTCTATAGCATTAACCTATAAGCTTTTGCTTATTGGTTAATCAGTTAATTGACTATACTATTACATCCCTAGCCAAGACTGAGCACTGGTTGTGTGCCAGAGCCAAGGCCGACTCCATCAGGAGAGCCCTCAAATGAATGTCCATCTCCTTTGCTGCGTGGTTGAAAGGACTTGCAAAAGGGGCACTTATCATTCACGTGTGCCTGTCCTATGCTCCCTAAACAGTCACTGTGCCGGTCACTAACTGCCATAGGCCTGCGGCAGCTAAGACAACTTAAAGCCTAGGGACCAGCCTGAGGCAACATCCCTAAGGGACCTACACTAATCTAATAACACAGCTAATTAGAGTGAACAATTTACAGGGGAAAAAAAACCCCTCTGATCAACTAGGAAGACATATGTGCGCCAATCCCGGGGGTGCTGGAGTCAGTCCCCTACAGATACTGCTGAGGGGTAATTTTCCAGCACTGGTGCACATGGCAAGCACACACATGTACGTTGAATGGACATGAGCAAACACTCAAAGAACTGAAGATGATAGATGCCTTTCCTAAGAAATGACCAGTTACAAGCAAGTCCCAGCGTTTTCCTGAACATCTTTAAATAACCCTCAACTGGTCTTATTTATGACATTGTATTTAAAACACTGACTGAAAATTCAGAGGCAGTTGTTAAATTCTCTGACAACTGTTAGTGCTCTAGTGAAGCCCCAGTCTTTTTAAAGAAGGATATACATTCCTAAATTAACTTCTCAAATTAAAATTTAAAAGTTTAATATTGAAAGGGGAAAAAAAAATGGAACTTCTACAATGCCAGACTCCTCTGTGCTCACTGTACTGCCTTACTCTTCCAGACAGAATGCTTGTCTACTGGTAACAGAATCAAGCTTAACCATTTGCATTGCATAGGCCACTGCTGTCAAATACCTTCACTTGATTACCAGAGACGTGGGCTGGATTCTAACATTACCTATGGGTAAAAGACTCAATTACCAGCCCTCTAAAACAACTTCCTCTTATATAGTAAGATACTAAAAATGCAATAGCGTCCTATGGAAAATGCCAGTAATGTCCTATAGACTTAAGTTTTAAAGGAAGTCTAAAATCCACAAATCAAAATAAGTTGATACGTCAGAGAGTTTCTCAGAAGAAAAAGCCCTGCAGGATCAAGTTATAATACACAACACAAACATATTTTAAAACATTTTTATTTAAATATTAAATAACACATCAATCATTTTGGTGAACATTTCTCATTTTAACATAAGAAATAAAATGATCTGTTGAGTCATGGTAAAAAATAAACTATACATCTTAATTAAACCAATCACATATAGTGTCTTTAAATAGCCTATTGCATTGCAGTCTGCAGAACAGCACTGTCAAGATATCTACAAAAACCAAAAAACATTAAAAGTGACCTCTTTCTGCTCCAGGAATAATTCCAAAGAGATTCTACAGCAATTGGAAAAAGGAAACAAACAAAAAACCCTATGAAAGTAAAGTGCTTGTCATTGCTTAGAACAGGAAACCAAAAAAGACTCTTTCTGTGGCCTTTGATCTATGGCATTAAAACAAATATTGAAAAGAAAATAATGCTATGTATTAAGTATGTGTGCTATCTCATGGCAATGAAGGCAAAGTTGCTGCTTTGTGACGAGCTGGCTTCTTCTCTCCAGCCTCCCTCTGCCCCCCTTAAAAAAAAAAAAAAAAAAAAAAACACATTGCAAATGAGCACAAGACTTTGGTGTTTTCTCTGCTTCAAGGCACCAGTCAAAGATTCAATCAAAATAATTTTCCGGCACCCTGAAGCTTCCAGATCACATAGCAGCAGCAGCAAGCTGGAGATATATCAATACAGACATGCAGATACTGTACACAGATAAACAGGTAATTCATGAAAAGCCACAGACATTGAGCCACATAACACCTTTACCCCTTTTCCCTCAAACCAATTCACCTGGTTGATCTTTGGCTTTATAAAAGAAGTAGATTTGTTTTTAAAATGTGTAATACTGCAGGATGCAAGAAGCCACGGTAACTTGAAGGCACCCTGTGTCACACTAGCTGGGTCCTTTAAGCATTTAGATAGTTTCGGTCTATTTTTCTGACATTCGGATGCTAACTTATGGCTAAGCTGGCTCACCTGCTACCAAAGCTGAACCACCCCCCTCCCCACTAATTCACGTAGGAGACTGATCTATGCTCCCTTTTATGCCCATGAACTACCACTGACATCAACATAAGTTACACTCTGTCAGAGAAACACAATAAAAGTATATTACAAAGTATAAAAATAAGTAGTGTATATACTGTTTTCTGCTTCCTATTATACACATTATACAGTAATAAAAACCATACATAAAAACACCTAATCAAAAAACCTCATTGATAATATGCCAAAAAAAGCCAAACCAAAAAAAAAAGAAAAATCCAAAACAAAACACCCAAAGATTGTGCTGTTTCACTCAGTTTTAATTGTTTTGTTCAGAAATAGCTGTACTCCTTTAGAGTAGAACTCTATTTTAGCCTACTCCTTTTGTCTTTGTACAATTATAACCTTGATATTGCACACTTCCCCAAGAGTCAGTTCTTGCTGGACCCTGATAATGAAATGTGTAAAAACGTAATTAGCAGCAGAAATAAAATGTGCAGCACTAAGAAATATCCCTTAGGCAACATTAAAGGCAACATCTGGGAGGGAAGGGGCTTTTTGAAACAAACAGTTCCACCCCACAGCCTAATATTACTATTTTCAATCCCAGTGCCTCTCCAGGAATACAGGGAAAACAACTTCACGTTCATTAAAAGATTCCTAGAGATTTACAACAAAAACAAAACAAAAAAAAAAAAAAGACATGACAATTTGGATCATGGTATCAGGGGACAGAATTCCAAGAGGGATTAAAATTGCTTCTGTGCTAACAAGTAGAACCTTGTTTTTAACCTGTTCTAGATGATATATCAAGCAAGAAGTTCACAGTTTTCATTTAAAGCATAAGTGTTTTTAGGGAGGAGGTGTTGGTTCAACTAAACAAAAACAAATGGCAATGCTTCCATTATTTTTTCCTTTCACCAATGCATAATGTTACATGCCACTGGTTTTTTAAAAGAGGTAATCAGCTTCACAAGCTCATAAATGAATATTGTGAGAAAGGGAGGCTCTGGTCCCTTCTTTGAAAAGCCTCTCCCTGTTGTGTCACCACTACTGACAGCTGTTAGTCTTGCATAATAGCAGAGCTGTATTGGTCTGACTTGGGTACAGTACCAAAGTGTTCTACCAGCCTTCCCTCGTCCCATCCCTACCCACCCCTTCATTATTTTTCTTCAAAAAACATTTCAGTTTCTATTCATATTTGTTCAGTGCAAGAATAATAGAAGCCAAAAGACATACATATTGCTTTGTTTCAGTCCTACAAGGTTAGCTTTCTGAACCAGGCAGCCTCTTCACATACTTCAAAATTTATTGCTTCTAAGAGTCACTCATCCACACACCACCAGCCAGCCATATAACTAATGCTGTGGTACGATGGTGGAAGTCCTTTACAAAAATAAGAGCGGTGTATGAGTTACAACAGCAGGGGCTCTCATTTCACCATGACAAATTTCCCCAGCTGGCTGGAAGTGAGGTCCTCCATTTCACAATCCCCATTCTGCAAATTGGCAGCATCGTAGCTTGGAGACTGCACAGAGAAATTCTGTTGCTGAGAGAAGCTGGTGGGTGTGATTGGAGAGATGTTGCTGCTGATGTACAGATGGGTATCTAGAAGATGAGCAGCTGAAGACACTGGTGAGACGCTGACTCCAAAGAGGTGAGGCTGGAGCAGCTGGGTGTTGCCACTAAATGCCAGCTCAAATGAGTTCTCCCTTTGTAGCTCTGACAGCAGAAGAGAGTTAGATGTTTTGTAAGTACCTGTACTGTCAGGAGAGAGGATGCAGTGTGTTGCTGACACCTGAGAGGGCTGGTGACATGTTGGCTGGATCAACTGGTGATGCTGTAACTGGAGCATTCTGAATAAGATTCAAGAGTGAAGGAAATTAATACTTCTTGATCACATTGTCCTAGATTCTTCCCTGTAGCACTTCCCCAATCACTGCTGACATTTCTGGTGCATTTAAAGCATTTTGAGCAACAGTTTAGTAAAATTAGATACAAATGATGATGTTCTTTAGAAGTTACAATAGCAGAATTAGGTCACAATTTGGCTTACTATGAATATACACATTTAAGTAACTAAGGACTGTGCTACATTTATGAACTGTAACTCTACCAAACTACAAGCCCCTATCTCTATGCAACAGGAAAGTTGCAGGAAGGGGAAAGAATCTTTTCCCCAAATAAAACAAAAAGCTCTGACAGGCAGAAGTAGGATGTTTTGCCCTTCCCATATGTGTGGCTTTTATGTGACAATCTTAAAGTCTCAGCGTTCCTGTGAAATATGTAGGTCACTATCGTACTCATTTCACAAATGCATAAGCAGAGTTACAGAGAAGTAAAGAAGCTTGTCTGCTGTCATAGGGCAAGAGCCAAGAAGTCCAAACCCTCAACCTCATTCTCAAACCAAAAACTATGTACTACAAACAGAGACACTCTCTTTGAAGAGTGTAATGGGTCGGAGTGGCTGCCCGCTGACCCCGAGGGGGGAGGAGTCCCTGAACGTTGGTGGGCAGCATCTGACCCTAGCAAGCCAGAAGCCTCTGCCGCACTCCCAAGAGAGGAGCTGAACCTGGGGAAGCTAAGGACTGGCCTGGGCTGCTGGGCCCATTACTGGAGGACTGCCCAGAGAGTTTGTTTACCTGGCCGGAGGACTCCAAACCATGGTGCCCAGATGACCTGCTCTGGACACAAGTACAGCCCAAGGGAAGTAATGGAAGCAGCCCAGGAGTAGCTGGCCCCAGTTTACCAGAAGGTCAGTGCATTGCAGTACGGATCCCCGCTGACCCAGCAGCCGACTGCTCTGCTGCTGCTAGGGCCCTGGGTTGGGACACAGTGGAGTGGGCAGGCCTGCATTTCTCCCTGTCCCCCCCCCCCCCTCGGCTGTTCGTGTGCAGCGGCCTGAGCCCCGCTTGAGCAAGGGGACCCAGCTGGGGTTGTTGCAAACAGGCCTTGAACTACTGGTGTGCCTGCTGCCCCGCCCTGAACCAGGGCTCGGACTTATAAACTGCCTCTTTGCAGTTCCCCTCCCCCCTCCCAAACCAGGGCCCGGGTTTATAAACTGCCTCTCTGCAGCCCTGCCCTGAACCAGGGCTTGGGCATACAAACTGTTTTTCCTGCCACCCACACAGGACCAGAGTCTGGGCCTTGTACTAACTGTCTAGTTGCCGGCTGCCCCTCCCCGAAGTAGGGTTGGGCCTGAGAACAGTCCTTGGGGTATATTGTCACCCTGCCCAGAAGAAGGGCTGGTGCATAAGGACTTTTTATTATAGACAGTGTGTTGGGGGAGTGGGTCGGAGTGGCCACCCACTGACCCCGAGGGGGAGGAGCACCTCCCTGAGCCCCAGTGGGCTACACAGAGGAGACTCACTGCAGATTAGAACATCCTAACTAACAGAGGGTGTTACTGCCTGATTCTAGTCTCTATGCTGGGCATGCTCTCTCACCTCTGCTGTTGCAGCACCTCCTCCAGCAGGCTGCGGCCCTCTCTGCTGCCTCCTCCATTGCTGTACATGCATGTGTTCTGCTGAGAATGCTGGAAAGGGCTCATACCACTGCGTGCTGCCCGAGCAGATGATGACTGGCACACCTGGCGAGCAAAGCCCTTGATTTTGTTCAGGCCAAGGAAACCTTTGGCTCTAGCATTCTTTCGTAACTGTTGTCTAAATGCCTTCAAGCCTGGAAGCGAGAAAAAAAAAAAAAAAATTATTGACCATTAGCATTTTGCCTGGATGCCCATCCGGTTCCTTCCCTTCAGCAAAGATCAGCAATTCCCGAACTCTCTGGGTAACCGCACTAGTTTGAGACTCCAGGTGAAACAGACGCTTCATATACAACTGCACGCCCTGTTGTCAGAAATAAAGCTTATGCACTTGCAAGACTGTAGACTGGGGCACGTACAACTAAACTGGAGGTGAGTAATAGCAGTATACAGCATTTGGGAATGGCTAGTGTAGCTGACTTATATGAAGTCACGTTCTAAGGTAGTATCATGATGGACACTAAAGAAAGACCTCAGATCAGTAAGATAGAGTAAGCTTCCCAAAATATTACCCTGTGACACTAATTCAACCAGTGTACAAATGGCTACACAGCAAGAAAGGAATTACCTTGAGTTAATGAGGTATCAGATGCACGTCTTCCTTCCTGGAAGCTGACAGGCAGCAGAGAAGCACCTCCCATGCAGCCCTGGGCTTGCAGCCCTGGAGTGTCAGATTGGGAAATCAGAAATGGTGATGTCATCCTGGCTGTGGCTGGGTTACCAGTCATTACTTGATCTGTCAAACAGCTGCTTAGAGCCACTGAGTTGTTGTTTGAAGATGAAGTGAGGCAGCTGTCTGAACTAGTTCCTTCTGTGGGGCTTGTTGAAGAGGAAATGACTATGCCTACAGATGAAGGGGAGAAGGGGAAGAGAGAACATTTCTGAAATGAGTACAGGAAGAAACAAAGTTGCCGTCAGATCAGTCTGACCACCTACAATGCAATCATACATAACCTGCTATCGTCAGAAGTCTCAGACAACAAAAGAACAGCAACTCGCATTGTACTAAGACATGATTCCATAAAGGGTTGCTGAGGTCACAAATAACCTGAGTTCAGTGCTCATTTGCTGTCTAGAGTGTACCCTCAATGTAGAATTCGGTTCCTTGAAACCTGCCCTTATATTATGTGCTATTTGGCTCTAGGGCCCTAACATAGATTTCTGGTTTTTTTAATTGCACAACAAGGCTCTCTCCTGACTTAGCTGGAGCAATGGCAACATTTCTATTGATTTCAACAGAGGAAGGATCCTGCTTGCTTTATTAGGTTGTACTGAGGTAGAGGGGTACAGAAAGGAGTTTTTTTTCTTTAGATCATATCCTCCATTTCCCTTTAAATATGTAACCAATTAAAAAAAGCCTAGTAATAGCTGGGGTCACTCTCAAGTAATACAACTGGGCAATAAAATGTAATTTCTAGGCTAGTTTTCAGAAGCTATGTTATTTAAATAAAAAAATAAATATACCCAATGAGTAAACATTGCAGACCATTTGCTACTGATGTTCTCTACCCCAACTCAGAATGGTCATGAAAATTGCAATAACTGATATTTGCTGTATGCCATCTTCTATGGGAGCAATCATCCTAGTCCACCCCTCACAGCCCATATCTCAGAGACTTTCCTCTCTTCAGGACTTACATGGAGGAGTACATTGATAGAAATGAGTAGTGACTTCAGCCAGCGTGTGCCTTCTGCTGGTGTTGCCAGGAAGGTGAAGAGGGTTGTAGGCCTTGATTTCCTCCTCCAAGTCTCTCTCTTGCCGCACCTCCTCATTAATGGTGGTTTCTAGTAAACTGTTGGGAGAGATGGAGCGATTCCTGAAGAGACCACTGAAGTTGGGATCCACAGGAAAGAATACTGGCTGCAAAGACATAAGAATACAAGAAATAAGTGAAAAGCAACGTATTTGTTTTTGCAAAAGATTCTCATTTTTAAGGGCTTTGAAAAGCCTCTCACGGTGCCTTTATTAAGCATATTGTGATGAAAGGGCCATAACACTGTATTTATCTTAAATATTTAAATTTGGAGGGGCAGAAGCAGGCATGCAGTAAATATACTTTTAGCCTTTGACACTTCAAATTGATAGAAGAAAAGTATGTGGGTGATATTTAGCTGAGAGCACCAACCTGTAATGGATTGTTCATGTCACATTCCATTTCTGCCTGCAAGGATGACTGAATCAGGTTCTGAGGTTGATGGTAAAGCAGAGACGATCTCAGGGATTCACTTGCAAGGCTGTCTTGAGGCATCTGAAGGCAAAAAGATTTAGAGAAGGCATCTTATGAACTGCAGTTCATAGTATGCAAACAAAGTTTGAAGTTGAGTTTCTGAAGCATCTTCCTCCCAAGCTTCTCAAAGCATTTTACAAATATTAAATTTACCCTCACATCACACATGTACACAGGAACCCATGAAACTCCCCTTCACAGGAAAAGGGAAAAAAATGAAATAGAGAGGTTAAGAAAACTGCCTGATGTGACATAAGTCTGTGGCAAGCACAGAATAGAGCCCAGATCTTCTGTCATCAGTTCTGAATCTTAATCACCTCTCAGTAGATTCCCCCCTTTTTCTGGGTGAAAAAAAGAAGGGAAGAAAAAATAAAATCTGACGGAACTGGCAGTGGCAAGGAATCAGAGGCAGTTTAATTGCTGTACTTCTAAAAGAGTATATTTCAATGAAGTCTGATCACTTGGCAAACTACTGACTAACAGTGGAAACAAACTGTTCTTTGGAACATAAACTAGTGCCAATTATTAGGAAATGGGCCATTAGTATTCAATCAAGCACCAAAGGCCTCCTCCTGAAAAATGGAATATTGTACCCTCTAGCCTGAGGACAAAGATTAAGTTTGACTCAGAGGACCCCTATCGCTTTCTCATAACATTATGAGCAGCAGAGTCTGCTAAATAAAGTAAATGGTACAGCAAGACACAGAAGAATACAAGCAGATATGACTTTATATTAGATAATTCACCTTCTTACCTCAGCATTACTGAGCTCAGAGCTCCTTGGTCTTTGCTGACGGCTGGTCACTGGACGATTGGACAATTGGTTGTTACGGTACTCCTTGAGGCGCTCCAGGAGAAGGTAATAAATTGCAGCAAAATGGTTGTAGCTGCTGTTTTGTAGAGACTAGAAGATATTAAAGGATTCTTGAGATACAGATAAATCAACTTAAAGAACTCAATAAAACAGCATGAAGTCAGAATTTAATGGCACTTGTCCAGTAATTTATAATCAGTAAAAAATTTATTCATGGAGTTACATTGAATCCAAGTTAATCTTTGATCAGGTATGCATTTTATATTTATTATACAAAATCTTTTAAAACTAGAAAAAGCAGCAGCTAATTTCTTCCACTTCCTAAGGAATTGATTTTCATACAAAGTGTTACCTAATCATTGGTACTTGATTAGTCACTGAGCAAGTGTCTAAGAGATAAGCACGTCTCACACTAGCAGGACAAAGCAGGGCTCACCTCGATTGTTCTCCGCCTATCGATCCCAAGAGTCTGCATGATCCCGAGGACTTGCTCATTGTAGTCACCCAGGTTAGAGTTGTAGTTATGCATGGAAAAGGACAAAGACTGATGCTTCTGGAGAGAAGAGTCTGCTTGCATCCATTTGTGCTGCTTTATCTGGGCAATCGTTATTCGTTTAGTTGGATCCACAACTAGCATCCGTCGAATTAGTGTTTCACAGTCTGGACCGAACAGAAAATGCCTTTAAGTGATAAAAATATAAGCCAGCCACACCCAAGAGGCTATTAATTATTTTACTGCTGCACTCACACAGCACTACAATGTCTCTTCAGCAGCATTATGTCAGACCAGTTTTGAGTGCAATTCTATGGATATTGTATCCACTTACAGTAAGTTTGAATGTGGCGCATAGTCTGTTACCTAAACACCATAGTGTTTTGATATTAGCCCTTACTTGTATGTAATCAGCTTTGATCATTTTGTTAAAATTAGATCAGGTAAAGGGTGCTTGTAAGGCCTAGTCCTTAACACTAGGGAGGAAAAAATACAAAAAATCTAGCTGACCTATTTTTAAATCTAAATGATCACAGTAGTACTAATACCCTTTAATTTCTCTTTTCACAAGGTTGTTCAAGAATTAGCTTATTGTTTTACTGTCCTTGATCGCATATTCTGAATTTTAAAATATACCACTTGTGTATAATTAAAATATTTTGAGAACTACACTGACCTAAGAATTACAGCCCAATATCATAATGTTATTTAAAAAAAAAAAAAAACCCTCATTTCTCCAAGAAGGGTGTGAATTAACCATTTTTAAAAAAATCTATACTGATAATCTAAGAAATAAAAAGTGTTGAACTCTTTAGATATATTCAGATGTGTAAGGGTACCGGACTTGATGACCTCTCGAGGTCCCTTCCAGTTCTTGTGTTCTATGATTCTACACAGCAGGGCTAAAGTCGAATTAAGCAACACAACTTCAGCTACGTCAATTGCATAGCTTAAGTCGAAATAGCTTGTATTCAGCTTTTGGCGCTGTCTACATAGCAGGAAGTCGAAGGAAGAACACTCTTCCTTCAACTTCCCCTACTCCTCGTCAAATGAGGATTACCAGGAGTAGAAGTAAGAAGTCCTCCAACTCGACGTTATTTTGAAATAAAGGCTTGTACTGTAGACATGCATTATGTTATTTTGGAATAACATCAGTTATTCCGAAATAATGCTGCTGTGTAGATGTACCCTAACAGATCCCAGGAAAGAAAGTGCTACAGTATGCTGCAAGTACACCACTAATGAAACGCTGCTGAGAGCCTAAGAAAGTGAAAGCGCAACGTGTGGTTGCAAAACATTCCCATCTGTATCTTTTCAGGGCATTGAGAAAGGCAGAATCTAACAGATGGAGAAGAAGAAAACTGATTCCTTCACAAAAAACCCAAATTACCAATCAGCCCCTGTCTGTAGCCCCTTTTCTGGAGTTAAGGTTCCAGGAAATGCACCTTGGGACATGAAGTAGGGGATGCGGAATCGTCCCTCCAGCACTCTTTGTCTCAGAGTTGGTAAATTGGGTCCATCAAAAGGGAGAGAGCCACAAACGAGGACATACAGCACCACACCAAGGCTCTGTCAACAGAAGACAGCACAGATGAAAGGAACTGGAATAGAGTGGGCAATCACGAAAGCCCAGAGAGTTTAATGATCCATAAAATGTAAACACTATAGACACAAAACTTACCCATATATCAAGATGAGGTCCTTCATATTCCTTGCCTTCAAAAACCTCAGGGGCTGCATAAGGGGGGCTTCCACACCAAGTGGAGAGGGGTTCTCCTGATTTGTAGAAATTTCCAAATCCAAAGTCTGAAGTAAAGATAGAGTCTGAGTGAGTCTTAATTAAATGCCAGGTTAACATTTCAAAACCAGAGAAGAGGAAGGAAAGCAGAATTACAGTTGTCTACATGGTAGGGCAATGCACAGTACAGTTCCCTAGTGAATTAAGGGGAATTTTATCATCATGCACCAGCAGGGTTTACATGAACCAATGAGTGTGCCACATGTTAGCGCACTTAAGAAATCACACCACAGTAATGTGCCTTGTCCCACCATATACACAAGCTCTTATTTCATGAAAGGGCAACTTAACCTAGGTTTTTGCAAAAAGAGGATATATTCAGAAAAAAGTATCATCAGTATATGCTTCTATACAGCAGTTTCTAAAAGTTTTATCTTATCACACATTTATAGAAGCATCGTGTTTTAAGACTACAGCAATTGGATTTTATTTCCTGCTTTATATTTTAGCAAGAGTAACCACATAAATGTTCTCACCAGCTAATTTGATATTCATGCTAGCGTCTAACAAAAGATTCTCAGTTTTGAGATCCCTGTGCACTATGTGATGGCTGTGACAGTATTCCACTGCAGAAAGGATCTGCCAAAACTTCTTTCGAGCCTCACTCTCACTCAAGTGCCCACTGGAAGTCAAATGATCTGTAATACACAAACACACACAAAAAAAACATATGAACAAGAAGTAACACCGGAAGAAGCTGCATTTACTACTTGATATTCTGACACCTAACTCTGACTTCTGGGAAACCTTTAATGCCATGTCAGAAACATATCTTATTACCCTACTTGAGTGCCAAGTAGGGTTTTCTAAATCTAAGTAAGCATTAGTTATTTCAGTGAGAACTTACCAAACATTTCTCCATTTTTTGCAAACTCAGTAACAATGTAAAGCATATCCTTTGTCTCCATCACCTGTCAATACAAAAGTTGGAATGATACAATTTCAGAGATCTACTTTTATTTTTATTTTTTTCATAAAGAACACATGTCCTGAATCTAGAACCTCTCGGTGCAATTATTTACAGCAACTGTAGATAACAAACGCCTTTATTCCTGCTTTGCGGTATTCCTTTTGCATATCAGAAAAATAATGAATTAATACTTGCATATCTAACATACACAATCATTTGCTTCCTACATACTTTTTTCTCCCTCAAACCCTCAAATGTCTATGAAATGATTTATGAAATATTTCACAAGCTTTAATTAACAAGTTATTGTAATTTAAGCAAAACAGAATTATTTGGTAATCAATTTTGATCACTCAAGGAGATTTTATATTAAAAAACAGATTGCCAGAATTCAAGGACTTTCTGCTAAAAAGGCTAGAAGGTACTAAGATCATTAGAACAGATATTTACTGTAAGAAAACAGTGAATGTGTTATATCAAATACCTCAATCCCACTTGGTATCAGAAACAAATTAGCTCGCAGTGTGACAGCTCTGCAAAGCAAAGCTTGCTGTTTGAGAAAACTGTGTTGCTTGATGCCATTAACAGCAAGCGCCAATCCTAGCTAAAAGTTCATTTACTGAGCTAGTACTGATTTACTTTTAAATATTTGTTACTGGCTTTTATAAAATAGATTATAAACTAGCCAAAATGTTTCTTTTTTGGAAGAACACACGCATACAACCCCCACAAAGTATTCAAGACATTGTTTTTAAGTCACTGGGACATTTTCCTTTTTTGTTTCAAATTTTAACATGATCTATTTACCAAGAATGGCTCTTCAATGAGAACTGTATTTTCAGTTGTTTTTTGAAAAGGATATATGTCAAAGAGAGGGAAGGGAGCTCTCATCTCCCCCTGCCTCTCTCTGACACATCATGCACAAATGAAAACAAAAAGGGAGCAAAGGAAGAGAGGTTTACAATTTTCAAAAACTGAAGGGAAGAAGTTTAAGTGTTCTGGGAAAGGTGCCATGTGGATGAAAGTTAGATGTTGGCATTGAAACTAAAACACACGAAAACCCAATATCAAACACTAGTATGTCATCTAATTCCACCCCTACTTCTCAAATACTGACAAATAGGTACAGTATAAGTTACAACAAAGAGAAAAAAAATCAGTTGGGAAATTAAACTATGTGTCATTTGTTCAGTTAAATAATTTGGTTCAACAAGGTGGAACTGAAGCTATTTTTTAGAGCTTTGAAATAGAGGTGAAAATTGTATCATTCAACTCAAGAGAAAAATCAACAAAGATTATTGTTAACAGTTATGTATCTTAAATAACCCTACAAACAAGAGCAATGTCAGACATTAATGCCAAATAATTTTGTAATGATTAATCATATAAATATTGAATATTCCATGGATGTTAAGGTCATTAAAAAACAATGTTTTCACTTAAGAATTTACCTTACTGGCCCTTCTACTTTAGGTATTAAATGACCTCTACAATAACAAAAACTAGGTAAAGATCCAAAGTGATAATAGTGTTTTCACATTGCCATTTTAGACCTACTGCTGTATTTCTTAATCCATCTTTTACCTTATCTCCCCGCCCCAAAATTGTGATACTACATCTTCTTAAATCCACATGGTACCATTTAAGACGATTAGGAGGAACTTACACCAAATGCCAATTAGATCAAACATTTAGCATCAGCAGTGATCCCATTTTCTGCACAGCACACTAGTCTGTTCTTACACTTAATTTATTGGAACAAGAACTCAAGTAAATTTAGATACCTACACAAAATAAAGTGTAGAAGACGGTGGAAGTTCTGTTTTATTTTACAAGAGCTTAACTGTATAGCTAGTATAAATTTGCTCTTAAAAACTGAAAAAGCATTAGAATTACAGAGAAAAATCAGTTCCTTAGAAATACAAATAGCCAGTTCCATCAATTTCAAGATCAATTCCATTCAAGCCAAAACTAACAGTCAATTTTGACTCTTTCCACTACAATTACTTAAAATTAAAAAAACAAAACCACAACCCAAAACACTACTCAGGCTAATCATACAATAAACCAGCTCAAAGAGAACAAAGAAAAAGACCTTAAATACAATGCTTATTGTATTTGTTTAAACACTTCAAAAAGTACAATGTGAATTCTCTCTTTGCACTTGTGATTTAGAACCATGTGCAAGATAAGATCATTAGCAACCAAAGCCCTGGTATGTAAGTACACTTAACATGAATGCAGACATCAGAACTGATCTCTTACCTGATACAGCTTGATAATGTGGGGATGGTTCAAAAGCTTCATTATCTGAACCTCTCTATAAATTTTTTCCAGGTTACTTGGATCTAATCTTGTTTTGTCTATAATCTTTATTGCAACCTATAAATTTAAAACAAATCCAGACATTTATAAAATATGTACTGATGCTGCTCTACATGTTTTGTTAGTCTTTAAAGTGCTACCAGACTATTTGTTTTTTAAGTTTCTTACACAGACTAACTCTGCTACCCCTCTGAAGCTTTAAAAAGAATGTGAGTTCTGCCAAACTCAATATATTTTAATTTATCTAATTCACATAAAAAGGTTACACAAAGCAATGAATGGAACTATAGTTCTGATTTCTGCAAAGGATCTATTAAGTCACCTAGTCCATATCCATTAGTGCAGGATCACCCCTCCCCCCCAAATTTTATCACATTACAAGTTTAGTTTATCAACCAACTAATAAGAAAACTCTTACTCATATAGATTTAAAAAGGCAAAATTCTTAGTATTTTAAAAAATAACCAAGATTTTATGCTGTCTTCCTACACAAACTGCTTTAAATTTACATAAAAATTTACATAACCGTAGCTACTCTAAAAAAATCCACATAGGGCTACATAATTAAATTGACGTGTTAATACAGTTTACCAATATTTTTTTCTTAAAATTGACTTGTTTTTATTTTACATCAACTGTATTATTACACCACCGAGGACCAAAAAAACCTCTCACCTATAGTTTTAGCAATTATTGCTATCACACTTAGATCAACAAGCTTGATTATATGATGTATAGTAGACAACTATACCAGTGTCTTACTGTATGTCAGTTTATTTCACCACATTTGTGAAGACAAAAAGAAAAAACCTTACTCAGAAAGTTTCATGCCCTTTAAAATGTGGTTTCCTATATGAAACTACAGAGTAGATCCACACCCACCTGCGTTTTGGTTACTCTGTGCCTGGCCAGCTTTACCACTGCAAAATTGCCTTTTCCCAAGGTCCTCTCAATATCATAAAATCCAACCCGGAGAGGCCTTCGCTGGGTTTGATTTGGAGTGGGGACAGAGGTATAATCTGACATGATCACCATGGCTTAGATTTTGGTAGGCAACAATCAATATTTAGAAGGTATGCATAAGCGCTCTTCTTTCAGCCTTGCACCTGTGTGAAGACAGGACAGACACTGATCAATAAAAGGGAACTTTTGCTTTTTCCTTCAAGAGAAAAGAAAGACAATAGCCCTGATCAGATCTTAAAGGTTTCAGGGTAACAAAGGATCTTTAAATGGTGCAGGGTGGAAAGCGCCGAGAGAGCCAGGCAGACGGCATGCAACCCAACTTCTTGAAGACATTCACCAACTTTCCCCAGCGCCTCGCTCAGAGGCGGAGGTTAGTTAAGAAACGTCCCGGGAGACTTTTCCCTAGCAAATGCCGAGTATTAGCGACGCACAGCAAAGAGCAATTCGTAAAGACGTCCCGCTTGGGTCCACAGCCACGCGCTTTCCCGGTCCCTGGGATCCCAGCCCTCCACCTGGTTTGACTTGGAAGGGCTCCCCAGTCCTTGCAAGCAGGGCAGGGGCCCGCCAGGTGTCCTGGCTTACCGGGAACGCTCCCAACACGCAGGGCTGGGCCCGCCCCTGCTTTTTTCGCACTTGCTCTCCGCTCCCCAAGCCGCTGCCAGCCGAGCCCCCGGCCGCGGAGAGCAGCAGCGACCCCCCCAGCAGCGGGGACCAGAGGCTGCGGAGAGGAGCGCGCGGCGCCAGACGCTGCCCGTCGCATCCCCTGCGCGGCTCTGCCCGGGCGCCCCTTCTCGCGCCGCGCCGCGCCGCGCCAGCTACCTGCGCGCGGGACCTCCCCAGTCCCCGCGGCTCGCGCCGTGCTCCTGCTCCGGCTCCTGCTCCAGCGGCTCTCTGCGCGCGCTCTGGGCTTGCTGCTGAGGGCAGAGGAGCACGCGGCATCCTCCCTCCCCTTCTCCCGCCTACTTCCCTGCCTCCTCCCCGCCCCTCCCGAAAACCGAGACAGACCCATTGACGTCACTTTGACGCCAAAGAGACGCGCGCCCAAGCGCGAGGCTGAATGAGAGCGAGACATCGGGCCGTTGCCAAGAGACGAGCTGTTCTGACGCGCGGACCGATGGAGCCGTCGCCCCGGAGACCGAGGGGTGGTGACGTCAGGGCAAAAGAAGGGAGGAGGGGGGAAGCCAACCGGGCACCTGTCCCGGGCGTCACGTGAGCCGTGTGTTATCATGGAGGGGTCGCCCCCTGCCGGAGCCGCCGCGGCCCGGATTAACTCGTCGCGCGCCGCAGCCGCAATGACTAAGGGAGCCGCCGCAGACCAAACTAGTCCCTGAATGCGGGGACCACCCAGGAGTCTTTAACCCCTGTGGCGCCGGGACCCCAGCCATTCGCCTCCTGTGCAGCCTGGCTGCTGCAGGGGAGCAGCACGGCGCGAGGGCCCCTGTCTCCCTGGACTGTAAGCGCGCGCGCGCGAGGAGGAGGGGCTGCCACGCTCCCCGGGCACCGACCCCGGCAAGCCAGAGCCGCTGGGTGACTTAACCCTTACGGTGCCGGGGGGCGCAGATGAGACGCTTGCGGAGAACAAGGACGACACGGGGATTAACCCCTGCAAGCCGGGAGCGGGGCTGGGTCCCTCCGCGCCTCGCCCGCTCTCACGGTTAGGTGCTGTAGCTGGTGTTTTCCTTGCAGCCCTGGCTCCTCCTCGAGCCACTGTACCACAGGAGACCCTCCACTTCCATTTGCAAGCAGAGTAAGCGCCTAGCTTCCGTGGGCGTAGAGGGAAAACGTAGGCTAAACGTGGACCCGAATCTCAAACGCGCATAACACAAATAAGAACCAAAATATTATTTCTGGAAGTCCTGGGCTTGAAAACCACGATACGTTGGCGTCCGACGCATTGTTTTTGAATACTTGGAGATGGTGAGGCGACACTGTAGCCCTATACATGCCAGAGATAAAGCACAAGAGGCTAACCCCCGATACATTAGGGGGAAAGGCGTGTCCTTTGGGTTAAGCCCCAGCATATGGGAAACATTCACAAGATTGTTCTTAGGGCATATTTTCAGAGAGACATTGAAAGGTGCACTGGGACAAGTGTATATATATTCAGCTTAAACACAGTGTGTGCACCAATAATCCCACCTAGTATGTACATCTAAAAATCTGATTTAACCTTGAAAGTTTGCCTGGGTCACCGTGCCATGCCATGTCTGCTATTTAAATTGATCTGCTGCTGCCAGGGTCATGCACAGACTTTGCTCAGATGAATAGCTGACACTTTGGCCACATGCCAGGAACCCAAAGGCTTAACCCAATTTGCATAAAATGGAACAATGCAGCAACCCTCATCTTTAATACAGAGCTTATTAGAAGACAGGTCCTAGCATGCAATGTTCAACCCGACTGTTTGGATTAAGATGATCCCTTGGATGCAAGAGCTGTACCCTTTGAGGTTTATTCCATATAACTCAGTCAGTTACATGGTTCATGAGCTGCATGCCATCTACATAATTCTTTGCCATATCTACCTTTTTGTTCCATTGGGATGTTCAATAAATTGGATGGGATTTTTCTTATGTCTGTCTATAGTGAAGCATTCTTTTAATTATAAAATACATTACTGGTATCAGAGGTGAGACATATAATACAGAACTTTCAAGACATATGTCTTTCTTCTGTTTAAATAACTTTGACACTGTTCCATTAAAAGAACACTTACATTTCAGACTGTTTTTGCTCATTAATAGCTGGTCATGATTTTCCCAGTATGACCACTGAGAGCTGGCCTACACACAATTTTTATATGACCATAACATTTTACAGGCTAATCTTACAGACTTACAGAAAGTCAGTATTCAACCCTTCAGACCTAAAATGAAAGCCTCAAGCATCGTTTTGCTTTATGAATGCATGTGGTTCAGGCATGCATATTACACTGGCCATTCCATTCAGTTAGTGTGAGCAGACATGGTACAGATAGATATATGAGGATGAAATGTAGGTGAGAGAACATAATCTTGAAGAGATGGGGAGTGGGAGTCTGGAGTCAGATTCAATACCAAGGATCTAACACTCACTTGCTTGTATGACCCTGACCTCTGTACCATTCTGTAAGATGGGGATAATAATGTTCACAGTTGTGTGTAAGAATCAATTAATGGTTGCAAAGTGCTCTGAGAGCCTCACATGACAAACATTCTATTTTTATTATTATTATTTCTTATTAAGCTAATTCTCTAGTCTCAGTGGAGCTCATGAAGATGAGATGAAGCATGAATAAAAGGAGCTATATGGGAATAGTGCCCCAGGTGTTATAAAGAAAACATTACCTTAATAGTTCCTTTTCTATAGTGGATCTTTCCCTTCTTTAGCTATGTATTTATTATAATTGCTGTTTTCTTTCAGTGTTGTTTCCAAACAGCAAACATAACTGATATTTCCATGGAACACTTTAGATTGACAAGTCCAAAGTTTAACATACCACAATAATAACTTTTTAAAAAAATACTTGTGATGTATGGCTTCCAAACAGGAGCAGAGAGCTGGAATTTACAAGAATTTGGTGCAAGGGTCTGATTGTCTTTTCCCTTTACATCTTATGTAAGCGAGTGTAAAATGCTGCACAGAGTGCAAGGCAAGGGAGAGTCAGGACCTACATGTCAGGAAACTGCCTAGGCTGGAGGAGGCAAGGAGAAAGAGAGTGGGGGAGCAGAGCACAAATGCATCTGCAATCCCTAGTATAGCCAGGAAGGCATGCCAAGTTCTGGCCATGAAGGGTTGGGGTTTGTAAGGGTCAGAGTGTTATTTTTCATTGTATGGTAGGTTAAAATAAATGGTTCCATATTGTGCCTGTCAATTGCAGTGTCCCTTGGAAAATTCTGTTTTCTTTGCCAACCGATGGGGTCATGATTACTCACTTAGAGCTGGCTTACATGCAGTGTTTGTACCACCATATCATTTTACGGATTGAAACAAAAGACAGGACTCTGCAGCACTTTAAAGACTAACAAGATGGTTTATTAGATGGTGAGCTTTCGTGGGCCAGACCCACTTCCTCAGATCAATATGTGGAAGAAAATTGGCACAACCATATTCCACATATTGATCTGAGGAAGTGGGTCTGGCCCACGAAAGCTCATCACCTAATAAACCATCTTGTTAGTCTTTAAAGTGCTGCATAGTTCTGTCTTTTGTTTCAGCTACACCAGACTAACACGGCTGCAACTCTATCACTATTTTACAGACTGATAGTGTTAAAGTGGTTCGGTGCTCTTGTGTCAATGCAATTATCCTGGTATTAAAATGCTTACACTGGTTTAGTTTATTACTGTATATTTACTGCTTTACCTCTTATGTGACCCCCTGAGTGACGAGGAAGCCTCCGTGAGTAGGAATCCCAAGAAACAGTGCTGGCCCTCTAAGGCATGGTTCCTGTGAAAATTTGCTATCAGAGATTTGAGGAGGAAGGCAGAGTGTCCAAGAATCAGTGCACAGGCTCAGGCTCTTCACAAGGATGCTCCTTCAGGGTTCCTTGAGGGCAGAACTGTTAGCTCTTCTGCATTAGGGGATACACACGAAGGCCTGCCAACATGGGAGGAAAAGGGGGTAACTGCCTGGGAGCCTGGAGTCAAAGCTCCAGGTCCTTTAAATGAATGTAAGAACCCCACACAGCACGCTCCAGATGGATGAGAGCGCAGGGGGGTTGAAGGGGGAGAGGCAGCGCAGAGCACTTTGGGCAGCAGTGAGGGCTGGCTGCCCGCACCCCTGCTCCTTCAACTCTGTTGGCTCCCCTGTACACACTTTCCTCCCTGCCTGGATCGAGGGATTTGGGAAATGTAAATTGAGTAGTCTTCCTCCCAGAGCTCACCCTGTGGGTATTTCCACTGGAATGGAAAATCCAGTCCCTAATCTTTATTTCCAAGACTATTTCAATGAGACTAACCATTCCCACACAGAAAAAGGGAAAACTGAAATCTATTTCCTTATTGTCATTTTGCCCTCTCTGTTTGGAGGCAGCCTAGTTTGTTATTGTAGGATTACTCAGTCACAGTTGGTATTCATAACTGCATTCCTTAAAAAAAACACACACAGGCACACAAGATGCATCAGTGTGTTTGTTTTGGAAATAAATAAGTTTGTTGGACCACTTTCAGAGGCGGTGCAGGCGGGTGCAATCTTGTTTAAGTCAACAAAGTTGTGCTTGCTAACATCAAGTCTGAAACTGGCTTGGGCAGTGTATAAATGATACGGATTTTGTCCCTACATATGTAGAAGACTTAGTCAAGTTAAAAGTAAAGTAAAAGTTAAAATATCAGTTTTAAAGACAAAGGTCTCTGTTTGATTAGATCACTGAATAAGTATTCATAATACAACTCAAAGATATTGTTAACGTAACATTGTAAAAGTTGGAGTTACTACCCCAATTTTTGCAAAAGATTCCTGATATCAAAAGGGGATCATCTGCATACTGGTGCACCATACAGGTGTACTGACAAATATGTCAGACTAGTGGAATATCATTCAGTCACAATGTTGCATCAAGGTTGCATAATTGTCATCACAACAAAGATCTTTTGTTCTTTTTGCTTATGGAGGTTTCATCAAGAGGTGATGTCATTTCATTGAGAGGTGATGGTACAATGAAATTAATTTGTCCTGCAGTATCAACTGTTAAAATGGGCAATCCTGCAGTGGGATCCTCTTCAGCATTATAAAATAGATTCTTTTTAAATTGACACTACATGGTAGATTGCAGTTCAAATTCCGGTTACCCACAACTCAACTGTGTGACACAGTATTTTGCAAACCTAACTATGCAGCACTATGCTAGAGCATGAAAATCTGACTATAAACAAATTAGATTACTATTTTAAAAAGAGGAACTAATTAGCGTGTTTTCATTGCCCAAACTAAGTGAAAGGCGGAAAGTAAATTGTCAGCACAAACAGTGATTATTAAATGACTTTTAAAATTCTCTTTTCATAGTGGAAGGTGGCATTAGTGACACAAGTTAATATAGATAATACAGATGTAAAAGGTTAACCGGGTACCCAGTGAGCATTAGACTTACTGGCATGCTTGCCTGGTAACTGGTTAACTGGAGGGCCAGGCCCAGCGGAAGCAGCCCCACTTCTGTGGTGCAGTGGGCCTGGCTGGCCGGAGCAGCCCCCCAGCCATGGAGAAGTAGATGAGCCAGGCACAACAAGCCACCCAGAGCAGCCCAACCCCCAGAGGATTGGGCTAGAGGAGCCCCCTGCCTGCAGAACCCCAGCCGCTCTGCACCAGCCCTCTGAGACTAAAATTATTTTGTTTAACCAGTTAACTTTTAAAATAGGTATTTACATTCTTAATGCATACCTCGATATATGATCTGCCAGCATCCTTTTAAATCAAACTTCAAACCTGTTTTAACACATACAAAGCCTGATTTTCAAAGAATTTAAAAAACAACGAATAGTCCTGTACCAAGTAGCCTCAATTCTATCTGAAGGTGATGGAAGTTGCACCTCCTCAGTGCTTCAGAAAATTAGGCCTTTAAGTATCCTGAAAGGAAAAGGGCCTACAGTACTCTCCTAAGGTACCTCTACACAGCAACACTATTTTGAAATAACGAGCCCTAATTTGAAATAACTTAGTCTGTGTCTACACAGCAGGCAGTTATTTCGAAATAGTGTCAAAATACTGTCAAGCTGGACGACTTCTTACTCTGACTCCTGTAACCCTCATTGTATGAGGAGTAAGGGGAGTTGGAGGAAGAGTTCTCTATTTCAAAATAATTGCTGTGTAGATGCTCCCTATTTCAAAATAAGCTATACAATTGACGTAGCTCAATTTGCGTAGCCTATTTCGAGTTAAACCTTGCTGTGTAGATGCACCCCTAGAGAGTTTGCTAGAATAAGGATTCAGGACACTCTTGGGCTGAGTGCCTACAGATGTGGTGTTTATCAGTATTATCTGCATTGTCCCAACTGCGGTTAAGGCCTCAGTGTGCTAAGTGATGCATAAACACATTGTAGGAAACAGCCATTGCCCCCAAAGAGCTGAAGAGCTAAATAGACAAGGCAGACAAAGAATGGGTAAAAGCCAGTATTGCTATCCCCATTGTAAAGTATGGAGAACTGAGGAACAAAGGGATTAAGTGACCTACCCAAGATCACCCAGAAAGTTTGTGATAGAGCTGGTCAATGAACCCAGATATGTGCCTTAGCCCCAAGTAAACTCTCCAAACTTGTGTTTATTATAATTTGTATGTAGTAAAACACTAGAAAATACGTTTGAATCTTATGAGAAGAAGCTGTTTTATGCAATTTTCATTATCAGTCAGTAGTATAGTAAGACTGTTGCCAATGCCAGGGTGTGAAGTTAGTTTTCCAACTAGAACAGGGAGAAAGAGGCAGCTCACACTTTATCAGCCACCCTTTTTTGACTCTCCAAAACATTTAGATTTGTTTGATGGGAGTTTCAGGTTTTGTCTTTTTTTCTCTGAAAGAAGCTCACCCGTTCCTATCATCAGTGGCAACACACCTGGGTTTTCTTTCATGCTGTGTATGACAGAAAAGTTTAAGGGTACTTAGGGCCTTAAAATCTAATGAAAAAATAAGAAGTGAACTAGAATCTGTAGCGAGTTAAAGAACATCTGGGGTCACCCCTGCAAACCCACTTGATTGAGGGCTTCCCTCCTGTGAAATAATCCCCTCCGCCCCACACACCCTTCCTGCCTACTATTCAAACTCACTGTTCTATGTCTGAATTACAGCTGAGAAATTCTATCAGTTCTCCCATTATTCCCAAGGTGTCAGCCGGTGGTCAGGGCAGTGAGTGGTGTGTGTGTATTATACACCCGAGACTTCAGCTGCTAGGAGTGGGGTCCCTTAGCAGCGGGCAACCTGGAGGAGGTTGAGAGATGCCCCAACGGATCTGTCCCCTGGAAGCGACATGATCCAACACTCAAGTTCTCCCTATATCTGTCCCTTATGACCGGCTGGAGTTCTTTTTAAAATTGTGCTTGGTTCTGTTACAGCAACTGAAGGAGTCAGGTCACAGCTTAAACAGTTACTATTTTATTGTTATAGGGTAAACTTAGCTGTTAAATGCTACTACTGTGTTACAGATAATACAGCCACTACAAAGGACAGGACAGAAATTACACTAATAAATCACTTACAGGTACCATGAAACCCTTTTGGTTCTCTGAGCTCTTATTAAATGCATGCAAAATAGACACCTAGCAGGTATATATTCTCACCCTTGCGTTCCAGACTTGGCGTGGCCAGCGTCTTTCTCTCAATCCCTCGGGAAGAAGTAGGGCGAGGTTGGGTGTCCCACAGACCTCGGGAGACAACCAATACCTGCCAGCAGGTGTAGATGATTGGAGCTCAAATGGGGTGGGCTACTAAACCCCTCTTTATACCCCTTGGGTCACGTAGGCTTCTTCCTGGTCTCAAGTGGCCAATTAGGAAAAATGGCTTTGAATGCCAAGTTTCCCACGAAGGGTGCAAAGCATAATTCATACCTGGGAAGATGCAGACAATGGGCACTTCTAGTATGTGATGGGCGAAGATTCCTCTCCTGGGACAGTGCAGGCGTGTCAATTACTGGTACTAGCCATCAGGGCGACAGGAGGCCCCGGGTCGTCAGCTAGCCCATTTACTGTCTGGTTTCTGTTTATGGTAGAGTCAGGGACAAGCAGCACACCTGCGTTCCCAGGGCATCAAAGGCTGACTGCCTTTCTCTTGCTCTCTGGGGGGGGGGGGAAACAAGATGGGGTTCATGTCTGGCTACATTCCACCCCCTTGACACGCCTCACTATGTTCCAGAACGCAAGATGGCGGTGATGCCAGCACCTTTTGCCCTCCTTGGAGGAAGCTAAAATCGTCCTATCGGCAGGGTCTGATCAGATAATTTTGAATCAAGGGATTGATTAGGATCGCTTCCCAATGCCATATACCGGACTTGCGCAGAGGAGGTGGCAGTGTACACCAAACGCTTAACAATACATAGAAGCATGCAGCAAGCAATTACAACAAGAAAAATGGTTAATATAGTATGTACAATAGAGTGACGGAATGGAGTTAATGAAAATCCTAGGTGTTGGGCTAGCCAATCTAGCCATGAGGCTTTTCCATCCTCAATTACAGTGTGTAGCACCTTAACAGTGCCCTTTATAGCGAATGCATCTTGTTTAATTTGTAAGCAGCAAGAATGGTTAATTATCGCACATACTTCCCCCTGCTGGGCTAAAACTGCATCTAAGGCTATTCACTAATGCCTTCTCCAGCTCAGCTACTCCAAGCCAGGGCAGGAATGTGCGGGTGAACTGGTGAAAAATCTGTAGAGCGTTCTATAGGGGGTTCAGGGTGAATCTTCTTGGCATCCGGTGCAGGAAACTTCCAAGGTTAGTGAGACCAGCCTTCCACACTAGGCAGGCTGGGTGGAGGGAGGCTGAAATGAGATAAGAAGATTTCAGTTCTGGGGAGATGAAGGGAATACAGGGCCCGGAAATAGAAGCCAGCATAAGGAAGTAGGGAAATAGTGGTGGTGGAGGAAGCCTCCTCCCCTCTCCCCCCCCACACACACAGCCTGAAATTGCTAGGGAAGGAAATCCTTTGATTTCTGAGTGGGGGCAGGGGTTGAGGTGTAGAGGATGGTTCTGCTTGGTAGCATTTGCAGTTCCTAGGAAGGTGGGAGCAGAGGTGGCAGTCACAATAGAGATAGAGAGGAAGCCCTGCTGAGAGCAGATATTGGGAAAGGGGAGTCAGGCGTGAATCTGGACAGGGGACAGTGTCTTCCTACCCCCCTCTCAGATGGGGAGACTCTCCAAACACTAGGCACAAACCTTGTGTGAGGGCCCCGGCTGTGTGTTCAGGCGTACTGAACTGCTGTGTAAGCACTGCCCCTCTGTGCCTTCCTGTGCTGGCCCTCTTCCGTGTGTGATAGAATCATAGGGTTGGAAGAGACCTCAAGAGGTCATCGAACCCAATCCCCTGCTAAAAGCAGGACCAACCCTACCTAAATCATCCCAGCCAGGGCTCTGTCAAGCCAGGACTTAAAAATCTCTGCAGCTGGTCAGAACAAACCCTGTGAGGAGGGTTGGGAATCCAGTCAACATTCAACACATTTCAGAAGAAAATCAGTTGGGAAACCTCCGTGGGGCAAGTCAGACGATGGAAGAGAATCTGAGCTGCCCACTGCAATATTTTGTTTAGTAATGCTTAACGTTCTTATCTGATTTTCATGCCCATGGGAGGCACTCTTCTGGCCATCCTGGAGACTGCAGTCCTCCATTTTATCCCCAGCTGGGACAGCACCAGAACCCATTTTCCCCGCTCCTATCCATAAATATGGCTCAACCCTGAGATGGAGGGACAATCTCTGGGCATGGGAGAATAATTTAAGCTATGTGCTCATTCAGACATTAGCCTTCTGCTGGAACTACCACTTACAACATGACATGAGCCTGAAAAGCCACCAATTGATTTCAGCAGGAGTTGGATTAAGCACTATGTGCCATTGTGATGGAGTTCTTAGTGATGTGGTGCATGGATGGCAAATGAACGCTAACTAGTTAACGGCTCATATTTACAGCCTTTACATGGTAACAACTTGGGGTCCCTTATGGCCTGTATCTGAATTAGTGACCTTCAGGTAACAGGTTTTGTGTCCCGCTGTCTGAGCCATCTCCCTTTCTACAATTATTGTAGGTCACTTTTCATCTCTCCCTCGCAAAAATGAACATGAACCCTTCCTTTTATAATGTGTTTGGTTTTGAGATTTCTTTTGCCTTCCTATTGCTTGAAATTCAGTGGTTATTATTTTCTTGGTGTCCCAACTAATCACTTAATCTGCTTGTGCCTGTCTGTACCTCTGCCTGGCAGGTTGCTATGTACAGCTTGTTTTGAACAGGGTATTAACAGCACTACTGTATACCATACACTTGCTCGTGTGGAAGAAAACAAAAACAAAATAGAAGTCACAAGTGCAGCTTGATGCCTGTAGCACTGGTAACCCATGGGGGAAAAAACAGATATATCCACTTATTGTCTGAGGTGCTAATAAGAGAATTTAGCAAGTGAACAAGCTACAAAACAGGTATCCTTCCTTTGAGATTAATAGGCTATTTGCATCTGATATTTCCTGTGGCATAGCACAGATTGTTTTGCTGATGGACAAGTGAAAAATATGGCATTTTTACAGAAAGGGGAAATACTATTGCAGCATGCCTTATTGTCCTTCTCTGGCAGAACATATTAAATTCATTTTCCATCTATGCCTGTAAATAATTTTCCTATAACTGCTACTATTTCAGATACACTGTAATCTCTCCCCTCCTACGTCAGCTGCATTGTTGTAATCCCCCTCCTCCTATGTCAGGAAAACTGTAATCCTCCTCTTATGTTAGATATGAGCTGCATCTCTGACATTTGCAATTGCATTCACCCCAAGTCAAAGCGAGACAAAGACAGATACAGAGAGTGAACACTAATTTCAAGACCAGGATTGTATGGAATTAGTTGAGGGGTTGTTTGTTTCATTTTGTATTTTGAAGGTAACTAATGAAGAAAGGTCAGATGTACTTTACCCTCACAGCAGTCAGCTCTCTTCATTCAGGGATTGGTTGAGGATATGCCACATCTGCAGAACATGAGGAGCTCAGCATAATTTCCTCATGGCATTGAGTCATGCATCATGCATTATTACACACATTTTCAGCACATAGCCTGCAATCTCAGGAGGAGAAAATAACTTTTTAAAAAATAAGTCTCTACAGTCTCGCTCACCCAGGACCCAATCCTGCAATCCTATTTGTGTTAATGGCACTCCTCATATAAGTAAGGCTGTGCAAGATCAGACCCATAATTTGTGACTGCAGGACTTTAAAAATAAGTATTGATTTTTTAATATATATATGTGCATTAGTGCATTACAATCCAAAGGCTTGATCGTGCCCACAGTTACACAGCTGAGTAAAAATGTTAGCATGATCAAGCCCCAGCTTTCAGAGAAAGCAAAGCATGGAGTCATTGTGGTATTGTAACGGGCTATGTACGTATGTATGGTATGTATGAGGTCATATTGTATGGAGGAGGCTGTTTTGTAGAGTGAAATGGTGTGTTCCATGCATCATGACCTTTCACATGCCATCTAGGCAGAGTCACTCTGGGCAAAGCAAAATGTCATCCTCTCCACACCACAGATGGCTGCAACCCCATCTGCTGATGGCATGGAGTTGTGAGCCATTGTTTGGGAACTCCTACACGAGGCACATCTATTGACTGCAGACTTGAGCCACAAGGCACTCCCCAACCCAGAGACTTGAGCGCAACAGGTTATAGTGAGGTAATGCGCTGACCATTAGGAAACCCTCCTTCCCCATCACAAGCAGCTAAATAAAGTAATACATGAATGTGCGATCCAAGAAATATAAAGCTTCTTGCTCTGGTGATTTAGTAACATATCTGAGATTGCTGTACTGCTACACGTTGAAAAGGATATTTTAAAACAGGCAATGATTTTTTTTTAAAACAGGTGTTACTTTAGGTGAGGTGGAGGAAGTATGTACTGTTGTTGTAGCTGTATTGTAGCAGAATATTAGAGAGAAAAGATAGGTGAGGTAATAGCTTGTATTGAGCCAGCTTCTAAGTCTCAGAGGGGTAGCCCTGTTAGTCTGTAACTGAAAAAGCTTAAAATGGTCCTGCAGCACCTTAGAGACTAACAAAAAATGTGCATGGTATCATGAAAATTTCATCTGAAGAAGTGGGTTGTGCCCACGAAAGCTCATGATACCATCTACATTTTTTGTTAGTCTCTAAGGTGCTGCAGGACCATTCATTGTTTTTGAACCAGCTTCTGTCGGTGACAAGAGACAAGCTTTTGAGATAATACAGAGCCTAACTGAAAGAAAATAAAAGCATTTTACTTCTGAAGTGAGATCAGCTTTTTGTACTCCATTTAGCAATGCCCATCCAGTCCCATTGTTTCACAATGGACATTTCCATGCATCACACAGTCTTAGGCAAACATCGGACAGGCCTTGTTTCTTTCATGGGGGTCTTCATTTTTTAGGGCATTAGAAGTCAGAAGTCGGTATAATTTTTTTTGTTGTTATTTTTGGTAGTCACGGCCTTTTAGATTATTAAAATTATGTTTTTATTTCCCTACTATTTTTGTCCTTTTCTGTTTGGCAAACACAGCAACAACCCTTGCAGTCCTTACTTGAGCCCATAGAAATTAATAAGGGCCTAAATTTTCAAAAGTGATTAGGGATTTTTGATGGCCAATTGTGAGACAGCTTTCAGCGGGCAGGTGCCAATGCTTCTGAAAATCAGACCCCTTTAACAAGTCTCAAACTGAGCCCCTCCAAAATCACTAGTCACTTTTGAAAATATAAGCTCAGGGCACCAGGATTTGGGCCACAGATTCTTTCCCTGCCTCACCAATGGTTGAAATGGAATTGAAATTATGAAGCATAGGTTTTGTCTAACAAACCCCACTTCCATGCTGTCTGGTGTCTTATTCTGAGACATCTCAGTTTGTGATCCCACCAGTCCAGCATCATTCATTGAGAAACTGTGTTGGCTGATCTTCAGTACTGCAAATATGAGCAGGAAGGGGGAGCCCAGATTGTTTGCTGTGGTCCCCACAAAAATAGTGTACCTTGCTTTGTTTTTCAATTCAGCAGCAGCAGCGTGAAACATTTAAATAAAAACCTCTCTCACACACAGAGCAATTTTGTATTTTGAGGGATTTTCCCTCTCAAATTAAGACAAATAAAAGGTAGATCTTTTTTGGTTTGGGTTGTTTTTTTAATGGCCTAAATAGCCCGGTCGGTATCCTTTAAAAAGCTTACATTTCATTAGGAAATATCCTTAGGTTTGTTGCAAAGCAGGTATCCATGGAAGTTATCTACTTCAGTAGCATTTTCACTCTTGGTGTCCTTGCTGTTATGAATTTAACCAGGTCAATCTTTTAGCAGATATTCATTTTAAGGGATTTCTCTGATGCAATATGCACCTTGGGGCAGATTTTCAAAAGAGTCCAGGGCACAGCAGCTCTTATTGAGAACAAGGAAGGGAACATTAGGCATTGTTGGCTGCTGAGCTTTTTTTGAAACTCTGGCTCCTTTTTCAGATACCTGCATGGGAGATGAACTCAGGAAAATCCAGCTCGTAGTCTTTTAACAGATGTAATCTCTCTTGTTTAGGGTATTCTAAAAAAGATGCTTTAGTTCAAACAGGAATTAATGCAGAGAAGTCCCCTGGCCTGTGTTGTACTGGAGGTAAGGCTAGAAGATCACAGTGGTGCCTTCTGGCCTTAGACTCTCTGAATCTATTAATTTCAGTGGGCCTCTGAAAGACTTTGTGTTCTGCCTTTCAGAAAGAAAGAGAGATGCATAAGAGGAAAAAAGATACTGATTCACTTGGGTCTCCAGCACAGAACCACTTCTAGTGAAACTGTGTATGGGCACAGGCATACATTAGCCTGTAACCGCAGATGGCACTCTTAAGTCCCATTGATGGTAATGAACTGAGATTGAAAGAATTGGCTGCAATACACTATGCAATCTGGAAGGCTTGGCTATACCATAAGTTCGTCTTGCTTCACTGTTTGCTGATAAAGGACAGCCTGATGGCAAAACGCTCCTATAATCTTATTTTGTTAATGTCTGTGAGATTCCAGATAAGAAAATCAATATGTGCTATGTTGAATTCTTTTACAGCACTAACATTTATGGTTGTTTGTAATGTGAAGCTAAACTTCACCTGGGAATCAAGGCATTCTCACTTGAGCAATATTAGTAAATAATTTCTTCAGCCAACCAAGCAATTAATTACCTAAGATAGCGAGCTGACGCCAGGAGATATGTGTGCCACATTTGTTTATGCTAATCGGTGCTTTCCCTCATGGGCTCTTTCGCAGGTGTTGGAACATGATGTCATGTAGTGCAGGCTGAGAAATGTGCAACTGAAGAAGTATTTGGTAATGTAAATAAGGGTAGGCTCATAAGAGCAGGCTGTATGGTAGGATGGTCAACCTGCTATCACTGCAGGTTTTTATGGTTCAGATACTGTGGAGAGCAGACTAAAGAATGTGTGATAGGCAGCAGAAAATCATCTGAGGGGCCAGTTCACACCTCAGACCTGTCATAGGAAGGGCACTAACGGGAAAATATTCTTTCAAAGATTCTTTGTTAGGGCAGATTCTACAAATCTGTGTCAGATATTAAATGCTTGACACCAAGTTTGTTTAGCAAATTAAGTGTTCATTATTTCATCTCATATGCACATTGTGACAGATATAGCAATCTCCTGCAATATCTTTGAAAAATCTGATTGAATTTATTGAAGTAGCTTTGGAGTCCATTGCATTAACAATGCAAAGTTTATGGATTATTGTGGGCCTAGATGTTCAAAGGGCTATTTTAAATTATGCACCAGGCAAAATGAATTGGTCACTTACTAGAATCTATGGGCACTTATAATTTCAGAGGACAATGCCAACTATAGACACAGGCCTGTCTGACATGCTGGGGAACTCAGAGTGTGGGTAGGGAACTGTGGAGCCTGGAAAAATCCCAGACAGGAGGGAAAGAGAGACATGAATATCCACCCAAGAGAGATGATGGCTAAGGAGCCAGGAGCTGAGAGTGGGTATCTCTGCTGGATTATGAGAGGGAAATACAGGTGCACTTGCCCTGACCCGTGACGCACACGTACTACAATGGAGTCCACTGGATAGCTATGTTTTTATTGGCAAGCAGTACCTGGGAACTGAGACAGATGGCAGGAGAGCTTGGGTGATGCTTCTAGTTCATACTTTGAAGAAAGGTCTCCAAAAGTAAAAATAAAAAATGTATGCTGTTTTATTAAACAGGGAGACAATGAAACTGGTGAAATATACAGTGTAGTCCCAGGTGCAAAAGAAACAAATATTTTGTTTTCCCCTTGCCTTTCTAGTTCTAGCAGCTTCTGGTGTCACCCATTCACTGAAAAATTCTTCAGCTTCTGCTGCTGGAGGTGATTAAGTACTGCTCTTGTCTTTCCAGCAAGGAGTAAAGCCCTGGTGATATCCTTGGTACGCAGAGTAGGAGGATAGTGAAAAATCAGTACTGACAAGTTCAGAAGGGCCACCAGCCCCTCCAACAGCTTGCACCCTCCCCCCCCCACACACACACAGAGAAATTCCTGCATATGGGCCTATGATGTCATTTCTCTTTATCTTGGTTTCCCTGTTTATGCACATTTTATAATCATTCTGACCTTTTTCACGAGGCTATTTGTCTAGCACTGCAAGACCTTGGAACATATGCAAGGCATTCCCTCCATAGGGTAGTGCATTCCCCCGCTGTGTAAATCGGCAGAAAGGTACAGTGGCTGTTCAGATGTGTCAGATGGCAGAAACACTGGCAATTGTGAAAATTGTGCTTTACCATTAGCCCGTAAACCAGCTCTGCTGCTTGACAAGGACAGAAACATGCAGCAGCACAGGCTTCTGCTTTATAGGGACTCGCTTCTGAGAACTTTGACTGAACTCTTTACTGACTGGAATCCCAACATAGCTCCAGCCAAGGGCATGCTCAAGGAAGGTCTGCTATTGATGATGCCAGATCTTTCCCCAAGGCAAATCCTGTCTCTTCCGCTGCTGAAAAATCCCTGACAGCCATGGAATTGGTTGCATGCTGTGACTCAGAGGCAGAATGCACACTCTGTGCGGACGAAGCTAGCTAGATCATTCCCTGCTTCTTGGGGGGGGAGGGTAGAAGGGAGTCAGGGAGAAAGACAGGGCAGTTTTTGTAGATTCAGAATGACATGGCTCAGTCAGCAATTCTTGCCTCTCTAAGAGAGAGAAGCATCACCAAAAGCACAAGCTACATCCGCAGCAGCGGCCAGGCCACAGAGCAGCCTGAGGGACAGGAGTCCCCCACCCCTGCCCTTTGTGGTTTCCTTCCTGATCCAGCACATTCTCCTTGAAAGCTCTCACAGCTCGAGGGGTTCAGTAGCTTTGGAGCCAGGATAACTGGTGCACATCAGCTTCAGAAGTAGTTTTGACTAACTTCATTCGATCTGTCTAAGAGTTACTCTGCAGTTTCTAATGGATATACTATTCTTTCTGGCCCAAACAGCTGCCTTGTGTTTATGCATGTCATACGATAGCTGTGTTTCAGTGGTTCCTGTAGCTTGTAATGTGGTTTGGAGGCCTTTGGGATGAAAGGCCATACTGTCAAAACTTGACTAGTCAAAAACATCCCCACTATGTACTAAATGTGCTGAAAATTCCCTAGTGATCCAGAGTCAGTGTGCATCATTACATTTGGATAATCAAGATCTGACTTCAGGGAAGACAAGTTTGCATTTCTTATGTGACTGAGATGCTCATTCTAGCTGTTCCTGCAATCTCCATTTTTAGGGTGTCTGAACACACGTCAAAGACAAAAGAACTACAGCAGAATTACTTGGGAAACAGGGGCGACTGAGGTTCCATACTCCTAATACTTTAATCTTCATGAGCTTTTGGCTCCTGTGTGTCATGCAGGGAGTTCACCAGAGGTAACTGCAGAAGTTATAAGAAACTGCCTATAGTGTCATAAAGTGTGTTGTTTTGAGCTTCAGCTTCAAAGGCTGTTCTGTATTTCTGCTTAAGCAACTGCACATAGTCAGTGGGGTCAATGCAGCTGCATTACTGATCCTGAAATAAATATGAAGTGTCTGTAAAATTTGGCAGAGCTTTGTTCAGAGGATCTGGATGAGACCTGGTAGATTTCCTTAGCAGTGGATGTAGTGAAGCCGGCAGGCTTGAGTGCCCACCCACTACATTAGATTTTCTGCTCAGTGATCAGCATGAAGATCTAACTTCATTAATTTCATGCAGAAGTGTATTTGCATCATGGAGATCATCTCTTAACACTGTGATCCCATACAGCAGCTGCCTTTCCACTCTCCCCCTGCTGAAAGACCTCTTAAATCAACTAAGCGTAAGCCTACAAAACATCTATCTACCAGTTCAGTAACCAACAACAAGCTTAAAAGCTGAAAACATGCTGACTTTCATATTCTTTTAAAATAGAGAATTCAGACAAACAGGTAAAAGAAATAAATAAAACCTTTCAATCCAGCTCCTACTGTTCCCTCCAATAGTCTGGACCCAGCCAGGGTCAAGACAGCAACACTAATCTTTAAGGAAAGGAAAACCCATTCTGCTCCTATGAATCTGAGAATATGCAATCCAAGCTTTTTCTGAAACACAGTCTTTGCAGTGCGAACAAGTCTCTAAGCTCAAAACTTTGCACTCAGGGGATGAGAATTCTGCAAAGAGCACACTGGTTCTCAGAGTACAACATGTGGATCACTGATAATCACTTAGGACCTGATCCAAAGCCTACTGGAGTAAATGGAAAGATTCCCCTGAATTTCAATGGGGCTTTAGATAAGACCCATAATATATGAAAGAAAAGAAAGAAAATTTTTCCTATTATTTTTCCATGAAACCAGTTGTTGTAATCATGACATCATCAGGAATGGAAAAGGAAGTGGTTTGTGCACTAGCTGAGCTATCAGATTGCCTGAAGCTGACCCCAGTTCCAGAGCTCTGCTCAAATTTGAATTTTAATGTCCTTTGCTTCCCTTCAAAGTTTTCCTGCATGCCCCATATCATTCTGATTTTATTACCCGCATTCCTAGAGGTGATGGTACTGTTGGATGCACTGCTTGCTCCATTAGTCACAGATTTAGTTCCTTCCAGCTTCTATTTTACTCAGTAGTAAAAGCGCAGTATTCTGCTTTCATGAAGCATCCTCCAGAGATTGTTTCCTTTCTATTACATTGTAGCTGTACCATTCATTTCTGATAATTCAGTAAAAAAAAAAATCCAGTTCATTGAATGCACCCAGAGATGCTGGACACATTCAGACAGATATGTGTTCGGTAACCTTCAAATGCTAGTGGGCAAAACAAAATACAGCCAGATGGGATGTGACAGGTTCAGACACAGAGATCCCCTCGAGACTGTCACTGGATGGGCTGATCATACCACTGAGCCCATATACCTGCCTTCTGTGGCACTCCGCCATCCTGTCCTGCTGTGCCAGAACTTCTGGTCTCCCTCCAGAGACGGCACAGAGCTGGGGTCACAGCCCACAGTACAAAAACACAGAATCTGAGAGTAGCTCAGCTCTGGGAAGGCTCAGTCACAGGGACTTGACATAGCACTTACATGCACAGCCCTAGTGGGACCAGACCCCCAGAGAAATCCATCTCATTCTGCATACGCTCATAAGTTGTTCGCCCCCTTTATCAGTGAAAGAGAGAGATGCACAGCTGTTGTACACACTCCCCAGTACAAATTATTTACCCTGAGTTTGATAATAAACAAACATGGTTTTATTTGGTAGAAAAAGTAGGATATAAGTGGCTGTAAGTGAAAACAGACAGATCAAAGTAAGTTGCTAAGCAAAATAAAATACAACACACCAGCTAAGCTTTGTACTCTAAAAAACTTGTTACATGCAATGTCTTACTCTAACAGTAGTTCTAATCACCTTTTCTCACAAGTGAGGCACCCACCCAGCTTGGGCTCAGTCCTTTCCCCTGTTCAGTCTTAGATGATTCCAACAGTCATCTGGGTTGTAGGTAAGGGGTGTCTTGGTGTCTGGCAACTGACTCTATTGTTTGGTTCCTGGCCTATAAATATATTTTGCCCAAGGCGGGAATTCTTTGTGTTCAGTTTCAACACTTTCACACACACACACACACACCCCCGCATGGAAAAGTATCACATCCAATAATGGGTTCCAGCATCAGGCTTATAGGAAGAAGAAAACTATTCACAGATCATTGTCATGAATACTGGACCATTAAGTTCCCTGAATACTGCTAATGACCTTCACTAGCACATATAGGGTGCGTCTAGACTACATGGCTCCGTCGACGGAGCCATGTAAAATAGTTTACTCGGCATAGTCAATGAAGTGGGGATTTAAATAATCCCCGTTTCATTAAAATAAAAATGGCCGCCGCACTCTGCCGACGATCAGCTGATCTGGCACAGCGCAGCAGTCTAGACGCAGTGCAGTCAACAAGAGAAGCCTTTGTCGACCGCTCCAGTATGCCTCGTGAAACAGTGAGAAAGTGAAATGCACCAGGTGTGAGGGAGGAGTGATGTCAGATGTGGAATTATAGTAGGAATAAACCCCAGAAGTGGAAGAAGTAGCTCTAAGACTCAATGAAAGGCTTTCCCTGACTGCTGACTTGCCATATCTCCACCAGCCCTTTGTTGTTGATAACTGAGAGAATCCAGAACCCCAAAAGGTAGATTATGCCCCTTTAATTCAAGCATTTAATCAAAGTAGAGGGTTCCAGTTGGGAGAAGATATTTAATATTGTGTCTGGTACTTTTGATGCAATTTTCTTTATTTGCAAAATAAAGTATATTAAGCTCCATTTCCCCAACCACAGAAGAACCAACCAGCAGACAGTGTCGTTGCTCACAGCACTGAAACTCATTCAGCCAGCACCCTCCAAAAGTTCTCTTCCCACATACCCTTATCCAGTGGTTCTCAAAGTGTGATCCGAGGACCACTAGTAGTCTGTGACCATCTTGCAGATGGGTCACAAGCTTGGGACTTGCCCTGCCCCTCCCCGCAGTGGGGAGCAGCCCCTCCCCCCCCGCCCCCCCGCAATGTTAGTGTGCCAGGACTGGCTCCCAGATGCAGGGAGGGAGGGAACCCTGAGCCTTGTGGGCCAGATCCAGCTTCCAGGGGGAGGAAGTGACTCCGCACACTGCTGCTCCCCCTCATCCCTGCTGGGGGAACAGCAGTGCAGGAAACAGCTCACCTGGAATCCCAACCAATGGGAGCAGCAGGTGGCAGTGCCTGGGGATACAGAGCCAGGGAACCGCCCCTCATCACCCTCATGCCCAGACTCGGTACCCCATCACCTTCACTCACACCCCCTCCTGCCGGGACCCCAAACCCTCATCCTGCTCCTGCACCCTCCCTCCCACCCAGACCTTGCACCCTCACCCTCTCCTGCACACATTTTGTTATCATGAGTGGTTGGCCGGTGGTGTATAAAAAGATTTACATTGAGTAACTAGTGCCCTTGTCCAAAGACAATAACTGTGAGGTCCTGTGCCTACACGGTGAACATTTCTAGGTGAGCTCATATACCCTCTTTATCTCAGGGTGGACTGCTTAGCCATTTCTTACAGTTGTCTCTTAAATGAGGGGTTGGAGGTCACAACAATTTAGATGTGGTTTGCCCAACACACATTTGGAGATTGGCCTGCTTTGGTTGGTGGCAAAGAGTCGCTCCAACTGAAAGGGGGTGTCAGAGCTCTTTAGGCACACAGGACACCCATTGCTCTAGCTAGGTGAAAATTCTCAGCCAAAGCTTAGCTTTTCTGGGGGGAGGGGGTTTTCCTTTGGTTTTCTGGGCCAAAAAAATGCACATTTGGATTCAACAAACATTTTGTGATCTGAAACTCCTGAACCAGGTAGATCTTTTAGACTAGATCACAAGGAGATTCAAACAGAAAATGGAGGTTGCACCCTCCTCCCCTATGCCCAGTGGTTAGCATACTGATATAGGATGTGGGGAACATCTTCACATCCCCACTCTAGAACAAGGGCTTGAAGTCAGGTTATGCCTTTTGTTCCTCACAGTGTTACCTACCATCTCTGTTTGCTTGCTGAACCAGGGCATAGAATCCAGCCTGTCTGACTCATGAAAGACCTCCCCCACCCCCAGCCTCTGTTTGAACCAAAGCCAATCAGTAAGAAGACTTACAAAAAGCAATGAAAAGGTAGGGGAAGGCGCACCTAAACCCCTCTGGACAAGGGCAACAGGGTTAAGGGAAAAGGAGAGATCTCTCTCTCTTTCTCTTTCTCTCTCTCTCTTGGTATAGCCTCCTGACCTGCCTTATTCAAATGAGTTATGATTTGCTAGCCTTAAGCTTGTAATCAGATTTAAATTAGATTTAATATTGTAACTGTTTTCTTTGTTTGGCTCCCCTTGTGTGGTTACTACCTAGAAATAAATAACTTTCATTGTTAAGCTGGCTGCTTCTCTGTTTCTCTCGCTCTCCCTCCCCTCGCCCTCAGAGGCTGTTGTTTTTGGCTTCCTTATTCGCTCTGCAACAATGCTCCTTAAACCTAAGTAAAAGATCCCTGTAGCACCCAAAAATCCTGTCGGGGTTGCCCATCAAGCAGATTCCTAGCAGAACTGTTGTGGTGTGAAAGTGGGGATAAGGACATACTGAACCTGGGAGCGTATGAGGGAGGCAACTTTAAAGTGCTGTTTAACCTAGCCACTGAGTCCAAGGACACATGAAGGTCACAGTGTGTGCAACCAGCCTGCTGAGTCCAGGGACATATAAGGGATCAGCTTGTGGGTGCTAATTAACCAATCCTCTCAGACATCCTCTGTTAGTGGGTGTGTCTTTATGTTCCTCTGATTCTAGGGTGGGAAGAACCCAGCCTTGGGGGTCCTAAATCCTACAGGAAGCTCCATTAAGAGGGAATTGGCAGAAGGGAGAAGCAGAGAATGGTGAGTACACAAGTAACACAAGCAGCGCACTGATAGAATTATCAACCTCCCCTCTCCCCGAAGAGTAATAGGAGAGACACTTTAACAAAATGTATGACTGATTCCTGAGGTTTGACACTTACTGTGTACAGTGGGTACTTTTACATGAATGAATTGTAACATTATAGCAACCTCTACTATTAATGTGAGAGTGGGTGGGGGGAAAAGGATAATCAAGAGTACCTTGAAGGGAATTTAAAGAGAGAAAAAAAGGAAAGGAAACGTAATATGTGAACCAAGCACAAGACTTTTCACACGAATCAGCATTTGGCTATTTTCTGTTTTCCTTTGGGGAAACTTTTGCCCAGCAAATAAACAGACTCATTAGGACTACTCACAAGGAAGTCTGATCATTAGTTTTGTCAGGCAGGGGGTTATTTTTGTCTTGTTTGGGCAAGAGAGGGGAACAGATAGCACTGGAGTAGAGGTCACTGATGAAAAACAAGTTGAACAAAAGTGAGTTTCAAGGAGACATCAGGAAAACGCTAGGGTTGTTTGGTATACAGAAGCAAAAAGCTCTTCTAGTCATAGGGAACAGCATGAAATAAGTGTCCTGGAGGCATGAGTGGGAGAATGTGATGGAGAGAACGTAAGGAGAGAGGAACGTGCAGAGGATTGAATGAGAGAGGATGAGTAGGAGGAAAGTCAGAGATGAGATGTAGGCAGGAGCATGAAACGTTTGACCAGCTGTGGAAGGAAACATAGTAGGGTGCCAGTGGGGGATGGGACTGACTGGAGCAGCAAGAGGAAAACATGACTTCAGCTGGAGCAGTTTTGATAACCTGAAGATCGTAGGCCAGAAAGGATTCAGTTACAACTCTAGATGATGACTCACAATTTTAGCAGATAGGACAGAAATAGTGGCATGATTTATGGAAAAGTTATGGAACCAATATGATTTGGCAAGAATCTGGCTGTAGAAGGGAGACAGACAGAAGAATCAAAGATGATCCCACGATTATAAGCCTAAGTGATGGGGTAGAGGAAGCAGTTTTCACTGCGGGGGTGGCGAGGGTTCGTTTTTTACATGTGTAGCTTGAGAAACCTCTAGGACATCCAAGGAGAGAGATTGGAGGGGCAGCAGAATTATGAATGTTTGGGCACAGCTCAGGAGTAGAGAAGTGGACTTCTGAATCACCAGCGTGCCATGTACTGGTAGCAGAACCTGTGGTTATGGATGAGGTTACTGAGGATACATCTACACTGCAACGCTATTTCAGCATACCCTGAAATAGCTATCCTGCCGCTTCACAGCAAGCCCATTATTTCAGACTCGCTATTCTGACGTCCCTGTAAACCTCATTCTACGAGGAGTAAATGACATTTTGGAATAGCACTTTATTTTGAAATATGGTGCTGTGTAGCTCATATTGCATGTGTAGACGCACCCCTACAGATTATGCACAGAGGAAGACAGAACAACACTTAAGAGCAATAAGCAAGAGTGGGAGGAATGCGAGAAGTCAAAGAAACACAGGGAGAAGACCATAAGGGAGGTAGTAGCGTTCAAGGAGTCAGGAAGCAAGGACAATACATACAGAAAGAGTACGCTTTTTTTGGTCTGGATAGGAGGGGGTGACATCTGCGAGAGGAAGGTGGAACACAGACCAAAGTCCCATGAGGAGAATGCTGGATGGGGCGCTATAATGATGGAAATAAAGAACTCACTCAAGGAGCTTGGTAGCAACCAGGAGGAAGATGAGGCAGTAATTTGTCCCAACCAGCCTTTCCAGAGACAATTTTGTTCAGGATGAGAAAGACAAAAGCATGCTTGAAGGCTGAGAGAAAAGAGCCAAAGGAAACAAGTAGAGGATAAGAAAGAAAGCAGTTGAGGACAATAGGTAGGCAGGAAGTGTGGGCAAGGGACTAAGAAGAGGATCTCTTACCCAGGGAGATCTCCATCTCAGAAAAAGCTATGGAAAGGAAAGGTGAGAGGAGGAAGGGGCAGGGATGAAGATTCTTGCCAAAATAATCTTAACTTTAATAGGCAAGATCCAGGGCAGAGTAAGGGAAGAGAATTTCGGAGAGGGGAAAAAGGGAGAGTTGCCAGGGCTAGCAGTGCATACAGGAAGGATTAGGATTAATAAACAAAGAACAGATTGGAACTGAAAGGTAAGAAGGCATATTTATAATGTGTGAAGTTGCCATAAGCACAGGTCTTCCTTTAGATCTGCTCAGACAAGAAACAGGAGCAGAGACAGCAAACCTAGGTTGGGCATTGGAAGGGCAGAGAGGCAGTGAAAGAGGATAAGAGTCAAGGGAACGGGGCAGAGGTAATGGCTGGGATCATGGTTTTGTCTGAGGGAGGGGTTATAAGGGAGAAGCAAGGGGCTGAGCAGCAGAGAAGTCATACAAGTGGATAGTTTGGAGTCTGGAGAGCTGTGACTGACAGGGTTGATGCAATGTGAGCACCGACAAGCAAGCCATGTGGAAAAAGCTAAGTTGGCACCGGAAGAATGGGAACTCAGAAGAATCAGAAAACACGCCACTGAAGAATATAGACAGAGGCAGACACAACCATAATGCCACTCCATGGCACCCTTTTTTGTTCTTTTCCACAACTTAGGTTCTGCCTCCCACTGGGGCCCCTTCTGCTATTTACGGCCTCCCATTTTTTTGGCAACACAGGGCATTTCTCCAGTTTGCTCTTGTCAAGTGATGATCATATGGCAAGAGCAAATGGACAAATGCCCAGTGTTGCCAAAAAAGTCAGGATGGCCAGGACAGCGCTTAAAAAATGGGAACGGGATATATGGTCACCCTTCCAGAGCCATATACCCACCATTGTCCTTCCCTGACATCTTTAATAGCACTAGCATTGCTGTGCGTGCCAGATTTGCTCCAGCCTAACCACAAGGGCCTTGCTTATGCCTGATTTCTTGGCATGGGAATGGGAAATGTCACCCTGTATCCCTACCTCCTCCATCTGCAGGCTTGCTCTTCAAAAGCATAGTTCAATGCTCCTTGTGGTCACTATCAAAAAGTGAAGGGGTTTCTGGTTATGTCTCTGAGACACAAGTGTCGGTGGAATTCAGGGATTTCCAGAGGGTGTTAGCCAAAAGTGATTCTCAGGCCAATCTACACTAGGGGGCAATATCAAACTAAGGTACGCTACTCCAGCTATGTGAATAGCGTAGCTGAAGTCGACCTTAATTCAAGTTACCCCAGCATCTCCATTGTGGGGGGAAGTCAACAGGAGAAGTTCAGTGGAGTACCAGAGTCAATGAGAGCGTGATCAGCAGTTGATTTAGCAGGGCTTTACTAGACCTTCTAAATCAACTGTCAGGAGCTCAATCCCCCACAGCACCGACCTTCCCAGTAAGTAAGGTCCAAGTCTCTGCTCCTTTAATGCTGTCAGTCAGCTCTTCTGCATGTTAGATAAGAGTGTGAGGAAAAAATGAGAAGTCCCTGTCTAAGAGCTGATAATAAAGCCTATTTCTCCCTCATAACCATGCTGAATTCCGCCCACACTTATGTTTCAGAGAACTCATTACATAACCAGAAACCCCCTTCACATTTTGATAGTTGCCCAGCAACTCCCCTCCCAGTCTTCCTGAAGGTTTCCACAGAGCTCCAGGTAGCTGCCATTTGAAACTGGTGACTCAACACATAAGGAAACTCATTGTCTCTGGCAAGCAACAAAACATTGCTCACTAGTTGGACACGACTTCTGCTTTTATCCAGTCCATCACTGCAGGGCAGGAAGTACTTGGGATAGGGGCAGCAGCCACAAAAAAAGTCAAATGTACAAAAGCAGTGGCTAGAGAAATGAGATGCAGGAAAATAGAAAAAAACACCAGCCAAGACAATGTCAGGTCTGCCCGCACAACAGAACCCTGGCCCGCCTAAAACAAGGTTCCATTTGGTAGCAACTGTGTAATTAGCACAGTTTATGGGCACAGTTAATACCTTACCTATGCTACATAAAGGCGCCTTGCTTTAATCTTCTAGGGCAGAAGTATCATAGCTAGCTGTCTTTGATCTTGTCTACACTAGACTTGTTTTCGGAAAGTTTCCAATTGTTCCTACCATCAGTGCATCTCCTCTACCAGTGGTAGCAATGGAAAGACAGCAAGTGAAGATAAGGTGCTGCTGGCTGCAGCTCCTAAACATCTCTGTGTGATCTAGGCTTGTTCAGGGCAAGGTAAGAAAACATACAAATTACAACGATGTCGGCAGCCACATGGATCCTCATCTACACTCTTGCTCTCTCCACTGCAATCAGACCTGGATCTGAAGCAAATGGTAACAGTGGGGAAGCGTTAGGAAAACAATCCTTGTGTAAGCAACTAGGAGTGAAATCCTGTGCCCACCTATGTCAGTGACAAAACTTCTATCAACCTCAGTTGGGTCAGGATTTCTCCTTAGATAGTCTTTAAAAATATATGCACTAGCGAGGCAAGAGGCACACACAAACAACTCAGTTAAAAGAAAAACAGCATTTGTCTTATTTGTTACAAACAGACTGTGATTAATGTGGAAATAATTCTAGTTATAATAAAATTAACGGACCAGATTTTCAAGGGGGTAAATCATTCCCTTGATTTCAATAGAGCTCTTCCCATTTATACCAGATGAGGTTCTAACTCATAATTGATTTAATTGATAGATGGGATCAGACATTTTTGTCCATGAGAAGACAGTGAATTAGGATGAGTATACGAATAATTTCATCGGCAAAGACATTAGTTATTGTATTTGATAAACACAGACTTGATCCTACAGTGACTCTCATGCAAGCTGTAGTGGGGGAGTACTGATAAAGATTCAGAGCAGATCACAGTTTAGCAGCTTAAAATGACTCTCTCTCATTCTTTCAAGATGCTTACATTTTAACACTGGGAAATGCATACATGTGACATTTAATCAAAACAAGTCAAAATACTCATGAACAAACAGCTATTAAGGAAACAAGCAAAAGTGCTCACTTTTATTTTAAAAAATGAAGAACACAGTGTGCATATTAAGTACTCATGGGTGGTTATTAAGTTGCGTTAAAATCAGAGTCTGGGGGGACTGGAGGCAGGGGGGGAGCTACATTTGGCAGCAAAAAGCCCATTTCCTTTAAAGAAAGAGTGCTTTTATGTGTTTCATTTTCCTGGAAAAAATTATTCTAGTTAGAGTATTCAGAACATTAGCACAAGAGTATTTTCAAAACACTCAACAGCTTTGTCAGTTGTTCACTGTAAATATTGATGTTGATTTTTTTGGAGGAAAGATTAGAAAGTTGGGGCCTGATCCTGCTGTGATGAATGTCCATGGGAGATTTGCTAATAGTTTTATTTAGTTGCAAATGGAGAATTTTAAATATTGAAAGCTTCATAAATTCCACGGTCTAAAGAAAGCTGTATTAGTTTTAAGGCTAAGTTATCTTAAAGGGAATAAACGAGGAATGCCTAAAAAAAAGGCTGCCCCACTGGTTCCCAAGTGTTATGAGTTAGATCCTCAGCTGCTCCTGAAGTCAGTGTGTGTAATGAGAGGAAAAAGTGACTTTAAGCCACTTTTTGTTCTCCCACCACCTCCACTGGCCCGTGGTGGAATTTAGAACAGACTGAGAGGTGGCTCTTAACTTTGCTGATGGAGCTAGGAGGGATGTCAGGAGATTTCTACACCGGAGGAATCTTGAGATTAGAAATGTTTCTTGGCTTCTATGCTGCCGTGGAAATGCAACATGGCCAGAACAAAGAGCAAGATCTGGCTCTACATAGCTCAAAAGCATTTGTCAGAAAGACCCTGAGAAATTGTTCCTATCTATAAGACAGAGGAACAGCAACTGCCATGACAAGGTAAAAAACATATAGCATTTTTTTTAAACATAAGAACAGCCGTACTGGGTCAGATCAAAGATCCATCTAGCCCAGTATCCTGTCCGCCAACAATAACCAATGCCAGATACCCCAGAAGGAGTGAACACAACATCTAATCATCATGTGACCCCTGTCCTGTCATTCATTTCCAGACAAACAGAGGCTAAGGACACCATTCCTACCCATCCTGGCTAATAGCCATTGATGGACTTAACCTCCGTGAATCTCTCTAGCTCTTTTTTTGAACCCTGTTAAAGTCCTAGTCTTCACAACATCCTCTGGCAAGGAGTTCCACATGTTGACTGTGCACAGCGTGAAGAAAAACTTCCTTTTGTTTATTTTAAACCTGCTAGTTATGAATTTCATTTGGTGACCCCTAGTTCTTATATTATGGGAACAAGTAAATAACTTTTCCTTATTCACTTTTTCCACACCAGTCATAATTGTATAGACCTCTGTCATATCCCCCATCTTAGTCTCCTCTTTTCTACGATGAAAAGTCCAAGTCTCCTTAATCTCTCTTCATAGGGGACCTGTTCCAAACCCCTAATCATTTTTGTTACCCTTCTCTGAACCTTTTCCAATGCCAATATATCTTTTTTGAGATGAGGTGACCACATCTGCACACGATATTCAAGATGTAAGCATTTTATATAGATCACGGAGGGAAGTTAACTCATTAATTATGTAACTTGAGATTTATTTATCTTATATTGGGTTAAACTTTGCCTCAGAGTGATAAAAACATGAATACTGCACAGTATTTTTAGTGCTTTATCAACCTTATGTAGACAGTTTTATTTTGATAAAAATAAAACAGAAATTTTATCCATTTCCTCTCAAACAGATGCAACTGCTGATTTGGTAAAGAACCCCATCAGCAGAACCCTTTTCCAGCCCCATCCCAAGTCCAGATGTGGATGTGGATCTCTTTTCCCTAGCGATGCATGAAGTTCGTTAGGGTTTATTTTCAAATTTTCATACTGACAAGACCAAGTGGACACCACAAGTAGAAAAAAGGCTGTGGTCTGGTAGTGAGTGCAGAGTACTTTGTTAAAACATCTGCTTTTGGTTTTATATAGACAGCTTGGGCAAAAATCACTTCACTTCTCTCTGCCTCGTATTTACTCATCAGATAAGTAGGGTTAACTACTATCTCATGAGAGTGTTGTGAAGCTTAATCAAAGATTTCACAGCAACATACAAACACTGACGTGTGCAACATAATTGTGAAATGCCATGTATTAATTCCAGCAGTGAACAGTTCACAAACAAACCTATGTCAAATGTAATAAATTCAGGTTTAATCCATCCATCAGAGCAGTCTAACTATTTCCGATGATGAGTCATTAGGCATGCGGCCTAATGATTTATTAATCTGGCCTCTGGAAATCCCAACAAAATGAGCATTTACATTCACATTGAGACTGACAAGGTGTAAGCACAGCACAAGTCAACCAGACGGACATTGCACAAATAAAATGAAGCAGGCTAGCAGCTCACTTGTAGGCTGAGGCCCTTGTCAAGGGGAATAAATAATAGATTTCTTCTCAACTGCTGGAAACTATAAAACAAGCCTTATCAGACTTTGCTGACCTTATCACAGACATAAGAATCAGTAGAGTCCACTAACAAATTAAAAGCCCCACTGCATTTCATAGACTGGCACACCTCCAGCGATCAGCAATATATAGAGCCTGAGGCAAAAGACAACTTCATTATTGTCCTTTGCATCTGTTTCTCCTGGTCTGAGATCAAGAAAGTAGCATATAAACAATAACGAGAAATGAGCCCGTCCCTCTGGTTCCCAGTCACTCCCAGTATCCCCACCCCCACCTGCTCAAAGCCTCGTGGTTTGCGAGGAGCGGGGCGTGAGGAGCTTAGGGATGAAGATGCCACACTCTCCCCCAAGGGTGTAGGGTTGTTGTGCAGCTCCTCTTTCTGCCATACCCTCTCCCATTCTCGCCTCTGGACTGGAACAGGGACAGTGGACCCTCCATCTTCCTCTGCGGGGCGGAGCTGACACAGATTTTTGACTGAAAATTTTCCTGCCACTCTACATCAGTCAAAAAATATTTGATGTTTTGAAACATCTCATTTCATTTTGGTTAAGCCCAGCAATGTTATTCGCACCAATATTTCCATTTTTGGTCAAAGTTCTGGCTATTTTTAATTTTTTTGCCCTGTTCCGGGATGACAATAAGTGCTGAAATCTTAGAGTTTTCTGCAGGACAGAAATGTCATTTCCAAAATAGCTCTAACCAGGGTGTTGGGTCCTCATATTCACATCTGCAGTTCTTTTCCTGGCCGCTCACCACTCACTGCTATTGTGGCCCTCTGTCCGTTGATGTTTGCTGGAAGGCTCATTAATAAGATCTATAGTACAACCTTTACATTTAAGGTTGCACATAATGGTTGGATCAAGATGTACTCTGTGAACAATATTTGTGAATAAAAATTCTGCAAATTTTGTCAAAACAACACTATACAATCATGCCAGTTGCAACTATTTTGGCAATTTATTTCAAAATATCTGTCAGCAAGTATGTCTGAAACACAGAACCACACAAAAACTTCCTCAGGAGTAGAGAGTTAAAGGAACTCCTAGGAAAACCCAGTTCCTGTTTCTCTGCCCCCTTCCCACCTCTAGAGCCCAGTTGGGGAACCAGATACCCACAACCTAGGATTGCCAACTTTCTATTTCCAGAAACCTAAACCCACTTTGCCCTGCCCACTGCCTGCCCTTTCCCTGAGGCCCTGCCTCTGTCTCACCCCCTTCCCAAGGCCCTGCCCTCAGCTCATTCCATTCCACCTCCCTCCATCACTTACTCTCCTCCACCCTCTTTCAGGTGCTCATTTTTACTGCGAGGCCCAAATAGGCGTATTTACTGTTTTGAGAGCTGTATTAAGCTAAGTGTGGGTTTCATTCATTACAGGCCACTATAGCTGGCAGCAAAATAATCAAAAGGGGTAATTTTTTTTAAATGAAATTTCAGAAAGGTTTTCATTATTCTTTCCCTCACCTCTTGCCATTTTTCATAACCAGCTCCATAGCTTTTGTTCACTACAGTTATTATACTTGTATGTTATCACAGCTGCAAAGGTTTCATTAAAGGCCCACTCCTGAAGCCTAAATACAAATCCACAGAGGAACAACCACAGAAATGCACACCTGTCCAGATACCTATACAAAGAGATCTGTAGAAACTGACTCCCACACCTACATGCATGTTTTGTACACATCTAGCATGCACTAACACATATAATTCCCCATTATTTACTATTACAATTGTTGTTTAGTGCCTAGAGACCCTAACTAAGACCAGGGTAGTAGATGCTGGACATACACATAAAAAAAGAAAGACTGCCACAAAGATTTTATAATATAGCTAGACAAAGGTAGGGAGAAATGCATGATACACTGGATCTTCTGCAATTATTAGTCAATAACATTCAATCTTTAAGAAATAATACATTTCATTTAGAGTTCCCTTCCCCTTTAAAAACTTGTTAACAACTGAATACACATATCTTTTATGTCATAATTTTTGTGTGTGCGTGCAAGCCAGCAAAAGGAATAAAAGTCAAAGCATTAGCCTGCAAGTTTTATTTGCACAGGTTTCTACACATGCAACAAAACACACACTACCCTACACAAAGATACAGTCTCTTTCATACATACAATGCATGTACACACTTGCCTACACAGAGACACTTTTTCATACACTTTTCCAGGGGCTGCCTAAATCACCCAGCTGAGAAGGGAGGAATGTGGGCTGGAGGGGAAAAGATGGTGAGGAGAGAGGATGGGGAGGGAAAGAGGTCAAGGCCAAGAGCAGGGTGGGATGAGAAGGGGCAGTGGAGGCTGAAGGGTACAGGTGCATCAGGGTGTGAAGGACCCAGGGCTGTATAAGGACATAGTGAGAATGCTGCAGTGTATGGGGCGGATGGGGTGCAGGGCTGTGGAAGGTGAGGGACATGGGGGTGACAGCTCTGGGAAGTGGAGAGGATGGGTAGGAGAGCACTTTAAGGAGTACAGGACTGGGATGGGTTGGTGTGGGGGGGCAGTACAGGTTAGGACAGAGGGTAAAGTGAAGGGCAAGGGAGTGGGAGTGATGCAATAATGGAGGATAGGAGCAAGGGGGCTAAGAGGAAGGGTTGCAGTGAGGAAGAGAGGGCTGTAACCCCATTCCCAGCATTCGGAGACAGGGATACACATACTAGGAATGTTAAAAAGTGACGGGGGGGAGGGCTGTAAACGTGTAACCACTAAAATGTTCAGCAGTTACACATTTACATACGAGTGGGGGCTCTGCAGGAGTCAGTGCTTGTGGGAAGCCTTCTGCCCCACCCAACCCCCATGCTGCTGCCTCTGTATCAGAGGCAACAGAGAGGGGGAGATAGGTGAGCACCAGCTCCTGCCTTCCCCCTCCCCCACTTCTAATACAGAGGCAGCAGTGAGGCGTGAGGAGGGCAGGCGGCTCCATGGGAGCTGGTATGCATGGCTAGCCAGTTTAAAAGCTGGCTCCCACCTGCCCCCATAGAATCATAGAAATGTAGGGCTGGAAGGGATCTCAAAGTCATCAAGGCCAGTATCAGAAGCAGCAGCGCAGGGGTGGCAGGCAGCTCCCTGGGAGCCGGTGCTCTCAGGGAGCCTGCTTAAAAGCTGGCTCCCACCTGCTCTCCTTGCCCCATCCCATGCTGCTGCCTCTGATACAGAGGCAGCAGCGCAGGGGGGCTTGCATGCAACTGTTTAAATGTGTATACTAATTCATCCCTTACACATCCCTAGTACTCCTGGGTGTTGCAATGGGGCAACAGACAGACCATGGTTTGTCGCAAGGCACATGCTACAGCTCAAGCCCAGCCAAATGAGGAGAGCAAGGAGAAGTGAGTCGGGCAGCAGCAGGAGAGGGGTGTGCACCACATGACCCCTTAACAGCCACCCACTGAGCACTTGAGAGTCGTGCTCGTTTCTCCCCTGCCCTGACACACCCAAAGGCAGCTGCGCCTGCTGGTGGGGAGTAGGGCAGCACTTGGGCCCCTCTGGCCATTTCTAAGACTAGGAACTGGACATGCTTGTTGTTTCCCAACCTAGGAGCCACATGATGTGGCAGCTAGCAGGGAGCCTGCCAGCCCTGCTGTACAGCACAGCGGTGCCGCCAACCAGACACTCAACAGTTGCTGACCAGAGCTACCAGGATCCCTTTTTGACTGGGTTTTCCGGTCCAAAACGAGACACCTGATCACCCTCCCGCCCTGAGTCCAGCTGTGGGGCCCACCCTTGCCCAGACACCCATCCCTCTGCCCACCTCCAGAACCCAGGGATCCAGCAGGAGAAACGGCCCAATGCTTGGTCCCAGGCTTGCACTAAGTTTCCTCTGTGTTGCCCTCTCCTTCCCTCAGGGCATGCTGGGACCCTCTTGTTCCCTCTCTGCCCCCAGCAGTGTCTTCTACGTGCAAGCTGGGCTTTGCTGAGCCCAGTATCCCCTGGGGGTGGCCAGCTACTCTGCTACCCATTTCTGGGAGAAGGAGGAGGATAAATTCCCTATACACAGTGTTAATTTCTGAAAAATTCTGTATTGCCCAGAGACACAGAATTCCCCCAGGAGTAAAGAGGAACACGAATGGGTGAAAGAATGCCCTTCCCAGTTCCCTGAACTGTTTTTCAGGTCCACCATAAAATATTTGGGTTGGCTCAGCTGGCTTTCTTTGCCTCAAGAATATCCTAGCTTCTGAGGAAGTTTCAGGTTGGTAAGGAGTGGAGAACCAAGCCCTAGCAGAATTCTGCTAAGTTTTCAGTCCTCTAAGAAATATTTGCCCCATGCCATGGCCCTTCACATTCCATATTTGAAAAAAAAATGCTTTGTTTGTGGCGCTTGCATTCAGCTTCAGTTCCCTACTCGAGAGCAAACACCAGCATAAGCGCAAATGGCATATGTAACCTGGAGGTGCGGGATGATCACAGTAGAATCCTTAGGGCTAGCCAAGTCCTCTGTTGGCCAAGGCTGGGGCAATCAATAGGCTTGCTCTGTTCCGTCAGGGAACAGGTCCAATGCTATGCACTCCCCATTACCAACACAGCATTAGACTCCTATAAAGTATTTTGGCACCACCTGCTGTGTCCAATTCAAGTATTGGTGCTCGGAGCCCCTGCTCCAGTGACTCTGTCAGCCTATCTTGATATGACAAACTGGGTGAAGCACCAGGTATATTTATGAATCAGAGCAGGACTCAAACTAAGTAGGGAGTTGATCTTGTCCCAGAACTGTCCAAACCAGGTAGCTCATGTACACCACACCACCCTCACGGTTAAATGCAAATCAACCTGTTTTCCAAAGCTATTAACATTGGGAAAAAGTCACATGAAGCCGAAGTCTAGTAAAATGAATGCCCTGACGTTACTGACAGTTTTATACTGGCAGCAATTTTTACTCAGTTTTATACTGGCAGCTAGATACCATCATAGCTATGTTTGCCTCTCTTTGACGCCCAGTGTTCCTGGTATTTTAATCTCCGCCTTTGCCTGGCAATATTTGTAAATGCAACGGCTTCCAGTATTGCACCTGTGTCCTCAGGCTGATCCCTGTCCCTGCTGACGTCTGACAACAGGCTTATCTGATACCCTCTGGGATTGGCATGAGGTTTACCAGGTGCTCCCTCAGAGCAGGGAACTGGCCTCAATGACTTTGAGATCCCTCCCGGCCCTACATTTCTATGATTCTATAGGGCAGGAGAGAAACAGAAAATCCATGTGCTGCTTGGTCTCTTGATTGCCATTGTCACTGGAAGTATGGAGAGAAGGCAGCAGTCCCAACTTTTACAGAAAGTAGCAGTGACTACCTGAGAAGAGAAACAACAGGGAAACAGCAATGAGTTTGTTTTTACTGCAACAGCATATGCCACCTGCTGATTGTACTCTGCCACTTCTGCTTTCCAATTCTTTCTCATTCCCTTCTCTGCAGTTCCTCTTTCCCTACAGATGCCAGTTTCTCCCCAGTTCCTCTTTATAGGAGCCTTTATTTCTTTTCTCAACTATTTTCTTTTACCTGGCCACTGGCCTTGGTCTTTTGTTATATGGAATAGTCTTTTCAGAGAGCCATTGTCCTTGTTTTCTAATGATGTCATGTCCTGTCCCCCATGTGAGAGTTCTTTATCTGGCTCATACAACTTAATTGAAGAGCTCAGTGCCCAATTTCAGTCCCAGATGTAATGCCCTCTCATCTGACAACTTAACTGTATTGAGTTAAACTTTATTGAATTAGGTCGAATACCTTTGAGGAATGGGTCCACTGAATTAAAATTTAATTGTGTATGTCTAATGCTATTGTGGAATTGTACGCATGTAAGTCTTACAGAGGAGATTTTTGTAGCTTGAACCTTCCACCAACAGAAGTTGTCCCAATAAAAGACAGTCACCCACTTTATGAAACGTCTATAGAAGCCTAACTAAGGCAATCCCTGGAAATGTTAGGAACTTCAAAGGGCTTTTCGGAACAATACATGCAAAGTACCTGGGAGTGACAGCCATACAAGTGACCTACTTCACATCCACCTTTTTGAAGCTACACCCTGGGAAGGAAAACCCATCATCTACTAATTACCTGCTCCTGAAACCACCTGATCAAATACTCCTGAATTGTAATAAAAGGGGATCAAACACATTATGAGTGTGCTTATTCTGAGCTGAAGTTGTGATGAATTTGTGACCTCAAACAAAACCCATTGGGTGGGGTTTGAAAGCACTGCTCCAGCTGGAGCCAACATTAGATTTGGAGTGATGTCTGGTAAGCTTAGTAGTGTGCATGTAGGCCGTTTTGTTTTTAATAGGTTTTGTGTGCAGAGTGCTTTCATTTTAAGAATAAAACAGGCTTTCATAAAAATGTATGTGTTAACTATAATTGTGGGCAGGCAGTCACACTGTTAACCATCTCTGAAGATGGAAACAAACAGGCCTGCTTAGTAGGCTTGTCTCTGCTAGGAACAACAGCAAAAGTAGAGAACTCCAACGTGGAAGTATCCCAGGCTGAAGGGAGCAAGATGTGGGTTTCCACCTAGGAAAGGTAACAGCTGGGGAGCTGGAAGGCTAAGAAGGAGTGTCCTTGTTGGAACATGGAGGGGAAATAAATACATGTGTAGTTGTCCTTAAATGTTACTCCACTTTAATGCCAACACCAGTGCCAAACCCTAAATCTCCCAGAAAGTGCATGTGTGAACAGCCACCTGTTTGAGAAACTTCCTTTTTGCTCAAGAACATCCCTATGGTGAGCTTCTGTTTCACAGAGTCAGGGAGCAAGCCCCACTGGCTGCTCTGATGCCAGAGTATCCTGCAATATCTCACAGGCTGTCTCTAGACTGGCCAGTTTTTCCGCAAAAGCAGCTGCTTTTGCGCAAAAACTTGCCAGCTGTCTACACTGGCCGCTTGAATTTGCGCAAGAGCACTGACGTTCTAATGTAAGAAATCAGTGCTTCTTGCGCAAATACTTTGACGCTCCTGTTCAGGCAAAAGTCCTTTTGCGCAAAAGGGCCAGTGTAGACAGCTCAGTTTTGTTTTGCGCAAAAAAGCCCCGATGGCTAAAATGGCGATCGGGGCTTTCTTGCGCAAAAGCGCGTCTAGATTGGCCACGGACGCTTTTGCGCAAAAAGTGCTTTTGCGCAAAAGCGTCCGTGCCAATCTAGACGCTCTCTTGCGCAAATACTTTTAACGGAAAAGTTTTCCGTTAAAAGCATTTGCGCAAATTCATGCCAGTCTAGATGCAGCCACAGTGTACAACACATGGACTAAACAGGAGCTTTGAAATACTTTGATTGCCTGGAACCACAAGTGCAAGTCTCACCAATTGCTGACAATATTCCCCTTCATTCCTCCCCTTGTAAATAAAGCAAATCCCATACGGTAGAGTTGGGCAGAAAGATTTTTAAAACTTGGGGTTTTCTTGCTAAGCCGGGAGCCTACTCTTCAGACCATTGTGATGTGTTCCGGTTTTCTTGGCCATCATTTCAGACACCCTCTGCCACCATGTGAATGGCAGCTGCCTGCATTGCAGGGGTTCTTTTTTCACAGAGGCTGTGTCTATACTGGCACGATCTTGCGCCAGAGCTATGCAAATGAGGCTCAGCGTGGAATATCGCCGAGCCTCATTTGCATAACTAATGAGCCGCCATTTTGCGGAAGAGGCTCTTGCGCAAGACGGAGCTGTCTACACTGCCCCTTCTTGCGCAAGAAAAACCCTCTTACGCAAAGTCGTTATGCCTGAAAATAATCAGCATAATGGCTTTGCGCAGAGGGTTTTTCTTGCGCAAGAAGGGGCAGTGTAGACAGCTCCGTCTTGCGCAAGAGCCTCTTCCGCAAAATGGCGGCTCATTAGTTATGCAAATGAGGCTCAGCGATATTCCACGCTGAGCCTCATTTGCATAGCTCTGGCTCAAGATCGCGCCAGTATAGACACAGCCAGAGGGTGCAAAGCACCTGCAGCTCAAATGGAGCCTTGTAAATATAGAGAACATCACAATACCACATAGCGCACAACACGACAGAGCTGTGCAGACACTTCCCCCGCCCCATATACGTGTTGAATGTGGGACAGAGCTAGATGGTTCCTTCAGAATGGAACACCATTCTCACCCACTTTTCAGTGACATGTACATCTTGCATCAGTTACAGTATCTCAACAGGTCTCAAAAGGACACCCCATTATTAATAGTAAAACACACCTGTTGCAAGTGGCATATTCTGGGTTGCTTTATCCAAGCTGTTTTTACAGCTTTGAATTGACATCTGAACATAGCCCTCCCCACCAAGCCACCAGCCCTGAGATTTTAACTGATGACAGCTGCTTCCGGCTTTCACAGAAAGACTCCACTTCACACGGCAGCTTTTTCTAACATACAGCTGCACCTTTCTCAAGTCTCTACGGCAATTCAAACCATCTGTGGACTCTGAAGCAGCCCCTGCAAGTCCCAAAAGAGTCTTAGGTACAGCCTATACAAAAGGGATAATGCAAATGGACCACATCCAACATATCTGAGCTGAAGTGGTGATGAATTTGTGACCGCAGAAGAAAGGGCTTGGATGGGTGGGGTTTGGAAGGCCTGCTCCAGCCACAGCCAAAGTTAGATTCGGAGGGGGGGGCGGAGCTCAACTACACAGAGCAGCTCATGGGAAAGAGAGCTCATTCAAGTGAATCACTGTGCACCACAATTCTGAACCACTCTATTCCTCTCCGCCCTGTAACAGCAGCATACCCCTTCTGAGAGAAAAGAGACAGCTGCAGCCTCAGTTTTCTTCCCTTCCAACTGATGTATCATGGGTTCCCTTTTTGGGAAAGAGATGCTGGAGGTTTAATGCTCTAGAAGAGTCCATCCACTTCCACACATCAGCTTTTCCCAAGCAGGCTAGGCTTTCCACTCTGTAAACACAGGGTTCTTCCCTTTAGCTACCCCCTTCCAAGTCCTTGCCCCAGGCTCAGATTCAGTCAGTTCTTTTCCCCCTTGGCATGACAAGGTGTCACTTCCTGGGGGCACAGCTACAATGTAGGAAAGCCTTCTCCCTCCCTCAGCTCCAGAGTCTAGCTCAGAGACTCAAAACTAGGCAGTAGCACATCTCTTTCATTTAACCCAGCCCTTTTAATGGTTTCCTGGAGCATTTACCTTGCAGACTGTCTCCTCAGGAGAACCCCCTTACCCCTCTTTCCCAATTCCCCCTGCATGAAAGTCCTGATTTTCTGGAAACTCCCCCAACTCCTAGCTCACGCTCTTGTTACTAAAGAACTTCCTCACACTTCCTGTTTTCTGAAGGTCTCTTCTCATACCGAGTACAGATGGCCCTGTTAACTCCCTGCAGGCCTGCTCAGTAGCATGCTCTGGGAGGTAAATCAGAATCAGGTGAGACTGATCCCAAAAGCTTTTCAAGAGACCAGCTCCTGCAGAAAGCACAGTCCCTCCCTGCAGCACACAGGTATTGTTCCTGAATAGCTGCCATGAAAGACAGTGAGATGCGCTGCCATGGTGTTTGCACTAATGCCCTCGTCAGAGATCAGTGCCCTACACTGCACAGCCTCCTGGGAGACTCCAGGCAGAGCCTCTGGAGACACATGGAGCTAGCATGTGTCGCACTCAAGTAGCACACCAGTGAAGACAGCAGTGATGTTCAGTCGCTGAGATGCTGCAGCTCCCCTGCTCCCATCTGGTGGGGGCATAGGAAACCTAGGACTCTGCAGGTGGCCAGTGAGTCCCCAACCCACTTTCCCCAGGACAGGCTTTTGCTGAAGGGCCATGAGAAACAAGAATAGAGACAAGTTGGTGCTTAGTATCTACATGCATATTTATTTGATTTTCAGAGAGTTAATTAAGTATTTTAGAAAAAATTGTGGAATGACTACCAGTAAGAGTTAGTGACCACCAGCAATTTTGTTGTGAGAACCCTGATCTAATGCCACATGAAAATGAAAACCAGTCCTATTGGTATGCGGTGTTGGGCAAAGGAGTAATAATGTACATTAAGAGTCACGGAGGAGGATGGCTGTAGAATGTGGCAAATGGAATTCAACACAGGATACTGAGATAGATACTTGGAAAACTTGGAGCGAAGCCAATTCACTCTCCTAGTAGTCTGACACACTGCCTGCACCTTCCATTTCAAGGGAAATCAAACAATAATAAACAACAATCACAAATAATTGCATTTACATTCAGAGCATGAACTGAATACAAGGATTAAACATATCGGAGTGCAACAATTTTGAAGATGGGACCATCCATACTCATAGGAATGTTAAGAATGCTCCACATTGTCTGTTAGCCTAGGGGCTGTGTGCTGGAGAAAGGACACTAGGGCCATGTCTACACTCGTGGCTTCTTGCACGAGAAATATGCAAATGAGGCTAAGCGTGGAATATCGCCGAGCCTCATTTGCATACCTAATGAGCCACCATTTTTGCGGAAGAGGCTCTTGCGCCAGGAGGAGCTGTCTACACTGCCCCTTCTTGCGCAAGAAAAGCCCTCTTGCGCAATGGCACTACGCTGGTTATTTTCAGGAAGAACGGCATTGCGCAAGAGGGTTTTTCTTGCGGAAGAAGGGGCAGTGCAGACAGCTCCTCCTGGCGCAAGAGCCTCTTCTGCAAAAATGGTGGCTCATTAGGTATGCAAATGAGGCTCGGTGATATTCCACGCTTAGCCTCATTTGCATATTTCTCGCGCAAGAAGCTGCAAGTGTAGACATAGCCTGGGAAGTGGGAACAGCCAGGTCAGCATTAGGGACTGCTGTATTAACACTGAAGGCTTAGCATTTCATTTTGGTAAACAGAAAAATTTCTTTCCCAAGTGTGATACCACTGCTTGTCAAATCTCAGCCACTTCCCAGCAGTTTCGTCATGTCAGTGGGCCAGACTATTCACGCATTTGGGGAGGATCCCTAAAATGAAGATCTGAAAGAGAGCACTGCCAATGCCTAAAATGAACAACAGCTCAGGCTTTTGATCCGGCCAGAAGAATCCAATTCTGCTGTAATTGAAGTGAATAGGATTTTGCTGTTGATCTAAAAAACAATAGGAATAGACCCAAAGGGCAGATTTGTTTGCAGATTCAGTATTGGTCTAGCTTCCCCAGCCTCGTGCTCAAAAATGGCATCTGCAAAGCAGTCAGGGGGACCAGGAATAGAAGTCTGCTCAGCACTGCTGGCTGAAATGGGAATGGACGTGTTCAACTGGGAAGAATGACAGAAAGAACCCTTTGTAAAGATATAGGTTCAACTTGCTTCACCCTTGGATTTTATAGTCCCAACAGATTACTCCCAGCCTCTCCCAGAAAGGTGTGTATGCATTCTGGGAGGCATTCTATTGTGTCACTGTAGACTTGGAGCACTCAAATGCTAAAGGAAATAGCAAGGGAAAGCAAAAAGAGCAGAAACCCATTAACTTTTTGCCTGCTTAACAGTGTACCTAATAAAATGGTGAAACAAGCATTTTTAAGGGGGCTTGAAAGTTCCTGTTCTGCATTGGTATTCCACCCAGCCAAACAGACCTATCTATAAACTTAAAAAACAACAAATAGTCTGGTAGCACTTTAAAGACTAACAAAACATGTAGATGGTATCATGAGCTTTCGTGGGCACAGCCCTCTTCTTCGGATGAGCGGAGTGTTGGATGTCCAGAACCAAAATAAATAGGGGAGAAGGGAAGCGGAGGGAGGAAAAAATGGGAGGGGGGAGACAAAAGAAGGCAGTGGGTATATAAATATCAAAGGAAAAACCGAGCTGGTATGTAACAGGCAAACTGATAGTCTATATAAGCACCTAAAATAGTGGATAGTTAAAAGGAGCAGATAAGGACCTATCTATGGGAGTCATAAGGAAAACACACCCTTAACTCAGTCTCATGCTATGGTTTAACAGGCTCAGCCTAGTCCAGAATGGACTTTCTTCAGGTTGATATAATTAGGTATGATTGGCAGTCTTTGCTCAAGAAAATGGTAATCGTGGAATAGGTACTGTAGGTCAGGACTGGAGTGCATTATAAGCCTTTGCAAAGAGGCTCTCAAACAAAGAGACTTTCATACAAACATATGAGGAAATGCCATTTCTCCCCATCAGTACGAAAGGGAAAACTGGGTAGGAAATATACTAGGTAGGAGAAAGAAGAATATAGCCAGCAGCAGCCCGTAGCAAAATTGACACTTTAGGACTGCAGCTACTTGGTGTTCCTAAATTTAAAGGGGAAGTCTCAAAAAGACATAAAGAGGAGGAGAGTGGTAAATTCTATAAGGCTATGTCTACACTGAAGGCTTTTGCTGGCAGAGAGCATGCTAAAGAAGTGCTCATTAGCATTTGTCGCGCTGTCATTTGCATATTTCTGCCGATGCTTATTGCGCAAGAGGTTTTTGCACATAAACAAGCAGTGTAGATGGGTCTGTTTTGCACAAAAACCCCTTTTTGCGCAAGATCCTGTATACCTCCTTTTTTGAGGCATAAGGGATCTTGCACAAAAGGGGTTTTTTTTGCACAAAATGGCCCCGTCTAAACTGCTTTTTTTTGCGCAAAAACCTCTTGTGCAAAAAGCATTGGCAGAGATATGCAAATGACAGCACAATAAATGCTAATGAGCGGTTCATTAGCATACTCTCTGCCGGCAAAAGACTGCAGTGTAGACGTAAGAGGGCAATCCTGCACTCAGGAAAGTTAGTAGGGTCCAGGAAGTCACCAAGTAAGATGTTCTTGGAGAAAAGGATGCTTTGGTATTGTGCCCATAGTTTCCTTATACACTATATGTGAGTCAAGCCAGTGTATTAGTCTCCTACTTTCACTAACATTCTTTGTGTAAAGTTTCATTTGTACAGCCTTTATGATGCTTTTCAATGCACAAATAAGATCAAGTCGGCGATTCCTACCCATTTTACAACATCCAGAATAGACCTGGGTTATTAGAACCTTAGCTGGAGTCCCTCATCATACCAGGTTTGGTTTGCATGGGCTGTAGGCTCCAATCCCCCTCCACCTTTTGCTTTGAGTCTCAAGATCAAATATTCCTTATATTTCATAGCAAATCTCTGTAGTAACCTTTATGTTTCACCCAGTTTTGTGTTGAAACTATGTCCAAGTAGAAAACTCTAGTGTCTGTAATGAAAAACTAAAAGCAGGTCCATATTTGGTCAAAAAAACTGGCAAGCCCTTTGATCAACAGTTGAGTTTCTAATGAGACAAGGAATGAGACGCACTTGGCATGTTTAAAATAGAGATGAATCTGACTCAAAACTCCCCAGAAGTTCAATATTAAGATTCATTATTCTTGTCCAGAATCATCAATAGTTTCTGGGCTTTCTGAACACATTTCACCTTGCTGAATTCCAAACTCATTCACTGTTATAGAGTGCATTCATAAAAAAAACCTACCAGGAAGTAAACAATAGGTCAGATAAGAACTGCTACATGCTAGTCACAAAACAACAGTGAAAGCAAGCCTTAAAATCTAAATGCCTCCCCCGCCCCTTTTTTTTTGTAATGCCATATGAGTGAGGTCAAAGCTCTCTTTCAATATATGTGTCTTTGAGTATTCACTGGCCCTGAGGGAGAGTTCTGAAAAGCTTTAGGCAATTTATTGAATTTTTTGTAAGGTGAATATTTGCACATAGTGGAATATTTAAAAAAAAAAGTCAACAGAAAAGAGCGTGACTTCTTACTAAAACCATCACAGGGTTTATGTGAGTCTGACAGAATCAATAGATTCCAGTAAAGCCTTTGATGTGGAGATGTGGTAGTGAAGAGAACTTGCTTCTGTCTGTTTTTAATGCTTCCAGCATGAGCATACTTATTGGAGAAGAGTGGGACTTAAATGCAAGAGAGACAGATAAATCAAAAAACAAATAACACATTTTACATGGCACCTTATCCCAACCAGAAGCAGAGGAGCACTTAGATCTCCCAGTTCAAGTATGAATTGGCTTCTGTCAACAGTTTAGATTTACTGTGGCTAAAGTGGCATTTATCTTTGGGGCTAAGTTAACAATCAGATTCCTTTCTAATTCTGCCGCTTACGTGTCCCTTGCTGTTTGCACCACATGTGGTTAAATGAAATCTTTGTTGCTCCTGAACAGGTTACTCAAAGGTCAAAATTACAGCACTATATGCCCTTTCTTTTCCTAAGCCTAAGTACTGTACATTTAATCCCTAAAAGAAAATGCACCTATGAGGATATTGTCTCTCCTGTCAGCATGCAAGGTTATTTGATGTACTCCTACCACCTTAGGAGGATACTGTTCTTTTAACTCTATTTTGTTGTCCTGGGTATTAATTTGAATTCTTTGATGCAAAATTCGTGGCAGAAATTGGACAGAAATGTATTAGGCTTACATCTGAAGCAGGGCTGAAGTAGTTATTTTTTTGTGCTGACCTTCACCTAAACTTCACTGAGACCAATGGGAGAAGCAGAAGCTCACAATATATAAGGCACTGGACTGGAATTCAAGAGACTGAGCTCTACCCCAACTCTGACTTTGGCTTCCTGGGTGACCCTGAGCAAATCATGTCACCAGTTTGTGCCTCAGTTTCCCCACCTTTAAAAATGGAGTGGTACAGACAGGGCCATCCCTAGGGAGGTGTGGGGCTTAAGACAAATCCATCCTTGCTGGCTTAGGGGATGGGGGAAATCAGCTCTGTATCGGCGGCTGGGCCAGAGGGATCGATTCGGCCTGGTCCCAGGCCATTGCCGGTGGTGGCAGTTGCCAGTGCCTATCACAGGTCTATTGCTAGCCATAGCATCACAGTGGTGCAGGACATCACTGCATCAAAACGCAGGTGGCAAAGCCAGGTGCTATCTCCACTAACTGTCAACAAGATGTCAGCCCTGCAGAAGTGATGGATTTGTCTTCCAGGACCAAACATCCTGGCCAATTGCACCAGCACACAGGGCCCCCGCCCAAAGCAGGGGCCTGGAGCGTCACCCCGATTCACCCTGCTTAAGGGACAGCTCTGGGCACTGACCTCCTTGGTAAAATACCTTGAGCTCCACAGGTGAAAAGAGCTACATCGGCCTAATCCAAAGCTCACCACAGCCCATGAATGTCTTGCTACTGACTGCAATGAACTTTGAATCAGCTTGCTTTTATTATGAGAGCATTCAGCAGTGCCCAGGATCAGGCCCATAGGAGAAAGATGAGGGTTATGGTGAGTAAAAGTTCAGCCCCAGTCTATTAACAATGTTTGTGTGTTAAGCATATTGTGTCCCCTCTCCTGCCCGCCAGCCTTGAAGCCTATCTCTTTTCCACTGAAACGACACATTCTATATTGGGAGGCCTTTGTGGTGCCCTCAGCAGAGCCAGCATTTGCTACAAGACAGAGGTTCCCTGAAGATGAGACTCTGGCTGTTACTGAAAATGTCAGCCCTAACAAAAGAAGCATCATTTGCCTAGTGATATAGTGATATGATGGGGAAGAAGCAACCGCACCCCCTATAACAGGTGTGGAGGTGGAATATTCTCAGCCTAGCACTTCCTTATGCAGTTAGTCCTCTGCCACTATTAGTAGGGAAAAGGAAAGAGAATCACATCTGCAAATGCTAGTCACATTGCCTTGTGCACATCTGGAAGGTGCTCAGAGGCTATGGTAATGAAGACAATGTAAGAACCTGCGTAGACTACATTAGACTAGAACAGAACAGAACTGAATAGACATTCCAGACACACTGACCTAGTCCCAGGAGATTTTTCCTTTGCAGAGAGAAGCAGAGAATCTCATCATCAATATCTGGTTTATGGCCTCTTCATTTAACATACCTCTATATATGCTTCCATCTCAAGTCCACCCCCCATCTCAGCAGAGCAATGTACTGTCACACTGGTTATAAGCCTACGTTTTTGTGCAGAAAGTGAATCCAAGAGTGTCTAGCTCAGGAGAGAAAGTGATACCAATATTTGTAGGTAACACTGACAAGACATACCAGGGAAAAGGCAAATTAAGAAAAACTAAAGAACTGAAGCTAATATATAAACAATGACGCACACTGAGGGTGTGTCTATACAGCAGGGCTTAACTCGAAATAAGCTATGCAAATTGAGCTACATCAATTGCGTAGCTTATTTAGAAATAGGAAGCGCCTACACAGCTTTTATTTCAAAACAGAGCACTCTTCCTCTGACTTCCCTAATTCCTCGTACAATGAGGGTTATAGGAGTTGGAGTAAGAAATCCTCCAGCTTGACAGGATGTTGACACTATTTCGAAATAACTGCCTGCTGTGTAGACATGGACTAAGTTATTTCAGAATAGCGCTTGTTATTTTGAAATAGTGTTGCAGTGTAGACATATCCTGAGTGTCCTGTGGTTGAAAGCTTGAATGTTCCACAGATCTCAACAAAACATCTTCATCTCCCAATATGAAAACTTGATTGAAAAATCACTCCTGATCCCTAAGGCTGTAGGAGAGATGGTAAACTAGGAAACACTATTAATGCACTTGTCTAGAAGCAGTCAACAATTATGGTTTGAATCTCATGAATTTCAGTAGGAGTTAGAAACATGTTTCTTTGCTGTTTATGGCACATGAACAGCTGTTAGAGAAGAGAAGCTAGAGTGGATTTGCCTGCCATAAAATACATCCCTAGCTTTTCTGGAATTTATGACATTTAACTCCCTTTCCTTCTGAAGCTCTCTGAGTGAGACATCCCTTCTTTCACACACACCCTTCCACTTAGATCACATGTCTGTAACACCTCTAACAGGGAAGCATACCAGTGGAACGCAATTGACTTCAATGGAGCAACTCCTAATTTACACTGGTGCATGTGAGAGAAAGAATCAAGCTCACATATTTCATCTACTTACATGTTACTATGTTTTTATATAATTATAGAAGATTAATGTGTACAACCAAATAAGGTATTAGTCAGCAGGTGCTTAGGTATGATGATGAACATGGTATAAATGCCCCCTAAGGGAGATTTAATGTCATGTAAAAATATACAGTCAAATTCCCATCTCTGTTACCATGGTATAAATCCAGAGAAATTCCACTGGCATAACAGATATTCTAGATTTACACTGATAGAAGCAGGATCAGAATTTGGCCTGCAATGGAAACCAAATGCCAATGCTGGCTCTAACATCCACTTTCTGCACCTGTTTACAGAGGATAAAAATTTCCCACCCACGCCATCCTTTGGAGTGGGCTCTAAATTCTTGTAGCCATTCAAATCTGGTAAGCTGTCACAGATGTAATAGTGGGTGAAAAGACACTGTGCAAATACTTTTACCATCATTTACATCTAATTGGCACTCACACATGTTCACAGAAAGAACAGCACCTTTTTGACACAAGTAAACAAGCTAAGTACGTTTTCTTTTCTCATCCCAATGTGATGTTTGTGTTCATGTGTGGGTGTGTGATCTTGCCTTTTTTCAGAATGAGCCATGTCTTTGCTGAAGATGTAGTCCCTTAGGAAGTGGTTTTTCCTGACCAGGGTAAACATTTAAAGGCTATGAGAACTTCCCTCCCGACTCATGTTTCTGTTAAGAATTTAGAAGTTAAAAAACCACTCCACAATACACCCATAGACATTCTTGACTCACTAATGCTGCTCATTATAGCCAGTCTCAGGCAGCCTCCCCCATGTTGCATGTAGGCAGTTACATTTGGTGTACCATCTTCCTGTAAAGCAAAGGTAGTGTTTTATTGTAAAGCCACATGTGTGTGTACTAGCGGGAAGTAGTGTGCTGTCAGATGTGCAAGTTCTTCCCAGGTACTAGTAGACTGCCTCTTACTATTGATCTAAAAAGCCTGCATGAAGGATAGTAATTGTTCTCAATAAACCACATGGGAGAGGAAGAGTGATTGCCCACCAGCTGTGAGAATACCCAGGATACCAGATACTGATCAGTGAAGAGTTAAAAACAGCTCTCTGGAAACGTTGGCTGAATGACTTCCTGACAAAGTTTATACAAGTACAGTTTTGCAAACGTGTGTGCGCAAGGACATATGTGCCTACGTGCCACATATCCCGAAGCAGCTGGAGCAGAGGGGAAAAAAAATCTCAAACAGACCAGCCTGAAAGAGCAGCTGATGAATGTGCAGGGTCATCACATCACTCTCATTGCAAACCCACTGGATAAATCACAATGATGCCTCCCCCACCCTCCCTGCTCCAAAGTGCTCATGTTACTGAGAGAGGAAGAGGACCATGAGCTCAGGTCTTCTAACTGGGGGCATATTAATCAGGCTAACATCATGTGTGCAATGGCTGATGAGCCCTTGCCTTCAGAAGTGCTTGCTGTAACAATGAGTTGTTAAAGATCAGAGCAGCACAGTGGATCTATGATCACATAGGTTCTTTATTACTGTGCTTTCTGCACTGGAAGGAATTATTCTTCCTTACTATACAAGGGAACGTTATGGAGCCCAATGATTTGCAGTTACCCTAGACCAGGGCTACTCAACTTTGGAAGCTCCAGGGGCCACAATGATACTCACAGCACATGCCGAGGGCCGCAACTTAAGTGTGGTTGCATGTACATGCAAATATATACGCAAATATATGCAAATAGCTTCTTTCACAGTGACGGGTATGAATACAAAGATTAAGGCAAGATTACACATCACCCAGACCTCATTTAAGTCAGTTCTGCTGATATTAACAAAATGCAATATTTACCCAATTTCCACCCATATGACAGCACTTTTAATGAGCAATGACAATCCAGGAATTTAACTACTAAAACACATATCAACAGAAAACCATTATATTGACTACTTTTTTGTTTTAGCTCCCATCCACGGGCCACTTGTTGAGCCCGGCGTAAATCCAAACCACACCATGGGCCACAAACAAATGGGCCGCGGGCCGCATGCAGCCCACAGACCGTGTGTTGAGTGGCCCTACCCTAGAGCATACATTTTACCAAGTCATCCAGTCTTAATTTAAGGACCCAACAGCTCCAGTTCTAACAAAGTGGAAGTGTTAGAGATTTAAAGAAGACAACTTTCACATAAGGTTTAGAAAACCTGACCTATGAGGAAAAGCTAAAAATAAACCTGAGTCTTGAGAAAAGAAGACTGCGGGGGAACCTGAAAAGTCTTCAATATGGGATCAATTGTTCTTTGTTTCCACTGAAGGTAGAACAAGAAGTAATTCAGAATGTAAGAACGACCACACTGGGTCAGGCCAAAGGTCCAACTAGCCCAATATCCTGTCTTTCAACAGTGGCCAATGCCAGGTGCTTAAACTTTCTAACTCTAAAGAGAGTTAAGATCTGGAATAGGCTTCCAAGGGAGGCTGTGTAATCCCCATCATCAAAAGTTTTTAGGAACAGGCAAGACAAACTCCTGTCAGGGATGGTCTAGGTTTTTTGTGGTCTTGCCTCAATGTTGGGGGGAGAGACTAGTTGACTTGTTGTGGTCCCTTTCAGCTTTGTGTTTCTATGATTCTATGCATGGTACTTATGAAAGGATTAAACAGAAAGTCCCTGTGAGAATAGTCAATCAGTGAGCCAATGTTTCTATATTTCAGACCTTACCTATATTGTTATTTGGGTTTTATGGGTATAAAGATGTGGAAGCTCAGAAATCCCAATATATTCTGTGGTAAAAATAAACAAAGGCAGTGTGTGCCTCCACGTGAATGACTCGTAGCAAATTTAATCTGTGTACAAGTAAAAAGGCATTTTTCCTAATTGCTACCGATGTAAACTCGACCGGGACACTGAGAGTCAAGCTTGTTTTTTTGTGATTCACACATAACCACCAACACTAAAGATGCCGCAGTCAGCATTTAGATACCGCAAGCTGGAGACAAAATGCAGCTCACTCTCCAATTGCTATTCTGGGTAACTAGAGGGGAAAAAGAGAAATCACTTATTTTTATTAGCAAGCTAAGCAAAGGTAATTCTGTATAAGGCCAGAAGGCATCACTAGATAATCTGGTCTAACTTCCTATATAGCACAGGCCATGACATTTCATACATTTATCTCTGTATTGAGCCCAATAGCTTGTGTTTGGCGAAAACAAACATAGATTCTGAATTCTTAGGAAACAGAGCTATGGAAGGCGACATTGCCATTTGTAGACACTGTAGTCCTTGTTCTGGTCATTGCCTCCCAATAAACTCTTATTAAAGTAGTTTGTTATTTTTCAGTTTGACACTGGACTCAATTATTATAACTCCAGAAATGAAGAGGACCATTTGTGCATCATTCTAAACTACAAGGCGAGGGATACGAAGTGGTGGAGGAGGAAGAAGAGATTCTCCCCTCTCCCTCCCCACAAACACACACACACTATGTAGCATTCACAAAAAAACTACAGAAAAAAATGGAAGCAGCCAAGTTGGTTCTTGCAAAGGGCAATTCAGGTCTGATTTCTCTCTCGTTCCAGTTCCACCCTGAACAATAGCATTGATATAATATCTCTTTCTATACTTTTCCTTACACCTACAGAGGTAGATAGATAAATGCTTTTCATTTTGTTGAGGGGATTTAGAAATTACAAACCAGGAGGACAGGCATTGGGGTTGGGGAGAAAGGAGGAAGGAAGATGATTTCATCCTAAAACAAACAATTCATATGGGATTGTTTTCTACATCCTTCATTTGAACTGACGTGTTACAGAACAGGGCTGTTCACCTGGATTGCATTAACTGATTTTAATTCAGTACACCGCCTTCATTCTATCCAACCAACAGCTGCCCTTAGCTGGACCACAGCCTGAAACATGCCATATATGCTCAGATTCCCAGCTTGGATGATCGCCTTTTCATTCTAGAAATAAGCTGAGAGAGTAGAATGTTTTTCTACATAGATGGGGATGGACAGGTCAAAAGCTAGGCAGATTCGTACCAGATTCCTTCATTAACTAAGAATCAAATCACTCTGTCCTAAGAATATAAACTGTCTTTTCAAAATCTATTTATTTAATACCAAGAATTTTTGTACTAAGATTTCGTGAGTGCTAAAGAATGAAGCAAAGCGAAACCTGGTTGTGACATGTGTCGTTGATTGGGACTTTTTCAGTTTTGATGGAGCAATCCAGTGTCCTGAAAGAAATTTCAAAGAACTTTCAGGCCCTGCACAACATCACACATTACAACATTGCATTGAAACATAATGACATGTCAATGCTACATTGGTACATTGCATCACAACCTGCAATGCCCCAACGTACAAAATGTCACCAAATGACTTGCGTAAGTTTGTCCCTTTGGAAAGTTGAGCTTTTGTGCTGGAAGAGATGTGAGCACCTAGCAGTGAGGTGCTTGTTCTGAGACATCCCAGCTGCTTTGGGCACATAGGGTCAGAGGTGAAAGTAAGCGGGGTCTGCCCAGGTGCGCCGCTCTGGCAAGAATTGGCTAAGCTGTGCAAAAGCCAGCAGGGAGCTATTTAAAGAGCTGGCAGGGACCCAGGCTGCAATAGGACAGTACAGGTATGTCTACACTGCAACACCATTCCGACGTCCCTGTAAACTTCATTCTATGAGGAGTAAGGGATGTTTTGGAATAGCACTTTATTTCAAAATTTGGTGCTAAGTAGATAGTGCCAAAGACAAAATAAGCTATTTCAAAATAGCATAGAAATAAGATATGCAATTTATGTAGCTCAAATTGTGTATCTTATTTCGAGTTATGGTGCAGTGTAGACACACCCTACCTGTAAGAAATTTAAGTTCCTTTTACCCCTGCATAGGATTTTCTTAAACTATTATATTAATAAATGGTATGTATATCTGTGTGTTCCTGGCTCACTGGTTGGGCTTCGTGTGGAATATGGAATCACTAGAGGGTAATTAATGTAAAGATCTGGACAAGTAAAAAGGCTCAACCCGCTAAGGAAAATCCATGTGCTTGTTCTGACTGGGTTCAAGGGTCCTAGCTAACAAAGAACTAAAAAATGTGAATCAAAAGTCAACATGATCTGACTCAACGTTAGCATCCTTCTGGAATGAAAAACTTCACAGACCTACCAGGAACTTACGTACCTGACAGGTGACACCTGTTAAGCTTAGCATGCATGTGGACTGTTTTGTAATGTTATGTTTTCTCTGGATATGTCTACACTGCAGAGTTTTTCCAGAAAAACAGCTGTTTTTCTGGAAAAACTACACTTACATCTACACTGCAATTGCATTCTTTCAACAGAAAGTCAAAAGAACACAGGGGTTTTCCCGACAGCAGTAAACCCCTTTATTTAACATAACTGAGGTGGGGGGAGGGGAGGAATGAGGGCGGGAGAGGGGAGGGGGAAAACCTGGGAGGAGGGAGCTGGAAGGAGGAGGCAAGGGAAGGAAGGGGGAGGGGAAGCTCAGGGATGGGGGTCTTGCCAGCCCTCCCGTCTTGCAGCACTGTGGGTGCGGGGGCCTCAGCATTCCCGGGGGGAGTGGGTATGGAGGGTGGGGCAGGAAGGACAGGGGGGGCGGAAGAAGCGGGAGGGGGAGCAGGGGTGGGAGGAGGAGCGATAGCTGGGGTGGCCACAGGGGCTGGAGCAGCAGGAGGCAGCAATTGGTCCGCCAGGGCCTGCAGGTGCTTGCGGAGGGCATGGCCCAGTTCCCGCAGCTCCCGCAAGCTCTCCCGCCACAGCTGCAGGTCTTCTTGCACCCACTGCTTCTGGCTGTGGACATGCCGTCCCTGCAACCACAGCTGCTGCCTCTGGAACTCCTCCTGGTTGCGGGTGCGCCTGCTGGCCCGGGTGCGGGAGGATGGTCCAGGCGGGGTGGTGCGTCTTGCACTTGCAGGTGCTGCGGCTGTGGTGAAACAAGAGAAGTGGTCAGTTCTCCCTGGGGACACAGTGGGTGAAACCCAGCCCCCCTCTGCAAGGCGAGGACGGCAGGTCTCTGCACCATCATGTCCTGCTATCCCCGGGAGTGTGAGCTGGCCCAGGACTGCACCCCAGCCCCTGTGCTTCCTATAGTGTGGTGTGTGTGGTGGGGGGAGGGGAGATGTGCCCTGCCTCTGTGTAGGGGGGTCGTCTGGAGGGAGGGCAGTGTGCAGTGTCTCTCCCCGGGGTCAGGAGCCTGTCATGCGCCTTCACGCGTAGACACGAGTGGGGAACAGGTCAGGGCCCCTGCATGGCACCCAGCTGGGGCCACAAGTCCCAGCTGGCACGGCAGATGCACAGGTTGCCGCCTGCTCCGTGGTTGGCAAGGCCCACGCGCACGGTCCCTGGGCTCCCCCTCCCCCCACCCACTACGCACAAGGGGACCGTGATGGCACTCACATGTAGAGGCCTCCCCGGCCTTGGATGAAGCTGCTGACGGGCTCTCCAGTTCGGCTCGGGGGTCCTGGGTGCAGGGCACGCTCCCTGCAGGCTCCTGGCTGCCGTCCTCCTCCTCTTCCTCCTCTTCCCCTGTGTCAGGGGCAGGGCCCTCTGCTCCGGGGTCAATGACCACCAGGGGGGCACGGACCATCTGACCCCCCCAGGATGTGGTCCAGGGCCTTGTACTGTGGGCAGGCCTCTGGGTCAGCCCCTGATTGGGAGGCCCTAGCATAGGCCTGCCACAGCTCTTTTATTTTGCTCCACACCTGCTCCTGGCTGCGCATGTGGCCTCTGGTGGCCAGGCTGGCAGCCATGCGGCTGTAGACAGCCGCATTCCTGCACCTAGTGCGGAGATCGTGGGCATTGGAGGTCTCCCCCCAAACCTCAGTGAGGTCCACGATCTCCGCACTAGACCAGGAAGGCGCCTGCCTTTTGCGGCCCCTGGCAGGCTCCTGGGAGCCGCCAGCCTGGTCCTGGGGAGCAGCGGTGGGCTGGGTGGCAGCGGGTTGCTGGCTTATCCTGCGCCAGGTGCATGGTCTGCTGGCTGTGTGCTGGCAGGCTTGCAACTGGCACAGGCACTGTGGCCAGAGTCTGCCCCTTTAAGGGCTCCGGTGCTGCGGGGGGGGGGAGCAGACAAGTTTTCCTGGTTGTGCCCAGAGTGGCCACCAGGGCTCCCTGGGAAGGGCTGGAGGCCCCCTAATGCGAAATAAGTGTCTACACAGAACTTAATTCGAATTAGCTATTTCGAATTTGGTGTTATTCCTCATAGAATGAGGTTTACCAAATTCGAAATAAGGGCTCCACTATTTCAAATTTATTTCGAAATAGCGGTTTGCCCGTATAGACGCTATTAAAGTTAATTCAAAATAACTGCTGTTATTTCGAATTCACTTTGTAGTGTAGATATACCCTTTCTAAATAAGTTTTTCCGGAAGATCTCTTCCAGAAAAGCTTCTTCCAAAAGAAGCCTGCAGTCTAGACATAGCTTCTGTGCTGCTTTTGACCTGTGCTATGCTTTGAGAAAGCAGGACTGCAAGTTAGAATTGCTATGATGATCACAGTGATGAATAGCCCCAGTATTGAGCAAAAGGAACATGATTTCCCACACCGAACAACGTGAGGGCTATAGGCCTGACACCTGAGTTATTTCAAAATAGTGTTGCAGTGTAGACATACCCTCAGAGTCACAGGACTCATGCTAGGGGGCTAAAACTAGCAGTGTAGACACTTTTGCTTGGGCTAGGGCTCAGACTCTGCAACCCAGCAAGCTGGGGCTGGCCACAGAGTTAGGGCTCCAACCCACGAAGGAATGACTATGCTGCTATTTTCAGCCGTGTCATATGAGCCCTGCAAACCCAAATCAGTTGACACAGGCTCTATGACTTGCCACTGTTTTGTTGTTTTGCAGTATAGTCAGACCCAAGGAGGCCACGAAGACATCACAGTCAGAGGAGCATTTAAGCCCAGAACTGAGAGCGTTGTTTTGGAAAATGCCTTTCAGAGACTGGTTGTGTTCTTTCTGCCTTCTGTCAGGGCATATCATATGACTGTGGGCAGATGTGAGGCAAGTCTAACGTAGCAGGCACCTGGGAACGCACAGTGATGGAACAAGGGCAGTAAGCAAAATAATGACATCTGAAAGAAGAGATGATGCAGTTCCCATGTTCTCATTTTTTAGAAAGACAAAGGGAACTGAAGAGCCCTCGCAGCCTGGGGAGCTAGAGGAAACTCATCATGCACAGTATATTTCACAAACATTAGTTCTGCATGGGCTGAACAAGCAGCAACCAGCTGCCCAAACACAAATTTTAGTTCCACTCTCTCAGGCATTACAGACGTCACATTAGTCTCTCTGCTGACGTCTGTGAGCTAGCTGGATGATAATTGAGAATCACATCTGATCTCTTTTTTTACAGGATTGGGGAAGGGTGTTTTTTTCCCCTCACACTTACTTAGTAGCTTCAGGCCTACCACAGGTGAAAGCCAGACCTGCTACTACTGGTGGAAATAGTTGAATGTCAACTTACACCCCCAGTGTATTTATGTCTTTGCCCCCAGGATAAAGATCTGATGTGCACAAATGAAAGCATTGTAACACAATGACATACAGTGCCATGTCAAAGTAAGACGACATCACATCAGTTCAAAATTAATTTCTTTCTTTTAAAGCTCTTGTAAGGGAATGTGATGCTTTATGAAATGTAGCTGAATGACAGCCTAGTGACCAACACCTTCCTTGTAGCTGTAGAACAATAGAATCATAGACTCATAGAACCATAGAGCTGGAAGAGACCTCAGAAGGCCATCAAGTCCAGCCCCCTGCCCAAGGCAGGATCAATCCCAATTAAATAGAAGAAGACTTCCCCACATTGCTCTGCCCGTGAATCCCAACCTGGTGTGGAGGGACCACCTGCAGGAGCGAGAGAGAAGGTTATTCTCAGTTCCCTACAGCCTCTAGGACCTTCTGCTGAGATTATAAACATGGATGTTAATAGTGCCAGGTGGGCCAGTGGTCTTTCACCTTCCACTGAGAATGTAACTGAGGCCACCAATTCATTTAATAAAGGTGATCTCAGATGGCAATAGTTTTTCATAACTGCTGATCTGGACTGGATTCCCCTGAAGATACTCTGCTTGCAGGACATAGGCCAGTCTTACCAAAATCTGAAAATTGAAGTGGAATCAAAGCAGGTAGGTCAGGAACTGCATTTTATTTCCTGTGAAAAAATTCAAAGAACCCACTTGTCTTTTTACTGAAAATTTTCATTTAATTTTTTGGTTTATGTCATAAAACTGAGAGTCAAAACCATTTCATCAAATGAAACCAGAAATGTTCTTGAAAAATTTCTTTCATTTTGAAAAGATATTTTTCATCAAAAAAATAAAATAAAATAAAATAAAAATCAATGAACAATGTTCATCCAACTGTAGGTGGAACACCAGTTGGCTCAGCTTTTGAGAAATGCTGAGCACACAACACACCAACCAAAATTAATGGGAGCGACATGTACTTAACAGCTCAAAACTCAGCCCTGTGCAACTCAGCAATTCACCTTATCCCTAGTCTTTTTCTGTCCCTGTCTCCCACTCTTTCTGTTTATCCTACGCACTCATATGGCCCGCAGCACCATTGTACTGGAGTACATCCAAATCTCTTAATGTATGTATCTTCACAGCACTCCTGTGAGGTAAGGCAGTGCTCTTGTTCCCAGATGGGAACTGTGACATGGAGAGACTAAGTGCCTTGCCTGAGGTCACATAAAGAGTCTGTGGCAGAGCAGGGTATTGAGGCTTTATTCTATTTTGTATAGATGTATATACCATGCTCATCACCTTGGTATCTGAATGTCTTTCCACTGTGGATTAAGCAATATTACAAGTATTTGCCACATGCTGCTTCTTGCATCCTTTCACCAGGGGAGAACTATGAGAAACGGGATATTGGGGCTTGTTTGGTTTGGTTTGTAAGGCAGGATTAATGAAACATACCTTGTACTTAGGGCAAAAAGCAGAGAGATTTGTGATCTTGCTTCATCCCTGTGGGAGTATTCCACTGCCTTGGATTGACTCCGAAGAAAGCTCTGTCTCCCTCACAGACAAGCTTTATCCTTACGGTAGAAAGTTCAATTTTGCCTGAGAAGTAGAATTGTCAATAATAGTCTTGATCCCAAAGCTTCAGTCAATCTTTTAAATATCCTGGGCCCTGGCCATATAACACCTTGAAGATAAGGACCAGGACCTTAACCCCAATTTATATTCTGGGTTATTTTAAAAAAGGTATCATAAGTTCTAATTAGTGACTGGTCACTATGTCCTTCAAGATTTTAGAACTAGTAGATTTCATCTTCTCACACTTATTTTTTATTCATAGATTGAAAAAGGAAAACGACATTTTTTTTTTTAACTTTGAATGAACTAGTTGAACAAACCAAAATGAAGAAAATATTCTTTCAGGGTACATCTACCCACCAATGTTATTTAAGAATAACTAATATTATTACTAATATTATTCCAAAATAACGTAGTCCATGTCTACACACAAGCAGTTATTTCAACATAATGTCAAAATAATGTCCAGCTGGATGACTTCTTACTCCACCTCCTACAACCCTCATTTTACAAACAGTAAGGGAAGTCAAAGAAAGAGTGTTCTTCTTTGACTTCCTGCTGTGCAGATAGTGCCAAAAGACGACTGAAGCTATTTCGACTTAAGCTATAAACCAGTGTTTCTCAAACTGTTTCTCAAACTGAGACATCTCCAGGGGCTCGGCGAGGTTGACATACTGGAAACATCGATAGGTACAACACATACAATCAGTGGACCGCTGGGGCTCCGCATAAATTTTTACACATGTAAAGGGCTCCGGAGCCCAAAAAGTTTGAGAACCACTGAGCTATATCATTGACATAGCTCAAGTTGCGTAGCTAATTTGACTTTTGCCCTGCTGTGTAGATGTACACTCAGTCCCTGCAGAAGAGGCTACTGCTATCAAAAGCTGGTTTAGCACTTCAGCAAACTCTTGTCCCAGATGCTTAGCCAATTCAAACCACTGAACCGGTAGAATTTTCTTTAAAATTTGGCAGCAAACACATATTGCTTAATTTTTTTATTTAATGTAAATAATTTTAATAACTTATAATAAGTTGAGCTTATAACGTAGGTTGACAATTTTAAATTTAATTTTAAATAGGTTAATTTTATAAAAATAACTCTGCATTTAGTTTAAATTTTAAAATGCCATTTACATTTTAAACAAATTAAAAATCATCCATTTGTATTCACATTGGCTACTTGTAGACACTGCTATGTGAGAGCTTAGCATCAGAGTGGAATCCCAGAGTACTCCTAATCTACGGACTGACTTGATCAGTTGTGAGATAGTCTTCTACTAATGACAATTGGATCAGGGCTGCAAGATTGTCAAAACACTTTCCTCTGTCCACCAGCATCATTTTTGTCTTGCTGGGGTTCAGGGTCAACCAGTTCTTCTTCATCCATGAACTGATTTCCTCGAAGCACTGGGCCAGCTTGGTGGCAGTGTGGTTGTATATGATAAAGGATAGGTACCATTGTGTGGCATCTACATATTGCTGACACTTGATCCCTTGCCATCTGACCAATTCACCTAGAGCAGCATACAGGCATTGAAAAGTTTGGAGAATTGATCTTCGTAGGACTCCACAAATGAGGGGCTGTGATTGTGCAGGTCCAGTTTCTCATTTCTACTCAGTAGCATACTGGGCACTTTACAGAACACACCCATGCCCCCGGGGGAGTCCCTCATCCCAACAGAATCCTCTGCTGCTTCATTGTGGTAGCTTTTATGCCCTTTTTGTGCTGCCAGAGCAGGACAAAGAGGCTATACTGAGTCAGGATCTGCTTCTCTATTCATTACAGTATGTTAGGAAATTTAGAGTGTGTGAGTTCCTTCCAAATGCTGGTGTCTTCCTTGCTGTGGTGTCATTTTTTACATTAAAAAAACAAACAAACCTGGTCAAGTAAGTACAGATTCCCCACATTAATTTCTTATGTTGAGAAACTGTATAAATACATATTGTTAAAAGCACAAGGGCAGCAAGCAGGTGAAGGAAGGCTCCTTTTGCTCTGAATCACAGAAGTGAAAAATCAATTATTTTTCAAAGGTGTTGAGTAACAGCAGTACCCATTGACTTCAATTTGCTTTGTTGCTGCTGCTTAAAATCTTTGACATTCAGGACATTATTTGTGTAGTGGCTGGCAGCAGTGTGGGCCAGTGGCTAGGCCCCCAGCCTAGATGACCTGGACTCTAGTCCCAGTTCTGCTAATACCATTGTGTTACCTTCAACTAGTCACTTCGCCACTCTGCCTCAGTTTCCCTACCTATATTTTAAAAGAAATGAGGGCTGATAATGATCCTTGACCTCCTGTGTAATGCACTTTGGTCTATCGAGGGAAAGACCTCAGTTAGGCTACGTCTACACTGCACTGTAGTTCGAAATAAGATATGCAATTTAAGGGATGTAAGTAAGGGATGTTTTGGAATAGTGGGTTATTTCAAAATTTGGTGCTGTGTAGACAGTGCCAAATTTTGAAATAACCCACTATTCCAAAACATCCCTTACTCCTTGTGGAATGAGGTTTACAGGGACATCGGAATAGCAAGCCCAAAATAACGGGCTTGCTGTGAAGACACAGGATAGCTATTTCAGGATACTCCGGTATCCCGAAATAGCGTTGCAGTGTAGACGTGGCCTTATACAGTGTTTATCTGGATTTTCCATTGCTATGACCAGTGCTATTCATTGCCTATTAACAGTAACCCTGTTCTTTACTGAAATTAGCTATTGCAATGTGAAAAAGAATGCTTTCAAAGGCTTAGATGGGGTGTGACTGATTGTCTGAACTATCATAGAATGCTTTGTTTCCTACCATTTATCTAAAACTAAATGCCAACTGTGTCTGATAACCAAGGATACAGCAAAGCGGGAATACAAATGCAAATTGTTCTCATATAAAGTATACCCATTATTTTCTAAAATACCTTTTCCTTAATGCCATGTTTTCATAATTTCCTTTCCCAAGGTGCCTTAAACAGGGTTTCTCACAGCTTTCAGCTTATCTTCCTCAAGCCTTCTGTCAGTCTCCCTAGTCGATCATGTGAAGCATTACAGGCCCCGCTGACACAGTTGGAATGACTTGTGTTATTTTAAACAAAATGGAGCAGGCAGGTGATGTAAGATGCAGATGGTCTCTTTGTCATGTGGGAAGCTGCTGCCACTTGCTGGCGTCAAGACATGTTTGAGTGGAAAGGTTTTCCTACCATAGTCTTTCCAAGGAAGGTTTCAAGGATGAAACATCATGAGATATGTTGATGCCAAGCCCAGGCTGGAATAATTTTCATTTGCAATCCAGGAGCTTCTTTACAGCTGCTTTAGAGTCCTGAGGAGCCCTCTTCCCCCATATTTCTATCACTTTACTCCCTTCCTCCACCACAGGGCTTCTGAATCCTAGTTCTCAGACCCCAGGAGAGACCTGAAGAGTTTAAGCATTTCCTCCACTGGAAGTATGAAAGCAGGCAGTGATTCTCACTTCAAAGACCAAGCTAACTAGGTCCTATAATCAGTCTATCATCTGATCTAGGTCTGTGAATGGAACCTAAAATTCAAATGCACAATCAATTGTGAACACTGCTGAGTTTGTGTAAGGGGGGGGGGAATTACCTGCCAGCCCCTTACCCCAAAACTACAGGGGGACCGGGTATGGTGCTTGATATATAGTTTTAACAGGAGACCTAAATAGAAAGGAGAAAGATGCTGCATTTTACTAAAGTACTTTTTGAATGCACTGTAAGTAGTGCTTAAAATCTGCTGACGTAAAACAATCCACGGGGAGGAGTGAAAGGGGAAATGAAAGAGGGCCAAAATAATCTTATGTCCAACAGCGAGCTACAACTGCTGACAGGGAATGGACCTAGAGGGGTGTCTTACCTCCCAGTGTAACGTAAATATCTTTCCTGCATGATCAGTCAAGGTTTATTAACCAGGTCTTTGAAGCACAGTCAACAGGAAATTCTAACTGGCTTGTTTTTCAGGGTGGAGAAGAGTGCAGTTAGAACTGCCATCGCATTGGTTCTGTACTCAGATAGACAGGTTTGTTTCCTTTTTGCTGAGATCTGTACTTGTGGCTACAGATCCTTGCCACCTGCAGAAGGTATTTCTAATTACAGCCCAAGCACATCTTGTGCCAGTCAGCAGGTCCTCAAAAGAACCGGGGAAAAGAGCCGAAATAGTTTTGCAATGAAAGCAGGATTGAAGAGAGAATGTTGCCCGACTGATCTCTTCTCCATTCTGGCATCAGTGCTGGGAAACAGAACCACAATGTAGAGAACTGGGGTATTAATCCTGACTAAATAACAGACAGCGTTTCCTGCTCCAGACTGTTTTGGGGAGCTAATTACACAGACTACCAAATCAAAGAATTATAAAACAGTCTGCAAATTATTGCAATGTTGATTTGTTGGCAACCCAAACCATGACATATGGTCCTTCAGTATGGTATGCCATTCAACAGGGGTGCTAGTGTAGCTCATTACGCAAAGTAATGACGTTAGTAACGGTAAGAAACTGCTTATAGAAATTTTATTTTAGGTCGTTTCCCCGTTTAGTCACACAAGAAGAAACACAGTAATTCAAAAGGATGCTGCTTATTAGGCTCTTAAATGTACTTTTATTAGAGAAAGGAGGTGAATCACATACACACACACACACACGAGTGTTAAAATAACAGTACTGATGCTTAAGTTTATAGCCTAATAATGGAGGGGGTTTTGTGTGTCATTTCTTACACAGTTAAAAAAGCCAACTAAAAAAAAAACCCCACACAGAAATTCCATTACATGGGATCATACTGTCACCCACATCAATCATCAGCAGGGTTGGAATCTTTAGATCCACCTCCCAGACCTCTGTCATCTGATCTAATGGAGTAACTGACAGCAGTAGTAGGTTGGCATCCTCTCTGTGGGCAGGCTGCAGAGGAGGGGTAGACTACCATAGACCAAATCCATCCGGTCCTTTGGATGAATCAGGGAGGCCACCCCAGGCCCCGTGCTTTTGGGCGCCCCGCAGCAGCCACCTCATCCAGCCTATGGACAGGAGGGACCCAGGGCATTACAGAAAGCTGGTGCAATGGCAGAAGGGGTCGCTCCCCCGCAACCTCAACTCACCACATGGGTGGCAGGAGCTGGAGCAGCCCGGCAGCCCACTCTGGCCCACCACACTGCCCTCCTGGCCCACTGAACCTCGCTTCTCAGCAGCGGTGAGAACTGAAGTGCCCTGGGGTGGGACGTTCTGCTTCTCACCACTGCTGAGAAGCTAGGCATTGTGGGCCGGGAGGGCAGTGTGGTGGGATGGAGCAGGCTGCTGAGCCACTCAGGCTCCCGCCACCCACAAGGTAAGTGGGACAAGGTGAATCCTGTGGCTGCAGCGCCAGGCTCCTTGTATTCCCCCGACCTGCATTGCTTGGGGGAGGGGGTAAGAGAGTGGGGGCAGATCAGGGGTAGGGTTTGAGGAATGGGTAGAGTGGGGGGAGGGGCCTGAATGGGGACAGGTTGCCCCAAGACATGCACCTTCCTCAGGAGGGCCCTGGAAGATGCACGCCCTTTTCTATGAAGTTTCACAAATATTTGATGACAGCAGAATAATAGTGAGACTCTGGGTTCCATTCAGACTCTGGGGCACAGTATTCTCTAGTGGCCATAGACTTCTCTGTCCATTTCTTTGCCTTGCCTGCACTCCAGCTTACTTCTGTGCTGGATAATAGATAGAGCCCTGCAAATCCACAGATATCCATTTTATATTCACAGGTATCCATATCCGCATATGTGGACAGCTGCAGCTCGTTTTTGCAGATATTGATGTGGATGCAGATACAAATTTTGTATCACCCTGCAGATTTGAGACTATCCTCTTTATATCAATGAGTATCCACATCCGCAGATGTCAATGCAGATATCCGCAACTCTTTTTTGCAGCTACAGATGCAGATGCAAATTTTTTAATGTGCAGGGTTCTAAGTATAGATCACAGTTCAGTCCTTCCACAACTTGTATGTCATAGATAATTTTTTTAAAAGGTAAATCTCTGAGAGAACGAAAGTGACAATCTCTAAAGGAAAAAACTTTTAGTAAATCTATGTCTATACACACAAGCACACATCTGTCAATTCCTAAGAGTTTACTTGTAACTCATATACCAGTTATGAATATTGTCAATAATACTTTTTAATGATAATACTTTCAAGTAGTTTCTCCAAATTTTAATACCTGTTAATATCATTCAAATGTAAAATATAATTATGCACCTACACATCCATACATGCATTCCCCTAGGGCACTTCTCTGGAAGGATTTACTCTTTGCAGTCTCAGAAGAATTGCATCCAACCCTACGTTGGTCATGCCAGCTCCTTCAAGTTGGCAAACAAGTAATAATCCCACAGCCTCCTTCAAGATGCCCTTGAGATTTTGTCATGCCAGGCTCAGCACGGCAAGGGAGCCTGCAGCCTAATCCAGCAAAATTAGCCAAATCCCTGGAATACAGTTCTTATAAAAGGTCCACTTACCAGGTTCACACTATTTATGTCGTTGAGTCATTACTGACTTTGAGTTCCCATTGGATCCACTCTCAGTGAGCAACTTCAGTAGAAGTCATCCAAGTTTCTTCAAACAACTCTTGAGCATGCCTTAGTGTCTACCCAGGGCCGGCCCACAACATTTTGGCACCTGAGGCGGGGAGCTAAAATGACACCCCCACGCCTCCTCGCTTGGGCCAAAACTTTGAAAGGTCTCAATTCTCTGGGTCCTGGTAGCGCCCCCCCCCCCCACACACACACACAGTCTGGCACCTGAGGTGGCTGCCTCAGTTTGCCTCATGGTAAGGCCAGCCCTGTGTCTACCACACTGCAATTCTAGATGATTCTGCCCAGTTCAGTGGAGTCACCCCGCCTGACTCTGGCTGCTCCGCGGGCACGCAGAGTCCCGAAAACAAAAGCAAGAAATGATGTGCCCTCCTCATTGTTCCCTGCCTTGTTTTGCACTCACCAATGCTGGAATAGAAGTGTGTGGGTTACATGAGTTCCAAGAGCCACTGCTCCGACGGGGTGATACCAACACTTCCCCAACTCTGTGTGTGGAAAAAAAGAAGAATATGGCAGGCCTAGCCCAACTACCAAAAAGCAGATCTGAAATGATTGCTGGAGAATCCTCTTACTACCACCTGTTCCTTGCTAGGGGGAGAGAATCTGCTGCTCTGGGCGGCAGGGCGGGAGGGAGGGGGGAATACAGAGGAGCCACACCACTGCCCCCACCTCTCTGAGACAGGGACCTCCTGCCATTGCCACTCCATGGAGAAGGCATGCCACCAGGGGCAGAACTTTGGGGCCCCATGTAGTAGGGGCCCCAGTCTAACTTAATCAACCCTGATTGGGTAAGAGTAACTCTTGTATTGGGAAGGTTTAAAGACACCACTGGAATTTTGTCTCTTCTGGAAAAGATACAGGACTAGGGGATTTTGCATCCACACCCCACCGATCTCCACAAATAAGAAAATGCAGGGCTGCTTCAACTGCTGCCCTGCTTCAGTGGAAGCCTTTGAGAGGCCTGCCAGGCAGAACAGGTTAAGATATAAACTGGCTTCTCCATTCACCATACAGTATGGGAACACAACTTATTTGTGGGCTCCACATGTTATAGTATAGTAGTATACAGGGTTGCCAGATGGTTTAACAAAAAATACCGAATACCCGCCCCCCAAAAAAATACTGGGAAAAAATTCTGTCAAGGAAAAAAAAGGGGGGGAGACCAAAGTTGTTAAGCAAAAGTTGCACCACTCCCTCCAGTTTGGGGCCACACACTAACCCCTAATGCACCCATCCCTCCCCCTGAGCCAGTCCCCCCTAATGCCCCCCCATCCCAATGCACTCACCCCTGCCTCAGAGCCAGATCTCATAGCTAGCACCCCCCCCCATCCCAATGCACTCATACCTCCCCCTGAGCCAGGCATCCCCAGCACCAGGAGCACCCTGCCCCAACCAAATCCCACCCCCTCACAGAGCCAGGCACCGGAGGAACAGGACGGCTGAGTAAGTTAATCTTACTTTTAAAGTGGCTGCTCCTGCCACCCGGCCCGGCTGCCTCAGCTCGCAGTGTGTAGAGGGAGGCATCACGTGGCCAGCTCCTGGGTCTCTACTGATCACGTGGGCCAGAGCAGCATGCGCTCCGCTCCCACCCCAGCCCGATGCTCCCCTAGCATGGCGCTGGGCAACTACCCCCTCCTACCCCCTCTTCGCTACACCTCTGCCGTGCTCCTCACTCCCCCACCACCACCAGACGCAGCAGGGGAAAATTGTCCCCGATGGGCTTCTGTCCAAGGGAAACAGGAAATACCAGACATTTCACGTATCCGGTATTTCCTGTTGTTTTTTTTACCAGACGGAGCCCGCAAATACTGGACTGTCCGGGTGAATACCGGACACCTGGCAACCCTAGTAGTATAGTCCACAGTACAGTTGTGAACAAAGAGAGTGAACAAAGAGATCCCTATAAACCCATCTATGCACCCAGCAGGGACTGTTTGGTGAGATCCATGCAAATTGCTGGGCCCTTATTGCAGGATGGGCTCTGCCAGAAAGAGGCTCCCTCAGACCCAGGCCTGTCACATCCCTGTCACAGCTATTCATATCCCAGCACCCCCGTGTAGCAGGACTGCAACAGTTCCTTATCCTCCACCTTCCCTTGTTTGTTGTTTCTGCCTTTTGTAAACTGTAACCTCTTTAGGGGCAGGGTCTGTACTTTCACATGTTTGTACAATGCATAACACAAGAGGAGGCTGATCCTAGTTTAAGTAAGTCTCTAGGTATTTCCTCAAGAAAAATAATAGGGGCTGGCTGAAGAATTTCCAATTAAATTGTTTTGACCAAAAAAAAATGGATTTAGAGGCTTGACAAAATTATGAATTGTGTCAAAAAAAAAACCCCAAAAAACAAAGTCTGGAAAATGAGATATTGGGTTTGGTTTATGGTCAAAATATATCAGTATTTTAATTTCTGCCTCCACCCCCAAAAAAGGCAAACTAGTCCATGTGAGCAGGAGGAAACAAAACCACTTTTGACCACCTTCCTTCTAATAAGCAGTTTCACAGCAGTGTGGCTTTGCTCTAGTCTCCAGGACTTTACCCTGAAGGGAGTGTGGTATGAAAGGCCACTCCAGCATTGCATAGGTCTGCACTGATAGTACTAGTAGCCACCCAGGAAAAAAGAAAAACATCTATAGGACAAAGGTGGCTGAGTGCATGGTCTCTAAGGGTGTGCCTACACTGCACCGTAACTCAAAATAAGATAAGCAATTTGAGCTACACAAATTGTGTATCTTATTTCGATGCTATTTCAAAATAGCTTATTTCATCATTTGGTGCTGTCTACACAGCACCAAATTTTGAAATAAAGCGCTGTTCCAAAACGTCCCTTACTCCTCGTGGAATGAGGTTTACAGGGACGTTGGAATAGCGAGCCCAAAATAACAGGCTTGCTGTGAAGACACAGAATAGTTCTTTCGGGATACGCCAATATCCTGAAATAGTGTTGCAGTGTAGACGTAGCCTTAAAAAAAGGCTTCTGTCTCCTCCATGTACAGTCTGAGGAGTCATAGTATAGAAACTGGTGTTGAGTTTCAAGTGAGTTGTTTGTCCAACCATCCTGTTGAAGACGAGTAGTAGGAAAAAGGGGGGAAAAAAACCATATAAACAAGCTGCCATTGTGTAAAGAAGTAAGCAGATGGAGGTCACGATCAACTGCAGCTCTTACGTTGCCACTGAGTTAACCTGACATTTCTGACATATGTTGTTTGCCGCCAGCTGTGACTTAGGAAATGGGTTGCATAACACAGACAAGAGAGAGGGGGACACTGTAGAGCATTACATTTTCCCACATAAGGCCTGGCTGCCACTCAGTGCCACAGAGGAGTGCAGCTACATGCCAGCAGCAGCGGAGAAATGGGGCAGGAGCATTACTCATTAAAGGCCCAAATCTGACAAGCACAGAATTCTGAGCGCAGTGACCACAAACGCTGTGACCAGGGCTGGCCCGAGCCATTTTGGTGTCCCGGGCCTGGGCGCGTGGCGCAGCCCCCGGGCTCACGGCACATGCGCGGGCCCACCCGTGGGGCGTGGGCCCGCCCCCGTGGCTCACGGCGCATGCACGGCCCAGCTACAGCCACTGGCGCACAGCCCAGGGCCCACCCTAGGGTGCACAGCACATGTGCTGCCCTGCCTGGCCTGGCCACCACTGCTGGCGCATGCACCGGGCCGTGCAGGACCCCGCAGCCGTTGGGGGAAGGGCGCTGCTGGCCGGCGCCGTGGGAGCCAGGTGCGCGGTGCCTGATGGCAGCTATAAGGGACGCCGCGCGCCCCTTACAGCTGCCATCCGGTGCCCCCCATCAGTTGGCGCCATGGGCAGCTGCCCGGCTCGCCCACCCCTCAGTCCGGCCCTGGCTGTGACAGCAGGCCTGCTGATGGGGATGGTGCGGTGGGGGGGGGAAGGGATAGAGGGGGCAAGTGCTCTGGGGCCTGGTGATTCAAAAGGGCCTGGGACTAGGGTTGCCAGATGGTTTAACCAAAAATACCGAAAAAATTCTGTTGAGAAAAAAAAAAGGGAGACCAAAGTTGTTGAGCAAAAAAAAAAACAAAAAGGACCCTGAGAGTTATTAAGCAAAAAAGCATGTCCCCTTTAAGAAAAGTTTTTTACACTTTTTGCTGGCAGCCATCTTGTGTTCTTGATCGGAGCCAAAAGGCAGCTTCCCTGCAGAACCAGGTAAGTGGAGGGGAGGGTCCAGGCGCCCGGGAGCAGGGGGAAGGCAGGGGCTGGGCCCAGTTGCTGAGTGTGTATAGGGTTGCCAGGTGTCCGGTATTTTCGCCTCCTGGCAGGGAAAAAAAATCAGAAAATACCGGACATTTTAGGTGTCTGGTATTTTCTGAATTTTTTTACTGGACAGGAGGCGAAAATACCAGACTGTCCAGGTCAATACTGGACACCTGGCAACCCTACCTGGGGCTCCCGACTACCACTGATGCTACTGCAGCAGCAGCACTGGCCGGAGCCCAGGCCCTTTAAATCACAGCATGGCGGCTTCGGGAGGCTCTGAGAGCTGCTGCCGGGGGCAGGGGATGCAGCCTGGTTCTAGAAGCTAGGGTTGCCAGGTGTCCAGTATTGACCTGAAGAGTCTGGTATTTTTGCCTCCTGTCCAGTAAAAAAAAATCAGAAAGTACCGGACACCTAAAATGTCCGGTATTTTCGGATTTTTTTTTTTCCCTGCCAGGAAGCGAAAATACCAGACACCTGGCAACCCTACCACACTCAGGAACTGGGCTCAGCCCCTTTTCTCCCCGCAGCCTCCAGGCCCCTCCTGCCCCCCCCCCCTCGGACCCCTCTCCCCTCCGCTTACCTGGTTCTGTAGGGAAGCTATCTTCTGGCATGGAGAAAGAAAACAAGATGGCCACCGGCAAAAAAAGCCCCAAAGGTTTTAAAGGGGCCATGCTGGGTTTTTTGTATTTTTTAATTTTTTTTTTGCTTAATAATTGTCGGGATCCTTTTTTTTTTCTCAACAACTTTGGTCTCCCCCTTTTTTTTCTCCATGTTTTTTTTTGGGGGGGGGGGATTCGGTATTTTTGGTTAAACCATTTGGCAACCCTACTAGCAACTGGCTCTAGCCCTACCCCTTCTGCTTGAGGCCCCACTCCTTCCAGGAGCATGGAGTTGTCCCCCCCCCCTTGGCCAGGGGCCCAGCAAATCTGTCAGCCACTCTGTGACACAAAGATGAGTATTGCTAGTAGCAAAGTAGCCCCTAGAGGCGCCAGTTAAAATCAGGGGCCCGCTGTACACACGGGCTATGTCTACACTGCCCCCATTTTGTGCAAAAAATATGAGTGGAATATTGCTATGCCTCATTTGCATAATTAATTAGGCATTTTTTTCAGGAAGAACGGCTCTTGCTCAAAAGCCTCTTGTGCAAAAATGGAGCCTCATTAATTATGCAAATGAGGCATGGCGATATTCCACACTTTGCCTCATTAGCATATTTTTTGCACAAAACGGGGGCAGTGTAGACATAGCCACACAGAATAGAAAGACAGTGTTGTCCTGGGCAGCTTACAGCTTAAGTGCCTGGCTCAAAGCCCACTGCAGTCAATGGGAATCAGGCCATAATAAGCCCAGGCAAACAAACTTCAGAAGAAAGACAGTGAGGTGGCTGGAGGCACAGGCAGATGAAGTGATTCACAAAGGTTACTTCAGAAGCCGCTGACAGAGCTAGGAAATGAACACCACTTTTCTGAATGCCAGCCTGTTGCCCTGAGACCAGCCTCTTTCTCAGTTACATGTATGAAGCAGTGTCTTTATTTTGCTGGGCTATTAGTGATCTGGAGGCGCAGAACGAGGTGACTGGTCCAACTCTATACCTTTGTGCGGTTATTGTTCTGGGCCCATCTCATAACCTGGTGATCATTTCTCAGTGTGTGTTCAGGGTGTTCTCACAGGGTCTGATTGCCACTACACAGGAATGTAAAAGGAAGGAGGGGTGGAGAGAGTACAAGGAGTCCCACTCCTTCCATGCCAGGGGCCCAGCATGGACATAGTAGTCAGGTCTACAGTAGGGGGCAAAGTCAAACTAAGATACACAACTCCAGCTATGTGAATAGCGTAGCTGGACTCGACCTACCTTACTTCAAGTTACCACGGCATCTGCACTGTGAGGGACTGATAGGAGCAACTCTCCCATCAACTCCTCTTACTCTCTTCACTCCGGTGGAGTACCCGAGTTGATGGAAGCACAATCAGTGTTTGATTTAGCGGGTCTTTACTAGACCCACTAAATTCACCCCAAGAAGATCGATCTCTAAAGTGCCAATCTCCTGATAAATACAGACAAAGCCTCGCCCTCCCCAGAGCACTGGGCCAGCTTCCAGTCAGTGCTGCTGTGACTGCTAGTCTCTAGGAGGGTGTGCCTAGGTAGGTGGCAAGATCATGCTGTACTTTCTTCCAGGTTGGTGGATGTTCTGCCCCGCTGTTCCAGGAGGTATTATGCACAGCTATAAAGCTCCACTCCCACTGATACCATGGTTTAGCCTGTAGCCTTAGCCATGGGTGGTTTCTGGATCCACCTGCTTCTACTGGCAGAGCTGCCAGAGAGGAAACTGCTCCTGGGAACAGAGTACAGCAGCATAGATTGCCTGTTGCAACACCTTCGGTGCCAGGTGGAGCCCACAAATTGGAAAGAGGTAGCAAGGGAGGATCAAGTGCAGGGCACATGGGATATGTGCTGATTCATCCATCTCCTGGAGAACCTCCTCTCGAGCTGTAGACAGAGCTTAAAGCTGTCCTCTACTCGGGTGGATTCCCTGCATAGATGCAGCTGCTTATCTATGTGCAAAAAGGGCCAGAGTGCAAATCCTGCATCCACAGGAGTAAAGCAAGCCCCAGGAGTAATAAAAGAGAGCTTATTTGCAACAATTGATAAAAAGAAAAGTTCATTCAAGGTTGGTTTGGACACATTTTTGTTTACATCTTGTAACACCCATAAACTAGAGGAGCTGCTATCTTCCTACATAAAAATCTGCCTTTCCAGAGAGAAAAGGCTAGCTGATGACAAATGTATCCGTCACTAATGAATTATATTGTGAAAGAATTAACTGAGGAAGCACAAACGTGCCCCCTGCAGCTGATCTGAATTGCCTCTCTTCTTTTGTCTGATATTTGTTCTCCCCCTCAGGGTATTCTTGTTCTTGGAGGAGATTTTAATGTTGTCCCTAATCCCTCTTTGGACAGACTTCCAGCCAGCCTGAAACCTTTTAAGGCTTAAAATGTATAGAACATCAGATATGAACTTTTTATATGCAGCACATTGGGCAGACATTAAGGGTACATCTAGACTACATTCTTTTGTCAAAAGGAGCTATGCAAATTCGACTCTAATTTACATATTTTCTTCTGATTGCTTTTTCAAAAGCGTTTTTTTCGAAAAAGAAAGCAGTTTAGACACGGTTCTTTTGAAAAAAAACCCCTTTTTCGAAAGAACCCTTCTTCCTCAAAAAATGAGGTGTGCAGGTTCTTTCAAAAAAGGGTTTTTTTTCCTGAAAGAACTGCGTCTAAACTGCTTTCTTTTTCAAAAAAAACGCTTTTGAAAAAGAGGTCAGAAAAAGATATGCAAATTAGTGCCGAATTTGCATAGCTCCTGTCGAAAAAAGAACGTTGTCTAGATGTACTCTTAGGGATATCTTTCTCTTCTGAGAAAGGGCCTGATTCTCTGAAATCACCAAGGGACACATTTTCAATAGACCTCAGCACCCAACATCCCCTCCGGTTTTCAAGGAGAACAGCTGGGTGCTGAGCACTCTTGAAAACCTGGCCCTCAATAATAAAATCAGGCCCAAAATATTACAATTCTGTTGTAGAGATCACTTTGGCTGTTAAAGGATGACAAAAGCAGAGAAAATGCAAGTCTAAATGGCTAGCAAACAAATTTTTAAAAGGAAGTCAAGTCTCTAATCACAGTCTGTGCTGGAACCTCAACTGGTGTGAAATGGCATATTTATTAGAAGAGTTCTTGGAGCTGTGTTATTTACAATAGCTAAGGAGCTAGTGCCCTAGCTATAAAATATACACCAATCCCCACTTTTAATGATGTCATAAATCCTCACTAAAATGTGAAAATATTGAAGATTTTACTTATTGTCCCATTTCTGTATTAAATGTGGACATCAGGATTAAGGCTAACGTATTTCCTAATAGCTTTTCTCCTATTTAACCTTTTCTTGCTCATCTAGATTATCTGTTTTCATTCACCATATTGCGGCTGCCAATAAAATTTTAAAAATCTATTAAATTAAATATCTATTATGTTCACTGAAGTCAGTGAGGCCCCTCTTCTCAGCCTTGGCTCTGAGAAGGCTTTGATAGGGAATGTTGGAAGTATGGACCAGATTCTCAGCTGGTGGAAATTGACATAGCTTCCCTGAAATAAACTAGATCGGTTTACACCAACTGAGCTTCTGGCCCCTAACATATTTAAAGGCTTAAAGCTTTTAATGCTGGGCCCAAGTTTAGACTCAGAACTGCTCTTTTTATACAATTAACCCAAAGCCTGTGTTACTCTGCAGTTGTGTCTACATGGGAAACTTAACCTAGTGGAATACTGCTACATATCCTTCTACTCCCTGATCACAGACACTCTTAGTCAATTAATGTCACATTCTCTGATTACTTAAAAGGAAAAAGCAGAATGGGACAGGAATGCCCTATTTCCCAATCTTATAGGATTATTTATTAAACCTGTCATTATTGGCCTTAGATCCCACTCAGATATCTTGAGGATTAGTACTGGCTCTTCTACATATAAAGTATCTGTATTTGCAGATAATCTACTCATTTTGAAACATCTTTGAAAATTACATTTTCTTCTTCTTAGCTTTTCAACAATATAGTGGATTTTACAGTATGAAAACTAACTTACAAAAAAACAAAAATAACTTGACTGGAAATTATGACACATTGTTTCTTACTCCAAGATTTTCTAATCAGTTAGTTGCAGCTAGGTTTCTGGTTGAAATCAACTTCATCTTTAGAGATCTCATTAAACATATCCTCCTTAATAAAAATGTGTTTCTGCAGCAGCCAAGGAGGAAGACTTTGCCCTTGATATCTATCTCTTCACATAAAAGTTTAATCTTTTTATGAAAACTAAATATGCTACTCATCTTATTTAGTCCTTTTCTGGTTTTCCCAGTGTCTTTTCCCTTAAAATTATATATTAGAGAACTTTGTATGGAGAGGGGGGAAAAATACAAGGATAAGCCTAACCAAAATGCAATCATCTAAACCAGATGGATTGTCTGATTTAAAAACGTAGCAATATCACTTTATGTTTTATTGGAATGGCTCCATTATAACCCATATGCAAACCCTTACTCACTTCAGCATTAAATTGCCCATCCCCTTACACTGATAACACCTAAATACGTGGGTTAAATGTGAATGTGCCTCTAATGCTAAACAAATCCCATCATAATGTAGCCCAAGGTCCAGTGTGTTTCAGCAGCAGCCCTGGGAACTACAAGTTGTGGACTACAAACTGATGCATGTTGGGAGAACTTCCTGGTTCCTGCCAGGATGTGCCCTCTGCCCCCAGCAGGGTCTCAGCAGGGACTGTGCTAGAAGCAGCACACAGGCTGCATGCTGGGGGGAGGAGCTGCTGAACTCTGATCATGTTTTATGTTTTTTACAGGTAGGACCAGAAAGGGCTATAGAGCACCCTGCGAGGAGTTTAAGTGACACAAAGGGAGAACCTGGACTTGGTTATTGGGGAGTTTAGTTACTGTGGAAGTTGGAACATGTTGCAAGGGGGCTGTGTTGTATGCTGTAACCTCTCCCCCCAGGAGGGTCTCAGCAAGGACTGTGCTAGAAGCAGCACACAGGCTGCATGCTGAGAGGAGGGGCTGCTAAACTGTTTTCCTGTTCTATGCTTTTTACAGAATAAAGCCTGTTGCTGGTGATTTGTCTGAGTGGGTCTGGTCTGAGGTGCACTCACACATACACAACGCAGAGCACGCTAAGCAGCCTCAGGCCTAGCCTCCCACAGTGGTGTAAGAAGTCACAAGGCTTCCCCTATGCTGAATAACCTCACACTGGGCTAGCCAACAGGAGGGGTTACAATAACAATCATCCTCCAGACCTGGCATAACTACAGTTTTGACTGTGGAGATAGCACAATCTCCACTGCGCCTAGAAAAACTCTTCTGTACAGAGTGGGCAAACAAGGGGCTGTGGGAGTTCTTTCAGACACGCTGGGGAAAGCAGATACTTAAGCAAAGTCTTAGCTGATTCTGTGCTATCACAGAATCAACCAGAGAACCAGATGGTGGAGATAACAAGAGTGAAGACGGGCAAGACACCATCCGAAGGCGGTGTACTGAACTGTGCTAATTCCCAGACTGACCATCAGGAGGCATTATGGTGGTGTGTCTGCCCTGCGACATTAGTCTATCACGGGTCGATAACCTTTTCAAACCAAAGAGCCAAACTACATCAGAATTCAGAACAAGTGGTCAACAAAGAGCCATATAACAATGCTCATTTGCATGACTGAAAATATACAATTTAATATTATTGATAAAATACTCACAGACTTTATTTAATAGGACTTCTGCATCTTTTTGCACATTTCTTTGAAGTTTACATAATAACTGGTCAAATATAGGTTCCTGCATGCATTCAAGCTACATGAGTAACTATGCTTTTGTAAAACTTTGAATTTTTCATTTTAATATAAAAAGTTGCATGTATTTTGGAAATAACGAAAGAGCTGGATTTGGTTCCATACTGAGGTTGCAGATCCCTAGTCTATCAGCTTCTTACTGTAAGAAGCAAACTAAGAAGCAAATTCTCCACCCTCTTATAGAGATGTGGAGAATCCCGGATCAGAAGATCTGGTACAATTGCATTGCTCAGGTTGGGTTTGGACGGTTAGGCATAGATGTTTATCCTCTGTCTGGTTGGGCTAAGAAGGCCAGAGGGGGGTCCCAATGGAGGCTTAGGGACAGAATGCTCTGTGAAAGCTGATCCTACCATCTCTCTCTTCCCTCCATAGCAGAAGGGTGACACTAGAGTTCCAGGCTTCTTACCATTGCGGGCTATTCAAGCTAGGAACTGAGCTAAGGATTTGAGCCTTCCTGCTTAAGATCTTAGTTTTTGATCCCAAGTATATTTCTGAATACATTTGCAGGTGAAACATGTGATTTGTGGTCCTTTCGTGTGGCTGGTTATACAGTGTGGAGCAAGCAAAGAAGATGAGCTTTAAAAGCTTTCAAGTCACTAACACTGTCTTTCCTCAAGGAAATTTAGTCCTAATTTATGGATTGCTGACACTAAACAAACTCAGAAGATATGCAAACAAAAACTGGTTGCTTATCATGAGTTAAAGACCCAGATGTGCAGTCTGATAAATGCCATGCAGATAGGTTTCTTTATGCTGCATCCCCACAGCCAGACTGACAAAAACCTGCAAATGTCATCAATGTCAAAATGCGTGCGGTGGTGTGACATTAAGAAGAGCTGAAAAGCTTGTTTCTTTCACCAACACAAGTTGCTCCAATAAAAAACATTACCTCACCCACCTTGTCTCTTCCATTTCAGGAACCATATTTATTCTCATTAAGGATCAGACTTTGCCTTGAGGTGCACATGTCTGTGAAGAGATGACTTCACGCCTTCCCCCCATCATGCTATTGGATTTTAATAGAAAAATGCAGATCATTGTTGCACCTACTGTTGTGTGTTTGCCCCAAATTCTGTGCAAAGAGGGCCAAGTAAGACGTCTAATGAAAGCTTATGCTTAGCTCATTTTATTTATGCTACTCATATACATATATGACTTTGTGAAGTTATGAATATGGGCTCTGTACTTGTATTTTAAATGTTTTCTGTCTGGGAGGCAGCAGTACGCATCGACCACCTATTGTGAGGGGGCAGTTGCTCAGTGCTGCATGGACAATGGCTCTTAAGTGTTGCCAGTTGACACCTGAGGAGCACACAATGGCCCCTTGCCTAAGAAAACCATAGCTGGGTACCCTATGGCAACTTGCCTAAAAAGGACATGGCGATCATGTGATCAGCTCTATTTTGGGAGCTACCATCACTCAGGAGAACAGTGGATTTCCCTCCGCATGGGCGAAATTATAAAAGATCCTGAGGGTTCCTCCATTTTTGTCTTCACTCCTGCCCTTCTCTTCAGAAGCACCTTTGCTAAGGGCAGAGAGCCGGGAAGGATTTGCTGACCCATCCTAATATAGGATGTATGCCAGAGACTTTTAAGCCAGCAGTTTGTTACATCTCTGCTAAGAGCCTGCATCAAGAACTTGGTGATTGATGTATGCAATGTGCTTTCTTTAACAATCCTATTCTCGACCTTTTCTTCCTTTTCATTAATAAACCTTTAAATTTTAGATTCTACGGGATTGACTCACTGTGCTCTTTTGGGTTAAATCAAAGATATAAATTGACCTGGGACTGTGGCTGGTCCTTTGGGGCTGGGAAAACTTGTTCTGAGTCAGTGAGATTGGTTTTAAGCAATTTGCCCTGATTTGACCCTCTCAGTGGTGCCCCCAGACACCCTGTTATATTACACCCCCTCCAAGGCTTCAGTTTCTGAAAGATGCTGCACATAATTAGCCATCTGCATCGTCCTTCATGAGTTGTGTCACCAGAACTTGGTCTGTCCCTAGTAAAGCAGGAGCCTGAGACTCCTTTCACAGTTACAAAATAGAAGTGCCACCACTGAAATTAGTAATCAATCAAACCAATGGAGATGTAAAACTGGTATAAGTAAGAGGAAGAGTAGAACCTACAACCATGGCTGGTGGCTATAACAGGCAGGGGAAGGCATTGCCCAAACTGCCAAGCCTGGTCCCACCCACAAGGCTCAGGGGGAGGGCTGGAGACCTGCCCCTGTGGTGATGCACTTGGCTCCTGGGGGTGGGGGGGTTGCCTTCCCCAGCCATAGATTCACCCACCGCCCATGCCTATAACCCTTTCCTGACTTTATTCCCCCCTTGCAATGCAATCATGTGGGTGCTTTTCTACATAATAGACTTCAGCAGAGTTACCCCACTTACAACTGCCGCAACTGAGTGGAGAAGCAGGCCCCTGGTTTTAATTAGAACAAGGGGTTTTTATATAGTTTCACTGAAACTTTCCAGATGCTCACGTTCAAACTGCAGCTCAAGACATTTCACAGCAGCCCACAAAGCACATAGTAGTAGTCACGATGGTGCCTCTTGTAATTACCACCTCTCATCAGATGGAGGCTGAGAATAACAGCAAGAAAAGCCTGCTGCAGGCAAGGCTAAAAGGATGAAGGGACTAATAATCAACTAATTAAAATTCTCACAGGAGGAACAGGCTTTGATTGATAGAAACTACAAATGAATGACTTCTCTAAAGAAGAGCAAACGTCTGTCTTGTTGCTGACTCAACTGAGAGAGCTTTCACAATAGGCAGAAAGTTAAAAACAAGGCCACTCTCAGAATAGAATGTCAAGTTACATTTTGCACCTCGCCTGCTTCAGCTATCCCATAGTTGTATAGTCACTGACTGTGGGCCTGATCCTGTACAGGCTAACTCCCACTGCTTGCAACTGAAGCGTTGGTGTAAGAAATCTGGAAACATGTTCTGTATAGGCAAATTTGGCTGCCATTATAGGCTGAGCAGTAACTCATGAGCAGCATTGGGCATGCAGCAGAGGCAGCTCACATTCAGCCGTTTGCTTGAAGTACATGCACCCTAACATTGCAGAGGGAGGGTACAAAATCCAGTCAACATCCTGTTGTTGCTGGGTAAAACTGCACCTTTCTGGGAAATTCCCCCTGGGGAGAAGACCAGGAGTAATTTCCACTGTCACTTTCCCATGGGTTCTGTTGAGGGAAGGCAGATTTAATTTGCAACCAAGACTGCCCACTCTTTGCAGGAGGTGAAGAATTACCTGCCATTACATGTCTAACACAGAACTGCAATGAGATATACCAAAAATCAAGGATGAAGGGGAAGGCTTCAGCATACGAAACAAGGTGGAGGGTGAGACAGTTGAGTCCCTGACTTGATACCAATTTCAAAGGAGCCCCAGACTCGATAGCATGTCAAAGGCCAGAGAAAACTGCCCACAAAAGCAGTCACATATTGTCGGAAGTTCTACAGCCACACACACCTTAGTTTAGAATCTGGATCTAGGCAGTGTATATGCTGCAAGAGCACCACTGGAGATATACATCTGATTGTAAGCACTGCAATCTCACGCACTTATAAACCAAAACCAAAATCAAAAGGGAACAAAAAAGTCCCATGGTTTCTTGCTTGCTTTCTAATTGTTTGTTTGCCTTCAGCAGGGAGGCACCCATTTGCACTTTGTGTGCAGTTTTCTCAGGATCAGAATTCACAGAAATGTGGCCTCCCCCTTTCACTGGTGAAGGAGAACTTGACTTGCCTTCTGTCCCGCGGGGTGAGGGTAGCTGCCATTCTATTCCTTTTTATTCCCCTCCTGAACTAGACAGCTAGGCAGCTGCATCATTAACATTTTCTCTACCTCCTCCCCCACAGTCCCCTGTCCCTCAATTGTCCATTCCTTCCTTCACTGGCCTGCCAGCTGTCCCTAACATTCTGCTACCCATTTTATTGCCTCTTTGTATGTCATACCTTTTACATTGTAACCCCGCCTCCCCGCCCCCCCACCACCACCACTCTCCTGCATGGTCTACACTATCCTCAACCAGCCTGCTGCTTCCTCCATATCTTCCAATGCATAGTTTCTTGTCTTATTTTCAAACATATTCCTCTTTTCTTGGCACTTTTACTGGCTCCTGTCCCTGGCCTTTACACACTGTCACTCAAGGGTCACCATCTTACAATGATCTTGTCTGGGGACAAAGTAACTTTCACTGACAAAGATTAGAAGAAGAGCTCTGTGGAGTCCTCTGAGAGAACATTTTTGTAAAATGTCAATTCTCCAAACTCAAAACATTCTGTACTGTCTCAGGCACTCATTCTCCTGTTGGTGAAACTTCCCCAGCCAGACTACTTCTGTAATGCTGCGCTGCAGTTCCCATGATGCACCATGGTACCTCAGCTAGAGGGAAGACCGTGATGCATCATGGGAGATGTAGTCTAGCCAGGGAGCCCAGGCTAAATACAAATGTTCAATTTTCAGCTACAGGCTGACAGTTGTTGATTTTAATATCCATTTTCTGACCAACTCTACCTATTAGTAGCTGCTACCAGCACCAGAGGCGCGTCAGGGAAAGCCAGCTGCAGGGGAACCAGCGAATCCAGGGACCACATGGGACGCAGCCCCTCCAATGCTGGTAGGAAGTGACCGAGGGAGGGTGTCAGTGGTATCTCCCACCCAGGTGAGCTCAGTGTGTTTTGGTTGGCATCCCCACTGAGTGCGTGGTAGAATGTTCTACCGCTCACAGGACCCAGGGTTGGGACCTGGTGGAGAGGGTGGGCCCAGGTCCCCCTACTGGGGTGGTTGCCCCTCCCCCAACTTATTGATTCTGCTCTGAGTTAAAGGACCACCCCATAGAGACTCAGGCTGCTAGGCTGTGCTGCCCTGCATTAAAGGGCCACCCCATATTGACTTTGGCCACTAGGCCATGCCACCCTGAGTTAAAGGGACATACCTTATTGACTGTAGCCTTTAGGCCATATTACTCTAGACAGAGACTAGTCTGTATAGACTAAGAGACGCGGCCGGCAACCTGATAGATGACCAGGCAGTGGCCATACCCTTGGGTACTTGAATCCCAAGGACGGTGTGCGTATACCCCATGACAAAACAGAAAAAATAAACATATTTTTTCACTAATCACTTTCACATACAGTTATCTTAAGGGTTATTGAGAACAGCAGCAGGTACAATAAGTGTTCAGATAGAAACATGATCTTCCATTTGATGACTTAATATCAGTTCAAATATCTGAACTACTTGATATGTCATTGTTCCTGGCTTTTCTTTACAACTATGAGAGCTTAAAACAGGGAAGTTTGTTCTTAAATGAAAGCAGAAATTCTCATGTCACCCTTTTAAGCTCAGAGCAGAAGCTTTGGAAAAAAATCACCTAATGTCACTAGACTCACAATAAAATTACAACAGTTGGCAACATTTTTGTTTACATGTTCATTTTTCTAACATAACTGACACCACTGCAATTCACACCAAGTCAGTGGCAGGCCAAGGAGCACATACCACCTTCCAATACATGATGCCGAGAGCAACCATGTGAAAAGTTAGTGTCCACATGTGCCTCCAGACACTCCCAAGTTCCTGGGTTCCTGGTGGGGAGGAGCAACAAGAGAGAAGAGCCCCTCACCATGGCACACTCTTTTCAGCCAGACTGAGCACACGGACACAGCTCTCTTTGGGTGCGGCGTGCAGAGCTGGTCTTTCTGTGAATGCTCTTGTCTGCAATGAGTCTCTCAGATTTTGTCAGGGATAGAACTCCCTGTGCCTTCCATCAGTGCTGTGGGAAGCAAAGCCACAGATAGCTAGGCAGAGTGCAAGAGAAACCGGCGGGGAGGCCAGCAGTACCCAGCAATAATAGTCAAGCTGAGTCTTGGAATCTTTATTCCTATCCCTGCAGCCAGTCCTTGGTGCTGGTCTTTAGACTCAAACTTCTCATTGGGTTCTCAGCTACTGTATACAGCTCACAATGCAGCTGCAGCAGCTTCACAAAGTGGCACAAAAGGAAGGAAATAAGTTCAAGCCAGGGGACCCGGTTTCACTGCAAATCTCTGGAATTCTCTTTGGACTTCTTTGATATATTTTGACAATTCGTAATGTCAGTGTACTAATGATTTGAGGATTGAGGGCCATGGCCTATGTGCCTTAAGCCCACAAAACTTCCAAGACTGCAGGATCATGCCCCAAAAGGCTTAAATGACAAAAATAATGTCTATTTTTTAAGAATTTCCTTTGTCAGCTGAATTCCATTTGTACTGAGTTTGTATTTTCAAAACCAGTTCACCCTTACTCACACAAGGCATAAAGAACAACAACAATTTGCATTTGTTTCAAGACACTGGCTGATTAATTAATAACAAACAGCCAAACTTTTTCCCAAGGGAACTAAACCAATTCCGTTTCCACTGAGTCACTCCTTCTTCGGTGAAGTATACTAGAGCATGTGTTTGCACTTTCTAAACATTCTGTAGGGCTTGATTCTCCTATTTTACACCAGCAAAGACTAGCAACAATTCCAGGGAAGGCAATGCAGTTCATTGATTTAAAACTGTTTCTGAGATAAGACTAAAGCCCTGTGACTTTTTAAATCTTATTATACACAGTTTTTATGGTAATATGGTGTCTGAACAGGATATAAATAATGGGATTTCTTTTGCTAAGAACCAACAGAGATGAATACATCAACACTGGCAAAACAACTATGACAAAACAGCTAAAGTGACTATAACAAAGTGCTGTTAAGTGCATAAAAGTAAGTCTAAAAGTCACTGAGTTTAAAATCCACTGAACCTCCCCCTCCCCCCAAAAAAGTATTGTTTCTAACTGGAGTAGGTAGAAAAATGAAGTAGAAGTGTGACTTAAGTTGATGATGTCCCTTATATACAACTGCAAGGCAATTCTGCAGCAGTTTAAAGCGTTACCTTTTGTGCACAAAGGAGTGTTCAGACTTAAGGAACTACTGACACTTCTTTTAAGAAAGATCTCTCCCTCCATATTCTACCCTCATTTCACGTTGCAATATCCCAGAAGATTGGCCACTACTTGTACTTATCCATGTGTCTTTCATTTTAAATCATAACTAGAGTATGGATATGATTTGGTCTGCTGCACAATTTGTACAGATTAAATTCTATGCTGATTAGCAACAGTGAGAAGTACATACAGTATCTTCAGTCAGGCTCACCCTTAAACATGACAAGACACATACTCTGATGTAACTCTATTTCAGTAGGGTTTGCACCAGGATGAATCTGGTCCAGCCTGTTTAAACAGAGACAGAAAGGACTATTTTACTATGTTGTTCTGAGCAAAAGTAGATATAAAGATTATCGCTGTAGCTTATTTTCTTCATCAGAACAATCTTACTAATGTAAGAGTCAAGACACATGCCAAGGGAAAATTTTATAATCACTTGGAAAAATAATTAACCTTGAACTACATCTACTTTCTAATAGCATATTGTGTAAGCAACAAAACACCAGCACATGATTTGGGGACCAGGGATGTTCCCCTTCCAATTGTTTTCATTTTGGAGGCCACCAGGGTGCTTACGTGCACTTTCGACGGCCGTTGTGAAATATGTGTTCCCTGTTTGTTCTTGTACTGCCTCTGCAGGAAATCAGAGCCTTTGACTTCCTGTGAGCTGCAGATGCATTATTCTTTGTATTCCCCAAATAGGAAGTCCTGGGGTCATTCTGCCAAATAAATGGAAACTTCATTTCATTTCAGCACAGGATTAATAGCTAGGAAGTGTCAGGATATTGATGGACTGATAACAAGACAGTCAGACCAGAAACCTTTTATGGGCAGCAGGGCTAAAGTGTTTGGCTACAGACATGAAACAACCTCAGTATAGGAATGTTACCTGATGAGAGGTGACACAGGCATTTCTGTTACTGCTTTGTTTATCCCTTTGTACATTTTGCAGCTTTATATTTTAGGAGGAAAAGAAATAGATTGCTTCTGATGACTAACTCCTATTTTTGATGACTAAGCCCTCTGATTTCATTCTCCAAATCTCAGCATTCTATAGTAAATGGGCTTGACTCTTCTCTTGCACATCATTATTACAAGAGTGTATCTTCATCGGCTTCCGAGCGTATTCTTTGAAGTCCCCAATCTAGTCCCCAATTTTTCCCTGCATATCCTTTGAGGCAGCAGACTTCTCTAGAGACTGGAAAATCACATGGAAAATCATTGTAAAAGTAACATTTAAGCCCACTAAATTCTGTAAAGTTACATCAGGCATGGATTTGGGCCATTAGAGTTTAAGCACTATCCAAAGACAAACTAATCATCCCCTCACTCATGGGAGGCTGGCATTATTATTATTCCCATTTTGCAGGTTTGGGAAAGGGAGGGTATGTTTACACTGCATTCCTCTTTCGAGAGCGGAATGCAAATGCAGCGAAGCGAAATTGCAAATGAAGCGCGGATTTGAATTTCCCATGCTTCATTTGCATAATTGTATCCAGCCGCTATTTCGAAATACCCTATTTTGAGATAAAAACCGCTGTGTAGACGCTGTTATTTTGAGAAAAAACCCTTCTTTCAAAATAACCCTTACTCCTATAAAAATAAGGTTTAACGGTTATTTCAAAAGAAGGGGTTTCTTTCAAAATAACCACGTCTTCACGGCATTTTTTATCTTGAAATAGGGTATTTCGAAATAGTGGCCAGATGCGATTATGCAAATGAAGCGTGGGAAATTCAAATCCATGCTTCATCTACAATTTCGCTTGGCTGCATTCGCATTCCTCTCTCAAAAGAGGAATGCAGTGTAGATATACCTTCAGGTAGATAGGTAAAAGCGCTTGCCTGTGGCCATAGTGAATCAAGTCAGTACTCGAGTGTAGAGTTCAGAAGTGCCTGGTTATCTGTTCTTTGCTCATCTCATTAGACCCTTCTTCTTTCCTTCTGAGATCCAGTTTCAGGGACAATGAAGCACATCATTTACCATAATAATGAGCTAAACACATGTTTGATGTAACTCCACTGATATCCACAGAATTCCACCAGGGATTAACTTGGCCTGTGGCAGAAAAAGAATGAAAAAAATAGGGCAGGGGGGTTATGTGCACCAATTTAAAAAAATCTCTGCACTAAGATTCTAGGATTTAGGGTAAGAGATCTTCCTGAATGACAGGGTTCTATATACTGTCTGTTTGTTTATCAACAGCTGTATTCTCTACAATATTTTCTTCAGGCAGCTGCTGAAATGTAGGGAAGACCCTCTTTCCACAGAGAAACAAAATACCTAAGCTCTGGGTTTGCAGGAATAGATCTTCGAGGAGTATATAAATAGAATCTTCCTTTTGCCTCTTCTAAAAATATACATGCTAATGCAGTAAGTGTTACTATGTATTTAATGTACACGCTTTTGAAGCTGTGGATATTTCATTTTAAATCTGATGTAGAAAAGAAGTCAAATAAGCTTTCTGTGCCTCCCCTCAAGTCATCGTGCCTGTTCATGAGACCCAGTGGTGACACTGGAGTAATTTTGAATGGGATTCTGAAATAAGCTCTAGAGAACCCAGCCATGAGTGCCCAGGTCAGGACTGACCCTTCCAGGGAAGGATGCAATTTTAAATAAAGACTTGTGGAACCTGGAAAGGACACCATATAGATCTCTCAATTGATGCTTATCCTGGAGGATGAACACTCTAGTGCAATGAACAAGAAAAGAAATCAACACTGTACCATGGAGGTGAATCACTATTAAAGAGAGGAGGCTTTAGGATTTCAACAGCATTGATACTCTGGCCACAGTTCAGCAAAGTGCTTAAGCACAAACTTAACTCCATTAAGCATGTGCTTAAATTCCATTCCAAGCCATGAAATGTTGCAGTGTAAGCACAACTTTAAATATTAGTTGAGAAGGTCGAAAAACTCACAATGTTATGTATTACGTGCTTTGCTGAATATGAATGGTTTGCTGAATTAAAGCTTTAATAAGGAGTGGAGAGCATTTGGCGGTGATGATTTTCTTTACTTTACCTGGGCTGGTTTTGAATGCTGAAGGTCAGTTCCCATTTTGCTTATTACAGAGGACATTGAAACTGGAAGAATGGGGGAAAGAGCAATCTGGCACATGACAATCAAAATAGCACACAGGGAAACAATTACTCTGAAAATGTTTGATGGGTTGTGGTAGATAATCATCTAAACATCTGCAGTGATGCTGTGGCCAAAAGGGCTAATACAATCCTTGGGTGCATAAACAGGGGAATCTCAATGGCTACGTCTAGACTACATGGCTCCGTCGACAGAGCCATGTAAAATAGTTTATTCGGCATAGTCAAAGAAGCAGGGATTTAAATAATCCCCACTTAATTAAAATAAAAATTGAGCTTTAAAAAGAGAAGGTTAAAGGGGTGACTTGATTACAGTCTGTAAGTACCTACATGAGGAACAAATATTTAATAATGGGACTCCTGAATATAAGAAAAGCCACACTGGGTGAGACCAAAGGTTCATTTAACCCAGTATCCTATATTCTAACAGTGGCCAATGCCAGGTGCCCTCAGAGGGAGTGAACAGAACAATTAATCTTCAAGTGATCCCACCCCTGTCACCCAGTCCTGGCTTCTGACAAACAGAGGCTCGGGACACCATTCCTACCCAACCTGGCTAATAGTCACTAGTAGACCTAACCTCCATTAATTTATCTACCTGTTTTTTGAACCCTGTTAAAATCCTGGCCTTCACAACATCCTCTGTCAAGGAGTTCCACAGTCTGACTGGGCATTGTGTGAAGTACTTCCTTTTGTTCTGGGCTTGGAATCTGTGAGTATGGAAAAAGGTAAGCTACAGAATGAGTTATCAGCATGAATTTGAAACAATGCGACAAAGTTATGAGTTCTCCTAAAGATATACAGGTTCAGCCTCTCAAATCTGGGACTCTCTGGTTGTAGGGGAGCATGGACAACCCCATCTTGACCAGAATAATAATGTCTGCATTATCCGGCCCTGCCTTGACTGGAGTAACAATGGCTGTCTTGCCCAAAGTGAGGATTTCTAACAAAGCAAACCCAGGCCTGACTCAAGTCTGGTGCACGTAAGCATGTAGGCCTGGCCGAAGGGGGGGAGCTTTGAGAGTCAGGAGTGCTTTAAACTATCGTGCATAGGGAGTATGGTATCGTGAAACCATGCCAAGAACATTGGGAGAAACCTGGTCCTGGGACATAACATTTCTAATAAGTAAAAATCACAGGTACAGCCACAGAACTGTCAATCAAGTAAATAGTTTTTGGCAATAGTCTGAATAGCAGGATGTATCCCAAATAAGGCATAAGAGGTATTTTATGCAATACGTAATCAATTGGTAGATATTACTAGAATGACCAAGTCGAGTATAAATACAAGTGCAGAAAAGATAATCAATGCAAGGGCATGAGCAGGGTTGACCCACAGGTCTTGCTCGTTGTAACTAGAAGTAATGGACCTCTTCACACCAGCTGCAGCAGTGCTTGGTGTCCCAACATGTGGGAATCAAAGGGACCACGACCTCCTGCCTGGTACTGTAGGCAGCATACGAGTGAAGTGTAAGGGTATGTCTAGACTGCACCCCTCTGCCGGCAGAGGGATGCAGATTAGGCTGGGTGAAATTGCTAATGAAGAGGGGATTTAAATATCCTGTGCTTCATTAGCATAAAAATGGCCACCGCTTTTTTCCGGCACAGAGCTTTATTGGAGAAAAGTGGCAGTCTAGAGGCTGATCTATCGCTAAAGAAAGCCTTTTCCGATAGATCCTTTATGCCTCATAAAACTTTGACCTTTGACCTTGTAAAACTTTGACCTTTGAGCAGCTCTAGCTTGGGCCTGGGCCCATAGCTTGAAAGGGAAGTTGTGGCAACCAGAGATCCCCTTAGCATAGGAATCTACATTGGAGTGACCATCCTGTATCTGGCTGAGCCTTTTTTTTTTTTAAGGCAGCTACTGGCGCACAGCCATGTGGCCTTGGAGGTGGGTTGGGTAGGAAGGTTAGAAGTCCAGCATAGGATGTGCTGAGCATACGCCTCATACAAGAGTCATGTTGCCATAGAGAGGCAAGGACCTTCTGCACAGGTGCCCCATGACTTCTGAGACGTGATTCTCTCTGGGTATGTCTACACAGCAAAGTTATTTCAAAATAACTTTCCTAGCATCTACACAGCCAGACCGCTATTTCGAAATTAATTCAAAATAGCGGAGCGCTTATTTCGAATTTTGTAAACCTCATTCCACGGGGAATAACGCTAAATTCGAAATAGCTAAATTGAAATAAGCGCTGTATAGACACTTATTTCGAAATAGGGAGCCTCCAGCCCTTCCTAGGGTGCCCTGGTGGCCACTCTGGGCCAAACCAGAAAAACTCTTCTGCTCCCCCTCCAGCCCCGGAGCCCTTAAACAGATAGACTCTGGCCACAGTGCCTGTGCCAGCTACAAGCCTGCCAGCACAGAGCCAGCAGTCTGTACACCTGGCCCAGCATGAGTCAGCAACCCACTGGCACCCAGCCCTCCACAGCTCCCAGGAGCAGGCTGGCAGCTCCCAGGAGCCTGCCAGGGGCTGCAAAGGGCGGGCGCCTTTCTGGTCTAGTGCAGAGATCATGGACCTCATTGAGATTTGGGGGGAGGCCTCCAATGTCCACGATCTCCGCACTAGATGCAGGAACTTGGCCATTTACAGGCAGATGGCCTGGCCACTAAAAGCCACATGCGCATCCAGGAGCAGGTGCGCATGAAAATCAAAGAGCTGAGGCAGGCCTATGCCAGGGCCTCAGGGGGTAGCTTCCAACCAGGGGCTAACCCAGACCCCTGCCCCTATTATGATGCCCTGGACTGCATCCTGGGTGATCAGACGGTCCGTGCCCCCCAGATGGTCATCGACCCTGGGGCAGAGGGCCCTAAGCAGGGTACGGAGGAGAAGGACGATGGCCAGGAGTCGCAGGAGCCTGGAGGGAGCATGGCACTCACCCAGGACCCCCAAGGCATCACAGCACCCATGTCACCGGTGTCATCCGAGGCTGGGGAGGCCTCGACATGTGAGTGCCATCACTGTCCCCTTATGCGGGGTGGGGTAGGGCAGGGCAGGGCGGGGGGGGGGGGGCGGGGAGGAGGGGGGGAGACCAGGGACCGCACGCGTGGGCCTTGCTGACCACGGAGCACGCAGCAACCTGTGCATGTGCTGTGCCACCCTGGGCATGTGGCCCCGGCTGGCTGCCACACAAGGGCCCTGGCCTGTTACCCACACGCGTGTATGTATGAAGGCACATGATGTACTCCTGACCCCGGGGAGGGACACTGCACGATGCCCTCCCTCCACGAGCCCTCTCTATGCAGAGGCAGGGCACATCTCCCCTCTCCCTCCACCCCCACACTAGACACAGCACAGGGGCATAGGTGCAGTCCCAGGCCAGCTCCCACTCCCAGGGATAGCAGGACATGCTGAACACAGCCTGTGTGCAAGCACATCAGCTCTGATGGTGCAGAGACCTGCCGTCCTCGCCATGCAGAGTGGGGCTGGGCTTCACCCACTGTGTCCCCAGGGATAACTGACCACTTCTCTTGTTTCTCCACAATCGCAGGAGCTGCGAGTGCAGGGTGCACCACCTCCCCCAGGACATCCTCCCACACCCGGGCCAGCAGGCTGACCCGTAACCAGGAGGAGTACCAGCAGCAACACCTGGGGATCCTGTGAGGCCAGCACCACACCCTCGACCAGTGCGTGCACAAAGACCTGCAGCTGCGGTGGGAGAGCTGGCGGGAGCTGCTTGCCCAGGGCCATGCCATCTCCGACCACCTGCAGAGATTGCTGCCTCCTGCTGCTCCAGCCCCAGCTACCGCTCCTCCTCCCACTCCTGCTCCCCCTCCCGCTTCTTCCTCCCCCCGCCCCATCCTCCATACCCGCTCCCCCCCGGGAACACCGAGGCCCCCGCACCTGCAGTGCTGGGAGACAGGTGGGCCAGCAAGACCCCCAACCCTGAGCTTCTCCTCCCCCTGCCACCCTCTCACCTCCCCTCTCCCACCATCATTCTCCCCCTCCCCCAGTTATGTTCAATAAACAGTTTGTTTTTGTCAACACATGTGTCTTTATTTAATGGGAAGGGGGGTTAGGCAGGGGTCAGTGAAAGGATCTGAGGGTGAAATGAGGCACAAGCCCCCAGTGGGGCAGACCAGGGAGACTTTAGTCCTCCTCCGGGTGCAAGCTCTCCCGCAGGGCCTCCCAGATACTGACAGCCCCCCTCTGGGCCTCCCGGCTGGCAGCCATGCGGGGCTGCGTGTACAGGCCAGCCAAGTGGTTGGCCTCTGCCATCCAGCCCGGCAGGAAAGCCTCCCCCTGCCTCTTGCACAAATTATGCAGCACACAACATGCTGCCACCACGTGCGGAATATTCCACTCGGATAGGTCAAGGCAGGTGAGGAGGCATCTGAAATGGGCCTTCAACCGGCCGAACGCCCCCTCCACCACGATGCAGGCCCTGCCGAGCTTGGCATTAAAGGCCTGTTGGGAGGGGTTGAGGTGTCCCGTGTAGGGCTTCATCAGCCAGGGTTGTAGGGGATAGGCCGCATCCCACACCAGGCACACAGGCACATCCCCGTCCCCGACCCTGATGTGGCGGTCGGGAAAGAAAGTCCCGGCGTGCAGCCTCTGGCACATAGAGGAGTTGCGGTACACCAGCGCGTCGTGTGCCTTGCTGGACCAGCCCACGTTAATGTCCACGAACTGGCCCCGGTGGTCAGACACAGCCTGCAGGATGACCGAGAAGTACCCCTTCCGGTTGATGTACAGGGAGGCCTGGTGGTCTGGGGCACGGATGGTATGACGAGGCGCGGCCGCCCTGCACTGGAGCCCCCGCCGTGCGCACCCTGTTCGGGGGGGCTAGGGATGGGGCACTGGCCTTGCACCAGTTGTATGCGGGCTGATGAGCATCTGGTAGCCCCAGGCGCGGCAGCTGAGCTGCTACCCGGATGCTACGGGGTGGACGGAGCCACCCCCATGGCATCAGGACGACGTACTGGCCGGCACCGGAAGCAGCGGGAGATTCAAAGCGCTGCGCCGCGCTAGGAAGGGGAGAGAGGCGGGCGTGGCTTAGCGTGGTCGGTCCTTCCTTCCCCTCCCCGGTCCGTGGAGCAATGGGAGGGAAGGTAAGCCCAGGCGGCGGCCTTAGCAGGGGGTCCCGTGAGGCAACGGGGACCCGAACCCCGGTGTGGGGGTCGAGCGGCTGGGCCGCCGGAGACTGGGTAGGCCCCTAGGGTGGGCAGCCAGCCTGGTACAAGGGGAGAGAGAGAGAGAGAGGAACCGGACAAGGTTGGTGGGCTGACGAGTTTCGGCGGGATGCCCCGTCAGCCGGACCAGACCCCGGAGGGTCTGAGTCCTTAGGGCCCTAGGCTGGGGCCCGTGAGTGAGGGCAGGCCCAGGCCCCCCTCTCTCCTCTCCTCCCCGCAGAGTGAGGATATCGCATCGCGACAACTATAGGCTGCCAGGCAGAGGAAGCCAGCTAAGGACAGCACTGCGGGTGAGGTGGTGGGGACATTTGGGAACGTGTTGCCGAGCCATGGGAGGGCAGGTAGCCCGAGGGCCCTCCCCAGTACAGCTACAGATGGGGATGTGCGTCCCGTCGATTGCCCACCCCCGCAATTGGGGAAGCCCAGGGCGCCAAACCCCTCGATGACCGCGTCCACATCAGTGAGGCGGATGACTCTGCGGAGCAGCACTCTGTTGATGGCCTTGACCACCTGCAGAGGGACACACAAAACCACCAAGAGTCACTGGGGTGCCAGGATGGCTGAGAGTGCTCCTTCCCTGCCACTGCCCCGCACCCCCACTCCCAGGAGCAACCCCCCCCTGCAATCCTGGCCACCAAGGGCAGTCCATAGAACAGGTGGGACAGAACAAACCCTCCTGTGGAGGGGACTTGCCCCCCCCCCCCCGCTTTTCCCTAGGGCAGCCCATCCCCTCCTCGCACCCCCCCTCCTGGCACAGTGGCCAGAGACTGCCATACCTTTATATGGAGATATACCATCTCACAGAACTGGAAAGGACCTTGCGAAGTCATCAAGTCCATTCCCCTGCCCTCACAGCAGGACCAAGTACCATAACTGGCAGATTTGCCCCAGATCCCTAAATAGCCCCCTCAAGGATTAAACTCACAACCCTGGGTTTAGCAGGCCAATGCTCAAACCACTGAGCTATCCCTTCCCCCATGAGCTATACCTGCATGAGCACTGCTCCGACAGTGGATCTTCCCATGCCAAACTGGTTCGCCACGGATCAGTAGCTATCCGGCGTGGAGAGCTTCCAGAGGGCGATGGCCACCCGCTTGTGGAGGGGGATGGTGGGCCTCATGTGCGTGTCCCGTTGCCGCAGAGCAGAGGCGAGCCACTCACAGAGCTCGAGGAAGGTGTCCTTCTTCATCCTGAAGTTCTGGGTCCATTGTTGGTCTCCCCAGCGCTCCAGGATGATGCGGTCCCACCAGTCGCTGCTGGTGTCCAGATGCCAGATGCGGCGGGGCACACTGGCGTCCGGGAGCTGCAGCTGCTCCTCCCCGTCCCCCAGGAGGGTCCAGAGGACGGCGTAGGAGTCGGGCTGCAGCAGCTTGCAGAAAGCGCAGTCAGGCTCGCAGCAACACGTCCAAAATGAGCACCAGAGTGCCCAGGGGCAGCTCTGGCTCCATGGTGCCGAGTGCTGTGGTGTCCCGAGTCAGGGCAACCAAAGCATGCAGAGACAAAGATGCTTTGCTGTCCCTCTGCGAGGTAGACAAGCAAGCAGGGAAAGCTGAGAACCAGCTGTCCAGGGGGGGTCCCTTTAAGCCACAAGCCTCAGATAGCCTCAGGCAGCAGCCACACAAAGTAACTCCTGACCTGATATCCTGCTGGAACCGGTTTCAGCTGGCCTTAAATGTGATTCAGCATCCAATCAGTGTGGACGCGCTATTTTGAAATAGCAGAACGCTATTTCAAAATGCATTTTGTGTGTAGACACGTTATTTTGCAATATCTTATTTCAAATTAACTATTTTGAAATAAGGTATTTCGAAATAACGCTGTAGTGTAAACATACCCTCAGAGATCAGCACAGAAAATCATGGAGGGGCCACTGGTAGGAAATTCTCTGATGGGAACCTCCCCATTTCCTATCACTAGTACACAAATAAACCTACAACAAGGAGGGCCTAGGTCAGTCAGACTCATTAAAAAATGCCCAAGCAGTCTAACTGGACAAGGAAATTGTAGGGCACTGAGAAGTCTCTCATGTGGTCATTTTAAAAACTAAATCTTCTAGAACTACAAAGAGACTCCCAAAGGGAAAGAAAAGGCCTTTCCCACCCTCTCTCCACTCAGAAAATCTGAAGAACTGCAGAAGATAGGAAAAAGAATAGGGAGTGGAGAGGGAAAACTGACCTGGACTAGCCTGGACTAGATCACCTCTCAAGATCTAGGGTTACCAGGTAGCTTCAGAAAAAATACCGGACACACTTGATGGGGAGGGGGGAAAGGGACCGGCTGGGTGGGGAGCGGGGCTGGCTGGGAGGAGGGAGGGGGATGGGAAGCGGGGCTGGCGGGGGGGGGGGTCAGGGGCAGTGGTGCTGGCCGGGGGAGATCAGGGGTTGGGGTTGGGGGGAGTGGGGCTGGCCGGGGGAGATCGGGAGGAGGAGAACCGGCTGGCAGGACGCAGGGCTGGCTGGGAAGGGGTGGGGGGGAATGGGGCTGGCCGGGGGGGGGGGGGAGAGGGGAGGAACGAATTGGCCGGCGAGGAGCGGGACTGACCTGGGAACATGCAGATCCCAGGGCACTGCCTGTCCCGTGCACAGTCCCGGCGAAGCACAAGCGAGTCCAGCTACGGTTCCACAACGCGCTTGAACAGCACTCAGGAGCACGGACAGGGCTTCTCCTCCTCCCCAAGGCGTCACTCCTATGTCAGACACAACCAGAGGCTCCCAGCGCCGATTGCGCCCCGCCTCCCAACCATTCCCCCGCCCCCACCAGGCTTCTGTTGGGCGCTGTAGCCAGACATGAACCCCATCTTGTTTTTCCCCCCCCCCAGAGAGCAAGAGAAAGGCAGTCAGCCTTTGATGCCCTGGGAATGCAGGTGTGCTGCTTGTCCCTGACTCTAATAAACAGAAACCAGACAGTAAATGGGCTAGCTGACACCCAGGGCCTCCTGCTGCCCTGATGGCTAGCACCAGTAATTGACACGCCTACACTGTCCCAGGAGAGGAATCTTCGCCCATCACATACTAGAAGTGCCCATTGTCTGCATTTTCCCAGGTGTGAATTATGCTTTGCACCCTTCCGTGGGAAACTTGGCATTCAAAGCCATTTTTCCTAATTGGCCACTTGAGACCAGGAAGAAGCCTACGTGACCCAAGGGGTATAAAGAGGGGTTTAGTAGCCCACCCCATTTGAGCTCCAATCTATACCTGCTGGCAGGTATATGTTGTCTCCCGAGGTCTGTGGGACGCCCAGCCTCGCCCTACTTCTTCCCGAGGGATTGAGAGAAAGACGCTGGCCACGCCAAGTCTGGAACGCAGGGGTGAGAATTATACCTGCAATGTGTTTCTTATGTGTACACTTTAATTTAGTTACTCTATTATAAGTTTCTCTAATCAACCTGTTTCACTTCTATTGTAAACAAGAAAATAAGATTGTGCCCTCATTCACTTTATAAGTTTAAATATATATATTGAACCAAGTTTTCTTTCTTCTTTTCTTTTCTTTCTCCTACAAATAAGCAAGTGTGGTTTGAGTTTCTGACTTGAACCCGTGTTGCTGTACCCGAACCGAACACAAACAAAAGAACTCCAGCTGGTCATAAGGGACAGATATAGGGAGAGCTTGAGCGTTGGATCGTGTCGCTTCCAGGGGACAGATCCGTTGGGGCACCTCTCAGCCTCCCCAGGCTGCCCACTGCGACGGGACTTTGTGTCCTAGCAGTCAAAGTCTGAGGTGTAAAGCTCTCCCTGTTAAACTCTGGGGCGTCTGTCAGCCTGTTGGCTGCCCACTGCAAAGGATCCCGATCCTAGCAGTAAAGACACGGACGTTAAACTCTTTGGGGCACCCGTCAACCTCCTCCAGGTTGCCCACTGCTAAGGGACCCCACTCCTAGCAGTTAAAGTCTCGGGTGTATAGCTCACACACACCACTCACTGCCCTGACCACCGGCTGACAGGCGCCCAGCTAGAAAACCAGAAAATACTGGACATTGCACATGTCCGGTATTTTCTGAATTTTTTTTACCGGACAGAGGGCCCAAAAACCGGACTGTCCGGTTGAATGCCGGACACCTGGCAACCCTATCAAGACTCCCTAGGTCCCCTCCAGTCCTACGATTTTATGACCCCTCTAAGGTTCAACAGGGCTCTCTGGAAGTTGCGCTATCACAGACAAGTCAGAGTGGGAGAAGCACTTCCTGATCACCCACGGCTTCATAATTACTATGTCTAAAAACCAGAGAAGAGGAAGGGGAGCAGATGAGTATTTCTGTTCTGAAGAGATCGTTTACTCTTGTTCATTGGGGCATTTAAGTCCTACCCTGACTATTCACCTCCCCCCCACATACATCCCGACCCCTTCACCCACCATTTTTGTTAGCGCTTTCAGGCCCTCCTCCAGACACAGGGAACCCTGTAAATGCAAAATTGTTAGCAGGCCAACACATATGGGGAAGATAGCACTAGGGAGTGCCCCTTCTCCCTTGGTTCCCCAGGCTGCCTCTTTTTTGTGTTTCCATAATGCCATCCTTGCCTGTCCTTGGATTATTCCCTTGGCAAAACAGCATAGAAACATTCTCTGCTATGGTCCTGAACGTGCATCCTCGAGCAATTTACTGGGGCTTGCACCGCCTGCCTTGAAATTCTTCTCTCACAGTCCTTGGCTTGTGGAACTGTAAAATCTTTCCATTCCATGATAAATTCTTCAAAAGCAAGGTACTTTCTCTGTACACCTCACTATTCTCTCAGCAGCATAGTTCATGCCCTAAGCCTCTTTTGATCATGTTTTTGTTCTACTCGGTGCCTGCAAAAATATACCACCGCTTCCCAAGGATTATGGACAGCTAAAGAAAGCTACAAAGCTGCCCCCATCCTGCAAAGTCATGAAACACGCACACTGTGTTTTTCCTATGAATTTCTATTAGCCTCTGTAGCTCTTCTCCTGTACAGAACGGTCGCATACGACTTCAGAGTCTATACTTTGTAAAGGAGCCCTTTCCTGTCCAATAATGCTTTGGCACCAGGCCAAAGTGTGGTATTCAAGTAGGACAAAGCATTGGCGCAGTGTCAGTTCTTAACTGTCAAAAGCAAGGCATGTGGGAAAGCTCTCAAATGACAGTGGCAATTTGGAGAATGAAAGGTGCTACATAAATAAGACAAGTCAGGCTGACTTCTTCATTAACACTTACTGCTCCAGGCAGCCAGATAGATGAACTCAAAAATGGTAAGCATAGACACACACACAAAAGTATAGACATAGGGTAACATTTTCAAAGTGCCTAAGTGGTTTAAGAACCTAAGTCCCAATAACTTTCAATGGCACTGAGGGCCAGAATTTTAAAGATACTCGGTGCCGAAAGAAGCAGATAGCTGTGTTTTCAAAAGCATCAGGACACCCAACTCCTATAGGGCCCTATATACCTTTGAAAATCTGACCCTTAGGACCTTAAGTCATCATTGAAAATGAGCCTTAGGACACATTGTGCTCTCTTGCATAAGAACATATGCAAATGAGGCATGGCAATATCGCCGCGCCTCATTTCCATACTTTATGAGCCGCCATTTTTGCGCAAAAACCCCCTCTTGTGCAAGAGCCGTTCTGCCGCTTATTTTCAGGCAGAATGGCTCTTGTGCAAGAGGGGGTTTTTGCGCAAGAATGAGCAGTGTAGACCCCTTGCACAAAAATGGCGGCTCATGAAGGCACCTCATTTGCATATGTTCTTGCGCAAGAGAGCACAATGTAGACATAGCCTATAGGTACGTCTACACTGTAAGGCTTAACTTGAAATAAGCCATGCAAACTGAACTACATCAATTGTGTATCTTATTTCAAAATAGCTTATTTGGAGCTTATTTCAAAACAGGGAGCATCCACACAGCAGTTATTTCGAAATAGAGCACTCTTCTTCCAACTTCCCTTATTCCTCATACAATGAGGTTTATAAGAGTCGGAGTAAAAAGTCCTCCCGCTTGACAGTATTTCAACACTATTTCGAAATAACTACCTGCTGTGTAGATGCGGATTAAGGCTATGTCTAGACTATAAAAATAAATCGGAAAAAGAAATGCCATTTGCAGTACGCAAATGGCATATCTTTTTCCGATTTACTTCCAAAAGAGGATTTTCCAAAATTTGGCCCATCTACACAGGGCCAAATTTTGGGGGAAAACCCTCTTTTGGAACATCCCTTCTTCCTCATAAAATGAGGTTTACAGGGATGCCAACAAAACGCATCCACTTTTCTGACATTTTTTTCGGAAAAGCGGATACGTTCCTTGGACGCGGCAGAGGTTTTCCGGGATACCTTCAGTATCCCGGAAAAGCTCTGCAGTCTAGACGTACCCTAAGTTATTTCGGAATAGTGCTAGTTATTTCAAAATAGTGTTGCAGTGTAGACATACTCTCAGTCATTTTGGCACTGCTGGAAATGTTACTGTTGCTCAAATATTAATGACACATTTTATTCCCTGGTATTACTGACCTTCATTTTCTTTTTTTTGCATCTTTCTCTTTAGCTATTTCAGGCGCAAGGAGTTGATGGTGCTTCTCTGAATAGCTCAGATTGATTTTGTTTATAGTTCTTAGGGGATTTTCTGCAAATAGCTAAAATTCTAGGCCTTTTCTAAGTTCACACACTTCAGTAAAAAAAAAAAAAAAAAAAAAACCAGTAATGTGCACTTTTTATTGTGTTAACTTTCTCATCTCTCCTTCCTGCTCTGCTGCCCACCCTTCTCCTACGGATAGCATCATCAATACTCCCCCTCACCTACACTCATAACCATGACATCACCACCACTGATTCATCCCACCTTCTCCCCCTCATCGGTCCCCTGTTGCTTGTTTCTCTATAAGAGTTTTAAAATCCACTCTGTTTCTTCCCTCCCTGGGCTTTGGTCCTTTCTCTCCTCAACTGTTTCTGCCTTTTCCTCTCTCAGCTTCCTGCAGTTCACATCTCCCCACTGCTAACTATCCAAAATGTCACTTCCCTCACCTGTCTTTCCCTAGTCTTCCATTACACTGACCCTCTCCTCAGGTGCCTTCCTCAGCTTTTTATCTTTCTCCACATGAATTTCAACCCCCTTATCCACTCCCCTTTAGAGTCAATGCACTGGCATTTGGAATTAAGTTGGTGATATCTAGTTTTTATGATTTATTGAGTAATAGATTTCCATGTTTTGCTTTGTTTTTAGCATCTTACTGAGGCAGAGCCAAGTTCCAAAGTCCTTCTAACAAACAACAGGAGACATTTCAGAAGAAAACACCTTTTTCTAGAAAAGAGGCCTGGCTATTTAGCTAAAGACAGCCAACACAAAGTAAAGTCTTACCACATTGCACTCAACTCTTCAGTCTACTTATTCCAAAGTTGGTTGACAAGAAAAACCACCAAATCAAATAGAGGGAGATTCTCTCTTTTTACAGCAGTATTCCTTCCTAGCAGGACTTCTAAAAACTGTGTTTGGATTTGTGGATAGTTCCAAAAATTCTCTCCAGCAAGAGTTGAGGTGGAGTGGGAAATTGTTGCCCCTCAGATTAAAGTGAACCATAGAGCCAAAAGCCAAAGTCATGGAATCACCTTTGGTCACTTTTCAATCTGTGTGACTTTAATCTGATATGGCTATGATAGAACTCTGTAAAGTTTCTACTGGTGTGGAGAAAGTAGCCTTATTTACTCCTTCTCATAATACAAAGAACTAGGGGTCGCCAAATGAAATTAACAGGCAGCAGGTTTAAAACAAACACAAGGAAGTATTTCATCACACAATGCACAATCTGTGGAACTTCTTGTCAGAAGATGTTGTGAAGGCCAAGACTATAACAGGGTTCAACAAAGAATGAGATAAATTCATGGAGGTTAGGTCCATCAATGGCTATTAGCCAGGATGGGCAGAGATGATGTCCCTAGCCTCTGTTGCCAGAAACTGGGAATAAGCAACAGGGGAGGGATCATTTGATGGTTACCTGTCCATTCCCTCTAGGACACTTGGCATAGGCCACTGTTGGAAGGCTAGATTTTTGCTTAGATGGACATTTGGTTTAATCCAATATGGCCATTCTTATGTTCTTAATCTAAGTGAACAGGAGGAGAATTTGGCCTCCTGTGAATACTCTTCCTTCAACTTCCCTTACTCCTTGTGAAATGAAGGTTACAGGAGTCGGAGTAAGAAGTCCTCCAGCTCTTCATTATTTTGAAATAATGACTTGCTGTGTAGATGCACTCTTTGTTATTTTGAGGTAACGTCAGTTATTCTGAAATAATGCTGCTGTGTAGACATACCCTCCATGTTACTGCAGCACCTTAAGGGCAGAGGCTAAAAAAAGCCACAATCAAACAAACAACTCAGTGTTCCTAGCTCCAGTGAGTCCATTATTTTCTTTGCAAACAAAACACAGTTTTTATTGTTTTTATTTTATTTTTCTTTAACAAAAGCATGGCAAAAATTTCTGGGTAAATCATTCTTCCTTTCACCCCCTAATCACTGTTTTGGAGCTCCTGCTGCAGGGTATGGAACATGCCAGAGAAATGCTGAGGGTGGGAGTCATAGGTACCTACATCCCCTTTAACTGTCATTTTACTCGCCTATGTCTAACATTTAGGCACTTCTGGCATTCACAAAGCCCCATCTCAGCTGCCGTGTAAACCTGTTGTTGCCTAACACCTACAGTTCCACTGCTTAAGTTCCCAAAGTGCCTAAATTCTGGTAGGTAGGCATGTGCACAGCCAAGGAGTCATGACACTGCCCAGCAGCTCAGAGACTAACTCACACACAAGTAGGCATTTCCACACCTATCTTGCCTGCAGGGCCTAGTCTGGTAGATATGCACAGGTGTGTCTAGCGCCACACAAAATGGCCAGAATAGAAGGAACCTCCCCCATTTATAGCTTTTAGTCCAGTATGACAGAAGCAGGGGCTAGGCCAAACCTGAATGTAACCCCATCCACCGGGTTGCCATTCCCAGAGTGGGAGCTGGAGCCAGGCCCAGCCCTGTAGGATAGGAGCAGTCACTCTGGGGTGAGTGCAGAGCCAGCAGGTCTTGCTGCTGGAACAATTTTTATAGTGCGGGTAATTAAAGCCACTGAACAAAACTGTACATCCAGTCTATGACAGAAGCCAGACATTTAATTACTCCCACTACTTCAAAGCAGGGGGAGCTGTTGCACCCCTAGTTCCAGCAGCCCAGGCAGGCTCACTCTTCAACCCCCTTCCCTTCCTTCCGGGCTCCCGTCAGTGGCAATTTTTCTGGAAGGGTAGGGAGCCTTTATTTCAGATTTTGCCCTAGGCCCCCAAAAAACTTCTGTGCTGCTCTCATAAAGGCTCTCATTGACTAGAAGCTCAATCTACTTATCTTGTCAAATAGAATCACTGTATAAGAACCTTCACAAGGAGAAGGTATTGACTAGCAGAGAGTCCTTTAATAAAGCAGACAAAGACATAACAAGATCAGTGGCTGGAAGCTGAAGCTAGACAAATTCAAATTAGAAATGTCACTTTTTTTTTAACGGCAAGGGTAATTAACCGCTTCAACATCTTACCAAGGGATATGGTGAAAGTCTTCAGATGAAGAAAGACTGTCTTTCTTCAAAGTATGTTGTAGCTCAGCCACAAACAGTTGGTCTTGAGGGCAAGAATTAAAAGGTGCAAATCTATGGCCTGTGTAAGGCAGGAGATCAGTGAAGATAACATAATGATCCCCTCTAGGCTTAAAAATCTATACATCTATGAACTGAAGCTGTTAACAGATTTAAAAACTTTTCTGGGCATATTCAAAAAGAATTACGGGAAAAAAACCTGTACTATGGCTGAATTCCAACAATGGAAAATTAAAAGAAGCTCTGTACATCTGTCTATCTATACCAGGATTTTCTATGACATCCATTACTATAATGCAGATGTGCACCCTAATTACATGTGGACAGCACAGGTTTATCCCAAAAACTGTTTATGCTACAACATATATAGGGGGCCCCCATTAAAAATTATTGCCCACCCCTGATATATTATGTTTTAAAATTTTGTAAGCCGCATTGAATATTTTAAATAGAGTCAGAGTAAAAAAATGTGTGTGTGTGTGTGTGTGTGTGAACGTGCACTATATACATAGCTGCTGCAGAAAAAAATGTCACATTATTGAAAGGAAAGTCTTGGTTATACATTATTATATGATCTGCAGTCATACTTTCTGCTTGGGTTTCTTTCTACTCTGTGTAGGCTACTGAAAAAGCCTCTCCATAAAGAGAATTCATTTAAATTTGCTTCTCTCTTAGGCTACTGAAAAAGCCTCTCCATAAAGAGAATTCATTTAAATTTGCTTCTCTCTTAGGCACTGTATTCTGAGTATACATGTTCATTTCTGCCATCTGGCCTTTTGCTAATGATGTAGTCATTTGCCAGCAATTATTTGCAATAGAATAGACAACATGCTTGTTATCTGGAAATATTTCTGATCAATTATGTTCTTTCACTGTCACCCTGCGCCAAAATCATAGAATATCTGTGATCGGTAAATTCCTATTCAACTGCTGTGAGAGATATCCCTGGAATGTTTGGTAAGATGCCTGAAACAGAGCATGCCCAAAAAATACCACTTTACTGCGTAGTATTTAGTTCCATTATGTGGTGCTGAAATAGGTCCAAGGACTGAATTATCTCTTTAACTTATACAAAATCTAAGGCAAATAAGTTTTCAGCTTGGTACTTTCACCTTATTTTGACATCTTACAAAAACTTGATATGAAAGTTCTTTCACGGACAATGTACTTGGCTGCATGATTGATACTGTTTTTACTAAGCTTAGGACCCAACATGATATTAAACTTTTCCTGGTATCTATCTATCTATCTATCTATAAGTTTTACTGTTGAGTGAGACAGAGGGGGTGAAGAGGGAGAGTCTACATTTAAACCAAAGCTGGTTTTATTTAAAAATAGTGGGACCTGGTCTTGCTTTCAGTTAGTTAGGGGTAGTCACTGGTGGTCTGTCTCAAGAGATGAATTCTGACCAAAGAGCAGAGGAAGAAGTGGTGAATCAAGAGTGAATTAAGTACAGTGACAACAGGACTGTGATTTGCTCCCAAAACAGTGTTGTGAGGAGATTGCTGAAGACTGGTGTGCGTACAGGGAGAGAGAAAGCTTCTAGGTTTGGTTACAAATCCAAATGCAGCACTTGGTGTAAAGAAAATCTTGCCCTATTCTTGACCTAATTGATGAGCTGCAAGCTGCCAGGGTTGGACTTTGTCTACCATATGTTCGGTATAAAGCTGATCAAACTTATCAGTGAACTTACATAATTCACCTACCTTCTTTCTAGGATGCAATGCAGCATGTATTAGTGATGGCTTGGTTTTGCAATCTATTAAAAACTAAGGATGTTAAATAGCGAGTAAATGACTAATCGTGAACTTGATACAATTTGTATTGAGTACACAATTAGTCGATACGGGGCTACTGTATCTCTGCAGTTTAAATGTAGTAGGAGCCAGGTGTGCGGGCTCAAAATGCAAGCAGGGGCCAGAAGAGGGGTTTATGTCACTGAAATAGTGAAAAGATATTTGACAAATCAGCATAGCAATGGCATTCTGTCTCTAGGCTGACCCCCACAAGAAAGCTGATGCAGCTTTTGCGGCTGCTTTCAGCTCTACTGCACAAAGTCTATTGTAACAGTCATGCAATGAGCTGAGCATAAGCATGTAGTCTGAAGGAAAATTTTAAAGGCAGGAAGAAGCATTTATATTGCAAAAAAAAATATCTAATAATAAGCAGCCATTGCCCCTTCATGCATAGATATACCAAGGGCAAACGATGACTTTCTCTATTCTGAAGTGATTCATTTCCCCTCAAAGTTGGAGAGAGAGTGGAAGATCTATATTTTTCAGAGTGATTCACTCAGAATGGCCACCAGGTTAACGGCTGAGTTGAACTACTAAGCTAAAGGATGAAAGCTTAATATAAGGGCCAAGGGACTTGGAATGTACCAGCTATTTGCAGGATAGCTATGGCAGACATTAACACTCAGTTGTCACTAGTAAATCTTAAATTGCTTTGACAGGTGACAGATTGGGAGATGTGAATGTCTGTGTCTTTCAGGGAAGAGTTTAATTTCTTGGCAAGTGGAACAGAGTCTAGGGAATGGGTCATATTTTATTTATTTATTTTTTTAAGTCAAGCATGATTTTTATGGATGAGGTAACTGATTTTGAATTCTTGAGCTAGTGAGTTAGCCCAATTCAGCAGCATGGTTTAAGTGTTTCATTACTTCTGTCTCATTGTCAGGATTCTGCCTCCAGACCAAGAAAAGAAGCTCCAGATAGTTATCCACACACTTCTTTAAACACAGAAGAACTTGATAGCTCAAGATGTGTGCGATGGAATGTGGAATCTCCCCTTTCTCAGCTCAAACTGCTCCCAGGACAATTTGTAACCAAATGTTGACGCATAAACTGGCTATTCAATGACCCCTGTAAACTGAGTTGTTAGCTTCAGCATACTTCCCAGAAGACAGGTGTCCACATCACAACTGGCACCAAATGGCATTCTCAGCAGAAAGCACAAAGATTTGGGTACAAATGGTACCTAATCTCGCTTTAGAAGTAGTCAACCCCTCAAACATAGACCTTGGAAGATTGAAAGGAACCTTTCATTTCCAGGGTCTGTGCTGTGTCTGGAAGGTGAGGATGGCAGTAGCAAGAAGAAAACTCTGGTCATCTGAAGAAGTGGGCTGTGCCCACAAAAGCTCATGATACCATCTACATGTTTTGTTAGTCTATAAAGTGCTACCAGACCATTTGTTGTTTTTTAAGTTTATCCTGTACAGACTAACTCAGCTACCCCTGAAGCTTAGTAGCGAGAAGGTTAGCCATGCAACAATAGGACAGTTATGAATCGTTTAAAAGATACCTCCCTCTCCCTCTCCCCATTATGTAAATACTGGCAATCATATCAGAAATTAATATGGAAGAGGGATTTGGAAGAGAACAGTCTAGCTTATGGGTCATATTTCAGTCTCCCATAAAAATTGTTTTAAAGCAGTTTGGTCGAGGAAGATGCATAGACAAGCTCCATTTTCCTAGCTCTGTTTCCAAATCCTAATTACTTAAATCTTCATTCAGGACAGGGATGTCAGCTACTCACCAGGAAGAGCTTGTCTTCAAGAGGTGCCTACTGCCCAGCTTCCATAAAGGGCACACTTAGGGCACGTCAACACAGCAGGGCTAAAGCCAAAGTAAGCTACATGACTTGAGCTATGTCAATTGCGTAGCTTAAGTCGAAATAGCTTATTTCAGCTTGTGGCACTATCTACACAACAGGAAGTCCGAGTTAGAGTTCTCTTCCTCCAATTTCCCTTACTCCTCATAAAACCAGGGTTATGGGACTTAGAGCAAGAAGTCCTCCAGCTCAACATTATTTGCTATGTAGGCACGGACTATGTTATTTCAGCATAACACTGCAGTGTAGATGTACCCCAAAAGTCATAGTTCACCACAGTGTGAAAACTAGCAATGCAACATATAATTTTTAAAACCAGCATAAAAAGCAACCCTTTAATAACATGGAAATTATTGCACATTGAAGGCTCAGATCCTTCAATCTATTGCATGCAGATGGGCCTCTACACCATGCACAAGCCCCGATGAAGATAGTGGAGCTTCGTAAAGTGCCAGTGTCCACCTGAAAGGATCCAATTGCAGAAGTGGAGCCTCAATTCTTCTGCCAGTGGATTGGCTGATATCATTATTAGTATTTTGTGTACATTCCTGGAAAGTAGCCACAACAACTATCCATACATTTTACCGGGATGTTCATGGATGTCATATGGTGGTGTAAATCTTGTTGTGTGGTCATATGAAGAAATGAAAATTAGGCCAACCCAATTTAAATCTAGCTTTCTTATAAAGAAGTGTGAGCTCCCATGACTGAGCTCTTAATAATATCTGAAGGTGAGGAGAAAGGGGTTCTTTAACAAACACCCTGAAGCACACCACCCTGTATGAAATCCTGAAAGGATAATCTTGTGGCTAAATTGGAGGTATGGAAGTTAGAAGATCTGGAGTTTAGTCCCAGTTCTGCCAAAGGTATTCTGTGTGTCCTCAGACAAATGATGTAACTGTTCTTTTGATCCATACCCTCACTCTTCCTCACAGAGGCTGGGAAGCCACAGGAGCCATTTGTTGTCTCTCTGATTGCTAGAATAGGGATAATAATTCCTACCTGGCTGCTAGCAGGGGATGAATTATGTGCAGCAAATATTTTTTCTATTTGCAAACTATTCACCATAAATATGTAGACTGTTATAAATTTATTCATTATCAATAATTATTTGACATATGCCTTATGTGGACATGTTTCGTCGTATGGATTGCTGGCAAACTATTCCCACTGAAAGTTGTTTGAAGCACTTATAGGATGCAATTAGTCAATTAAGTCACATGATAATGTTTCTGGTCCCTGACTGAATGTCTAAGTCCACAAAGAACTTTCAAGATCAACATGGCTGACACAATTACATAGTTGCACAAATGTTCACAATACTTTCTTTCTGCAACCAAACTTATAAGCAAAATTTTGCTCACACAAATGTTTGTGAAAAGCAACCAAAGGAGCTGTGTCTAACTACAACAAAGGTGCAGTGTTTAGCTAAATAATATTGATGAATATTTTTTACATTATTCACATTTCAAGGGTTGGTCTGGTGGTAAAGACATGGGCTAGGGAGTCAAACAAACTAGGTTCAGTTCCTATTGTAACATCTTTTTTTCTGAGCCCTCAGACAAGTCATTTAACTTTTCTGTGCCTTGATTTCCCACCTGTATAATGGGAATAATACTGACCTACCTCACAGGAGTATTGAGAGGATCTGTACATTAACGACTTTGGACGGCTCAGATCCTACACTGACAGAAACCAAGTATCTAGACAAGGTAGGATTGGAAGCTTTAATGCATCTGTTTTTAAAACAACTTGGCGTGCTCTGTAATGCAATGCAGAGCTACAATTTCTCTGCTGAAACAGTAATAGCTGGTACTCAAAGGGCAATTTTTATCCATAACATGCATTTTATCTTACTTTATTTTAAAAATAATAAAAAATACTTTTTAATTATTGCATAACAACAGGCTGTGGTTCTCCATAACAAGAACTACTAAGGACATTTATACAAAATGGCAAAAATATATGTCTACTATATATTTGAGAGCGTTTCAGTCTGTGTGTTGGTGCATGAGTCTGTCTGTCTGTTTGTTCAAGAATTCCTTCAAAACCGTAAGAGCTAGGACCACCACATTTAGTATACATCTTCCTCTTATCACAACTTAAAGCAAGGTCAGGGTTTGGTTGTGGCAGGAAAATGGGATGTGCCCAGAATGGGATTGCTTTTCGTAAAACTGTACAGAAAAGAGACAGAATCACTAGGCAGGTGAAAGGGGCTGGTTGGGGGCCTGCCTCTGTCCCCCTTTCTGGGACTGCACCATCCCCAAGCCTCCTACCACCCAGGCATCATTTAGGGAAGGTGAGGGGGCAGAAACTGGCCCCTCCCCATTCATATGGGGACATTGCTGGCTGTTCCCTTTTGTCAAGAAGTCAGAGGAAAAGTACACAGTAAGGATGTTAAATTGTGTTTAATTTACTAGTCGATTAGTCGATGGGATTTCCATCGACTACTCAACTAGTCGATAGGCACTTCCTCATTCCTCCTTTTTGAAATGGAGGAATGCAGAACTCCGTGTGCAGCCCAGGGCCAGTGGGAAAGTCCCGCTGACTCTGGGCTCCACACGGCATGCCAGCTTTGAAATGTACAAGAGTCCCCAGCAGGGGCTCTTGTGCATTTCAAAGTGGCAGCATAGCATGGAGCCCGGGGTCAGCGGGGGATTCCCTGGGCTCCACGCTGCGCTGCCGATTTGAAATGCCATGCGGAGCAAGGCAGTGTTCAGAGGAGCAGTGCAGCACAGCCCTTTGAAGTACCCGTCTTCCTCCTCCCCCCCCCCCCCACTTTGCTTCCTCTATCTGCTAGAGGCAGCGGAAGGGGCGGGGGAGGGAATCGACTAGTCAACTGATTATCCGATAAGCGTTTGCTTATCTGATAGTTGACTAGTTTTTAACATCCTTAGTGCACAGTTTGCTGCATTCCTCACTCTGGCTTGGGAGCATAGGGGGCCGATGAACCTGAACCTATCCCAGCCAGGGCACCCCTCCCCCAGCTGTGCCCACTAGAGCTGCAGTGGCCATGGAGAGGTGCTTCTCACCTGGCCCCAAGCTGCTGCAGTGAGCGAGGGCTGGCGTTGTCCTTTCTCCCTGGGGCAGCCTCTATACTGAACTCCTCATCCCCAGCCCCATCTCAGAGCAATGATTTCAATGAAGTAAAACAAAAACCCAAGCAACACCGGGTAAATTGTCTAGTTAAAAATATAGGTAAAATAAAAACTGAAGACAAAATGTCTAAAACTGGCATGGTCAGGCTTTCTCAACTGTATTTGAGAAATTTCATTTATTCCTCACAATAAACAGGTTTTCCTTCTAAACATCCCTTTGCGGGAATGATTAGCAGTACAAGTGGAGCATATTTCTGATGTGTAGAAGTTACTTATTTTAGAATAACGGACGTCACACATTGGCCCCACATAAAGCGCTTCTTGGAAAAGGACCTTGATCCACTTAACACAAGAGTGCAGTCATGAAGCCCATTGAAACTGAAGTCTCTTTACAGGACAAACACTGCAGGAGTTTCCAATTTGTGTAAAGCTGGACAATTGCTCCATTCACACACAAGTGCAAAATGTTTACATTGTAGGCTATGCATGAGGAAAAGCTCATTAATTATACTATAGAGCAGTGGTTCTCAAACTTTTTGGTCCATGGCCCACCTGGCTCAATGCAAACCTTTCCATGGACTACCAATTGCTAATGGAAACTTGCTGTTAATTACATAATTATGCCTGAGCCATTTTGCTAGTGCTGCAGCTAGGGAGAACGGTTTAATTTAACCAGTAAGAAAGGAAATATTAAATTATTAAACAGATTAAACACTTTAACTTTCTCATGTTAGTTTATCAAACTTAATTTTAAATAAAGTAAAATATTAATTTATGCCCAGACAAAATGTTTCCGTGTTTTATTTATTTATGGCAGGGGTGAGGAACCTTTTTGGATTGGGGCCACTGACCCACAGAAAAATCAGTTGGGGACTACACAAGAGAGAAGCAAAAAAAACCCTCCAAAAACCCCCAACTTTCACTGATGTGGCCCCCAAATGAGACACCTCACTCCTCTGGTGTTCCAACCCCAGGAGGTGAGAGGGATGGACAGGAAGGACTGAGGTTCAGGGTTCCCATGGGCTGGATTTACTCTTCTGGGGTTCCGGGATTAGTGAATTTTGTGGACCCCTCCAGGCTCAGTGAAAATGAGGGGTTCAGTGTACAGGACATGGTTGCCAGTGAGTGGGATAGGGATGGGAGTGCATGAGGGGGTAAGGTGCGAGGTCTGACCAGCAGTAGAGAGCAGGAGCAGGAACAGGCTGGGAGTAGGGTGTCTGGACGGAGTGAGTGGGGAAGAGCAAGGGAAAGTGCAGTGTGTGGCCAGGAGGGAGGGTGCAGGGGCAGACTGGGGGTAGGGTGTCCGGCCAGAAGGGAGGATGCAGGAGCAAGGGAGGGTGCAGGAGAAAGTTGGGGGTGCGAGGTCTTGGTGGGGTGGTGAGTGATGAGGATTGGGGTACATGGTCTGGGCATGACGGGTGGCACTAATCTGACTTCGCGCCCCAGTTGCTCCCAGGAACAGCCTCCCACTGCTCTCATTGGCCACAATTCTGGCCAATAGGAGCAGCAGGGGAAGCCTCCAGACCACGCATCACTGTGCTTGCTGCCTTTCCTGCAGCAGGGAGGTAGGGAGGGAATGGCAGTGTATGGAGCCAGTTGCTCTGTCTCTTTCCTCAAGCTGGGTCTTGTGGGAAAGGTTGGGGGTTTCTTCACACATACACGCCCCACACGCCCACAGAGCGGGAAGCCAGAGCTGGTGCTTCAGTATTGCAGCGGCCACAAGGTTGGAGCGCCAACACGGGCTCCCCACTGTGGGGGAGGGAGGGCGCTGAGCAGACCACAGTTTGAAAACCATTGCTATAGAGCATTAATATATTTCAAGAAGAATTCCTGGTGTTGGGGAGAAGTTCAGTGTTTTTATGAAATAAAGTAGTCTGAGTGACTCTGAATTACCTGCAGATCCCTAGAGATACACATTAGGAGTTTAGATACAAATGCAAGGCATATTTTTCTCTTTAGAAAAGCAGAGCTTTAATAACAAATTTAGACACATTAGGTGTAATATTAGAAAGAAGCTATGATTTGGTCAAACCAACCCAGGCTTGTTTGATTGGTTTAAGGTATTTATTCCCATGTTTCAGCCTTTGCACTGTAATCCTTCCATTCTTCTGTAAGAAAACACAGTGTTTAGGCCCCAGATTCATACATGGGGAGTCAAATGCTTCCTCCAAATATTTCTTCAATATATTGACTAAGAAGCAATTGTGCCTAAGTTCACTACTGACTTGAATTTGCTAGGACAGGGGTGAGCAATAAAAGGGCTCGTGTTAGCCCCTAATGAGCCACTACCACTATATTTACCTGTGACTCCACAGATATGAGCAACTGCAGTTCCCGTTGGCTGCAGATCACCGTTCCCAGACAATGGGAGCTGCAGGAAGTAGTGTGAATCAGGAAGCCACTTCCGGCAGCTCCCATTGGCTGGGAATCCACAGCCAATGGGAGCTGCAATTGCCCATACCTGCAGAGGCACAAGTAAATATAGTGGTGGTGGTCTGCCAGGGGCTATTCATGGGGAACTGGATCTGGCCCGTGGGCTGGCATTTGCCCACCCTTGAGCTAGGAGCTAGTTCTTTGGATGATGTAAATGAGAGAAGTTCAGTTGAAGTCAAGAGTGCTATGCTGATTTACATCCGCTGAGGATGTGAACCTAAGATTTAATGGACATCATTTCACTTCTGAAACCCACCCTGATATAAACATTTCTCAATCAAGCATACTGAACCCTTTCATAATTTGGAAAACTCTTTTAGGTCACCTTGAAATCTCTTCTTTGCCAGTGAAAAAATGGCCAAGGACACGCCCTTAATCTATCCTCATCATTTATTTACATCCTTTAGTTACTCACTTTGCTATTGCTGCTCTGAAAGCAGCATGTACTTCTGCGGGATCTGCCTCATCTGAGGAGCTGAGAATGCTTTGCAACTATATGCTCAAGCTCGCTACAACCCCCTAGGAAGTTCCATTTTAAAGCATGTATTTGTAGGGTTCCTTTCAATCATCATAGCCAAAGGCTGGATTTGTGGTTACAGCACTAGCTGGGGAGTCCTGAGGTCTGGATTTGCTTTCCATTTCTGTCACAGACTCTCTGTGCCGTGTTGGGCATGTCAGCTGTGCCTTGATTCTCTATCTGTGAAATCTGACATGCCACCACTTGCTGTCTTCCACCCTTTGTCTTATCTATTTAGGTGGTGAACCCTTCAGGACAGGGTCTAGTCTTCACTGTATATACATGCAGCACCTAACACAAAGGCACCCCAACTGTGGTTATGGATGGGAACAGCTACATGACACCTGCACATTTCCACCTCCTCTGGTGCAGAAACCACAGAGCACAAGCCAACCTTCCTCTGACCTCCACAACATTCTGTTGTGCTTCTGATCATGAAATATGTTTGCTATGGTGACCAGCTCCACTCTTCCCTTCAGCCAGGCATGCCTCCTGATTTCCCTTGGAGCTTCCAGTGCTCATTGTTTGTGTGGAGGGCTGTCAGCAGCCACAGGTGAGTGAGTGGGGAGGGTTTAGGGGGACAGGGGCTTGTGCTCAATAGCTGCTTCTCTTCTGCTTCCTATAGCATCATTCTCCGCTGCTTTGCCCCTTCTCCAGTCATTCCTGATATTCCAAGTGATGGCAAAATGCTACCACTGGTGTAAGTGAGGGCAGGAGTCTGAGTCGGTGGCATTTTATATGTACTATTCACAGATATACATGACTAGCCAAAGAGTAGTGGAGAATCAGGCCCCAGCTGCACTTCTCTTTTAAGCTTGCACTTGTTGCCACCAATGGCACTCAGTGGAGGGAAGCACAGAGCCCAAGTTTGTTTGCACATGTGCTTGTTTTAGTCAACATCCTAAGTGGATCATACTAGCAAAAGGCCCAGGCTTGTTGTACCTAGTCTGCCCGCCATAGCAATGCCCTTACTCTCGTTCCCTGGCCCAGAAACTGATCCTGCCCTTGCCAAAGGTCAGTGAGAGCTGAAGGAGTTCAAAACCCATCTGTGAGGCAGTCAGCCCTAAGCAGGATCAGGTCCCATGTGCAGCAACAGCTACAACAGTAAATGGATTTGGAATCAATGTGCAAGGCTGTATCTGTAGCTGAGGTCAATCAGGGTGCTCCCCAGACATCCATGGAACTGTGCTGATTTGCCCCAGCTGAGAATCTAAGGTTCTAAGGCTGGGAATTGTAGAAATACAGGAAAAAAACTACGCAGAGTGTTTGGGGAATTCATATGCACTTAATAGGGGGTATATTTTGTGAAGCCTCCTGTTACATCAAAACTCAGTGCTAGAATAGCTGTGACATGTACATATTGCTAGCGGATCTAAATCAACCTGGTTTAGGTCAGCAGCTGATTCAAATGTCAGGCAGCTGTCACATAATTAGATGTCTCTTCTATATGAAGTTGTTTTAATTTTAGCAATCTCACATACTTTGGGCATGCTTGCTCGGGGGTTCTGCGCTGCCAAGGTTCGAAATGGCTGTTTTCTGACCTGAACAGCTGTGTGTCTCCAATCTGGCAAGGGATCCTTTGCTTTGGATAGACCGTAACTCACTGCACATCACCTTCAGGAGTGGCAGATATATCGTCAAGCAGGCTGACAGTGAGTCATCTGCCTTGTTTATTTTGCCTTAGCTTGAGGTAAGAATGAACTGCCTGGGTCTCTATAAAACAACCAAGGAGGGAAATTAACAGCAATGATGATGCTTTCCTGTTCAATGGCAACGTAGTGAGCAAGGGAGTAGACTATGGACAAGCATTTTGCTGTTAACCTAAACCAGGAAGATTTAGATCTGCTGACAACATGCATACATTGAGACTGCCACACAATGCAGCTGACTTCTATATTCTGCAGTGAACAGCAATGTAAAAAATGTAACTCCAGGTCACAGGATTACAGGGCCAGAAAAGAAAAGAAAGCGACAAGCAGAGACACGTTGGAAACAAAATAAGGCAAAAAGCTGGCTAAGTAATATGGACTTATTTAAACAGCTAAACCAGTAGGCATCTGGGATCCGTTATGGGACACCCAGGGCTGCAAGTCACCTTCTTGCCACCTGCCTCCAGCAGGGGGGAGACTTCCCTTTGCCAGCGGTGTGTTAGTTCCCTAACACAACCAGCCTGTCAAACACTCAAGCACTTTCCTCTGGGTTCTACCAGGTTTGCCCTTGCCCTGCAGGGTGGCAATAAATGCACCCCAGCTGCAAATTCCTGCACGGTAGGAGTGTCCTGGCCCCCATCACTGGATACCTGCAGAAATTCCAGAACCTCTGTTCTTAAGAGGAACAGTGCAGAGGCCTCTGACTTTGGGATTTCCCTAGTCATGCTGGACCTCAACTCCACCCCAGACCCCCTGCTCACTCTGCCTCTTTTCCCAAGCCCCTCTCCTTCCACCTTCTGCTGCCTTTTCTTGTCCCCATGCCTGCCCCTGCCCCCAGGTCTTCTTGAGCACAGCTGATTGTGGCAGGATGGGAGGCACAGGGAGAGAAGGGAAGAGCTGATCAGCAGAGCTGCAGTGGGTGCTGAGCATCCAGCTTTCCCTTAGCCCACCACTCCTGTATCACACACAACACTTGAGCTCAATTCTGGTCCCAGTGTGCTGTGGGGTGGGGGGCAAGAGGGGGAGGAGAAACCCAGCATGATGCAACTGGGCTTCCCAGGGGGTGGGGCAGGAGCTAGGAAGCCCAGCACACAGTTCAGCTGGGCTGCTGGTGGGGACTGGGAGCCAGGAAGCCCAGTGAGGCAGTGGGGCCAGCAGCAGGGGATGCCAGAAATGATCTCCCCTGGTCCACAAAAACCCTCATGTGGAACCACTCAGGTCCCAAGGGTGCCGAACCAGGGAGGTTCAACCTGTAGTAGACTTACCCAACATTGCCTGGGATGTGGCAGAGCCTTGGGGATGTGGGGAGGGGAGCAGAAGGTTGGGGGCCAAGGGCCTGTTCTCCCCCCCCCATACCTCCTCAGGGCACCCCAGGCCTGTTCTCTCCTCCCCAGTGCTGTGGCCAAGGGCTGAGTTGCGGGGAAGGGTTTGGAGCAGAGAAGCTACTTACTCAGCATCTGGCAAGTTGCCCCCAGTGGACACTCTGCAGGATATCTCTACCCTGCAGGCTCACTGCCCCCAGTGGTGCTATTCTCAATTGCATCCCTCTGAAGAGCAGCCCCTCCCTTTGCATACTATGGAAAACTGTCCTTTCCCTGGGGCTTCCATTTGTCTTGGCGCAACTAAACCCGGACCTTGCTTTAAGTTATAATTGGAGGAAACCACCTACCAAATGTGGTGGCCCTAGCTCTCACTGTTTAGGAGAATTCTTGAACAAATGGTCTTGAAGACAGACACACAGACAGACACACTCTAATATATATATTATATATATGCAGATTATTCCTTAAATATTATCCATGCACACATCTAGCAATGATTATGAGTATCAGTAAGATACAAGTTTTCAGCAGAGTCCTCACATGAAACCCTTTATGGATAAATACCATGAAAGCTATTAGGTATGGTGAGTTTGTTAGGTCTAGGACAGGAGCTGTTTGCAAAGATTAGTGAAACCTTTGCCAGTTAGAGCCCCACTGGGGCTATGTCACACCTTCCCATTTGTTTTATGAATATTTTGCACCTATAGTACCTTACACTAGCAATGTGTGGGGTGCATGCAGGGTCACATGCACCCCGCATGGCACAGCGTGGCCATTCCCTCCACTCAGTGGCAGCAGCCACGGGGAAGGTGCAGACCATGCCACTCTGGGGAGTGCTGGGAAGAGGTGGGGAGGGATGAGCAAGGGGGAAGGGTGAGGTGGGGCCAGTGCTCCTCTACCTTCTGTCACCAGTTGCCACTTTTCAGGGGTCTCAAAACACTGTACAAACATCCCAGTATCCCTGTTAAGTAGGGAAATATTATCCCTAGCTTTCTGATGAGCAATCAGAGGCTCCGGGGAGCTAAGCACACACAGCTCCCAATGAACTCAGTGGGATGGTCAAATGTTCAACAACTCTGCAAATCTGACCCCGAATGGCTTGAATTGGGCACCTACAAACAGAGGGAGGGACCCAGAACTAGTAGACACTTGCTAACACATAAGCCTAAATGACTTTCCCATGGCCTCACAGTGAGTCAGGTGGCAGCATTGAAGACAGACTCCAGGAGTTCAAGTGCCCATCATGTCCCCATCCACTAGACTACAGCCCTGTCTGCAGAGAGCATGACATTACCCATAAGCTTGAAGATACACATAAAGTATTTTGGCTCATTTCCACAGAGATGAACACAGGCTGTACATTTTTAACATTGCACTGGAAACATTTGCCATAAAATGCAATAAAATATGAGTGCTTAGTGCTGATGCCCACATAGATTCACATGGCTTTTGCAGACAAGCGAGAGGGAGAGTACCTCTTTTTTTCCTCTCACAAAAACCATTAGGCTACCTGGAATTATATAATAGATCTCAGAACTAAGCAGGATGTCCTGTTCATAAACTAAATCCCAGAGGGGTTTTCCCTCAGCAGGATTTTCCCCTTCCTGGACTAGACTTTCTGGAAATTTGTACCTTAGGCCCCAAGTTTGCACACTCCTCTATACATGCTTCACTTTACTCTCAGGAGTAGTCCTATTATTAAAACTAAGCCTTTGCACAAATGTTGGCAGGATGAGGGCCTATGGCTAGAAACACAGACTGTAAACAGAATGTCATATTCCTGTCTGGAGCTACATATTTCTAACCAAATAAAGTGTTTTTTCTCTAGGTTTTCATATCAGTACAAACCCATCGACTGACATTTTGATCAGCTGTCTTGGCAGCCTAGCTTTATACAAGGTATGGGATGTACATTATGGAATACATCACATATCACATAAGAGTGTTGCATTTCCCTCCCACACTATTACTCAAGTAGAAAACAGCTGATGGGGAGGGTATTTCCTGTCAGCTATCCGGAGAAACTGAGGTCTTTGCCTTAGGCCCATAGTTCAGCCAGTTGTTTGCCAGGAAATGACCTTCCCACCCTATTGGTCTATTGCTGTTATAATGAACTGACGGATTTTATGTTTTTAGATTTATAAAATACTTTAGGCCTAAATGTATATGCTCTTCCTGGATCAGTTTCTAAATTGTCAAGTGATGAGCGATTTTAGTTGCTCAGCTTGAGAGCTTGTCTTCACTATGTGGTGGATTGACACTGCAGTGATCAATCTACTGGCTGTTGATTTTTCACATTTGCTCAGATGTGATAAATCAATATTAGAGTGCTCTCCCATCAACTCTGGTATTCCACCAGGATGAGAAGAGTAGTCAGAGTCAACACAAGAGCAGCCCCCAGTGACCTTACTGCACAGAAGATGCCATGGTAAGTAAGTACGTTGACTTCAGCTATGTTATTTGTGTAGCTGAAGTCACACACATTAGCTCGATGGTGGGGGTTAGTGTATTCAAGGCCTGTGACATCATAAACAGCCTGATTTCTAAAGGGCAGGTATTCAGCAATTTCAGAATATTAGGTCCCTTTTTTAAGATATATGCCATCAAACTGTCAATATTTCTACAGTTAAAATCAAATTTGCTTTTTTCCCCCTCCCCTAAGTTTGGCTAAAACTATGGTGGACAAATAATTTAAATTGATTACTTGGACATAATCAAAGCTACTGAACATCATCCTAAGGGAAATAAAAAGTATGTATCACTTCTTTAAGTCTTGTACTGCCTAGCTGAGCTACAGAACTAGTTATGAAAATGTAAGCCATTATAAGGAATGAAGTGGAAAGAGGCAACCCAAAAACATGCCATGTGCCCCAGCCAAAAACAAGAACGCTCCGTCAGATCAGATACATACTGTAATTAATAGACTCTCTCTTTAACCAAAGGGAACAAACCTCTTTTAAACAAGCTAATAGAATTATTCTAATAGCAATTATTTTGATTTGCTAACAATTCTGAAAAAAAATTGCTTCAGGTCAAAGGCAAAACACTTTGGCAACGTAAAAAGTTGAAAAAAACAGTCAAAATGAAAATGGTCAAATGAAATGTTTTGTTTAGCTCTTGAGCATGTTTTCATGTTCTTCATTTTATTCAGTAATGTTAAAGGATATTTTGAACTGAAAAATCGAAATGTTTTGTTTAGAAAGTGTCAAACCAAAACATTTCTGAGTTGTTATAGCATTGTTTTCCTCCACTAACAATTGGCAAAACTGAAAATTCATTAAATGTTTTTATGTCGCTGAATCTCCATTTTTGACAAAAAAAAGTTTGATAAAAAAATTTGCTCAGCTTTATAAATAAATTTAGATGTAAAAGAAATGCTCTTGCATTTTGGAAGCATCATCACCCACCCATACCTGGTAAATTCAAAATGCAGTGATTAGGGCTGCTCTTTGCCAGAGTACACCAGGCTTCTGAGGTGCCAGTGGCATGTCAGCTGTGCATAAGGCTTGTAGGCACTAGCTCTGGTGGATTCCAGTCATCATTCCAACACATGACTAAGGGAAAGAATATTCTACTAGAGCTGACAGGAAAAAGGAAAGGTTGCAAATTCCCAAGGTACAGTCGCTTAGCAGTTACAGTTCAAAGTGAGTATTACTCATACCCTGGGACAGTCCAGTCAAGAGTCAGGGCTCTCCAGTTCTAGTCTCTATTTACACAAATAGGAGTTTGCAGGTTTCCAGGACAGCATCAGTTAGCGTTTCATTAGGGTTCCTGTGCATTGCTACTCCCTGATCATTCTCACCTGCATCCAGCTCTCACAGTCAGCCTGTTCCACATACAGCTCCGAATACAGTTTCTGGGGATTCCTCTCTGCCTCCAGCTTCTCTGCAACTCCTGGCTAGCCATGTGGCCACTGCTTCCTAACAGAGCCTGGCTAGTTCCTGATTCAGGACCTTTCCCATCAGCTGGCATGAGAAAGGGGAAAACCAGTGAGGGTGGGAGTGTGAGGAAGAGGCGGGAGGGTCTTAGCAGATCCATCACACTCTTAACCTAAGTGTGACTAAAGTGCTCATGCTCTGTTGCTGGATCTGTCACTAGCCTGGTGTTTCTGTACTGTAAAATTGAATGGAATGGACTTTTCAAGAAAGATGAGGAGAAATTGGAAAAGGTCCAGAGAAGAGCAACAAAAATGATTAAAGGTCGAGAAAATATGACCTCTGAGGGAAGACTGGGAGAATTGGGTTTGTTTAGTTTGGAAAAGAAAAGACTGAGAGGAGACATGATAGCAGTTTTCAAATATCTAAGACTCAGAGTATCACAAGGAGGAAGGAGAAAAATTGTTCTCCTTGGCCTCTGATGATAGGACAAGAAGCAATGGGCTTAAACAGCAGCAAGGGAGGTTTAGGTAGACATGAGGAAAAACTTCCAAACTGTCAGGGTGGTTAAACACTGGAATAAATTTCCTAGGGAGGTTGTGGAATCTCCATCACTGGAGCTATTTAAGAACAGGTTAGATAGACATCTATCGGGGCTGGTCTAGACAGTGTTTGGTCTTGCCCTGAGGGCAGGGGACTGGACTTGACGATCTCTTGAGGTCCCTTCCAGTTCTAGTGTTCTATGATTCTATGATTTCAGCCTAGGGGTCTGTCTGGGTACCAAAGCTAACTGCCTAGGAAAGAAAGAGGAGGTCTATTTTAATAGTTGCCTAAATAATGGCTTTTTCACACCCCTGACCAATGTAGCTGATTATAACTGATTATAACTTTTCAGCATAGACCAGGCCTAAGGTATGAATTTCAACTGACTAGTTAAACTGGTAAAGCCCCCTCTCCCCTATGGGGGTACTCCTGTTCCAGTCAAGGGCTAGGTCTAGACTGCAGAGTTTTACTGGAAAAAGATACACAAATTGCAAACTGCTTTTTTTCTATAGAGGCTTTTCTGAAATTTGGCCCATCTACTCGGGGCCAAATTTTGGAAAAACCTCCTCTTTCGGAACATCCCTTATTCCTCTGACCGAGAGGAATACAGGGATGCCAAAAGAACACGTCCGCTTTTTTTGGAAACCGTTCCGAAAAAGCAGACGCGTTCCCTGGACGTGGCAGAGCTTTTCTGAGATACTCCGGTATCCCGGAAAACTCTGCAGTCTAGACATAGCCAAGGATGGCTTTTTCCAGTTTAGCTTAAACTGCTTCTAACACAACATAACCGAAAGGAATTATCCAGAATAAGAATGTGGTGCTCCCCACAACAGCAGAGTTCTGCTTGTAAGCTTTTAAAGCTTTTTATATAAATATAACAATGAATTTTGTTTTGAAACAAAAATCCCAAAGCCATTTCATTCGAAAATATTGAAATGGGATGTTTCAGCATCATCAACTGACTATTTGGGAGTTTTCCTAAATGACATTGCATTGAAATCAACATGTTTTTCAATATCTTTTTCCTTTTTACCAAAAAGTCATTTAAAAAAAAATATTTTCACTGAAATATCTGACCTGTTCACTGTTCCCTTCACTTTTGAAGACCTTGCCTCAAGTATGGTTATACTGGTGGAGCTACTGATCTCTAACTCTCCCATTCACCCAAGCTTTTGCTGTTGCATTTGGGAACTAGAGGCAAACCCTTATTTGTCCTAAAAGCTAAATCATCGTTATCAGAGCTGAGCAGCAGGAGAACCTGAAGTCTTTAGTTCTGCCTTGAGCTACGTATGCAGCCAGTGTATTTAAGAATGTTTGGGAATAAGTCAAATAGATGCATGTGGTAAGCAGGGGAGTGAAAAGGAAGCAAAGTTGTGAAGATAAACAAGTGTTTTACTTTCTTCATTTTCAAGAGAATGACATTTTCAAGCTGGAGAACACAATTTTCATGTTGCCAGTAGACATGAGGAAAACTACTCTTCAGCAGCCACTTTATGTGTTAAGCAAATAAGACATTTACAGATTGTGTTTTCTTTCATAGCTGTTTGTTACGGTTCAAGTTAATGTCCTTAAAATCACTTCCTGTGTTGGCACTAATATGACACAACTTCTGGAAAGTACAAATATGTAAAAAACTATCAAGTTTGGCCAGGTGCTACAGAGATTAAGAGACTAGCCAGGGTCCCATTAAGATCTATGACAAAGCTCCCACTGGTAGCTAAGATCAGATCTTTATAGTGGTTTTGCAAGCATCAATATTACTGGAAAGATTCCTTGCCTGGAAGTTTGAAAAATTCTAGGCTCAATGTTGAATCCTAACCGTCACTTTTTGCAATAGTGCTGTGAGATGGCAGTTACTGGGATTTCCTATTCAACAGTAAATACATGGAGCCAATAGTAATTCTGCAGGAGCAAAGGTCAATGGCAAGTATGCACTGATTAACTGGAGGTTACTGAAGATAATTCTATGTGACCTACAGGAAAGGGGCATCTTTCCCCACAGGCACAAGCTATCATCCTCAACCCACTTCATGGCAGGTGTTTTTCCCAGAGCAGGAAGTACTAAATAAACACACACAGCACTTTGTAAAATAGTACCCCAGCCATAAAGGTTTAACAAGATTTTACATTGTTTGTTTGCCAGGTCACATTAACTTAAAAAGGTACAAGTCAAGCTTATTTTGTGCCCTCTGTTGGAGAAGAACTACCCTTTCTTTCTATCTTTCTGCATGTTCATATCTACATGCTATGGCACTATGTGATCAGGATCCCTGGGTCAGAGAGGGAAATGGAAAGAGCACCAATTTCAGAAACATTAAGGCGGCAAACCGGTTCTCTCCAATTTTACACACAGATTGGATTTACCAAGGGCAACCTATTACATGTCATACTGCAATATATTTTTATATCAACTATGCTCAGCTAGTTCTCTGAACATTTAAAAATAATAGAAAAGAATCCAAGAGACATAGTGATGTGACTGGCACTGAGGAAGCAAGTGTAACCACCACGAGGTGGATTTGAAGCTGGGATCTCTAGAGCTAAGTATAGGAGCCTCTACCCTCTGAGCTAAAAGCCTGCTGCTTCCCAGCTTGTGCTGTAGAGGTCTCTTGGTCTTAATGGTTGCTGTGGTCTAGGTACCATTTGCATTGCTCAGTAACCACACTAGGGCTATGTCTACACTGGCGCAATCTTGCGCCAGAGATATGCAAATGAGGCTAAGCGTGGAATATTGCAATGCCATTCTTCCTGAAAATAATCAGCGTAGTGGCATTGCGCAAGAGGGTTTTTCTTGCACAAGAAGGGGCAGTGTAGACAGCTCCTTCTGGCGCAAGAGCCTCTTCCGCAAAAATGGTGGCTCATTAGATATGCAAATGAGGCTCAACAATATTCCACTTAGCCTCATTTGCATATCTCTGGTGCAAGATCTCACCAGTGTAGACATGGCCTAGGTGTATGGGTTACATACTTCCCCTAGGTGAGGAAAGGCATCCCAAGCTTCAGAGACCCAGTTGAGATCCCAGATGAGCCCCCACTTGTAACCACCACCAAGCAGATTTGAACCTGGGATTGCTAGAGCTAAGCATAGGAGCCTCTACCCTCTGAGCTAAAAGCCAGCTGGCTCCCAGCCCACGCTGTAGAGGTCTCTTAGTCTTAACTGTTGCTGTGGTCTAGGTACCACTTTTATTGCTCAGTAACCACACCAGGTGTGTGGATTACACAAGCACATGCAGCACCAGGGTGAGTTGGCTGGGCACCTTTCATAGCATTTGCTAATGAAGTTTGCTCTGAACAATTTGTTGGCCTTGCCCAGAAAAGCTGGTTACATTCCAGTATGTTGTAGCACACAATGGACCAAATCACCATTAGTATTGAGTTCCCTCATACAATGGGGTATTCACTTAAAAAACTTCAAGGTCAATAAAAAGTGACAATGAATGAATCTCCTGCATAGGCACTTTTGAATAATAGAGCCTAAAAATCAAATATCAGGTCAACTGCTATTGACCACAGAAAGAAGCATTTTAGGTCATATATGACTTAACTTGCTACTGAAATATCATGGTTCAAGGGAGCCATTTAAATTCTCATATCCCACTGTGCTCAATGCATAATCCAGTTTCTGTTCATTCCATTTTGTTCCCTATGCAGTAATTTGCTCCTGTTTCATATTAACATGTCATGGACGTAGCATCTAAGCAATAAACACCAACAACCAGTCAGTCTTTCTGATTATAGGAATTGCCATAGTAGATCAGAACTATGGTCCAGCTAGTTCAGTATGCCATCACCAACAGTGGCCAGTGCCAGTGGCTACAAGAAAGCCTGAAAAAGGCAACTAAAAACCAGGGAATCCCACAGACTTGCCAGGCCCTTACACAAAGGTTGGGGGGCCCTAGCTCAGCACACCTGGAAGGGACAGGGATGGGAACAGCCAGCCCTTAGTGCTGCACCACACTGTCCCTCCCATCCACCAGCCAGCCCTGAGAGCAGCCCAGAGCATGCCAGCTTGTGTGCGGGTGGCAATTTAAAGTGCCCATGGCTCTGGCCACTTCTGTTCCTGCAGTACCAGCAGTGGTGGCAGCCAGAAGTCCCTGGTCAACTGCCCTCTCCTCCCGCCCCGCCCCGGCCCATTGGCAGGCCTGCTAAGAAATAGCCTATGATTAAGGAACATTTCTTCAAACCCCTGCTCCCCTGGGATAGGGTGATATGCTCAGGGAAGGAGGGTTTATCCCTTCCAAATTTTGTAGCGTTTAAAATATATATATAACATAACAGTAGATTTCTATTTAGCCATATCAATCTCCAATCTTTTTTGAATTCTGCTAAGCTCTTGGCTTTAATCATATCTTGTGGCATTGAGTTCCATAGACTAATGGTACATTTTGAAAAAAATGCCTTTAATGGTCTCCTGTAATCTCTTAGGATACCTATTTTCTAAAAATAGTTGACAAAACTCACATTACTATTACCATGGGTGGCATTGTGCTCTACTGGCTCGTGCATAGGCCTGGGAGTCTGAATTCTTTGATTCTCATTAGTTTTCCAACTTAAACTGCCCTTGCTAGATGATGCTTACCAGTAACCAGTGGCCCAGCCAGGCTGGAGCAGCTCCCTGCCCACAGTGCGGTGAGCCCAGCCTGAGCCGCCTCTACCTGTGGTGCAGTGGGCCTGGCCCAGCCTGAGCAGTTCCCACCTGTGGCAGGCTCAGCCCAACCTGACCAGAGCAGCCTGCAGCGCAGCTTCTAGATTTTATTTTATCTGTGCCAGTGATTACTGGACTAGCTATGTGCCTCATTTTACCATCTGTAAAATGGGACTAAATAATTATACGGTTGTTCATCACCTTCCCAGATTTGAAAAACCACTACTACATTGGCTTCTCTAGATCATGACTGTTAAAGGCCATGTGGCATATCCAGCTCTGTTCACTAGGGCTACATCTAGACTGCAGGCCTCTTTCGGAAGAAGCCTTTTCCGGATGAGATCTTCCAAAAAAACTTCTTCTGAAAGAGAGCATCCATACTGCAAAAGTGCATCAAAAAAGCGATCTGCTTTTTCGAAAGATAGCGTCCAGACTGAATGGACTCTCTCTCGCATGTAAGCTATGATTGCTATGGGCGGAATGGCCACCAGGGCACCTGAGCTTTTTCCTCTTTCCTCTTCTTCCAAAAGAACTCCTTCTTCCCCGTCCACACACGCCTTTTTGCGAAAGAGCTCTTTCACAAAAAGGCTTCTTCCTCATAGAATGAGGATTACCAATGCTGGAAAAACCCCTCTGTTCTTTTGATTTTCTTGCGGAAGAACGCAACTGCAGTGTGAACATTCCTCAAGTTTTGTCAGAAAAATGGCCGTTTTTCCGACAAAACTCTGTAGTGCAGACATACCGTAGGAGAAGAGTTTTTAGCAGACAACCAGCAAAATTTGGCCCCAAGTATAGTTTTTCTACCCAAAAAAATCCTATAAAACCTTCAACCAACAGTCACATTTCAATGAAGATTTTGGTCTGATCAACAGGCAAGGAAGAGCTTTACACCAGATTTCTTTTGGAGGAAGAAGAGGCAAGACTTGGTAAAAGCCTGGATGTTAGGGAACAGGTAAGAGAATCACAGAATTGTAGGACTGGAAGGGACTTTAAGAGGTCCTCTAGTCCAGGCCCCTGCACTCACGGCAGGACTAAGTATTCTCTCTAGAGTTTAGAGCAGACCATCCCTGAAAGGTGTTTGTCTAACTCAGGGGTGGGCAAAATACAGCCTGCTGGCTGCATCCAGTCAACTTAGAATTTCCATCCAGCTTGCCCAGCTGATTAGTAGAGATACATACTTCACAGCCTGTAGCATGTGTTCAGTTGCCCTTCCCCCCCACCTTGCTCCCAAAACATGCCTGTTAGCTGTGCAGAGTGGAGGCTGGGGAAGGAAGGGGAGTGCTCATGCCAGGGTGTCCCCATTCCCCTGTACCCCATCTCTGCCCAGCAAGGTTCAGGGAGAGAAGGACACAAGCAGCACAGCAGAGCAGTTCCTGTCTGAAGTATGATGAGTGACCGAGATGAGTGCCTTTCTTAAGAGGCAATGCACTGCTTCTAAGATTCCTCCAGCAGCCAGCTCTTTCTGTCTCTCTGTTCTGGTTCTCTCCCTCTCTCACCCATATGCCCCATCTCTGCAGACTGGGGGAGGGGAGAGACAACACAGCAGGACTGCTTTCCCTATCTTAAAAAGACAGCACATGGCATTTCTCAGAAATTTATCCAGCAGCTGCCAACACACACACACACGCTGTCATTACTTCTCTCCCCCCACGCACACACACAGTCTGTATCATACACCCAGTCTGTGTCATACCCACAATCTGTCACAAAGTCCCTCTCTCTCTTGCCTCCAGCTCTGCTCCTTTCCACACAAGGCCCTACCCCTTTGGGGGGCCTGGAGCCAGCTCATGATGACTTACCAAAATTTGTGGCGTGCCCCGCCCCCGTAAAAATTATTGCCCACCTTTGGTCTAACCTGTTTTCAAAAACCTCCAACAATGGAGATTCCACAAGCTCTTTAGGCGATTTGTTGAAGCGCTTAACTACCCTGACAGAAAGTTTTCCAACATAAACTGCTCTTGGTGCAGTTTAAACCCATTTCTTCTTATCTTATCCTCAGAGGTTAACAACAATTTTTCTCCCTCCTCTTTGCAACAAACTTTTATGTACTTGAAAACTGGCATGTCCTTAGACTCAGACTCAAGAGAGCGCTGGTCGAAGGTCTTGTGGGGGGGGAGAGGAGGGGAAGACTCTATAAGATGCCACAGAGAGAGAAATAAAATGGCACATCTGTGTTGATTCTGGGCCCACAAAACTGGAGAGACTGCCGTGTGTACTGAGCACCTTGAGAGATTTCTTGGGAAATACAAACGGACAATCCTGGGAAAACCTGGACAGACAACAACCCTAGAGATGGGCCTAGTAGGTGGAGATTCTGAATATGCACTCATTTCCAGCCAGCCTGTTGTCAATCCTTGGTGAACTTAAGCACAAAAAGGAAGCTTACAAAAAGTGGAAACTTGGACAAATGGCCAGGGAGGGGTTTAAATGTATAGCTCGAGAATGCCGGGGGGTTATCAGGAAGGCAAAAGCGCAAATGGAATTGCGACTGGTTAAGGATGTGAAGGATAACAAGAAAGGTTTCTACAGGCATGTTAACAAGAAGGTGATCAGAGAGGGTGTGTGGCCCCTACTGGATGAAGGAGGTAACCTAGTGACAGATGATGTGGGGAAAGCTGAAGTACTCAATGCTTTCTTTGCCTCTGTATTCACGGACAAGGTGGGCTCCCGGACTAATGCGCTAAGTGATGCAAGATGGGATGAAGATGGACAGCCCTTATTGGGTAAAGAACAGGTTAGGAACTATTTAGAAAAGCTAAACGTACACAAATCCATGGGTCCGGACTTAATGCATCCGAGGGTACTGAGGGAGTTGGCAAATGTCATTGAGGAGCCTTTGGCCATTATCTTTGAAAAGTCGTGGAGATCGGGAGAGATCCCGGATGATTGGAAAAAGGCAAATGTAGTGCCCATCTTCAAAAAAGGGAAGAAGGACGATCCAGGGAACTATAGGCCGGTCAGTCTTACCTTGGTTCCTGGAAAAATCATGGAAGGGATCCTTAAGGAATCCATTTTGAGGCACTTGGAGGAGAGGAAAGTGATTAGGAATAGTCAGCATGGATTCACAAAGGGCAAGTCGTGCCTGACCAATCTAATTAGCTTCTATGATGAGGTAACTGGCTCTGTGGATATGGGAAAGTCAGTGGATGTGATATACCTTGACTTTAGCAAGGCTTTTGATACAGTCTCCCACAATATTCTTGGCAGCAAGTTAAGGGAATATGGATTGGATAAATGGACGGTAAGATGGATCGAAAGATGGCTGGAAGGCCGGGCCCAGTGGGTAGTGATCAACGGCTCGATGTCAGGATGGCGGTCGGTTTCTAGCGGAGTGCCCCAAGGTTCGGTTCTGGGACCGGTTTTGTTCAATATCTTTATTAATGACCTGGATGAGGGGATGGACTGCACCCTCAGCAAGTTTGCAGATGACACTAAGCTAGAGGGAGAGGTAGATATGCTGGAGGGCAGCGATAGAGTCCAGAGTGACTTAGACAAATTGGAGGATTGGGCCACAAGAAATCTGATGAGGTTCAACAAGGACAAGTGCAGAGTCCTGCACTTGGGACAGAAGAATCCCAAGCATTGTTACAGGCTGGGGACCAACCAGCTAAGTAGTAGTTCTGCAGAAAAGGACCTGGGGGTTACAGTGGATGAGAAACTGGATATGAGACAACAGTGTGCCCTTGTAGCCAAGAAGGCTAATGGCATATTAGGTTGCATTAAGAGGAGCATTGCCAGCAGATCCAGAGATGTGATTATTCCCCTTTATTCGGCTCTGGTGAGGCCACATCTGGAGTATTGTGTCCAGTTCTAGGCCCCCCACTACAAAAAGGATGTGGATGCATTGGAGAGGGTCCAGCGGAGGGCAACCAAAATGATTAGGGGGCTGGAGCATATGACCTATGAGGAGAGGCTGAGGGAGTTTGGTCTGTTTAGTCTGCAGAAGCGAAGAGTGAGGGGGGATTTAATAGCAGCCTTCAACTTCCTGAAGGGAGGTTCCAAAGAGGATGGAGAAAGGCTGTTCTCAGTAGTGACGGATGGCAGAACAAGGAACAATGATCTTAAGTTGTGGTGGGAGAGGTCCAAGTTGGATATTAGGAAAAACTATTTCACTATCCCTAGAGGTATTTAAGTTTCGGCTTGACAAAGCCCTGACTGGGTTGATCTAATTGGGATTGGTCCTGCCTAGAGCAGGGGGCTGGACTTGATGACCTCCTGAGGTCTCTTTCAGCTCTATGGTTCTATGATTCTATGACTCAGCCAACTCCCTCATTTCCCAGGGTATGTCTACACAGCAAAGTTATTTCGAAATAACAGCCCTTATTTCGAAATAACTTTACTAGCGTCTACACAGCCAAACCGTTATTTTAAAATTAATTCGAAATAGCAGAGCACTTATTTCAAATTTGGTAAACCCCATTCTACGAGGAATAACACCAAATTCGAAATAGCGATTTCGTAATAAGTGCTGTGTAGACACACATATCGAAATAGGGGGCCTCCAACCTTCCCAGGGTGCCCTGGTGGCCACTCCAGCCTCAACCAAGAACACTCCTCTCCCTCCCCACTCCCTGGAGCCCTTAAAGGGGTTGACTCTGGCCACAGTGCCTGTGCCAGCTCCAAGCCTGCCAGCCCAGAGCCAGTAGTCACTGCCCCTGACCCAGTGGCCCCAAAATATGAGACAGCAAGCCACTGGCAGCCAGCCCTCCACCGCTCTCCAGGAGCCTGCCAGCGCCCGGAGAAGGCAGACGCCTTCTTGGTCCAGGGTGGAGATCATGGACCTTATTCAGGTTTGGGGGGGATGCCCCCAATGTCCATGATCTCCGCACTAGATGGAGGAACGCAGCTGTCTATGGCAGGATAGCTTCCAGCCTGGCCACCAAAGGCCACATGCGAACCCAGGAGCAGGTTTGCATGAAAATCACATTGGTCCGGTGAGACCCCCAACCCTGAGCCCTGAGCTTCCCCTCCCCATTCTTCCCCTTGCTTCCCCCTTCCAGCTCCCTCCTCTAAGGTTTCCCTTCCCATCTCCCATCCTCTCTTCTCCCGCCTCCTTTCCCCAGTCTCACCAGAGTTTCATTTCCCCCCCCACCCCCAGTTTTGTTAAATAAAGAGAGTTTGTGTTCATGAAAATACGGGTATTTTATTTGACATCAGGAAGGGGAGTTAGGGAGGGGTAAGTGGAAGGACGTGAGGGAGGAATGAAGCACAAGCCCCCAGTGGAGCACACCAGGGCGGCTCTTAGTGCTCCTCAGGATGGAAGCTCTCCCGAAGGGCCTCCTGGTTACTGACAGCCCCCCGATGGACCTCCCGGATGGCAGCCTGCAGAAAGTGCAGCCAAGCTCGCAGCAACATGTCCAAGAGAAGCACCAGAGTGCCCGGGGCGGCTCCGGCTCCGTGTTGCAGAGTGCTGTGGTGTCCCGAGTGAGGGGAATCAGAGCACACAGAGATGAAATGCTTTGCTGTCCCTCATCGAGGTAGGCAAGCAAGCAGGGAAACCTGAGAACCAGCTGTCCGGGGGGGGTCCCTTTAAGCACAGGCCTCAGATAGCCTCAGGCAGCAGCCACAAAGTAACTCCTCACCTGATGCCCTGCTGGACCTGGTTCCGGCCGGCCTTAAATGCGATTCAGCGTCCACTCAGTGTGGATGCGCTATTTCAAAATAGCAAAACGCTATTTCGAAATGCATTTTGTGTGTAGACGCGTTATTTCGAAATAATTTATTTCGAATTAACTATTTCGAAATAAGATATTTCGAAATAACGCTGTAGTGTAGACATATCCCCAGTCAGTTACAAAATTAATGAGACAAGGGACATGGGTCATCTTACACATTTCCAGACCTTGCATCACCCACTCCCAAACATACCTTTACAAGTCACCTGGGAAAAGAAACAGTGGCCTTAACCCATTCCCCCCTTCCAGAAGTCTTTCAAGAGTGACAAGTAGGCCTGTCCAACCCCATCTTCCTTATTCAAGGAGACGATTATCCTTCAGCTCTCCAGGAATGTCCTGGTGAGGAAGCACAGCCAGTCCTGACCAAGAAGAACAACCTGGAGAATGAATGAGTCACTCAGGCCTTTCAAGAACCTGGTCCTGAACAAAATCCTACCCTCAGCCAATGGCTTCCCAGGGCCCACAGGAAGTTGTGTCCACATTTGATGGTATTTCCCTTTAGGGTTACCAGGTGTCCGGTTTTGAACCGGACAGTCCAGTATTTGAGCTTTCTGTCCAGGAAACAAATTGAGAAAATACCAGACATATAAATGTCCGGTATTTTCTAATTAAGTAAATTTTATTATTATCATGAGTATCGGTACGTAGTTACGTACTGCCTGGCTGGCAGACACGCTCACACTGCATGAGCATGTCTACCAGCCAGACAGTATGCAACTACACAATAGAGAGGAGGGGGGCAGGGCCAGGGCGGGATGGAATCCCTGGGGCCAGACTCACCTGTGAACCCCGCTGGGACCATGCACGGGACGGGCAGCACCCCGGGATCTGCGTGCACCCGGGCCAGCCCCGCTCCCCGCCGGCCGGTTCCCCCCCGCCCCTTCTGGCCAGTCCTACTGCCCCCAACCCCCTTCCGGCCAGCCCCACTCCCTGCCGGCCGGTTGCCCCCGGTCAGCCCTGCTCCCCCCAACCCCCTCCTGGACAGTCCTGCTTCCTGCCAGCTGGTTCCCCCCTCCCGATCTCCCCCGGCCAGCCCTGCTCCCCCCGACCCCCTCCCAGCCAGACCCGTTCCCCGTCGGCTGGTTCCCCCCTGGCCAGCCCCGCTCCTCCCCAATCCCCTCCCGGCCAGCCCCGCTCCCCCCCAATCCCCTCCTGGCCAGCCCTGCTTCCCACCAGCTGTTCCCTCTCCCCCGCCCCCCGATCTCCCCTGGCCAGCCCCGCTCCCCCCGATCTCCTCCCGGCCGGCCCTCCCCATCTGAGATCAAATGTGTCCGGTATTTTTTTGAAACCCTATTTCCCTTTTACCCATAAGAGTTGGACTGTCCAGGGAAAGGGTTTGTCTCTTTCTGTCACCCTGGAAGATAAGCTGCCCAGGTGGAGTTATCCCTTCCCATTTCTCTGGGAGATGGAGCTCTTCCTCTTACTCCCTTTTCCTTCTTTACACTGCGCGCTGTAAATGGGCTCTCTCGAGGCTTTGTCTACACTGCTGGTTTTGCCAGCAGTGAGTATGCAAATGAGATGCGGATTAGCATATCGCCGCTAAAAGCGTCTTGTGGAAAACGGGGTTTTTGTGCAAAAAACCCCCATCCACACTACTTTTTCCCCCTTCAAAAATGGTGTGCATAATTTATGCAAATGAGGCAGTGCAATATGCTAATCTGCACCTCATTTGCATACTCACTACTGGCAAAACCAGCAGTGTAGACGTAGCCTCATCAAGCAAATGAAGCCCCTTTCTTCCTTTGCCTCCATTTTGCTTTTCCCCATTCCTGCCCTGGGTTTGGCTTTGACTCATTCCTTGAACTTGGGATCTGGGCAGAGTTCTCCCAGCTTTCTTCACTGGGGTCAAGATGAAACTGGGGATAGTCTCTCTCCTCCCCCCAATCTACTCAGCAGGAGATGGTGAATACTAAGAGCACTGATGCCCTCTGGCTGTATCTTAAGGCTGCTGCTCTAAGCAGCAGTCTGACTTCAGAGCACCAGCTCTAAAACCCTTTGTGTTCACTGCCTGATTTAACTTCATCACATCTGAAAGGGATAGAAATGAAGCAGGACAAGTCTGCCAATCACTTTTTTCATTCACTTTCCTGTACCTTGGTGGAGGCAGTGTCCATTGACCTGAAAAGCATCAACATTTATATCTAGGTAACGACTGCCACATTTGGCACTGTTGACAGCTTTTATTATTATTTCTCATTTGCATTACACTGGGTCCCAACTAAGCTCCAGGCCTCATTGTACAAGGAAGTATACAAAAATATAGGAAGAAAGTCTCCTTGCCCTGACAAACCAGAATGGTTGAAAGAGAGGAAGTATTCTTACCCCCAGAAGACTCAGAAACTGCAACATCAGCCCTTGAGTAGGGTGAAGGAACATGAGGAAGCAAAGGCCACTTTCATCTCCTCCAAGAAAATCAAAGACTGGATAAAAAACACATCAGTGGTTAAAACACAGAGCTTACGGTTTCCTTAGCAAAGCTGCATTTCTGATAGTCAAAGCAGGGCTGATAATTGTTTTACAGCCTCTTATATTGGCCCTTTATAGTGACAGTATCAAAAACACAATCAGTTTTCAGCAATTGCTACCACCACCCTCAGCTTCATGCTCTAAAATACCCATTTGCAACAGAAAATGTTTGTTACAATTAAATAGCCATAATTAAAAAATAAATTGTAAAGCATTTTCTCCCTTTCCACATCCACCGTGTGGCATCGCAGAACACTGCACTGAGCAAATGGATGACAATATATTCCAAGTCAAAGGGGCTTTGCTGTACAGGATCTAGGAAGTAAAAAAAAAAAAAAAAAAGATTCATTAATTAGCTTCTCCTGGTGGGTACTTTTAATGTGGGTTACATTATGTTCTCATGTTCTCAGTCTAACCTAAGTCTAACCTAATGCTCCCTCCTCCCCAGACCAGTTACAGGAAATCTATTGTTTTTAGCAACTCCACTTTCCAGCTGACTTGAAGATTTCTGATCCCTAGATGAGGCCTTATATTTGCTTGCACTCAGATTTGCTGTTGCTGCTTATGTAACCACTCCCGCACATTTTGATCTCCTGCTATTCGGAGCCACTGCATCCAAGCTGTGGAGAGGGACCTGCTTTCCCACTGCTTCCTTAACCAAGATCTGTCTGCTGCTAGATTAGCTGCCTCCACACTGGAGACACTGGCTGTGTCATATATGCAATTTCTTAAGGTTTCCGGGGCAGTCTTACATGTATGTCAGCATTGTTAGAGTTGAATAGCTTGATGGCTAATCAGAGCAGCAGAGGACATAATTTCTAGAGAGACTTCCTGTGAAGACTTCCTTACTGCAACGGGAACGACTCCTTTTTCCTCGGTTGATCTTCGTTCCAAAAGATTAGATTTCTGCTACAGCAGAGCAATAATTATGTTCATGATTATTACTCTGCCAGAGTAAACATTACTTGAATGAAGAACTGGAAGCAGTATATATAGGATGAACAGCAGTCATTATTGGTAACTTCTTGTTATCAGACAAATTAATAACATACATGGATGGAAATTTTGTGATTCTTTATGGTTTACACAGTATGGAGTGCCCAATGTGTCGTCCCAAATGCCAGCTATGGCCAATCAGATCTTGAGAGAGATGGCACAATTGTTACCAGAACAAGCAAATACTAGGATTTCGGGGGCAGGGAGGGGGATTACTGCTATTTCAAAATGTCCAGGCATCTATATGCAAGTACAATTGCAGCCTGGGGCTCTTTGCCAGTTGTCAGTACATCATCCTGGTGCTGCAATGTGTTCATGTGCTTGTGATAGGAAGAACAAAACTTATTGGATACATCATCCTAAAGTTTCGCATTTTCTGTCATTTAAATGTGAATTGCACTTCACTTCATGGTTCATAATACTCAGGAGTTCTCCCAATGGACTCATCCTTATTTACTGGTCTCTGTAAAACTCCATGGACTCATGTCTGTCTATTTAGTACAGTCTTATAGCCAATCAGCACCCAGCTATTATCACCACCAGAAAGTTTCACATGTTTAACTTAAAAATCTGTTTGTTTGTTTTTTAAAAGCAGTTTAGTGAAACGGGCACAAATCCCTTTATGGAAACTTTTTTCAGTTTATATTTGGCTGGTTAGCTTAAACTAGATCCAGTCAACTAAAACTGAACAAAAATGAACCTATCTGAAGTATGTATATCCACCAAGTCTTCTGGCCAGTTTAAATCAGTTTAAAATCACATTTAAGTTATACTAGTGCAACCTAGCGGCAGACAAGCCTTCATTAATCTTTGAATTCTCCTTCTCTATACTTACCCCCATACTGCTTTATTGCTGGCAGTGCTTATTCAGTTTGTCAGTGGGCACTGCCCTATAAAACACATTTAATTCACTGCAGGGACAATTCTAAGGAGCATTAACTTAAGTTTCACCATGTCTGATTTCACTCGTCTTCTTCTTGTTCTGTTTTGGACACAATCTCTGCTGTTCCCATGTGTATGGCCAGAGAACTCATGCCCTTTTATCACTCCACTTTACACTCAACTTTCTAACAACAGATTCTAGCGTAACATTTATATCAGTACATGAACAGTCTCTCTTTTAACTGCAGACTTCTCTCAGTTCTGTTGGACCTATTCAACTTTATCTTATGATCTTTCATAACCACGAACATACTACAGGTTGTACCTCCCAGGTCCGGCACCCTCAGGACCTGACTGGTCCCGGATGAGGGATTTTTCCGAACTAGGGGACATCATTTCTGGCCTCCCTGTTGCTGGCCCTTACTGCCCTGTCCCCCCTCTTCACCCCACCGTGGGCTTCCTGGCTCCCCCTGCAGCCCAATGGAGCCACCCACCGGCTCCCAACCCCCCTCCCCCCGCCTATCTGAGCTGTGTGCCAACTCCCCTCCCCCTGTCGCCCCCCCCAGCTCAGCTGGGCCATGAGTTGGGCTTCCTGGCTCCACTTTCCCACAGCCCAGCTGGGCCACACACAACCCGCCCCCCTGCATAGTGTCTGGCTTCCGTCCTCCCCACACTCAGTAGCACGCTGGGACTCTCTGATCTTGGAACATCTGTGGTCCGAGACCAGGGAGTTCCGGTTTATAGAGGTGTAACCTGTGTAAGTGAACAAAGCTTGGATTTAAAAGTTTCAGTCATTCAGGACACATTTTAAAGGATTTCTTCACTGAACAACTTCCCTGATGCTTCCTGCAAGCTCTCTCTGTACTGGAGCTTAGGGGAGAATTCATGTCATGGCTCCACTGAAGTCAATTTACATCAGCAGGGGATCTGCTCCTAGACACTTAGAGCCAAGTTTTAAATGAGCTGGAAATGCAGATACAAAAATGGTTAGAATTTGGTTTATGGCAGCACACAACATAGGCCTTAATAATTACAATCATGTTCTAACCTTTGTGGGAACCGGGGCACCAATGCACCAGTGTTCTTGTCTTGTATCAGGTTGCCATACAGTGCATTGCTTCACACCTGGAATGGCCTGATTACCTATGTGTACTCCACTAGTCTAGGGTCAGCTGGACTGTATAGTGGAGATACTGGGCAGAGGCACCATTGCCATAACACTCTGACAGTCCCACTGTCTCTGTCAGCCATGCCTCTGTGAGGCTTTCACCCTTTCACAAATGCTATGCAACACTCAGCAAGCACCAATAATACGAGGCAACTACCTCTAGGATGCCTCAAGCCATGCCATGAGACACCTCCATCTTCCTTCCTGTTTTCCAGATATCCACTGAACAGATTTTGCTATAGTTAAACACCACCTTTAAAGGCTTCCTATGCCCTAGAAGCACAGGCTAAGCTGGGTCTCCCAGGATGACAGCGTTTTTACTCCGTTAATGCCCATGCTGATTGCTTAGAGCAAAACTTTAGCTTTTCTTTGAATTATACCAGATCCAAAGATCCTAGCTTCATTGATATTTCCAGGCCATTCCACACTCATGTTAATGCTCCTGCCATGGTGAGCAAACAGACCTTCTAGGCCCCTGAAGAAAAAAAATCCTTTTTTATTGAACTCTGAGGCTTGGTGCGGGGAGCAAATAATAGGTCCCCTCCCTGGCTACTGTGTAATCCCCCAGCCATTCAAAGGCATCAGTTGTCTCCTGTGCATTACTAACCATTCTGATCTAGCAGCCCATCTACCTCCCTCACAACTGAACAGTAGTACTCAGGGGTAGTGAACTGTGTGCTACTTGTTGGGCCCAGCACTATCACTCTGTACAGGTTTCCAGGACAGTGGCCTTCTGCATCCAAGTTCTGCAGCCACTGCTAGTCATCCCAGCTCTGCCACACTATCCTTTCCTGCCACTTGGTGCTGGTCAGCCAGGGTATCACTTCACTCAGTGCAGCTGGTCAAGGTATTTGCCAAGGAGTGTCCATCTGGGTCCTTCCACTTACTCCACTAAAAGCAACTGGGTGGAATCATACTGGGGATGGTGCTCAGCTGCGTGACGGCTGGTTACCTAGACTCACCCCGTGTGCACTCGTAAACAGATCACTGTGCTTCCTCCGCACTGCATGGCAGCAGTGTGCCACCCTGCAGGGACATAATGCTTCACAAAAGGAGTTCTTTGAAGCAGTGTGGGAGAGCGCTGTGCACTCCCACTTCAGCTGCATTCGATCTGCAATGGGTCAGGATCTCCTTGGGATTGTGACCTGATGTGCTGAGGCACCATGGAGCCTTCTTCTTCTGACAGCCTGGGTACCCCATAACCCTGCCGTGTTGAGCCCAGCTCTCCAGTCCTGCTTCAACCGAGGGACAGGGTCACCTTTTCCCAGCATACAAATACACAGCCCCTCTTGGAACTGAACCCCAGATAACGCCCTTGTGCTCCACTCATTTGAAGAAATGCGCTGTGCTCATATATATTCTTAGTCTCCAAGATGCTACAGTGGAAACACTGGAGTGGGCAAAATCAGGTCCAGGGGCCAGATTCAGCCCACCCAGCTGATTAGCAGAGCACGCATACTTACAGCCAGCATCCTGTGTTCAGCTGCCCCACCCCACATCTTGCTCCGCCCTGCAGCCAAGCTGCTCCTGTGATTCTCCTGCTACTGTACAAAATGGGGAAGTAGGATGGAGGGGAGGAGGAGAGAGGGAAGAGGAGGAGGAGAGAGAGGGGAGACAACAGAGCAGAAGAGCTTTCCCTGTTTTAGAGACAGCACATGGCTTCTCAGAAACTTACCCAGCAGCAACCAGCACACACATACACATACTCTTGTCACTGTCACATAATACACTGTCTCTGTGTGTGACACACACACTCTCCCAGTCTGAGCCACACACAATCTGTCACAAAATCCTCCCTCTCTCTCCCAGCCTCCACTGTAAGACATCAGCACTACACCATGTCTTACATAGATCACACAATATGAATGTCTTCCCAATACTCTTTTCTACCTGCATGACCTATCCCACAGACCACTGCTGCCTGCGTAACACGAAATACCCAACTCCTGGCTACAACTAATCACAGCACTCACCCATTTTCTAGACTCTTCTCCTGTGAGTTAACTCTTAAGCTGTCATTTCATGAAGTGGAGCGATCATCCACACGGTGAAAGTACAAGATAAACATTCTCATCAAGAGGGCCCACAAATCAGTATGAGTTCTGTTGCTCCTCCCTCCGACTTCAGCCTTCCCACTAATTCTACAAAAGCGCTCCAGTTTTTCAATCAGTTGTATGCCAGGATGAATAAAAGTATATAATCCTTTAAAATCAGGTGGAAGAATAATTCACCTGCCTTTTCCACAGAGTTCTGTTAACTTTGATTTTTGTTCTTGTCAGCTTAGAAAATAAAAAAACAGACTTTTCCACAGCAGTGCCCGAGAGCTGAACGACTTCAGTTGCCGTGAGCAGAGTACACACCTCTTCAAGGAAGCAAAGTTTAATTTTATTTGCACATTGTGATCTGTGAGGTAAATAGGAATTTTCACAACAGATTTTTTACCTTTTGGCTTATGTTAGTGTAAGGACCGTATTCTGCTTTCATATACACTGGTGAAAATCGAAAACTTCTCCATCACTGTCCTCAATGTAAATACCAAATTCTAGTTCTCTCCTTGATGGAAAATCTAATTAATACCAATGGGAGCTGACAATATGCAACAAGAAAGGTGGCTTTAATGGTGTTACTCTGGATTTACATGAATGTTAGTGAAAGCTGACTTCAGCCCTATGTAAATTAATGTTTTGGAGGACAACAGGCAAAGTGATTAATCACCTGCCATATGAAAAGAAACTTAAACTATTGCACAAAGCGCAACATAAATTTCCAAAACATTTTTTTTAACTACTAAAATTTCCCAACATCCTGAAGTTTCATAATAGAGGGAAAATTTCCAATAAAGTAAGAGATTTATAATGCATAAATTGATAGATCTTTCATTACAATAGCAATAAAAGGTGTTGCTGCTATATAATCATCTATGTTCCTCTTTTTAATTTAAGAAAACAATGACACACACTCCAAAGTTGAGTAACATCTGTTTATTTCAACAAAGTCAGCTTCTTTCCCTGTTTTATAAACTCCCCAAATGTACAATTTTGGGGGGCCTACAATAACCTAACATCTTAATTTTCAGTAGTAGTCACCTGGAGATAAATTAAGGTACTAAATGAAGATTATTCATGACAAAAACATTTGATTCAGAGAAGTTGTAGCTGACACAGTACTTCAAATGGTGAGCTTCCAGCTTTAATAACACCCGGTAAGATAAACTGATGTTAGCAACAATTGGAAAATTTGAAAATGTACTACTACCCTGTTTTATTACTAGGAAGGTAGACATAAAACCGCAAGCAACTAGAACTAGGATTTGTCAGATTATCTGTGCTTGGAAGCCACCAGACTTTACTGCCAGCGCAAAAACTTCTATTAAGTGTAACCAGTAACAAATTACTTCCAGATCTCAGCAGTCTGGAGAAGGAGGTTGACTCTTGGGCTTACTGAATCTGGGATACAGGAAGAAAACAAAGACAGCAACACGATATTACAGCTACTGATAAGTACTATAGCTAGTAAGGTACTATTTATTCCACCACAATATTTAAAGAGTGAAGGCTTTCATGAAAAATAAATTGAAAACCGGCTCCTTTCTCTGACCTCGATACAATTCACCCCTAGTGACCCTCAAACTTTTCTGTGTGAACTGAAACAAAATACCTTTTCTTTTGCATAAAACCAAGTAATGAACAACACTTTCACTAAGAACTGTAAGACACAAGTTGAACACTCTTCAATAAAAAGAACTTATTTAAAAATGCAATAGAGATCTTAAAACATTATCTGTTTTATCACTGTATGTCTCTGGAGCTTTTCATAATTCAGGTGTTTCAGAAGATGAAGTGAGTTTTATAGAGCCAACTATAATTGTATTTATTCAAACAGCATAATTAAACTTAAAAAAATAGGCATTTCCTCAAAAGTTGGTGGATCCATGGCATTACGCCTGACTATAGCAGAGCATAGCCCCAGCAAGTTAAATCTTAGAGAAAGGGAGCTGGGAGCTGTAGGGGCTCACTATCAGAGTTGATAACCCACTCGGGTCAAAAATTTTAAGGTTTTTACCAAAACCTCCAATGTGAATGGAAGTGCTGAATGTACCTTTGCTCTCAGTGGGTTGAAAATTAAACTAAACAGGACTGACCACAAATACCCCTGCGCCATCTTTTCCTGTGGCTTATTGGCTTCAAATGATTTGATTAAAGACATTAATGGGAGAAAACATTCATCCACAGAAAAGTGTGTGATTAAACTGTTTTTGTCTTTTACTGTACTTTAAAATTAAACAATTTGAGTTGATGGTCCAAGAAATTCCAGGTTACCACCATTTTGATTTCATTATGGGAGAGTTTTTCATCAAAGCGAGAAAGCAAATTCAAAACATGTATGTTAATACTTGTGAAGTTTTACTCTTACCCAGATCTACACATTGTGAGGATTATATATTCTTGGATCAGAAACAGTATAACTCCCAGTAAGTGCTCATGGCATCCTTTTCTTTTACTCACACCATCCCGCCTCTCACCTCCTAGTGTAACATCATTTGTGATATCAGTCTCATATTTTCTGATAAATCTTTGATTTACTGGACGTGTTCTGAGAAGTTTATATCTTGTATTTTCTTCATTCAGTGCTAATTGGGCTCCATGGAATTTTTTACTATATTGGCAAACTTCTGCAACAAGGCGCTTTACAACCATTTCTACTAATTTTTCTAGCATTGTATATCTGTCGCACTGTGCCAAACCCCTTTTCATGGAAGCTCTTATAACTATGTCTTTATCTAATATATTTTATAGTTCCTTAGACGTACAATGACCCATTTGCCATAATAACTAATTAAGGGACAAAATGCATTTATTCTAAGGATTCTACCCTATGCATAACAAGTTTGTCTATATAATAAAAATAAGTTACTGGAATTTTTAAAATGTATTTGGACTTGCACTTGATTTCATGTACCCAACTATGCCACATTGTGTCATCAATAAGATCAGTGGCACTGAGGCTCCACTTTAGCAAATTACTTATGCTTAAGTTTACGTTTGTGCTTAAATCCCAAATCAAAGTTAAGCCTTTGTGAATGCTTTGCTGAACAGGGATGAAACTTTAAGCTTCACATATTTTTGTGACTACTTGAATTAAAAAAATGCTGTAGCATGACACAGATGCAAGACAGGAACAATACTGGCTAAAACGGAGATCAAAAGATTGTGTTCTGAGCCTTTTGTACAAATGATGTAGAAGACAACAATGCTGCATTTTTTCTAATACATCAGGATTGTCATTTTTCTTACTGTTAGCTTCATCAGTGAAGAACCATAACACCAGTAGAGAAGAGGAAGTTGTTGTTCCTGTAAAAGTATATATTTTATCTGTCACTGTTTCCAATATTGTCACATTGCAAGCTATGTTACAAACACAAGAGAACTGAAAATGACAGCATAACTGATAGGCACATAAATCATAGCATTACAAAATATATAATATAGCTGGTTTGAGGGTTATTAATTGAGGTAAGCAAGCTTAGTCCTAATAAATAGTGAGGATTTCAACTAAATACATCAGTTGTTCATGACAAAGCAGTAATTAAATTTAGCCTCTTTGGCTATGGAACTACATATAAATATCATAGCAATTTTTTTCCCCTTCTGTAGGGCCCATGGGAAGCTCAGTTGCTATTATTCACTGGCAGCTGCTAACTTAGCTCCTCAGCAGCTCTAATGAATCTGAATGAAAAATTCTAAAGCAAAATGTAAATACAGTATACACAATTCCAACTGCCTTTGGTTAGAAAGGATAGAGAAAAGAAACAGAAATAAAATGTCTTATGTCTTCTGAAACACTAGAGTAATAAAAAGCATCAAAGTTTACTTTTAGCACACTAATTATTAGAGATGGGCTGAATTGGACCAAAAGGTTACCCTTGAAAATAAAGAATGCACTACCGATAGTTGAGGTGATTATTTTATTCTCTATGTATCACTAACAGGTTATATAGTTTGGATCACTTTAGAAACACATTATCATCAAAACTCTATTAAATTAAACAAATTAAACTTTCTTTCTTCTGGAAGCTCTTCTAGGATTATGTTCAGACACCTAACAAACAAGATATTTTTTCAATTATTATTTTTTCAATTATTATTGGACTGTGTTATCTGGCTTCAGGCAGGGATTCTGACACAGGTAACTAAATAGATTCAAATGATTCAATCCAAGTCCATCTCTACTAATTACTCAATATGCATATTTTTAATCTGCTATACTATTTTGCCTACCCTTGCAAAATAAAAAATATGGGGAAAATGTAAATAGGTGATGTCATAATACTCCAGTGACTGTAGCTCTACACTTCACACTCAAGGATTTTGAGGTCTTCAAGCAGTTCTTGCGCCAATGTTTGCAGCTCTGCATTGCGGCTCTTTGACAGTGCTATGATACGTTGAAATGGCAAGGTGTCACGCATCTCAGGTGCTGTCTTTGCTAAAACTTCTGGCTCTAGAATCACAGACTGAAGAAGGCGTAGAACATGCAGACATACTTCTGTATCTGGGTCTAGAAATGAGGAAGAAAAGCTTCTAGCTACTTGTTAGCACCCTCCTTATGCTACTAACTTTATAGCTCTACATCACCATCCCTCATGAACCTTGATAAAAGATTCTCAGCTGCTGAAATGGCCCTTTGGGGCTGGCTGGCTTCAGCATATAGAATAATAGAATCATAGAACACTAGAACTGGAAGGGACCTCGAGAGGTCATCGAATCCAGTCCCCTGCCCTCACGGCAGGACCAAGCACTGTCTAGATCATCCCTGACAAGTGTCTGTCTAATTTGCTCTTAAATATCTCCAGTGATGGAAATTCTACAGCCCCCTAGGCAATTTATTCTAGTGTTTAACCACTCTGACAGTTAGGAAGTGTTTTCTGATGTCCAACCTAAACCTCCCTTGCTGCAATATAAGCCCATTGCTTCTTGTCCTATCCTCAGAGGCCAAGGAGAACAATTTTTCTCCCACTACCTTATAACACCTTTTAGATACTTATGACAGGTATAAAACCACCACTGCCTTTCTCCACAGTTGCCTGTGCTAAGCACTGGTTGGGAGGAACTAGTAATCAGGAATATTTTGTTCCCTTCTTCTTTACTCCAAATGTAGTAGAGTCCATAAATATGTGGATTTATTAACAACCTTGATATAACCAGTCAGCAGTCAATATTTACTTGCTGTAGTTTGACTTGGAAAAGGATAAATTATGTCCCGTTACTATTTAGTTTGTTTTAAAACAGTCATTCTGCATTTCTTATCAGGCTTTTCTTTATCTAAATAAGGTTCAGATTCCATTTAAGCTCAATAAAGCCTTGACTTTAATCAAATACATTTTGCAATAGTATGCCAGTCTACCATATGTTAATAATATAGTTGACACAAACTGAAATATTAGGTACGTTTGATTTTATGGTAATGGGACAAATCTGGTCTGATTGCTTCGGAACATGTCAGAAAAATCCGCCTATGAAGATGTATGATTCTGATTTCTATTTTTAAAAGAACATGATGCATTTATAATGATTGAAATATTATCAGTGATTCTATTTTAATTATATCCAATAGTCAGTCAGGGGTCTGTTTGTGCCTTTGGTAGACATATCCAGTAGGTGACTACTTTTTTTTCCCTTCAGTTTTCTATTTTGCATATTCCCAACTTGTATTTTTATTATATTGTGCAGCCAAAACATCTATTTGTATCATGTGCTATGCATTTCCCCTGTGTCTATCACTGTCATAGCTAGATTTCAGTAAAGACTTTGACAGAGCATTGTATGTAAATGTTAAGAAACATTAATTGAAATTTTCATACTAGCATTTCTATGGGGACTGAGGTCTTGCAGTAGGACCACAAATCAAGTGCAGTGATAAAACACAATACCCTGAACTGGAAGAAGGTCTCAAGTGGGCTAGAGCAACAGCTCTCTTATTAGTCAGCTTACTTAACACCTTTGTTTAATGATCTGAAATCAGGATAAGCAGAATGCTAATTAAATTTACAGACATTAAACTGGGAGGTGTTGAAAATACCAAACAGAACAGGTGAGAAATACCAAACAGAGGTGAGAAATATAGTCAAGAAATGACAAAAGACTTATCTAGATGGGCAATTTTATGAAATTCCCACTGTCACTGCCAACAGTTCAGGAGAACAGGTATTTAGCACTGGTGGCTTCTTACAATTTTACACTATGTTAGTTAAACCTGAATCTGCCACAGATTTCCAATGTGAGTGGAGACAGATCACAATATTTCTGTGCCTTAGTACCCCAGCTGTACAATGGGGTAACATATTTACTTTCTCACACCCTTTGTCTGAGTGGGTATTTCGACAATGCTGCCACCAGAATGCCCTAACATGGGCAGTGTAGTCACTCTTTATTGCCAGGGGAGAGGTCACTCCCCCTAAACCAGAGGCAGTAGCTTATAAAACGCTGTCTATATTGTCATTTTTCAGTGCTAAAACGTTATCGCTCACACACCCAAAAGACTAACGTTTTAGCACTGGAAATGGCAGTGTAGACATAGCCTTAGCAATTCCAAAAGAAGCACTGTTTTGTTGGCTTAGCTGCCTTTATACTTGGAGTTCTGCCAGCATAGATATGTCATTTGGGGGAAGGGAGCTACATTTTCCACACCCTTAACTGACGTACCTATATGAGCAGAACTTTGTAGCGTAGACTTGCCTAATGTGGTTCTCTAACAAGGGTCTTCAGAAATGTGCCTTGTTTTTCAACCAGCTACATAAAAACCACTAGGAAAGTCAATAAAAACTAAAATTTCATTCAGATAGAGGCTTATTTATTTTGTTCTATATTTGTACTTGTTTTCAAACAGTAGATCACAAACACAAAGTGTTTCATGAGTTTGTTTTAAGGGGGTCACCAGAGCTGGTGTTGGACTCACTGGGTTCCTGGTAGGGATGTTAAAATTTGTTTATTTTGGTAAATGTGTACTCGCATAAATTTTAGGCTTCTAAGACTTCTAAGAATTTATTGTTTATTTCTGGCAAAATGGAGATGGGAATCTAAACACATACTTTTCAAAAAGTATACAGCCAAGCCACACTGTCCTCTGTAACACAGGGCCAGGTTCTGCTCCCTTTACTTGTGTTGAACATTGCTTTACATCAATTGCAATGAGGCTGTCTGGGAGAATGGTGCTGTGCACTGAGAGTAAGGGTAGCAAAATATGGTCCAGTTAAACAGAAGAGAAAGTTACTGAAGTTAACTGGATATAGCTAGTCATAACCTTTCTGGGTTTCAGTATGCCCATCTATAAAACAAGTCTACTGCTTTTAGTACTTTACAAAAGAGTTGTGAGGCTTTAATATCTCCCTCTATATATAAAAAAGCTTTTTCCTGCAGGACGACATCACCACGTCACTCTGCTCCCCCAGCCTTGGCAGAGTGAGAAGGGGAAGCGGCGGCCATGGCTCGGGGTTCCCCCGGTCCCTCCTCAGGGGGCTTCCTGGGCTCCCCAGGCTCCCCACTGTCCCCTGGCTCCTCGGCAGGAGGGTTAGAGGGCAGAAACAGCTCCTCGCTGCACTCCGGGGCCCTGGCAGGAAGTGGCTCCAGCTCCCGCCAGCTGCGCCTTGGTGGGGGATGGCCGCAGGGCGCTCAGTGAGCTCTGCTGTTCTCCGATGCCTAGCGCTTCCCATCCAACCGCCTCCAGCCCTGCTGCTGCTTGTGGGTCCGGGGCCCTGCCGCTCCACGACTCAGCGGGGAACCACTGCTGCTGCCTGCCTGGCACTCCAGCCTCATGCCCCCTTTCCCCCCCACAAGTTTAGAGTGCCACTGCCAGCTTCCTGCTGCAGGGGGAGGGGAGAGAAAGCCCCGAGCCTCCGCGCTGGATCTGGCTTGTGGAGAAGCACATGTGTGCTGCACAAGCTGAATTTGTTGCGAAGCCTAGGGCTTTCTCTCCCCCGCCCCCGCAGAAAGCCGGCACTGACACTCTAATCTTGTGAGGAGTGCAAGGCTGGAGCGCCAGGCAGGCGGTGGTTCCCCACTGGGTCGCAGGGTGTCAGGGCCCCAGACCCTGAAGTAGAAGTGGTACCATAGGTGGTACCATTGGAGCACTGGGGAAAGCCTCCAGTGCCTGGGAGCGGCATGCAACACGAAAAGAAGTGCGTGCCCCCCCAGCCTCTCACACCCAGACCTTGCACCCCCAGTGCTTCATGCACCCCCATCCCGTTCCTGCCCCCTCTCTCCAGTCAGACACCCTGCCCCCCGCCCAACCATGCTCTCTCCCCCCAGGCCAGACACCCTGCCCTCAACCTGCTCCTGCCCACTCCCTGTTCCTGCCCCTTTCCCTCTGGCCAGACACCCTGCTCCCAGCCCACTCCTGCCCCTTCCGCCTGGCTAGATACTCTGCCCCCCAACCCGCTCCTGCCCCCAGCCTGCTCTTGACTTCTCTCCCTGTCCAGACACCCTGCCTATCGGGGCCCAGCCCCCATAGGGACACAGCGTGCTGTCCCCGGCATCGTGGGGCAGGCCTCACGGTCCATCCCCCATCTGGCCACAGGAAGGGCTGGTAGTGGCGGCCCCCCTCCTGCTGTGGCACAGGTAGGAGGTGAGGCCACAATCCAGCTGTGGGGGACAGATGTGGGGTTGACAAACATAGCAAGCAGGGGGCACAGCCCCCTAGTGTGTGTGTGTATATATATATATATATATATATAAGTTGTTTTAAAATGCTTGATGCATTTACATTAGTATTACCTGCACACATTAAGAGGATGTAAGTACTAAGGAAGAGAGAAATTGCCTAAGAAGGTATAAAATTATGCAACTAAGGTAAGGGAAATCATATCTAGTTGCACAGTAAGAACATTTTCTAGTGAGATCTATTGAATTCTGGGAAGAGTCTCCAATGCAGAGGTGCATTTAAGCTGGTGCAGCATTCTGGCAAGAAACTGGCTGGCTGGGGCACTTAGATGCAGGAGAGGGTCACTCTCAGCCCTGCTCCCTGGGCTTCCTGTAGGCTACTGCACTAGAAGCAGGCAGCCTGGCAAGTTAGAGGGGCTTGGTGGGGGTGTGGGGTGTCTGGGACTGCCCCAGCCTGAAGCCCCCCCTGCCAGCCCACTGCTATTTCAGGGGTGGGGGGCTGCAGCTGCACTTATCCCATTCACTGTGTGTTTTTTTATTTCTGGTTAGGTTAGGGAGCGAGGCAAAGAGCACAGCCTGCTCTAGCTCTAAGCTGCCCAGGGGAGTGCAGAGGAGGAAGGACACAGGCTGTGCAATTTGTCTCACTCCCTAGTCAGCAAACAGGGGGAAAAAACACTCAGAGATGGGATATGGGCAGCTGCAGCACCCCCCCCTCCACACACACACTCCAACCCCCTGCCCTGAACCCCCTCCTCATGCCACCCCTATTCTGAGCCCCTCATACCCGCAACCTTGACTCCTGCATCCCAATCCTCAGCTCTAACTACTGCACCCCTTCACCTCAACCCCATTCCCTAAGCCCCCTCCTCATATCCCCTGCCCTGAGGCGCTCATACACCTCAACCCTGACTCCTGCATTCCCATCCCTAGCCCTAACTCCTGTATCCCCCCCACACACACTCAAACCCTCTGCCCTGAGGCCCCCACCCTCCACTTAAATTTCTAACAGGTATTGTGCTATGGCCACTCCCCCTTCCATTTAGTCCCCACCCACCCACAAAGGGGAGCCGGGTTGTGATAGGACAGTACCTGTAAGAAATTTAAGTTACTTTTACCCCCTACTCCAATGGCAGTCATAGAATCCATATTGGTTGAATCCTCTGAATGAAGAATCTATTAGACACGCAGTGAATATAATGCTACATCAGAGGAGGTATGGATATAATAAACCCAACATCTCTCATCTAGGATTTCTATTGTTCTACGTGTATTCCAAAGACACTTAGAGTTACATAAATGGCTGCATGTTAAAACACTTTATCATGACTATATATGATTTTACAAATCTGCTTGTTAGGGATAATTATATTTTTCTGCTTGGATTTTAAAATATACTCAAACACCCTTTTTCTGGTCTCCCCAGTTTCATTAAGAATTTCTCTTTGAAAATACATTGTAGTAGAGAATAGGATGGGAATATGACAGGAAGCAAATATGACGGGAATCTTTATTACTCAGCATTATGTTCATTTCAATGGCTTCCAGATTCAGTCATTTCTATATTAGTTGAGTAATTTCATTTACACAAAGCCAAAAAAAATGTTTCAGTTGTAATTAAATCACTGCATCACATCCTCCCAACAACTGGCGCACACATTTCTTAGCTAATATATTCAAGTCTAATCATTAAGTGGAAAAAATAGACCCTTGTCTTGGTTTCAAACAGCATGTGTAATATTACCACAATTATAACATACTGATGCAATTTTAGCAAGGTACTTGAAACTCTCTAACTTTGCTGACGTTTTGCTAACTGCTACTGAGGTACTGTCTGATGTCACTCGCACTCAGTCTCTGACAAAAACAGCTGATAAAGCAGGCAGATTTTACAGTCACATCTGTCATTAGGAGTGTGCTCTTAGATGAATTATCCCCGACAGCAGGGTTTCAGTAACTGCATTACATCAATGCGAAACAGCTTATCTACAATTGGCTCTTTGAGTGGTGTGAATCCAACGTACGTGTACCTGTAACATTTTCTGGCCAGCCTGGATGCAATATTTGTTGCTGGCAAATGATTTGCAATAGTTTATGGCCCTACCTATGCCAGGACAGTATTTTAAAAGTTTCACATCTTGGCTAAGTCAGCACCACCACAGTTAACAGTCCTGAAAGATCTAGTGAGGAGGGGCGCCAGCTGCTGCCCCCATTTTAAGCATTATGTCACTACACAGGCTCACACTAGGGATGTTAAAATAGGTTTATTTAGGTAAACGTGTAACTGCTGAAAATGTCAATGATTCGACGTTTACAGGCCGAGGGAGGTGGCTCCCTGATGCCGCTTCCCCCTCCATTCCCATGCTGGTGTCTCTGATACAAAGGCAGCAGCGTGAGGGGGGAAGGGGCAGGTAGCTAGTCAGAAAACAGTGCTCATAGGCTACGTCTAGACTACATCCCTGTCGGCAGAGGGATGTAAATGAAGCACTTCGAAAGTGCAAATAAAGCCGGGATTTAAATATCCCGTGCTTCATTTGCATAATCACGTAATGGCGCTCTTTCGAAAAAATGCTATTTCGAAATTGAAACCGCAGTCAAGACGCAGTTTACAGGATCTTTCGAAAAAGCGCCCCGTTTTCGAAAGAACTGCATCTAGACTGCGGTTTCAATTTCGAAATAGCACTTTTTCGAAAGAGCGCCATTACGTGATTATGCAAATGAAGCACGGGATATTTAAATCCTGGCTTCATTTGCACTCAAAGTGCTTCATTTACATCCCTCTGCCGACAGAGGGATGTAGTCTGGACATAGCCATAGGGTGCCAGCTTAAAAGGCAGCAATGGGGGGAAAGCGGATGGCCACGTGTAACTGTGAAGATTAACCAATGAGCCCATTTACACTTTCACATCCCTAGCTCACACCAGGTCTAACTGATGGTGAGGCAAGCTGATGGTCCACCCATACAAAGACTCCTAATATTGCTAACGCTTGGGGAGCTGAACCCGTGTTGGCAGTCGCCGGGGATTTTGAAAAATTCCCCTACCAAAGAGATAAAAGGTGACATGATAAACAAAGTATCTGCAGTGGAAAAAATGCTAACACAGGCAGCATTTACAAAGCATGAGCTCTTGCTGCAGCAAGTCCTAATGTTGAAAGTCTGCTTTTTCTGTGAAACGTACCCTTTTATATTCTCTTTTTTTACTCCAGTTCCTGCATAACAACTGATATGAGTTCAATCTTTCTTTTTGTCAAGGGACTGTTCTCATTGCTATCTGAGGAAATCAGCCAGTCAGCAACCCCACCTAAAAGGGCCAAATTCTGATCTAATTTTCAAATGTGAAAATCCATTAAAGCTGACACTGCTACTCTAGATTCATATCAGAAAAGAATATGGCCTATTTCCTCAACAACATGCCTGATTACTCACTGGACATGGAAGTGAGAGTCCAGAAGTCTTCCATATAGCAAAGTGATGCACTGTACATGTGCCTCTCAGCTACACAGCTGTTTAAGTGAAATCTTAAGCATAACACCTATCGCATACTGAGACTTCGATGCTGGCTGAGAACTCTGGGCATGATCACAATACAACTAACAGAACAATGAAGAAATAGAAAGTTATTTCTTGTATGGATGGTGCACTAACACACAAATACATTTTAATCAGATAAGTTTAGAACTCTTGAAGATTTCTTATAAAGACAAATATAAATTCACAGTGCTGCTCACAGGAGACTTGATTTGGAGGAAATTGTTTTTAGGCATGAGGATGAAAACTTAAGTCATTGAGTGCTGAGATGAATGCAGTCCGGAAGTGGGAAAGGGCACTCTTTTGTACACTGATTTCAAAGTTTGAAGAGTTTGAACTTTTTGAGACTTAAAAAAAATCTAAGAATTAGAGGATTTGATTAATAAGGCATTGGGGCAACAGTAAACTAAGGTGACTTCTAAAAGAGGTGCTGCCAGGAGAATGACTTAAATCTTCAAAAAATTCTGAGATTTACAGACAATTCAAACCTCATTTTATATGGAGTAAGGGTTATTTCAAAAGAAGGGTTTTCTTTCGAAATAATCACGTCTAGACTGCGTTTCTTTTTTCTAAATAGGGTATTTCGAAATAGTGCCCAGACGCAATTATGCAAATGAAGCACGGGCAATTCAAATCCGCGCTTCATTTGCAATTTCGTTCGTCTGCATTTGCATTCCTCTCTTGAAAGAGGAATGCAGTGTAGACATACCCTAATAGATTTATTGGAACATAAGCTTTCATTGGCAAAGCCCACCTTTGTCAGATGCATGTCATGCATATGACAAAGTGGGTCTTTGCCCACGAAAGCCTATGCTCCTATAAATCTGTTGGTCTATAAGGTGCCACAGGACTTCTCGTTGTTTAGGAATGGGAAGATATATGCTTCATTGAGATCTCTACAATAGAGAGAGTCATTTGCAGAAACTTCCTGGATCAAAATAAGAGAGTTTTCAAATGGAACTGTGATAGCTTCAAGAGAAAATTTAGAGAAGCGATATTTAAGAACACTCAAGAGCTTCCTGCTCCCTTTTATTTCAGAGGGATAGCTGTGTTAGTCTGTTCCATAACAACAGAGAGTCTGGTGGCACTTTAAAGACTAACAAATGTGTTAGGGCATTAGGGCACAATTTTTCGTGAGCTATAAACCACTTCCTCAGATGCTGAAGAGAAAAGAAATAAAATTATCCCTTCCTTTTTTTCCCTTTTCTTTTCAGCATCTGAGGAAATGAGCTGCAGCTCATGAAAGCTTATACCCTAATAAATTTGTTGGTTTTAAAGTGCCACCGATTCTTTGTTGATTTGTTTTATGAAATTCCTGAATAAGTTCCCTGGAACTGAGGGGAATATGACAATAATCCCTTCAAATTCTATAACACCTCTGACCAAATTCAACAGAAAAAACAGTTACTCACCTTTGCAGCTGTTGTTCTTCAAGATGTGTTGCTCATATCTATTCCAACTGAGGTGTGTGTGTGCCGCATGCATGGCTACCGGAAAGTTTTCTCCTAGCTGCACCCATCAGGTCAGCTGTGGAGACCTCTGGAGTTGAACTAGTGTAATGTCCTATATATAACCCTGCTGACCCAATGCCCCTCAATTCCTTCTTGCCGGCTACTGTGACAGTGGGGAAAGAGGGTGGGGATAGTACAGCCGGTCCCCGAGTTACGAACGAATCGATTTATGACCATTCGTATTTACGACCAACCTCCGATACCGCTGGAACCCAAGTTACGAACGAAATCCGCACTTACGAACAGTGCGGCCGTACGTCAGCGAATGTAATCCGACTTACGAACCCATCGAGTTACAACCAAGTGCTTGGAACGTAACTCATTCGTAAATCGAGGACTGGCTATATATATATATATATGTGCAACACATCTCAAAGACCAATAGTTACAAAGGTCGGTAATCATTTTTCTTCTCTGAGTGCTTGCTCGTATGTATTCCAATTCAACTGAGTCACAAACCTTACCTAGGAGGAGGGGTTGGAGTAAATTTGTAGCTGACTCGTGTACCACAGCCCCAAAGGCCATATTATGTCTGGGCTGCTGTACAATAGCGTAGTGCGACATGAAGATATGGACTGAGAACCATGTCGCAGTCCTGCAGATTTTCTGGAGAGGAACATGGGACAGAAAAGCAGCCAATGAAATGTGCCATGAGAGGTGGCGGAAAGGACTTAGTGAGTTCATAATACGTGCAGATGCATGCTGTGATCCAGGAGGCGATGAGCTGCAACGAAACTGGCAGACCCTTCACCCAGTTCACCACTGTTTCGAATAGCTATAAGGATTTCCAAAAGGGCTTAGTTTTGTCAATGTAGAATGCGAGAGCTAACCTAACATCTGGGGAGTGAAGCCACTGCTCCTGCGGGCTTTGGTGAGGTTTAGGATAGAAAACCAGGAGGAAAATGTCCTGGTCCATGTGGAAGACAGGTATCACTTTTGGGAGAAAAGCCAGGTGAGGATAACGCTGAACCTTGTCCTTATGGAACACAGTATACAGAGAGTCTAACATGAGGGCATGAAGTTCTGGCACCCATCTGGTGGAGGTAATGGTGACAAGAAATGCCACCTTCCATAAAAGGTTGAATAACGAACAAGTTGCTAGAGGTTCAAAGGGATACGAGGCACTTGCAAAGCAAGAGAACCACAAGTTCCAAGAGTCGTCACTGGCAGTAAGAAGGAACTGAGGGGCTGTTGGGTTGGCAGGGTCATATATAGGGCGTCACATCGGCTCCACTCCTGGGGACTCCATAACTAACCCAACGGGTAGCAGCTGAGGTAAAAACTTTCCGTCAGCCTTACAGATGGCACATGCACACCTCAATTGGAATACATATGAGCAATCACTCGAAGAAGAATCAAACTTTTGGCTATATTAAAAAAAAGTTGCCATAAAGAGATATGAGGGAAGGGAAATACCAAAGAATGTGATTTTTTTCTTGCAACTGTTTTGTTCCAGGACAGATGGCAAATCTGAGTCTATCATCAATTGCTTCTCCTTGATGCTTAATGGTGTGGTGAATGGAGAAAGGTTTTCTTTGTCTAGCCTTTTGTAAAAGATGAGATGTACTTGTTGTGCCTGGAGAAATGAAGCACTAAGAAATTAGTCTCAAAAGGCTTTGTGTGAGAGAGGAAATTTGTTTATGTTGCTGAGGAAGATGGACTACTTCATGACTGCAGATAATATAATAGCATTAGCCTAGCCAATACTACAGAGATACTGGCCTTTGACGAGAGCTGAAATCACACAGGCTCTCACAGAAGGGAAAGCAGAGGAAGATTCCTGGAATATAAATCCATAAACACTTTGAAATTCCAAGTCACAGACACTTCCAGGACGGAGAGGGTGAAGGGTATTGGAACAAGGCCTGCAATGGCAGTGGCAGAAGAATCAGAGGATGACTGTGAGAGGCTCCTTGAGTGGGAACTGTGAAGGCCTTTGGAGAAAGCCGAGGAGCTGTGGAATGTCCAGGCATCACAGGAGCTCGACCTTACCCAGTTTGCTCTTTCCAGGAGTCTCCTTCATTACTTCAGCATAAGCAGGGTGACTCAGACTGCATAAACTAGTGCACCAAAGTCCAAACCCTTGCTCAGGAGTGTGTGAAAATGAAAACAGGCAGGACTGGGCTGCTTGATGTTTCTGAAGTCATGGGTCCTGGCCAACAAGGTTTGAGGAGACTGGACGCTGCAAGCAATAGAAGAAAGGAGCAAGAGTGGAAAAGAGATAAATGAAAACAAAACAACTAAGTCGATATGAAAGGATGAAGAAAGCCCTGAGCACAGGAAACTGCTTGGACCTCCTGCTATGGAAGAGGATGGGAGTGAGTCGATCCTGGGCTCATCCTCTGCTCAGTACTGTGGGTCCAGATACACAGACTACTCAGACATCTCTGTCAACTGGAAGCAGCACAGAGGAATCTGAACTGGCAGATGCACTCTGCATGGGAACCCTTGCCCTTTCTCAGAATGTAAGCATTTTAACTTCAGAAAATGAAGGTATTATATAAGCCTGTCTTTTTTTCCTCACACCAGACACAGATAAGCAACACCTTTAGAATACAGATCAGCCTTTCAGCCTCTCTTGACATCAACAGTTGCAACTGTATATCATACTCTTTCCATTTGTGTGACCATAGAAACTTTAATTTTTTTAAAAAAAATCACATCAAATATCTAAGCCAAGAAAGATTAATTTTGTCTATCAAGGCCTTTTGAATGGGACATTTGGGAGCTTCAGTCACCTAATTTTTGTTAGAGAAATAACCTAAATATTAGCTTGACATAAAGAGGAAAATGTGGAGGAATGTATGTAAGGTTTCTATGCACTGCCGGACAAAAGATCATATACTCCGGTTTCTCCACTGAGCAATTCATCTCCCCCAGCTATGCATGCATCTATAAAATGGGTATGATATTTTACAGGGAGGTTGTTAGGTTTAGTTAACTGTGAAGAAAAAGTTTTTTGATAATGAGCCTGAGTACATAATTTTTACATAAAAATATATGAGAGAGCCATGTGACATACAGGAAATCCCAACTGTCTTGAAATACCATAGATCAAACTCCAAGCATCAGATCCTAACTCTGCATCAGCAGGTGCAACTCCCATTAACTTCTATTGTTATTATTTATACTACAGTAGCCCCACTCCACTAGGTACTGTAGAAGCACAGAGGCAAACCCAGCACTGAAGAGCTTAGTCTAAACAGAAAAGAAAAAGTGAGAAGGGAAATCAACACAAAGAGGAGAATTTACTTACATGAGGTCACACAACTGGCAGAGCTGGGAATACAACTTACATCTCCCGACTTTCAGTACACTGCCCCCCATCCACTAGACCATGCTGGATCTCATCACTAGGAACTGGACTCATACCAGGGATGAGTTAGTTGCCATGGTTAATTTGTTTCAAGATCAAAAACTAAGACTGACCATAACCAACATATTTTCAGCAGTTACATTTTTATGGTGTCTCATAGATCAAAGATATTTTAAAATTCATAGATGCAAATACAGGCAGCTGTCTTCCATTTGCTTTATCAGTTTTCTCCCTTCCCCTTATTGGAAGAACTGCCATCAATAACTCTTACGTGAATGGAATGTTATACACCAGGACCATTGACAAAAATACTTGTATTCATGCCCTCAATTATTTAAGAACATAAGAATGTTTATACTGGATCAGACCAAAAGTCCATCTAGCCCAGTATCGTGTCTTCTGACAGTGACCAATGCCAGGTGCCCCAGAGGGAATGAACAAAACAGATAGGCATCAAGTGATCTGTTCTCTATTGTTCATTCCCAGCCTCTGGCAAAGACACGCTAGGAATAATATTTTCCTCTCTTTGGACCTTTATTATCTGATAAAATGTAAATATACATGGTCACAGATCTGAATTCCTCCTCAGCCATTATCCATATCTATTCACAGCTATTGTCCGTAATTTGAACGTCTGTTGTAACAATCTTACCATTCAATAGCCACCAAAGTAATGGAATAAAACCTGGACTTTCATTAATGTACTTCAAGCCTTTCAAGTTGATGCTCACATTGTACAGTGACATCAGCATTAGTCTAAAATAAAATTGAAAAGGTGGTTAGACTGCATCTCATACTTAAACGTTTTAGAATGCATCTCACTGGTGCAACTCACCAGGTGGCTAGATGCTTATGCATACTTCTAACTTAATATATGTTACAAAGATATGTACGTATGTCACTTCTTATATACCTACAGATACAGGAATACAACGTGTGTGATATTATTTAAATTTATAAATCAAAACACTGTAATCATGTAAAAGTCAGTCAATTTGACAGCACTTAAATTCCTCTGAACTGAATAAGACTATTCACATGAATAGGGCAAGCAAGATTTGGCCTTACATATATAACAGAATTTTCTTAACTAGGACTCCCCAGAGGGCAGCCTATCGTCCCAATTAAGCTGCTTGTCTCAACAAATGAAAGGGCCACTTTAAAAAGGGCTGCAAAAATTTTGTAACAATGACTATTCTGAATCAAAATAACTAAGTGAATTTGCTGCATTTCCTTCATTCTTCTTTTGATCTCGGACAACCTCTGCATTAAAAAAGCAGCTTGGAATTTCACATCTTTAATACCTCTTAATCACCTCACACTGGTGACTTGTGCCCTTGTCAAATAAAATGTATGCTAATTCTATTCCAATTAAAGCAGCAGTCAATCATTCTATGTCATTAGGTTAAATCTGTTCTCTGGAAGGGATCCTGTTAAAGTAGCTGTCCCAAATTTAAGAAGTGCTGGGCATCCTGATTTCAGTAGGGACTGAAGTCACTCAACACATCACAGGATCAGGCTACAGGTAAAGCACACTGTAAAACAAAATCCTACAAAGAAGTCATTAAAATAGAAATGGTAAGACTCCATTGTAGTATAGTCTACCTGCCAAACAATGTGTCTTAATAATCAGTGAGATCATGAAATTATCCCAGCCAGGCACCATGCCTCCTGGAGTACCATCCTTAAAGGAGGTATAGAGGTATCCACTGCCTCCAAACAAAACCAACTCCATTGGCTGTTGTTGGCAGGGTTGGGGCCAGACTCTCATCTCCTTTTAATCATCCTGCACTGTAGTCTAGTGCTAACAACAGCACTGGACTCTAGGGCTACGTCTACACTGTAGGTATTTGTCGGCAGAGAGTATGCTAACCAAGTACTCATTAGCATTTGTCGTGCTGTCATCTGCATATCTCTGCTGATGCTGTTTGCGCAAGAGCTTTTTGCGCAAAAACAAGCAGTGTAAACGGGTCCGTTTTGTGCAAAAAACCCCTTTTGCACAAGATCCCATATACCATATGGGATCTTGCGCAAAAGGATTTTTTTTCCGCAAAACAGACCCATCTACACTGCTTGTTTTTGTGCAAAAACCTCTTGCACAGAAAGCATCGGCAGAGATATGCAAATGACAGCATGACAAATGCTAATGAGCACTTCATTAGCATACTCTCTGCCAACAAATACCTGCACTGTCGATGTAGCCTAGTAGTCTTTGGCTGAAGGGACTTTCAGGACTACATGTCTGGTTTCTGTACAGGAAGCAAAGGGGTATTATGGGAGAAGAGACACATCTTGTTGCCCTATTCATCCTTCCTTAAGCATGAAGAAGCCAGGCAAAATTCAGGTCCAGCATACATAAGCCACTAAGAGTGACTGTGGCAGGCACAGAAAAGCTACAAGCGGGAGTGTGCTGTATTCTTAACTGAGTGCTAATCCAAATGTATCATCCCAGCTCTAGCAACCTATGAGTCACAAGAGGCTGGAGAAGACTAAGCATGTTAAGAGGCAGGTAACTGACTAATTGTGTCGTTGATACAATTTGTCAATAAGGGAAGGTGCTCTGTCCAAGTTCAGGACGGTCCAGAAGCTATCCCCGCTGCGGCTCTGCAGTTTAAATGTAGTAGGAGCTGGATGCACAGGCAGCCCAGCTCCTACAACATTTAAACTGCAAAACCGCAGCCGAGGTAGGTCCCAGACTGGTGCAAGCCGATACAGTTGAGGCTCTGCATTTTAATTATAATAAGAGCCATCCAGCTCTTACTACATTTAAAATGCAGAGCCACAGAGGTCCCAGACCGGCACGAACTGGGACTGAGCCAGTCCTACTCCTTCCCGCACCAGTCCAGCAGCTCCTGTCCATGGGGGGGTCTCAGCGGGGAGTGGGGAGCTGGGACGCCCCCCACCCCACCCCCCGTGAACAGGGGCTGCAGCCAGAGTAGCCTCTCCCCACAGTGAGCCTCAGCCAGCCATGGGCAGAGGCTACTTCACAGCAGCCTTCCCTATCGCTCCCCGTCCCCCCGGCTGCCACTTATAGAGACAGCAGCGGGGGAGGAGGGGGACAGGTAGCACCACAGAGACGGTGCTGGGGGGAACCAGCTTTTAATCCGGTTCCCCAAAGCACCGACTCCTGTCCCCGCCCCTTGCTGCCTCTGATCCCTGGAGAAGACCCCTGCATAGGAGCAGCACAAGCTTTATTATGCAGCCTCTCTTATCAGCCCTAGCATAGGGCATGCACCATGCAGATATGGAAGGAGGGAACATATCCACAGCACAGGATACTTCAGGGGATTCTGGACTGCTGCAGACCTGCTCTAAATTATACCAGGGCTGAAATGGCCCTGATAGCCGCCCAGAATCCAGAAGATGTAACAGTGGTGTACATTCACTGCTGCTTCTAGAGCTGCATCTCCCAGAAAGTACAGCACAGAATCTGTCCCTCAGTATTTAAATCAATTTAAAAATGAAAGTATTTTTAAAAATACTTTTAAAAAAGAAACATGTTATATGGAAACTAGTTAAGCAATCTTTCTTCACACTTCTGCCTATGGTCTCTGCCAGTACACCTTAACACGACTCCGATAATGTGATAGGATGGCAACTCTTCCATTTTTGTAGAGGGGAACTTTGAAGGAAGCCACTGTTCTGCCACGCTCTGAAATGTGTTTAGTGGTCTTCACCAGTTCAGAAAGGATGGTCGCTAACAGTGCCAGCCTGGTTCAGTACCTCTCCTCCCTTCCCAAGCCACATAGTGCTGTCCCTGTAAAGATCTCAAAAGTGGAGGGAGAGAAAGCTCTATGTGTTCCCCCAAATGCCTTCACATTCACACAAGACAAGACAATTTGGTCCTTAGACTATTATAAATTCTCTCCTCTTTTTATGTCTTTCCACTATCTCTTTTCTACATATCTTCTCTAGGAATTGAGAATGTTGGGGAACACTGCAAGAAGTAAAAGTTAATTTTACTGGATCTTATGACTGCTGTGATTGACAGTGATACTTTCCATTTCTAGATGTCCCGTCATGGAAAGTGCTATGGTATTAATAAATAACAGAATGGAAAAGCTGAATGAACTAAAATCGTACTTTTGGGGGTGCTTGCACTACATTTATGGGACAAAGCCCAATACATGCCCACAGCCTTTGTCTATCACTTGTGTGCAAGGGAGCTATAAGAAAGTCAGGAGTGGACTGGTAACTTTTTCCCCAATCTGGGGGCAGGCTATGGAGCCATGACCAGATGCCTCATGGCTGCTATTGTATTCCCAAGTTGCAGTACAGCTGCATTGTACTGTGCAACCTCTTCATGGAGAGGTAGGGTAGAAAAACGGCAAAGGTCCTAAGTGACTTAGGCACTTGTCTCATTTTCTGAACTTACTTAGGTGCTTAGAAGCCTAACTTGCATGGCTTACAATTACGCTTAGATTCCTAAGTGCCTGAATGACTTGAAAAATGGGACTGAGGTTGCTATATTGCTTAGCCACTTTTAAAACTATTACCCTTGAACCATTGAGATTATGACCCACAACATGTTGTGGATGCTGCTATGGAGAATGTGCTCAAGACCCATGTGCACCTCACCCCTCAAAAAGCTTCCATGGTCCTTGGGCAACAAAACTGAACCTTTACAAATGAAATGCAAATAAATCTAAATAGGCACAATCAGCTAAAATAAAAATAATAAATAAAATAACCATTTACAACAGAAAAGGTTGATATCTTTGCACATGCTCTTTCAATCTATCCTTCAATGGAAATGTCAAACAGATTAAAAATGACATAAAAGGAAACTGTTTGAATTTTTCATTTGCGTGTTTGTTTTGTGTGATTGTGGTGAACTAAGAATCCTGGAATGTTGGGAGAAGTTTCCTGATATTTAAACCCATTTTGCTAGCCACTCAAAAGATTTAAGCCCAAAGTAATAGTATATTATTAATAACACAATGTGAAAACATTCCTTGGCTCTTTATGCCACTTTCAGCTCTACTGCTCCCTCATCATCTCTGTATTTAAACCCACTGTTTTTCCTTTGCCCTTATCCCTATTATTATACACCTCTGACTCTTAGTTCTATTTACCTCCACCCTCCAAGTAACAAAAATTGGAAATGTTTAAGTCAGTCACCACATCTCTGAACTAGCTCCACTTATTTATAAAGTAATTAATTGAAAACAAAAAGTTTCAAATCAGCATTTTGTTTGGTCAGCAGAAAAGAGGCCCTTTGATTTCTGAGTCTGGACTTGCACTTGTTTGTATAGCTTTTAGTTGTATTGATCTCTTAAAAATAAATCATGCATCAGTATGGTAGCCATGCAGGCCATACAAGCTTGACTGCCAAGTCTACTCTCTCTAACCGTAAGCCTGCAAGAGCCAGTTTTCAAGGCAGAAGTGAGAAAAGAATGTTTTTTTGTCACTTAAAACAAGGTTGTGATGAATCTTTGATTTGAATCCAAATCCTACATTTATCCAGCCACCTTAATCTGCAAAGCATAAATATCAGCCACATTACCCTTCATTAATATAGTATTGATGCTAGAACTGTGATAAATACTCTTTTTTTATCCAACACCAAATATTTCATCACAAGCAGACTATAAATAGATCAAAGATGATCACTATATTATGTAAGATACTGCATAATTTATTGTAGCACGGCTATAAAATTAATTTGGAATTAAAATTTGAGCCACATGAGATTTTGTGCAGTGCCTCCTCTAGGCTGTATGATAACCCAGCTGGATGGACTTTTTATGATGGTATTCTACAAACTAGATGTCCCCCTGCCGAGTCTTTGGTTTGACTGCAGACTTGACTTGCACATGTTTTAAAATGGCTGTGGTGAGGTAGCTGGCATTCATACCACGAGAAACTGTATGGCAATCAGCATTAGTTGCTTTTACAATAAAGAATTTATTTTTGAAATTCATTTCCAAAAGAAAGCCCCTTAATCACTGAATGATTATGGTACTGCAAAATGTTCAAAAATCAAGAGGAACCCCTCAAAAAACTCATAAGATTGGCTTAAAAATCAAGAGATTTGTAAAAGTTCCTGCTAAAAGGACCAGATTTTGTATGAATGCTATTTTCCATGTAGCATCCAAAGGGAGCACAGAGTAGAAGAATCACACAGTGAAGGGAGGACATGTTTCTAGACTGATTTCTGAAAGGTCAAAGTGGCTTCAAAATTCAATGCCTATTCAATGCCAACAGTGGATGAACTATTGCGAAGCTGGGAGCTGACACACACACACATCATACATCTCATACACACGCACACTTTAGAGCGGGAAAAAGGGTACTGGAAAATACCTATGATGCAAGAAACTGAGGAGAAAAATCTTTTCCCACATCCTTTGGTCTGTATCAATTCCAAGAAATGTTTTTGGTCACTTTGAGTATCAGGAAATTTTCCAAAAGCTAACAGACAAGTCTCACAGCTGCACAGATTGGATGCAGCAGCCTTCTTAGATGATATTGTTATCTCCAGCCAGGACTGGGACAGTCATTTAAGACAGGTCACAGCAGTGCTCCAAGACCTCGCAGATACAGTAAGGCAGGGAACTCTGATGTCCCATACTTAGACTACACCATAAGAGAAAGCCAACTACAACCCCTAATGAACAAGGTTCAAGCCTTGATGTACTGTCCTGTTTCCACAGCACCACCACTACCACCATAATTATGGCCCTTCTTGGGACTTGCAGCCTGTTACAGAAGTTTTGTGTTGGTTTACTGCTAATGTGGCCCTGCACTTCACACATCTCATAAAGGACAGATGCCCAGAAAAGGGCCCAGTGGTTGAAAAGCCTGCAACAAGGTGTAGAATGCAGAAGGGGTGTTTATGCTGGGAACTGGTACAAATTTTTCAAGGAGATTTATTCTGCCAATAAATGCCCCACATATAAGACTAGGGGTGATCTTTTTGCAAGAAATTGAGGGGGAAAGACATCTGATAGAGAACATCAGTAAAAGATGTTCCCAGAGAGAATTATGTGTTCTGTGATCAAGAAAGAGGCATTGGAAGTGAAGCGCGCTGTGGACTGAGTGTCTGTTATCTGCTGGGAACCCCTTTTAAAAAAAATCATAGACCACACTCCATTTAGGTGGCTGAACACCATGAAAGACCCCAATCCGAGGATAATGTACTGCAGCAACCCTATAGATTCCTGGTACTCAACTGACCTGGTAAGATACATGAAAATGCTGACTTTTTTCCACAAAAAGACAATGATTCCAACACAGAGGACGGCACCCCTAGTCCCTGTCTTGAGGGGAAGGATGTGTAAACCTGACCCCAAAATGGAGGCAATTAAGGAGCTGCTTTGGGATGGAGACAACCCACCACACCTGCAAGTCATGCCAGGAACAGAAGAAGAATTTCAAAGGAGGAAGCTCCACTCAGCAGCTGGCAGCTTGGAAGGGGAGCAGATCCTTAAGTTTCCCAGCTCTAAGGAAGAAGCCTTATACCTAGCAGCATCTCTGTCCTCACAAAAATGGAACATAAGATCTCCTGTGCCAAAAGAGGGAAGAGACTCAATCCTAAAATTTGTGCTGGAGACCCAGAGGACTCTGCCTGGGGATGTTAAAAAGTGTTCATTCAGATAAATGTATAGCTGATGAAAATTTCAGCAGTTACATGTTTACACGTGGAGGTGGGGGCAGGCAGGAGCTGGTGCTCACAGGGAGCCAGCTTTTAAGCAAGCTCTCCATGACCACTGGCTCCCATGGAGCCACTCCCCCCCTACATTGCTGCCCCCGTGAGGTAGCAGTGGGGCAGGGGGAAAGGGCAGGCGGTTCTGCAGGAGCCAGTGCCCGCAGGGAGCCTGATCCCAGTGAGGCAGCAGTGCGGGCGGTGGGGACCTCTGTATAACTGTTTACACTATCACATCCCTAGAACAGCCTATAGGGTTTTTTTTCTTTTTTGTCCTTTTGTAACCTTTGGATTGTTTGTTTCACCTGTAACTCTGGAAAAGGGGCGATATAGCCAAAAGGAGGGCTGAGAGTCTGTATGACACTGCTAGATTATCACCACACACTCCCATTAAAAGAATTGGATCTGTATGAATGCTACTTTCCAAGTCGCATCCAAAAGGGGTGCTCTCATGGGGGCAGATCCTTGACAGGGTCATTAGATTAAGAGCTGCAGGAATAATGGCCTACATCAGGGATAGTCAATGGGCAGACCACAGTCCAAACCCAGAGCATCAGAGGCTTTTCAGTGGACCACAGGGCACTCCAGAACTCAGGGTTTCAGCCCTGCCAGGATTCATGCCAGAACTTGGGGCTTCAGCCCCTCCAGAGGCATTCTAGGACTTGCTGCTTCAGCCCTGCATGAAACATACAAGGACTTGGGGCTTCAGCCTCACCAGGACTTGAGCAGGGACATGCGGCTTCAGTCTCTCCTGCACTGCCGGGGCTCAGGACTTCTGCCCCTTCCAGGCATGCTGGGGCTGGAATCTACAGCCGAAGCCTGCAGCCTCCTGTGGGACTGAAGTCCCAAGCCCCAATTCGTCTGGCAGAGCTCTAATTAGAGAGAGTGTGTGGGGGGGGACATCTGCCCCTCCTGAATTATAAGTCAGTCCCGGACATCTGCCTTGGCTCCCACTGTCAGCCTGGCTCTGTTTAGAGAGGTAAGTGGGGGGTGCAGGCCACCCAGAGTTACATGCCAGCCCAGGCACCAGCTCCCCCAAGCCTGCCAGCATAAAGCCAGCCACTTCTCTACCTGCACTAACCGCACTCACATTAACTACCTGTGGAATTTCATGATCTGGACAAAAGCCTTTGGCACTCTGGATCTGGCACACAGTCCACCTATTGACCACCTCTGTAATAGGCCCGGGGTATATTACACACCATCATATGCAGTCAATGAACAGGGACACTTGTGGTGTGAAAAATGTTTCTCTGGGGTCCAGACCGTAACCACAGCTTAACCAAGAAACCTGGATCTCAACAACCGTGGTCTACATTGTAAGTTAACATCATCTTTTTAAAAATATTAGGCCTTCATACACTTTAAGTCTGGTACAAAGTCCTGGCTTCATGTCTCCCAGAAGCTGCACCATTGTGTCCAACAACACCCGACTTGAATTAACCAGGAATTCACGGCCACATGCCAGTGCAGCAACATCTACAACAGAACACAAAATAAAATAATACATTCCAAAAACAGGAAAATGAGGTAGTATCTAATACAATGAAATATTAACTACCTGTACTACTGAAAATGGAGGAACTGTGAAGACTGAGTTATAACATTTACAAACCTTTCCCTATATTTAGCAAAACAGCCAATATTGAACTGTATTATAATATGCTATTGAAGTAGTGAATGATGCATAGTAGTCAAAATCTGTTTATAATTATACATGGTTAATTAAAATATGTATTCAGGATGGTTCAGCAACAAAATTCATAATGCAATTATATAGTTATGAAACAGGTATGATTTAAGCTCTGAACTGGCAGCATCTAGAATTACTATGGAAATTGTGCAACGTTTGACCCTAATGTAGTCTCCGTATTAAAGGACAGAAGATGAAGATTGCTTTATATTTATTCCCCCTAAGTTCCTGGCCAAAGAATACATGTAAAGCAAAAACAGAGGTTAACTTGCCCCTACTCTTACGGGAATGCTTCCTAATGCAGTGGAAAATACTACAGGTAAAAAATGGAGAAATTATTATTCTGTTAAGGATACAGTTTCCTCTTGAATACACTTGTACTGTAGGAAGCACAACAAATTCAAATATTAAGCAATAAGGCATGAAACAATATAATAGCAGCTTGCATTTAAAAAAAATGGGCCTGACTCTCCTCAGACAGATGTAAATCAGGAATAACTTGACTGAAATCTATGGAGTTGCAGCAGGTGTAAAATTGGAGTAAGTGAGGTGAGGATCAGACCAATTGCATTGTATTCTGACACACTTTACCCTTCAAGAGAAAATATATTGTAAGATTATTATAAAATATATAATTAGTTAGTTAGTCAGTCAGTCTTGCTATATTATCAGTCACAAAATGGTTAAAAGGGGAGAATATATATTCATCAGTACCAGGAAGGAAAAAAAATAAAAGTGCAAAAACATGTGACATTTTAGAAATTACAACCCTCATCTGGTATGGATTTACTGTAACAAAATCTGGTAGGTGATGTTACCAAACTTAATTCCTATTTATTCTTTTTACTGCTGTTTTTTTAACATTTGCAGGGTTCTTTTAAGTATTGACTGTAACACTGATAGACCAGCTCAGTGTGATGCTGAGAGACCAGTTCAAAACAAAGCCATAGGCCAATTCACGTGTGTGTGAATATCAAAGAAATGTTATTGTCTTCACTTACCTATAATCTGTTATTACTATTGCATTATATTACGCATACCGTGTTCTTAATTAACCCCAGATCAAAAGTGTACATTAGTGAAAATTAACTTGATTCATAAACTTCGTCAAAACTAATGATTGTTTGAATTACTGTAACTAAATGCATTGTAATTATTTCTGTAATTGGACTGCCCATCAAATGGGACTGGAACCTTGGATCTATAAATGAAGCAGCATACTAACTTTGAAGTATGGGTCATTATTTTCAACAATGGGAAATCCACAGACCCAGTCTGAATTTAGTATATAGAGGAAAAGCCCGTTCTTTGATGGAAACATTTGCCAGATTGTTTCCGGGGAAGACAGCTATTAGAATGGATCCAGAGAACAATCCTGAATCTCTGAATTGTTTGAATTCTAACAAGGTGGAACACTGAACAGGTGTACAGAGATACCCAGAACTATGTTGATAAACCCGGAGAGACTTAGTGCAAACTTGCATATTATTACATCTCTGCTATCAATCTGGATTTACAAACTTGGACTCACCTGTTAATGTATTTTACCTGTTTTAACCTTCAATAACTCTAATTTCCTTTTCTTAGCTAATAAACCTTGAGTTAGAATATGAAAGAATCACATTTTTTATTAAGAAAAAAACCTACCTTAAAAATGTTAAGGTTGCAAAACCATGATTAAGGTTCAATCATTCATTATAGCATATCCTTTACCATATTTGTCCTTAAACATTCTCCATTCCAAATTAAGTAGACATTCTAGGTGATATCTCAGCAGTACTGAAGTCACTGGCAATACTTTTTTAAAATTTTGTCCTCCCACAGAAGACTTCTTCATTCCACAAACCTCTAAACATTTTCATTGTCAGTCTCTGAACCTTTATTTCTGATGTGCTTTTATAAATGAAGTAATCTGAGGCAGAATCAAATCACACCTTTAATTTGTAGAAATGCATAATATTTTTATATTATCCTAAATACAGGCTTTCATCTTATTCACATTTATGAGACATCTTAATTGAACTAGCCATAATATCACCTAGCTTATCACATCAGACTCCAAAAAAGGGTTATTAAATTCAGGACCACTACTGTGTATGAATAATTTATGTGTTGTTAGTTCTTTCTGTAGTTCTTCACAATACTCTTTAGTTTAGACTATATAATTTTGTGTTTTAAGCAAATGCTTCCATCTCAATAGTTAAGCCCTGTTTCAAGATGTTGATTCCAGCGTTTTTAACATTTTTTCATGCCAAGAACAAACAGACAGTTAGTTCTTTGGCTTCCTATCTTTTACTTCTCACCCTAGGATATTAGGCTTCCTTAATAACCATTTGTGAGAAATAAATACCTTCTGGAAGTTGAGATAATTAGCTTATGTCTTCTACTAATATTATATTAAAAGCAAAAGCCCTGTCTAAACTTCTGATTTCAAAGCATGATTATAGTGAGAAAGAAACTCAAAGGCAGCTTTTCCTCCCTCCAATAAATCTGCTCCCAGGGTGAATTCAGTGTCATATTTACCAACGTGAATGAGAAAGAAAGTTTTATCACTTTTTACTCTACTTAACATAGCAGAACCTACACAGCTAGAAGACAATGAAGCTGTCTAGAACTTGAAGAGAATGGTGATTCACAGAAGATACCAACATTTTAAATAATCGGTTATTTAGTCAAACGGCTGGATATGCCTCATCGTACTTACTGAACTATACTCTCCTTACAGTGTGGAATACAATCCTGACATACAAAACTGACTTATACAAACTGACTTACTTGTCACAATCCCTGCCAAAGCTAATACAAATTGATTTTCATCAGAATCCAGATCTTGGTGTTTGGTATCTTCACCTAGTGACCTCACAAAGCTCTCCAAAGTTTGTCCAGTGATTGTGAAAAACTTTACTGCTTTGCTCTGCAAGTGTGGAGGGAAAACAAATCACTTTTCACAGATTGTACTAAGTAATATTGAAAGGAACATATGATAGGATACAAGTGTTATCACTACCTCACTGTACATATCAAATTTCTTTACATGCCACAGTTTACTGACCCTTGCAGAACTCTCCCTTACGAAACACATCTTCCAGCAAGTACTAGAACTTAACTGCCAAATTCCGCAATGATATAAAAGGTAGCAAAAGTTAAATGTTGAGAGCAAATTGATCAGAAAACTGGCAAAATGGTAAAGTAGTATAACTTGCACTCATCTAAGTGACATTTAGTGTGATAATAAAGTGAGCAACTAAAATATGGCAGGGACAGAAGCAGCACTGCAGAAAAGGCAACTGATAAGAGTATAAGATAAAGCTGTGCAAGTTCACTCATTTTGCACATCTACTGAATGATAAATTTGTACTTAAAATGTATCTTACACAATATACTCTCAGTTATCTGAATAGAAGGATGGACATGAATTTTGTTTAGATATTCAGGAGTTTGGATAATCAAGAAAGCAGAAGTGACACTGCAAGGAGCCCTCTGCAACATGCTGGGGGAGGGGAAGAAAGACACTACTCCCTTCACCACAACAGCATGTTTAGACTCTTAGGCTATGTCTTCACTGAGAGTTCTTCCAGCAGCATAAGTTACGATCTCATTAGCATATTTTCTGCCATTTCTTTTTGCGCAAAGGGTTTTTGCACAAAAAGAAGGAGTGTGGACTTTTTTGTGTGCAAAAATCCCATTTTGCGCAAGATCCTTATGCCTCTCTGGGACAGGCATAAGGATCTTGCACAAAACGGGGGTTTTGTGCACAAAAAAAAAAAGGTTCCCTGCTTCTATACATTAAACAGTTTATAGGCTCTAAATTTGGATAGTCCAAAAAGAATAAACAATTCAGAGAATAACTTTGCTGTATGTTCAATTACTGAAATATACCTGGTAGCACTTTATAGACTAACAAAACATGTAGATGGTATCATGAGCTTTCGTGGGCATAGCCCACTTCTTCAGATGACTGGAGTTATGAGTTTAGGATGTGCACACCCAAAATAAATAGGAGGGAGAGGGGGGGAAGGGAAAAAAAGAAGGGGGGTGGGACACAGGGAGCTAGAGGGAATCAGTAAGTATCTGAAGATTGGGTAGTTAAAACGAAGCAGATAAGAATCAAAGTCAATAGATAGTATCCTTCCTAACATAAGAGTCTATACAAAGAGCTGTTTGCACCTTCAATGGCTGTTAAGTTGGTAGTGTCCCAACCAACTTCCATCACGACTGAGTCCATTAGCATGTGAATTGCATTTGCGGATGAACTCTAATTCCAATGCTTCTCTGTGGATCTGGCTAGTAGAACTGGTTTGTACCCCCTGAAGCTTCTGAAATACACCTATGTGTCATGTTTTCCACTGCAAGTTATCTACCTATAACACCTAAGCATTCCCACTACAATGTATACCTCTGCAGTACTTACCCCTCCTAGAATGTTTTTAACTGCTTCCTCTTTGCTAGAGACACCCCATAACAAAGTACAGACTGCAGCTCCCATTTCTGTACAATATTCTGCCTGTTGCAGTAGTTGCTGTCTTGCCTCATTCAGCTGCTGTCGATGGGCTAATTTCTCCTGAAATTAATTGGGGAGATTAATACTGAAGAGCATTTCATTCTGTTTCAAAGCATCCCAACTATGTTTCTACCACTGAGAGCTAGGGAGACAATATTACAGCCATATATATATATATATAAAAGCAGCAATTCACAGTACTTCCACAGAGCTGCATTCTCCTTCCAGAGCAGTCTAAGTAACCATGCTGTCTGCTGGGGAATACAGCAGGAATTAGAGGAGTCTGCAACCTGTAGTTTATGGAGTAGTGCCAGAGCTGAACCATAGCTGCTACAATAGACTATGTGGTTCAAGTTAAAGTACAGTCAGCTCCTGTCACAAAAAAAATTGCATCTCCCACTGAGACACAAGACATTTTAGCATGACAGTCTAAGCAAGAGTCTTGGTCTTAAGCAAGAGTCTTAGGGTAGCAGTCCTGTAAAAAATGGCTAAGTATCTCAGCTATGTGAAATAAAGCTGTTTCTGAGTTAGAATAAATGCCCCAGAAAAAAAATAATGGCCAATCCTATCTCACAGAGGCTAGAGGCGACTTCCTTGACATGCAGTGGCAGATTAAGAGAGGATCCCTGGAGCTCTAAGGTCTAGGCCCTAGCTTTCGGATGGCCTCCAAATTTAGGACCACAGGTCACAGGCTTCCAAGGATCTGTCATTCATGATATAGGAGCAGCAGGCCTGTTTGCATGAACTGGTTTGTGCTTAGCTCACTCTGCCATAGACCAACACAGAGAATATATCACCTGATTGGTAAATTCAGCTAGACCTGATAGTATTTTGGAGCGGCAAGCAGTTCTCACAGCCACATGGGAGGTTGGCAAAAAGAGAGACATGAAATGAAGATATTCCCAGGTCTCAAACAGCTTTAAAATAATCCTTACTGACTAATCAGATAGAATAGCCTGACCAGACAAGAAAAAAGACAGATATGAGCAGGTCACAAAGAAAATCAAGAAGTACCAATCTCCCAAAAAGACCTCTAAATTCTTGCCTACAAGGGACTAAATATAAACCTACCAAAAATCACACTAAATAATGAACAATGTTTCAAGGAAAGAGAAAGCAGAGCTATAATACAGGTTGCACCTCCCTAAACTGGGACTCTCTCGTCCGGCAACATCTGTGGTCCGGCAGGACCGCGGATGTTGCTGAACGAGAGAGACCCGGGGCAGGAGGGCCAGCAGCTGAGAGCCCTGCAGAAGGCGAGGCTGGTGGTAGCAGGGCCAGGCACTCAGCAGACCTGCGGCAGTAGCAGGATCATGGAGCAGGGGCAGCCCATAGGTGACAGCTCAGAAGCAGTGTTGTGCCGCGGCAGCCGGAGCGTGCCAGCCCGGCAGTGGGGACAGAGCTGCAGCAGCCTGACTGGTAGTAAGACCGGGCCGCAGCAGCCCAGCAGGGGAAGCCCATCTGGGGCCGCAGCTTGTCGGCAGCCTGATCGCGGCTGTGTACCAGCCGGCAGCAGGGCTGGTGCTGCAGCACCGGGGCCAGGGCTGCATGCTGCTGTGCCAGCACTGGGGCTGGAGCAGTAGCTCTGACAGCGAGGTTGGGGCAGCCGTTGTCACCCAGATGGCAGCAGAGCCAAAGAAGTCAGCAGTGGGGAGAGGCTGAGGGGGCCGGAGGCAGAAGACCTTCCCTGGTTCGGCAAATTCCCTTATCCGGGACCACTCAGGTCCTGAAGGTGCTAGACCAGGAAGTCCAACCTGTACTTGTGAAGACTCTATGAGCATTGTGTTTTGGGGACAGTTTTTGCAGCTGCTTGTAAATAAACGCACAACCACATGCACTTCAGGGTTTCATACTAGCAACCTGCAGCTTTTGCTTTAGCAGCCTATTGTACAGTCAGCAACACAGCAGCTGCAGGCAATTCCTGGGCATGTCAGGCTAGTCAATAGGAAACAGAGCTGGTGCAACACTGAGGGAGATGTCTACACTGCAATTATACTGTTGACTCAGACTCGCAGGCCTTGGGACTGTTAAATTGTGGTACAGATTTTTAGACTAAAGCTGGAGCCCAGGCTCCAGGAGCCCATGAGGTTGAAAGGTCCCAGAACTCAGGCTGCCAAGCCCAACATCTACCCTGCCCTTAAACAGCCCCTTAGCCAGCATCAGATGGCAGGGGCCAGCCAAGGGGTTTTTATTTGTAGTGTAAACATACCCAGAGGTAAACATACCTCTCCCACTGAAGTAGGCAGCAACAGTCTCTCGTGTGCCACTACCACTTCACTGGGGTAGCAAAGTTAATTTAGATAGGAAGGGATCCCAACAGGGTAACATCCTCCTTACTCCCAGAATAGGAGTTTTTCCTGCAGGCTGGGATAGGGGAAACTTGCTGAAGCCTAAAAGGAAGGCGGGAGCTGAGGCTGTGCTAGAGTATAGGATGGGAGCCTGTTGCTGGAGTCTGCTGAGGAGGAATGAGGGTTATGGGTTTCTGGGTCACTCGGTCTATCCCAATGTGTGCAATGCTAGATACACTGGGGGAAATGACATCAGGACTGGAGTGCCAGGAGCTGGAATATGTCAGGGAGATGGAAGTATAGGCTGTACCGCACCTCTCAAAGGGGAAGCTACTGGAGAATGTCTTGGGCAGAGGGAGTAAATGGCCAATGAAGAAAAGGATGCCAACTGAATGGTTAAAACGAGGGAAAGTACAGTACATGTCAGGAGGAATCAAGGTGCCCTCATCTCATTTGTGTGGGTGCCCTGTGTGTTCCACTCTGACACCGGCTCACACATAAAAGTGTGGGTGGAGAGGATGTTTTCTTAACAAGTTTGAGTATGAAAAAAACAGAGCCAACCATCTGATTAAAAACCAAACAAATGAAAAAAACCACAATAGGGATTTCAAAGCTAGGGATCTCAATTCTGCGGGTGGGTCTTTGTCTCAATTTCTGAAGTTGTGGGTTGAAAATACTGAAATAGTTAAAGTCACCTAAAGAAAACATGTTATAACATGATACCCACATCCATCCAGAAAGCTTTGCAGATTTACACATTATTGTTAAGGGTGATTGCTTGAATTAGATCCCCCAGGTCACATAATTGATAATCTAAAAAACTACTTTGTTGATATATTCCTATGTCCACATCTAGCTGCCTACACAATTTATAGCCAACTTTGTGTTGATTAAATATGCTGTCAGTGGGACATGCAACGTGTGAGTCACTGTTTTGCAAATGAAATTAGCTGAGCAGATTTTTCAGTGTCAATCCATAACATATTCTTCTCTTGCTGTAGTCTATTTAGCAGACATACACTAGTTACTGATATCAAAGAATCTGGGACTTCCATTTCTTGTAAACAGTTTTTCAAAAAATTTTCTATGTGTACTAAAAGCAGTCTGGAGCAGTCAGTGCATGGTCAGAAAACTAGATTTTCAGTGGACTTATGGTTACCTTTTTAACGGATTTTTACATCCCTACTTTTTAATTTGTTTCCAAGCTGATCACACTATCATTGCTACTAAGCAGCCAGCAACTGAAAGAGTATTCTGGGCAATGACATGCAAATAAGCAGATGGTTACATATTTCCGAAAAACTTTCACAACCTATCCATGCACACACCACTGAAAGACACCTGTTTTGGACTGCAGGGCAATCAACACCTACTGCACAACAATGAAGATGAGAGGAAAAACTTTGGCCAAGAACACCAGGGAAACTCATACTCTTATTAAATGTACCATAATTTATTTTAAAGTCATATAAAAAATTACACTCTGTGAACTGGATGGCATTTGGTTTATCAAGTCAATAAAATCCATTCTTTCAGGATTTGAGTCAGTGCCATTAAGATGTGTAGGTATTTCAAATCTGATGCTTATACCACGGAGAAATGGACCAGAATAGCTACAGCAGAATAAGCTAGTCTGCAATAACAACAAGGAGTTTGGTGGCGCTTTAAAGACTAAAATATTTATGAGGGCACTAAGGCATAAGCTTTCGTGGCCCTGTGGACATGCTTATTCTGGAGTAAGGATGCCTTTTTCTGATTATTTAATCAATTTTGGAAGCAGATCAAAATAAACTGGAAAAAGGCAAACTTTTTCTGGAATAAGAGTATCCACACCAAGATCGTTTCTGGAAAAGCTCCTGCACTTTAAATTCACACCCTATTTTATGGTAGAGCAGTGTTTCTCAAAGTGGTAAGAAAGCTGCTACTGGACAACTCCGGTTTGTTTATTTACCGGCTCTGGAGCCACAGAGCCTACCAGCTCCAATTGGCTGTGGTTTGCCGTTTGCAGCAAAGGGGAGCCGTGGGAAGCAGCATGACTCAGACCACTGCTTCCTGCAGCTCCCCTTGGCTGCAAATAGCAAACCGCAACCAATGGGACCCACGAACTCTGTGGCTGCAGAGCCGGTATATAAACAAACTGGAGTGGCCTGGGACCAGCTCTCTCAGAGTGGGTCCACAGACCACTCTGAGGGTACGTCTACACTGCAACACTATTTTGAAATAACTAGTGCTATTCTGAAATAACTTAGTCCATGTCTACACAGCAGGCAGTTATTTTGAAACAGTGTCAAAATACTGTCAAGCTGGAGGACTTCTTACGCAGACTCCTGTAACCCTCGTTGTATGAGGAATAAGGGAAGTCAGACGACGAGTGCTCTATTTCGAAATAAGTGCTGTGTAGACGCTCCCTATTTCGAAATAAACTATATCGAAATAAGATATGCAATTGACGTAGCTCAATTTGCGTAGCTTATTTCGAGTTAAGCTCTGTAGTGTAGAAGCATCCTGAGAAACACTGCTGTAGAGTATCCTCCTTGTGTAGTCAAGCCAAAGTCACGGTCTGGTGGTATACCACTCCACTTTCTTTAGAATGTCTCTCTGCAATACTGCAACTAGCGTTAGAATTTTCCCCAGGTCCAACCAGTGGTACATATGACAGCAAGAGAAATGAGAGCAGTGTCAAAAAAAAAAAAAATACTGCACAAAAAAAACAACCTCAAGTCAGCCCAGATGGAAAGGTTTCATTTTGTACATAGCAATGCCTGTGTTATATTCTATGTATTTTCCCTTTTTAAATGGCCATGTTATAGAAATGTTATATTAAATTAAAAAGATTAATTCCTAAAAGCTCTTGATGTCAACTATCCGAAAAGATTTTGTAAAATGCTTTGAGAAAACCTAAGCAGCGTGTTCCTCTATTTTGAGACAAAGAGCATATGGATGTAGATTTTCAATAATGTGGGTTAAACCAGATTCAAATGTTAAGTCAAACAATCAAAAAAAAAGGAAATTCATATTTAAGAATAAATCTGACCTAAATGCATCCCACTGTAAGCAACAACTGCAGCATGTAGAAAGGGGTAAGCAGTGAGGTGGTAAAGTTTGCGGATGATACCAAACTGTTTAGGATAGTCAAGACAGAAGCAGACTGTGAGGGACTCCAAGAAGATCTCACCAAACTGAGTGATTGGGCAACAAAATGGCAAATAATATTTAATGTGGATAAGTGTAAAGTAATGCACATTGGGAAAAATAACCCCAACTATGATGGGGGCTAATTTGTGTATGACAAATCAGGAAAGAGATCTTGGAGTTATCATGGATAGTTCCCTGAAAACTTCCACACAGTGTGCAGCGGCGGTCAAAAAGGCAAATAGGATGCTAGGAATTATTAAGAAAGGGATAGAAAATAAGACCCAGAATATCTTACTGCCCCTGTATAAAACTATGGTACGCCCACATCTTGAATACTGTGTACAGATGTGGTCTCCTCACCTCAAAAAAGATATTTTGGCCTTGGAAAGGGTTCAGAAAAGGGCAACTAAAATGATTAGGGGTTTGGAACGGGTCCCATATGAAGAGAGGTTAAAATGACTGAACTTTTCAGTTTAAAAAAGAGGAGACTGAGGGGGGATATGACAGAGGTATATAAAATCATGAGTGGTGTGGAGAGGGCAAATAAAGAAAAGTTATTTATTAGTTCCCATAATAGAAGAACTAGAGGACACCAAATGAAGTTAATGGGTAGCAGGTTTAAAACTAATAAAAGAAAGTTCTTCTTCACAAAGCGTGTAGTCAACCTGTGGAACTCCTTGCCAGAGGAAGCTGTGAAGGCTAGAACTATAACAGAGTTTAAAGAGAAGCTAGATAATTTCATGGAGGTTAGGTCCATAAAAGGCTATTAACCAGGGGACAGAAATGGTATCCCTGGCCTCTGTTTGTCAGAGGCTGGAGAGGGATGGCAGGAGACAAATCGCTTGATCATTGTCTTCGGTCCACCCTCTCTGGGGCACCTGGTGCTGGCCACTGTCGGCAGACAGGCTACTGGGCTAGATGGACCTTTGGTCTGACCTAGTATGGCCGTTCTTATGTTCTTATGTTCTAATACAAAAATCAAATTATTTTGACCCCCATGTAGACTGCAATCTATAACTGAGAAAGCATCCCTTTATACCAATTCCAGTTTAATTTTATGTTTGAAAAAGGGAGAAATCTAAGAACATAATTATCAAACATATTTAGTTTTCCCCCAACTTCATTTACGGGAATAATATGTAATTAGTTTTTTAGAGACACTTATAATAAGAGATAAAGAAAATCACACAGAAGAGTGAATTTGTTTCCTTTTAAGATTTCAGCTTCAAATAACTATTAGTACTGCAGATGTGTTTCATTTTACTACTCTTATAATATGGACATTTCTGTTCTAGAACAATCTTTCGTACAAAAAGTATGAGAGTTAGAACTTTCAGGAGCACAATTTACATATTATTTAGTTATATAACTCAATGTCCAACATTTTTCCAGATTGTCCAAAAAACATATACTGAAGAGATATTATATCTTGCAAGGTTCACATGCTAAACTGGTATTTCACTACACTTCTTACTAAAACTCAACCATACAGATCATAGCTTTTTTTGTGAACAAATGTACCTTTTTCTCCCTCATGCAATCTGCTTGGGCTGTTTCCAGACGGGCTTTGAAGTGTTCACAATCCAATCTCAGATGCTCTAGTTCTTGTTCTCTTTTCTCCATGTCTGCAAAAAATAATTTATACAAATTCAATAAGAAGTTACAAGCAACTACCTTACACCAACCATGAATATTCTGCCAAATGCAATAAGAAAAATCTGCTTTAAATATTTGGTTGTGCCAGGCCTCCTCCTTGTGGCCAACTGGTACTATAACCATGTGTCACATTAATAAACAATTATTACAAAAAATCTAATAAATTAACATGAACTTTATAATTTAAATCAGGAAATAGAGAATTCACGGTGAATGATCAAATCTCTCTTATTTGACCATGACAGGGCACAGTAAGCTATGTTGAAAATGAGGTTCCTTTTGCCCAGAACATTAACTTTATTTTAATGTCATTGATTTTCTACTTTTTTTTTTAGTTTTCATAATCTGCATATCATCTGGAGTTTTTGCCCTAAACTCTAGTGGCAGGTATAATGAAATACTGTAGACAGAGATGAGAAAAATATCAACACCAACCAGAAGTAAATGTTGATTTAATCTATGGGGTATGAAGTATGTGAACAATTAAAAAATGTATTAGAAGTACTCCAAATGTGCTAATGTTTGTAGAAAACTAGATAAATCCTATGCATATATTTATGGGGATGTGAACAACTAGTCAACTATCTGATAAGCAAATGTTTACCAGATAGTCGGCACACTAGTTGTCTATCAGAAAGAGGCAGGAAGGGGCGGGGGGAGAGAAAGGGCTGCTTCAAAGCAGCATCGCCGCATGGAGCCCGGGGCCAGACCCTCGGCTCCACGCAGTGATGCCACTTTGAAACACTGCGTGCAGCCCGCGGCCAGCTAGGGACTCCCCGATTGACCCCGGGCTCCATGCAGTGCTGCTGCTTTGAAATGCCGCAGGGAGCATGGGGCCAGCGTGGGACAGCTTGAGTCCCCTACTAGCCCTGTGCTCCCCACACTGCTCCCCACACCACTTTCACCTTTGAAGTGTAGAAACAGCTCTGAAGCTGTTGCTACACTTCAGAGGTGGAGGCGCCCTTATCAACTAATCGAATAGTCGATGCAAATTTGCATTGACTATTCAATTAGCCAATTAATCTAAATTTCACGTAAGCAGTCCCCACTCACGCAGGTTCCCCACTGCTCCTCTTCCTCTGAAATGTACAAGGCGGCTCTTATACATTTCAAAGGGAGAGGCGCAGCAATTGGGACTGGCACAAGTGAGGACTCCATAAGGCATATGCTTATCAGGTAGTCGACTAGTGACTTACATCCAACTTTTTTTATTTGGTAAAGAACTGTGAAATTCCGAAGGGGAAAAAATAATTTTAAACACTTCCTCCAGCGCATTCTCACAATTCCCCCATGTGCTCGGGACAGACAAGTTCTTCCATTGTTCATAGAGAAAGAACAAAGCGGCTCCATTTACTGACACACAAAGAACAAATGATTGCTTACTCTACCACAATTGTGACTCTTTGAAATGTTGTAGTCAATGTAGAACCTATTGTAATGAAATGTAGAACCTACTGTAAGTGCACATGCCACACAAACTAAGAATGTTTTCTGAATATGACTATTAGGGCCCCACATGTATCTTGTGCCTCCTTGTGCCCCTGCTCAAGGCCATAAATGGCAGAGTGGGTGCAATCCTGACTCAGTTCCCTTAGATATTTATCCTGCAGTAACTGAAATTTCTTGAGATGATGTCATGATCTGTCCTCCTTCCCTTGCTGAGGATATTGAAAAGCAGAAATGGCGAGGAGGTCATGACATCATCTCAAGAAACCAGTTACTGCAGGGTAAATATCCATTCTTTCTTCTTTGAGCGCTTGTCACCGTGGATCCTACTGCAAATGACTGGCAAACAGTGTTTTCTTCGGATGGTATCAGTGAGGAGTTTCAGCTGTGTCGGTTAAATAGAAATTGGAGTACTACTCTCACACATTTGGAATAATGCTTGACAAACATGAGGCATTTCCTCTACATTGCAGATTTCTGATACCAGCACATTTCAGAAGCAGGCAGAAGATGTCTGAGTTCTGCTGGAGTGAGCATTGGTATTTGGTAAGGGAGGCACCATTGAGACATTTTGTGTTATCCAATTTGATAATCTTTCCAATAAAACAACCATGTGTAGCTAAAAATTGATTAGAAGACATTCTGAAAAATGTATTCCTGTCAATCCAGTATCTGGAGCTGTCTGATATATCCAGACTGTGTAGGTACTTCTCCCCTTGTCTTGAGTGTGGTTTTGGGAAGAACACAGGTAAGTTAATGGATTAATTTAAATGGACCAAGTACCACATTGTGTGAAACATGTATGAGAGTTCAGTCATGCACGCCTGAAGCTCACTCACTCTGCTGGGCTAAGGTGATGGCTACCAAAAAAACTATTTTGAGAGTGAGAATGGAGCAGACTAGGAGAGAAGCTCAAAAGCAGGGATGAGCTCCATAAGTTTTAGGAGAATAACAATGATGTCCCACTCTAAAATAGATTCTCTGACCATTAAAGTATATAGAAGGGCCTTGAGAAACTTGGATATTGCTGGTTGAAAAAAAACTAAGAGCAACTCCACTGGTGGATGATCCTCCATTATTACGGTCAGGAAAACACTGAATGAGCTAAAGGAAGGAACAAATATTTCAACTGTAGAAATGATTGAGAATCTTTAGTACCTGAGCTTGAACAAAGTCTAAGCTGTTTTGGGCAATGATGGGGTAGAAGCCCATCACAGGCTGGAAAGGGGTCAATAGCCAATTAATTATGGCACAGATGCAACAGGTGTGTACCTAAGTAGCTGCTTCTGGTGGAACTGGGAACTATCTGAAAGTTAATTGGCACTTGAGCCTCATAAAAGGTGCGTGGGGGGGGGGGGGGGGGGGGGGGGGAGAAGGGACAGCTCAGTCTGAAGGAGAGAACCACTGGCAGCAGAGGGATTTCTGTGAAGCAACCTGAGCTAGAGTCTGCAAAAGTGCAGTAATCTCAGAGAGACTCATTCCAAGGGACCAGTGCTCAATGCCAAAGCTGGGGGTGAAGATGCTAGAGTACCTGAAGGAGACTGAAACTGGAGCTCAGAGAAGGATAGATTTGGTGAGAGACTCTGATTACTAGTTTGAGCATTTGATGCCCTGAAAGTGGTTGGCCTAGATGTTTCTCAGCCAGTGGTCTGAACTGTGCACTGACAGAGCCTACCTGAAAAAAACATTAGAGAGGCAGATTCCTGCAACATCATATCCTGATTTGTGGGGATGTAAAATCCCATTTAATTGGCTATTTGGTTAAATATATTGTTTAATGGGTTAACTGATTAAGGAATGGCAAATGAGGGGGCTGCTGCACTGTGGAGCTGGTGAGCCCAGTGGGGTGGCAGGGCAGAGGATGGGGCTTGCAGCAGGAGGGCCACAAACAACCTCCCCATATCTGGCAAAATCCCTCATCTGGGACCAGTTAGGTCCCAAGGGTGCCAGACCAGGAAGGTCCAACCTGTACTGTATATGCAAGCTTCCTTTCATGGTTTTCAATGCAGAATACGTTTTTTCCTGACCCAATCTCTCTTCCTTTCTGTCTTTTGATAGGAAAATGGCAGCCTGTAAATAAAGGTTTTGTCTTCAATTAACTAATTCTACAAAATTAAAATATTTTATTGACATATGTGTAGTTAATTCTGAAATTTTGAAAAACAGTGGAATTGTCCTTTGACAAAATATTTAAGCAGAATGTGTCAACAAATCTATATCCATTTGCACTACTGGGATATGTTATAAATAGTGGTGAATGTATTTATGATTGCTTCTAATGTGGGGCAACTTACTGGTTTCAATAACGTCCAATTTCTGGAAGCTCTCCAAGACATCTCCATTCAGTATTCTGGGTAGGAAGTCTCGTAACTGCATTACTTCAGTTGTTAGTCTCTCCAAATCTCGCTTTCTGACTTTAACAAATTCCTCTTTGGTCTCAGCATTCTGAAACATGGAACAGACCATAGATATCTTTGTTACTCTGCAGTAGTCTCTAATTTGTATTCTAGTTAAAATCTCTCTTTCTCTACCACAAATGCATCTCCCACCACTCAACTGTAATACAGGATTTATTTTGAAAGGAAATTTTATCTACTGGTCTTCTAAAGCATGGAACTTTAAAAATATGAAGTGTCATACCTATGCTGAACTACTGTCTTTAGAATGGCCTAAGGCTTATGCTGTACTGTTCATATTTTAAAGTAATCCAAAACCTCTGAAACTTCCCCAACTATTTTAATAAATCAGAATAGGTCTTCTACTGGAAATATTCATATTCACCACAAAAGATCAAATTTTTAAAACTCATAAATTAACATTCATGAACCACAACCAACACACAGAAGCAATTAAATTCTGATTTAAGACCAACAAGAGTTATGTAATTCTTCTTGTACTTAACTGTTGCTATAGCATTCATTTAAACTCTGCAGCCTGAGAAAATTAGCTCTCACTTAAAAAAAGAAACTGCGTACTCACTTGAATCTCTAATATATGCATGTGCACACTGTGCTGTCTTGAAAACTGCTGTACATTCAAGATTAATCATTAAGTTTTGTTTGTCTGGAATCTGTCTTCCAACATGCTTTCAAAAGGCAGAACTGCAAATTTTGGGGTGGCTTTTGTTTTGCTTATTTCAACCACAAATCAAGTTATTTTATTTATATCAATTAGTGTGGTGCTAAACGAACCACAAATTTTTCTCTCTAGATTCTAGAATGAAGCAGCACCTTTCAAACTCTCTTCTACTCTGATCACTTTTTATTATATCTAATATTTTTCTTACACTCCTGTCTATTTTCATACATCTCTCTATTTGTGTGTCTCCCTCTCATTCCACCGTTATTTAAATGTTATTCCTTTTGAGTGGCAAAGAAGGAAACATCTTTCCAGCAGCTTTAATTTCCTTCTTTCTCCCTCTCCAAGAACCTTGCATTATAGGCTACCTCACTTACCTTAAACACAAAACTAGAGATATATTGAAATCCCCAATCTTTGTATGATCTGCACATTATTAAAGCCACTCCAAAACTATCCAGAGATGTTTCAGATAGTAATCCTGAAATAGGTGCAAATAGATAGGCAACTGATTACTATCCCTTGCCATGCAATCTCACCTGCCTTACTAGCTGTGAGCCCACACTGGTCGGTCAGGGTGAGTCTACACAGCACTTACTTCAAAATAACATCAGTTATTTTGAAATAATAATGTAAGTGTCTACACAGCAATTCTGTTATTTCAAAATCTATAAACCTCATTCCACAAGGAATAACGTTCCACTGCTGCTATTTTGAAATAGCTCCTCCATAGGGCCATTCAAAGTAATTACTCCCCTGTACCTCCTGGGCCTCTAAATCAAGGTAGCATGTCCACATTAGGGGAGTCTGCCTTGGACTAATTCTGAGGCTTCCCTGTAGTGTAGAGGTGCTATTTTGAAATAAACTATTTTGGAAAAAAATTCTGAAATAGCTTATTTCAAAATAAGCATGCTGTTTAAAATAAACCAGCAACTGTGATGCTGGCAAGAAATCTCTAGTGAAAAGAGCTCCCCTCAAGCCTGTTAAACTTCCTTCTGAAAAAGAGCTGTGTTTACGCTCAAACATGTCTCTCTCTCCAACAGAAGTTGGAGTAATAAAAACTATTACTTCACCTATCTTGTCTCTCTAATACCGTGGGACTAGCATGACTACAACACTGCATACAAATTTCCTTCAGTCAGCCACAAGGGGCTGCTGAAGAACCATACAAACAGCCTTTACCCTAAGGTGCTGCCTCTGCAACATTCCCATCTTCAGTCGGATGAGAGAGTGAAGGTCATTCCAAGTATGCATTATCACTAAACTACCAGGACAATACCTATGGAATTTGCATTTCTTACACATTTTTCTATTTCCTCTCCCTTTCTGGTTGCCTGCTTCATCCTCTTTCTCTTCTGTTTGTATGCTTCCCTTTCATGTTTACTTCTCCTTTTATTTCTTTTGCAGTCCCTTCCCTTCCAGCTTCCCCCTCACCATCAAAAACAGTCCAGTGCTGTCTAGCATTTAACACATTCCAGCTGTTCTGGTTAAGGCACCAGAGTGAAAATTAAAGTATTAAAATAAGATTATTTACATAGATTGTAAACTTTCTGGACAGAGTGAATCTCTTTGCCATGTTAATGGATTAAATCCCAAGGAGCTCAGAGGGAGGGGAAGATAAACAGGCCAGCAAAACTTTAGATCAGGGGTAGCCAACCTGTGGCTCTGGAGCTGCATTCAGCTCTTCAGGTGTTAATATAGCTTTGTGCATAGGCACCAACCCCGGGACTGGAGCTACAGGGTCTAACTTTCCAGTGTGCTAGGAGGTGCTCAACCCCTGGTTCAGCCACAGGCCCTGTCCCTACTCCATCCTTTCCCCCAAAACTGCCACCACTCCTACCCTCTCCCCTGAGTCTGCCATGCCCTTGTTCCCCTCTGCTGGGAACTGGAAGGTGGTGGAGGCAGGAGAGGGGAGGTGATGGAGCTGTTGATGTATTATTGTGGCTCTCTGGTACTGTACATTGGTTATATTCTGGATCCTTCTCAGGCTTAGGTTGCCCACCCCTGCTTTAGATGAACAGGGTGATCAATCAGGGGACTGAGCATATTAGTGGTCACATAAGAAGGGTGAAGTAGCAACTCAGTAGTTTTGACAAATGAAAAGGAATTTGGAACTGGTATCAAAGATGAGTATATTCAGTACTAAATGCTTTAACATTTGGATAGAGATGTTAAATGCACAAAATTGAGAATTCTAATTTAAGATTCTCTCAGTAAACACAGTTCATCTCATGCAATATGACAAATGCAATTGTCAAGTTTTATTTTTTCTTTCCTCCACTCAGAAATAACTTACAAGCCTCAAATGTTGAAATAATTTTTTTAAAGAAAGGAACTAGACATACAGACTAGGTTGTTGAAAAATGAATGGTTTTGTGATTAAGGCCCCAAACTAGACTCAGAAGACTATTGGTGCAGGACATTATGGTGCAGGAGGTTGGGGGCACTGCAGCCAGTGTTTCCGTGCCCAGAAGTCAGCCCCACTGCCAACCCATCACCGGCTTTGCCAGCTCCAGGCCTCTGGGCAGCCCCCACAGGTACCCACCGGCCCCACTAGCTTTGCTGCTGCCTGCTGGCCTTGAGAGCCCTAAAAGCCCTTGGGGGTCCTATCATCCACCAATCCACAGCTCACCACCCATGGGCTATGTCTACACTTGTGGCTTCTTGCACGAGAAATATGCAAATGAGGCTAAGCGTGGAATATCGCCGAGACTCATTTGCATACCTAATGAGCTGCCGTTTTTGCAGAAGAGGCTCTTGTGCCAGAAGGAACTGTCTACACTGCCCCTTCTTGCGCAAGAAAAACCCTCTTGTGCAATGCCGTTATTCCTGAAAATAATCAGTGTAGCGGCATTGCGCAAAAGGGTTTTTCTTGCGCAAGAAGGGGCAGTGTAGACAGTTCCTTCTGGCGCAAGAGCCTCTTCTGCAAAAACGGCGGCTCATTAGGTATGCAGATGAGGCTCGGCAATATTCCACGCTTAGCCTCGTTTGCATATTTCTCACGCAAGAAGCTGTGAGTGTAGACGTAGCCCTGGGCTATATCTACATTGGCAAGATTTTGCGAAAATACTTTTAACGCAAAAATTCTTGCGTTAAAGTATTTGCACAAGAGAGCGTCTACACTGGCATGTACTTTTGCGCAAAAGCAAGAAAGCTCTTGCGCAAGAAAGCTCCGATGGCCATTTTAGCCATCAGGCTTTCTTGTGCAAGAAATTCATGTTGCCTGTCTACATTGGCCTCTTGAGTAAGAACAGTTGCGCAAGAGGGCTTATTCCTGAGCAGGAGCATCATAGTTCTTGCGCAAGAAACACTGATTTCACACATTAGAACGTTAGTGTTTTTGTGCAAGAACTCCCCACCACTGTAGACAGGCAGCATGTTTTTGCGCAAAAGCAGCTGCTTTTGCACAAAATCATGCCAATGTAGACACAGCCCTAGAGTACAGGTCACTGGCCGGGCTGGACCTAGGATACAGGCCTTGGAAGCTCCATTGCTGCCAGCAGAGGGCTCAGCCCCTGGCCTTGGCCTGGGGTTCAGCAGTTGCCCCCAGCTGTAGCTCCTCTGTGGCCAATGAGGGGTTAGGGTTGTCAAGTCTCCTAGACTATACGGACTTGACTTTGCCACAAATTGTGTTGAGTTGCCAACTCAATCAGAGAGGCATGGAAAAAAGTGTAAATAAGGGGTACCTTCAGCCTAAAAATTCTTCCAGCACCATTGCAGAAGACTTGCTGGGATCAATTCCTGATGCTACCACTAACCCCCTATGCAACAATGCACAAAGCATTTAACTGTGAATCTCAGTTTTCCATCTATAAAACTTGGTTACTATTTCTGTAATGCACAAAGATGTTGTGTGGTGTTTAGATGCTATAGGTTAATATAAGTAACTAAAGACACAAAGATGGCTGAGCTAATAATCTTTTTATTGGACCAACTTCTTTTGGTGAGCAAGATCAATTTTAAGCTTATACCTCTGTAGAGCTTGTGTGAACTCAAAAGATTGTCTCTCACCACAAAAAGTGATCCCACAGAAGATATGACCTCACCCACCTTATTTCTTTAATATCCTAGGATCAACACAGCTATCACACCACTACAAGTAACTAGTAAGACAGAACTCAGTTCTATCTATTCCTCTTTCTTCTAAAGCATGCATTCCCAAACTGGAGCACATGAAGAAATTCCAGGAGGGGCACAAGGTGACCCAGCCACATGCCCCCCCCCCCCCCGCCCCCCAAGAAAGAGCCTGGTCCGTTTGTCCGCTTGGGCTGGCTGGGGCAGACTTCAAAATGGCCACCTTAACAGGGCAATGCCTGCTCTGTTCTTAAAAGGCTATTTTTTTTCTCAACAAGTGTTGCTGTTTTTTTGGGGGGAGAGGAACGTGAGGGTCTCTCAAAAATCAAAAAGAGGGCATGATGCCAAAAAGTTTGGGAACCACTGTTCTAAAGGTTATGTGATGATGAACAGATCACTTTGATTCAGTGACTCAGTTCCCCAGCTGCCTAATACTCTCTAGTGTAGCTCTTGTATAGTGCATTACAGTTCACACAGATACACATTACAGATTGCAAATTGAAGTTTTATTTCTTTGTCTCTATCTTTACAAGGCCTCCCAAGGTCACATCTCACAGCAGAAGTCACTGTGGCTGCATATAATGTACTAAACGTGTCCTGATTTTCTAAAAGTACATCCACACACATCACACCTGGTCAAAACAGGTATTTTGGAGGCAGGAGGAACACCAACTTCATTCTGGGATGTATTAGCAAGACTGTTGTAAGGAAGCCATGAGAGGTAATTCTTCCACTCTACTCTGAGCTGATAAGACCTCCCGTTCTGGAAAGATGTGAACAAATTGGAGAGAGTCTAGAGAAGAGCAACAAGAATGATTAAAGGTCTGGAAAACATGACCTAGAAGGGAAGACTAAAAAAAAATGGGCTAATTTAGCCTGGCAAAGTGAAACCTGAGAGGGGGAGGTGATAGCTTTCAAGTACATACAAAGTTGTTACAAAGAGGGACAAAAGTGTTTCTCCTTCATTAGCGCGGACAGGATAAGAAGCAACAGGCTTAAAAGAAGGGGGGATTAGGTTGGACACTAGGTCAGATGGGGGGGGAGAGGGTGCACCATCTCTGTGGTTAATACTTTTAGGGAAAGGTTTGACAGAGGCCAGTCGGGAAACGCCTAACTCAAGCTTCATCCTGCCCTGAGTGGTGCACGGGACTAGGCCAGATGCCCTCTCAAAAGCCCTTCTGGGGCTATCATTTGTAGCGCTCTGAGGTCGCAGATGCCCTGCCTGGGCACGCGGAAGCAGCGCCACCGGGAACCGAACCTGCCTCGCCGCTTCGGGGCGAGAGACCCGGGCCCGGAGCTGCGGCCACCAGGGCCTGACGGGCGCGAGGCGCAACCTGGCGGAGGGAAAAGGCCGCGCGCTCTACCTGCCCGTCCGCGGCCTGGCGCGCGCTCCGCTTCATGGCGCCAGCCGGCCTCGAAACTCTCCCGCGCGGCGCGAGAAAGGCGCAAGAGCGGAGCCCCCGCCCACCACGCGCCTCCGCGCCACGTGACTCTCTCGAACCTCCCACCTCGGAAGGGTGGGGGGCGGAGCCTGGCGGGTTCTGGGACTGGTGGGAATGGCCGCTTGTGGGCACGCGGAGGCTGCTGGGGGTTGCTTGCCTAGTCTGCGCCTTGCAGTTCTTAACAGGCAGGACGCAGAAGGCGTCCCCCTGCTCGCGTCTGGTGCCTGGCAGGGTGCGCTGGCCAGTCCCGGAAGCGTTTGAAGGGGACGGTGCTATTGCTAGTGTCCTTTGTGACTGGGCTGGGAGCTGCCCTCGCTGGAGGTTTCGGGGCTTTTTTTTTTCAGGCTACTTATGTCCGTGGGGGGGGGGAGAGGTTCATCTCCAAAGTAACAAACGGGAGTGGGACTTTCTAGCACTGGGGCTATGTCTACACTGGCGGCTTCTTGCGCAAGAACATCTTGCGCAAGGGTTCTTGTGCAAGAAGTCTTGCGCAAGAAAACATCCACACTGCCACGTGCGAGCTGTGCTTTTGCGCAAGAGCACCCATGGCAGTGTGGATGCTCTCTTGCGCAAGAAAGCTCTGATGGCCATTTTAGCCATAGGGCTTTCTTGCACAAGAAATCCCTGCCAAGCATCCACACTGCCCTCTTGTGCAAGAGAGCTTACACCTGTTAAAGAGCGTAGCTCTTGCGCAAGATGCCCTCTCTTACCATGCAGTACTGTAAATTTCCTTGCACAAGAGCGGGCGGGCAGTGTGGCCACTCTGCGGATTCTTGCGCAAGAAGCCGCGAGTGTAGACATAGCCTGGTAGTTTTACCTAGTGACAATAGAAGACAATGGGAAGATGAATGAAATCCAGCAACTTATTTTCTGCAAAGTGCAGCAGTTTGATGTCCATTACACACCTTGGGAGTACCATACTGCAGCAGATTTAGTTGGTCCAGTACAGGCTTAGCTAATAAAGTATCAGCATGGACAATGGCCAGCGCAAGATGCTTCAGAGCAATGTGTAAGAGTCCTTGTGGTAGGCCCTGGCCCACTGTGTCTAGCAGCCAAAATTTACCTAACCCTTGAAACATCAGCTTTAATATTCTTTCCAAAATGTTTACCATATTCTTGATTGAATTGTCCATGAAACTTTTTTTAATCTTACTAAAGTCTTACCTAAAAAGCATCCAATGAGCAATAAGATCCAGAGTAATTACTATGTGAAAAAGTATTTCCATTATTGCTTTTAATTCCCCACTTCTAAATGTCATTGGATAGTCCTTTGTGCTTGTGTTAGGAGACAGGACCGTCAGTTTTACCTTGTCTAATTGCTCTATTTTTATATACTTTTATTATGTCCCCTCTTCTCTCCTTTTTTAAAATAAAATCCCAATCTTGTAATTCTCTCATCACGTGAGGATTTTTCCATGTCTTTAACTATTTTTTTCATCCTTTTCTGAACACCCCTCTTCTTTTGCAATATTATTTCTGAGATGAGGTAACCAATACTGAATGCTATATTCTAGACGAGGCCATGCTATATTAGTTGATATGAAGGCATTATAATATTGTATTAATCACTATCCCATTACTTATGCATCCTAACATTTTGGGATTTTTTTAAACTTCTGCAGCACATTTAGCCAAAGGTTCCATTGCACTGTGTGTAGTTATGCCCCAATTCCTTTCCTGAGTGGTGATAATTAATCCAGAGCTCTGTAAGATAATTTTTCCCTTCAGTATGTTTTATTTACATTTATCAACACCGAAGTTAATTTGTCATCATGTTGCCTATGTGCCTGGTTTGTTGATGTCTCACAGGTTCCTCATAATCCTTTTGTTCCTGACTAAATAACTTTGTGTCATTGCAAATGTGTGCTTCAGTTCTCACCACTGTTTCCTGACCATTGTTTAATACTAGAGGGCCTACTGTGGAATTTTGAAGCACCCTGTGAACTTTTTACAATAAGGAAAACTAACTAATCCTACTTTTTGCTTATTCTCTCTGCCAATTTTTTGTTCATAACAATGATTTGCCTCTAATCCCATGACTGCTTAGCTTCTTGTAGACTTGTGTGTGGGACTTTGTCAGTGGCCTGTTTGGACATCTAAATAAATTGCCATGTCGTTCTCTTTTATCCATTGTTTTACCGATGACATGTGTTTAAAAAAAACTGTAAGATACTTCAAAGTTTCAAAAAAACTCCGGTCATCTGAAGAAGTGGGTTGTGCCCACAAAAGATCATGATACCATCTACATGTTTTGTTAGTCTATAAAGTGCTACCGGACCATTTGTTGTTTTTTAAGTCTATTATGTAAGATATTAGTGAGTCATTATTTTCGTTTGTAGAAACCATGCTGGGCAAACTGTGCTATCATTGCCATCACCTTCTAGATATTTTGTTTGTTTTTAATTATTATTTGAAATAATTTTCTGGTTATAGATGTAAGTCTGACTGGTCTCAAATTCTCCAAATCACCTTTACAGCCTTTTAAAAATATAGTTACAACATTGGGTTTAATGGAGGAATCACAGAAGATGTTAAGATTTAAGCTTAAAACATGTTAATCATGAAGGAGGGCACACAGGCACTGCCAATTTGTAATCTAGTCAGATTTTTCTAAAGTTGTTTAATATACTGTAAACTTACATTTGAATATGCCTCTGCTCTTTATGATTTTACAGTCATAGTTTCTTATCATTTCTGTTTGTGAAAGATTTACACAGAAAACAGAGAAACAAGACTCTGCTCTTGTTTGCATCTTACATAGTCGGCTTCATGTGCCTGCGTGCAGTTCCACTGATCTCTGTAGGAATCACTTGGGCATAAGGATCTGATCCTGTGGAACAGCCTGCAGGTTGGGGCTTTAAGTATTGTAAAATGCACAAAGTAAGCAAGCTTAAAAATGTTTATTCCTTGTCGTTTCCAGTAATCTTAGATGATACACGTAACTATAGTAGATAGGGATGTTAAAATGGTTAACCAGTTAAATGATAGTGCTTAACCGGTAAACCATTTTAACCTATGACCAACCCAACCCTGCTACGACTGGACACCACTGAAGTTAATTGGCAAGAGCCAGTTAATATCCCTAATAATAGATATAAATAATTTCAAACAGAAGTGTGAATTTAAAATGGTTTGTAGAGTTGCCAGGTGTCTGGTTTTCACCCTGACAGTTCAGTATTCGGATCCCCTGTCTGGTTTAAAAAAAAAAAAAACACAAAATACCGGACATGTGAAATGTCCGCTATTTCCTGTTTCCCTTGGACGGAAGCCCGGCGGGGACAATTTTCCCCTGCCGCATTGGGTGGGGGTGGGTGTGAGGGAGTAAGGAGTGCAGAGCCATTTAAAAGCTCAGCACCCTTTTTTTTCTTAACTTTGGTCTCCCCTTTTTTTCTTAACAGCTTTGGTCTCCCCCTTTTTTTTTCTCAACAGAATTTTTTCCTGGTGTTCTTTTTTGGGGCAGAAGGGGAGTGATTGGTATTTTCTGTTAAACCATCTGGCAACCCTAATGGTTTGTGTGCATTAAAGTAGAAGGTAGTTTAATGTCTGGGTGAAAGTCAGAATTCCCTCTTTTTTTACAAGTATTTAGGACTACAATTTTAACCGGGCCCAAGTCTGGTAGCTAGGTTCAGCCAAACAGAATTTATTGCAGGATGAACTCACTGAAAGAATACATAAAAAAATTATTGGAAGAGTAAAAGAAATAAGTAGTCTAAAAGAGAAAAATCAATGGTATGTGTTGTTGAAAGAATTAGAGGGTGTCTCCTCTGTTTTTGTAGGTGAAAGTCTACATGGTAAGATGATAAATTGTGGTCCAGATCCTCAGAGGTATTTAGGTGCATACCTCCCATTGAACCTGAATTTGTGTATGTCGGATTCTGTGAGCTGGCAATGTTTTGCAGTATTTTATGAGAACAGAACAGATACAAGTAGTGTCTCCTGAATCTGGCTTTTTGATGGTATATACAGGCTCAGTTTTCCATATAATGTTTTGAAGTTGAAAATACTGTGTACTGGCAAAGCAGGAAGAATGGTCTTGTGGCTCTTGGAGATTTAGGGATCTAAATTCACCCTGAGTTCCTACCACAGATTTTTCACATGACTTTGCTTACTTCAAGATCCTCCTGACCATGAAAATTATGTCTATGGTACCCACTCCAGTCGTTGGGAGATAGAAAGGCATGATTCATGAATGACTCACCTGCACAGATCCATTGTAGCAATAGCCTGTGTTGTTTGCTGCCTCACATCTCCATTTGTAAAATGCATATTATAATAATACTTCTGAATCTAAATGAGAGCTGACACTGCTGGTCAAAACCGTTCTTACAAAACAAAGGAGATTTAAAATAAAGATTATAATTGTAGGGGCACACTGTTTTGTTAAAGAGAGGCTTTCAGATTTCTGTCAAAAATCTAAAATCATTCACTTTTCACCTGTGGGGATTGTTTGCCTGGATTTTTCAGTCCATGTTTGCTAATTCCTGAAGCTGTTTCTCGTAATCTAGGGTTTCAAACAACCGTGGCCTATGTGTGCGTGTGTATTGTCACGCAGGGGAGAGTGCTTTATATCCTGAAAAGCATCCGTGTCCAACGAAATTGCCGGGAGGAAGAGGACTTTGGCCACCGCTCGTACAGAATCCATGGAGGGGGGGAGTCGATTAAAAGCACATAGTGTGTAGTGGCACAATATGGGACTGGCACATTTCCGCACCGAGAGAAAGCACCTTTCAATAAGTGACTACTAGCTCTTTAAGAGCAGAACCCTCCCCGGAGAGACCTGGAACTCTTGCGACAGAGAGCGATTGTGACGCAATCAGCGGGCGTTCGATGGAACGCGTCAGCCGGTTCCAGCGGGCCGGCGGGAGGGACGCCGTCTACCCAGCAGAAGGAGGGGGAGCGAAGGGGGATGGTGGAGCGGGGACCATGGCTCCTGCTGCCGCCGCCGTGCAGCCGCCAGAGATCCAGTTCGCGCAGAGACTGGCTGCCAACGAGAAGCGGAACCGGGACCGGGCTGTGAAGAAGCTGCGCGGCTACATCAGCCTCAGGACCCAGAGCCCGGCGGGTAAAGACGGGCAGGAGCGCGGTGGTGGGCGATGGTGGGGCCGGCACGTGGTGCTGAGGCAGGCAGCCTCAGCTTTGGTAGGGGAGACGTGAAGCGGTGGCAAATGCGAAATGGGGGTGGGGTTAGGAGTCGCCGCACATGGCTGCGGTCAGGGTAAGGGACGGAGTAGCTGAGGCAAGCACGTGGTGCCACGAGAGGTATGGGCATCAGAGAATGAGGGCGGGTAGGGCAGGCATGTGGGCTTAACACTGGCAGTAGACTGCTGAGGGGCAGTGGTGTTAGGGAAAGGAAGTGGAGTCACAGAGTGTACCAGACACGTGGAGTTGTTAGCCCTGAGAATGGGGCTATGCTGCGCATGGTGTGTGGTGCAGCAAGGCCAAATTAAGAAGGAGTAAAGGATGCTGCTGCTCAAATGAGAGTGGAGCTTTTTGTACTCTGTACCTTATCTAAGGAGAACTTGTGTGTTCACTACTCTGTGTCCTTATTTTATATTATTTTAATTTATATTTACCATGGGAAGAATTTTTTTCCTGAAATATATTACTACAAATGTGGAGGAATAATTAGAGGCTTGGCTCCTAAGAGCACAGAGACTTCAAGTACTGTAAAGTAGACAATTACATGGATGTTTAGAAATATTACATATTTCAGAGAGATTCTGTTTTTTAAATGGGGAGTATTTCCAGAATCAGTAATGTCTCTAGACCCAGAATGAATTTTTTGAGATTGCTCATAGAAATCACTTTTTGAAACAGCATATAACTCAGTTATGATTGCGAAATGGAGACGACAAGCATTTGAGCTCACATATGAAGCATCCTAGTTGGATATCTGAGGAAATGTTAAGTAAAGCATGCTTTAAAGTTGATACTTGACTGAGGCCTAATCTATACTTAAAAATTTGATCAACCTAGCCATGCCCACTCTGAAAAACTTTGCATCCTGAGTGCCATAGGTATGCTGACTTAACACCCTGCCCCTGCTGTAAATGGCAGGTAGGTGAGCAAAAGAATTCTTCAGCATAGCTAGTGCTTCCCAGAGAGGTGGGCATCAACAGAAAAGCCCCTTCCATCGATTTCAGAAGAATCTACATTATGGCATTACAGCAGCAGAGGTGCGATTCCATAGCTGTACAGACAGTAGTGTAGACCTACCCTGAGATGACTGTGTGTAATTAATAGCTGTTACATGTTTTCTGCCTGCCTCTTCAATAGGGTTTACATTTCAATTTTATGTAGGAGCACCCATTTACAATATGACTGTGTACCAAGCTTCTTAAAAAATGTCTTTGTATAGCTGGTGTAAGCAGAATCCAGTCCTATCAATGTTAGCAATACTAGGCCATATTTTAACGAGATTGGCGCACAACCATATTGCGTACTTTAATACATGGCTGCTGCAAGAGCTAAACCCATTTTTGTTGTTTTAAGTGCAAACTTAAATTCTGCAGTAGCATGAAATGTGATACAATGGATTTATGGTATGCGTGGAAATTTAGTATGTGCAGATTACCAGGGCGCTTGCTAATATAATTACAAAACATTTAGATAAATATTAGCATTTTTTTTCTTAATTTGTGCTCTTCCAGGTTTTTTTCACACTTTTTTAAACCTTACAATTCAGTAATCAGGTGACTGAATGGCTTAAAAGGGAGTAGCAAGAGCTTTCTGTGTCTTCCCATCCTCTTATCTAGATTAGGAAAACTTTCATCAATACAACTGTAGTGCTGTTTATACCAGCACAAGCCCTTAGTGCGGAGACACTTATTAAACGTGACTTACCTTGTTGACTTTCTCAAGACAAGTGGCATGGGTGCATTCTGTTTATACTGCAGGTTTGCAGCTACCCCTGGGCAACCTCTCCTTCCCTCCCCCCATCCCCACCAGGCTGGGTTCGCAGTAGGGAGTGCAGCCCCAGAGGGGTCGGCACAGTGGGCAACCCAGCCTTGGTCAGGGCTGATGGCAAGGAGCAGCAAGGAGCGCGGCTCCAGCCAGGGCTGGAGGCAGCGGGACCGACAGCCAGGAGTGCAGCCCCAGCCAGGTTGTCACAGTGGGAGGGCACTGCCTAAGTTGGGGCTGGCGCAGTGAGAGGTGCGTGCAGCCCCAGTTAGGGCTGGAGGCAACAGGGCTGGCAGCTAGGCAAGAGCCCCGGCCAGGGCTGGAGGCAGTGGGGTCAGCAGCTTGGCATGTATTCCAGGCTGGTGCTGTGAGGGGGCACAGCCCTGGCTGGAGCTGGAGGCAGCAAGGTCGACCCCTGTTTGAGGCTAGCTCCATGGGAGGGACAACCCTGGTCAGGGCTGGCACGGTGAGGGGCTGGAGGCAGCAGGGCAGGCGGCATGGAGCACAGCCCCCAGCTGGGAGCAGAGCCCACAGCCTGGTAGGGAGTCTTGACCTCCACTGGTCTGGCAAACTCCACGGTTTTGGACCACTCAGGTCTCGATGGTGCCGGACAAGGGAGATTTGGCCTGTAGTTACTTCTCTTCTCAGAAGTACGTGTGCCGTAGCTTGGAATTGAGGATAAGATCACAGCGCCAATTCTAGGCACTATTAGAGACTCTTGAATTTTTAGTAACTTATCTTTTTCAGTGTGGTGCCATGGAGTTTGTTGGTAAGGGATCAACTATCGGTACAGTTAAAAGAACTTAATTATGATCAATGATTAAGACTGGGTCATGCTAAAAAATATTAAATGTGATTCAGTCACATCGCTTGCTGGTCTGCGTTCTAACATTGTTTTACCCAGCCAGAGCTGCTGACCACTGAGAAATTAGTTCAGTATTTGAATTGCATTTAAATAAGATTTCACAACACAGAATGAATTTCTGAATGTATCCGTTGGGTGTTGGTGATTCTGAGTGTAGTGACAGCCACTTACTCTCCCTGCTTTATACTTAGCCTTTCTCCTCCCCTCTCATCCTTTTCATGAAACATTAAATATGATGCCCTCACTAAAAATAACACTGGGACTTTGTTCCCTATGGTATGTGAGGGGTTTTTTTAGTTCAGGACTGTGCTGACGAGGGGATGGAATAAAACAACCTAACAGGTTTTTCCCATCTGTGACTTCTTCAAAACTCTTATTACTTTATATGAGACAAGTTGCCTTTTAGCCTCCAATGTATCATTGCATTAAACAAGTTTTTTCACAAGCAAAACTGTCATATTAGCTTCAGTTCCATTCAAAACAGGAGGAAAAAATGTATATCTTAAAGGGGTGGAAGTGAGTGAATGGAGAATGAGAAATCTGCTTTTAAGCATTTGGAGGAAGTGGTTTTCTTTCAAATGTGTAATTTTTTTTATTTATTGCATCTAGGTGGCTTCAGCCAAGAAGAATTATTAAAAATATGGAAAGGATTATTTTATTGTATGTGGATGCAGGATAAACCTCTGCTGCAGGTATATTATCCAATTGTCCTTTTTTGGGTGGAGGAGGGGATATGGGGAAGTTGTGTGTGTGTATATAGTGGATATCCTTCTAGAATGCACCATGAAGAAACAGTTCTCTTTCATTTTGGGTAGCAACACTGATTTAATTACATTCTTGCCACATTTCGTTCATAAGGATAAGTTGGAATTCAACACATGGGAGAGTTAATTGTAACTGGCAGTCCTTCACTAGGCAGTCCTTCACTAAAGGAGGCACCTATAGATTTACTTGAATGGGAGTGTATTTGAGTTTTCAGCAGCCTGTTCTGGGAAATGGACAATCTTTTCATTAACATTTATTTTTGTTTCCTTTTATGTTTTTAAGGAGGAACTAGCAAGTACTATCTCCCAACTTATACATGTCATTCAGAATATTGAGGCTCGTAAGTTTACTATTTCATTTTGTTTTATCTATTTTTTTGTCCAAAGTGCCTTTATATTTTGGGACTTTTAGTCAGTTGTCAGAGAGTCCAGAACAGATACAGATAGGGTTGTTGGGCTTTTTTGTTGTTGTTTTCCAGTTGTCATCCAAGATTTGTCTGTGATTGCAATGTATGAGGTGGGTCTCAGTCACATGTTCAGAATCCAAACACGAAAAAGTTTGCGGTACAGCAGTATTTTGATATAAAAAGTGCTCCATATTGCCATGATGGGTATCAATACAAAACCATGAGATTGCCTTTCTACTTCACTTGTATTTAGCTGCTCATTCGCTTTTATATCTTTCACCTCAATTAAAAACAGATATGTTTTATGAACTGTAACAACCTGATCCAGCATTAAGAATGTGTCTGATTTCTTTGATGAATCATGGCCTAACTGGGTGCAAGTACAGCTTAGTGCGAAATCAACACTTTTTTCTGCCTCAAGTAGATATACATTTTTCATTTGATCTTTTACAAAGATCAGTCACTGTAACTGTTTGCAGCACCTATTTGTGTAAAGTACTTGTTTGCTCCTAGTTACTGTAGTATCTGAGCACCTTACAGTCTGTATTGTATCTCCCTTCACAACAATCTTGAGTATGTGTTTCCAGACTGCTGGACCAATATGTGAAGAAGTGTGAAAAAATTTAAGTTGGAAAAGAGGTCTCTCTCTAAGTTGCTTGCATTAACACAAAGTAATATTAGTGTTGAACATGCACATTCACTATTTTTCTTCTGTTGCAGAGCACCTGTTCATTCAGACCTTTTGGCAAACTATGAACCGTGAATGGAATGGGATAGACAGACTGCGCCTTGATAAATACTACATGGTAATATTAACTCTTTAGGGTGGCTTTTTTTTTTTTTTAGTATATATATTATACATAGACAAAGAATGATGATACTGTACAAGAGAGTTGCCATATCTTTGTATGTGTTTGCAGAAGAATTTTCCACAGTTTTGCCAGTTTCAGGATGCACAATGCACAGCATTTATAGGCCTTTAGTTAGGGGCCCTGGCAAATCTAGAAGTCATTACGTTATTTTTATGTAAGTGTCTGATCCTGCACATGCTTATGCATCTGCTTAGCTTTACGCCACATGGGCATTCTTTATTGACTTCAATAAGACTACACCTGGGGATAAAACTAAGTACGTACATGAGTGTTGGTAATGATAGCCAGAGGGCATGTTAATGGATGCCTCATCAAAATTAATATTTACATATTAGTTAAGGTTTTTCTGGAAGGTGTCATTTAAAAACAAAAACATTACAATTTGTGGTAATTAAACTTACTACCATGTACTAGAAACTAAAGTATAGGAGATATTGTATTAACAGTGAGGTAAATTAATTTTAAAGGCATATTCTGAGCATAAAATATCTATTAATGGAAATACTCCATGAAATGAGATTAGTGTTTTCATCTTCCAATTTTTATTTCCTTAAAAAAGGAAGCTTCATTCAAAAACTTGCATTATTGCAGTGTTATGGTTGAGACATTAACCTTATGTTGCTGATGTTCTCAATTTGGAGTAGTTAAGTTTATTATGGCTGCTACATAGTAGTATACCTGTCTCTTAATTAAATGCATATGCAGTGGGACAAACTAATGTTAGTATGAAGCTGTTAACATTTTCAGCTGGAATTTTTGTAAACTGGGGAATGCATCTTAACGGATTTGTGGAGTAGAGGCGGGCAGCAGAGAACTGTGCAGGGGAATTCACAATGGTTACTCTTTTTCTTTGGCTTGGTGTGTAATGATAGCAAGTAGAGATGCTGGTGGAACTTCAGGTCATACACTGCCTGTACCCCATCTCCCTGTAGTGGAGAAACTTCTCACATATCCAGCAAACTTTCTGGGGCCATAAAAAACTCAATTAAAGAATAACTAGTTTATTGACTCTGTTAGAAAATTGCAGTATCGTGTAACAACTCTTCTGCTTTATAGCTAATCCGCATGGTTTTGAGGCAGTCCTTTGAAGTACTGAAAAGAAATGGATGGGATGAAAGGTAAATAAACAGATGTAATTGTACAATAAAGAAATTATGCAGTGTGCCTATATCAAAAATATTTAATGTGCCGCCTTCCTCTTTTTATTAGCTCTTTTAGTCACGGGCTTTCTTTGTTCTGCTTAAGCCTTTTATGTATCACATCTGTTGTGCTGTCTAATTTACTACAAGTTGCACCTAAGTGGTCCAGCACCCTCGGGACCTGACTGGTCCTGAATAAGGATGTTAAGTGTCAACTAACTGACTAATCGAATAGTCTATGCATTTTTGCGTCAACTATTCAATTAGTCGATAGGGCGGCTCTGCCTTTAAAGTGTAGCAACAGCCCTAGGGCTGTTACTACACATCAAAGGTAAAAGCGCTGCGAGGAGCCTGGGGTCAGCTGGGGACTCCCCAGTTGATCCTGGGCTCCACTCAGCATGGCCTCTTTGAAACACCTTGAGGAGCCTGATGCTGGACTCCCCACGGCATTTCAAACTGGCAGCTCTGGATGCAGCATTTCCAAGCGTGGAGCCTGGCATCTGGCCCCAAGCTTCAAGTGGCGCTACCACTTTGAAGTACCCCCTCTTGTGTGCCCCCCTTGCTGCCTCTTTCTGATAGAGGCAGTAAGGGGGGGAAGCGACTAGTGTGGGGTAGCTAACCCATTCTGGAGGAAGAGCCAAGATGTTAGTGGATCCAGCACAAAGAGCCAGGGCAAAGTTGTAGAGGCCCCCCCCACCCCCCAAAAAACCTGCCCCTTTAAGAAGCACATTTCTATACTTTTTGGCCTCAGCAGGCTCCTGCTGGCCGCCACCGTATTGGAAGCACCGGATGGCTCCCCTGCCCCAGTGAGCACAGAGGAGCCAGAAGCCGTTCTCAGGAGCATGGGGGCAGCTTCGCAAGCCGCACTGATGGGGGGCAGGGGAAAGAGTCGTGGGTTGGCCACGTCTGGACTAGTCGACTATCCTTTCAACTATCTGATAAGCATTTGCTTATCGGATAGTGGACTGGTGTTTCACATCCATAGTCCCAAATGGGGTGATTTGCCAGACCAGGGAAGCTCCCTCTCCTGCTGGCCCGTGCTGCCACCAAGTTAGGGCTCCAGCCTGCCCCTGCTGCTGCCCCAACTCCCTGGGGCTCTTCAGGTGCCACCAGTCCTGCTGCTGCCACAGCCAGAGTGCTATGGCCAGAGCTCTGCAGCCAGGGCAGAGCTCTGCAGCCGCCTGTCTCTGCAGCCAGGGCCAGAGCTTCCTGGCTGCTGCTGGGGCTGGAGCTCCCGGGCTGTTGGAGCCAGATCTGGGCCGGGGCTAGAGCTCTGCGGCTGGGCTCAGGGCTCCCAGGCCGCTGCTGGGGGTAGAGCTCCCAGGCTGTGGCCAGAGATCCATGGATGCTGCTGGACTGGAGCTCCACCAGGGCCAGAACTCCCCTCCATGCTGTCTGTCCTCTGCCTCCCAGCCGCCACCCACACCCCCCACTCCCCCGCACCCACACACATTGGGCTCCCAGCTGAGTCATTGGTACCCCCTATGGTGCTCCTGCTGTGATCCAGTTCCACCGATGTTGATGGACCAGGAAGTCCTGGTTAAGGGAGGTACAACCCATATATATTTTGAAGATATTTTGTGGATTTGTTTGTGCAAATAAAGTCATACTTCGCAGTTACCTACAGATATCAAATTTTTGCATAAATAATCTTTCCACTTAAATTAGCTGGATGCACTATTTTTTTACATCAGAATATGCTGGATGAAAGGTTTAAATAATAATTTTTGGTTTTCGTCAGAAAAAAGTCATGACTTATGACTAGAGTCCATAAATATTTGCTAACAGAATTAAAATCAAGTTGTCTATTCAACTGTCATTTTAGTGCAAAGAAAACTTTTACTCTTACAAATCACAAAATAATTCAAATTATTTGCAGAAAGAGTAATGCGAGCTTTACATCTGAATCAGAAACTCATTCTACGTATGGTAATTATTCAATAAAATGAATAATGTTTGAAGTTGAAATTCTACAAATTTAAAACTATTCTTTTACTTCCCTTTTGCAAGCACATTAATAAAAAATTCTGTTACGTATATGTAATTTCTTGAACTTCCCTATAAATGTAATCTACTCACACTGACTTTTCCTCGTCAACGACGGGTCTTACCTGCTAGTTAATGCATAAATTAAAGTCTATATTATTATTATTATTTTATTTTATTATTAAGTTAAACATGTTTGTAATTGATAACGGTTAAGTTGCTTAAGCAGTTAGTCGAAACGTGTATTCCACAGTAAGGTTGTTGTGAAAACATATTTGGGTATATGTGCACATACTGAATATAAGAGCTTTTAGCATGATGGCTAACAAGTCTTGCATTCAGTGGTTCCTGTCTATACTGGTAATGCTCAGCTTGCTTTTTTTTTTTTTTCTCCCCCCCTTCCCCCCTCCAGTCTGATTGGGCCATTTCTGCATCTGTTAATGAAGGAAGTTATACACCCAGAGAGTAATGCTCCCAATGGGATAAAATTCCATTTTATTGACATCTATCTGGAAGAACTGGCTAAAGTTGGAGCCCAGGAGGTAGAAAACACATTGTAATTTTCTTTTGTGATTAGTGTTTCTATGTTTCATAGCTATCTTTTATCAGTGTTTTTAAATCCTAGTTTATTTATATTTAATTGTTTTAAATATAGCTCATCAACACTGAAGAAATTTCTAAAATCCTCTTTACTTATCACTGTTTATTCTGCTATGTTTTGCATTTCTTTGAGCTTAGACAAGGAATATACATTGGTCACTTTCTAGTTCTCACGCTCTGGTACAAATAGTCGAATTTTAGATGGCAAATATAACAGAAAATCTCTGTGTCTGACTCCTACCCTCTTTTTTTCGTTGGAGAAAAAAAATGTTGTCATTTCTCTTGGGACTTTTTAAATTTTCATCACTCTTTTCTTGCATACAAATTCACTTTGAGCCCATAGTTGACCTGATCTTTTAATCACGTACGTTGTAGAGGTTTAGAAATCTAATTTTAAAACTGTCTTCAATAACTGGATTCGGATGTGTGCATTTTTATAGATTAGTCCATAATCTATAAAAATGCACACTTGCCAGGTACCAACAATATCTTAATTTAGTTTGCCTGTTAGTGCTTTTGATATTGACCTTCCTCTGTTTTACTTACATGCTATTGGCTTTTGCAAAGCAGTAGAATTTTGCAGCAGTTTAAAGTCTGGTTCTACAGCAGCTACTGTGAAATTCTGCTGCAGGAATATGAATTCAGCATTTCATTACAACTTGAAATCCCTCCCCACAGTGTCTCTCTTCTTAGCCTGCTGGGGAGGGGTCTCTGCAGACTCCATATACTAATTTGCAGCCTTTACTTGCTAGTCCATATATGATGCTGCTGGCAGATCCTCTCCTGGTGGCTATTTTCTCTTTCTTTCTAACCGACATGGTGTGCCTTTTAGTTTTGTAGCCGTGCTCTGTAAGGAGGAGCCAGCAGAATACAAAGGGTGACCTAGCAGTCAGTTCTGTTGGGAGGTGTAGGCAGCATGGAGGTAGGGGAAACTTCCATAACAGAAGACAGTGTCTACAATCGGGGCCCTAATTCAGCAACTGTTTCTCCAGTCCCAGTATTTGCATAGGTTCGTAAGGATTTTGAGTGGAACTTTGAAAACTGTCTAAGGCAGGGCTACTCAATACATGGCCCATTTGTTTGCAGCCCCCGGTACAGTTTGAGTTTGTGGGGCTTAACACGTGGCCCGCGGATGGGATCCTTTGAACATGGCCTCCATTGGGAACACATTCCACAACGGTGAGGTGTCTCCCAGGTGGGGTGAGCATTGAAAGACGTAAGTGGATGGGCTGGCTGAAGCAGACGAGTACAGGGTGTCGGCTTTTCTAACCCCCAGGGAAGAGGTGCCGGAAGCACCAGGGCATCGTGGGAAGTGCTGGCTGCTTAGCCTTGTGGGCAGAGCCTGAGAGGTGCTGACTGGCTCACACTGGCCATGTTTGGGTCCAGCAACGTTGGGTTTAAGGCTTAATCTTTGTATTCGTGCCTGTCAGTGTGAAAGAAGTTATTTGCATATATATTTGCATGTATATGCAACCACACTTAATTTGTGGCCCTTGGCATGTGCTGTGAGTATCATGGCCCCCGGGGCTTCCAGAGTTGAGTAGCCCTGTTCTAAGGGATTTAGATTAATTGTACTGAAAGGTGTGTGTAAATCCCCTATTCTGCTTTGATAGTCTCAGCCTATGTTTGTATTGAGCTTAGTAAAAGGATCCAATCTTACTGTTCATTACTGTTTTTTTGTTTGACGGTCTGTAGATTAAGGTGTGCGGGTTTTAGTGTGCTGCAGACTTCCTTTTTGACCTTGGGCTGACTTACTTAACTTTCCTCTGTCTCATTTCACCTTCTTCTTGAATTGAGTATCAAGGACATATTGTGAGGTTTTAATAAATCATTGTGTACAAAGCACTCTATTTCTATAGTGCTTCTATCAGATACCTTGGTGGTGGTGCTAAAATGTTGTTCTTGTCAATTTTAGTGGGAAAAGACATGATGAAAAGTGCTGGCGTAGTCTTATAAAGATCTTCCTCACAGTCTACAATGAGTTACTCAACCTGCCTGCTCTACTATACTAAGTCTTTCTGTCTTCTAATCTCACAGCTCACAGCAGACCAGAATCTCAAATTTATTGAACCATTCTGCAAAATTGCTGCCAAATCTAAGGAGTAAGTTTGATGGATGAATATTGGATTTTCCATTTTATTTAATTATTTAGTCTTAAGTCTAAGAAGTTCTTGAAATGCCATTTCAAGAGGTAATAAACAAATGGACTGAAGCAAAGCAAAGAAAATAATGAAGTTTAGATCCTAGAGAAAGAAGGGCATTGTAAACAACCTCATGGACAAACCTTTGTGACTACCTTAATCATAAATGAAGTGGGTGTGTAAATATAGAAAACACCTGTACCTGTGTTTATAGAGTATCTAACACAACAGATACTTGGAATACTGATCTGGTATTACTGGAATATAAAATATTAATAAATAAGCAAAATGTCTAAGCTATAACATTGGAAGAACCAAATCCCAAACTGGATAATCTGCTTGAAGTTAAGTGACTTGTTTAAGTAATAGGTGTTCTTTCCCTTCCCTCCCCCCCCCAAACAATTAAATGCCTCTCTCTCCCGCTATCTCACCATCTTCAAAGTGTTTTTAACTGTAAATAGGAAGAAAAAAGAGCTTATAATGCACTATGTGTGTTCCTTATCACTCTCATCCCTTTTATACAATGCAGTCGTCACCTGATGCAGGCAGTAGCCCGGGGTATCTTTGAAGCCATTGTGGATCAGTCCCCTTTTGCCATTGAAGATCTAATGAAAGAATTGAAAACAAGCTGTGATGACAATGTTGAGCTGTCCGAGGAGGATGATGATGAAAACAAGAAGCCATTAATGACCAAAGGTGAGGAAGAAGTGATGAAAACTAGCCACGGCCAGATTTTAAAGAAATATGGTAGCCACTGATAGGGTACATATTTGGATCCTATCTTTTAAAAATGCCATTCCTACTCTCAGCTGGCCTGTGGCACTCAGGTGGATACAAGAACAGCAAATCTTGCTTCTGTCCAGGTGACCTAATAGCCAAAGTAACAATAGAATAATAAATTATGAAAATCTTAGTGCTGTTTTTATAAACCGGACCATGCGGTACCACATTTGTCTACTTATAGCAACAGCCATAGATAACCTAGGACTGTCCAAAAACTAGTATTTTGTGACAATGATCTGAGAGGAAATTGCTCCAAGATGTTTCTTCTGCTGTGGGGATGGTCATTTCAAAGACCCAGAAATAATATTGCTGTTCTGAATTGTGTAATGTTTTTCATCCTTACAGCCAAAATACTTGGATATAAATGGGAATGTGTTCATCCCCAATACCAAGAGCAAGTACCTGCAGTGTAGAGCATCTCTGTTTCCAAAAATAACACAATGTCAGTGCTAGAGCAAGGAAAGATATCAGGTCTTCTGTCTTGGCCCTTTGCTCATTTGCTACTTGGTGATGGCTGCTTCCCCCTCCCTGCATGGGGAGAGAGTTTCATGGCGCTAGCACGCCTCTTGTTCCACTGTGTTGCACAGCACTTTGCGTATACTTTCTGACTGAGCTTTAAAATCCTTTTTTTGTAACAACAGACAAACATTTATCAAGAAAATCTGCACTGGGCATTGAAGAACAAAAGGACCTTTCTGAAAATGCTGATGAAAATATTGGTCCTGTTCTCCAGGTGTGTGCCTTGCTTGCTTCGTATCAATATGACATGAATCCTAAGGACAACATGAATAATCCTAAGATTTGTTTTTGTCGTATAGTGGAGACATCACCAGTTGCATAAAGAGATAAACACGTCTTGCATAACTTAAGGCAGGGCTACTCAACACGTGGGCCGTGGGCCACATGCGGCCTGCAGCCCATTTCTTTGTGGCCCGCAGTGCAGTTTGAATTTATGCGGGACTCGGCACGTGGCCTGCCGGTGGGATCCTTTGACCACGGCCTCCACTGGGAACATGCTCCACAATGGCAAGGTGCCTTCCAGGCAGGATGAGCATTGAAAGACGCACGCGGACAGGCTGGCTGGAACAGATGGGTACAGGGTGTCACCGTTTTTAACCCCCAGGGAAGAGGTGCCGGGAGCACCGGGGCATTGTGGGAAGTGCTGGCTGCTTAGCCTTGTGGGTAGAACGTAAGAAGTGCTGACTGGCTCTCACTGGCCATGTTTGGGTCCAGCACCACGGTTTAAGGCTTGATCTTTATATTCATGCCCGTCCATGTGAAGGAAGCTATTTGCATGTATATGCAACCACGCTTAAATTACAGCCCTCGGCATGTGCTGTGAGAATCATTGTGGCCCCTGGCGCTTCCAAAGTTGAGTAGCCCTGTATTAAGGTATGTCTGAGATCTTGTGGCTGGACCGTGCCAGCTGAATCTGGCTCTAGGGCTATTTAATTGCTGTGTAGACTTCTGGGCTGGGGCTGAGATCTAGGACCTGCAAGGTGGATGCATCCTACAGCTGGGGTACAGCCCAAGCTAGGACATCCTCACCACAAGCCTGTCAGCTGATAGGAGCCAGCCATGGGTTTTTAATTGTAGTGTAGACATGCCTTAAATATCTTCAGCTGAGTTTTGTATTAACATACTCCTTGTGAGTAGGTTACACAAAATAAATGATGAAACAGAAGTACATATGCCAAATTCTGTTTTGCTGCTCTCTCCCTCTTCCCCAGCTGCTTCTTTCCTCCCCTTCCACCTCAAAAGGTACCAGAAAAGTTGCTAAACCCATATCTTGTACTGTCTGTCCCAGGAGTCAGCACAGCCCTTACTGATGTTGAGAGCACAAATGACAGGGTTGAAGTGAATACAGGGCATGGGTCTAGGCCTTAATAGTAATATAATATATGGAGATATACCATCTCCTAGAAGTGGAAGGGACCTTGAGAGGTCATCAAGTCCAGTCCCCTGCCCTCACAGCAGGACCAAGTATCCTCCCTGACAGATTTGCCCCAGATCCCTAAATGTCCCCCTCAAGGATTGAGCTCACAACCCCAGGTTTAGCAGGCCAGTGCTCAAACCACTGAGCTATCCCTCCCCCCTAAAGACACATGCCAGATCTTATGAACTCATTGGAATGAACTGCTGAGATCCAGAATTATGCTACAACAGACACTCCTCGTGCTTCTGGGATGGGCTATGGCACATGTAAATCTTGTTTAAAATCTTAAAAGATTTTAAAAATAAGTTAATTTGTTTGCTTTTTCCTTCTGAATGAACGTCCATGTTAGAAGTGTGCAGCAAAAATATTATTTGAATGCTTCATTGTAACGTAGTGTTGCTGAAGTTATGTTTATCAGAGGGTGACACACAAAGTGGGTAAGATGATAACTTTTGTTGGACCAACTTTTCTTGGCAGTAAATGCAAGTGTTCAAACTAAACCAAGCTCTTAGGTTGTCTCTTCCACCAACAGAAGTTGACCCAGTAAGATATTACCTCACCCAGCTGGTCTCTCCCATGGTTATGTAGTCAAAGAACCCATCCATAAAGCTAGCATGTGCATTCGGGGGTGTGAATCTTGGCAGAGATCAAGTGTAATGGAAGGAATTGGAAGTAGTAAGAAGCATATGCTGCTTGAAGTATTTATAACATAAGCTGTACTAGGCTGTTTAGTATAATTGCCTAACAAAGATGCTGTATTGTGCTCGCTTTCTTTTTGCAGTTTAACTATAAAGCTGTTGCTGACAGACTCTTCGAATTGTCCAGCAGAAAAAATACACCTGCCTTTAACAGAAAACGTCTGTACAAACTGGTCAAAAAGTGAGTTTTCTTGAAACAAAGCTCTGTATGATGATTTGTCAGTAGACTTGAAGACCTGTTTCCACAACTCAGTCTACTGCTAGTGTCTGCATTAAGAGATTTCTCTCCTTTTAATGAAAGCGTTTCAGCAGTGAATATACTGTCTAGTACTTTCCTGCTTTAACCATATATCTTAAAAAGAGGACATAATGTATATGAGTACAAAATCTGTCTGACATGGGTATATGTATGGGTCTGAAACAGATTTTGTTTTGGCTTTTGTGTCTTTCACAGTTTCCTAGACACTAGAGTTGGAAGGGACTTGAGTTATTTTGTCTGTACTTCATACCAGTTTACAGTTGTTCCCTGCATTGCATGTCAAGTGCTTTGTCTTGTGTAGTTCTAAATATTTCAAGTGATCAGGCTACTATGCCTTTGCTTGACAGATTACTCCACATTCTCTTAAATCACAGTGTTTTGAACAGCACTGTGCTCAAACTGTGGTCGGGGGGGTGTTAGATTGCACTCTTGCCAAGACTTCTTCAATAGTTTGGCTTTGAATTGCATGAGTTTTGAGGCCGATCGCTTGGAGAGAGAAGTTTTGTAGCCCTCCAATTCATTATGCTTTCCTTAAAAGTGGGAAGTGTGCATCATAAATGCAGTGACTTGATGACATTTCAGTCAAACGTTATTGTAACAATAAGACTTTGTTTTTTAACTTTTTTAGGTTCCAGGACCTAGCAGAAGGTGAGAATTGAGCAACAAAAAAGAAGCATGTTCATGAATGTTACGTCTGTGTGCTATATTTATATATGTTTTCAGAGTATTAATTTCAGAGGGGATTGCTGTGATGTTTTTTTCTGATTAGGAAGCATATAAGCCAGGGTCTTGGCCACTTAATCAGATTCATTGCTTCTTAAGTGAGAAACGTGATTAGTTTGATTCAGAAAAATGAGGAAATCTCACACTTTGGTGCACATTTCTTTGTGGTGCTTTAAACTTGCTGATGAACAAGTGGCGTAGGGGGAATCTATGTTTGTGTCCCTTGTGCTGAATGTGAGCCCAGAAACTACTGAGGGAGGGAGGTGGGAACTTCCAGACATCTCCTCAGACTTTTTTTCCTCAACAGGAATCTTCCCACAAGATAACTTCCCTGAAGACGTTTCTACAGATGAAGATGACGATACATTCAGCAGGGGCAGGCGAAAGAGAAAAGTTGTTAAATCTGTGGAGAAAGCCAAGCTAGAGAAAGGTAGGAGGCAAAGCTAGGGAAGCGAGACTGTTCTCACCAGGCTGCAAGTATGTCCACACTGCAGTGGTGAGCTAGCCTCATAGATGGAGTAGACAAACTCAGGCTAGCAGGGCTGATGATAGCATGCTAAAAATAGATGTGTGGTACACTGTGACTCTGATTGTCAAGCCTAGGAGGTCTGGTAGACTTGAGAGCCTGAGCCACAGTGGCTGCACTGCTCTTTTTAGCATGCTAGATCAAGCCCTGCTAGTATAAGTCTGTCTGCCCAGGCTGGGAGGTTTGCTCCCAGCTGCAGGGCAGACACACCCAGTCTGGCTTGGCAACATAAAAGGATTAGATTGATTTAAAACAATGATCAATTGCTTGGGATTCACTGATTTCTGAGTCTCATTGCAATGCAGGGTAAAGGTTGAAATCCTTCAATTCTCATTTAAGTCAGTGGGAATTTTGCCACTGATGTGAGTGGAGCTAAGGTTTCACCCAATACGTTGCAGATTGGGAAGAAGCTGGACTTTGCCTTTACTCAGTGTCAAGGCTTCTTCCCCACTCTGGCACAATAAATGCAGAAGTGGGGGCCCACAAAAGTATCCCAAAGTCTTATCTTTCCAGGCTTTGGTATAAAGCTTCCTCCTCCTCCTCCCCCTCCCCCAAATCTTAAAACCCTAGATTTTGGGGATAAAAAAATCCACTGCCACCACCCAGTAATAATAAAGAAACCAGGGAGAGACTACTTGGGAAATCTCAGCTCCAAAAGTAAAACCAGGACACACAAATTAACCAATACCAGGTTAATAAAGAGAAAGAACTTTTATTATCACCACAGTATTCCTGTTGCAAGCATAATGACTAGATGGAAAAGTCACAAATTAATAAACTCATGGGGGGATTCTACCATGGGCCAAAACTAGGAGAAGAAAACCCATTTCTAAATGCACAGACATCAGATTCCAATTCCCAAACCATAAAACAATACAACCTAATGGATTTGTCTAAACTTTACTCTACTTACAGATAGTGAAGAGTCTTTTCTTGGAGAGAGACATTTTGTCTGTCCCCCTCAGTAGCTGGAGAGAAACTGCTCAGAGACAAAGGAGGGAAAAACCCCAAAATTCCTTTGTCTCAGTTTGAAATCTCTATCTGCATTTCTATTGGCTGAGCAGATACCTGGGTAGGTACAGTTAACCCCTTAGTCCCCAGGCTTCTGCCCATCTCTCATGGTCATGACATGTCCCCAAATCGCAGATGGTGCTGGACAGTTTCACACTGGCTGTGATTTCTTCCTGGAGGTCTGGGATAAAACATAGTAAATAAGTACATGCACAATTTACATTCTGAGCAAATACATGAGAATTAAACAAAACCCTTCCACATTCATGGAGTACCATGACTGATATACTGAGAGTGTCCTAAGTAATTGAGTCCGGAATTGCCTCTTTAACCAATCAAACTCTCAATTTCAAAGTCAAATTTAGAGTAGCGTGGGGACCTGATCCAAAGCTCGATTGACTAGGTTCTGTGCCTCCTGCAGAATACACCACTGTCATACACCAGGCTGGGTCTTGGCACCACTGAGGGCATCAGCTCAGGGCAAATTGCTTAAAACCAGAGCTACTTACTACCCTCAACTGGGGTCCTTTCCCAAGGCACCCCGCCAGTTACACAGAGCACTTCAGCTGCCACTTTGATCAGCAGGAAGCCTTACCAGCAAAACCCCTTGGACACTCCATCTTCCCTGTGCCACCATCAGACCCAGGCCTCACACACAGGTGAGGGATTATAAAACCTACACTCACCAACTCCAAACAGATCCTCCTGGTCCAAAGGACTCAGCCACAGTTCCAGACCAATTTTCACTTAGATCTTACCCACAACAGCACGCTGGGCCAATCCTTTAGAATCTAAACTCTAAAGGTATATTAATAAAAGAAAGAAAAAGTTGAGAGTAAGATTGTTAATGAGAACACTTGTTATACATCAATCACCGAGTGCTTAATGCAGACGGTTAGCAAAGATAGTACAAACTGCTAGCTTAACAGTCTTTAGTGTCAGCCTCGGGCCCTTTAATGTTCCTGTCTTCCAATTGGAGCTGGTCACATGCAAGCAGTCCTCTGCAAGCTGGTTTGCAGTCTCCCAGATGCAGGCCTCAGGTAATGACCAGCTACTTAGCACAGCCATTCACTGAATAAGCATTCTTCACAGTAGGCAGTCCACGCCCACTTAGTCCTTCCAGACAGAAAAATTTTTAACATAGAAGAACAAAGTCCATTCCATAACTTCATATACAAACATCGCACACGTACACAAGTATCATAAATAGAATCAGCAGAGAAAAAGCTTTCAGTAGACACCTTAAATGGGCCCCTTTTCACAAAATTTGGACCCGACACCCATTAGTGAGTACAGCAATGCCCTTGTTCAGCTAAAGAAAATATTAAATGTATCCATGCCAGCTTTGGCAATTGTTTGAAATCCCATTAACGCTGATATAATGTATGTATCCTTATTCTCCATAGCGTAGGCATGTTGGAATTTAGCCATGACACCAAAAATGTAGTTGTGCCTCAGTTTCCCCTTTCACATAGCACACCAATCCTGGAATGCCCCTTCTCAGGTGAGAAGCTCTAAACTAAGTAGAGGTATCAACAGTGAAATACCAGTGTCACAAGGCTTTTGAACAAACAGTGTGTCCTTGGGTACATTTCTTAAGTTTCCAGGGTTTTGGTACAAAATCATGCACAGTGGACATTGTTACAATTCTTAGTAACAACAACACATTGGTTATGAAGGTTAACATAAGCAGTAGGAATAATTCCATAGCAAGTGTACCCTGACAATTCTGGGCTTTTTGATTTAAAAAGCTGCAGCCTTCCTGGGCAAACACAAGTCTTGCTCCTCCCCCTCGCCTTGTGTGTTCAAATTCAGAACTCCATATCCCAAAGACAAAGGGCTGGCTGTGTGTGTCTGCCTTGCTCACAATGGCCATGGAATTTTCCTTCTCTCCACAGCTAATCAGGAAGCAAGCAGTCCAGACACTAACCTGGCACCCTGCTTCTTTCAATCTAGTTTTCCATCTAGTTTTCCAAGTGGGCCACTGCCTCACAGAGACAGGGCCTAGGTGAACTGGTTTAATAGACTTATGGATCTCTGGTCCCTTCACAGAATCAGACTGGAAACATCCCTGTTCAGCAACACACATTCTCCAGCAAGCTGGTCAAATGGTCACTTGATCACCAAAGGGCTGTTTCATCTCCCTGGCTGTCTCCACTCCATCACAAACAACCTCCAATCCCTCTGCAGCTTCCTCCCCCTTGTCCACATTGGAGCTTTCTAAACCCAAGTCACCTGGCTAGGGACAGTTAACCCCTTAGTCCCCAGGCTGCTGCCCATCTCTCATGGTCATGACACTCAGTCAAAGAGCACTATTAGTATTTACTGTGCAAGCAAGAACATATTTGTCCTCTTGAAAGAGGAATGCTATTAGAGCAGTGTTTCTCAACCAGTGGTATGAGTACCCTCAGGGGTACTCGAGAGAAGTCTGGGTGGTGCATCAGCACAACTGAAATTTGGAGAAAACTGAATCTTTGTTTTAAGTTTTACAGCGCTTTATTATTTTTGTACTACTTACACCCAAAAATTTCATCGCCCGCTTGGCTACAACTAAGTTGTTTAAACAAATGTGTTGCAATGGTAGAAAAAAAATTTGTGTCTGAAAACTGTAGGTACTGGGGGTACTTATAATTTTTTTTAAGGGATACTTTATAAAAGAAAGGTTGAGAAACACTGTATTAGAACATTAGCAATTGGGGGAATGTCTACAGGAGAGGAATGGAGATAAGCTATCTAGGAGGCTTCACAGCTGTTTCTCCCATCAGGGTTTGCATTTACATTACTACAGGCTTCATGTTCTTATCTGAAAATCTACCAGTTATCTGACACATGAGCTGCCTTTTAATGGGTTTACTGGCAGGAAGGCCTCCAAGAGAGAGTACTTTGATGGGGCAGAGATATTACCGCCCATAATAGACTATTCATGGGCAACTGCTGGCAACGCAGCAATAACAAAGGAAAAAAGGCAAGCAAAACATTAATAGGCCTGGGGGAAAAATGATATGGACTCAGTGGCTGTACATGAAGACGTTTTAGGGGCATAATGAAAGCACCTGCACTGTTGCAGTTGTCCCTTCATTTCATATTTGTGTTAAATTTTGCTGCTTCTGATTTTGTCTCACAGAGAAGGATGGAAAAGAGGCACCAAGTGCAGAGGGAAATGATGCACGAGGACACCAGAAGAAGAGGAAGAGGCGGAAGAAGAGGGACTGTCAAATTGCAAACTCCAGTACAGCTGACGGAAGGAGTGAGCAAGGGGTATGTGATGCCATTGAACCCAACAAGGGCGGAGCATCAGAAACTAGTAAGAGAAAAAGAAAAACCAAATCTCAAGACGGAGAGCCAACAGAGACTGAAATTGGAGCAACCGGCAGTGGAGGAGGTGGTGACAACTGTGCTCAGAATGCTCTGACCCACATAATACAGAATAAAAGGACACAACTCAAGAAAAAGAATACAAAACTGCAGAAGGTTCCTGTAAAGCCTGTATCCCAGAATGGACCAACTACTGCCAGTGCCCTGCAGGATGGCAGTGACTGTGCCCCTCTGACTGCTACCAAGATGGTGAAAAAGAAACAGAAAATAGGGACTGTCTTACTCAATGGAAGTGGCTTATCTGAACAGGCTGCTCTGCAGTCAGAAGGAGAAAGCTTGCAGAATAGCCTTAAAGGAGAAGGGGACTCTGAATCCACACCAACCCAAAAAGTGAAATTGAAGAAAAAACCTAAGTTGGGCAGTTCAGAAGGACTCAAGGTCTCAAACCAGAAACCAGCATCCCTGAAAAAGAAGAGGAAGATCAAAGAGGTGATAAACTCTGTGGAAGTGAAGGGAGTTCTTGAGACTGCATGCAAGAAAAGCAAAAAGAGCGTAAGCAGAGAGGCCTAATTCTCTTTTGCTTGTGAGGCTTGTTTGAGCTGAGTAGTCTGAGAGGGCATTAATTTCCCCTTGTGAAAAGGAATTAAAGGAGTGGGAGGGTCCCATGTGCTTATTTTTCCCTCTTTCACCACCCAGGAATGTCATGGATCAGAGTCACTTCCATTGCTCAGGGTGCTTCCATGACTACCTGTGTGAATGAATGGGCCAAATCCTTGTAAAGGGGCATTGCATCCAACACTGTGCTCAATTTGTTCTGCATCAGAAAGCCATCTCTGATGCAGCAATAAGAATTCCTTGCACCAATAAATGGTCATTTTATTTTTGTCCTCCATGTCCTTCCTGGGGAGTGGGGTATAAGTGGAGGCAGTCTGAATTTACAAAGCATTTAGCATCCAAAAATATTTTGCAGATTCTGACTTTGCCAGGATTCCAGAAGTGTTGTGTCTATTTTCCCCTTGAAATAGTCTCTGAGTTTTCCTTAGTGAAAACTAGTTAATATTTATGAGCTATATATTTTCATTTTTGTTTACAGATGTTTTTCCAAATATTTTAATCCTAGTTTTGCAATTTGCATTGCTCATTTTGTCTTTCACAGGGTTTTAAGGAAACCTTTGTACAGTCTAAGAAAAGGTTTTGTTCTTTGTTCCTCTGCCTTAGAAATCAGGCTGCTTAAGTACCTTTGTTTACACACCAGTTTAAACAAGCTTAAAAATACATCTTTAGTTAAACCTGTGCAAATTTGTGTATAGACAAGACCTAATCGTATACTCCTTGGAAGACTAGTAATTCATATATTATGCTGTTAGAAAGGTTCCAGAGCTTTTTATACATAATACTGTGAACATTTTTTAAAGAGTTATGACTTGCAGTCAAATAGTATTCAAAGAAAGAGGGCTTCATGAGAGTATGGGAAATTGGCATTTACAAATCACACATTTCTGCCATTGTAGAGTTTTCAAAATATTGGATCTCTAAATCTGTGTCTAGTGCAGGGTTAAATACTGCTTCTCTCCTTTATGATGTAAAAAGAGAGGAATCTATCTTTGTACATCTTTTATTTTAAATGGTGTAATATCTGGTTCTTGGTTCTCTGTCTTTGAAGAAGGAGCTTAGTTGCATCTGAAAAATGATGTCCCATAAAACTATCCTGAACTAAAAATTGTCCTGCCCTCAAGAGAATGGAGTTGGAGATGTTCTGATTCCTGGTTTCCCAAGTGTGAAAAATTTTGGGAAGGGGAAGAAGCTGTGTACATTGTAAAACAATAGGAAAGGGCAAAACCAGAAATGTCCAGAATTGGGAAACTTAAAAAAAAAAAAAAAAAAAAGCATAAGTCTTAAAGTGGAGCATAATTGTATTCTAGTCCCAGTGGTGGTAAGATTCAGATTATACTGAAAAGGGTCCCCTTTTATTCTCTTGCCCCCTTTTTTATTTTGCTTTAAAAAAAAAAATCTAAACTAACATGACTCAATTTGTCCCTGAGGAGAGGGCAGCCACTTAGTTGCCAGGTTCTCCAAGAGACTTTGTTTCATTCCTGGTAGCTTTCTTGGTCTCCTAGGTTTCTTAGCATATTCAGTCCTTAGAGAGCAAAGTGTGCTTATATTACTCAGTAGCAGCCTGTCCACACTCTTTCAATGCAGGAACAGAGTTAAACAGACACAGAACCAGTCCCATGTAATCCTTGCCATACTGGGGCAGAGGGAAAGGGGAAAGCTTCAGAGCTCTCCGATGGACATAGAAGAGAGTAGGGAAACCTTGTGCTCCTGAGTGGGGTGACATTATCTGGACCCTGAAAGTTCAAACAAGTGTCTTGCAGGTTCCCATCACCTTTCAGAATTCCCCCAATGTACCTCCTTTCGCCATGCAACAGTCTTCCTATTCCAGGGCTGATCTTTCTTGAATGCAGATTTCCCATCATGCAAACTTGACATTTTTGTAATGAGGGCAAATGTTAACCAGGGGACTAACAGGTGACTGCCAACTAGCATTCATTCATAATAAGTTACCATTCTTTAATTGTGGCCACCACTAGCGAATGGCTTGCACTAACCCATAGCATGTATTTCTCAGCTGCTGCTCTTTTCCACGCTGAGTCAACTCTTGTTTTATTTTTCCCCACCTCACAGGAGGTTGGTGGCACTCTCACTTTAATAAAGAAAAAGAAGGCCAAGACAGAGAATGACTTTGTGAAATTTGAAAAAGCAACTTTGCCAAAGCCAGTCTTCTTCAGGAAAGCCAAAGGAAGTGTCTCTTCAACCAGAGCCTCCATGCAGGTAAAGTGACCCTGATTTGGTCTGCCAAAATTGTCGGGGTGCCTTAAGTATGGCTTATGGAACTCCAGGATGTGGCTGACAGCTGCCTGTATCTAAAAACAGAAGGCAGTTTGTCCAGATGTGGGTCCCAACCCGTGGTACTCCATGTGGATCACACCAGTGTCTTCATCCAGTTTTGCTGGGACCTATTGTCTCCGTGAGCAGCATCTGTGACTCTGAGGACAACTGTTGTCTACTCTGCCTTGTACAAACTAGATGTGGCCCCGAGGCTCCTGGCAAATTCTCAGCAGTGTTCCCGGTAAGCTGAGTGCCTGTGCGACTGCTCAGGAGAGATTCCAGTGCTGCCCAGCTGATTACCAGAACACCCACAGCTAGGTTTTGTGTTTCATATTCACATATGTCTCAGTGCATGTAAATAATTATTGTGCACATGGTTGGAAACAATTAGAGGAAAATTGGTTTGGACTGGGTAAAAGTTTGGGAACCCTGACCTAGATAAAAACTGACCTGGAGCTCCTCCGCAGATTGTGATTTCCATGGGATTTTTATATGTCCATTTTATTTGTCCATCTCTCCCTCTCTATATATAAAAAACCTTTTCCTGTGGGACGACACAGTGACGTCATGCATCACTCTGCGTCCCTCAGCCCCTCCCTCAGCTATGGCCTCACTTGGGGAAGGAGTAGCTACGGCCTGGCCCAACCTCCCAGAGGCTGGGAGGAGAGAGCTGGGCCTGCTGCAGCTCAGCCTTCTCCACCTGCTGGGGGCAGAGCAGAGCCTGGTGCGGCCTTGGCCAGGAGTGGGTAGGTTAGGGTTAGACCGTAGTGTGGGGCGGGTTGGGGGAAGAGAAGGGACGCAGGGGGGAGGGGGAATGGGGTCCAGGCTGGTGGGGGGAGGAGGAGGAGAAATGAAAAGGGGCCCAGGCTAGCATGGCCACAGCCCAGCCCTCCCCAGTGGCCGGGGGAGAGCCAGAGTTGCCTGGCCGCGCCCTTCCCCCCCCCCCCCCCCCCCCCGCGAGAGCGGGATTGGTAAGCGTTGCAAGCAAGGGGCGCAGCCCCTAGCATATACATACTTTTTTTTTTTTACACACACATACGCAAGCAAAGTTTTCAACATGAGCAGTTTAAACTCTTCAAAAGTAATTTTGTTTATTTGCCATCTCAGTTGATCAAAATGATCAACCCCACTGTTGTCACATCATCAATGTGGGTTGCTGTAGTTTGGCTGGTGGTTGTCCTACTTTTCCTCTTCAGGGATAAAGTGGAAAGTGAAGCCTCTGTCTGTCGCTAGCCATACTCTGCCACCACTTTAATCTTCTCTGACCCCTCTTCCTCCCCATACTGCACTAATCTTCTGAACGCTTGTAAAATAGGCTGCTAAATTGATAGGGCCCTACTAAATTCATGGTCCATTATGGCCAATTTCACAGGCATAGGATTTGAAAATTGGTAAATTTCACATTTTCAGCTGTATAAACTTAAAATTTCACAGTGTTGTAACCTTGGGGTCCTGACCAAAAGGAGATTGGGGCGGGGGTCGCATACCTGTTGTGGGGGGGGGGAGGAGAGAGACACATGGGATTGCCACCCTCACTCTGTGCTGCCTTCAGAGCTAGACTCTGAAGGCAGCAACTGCAGAGCTTCCTGCAACCGCAGGAGGTACCAAGAAGCAAAGATGGGACTGATCTGGTTTTCCCTTGTCACCTCCAGAGCAGTTTCCAGGGGAGGCACCGGTCCTGTCCCTCCACTGCCCAGTCGGAGGTAGAAAGCCCCCTTTGATGGAACACTCCTAGGAACAAAGAGATATCAGATATCACAGGGAAGGGCTTATTTCACTGTCCCTGATGTATTTTTTCATGGCTGTGAAATTGGTAGGGCCCTACGCATTGGGATGGTGACATCTTTCATTATTTTTAAAAGAGATTCCTCTTGCATAAAGTGTAGCTTTGAAGTTTTAAATTGGTTTTAGGAAAAATAAAAGAACAAATAATTATTGCTCTTACAGATGGGCTCTTAAGTTTTGCAGCTCTTTCCTTTCATGGAGGCTTGTAACAGAAGAGGTCTTCTAAGGCATCCTACCTGTTTTCATATAACCCTCTTAAACTTTCTCAACTCTTCTGAACGCTGTTAAAGTTTATGCTTTGTAACACCCTCTTAGCTTGGTGGGCTAGGAGTGGTGGTGGGTCCAGTGTACTTAATACCAGGGAGGAAGGACAGTCAACTGTTGGTGAGCTATCTAGTCAATTTTAAGCAATATCATTCCTTTTTCTCCAGCACAATGGGGACTGCCAAGTAAAGGCTGCCATGCATGGGTCTTTAAGGGTGGGAGTAATCTATAACTGAGAAGAAATTAGGACTCCGCAGAGCTCCAGCGGGGAAACAGAACGTAATGTTGTCTCAAGTCAACCTTTATTTTCTATCTTTATTTTATTCTGTAGTTAAACAAGCTTCAGTGCTCCAGCTCCAAAAAAGTCACCTTTGGATTGAATAAGAACATGACTGCTGGTGAGTCTAATGTGTCTGCGTACCTGCAACATATGTATATCTTTTGGTGTACAGTGGGGCAATGTTGAAAGACGGGGCAGGGGAGGCGAGAACTACAAAACAGTATATAGATGAGGATACAGAACCTGTCACACTCTGCTTCCGGAGTGTGTGTTTTTTTTGTCAACTTTGGAGAGGGTCCAGCGGAGGGCAACCAAAATGATTAGGAGGCTAGAGCACATGACCTATAGAAAAGACTGAGGGATTTGGGCTTATTTAGTCTGCAGAAAAGAAGAGTGAGGGGGGATTTGATAGCAGCCTTCAACTTCCTGAAGGGAAGTTCCAAAGAGGATGGGGAGAGGCTGTTCTCAGTAGTGACCGATGGCAGAACAAGGAGCAATGGTCTCAAGTTACAGTGGGGGAGGTCTAGGTTGGATATTAGGAAAAACTGTTTCACTAGGAGGGTGGTGACGTACTGGAATGGGTTACCTAGGGAGGTGGTGGAATCTCCATCCCTAGAGGTTTTTAAGTCTCGGCTTGAAAAGCCCTGGCTGGGATGATTTAGTTGGGGTTGGTCCTGCTTTGGGCAGGGGGCTGGACTCAATGACCTCCTGAGGTGTCTTCTAGCCCTAGGATTCTATTGTTTATGTACCCAAGTTATGATCTGGGACACAGACTAAAGTCTAGAAGCTTCTGGCTCGGAGATTGACTTGACTCCATGAAGTTGCACTGATTCCTAATGAATGGAATCCACTGGATTCAGTAATGCCATGGCAGAGTGGTTTCAAATCCATTTCATTCTGTGGGCTGCTTTGTAAGAGTCTTTCATGTTTTCACCAGTTTACCAGTGATCAGATGACTAACATAGTGAAAATCGGTATAAATGGGGCAGGATCTGACAAAATAGGGAAAAACCAAATTAAGAATTTAGACAAAGTAGATGTTTTCAAGGACTGATGAGAAACATCCTAGAACTGGCTAAAGAGATCTGAGCCATAAGCAGTTATCTTTAAGAATTTATGGAGGATGGAAGAAATCTCATAGGCCTGAAAAAGGGAAAATACAGAGCAAGTAACAGTGAACGTGGATTTGTCACAAACAAATCTTTTTTCATAAAGCTTGTCGCCTTCTCTGTAACGTGGAAGTAATAGAAGTGATGTATGTTGACTTGAGGAGGCTTTTTGATGCTATATGTGACCTTATAAAGTAAGGAAATATAACCTACACAAACCTACTATAAGGTCGGTGGACAACTGGTTGGAAATCCATTCTTAAAGAGTAGTTTTCAATAGCTCGCAGTCAAGCTGGAAGGGCAGATCAAGTGGGGTCCCATATCAGTCTATCCTGTGTCTGGTTCTAGTCTATAGCCTCATAAATTATTTAGATGACACTTATAAAGTTTGTGGAAAATACGAAGTTGGGAGTGGTTGTAAGTACTTTGGAGGACAGGGTTAGAATTTGTCGCGAGAATCACAGGTCCAATGATGAATACCCAAGGGGGGAAGGACAGAACCAGGTGGACAGTTTTATCAAATAAAAATTATTTATTTATGACAGTGGTGAATTTATAGTATTTATTCTAAGATTTTTAATAGACCGTGTTAATAATGAACTTACAGTATTTATTATATTTATTTTATGGTTTCTAGTAAAACGTGTCAGAGATATAAGGATGGGAATGGCAAGGGGAATAGTCTCTAATCTTAAAATATCCAGCTACAGTAATAAAATAACAGTGATAACTACAAACTCTTATGTACTACCCAAAAACAACTACAACACTAAGCTTATACAACAGGAAAAAATCAAATCATACATACCAACTTACACAGCACACGGAACATTACAAAGATATCGGTTCGGTTGCGAAGGCCTTGGTTACGCCCGAGAGTCGGGGGAGGTGGCTGGTCGGTTGATCAGGCCGGCAGCGCTTTGAAGTATACGAGAAGGCACACGCACGGTGGTACGTGTGTTGCGAAGACCTCCTAGAGCGGACTGTGCCATGAGTATTTATCCCCAAATCTGCACATCGCTTTCCTGCGCTTGCATATTACCATATATGGCCCAATGGTCACCGAGTGGGGGTGTCTGTGTCCCAGGGGTTGGGCCGAAACTGTACAGGTTTCATGCAACCAGGTAAGCCCCGCAGTTGTCACGCCAAGGTGACGGGTGGGAGAGTCTGAGGCTATTTTCCCCTTTTCACACCTTCCCTTTTTCTAAAGGCATTGGTATGCAGGAAGGGTGCGGCCGGTTTCTCTCAAGGAGTACTGCAGCCCACTATAGCAAGAGTGGCCTGGCCAAACTTTTTTACTGGGGCAGCAGTTTCTTTTCTCTAACAGAATTCAAAATTATCTGTACAAATTGGAGAAAAAGGATGAAATTCAATAAGGATCAAATGCAAAGTACAAAACTTAGGAAGGAGTAATCAACTGCACAAATACAAAATGGGAAATTAGGAGGGAGTACCGCAGAAATATAAAAACTTGCAGAAAAAAAGCAAAGATAATTCTGGGTTATGTTAACAGGAATGATGTAAGCAAGACATAAGAAGTAATTCTTCCACTCCTCTCAGCACTGTGAAGACCTCAACTGGAGTACTGTGTCCAGTTTTGGACTCCATGCTTCAGGAATGATGTGGACAAATTGGAGACAGTCCAGAGAAAAGCAACAAAAATTACTAATATTCTAGAAAACATGACCTACGAGGAAGGATTGAACAAACTGGGTTTATTTAGTCTGGAGCAGAGAAGACTGAGGAGGAACTTGAGTTTTTTAAAGAGAGGGTAATAAATTGTTCTCCTGATCCACTGAGATCGGGACAAGAAGTTATTGGCTTACATTGCAGCAGGGGTGGTCTAGGTTAAACATTAGGAACAGTTTCCTAACAGTAAGGGTACGTATGCACGGGAACAAATTACCTGGGGAGGTTGTAAACTCTGTCAAACCTGTTGTTAAAAATTACCAATGACGAATACCTGTCATGGATAGTCTAGGTAATATGTAATTCCCTGCACTGAGGCAGGATTGGACTAGATCTCTATTGAAGTCCTGCCCAGTCCTACATTTCTGTGATTCTCCTCTTCAAACTCTGAGTTTTGGTAACAGCCTGGATCTCATGCATGGATGGCAGATTTCCTTGGTACCCATTTGGGTGCCAGAGCAATCAGGGAACTGGAGGAGTGCCTAAATCTCTCATCAGCTGGGTCTCTAATAACTTTGTTCTTTAACTTTTATTGACAGAATTTAAAAAGACAGACAAAAGTATTTTAGTGAGCCCAGAAGGAGCCTCCCGGGTAGCTTTCAACCCTGAACAAAAGCCTCCCCATGGGGTGCTGAAGTCACCTGGTACACCCACAGGAGAGCCCCAGCTGAAGAAATCCTCTGTAACACCAGCTAAGAAGAGACCAACCGCAATGGACTTCTTTTAAGTCAGCTCAGAGTGGCCTACTTTTTGTACAGGATATTTCAGTAAACCAGAACTTTCTCAGGAGGTATTTTGGACTTCTCTGGGTTTTTTTTTTTTTTTTTTTTAATTTCTCTGAACTGTATATAAGAGGTTCTGATTGTGACACTGCTGCTTTACCACCTCTTCAGCGGTGCCTTGTGAGGTACCTTGTTACACTTGTTTTAGGGAAGGGATTAAAATGAGACTCTGCCTAGGTTTCCGAAAGGTGTGGTCTCCCCGTGGCGTTCTCACAGGACTTGCTATTTAAAGGACTGCTAGGTTCAGTTTTTCAGGACTGATTAAGAAAACTTATTCTTCAAGCTCCTTGACTGTCTACAGCAGTTCAGGATTTTAAAAAAGAAAACAACTTACTAGGCAGCTGTCAGTGTATTTACAGATTTGTTCCTCAAGTAACTCTGATTGCTGGCATTCTGGTTTAGCCTGTTCCTGCTAATGAGCAGTTTAACAGACTTCTGACAATGAAAACCTAGTCTCTGTTTTAATGAACCTCTTGGCCTTACTGATGGCAGCAAAACTTATCCATGGATTAGAAATAAAGTAGCTGCTGAGATGATCATTTCATACATAAACTCTGGCATTGATCAGCCAATCAGCTACTTATACACAAACCACACAAATATGTGTAAAACAAGTGCCGAATCAGACTTGTACTTCACTATCACTTGTGGCATAGTTGGCTTCTCCACATTCTCTCTTTTACCTACTACAACTGAAATAAGGCTATCATATTTGAGAAGTCTCCTGTGTGTTAATGTGCAGCTTCTGTCTTCTTTCTCAAAAAATGGCAAAAGTTTCAAAACAATCTTTGTTTCCCCCTCTAACAATTGGTATCACTACATTTGAGCAGAGGTCAGACTTTAATTTGCTGAATGAAGTTTATACCATATTAAAGTGAGCTAGAACAGAGTAGTGCATTTTGTTTAGGATACACATTTCTCTGAAAAACTTGGTGCCTTTAAATACAAGGTAGAGCTTTACAGTGCAAGCAGCTCATAGCTTTTTCTTTAAGGTAGAACCAGAAGAATTCTTTCTACAGGTTTTAATTTTGGTATGTTTTTATTCTGCATGGAATATTCAGGTATTCTATGGTTATCCTGTGATTTGATTAAGTTTTTTTTTTTAATTTAGGTTTTTTTACTCTTAAGACTTCAGTTAAGAATGAAGTAAATTGCTGTAACAAACTATTCATTTCTTCTGACAAATTATGATGTGTGAAGGGAATTATTCTGCAGTCTGGTGCAGTAGGTATTTTCTGGAAGACCTGCCTGTACAAAAAGGGATTTTCACCAAGCCTTTGCATTGGACCTCAATGTTAAAGCACAGTGTAGTGTCTGGACACAGCTATTCGCTTAATTTCCCTCCAGTTACTTCTGGGTATTAATAGGCACAGGAAGCCTATATCATCATCTTGTCATGTCATATCAAAACTAGCACGTGCATACTTCAGCCAGCAGAGTAAATATGTAAAATCTATCTAGAAAGATAAATAGATCCATATCTTTTTACCAGTCTTTGGTGCCTGCTGTCTTCTGCAAAATAGTACCGACAGCAACTAGAATGAAACTGTACCTTCTGAGAAACCAGTACATTTAGGATTTCCTCAAAATGCGTGTACAATTGTAAATTAAGGATGGTGCTCAATGTTAAATGTCTCTTACTATTACATTAAACCAATGCCAGTCCACAACTTGTGGTATTGACATGAGAGCACTTTAGACAATCATTTACTTCTACTTTTTGAATGGTACTACTCAGTAAAAAAGGAAGAACTGAATTTCAGTAGGTTGCATTTTTTTTTTTATTGATCTGGCTGCTCAATAAAGAACGAGGGAGTATACATCTGAGAACTATGAATATTTGCTCTTTGGTATATTATTAATATATAAAAACGAGATTCTTGTATTGAAGAAACGACTTATTCTGAGAAGACAGTGGTGAGTAGGCGTTAACAAAGACTATTCAATAATATGTTGTGCTTGTTATCTTGTACTGTGGGTAAGAAGTCTTTTGTGGAATATGCATAATAGCATCTGTATGTGCATGGATTTTAATACATTATGTTTGATATTCAGTATTCCTTAGGGATGTAGATGCAACAGAGTCACTGGTGTATATAGAGATACTGGGTATCAGAAGTTCAAACAAAATGGCTATTATTTTTATCTTTCTGCAAACATCTTCAGGTTATCTCACCCCTCTTTACTGATTCTGGATCCTGTGACCCAGTGCTTGGCCAAGTTACTATCACCCACAGATGCTAAATGGTGTGGGTTAAAATGACAGTCACTGTTTAATGAATATTGTAGTGATATGATTGCTCATTGGGGCTCATGGATTTAATGCATACTGTGTACCATTATATTGATGGAATGTCTTGTAAATATGCATGTGTAGTATATATTCCATTTTCTTCAGGGTGCCTGGAGTTTCATTAAGGACAAGTTTCTAAGAAAACCCAAAATACAGTCAATGCAATTGCTCAATTAAATTAATTAAATAACCCAGAACATTTCAGTAATGGAAATTCCAGTAAGCACTGAAGATAAATAAAAGGAGAAATAAATTCAACATCTGGGATAATTACTGTGCAACCACAATTCTAGCACAAAGAGATGGATCTAAACAAAAAGTGGGTTCTAATCAAGTTGATGTCACTAATTTTATTTCAAATCTGCGGCTGCCAACCATATTCAGAGTTGAGGAAACAGAATGGTGGAGTTAATGTGGCTAAGATTAAAAAGGACAGTATTTTGTAATGGGGATCTCTCTCCCCCCAGTTTTTTATAAATCTGGTCAACTTTGTACTTATCAAACTTTTCTGATGGTTTGTAATTCTTAATGATTTTAGATGAACTCAAAAGCACAAAATGAATCCTCTATGGGGGGGAAAAACTGTTTAACGTTGTATTTAAAATATCAGGCTGTAAAAGCTTTTATTTTTTATCAAAGCTTAAAGCTTTGTACACCCTTGTTCCTTTTATTCTCATTTCCCATATATAACTTTTATTGCAGGCAGGAATTTTTTTCCCATTAATTTGTGTACATTTGCAACTACACTGTTAATATAAATATGGATGGTTGAACATTGGATCTGTTAGTCAAGTGCCAATAAACTGTCATTTCTGTGGATTTTGTATTTTGGAGTGAATTTTTATTTTTGTGGTCGCATCCAGGGGTCTGTTTGCTTTTTTTTGTAATACCCAGAATTGAGGAGGTGGTATGTGCATATTGGAAGTAAATAAGTTAGTGGCTGAAGGTGTCTGTCCACATGACCATTATAATAGGAACCATTGAGTAGAGGTCAGCAGAGGTAAAAAAAAACACTCTTCTGAAGAAGCAAAGTAAGTTTAAATACCACAACTATGTAGAGATTAAAACTCCAACCTGAAGAGGTATACCTTAAAGGTATAATCACTGTGCCTCACTGAGGTACTTAAGTGATAAAGTTGGGCAGTTTGATGGCTCTCTGTACATTTTCCAGCAGTAAAACATAACGTATTCGATTACAATGATCACATAAGTACTAAGAATTCCAAGAACTGCTATATGCAAGCATCTAAAATTCTGTTGATCACATTTTCCTGACTGAAGAGCTAAATGTTCAGTATCTGAGAAATATTAGAAATCTGATTCTTCAGTCAGGAAAATGTGATCTGTCCACCCACAGCAATGGGCTGTGGGAGGAGTGTACAATACATATCCTAAAGAACCTAGAAACAGTGATTTCTTTCCAGATAAAATCCTTTACAGGCAATGGATCTCCTGCAACATGAAAGGTGAAAAAATATATTTCTTCAGACTTGAATAAATGCCTTGGGTAGGGTCTATTTTGGTAATGTTTGAATAAGATTCCATGTGGGTAATAGGAATTATGAGCATGCAGCAAGAATATAAATTTACATTTAATCTGTTATGCTATTGGATTGGATTTGGTTTGTTAATCCTCAGTAGAGGACCAGCAGAGACAAAGGCATGACTTGGTTTAGAACTTTAACTGTCCTTTTGCAGTTGGATCCCTCTTGCTCAGTCTTCTTGCCCTTGGCTCAGGTGCCCGAGGGGGAAGCTTGCTCTGACTGGCTAACTTGTTCAGTAGTTATCAGACTTCGCTGTCGATCCCAGTCCCTTTCTTAAATCTCATTGCTGAATTTACTCAAGTGGATTGTGGCCTAAATCGATAGCTAGGTTGGTACTTCCGTAACAGTGAAATTTCTAAGTGTTTCTTCACAACACCCAGGGACGGGTAGGCAAGTGTATTATCCCCACTGGAGATCCGAGGCAAGGATGAATTTGGGTGACTTGCCTAGCCTGGAATATGTAATGTGTGGCAGCACTGTGGAAAATATAGACAGTTTCTCAAAAATGCACATAAATGATGTCCACTCCAGTCTGAACATTCCAGAGGAAAATAATGTAAAGATGACTAAAGAAAAATACTTAAAACAATACATATGAGAATAAGAGTTGAATTTCTGGATTTCCACTGGGCTTTAGTATAGAGGTCTTCCCCAACTTTGGGTTTAGTTAACTCCAGTTTACCAGTGCCTTTGATGAAAGTTGGAACATGCTTTCAGTGTATGAGTCCAAGTGCCAAGCTACTTGTCTTTAACGTAAACTTTATTTAACCAACCTTTCAGTGTAGTTTACCTCTTTAAAATGTAAATATATTTTAAATGTCAGCATACATTTTAAAAATAGTTTTGCAGTTAAAAGTGGGATCTCATTACAGGTGTCCTGTATTTCATTACCTAAAAATAATGCTAAATTAGCTGATGTCTGCTGTTTTGAACAAAGGATGCAAATGGTAACTGAGAGTTGTGTTTCCGGGGTTGTGGTGCCCCTGTTATATTCATTTGACAATAGTGTACTGGTTTCAGGGCTACACAGCAACTCTGCTGACTGAAGACTTGGGTATTGTGGTTCATGGAATTCCAGAAACCGAACTTGAAAGATTCCTGGACCTCCTTGTAACCAGCAGGGATATTTTAGAGGATCCTGTTCTCCCTTGTAGGAATTAACATCAACCATTTGACAACACCCTGAAAGCTAAAAAGATGTCAACTCTAAAAATAACATTTTTGTTTGAAATTTTTGAACTTACTGGTGTAGCAAGTAATCCCTAAGATTATTAACACTGGTGATGGTGGGATAAAAAGGGAAAAAAAAATTTTCTTCATTTTGGTGCATTTAACAGCACACTGTACATAATTTTCATTGTTTCCCCATATATTCAATTAACTTGCAAAACAGACCCTACTTCTTATATGTAGAGGAATGGAAAACCCTTTCTTAAAAAAAAAAAAAAAAAAAAAATCTTTAAAGAATCTTTATTTCAAGACACACTAGTTAAAGGGTTTTTATTTCAGGAAAATTAGTCAACCTCAATTTTTTGATAACTATGAATCCCTTTTAAAGAAGAATATGGGCCTCTAGTTACACTAAACAGTTGCATACATCCTTCTTGCAATGTTTTCTCCAGACTGTCATTTTTAGGCACCTTGAATACGTGGTATTTAACACGTTCTTTTGTTTTTGCTGTTTTCAATCTGTACTTCCTATAGCTGCCACCTAGTGTCAGACTTCTTCATTGGCACACACTCATGATCAAAAAAATAAGAATATGGGACTAAAGTATACAGGCCCACTTCTAATGTACACTGTGCAAATTGTTCAATACACTACTAAGAATTTTTCTTTCCTATTTGTTTCTGTATAGAATCTGGGCTATGGGTTTTTTTCTGTCTTTGTTGTCTCATCTCCAGAAGGAGAACGCAGCCAATACCAGTAGCCAGCATTCATCTTACTAAGAGCTTCCAAGGGAATAGTTATTTTACAAAGCAATTAATTCAATCAAGAAAAGGCTACTAAGCTAGAGTCACCTTAAAATCATGCTGCTTTCATCCAAGTGCTCACCAAGTCTGAAGCTGATTGTCTCCCAAAGCAGATGAGATGGAGCACATTATACAGTTAGGTTTGGTCACAGATTAATGTTTACAGTTATTAAGTGCTGAACTAAAATTTAACAGCTGTGTTGCATGAATAGCTGGCAAAGAGACCTCTATGTTTCGAACACTTAGCATTTGGTTTTCAGGTATGTGCAAATTTTCTGAAATAAAAGATTCCATAATATCAAATTCTTTGTTTCACTAAGTAGATGATATAAAGCAGGCTTTTCTACTTACGACTTATAACAGGAGCGATTGTGAACCACTGAGTTCTCTGAATCATACGTGGTTGAATTCTCCAGAAAATGAGAGGAGTTTTTGTTTTCCAGAATAACATTGCAATTTAAATTGAAATGAACCTCTTTGTACTTAACTCTAAGCGCTGACAAGTATTTTTCTGGCCTTACCAAGATGTGTGTTAATTGCTAGGATTGCAGTTATTGTGGACTGGATGGGGGAAAGTTGTATAATGCTCCATTGCTTGACAGGTGATTTATCAAAATCTGGTAGGGTTGAGCCAGAGGAAAAAAGTCACTAGCTTTAGTAACCAATTTTGGAATGCAAAACTACCTTACATCACAGAGGATAAAGCTAAAACTGGATTAAGAAATCAGCATTCATTAAGGATGCTCTCTTCCTAACTGAGAATATACAAATATCCACTTTTTATGCTGTACATTGAACCTGCTGTTTACCATATGTGACTATTTATTTTTTGACATTTTCTTTTTGATTAAAAAGCCCAGTACTTGCTTAAAGATTACTAAAACTGAAGGATTAGAGGAGAAATGTCTGTCTTCAGCTGATATATTTGACAGCTCTTGGTGTATAGTTATGGGTGCCCAGATTTTTAAAAGTAATTTTTAGGTGCCCAATTTGTAACACTATAAGGAGTCTGATTTTGAGAGAGTACTGAGTTCACATCCTCTGAAAATCAGTCCCCTTTTTAAGTGACTAGAAAATGTAGATTGTGGTTTCCCACTTACAAATAGTTTATTTTGTTTTGTGTGGATCTTACACACAGTGACAAGGGAGAAAAGTAATTGTGATTGTAAAAATGCATAACATGGCAGGGAAACATTGAAGGGTGTAATATCTGTAACTACTTTTACCTGGGTTTTGAGCTGACATTGTCTTTTATAGTAAATGCCACGGCTCTCCAAAAATCCAGCAAATGTTGTCTTAATTCTCTTTCTACTGAAGTCCTGCAAAACTCCCACTGAACACAGGAATTTCAACACAATCATACCTGAGGACCATCTAATCTAGGATCCTTCCTTCAAAGGTGGCCTAATAGCTGGTGTTTCAGAGGAAAATGTAAAAACCCCACAGTAGGCAAATGTGGGATAATCTTTCCTCATTAGGTCTCACCTTGATCATTAATAGTAAGATTTGAAACACAAGGGTCATAATCTATTTCAGTTTGTTTGTTTGTTAGTCTAGATATTCTAGTTATCGGTAGAAGTTCCACGATTTCTTGAATGCTGATAAGTTCTTGACCTCAACTACTTCCTGTGCCAGTAAGCTCCAGTGTCTAGTTCTGTATTGTATGGAAAAAATATTCCCGCTTCCTCCAGAGGGAGCAGAGGTAAGTCAAGGCTGAGTATTTAAAAAACGTAACCCAAACCATCCTGGTATAATTATTCTCAGAGGGGTAGCCTTGTTAGTGTCTAACTTTAAAAACAAGTAGTCCTGTGGCACCTTAGAGACTAACAAAAATATATAGAATCATGAGCTTTTGTGGGTAAGGCCCCCCTTCATCAAATGGGTATAATTATGCAATTCATGAGCTGAAGGGACTGTTTAAAAGATTTATTTTTCAGATGTGCGTATCACACAATAAAAATAAGCTTTGCCAGCAGTTAATATTTTTAAGCGCATAAAATAATTTCTTTTGTAGCTTCCTTTCTGAGCTTTTTTGCAGAACTGGACAAAAATTTTCTGTGGGAACAGTTCTCCATAACAATACTGATTGTATCCATCATTCCACTGGTTCCAATGGAAGCCAGCCAGCCACCTCTTCCTCAAATCTTTTCTCCCTGTCAAGCCAGCGATTTTATAAGGGCAATAAATGCCCAATATTTATCATTCAGCAAGGTAAATGGTAACAGAAACTTACATGGAGAAGGGTATATTATATGACTGATGCCAAACTACCTGCTTCTTCCCTGAGAAGGCATTGTCAATACCAGATAAATGCTCCTTCATGTTTATATCACTGCCATCAAACATGCTTCCTGGCAAACCAATAGCATGGCCTGAGCCTATGTCAACAAGAGGGGTTCTCTCGTGGCTTTTACTAATCCATAGTCTTGAGAGGCAGAAGCTAGGTCAATGGAAGAATTCTTCTGTTGCCCCCTTGCTGTCTAAACCCAGGGGGGTTAGGTTGGCCCAGCTACTCACAGCAGTGTAGATTTTTTCACACCCCTGAGAGACATAGTCAATGTAATTTTCTAGCGTAGATCTCTCTGCAGCTTCTTTAGGGTGTGAATATGATGGAGTTGTCATTCCTAAACATGCTTTAGGACAGTTGCAGAACTCATTAACATCTGTGCCTGAAAAGAATTAAGAAAACAACAAATGGTCCTGTAGCATCTTAGAGACTAACAAAAAATGTGGATAGTATCATGAGCTTTCAGGGGCATAACCCATTTCAGAAGTGGGTTGTGCCCCTGAAAGCTCATGATACTAACCACCTTTTTTGTTTGGCCCTGCAGTACCTTAGAGACTCATGGGTTTTTTAATTTCTTTTCAGTTACAGACTCACACGGCTAACCCTCTGAGACTTTTAAATGTCTATGCCTGGCATTCACCTTACTGTCCATAGAATTCTACTGCATTTGCTTAGTTAGAAAAAAAAATCCAACTTTTCTTCTCTCACAGTCCCATTACTTGGCCTTTGTAAGGGTGTTTGTGGGAGAGGACTCCTCCTAACCCACCTGTCAGCTGCAGGACTGTAACACAGTCCCTCCATGGCTGCTATTCACAAGCATTAGCACCTGCTGCCCCTCTGTGCTTCTTGCATAAGGGTTCTTGGTGACTGGATCTGTAGGCAAAATCATGGAGCATATTCCCTCATGGATTCTCTGTGTCACCCAATTTGGCTCTAATGCTGACACCTCCTTTGGGGATCCTGCCCTTCTTGTCATAAAGTTTCAGTGATGTGGAAGGACTTGTGATGACTGAAATTTGCTCTTAGTGAAAAACAAATATGACTATAAGCACTTTCCTCTTAAGTCTGCATTCTACAGTGAACATTTCCTAATGGCTGTGCTATAAAACCCTGACTAAGGCAGCAAAAGTCACAAAAAGTGTCTCTACAGATCTGAATTAGCTAAGCCTCATTTAATAAACTTGGACAATAGAGTAGAGAATATGCAGATGACACCAAGCTACTGGGGTTGCGAGCACGTTAGAGGAGAGGATTAGAAATCAAAATCATCTTGATAAATTGGAGAGTTGATTTGAAATCAACTACATGAAATTCAACAAAAGTGCAAAGTGCTTCACTTGGGAAGGAACACACACACACACACACACACACACACACACACACACAACTACAAAATAGGGAAGAAGTGGTGAGGTGGAAGTGCTACTGAACAGAATCAGGAGGCTACAGAGGATCACAAATTGAATCTGAGTCAACAACATAATGCAGCTGCAAAAAAGGCTAATGTCATTCCAGGTTGTATTAACAGGAGTAACAATAGGTAAGGCCTCAGCTGGAGTACATCAAATACATCAAGAGCTGTTACAATGAGACCTGTGATCATTGTTCCCCATGTCCACTGAATGTAGGATAAGAAGTAAAGGTCTTGATCTGCAGCAAGGAAGATATAGGTTAGATATCAATAAAAAATTTGTATCTACAAGGGTAGTTAAACTCTGGAATAAGTTTGTAAGGGAGGCAGAGGAATCCCCATCATTGGAGGCATTTAAGAACATATCAGACAAACACCTGTCAGGAATGGCCTAGGTTTACTTGGTCCTACCTCTGAGCAGAGGACTGGACTTGATGACTTCTGAAGGTCCCTGTAGGGATGTAAGTGACTAGTTGACTATCCGATAAGCATATGCTTGTTGAATAGTCGAGTAGTGACTCGACTAATCACTCCCTCCTCCTCCCTCTTGCTGCCTCTATCAGAGAGAGTCAGCAAGGGTGGGGAGCAGGAGCTGGTGCTGGGGGGAGCTGGCTTAAAAGCTGGTTTCCCCTCAGCACCATCTCTGCAAAGGGCAGGGGGGCAGAGGTACAGTGGGGAAACAGCGCAAGCGGGGACTGCTTGAGTCCCCACTCCAGGTTCCCCGCTGCTCTTCTGCCTTTTAAATGTAGTAAGAGTTGTGGGCTGCTCTTACTATATTTAAAAGGCAGAGGCGCAGCCTGGATAGCGAGTGCCCTACTTTCCCCTTATCGACTAATTGAGTAGTTGATGGAAATTCCATTGATGACTCGATTAGCTGATTAATCAATACCCTGCTAACCCCACATTTCTATGATTCATACCACTCTTTTAAACATATTGCTGTCTTTGTCTCCTGCCCCCCCAGTTGTAGGTGTTAAGTTCCTTCCCCTGTGGCATCCTACTGGTACCTCCACATTTTTTTTTAATATATTATCAAAAGTTGTGCCCAGTATAGGATTTTTCAGGATATTAATGGCCAACAGGTGAAGTTCAATCAATTTCCATTGGGTCTGACAATAGTGGAAAAGTCTGAGCCTGTCCAAGCCTTGAACAGGTTCCAGTCTCCACTACTGGAAGATGTATCCCTTGGAAAATGTGGTGTCCCCATATCGTAGCGTAGCTGCAGCTTCAGAAGAGCTCTCACTGATTATGTGTTCACTAAATCTTGAACTCTAGCCATCATTGGATTTTTCCTTTTTAATCCCGTAGGCTTCTGACTGCGTGTATATGCGTTTGGGCTGGATATTGCTCTCCCCAGCTGGCTGGCATTATAGCTGGTGCCTAAGATCAGCCAAGGGAGATATTATGTGTTGGTTCCAGCTCCTCAGCACAGCTGCGATGTCCAAGGGATGCAAACAAGAGGCAGTTTTCAAGATTATGGAGCTCTTCTGTCCTCCAGCAGTGCACAACGAGCAGAACCCCACCTCTCAGAGCCTAATTTTAGCATCTTGTTGTCATTAACATATAGTAGGTAATGGGGGAGATAGATGTTATATAAGAAACCAGTTACTCCTTCAGCCATTTTGCATGGGGTAAGGCTGGTCCAAGAAACATCTTTGGCACCTAAACTGTCTGACTCTAGGAGGCGGCCTCCTATTTGTGAATGGCTAAGCAAAGTTGGGCATGATCCCACAGTGTGGCTTAGGCTCTGAAAGGGGGCTGGTGCTTAGACCCAGATCCAGAATATCCCATTGGCTGGCTTAGGTATCTCCTTGCCTAATGTGCTGGCTTTTGTGGATCCCTTTCTCTCCCCATTCATTGTTCAGCGATCCAAGGGCTGATGCTGATGTACACTAACTCTGTAAGTTGACTTGTGTTATGCTACTTCAGTTATGTAAGTTACCAAAGACAACACACGGTGAAGAGTACTGTAGACAAGCCCTTAGACACCTAACTCAGCCTGGTGGGCTTCAGTGTTCTCCCTGTGATTTTCTAAAAGCTAGACACCCCACGACACTCAGTGCTGTAGCATCAGTCCCTTCATAGATCCCACTCTTGACACTAAAATGTGCCCAAATCATGATTTCTCTCTTTAGAGTACCCAAATCCAGGTCCTGTGGCTCTCAAACAAGCTACAATTCTAATTTACTTTATTTTAAAGTCCACATTTCTCTGGCTTTTCTTTCCACCCCTTTTATTGCTACTCAAACTCCTTTGGGCTGCATTTGAATTTTTCTGGCTTTTTACTGATACCAGAAAGCAAACGCTTTTTCAGGAAAAAAGAAAATATAACTGCAATGTTTTGCTTCTCTGACTTTCAAGGACGTGACTTTAACTAGCTCTGGCAAGGAGTTCCACAGGTTGATTGTGTGTTGTATGAAGAAGTAATTCCTTTTGTTTATTTTAAACCTGTTATCATAAAGGTTGTGTTATTACACAGGCAAACCAAATACAGGCTAAAGGAAGTACAGAGTAAGACAGAACAGTCATGCTTGTAACTCCCAGATTTTGTTTTATATTGGACATTTTGATATTTTGATAATCAGATATATTGTACGTGATGGTGTTGAAATTTTGGGGAAGCTATTGAATTTTTAAAAATCTAAATTCCATTCACTGGTAGTGAGGATTTTTTTCCCCCTAGCACTGTAGGAAAAGAACAACAAAACAATTACTATCACCCTGGTAACAAGACTGAAAATAGATGCAATATTACTCAGCTTAACATCCACCCCCTGGAGTTCTCGCTCAAATGCAAATCTGTTCCATTTAAAGCACAGCAGAGGCCTGAATTTCCACTGCTTTGTGTGCACATTTCTACAGGGATTAAAATATGTAGAGACAGGGCTTCCTTCGCCAAGCTTATATCCCAAAGCACCAGGAACTGAAGTAAGTGACTCATGACAGCATGTGACGCAAGCCATCACATACAGGGCAAACTGCTGAGAGATACAGTTTATGACTAGAAGTTTCAAACTGCCAGCAACGGGCTTGCTCTTTTCCAGCTCATAGCATGATTATAATACAAATGTATCTGGTACAGTATCTCTTATAAACTGTCTCCCACCTCTTTTGGGGTTAAGTAATACAATCTCACTGGAGATTATTAAGAATATAGGTTAGACAAACACTCATCAAGAATGGTCTAGGTGGTGCTTAGTCCTGCCATAAGAGCAGGGGACTGGACTAGATGACCTCTTGCATCCGTACGCAGGAATTTCTGTGTGTGTGGGGGGGGGTGCGAGCTATGGGAGGGGCTGGTGGCTGCCCCCATCCCCCATGGCCCAGCCCCACCCCAGCCTTGCTCCTGAGTGAGGAAGCAGGAATCAGCCCCAGCCTTCCACAGCCAGCTAGAGCATGGTGGAGGGAGGCTGGGGCAGCACGCCTCCCTGCTTTCCCCTGGCCAGCCAGAGCATGGTGGGGGAGGCTGGAGCAATGCACCACCCCTGCCTTCCCTATGTCAGCCAGAATCAGTCCCATGGCAGACCATGAAGGACCATGGGGGAGTGCGTTTGCACCCTTTGCACCCCCCTTCATACAGTCCTGTCATGAGGTTCCTTCCAGTTCAATGAGTCTATGAAGTTAGGTAGCAAGGTCTATATGGCTGTAAAATACAGAAAACAATGGGATTCAGAAAAACACCAAAGTGCCTTTAAAAAAAAAAAAAAAAAAAACTCCAGCACACTGAAAACACAGCTTTCTCAGGAAACTATAATGACCACATGCCACATTGGATTGTATTGTATTACATTGGACCATAGCAGTTTGTCACTCTGAACAGCAGGGGGTTTGTTCACTCTTAGAAATAGGTGCCTCTCAGCTGAGGACCAGGTACAGTTACCATCATATAGAAATAGCAATGGCAAGACATTGTACTGTGAATAAACAAAGCAAGTAGATAAAAAAAAAAAATAAGGAAATAGGGAAGCGTTATTTTTCCACTGTTTTGATAGTTGATCTAAGCACAATAGTATTCAATTTTGAATTCAGCTAATATAAAAACACTTGGAGCCAGATCCTCAGCAGAGGTAAACTAATGTGGGTCTGTTGGTTTCCCTGTAGTCATGAAGATTTACACTATAAAATATCGGGGTCTAGATTTTTGCTTTCTGTTCCCATAAACTTTTTAGTTCCACTGGCGCCAAAAATATGTAGATGGCAAAAGCAGTTCAAATACTATGGCTTGCAGTGACAGAGAAAGTAATATTACATGAGTATGGAATATACATCTTAGAATACACACCATGATATATTTAGGAGTTTTTCTTTACATGGAAGAATATTTCTAGCCCCATTTCCGGAGTAGGTCAGTCTCAGACTAAGGATCACAGATTGGTAGAACATCAAAACTGGACTCTTTTCAGTTTGCATTTCAGGTATTTTAATCTTATATCATTATTGCCCTGATTTTTTTCATGGCACTCAGCCTTCTGGGCCCAGAATTTTTGCATATATTACCCATGGAAGTTGTCCCATTTATTTCAGTTGGATAACTCACATAAAATTTGCAAGATCAGGTCCTACATTTGAAGATTAGAATACATTGCCTGATCTTCTCCCTAAGGCCATTGTAATATGGTGGGCTGCCAAAGAGTGCTGACGTCAATAGGAGGTGGGGGCACTCAGCACTTTGTAGGACTGGGTGGGCCCTGAGTGCGGTAATGATAGGCTTTTTATTTCCTATCATGTTCCCATCAGTTCCAGGGACGCGTTCTCTGATCTAAAGAAAGTTTAAGACATCTATAAATGCTGTTCCGTGCACTAAAATTACTATTGCAGTCAATATGGATTTAAGTCTGGCAGTCATTCTTCAGACCAATTCTGTTGCAGCATTGCAGAAAATATACCAATCCTGCTGATTTGCTGTTCTATTTTATTTAAAACTTGCTGAAAAAATAGCATTGATCACAGCCTCTTTTGCACAAATCCAAGCCTCCTGTCAAATCATTTAAAATGTCCATAATAACTCTCCAGCACAGCGTGGGCTCTGTGACACCATCCATTTTCAATAATCTACTTCCCGTTAGCCAGAGAAGAGCATTTACCCTCATTATTGATAGTTCCTGACAACATTATTTTAGTACTGAACCAATGGAAGTTCTATTTGAACAGAAGACTTAGTAAGTCCTAATAAGTAAAATGCTGCTAGGACTTTTACATAGCACATCTTCATTATGTACAGTCCAATCCATTTCAAGCAACCATTCAAAATTAATGTCTTAACAGGGGCGGACTTCTGATGAAGGGGGTGCATAACTGTACTGACTTAGGTCCTAATCCTGCCATTGTAAGGGCTTGTTGAGACTAGAAAGTGATTAGAGTTAACTAACACATTTTAGCACATCTGGGCTACGTCAACACTGGCACCATCTTGCGCAAAAACTCTTCCAGAAGAGAGTGTCTACACTGCCATGTGCTTTTGCACAAGAGATGTGCTTTTGCGTAAGAGCATCCATGCCAGTGTAGACGCTCTCTTGCGCAAGAAAGCTCTGATGGCCATTTTAACCATAGGGCTTTCTTGCGCAAGAAATTCATGTTGCCTGTCTACACTGACCTCTTCTGGAAGAGCTCTTGCGCAAGAGGGCTTATTCCTGAGCGGGAGCGTCAGAGTTCTCACGCAAGAAGCCCTGATTTTGTACAGTAGAACGTCAGTTTACGTGTACAAGAACACGTGGCCAGTGTAGACAGGCAGCAAGTTTTTGCGCAAGAGCGGCCGCTTTTGCGCGAGATCGCACCAGTGTAGACACAGCCCTGGTGTAGAGGTACAGTGCTTGGGTAGCAGTTAATAGAGGTATTTTGCCTTTGCACTTCTAGGTGCATGGAGAGCTGAGGCAAGGGGAGGGTGCTTAGGGCTGCTTTCTACATGTCCTTTTTGGAGGTACAGCATGTACTGCCTTCAGCAAATAACCTTAGACTGACAACTAATGCACAGAGATGGGCAGAGCCCTGCATACACACACTCACTCCTTAGTAGGGGCTCAGCCACATCTAATGATGCTGTAACTCCCTTCGCTCACCAAGAGTGAAAGCAGCTCCTGAACAGGTGTGTGACAACTCCCTGAGTCTGACCCCCATCTGGCACACCTGTGCGGGAGGCTGCCAGAACTGTGCCAGAATCCGAAGGACAGACATTCCAAATGCGATAGATGCTTTGCTCTCTTGGGGAGAGGAGCTGGTTTAATGAGAACGCAAGACTCACACTGGCAGTTGTTGAAAGGGCAATCAGAAATGCCAGAGCCACTTACTGATGGCTCCTTTGGATTGCCTATGAAAAGGAAATAATTACTGGGACGAAGGAGAGGCATCATCCAGCAGGCGCTTGAGGCATGTAGAGAGAAAATGTTAATGTCAATGCACAACTATGTTAATAGACACTCAGGGTCTCCTACATATATTGCTTCCCTACTGGAAGTAATTTCTTGAGTTCCTCCAAAAAAGGTGTGTGTGCCCACCCATGCACACACCCTATGTGGCTAGAACAATGCACACAGCCCCCTCATGTTCTGGGAGTGAGGAAGTACAACAGAATAAAGTACTTCTATCATATTCCTGGCAGTAGGATTGCAGAACAAATATTATTCTCCAGAATCTAAGGTTTTTTTTAAAACAATGGCCAGTAATCAAATCTTAACATTATACAAACTTAAAAGAAACCATCAGTATGCCCTTAAATAATTACCCATGAGACTTGCTTCTAAATTGACACAATCCAGAGAAAAGCAGCAATCCAGAGAAAAGCAGATGATGTAAATTGATATTCAATTAACTTAGTATTTCAGAGCAATCATATGCTGGTGGCAGACTCTTCAGTTGTAATTTATTTTATCCCATATCAAAACATACTATCTCAGTGTACTATATTCCAGCAGTGATTTATATGTATATTCTCTTCCTGAGTGCAATTCATTTTCATTTGAGTTGATAGATCTTTCCGTACACACGTAGAAACAAATATACCCTGTCTAGTAGCACTTTGGACTCAGAGAAATATTCTACATTGTACAAACAACAAGGGGTCTGGTGACACTTTAAAGACTAACAAATTTATTTGGGTATATGCTTTCGTGAAATACAACTCACTTCTTCTGATGCTTGAAGAGAAAAGAAAAAAGGAAGGGATACAGAGATGGAAGTGTGACATCAGTGCTAATTGAATCAGAGTGGATGTGGCTCACCTCCAGCAGTGATGAGGTGAGAGTAACTTACAGGGAAATTATGTATTGTAATGAGAGAGCCATTCTACATCTCTGCTTAAACCTATTTTGACAGTATCAAATTTTCCTATAAATTCCAGCTCAGCAGTTTCTCATTGCAATCTGTTTTTTATTTCTTTCTTTCTTTTTTTTTTTTTTGGCCTGAGAATGGCAACTTGCAAGTCAGCTGTCTCCAACCTGTTTGAGGCAGACTTCAGATTAGCAAAGACTAAAAAGCTGCTGTGTATTGTTCCCTTCTACTGTAAAGAACATTACTATAAGCCTAAACCTTAGCCACTGCCTGCTGAAGTTCAGGAAACATATGCACAGCAGGATGCCTCTAACTATTAAATGTGAAATGAAAAATAATAGTCAAGTTTCCTTCATGCTATGTCTTTGTTGTGCAAATTGTGTGTGCATTTCAGGCTGCTGTTTTTATACATATGTGTATTTATAAAGTGTGTTCCATGTTGTTTGGAGGGGATTATAACATACATGATGCACATCATGTGCAATGTAACATTACAGAATTGCACATTTGTTTCTATATAAGATTACTGTATATGCATGAGCATGTAGCATATGTTGTTTGTTATTGTATATAATATATCTAGTCTGACCTGCCACTTTCTGTTGTAGAATCCTTCTTTTCGGTAACTTACACCTTTAAACTCTGACAATGTAGGCTGAAATTTTCCATGTTAGTTGTTTGCCTCAAAGTGAATGCTTTGTGGAAAATTTCAGCAGAAATGGTTAAATTGATTCCAAGAATGAGACTAGATGAAAATATGTTGTTTTGCCCATGATAAAAAATTCTGGTGACCTTTTTATTTGTAAAGCTCTAACACCCCCATGATGTGGATCAAGAATTTAAAATTTGGCCAGGGGATTCTCTGTGTGTCAGGAATGTAACTTTTGACATCCATGTGAAAATCTGCCCAAATTTTCGCAAGTGATAAGCTTCTGAAAATTGCAGTTTGCACATGCCCAGTGGAGACTTACCAGATGTTTGCAGGTAAATTCCCAGAAGATTCCATCCATATCAGGCATTCTACAACCCAGGGTTTTCCCAGTAATTGCATTTCCCAGCTGCTTTGGGTCCATCCAGGCCCAGGTCCAACTACCTGAATGGACAACAGGAAGCCTGCGTCTCTGTCCTGTGCTCAAAATGACTCCCTGCTAGGCTCAGGCAGTGTGGAGGACCAAGCCACTCAATTCAAACGCAGTGGGGACAAGAACCATATCTGTGGAGAGAGAGGAGAGTAGGGCTATGTCTAGACTGCAGGCTTCTTTCGGAAGAAGCTTTTCCGGAAGAGATCTTCCGAAAAAACTTCTTCCAAAAGAGAGTGTCCACCCTGCCATAGTGCATCGAAAAAGCGATCTGCTTTTTCAAAACATAGTGTCCACACTGAATAGATGCTATCTCACATTTAAGTTGTGATTACTATGGATTGAGTGGCCACCAAGGCACCTGGGCTTTTTCCTTTTTCCTCTTCTTTTGAAAAAACTCCCTCTTTCCCGTCCACACAGGCCTTTTTGTGAAAGAGCTCTTTTGGAAAAAGGCTTCTTCCTTGTAGAAAGAGGTTTACCAATGTCAGAAAACCCCCTGGCTGTGTCTACATTGGCGCAATCTTGCGCAAAAGCAGCTGCTTTTGCGCAAAAACTTGCTGCCTGTTTACACTGGCCCCGAGTTCTTGCGCAAGTACACTGACGTTCTAATGTATGAAATCAATGCTTCTTGCACAAGAACTCTGATGCTCCCACTCAGGAATAAGCCCTCTTGTGCAACTGTTCTTGCGCAAGAGGCCAGTGTAGACAGGCAACATGAATTTCTTGCACAAGAAAGCCCTATGGTGAAAATGGCCATCAGAGCTTTCTTGCGCAAGAGAGTGTCTACACTGGCATGGATGCTCTTGCGCAAAAGCACATGGCAGTGTAGACGCTCTCTTCTGGAAGAGTTTTTGCACAAGAATTCTTCCACAAAAGAGTTCTTGTGCAAGATCATGCCAGTGTAGACGTAGCCCTGTGTTCTTTCCATTTTTTAAAAAAAGAACGCGATTGCAGTGAGGTTTCCGAAAAAAATCTCTGTAGTGTAGACATAGGCTAGATGGTGTGGGTGTGTGGAAACAAACTGGACGCTGACAAGAAGTGGGAAATGGAAGCTGAGACTGAAATTTCATGTGGGGGGGAGAATGGGACAACCTAAGCCAGTGGTTGAGAAAGTGAAATCAGATGAGAAACTATGGGCAGATGGAACTGAGAATGTGGGAGAAGGAAAGACAGGTCTAATGAGAAGCTGGAGATGGGAGGAGAGAATTGGGTTTAGTTGGGCAAAGAAATGGGGACAAGGAACAGTGAGTGGAACACTGAGTCTGGACAAGGAGCTTGGGGAAGAAGATTTGAACTGGGAATCAGTGGAGATAGAGAATGTGGGCAGAGAGGAGGTGACTGGCGACTAGGGTTGGAAACAGAGACAGGTCAGACAAGGAGCCAGGACTGATTGAACTGAGACTTGGTGGGCAAGGAGACTTGGGACAAGAAGCTGGGGGGGAAGGTGGGGAACAGAATGATTCAGCAAGAAAACTGTGACTTGGATGAGAAGCCGGAGGAGTGGAGACTGGAAGTGACTAGATGAGGAGAATGCAGCTAGGAGGAGGATCTAGAAGGGGGGCAGAGACATGATTGGGGAGGAGGGAGGACCAAAGGGATCATGTTTTGGGGGGAAATGGGCAAAAGAATCCATGCTCATTAGACTTTTAGAGCATACTCCCCTCTAGAGCTGGAAGGCAACTTACAGTTTCTGAGTCTCACCTTTCTCTGCAATCAGCAATTATCTGTGAAAATCACTGGCAAAGTGTCCCATTGCCCTCTAGTGCTGGTCCAGGTAGAGGATGGCAACTCCTACTGCTATCAGTTATCCTGTTGGCTCAAATGGCAGAGGCCTGTGTAGTGGATCAGAAAGCTTCTAAGCTTGCTGATGTAGCCAGACATGAACCCCATCTTGTTTCCCCCCCCCCCCCAGAGAGCAAGAGAAAGGCAGTCAGCCTTTGATGCCCTGGGAACGCAGGTGTGCTGCCTGTCCCTGACTCTACCATAAACAGAAACCAGACAGTAAATGGGCTGGCTGACGACCCGGGGGCCTCCCGTCGCCCTGATGGCTAGTACCAGTAATTGACACGCCTGCACTGTCCCAGGAGAGGAATCTTTGCCCATCACATACCAGAGGTGCCCATTGTCTGCATTTTCCCAGGTGTGAATTATGCTTTGCACCCTTCGTGGGAAACTTGGCATTCAAAGCCATTTTTCCTAATTGGCCACTTGAGACCAGGAAGGAGCCTACGTGACCCAAGGGGTATAAAGAGGGGTTTAGTAGCCCACCCCATTTGAGCTCCAATCATCTACACCTGCTGGCAGGTATTGGTTGTCTCCCGAGGTCTGTGGGACGCCCAACCTTGCCCTACTTCTTCCTGAGGGATTGAGAGAAAGACGCTGGCCACGCCAAGTCTGGAACGCAGGGGTGAGAATATATACCTGCTAGGTGTCTATTTTGCATGTATTTAATAAGAGCTCAGAGAACCAAAAGAGTTTCATGGTACCTGTAAGTGATTTATTAGTGTAATTTCTGTCCTGTCCTTTGTAGTGGCTGTGTTATCTGTAACACAGTAGTAGCATTTAACTGCTAAGTTTACCCTGTAACAATAAAATAGTAACTGTTTAAGCTGTGACCTGATTCCTTCAGTTGCTATAACAGAACCAAGCACAATTTTAAAAAGAACTCCAGCCGGTCATAAGGGACAGATATAGGGAGAGCTTGAGCGTTGGATCATGTCGCTTCCAGGGGACAGATCCGTTGGGGCATCTCTCAGCCTCCCCAGGCTGCCCGCTGCGAAGGGATCGTGTATCCTAGCAGTCAAAATCTGAGGTGTAATAAGCTCTCCCTGTAAACTTCTTGGGGCGCCCATCAACCTCCTCCAGGTTGCCCGCTGCTAAGGGATCCCAGTCCTAGCAGTTGAAGTCTTGGGTGTATAATACACACACATGCACTGCCCTGACCACTGGCTGACAGCTGATGACCCTTGTAGGTGTCAATATGATGCCTCATGGTGGAGTTTCTGTTTTTTTTCAGTTTACATTAAAAAAACCCTTTGAAATTACACACACATTCACATACACAGGAGGCCTAGGGCTAGTCAGCTCTGTTCCATCAGTCCCAGCTATGCTGCTCATTAACTGCCTCTTAGCCAAAAGGGCTTGGATTAAGATCAGGTGATATAATGAGACACGTGGGCTTTATAAAAGGGCAGAAAAGGTAGCTTGGTGGAGGAATAAGGAAGGTTTCTATTCAAGGATGTGGAATAGGGGTTGGGTTGGGTTGGGTTGGGGGGGGAAGAGAGCAGGAAAAATTGTTTGGGAGTTAGTGCTGAAGTCTAGCGCCTGAAAGGTAGTGAAGCCTGGTGATAGCTGAGGATGTGAGGGATTCTAGGAAAGTACCCTGGGAATGGGATCCTGAGGAATCAGGGTAAGGCCAGGAGAGCAGTTTGCCTGCTGACTTTGTGGAGCTAGAGAATTGGCTAAAGAATGCAGAGTCCTATGGGGACCTAGAAAGTGGCTCGAGGTTAGTACTTTGAGGATTGTCTCTTTAATAAATATAGCCCCAAAGGAATGTAGTGGACAGGGTACCTTTGTGGCTTATTTCTGGGAGCCTGGTGAGAAGAAGCTGAAGCAGGCTCCCTCAAGGATGTGCACAGGTGTTAAAAGAACATTAGGAGGGCAAAGCCAAGCACTCAAGTTAGGAAATGCTAGAATGTTGGTTACTTGTGTACATAGATGCTGACTCCCTTGCAACTTGAGGGTTGCTTGACCCTTGCTCTGCCTCTTCCCCCTGCCCCCTGCATGCTGCTTAATAATTGCTCCTCAGAGTGCAGTAAGCACTGGAGGAAGTGGGAGAGGAGGTGACTGATGGGGTGTGCTCAAAGAAGGGGTGGAGTGGGGGAGGTTGGTTGGTAGTGACTGGCTGCTTAGCAGCTATCAACTTTTTTTCTGTGGGTGCTCCAGCCCTGCTGCACCCTGGAGTCAGTTCCTAGGTTTGTGTGACCCTAATTCAGCCCTTTGTATGAATGTATTATGATATCCTTTCCTCAGGACCTCTGTGCTCATCAGTGCACAGGATAGACCGACTCTGGAGATGAATCATGGTTGTGTAATGAAGGGCAACGTTGTCTAGTAAGATCCCTGCTTCATTCCTTGCAGACCTTGGAAGGGCTGGGGTGAATGAAGCAGGGGGAAAAAGGAAGGTCTCATTGTTAAGGCAGTTGAACATTGTTCTGACAGAATGTATCCATCTGTTCACACTGTACACACTATTGTAGTAATCTTGGTACAAAAGATGCCTTGTAAGGTATCATTCGAAAACTAAAACTTGCTGATGAGTATTAATGATAGAATGTGTGGTAACACTGGGTGAAGCTGTAAGATTCCAGTACAGTGGTATTAATGTGCTCCAAAGTCAGATAGTTACAGGCCTGTCTGTCAAACAAATGAATGTGTACTCTGTTTAACTTGCATTTAAGCAGTACATAGAATTATCAAGCAGGAAAGGAAACTCAAACAAGTGATGATAAAGCAGCAGAGAACATCCTTCCACAGAGACTATCTTCTGATACCCAGTTGGACACACTTTTCATCAGAGGGACAAACTATTAAAAAGAAAGAACACCCCTCCCCAAAGTACTCCCTGTCCCAGCCCCTCCCCCTGCCCATTGATTCACTGCTTACAGTAGCCCTTCAGGTGCAGCTGATGGAGTAGGGGATGGCTCCTGACTACTGAAAGCATATGGTGAAAGAACTGTGTTACCCTGAACATAGTTTAAGTAGGCACCAGTAGCATTTTATCTTTATTTTTCTTGTAACTTATTTCTGATGCTTTGATATTTGTACTTGCTTGAAATCTAACACTGTTGTTAATATACTTAAGTGTCTAGAAAAGTCAGTTTTAGGTAGCAAGCATGTGTATATTTCTTGTGTATATTTCTATAAAAGAGATAAGTCCATTATTTCTCCTGAGATAAGGTTAGGTAGTACAGGATGTGCATGTTGGGGCGGGGGGAAGGGACAAGATCCAAGACTGTGGGTGTGTTAGGGTCACAGTGCAATGTAACCAAGGCTGTAAGAGCCAACACACCCATGTAGATGGGAGTGATTTATATGCTGGAGGGTTTGTGAGTAGTCCAGGCTGGAGGCTACATCAGCGAAGCATTGTAGTTTAGAGCGTAGGAGTGACACAGCTACTCATTAGTCTGGATGGTATCCTGATTAGGGCTGTCAGTGAGTCTTTAAAAAACTAATTTGCCATCTGAGAACACTTCATTAGAAATCCTCAACCTACTGCTATGCAAATAAATTTGAGTATTAAGGAACTCCATAACCAAAGTATGGTGCAGTGGGCAGAGAAAGTCAGAACTTGCTAAATTGCTACAGCTCCCTTTACAGCTCACCTTATACTACAAGAGAATGTGAAAAACTATGGTAGACTTCTAGCAAACACAACATATGTGGCTGTAAAATATAGGTGGAAAACAAAAGCCATGAAGTGAAATGCAGATGCAGAGAGAAAACTGTACAACTGTCACAGCAGGAAGGGAGTGAAAGAGGCATTTTCTACTTCATTGTTCAAAGTAAGAGGAAAATATTGACTTGGCTTTATTTCCAATAATTTTTCATTGAAAATGTTGACTAAAACCTGCATGTTAGTAGGGGAAAGATGTGACTGTGGAGATGACCTTGTACTATGAGACAATCTTAGACTGAACGAGGAATGGTCAATAGTGATAAATCGACAAAGGATTAAATCCACAAACAAGCAGTGAAGTCTTATCCTGGGCTGTGGCATAATATATTGTGTCTCTGACAGACACATGATTTCTATCTTTACTCTTGTAGCTGGCTTATACCAATAAAATACCATTGAACTAAATTAAAAATTGCATTGAGCACGCTATGTATGGGTAGTGTCAGTAGGGGCCCTGTGTGTGCTATGTGTGTCCAGAGGGTATATTATCCTTTTTTTTCCTATGTATGGTACCTGTGGTTGACTTGCCCATAGTGTACAGGTTCACTTGCACGTCCCATACGTATGGGGAAAAGTGGTGAAGTATGTGTGTGGAACTGTGATGGGCACATGTAGTACTGGTTTTCACTCTGTCTCTGGGATTGTGCATGTATGGTGGGTTTCAATGGGTGGCTTTGCATTGGTGTCCATCAGAGGTGTCAGCAGGTGCACTGTATGGCTTAGTGCCCATCTCTCGAAGTTGACATATTGCTGAGGAAAGTATAGTGTCTAAGGAGTCAATAGGTGTGCATTGTGTGGTATGTGTTCTGAGTAGCTGCCACGGTGCAACAGTAATAGAGGTGGCAGTAAGGAGTGGGTATGGGTGAGTGGGTAAGTGGTGACAGTGTAGTCTCTAACATGTAGAAGAGTGTTTGGAGTGGCTGCAGAGGATAGGTATTGTGAGAACTTATGGTAGACATACTATCTGGGTGTGAGTGCACTGGGGTGCTGGGGATGTGGGAGGTGGCATTGTTTGCATTATGTAGGGAGGGGACAAGGGAAGGTGATGGCAGCAGCATCTGGTGGAAGGGAGAGGGAGCGTATGGGGTGGGCAAGGGGTACACTATGTATAAGGACGTGTATGGAGGTGGTAATGTGCATAGAGGGTGGAGAGTGTGTGAAATATAGCAATTTGCTTATGAGTGGAAGACCTCATTTGTTTAGCTTTGCAGTCTGTTGTATCAAATGAATGGCTTGTAAATTATTATGGTCCAGGATGGGATGTAATCTTTCAAGGGGGAGATGAATGCAAATCCTCTACTTGCAGGTCTATAAAAACCCTCCCTTTTGAAGGAGGAGACAATTTTCTTGTTCCTGGAATCTCAAATGATCAAAGGCCCAGGCTGTATACAAGAAAGACTGAACTATTCATTGGGAGGCTTGTTCTGAGCTAAGAGACTATTATGAATGTGTATATACACTCCAATCCTTAGTGGGGTTTGAAGGACTGATTTTTCCTGAATTCCTTATTGGACCAGGGTAAACTGATAAGCAAGAGTGTAGATTCTTTTACTATAGTCTCTGTAATGCTTTTACATTAAGAATAAATGAGTTTGCTGGGAGAGTATCACTGTGTAGCCTGAAAAAATCCTGCTCCAGGAGGAGAGAGGTGCAGGTCTCTATCCAAAAGAGTTGGGAGTGGGAGGGCATGACTCTGCTGGCACCTGAAGGGCGGGGAGGTGAGGTCTTCCTCTTCCCTGTGAGCCCCGGATCTCTGTCTCGCTTCCCCCCTCCTTCTCTTGTAAAGCATTTGATACGGTCTAACATGACCTTATCAATAAATTAGGGAAATGCTACTGTAAAGTGAGTGCATAACCGGCTGGATAACCATTCTCAAAGAGTAGTTGTTATGCCCTTCCAGCATGACTGTGAACCATTAATAAGTGGAGTTCCGCATGGGTCAGTTTTGGGACCAGTTCTGTTCAGTATCTTCATCAACGATGTAGATATTGGCATAGAGAGTATGCTTATTAAGCTTGCAGATAATATAAACCAGGGAGGGGGTGCAAGTGCTTTGGAGGATAGGGTCATAATTCAAAATGATCTGGAGAAATGGTCTAAGGTGAATAGGATGAAGTTTAATAAGAACAAATGCAAAGTACTCCACTTAGGAAGGAACAATCTGTTTCACATATACAAAATGGGAAGTGACTGTCTAAGAAGGACTATTGCAGAAAGGAATCTAGGGATCATAGTAGGGATGTTAAAATGTGTTTAATTGATTAGTCAAGTAGTCGATGGAATTTCCATCGACTAGTCAATAGGCACTTCTGCATTCCTCCTCTGAAATGTACAAGAGCCCTTGCTTGGGATCTTGTACATTTCAAAGGAGGAATGCGGAACTCCTTGTACAGCCCTGGGCCAGCGGGAAGTCCCACTGACTCCAGGCTGCATGCAGGTGCCTGCTTTGAAATGTACAAGAGTCCCCAGCAGGGGCTCTTGTGCATTTCAAAGCCATGGAGCCCGGGGTCAGCTGGAGACTCCCAGCATTTCAGTGAAACTCCAGCTGACCCTGGGTTCTGGGGAAATACCGTGGGGAGCCCGGGATCAGCTGGGGAGTTCCCAGCTGACCCCCGGGCTCCACGGCTGCCCCTTTGATACTCACGGAGGTGGTGTTTCAAAGGGGCAGCCGCCGCACAGCTGATCCCCGGCTCAGCTGTGCGGCACTACCCCTTTGAAATGCCAAGGTGCTGCGGGGGACCCTGGCTTCTGGGGAAATATTGCTCAGAACCCGGGGTTAGCTGGGGAGTCCCCAGCTGATCTCAGGCTCCACGGCCCTTCGGCATTTTAAAAGGGCAGCACCGCTGCACAGCTGATCCCCGGCTCAGCTGTGCGGGGCGGCTGCTTTGAAGTACCCCTCCCACGCCCTTTTGCTGCCTCTATCTCATAGAAATAGACTAGTCGGATAGTCGACTAGTCTTTAACATCCCTAGGTCATAGTAGACAACAAGCTAAATGAGTCAACAGTGTGACACTGTTGCAAAAAACAACCCCCCCAAAAAACCCCCAAACATGATTCTGGGAGTGTTGTGAGCAAGACACAAGAAATCATTCTTCTGCTCTACTCTGCGCTGGTTAAGCCTCAGTTAGAGTATTGTATCCAATTCTGGGCAGTGGGCACCACACTTCAAGAAGGTTGTGGAAAAATTGGAAAGGGTCCAGAGAAGAGCAACAAAGGAAAGACTGAAAGAAGGAAAGACTGATATAAGGACCTATAAGGAAAGACTGAAGGAAGTGTGGGTGTGGTTGTGGCTGTGGTGTTTGTTTTGTTTTGTTTTGTTTTAAGTTTGGGGAAGAGAAGACTGAGGGGACATGAGAGCTGTTTTCAAGTACCTGAAAGGGAGTTACAAGGAGTGAGGAAAAGCGACGAGGAGTCCTGTGGCACCTTATAGACTAACAGATTTATTGGAGCATAAGCTTTTGTGGGCAAAGACCCACTTCATCAGATGCATCCGACGAAGTGGGTCTTTGCCCACGAAAGCTTATGCTCCAATAAATCTGTTAGTCTATAAGGTGCCACAGGACTCCTCATCACTTTTGCAGATTCAGACTAACACGGCTACCCCTCTGATACTTGACACCATGCAAGGAGGAAGGAAAAATTGTCCTCCTTGACCTGTGATGACAGGACAAGAAGCAATGGGCTTAAATTGTGACAAGATAGGTTTAGGTTGGACATTAGGAAAAACTTCCTGTCAGGGTGGCTAAACACTGGAGTAACTTGCCTAGGCAGGTTGTGGAATCTCCATCACTGGATATATTTATCAGGTATAATCTAGATGGTTCTTGGTCCTGCCGTGAGGGCAGGGGACTGGACTTGATGACCTCTTAAGGTCCCTTCCAGTTCTAGTATTCTATGATAGGTGAGGAGCATGAAGTCTCACATGGAGTGTCATCAAGTATGATAAGGGGGAAATATAAATATGCGCTGCAGCCTTGAACCATCACAGGTATTACTGGGATGGGATAGTGTATGGTACTGGAGTTGCAGTGTGCATGAGGGTTAACATATTCCAATTTGGGCACTGAGGGCCCCCCTGTCACTACACACACTATGAATAGTGTGTAGTGACTGGGGGGCCCTCAATGCCCACATTGGAATATATGTTTGGAGTGATGATTTGGTGAGGTGGCAGTTTGTGTGCACAATATATACAGAGGAGGTGCCTCTGTGTGTGGTAGAGGCACAAGTGGCACAGTGGGTGGCAAGGGGTGTGTGCTATCTATCTTCACTGAGTGGCAATGGGTCTGGGTCTGTGTAGTAAGCAGGACTGAAGGAACTGAATAGCGTGGGAGAAGTAACGGGTGGCATGGGCTGTGAGAATTGTGTGCGCCAGGCAGTATGTACACTGGATGTCACTGGTGGGTGTGTGCTGTGGGTAGCACTGGCTGGCATTGAACGGAGGTGTGCACTGTTGGCAGTGTGGGTGCAAGTATGTGCACAGGGGGTGGCACTGTGTGGGTGCACGGATGTGGGTGCAGTGAATGGCCATGTGTGGTGTGAGCGCGGTGGGTCTCACTAGGTGCGGAGAGGGCAAGTGCGGAGCGTGGGTGCTGGGATCTGGGAGGCAGTGGGTGCCGGGGGGCGGCACCAAGGATATGGGGGTGGTGGGCTGCCGGGGGGCGGCGGCGGCACTAAGGAGGTGGGGGGGGGGGCGTTGAGTGAGTGTGTGTGTGGGGGGGGGGGAGGGGGAGAGACACGACGGCGCGGGTGCGGGCGCCTTTAAATGGCGCTGGCGGGGGCTGGCGGCTCACTCCGGCGCTGGGCTGGCTGATGTAAGCCGGGCCTTTAGGTGTCTGCGCCGATCGCCTGACGCTCCCCGCCTGCGCCTGCCGGCTCCGCGCTGCCCTGCAGGCCCCGGCCCCTGCCCCGGCCCGGCCGCGTGGAGCAGCAGCAGCAGCGGCGGCGGCGGCGGCGGCGGCTGGGCAAGGCGCGCGGGCGGGCGGGCGGCATGGAGGAGGCGGCGGCGGCGGCGGAGGAGCAGTGCCGGGTGCTCTCCATCCAGAGCCATGTCGTGCGCGGCTACGTGGGCAACAAGGCGGCCGCCTTCCCCCTGCAGGTGAGCGGGGCGCCCGGGCTCGCTGCTTCCCCGCGGCCGGGCGGGCGCGGCGCTGGTACCCGGGCAGGGAGGAGGCGGGCGGGCGGCTGTGTCCCTGGATCGGAGGGCGCCCGCTGTCTAGGGACGCCGTTTGCCCAAACAGGTGCCCGTCGGTAGCCAGCTCTTCCTGGGGCTTGTGCCCCAGGGTTGGTCACAGGACGCTTTTTGACTGTCAGATCCTCAACCGTATACTAGCTGCTGCGGCACCAATTGTTAAGTGTGTAAATGAGGGTTGACTTGAATAAATGCATGGAGTTAAATACCGTGGTAGGTGGATTGCAAATGGGTCTGGAAATGCTTTTGGGTAGGTTCGTTGTTTTTAAAGATGATGCTCAGTGCTTTATAGTCTCAAAGCATATTTCCAACACTCACTGCCCTATTTTAGAAAGCATGCTTCATCAGATATCATGTGTCATACTCTCATTTACTGCTGGGTCAGGACTAGGAGCTGTGGTCACCCCATGTGGAGCACTACGGTCATATGTATTTTGGGTTCTCACCTTGGTCAGAATCCTGCATTGACCACTGATGAAGGTGGGAAGCCAGACTTGATGGACCAGTAATTCCATATGCTATGTATTTGTGTAACTATGATCCACAATAAACAAATTTAAGTGCAGTGAAGTCATAAGGACACTGATTCCACTGCTTACATTGTCCAGAGTTTGGACAAAATAATGTAAGGAATAATGTTCCTTTAATTATACATGTGGGGCAGGCCCCTAAGGTTTAGTCTGACAACTTTTGGCTTGTGCCTTAAGTGCAGGTCTGGGAGCAAATACCTTGCTTCTAGCTCCTCTTATTTCCTTATGTGTCCATTTTTCATGTTATTAAAATGGGAATATAACAATCACAACCTATATGAGGCAAACTTGAATGCTGGCGGAATACTTTTGGATGGAAGGCACTGAAATATTTTTAATTTTAAAAAGTACCTACTGAAGTAGCAGTGGATGCTATTACAGAACTCATACAGTGCAAATCTTTAAAGTTCCTCAGCGCATGTCATATGATCAGAGCTATTGCTGGAGGGAACTAGAATACCTGTGGGCAGTTCCCAGAACAAAAATAGTTTGGTAAATATTCCAAATTGCTGTTGTGACATTTGGGTATCTTATTAGTCATCAAAACTGTGAGATGGAGTTATCTTCAGAACCCTTTACTTAGTAATTCACCAGGGGAAGGGGACAGTGTCAGGCTTGGGGATTTGTTCTGTAATTTTGGTGCTCCCTTCTGCCAAATTTCCCTCTTGTTCTGTATCAGTAGAAAAAGGGTTAAATGTGGCTCCTTACAGCAGAGCTAATGAATTCTGGCGCATGGTTAGACAAGATGTATACAGATCGAGGAAGTTGTTTTTACTCAGTAGAGGACAAAGTAGTTCCAGCTTAATGACAGAACTAAAATGTAAATGAATATTTTTATTGGAAGGATGAAATAATCTGCTAAGCAGGCCAAGTGTGGCTATTCCTAATCATTTCCTTTTTGGCATATAATATAGCTCTTTTTTTTCCAGTGAAAATGTTACCTCTAGTTATATTTACATTTTATTGAAAACTTAGACCATATTTTCAGTGGATCCACTGAGATAAGTGCTGAGAGCAGCTTGTGGCTACATGAGTTCTCATCACAGTCTTGATCTTTTGGATCTCCTTTGTTAAACTGTTTTCTTACCCCACTGATTTTCTTACAAAAGGTACTAGTAATGAGGTTCCCAGCTTATGTACTCTTCCAGCTTCAGAAAAGTATATACGAAGACTACAAAACAATTACTGTTGTATGATTCCAGGCTTTCAATATAAAGTGATCATTACAGTTGTATATAGCTGTCAAGAGGTGTTCAGTTTATATAGTCAGAAAAGGTTCCTACATCACCTAATAGCTTGTTACACTAACACTTATTACTAATCACTTTTTGGCTAAGAGAAACTGAGAAATTATAACCCGCCACAAAGAATCTCATTATCTAGATCCAAGTGGTGGTGTTTTGTCAATGCTTTTAACTCCCTCCTTGAGATATGTGCTCCAATAGAATCAAGACATGAAAATACAGAGGCGATTCCCCCATATTTCAGGGATGTGAGGCAATAATCATGTGAACTCAACATTATAAAAACTGAACTATGGATGGAAAATTCAGTTTAAAAACAGTGTTTGAAATACCTATAGGTGACTAGGTGGCTCTTTGGTAATAGAATATAAAGTCAGTCATACTTTTAGGTTCCAGACCTGAATGAAGGCCAACCTGGCAGGTACCAAATGCTACTGTGATATCACATGTGAAGATAGGCCAGAAAAATACAAGCTATTCCTAGAAGAGACTTATCCACATCTCAGAAGCTTCCTGGGCCACGCTTGAGGTATAAGCAAAGCGCAAAGCCCCCCCTCCAAGAGGCACAGAAAGATGCACATGTTTTGAGATGTGAGCGGGGGCACAGGAGGCAGGGAACCTGCCTGAGGGTTACACTAGGCTGCTGGCCAGGAGCTGCCTAAGCAAGCACCTTCTGGTCAGAGCCAACACCTAGCAGCCCACTCCCTCCCACATTCCAATGCTCTGCCCCAGGTCACAACCTAAACCTTCTGCACCACCATCTCATGCCCCAGGTCACAACCCAAAACCCTGCTCCCTGGCCCCAGATTACAATCTCCTCCCAGATCTTCAACCCCCTCATATATCCCTCCTCCAGATCAGAATCCTCTCCTACCAATAACCCCCCTCAGACCATGCACCCCAATATCCTACCCCAAGCTCCCTTCTGCATCCAACCTCCATCCCAGATCCCACATGTCCATTAATATCATGGAAGAATGCAAATGGAAACTAAAGGAAGCTCCTGAAAGACCATTAGTCATGCTTTTAAAAGAGAAAGGATAATGCTACATCTGTAGATGCCTGAAAGATGAAAGGGCACCACACAGCATGTACTGCAGGTGCAATGGGATTTACAAATAGAAAAGAAACTTAATTCTTTGGATTTTTTTCAAGAGAGTTTAAATGCAAAGTGTATGGTGTGTGTTGGGGTTTTCTCCTTATCACTAGTGCAGTCTCACTAGTAAGGATGTTAAAATGTGAATAATCAATTAATTGAGTGGTCGATGGAATTTCCATGGACTACCTGATTAGCCGATAAGGTGAGGAGGCACTCATTACCCCCGCTACAGCTCTGCAATTTAAATGTAGTAGGAGCCGGGCAGCAGCTCCTATCACCCAACTTCTACTACATTTAAACTGCACAACTGCAGCGGGGTTAGCTCCCTGGGGCAGCGTGAGCTGGGACTAAGCAGTCCTTGCTCACGTCGCCCCAGGAGCTAACTCTGATGTGGCTTTGCCTTTTAAATGTAGTAAGAGCGTGGCAGCTTTTACTACGTTTAAAAGGCAGAGATGCAGCAGGAGACCAGTCGTGAGCCGGGATAGCTGATTGCTGGTTCCTGCCCGGTTCCCCGCTGCACCTTTGCATCCCCTGTCCCACCCAGCTGGCTCCCCCCTGCATCTGCTCCTGCTGCCCCCCCACCTTGCTGCCTCTGATAGAAGCAGCAAGGTGTGTGTGTGGGGGGGAGGGGAGGGAGAGAGAAGCAAATAGTTAAGTATTGACTCAACTATCGGATAAGCCTAGGTTTATCAGATAGTCAGCTACTTGACTAGTTGTTTACATCCCTACTCACTAGCAGTAGCACTAATGCACCTGGGTCAAAATAGTGGGGTATTTTTTTACCATTATTATAGATTAGAATTTGTTGTGGTAAAAATGTGTTTGCCTTGTCTACAGTAGCTTTCCTTCCATTGTTACCATCACTGATAGTGCAACACTGTAGATCAGGCCAAAGTAGGGCTGTCAACTGTCTGATTGTGCAGACTCAAAGGCTCTTGTGCTGCCCCTTTTCTGAAGCCCTGACCCCCATTCGCTCCATTCCACCCGCCTCTGTCACTCACTTTGACCAGGCAGGGATTTGGGACACAAGATGGGAGTATGGACTCTGATAGAGAGTTTGGGTGTGGGAGATGGTGCCAGGGTGTAGATGCTGGGAGGGAGTTGGGGTTTGGGATCTAGACTGCGTCAGGAGATTGGAATGTGTTTGTCACTTACACAGGTGGTATAGCTCCTCAAGGTGTATCCCTTTGGCAGCGGTCCCCAGAGTCTCTGTGTGCCACTGTCTGCAGATACTGTCCCTGCAGCTCCCATTTGCCAGAGTTTCAGGCCAATAGTATCTGCAGAGTCAGCGCTCAGTGAATAGACACACACATGCCCCTTTGCCTCCGAGGGCCACAGTGACGGTGCTGGCCACTTCTGGGAGCGGGACAAAGTGAAAGCAGATAAAGGAGCCTGCTTTCGCTGCACTACCGCGCTGGACTATTAGTGCCCAGAATCTGCTGGTTTGGCTGAGGTAGCCTGTGGGAGATAGGGTGTGATTCCAGGAGACTCCTGGTGAAAGTGGGAGTTGGCAGCCCTAAGCCAAAGGCACCTATCAACATGTGCCAAACAAAAGTTATGTTAAAATCAACATGGCATAATCACTAACTTCTCTGGTTTCTTACACTCTTCTGTTCACCTCCCCATGACTGCAGGGTTTTTTGTTTGGAGAGAAATTACAGGGTGACTCTTTTACACAAAAATTAAAATTTTATTTTATAAAAAAATAAAGTGCACCCCTCTGTACTTGTACAGATAAAAAGTAGACTGTGCCCTGAGAGAAAACCATAGAGTATAGAAAATGCTGCAAAAATCACGCCCACATATTTATAGCTTTTTTGCTGTAGGTGGAGCCCACTGAAGCTAATACTTGTTAAAACTTTCATTCACTTCAAGTTCTGCAACAAAAGCAAATCTTCTTAAAAATTAACATCTGTTCTTTTAAAAGGTCCCTTTCTCTACCAAACACTACTGCATTAAAAGATAAAATGTTGAAACATACTGCTTTTGTTAATTGTACAGTATTCACTTTTTCCTATATTGATGCTGTGTTACAAGTATTGTTAAAGGAATTTTGAGTAGCCAGGGTGTGTCTGCGATTGGCTTCTACTGCAATGAAGCCAGGAAAGAAGTTAATAATCTTTACTCATCCAGAGATAAATTACACTTCTTCATGTTCTTTGAACGTATGTACTTTGAGACACTGCAGATTTGTTGTTAAACCACAAGGTAGAAGGTCCCCAGACCTTGACTCTTTTCCACACACAAATGTTGAGCAATGATTCCCAGGAGAGTTTCGTCTTCATTATACATTTTACCTTGTTAAACTTTTAAATAAGTTTTTGCTGACCCAGTTATGCTGGGTGGTGTGCATGGAGGGTTCGAGTGGTAATTTTGTTGAACTGCGATTTTTAGAAGCTGTTCTCAAGATAGTCTTGAATGATTTCTAAAAGTGGTGTTAACAGAGCTAATTTATATCCACACAGTCTGCGCCACTGTGTTAGTTAAAAATTCAGTGCTGCCAGATTTGTAATATGGAAAGGCCATTGACCTGCAGAGTTTCCATGGTACACGTTTTCATACAGTAAAAGTCATTTATCCTTTACTGTGGGCTGTCTTGCTTTTGGTGGCATATGCAATACTATGTTCAGCAGATAGCTTGTGGAAAACATGCATGTTTTCCACCATATTTAACTTTTTATCATGTTTATGCTCTTCATTTGAAGCATCCCCTCATTTCTAAAAGTGTATATAAAAGTAGCGCCACTGGTGTGTGTGTGTGTGTGTGTGTGTGTGTGTGGTGCTGATAGCCCTGGAGACTGAAGTCCTTCTCTAACCACACAAGACGCAGCAGGGCAGCTGCTTTGCTGAAGTATCCTAAACCTGACCTAGTTCGGGGTGGGTAATTTTTGATGGGGGGCACTCCAAGAATTGATAAGTGGCCAAGGGCTGCATTCTTCCATGATATGAATGGACATGTGGGATCTGGGATGGAGGTTGGATGCAGAAGGGAGCTTGGGGTAGGATATTGGGGTGCATGGTCTGAGGGGGGTTATTGGTAGGAGAGGATTCTGATCTGGAGGAGGGATATATGAGGGGGTTGAAGATCTGGGAGGAGATTGTAATCTGGGGCCAGGGAGCAGGGTTTTGGGTTGTGACCTGGGGCATGAGATGGTGGTGCAGAAGGTTTAGGTTGTGACCTGGGGCAGAGCATTGGAATGTGGGAGGGAGTGGGCTGCTAGGTGTTGGCTCTGACCAGAAGGTGCTTGCTTAGGCAGCTCCTGGCCAGCAGCCTAGTGTAACCCTCAGGCAGGTTCCCTGCCTCCTGTGCCCCCGCTCACATCTCAAAACATGTGCATCTTTCTGTGCCTCTTGGAGGGGGGGCTTTGCGCTTTGCTTATACCTCAAGCGTGGCCCAGGAAGCTTCTGAGATGTGGATAAGTCTCTTCTAGGAATAGCTTGTATTTTTCTGGCCTATCTTCACATGTGATATCACAGTAACATTTGGTACCTGCCAGGTTGGCCTTCATTCAGGTCTGGAACCTAAAAGTATGACCGACTTTATATTCTATTACCAAAGAGCCACCTAGTCACCTATAGGTATTTCAAACACTGTTTTTAAACTGAATTTTCCATCCATAGTTCAGTTTTTATAATGTTGAGTTCACATGATTATTGCCTCACATCCCTGAAATATGGGGGAATCGCCTCTGTATTTTCATGTCTTGATTCTATTAGAGCACATATCTCAAGGAGGGAGTTAAAAGCATTGACAAAACACCACCACTTGGATCTAGATAATGAGATTCTTTGTGGCGGGTTATAATTTAGGTGAGACAAACCTCCCTATTGTGGAACAAAAGACCTTTTGAAATGTAGTCAGTGTAGACTTCTCTACTGAATGGAATGAGCTGTTGGCTCAAGCAATAATGAAGACGGGTGATACTCATTCTTGGCTCTTTCAGTGACTTTTCCATACACTTAAATATTTATGGTCACTATGGAAGTCTGAAGGAGGTGAGAAACAATGCTGAACACTCAAAAATGGCCATTTCTTTGTTGATTAGAAATGGGTTCAAGTATAGATATGAACTTCCCTCAGGTTTGTGGGTGTTCAGATTTTGAAGCTTGGGCTGAACTGATCGCTCATGCTAATTTTTGTGCTTGACAAAACAGCTGTAGAGTTTGTTTTTGTTGTGACCTTTTTTACAGTATAGTAAAAAAAAAAAAATGTGCTGTAAAGATGTATAGCAGGGGTGGGGAGCCTACGGCCAGGTGGCCGAATGTGGCCTCTGGCTTGCCTGGATCTGGCCCCCGAGGCTTGGGGTTCCTCCCAGCATTGGAGATCCCACACTGGCATTCCAGCCCCCTGCTGTTCCTCTGCAGGGCTGGAGCACACAAAATCTACTAGCCTGGACCCACCTAGGCTCTGGCATGCTGCGAGGGGAGTGTCTTTCTCCTTCTCAATCAGGGGCCACGTGAGTAAGGGGTAGGGTTTTTCCCCCCCGCTTCTCACTTGTGTGTGGCCACCCACTGATTTTTCTGTGGGTCAGCATGTCCCCCCCCCCCCCCCAAAGGTTCCCCACCCCTGTGCCTATAGAAAGGCAGTCCTTGTCTTGTTCTTACCACTTAAAATGACAGAGGGATGGTGGAAGGGGTGCAACGTATAGTTTATCTAGAATCTAGTTTCTGTGAGGAAAATCTTTGCTGCCCTTAACACTCCATGGCGAGTGTTTGTAGGCTATTATCTTGCTATGTCTTCAATGAAGAACTTGTGATCACATAAATCTGCATTTTATTCATTATTAGGTGTCTGAGCCCAGAGCCTCAGATGGTGCAAATTAGGGATATCAACGTATAGTTGACTACACAATTAACTGATAAACCTGGGCTTATCCATTAATCTTGTCAACTACACATGCTCCCCCACCCTTGCTGCCTCTGTGTATCAGAGGCATAAAGGGGGAGGAGAGGAGCGGGAGCAGGTGCCTGTGAAGAGCTGGCTTTAAGCATGCTCCCCATGAGCACTGGATCCACCTGTCTACCTCCCCCCCACCTCCTGTGCTGCTTCCTCTGATAGAGAGGCAGCACTGTGGAGGGTGAGGGGGGCAGGCTGGATCTGATATGTGCAAGGAGCCAACTTTTGAGCAGGCTCCCCATGCGTGCCAGCTCTACAGACCCACCTATCCCCCACTTCCCTGCTGCCAGCAAGGTGGGGCAGGCAGGAGCTGGTGCTGGGTGAGGGGAGCTTCCCCCCAGCACCAGCTCCACGGTGCTGCCTGTCTTCCCCTCCCCTGCCTCTGAGACAGAGGCAGCAGTGGGGGGGAGGGGAGCTCCTTGGGAGTGGGGCCAGAGTGTACTGGCTGCCAGCCCCGCCTCTGGGGATATCAAATAGTCATGTAATTGCTAAGATTTCATGTGGTTACATGACTATTCAATTACACAATATCAAACATCCCTAGTGTAAATTGGCATAGATTTACTGACTTCAAGGTGAAGCTCTGCCCTGTTTTTAAGAGCCATTTTGCTTAACTAGAGACAATTGGGAGATTGGAATCCTTCAGCTGAAGAGGCATGACAGAAAGGCCTGCTCTAATTTGTTCTGCCATGTGAAAAGCAGATGTGAGGCTCATGGAGCAAGGTTAATGTTGGAAGCATGGGATCTGATTTAAAAAAAAAAAAGTCAGCCTCTGGGGGGGTGGGGGGGAGTGGCTGGCACGGTGCAATGTAGCTCCTACATAACCTGATCAGGATTGGGTACTCATCAATAAGTAATGTAAAATCTTGATCACTGTCAAAGCCCTATCTTGACAAACTCGTCTTACGTTTGACGGCTAGCGGAGGAGCCTCGGTTTTGGCAATACTGGTTTAGTTTGTCAAGTCTTAAACTGAAAATGTTATGCAGATTCAGCTGATGTCTTGCAAGCTATAATTCAACCTTGAATGTTGATGATGTGAATTCAGCTGTGACCTCAGCACCAGTCCCTTTGCTATTTAGAGCAGTTATGAATAGAATAAAACAGAAAATGATATCTATATCTTCTCCATTTGCTAGCTTCATAAATAGATTGCAGAGCACCATCACATTAGGGCTGTAAAGATCGGAAAATTAAATGACTGATTCCATATCCCATGAGAGTGTAACTTCTCTGTTGGGGAAAGCAAAAATACATTCTTACCAGAGGATAATTTGGGTGTGCCCCTGTTCGAGCAAACATCAGAAAATGACTGTCTCCCCTCTGACAGGGTGTAGACTCTGTGGGGGTAACTTCTGCTCTGTTGTGGCAGATGTTTTTAAGTGGTCTTCTTGACCCGGGAACCTCTCCAGGCTCCCTGCATTAGTTTGAATCAGTACTGAATAGTGCTCCAACATTCTGATTAACACTGATGTTTCACCTCTCCTAACAAGATATGAAAGATACTAAAAAATCATAACTAATCCATAGTAAAGATGACAGAGCTGTCCATGCTTGCAGCAGGGTAGCCACAAAAATAAATAAATAAATAAAATAAAATTTAAAAAAAAAAAAAGTACCTGCCATTGGCAACCATAGTCTATAATGCAGAGATCAGAGTCCTTGCCCTGTCTGAGACAAACAGCTGAGCACTCTCACAAAGATCGCGTTCAAGCAAGGCATTGTTTTCCCTTCTCCCCCACTGTCAGCCGGTGGTCAGGGCAGTGAGTGGTGTGTGTGAGCTATACACCCGAGACTTTAACTGCTAGGAGTGGGGTCCCTTAGCAGTGGGCAACCTGGAGGAGGTTGACGGGTGCCCCAAAGAGTTTAACGTCCGTGTCTTTACTGCTAGGATCGGGATCCTTTGCAGTGGGCAGCCAACAGGCTGACAGACGCCCCAGAGTTTAACAGGGAGAGCTTTACACCTCAGACTTTGACTGCTAGGACACAAAGTCCCGTCGCAGTGGGCAGCCTGGGGAGGCTGAGAGGTGCCCCAACGGATCTGTCCCCTGGAAGCGACACGATCCAATGCTCAAGCTCTCCCTATATCTGTCCCTTATGACCAGCTGGAGTTCTTTTGTATGTGTTCGGTTCGGGTACAGCAGCACGGGTTCAAGTCAGAAACTCAAACCACACTTGCTTATTTGTAGGAGAAAGAAAAGAAAGAAGAAAGAAAACTTGGTTCAATATATATATTTAAACTTATAAAGTGAATGAGGGCACAATCTTATTTTCTTGTTTACAATAGAAGTGAAACAGGTTGATTAGAGAAACTTATAATAGAGTAACTAAATTAAAGTGTACACATAAGAAACACATTGCAGGTATAATTCTCACCCCTGCGTTCCAGACTTGGCGTGGCCAGCGTCTGTCTCTCAATCCCTCGGGAAGAAGTAGGGCGAGGCTGGGCGTCCCACAGACCTCGGGAGACAACATATACCTGCCAGCAGGTATAGATTGGAGCTCAAATGGGGTGGGCTACTAAACCCCTCTTTATACCCCTTGGGTCACGTAGGCTTCTTCCTGGTCTCAAGTGGCCAATTAGGAAAAATGGCTTTGAATGCCAAGTTTCCCACGGAAGGGTGCAAAGCATAATTCACACCTGGGACAGTGCAGACAATGGGCACTTCTAATATGGGATGGGCGAAGATTCCTCTCCTGGGACAGTGTAGGCGTGTCAATTACTGGTGCTAGCCATCAGGGCGGCAGGAGGGGGGCCCCTCCGGTTATCAGCTAGCCCATTTACTGTCTGGTTTCTGTTTATTAGAGTCAGGGACAAGCAGCACACCTGCATTCCCAGGGCATCAAAGGCTGACTGCCTTTCTCTTGCTCTCTGGGGGGGGGGGGAAACAAGATGGGGTTCATGTCTGGCTACACCCACACATTGGCTAGTTCATTTTGCTGAGTGATAAAGAGCTTGTTTTCTACATGGGTGCAGTTGTGTATTGGAATGGGTATGTTTTTATATGATTTGTGACTTCACTTACCAGACACTAAATAATCATCTAAATCTTGCTGGTAGTCATTCATAGTCTTATGTTTTGGTCAGTTTTTGTGTCCTTCATTCAGAAGAGGCAAGAAAAGTGAAGTAGCGTTTACTAGAAAATGTGTAGCCGGTTAGAACTTCAAGTTGGATGTTTTTACAAAATGGTAAAGTAGTTTATGGTGGCATAATTAAGTTTCCAGCATTGAGGTCTAGCTTTTACTGATCATATTTCTTAACTTCATTGATTTCTCTTTTCAAAAAATTATAAATCTGAGATTCTAATTTTTGTAAATTAAAAATTAACATTCAACTTAGACTTTTTTTGTCTAAAGTCTATCTAATGCCTAGAATGACTAAGCCAGAGTTTGAGGTATGGACTTTCTTCAGTTAAACTTGTTTCTTTGCCAGGTATATAGTAAGTAATTTTCACTGCTTCCCCTGTTTTGGTAGTTATTCAGTCCTTCCCCCATTTGTGTGTGGCAGGGGAGGGGAAGACAGCAAGGAGAGTCAGGGGGCAATACTTATTTTTAAAATGGTGGGGGGAGGGGAACGCATTATTGTAAATTCAAACTGGCAAGAGAGCTCAGGCATATCTATGGAATCTAAGGTGACTTTCCTTGACTTCAAGTACAGTATACTTTGGATAAAGTCAATTACACCTCAGTGAGAGAGATAAGTGTTTCATACCTTTCACAGCTGAGGCCTGGGTTGCTTAAAGTCACAGGCAAGTTGGTGGTGTAGAGTTGGGAATAGAACTTGGGAGTCCTGACTCTTGCTCTTCTGCCCATCACTGTAAGACTACTCCCTTCATAATTCAGTAGTCAAGTGAACTGAGGTACACAATATGTTAGAACAGCCAATTTCAGCTTCAATTGTAGTCACTGAAAACAGAATTGGGCCTTTGGTCATTTATACTATAGTTACCAAACACAGTTGAGTAGCTTTCTGTCTTAAGGTTTTGTACTGACACCCATCACCTTAATATCTGAACACCTCCCACTAGCAAAGTGAAATCTGCTAGGCAGAGACCACCATGAAGTATTTGACTTTTCTCCTTAGTTGGGTTTTAGGAATATCCCTCCTTGATGTACATTTGATGTTTGTTGTATACTATTTTTTTTTTTTTTTTTTTTTTTAAAGAGAGCTGACATCTGAAAAACAAGGATGAGTTAGTATGTGATTCATTTATAAGCCTTCTGCCCGGAGTAATAAATGGATCACACACTAAATCATTATAGCTAATGAAAGTTAAATATTTTAATAGGACAGTCTCTCTCTTAAAGAACAGATACACCCAGAACACTCTGATTTGTGCAAAAGAACAGTGTTGAGGACCATATCAGTGGTAAGACCTGGGTGACCAAATGTCCTGATTTTATAGGGACAGGCCCAATATTCAGGGCTTTCTCTTAACTAGGCACATATTACTCCTCAATCCCTGTCTGTTCATCCTACGTAAGACATACAGCAACATACCCAATCATCTGTAAGAAATGTCCTTTTAAAAAGAACCCAGAGATGTGTAATTTGCATGGTAATTTTATGCATAAATTAGTCATCATTTATTAGTACTTTTCCTTCAGATGCTGTTCAATACATAGAAATAGGCCAGAGCCATGATATTTAGATCTAGAGCTGAACAATAAGATATGATACTCTGAAGTCCCATCTCTGAAAATACATGTTGTATTGCCCGTGACTCTAGTTAGCTAGAGTCATGGATCAGTATGTTAGTAGAAGCAGCAAGAGGATCGCAAATCTGTGGACTCAGGCAAATAGCATGTCATAATATTTAGCAAATTATAAAATACAGGGAGTGGACTCAGCTTATGTAGTGTTAATAGCAAAGCTCCTATTTGCTATGCCGGGAGCAGAGTCCAATCCCTCACTTGCAGAGGAGGGAAAATACATTCCTTGGCTGGGAGGTTTACATTTAGAGGTGTACATTCAGAGATAAAGAATAGGGTGGCTTTTGTTTTCTTCCCTTTTGAAAAGGAGCAGCATTTGGGGAGAGGAGGGTAGATGCTGAGATTTTTCTTGCCTTCCAATTCCAAGAGCCTTAATAAGTCAGTGCCTATACAATTCAATCATTTAATTGAATGCCAGATGTATGCCCAAACAGAGATTAGCGAAGAAGCTGCACGAAAAACCTCTGTCATTGTTAGTTGGGTTGATATGGACCTGAACTGTGTGACGCAGGGAAAGACGACGATTGCTGTGTGCGTCATCCAGACACAGGAGGATGTTTTTTGGAAAAAATGTACATGTCACATGATGAGAAGTTGTTCCTGTACTGAAAGAAATACCTTGCAGGGAAATACGATGGAGGCTTACGCTGTGTGTTCTTGGTGTCGTGAACTGAACAATATTAGTGTTGCACCCTTTGTCTTTCTGTGGGAGAGGAGAAATATAAAACAGAATGATTTGATCATATATGTGCTGTGATTTTGAAGGAACATCTTTAAAAATGCATTAGCCTTCCCTTGAATTTGGCTGAATTAGAGATGTTCACTTATGTTGTGAGCTTTCTTAGAGGAAAGCAGAGAATTAGAAATCAACTGAGAGCAAATTCACTGTGCTTCAAGAGTAGCTGCAGTAGTCTTTCCTTCTTTGACAGCCATTCTATTACAGTCAGGTCAGCCAATCCACAGCAAGCTGAAAAAATTGCAGTTCTGTCAGTGGAGAGAGGCTTTGTTCTTACATTAGCCTTCAGTATGTCTTGTGCCGTGTACAATATAGAGAGCTTCAGAGGGGTAGCTGTGTTAGGCTGTAACTGAAAAACTGTAAAAAATCAACAAAGTCTTGCAGCACCTTAGACTAACAAAACATGTAGATGGTATCCACGAAAGCTCATGATGCCATCTAGATTTGTTTTAGTCTCTAAGGTGCTGTAGGACTATTCATTGTTTTTAAGGGGTTTTTTATATAATAGAGAGCTGTCTGTGAAAGCTGAAAATGGGTGCACATGCACTCATACGCACACTTTAGTTTTTTATACCTGTGACTATAGTCACATAGCTGGAGTAGAGTGATTTGAAATCTGGGCTAGATTCGTGGATTGTTGATGAATTTCTTTGGTACCTTGCAGCCAATTAATCTTTCCCCACATACAGGTGGCTTTTGCTACCCATTCTGTGGAACCGTTTGGTGAGGCATAGTCTAGTATGCACCATGCCAGAGCCATTTCAACAACAGTAATTACCTACTGCTTCTCAGTCTCCCTTAAGGTGCTGTATTCTGACAGCTAGCCATTGTTCCTGAACAGTGCAGATCGTCTTAATCAAAATATGAAGTAACTATAACTTTGCCTTGGGAGTGGTCCAAAGAGAGCAAGTGAGCTTTTGCACCTGCTTAACAAAATCTGTAACATCAGTTAAAAGTCTGTGGCTTTTCTTTGTAAACCAGGCTTATTTCAGTAAGCCAATTAGAAATTAGTTTAAGCTAAACTGAAACTACTCTGTAAGCCAGTGTTTGTATAGGGTGTTGCTCCAGTTTAACTTAGGCTACATCTATACTACAGCTGGACTGACGCTCTGGAAATCCAAAGAGGCCTATTTAGTGGGTCTAGTGAAGGCCTGCCAAATAAAGCACAGATCATTCTCCAGTTGACCCTGATAATAAACCCCAAATGAGAAGAGTTAGGTAAGTCGATGGGAGAGTGTCTCTTGTTGATCAAGCACATTGTTCGCACTGCAGTAAATTTAACCTGTCCTATATTGATTCTAGCTGCATTATTCGTGTAGGTGGAGTTGTGTAACTTAAGTCTACTTAAACCCATTTGGTGTTACTGCAGTAGGCTATGTGTAAGTTCAAATGGTACAGTATTCTTCTTTCAAGAACATCCTCATTTAAGCTTAGGTAAGAGTTCTAATAGCATCAAAATTGGGCAGGCTGATCTTCACTTGTGACACGGGCAAGCTGCTTAATCTGTGTGCCTGCTCTAATTCAACCATCTACTAAATAAATAAAACACAATTTTATGTACTAAATAGTGCACAGTAGTGTGTTTACGTAACACCCATCAATCACTGCCCTGCAGCTTGCAAGAAAATGTAATTTCCTTGTAGAAAATGTTCATGTTTAAACATGTTTTGCTTTTGTTTTTTTTCATCTCACATAGGGACATGAAGTCAAAACATTCTTTCTTGGGAAGGGATTCCTGAAAAAACTAAAATGGATTATTTATTTATTTATTTATTTATTTATTTATTTATTTATGGGGAATTTGCTGGCTTTCTACCTGGAAGGTACTTGTCAATGACAAAGTGAAATTGACAAGAACCTTCCAGTCAGGCTTCTAGGAAGGATGCCTGTCCAACTCTGAGCCTCCTGCTGAGCCAGGGTTGGGGAACCTAAGGCCTGAATCCAGCCCCTGAGGCTCCCCTCAGCCTTGGGGAGCCCACACTGGCACTCCAACCCCTGCTAGCCTCCCATGGGACTAGAGCACACCTTCTACAAGCCTGGGCCCTCCTAAACTCTGGTGTGCAGGGGAATGTGGAGAATGGCTATCTGCTTCTCAGTGGGAGGCCATGTCAATGAGGGGTGGTTTTGTTTTTTGCCTCTCATTTGTGTGCAGCCCCTGACTAACTTTTTTTTCTGTGGGAAAGGGTTCCCACTCCTGCAAGCCCTGCTGCTGTAGAGAAGAGAGCTGGAGTTCTCTGCCTCTCCCTGCAGTGGCTGCTGGAATACGATCACTTCAGTTATTCCTGTTAATAAATTAAAAATTTTAGACAAATTCTGCAAGAAGTGAATTTTTCACTGAAAAATCATTCCAGTGAAAAATTGAGTGTGCTTTGCACTTATATATTACCTCAGTCCAAGATCACAAAGTACTGTTATGTAATGAATCTTTCTGATCTTGTAAAAATATTTCATTGCTCCTCAGCTTCCTAGTTATTTATAAACTCTTAAGGAATGGAAATCAGTTTTTTAAAAAGTAGGATAGGCTTGTGTGGAGTGTGCTATATTTATTTGCTCACAGCTTGTAGTCTGTAGTAACATATTTCTAATTGTAGCGATGCAACACTTGGCATTACAGCTTACAAAAACAAATTGATTGTGTTGGTGTGGGCACATGCCAACTCTCTCTCAAAGTATCTGTGTTTTCAAGTCATAGCTTTAAGCAATGTTGTAGCAAGAATACACTCACTGACCTTGTCTTTGTTTTGACTATTTTTTTATAAGACTTCTCAGTACTTGAAAAAATTCAGAGTTCTGGAATATTGCTTATAGTTCATATAAACTATTTAAATGTATCATAGGAATGTTGTTGACAAGTATACACCATCTATATTGTACTTGGTGCCCAGAAAAGAACTATATTTTATACCAATAACTAAAATTAGCCATTAACTAGGTATTTAACTTTCAAAAAAAATTGGCCCGCCTACCGATCAAATATTGTAAAATATTTGACTGTTGACATTTTAAAGCATTAGTTTATTAAAATAGTAAGAACAGTAACAAAGAATAAAACATTACCAACTGATGTTACTTGGCCAGTCAGCTGTCTGGCTTCCCAAGCCTAGCTGTCTCTAATGCCAGAACAAGTGAAGTGCCCAAGGAATTTAAGCACGACTGGTATAATTCTCTAAAACACTACATAGGTTCATTATTATGCTTCTCTTAAAGGCCAATAGATCATGACACTAGCTCCATAGCAAACAAACATCTACATTTCAGTATCTGGCAGTGTCAGCAAAATAGATTCTGTTCCCACAGATTCCGGGGCCTTCTATAGATTTTTCACAGCTCTGACTGACATTGTTATAAGAAACTTAAACAACAAATAGTCTAGTAGCACTTTAAAGACTAACAAAACATGTAGATAGTATCATGAGCTTTCCTAGGCACAACCCACTTCTTCAGATGACCAGAGCATTGGAAGTCCAGATCCAAGAATAAATAAGGGAGGGAGGGAAGGAGGGGGAGTAGGAAAAAAAATTGAAGGGGAGGAAGAAAAAAAGACTGAGTATATAAGCTTCAGAGGGGTAGCCGAGTGAGTCTGTAACACGAAAAACTTAAAACAACAATTAGTCTAGTAGCATCTCAAAGACTAAATAGTTACAAGAGGCTGATAAAAACCATTAGTTAGCACTTGGAGAGGAAGATGACCAACACCAGATTCTACACAGACATCAAGAACCATTGGCACCTTCATTGGTTGGTTGGCTGATAATGTGTGCACCATCCGATATCACGATTCAAACCATTAGTATAAGATTTAAACTTGTGAATGAAGTTAAGCGCCAATCCTTCTCTGTGTATTTGGCTTGTGGAATTGGTCTGAAAGAAAACAGCGATTTTGGAGATCCATTAATGAGTGTCCAAGAAGATTAAAGTGTTCTCCTTCAACAGGTTTTTGTGTGTCGTCTTTCCGATATCTGATTTGTGTCCATTAATTCTTTCCCGTAGAGATTGTCCAGTTTGGCCAATATACATTGCAGTAGGGCATTGCTGGCATTTCATGGCATAGATCAGTGTTTCTCAACCTCTTTTATAAAGTACCTTCTTTAAAAAAAAATTATAAGTACTCCCAGTACCTACAGTTTTCAGACACACAAACATTTTTTCTACCATTGCAACACAGCTGAATTGTAGCCAGGCGGACGATGAAATTTTGGGGTGTAAAAAGTACAAAAATAATAAAGCGCTGTAAAACGTAAAATTCAGTTTTCTCCAATTTTCAGTTGTTGATGTACCCGCCAGACTTTTCTTGCGTACCCCTAAGGATACTCGTACCACTGGTTGAGAAACACTGGCATAGATCACATTAGTGTATGTGCAGTTAAATGAGCCTCTGATTTGGTGGCTGATGTAGTTCAGTGGTGAAAATGCTTGTGTAGATGTGTGAGCAGAGTTGGCACCGGGGCTGGTTGCAGGGGTGGGTTCCTGGATGTTTATGATGTAGCTGTGCTGCGTGGTTACCAGAAAGAATTTGTTTCAGGTTAGGGGGTTGTCTGTAAGTGAGAATTGGCCTTTCCCCCAAGGCCTCTGAGAGTGAGGGGTCATGTTCCAGGAGAGGTTGTAGATTTTTGATAATGCATTAGAGGGGTTGAAGTTGTGAACTGTAGGTGATGCAAGTGCAACTCTGTTGTTTTCTCTTTTGGGCCTGTCTTGAAGGAGTTCGTGTCTGGGTACTTTTTTGGTTCTGTTTGGCTCTGTACTTTGACCATCTGTCACTCCTTTCTGACCTGAGCAGTTGTTAGAGTAGTCCCGGGTGGCTGCCTCAACATCATGTGGCAACATTACAGTGACTTTATCTGACCAAGACAGCAGAGTGCAGAAGGTGGGAGGCCGCAAGAGACCTTAAAAAAATACCTTGCCTCTATAGATAGGGTTGCCAGATGATTTAACCAAAAATACCGAACACAGACACACACACCCCTTGTCCCCCCCCCCAAAAAAAAAAACCCACCAGGGAAAAAATTCTGTTGAGGGGGGAAAAAAGGGGGAGACCAAAGTTGTTCAGCAAAAAAAAAAAAAAAAAAGACCCCCCCCCCCCCCCCCCCCCGAGTTGTTAAGCAATAAATAAATAAATAAACAGCACAGCCCCTTAAAGCCAAAAAGCCTCAAAGGCATTTCTTAAACAGGCTGCTGGCAGCCATCTTGTTTTCCAGCTCTGGGTCAGACAGCTACCCTGTGGAACCGGGGTGGGCGGGCGCTGGGCCCAGTTGCTAAGTGTGTAGAGTTGCCAGGTGTCTGGTACTGACCCAGACAATCTGGTATTTTCGCCTCCTGTCAGAGAAAAAATCAGAAAACACAGGACATTTTAGGTGTCCGGTATTTTCTAATTTTTTTTACCGGACAGGAGGCGAAAATACCGGACTGTCCGGGTCAGTACTGGACACTTGGCAACCCTATCTATAGGCTTCTGCTTAAAAGCTCCCCAAGGCCACAGATTCCCTGGCCTTGGGGAGGTAGCTGCCACCCCCAAGTAAAACAAGCGACAGCTTTCTTCTTGAACCCAGAAAGGAAGCACTTGGACTTCTTGCAGAGGGGTATCCCCAAGTTCTCTTGCCACAAGAGAGCTTGTTTCTGGTAGATGACCTCTCAGTCTTAGGCATGCATACACAGATCTCCTGTTTCCTTCCAGGATACAAGAATCAAATCATTTCCTTTAATAAAGAAAAAAGCTATACTTGATACAGCATACTTGGTTGCTAGGTATTACAGAGCAACTAAGAAAAGAGCAGATTAAAACAGAGGGAAAAAAATAATATCTTTGGGCACAGCTTAAATAGTGAACGGGGGTGGGAGGAAAGCGCACAGATTTTACACAGAGAAGTTTTACCAAACAGCAAAATAAAGAAATAACCTGATTGCAACTAGATATACATTTTCCCCGCTCATCACAGTCTGTGCTGATTCATACTTCAAGGCCCAGTTCACTCATATGTGCAATATTTTTTATACGCATGGTAATTCTGATTACTGCATCTGCTTCCTCCAGCCCTTAACTTAGAATTTTCACACAGAGAGCAGGCAAGGTATCTGTATGCAATTGAAATTTCAGCACTGTATCCCATTGGTTCTTCTGGCCCCCTGCCAACACCCTTGCTAGCTAACCTTGCTCAGTTAGAGTTATTATGGTGTGGTGTATGGTTGCTCACCATAATAACTCTAACTCAGGAACCAATCCGTGCAACAAACCTCGGTGCCAACTCTGCCCACATATATACACCAGCAACACCATCACAGGACCTAACCAGATCAGCCATACCGTCACTGGTTCATTCTCCTGCACATCTACTAACGTAATATATGCCATCATGTGCCAACAATGCCCCTCTGCTATATACATCGGCCAAACTGGACAGTCCCTACATAAAAGAATAAAGGGACACAAATCAGATATTAGGAATGGCAATATACAAAAACCTGTAGGGGAACACTTCAATCTCCCTGGACACACAATTGCATATCTAAAGGTAGCCATCCTGCAGCAAAAAAACTTCAGGACCAGACTTCAAAGAGAAACTGCTGAGCTACAGTTCATCTTCAAGTTTGACACAATCAGCTCAGGATTAAACAAAGACTGTGAATGGCTAGCTAACTACAAAAGCAGCTTCTCCTCTCTTGGTATTCATACCTCCAGATCAGCTACTAGAAGTGGGCCTCATCCTCCCTGATTGGATCCACCTCGTCATCTCTAGCCTGATTCTGGCCTGCATATTTATACCTGCCTCTGGAAATTTCCACGACATGCATCTGATGAAGTGGGTCTTTGCCCACGAAAGCTTATGCTCCAACACCTCGGTTAGTCTATAATGTGCCACAGGACTCCTCGCCGCTTTTGCAGATTCAGACTAACACGGCTACCCCTCTGATACTTGAATCCAAAAAAAGTGAACACATATAAAAATGACAAATCAGGTTTAAGAACAGAGGAGGGGTGAGGGGGGAAGGTTAGTGTCTGTGAGGTAATGACATTAGGGGTGATAATTGGGGAAGCTATCTTTGTAATGGGTGAGATCATTAGCATCTTTAAGACCCGTATGCAAAGTGTCAAATTTAAGCATGAATGACAGTTCTGAGGCTTCTCTTTGAAGTCTGGAGTTAAAATCTCTTTGAAGCAATATGCATGTGTGATGTAGTGCTGGTACCTTGCTGGTTGCTGTGCTGGGCGGTAGGCTATGAGTGACCCTCGCTGGCGGCTGTTTGTAGCATGGCCCAGCAGGACAGGGGATGAGTCATTATGTAAGGGTCTCTCAACCTGTCTGACCAGTTACTTCCCAGGGAGAGAAACAAAGGAAGGGGGCGAGGCCAGGCCTGGCAAGGGGGGCAGGGGTGGAAGAGAGGGGCAGTTTGTCTGGAATCATGGAGGAAGCAGCCTGAGCAAAGGGGGGCTGGGATTTAGGGGCCCAGTCTCCCCCATCCCAAGAGGAGCTGAGGCATCCTAGCCCTGGAACCAGATTACATCTATGCTGTGCTGTATCCTGGAGAAGCAATAAACTCCCTCTATTCTACTGGCTGGTGGAGTCTGTTCGTGCCACTACGGGGGGCAGGAGTCAGGGGACCCCGACACATCGTCACAGCATGTTTTAAGGTCATTGAGAGAATGGTCAGTCTGGTTAAAATGGCAAGCAACAGTTTTCTCTGTGAGAGATCCTGATAAGAGTTGAGGAGGGAGGCGCAAGAGTGGATCAGTGGATTCCCTGGAGTAACCTTGCGGACCCCCGTTTGAGAAATGCTGAAATAAAAGAAAGGACATCCTTATTTATCAGTCTACAAATTAAAAAAAGTGAAAGGTAAAACAAACTGCATATACATATATGTTTCTTGCAGTAGGTCAAATACCCACCTATTTTAGTTAGTCAGATCTCAGTGGTGGATGTCATGTTTACATGTGGTGATGGAGCCAAAATTCTGTTCTCTATTGCACCCTAGTTTGAGTTAGAAGTTTCACAGGTTTAACTGAGGACAGAACTTAGCCCTCTGGGTCTTTGGTATAAATAGCAATTGTGTATTAAGCCCCAGACATTGAAATTCAGTTTAAAAAGGCAAGAGCTTGTTACTTCAATCCACATAATTTACTGAAAATGTAGTGTTAATTTTACTGTTGACCTTTCTTATTTAAGTAGTAACAAGTCTAACTGTGGTGGATGGCTGTCATACAGCAAGAACATCCCACAGCTAAACATTGTACTAAACATGGATTTTTTTTTTTTAAAGTTACTTCTTGGAACAGAGGTATTTTTAAAAAGTAGGCATGCCCCTTTCAACAACTAATATGAGACCCACATTTTACAGAGTCTGTTTTTCACTCTGTATTCAGTCCTCTCCTTTCTTTAACTTGAATGGAAACTTTTATGAGGATCGGGGTAATTGGATCCTAGCTATGCCCAAGATTAAAACAGTGTCAGTTAAGATCAGAGCTTTCTTACTCAGGGAGAACACCCAATGATATCAGTGCAAATTTTGACTCAGTGAGGATTGCCAGACTAGACCCCTCCCTGCTCATTAGTTTTGCAGATCCAAAGACGAAGCACTTAACAGTTCTTGCATTTTGCTTTTCTGGGACTAGATCTTGCCAAGTGAGAGGCAACACCCTATTATTGAGTGATGTGTTAAAATGTCTAGCTACATCTAAGTAAGAAAAGTGCCTCTTGCCTTTATGAAGTGAATTTATGACCTCAGAGACAGATTACTAAAAGTATCTAGGTGCCTAATAATGCAGATAGGAGCTTAGAGGGATTTTCAAAACCATCTAAGCAAGCTAGTTGCCTGTCAGTGGTAGTTAGGCACCTATGTCCATTTCTTGCTGGACAGGTGTCACGTGGGGGGATGGAAGGCACTGCAAATTGACACCTGGCAGAGAGGCTAAGGAGACCTTTCTCTCAGAGGAGATCTTTCCACTTCAGGATGAGACATGCTGATGTGACAAAGATGCTTGCACTAAGTGCAGCAACAACAATCTCATAAGCAGAAGGCTTCATTCTCCAAGGATATCAAATTCAGGGTCTGTCACAAGCACCAGATCCACAGTGAGGCATAAATGCACAAACTCTAAAAACTTCACAATCTCCTGAAGCAGACCAGGTGCTTCCTAGGATCTTGCAGGGAATGGTTTCTATGTTGAGTATAGTGGAACCTCTACAAATGATATTGGTTGGCAAAACTGAATGCCAGAGAGGCTGGGGATTGGTGGAAAGGTAATATTGATTCTGTAAGACAAAAAAGATCTAACAGACCTGTCACTACTTATACAGGCTAGCCCTGTAAATTGTTTTAAAAGATCTGATTGGGGCAAGTAGCAAAGCATTGCATAATTGCCTGCATGAGTCTATAAAGTGAATTGAAGCTGTTCCAGCTGGCCCAATCTCTCTCTCATTCTAGATTGTTAACGTGGCACTAAGAGTGGATAATGCAGTAGATATAATATAGTTGTAGTTAAAGTATTTGACCATGTACTACACAGAAAATTATTCACTGGATCTCCACTATCTTAAGGAAACAAGTGGCTTAGAAATAGAAGGCTAAGAGTTATTAGTGATGTGTCAAACTGGAAGGGAGTTAAGTGGACGACTTCAAGGTTCAGTCAAGAGAATAGGACTATTCAACATACTGTATTTATCACCTTCAGGGGAGAGTTACTTCACCAATGACAGATACACAACTTAGACATAGTAAATACAGATGGGTTATACTTCGGGTTAGAAGGATTCAGTTTTTAATCAGTAAATGTTGGTAAACATTGATTTCACTGGTCACACAAAGTGGTGAAAAAATATTTCCATTGATTAGCAAAATAAGAAAGTGCTGCTTGAGAGTTTAATTTTAAGGATATGTAATATTGTCAATATGGCAATTTTGTTGTAATGGTTATAAATAACTTTTTGAATGTAACATGTACTGTTTGTATAGTAATTGTCTGATTCACCCCTCCCCCCCTTCCCAAAACTGAAAATGTAGTTGATACGAGTAAAAAAGCTTACATATTATCCATGGAAATTATATTAAAAATTGATTTCTGCCAAGTCCAGTTGGACAATAAATTGAAAAGGCAGTATATAGTGAGACATTTGTCCTTTTATTAAACCTCCTTTCTTTTAACTAAGTACTTCTCTACACAGTTTAAGACCATATAGAGGAATTTGTTTAGTACGCCAGACATTTTACCAAGAGATTTACTAGAGCCATAATTGGATGGTAAAAAAACCCCTCTCCCAGCCCCCCATATCCTCCTGTCTTTTATCTCCCTGTCACCCCATTTTAAACTTTCAAATCACTATTGGCCCACCCATTATTAAATGACTTCAACTAGTTTTATGTCCAGAGTAGCACAGAATCAGGGTCTGAAGGACATAAGAATATCCTGTAATACTTTAGTATAGATTGATCCGTTTCATTGTTACTGTGTTATTTATTATACAATTAAACTGGGTTAATTCTAGCAGGAAAGTCATGTTATATGGCTTTTGACTAGGGTTGTTAAAATGCATTTAATTGTGTAACAGCTGAAAATTTCACATGAGCTGGTGTAGTGATGTAATAGTGTAGTCAATTAACCAGTAAGCAAAAGCTTATATAATAACTTGGTTTTATTTTTATATCTGTCTGTCTGTCTAAAGTCAAATACTATATAGACTACTGGATAAAGTTCAGATTATATTTTAAATAGTCTGTTTTGTCTCCTTTATATCTCCCAATCCCATCAGTGCAATTAGACAGTTCTGATCAGTTAGTTCCCTGAAGGGAAATAGAAGTAGCAACATCTGATTTGCAGTTCTTTCTTTAGATGTCAAAGAATCCAAGTTACAAGAACAGTTCATTTGTAGATATTGCCATATCAGAAAAGCCTTTGCTGGCAGAAAATGCCTCATCATTCTAATAAGAGCACCTGCTACTGAGATGTTAGTAAGATTTTTGTTTCAAATCTGAGTGATAGCAATATGTTATCATATGCACGCCATTTTTCTTCAGGGGGACACAGCAGACATGTGTATCACAGTTCTCTAGTAAAATCCTCTCACCACAAGCAACAAAACTTAGCAACATCCTGGTGCCTCATTCACACCTATTTTTGTAATGCTCTAAGATGCAAAAAACAAAGCCACCTTAGATTGCTTTTTGCAGCTTTTGCCTTGAAATCTATGATACAGCTGGGCAGAATAACAGGATGATGGATGACCTTCACAGAAGCTGTCTGTCAGCTGCTCCTTGTCAAACTGACAACACATCTGTTGGAAAGTAATGTCTAAGGAAACTTGCAGTGCTCTGGCAGTTAGACTATGATCTTCTTACACTGCAACTTTCTTCCAGCAGGATCCCATGGCACTTTAAAATGTGAATGTCCACCAAGAGTTCAGCCTCCGGAGGGAGCGATGTGAGACAATAGGATGGATTAGTTGTTGTAAAGTTGGCTTGGGTTTTACCAGCCAGTCCAGTGTGACAAACACATATAGTAAGGAGTTTGGGAGGAGATCCTGAGCATGAGACACTAACTTGGAAGCTGGCTTAACTACGTGCTCTTAATTTGCACTTCAAATTGAAAACAGAGGGTGTGGGTGCCTGATTCTGAACTAGGGGAGAGATGCAGAAGAGTCAAGGGGGGTTATTTTTCAAATGTAGGTGCTACAGCAGTGATACTCAGATCTCAGTGGTTCAGGAGCCAGATTAGCAATAAGTATTACCCCAAAGAGCCACAATTTATTTTTTCATTTACTGTATATATTGTCACAGAAAAACAACTGACCCAGTGTTCTACATTTGGTTAATAACATAGTAAAAGAATCTTGACTGGTTAAATCATACTGTGCTTTAATATCATATGCTGCAAAGAGCCGTGGGAGACACATTAAAAAGCCACTTGTGGCTCAGTCTGAGTAATTCTGTATCACAGGTAGGGAGCCCTTGGCTGATTTGTATTTGGACACTCAAGTATTTACATGAACAGACAGTGTATTTAGATGCCTTATTGTCAGTAGTAAGTATCTGGATTCTGGATTAGGTTGCCATGTTTTTTTCTATTTTGTTGCTTTGCTCTGTATTTCACTTCCATACATGAGCTGTTTGTAGGGCTTGAAAAAAATTTTGACCCTGTCTCCCCAGTGGTAAGTTTACTAGATCTGGGTGAAAATGGAACTTGCTTTCCCCCTCTCCCTGCATGTTTACATCAGTCCTGTTTCCTACTAGCATATCTTTATCTACCAGCCAAAAAATTCAGGTGTCCACATCAACTGATTTTGCAACAAGCAAAATTGGTTAACGCCCACTCTGCTGGGCTCAGCTGTGGTTGTCCTTGCATCTCTTCTAGGGATATAAGAAGTCTTCAAGCACTTAGGATCTTCCTTCCACAGCTGGGCTGATCTTCCCCCTCAACCTCCCCCAAATCATGTTAACTGTGGTGGCTCAGCCACACTGCTCCCTCACTTCTCACCCCCTTTCAAAAAATGGATGGTACTTGGACTGCTCTGCTCCTCACATCCTGATCGTCTCTCTCCTATTAAGGGTTTTTCTTCACTGCAGAGGTTACTGAGGTGTTCAGCACCTGCAACAGTGTCAGCTGTGCATGGGCAGCCATATTCAAATTACTGTGGTCTTGCTTGTCTCTTACTCACCCCTGTGAGGCACTAGCACTTTTGGTAGAATCATAGGATGCACCTTTCTGCTGCAGTAAGCTGTTTTCCGCTGAATTGTGGGAGAACCTGTCAGTCCTTCTGGGCATGTGGGCAGATAGAATTGTGGGAAGGCATGGGAGGACTATATGCCCTCCTAGATGGTCTGAGTATGCATTGTCATTGCAAAGTGCGCAGGTTACAAGACAAGTGAAATTAGCACCCAGGCTTTAGCCAACTCTCAGTAGCCTGGATTTAAAGCACTTCCAAATTTGTATGAGAGGGATTGTGGGTGGACAGGAACCAGGTTAGGGGCAACGCCTGTATTACTTCAGCAGTGAAAATAATCTGGATCATCAGCTAAAAGTGAAGGTGATGGGAGCTGTGTGCAGTCTCTTTGCAAATCAGCCCAAGGTGTTCTGAATGAGACATCTGAAACTAAGGCATCCCAAGTTAGTGGACACTTTCTAAAATCATTTATTTAAACTTTGGCTGAAATTATTTGCTTAAGATGTTAAAGCAAATATACGGTAGAGAGGAGAGTAAATCCTTGGTTTACAGTTCAGTTTTCAGTCCACTAAACAATAGCACTTTTGCTCTTAGGGAACAGTAACAGTAAATGTTGCGTCATCAATCTCAAACCTTCAGACAGATAGTAACTGACTTGGCTTGTGTCCCCTTACATATCTAATATAACAATGTCATGGCAGCTTTGTAAATTGTTATAAAATGATAATTTTGTTATGCAGTAGAAAATTTGAAAATAGAGAAGTCAAATAATAACATGCTGCACTTACGTGGGGAAAGAGAAAGCAAGGTAGCCAAAATAGTAAAGATTCTAGTTTTAAAATGAGTATCCAAGTTTATCATCTAGAGGTAGCAGTAACTTGTATCTCTTTTCTTAGCATTTTTACTGTTTTCAAATCAGGTCTGTGGTGGTGGCGGCCTTAGTCATATAGACACTTCCGTGAAAGTCACCTCATCTTCATAAGTTCCCCTCCCTCCTTGCTCCATATGAGCGAAGGGTTTGAAATAGTAGGTCACTGTTAAGGCTTTCAAGTTTGAAACACTCTCTGCAATCTTTGGCTACCCCTTGCCTCCTTTCCTTTCTAGTCCTTCAGTGAATTTGCTGTGTGTGAATTTTCTTAAGGTAATAGAACAGCACGCAACACTCAAGAATCTTCTACAAAGCCAAATTAGAATAATCACCCCATTTTGTATTCCAAGGGATTCCTTTATTTTGTACCTAGTGTCCTGTAACCCATACTCAACAAGGAGCTTTTAAAAACTTCTGGATCAAGATATCATTATGCTGCAGATTATACATTATGACTCAGATTTATAACTTTGTATCAAGAAGAAAAAGGGGTAATATATCAAAATAAATTATTCTCTAATTTTCATGCAATGGTCAGTTTTCAGAATAGTTCCCTGAAAACTTCCACACAGTGTGCAGCGGCGGTCAAAAAGGCAAATAGGATGCTAGGAATTATTAAGAAAGGGATAGAAAATAAGACACAGAATATCTTACTGCCACTATATAAAACTATGGTACGCCCACATCTTGAATACTGTGTACACATGTGGTCTCCTCACCTCAAAAAAGATATTTTGGCCTTGGAAAGGGTTCAGAAAAGGGCAACTAAAATGATTAGGGGTTTGGAACGGGTCCCATATGAGGAGAGGTTAAAGCAACTGGGACTTTTCAGTTTAGAAAAGAGGAGACTGAGGGGGGATATGATAGAGGTGTATAAAATCATGAGTGGTGTGGAGAGGGCAAATAAAGAAAAGTTATTTATTAGTTCCCATAATAGAAGAACTAGAGGACACCAAATGAAGTTAATGGGTAGCAGGTTTAAAACGAATAAAAGAAAGTTCTTCTTCACACAACGTGTAGTCAGCCTGTGGAACTCCTTGCCAGAGGAGGCTGTGAAGGCTAGGACTATAACAGAATTTAAAGAGAAGCTAGATAATTTCATGAAGGTTAGGTCCATAAAAGGCTATTAGCCAGGGGATAGAAATGGTGTCCCTGGCCTCTGTTGGTCAGAGGCTGGAGAGGGATGGCAGGAGACAAATCGCTTGATCATTGTCTTCGGTCCACCCTCTCTGGGGCACCTGGTGCTGGCCACTGTCGGCAGACAGGCTACTGGGCTAGATGGACCTTTGGTCTGACCCAGTACGGCCGTTCTTATGTTCTTATGGTCCTTTTTTGTTCCTAGGAATGTAAGCAATCCCCCCTACGCCGAATCCTGAATTTATTAGGTAAAACACCCACTGACATTCACGAACTGGAACAAAGGAAAGAGTGCAGAATTTTGTGCCTGATTCTCAATTGACTCCCATTGTTGTTCATTTAACATTTTTTCATTAAATATCTCATTAACATGCAAATAAAAAATTCACATTGGTTTCATGATTACAGGAAGTTCCAAACTCTCTGTTATGGGTAAACTGAAAACATCTATACTGACCTACATGACATTGTATTTATTTATTTGCAAGGGATAGGTGTGATGTCCCAGGCTGAAATTGTTTACAGGAGTAATGATAAATATTCAGTCTTCATTTGGAGAGAAGGAAAAATCCTGTGTGCCATTTACTTTCTTTAGTCCAGGCTCCTTTTACTTGTCTTCAACTCTCCGTTTCTGCTTCTCTGTCCTTCCCTCCTTCGCAATTCATCTCCTTGATTCAGATCCTTTTTCCTTAGTTTTACAATGGGCTTGAGTTGCATTGCTGTATATGTGGACAGCACTTGTGTTTATCCGAATGACAAATAAAAATGCTGTCTGTCTGGAGGAACACAAGTCCCACAGAGAGGGCAAAGTGCTGCATTGTCCTAGCTACAGAAGACAAAAGGGCATCTAGAAAGAAAACTGGTTTGTAATTGAATTTCACTCTAACAAAACTAGATCCCTTATTCCCTAAGATTCTGTCAATATAACTGTAACGGCAGGTTTTTTTGAGTAAATTTTTTCACACATGTTCTCTCTTAGCTAAATTAATGAAGTTAGTAGGTATTAGAAGTATGTTGGCCACATCTCTAATTTTTATAGTGGTAATCAGCAGTCTTTTGAATTGTAAGCATACATGGATGGTATTTGGCAACTTTATAACCAATAAAAGGTATGGTTTTCTTGTCTGGCAGTCTACATCTGTTAGACATTGGAAATGGTTTAGTTTACTTGTTTCTAGTGGTTAAGCATACATACTCTTTTAAACACAACTTCTTGTTTTGTGCTTGTACAGCTCCTACAAACAGTGGCATCCTGGTCCATGACTGGGGCACCTAGGTGCGATGATAATACAATAAGTAGCAAGCAACACTAGTTCAGGTAGGGTTACCAACACTCCATGATTGTGCTGGAGTCTCCAGGAATTAATGATTAATCTTAAATTAAAGATTGTCATGTTCTGAAACCTCCAGGAAATAGATCTAATCAAAATTGGCAGTTCTAAATTCAGTGCAGTATAGAAGGTAATGCAATTGCCAGTGCCACTTATCTGTAAACTGAATGGAGTTTAACAATAGGCATATTAGCGTATAGTCAAATACGGTTAACCGATAAGCCTGGGTTTATCAGTTAATCATAATGATTACACGCAACCCCTCCACTGCCTCTGCATGAGGGAGCCAGTGCCCATGGGGAGCTAGCTTCTGCAGAGCCGCCTGCCCTCCACAAAGGCAGCAGCATGAAGGGGCACTTGGGAGTCAACACGTGTAGGAAGCTGGCTTTTTAAGCTGGCTCTGCAGAGCTGCCTGCCCCCCTTGCTGCCTCTCACAAAGGCAGGGGGAGGCAGCAGCTTCATGTGGAGAGCTGACCTAAAAGCCAGCTCTCTGTGGGTGTCGGCTCCTGCCTGCCTCTCCCCTCCCCCCTCGCTGCTGCCTCTGATAGAGAGGCAGCAGCTCAAGGGATGAAGAAGGCACACGAGAGCTGGTACTAGGGTTGTCAGGTGTCTGGTTTTGAACCGGACAGTCCAGTATTTGAGTTTTCTGTTCGGGAAACAAATTGAGAAAATACAAATGTCTGGTATTTTCTAAATAAGATGTAATGTAGATTGTGATGTAATGACAAGTATGTCCGGTATTTTTGTTGAAACCATCTGGCAACCCTAGCTGGTACGTGCAGGAAGCCGGCTTTCAAGATACTAAATTTGCTGCAGTTTTAAAGATTCAGTACATTACAGCTTATTAATTTGACAGGGGTAAACACATCTTCCCTCAAACACAGCATTGAGTTGATGCTCCTCAGAGGTATTTTTGGATGCAGTTTTAGAGTGGCTCACTGATTCTAGGATCCTGATCTAAGGTCATATTGTAACCTGAAGTTTTTGTGGGTGGTTGCATCTATAATTCAATTGCGCTTCTGTTTTCCTGTGTGTGGTCAGGAAAGAGTCGCTATCAGTCTCTCTCTCTCCTTTTTTTTTTTTTTTTTTTTTTTTTTTTTAAGTGGTGACTTTGTTAGTAAAAGTGCTCTAAGTATCTTTTAAGCATCCCTCTTCCTTAGGGATGACTCTTCTCTTGGAATCTTTTCCAAAGGTCTTGTAGCAGAATTAGTGTTCTAGAATATCGTGTGCGTCTCCAGGGGTGACAAGCATTTCCCTCACCCCTTCACCTCCAAGTCCAGGATAGTGACCTCTGCATTGTAGGCAGAGTAGGTCAGTGTCCATCTCTTTCCTTTCTCTCTTTGTGGGCGAAGGTTTAAAGTTCATTTGAACTTATTTGTAATGTTGTATTCCATGTTTCATAGATGGGAATGTTTTTATTGCATCCTGGTTCAATGTGTGTGAAGGTTGTTATTTAGATTTCCAAATGTTAGCCCAAGGGGATAGTAGGGATTCACCAGCCATGTTGTCTGCATATCAGATTCATTTGTCTATGGTAGCATCTGATGCTTCAGTGATTTTAAATAAACACCTTCTATTAAGCCTGGGGTAATCTCTGGTCCCTCTCACTGAGATTTCTATAGCAGTCAGTTATATTGTATGAGATGAGTGTGAATCTCCTTCAGTTGGCTTTTCAGAACTCTGTTTGAATTAAGTCTAAAGACACCTTGCATTCTCTGTTTTGGAATTACCTGAATTACCTGCCCCAAACCCGCAGCTGGGCTTGGGGTTAGATTCATCCAGGATTTATGATTCTATTGGTGGAGTGTATCCAGTGCAGAAGAGTAGCTGGGGATAGGGAGAAGAGGCAGAAGCTATGAATTCCCCTCTGCAAAAGAGGTTGTAGAAGGCCACTGCAGTCCAAAGGGAGGATGATACTTACCTGAACAGTGGTGTGGCCAGGGCAACTAGGAGGTCAAGTGATTTCTGTGCATTCCTGCAACAGTCTTTGCATGACCTGCTCCTGTAAAGCCCCAGCTGTAATCTAAATTTCAAACTTAGGGCAGCAATCCCACTAGGAAATAGGGCAGGATGCACTTGTGTGTAAAACCCCTTGCCCAGACAGATGCTGGCATAGCAATATAGTATCCTAAAATTTACTGTGCATTTAATAGTGAACCTAACTCCATATGGGAAAGTCTTTCAGGGCCCGTTGGATCTAATGTGGGCAGTGTTCCAAACTGGCTCACCGTTTTCTATATAAATTGTGTTTGTACATAAATCAAAATGTGCACAAAAGAACAAGTAAAAAGACATGGTCTTAACTTGGGTTCCATGTGAATGTTTCCCCAATTTCATGTTTCCAGTTGGATACAACAGACTTTTACACTAATTTCTGAAGAGATTGCTGCATGTTACGGCTACATTCAATAGTCAAGTGAAGTGATGTCTGGCAGCGTATAATTTGTTATATAAATAATGTATGGTTTATTAATATCTACTTTTTTTTTTTCTGCTGTTTGTAGCAAAGTGATGTCTAGCAAAGTTTAGGAGGCAATGGAAAAAGCTGTGTCCCAGGTAAAATATTCAGGGCCTTTATCATACTACAGCAACCCCCAGTAGGTAATTGATAGGGTGGCACTGGAGTGGTCTGTGCTGTGTCAGACAAAGTCTATAGTTTCTATATGCTTCAGTGAACCGTAACCAAGTTTTCAGCTTGAATTTCTTCTCCCTTGATTAAACTGTGCAAAACTGCCATATGGATGCAGTTTCATGAGTCTCAAATCCAAATGTTAGGCTAAATTTGTGTTCTGAGTAGCAGTAAAGTCTTCTTGAGCCTCATTTCCCCTTCCCCTTGCCGTTATCTAGGACTAGCATCTTTAGTACTGGAAAAACGTAAACAACAAATAGCTTTTATAGTGCTACTAATCTAACAAAACTTGTAGGTGGTGGTATGAGCTTTCGTGGGCGCAACCCATTTCTTCAGATGACAGGAGTATTAGATTTCTAGCCCACCTTCTAATACTCCTATCATCTGAAGAAGTGGGTTGTACCCACGAAAGCTCATACCACCACCTACAAATTTTGTTAGTCTTTAAGGTACTACTTAGTCTATTGGTTGATTTTTAAGTTTTTCCTGATTCAGATGGGTAGGTGAGTTAGTCTGTATCTTTAGTACTGGTGAGAGTCTCTCTAAAAAGAAGTCCTTCCATACAGACTAACACTGTTTTATTGATTTGGAATGAATCATTACTTCAGAGGTCTGTGCTCTCTGTATGTGTTACAGGAACATAGTTGTATGTGAGCCTTATTGCTGGCACGACTTGCTCACATGGCCTTGATTTATATGAAGGTGTTACACTGTTGATGACAGGGAAGAAATGTGCCTCCTATGAAGAGCGTGACTGGCAAAAGCTTCAATTAACCCTCGAGCAAATTGCCTGAAAATGGATCATACACGATTATTTCTGCATCGTTACTGTTGTCTCATGACTCACAGAGCCATACATAGCAGCTTGTCTTTTGAGAGAGAAATTTATCCATAGCAAGGAGGATGTGAAAATAAATACTAAATGTCAAACTGTTGTCAGATTTCTATTAGACTCTTCTTACTAGTGGATAGCATGGTTCCAAACTAACATGGTTTGAACAACAGATTAAAAAATAGTAATTGCTATCTGTTTCTAACAAATGAACAGTGTCAAGTTAAAAATCTTTACTGATTATTTTTTTTTCTCCTCCCCAGCCTTGTTTTGTAAGTAATAACAAAATTTTTACTTTGAGCTTTTTCCCCCTACTTCTCTCATCTCAGGCATTCAGAATATATTTGTCAACTTCACTCTCAGGATCTCCTGCTGCTGCATTATTTGGATTGCAAATATTGGAATGGAAAGTTATTTATTTTGGGTATTTTTAAGATGTTTCCATTGTATTAAGCCTTTGCCACTGAAATAAAGTCTCAAAATAATTTCTCATAGTCTTAAATTTCATAAAAGCTTTATGCTTATGAAATCTAAATTTGGGGGCAAACAGCGTTCTTTCAGCCACTTGCCAGAAAAGACTTTGGGAAAGGTTTTGGGACCATGGTGAACATGAGTACCTAGTGCAGTGCTATGGCCAAAAGCACTAATGTGATCCTTGGGTGTAAATAGGGAAATCTTGAATAAAAGTAGACAGGTTATTCAATCTCTGTATTTGGCAGTGGTGTATCTGCTGCTGGTATACTGTGTCCAGTTCTGATGTCTACAATTCAAGAAGAACATTGATAAATTGGAGCCGTTTCAGAGAAGAGCCATGGGAACGATTGGAGGCTTAGAAAACATACTATATAGTGATAAATACAAGCTCAATCTACTTAAAAAGGGCAGGTTAAAAGGTCCGTTGATTACAGTCTAAGTGCCAGCATGAGGAACAAATTCAGGTTGCACCTCCCAAAACTGGAATTCTCTAGTCCAGCAACATCCATGGGCCAGCAGGACCACAGATGTTCCAGGATTGGAGAACCCCAGCAACCTAGTGGCAGAGGGCAATGCAGGAGGGGCCAGGCTGAAGCAGCGGGATGGGACAAGGTCTGAGGCTGGTCTCAGCATCCAAGCAGTGGGGCTGGAGCCCACAGCAGTCTCAAACAGATGCGGCACTGAGACCAGGTTGGGGCAGCTTCCAGCACTGGGACGGGGTTGGGGCCAGGGCCAGAGCCTGTGGGCTGCCATGGGGCAGGAGCCTGCACTCTTGGCAGCCTGTGGTAGTGGGACTGGGGCTGGTGGTAGCCCATGGTAGTGTGGGGCCAGAGCCTGCAAGCTGCTGCGGGGCTGGGGCTGGGGCTGGGACTGGAACCCAAACCCTCAGCAGTCCCCAGCAGCCTGACCAGGGCCCGAGCCTGTGGCATTGTGGGCTGTTGGAGCTGGGCAACAGCACAGTCTAACCAGGGCATTGGCAGTGGGGCCAGCAACCCAGCAGGCAGCCCAGCAGGGGCTGGAGGTATTCCCCTCGCTTCCCCTTCCCCCCTCAGCTGGCAGAGTCCGGCTGGTGACTGTGGCAGGGAACTTTCTCTAGTCTGACACATTCCCTGGTTCAGGACCAGTCAGGTCCCAAGGGCGCCAATAAGAGATGTCCAACCTGTATTGGATAATGGGTTCTTCTGTTAGCCCTTGGGGTCTGTGCGACACATGGACTCTGCGTGTTGACCCACTTTGTCACTGTGGCCTCCATTAGTCAATGGCACTTGCTGTCAACAAATGTCAACTGATTGGATTTCATGGTGGCCTTCAGGCCCGTCATTGTGCTGATGAAGCTGCTGTTGGGTGGGTCAGCAAGGGCTGTAAAGGCTAGAATAAGAATCTAGCTCTTCAATCTAGCATGACCCAATGGCTGGATGTTGACAGCAGACATGTTCAGACTGGAAATAAGCTACAGACTTTTAAAAGAAAAGGTAATTGATCACTGGAAAAATTTACTAAGGGTTGAGGTGACTTCCCATCACTGGCAATTTTTAAATCCAAGATTGATTACTGGGCCAAGACTCACCACTGTGGTGCCTTCTACTGGCTGTCCTGAGAATTAGCTCACTAACAGTATGCCTTCCTTGCCCGCCATCACTCCTGCTGTCCCCACCATTCTGGGACCCACGTCACTCCCTGGACTGCAATGTCCTCTTCTCAGCCCATGGCCACTCTCCTCATTGACAAATAGGGTGCAAAGAGGAGGGAGATGAGACCCACCTGCTAATCTGGATCCCAACCCAGGGACTTATAGCCAGCAGCCACCTACTACCTTTCCTTCAACCTCTGGTACATGTTTCCCTGAGCTACTTCCCTATAGCCCCAGCACCTTCTTTACCCCTGTATCAGGGCCTCAGTCTGGCAGCCAGTTAGGCTAGAGCTCCCTTTTGCTCTCCTGAGCCTGCCCAACACTGCTTTAGCTAAGGTGCTTCTCTCTTCAGCCAGTCTTCTGCCTTGAACTCCAGGGAAAGACTGCCTTCTGCGCTGCTGAACAGCTCCTCTTATATAGCCCTCCCTGGCCCTAATTGGCTGCTTCAGCAAGTCTCCTTCCTATTGGCTCTCTCAGTAAGCCCTCATCCTATTGCTTGAGGATCTGCACAGTTTCTCTGAGAGCTGCTTTAATACCTCTGTTACGTAGGTGAGCAGTGGCCCCCACCGCAGCTAGATTTATTTATTCTTTTAAAGATATGCTTTAATTAAAAAAGAAACCATTTTGAGCAAATTATGTGCCTTTTGCTGTGTGGTAAGTCAGACTAGAAGATCACAGCAGCAGCAGTCCCATTTGCCGTTGAAATTTATGAAAAAGTTGTTGTTTTTTCAGAGCTGTGAGAACTTTTTTTTTCCTCTCACCCACCATTACTCCCTCTCATTTTATGTTCATTTGGCCCTTTGAATTGTCGTTGTGGCATTGCCCAGACAAAGCTTACTTCAGACCCTGTGAATGCTGCTCTACCAGTCTTTTTCCTTGCCTTCAGGTTAACCTTCCCTTTAGATGTGGAGCTCCACTTTTCTTGTGGGTGTATCGTGTCTCTCTCTTCAGGCCCTTTACTCTACTGAAATAGCATACTCAATTCTTATTTAAAATCATATTCTAAACTTCTAAATGTGTAACAGACCATGGTAACATTTATCTTCTGTTTTATGATATGAGTGGCATGCTGAGGAAAGTTCTGTTTTAATAATAGTATTCCTTTATTCTGTGTTCCAGGTTCTGGGATTTGAAGTTGATCCTGTGAATTCTGTCCAGTTTTCAAACCATACCGGTAAATACCCAAACACACACATACATCTTGAAGTGCTGTTGTGAATCTGCTCTGGTGGAGTTAGGACGACCAAACTCTGTCTGCCTGATTACATGCTACTGGGAAGAAGCACAGTCATTCTGTGATCTCCTCCTTTTCCATTCAAGACAGGAGAACAGTATTCAAAGCCTGAGCAAAGGCCATTGAATCTAATAGGTTTTGGAAAAGGACCTAAATCTAAGGGCTAGTCTGAAATGAAAAGTTGCATCACCATAGCTACATCTCTCAGAGGGGTGAAAACTCTAAACGCTTGAGTGATATAGTTAAGTCAACTTAAATCCCTGTGCAGACAGTGCTGGGTTGATTGGAAGAATTGATCTGTCAGCCTAGCTATTGCTTCTGAGGGAGGGGCATTTAGAACAGCACTGGGAGAACCCCTCTTGTTGGTGTAATAAGTGGCTACACGGAAGCATTATAGTAGCACAATTGCAGGGCTTTAATTGCAGACATAGCCTAAATGTAATGCATTCCATTCTGCTGCTTAGTGGTGGCATGAGCTTTTTTTTGTTAGCCAGTTTAGAAATAAAACTGTATCAGGCAATATCATGTCAATATAAGACATTAAACAATGAAACAGAACACACATACTGCATCACCAGCACAGGTTATGCGACAGTGGGGGAATCTCTAGCAGTGGAACTTTTACAGTGAGTCATTTGCCTCTTTTGTTGGTATTTCAGTGTTGTGAACTACTAACATTGGAAATCCTGAGCCTATTTCTAAAAATTTAATAAATGTAAACAATACATGTTGGCTCCTTGTTTGCTTTCTGGCTTGAGTGTCTTTTGGGTGCATTTCTGCCCCATTTTCAAACTTTTCTCTGCATCCATGAGGCCTAAAAACTTTTTAAAAATGGAAGTTGCGATTCTTGCATAGTCCAATGATTCTACTCACTGGGGCTTGAAAAGAAACACTGGTATTGTGAGGCTAACTGGTTATGGTTAACCAGTGGGGGCTGGAGCAGCTTCCCTTCTGCCATGGGCAGGGGGTTGCTCCAGCTCCAAGGGGCTCGTGGGGGCACTCCAACCTACCTGGAGCAGCCCCTGTTACAGGGTTGCCAGGTGTCCGGTATTGTACCGGACAGTCCAGTGTTTGCGCTCTTTGTCTGGTTTAAAAAAAAAAATCAGAAAATGCTGGATATGGGCAATGTCCGGTATCTTCTGATTTTTCTGGCTGCACACTGGACGGAAGCCTGGTGTGGGCGGGGGAGCGGCTGGGAGTCCCAGCTGGGAGGCGGGGCCACAATTGCAGCCTGGAGCCCTCAGTTGGTTGAGTGTGAGGAGGAGAAGGGGAAGCCTCCTCGTCGCTCGTGCGTCTCCGGGACCCTGCGCGGGACAGGCAGCAAGTGCCCAGGTCAGTCCCGCTCCCCTCTGGACAATTTGCTCAAACCCCTCCCCCCTTTCCGGCCGTCCGGTTCTCCCCCACTTCCCCTCCTGATCTTCCTCGGCCAACCCCCTGCACACACACCCCCCCCCCCAGCTCTGCTTCCCGCCGTTTCGTTCCTCTTCCTGATCTCCCCCGGCCACCCCCCCCCCCCCCCCTGCATCCCCCCTTGCCAGCTGTGCTTCCTGCTCCCCCTTCCTCCTGGCCCCCCCTTCCTCCCGGCCATTGCCGCTGCACCCTGCCCCCTGCCAGCTCTCCTTCCCGTTCCCCCTTCCGGCCACCCTCGCGGTCCCCGGTTCTCCCCAGCTGTGCTTCCCGCCTCCCTCGCTCCCGGCCAGCCCCGCCCCCTTCCGGCCGGTCCCCCCTCCCCCGATATCCTGCAGCCAGCCCCATTCCCCACGACCGGCCCTGCTTCCCATTGGGGCCCCCCCCATCTCCCCCGGCCAGCCCCGTAGCCGCCCCCCCCCCTTTAGCTGTTTCCAGGCCCCCCCCCCCCCCATGAAGCATGTTCAGGGTTTGTTTTTGTTTGTTTGTTTGTTTGTTTTTTAAATGATTACCTGGTAACCCCTAGTAGTCATCCAGGTACTTAGAGTTGTTTTTTTATTTTGTTCAACAACTTTGGTCCCCCACCCCCTTTTTTTTTCCTTCAACAAAATTTTTTCCCGGTGGCTTTTTGGGGGGGGGGATGTTCGGTATTTTTCTTTCAGCCATCTGGCAACCCTACCTGTCTAAGACAGGGTGGCCATTCCAACATGTCCATGGCGGGTGGAGGACTGGGCTGGAGCACCCCTTAACGTTTAATTGGTTAATTAAACTGGATTTTACATTCTTACTCTCAATTAATTGCAATTGAAATTCCAAGAGCAAGCTCTGAAATGTGCCTTGCTCATTTAATTTAGACCCTGCTCTCATACCTTATGCAATCCCATTGATTTCAGGAAGGATAATATAAATTGCCATAACCAGAAAGCATTGAGTGAAATCCTGGCGCATTAAGTCCGTAGGAGCTTTGCTTTAGACTTCAGTGGAGCGAAGAGTTTACTCTTTAGTATGAGGTCAGGATGGTGAAAGACTGTCCCAAGAGACATTTAGGAAGTCAAAATATGTCGGGAAGCTGTAGAAGGAGTAATAATTAAACATGAAGAACATTTCTTTCACATACAGCTCTCCCTGACCAAAAGCTGCTTAGCTGGCTGGTTGTCTTTGACCAGTATCAGGATGCTCTTGCACCACTAGAGTCCAAAAGCTGTAGAGCTGGTTTTAGTTTTCACATTTTGTGGTGCAGTCAAGTTTTTCAGTATTTTGATAACTTGATACAATTATTGTAAGCTCTAGAAATGTAGGTAGTCAGTTTTGCTTGCAGTAGCTAACTAAATGTTTTTATAACTGATGGAGATTCTAACTAGGAGTTTTTTTATTGCTTTTGTTTCAAAAAATAAATTAATGTTATGAAGAATTAAAGAATCAGAGATTTAACTTAGCCCAGAAAGTTAAAGGGAAGCTGTTCTGAGGGCAAGCAAATTAATACCAATAGGGTGATCAGATTCTTGAAATGAAAGCAAGGATACTATTTTTAATAGTGTCGCCGAGCGATTTGGAAAGGTTTGCTGACTGGGAGAGGAGTTATGATGGAAGGGTTTGCCAGGAAGGAGGTTTGACAGCTATTGGTGATGGTGGGAGGAGCAACGAATTAGTGATCCTTTTTGTTAACGGGACAAGGTACTGCCCACCCCAAGAGTTCAGAAATTATGAGTGCACCTTTAAAATCATGCGATCATTTAAAAAAAAAAAGTTCAGTTCTTTTAATTTGCTTTCTGATGTTTCGGACATTCTGGTAAGCATGTGTGTACATGCAAACACAGATAACCAAATGCATAGTCTTTGTTGTGGGGAAGGCAACACTGATTGCTGAGTTAATTTACTATTTGTGTATTGTAGCAATTTCCCAGAGTCAGATGTTACACTGAATGAAGTGAGGAAGATCAGTGTTGCCTTCTCTTATGAGAGTCCATTCAGCTGCACTGTTGTGAGAGAGAGGAATGGCTGAACTTCTGTTAGAGCTGACTTTCAGCTGCTTTTGTGACACTGTAAGGAAGTGCTACATCCCGGAGGGGACAGATAACACTGTGTGTGGGTGTCATTTTTTATTATTATTTTTTTTTATTTATAGAATATGGAGAAAAGTCCACTATGACATTTTGGACCCTGTGTTCTTTTAATGCCTTTCACTCTTCTCCCCCCTCCTCCCCCTTTTTTTAAAGCTTGGTCTTTTTAGTTCTCCTTGTATCTTATCTGTTATCAACTAATAGGTCTGCTCTTCTGAATCATCCTTGCTATTTTTTTCTCATTTTTAGTCACTAAAGCAAAAGACTATCATTATTGACTACTGCTCAGAAAATTCAGCTTTTTTCTGCTCTGGTGATCCTGAAATATGAGGCAGTGTTTTTAATCAAAAATCCCAGAGAGCACAGTTTGCCATGTTGCCTGGTGAGGAGTATTTACTGTATGGTTTCAGTAAGTGACTCACCTCCAGGTGACATTGTGCTTCATCCTTCATGCGCACACACATGAAACTGTCACATGGCTTACAGAGATGCTGTCCTCCTCCCCCCACGCCCGATTGTTTGGTGTAGCAACCTGCTCCCTGTGTAAGAATGCAAATCTAATCTGGAGGGCTTTGTTTAGTGCATATTTTTTAATCCATGTATGCTGATTTCCTTTCTAAGAGTGATTGGCAGAATGTGTATATAACATGCATTTTTTATTTTGGGTGGTTGTTTTTGTTGTTGTTGTAACTGAGTCCCATGCCTGAAGCTGTCTAAGGAACAGATATAGTCAGTTTAAGGAACGTTTGACTTCCACAGACAAGGAACGAGACCCTGTGATTTTGTTGGTAGCCCTGATCTGAGAGAGATTATTTATAACAGTGCCTTGCCCATCTTTTTCTCCCATGTCACAGCTTCCTTCCATGTGTTCAGTTACAGACTGAGAAACTTAGTGCCAGAGTTTTGGGCTATGTCTAGCCAGTGTGGCAATCCAAGGTGTGAGGTGCCGCAGTATCCCATGTGAACACTATGACAGTGCACTGCAAGCTCTAGTGTGTAGCTTTGCATCCTACTGTTTGAAAGTGCAGTCACTAAACCACGCTACAGTGGATGTTGTTCTGTGGCTAGTAGGTGTAACCTGACTTGTTGTGCAGTAACTTGTCATAAAAACAACATTTTCTTTCCTCCTTAAAGGCTTTTAAAAGATTCTTGCTTTCACTAAGGCCACTCAGTATAATTTTGAGGAGCATTAAAGGAAAAGCTCAGGCTTCAGAATAAGGTGTATGGAGTTGGGGATAGGTGGGGAGAAACAAAAAACAGGAGAGACTCGCATACCTCTTTGTGAGAAATTAATTTTTATAGCTGACTTTTTTTCCCTGAAAAATTTTGGTTCTCCCAGGGAGGTTGGGAAGTCATTTGATTTGGTTTGAGTTGTAATGCAATTCCCAAGTTTATAAATATGTTTTTAAAGAAGGAAAAGTGTGGTAGATGGATAAGTCCAGAAGAAAACGTGCAAAAGCTACATGGGTATAGCCCCCTTTTAATTTAGATGGATTAGCCTGGTCCCTTCTTTGGAGAAGCATGACTTTACACATGGAGGGTGGGGGGGACAGTTGAAGGGCAAGAAACATTGCATACCAAGATAAGTCTGTGGCTTAAGTAAATCTGGGAAATAAGGAATTTCAAAAAGAAATCCCAGCTTGGTGAAAGGAAAGGCTATTAAAAGCACTTTACTTTTATATTTAAGAAAATCCCTCAAACTGAGAGAAACTTACACCATTGGCTTGAACCAGATACCACTTTGGAGACGCATATTGCAAACTTTCCCAAACAGCTCTGCAAATATTCCTTGACTTCCATTGGTCTGCTATTCCAGACCTGGGTCTGAATTCATCAGAGACTTCTAATTAAGCACAATTAGGTGGTTTTGTAACGTTAACATGGAAAATTAGGATGAGAGGGCTCATGTTTTCCTTTCCAGAGAATGTGAGCCAGGCCTTGAACTTGGCTTCCAAAGTTATAAGGTTAGTACACTGATCCAATACTCCCTGATGTTCTCAGCACAGTGCAGCCTGCCCTAATGTTGTGTAATCATTTTTTGTCAGTACAAATAGTTTATCTAAGATTTCTTGGCTCCCTTTTTATATAATGTGAATAAATACTCAAGTAATGTGCAGCTTTGAATTGTTTTATTGCCTAGTGCCAAAAATGAAATCATATTTATAGTTAAGACTCTGGGGTGTGCGTGGATGAACTATAGCATGTACACAAATGGTTCTGCTTTCTTTTACAGTTCAGCAAATAGTCAATATATTTAATGAAATAATAATGAGGTAATGATTGCCATGAGTTGATTATCCCTTAGACCTTATGAGGCATGAAATCTAATTCCAAATCTGTGTCTTCAGTTACCCTTGAGTGAGAGGGCCTTCTGGCTAATGAAGGGACAACTTGATTGGCACCCCCCCCCCCAAAAAAAAAGGACCAAAAAAATTTACTTTACCTAGGAATAATGACAGCAGATTAGTAATCCTCAGAATAATTTTGCTTAGCTCTTCAACTTTTCATCACTTTACTGGCTTGAAGCACCAGGTCTGTCAAAAGCATGCATATAATGCAAATTATCTCTTCTATGAGGCCAAAAGAGATGAGAGCATTTGCTTGATGAACTAGAGGAATTGGCTTCCAATCCTGAATGAGGCTGATGAGACACATGGTGTTAATCGCTTTTCTTTTAGCAACTTTTTACAACTAGCTCCTTAGTCCTGAATATACCATACACACATTTTTATGCCCATTTGACCGTTTCCCTTTGAATTGGCATATTAAAACCACCTTGAATGTTGAGTCACAGTATCACCTTAAGCAGATTTTTATGCTCAGGGTGGTGGTAGCACAACTTCCTTCTGTGAGGCTCTGAATTTTCCAAATGGGCATGATATGCAGTGCAGTAAACACAGGGCTGACTGAAGAATTGCACTAAAGTCCTCTCTAGACTGGATTAGGGATAATAGGCCCTGTTTAAAAATGTGACTAGCGTGTACAGAGTTTAACACCTATAAATGAGTGAGTGAGTTGTGGGCAAACCTAGGTTTCCCTGCCGCCCATCAGCAGCACATTCATTCTTGGAGAAGTGGAAACTGCGTAATGGGATGGCTTGCCCCACAGGCTGGAGAGTCTGGGACTGTGCTGGTCTTGATTAAAGGATGAGCCACTCCTGTATTGAATCAGCTATTTTAATATAAAAGGCCAGAGCAGACTGCAGCATGTGGCTGATGGAGAAAGTAACTGAGGTGCCAGAGGCAGGAAGCCTGACAAAAGCAAGAGAAAGCTCTGCAGGCAGAGAGGCCTGGGAGACACCCTGCCCAAACAGCAGGGGGGAGACAGACAGATGCTCAGGAAAGAGGGGACTGTGCCCAGCTGTGCCCAACTAAACAAAAGTCAGTTGGTGTTTAGTTTCTCAAAAGCTCTGTGTTCTTTTGGACTATGGGGTGAGAGACTGGAGGAATAGTATGTATCAGAAGAGTCAATAAATGGCATCTCATGTCTATGTTTTGAATTTCTTTTGGACTGGATGAATTTTTAAAGGGCCCTTGCCTGAGGGAGGGAAAGAGGCAGATTCAGCCAGAGCCTTACACTTGTCAACACTGGTGTTTAAAAATATTAGTTAAAAATGTTAAGTCTGTGGTTTAAAAAAACCCCCGATAGCTCTTTTCCTGGTGCAACCCTGGCCTGGTGAATGGTGGTGGTAGTAGCCCCTCTGTAGTTTTCCATGTGTTGCTATCTTTTGCTTTGGTTCCTGCAGGTGCTGTCTCATCAGACCAAGCAGAGAACAAAGCTGTTTAACAGCTCATTGTTGTATTTAATTGAAGGAATAAGCTTTTTTTTCCTAGATTGTATGTCTTCAAAGGAAAAGCTTGTTTTGCTTTTCAGGATTGCCCCTAAGGAGTGATTGCCCTCCTAAAAATGGCAGGGGCCAGTAGCCTCCCTTTAGTCACATCCCAAAATGAGCGCACTTTGTCTCCTGACCCTTTTGCACGGGCTCAAAGGTAGCAGAGCTGCTGTTGTCAAAACTAGGCGTCAAAACTGTATCTTTTTGGCTGCAAACACAGAATAATAATTTGTTCCTTTTAATAACTTGCGAGACTCCTTCAGTACATACATTAGTAGTGTTTCAGGCCCTAGGTCAAATCCTCACCTAACGCATCAGATCAAGCTATAGCATAAGCTGTAAGAAGAAGGAACAGACGGGTTGCAGCTGTTCATTTACTGTATGTGTTTGCGTTTATAGGAGCAAACACAGAAATACACAAAAAGGGCTTATGTCAAGTAAGGATGTTGAAATGATTTTAATTAACCATGTAACGGCTGAAAATGTCAGCAGTTACATGGTCACATGCAGGGGGAGTAGGCGAGCTGGCTCCCTGCATGTGTCAGCTCCCACTTGTTCCTCTCCCCCCCACACTGCTGCCTCTGATACAGAGGCTGCAGTACGGTGGGGGGGAGCTGGCTCCCCAGGAGCCAGTGCATGCAAGGAGATGGCTTTTAAGCCAGCTCCCAGTGTGTCCCAAGAGCCTTGTAATTGTGAAGGTTAACCTATGAGCCCAGGCTAATCCATTAACTGTGTACACAATTACACTGTCACATTCCTAATACCAAGCATTAACCACCCTTGATAATTACTGAAATAACAGAAATTGGAAGAAAAAACAAAGCCAAAACCATCTAATTAACCCCTACAGCACCATTTAAAAATACCTTTTGCTTTTGAGGGCAAGATGCCTCATGTAGCACTTTTCTCTCCGTAGTCCCAATGCCATGAGGACGGTGGCAGAATGCACTGAAGGTCAGGAGATACAGACTGAGGCAGTTGAAAGTATTCAAGCTGTGGGGCCCTTACAGAATTTCCTGGAGGCAGCACCCTCTCTTATATCAAAATGGGGCTACAGTTGGCAGAGAGAGATCTGTGACATTATGGCGCACAGAGGCAGCCTCTTCTGGAGATAGGTTCCAGGCCAGTAGACATATGTATATTGGGTACATGCTGCCTTAAAGGTCCAAAAGGATGGATTCAGTGACCACTGAGGTCAGCTCTTTCCATTGACTGCAGTAGGTGCTGAGCCAAGCCTCACATACATACTTATAATGCTTCGCCCTTTCTGGTGGTAAAAGTGCACGGAAAGTTATTTCTTTGCTCATAATAGATGTTCCTGAAGCCCTAACTGATATCCACAGAGCTGCTCCCAAAGCCCCCAAATTCAGAGGCACTGTCGCTGAGACTAGCATCCTGCTAGTGGAAATAAAGTCCGTAGTGGAGCACTGACATAAGATGTTCCTTCACTGTAGGATTTTAATGAACACATGCCAAATTAAGGGTGTTTTCTCTGATGCGGGGTGCAACTGAATGTGGCAGTTGCTTGCTGCCTGACTTTCGTATAGCTCTTACAGGATAGACCGAAGCACAGAAGCCTGTTTGCTCAAGTAAATGGAGAATCTCTCTCTTACACTGTAAGGCAGTGAGAGTAGGGAGCCTAGCACATTCTCTGTGTATGTGTGCGTGTGCTTGATTCTGAGTGGCTGCAGTGTATAGAATTTATTCTCCAAAAATGTCTGTCATCAGGCTCTCCAGCTGCTGTCAGATTGCATTGGTATAATATGAAAGATATATTAGTAATCTACGAGAACTAAAATTAACCTCTGGCCTCCAGGTCAGGTCTGGCTGATGCAGGCTGTAGGGGAAAGCTTGCATTCTCTGCTTGTGCATTACATGCTTTGCTGATACATGCAAGGCTTGAGTGTCTAGAGTGGTCAGGCTAGCCCCATCCACAAACAGTTCCTTTTCAGAGCACTGAGAGAATGTGGAGAATGTTCTGTTAACAACTCACCCCGTTTTTGACAGCAGCATTATTTTGGGGAGTGGCAGGGAAGCCACGTCCCGCATGTATAATATGTGATCCTAAATATAAAATGGACTTGGGTAAGTCATTTGGCTTTCCTTTTTCAGGTTATGCCCACTGGAAGGGGCAGGTGTTAAATTCAGATGAACTCCATGAACTGTATGAAGGGCTTAAACTGAACAATGTGAACCGCTATGACTACGTGCTCACAGGTAACGGCTTATGTTTCTTTGCAGAGCCCATTATATTTACACGAGAGTAAAGTGATAACCCACGTCCTTCCCTTTTTAAAAAACAGTTAATTACATTTTCCTTCTTCAGATTCCTTCTACAGTGTCAGCTGCATGCCCTATTCTTTTGCGCCTTATACTGTACATTGTGACACAGGTGCTGTATTCCAGCTGTAATGTGGCTGCGTTGTAATGGAATGGGGAATGTGTTCCTGAATGTGGGTTTGGGTAAATGTGTGTTAATGTGCTGTGTGATATACTAATGAAAGGAGCAATAGAAATGCAGGGTATTATTTTTATATATACTTGGGGGCTGAGCCCCCTGCTCACTACACTCGCCAACACCCCTCTGCCCGCCACAGCCAGATCGTGGCCTCCCCTCCTACCCATGCCAAAGCAAGAGGGGGGCTGCCACCAGCCCTTCCTGCAGCCAGATGGAGGCTCGACCGCAGGACCTGCCCCAGGATCCAGGCCAGGGACAGGATGCTGCAGCCAGATGGGGGTTGGGCCCCAACTGGGGCTTTGTTGGCCAGACTTCATTTTAAATAAAATGAAATATTGTGTCCAACACACACAGGTTTCTACATTGTCTTTATTTATGGCAGGAGTGGAAAACCTTTTTTGGGTCAGGGGCCACTGACCCACAGAAAAATCAGTTGGGGACCACACAAGTGAGAAGGAAAAAAAGCCCTTCCAAAAACCCCCAACCCTCACTGATGTGGCCCCCAATTAAAATGCCTCACTCCTCTGGTGCTTCAGCCCCATGGTGGGGGGAGGGAGGATTGAGGTTCAAGGCCTCTGGCCAGGTTAACTCTTCTGGGGTTCCAGGGTTAGTGGATTTTGTGGGCCCCCCTACGCTCTCAGATGAAGTGAGGGGTTCAGCATGAGGGACAGGGCTGCCAGAGAGTGGGATAGAGATGGAGGTGCAGGATGTGGGGTGGGGTGTAGGAGGGGGTGAGAGTACAAGGTCTGGGTGGGAGGTAGAGTGCAAGAGCAGGCTTGGGAGTAGGGTGTCTGGTCAGTGGGAGGGGGCAGGAGCAGTTGGGGGTGGATAGGGTGGCTGGCCAGGGTGGAGGTGCAGGAGCAAGGGAGGTTGCAGGAGCTTGCCAACCCCCTCCCCGGCCGCTAAACATGCAAACCCCCCTCCAGCTGCTGTGCTTGCGTGCGTGCGCCCCCCCCGGCCGCTATGCCCTGCCACCAGTCTGCTCCTGCACCCTCCCTTTCTTGTATACCCTCTCCCTTCGCCAGAAACCCTACCTCCAGCCTGTTCCTGCACCCCTCCCTCCTGGCCAGACTCTGCACCCTAACTCCCTCCTGCACCCTACCTCTCACCCAGATCCTGCACCCCCACCCCATCCCACTCACTGGCAGACAGGAGTAGGGGGGCGCGCACAGGAGGGCTGAGGGAGGAGGCCACGTGGCTGAGGATGGAAGCAGAGACAGGCAGCGGGATGCAAATGACGTGGTGATGTCACTTTATCGTCCCACAGGAAATCTCTCTCTCTCTCTCTCTCTCTCTTTAATATATGGAGAGGGAGAGACCTCTGTCCTCTTCTGACATCCCTAGGTGCCTCTCCGTCCTCTGCAAATCGCAGACTCCCCTCCCTGCCCACATCTCCTTCAAATCCCAGAGCCCCCTCCCAATACCTCCCATTACCATAGCACCTCCCCAGATCTTCAGAGCCCCCTTCCTGCTTCACATCCCCTTAATACTGCCTCCCCACGGCCCGTTCAAATCCCAGAGCCCCCTTCCTGCCCCACATCCCTTCAGCACTTCCCCTTTCCGTATCCCCATGTGCCTTTGCTCTGAATGCCCAGTGCTCCCAGCACCCTCTGTTGTCCTGTTAGCCCCTGCCCCTGTCCCAGCCTCCCCTGCGTCCCCACCCCTGGCTCAGGGTCTCGCCTCTTGTCTCTGGTGGAGACACCGCATGCGCCCACCTAAGGCTCCCCGCCGCCTTCTCCACCTGTGCACACGCGCTCCCCTGCTCGCCTTGCTCATCTCCCTGGTGCACCCCCACTCTCCCCTTTGTGGTCCCAGGACTTGGGCCACAAGTCCCAGGCCCTGCGTGTGTATATGTATATATGTATGTATGTATGTGTGTACATACATAGACAAGGAGCCCTTGTATGAGCTGGTTTAAAAGCGAAAGATAGGCAGTCTATACTAAAAGCTGCACACCCATCCAGTCTCCTGCTCTATCGGGATGGATTATTAATATCATTCCACTTCACTGACTGCAGTGAATCTATTTTAAATTTCATTATCTGTATTTCTTATAGCAGTGAGCCGTTGCTTCTAAAATTCAAGCAGAAATTGGTTGCCAGATTGATTGATTACACGACTTCCACGTGTAACGAGGTATTTTTAAAGCCTGGGGTAACAGGAGACTTTAATTGTATGAATCTGGGATTATGACCCATAAGGATCAGTCAGCCATGAAGGGTGTTGCATTTCTGCTGAATTATTTTCCCTCCTATTTTTATGGAGCTCTCCGAGGTAAAGGCGGTATTAAATAACACATAGAATAAGGTGACACTGATGTATGTGGTAATGAATATCAGAGTATACAGGTTCCAGCTGGTTGGGAGGTACATGTATACATTGTTTTTCCTGGATGAACAGTCCACAACTATTTAGAACAATTTTCCAGCAAAACAGAATGTATCGCAAGATTTTCCAGAAGATTGTTTCATGTACAGTAAAGTGTATGAAGAATAATCTGGAAGCATCTCCTTGTTACAGGTGTGTCTGCAGCATGTAAAAAGCTTTTAAAATTGGTAACAGTGCCTCTTGTATTCCAGATTGCACTTTCACAGAGTGATGAGCTAGGATACCTGGGGACAAATTCAGAGTAAATGGGGTGCAAGTCTGTTGAAATGAATGTGATTGCACCTGCTTACATCAAGTCCATTTGGCCCTGTCAGTGCTGACTGTGTATATGCGCAAAATGCAGAAGTTGTGTATTTTGTTAATGTATTCATTCCCAGTCTTGGACAGTAGAAACTGTTTTTTTCGGAGAGTAGGAATGTTGGCCATGTCTTTGTAGGCTTATATCTTCTTCCTGAGCTTCTCAAATTCTGGTACATGGACCATTGGTGGTCAGCATTATATTTGCTTGTGGTCAAGTGAGAGCTTGTTAATTGGAAAATGCTAACTTCCCCCAAGTGCTAAATCATTATTGCTCATTTATATTATTTTTTCACTATAAGCAACTCTGTTGTGTGAATTAGAAATGAAGTGGTCCATGTGTATGTCTTCTGTTGAAAAAAGTCTGGATCAAGAGCCCTCTGCATTGCTTTTTTGCAAAGCGTGCCTTGTGGCTAGAGCTGGTCTAAAATTCTTGAATGAAAAGCATGTTAGTGAAAAATTGGCCATTTTTAAACAACTTTTGCAAAGTTTTTTTTGATATTTCAAAAAAATGCTCACTTTTTTCAACAAAACATGAAAAGTTTTTAGTTTTCCTATCCCTCTCCCAAGAGTGGGTTTCAGCAGCAAAATGTGGAAGAGTAAGAAGGAAAAAAGAAAAATCCATATTTTCAAAACTGAAACATTTCAGTCAAAAATAGGGGAAATGTTCTAAACTAGCTTTCTTCGAAACTACTTCAAGTTTTTGTGACTGGTTTTGACCAGTGGGTTGTGGGATTTGTTTGTTTTTTCCCAGCTGTGCATGGAATCCTCAATTCCTATTTTAAAAAAAAAAACAAAAGAAATGGGCAGAAGAGGAACATGAGTTTAATGTCTTCTGAAATAGAGCCCATGTTTCAGCATTGGGTTCTAATGCTACTCTGTGCTGAGCATGGAAATCAGCCTTTTATCTTCCAGGGCAGCTACCCACAAAGGAGGAGTTGGATGTTACTAGGTTATCCAGCATAGTGGTGTTCTATGATCTTTAGCAGTAACATGCTGAGACACTTTGAGGGGTACCCAGGGTTGTGGTGGGGTACCTTGCTACCACCTGCCTTTATCATGAGGAAGCCTTGTCTGTGTCTGCTAAGGGTTAGCTTCCCAACTCCATTGGCCTTGGGCAAGACAAGCGCTACCTTCAGGCACGCTCCAAACTTTGAGCACGTTCTTGGCATGACCATGCCCCTGGTTCGCTGAACACTTGCAGTATTTGCAGATTCGCAGCTCTCAGAGAAGCAGTACGGCCCAGCTTACCAGTTCTGCCTCCGATCACTGCTCTGCTTCGCACACCCCACTGAGATATGACTGTAGTAAAATAAAGTAAAAGGTTTTTTTTAAATGTGAAGTTTAATTTTAAATAAATGCTAGGAGATTCAAGAAGTAGCAAGACCAGGTACTGGCTTTCACATGATTACAAGCAAAATAAGATTATAACTTGTATTCCTTGTGTTGTGAAATTTAGCTCACTGAAAATCTATAGCATTTTCCAACCAGATTGACTGTGACTCCCCTTTCATAAGGCAGCACACAATAATAGTGCATCTCCTCAGTAAAAGTTCCTGGCCTTCTCAGTTATACCCCCCAAATCTGTGTCTTTACTTGTAAACAGGATCCTCCTTGCTATGTGTGGGTCCTTTTTTTTTTTTTTTTTTTTTTTTTTTTTTCTCTCCCTGTAGCTTTTATTTCTCCTGATTTCACAATCTCTCAATTAGTCAGGCTCAGTAATGCAAATAGTCCTCCATTGTGAAGCAGACAATACACACATGACCAAAGATAAGTGTTTCTTCCCTCATAGCTGACAGGTGCATGTTTTCACTAAGGTTATGATTCTGTCATGGATGTCATGGATTCTGTCACTTTCTGGGACCTCTGTTACTTCCTCTGGGGGAGGGCTGGAGCCCTTGTGAGCCTGGAGGCTGCCAGAGCAGCTGGCTGGTAGCCAGCTGGAGCAGCGACTGGGATTGGGTCAGCCCCCTCCCCCCCCCCCCCGGCCTGGCATAGTAGCAGTTAAACCTTGCTGCAGGAGCAGGGACAGAACAGTGCTTACAGTTGCCTCTCCCCCCACCTCTTCCCATATATTTTTAGTAAAAGTCAGGGATAGTTTTCAGGCTTTTACTGAACATACCAGTGAGAATCTTATTTATCACCTCGCGAGCTACCTCAACTCACAGACCTTAACATAATTTTTAGTACAGATGCATAATTTCTTAAACATTATCCAGCCACATGTTTTGCAATGATAATGACTAGTGGTTAGTTGGCTCTTGATAGAAAAGACCTTGCATACCACTTTTTGGTAATCTTAGGCTGTATCTACACAGCAGCGTTATTTTGGAATAACTGACATTCCGAAATAACAAAGAGCATGTCTACACTACAAGCCATTATTTTGAAATAAAGTCGAGTTGGAGGACTTCTTACTCTGACTCATGGTAACCCTCATTTCACGAAGAGTAAGGGAAGTCGAAGGGAGAGTGTTCTTCGTTTGACTTCCTGCTGTGTAAACAGTGCCACAAGCTGAATTAAACTATTTCGAGTTCAGCTATGGTAATTGATGTAGCTGAAGTTGTGTAGCTTAATTCGACTGTAGCCCTCCTATAGATGTACCCTTAATGTGCACATTCTTGAACCACAAATCCCTGTTAACACTCTGTGCCCTGCTCTGCCCTCTGATAGTTGGCACAAAAGAGTTTTCTGGATCATACCTGCTATTGAACTAAACAGTGAAATGAAGTTAGTTTGGGGGCAAATGGCTCTAACTCTCAAATCCTTCGTTTGCTGGGTTACATGGAGAGAGCTAGCATTATATTTGCCATGTGAACCTGAATTTTGTTATGTTTGCCTTTGATCTGGGTTTACTCCCAGATCTTGTCAAAGTTACTTTACTTTAGCAAGCGGCACCTTAGGGGAAAAACTAGCCCCAGTTTTGTGGCCTGTTTGAAATATTTGTGTCATTAATTTACTAGCTCTTTGAGAAGGTGAATAGTTATTAGCATAATCTCCATAGATCAGCCTATGATGGCTGCTCATTATAAATCCAGGTCTGCCCTCTGACACCAGTGCCCCCTTGCTGACGTAAACTGAATTTGATGAATGTGGAAACTGCACCCATTTTTCTCTGCTTTTAAGAAAGAAGTATTTCTATGAATAAATGTAAAACTCTGAAATGTATTTAAGTTTTTAATTATAGTTGGCATTTCTGAGTCACAAGCTGGAGAATACCATCTTGCTAAAGATCCCTAGCACTCGTGATACTAGTGGTAAGAGAGCCTAGTGAGATGAAATGAAGTCAGTTTCCAACTTGCTTTAGTATTAAATATCTGAAGACAAGTGAAGATGGAATATGAATGCTTTTTATGATGGGCTAGCCTTTATCCAAACAGACCAGAGATGGGGAATGCGATTCTTATGCCATGCAGTCATGGTGTATGAATGCATCGTGTGGAAATATACGCAGGCTAGCTCGGGTACTGGAGCAATGAAGCTATGGAAGCATGGTATTGCTGAATAATTACTTGCACGTCTCGGGCGAGCCATCCAGGCAAGTAATTACCCAGGGTTCCATGTGAACCTGTACTGCCAGCACTGCCATGGCTTCACTGCTCCCGTACCCAAGCTAGCTAGATTAAAGCTGGCTAGGGTTTGTGTACATGACCTGTAATGATGCCCTGTAATTGCAATGTAGACATACCCAGATTTCCGGTTTTTTTAGGGTAGGCTATTGGCATTCTCATAGATAACACTGATTTTCAACAAGAAGTCTGCCTCCAGCATAAATCTCTGAAATGCTAATGAAATGTTAAAACTCTATATTTCCCTCTCTCATTTGCTGCATATTGAACAATGCTGTTTATATTATGAACCTTCAAACTGCTGTTTTGGACAAAAGTAGATATGTTTTCTTTTTAAACAAATGTTGATTTCTGAGCATTTTAGACCAGGTATTGTCATTGCTGAGGCTTGTTTTTCTTTTCAGGCTTACTTGGTGACTTAGCAAATGTTGAACTTGATTGTTCCAGATGTGTGTATCCCTGAATAAAATATTAAGATGCTTTTAGCTGGAAACATTTTTTCCAGGAATGGGAAGAGATGACCAGCATTGGTTTCTGCATAGAGATGAGTTCAATTTAAACAAATTACTGTCTGAAATGAACTTACAAATTTTTTTTTGTCCCTAAAGGTTACACAAGGGATGCATCATTCCTTGCAATGGTGGTTGATATTGTTCAGGAACTGAAGCAACAGAACTCTAACGTGGTATATGGTAAGAGGCTTGATGGCCTTTAACCTTTTTAGTCTCTCATTTTCCCCCCCCCCATACACATGTTGAAATCACTTCAGATGAAGACCGTGCACTGACATTCTTCTGAGTTTCACAGCAATGCCCAGTTCTGATCTTCCTGAGACTCTCTTGGACTCTTAGTCTCATGTTGCTATAGTGATTTATTTTTTCCCTCTTTTTACTTTTATGCCTACTGGTCCTTTTCTTGCACCATGCCAGCCAAAGAAAGATGTGCTTTAGGAAGTGATCCTCTCTATCCAGCAAATCCTGTCTAGTTGCTGCTGTTTGTTGTTTAGCAATGAAGATCTGAGAAGTACTTATAATACTGGAAACTGATGTCTTCTCTTGATCCTCAGATACAGACTTTTCCACATGGCCCTGTATCACTTACATCCTGCGGCGTAGCATCCTAGCCTGTTTATTTCTGAAAGGACCATTTACTTCTGGACCTGTCTTTGAGATTACATGAGCGCTGGCAGAAGATAGTAATGTTCAGCTGCCCATAGCTGATTTGAGCATGGCCAGCTATCTCAGATCAAAAGCCTGTGTTTCCCATTACCTGTCCCCGAAGTTATCCAATTCCTTGCTCATTATAAGTGCTTTGAACAGCCAACGTCAAATCTAGTAGACCCTAATCAGGCAGAACTCGCATTAAAGTTGGACAGCCAACTCCGTGAGTTTTCCGTGAATAGAGAATGGAAATGGTCTTCAGACTGTACAGAGCTGCATGGTCAAACACTTCTCAAATAGTTCACAAGCAATTACCAGTTGAAACACATGAATCAAATACTAGATTTATTAAACTGTTCCTGGAGCTAACAGAATCCTTATTCTGGTGGACGTTTGGTTTGTGGAGTTGGTCTCATCTGAGTCAGCAGTGCTTAAATTTCAGTCACATCGTTTACGTGAAAAATACTCCGATTCATGCTGGAGTGTTATGTAGAGTAGTCCATAAATGAGCGCATCATTCAGTCATGATAATAGGCAGTACAAATGTTTTTAAAACGGTACTATAAGTAGCAGACGCTTCCTGCTGAAATAAAGGCATCGATGGTATAGTTTTATAATCAATTACATTAAGAACCTTCTATGACTACCATAAAATGTGTACTATTTCTGCTGAAATTAGTAGACTCTATCTAGCTCTACCGTGTTTAAACAGGTAGAACCAACAAGCCTACCTGGATCAGAATCTCAGCATAAATGCCTAATTGTGTTACAGTGGATTTTGTGACCTGTTTATATAGTCTAGAAGAGAGCCAGACTGTATTATGGCTCTTTCTTTTGAAAACCTCCAAAGGCCTCCTTGAGCAGTCTGTTCAGTTGTCCTACTGTTCTTATAGTTTGGGAAGTTTTTCATGAGATTTAATCTAAATCTGCTATGCTGTAGTTTAAACCTACTCTCTTTTGTCCTGCCCTCTGCCAGAGAGAACTTTTCTTCAAATGCTTGCTTATGAATTCGGCTTAGGTATGTGCTCACCACATGCACTGGTGCTGGAAGTTTTTCCCTCAGCAGTATCCATAGGGGACCAGCTGTGATGCCCTCTGGAGTGATGCACATATGTCGCGATATACAGAGCATTGCTGGCTCCCTCCACCCTCAGTTCTGTCTTGCTGCCAGGCACACTGCCGAGAACTGTGCTGCTGCAGTTCATGCTTCTTGTTGGACTTGGTTTCTTCTAGGTTTGTTTCATAGTTAGTTTCCTTTTGTTATTTGTCCCCCATAGAACTTAGAGACATGTTAGGTCCCCTGTTGGGACTTGGCCTCTAATGAGACATGCCCCAGTGCCGAGGCTTTAAGCCATGTGATCGCTGCGGGAGAACCATGCCCATTAGCAGTCCACACAATAGGTGTTCCTGGTGCTTGGAAGAAGGACACATCACTGATAAATGTGAAATTTGCAAGACCTTCAGGCCCAGACTGCTAGGCCACACTTTTCCCTCAAGTCTGGTCACCCGTTCCAAAGTGGGACCTCTATGTGATCCTTTCTGGGCTCACAGGGCTACCCTTTCAGACTTTGATCTCATGCTCTTTGCCACCACTTCTTTTGTGGAACAGTAGCTTTACTGGTGGCAGTAACTTTGAGATGGCAGATCTCAGAGTCGCATGCCTTACCCTCGGAACTGCTTTATATGGCCTTCCATATAAAGTACAGCTTTGCCCATACGTGGCCTTCCTGCCTAAGGTGGTCTCTACTTTCCACGTGTGCCAGGGCATCTTTCTACTGTCCTTCAGCTTCATAAGACAAGCAGAGTGAGGCACTTGCATATCCCAGATGTGAGAAGGGCCCTGGTGTTTTTATTTGGACTGGACGATGCCTTTCCACAAGTCATCCCAACTCTTCATCTTGTCAGCTGAGAGGATGAAGGGCCTACTGGTGTCCACACAGAGGATTTTGAATTGGATAGCCTCTTCCATACAGACTTCTTATGAGCTGGCCGTTCCATCACCACCGATTGTGAGGATGCTCTTGATCTGGGTGCAGGCCTCTTCAGCAGCCTTCCTGGTTCATGTTCCAATCAGGACATCTGTAAGCCAGTTACATGGTCATGAGTACACATATTCGTGAACCACTATGCTATCACTTACCAGGCCAGGGATGATTCTGAGTTTGGCAGACCTGTACTGCAATCTGCATGTTCATAAACTCCTACTGCCTTTGTGGGTACTGCTTGGACTCGAAGAAGAAACACAGGTATCTGTTTCTGTAAGTAGTGTGCTTTGAGATGTGTTGATCATATCCATTCAACATCCGGCCTTTCTTCCCCACTTTTGGAGTTTCCAGCAAGAAGGAACTGAGGGTGGGGGGAGCCAGTGGCACCCTACATACTGTGGCCCATGCATGCCACTCCAGAGAGCACAGTCAGACCCCTATGGATACTGCTGAGGGAAAAACTTCCAGCGCCTTTGCATGTGGTGAGTACACATATTTAAGATGAGTGGACACGAGCAGCACATCTCTAACACAGCAATGAACCTCCTAGGCTAGTGAGTGGGCTAAACGAGTGACTCTCCTGTATCTCAGTGGGCCGCAAGATTGTTGTAACCAAGAGGGTCTCCCTGGAATAAGGTAGCTTTGCTAATTGCACTCGCAGACCTAGAATTTTGGGGTATGTCGATTGCACTCTGGCAGCACTTTGATTGGATGCAGAAGGAGTGAATGGTTCTTACAGTCAATGCTATGTGCAGTCAGCACCCACCTCTTCATGTGCCCTTGCTTTCTGTGTGTGTCACTTTAGTAAAACGGTAGGGGAAAAAACTACATGGATAGAAACCAGCAGAATCTGGAAACCCTGAGCCTGGGCAACAGTAAACAAAATGTCTTGCCACCCATACACAGAACCGTGATGAGCCACAAGTTGACTATCACTGCTCTGACTCCTGTTTGTACCACACCTCTTACCCTTCATAGATGACAAACTCCTGCTCCAATGTACTGCCAAGAGTGCTTCAAATGAGACAAGTTTATAAAATACAAAATTGTATGTCACCACAGGGACTATGTGGTGGTCCTTTGTTTCTAAGGTTGGTTTTATTTTTCTGTTGCAGTGTGTGATCCAGTGATGGGTGACAAATGGGATGGAGAAGGCTCTATGGTTGGTAATCTTCTATTTGAACTAGATTTAGCTTTTAAAAACAACAAATAGTTCCACAGCACCTTAGAGACTAACAAAACACGTAAATGGTATCACGAGCTTTTGTGGGTGCAACCCACTTCTTCAGATGAATGGAGTGAGGGGTCCAGGGTACAAATAATTAGCATAGAAAGAGATGTGATGAGGATGGAAGGAGAAGGAAGAAAAATAGGAAAAGATACTGTCAATTAGAGTGTCCGTGCTAAATGAGGCGACAGAGTGGGCTGTAAGTACCTGGTGCTTGGCTTTTTATGTCATTAGGGTGTGGAATGTAGCAGCCCATCCAGGTAAAGTCTTTATTCAGACCTTGATTGCAGGTGTCAAACTTGTGAATGAAACCAAGTTCTTCAGCTTCTCTCTCCAGCTAGTTTTTGAAGTTGCTCTGCAATAGTATTGTCACTTTTAGATCCATTGGTGAGTGCCTGGGCAAGTTAAACTGTTCCCCGACAAGTTTCTGGCAGTGCCGCTGTTAAGATGTTGAGAAATGGGAATGCAGGTGAGAGGAAGGTGGGGAGAGGGGAATATCCTCACTTTTTAGGTGAAGACTTTAGTCTTAGTCAGTTGCCCTCCCCCTCTGCCCCCATCCCCCCAAAAAAATGAGTAGTGGCATTTTAGACAGCTGTGTGGGGATAGCAAGAATTATTTTGTTTTAATATGTGTATTCCAGTTATGGTGCAGAAGCAGGAATGGCCATTTATTTAAAGAGATTGTGTACAGTAATTCCTCATTTAACACATGCCCACTTAACACGTTTTCGCAATAGCACGATTTTTTTTTAGGGAACGTTTTTTGAATTACATGACCATCCCCGGAATAACACTATTTCCCCAGCTGGTCCATTGCCAGCGGCTGCACGGGGCTTCCCCCGCATCCCTGCAAAGTGGTGGAGGGTTCGCTGCTCGCTGCGCCATTCCCCGCTGACTCCCCCTCGCTGGACGCCTTGCCCTCTCTCCTCCACCCCCGCTTGCAGGCTGGTGGCTGGGTTTCCCTAGCTGGCCCGTCGCCAGTGGCTGCACAGGGCTTCCCCCGCCTCCCCGCAAAGCAGCGGAGGGTTTGCCACTTGCCACGCCATTCCCCGGCGGACCCCCCCCCCCACCAGACGCAGTGCGGGTCCCCACAGACCCGTCACAGGGGCATACTCCCAATCCAATCCCCCTCCCCTCTCCTCCCCTTCCCTTCCCCAGATCCAAACACCTCTCCTCCCTGCTGTAACCCAGTCCCCTTTCTCCCCCAACCTTGAAACGCAACCCCCACCTTTTCCATTATTTTCAATGGGAAAATTGACCCCTCATAACATGTTTTCACTTAATACGATCATTTTCTGAAAATATCTATAATGTTAAATGATGAATTACTGTATTATTCAAAAATTACAAACCTAAGACATTTGATTAATTAACTTCTCCCCTTCATATTTCACAGAATTTTTTTCTTTTTTTAAAAAAAGACTCCTTTCACAATTTCTTTACATATGCATCATTCTTGGGGCCTGGTCCTGCAACTGGATTCGAATGAGTGGACTCAGCACCCCAAAGGGCCCTATTGACAAAAATAAAACAACAGAAGTTTGCTTGGTTCTGATGCCGACTCGCGTTCCAAGTGAAGGAATGGGAGACCCAGAAATGCCCCAGTCAAGTGTCAATCTCTCCTGATACTTCCAGCGTAGTGTCCTCCTGCTGCCAGCTGGTGCAAATGGGGCTCTTGGCAGCACTGTCGCAAGTTAGTGGAAGGAAGTGAAACACAGTTCTTTGTTAATCCCTGCTCTTGTGCTAGGTTCATTATCAAATCAGAACAGATTTCCTTGCACTGGTTATGCACACACATATTCCACTTCAGGTGAGCGTGCGGCCAGTGCTCTGGAGCAGGACATGTTTAGGACTTGGTCTTCTAGAGAAACAATATGTGGCAAGCTGAAGTCTCTGTGTCAGTTTATTGGGTGCACCCAGAGCTACTCTGGAAGACGTATGTGCACAGCACATCTCAAAGATAGTCATTGTACTATAAAAAGTACATCTGTAAAAAGGGAAATAAGAACAACCCAGGAAACTACAGACCAGTCAGTTTAACTTCTGTGCCGGGGAAGATAATGGAGCAAGTAATTGAGGAATTCATCTTCGAGCATCTGGAAGATAATAAGGTGATAGGTAACAGCCAGCATGGATTTGTAAAGAACAAATCATGTCAAACCAATCCGATAGCTTTCTTTGATAGGATAACAAGTCTTGTGGATAAGAGAAGCGGTGGACATGGTAAACCTTGACTTTACTAAAGCATTTGATAGGGTCTCACATGACCTTCTTATCAATAAACTAGGGAAATACAACCTAAATGGGGCTGCTATTAGGTGGGTGCATAACTGGCTGGATAACCATTCTCAGAGAGTTGTAGTTAATGGCTCAGTCATGGTGGGCATAAAAAGTGGGGTTCTGCAAGGGTCTGTTTTGGGACCAGTTGTGTTCAATATCTTCCTCAATGATTTAGATGATGGCAGAGAGAGTATGCTTATAAAGTTTGCAGAGAGCTGGGAGGGGTTGCGAATGCTTTGGAGGATAGGGTCATAATTCAAAATGATCTGAACAAACTGGAGAAATGGATCTAGGGGTCATAGTGGACCACAAGTTAAATATGAGTCAGCTATGTGACACTGTTGCAAAAAAAGCAAACATGATTCTGGGATGCATTAACAGAAGTGTTGTGAGCGAGACACTAGAAGTCAGTCTTCCACGCTACTCTGCACTGATAGGCCTCAGTTGGAGTATTATGTCCAGTTCTGGGCACCGCATTTCAAGAAAGATGTGGAGGAATTGGCGAAGGTCCAGAGAAGAGCAACAAAAATGATTAAAGGTCTAGAGAACATGACCTATGAGGGAAGACAGAAATAACTGGATTTGTTCAGTTTAGAAAAGAGAGGACTGAGAGGGCACGATAGCAGTTTTCAAGTATCTAAAAGGGTGTTATAAGGAGGAGGGAGAAAAATTGTTCTGCTTGGCCTCTGAGGATAGGACACGAAGCAATGGGCTCAAATTGCAGCAAGGGAGGTTTAGGTTGGACATTAGGAAAAACTTCCTAATTGTCAGGGTGATTAAACACTGGAATACATTGCCTAGGGGAGCTGTAGAATCTCCATCACTGAAGATATTCAAGAGCAGGTTGGATAGACATCTGTCAGGGCTGGGCTAGACGGTGCTTGGTCCTGCCAGGAGGGCAGGAGACTAGGGATATAAGTGATGAGTCAACTTGACTAGTCGCTTTCCCCACCCCTTTCTGCCTCTATCAGAGAGATGCAGCAAGGGGGGGGGGGAGCAGGAGCCAGTGCTGGGGTAAGCCAGCTTAAAAGCTGGTTCCCCCCAGCACCGTCTCGGGGGGGGAGATAGGGGCACAGCAGGGAACTGGCCGTGCTTCTGCCTTTGAAATGTAGCAAGAGTAGGGCTCTTGCTACATTTCAAAAGCAAAGCGCTGGGGGAGCAGGGGCCGAGCAGGGGACTCAAGCAGTCCCCTGCTGGCCCCCTTCTGCCTGCTTTTGAAATGTACAAGAACCCTGGAGGAGGCTCTTGTACATTTCAAAAGCAAAGCTTGGGTGAGGGGCACAGGGCCAGCGGAGGACTTGAGCAGTCCCCCACTGGCCCCGTGCTCCCTGCGGTGCTTCCTTCTTTGAAATGCAGAAGGGAACTATTTCAAAGGTGGAGGTGCCCTTATTGACTAATTGACCATTAGCTGACACTTCAATTACATTGACTATTTGATTAGTTGATTAATCTAAATTTAACATCCTTACAGGGGACTGGACTTGATCTCTCAAAATCCCTTCCAGTTCTAGTATTCTATGATTTCTATGACTGTACAAGATAAAAAGTAGCCATTGTAACTAACTTGTTTTAAGTCAGGAATCTTTGCTATACCTGACCAGCCCCCAGTAATTAAGCTATTCTTAAAACAACCATCCCAGATGGAGAGCAATTCCTTATTTAACAGAGATGAGAAACTGAGACATGGAGAGGTTACACGATTCTTCCATGGTGGCATAACAAATCAGTTGCAAACCTGGGAAGAGACTATAACTCCGATTCATTTATTGCTTTAACTTCTAAATGTTCCTCCGGGTTGAAAATGGAGTAGTTCGCTGGACTATAGAACGTATGTTAATGTATGGAAATCAAATTTCAATGAAGGAAATTTATCCCTGTGACTGCCACAACAATGAACTCTGTCAGAAATTACAATTTTCCTTTTCTTTTTCAGTATGTGCCCAAGGATCTTCTTCCAGTCTACAGGGACAAAATTGTACCTGTGGCAGATATAATAACTCCTAATCAGTTTGAAGCTGAGTAAGTATTCGTTTCTCTTAATGCTTAGTAAATCTGGGGTTTAAAAGTAGAAATATTTGAACTCCCTTCCTTCCACTATACTCAGTTAATTGGCTTTTGTGTGTTTATGGATTTTTTTTTTTACTGACTTTTTAAAAATGTAACTCCAGTAAATTTCCGAGATTTACTGATTTGTTTCAACAAGCGATTTATTTGTACTTTACCTTTTAAAATAATAACTGCTCAAAAATATCCTGTTTTCTTAAACATCCAGATGATATAGTTACTTTTGATTTGTGTCCAAAAGTCACATCTGGAGCTGGTTGGAAAATATTCCCCCCCCCTCCCCCCATATCACTTCCCCTATGCAAAAATCCAGGGTTTGGGGGAGTTCAAGTTTTGCTTTGTTTTGAATAGTTTGGATCAAAATTGAAGTCGTTTGCTTTGGAAATACCATTGCAGTGCCTCATGATCCTATTCTACTCTGTAGGTTGAGCTCCCTGGTCAGCTTAAATCTCCATGATGTATCATGGTATTGCCTCTTTTATTGAGGGAGTTCTATGGCTTCAGTTCATAATGGGAGATGTAAAAACCAATTGTGAAGTGGTGGTGTTCATAAGACAGATAACTTATGGCAACATAACTTAAATTACTATTAGTTTCACATACCAAGTGTTTTAAATTTTAATCAGTTGACAATAAGATAGAAATTTCTTATCTGTTGTATGCAAAAACATTGAAAGACAGTCTGGAACTTTATGCTACTTTCAGCTAATGGTTTGCTCAGGCCCTCTTGTAAACAAAATACCGTATATGGAGAGACTTAATCCTAGAGGGCAAAACTGATAGTGATTGACTGTAGTGTATGTGCTTTTAATCTTCTTCCTTGACTCCTAGGTTGCTCACTGGCAGAAAGATTCACACAGAAAAAGAAGCTTTAGAGGTAGGTGTGTGTGTGTGTGTGTGTCTGTCCAGAGGTCTGTTTTGCAATTCTGGAGTTCATAATTGGGCACCTGGCATTGGCCACCGTCGGCAGATGGGATGCTGGGCTCGATGGACCTTTGGTTTGACCCAGTATGGCCATTCTTATGTTCTTATGTTAACAGCCAGCATGGATTTGTAAAGAACAAATCATGTCAAACCAATCCGATAGCTTTCTTTGATAGGATAACAAGTCTTGTGGATAAGAGAAGCGGTGGACATGGTAAACCTTGACTTTACTAAAGCATTTGATAGGGTCTCACATGACCTTCTTATCAATAAACTAGGGAAATACAACCTAAATGGGGCTGCTATTAGGTGGGTGCATAACTGGCTGGATAACCATTCTCAGAGAGTTGTAGTTAATGGCTCAGTCATGGTGGGCATAAAAAGTGGGGTTCTGCAAGGGTCTGTTTTGGGACCAGTTCTGTTCAATATCTTCCTCAATGATTTAGATGATGGCAGAGAGAGTACGCTTATAAAGTTTGCAGAGAGCTGGGAGGGGTTGCGAATGCTTTGGAGGATAGGGTCATAATTCAAAATGATCTGAACAAACTGGAGAAATGGATCTAGGGGTCATAGTGGACCACAAGTTAAATATGAGTCAGCTATGTGACACTGTTGCAAAAAAAGCAAACATGATTCTGGGATGCATTAACAGGAGTGTTGTGAGCGAGACACTAGAAGTCAGTCTTCCACGCTACTCTGCACTGATAGGCCTCAGTTGGAGTATTATGTCCAGTTCTGGGCACCGCATTTCAAGAAAGATGTGGAGGAATTGGCGAAGGTCCAGAGAAGAGCAACAAAAATGATTAAAGGTCTAGAGAACATGACCTATGAGGGAAGACAGAAATAACTGGATTTGTTCAGTTTAGAAAAGAGAGGACTGAGAGGGCACATGATAGCAGTTTTCAAGTATCTAAAAGGGTGTTATAAGGAGGAGGGAGAAAAATTGTTCTGCTTGGCCTCTGAGGATAGGACACGAAGCAATGGGCTCAAATTGCAGCAAGGGAGGTTTAGGTTGGACATTAGGAAAAACTTCCTAATTGTCAGGGTGATTAAACACTGGAATACATTGCCTAGGGGAGCTGTAGAATCTCCATCACTGAAGATATTCAAGAGCAGGTTGGATAGACATCTGTCAGGGCTGGGCTAGACGGTGCTTGGTCCTGCCAGGAGGGCAGGAGACTAGGGATATAAGTGATGAGTCAACTTGACTAGTCGCTTTCCCCACCCCTTTCTGCCTCTATCAGAGAGATGCAGCAAGGGGGGGGGGAGCAGGAGCCAGTGCTGGGGTAAGCCAGCTTAAAAGCTGGTTCCCCCCAGCACCGTCTCGGGGGGGAGATAGGGGCGCAACAGGGAACTGGCCGTGCTTCCGCCTTTGAAATGTAGCAAGAGTAGGGCTCTTGCTACATTTCAAAAGCAAAGCGCTGGGGGAGCAGGGGCCGAGCAGGGGACTCAAGCAGTCCCCTGCTGGCCCCCTTCTGCCTGCTTTTGAAATGTACAAGAACCCTGGAGGAGGCTCTTGTACATTTCAAAAGCAAAGCTTGGGTGAGGAGCACAGGGCCAGTCCCCCACTGGCCCCGTGCTCCCTGCGGTGCTTCCTTCTTTGAAATGCAGAAGGGAACTATTTCAAAGGTGGAGGTGCCCTTATTGACTAATTGACCATTAGCTGACACTTCAATTACATTGACTATTTGATTAGTTGATTAATCTAAATTTAACATCCTTACAGGGGACTGGACTTGATGATCTCTCAAGGTCCCTTCCAGTTCTAGTATTCTATGATTTCTATGACTGTACAAGATAAAAAGTAGCCATTGTAACTAACTTTTTTTTTTAAGTTGTTTTAAGTCAGGAATCTTTCCTATACCTGACCAGCCCCCAGTAATTAAGCTATTCTTAAAACAACCATCCCAGATGGAGAGCAATTCCTTATTTAACAGAGATGAGAAACTGAGACATGGAGAGGTTACACGATTCTTCCATGGTGGCATAACAAATCAGTTGCAAACCTGGGAAGAGACTATAACTCCGATTCATTTATTGCTTTAACTTCTAAATGTTCCTCCGGGTTGAAAATGGAGTAGTTCACTGGACTATAGAACGTATGTTAATGTATGGAAATCAAATTTCAATGAAGGAAATTTATCCCTGTGACTGCCACAACAATGAACTCTGTCAGAAATTACAATTTTCCTTTTCTTTTTCAGTATGTGCCCAAGGATCTTCTTCCAGTCTACAGGGACAAAATTGTACCTGTGGCAGATATAATAACTCCTAATCAGTTTGAAGCTGAGTAAGTATTCGTTTCTCTTAATGCTTAGTAAATCTGGGGTTTAAAAGTAGAAATATTTGAACTCCCTTCCTTCCACTATACTCAGTTAATTGGCTTTTGTGTGTTTATGGATTTTTTTTACTGACTTTTTAAAAATGTAACTCCAGTAAATTTCCAAAATTTACTGATTTGTTTCAACAAGCGATTTATTTGTACTTTACCTTTTAAAATAATAACTGCTCAAAAATATCCTGTTTTCTTAAACATCCAAATGATATAGTTACTTTTGATTGTGTCCAAAAGTCACATCTGGAGCTGGTTGGAAAATATTCCCCCCCCCCCCCCAATATCACTTCCCCTATGCAAAAATCCAGGGGTTGGGGGGGTTCAAGTTTTGCTTTGTTTTGAATAGTTTGGATCAAAATTGAAGTCGTTTGCTTTGGAAATACCATTGCAGTGCCTCATGATCCTATTCTACTCTGAAGGTTGAGCTCCCTGGTCAGCTTAAATCTCCATGATGTATCATGGTATTGCCTCTTTTATTGAGGGAGTTCTATGGCTTCAGTTCATAATGGGAGATGTAAAAACCAATTGTGAAGTGGTGGTGTTCATAAAACAGATAACTTATGGCAACATAACTTAAATTACTATTAGTTTCACATACCAAGTGTTTTAAATTTTAATCAGTTGACAATAAGATAAGAAATTTCTATCTGTTGTATGCAAAAACATTGAAAGACAGTCTGGAACTTTATGCTACTTTCAGCTAATGGTTTGCTCAGGCCCTCTTGTAAACAAAATACCGTATATGGAGAGACTTAATCCTAGAGGGCAAAACTGATAGTGATTGACTGTAGTGTATGTGCTTTTAATCTTCTTCCTTGACTCCTAGGTTGCTCACTGGCAGAAAGATTCACACAGAAAAAGAAGCTTTAGAGGTAGGTGTGTGTGTGTCTGTCCAGAGGTCTGTTTTGCAATTCTGGAGTTCATAATTTGTGTCCTTAAAGCTTGTGTATAGCTTTCCATCTGTGCTTGTCTGTAACTTCTCTGCAAATTGGTAGTGACTCAGGCTACACTTCATGCACAGAAAACTTTTTCTGGGTAGAGTAGAAATGATGGAGAATCTTTCAAGAAAGACTTACACAAAAAGAGTGATGTTACATAGAGCATCAGGCACTTAATGCCAGTGAGGTGTAAGGATGGGGTGGGGGATGAAGGAACCACCGGACGGTATAAATTAACACACTGTCAATCAGTGTGGTCTGCTAGTAGCTCCCCCTGCTGCCAGCATGAGACCACTGTGATAGCAGCATTGCAAGGGCTACCATGGTCAGCTTTCACTCTGCCACAGGGCTTGCTAGAGAAGATAAATGTACCAGCAAGCTCTGTGGTGCTGCAGGGAACAGCACTGAGGAAACTGTGTGCAAGAAAGGTTGGGCTCTGGGTCCTTTTCTGCTGTAGGCAGCTGTGACTGAAGGTTCTTCACTTTTTAAAACTTACTTTTAGAGAGGATGGGCATCTTGCTATCCAGAGAGCTGGGCAACAGGATGAGGCTTGAGGTGCAGTAGTGCAGAGGACTACCAACCAGTTATGGTCTTCCAGTATTTCCCAGTAACTGGCACAGAAGAGCCAGAACCTTTTCCTGTGACAGGTAGCATCGTGATCGGTCAATGTGACAACCTGGAGGTTTCACAAACATCCTATTGGTATAGTAAGAATTTGCCTTTGTGTAGGGTTAAATCCTCTTGTTCTTCCTCAAGCTGAGTAAATGCTGAAATCTGCAGAGTGGGAACCATAACACACAAACCTAGGGACTAGTTGTAATCATTGACTTGAGGGGCTCCATTCTATTCCAACACATGCTTCCGTTTGGTGAATACAATTGAATCATTTAGTAGAGGACTCTGGAATTATGTCACCTGATTTGATTTTTCACCTTTTTTTTTAATGTTTGTCTGAAAATTGTGTTCCAGTAGTCATGACAACACCCAGGATAGTGGTGAAACTACAGAAGCAGTGATCTTTACAGTTTTCCTCTAGCAAAGCCATCTGAATGTCAGCTGCTGATTTTATATTTTTCCTCAGCGGGAAAGCAGCTCAAAAGATCACAGCCATTCTTATTTTATGCCTATTTTGCATCTCCCCCAGCATGCCCTGTCCAGGGAATATCCCTCATGCTACTCATCACTGATAATAAGTGTGTCTGCCATTCTCATCAATGGAATGACGTGCCTAAGTAGAACAGCATGATTATGCTGCAAATTACACTTACAAGCCACTAGCTTTAAGTTTGTCTGTACCCATCCCACACAAGAATTGTGATAATACGCTACTTAGTAACTGTTTTACAAATAAATTCTCTGCCAAACAGTGTGAGTACTGGATTTTCACCATTATTTGCTGGTAACAATCTTTCAAAATCAATTAAGTCTTAAACAGGGAGGAAACAGCATGGTGATGATGAATGTATTTAACCCATTTGAAAACTAGTTTCCTGTAGGATTCCCCTCTCCCCTGCCTAGAAAATGCTGATGAAGCAAAACACACTTTTCACTGAAATGTTTCTATTTTTATGAAAATTTTAGGTGGGAAGATTTCTCAGGTTGGTGGGAGGGGAGAGAGAGAGAGAGAAACACCCCACCCCCCAATGCACTTTTGTGGTTAGGTTACACTGCTTCATATCTGGCAGGGACTTGAACCTGGGTCTCTCATGCCAAGTGAGTGCCCTAACCACATGGCAGTTGGCTATTCTGGAGGTGGGGATGGGGTATAGGGAGGAGAAGGAAATGTCTCATGATTTGTTTTTCCCCCAAGGCTTGAAGGCTGAATGAAAAAAGTTTTTGAAACCTTTAAACTTTTTTCTCAAATGGAATTAATGTTCTCTAGGTAGCTCTAATACCAAGAGCAATTGCAGCACTGTATAATCCTGTCACAATTATACATGGTGTGGTGTCATTGTAGGGGTGAATAAATTATGCCCAAGTCTTAGACCTGCCTTGGAATAACCGTGCTTGAGCCTGATATTCACTATGGATGGACCATAGCTTAGGAACAGAATCCTCTCTTCTGCACTGGAACATCAACCTGAATTTTTAACTCTGCTGAGTCTGCATTGTTGAAATATCCCTTGTTGTCAAGGTCTGACCTGAAGCCAAGTGTTCACATCTCAAACAGAAACATCTTCCTTCTATTACTTTGCTACATCAGTCAGATAAAGAGCATCTAGGTGGGATGGAAACGGGATACCTGTGCAACCAGCAACCATGTGCTAAGCCTTGTTACGCAGCTATGGAATCAACAGTGTTGTGCGAGACAACTGATGCCTTTTGGAAAATAATGAAGAGGGTTCTATTAGAAACTGCTCTGCCAGAGATACCATCCACTTGCTTTCTCATTTTAAAAGACCATTTATAAGAAACCTGTTCTCAGAATTGCTATTCCATGATCTCTGAATTCTTGTGTACCATGAGAGATAACAGTATATACACTGCTCTGGTCACATCAGACATACCATTGGTTAGTTCTTGCACAGGGCATCTATTTATAGGTTACAGCCAAGTCTCTGTTCTAGAGGCTTTTCAAGTGTTTCATTTGTAATATTTAAGTTTTCATTGAGAGAGTACAAGCTGAAACATTAAATATGGAATGAAAATGGTTTTGCCATTACCTCATAAACGCATTGCGCAGCCACTAGTTGGTGAGGTTACTGTTTGGTTTTTTAACCAACTTTGTGTGTGTGAGGAACTTGACGATTGAAAATTTCTTTGAAGCTCAGACAAAAAAGGATGGCAATACAGAATAAAAATTGGAGAAATAAGCCCTTATTATTCAGCTGCTCATAAGTCATAGCTAGGCTGAGAGGATTTCTTCTGGGAGAATTTATTTTTTATCTGCCTTTTATGCTAAATCCAGGACTGAAGTCATTCATTCTTTGTGTAATCAAAATCCCTTCCACAGCAGCCAACTGTGAAATCACAACTAGGGATTTTGGCTTCTGGGGTGTGGTTTGTGGAATAAACCTGAAGTGTTAGACACATATATGTAATCTGCAGATACACACATGCCTTTGTAACATACAGTGTCTAGGTTCCAAAATGAGAAGGAGACTGAGAAAGATATACATGACAAGCTCAGATAATTTTCCTTTATTTGAGTTTCATTAAATTGTTTATTATGATTATTTTCCCCTGTCTATTATAAAGCTGGCTATAGAAGCCATTCTGTCATTTTACAGTAAACTTCCGATAATCCAGCACCTTTGGGACCCAGGGGGTGCCGGATTATCAAATATGCCGGAGTATCAGGAGGTACTCCGGAAGGGGGGGGCTATGAAGGGTCTGGGGGGGGAGGGCGGCGGCGGGGGAAGTCCCGCGCAGCCGCCGGCGACAGGCCAGCTGGGGCTGCAAGTGGCAGCAGCAACTTGGGGAAGCGGCAGGGCAGAGCAGCTGGGGTGCTGCCAGGTTGGTCCCGCAGCGCCGCTCAGGTGAGGGGCAGCGCTGCGGGACCAACCTGGCAGCACCCCAGCTGCTCTGCGCCTCTTCCCCAAGTCCGCCACTGGTCAGTTTTGGCAGGGAGAAGCTCCAATTGTCCAGCTGGCTGGAGCACTTCCGGGTTCCAGTTGGTGCCGGACTATCGGGAGTGCCGGACCACTGGATGCCAGACAATTGGAGTTTTACTGTAGTTCAGTGTAATAGCTCAATTGCTAGAAACGTTACTAGAATCCTATTAACTATTACAAGACACTAGCTCACACGCCTATAAATGTGCATTCACTTCCTCTCTGGCTAATGAGATCTTGAATCATGCCACTTTTTGTGAGCCCTCCCCACGTACCTCGTTATTAGAAGATTCTTATTACATAAGGTTTCACTCCCCTCTTTGGAGGTCTTATAGTTGAACTCACAGTATTGGCTGTATGGAAAGAGGATCTGAAAATAATACAAATAGAGTAACGATATATTTTAATAAGTATGTACCTTAATATTTTAGATCTCTTTAAAATCTAATCCTACTATTTTACATTAGTTGTTTGAGGGAAAACTTATTTAATTTTTATGAGGGTTGCAATGAAATTAAGTGTTCAACAGAACTGTTTCAGCATTATTAATGGAGCTACCATTTAGCAGTAACACATAATTAGTATTTTGTCTTTTTGTGCATGGTAAGGTAATGGATATGCTTCATGCAATGGGACCAGACACAGTGGTGATCACAAGCTCAGACCTACAGTCTTCTCTAGGAAATGACTACCTAATTGCACTAGGGAGCCAAAAGAAAAGTAAGTCGTGGTCTTGTCTTGTTTTATTGAACAGCTATCTCCATTTGTTTCTGTTGCTTTAAAAATAAATCATTCTATCAAAACAGCCTGGAGTACATGGGAACAGCTCAATCATATAGATTCTGATGCCTGCAGTGGTGGGGAGTGGGAAGATGGAAACTTAAGATGCTTGGCAGTGAAGAAGAAAAATCACACTGTCCTCTTGACAAAATGGATTGTAAACAACCTGCACAGGAACAATTTGTCTTTCTTTCCTAAACCATTTTTTCTCACCACATCTCCCAAGCCTTCTGATAGCACTAAGCACTGTCTGTGTTCAGCAAATTGGCACTGACTGGTCTCGTGTTAAAGAAGTGCTGTTGTGCAAGATGGCGAATAATCCCATTTTCTGATGTACCTATGGGATGTAAATGTAGAGATTGCAAGCTGGGCTGCCAAAAGAAACAAGTTGGAATGCAAACCTGATCCAGAACTAGTGTTTTGCTGCCACCTAAAAATTCTAGTTCACTAAATGTACCATAAGCTGTTTTTTTCATTAATGTGATAATCATAGGTTAGGTACAGGCGCGCATGTTCTCCATTGTGGCCTGTGGCTGGCCTTATTTTTAAAACTGAGGTGAAATCTAGAGATACTACATGTTCCAGCACATGATGCTTCATCTTGGTTTGAGCAGCTTCCAGATTCACTATACTTACTGGCCAGCTGCTAGTAGGTCAGGATGGAGAAATACATGCTCGGACCTATGCATGCTATGGCTTGCACTCTGGTATGAAAGATGATAGTGTTAGCTACTTGTTCCAAATTTGTGTAGCAGTCACGCTGTGGGTATGGCTCCCTAATGGGCAAAGTTTGAAGAAAAACGTAGTTTGATAGAGCTGGTGTATCGTATCAGATTTTTCAAGATCCTCTTAAAAACCTGCTAACTTAGTGTCAAGCACTACAGTAATAATTGCCTTTTAAATATAATAAGCATTGTAATTGCAGGGAAAGGTTCTGTTTCTTAACTGTATGACTGTCTTCCAGCTAGAGCAGATGGCACCAAAGAGATACAGAGAATTCGAATGGAGTCTCCTAAAGTGGATGCTGATTTTGTTGGAACTGGAGACTTGTTTGCTGCAATGCTCTTGGCCTGGACACACAAACATCCAAACAACCTTAAGGTGTGAGAGAGGGTGTTTTGGGGATTTTTTTGGACAGCAAAGTGCTTTAATAAATGACTTCTTTCATTTTATTATTGTTAGTCCCCAAAATATAGATACGGACTGCAGGATAGAGAATATTTAGAATATAGAATAACACTTCTTGCAAGAGTGTGTGCTGTTCCCCTGACCAAACTTCATTACTAGGCCACTTGACATTTTTAAGCATGTAAAATGTTCCCTCTCCCCCATGTCCCTCAACCCCTTAAAAACACTCATTGTTCAGTAATGTTGCTTGGGTGATTGCATTTCAAGTGATGACTGATGAGGTGTCTTTCTCTGTACAGTCTCTAAAAGTATTTGGGGAGTCTACCAAATCAAAGATGCTCTATAAATTATAAATACTTGGTTTTATCCTTGGTTCATAACTGATTTACATGCGAGCTCTTACTATCAGAATAAGGGTCTTGCATGATGATTCTTTCTTAGTTATTAATTTTGGAAACAGTGTCCCTAATTTGGATCCTTTTGCTCTTAGTTATGGGTTCTACAGCTTTTTACACACTGTGTTAAATCCAGCTGCCAACTTGTATGTGTCTTATAGAGTTGAGGAAAAACAACTCATTGACTCTAGTTCCTTTCAGATCAATCAAACTGGCCTCTGAACATTGTAGTCCAAAGCACTGCTACTAACTTGCGTGATTGGAATGTTGGTAAGCCTAAATATATATGTATATTTAATTGCAGGTGGCATGTGAGAAGACTGTATCAGCCATGCAGCATGTCCTGCAAAGGACCATCAAGTGTGCAAAGGGTAATCATTTTACATCCTCTATGTGAATTTACTCTGCTCACATCCTCATTGGAACAAACATTCTGGAAAGTTGTTTTTAGCAGGAAAGGTGGCCTATTAGACTATACCCACAAAACAGAATTTAGGGAGTTCTAGCACTGGTATTTTTTTACAGCAGTGTCCTCTAACCCTATTCTAGATGACAGTGGTAAAAATGTGTTGGCCACAGTCGACAGTAGTATTGCACCTGTGGTGGGATTGCATTGCTATTAGAACAAGACTGGGAAAATTCCAGGAGAAATGCGGAGTGTTATGCACAAGGGAGCTTCACCTTTTTCCACTTTGGGGGGTGTAGCAGTTGCCTCCGTGATCCTTTCTTGTGTATATTGGGACTGGGATGGATTCCTCGCCTATTAATGAGTGGTGAATTCCTGTGCCTTAGGCTAAGCTGAAGACATTTTTCTTCAAATATCTTCTCTTTTACAGGGAAATTTTAAAAACACCAGCTGGAAACACATATGTGACCTTATTCTACTGTATACTCACACAACTTGGTCCTTGTCACCTAGAATACAGGTTGCTGGGCTCTCTCAAGTCCCAATAAGATCCAAAGAGAAGTTGAGTGCCCACAGAACTTCTTGGGATTAGTCTCTAAATAATAGTGGTACTGCAGAAGTACTTGGGATGGGGGAACAACATTGTGTTTTATACCCCCTGGTGGAGGGAATGGGAAGTGGTAGTACAGTGAATGAAAAGGGAAAACAGTAATGATGGGGACTGGACAGAAACATTATTCATTCTTTTGTGTGTGTGTGTGTGGTTATTATTGACACTTCAATATCTTCTTTTAGAACAGGCTGGAAAAGGAAACAAACCTAACCCAGCCCAGCTGGAATTGAGAATGGTCCAAAGCAAAAAGGACATAGAAAACCCGGAGATAATAATAAAAGCTACTGTGTTGTTATAAAGGCTGTATGTCTCCCAGTAACGCACAATGTATTGATGTCCTCTTTTTCTTTCCCGTAAATTGTAATGTTTGCCTTAGATCTGTGACAAAAACCTGACTTCCATGAAATAATGCCTTGCATAGGCAGATATCCACGATCAAACATATGTACTGCCCTTGCTTGGTTTAAGGGGGAGGAAAAAAGTGAGTTGTATAACTTACAGGAATCAAAATGGCTGTCAAATTCACTTAGTCTGTGTATCATGGCAAGAGAATACAGGGTTCCTGCCTTGCCAAAGACTTTGGGTGTGAATTTGCAAGTGGAATGGCTGACTGACTGGCAAATGTATTGTAGCAAAGCATCTGGTACCAATTTCATTAGCTACCTATTCCCTTAACTAAAGGCATTTGGTAGTTTATTGTGATATTCAACTATCTCAGCTGCTAGTAGGGTTGAAATTGCACACAGCTTTGGGCTGTGTGTAGGGAGCAGATCAGAGATATTTAGCATTAGGTGCTCTGCAAAGGTCTAGAGGTATCATTTCATGTTGCTAGTAACTTATCCTATTTCCGGCCTATGAATGAATATGTGATTCCAATTTCTATAGGTGCTAATCCCTTAATTTCTAGTGACCACAAGTATCTACATCACTTTGTCTGCATGCTCCACTTCAGAAAAGAACTATGGTATTAGTTTAATTAGCCAGTAAGTAGCACCAGGTAGAAATATGTAATTCTACCTCTGAGACTAGATTTAATTCCTTTTTTTTTTTTTTTTTTTTAATGAAGACTTCAAAAAAAAGCTTCTTTAAGAAAGGAAGGTGCTGTGGCTACTTTTGGTAAAATCCAAGTAAACCTATCAGTATTGTAATGGACAGCAAGCCACTGGAGTACTGACAACTTGCATTATTTGTTGAGGGCATTTTATACTTTATGGATGGTTCGTTCTAGAAATCTGAGGGCTCACCTGCTTAATTAAAATGAGCACTGTATAAGAAGTTCATCAGTAAAGTACAATAGTAAACAGTTACCTACACTTGCCTGAAGGCATAAGTAGAACGATTAATTTGTTCATAATGCCACTTTTAGATAGTTTTATGATTTGAATTTTAAGGAATTATTTTATGCTTGCGAAAACAGCAGTTTTTTTAATGTGTTGTTAGAATATGTCTAAGGATCTATACTACTACTACTTATCATCCATAGAACCTCAGCACTTCAGTGTAAAGTTCCTCTTCTTCTAGTTTATACTTCCTTCCATGGAGGCAGCAGGGGAATTTTTATGGCTTAAATTTTTTGTATCAGAATCCAGTTCCCTGACATGCTTTCTGAACAAGTTTCTTGACAATTTTTGTACCATGTATGCTGGGAACATTCCTGGGAGATGTTGACCACCAGTAACTCCTCTTGACTTCAACAGGCACTACAAGTTCTCTGCACCTCTGAGAATGAGCCTTAGTGTGGTGTATGTGCCCAAACCTGAAGACACACTGTGAGCTTGATTTCTTCAAAGTGGCATACACAGATACAAATTTCACCCTCTTGCAATAGGGTGGAGGGGAGGGGGAAGGTTGTACATCCAGGGGCATGCTAAAAGAAGGGCAGTTTTGTTTCATACACTGTCTGAGGCTGCCCAGGAAAAGCCCTTGATCTGTGTATTTCCTGGATGCCTTCCCAGAAACTTCTTCCTGGCCAGTTACTAAGCTGTGTCCACTGACTAAGTCTAGGTCCCTCAGCAGTGCTTGGGTTGTAGGTAGAGTGTGCCACTGCAGTCTTTGTTCATCCAACATCCCAGTGGACTTTCTGCCATCGGAGTCCCTGTTTTGTTTCCACTGACATACCCAATTCAATTTTAGGCCAAACGGTATTTTTTCCTTTTTTTAATAGGGTGGAATTTTTCCGCTTAGTAGTCATCTTAAATCTCTCTCTTTCAGCATCTCGGAAGCAAATAACACATAAGATGCTAATGTGTTTTGCAATATATTTAAGGGAAGAACTCAATTTTTGCTCTAACTGGCTAATACTTTATCATCTCCAGTGTACTCAGCAATTAAGTTTGCTCTGCTGACATAAGAAACACACACAAATCTGAAAATTACTTAGTAAACTTGACTGGAGTGCCACAATTTACAATAACCTCAACCATGAAATAACTTGCTAGCAATAATAATTCAGTTAATAGGAAACTGCTATGCTTTATTCATTCAGTGCATGAGTTTATGGCTGATGTCCAACATTCATAGTGTTAACAAAGCACAGTTTAGTCAGGCTTCTTCCTCAGCACTGTATCTTTAAATATTTTAAAGCTGTTTTCCTTCTAGATACAGTAATCACTAATTTCCATATGTTTAAAACTGATCCTTATTAATTAACTGCCTTCTTGAGCATATGGTATTTGCTATGGAAGCTGCATGGGAAACAATCATTTTTCAAATTAGAGATAGTAGCTTTTAAATCGAAATATTCAATAATAACTCCAAGGGCTTTCTAGTTATTTTTCAACATAAATACATTTTTACCACTACCAGCTGCTAGTTACTTAGTGGCCATGTAGCACACTCTATGGATAATGATAAGCATAAACCTTTTTTATTTCACTTTTTAAAATCCATAACATTTCATGCTGATGTTTGCAGTGGTTCCCATAGATTTGGGAAGCCTGATCAACAGATTGTCGCTCCATTTCTTCACACAATGATTCTTTAATATGGAGAAGCTATTTAAACTTATAGGAATAATCCCTCTGGGATCTTAAACTTTTCCATAGCCTAGTGAGAAATTCCAGTTCTTCGCATCGGGATCAAAGAGAGAGGTTCATAATCCTCTCCTCCTTTTGGAAAGCAGTAGTAACAATACATGATCCAAGCTTTTTGCCATCAAGAGAGAATTGTTATGGTAAGATTGCAATCAATTTTAGGATTGTAGGAACAAATATGTTTGTTTCTGCTTCTGTAAAAGGAAAGGCTTAATATGGAAAATGGAATAACAAATACCATCGAAGAGATTAATAGATTAAATGACAATAAATCAATTCAGAAGTTTTATCTGTAGAACAGAGGCTAGCTACTAAGTGGGGCAGATGATTTGCGATGGCAGCTTGGACTTGTGGTCCAAATCAGATATTTGGACCGCAGGAGTGGCCTATGCCTGACACTTCAGAGAAAAGCAGACGCCCTCCCCCTCTCAGGATTGCTCTTTTAGTTTGATATCCATGACAAATGGACACAGTACCCACAAGAAAGCAGAGGGAATGCTTAACCTTAAAGACTTGAATGCAGAAGTGTACTTGGAGAAGTTAAGTTATGAACTAGCTGCAATTTGCAGCCATTGCATTCTGTCATCTGTTGAAGACAGTGGGAGATGCTCATATGATATCTGCAGGAACTTCCGCTGAAGTCCATGATATTCTTTCTGTGACTTTAATTAGATCAGGCCTTACATCAGCTACAGAATCAGGCTCATTGTCTAACAATAATAATTGAAGGCCTCTTGAAAAATTGACTGTAAATACATATTGTAGTTACCTTTGTGTAGTCACAGCATGTGGACAAAGGTATTTTTAAATGTTAAATCAATTCATATAACTTACAGGCATTTTTACCAGTTAAATGTTATGCAGCACTTTTTCCTAGTGTTTTTAGAACAAACTGTGTGTGCCACATGTCACAGTCTCAGCGCAATCAGATGCAAGCATTCTTTTATTTCCCTTCTCTTCTCTTGGCATAACATCCATGAAGATTCCACTGATACAGAAAAGACACACACTTCCAGAGCACAAGCACACAGCTCGCTATGCACTCTGGCCTTTTGCACAGTTGCCAATTAGCCTCATTTCCTTTAAATGGATATTACAGGGGTCGTCTTATCCACTTGCAGATCCTCATACAAAGAAAAGCTGTCAGTCTAAAATGAATGTCTCTAATGACTGCAGAGGTACAAGCAACTTGGCAGCCAGCTGTAGATTCAAGAATTCTGGTCAGTGATTTTTCATCTGTCGTCAAAATGGAAGGCTGGTGTTACTTGAGCTAGCTAATTTGTGTTTGAACCCATTTTCTATTATGAGTTTCTTTGTGTGCAGCCTTTTTGGTTATTATAGTTTCACTTATTTGTGAAGCCTTATGCAGATGGACCAAAACTCACTTAAACTAATGATCTGGCCTATTGTGGACCAGAACCCAGCCTTTTTGTGCATAAAACTTCCACTGACTTCCTTGGAAGATAAATGTATAACAACACTTCAAAGTTTTTAAAAAGTGTCTCATGGAAGTTTTATTCCTACTTTTGGTATAAATATACTTAAAATCTGCATTAAAATTAGTAACTTAGATGTTCATTTGCTGATTTATATTTAAAATGCAAGAAAATGATAATCAACATACTATACAATAGAATTGGAGGACCAAGGTTTCTAGCGAAACATACTGCCTTGTTAAGAGTATTGGTTAACAATTGATTGGTTGATGTTAATTTATTGTCTGATATGGTTACGGTGATTGTGTTTGTCTATTTTAATTTGCAATATGTGTCAAAGATTGTAATAAAAATGTCTACATTAATATACTGTGCATAAATATTGTTAGCTGCTATTTTTGAATGTTAACCATTTCAGAATTAAAACAACAAGAACAGTTTGGTAGTGTTACTGAGTAAGTGGATTTAATTAAGATTTTATTAGTATCTGCTATGAAGACTGGGGGGACAAGGAAAAAGCCCACATTTGAATACCTAAATCATGCCAATATAAAACCACTGAATTGGGGCACAGTACTAGACTTGTCTTTAAACATTTATTTAAAGCGGCGGAAACTTGCTGCAAGGTCAAGGGTTGAAGCTCACTAATGGAGAGGAGGTGGAGTTAGTGATTTGAGGTTGATTTCTGTAGCATGTTTCAGCATGACTGTTTTTGAGAGACCTACATTTGCCATTTGGAAAAATGACTCGGACATTCTGCATCTCTATTCCCATATGCATTTTACAGAAAGCTCAGGATGAGAGAATATTTTTCCCTCACTGGGGATTAGGGACTCCAGAGAGAGAGCCACAGTCCATTCTTTAGTTCTGTTTCCTTATCAGTGAAATCAAAGGGATTGCAGTGCCAGATCACATCCCTTTTTGCATCTAGCCGCATGGCATCATTTAAACATTAGGGCAGTTCTGTGAGTGGAAGAAGGCAGAGAGCCAGTTTAGTGAGAAACATGGAAGATCCTCTATTCAAGAAGTCTCTTCTGCAAAATGCCAGTCAGAGAGACTGATTTTGTTACTTAGCCAAATGGAATTGGTGCCCCCACCCCATTAAATGAAACAATGGCTCCCCTATATCCCTTTAAAAAGTTGAGTTATATGCTGGTATGAAACTGGCACATAGTTGAGCTACTTTAAAACCAAAACACTTCTTGAAGCTTAAATACTAAATAAATAATTTCTTAAATTGTACTTTTCAGTAATGGTTCACTGTTAGAGTACCTTTCAATACCTATGTAAGTCAGTGGCACTGATTATTAATTGAACATTTACAGTAGAATATTTTTAGAAGAAAAAACGCTTTTGAAAATACACTTGTTTTTCCTCTTGCAGTTTACTATTGACAAATGAGATCCTTTATTGGAGGACAGTTTATTCTGAAAAATTATAGCTAATAAGCTGTGAAACTGGAAATCTCTTCTAAATATATGGGCAAATCAGTGAGTTTATGCACATTTATATCAGAAGGTAAAAAGTATGGCCTTGATACTTATCAAAAACATGAACTTGTGCTTATTTTACCAAAGAACACTCTTGAACACAGATCTCATAGGGAATCTGTTGTTTTTAATATGTTTTCTTCAGAATGAGATCCAAAGTTAGTTGCTCAGAATTTAAATTGAGTCGAAAGGAAACTATCCAGGAGAAAAGAACATATAAACAGTATAGCACCCCCATGAATTCCATATAGTTAATCAAGAAACCAATCCCACGCCTCAATAGTGATTCCAAAAAAAATTTCTATGGTTTGGCACTTCTTGTTCCAGCTACCAAGCTCACTCTGGACCTGATTCAGGGAAGCACTTGCATGCTTAGCTGTAGTGAATCTTTAAGTACATATGCTTATGTCACATTTATAAAGCTAAGCATGTGTCTGAAGTACTTTCCTGAATAAGGATGCATATTCCTCAATTGTTGCCTCTAGGAGCAGCCACAGGTATCGAGGCAAAAAAACTGAATTTGTAGAGAAGTAGGCAGCGCACTAAAGAAAATACCAACAATATTTGAAGGATATGCCATATATTATCACTGAAATTACCTGTCTAAATTGTGTATTGCATTTGTTGTTGCATTACTATTTAGAAAAATCTGTGTCTAGATGAATGTAGTGTTATGTACTGTCTATATGTGTTAAGTTTTAGTTGCAGTGGGGAGAAAATGTAGAACTTGGGGGCTGGCTGTGCAGGCCTTCAGAATGGGAGCAGAAAGTCTTACGAATTATATTTTTATAGACAGCCCTGTGGCTTCAGGTCCCAGCCACACCATATCTGCCTCTTCCGGGAGCATAATGTTGTGAGTGAGGAGAGCAGAAGTTGGCTCTGACGTGGTAGGGATAGTACAACCCCACCAGCCCTGGACAGCTTACAAATAAATAAAATATGCCTTTTTAAGTAATATTTTTTTAGTTCTAAATTGTTAAACAGAGAAATATTTACAAGTAAACTTTCTAGGTACTTGATATTTGTGCAGTGTTTCATATTGAATAGGTGACTCTGTTAATGTATATGTTTACATCTCTTAAAGATTGTCTTTGAAGCATATAAAATAAATAAGTAAATGAATTTTATGCCAGACAGAGTGCTATGTAATGACAATGGTTTTAATTTCTGGTGAAAATGTCGGCTTTTATGGTGTTTGTGTATATTCTGGTTGGCGCTCGTGCATTTTGTTCTTTCTACGAGAGAGGCTTATATTCTAAATTGTGAAGAGATGCAGTAGTACAGTAGATAAAAGGACTAAATAATGCTGCCTCACCCACTGTAATTTGAGCATTAATTTTTTTAAACTCCAATAGGCCCACATTTCAGTTTTGAGTTGCATTAATAGTAAAGCTAGAGGTAAGTTAGAAACTAAGGGATTTTGATTTTTAGCAGGATTCTGGGTCAAAGTGAATGTGACTAAACTAAAACAGAATGTGAAGCTGACTGGCTTTGTTTAGCTGCCCATGCTGAGAGGAGTGCAAAAATAGACAAACAGTATGGATGGAGAAAAGTGAAGGGTTTTTTGGTCAGCAAGTTGTAGTGATCTCAAGTGTTTTTTAATATGTAGCCTGACTTTCAGAAGAGCTGAGTTGCTAAAATGTACTATTCAGTTAGAATTGTGGCGTTCCCAGCACTTTTGAAGATCAGAAAAATTATTTCTTACCTTGATATACCTTATTATGTTTAACCTTTAGTGCTGGGCAAATTAGATGAAAGCAAACCACTAAGTATTAAGAATCTGGTTTGGAGGTTTTTTATGCTTACTTTATAGGGTCTCCATGCAGGTGTGAGTGGCTACCTGCATAGATTAGCAGAGATAGGATCCAATGTTGGATGCATTATCCATATCCCAGCCATATATACACACAGGTTTCAGAGATTATCTGGTGATATACAAACTTTTTTTAACCTTTTATTTTTCTAAAGAAACAGTTTGGTCTCCTAAAACCACTTATAAATACCTCACTCTTTCCAATAGCTGGGGAAGAACTTATCAACTGTTTTCTCTTGGGAGCTTTTTCTTATCTATGCCTGACAAAGTGCTGCTCCTGCTTTGTACTAAAACAGCCAATGGAGCGTCTAATCATGGGCCAGAGGAGGGAACATGGGTCAGAGCTTTATTCTGTGCTTTACTGTGCACATATCCGACTCCCTTTGGAATCAGTGGGCACGATTTATGTGTGATGAGTTTTGAGGACCCTCTGAGGGATGGCAGTATCAACATGCACTTACTTTCTATTTGCACTGCCCTTCAGGAGGAAATGCAACTGTTCTTTGGAGCTAGCGTGAGTATAGGTACGTGGTTATGCTTTTCACTTAGTGACATCCTTCAGGGCAAGGAGCGCCAAGTTTATTTTGGTTTAATTTTCAAGTACAGCCCCCAGAGCCTGATTAAGACAACATACATTTGATATCCAAGCACATGCTTATGTGCTTTGCTGAACTGAGGCCTTCTTGGGTCTCTTCTAGCCATAGGAGACTTCTGATGGTGACATAGTCTTCATGAGCCCTTAGATTCACATGAGGGAAATAAATGGAAGGTGCCTGCACAGAGCAAGCATTTTTGCACGTCTTTTTGTATAGTTCCAAAGTGAAATAAATAACACATTTAGGGACAGGCTTTTGTCCAGTTTTTCTAAGAGCAAGACCAACTTTAAAGCCCTGGTCTCGCAAATAAGTTACATGCAGCTTATGCTTTCATGCATATGAATAGGTCCTATTGATGTCAGTGGGGCTATCCACATGCATTAAATGTTAATCATGCATTTCCAAGACGTAGTGGAACATATTACATTTTGTTCCTTAACCTTTACAGTAGTAAATATGAGGCTAATAGTACACTAGCTAGGATACATTTAACACCATCTGCTCTTCCACACCAAAGCACTGTCTCATTCTGAAAGACTAGACACACTTGATTACCAGCAGGTGTGGTAGGCCCCATTTATTTTATGAAGAACTTTGGTGTTTAATCGCCAAAACAATTAACCAATATTGAAATCTCAGTGGATCTCAAGTGAGTTCAGTTGGATTGTTTCAGCAAGTACCGCTCCCCCACTGCAAAAGTACTACACAGTTCATAGTAGTTTTCTTTGTGGCTGGGAGACAACTAGAGCTGGATAGGGGTTGCCTGTGACAACTCAAGTTGTGGGTAGAGTAATGGGAAGTAGCATTTGCAGGACCTGCTTTCACAAACAATACTTGCATGTTCAGTGGTCTCCAGGTCTGACAAGAATTGTTTGAAAAATTAGACAGTTTCTGTTAGAACAAATTATTGCAGTTCTTGCCACACAGTCTGAACGCATAGTTTTTGCACAAGAAAAAGTTAAGGCGCCCAGGAAACCTGCTGTTCATGGTAGAAAATGCTGGAAGTGAACTGTGCTGCATTCTTCAGCATCTGATGGGTTACTTATTTAAGTCTTCTAGTCTAAGTGGCATTTAATGGATTTTTTGTTTGTTTGTTTGTTTACACATTAAAAAAAAACTTTCCTGAACCAAAATAATGCTAGTCTCATTATGAGGGAAGGCATTCCAAAGGATATATTTTCAAGCAGTATAATACTAGTTGTCAGTCAGCTGTCAGGCTAGTACTACTTTGTCTGAAGAGCTTATTAATAGATGATCAATTATATAAGAGGACTTGTGGATTTATATATATTATAGTCTAGCAGAGCACGTAAGTGTGAGCTTCACTTAAACATCTGAGTAGTTCCATTGACTTCATTGAGGCTACTTAGGTACTTGAAAGTTAAGAATGGGCTTATGTGCTTTGCTAGATTGAAGCCATAAGTGCCAAGTGACTGTAAGAATTGATATTTATATGAGAATGTTCAGTACTGATTGAACAATATTTTCTTCTGATATATTAATATATTGGAAAACTGTGGTGTAGTTGTAAGAGTGAGATGATATGATGGGTATTCTAATGCCATTGAATCATGACCTTACAATTTGCTGTTGGTGCCATTTTAAATGTAGTCTTTTTATGTCACTTTCTTATTAGAAAATGATTCACCATTATTTCCTAAATGCCATTTTAAGGTGCTTTTAACTCATACAGCCACTGAAGAAAAATGAGTTGGGGATTACTTTCCATTGGAGTTTTCTCCTGGCTGTTGATTTATGAATCAACTAAGAAAAGGAGTTTGGCCTTACCAAAAAAATATACAAAGTGAATCTTAAATATTGACCCAGGTGGGTGTAACTTTTTTTCTTAACCTAAAGGTGGGTAGCATCTGTAATAGTCCAATTTGTTTCAAGCACATTTAATCCTGCTGTACTGCTGTCCAATATAAATGAACAGGGCTGAGGCCACCAGAATCTGTGATCAAATAGAGTAATGCTGTAATACAGAGTGTATGGTTTGTTTGTTTGTTTTTTTGTGAAAGTCTTAACCTCTTCTTATTGAAGATTAAACACAAATAATTATTTTCATGGTGTATATGTGAGATGTAATTCTTTTTTTTCCAATAAAATGGTTTTTTTCCTAAATGTTTTACTTGGGTTTTTAATGAGCAATTTATCTCTTGAATACATTGTATGCAAATCTCACTAGGAGTATAATAGAGTGAGGGCCAATACTTACCTCACAGGCATAGTTAATTATGATTTTTCACAGAAAGGTAAAACACAGTAAGCCTCTGTGTACTTTTCCTACTTTGACAAAGATTACTGAGCAAAAGACCTGTTGAGAAATGTAAACTTCTAGGGTATGTCTACACTATACCTGGGAATGCATCTGGCTATAGAGGCTCATGCTAGGAAGCTAAAAAAACTATGTAGATGTGTTTTTTGGTTTTTCAATCCAAGCCCTTCCCCTAGTGTCAGAGATTTTTAAGATAGAAGGGATCATTAGATTATCTAATCTGATCTCCTGATCTATTCAGTCCAGAGAGCTTCACAGTTACCTCAGTATCCAGCTTAACTTATTTGTCATTAACTGATTAATACTCACTTGCAGTTAAATTCCTGCTGTTCCTTAGAGTTCAGATCAGGCCCCAGAAGGATAGTATTTAAGCAACATGCATTGTATATTATTAATGACGACGGAGATGAACGGGGGGGGAGGAAAGCATCCCTGGAGTAGAGATCTGTGCAGGCCTAATTTTAAAGTTTAATCCAGAGGTGGGTGATAACCCTGGCGAACCATCACCGTCTTAGTTGTTATATTTACCTGCGCCTCTGCAATTACGGGGGCTTGCAGCTACTATTGGCTATGGATCACCATTCCCAGCCAATGGGAATGTCGGGATGTGGCATGGACTGAGATGCTATTTTCCATAGCTCCCATTGGCTAGGAATGGTGATTCGCAGTCAATGGGAGCTGCAAGCACCCATACCTGCAGAGGCACAGGTAAATACAGCAGTGGTGGCCCACCAGGGGCTAACCCTGGTGAACTGATTGGCTTGTGGGCCAGTTATTGCCCACTGCTGCTGGTTTTAACCTGAGCCTGATTCAAGCCCAAGAAAGTCAAATCATTCTCAGACCTGACCTGAATGGAACACTTCCCCCTTCCACCTCAGTCCTGTGTCAGCACCAGTGTTTTGTCCTTAAGATTAGGTCTGTTGGTCTTCCCATTCCCCACCCCCTGTGCCTGCAATCCATCTCCAGTCATCCCCTGCCCATGCGCTCATTGCGGTGGCAGCTTCATGTTGCACTCCTGCTGTGTGTGCGGTGGAGTGAGAGGTGCAGCACAGTGAGGAGGTAACAGCCGGCAGGAGCAGAGTAGGCAGCTGCAGCTGCACCAACCTCACAGGCAGAAGGTGAGCAGAGATGACCCAACCTGAGCCCAAGGTTTGTGGTGGTTTTGAGCTGTCCCGACCTGACCCTGAACCCAGGGTCGGCCTTAAGGAAAATGGAACCCCCAGCCCTGTAGTCATGGTGCCCCCTATTTCCTCTGGCCATGATGGGCTCCCCAACATTTGCACCCTCTTTGCCACTAACCCATGTTCCCCTCCTGCACTCTAATCCCCGCACTGTTCTCTCTTTCCCCAATCCCCACCCCACCAGTCTGTCCCCAATCCTGCGCTGTGCCCCCTTCATCCTAACCCCTGCACCCACACTTGGGAAACTGACTTGGATGCACACAGCCTGCCTGGCATTGCTGCTGCTCAGGGCTGGCCATGGATCCCCTGGGAGCTGGAGGAGAGGTGCTAGAGCACAGGGAAGGTCCTCTGGGGGATAGGGAGAGATCCCCTAGGAGCCGGGACAGGCTGGCAGTAGAAGGGGGGCTGGGAGCACAAGGTCAGGACCCCCTACACTTACTGGTTTCTTCTTTGATCTGTACTATGTTCCCAGTCTCTTCCCTTGCCCTCCCAAACTCCCACGGGCTGGCTGAGATACGACATTCTCCTTCCATTGGCCAGTCTGGAAAGAGGCGCTGCAGAAGTAAGGCGGGGATGGCTCCCAGTGGCGAAACTAAGAGGCTCAGGATGAGGCAGGGAACTGGAGCATTCCTGCTGTGCAGCACCAGAACCGAGTTGCGCCGGCCACAGCCAGTGAGGGGAAGTCTGAGCCCCATACGGCACCCCTGTTGCCAAGGCGCCCGGAGGGAAAGTACAGATTGCCCAGCCATAGGGCTGGCTATGCCTGACCCTTGTAGTTGAACTCCAGTCAGGTTGCAAGCCTTTAGCTCAGGAGATTGAGGTATTGATCACTGTTCCAGGTTGGTAGTCATCAGAGTTTTACCAGACAGACTTCTATTGTTTTTGTAGAACGAGTGGCAGGTTTTGTTCCACTCCCTGGTGAGCAGATGTTCACAGCCTGTCCCAGTCACGACCACAACTGGACATCTTGATAGTTACAAAAGAAAGGCGTACAAGTGATGACCTATCCCCTCACACTCTAGGTAGTCTCTCTGACACACAGTTGTGGGGAAGCTCATACAGAAGATGCTGTATTTGCTCTAAATCAATGGAGGGGTTTCATTAAAAAATCCAGACATACTTATGCAGTTTACCCAGGTACAAATATGAATCTGTCCAGCTATCTCCTCCTGTGCCCATGTTAACGAGCAAGCAAAGCGCAGTCTTCTGTGGAGTGTGTCACAATGAAAGAAAAAAACAGCAGAGAACTTTGTCTGTAGATGTGAATTCCCCATAATTTGACAGAATAATATGGCTATTAACTTCAATTCAGGTCCACTTTGTGTGTGTGTGTGTGTGTGTGTGTGTGTGTGTGTGTGTGTGTGTGTGTGTTTGTATTGTACAGGAGCAATCGGTAACACTGGAGCTGCATTTTATTTCTAGGATGTTTATTGGATCAAAGTGTGCATCACAGCCCTGGAACACGTTGGCATTATTAATTCAAAAGGAAATATTGATTGGAGAACAATGCTGCACTGCTCATGAAAAGATGATCTTTTGCAAAATGTGATGAGCAGCTAAGTATTTAGAATGAAAGTGCCCTCTGCTGTTAGCAAGACAAAATTATCTCTTCACCCTGCCAATGCTGCTATTTTGCCATATTTTGTTCACCATGCTGGCTTGACTCCAGGGCCAGCTCGAGCCATTCCTGTGCCCCAGGCAGTGGGCGTGCAACGCATGTGCGGCTCCATGCCCCCCCCCCCCGCCCCCCGGCGCGCTGCGCACCTTATAGCTGCAATCAGGCGCATGGCTCCCCTTACAGCTGCCATCAGGCACCCCCATAGGTTGGCGCCCCGGGCAGCTGTCCAGCTAGGCTCTTCCCCCCCCCCCCCCCCCATCCGGCCCTGCTTGGCTCACACCATATCCGCTAGTATCAGCTTGACTTCACCCTTTGTTTTGTTACCCTGACTGTGCACACGCCCCTTTGCAAGCCAAGGAAAGTACCAACTCAAGAGTCAATAATATAAGAGAATTCATGGGAGAGCCTTAGGTCTCTGCACTAATAGTCCTGTATAGGAGCTGCCATATTAAATTAAAAGGATCAGTCACTCTGTCTAGCTGTGGCTAGTGCCTGCTTCTTTAGAAGCAGGTGGGAGGAAAGAAATATACAGGTTCATGGAATGGCTCTTTAGGGACTTAGGTGGAATGCATTTGGTGATCTGTCTAGTTTCCCATACACAGGTTGTTCATATTAACAAAAACCATAATGAGTAACAGACATCAGCTGGCAGATTTGCTGAGACAGAATCACCTTCCAACCTCTAGGAGGTCCAATTTCAGAGGTAAATGCGCATCATGGTGGAAGTTTACACTGCAATTGCTTTCTATTTGCCTTGGATAAATACAGGACTTCATTTCTGGAGGTGACAGAGCTGACAGATTTCACTGGTAGGTCAGCCTTTTCCTATCTGTTAAGTGGAGATAATGGCGCACGGATGCTATTGTTTTAACTGCATTTGTATGATGTTTGCATTAGTTTAGGTGTAATATATGGGTCAAAGGTGGCTACCATAACCTAGTCACTGTCCCACATTAAACAGTATTAAAGAAGGCCTGGAGTCCAGTGTATGAAGACCTCCGCCTGTTTAGCCCCATGGCAAATACAACATTAAAAATTTAACTTTTTATTAAAGATAAAGAAAAGGGAAAACAGCTAAAGCATTTGAAATGTGAAATAAGGTTTCCATTTTTAAAATGTTCCTTGTTCCCTTTACCTCTAGCTGGAGAGAGGTTTTAGTAGGAAAACACCCTTGTCTGACAGTCTCTTAAAAGACATTAAAGGTGGCAATAACTGTCCTTTTGGGGAAAAGAAAAGAAGTTGGCTGAGATGCACTTGCAGCTGTTATTGCTGCAGCTAAAGTCCAATTCAATTTCATCCGTGGTAGGGTTAGGGATTCCACTAGAGCTGGTAGGAGTGTTGATTGCTCCTCTGGCTCTTTCTGGTCAGGACATTACTTTGATTTAGGCCTAAAAAGGCCTGGGTTCCCATGCAGTGTTCCCTCACAATTTATGCTGTACATGTATGGAAAAAGTTAAAGTGCACAAAGGCACGTGTGGATGTGTCATGCTGTCAGGTGTGGGCGCTCTGCTAATCAGTTGGGTGGCACAGCTTACAGGGAACACTGGACTCCCAGGAGATGGAGGGGGTGGCAGCTACAAGAGTGACATTTGCTCAAGTAACTTGTGTCTGTCCTTGTTTTTGTTCTTTCATACTTTTCCCACAAAGTCTCTTCCTTTTAAGGACTCAAAGGGTGTGTCTAGACAACATGGCTCCGTTGACAGAGCCATGTAGATCAGTGTATTCGGCAAAGGGAAATGAAGCGGCGATTTAAATAATCGCCGCTTCATTTGCATCAAAATGGCTGCCGCGCTGTGCCGATCAGCTGTTTGTCGGCACAGTGCGGTAGTGTAGACGGGGATCAACCGACCCCAAATCCCTTTGTCGTCAGATCCCTTATGCCTCGTTTCACGTCTCTACTAGCCACCAGTGGACTTACTCATTTCCAGTCTTCCCCAATTGAAAATTCTTCAGGAAGCTGCAACCCTTTCACTGTAGAGTAGGTCACTGGCTGGGAGGAGTGCAAAGACTGATGCAGTGAAACCACCAGTGAAGGGAGTGTGGGAAATTCTACAAGCTTTGATGGCACCAAAGGAAGAACTTGACTGTCTGAATGGTTAAAATCTTTCATATTTGTTTTCCTGGCCACTTTCTGGTTTAAAATGTGACAAGCCCAGTGACAGCGCAAGTCATTGATTTCAAAGCTCTCTACTCTGGTAAAGAATCAAGGCTGGTGAAATCACTTCTAAGTGAACAGGAGTGCCTTTGCGAATCCTGGCCTCTTCTTCCTCCTAAGTCCAAACTTGTAGCAGCTCATCTGAGCCTTTAAACAAGAATTCAAAAAGAAAAGAGGCAAAATGAGGGGAAAAAAAATCCATGCTGAGACAGGACGACTCTCTATTGCCATGAAAACCACGAAACCAAGTTCAAGTTTAGAGCATGGTAAAAACCATCAAACATCTTTTCCATGAAATTACTAGAAGACACGCAACGGGGGGGAAAAAAATCAACAGCATGTTCTCTTTTATTTGGAACCAGATAAAATCAGATTGTTCCCTGCTAATACAAAAGCTTACTCAATTAAATTAATGGTCATAGGGGAAATACTATTTCACAGAGCATTGACAGCCTTTTGAATTCATTAGTGAAGGAGTTTACAAGTCCAGGATTTAAGAGAAGCGGTCGTTTAAATTAGCATTAATAACATTCTTTAGTTAGGCAAACCCAAACATCGGTAATCAGATCTCTTGCTTCCAGGAGTATATGTGTTCACTTTATGCAAGGAAGGAATCTGACATGCCTGGTCTCCAGCCTTCAGTGTCCATCACTGCATGAGTGTGCTCTGCCTATGATACAGTGAAGGGTGAGCCAGTGCCAGAGGCCAGTGATGTAGCACTGGTGTGAGGTGATATGCCAAATCCTATATTCCTGCACCAATTTCCAAATGTGTTTAAAAGTCTCAGAGGGGTAGCCATATTTGTCTCTAACTTTAAAAAAAAAAAAGAGTAGTCCTGTGGCACCTAAGAGACTATGTTGGTTAGTTTGTAAGATGCCACAGGACTACTTGCTGGCTTCCAAAGTGTTCAGCTGATACAGACGGCATGTCTGACTCTATAGCTGGCTTTGGGGACATCAGTAAGGCATGGAGAGCAGGGCAGAGATGGTGACTCTGTTTCTTTTCCTATTTCAATGCTCAGTTGATGCAAAGAGCACACCAATGTTTTAAAAAGTTAAGCTCTCTCGTTAATATTTAAATAGAACGTCACTCTAGCTAACTTACAGGCTAATGAGCACCCACTGCAGGCACATTAGACATTTACAGCTAGTGGGTTATTGGGACCTAAGACCTTTGGAAAATTTTACCCACTGTTTTGATTGAGGCTCCTTGCAATGTAGTAGTCAGCTTTTAAGTGCCTGCTAGGTCCAGACCATCTTATTTTCAAATGCAAGATTCACAGATGAGATTCTCTGATCTAGGTACATTTGGATTGCTCTCCCGCCAGGGCTAAATGGGTACAGCTCACAGTGAGCCGGTATTATTTGTAATACCTGTTTAACCATTTGATTGAATGTCTGGAGTAAATGAACTGCCCATTAAGCAGAATAAAGCACAAACTAACTATGAGACTTCCTTTCCCTGGACTAATGGCTATCCATTGTCATTCAAAGGGGCAATATGTAGTTATTCATGGTAACAATGAACAGTCAGTGGGCCAGGAAAAGTGAGTGAGAATGACAGGTAGGGCTCTGAACCTGAAGGTAGGAGACCCAAGTTCAAATCCCTGCTCCAGGGTCTATTTAATTAAATAATACACCTTGAAGAGGAAAGATTGAGACACCCTGTACTAGTGGGAGGGGCCCAGTGGCTCGGGCACGCTCCTGAAACATGGCAGACCTAAACGAAAAGTTCTTCTCCAATTCAGACAGGCCAAGACTCTCTGACCTCAACCCTCTGCCCAAGCCCTGAGCCCCTCCCACACCTTAAACCTCTCATCTCCAGCCCCAGAGCCACAGCCCACGGCAGGTGTTGCGGGGAAGGAATCAGACCCATTCTAGGCACCACCAAAAATTATACAAACCTGCTGCCTCTGGGCAGGAGTTGTAATGATAGGCTGCATGGTTTGGGGGAGAGCAATGAAGCTTGTCACTGGTCCTCCCTGTGACCAGTTTGTAGTCCAGGTAAGAGGATAAAATGAACAGTTTTCAGAGTTCAGAGACATGGGATTTTGATTATGGGCCTTGGGCTTATGGGATAGTGAGAACTTGTGGTCCCTATGGCCCAAGGTGTCCACCCCGCTGCACCCTCTGTCCCCTTCAAAGGGAGAAGGGTGGTAGGACTCATAAAGTGCTGAGTCCTGGGGGAGGGGGAAAGCAGATAAACTTGAGAGCTACTCCATGTTGTAGGTTATATGCTAAGGAGCCCTTTAAATCCTGTGGAGGGCCCAATGAAGTTCCTGGTACAGGAGAGTACAGGCGTTGCGCAGGTACTGCCTCTCTCTTGTGTTAAAGTTGACTAAATGTTGCCACCTTAATTCCATGCATGTGTCTGTTGTCACTGAGAAATATCAGTGTTTCTCTTTGATATTATTACTAAGAGGTTTTGACATTTTTGGTTCAGTCAAAACAATTGAGTGAACTCAGCACAACCTTGGGAATAGTCTTGGTTGGCCCCCAACTGCATTTTTCAGCAAATAAACTATTTGTCCGAAAAATGTTGCCCAGCTCTCGTTGTTATCCCTCTACTTGGAACAGATCTTTCAGCCACTAGTCATTTCCTATCTGACGTAGCATTCCAGTACTGCAATGTAGCCAGGACTTGGAATCTGACTTGTGTTCAACCTCCCCCCCACCCCGCATCGTCCACATGAATCTGTGGGTCAGCAAGCTCTTTGGCTCTAGGAGCCAGCATGGGTCCCCTGCGACAGTGTCTCTAGCCTTTCTAGGCCAAGACAACTCAATCAGCCTTGAGGAAACAGAAACAATACCCCCTGATTCAAGTGCAGCTGCTCAGCATTGAACCCGTCCATCCAATTCTGATCACTGAGCTGGAGAGCCACCCACCCCCGTCGTTAACTAGTCCTTTGCCAAGAGCACTGCGGCCTAGTCACAGGACCACAGTCAGATTCCAGTAAATCTCTGGTGCGAGGTGAGCAATATGTTCAACTACAGCAAGGGTCCCAGGAATGACCATGGGTCCCAGGAAACAGCAGAGAAGTTGGCAGCACTGGGCATTCAATAGATGAGTGGCCAGCGCAAGGAGCGGAGTAGGTAGCTCAAGAGCACAACTGGAAAGCCAGGGAATGAGACCTGCACCTCTGAGAACTCCCTGTCATTCTGCCTGTTTTACACTTTGACTGAGTGCTAGGCACTGCACCAGGCACTGTGCCCTCAGTGGTTTATGGCAGCCTGGTCAGCTAGGATGGTGACTACCAAACCTAACATAAAACCAGCAGGGAGCCAGCAACCACTGGATCAAGCTAGTGCTCGTAGTGGTCCGAGGAGGCTTTGCCACCAGAGCAGCTGCAGCATGTCCTGCGTCTGTACTTGGAGATGTCTGATGACAAGGCACTACTCACCCTGCCAGAGGAGCAGTCCACTGAGGGCCTAGCAGTAGAAACAGAAGAGGCAGGAATCGCCCCAGAGCCTGGTGATAAGTGTTTGTCTCCGTGTCTGTGGTTGTCAATGTATGAATGGGTGGGATTCTTTAGCCTGCCTCAGTTGTTCCACCTGGAGCAGATGAATACCCCCCAGCAGCACAAGAGGTAAGTGCAGAGAGGTAGTAATTGCTATATTGTAGTTGTGTTTAGCTGCTGATGGAAAGAAACCTTCCTCGGGGAAGGAAGAAGTTCCAGCTTCCAGTTCTGAAATCTGAGTAGCCTTTGTACTCTCTTTAATGCCATAAGGATAGGGGGGGAAATGTAAAAAACAAGAATGGTTCTGTATCATCTTAGAGACTAACATATAAATAGTATCATGAGCTTTCATGGGCACAAGCCACTTTGCTTCAGATGAATCGAGCAAGGGATCCTGGGGTACAAATAAATACTGAGCAGGTAGGAGGAAAGAAGCATACAGGTTCATGGGATATTAGGTGGAATGCATTTGGTGATCTGTCTAGTTTCCTGTACACAGGTTGTTCACACTTGGAAAAAAAAAAAGACCATAATTAATAACAGACATCAGCCAGCAGATTTGCCTATACTTAGTTTTTTGTCATTTGGGTATTGAATGTAACAGCCTATTCAAGACACTCGTTAATGGATCTCCAAGTCACCATTTTGTTTCAGGACAATTCCACAAGCCAAATACACAGCGAAGGGTTGGAACTTTAACTTCATTCACAAGTTTAATTCTTATGCAAATGGCATGAACAGGGACATCGGCTGGCTCTCACACTACCTTCCACATCCTAATGACTTAACCAACCAATCAAACAATGGAGGTGCTAATTGTTATCAGCCTCCTATAACTATTTGAACCATCTACTCTCTCTCTTCTTCTCTCCCTTTTTTTTTTTCTTTTTTTCTCCTCCCCCGTCCCTCCTTCCCTTATTTATTCTTGGATCTGGACTTCTAACACTCCGGTCAGCTGAAGCAGTGGGCTGTGCCCACGAAAGCTCATGATACCCTCTGCATGATTTGTTAGTCTCTAAGGTGCTACTAGACTATTTGTTGTTTTTTTAGTTTAGCCTATTCAAGAAATGTCTTTGTTCAATCCCTGGCTAAAAATGTGTCCAGTTGGCATATGAAGGCCAGTTCCGCAGACTGACTGGCTAGTTGGTTCCTGAAATTACTTTGTAAGAAAATAGCCACTTGTAAATCCATTAGTGAGTGCCTAGGCAAGTTACAATTTTCCCCAACAGGTTTCTGTGTGTTACCATTTTCAATATCTGACTTGTGTCCATTAATCTTTTGTTGTAGACTGTCCAGTTTGGCCAATATACACAGCAGGGAGGCATTGCTGGCACTTGATGGCATAGTTCACATTAGTGGATTTGTAGTTGTATGCAGTGGCTTATGTGGACAGAATTAGCACTGGAGTTGATTGCAGGGATGGGTTTCTGGGTGAGGTATGATGGAGGTGTGGATGTGATATACCTTGACTTTAGCAAGGCTTTTGATACAGTCTCCCACAGTATTCTTGCCAGCAAGTTAAGGGAATATGGATTGGATATTGGATTAAAGGGACGGTAAGATGGATAGAAAGCTGGCTAGAAGGCTGGGCCCAGCGGGTAGTGATCAACGGCTCGATGTCAGGATGGAGGTCGGTTTCTAGTGGAGTGCCCCAAGGTTCGGTTCTGGGACCGGTTTTGTTCAATATCTTTATTAATGACCTGGATGAGGGGATGGATTGCACCCTCAGCAAGGTTGCAGATGACACTAAGCTAGCGGGAGAGGTAGATATGCTGGAGGGCAGGGACAGAGTCCAGAGTGACTTAGACAAATTGGAGGATTGGGCCACAAGAAATCTGATGAGGTTCAACAAGGGCAAGTGCAGAGTCCTGCACTTGGGACGGAAGACTCCCAAACATTGTTACAGGCTGGGGACCAACCAGCTAAGTAGTAGTTCTGCAGAAAAGGACCTGGGGGTTACAGTGGATGAGAAGCTGGATATGAGTCAACAGTGTGCCCTTGTAGCCAAGAAAGCTAATGGCATATTAGGTTGCATTAAGAGGAGCATTGCCAGCAGATCCAGAGATGTCATTATTCCCCTTTATTCGGCTCTGGTGAGGCCACATCTGGAGTATGTGTCCAGTTCTGGGCCCCGCACTACAAAAAGGATGTGGACGCATTGGAGGATACAGAACCTGTCACACTCTGCTTCCGGAGTGTGTGTTTTTTTGTCAACTTTGGAGAGGGTCCAGCGGAGGGCAACCAAAATGATTAGGGGGCTGGAGCATATGACCTATGAGGAGAGGCTGAGGGAGTTGGGTCTGTTTAGTCTGCAGAAGCGAAGAGTGAGGGGGGATTTGATAGCAGCCTTCAACTTCCTGAAGGGAGGTTCCAAAGAGGATGGAGAGAGGCTGTTCTCAGTAGTGACGGATGGCAGAACAAGGAGCAATGATCTTAAGTTGTAGTGGGAGAGGTCCAGGTTGGATATGAGGAAAAACTATTTCACTAAGAGAGTGGTGAAACACTGGGATGGGTTACCTAGGGAAGTAGTGGAGTCTCCATCCCTAGAGGTATTTAAGTCTCGACTTGACAAAGCCCTGACTGGGTTGATCTAATTGGGATTGGTCCTGCCTAGAGCAGGGGGCTGGACTTGATGACCTCCTGAGGTCTCTTTCAGTTCTATGATTCTATGGTTGCTGGAAAGAACGTGTCAGGTTAGGGGATTGTCTGTAGGCGAGGATTGGCCTGTCTCTTAAGGACAGGTTGTAGACTGTTAATGATACACTGGAGGGGTTTGTGCTGGGGGCTGTAGGTGATGACTAGTAGTGTTCTGTTGTTTTCTTTGTTGGGCCTGTCTTGAAGAAGTTGATGCCTGAGTACTTGCTCTGTCAATCTGTTTTTTCACTTCCCCGGGTGGGTATTTCAGTTTTAAGAATGTCTGATAGAGATCCTGTAGGTGTTTGTCTCTGTCTGTGCGATTGGGGCAAATCCAGTTGTACCTTAGGACCCGGCTGTAACTATTGATTGGGAAATGTGTCCAGGATGGAAGCTAGAGGCATGTAGGTAAGCAGAATGATCGGTAGGTTTCCAGTATAAGGTGGTGTGAATGTGGCCATCATTTAATTGTACTGTAGTGTCAAGCAAGTGGATCTCTTTTGTGGACTGATCCAAGCTAAGGTAGATGGTGGGGTGGAAGTGTTGAAATCCTTGTGGAATTCTTCAAGGGTCTCCTTCCCATGGGTCCATATGATGAAGATGCCATCATTGTAGCGTAAGTAGAGTAAGGGTGCTTGGGGATGAGAGCTGAGTAAATATTATTCAAGGACAGCCATAAAGATCGTATTGTGGGGCCATGTGGGTGCCCATAGCTGTGCCACTGACTTGAAGATATAAATTGTCCCCAAATTGGACATAGTTGTGGGTGAGGACAGAGTCACAGAGCTCTGTAACCAGGTGTGAAGTGGAGTCATCAGGGATAGGGGGTATGGACAACTTGGATTGTTTGTTGCTAACTAGAAAGAACTGCAAAAAGAGTCAATTTACTGACACTAGAGTGTGTTCCTTTCAACAAAAATAGATGCATCATTGCACAGCAATACTATTCAAGCTCTGTATGGAAACTGCTATCTACACACATCATCCTACTGATAAGTAGGGAAATACTTTTTATGTGTGTGTCCATTATGCCTCTGACTATCTTTTTGAAGATATTTAGCTATAGATATATATATATATAGATAGATAGATAGATAGATTTCTACATTGAATAATGAAGAAAAAAAAAGCTTTTGTATGAGAGCTGAAAGCACAGACACCTTCAGTCTGTATGCAATCCGATATAAGCATGTTAGGTGGTAAAACTGCAAACAGGGCTACTGCCTACATCCCTTCAAAAACTGAAAGCAAACCACCATCCCACAAAAATCCCAAACAGTTTCAAATCAAAATATTTTTCCAAACATTCCATTTTTCAAAAATGTCCAAATTTCATTGAAAAAAGTTTTGAAAAAGAAAATGCCCACCTTCTCTGAATTTTCTTTAAGGCCTGCTGAAAGCACATAGGAGACATGTAAGTACTTTTATACCAAGTGATTTTTACCCTGGAAGTAGTTGTAGCATTGTAACTGTATGATCTGGGAATTCTTATCCATATTGCACTGGCTACAAGTTAGATTCCTATCAGAGAGGAATGAATAAAGATATTGGCTGGCTGGGACACTACCTTCCACATCCTAATGACTTATAGAGGTGCAAATTGTTCTTATCAGCCTCTTGTAACTTGAACAATCTAATTCACTTCCCCCTCCTCCCTTTTCCCTACCACCTTCCCTTATCTGGACTTTTAATACTCCCATCATCTGAAGAAGTGGGTTGTGCCCACAAAAGCTCATCATACAATCTACATGTTTTGTTAGTCTCTTTAAAGTGCTGCTAGACTATTCGTCCTTACATTTTTCCCCGAAGAAGATATTTTCACTTTGGACACTTGGTGTCAGTGCTGCTGTTTTGTTTTTCAATGGGTCTAGGACACATTCCTCTTTGTTAGATGTACATAAAGTAAAACCATTCCCCCCCACCCTTCTGCCCCTCTTCCATGCAGAAGTGGCATTCTTAAACCCCAGTCCTGCAATCTTTAACCATATGAGTAGGGATATAAAAACATATAAAATCTGTAACCATGTAAACAAACAATTCTATTGGTTACATGAGTAAACATTTTACCTGGGGACCTAGAGGTACAGAAAGGTGCCCCCACACTCAGGGTCCTGGCTGCCTCCTCCATACCTAAGGCTCTGACATCTACAGTTATCCCAGGCAGCATGTGGGAGAAGGGGTAGCAGCTGGACCCCAGGCAACAGCAGGACAGTTGCGCCAGACCTAGTTGCAGGGCCAGCAGCCTGGAGGGATCCTGGGATTCCGGGATGCCAGGTGATAGCAGAGTCCTGGCACGGGGCAGCAGTCCGGATGCTGGGTGTGTAGGGATGCCAGGATGGCAGGCAGCAGCATCACTCCAGGCATGGAGGCAGCAGAGCTCTGAGCATCAGGCCAGTAGCTAAGAGGAGACCCTGGTTGGGACCCTAGCAGAATTTAACCATTAACAGGAAACTGATAAGCAGAAACAATTCAACTCTTAAATCCCTACCTATGAGTAAACTCCTCTAAGTCAGTGGGTTTCATAGGTGCAGTTATTAGGGGTACTAGGGATGCTGCTGCATGCCCAGTTTGAAGTGGTTTCCGTGTCTCTGTAGGATCTGAGCCGTAGCTGGGCACACTGATGAGACTTTCAAGCTTCTGGCAGAAGGACAGAGATCTTGGTAATTTCCCATGAGAGGAATTTTTTTAAGTGACTATCACTGAACTGGGATTCTATGGTTAGTGCCTAATTCTGTCAGTGGTTTCTATCTCTGTCATTGCATTTCAGCCTGTTTTTGCTAGTACCACATCCTGTCACAACCAGCACCTCCTCTTTCTTTTTCACCATCTAATTTCTGTCCCTCTCCCTTGTTTGCTGTTTTCTTTGTCGTCTTTTTTGTCTTTTTCATTTCTACTTTTTCCTCCTTTATTTTTGCTGACTCTTCTCCTTCCCTCTATCCAGCCGACCCTCTCTATCAGGTCAGTATCTGCCTCCCAACCCCCACTCATTAGACAACTACATGCTTCTGGATGGGGAGGACAAGCATTGGTGTGTCAACACAAGATTGAGCACTGTGGCACCAGAACACAAAAAGAAGATTGCACTGGCAGGCCTATACATAGTGAACGGTTCCCACAGCCAGCTACAAAAAGGGCCAGATAGGGAGCAAGGGCCAGAAGTCGCTGTCCAGGAAGCTCCTGCTTCTATACCTGGCAGGAAGAACAGTTGTGCAGTCAACACCCTGGGTAGGGACTCAGGAGTACAGAATTCAGTTCTTGGATCTGCTCATGAAGACAATTCCCGTAGGACTATGGGCACATTACTTAACCCATCCGTGCCAAAGTCTCCACTTGTAAAATGGGCATGATACTCTTTGTGATGGACAGGAGGAGTGCTGGCCAGCACCCAGTGACTAAAGGATTATAAGAACCTAAGAATGGCCATACTGGGTCAGACCAAAGGTCCATCCAGCCCAGTACCCTGTCTGCCGACAGTGGTCAATGCCAGGTATCCAAGAGGGAGTGAATCAAACAGGTAAATGATCAAGCCATCTCTCTCCTGCCATCCATCTCCACCCTCTGATAAACAGAGGCTAGGGACACCATTCCTTACCCATACTAGCTAATAGCCATTTATGCACTTAACCTCCATGAATTTATCTAGTTCTCTTTTAAACCCTGTTATAGTCCTAACCTTCACAACCTACTCAGGAAGGAGTTCCACAGATTGGCTATGTGCTGTCTAAAGAAGAACTTCCTTTTATTTGTTTTAAACCTGCTGCCCATTAGTTTCATTTGTTGGCCCCTAGGTCTTATATTATGGCAACAAGTAAACAACTTTTCCTTGTTCACTTTCTCCACACCACTCATGATTTTATATACCTCTACCATATCCCCCCTTAGTCTCCTCTTTTCCAAGCTGAAAAGTCCCAGTCTCTTTAATCTCTCCTCACATGGGACCCGTTCCAAACCCCTGATCATTTGTTGCCCTTCTCTGAACCTTTTTTAATGCCAGTATATCTTTTTTGAGATGAGGAGACCACATCTGTACATAGTATTCAAGATGTGGGTGTACCATAGATTTATATAAGGACAATGAGATATTCTCTGTCTTATTCTCTATCCCTTTTTAAATGATACCTAACATCCTGTTTGCTTTTTTTGACTGCTGCTGCACACTGTGTGGACATCTTCAGATTAAACTTAGGTAGCTAGCAAGGGTGTTGGCAGGAGGTCAGAAGAACCAATGGGATACAGTGCTCAAATTTCAATTGCATATAGATACCTGCTGCCATTTCTCTTTGGGTGAGTTCTAAGTTAAGGGCTGGAGGAAGCAATAATCAGAATTATCATACCTACAAGGAATACTGGACATGAGTGAACTGGGCCTTGAAGTACAGATCAGCACGGATCACAAGTAGAGGGAAAACTCATATTTAGTTGTGATCTGGTTATTTTTCTTTATTTTTCTGTTTGGTAAAACTTCTCAGTGTAAAATCCATTTGCTCCCCTCCACATTCACTATTTAAGCTGTGCCCAGAGAGATCATTTTTTTTTTCTGTTTTAATCTGCTCTTTTCTTAGTTGCTCTGGAATACCTAGCAACCAAGTATGCTGTATCAAGGATAGCTTTTTTGTTGTTAATAAAATCACCTTTTTGAAAGCGATGATTTGAGTCTTGTGTTCTGGAAGAAAATAGGAGGTCTGTGTGTGTATATGCCTAACCTGGGAGGTCAGCTATCAGAGATACAATTGTTTTCTGTGGGGTTTTTTTGTTTCTTTTTTCAAGCTTGCTTGTGGTACCCCTAGCGAGGAATTCAAGTGTCCCTTCCTATTTTTTTTCCAGGGTTAAAACACTTGATGGTGACAGCCTCCCTTTTTTTTTTTTTTTTTTTTTTTTTCCAGAGCCAGTGCATCTGGGTATGCCTACACAGGTACCCTAGTTCGAACTAGGGATGCAAATGTAGGCATTCAAAATAGTCAATGAAGCGGGGATTTAAATATCCCCGCTTCACAAAGATTACAAAAATGAGGAGTAACGTTAATTCGAACCAAGGGATTTGGTTCGAACGAACGCATCCCAGTGCACACTTTCACTTTCGAAACAGATGTTGATCGGAATATTGCGCTGGAGAGATCATGTGAAGCATGGGATATTTAAATCCCCACTTTGTTGACTATTTCGAATGCCTACATTTGCATCCCTAGTTCGAACTAGGGTGCCTGTGTAGACATACCCTCTTTGACTCTGGGGAGTGGTGGTAGTGTTTTTTGTTTTTGTTTTGTAAGCAGAGCCTATAGAGGCAAAGTATTTAAGGTCTCTTGTGGGTCCCCATCTTCTTCACTCGGAGTGCCAGAGTGGGGAATAGCCCTGAAAGCCTTGTAGAAGTGTTATGAAGCTAAATTCATTAATCTCTGTGAGGCCCTCAGCTTTGCTGGTGATGGGGGCCTTGTAAACAGGTAAAGAGATATAGCAGCATGGGAAGGAGGCCATTGGGATGGGTTTGGGATCCTGTGTTTTCCACACCCTCACTCATCTTCTCCTCTGCCCCATGAACTCATCTGATACATCCCAGGTTGGGAAACACTGGCCTAATCTATCTCATAATATAAACTTCAATAGAAATCCACTTACCAGTGATCCAGCTATGAATGAAAAACCTTGGTCTTATTTGTGTGACAGTTTAATCTGCCACCGCTGATAAGAACTTAATTGATCACTTAATGTTACATCCATAGTGAGGCTAGGAATTAGTCATGGGTCATGTCATTAGAGAGAATGAATCTATAACAATTTATCAATTAGACTTTGTCAAGCTGTGAGCACATACACCTATCGGCAGCTGCAGCTCCTCCAGATAGGCTTTTCTTAGGCTGTTATTATGCAGTATGATCTTTCTTTGTCTGCTGAAATGGCTCTGTTCCACATCAGCTCTACCTAGCATTTTTCAGTTGTCTCTAGCCTTCACTGATTTGTCAAAACACTCTCTTACACTGTTACTGGGGAAATATAAGTTTTCTTTAATCATTTTCCATGGCAGCCAACAGATGTAAAAAGAAGTGGTAAAATCAGTGCATATTCATGAAACTCTGAAAGAGGAAAGGGAAGAGATGAGAGAAGGAAAAAGTGAGGAGCAATTTTCCATCTCTAGTTTTACGTTCAATACTGACATTACCAATTTTGCATGCTGAATTTATATTGCTCGTCTGGAGCTCAAGTGCCATGGTGATTGGTCTGGGATAGATTTAGACAGAGTTGGAAAGTCATGTTTGCTATAATTAAAAAGAATAGCTGCACATGAAACTTCATTCTGTGTAGTGTTCCCCACTTGGGCAAAGTTCTTAAGTCATTGACTAATTTTTCTTTCATTTCCTACGGAAGCAGATTCCCACTGACTTCAACTGGAACACTCAGCAGGCATGATCCAACTCCAGATGAAGTCTGTGGGTATCTTTGCACTGAGAGAAATGTGGGGTCCAGTGGTTTGGGTGCCAGCCTGGGACTTGATTCAAATCCCTGCTCTGATCCAGATTCCGTGTGGTCTTTGGGCAAGCCACCTAGCTTATCTGTGCCTCAGTTCCCATCTGCAATGTGAAGTGAATAGTATACGAGGATGTAGGCATGATAAAGATTCAGAGATGTGCAGATACTACAATATATGTTGCATAGATAGAAGCTGGGTCAGGCTTCTTCGTGCAAAGTGAAGTAAAAACATCTTTAGAGGTTGTATGTGGGGGGTTGTTATTAATAGATTCTTTATTTAGTCTTGAAACCATTGTGGACTGAGCTAGACACTATTCAGCCATTTTCAGTAACTGGTCATTTCATTAGCTCATAGTGAAGTTTCGCAAGGCAAAATCCTCCATAGGAGATAACAGTATTTGTACATTTTGCAAGGCAAAATTTGAGTAATAAAAGCATTTAAAATGAATTGGCGTGATCTCCTGTTACACTGGGAACTTGTCCAAAATCTCAAAAATATTCTCACGTGAGAAAACAAATTACCATTTTCCTTAATAATGGACTTTTCTTGGCCCCCTGGAGATCTGCTGTGGGTCCTAAGAGCCAAGGATAAGAATCTCAGAAGATACAAATCACCTGACTATAGAGATTGTCCAACATTCTGACAAACATCTAACAATAGTAAAATATCATTGTTATTTGGGGGAGAGATGGGGAAGGGTGGAAATACAGGACGTATTCTAATAAGGTATAAAGCTTCCTTTCCTTTGGAAGAGATACACTGAAGTAAGCTTTGTTTTGACAAACATATATAAAATGATGGTCTTGATGCTTAAGATATACACCTAACAGTTTATGCTGTAAGATCCCAATCCAGCAAAGTATTCAGGGCACCTGTTACCTTGGGTATGTGTGATGTCCCATTATTGGACTGGGACCTATTGTGGTCCTCTGAGAATGTACACATTTCCCTAGTAATGCTACACACTCAAGATATTAAGATACATTCATGGCTGTGCTGCGATCTAACCTCAAGCTCTGTGAAGGGAAGCTGAGCTTGAGGTGCTGTACAGCTCTTCTTTCTTGTTCGAACACAATTTGATTTGTAGACATGAGAATATTGGGCAGAGATTAAACTTGTCTCTTAAAGGCCCTTTTGATCCTCTTTGTATCTTAAAAAGTGTGGCTTTAATTAACCTTCTGTATTATGTGGGTGTGTGAAAGGAGAAGGAAGAACAGTGGGGAGGGATCCTTTTCAGGGTGAATCAACACTCAATTCAAGATGTTAACACACAACCTCAAGCAAATTGCAGTACAAACTAACTTTGTCCTAAAGCTTTGTTAAATTGCTGTGTTCTCTCCCCACCCATCCTTTCTTCATGTTGAAGAATCTCATTCCACTTCAGAAGTTTGCAATCAGCGGAAGAGGTCTCTTTATAAGCCAGTAGGTAGGAAGATAAAGTACATAGCGATTGTGTGGGCATGCAATTGTAAGCAGGGTCTGAATGATTTGACAGCTAGGTGGGAAGGGGAGAGGCTTTAGCAGCACACTGTATTACATGAACACACCTCTCTCCCTAGATCTCTAGAGGATAGGGCAGTGTTGCTCAAAGTGATAAACTCTGGCTGGTGTTGGGTTACAAATCACTTTAGTACTAACTGCAGTGGTAGTAAAATACTGTTTCAATGTTGTTTTCGTTATTGTAAGACCATATAGGAAAGCAGGCTTGTGCTTAACCTGTCCCAAATGAGGGGGCAGGTGGCAGCAGAAGGCGACTGACAGTTGGCTGGCAAATGGGTGGCTGGAGAGGTGTCAAGGAGCAATCAGTGGCAGGGATGACCAGGTGGTGAGGATCAGCAGCGGGAAGGCTAAGTCAGTGCCTTCTTCTCCAGCTGGGAGGTGAACTCACACAGATGCTCCTTTGAATCCTGTGCCGTCTCTGACCAAGGCCAGCCACTGTGAGTGGGGTGTGGAGTGGTGAGGGAGCAGAGGGGGACACAGGAAAAAGGAACTGTAGGTTGCAGAATTCGTGAACATGAGGCAGAAGACTCTGCCCCATGCACTCTGGGGTAGGTATCCTGCTCACAGTTCTATGGTTGTGAATCCTGTTTTTGTATCATGTTCCATAATCAATATTTAGTGACTTTTCTCCTTTCATTAAAACTTTTTCTACATTCAGACTCTGTGCTGGTGAATGGGAAAATATTGTGTCTCAGAGGCACCAGAGGGTGGTGTGTAACTTTCCCAGGTTTACTTTCCAGTGATTTTATTAAATGAAGTGAATTTCTGGTTGCACATTTAACAAACTAGGATGCATACTTAAAAAAAAAAAAAAAAAAGCTGAAGTTCTGATGTAGTCACATGACTTCCTAAGATGGGGGGCGTAGGCACACATCCATATTGCCTATTCTTTAACTGCAGGTATTTCACACTAACCTTTAGCATTAGCTTTCTTCTCATAGAAGAAAACAGTTAATTGGCCCCAGTCCCATTCTAATTGTAGGGAGCCCAGGCAGAGAGACCAAGAATCAAATGAACTGGGACACTCAACAGCTTTTTCACTTGACAGGTGGTCTTTCCAGGTCAGGATGAGGCATTTTAGTGGGGCAGTGTGTGGGGAAACTTGCTTTGCAGCAGAGTTTGTTCTGGCTCTCAAGCTATTGGTCCCATTCCTTTAAACAAATATAGCAGTATGCATTTTATAAACGGAGGGGGTGGGGGTTGTTTAAAAAAGTAGCTTGTCAGCAGACCTTAAAACAGTAGCCTAGACAGGAAGTGCAACATCCTTCTATTTTGACAGAAGGTGCTCAGAGTGAACTAAAGAACAGAACACAGTTCAAGCACTTTCCTATTATGGCAAGGGGCCCCAAATCCTTTTTTAGATAGATAGAGATAGATAGATAGATTGGAGCTACTGGTTCTATTTACTACCATTTAAGGTTAGAGAGAAATGTGAAAATGGGGTGGGTTTTGGGAGTAAGAAGGTGAGAGTTTAGTTACATGATCTACATTTAAGGTATTGCAAATAAAATGAAACTGCTTGCAAAAAGGTCATGCTACAAGCTACTGGAGCATAATATTAGACTCAAGGCTCTGTGTGCATGAGAGAATGTATGTTTATGTCAGAAAGAGAAATATGTCTCAGGGCAAAACACTGGACTGTAATAATGCACTTTAAAGAACGCTGTCAGTTCACTTCTAATTTTTTGTTTATTTTCCATTATGTGTATTGCCGTCTTAGAAGCCTGCAAATGTTCTCGTTATTGATTTTTTTTTTCCTTTTCCATTTGCAAGCATTTTTAGCCCTCTGATTCAAATGATACAAATGTGGCAACTCTTTAAGCAATAAGAATTCCCACTTATATGTCATGTTTTCACATAAAAGTTTGTCAGAGCCTCAACATCACTGGTGAGCCACTTTTGTGAAGTCATTAGTATACAGTGCACCAGGAGAGAGATTCCATGTGGACAAGAAAAGCATAGACAAGGTTTAAGGCACAAAACAAAGAACAGCTGAATGGTTTGGAGCTAATCAGTGGCCCCTGAGGCAGCAATGCTCCCCTTAACTTCCACACAGCCTAATAGGTAAAGAGCAACTAACCACCAGGCATGCAGCATCCTCCACAGCACCTCAGATGGTCTATCCTTGTTTTTTGCCCCAGGCATAGTCTGTCTTGCTACAGCAAGTCTCACACACTTGAACTTGTGAGGCTGGCTCCAGAGGCGGTGTGGGACGCTAAAGCCATACAGCCATTCATCTGGCCTCATGATGATGTAGGAGACTCTAGCAGTAGCAGAGGGTCTCTCCCATTCTGGCTGCCACGATGAGCTTGTATTATCAGTTGGGTGGTGAGTGTGCAACACTGTCCAGATGTAGAAAGTTGGGGGTTGATAACATAAAATCAGCAGGCCTGAAATTTAGTGAGCAAGACTTTGGCTCAGTGACACTGCAAGCAGGAAAGAGGCTTGGCTAAAGAGAAATAGTATAAGCCAAGTCAAGCATGAAGTACCAGGTACAGGTACCAAGCATAGGCGGTAAGCATATTCCAGAGGAGCTGTAACACAATGCCTCTATTAAAAAAAAGTCTTGGTACCAACTGCCTCCCCATAAATAATGTACTTACTGACCTAGGTTCAAGACTGGGTCGAAGTTAACAGCATAATAAATAGTAAGTTAACAGCATGAAGTAAGCCCCCGTTCTGTGAGGTAAAAGGTGGTAACCAGGTAACAGAGGGTGGCAACCTAATACGTTAGTGATGTGTGGCTTGTTTGTACATGTGTATAAAAGTGCATCTCAAAGGGTGATCGCCAGCTGATGGTGGAGGCTTATGACCGCTGTATGGCACTCAATGGATGTTAGCACATTGTCTTGGCTTACATAAAGTGTAGTGGCAAGTCTCTTTGCTAACAACTATTAGTGTATGTCGTTTGGCAATAAACCTGCTCAGGTGATTTCAATCCTTATCTAATTTGTGGTCTCTGGGAGCTCTCTCAGAAGATAATGTTAGTTGTGTTAACTAATTGCACATGGTTAATGAGCTAGACAGGAGAGCAAATGCATGCATGCACGCAGCCAAAAGTTTATCATCATCAATGGAGTAAAGGATCTGTCAAAAACCCGTCAGGACGAACCCCAAAACCTGACTAATGATACTAACTAATGACACCAGATAAGGTTTATTTCACACAATGAGTGCTAAGGCCATCCTACATAGCCCTGAACAGTGGCAAGTGTTTAACTTGCTGTACTTCTGTGATGAATTTGTTGGATGCATTCTGATGCCAGGTGTTAGTTGGAAGGATATTGACCAGGACAAATAATTCTACAACAGTGGTGGGCAACGTGTGGACCACAGGCTGTGTGAGGTCCATTGGTGTTCTTTGTTCTTCCTTTACACCCCCTCTGCCCGTGCCTCTTTCCCCTGGGGGCCTTGTATTTACCTACTCCTCCCCCTCACTCACAGCACTTCTGGAGTGCTGTGAATCAGCTGATTACTCCTCCCCCCCCCCATTGCTATTCCTCCCCCACCCTCTCTGAGCTTGAATGCTGCAAATCAGCTAACACAAAGCAGAGCATTCATACTGTAATGCAACTTTTGTTCGGAAACGCCCAGTTTGTGACAAAAGACTTTCACCTCAACAAGAGTTGTGGGTTTTTTTTTTTTTTTTTTTTTCTTTCCCCCTTTCTTTGTCAGCAAGGAGCCAGTGTAGACTCTGCTGTTTGTTTTGTCGACAGAACTGGCTCCTGCCAGTATTCCACAATGCCTGCCCTGCTGGCTCTGCTCAGCTTTGTTCTCTGCTGCCCTGTAAGCATGCAGAGCTTCCCTTTTAAAGCTCTGAGAAGTGTCTGACAGCTGAGTGAGCTGCCCTCTTGGGGGGAGCAAATCATTGGACTGCTGCCATTCTGCCCTGCACTAGGAACACAGCCACAGGCAGACTGCTGTTGTGGGGAGTAATAGGAGGACAGATTGCTACACTGCTTTGATATTCCTCAGCATGGAGCGCTCATGGAGCTACTTATAATGCCACTGCAGCTGAGGAGGCCGTGGGAGAACTCGGAGGGAGATGTGCAGCAATCGGCTCTGCCCAGAACCATCTTGTCCGTAGAATAGTTCAGGGCGGCCACCCAAGGCCTCATACTTCAGGGGGCCCCATGGCTGCTGCCATGGGCAACGGGTGAAGGCCCAGCTGGGGAAGACAAGCCCCAGCTCCACCCCTTCAGTCTGAGGCCTCACCTCTTCCACCCAAGCCCCTGCCCCTTCAGCCCAATGTTTCTTGTCCTATCATCAGAGGTTAAGGAGGAGAATTTTTCTGCCGCCTCCTTGTAACAACCTTCTGTGTGTAATAAACAGCATCTGTAACACCAGCTTTTCCTCCTCCTCCTCCCATTTCAAATGTGCTTACAGTAATAAGTGAATGTTTATAAGGGTATGATGACAGCTTTGTGTCATAATAATATATCCCTCCCATGATGCAAATGTGCGTCTGTTATGTGTTTAGACATAATACATTCTACTTTAATGACATTCTAACGATCACTTAGCTCAAGATTTAATTTAGCACAGAACCTTCCTTCAGTGCACCATTATGGAAGGAAAGAAACAGCTTTTTAATCAGTAAATAGTGATCAGCATGGCAGGAAGCACAGTTCTCTGGATCCGTTCTTTGCTTGATGCATGTGAATCAGTTTCATTAGAGGACACACACAGAAGGGAGCGCCTAGCCTTATTTTTTAGAGTATGAAAATGTCATTCTTTCCTGCATCTCTTCTGCCCAAAATTTTAGTAAGTTGGACCTGCCTGAAGGACTAATGGGATGGAGCACACAGCCATCTGATTCCAGTCCAACCCCTCCTTCTCTTGAACAACAGTATGTAGGATTGGTATGGCAAAAATGCTCTTCACTCTTAAACATAGATGCTGGATAATGTTCCCTCTAATCTTTTCCATCCATGTGTGGAATAATTTTTACGTGCACCAAAGCATGTGTGAATGTGCACCATCAGTAGAAACAAAAACTTAGCTTTGGGCACTCTACTGATCAGCTGGGTGGCATTTGAATCTCTCCTGAGTGGCCGCACAAGTGCACAGCTTACAAAGAACACTCGTGCTGGTACTAGGGTTGTCGGGGTGCAGCCTTGAAGTAGAAATAACAGCCGAAATACACGGTTTCTGCCGTTAGCATTCCTCACTATAAAATTGTTCCAGCACTATGGCTTTTAGGTAGAAATATTTATCCTACATGTCTCTGTAGTAGTGTGTCTCATCAGTTGAAGATGAGCGCTAACAGGTTCCATTATCATAATCAGTCTCAGAGCATTCCGCCCTTAGCACAGCCGATCAACATTTTCCACACCTTAAAATTTCAATGAAATCTGTCTAACAGAACAAAAAAAAAAAAAAGGGAAGTGTAAGGTGTGTATGTTCAGCTGACTTTACAGCTTAGCAACCACAGGAAGGCTGTGGTTTAGACTGAGAGGGAAACCAAAGGAATTCTAGGGTCACTGGAAAATGCTTCAGATTTTAAGGAATATATTGGACCTAGATGTCCATGGCAATTTCCATCAAATCTGTTTCAGCAGAGTAACTTCTGTACCAGTCAGCTCAAAACAAAGTGATCAAACTGAAATATTTTGTTGCTGCTCTCCATGCAAAATGCCAAGCACCTTTCTAAGATGCTCCAACCAACTTTAGCTAGTTTTTAGGGCTTTTGTAATTTTTTTTTAATTCCAATAATGCCCTCATTCATCTTCTCCTAACTCCAAGGAAACTGTGATACCTTAGAGACTTACAAATATCTTATATCATGAGCTTTCATCGGTAAAACCATCTTCATCCTTGAAAGTTCATGATATAATATATTTGTTAGTCTCTAAAGTGCCACAGGACTGCTTGTTGTTTTCCATGGAAACCGTTCATGGTGGTGGGCTGATACCTCTGGAGAAGTCAACCCACTCCTATTTGCTTTCCTTGGAATGTCTGGTTACAGAAAAATAAGACTGCTTATAATTCTAAGGGTACTCTTAAGCAGCTCTTCCATACTTCAGAACAAGTGGGAATTGGTCTACAAGTGCAGTTCTGTTTTCTTGGATGATCTGAAAACTATATATTTTTAAGCACTTACTTTCTTCACAGCCCCGATTGAGGGCTGCCAGCTGCAAGAGTTTTTGTTTTGCTTTTTTACCTTCCAGAAACCACTAATTACTGCCAAGTTGCTAACAATAAGCTTTAGAGACTCTGCCTTTCAGCTGTATCTTGATCACAGTTACAGTGTCAGAGCTACAAACCTTCAGAGGTCTTATGATAGGACATTCTGCTTATCTTGAGAAATGCCATTCCTTGATCAAGAACAATGTTTAATAAGGAAATCTTTCATGACCACCATGCCAAATCAGTTCCATACATCTTGCTTTAAAAAGACCACTCAGCATGTTGGTTATAAAAAATCCTGTTTGACAGAGCATGAGGTAAACAGCAGAAAGCAATAGGATAATCACCAGACAAGGAAAAGCCTTGGTAGCTCATCTGGTATGTCTCCCTGCCACTACAGATCGCTGCCTATGAATATTTGCCATACATTTTTCCTCTTCTGTTTTGCATATGTCTTATACAAAGGAGCTGCTAAGAGTTTCGCTATGGAGAGTGCTGTGGGACTTCACTGTTAGTGTAAGTTTTCCACTGGTCATTTTAATGTGTGCTATGTCTAATTATATCCTTTGGAGCAAATCAAAGCTTATCTCCTCCTTCAATGGGGTAATCACATTTTAAATGTTTGTGGGGTTTCATATTTTTCTGAGTCTTCATTTAGGCAAGCTACCCACACTTAGTTCTTTTAATCTTTCCTCACCATTCTCTCCTTCCACCCACTGATCCTGTTTTGTTGCTTTCTTTCCATTCTCTCCCTTTTGATAATATTTTCCTGATATCAAAGGGGTCACAATTGTACACCATACACTTGGTGCAGCCACCATTTTCTTGTTTTGTAACAAGACAGCTCCCTATGGAGCATAATCCTGTGCTCCCTGAAGCCACTCGTAAACCTCCCATTGATTTTAATGGTACGGCAAAAATCAGGCCTATGTTGCGGTTTTTTTTTTCTGTTGCATTAATGTTTTAGAGGTTTGCCTTTTAATATTTATATATTTCTATAAATAAACTTCCAATTAAAAAGTTTAGAGGGGAAAGTATGGGAGTTTTCTTTTATATAACAAGGGCAAAAATATTCCCATGAAACCCCAACCAACCCCATATTTAATGGAAGCATTTCACTTGGAGTTCTCTCCTAGGGGATAGTCAGCTTTTCAGCTGAAAACTGGTTAATTGTCCCTGTGACTTATTAAGTTAAGGCAAAGCACATTGAGGATCTGTGCAGTATGTGAAATATTGCTTAAAACTTACTTGACTTTTGTATACACTTTCAGATTTAAAATGATCAAATTTTATAGGTGTTGAGTAGTGCTGAGGATCTGCACAAGGCAGGCCACTCCAGGTGAAGCCTTGTGGCTCAGCTGTTCTGCAGGGGCAGCCCAGCACCCTTACGTAGAGATATCTGCACATCTGGTATGTCAATATAACCATAGAGCTGTTCTCCTTGGTATATCTTCATTTAGAAATATATAAAATGGGGTTTGACAGTGCTTTGAATTCGACTAGTGATGTTGTAACTTGAAACTCTCTTGTTAATACACTGTTACAATAGCATACAAAGCTTCTCAACTTTTTGGTGCAGATTCAAATCTAGCCCCGCTGTGCTGTGTTCAGAAGCAAAGGTGACACTTTTTTCAAAATCATTTTCCACTGAAGCACAGTGCTCCGAAAAAGAGTAATTTGCTCTTTTTCTAAAATATGTGCTGATACCCTTTACTGATAGCTTTTGACTCAATGACAACAAATGCTCATTTCTTGCAGTGAAGGGTAATTTGTGGTAACTTGGCACTCTGAATAAGCTGATCATGAAATGAAGTGGATTGTACCCACAAAAGCTCAGTATACCATCTACATGTTTTGTTAGCCTTTAAGGTGCTGCTAGAAGACTATTTGTTGTTTAAGTTTTTTTCTTGTTACTAATAGTCACTCCAAACAACAGACCAGCTTTGGTGGTGTCAAGGCTCATTCAGTTTTTAACTCTTCTCTCGAAATGTTGTTTATCACATTGAATTCTTGGTCCACCGGTTAGGTCTTCCTGGTAAATGCAGCACAGATTCTATTTAGCATAGCAATATGTCTTGAACAAACATTTTGTAGGAGTTAAATGTTTAATCAATGAAATGGAAAACTCAAGCATTTCAAGAGTCCCAAAATACATTCACAGAACATTATATAAAAAAAATCAGGACATCTGGCAACTTTACCAAAATCTGCCATCGTCCACAGCTATTTGGTAGTCTCGTGAAGTGTCTGGAGCTGGCTGAAAGTCCCCTCCCCCGCCCCCCCCCATTTAGAAAAAATGGTTCTCAGGTTTTTGATGATAACATTTTTCATGGTGATTTGTCTTCTGTTTTTCACAGGAAAATAATTGCTTCATGATTCAGCTTTGATATATAACACAGTCACAGCTTTGAGTCTCTACACACATGGCAAAGAGTCTCCCGCAATGACCTATCAAGGTCTACTACCTCGTAAGCAAGTGAAACAGGACAGCTGCCTCCTAAGCTCTCCCTCATGGCCAGAGGTGACTGTAGAACCGCAGCTGTTTCCTCCTCTTCAGGTTCCCTCTTGAGAACTGCACATGCCACAATATTAAACATATCTCCCTTCTTAGGGCCCCATTTATTCAATCCTTAGGTAAACCCACTGGCTCTTCAGGCCACAAGCCCAATTCAGAATCTCTCTCCCCTTAGGTAAGAAACCCTCAGTTCTTCTTTCCAGATCTAGGTCCCAGCTGAATCCCCCTATTCCCAGGCTTTACTTGGCTGGAACTCAGCTTTCAGGTTCTGACTTGCCCCTACCACTGGAGGCTACCCCCCAGCCCACCTAGCTGGGGTAACTCCCCCAGGTCTTCTCTGCAGGAGCCTCTTTGCTCTAACTGCCTGAACGTCTACTTCCTGCTATTCTTTAGAGAGACCCAATTTCACCCAGATGTGGCCCTATAGTGATCAAGGTTGGCTGACCCTAGGCCCTCCAGCCTTTAGTAGGAGAGCCACCCTGCTTCAAGGAGCAAAAGTCCTTTCTGTTGATGTACTGATTTGCACCCAATGGAGAGAGGGCAAATCATGGGCACAAGGTGCCAGCCGAATTTGGGAACTGTGAGGCTTGTGCTAACATCCTTCAATAATTCCCAGAAGTGATTTTGAAGTAAATGAATAACTTTTCTCAGGTTCATGGATCCTGACCTGGCACTTGGTGTGTTCTGGTTAAAGGGTTGTCTGTGAAGATATTTGTATGCTGTTTTTCTCCCTGTTGTTTCATACAACCACTTGAAAACACATTGAAGATCGACTACATGACCCTGCTTATCAAGGGAGGGAGATTATGAATCATTCATCCTTTCACAAATGGCAAAAATTTATTTCCTGAGAGAAGAGTGTGTTCCACCGACTACAGAATTGGAGTACAAAGAAGTGTGGTGCTTCCTTTTAATGTGTGTGTCCATACAGGAATGGCAAGTGCTTGTGTGTATTTTAAGTGATATTTGCATTTCATACTGTGGCATTGTTGCTGGCTAGGGCTGAGGAAACATTCATTCGCTCCCTCTCCACTCCACTGTGGTATTTCTATCTCAATGGAGAGACCCTAAGTCTGGTTTTTTTCCTTTTTTTAATTTTCTATTTACTTTTATTGTTATGTCTATTGTGATATATCAAGCAGGCCCTCTGGTCACAGCATAGGGTCACTCCTGTGAGCTAGGCATTATGCAAACAGGCTTATATGGCCCCATCACTGACTAGGTGAGTGCCCCACAATCACTAATGGGTTTGTCCTCACAAGTCCCCTCTGGGGTAGAGAATTAGTATTATTATTATCCCCATTTTAAAAAGAGGGATCTGAGGCAAAGAGAGATTAAAGGCAACATTTTAAAGGATTTGTGCAGGCACAAAAACATTTGTGTGACCATGTTCCACCAGGAGCTGGAGCATAGTCTATAGGAGAGGTATCCAAACTGTTCTTTAAAAGCCGCTACCAAAATGTACAATATGACATTATTCTGGGAGGGAGGGAGAAAGGGTAGGTGGTTAAGATAGCAGACCAGGACTGGGGAGATGTCAATGCAGTTCCCAGCTCTGTCACACACTTATGGGTCAAGCAGTTAATCCCAGTTTCCAGCTTGTATACTGAGTCCCTTTCTCACCATTTTGTCTGTCTTGTTAATTCTGACTATAGGCTCTTCAGGAACAGTCACTTGTAACTTGTACATATTTGTCCAACTCAGACCAAAATGGGGCTCCAATACAGGATGTAGTCTCTAGGCCAGGGGTGGCCAAACTACGGTCTGTGGCCTGCATCTGGCCCAATGGGATTTTTAATCCAGCCTTTAGGATTATCAGTCCGACAGCAGAGTGGGACTAACATTGCTGCAGCCCCTGGGAGGTGGGAGCAGAGGGCTCAGCACACTCTCCCCATGGGCAGACACTGTCCCATTGGATAGGAATGGAGAGCCATGGCCTATGGAAACGGTGGAGGCAGAGCCTACAGGTGCGGGCAACGTGTGGAGCTGCTTGCTTACCCCCATCCCCGCCCTTAGGGGCCTCTGCTGGACATGCTGGCCACCTCCCGGAGCAGTACAAGGCCAGGGCAATGGTGGATCCTGCCGTAGCCCCACCACACCTCTGACCAGGAGCTACCCGAGGCAAGTGGCACCCAGCCAGAACCCACAACCTGAACCTGTCCTGCATCCTAACCCCAGCCCTGACCCCCTTCCCATACCCAACTCCCTGCCCCCGCCCCACATTCATGGTCTGCCATATAATTTCCCTAGCCACATGTGGCCCTCAGGCCAAAAAGTTTGCCCACCCTTGCTCTGGGCACTTCTATAATGCAAATAATAACAACCAATAATCATGTAATTTCATTTGTCTTAGTCATAGGAAAGACTGGCAGTGAGCAGCTTCCTTTTCTCACATCAGACTGGAACCTGTGGCTGGAGTGGTGGGTGTGCATAAGTCAGTGACTGCTGTTACTACTTGATCCCTTTTACTTTTTCCCCACTTCACTTTTTATCTACCTTTCCATTTAGATTATCAGGTTTTTTCTTTCATGTGCAGCTTGTTTTTTCACCCCATGCCACTCACTTTCCTCGAGCCAGAGACTGCAATGTATGTCACTAAATTTGAAGACGTGCCAGTGCCATGTGTACATGGCTGAATGCATGTCTGTCTGTCTGCCATCAAAACATCTGTGTTCTCTAGGCCTGCCTGTAGCTACTACTACCATTACGAATGATCTAAAAGTCAACCCACCCAAGCCACGTAGGGTATATCTACATAGCAACGTAAGGTGAGTGGGATTTGAATCAGCAGTCCTATATCAGGGAACTCTGACTTTGAGCATCTGTAATGCATTTTAACCTAGGTTAAGGATTTCCTGACCTGTGCTCAAATCTAAGGCTCTAGCATCCACACTGCAGTGCACAGATATGAGTCAAAGTAACACTACTCTAGAATGCCTAGTCCCCCTGGGTTGACACTTCAGCACTATAAATGGGAAAACTCTTGGTACACATCCTGTTTCCTAACTGTGAAAGTGGCAGATTAACAGACAGGCCCACAGGACCTGTTTCTAGGAGCCCCAGCTCATTTGGGGCTACCAGAAAAATCTCCCCCTGGTGGAGGCACAGAGATTCTTTGCTCCCAAGGCTGCAATGGGGGGAGTGAGATGGGAAGGAGTGCGTGGGGGCAGAGCCCTGGGGAAAAGGCAAAATGGGGGCGGAGTATAAGGCGTGGGGAGGAGGACATGGTTCTGGTGCTTACTTGATCCAGCCCAGGGTTCCAGGAGACCTTAATCTGCCTCTGGCTATTGATAGAATACAAGTGCTCATAAGGAACAGAGGAATACATAAACGGCATTACTAGCTCCTTTGCTGGCTGTCACAGGAAAATGGCTGCAGTGTGAGGAGGAGGCTTTCTGAGAATGGGGCTTTCCACCTCTAGGCCGAGTCACATAAGCAGGAAAATGCCCATGTGTCCCAATTCTGAGGATAATCAGGATATCGGTCTCCATTTTAAACTAGAGGCTGAGGAGTTGGAGTGCCCTCCCCTGCCCTGCTGGCAGCAGCACTGATGTTGTCAGAGTTAGTTTCCTGTGCATACACAAAGTTTTGTAGCCAGAAGCCATGACTTCACTGGGCTTTGGATCAGGCATAGTCACTTCTGTGTAATTCTGGAGAAATATTGATTTAAATAGGCCCATCACTTTTAACCCCCCACTATTCTGTTAATAAATCTGAGTAAAATAAAAAGATACACACTTCTTTACACCACTGTTTTAGCTACTCGCCTACGTCAGGGCTCTGTTGAAATATAAAGACCACAGCAGAATGGATGTAATTGGTGTGCTTTTGAAAATGGAGATGCTATAAATAGCCGAACAAAGCTGGAAGGGAAATCGGACTATTTCTTAGTGCTCCTCCAGCTGTACAGAATATTAATTAGCTTGGGTGAAGCAAAATGATTTTTTTCAGTTCAATAACTGCAGCATTTTTTCTTAATGTTCTTATGTTTAAAAGTTGCTCTCTGTCTTGTCACTAATTCTGACTTTACTGGCAATAATTCAGAACCTAGATTTTCTCTCAGAAGAAGGTTTTCCTTTTTATAGGAATGAGGCATGGTTCAGTTGTCCCAAATGGGAAATTCTTTTGTCTCTTGCTTTGATCATATGCTGAGCTCTGTGCAGTACATTTCAGTGAATAAGTATAACTAGGAACCAATGGCCTTCCCCTATGTTCTGGTTCAAGAATGCATTGAAAGGAACTCCTCTGTGTGGCAAGAGACTGATGTATTGCACTGAACACTCTGGGGCACTCATAGAACAGTAAATCCTTGTGCTGATCATGAACATGAATCACTTTTATCATGCAAAGCTGTTACTTTACCTTTTAGGCATTTGTAGTGTCAAAAGTCATGAGGCAGGCCCCCCAAAATATGTGTTTGGTTTAAAAATAATTAGATTTTAAAAATAATACATTGGGAATTCGGGAGGGGGCGGGGAGGTTGTGGTTTTTTGGAGCCTTTAAAGGGGTCACATTTTCAAGCTTTTCTCCTCAAACCAGAAATCTAGAAATCTTATTGTGTTAAAAAATGAAAACTGGATTTCTCCCACAATCATGTGAGGCCAGGAGCTGTGGCTTTAAGGAAAATGCCAAATGTCAAAAAACTTACAATAAAATAATGAGAGTTGACAAAAATGTGTTTGTGTTTCTGTTTAGGATCTGATTCCATTCCCAGTGACGTTTATGAAATTTGTTCCTTTGGATTGAGGGAGAGCAAGTTCGGGCCTTTACTGAATCTCTATCTTTGTGAAAGATCTATTAGGTAGCCTGAAAAGCTAAATATACAAAACAGTTCTGTATTTGTGGTCTTTTTACTTCATATGGTTCATGAAGAAAGCTACAAGTTTTGGGGTTTGAAGGATTTTCTGTCCATAATTTTTATTTTATATTAGAAAATATCAGTAATGTCATGTGTGGTCTTCTCTGTTTTTGCTGACAGTCTTCTTGTAGGACTCAGAGATGTGTACAGTGTCCTTTTCTAGCTATTTCTTGCAGAGAGAGAGGAGAAAAGCTCATGGTCAGGATTTCATCTAAGTGTTAGCAAAAACCAAAATTTGACTGTTTTAATCAGTTTAAATAAAAATAACTTCTCTTAGTTCCTCTGCCCCTCATTACATAACAACTTATGCCATGTTAATGCAACATCATGCCAGGTTTATCTCACCCACATCATTCCCTCACCCTTAGTGAGGGGAAATCTAGGCTACTGAGTGGGCCGCATGAGTAGCCTTCCTTCATCTCTGTGAATTTTTGTTTCACTCCCGTGACCTGTCCATGAGTTCTACTAAAAATACCCATGACTAAATCTTACTGATAACTACTCTCTGGGAATGGTTTTCCAACCAGTTATACATCCATGTTATAGTATCTCTATCAAGGTTGTATTTCCCTCCTTCATGTTTGAGAAGGTCATGTGAGATAATATCAAAGCCTTACTAAAATCAAGATATACCACATCTACCACTTCCCCCCCATCCACAAAGCTTATTATCTTGTCAAAGAAAGCAATTAGGGTTGGTTGACACCGTTAGTTCTTGACAAACCCATGCTGACTGTTATTTATCACCTTATTATTTTCTGTATGTTTGCAAATGGTTTGCTTAATAAGACTGGCTCCCTGCCCTTCAGAGATGAACAAGGGCTACTCATGTGGCACACTGACTAGCCTAGGCTGCCCCTCACTAAAGGTGAGGGAATGATGTGGGGGAGATAAGCCTGGCATGATGTTGCATTAACATGGCATAAATTGTCATTGTAAATAGGGGCGTGGCCTCCCTCTGAGATTGACTGACTGTGAGGAACCCCTGCCCAGACCCTGGTGGACAAAGCCAGGACACCTGCACTCCACCTGCCCTGCCAGAAGCAGAGGGGTGGGACAGGAAGTACAAAAGGCTAGTCCTGCAGCTTTGTTGGAATGGAACCACCAGAAGACAGAGGCACCTTCTGCCCACTGCTACATCCAGAGCCCAAAGGGGATCACGGCAGTGCTAAGGGTTTGCGGGTACTGTCTGAGCTGCCTCCCATCAGCGATGCTGGGGTGCTTCTGTGACTGCCATTAGCAGTTTATCCCAGAGAGAGATGGAGGACTGAATTTTGAGATTTTGATTGGACAAGTGCTATACAAGTGGTAAGAACAAGCACATATTATAAGTGTGTGTGTTGTGGGGGAGGGGATTTGAAGTGAATAAGAGCTGCATGAATATAACTGACTAGATAATCAAGCTCCAGACTTGTGCTGGGCCAGAGCCAAAACATGGATAATGAACATGGATCTAGATCTGAACTTTGCACTTCTCTCTTGGGTTGAACCAAAACTCTGGGTCTGAATTTCCCTTCAAAATATAGGATTTGGAGCCAGGTCTCAGCCATATCTCTACAGCAGTGATGGGTGACCTGCAGCCCACTGAGGTTTTATGTGTGGGCCATAAGACATTTTGTTTATTGTTGCCTGTGCACAAGGTTGCTAGATTCTGCTGGTTTTTGTTCAGTTTTTTTCCTACCGGTATTACAGAAGGACAAGCACTTAAAGCAAGGGCACATGAAGTGAGGTGCATGCTGTTTGCACACAACAGTGAGTGTGAGAGCCGTGTGCACACTCTGCATCCAATCAAAGCACTGCTATAGTTTAATCAGCACATCCTGCAAATTCTAGGTACACAAGTGCAGTTAGCAAGACTGCCCTATCCTGGGAGACCATCTTGGTTACAACAATCTTGCCGCCCACTGAGGAGGGCCTCTCATGCAGCCCCTTGCTAGCCTAGGTTGCCCCTCACTGCTCTACAGACTGCAATATTTTTAAAATCTGGCAGAAGCAAAAATTCAGATACTGAAGTCTGGCTCTTGGACATGACGCTTTGGCCATTTAACTTCAGCGGGTGTCTAAGAAACTCAGAAGAATACACACAACATTTATTTTAAACACTTTCGTTTGTTAGATGTTTAAATATTTAAGAGTAGCATTCATTTTTAAACAGTAACAGTTTTAAATAATGTACAGTGCCTTGTGTTCAGAAACTCTCTCTCTCTTTCAGGAAGCCATTTTCATAAATTGAAAACTATTGTCCTAAACAGTGCCATGTGAAATTTGCCTTGATACTGTGTTGTCTCTGTAGAATGCTACTTAAGGATTGTGTATTTTATGCCATTTGAAGAAGATAGTTCACAAGGGCATATGAGAACCCCTTTGAAGGTTAATAGTGAACGCTGGAGCAATGTCACTGTGTGCTGGGACCTAGCCTTAAGGAAGTCTGGCAACTCTACCATGTTTCCCTGCTGGGGAAAAACCTTCAGGGAGCTAAACATTCAGTAGAAAATTCCACAAGTTGATACTTACTGTTCCTGCTGCTAATGTCAGTCATACAGGTATAAAAGTGGAGTGACATTGATGGAGTTGAGTCTGGACTGACACTAATGTAAACTGAGAGCAGAATTCAACCCACTGAGATTCTGCCCTCAAAAAAGGAAAAGATCTAGTGATAATAGTGGAAGGGGCTAAGGCCTATAAACCCTGGCCTGTAAACTTAGGTGTAATTGTGAAGAGGCTTACACAGGGGATGTCAAGGGAAAGGAAGGACAAACCTGAAGATCCTTTTGGAGAGTGTGTCCCTCTTTACTCCCAGGTGCTAGCAGTAACTACAAAGTTGGTTTCCATTTGGCAAAAGCTAGTTAGTCCGGAGAGCATGCTCAATGTGTAGCTGCCCTTGGGCTTTGCCCTAACTCATTCCCTCAAAAGCTGCAGAGCTGGAATAGTGAGAGTTGTATTTCACCATGAGGACAGGAAGACTAACAGTGGAATTACTGCTTTCTAATTGCCTACCCCATTTCGCTCCCCCTTGTACCTCCTAACAAAGGGGAGAATGCATAACGCTAGTGGGATCAAGAGAATTTGTGGGAAGAAGGTTCACTTTCTTGGTAGTTATGGAAACCCTATTCCCTTCACACAAGGATCAAGCAAATTTAGAACACTCTGTTACAAATATTCGCCTTAAAAGTGAGGCAGCTATGGCTCTGTCATATTGACAATAGACTGTGTGTAACAGGCTAACCCTTTGAGCGTTAAAAGTTATAATCTGTCATAGCATCAAAGTGCTAATTTTTATAGACCGGAAATAAATGCAGAAAAATAATCATGTAATAATGTTTATTGTAAAGCCCCTCCACCAGTAGATGGTGCTATATCCTTATCTTAGCATTCAGTTGTGGCTCTGATCTGGGGAGTTAGGGGGAAGTTTAGCCTTGTGTGCTCTAGAGTTGGTATTTGCAGAGTCCCAATAAACCTCTGTGACTCTACAAGCGTAATACTACAGCTAATGGCTATTGTTCTCCATGAATGAGTGGACTGATGAGAAAGCAGCCCAGCAGTACCTAGCAGTGTGCTTGGATGGTGATGCCAAAGCAGTACTTCCCAGTGCAGGTTGTGGGTCTTTAGAGACAGTTATGCAAACACTGATATAACAGCTCTGAGGGAGATTGGCCCTCTGGAAATACCAGAAGGAATGGCGAGGCAGGAATGGGAATCTCTGGATAGTTACTTTTGTTTATAAAGGACAATGTTTGAGAGGGCTGTCCCTTTGCTACCCCATCCAAAAGAGGGCTTGAGTGAAGCAGAACATGCTGTACCAAATCTAGAAGTGGCAATGCAGAGAGGGCATGACATGGGTGAACCCTGAAAAATGAAAAACTAATTTTATAAATGGTTTAGCAGGGGAACTTCAGAAGCTGGTGGGGAAGGAGGATAACAACCTGGATAAACCTGTGGACCAGATTACACACACAATTAGAAATTGGGGTTTCTTTAAAAGTATCAGCTGTTAATTCCCAAGTTCAGAGTAGCTTCTTTATAACAGATGCAGCACTTCAATACAGAATTTCTAGGGAAGAGGCTAAAAAGTTGGAGGAGGCCTAAGTGGCAGCTATTCTCAGACATCCCATGGGTCAGAAAGCTGCCTCTTTTCATCAGTCAGGCAGGGTTGTCCCGATGAGCTCCTGATAGGTTCTTTACTCTATCAATTAAGATAAACTTTTGGCTGCGGGCATTTGTTCCCCTGTCTAATCTGTTAACGATGAGCAATTAGGTAAAGTGATAGACTCCTGAGAGTGCCCAGAGAGACCACAGATCAGATAAGGATCAAAAGTACCTGAGTAGGTTTATTGCCAAGTGACATACAATAATAGTTGTCTGCAAACAGACTCGCTGCTGCACCACTACACCTCTGTAAGCCATGACAATGGACTAACACCTAACTAAAGGCTCTGGATTTTTAGCGTGTCCCTCCTGCCCCCACAGTGAGTCGATCACCCTTTGGGGTGCACTTTTATACACAGGTACAAACAAGTTACACATCACTCCTGATGTATCAGGTTGACACCCTCTGTTAGCTAGTTAGTGCCACTGACCTCACACAAGGGGGTTCACTTACTATCCATCATGCTGTCAATTTAGACCCTGTCTTGAAACTAGATCAGTATGTATGCTATTTATGTGTGTGTGGGGGGGGTGTTAGTACCAGGATGTTTGTTAAGGAGGTGTTCTGTAACAACCCCTCTGGAATGTGCTTACAGCCTGTGCCTAGTACTTCTTAGGTATGAGTGTTTCTGCATTATCAGCTCTGTTCTTGCCAATTTCTGTGAGCAGGGCCTGCCTGTTGCTCACAGCTTAACTTTGCTTTACATTAGCAAAGTCTTGACCATTGCTGTCGAGGCCTCAGGCCTCATACCCGACCTGTGATACGTGGGCTTGTTTCAGACCCTCATCTTACAACATGCTAATTTATATTAGCCCCTCCTCCCCTGCCCTGGCTCCGATTGAGCTCTCAGCCTCCACTGTCCACCCTCCCATCCGTCCTCGCCAGGACCACCAGGGAGGAGAGAATGGAGTGCAGGTGGGATGGAGATGGAGCCATGGTGGAAGGAGCAGAATGGGGGAGGGGCTCAGTGCACCAGTCAGGGCAGAGAATTCCACCCTGACTGAAATCTCAGCCTGCCTTCCCATCTCCCACCCCGCACCCTACCCCAGCTTGGGGGGTGAGCTGAGAGCAGTGAGTAGCTAGCCTCCCCAAGGGGAAGCTGCATCTGAAGGGGCACAATTATGCTGAATGTCCTTACTATAGACAGCCTTTTGGCTGCAGCCAGAACAAAGGAGGTCACTGTGCACAGAGATTTGTTTAAACCAATCAACTTAGACTAATGCTTGACTCTTTTACCTCTTCTCCCCACCCCCACGCTCTTTAAGTAGTGCTCCGTGCTGCAGGTTCTCCCATTGATTTCAATGGGACTGCTAGTGGAGCAAGGCACTTCTCAACCCAAGGTAAGGTGGCAGAATCAAGGCAAATACTGTTCAAATTAGGAGTCACTGCTAGCCTGTCTTTGGGTTTGAGCATGAATGTCCAGACTTAGCTGCAGTATAGGTCCTTTCATAAAGCTCAACCTAGATGTGCACAGCAGATGGGAGAAATAAAAAGCAGTTGAGAGCAGATGTGCCCCTGAGACGCCCAGCAGGTTATCCTTTCATAAACATAAACTTGCTTCTAAATTTGACATTTCAGTGTTAATTTCAAAGAGAGCTATGCAGGTCAGGACACAGAGGGTGAAATCTGTGGGATGCCAGGAAGCAAAAAGGAGTCTGAAAAGGAGGATTCCATCCAGGCAAGCAACCATCTGAGTCCCTGTTGCCACTTTGATTTTTAACTATGATTAAGGAAATGCTTTAATGGAACTAAAAATAAGAGGCAAGCAAGGTGTGTGCATGTATAAGAAAAACTGAATAACTCTAAGCCAGGGTGTAGGTACGTAGAGTTTGTATTACACAGCAAAACAGGATGCTTCTCAGAGAAAGGCATTTGTCAGAGAAACAGAAGAAGACTAGAGCTTTAAGATGTAAAGCTGTCAGTTACAGCCATGACTACACTACAGGGTGTTGGTGCTGCGAATGCCCCTCAGGTTTGTAAATCAGCCCATGGCCCTGGGTGTAGAAGTGTCCAAAAGCTGCCATCGCTGCATTTGTAAAACTCACCATGGTGACACCCTACATCCAAACACCGTGCATCATTGCAATGATAGTGGGGACAAACAGCTGTGGCATTTTCTCTGCTGCAACCCTACACTACCACTCCAGTTACTTGAGGTGCTGAGAGCTAGTCTTGAACATTCTTGGAGACACGAAGGATTGATTTCCTGTTCCCATATGGGAGGGGACGTGCAGGAGAGGGGCTCCCATTAGGGGAACTTCTGGAAATTTGCAGGAGTAGGGTTATAGGGTGCCTTCTTCCCCAACGCAAGGCCTGAAAAGGTAGGGCACTAGTCCTGCATGCCTCAGAAAGTGCACAGTAATTGACTTCTGCAAGTCAGCAGGCAGGGAGTATACCAGAGGACATGGAGAAGGCATCGCAGGGCTAGAGTACCAAACAGCATGTAGAGTGGAACAGAGGAGAAGGCTTCCTTCAGTCCCCATGGAACTCCTGAGAGCTTAGCCCCATTCACAGGTCAAGTGCCTCAAACTGAGAATGTGGATTGGGGCAGTGCACGCTACTGGCTTCGGGCTTAGGCCTGGAGGGGTGTCTTCAGGGTAGACATAGCTCAGGCTCTTACTCAGATATTGTCTTTAACCACCTCTTCTTCACACACACAACTTTTCAGATGAGGTACTTTCAAGCCAGGCTAGCTGGCCTGCTTGAGGGTATATTGTAGAGCCCAAATTCAACGTTCAGTAAGGTTGGTGACCAGCCCAGTTTGCAATGAGGGTGCAGTCTAAACCACTTGAGTGCTGGAAGTCTTCCTGTGCCCCACACTTCCTCCCTCCCCATGTGCATAGCAGAACGGGCAGGTTCTTCCACAATTCACTGGGAAAGAATCACAGAGCTAGTCAGTTGACATCAGCCCAAAAAACCCATGGGATATGTCCCTTCCCACAGTCCTCGCGACACATGTGGTGCAGTGCAGCGTCAATGAGGATACAGTCACTCAAGTGGGCCTTTGCAATGTTGCCCACTTATAAGACTGGGAAGAGGGGGAGCTCAGGACCTCTGTCTTGTAGTGAGGTGGTGAGGTAAGGGCTTCTACCCAGCAGGAAGTGGGGGGCGGTCTTGGGGCTTCACTGTGGGGAACACCTGCTGGGACTCGGGGCCTCAGCCGGGGGGGGGGGGTGAAGCCCCAAGCCTTGGCAGATGCCTCCTGAGCCTCAAGTTTGTTGTATGCAGCTTGTAGGGCCATTAAGTTTGGCCACCCCTGGTCAGGGCTGCCAACAGAATTGCTGGACCCTGGGGCAAGGTGAAGGGGCCCTAGTACTGGGACCCTGAAAGGCATGGTGCCTTGGGCAAAAGGGACAGGGCTGAGGGCTGGCCTCCCACAGCCAGTCCTTTGGCGCTGCCTGGCCTACATTACCCAATACCTTGGTGATGATTTAAAGGGCCTGGGGCTCTGTCTGCTGCTGATGCCGCAGTAGCAGCAGCAGATGGTGGCCGTGGACCCTTCTAAATTGCTGGAACCCATGGTAGCTGCCCCTTTTGCCCCTTCTGTTGGCAGCCCTGCTACTGGTATAGAACACATTATGCCCAGAAGCATTTGCAAGTACAGGCCCCAAGTGTTATGGTGTAGCAAAATGAAAGCACATGTGATGTGACACCCTCAACGTTGATATGCTTGGCACAAGCAATCTGAGATTTTGAGTGAATTTACTAAAACATCATAGAAGATTAGGGTTGGAAGAGGCCTCAGGAGGTCATCTAGTCCAACTCCCTGCTCAAAGCAGGACCAACCCCAACTAAATCATCCCAGCCAAGGTTTTGTGAAGGCGGGACTTAAAAAACCTCTAGGGGTGGAGATTCCACTACCTCCCTAGGTAACCCATTCCAGTGCTTCACCACCTTCCTAGTGAAATAGTTTTTCCTAATATCCAACATAGACCTCCTCCACTGTAACTTGTTTTGTCATCTGCCGCCACTGAGAATAGTCTGGTTCCATCTTCTTTGAAACCCCCTTTCAGGTACAGGTTGAACCTCTGCACTCTACTACAGAGCAGGAGTAGCCTGAGGCCAGCTGCGGCAGCTGGCACCCCAGGCAGAGTGTGCGATTGGCGCCCCAGCCTGCAGGGCCGTCAATGTACTGACGTCATCGGTGGGAGCTCTGGGCGCCTCCGTAACATCATAGCCGAGTCCGCCTATAGCCACGGGCCACTCCTGCTACAGAGAATTTGCTGGACCATGGGAGGTCAACTTTGTCTAGCAGAATTACCAACACTTCCTCTGCTTACTGGGCTCTGAGAAGGCATTTAGGAGTAAATTAGAGCTAATTACCAGCACAGAACTCCGAGAGCCAGGACTGATGGTTGTAAACAAACTTTATAGGACTGTGGCAATTTTGGCCACACCCATGATAAGTGGACATCTGGCTAACTAAATGCATGTTGGACCACAGATTTTGCCAGATCAGAGCGTGCCGGACGAGAGAGGCTCAACCTGTAGTTGAAGGCTGTTATCAAATCCCCTTCTCATTCTTCTCTTCTAAAGACAAAATAAGCCCAACTCCCTCATACTCTCCTCACAAGTCATGTGCTTCAGCCCTCTAATCATTTTTGTTACCCTCTGCTTGATTCTTTCCAATGCATCCACATCCTTTTTATAGTGAGGGCTCAAAACTAGATGTGATATGCCAGATGTTGCCAAACAGAAGGGAATAATCACTTCCCTCCCATAAAATTATTTTACTCTCTTACTATTATGACAAGAATTTGCACTTACTTAGACTCTCTTATTCAAGGATCTCAAAATACTTTACAAACCTCACAACATCCTTGTATGATAGCTGATATATTATCATCACCTTAAGTAACTTGCCCAAATTCACACAGCAAGTCAGTGGCAGGACTAGGATAGAGTTCAGAAGTTTTGGCTCCCAGTTCAACTCCTTTAATTACAAGTGGTAACACAAATATAAGGTTAAAACTCATCAATGTGAGTACAAATGAGAATTTACAAAGTGCAAACTAAATCTCTGTCTAGACTTAGGCTTAAAGTCTCCTGAAAATGTAAACTATAAATCTCAGAAGCAAACAGAGAATCTTGCCAAACAAGGAGATGTGTTGCTCAGTTTAGAAAGCCATTAGGAATTCTGTCCTGCTAGGGTTTCATAGTGCACACAGATTATGGGGAGCAGCAGCTCTGGGCCCTTGTTACTGAATGACTTTCTTTAGTTAGGGTTAGTTATATTACCAGATTGGCACATTTGAATTCAAAGTCCAAAGGTTCTCTCTCAACTTCCACCCAAACTTGAATGGCTCTGCATTGGTCCCTGAAGGCTGCCACTAATATATCAAGTGCTGGGTGGCCTAAGGAATTGTAATGGTTGTTGGGAGTGCTCTGATGCAAAGGAGTACTAGCCATATCACCTATGCTAGTAGCTAGGAAGGACAAGTACTATAGGAAAGAAAGCCATAAGCCTAGGGCTTGGTTGAGCTGAGTTCAATTCCCTGCTCCACACTAGACTTCCTATGCTCCCTTGGGCATGACACTTTGTCTCTCTGGGCCTCAGTTCCCCATGTGTGGAATGGGGACCCTAGCACTGCCCTGCCTCCCAGGAGTGCTGTAAGGCTAATATATTACAGATGTTGAGGTGCTTGGTTCATCACGCTGCAGTTAAATATCCACCCCTGACTTGGGATCATGGGGCTGTAAAATTGTAGTGCAGGCTTTCTGGCTTGGGCTGGAGCCAAAATTCAGGGACTCCATAAGAGGGAAGGTCTCAGAGCCTGAACTCCAGATTGAATGTCTACCCACAATTTGACAGCCCTGCAAGCCTGAGTCAGTTGACACAGGCCAGCTGCGGGTGTTTAATTGCAGTGTAGACCTTATAGGGACCTCCATAAATGCCGCAGACAGAATCTAGAGTGGACCTCCCAGGGTCCCATTATGGGAAGAAGATACAGGGTTGAATCCACTGGATGTATGTTTGTGTTGCTAGAACAAGGGAAGCTGCTTGTAACCCAAGTTTGGGGCCTATTGTATTAATTTAAGATGCAATAAAAGGCCCAAAGGGTCAAAGATATTAATGTGACCACGGAACTGTCAAATATGAAATAGTGCAATAGAAGGTTTGTGTTAGGTATATAGCGACCTTAGGCTGGCTCATAGATCATGAAAAATCCTTTTAAACTTTTATTAAAGATACAGAAAAAGAAGGGAAAAGGGTTAAAGCATTTGAAATGCAAAGAGTTAAATAAGGCTTCTGTTTCAACAGCATTCCTTGTTCCCTGCCCTTTTAACTGTGAAGAGTCTTTAGAAGGAACCCCCAACCCCTTATTTGTGAGTAAAAACATAAGAAAGGCCAAACTAGGTCAGACTCAAGATCAGAGCTCAGTCTCCTGTCTACTGACTCTGGCCAATGCCAGGGCCCCAGAGGGAATGAACAGAAGAGGTAATCATCAAATGATCCATCCTCTGTCGCCCATTCCCAGCCCTGACAAACAGAAGCTGGGCAAGGGTGGTGTCCATATTCTGGATAATAGCCATTTATGGACCTAACCTCCATTAATTTATCTAGTTCTTTTTAAAACCCTGGTATAGTCTTGACCTTTACAACATCCTTTGGTAGGGAGTTCCATAGGTGTACTATGTGTTGTGAGAAGAAATACTTCCTTTTGTTTGTTTTAAACCTGCTGCCTATTAATTTCATTTGGTGACCTTTAGTTCTTGTGCTTTAGAACTTTTCCTTATTTACTTTCTTCACACCAGCAATGATTTTATATTCCTCCTTAGTTGTCTCTTTTACAAGCTGAAAAGTACCAGGCTTATTAATATCTCCTTATATGGCAGCTGTTCCATACCCTTTGTTGCCCTTTGCTGAAACTTTTCCCATTGCAACATATCTTTTTTGAGGTAAGGCAACCACATCTGCACACAGTATTCAAGATGTGGGAGTACCATTGATTTATAAAGAGGCAATAAGATATTTTCCATCTTATAACGTAGCCCTTTCTTAATGATTTCCAAAATTCTGTTTGCTGTTTTGACTGCTGCGCCACACTGAATTGATTTTTTCAGAGAACTATTCACAGTGATTCCAAGATGTCTCTCTTGAGTGGTAACAACTAAATTAGACCCCATTTTATTTGTATAGTTGGGATTATGTTTTCCAATACATTGAATTTCATCTGCCATTTTGTTGCCTAGTCACTCAGTTTTGTGAGATCCTTCTGAAGCTCTTCCAAGTGAACATAATTACCTTGAGCAATTTTGTATCCTATGCAAATTTTGCCATGTCACTCATTATCCCTTTTTCCATATCATTTAAGAATATGTTGAATAAGATTGGTCTCAGTACAGACTCTTGCAGGACCCCACTAATTACTTCTCTCCATTCTGGAAACTGACTATTTATTCCTACCCTTTGTTTACTGTCTTTTAACCAGTTACCAAGCCATGAGAGGGCTTTCCCTCTTACCCCCATGACAGCTTACTTTTCTTAAGAGCCTTTGGTGAGGGCCTTGTCAAAGGCTTTCTGGAAATCTAAGTACACCATATCCACTGCAACCCTCTAGCCCACATGCTTATTGACCCCCCTCAAAGAATTCTAGTAGATTGGTGAAGCGTGATTTCCTTTTGCAGCAACAATGCTGACTCTTCACAAACAAATTATGTTCATTTATGTATCTAACAATTCTGCTCTTTACCATAGTTTCAACCAGCTTCCCCAATACTGAAGTTAGACTTACCAGCCTATATTCGACAAGATCACCTCTGGAGCCCTTTTTAAAAACTGGCATCACATTAGCTATCCTCCAGCCATTTGGTACAGAAGCTGATTTAAAGGATCTTTTTAGAAGATATTAGGGAAGGTAACACCTGTCCTTTTATGAGGAAAAAAAAAGTTAGTTAAATGGGTTGCGCTCTCATTGTTGCTGCCCAACACCATTTCTTAGAAGGCAAAACAAGACACATTCAAAAGGGCAGAGATAAGGGCAACAGAAACAAAAAAGGCAGCTTCTACCTCTGATGTTGACTCTCACTTGGAACCTCACAGCTGGCGAAACACAAGCACAGCATCCAGTCTTATCAGCCACTCTAAGACTTGGCCAGCACATAGTATAAGCTTGCCCTTTTCCCCCTCATCCCCTTCCGTAGTCAACTGTGTTGCCAGTGTAATCATTTTAGTACCCCCTTGCCCCTTAAAAATTTCATTTCAATTCCCACGGACAACTCTACCTTTTTGGTCACACACTTACAGGGGAGTTTCAAAATGTGTAGTCTTGGCCAGCTAAGCCAGACTTTTATTAGACAGAAGGCAAAAAGAGAGGGATGGGAAAGAAGAAATACAGTGGAGAAGGAAAAGGTCACATTGGAGTTGGGGAGTGGAGATCAAGTCTCAAATGAAAGGTAGTGTTTAGGGTTTGGCCAGAGCTGCTGGTAGTCTTTTCCTTTTCTCTGGATTGGTCTGGTCGGTACAGCTCGCAGGATTAAGAAAGGAAAGGTCCATGGTCCCAGAAGACAGCAGGGGTGGCAGCCATTATGGTGTCTTTTCTTTCAGTCAGCAGCTATCATGCTTGCTAGCTTTTCTCTGCCAAAGTCTCTTTATGACGCCCCCAAAAGCAGAGTGATGCATTGGACACAATGAATAACTCTGCTGGAGGCACTCAGTTTAAAAAGCAGTTATAGGACATTGTGGAAAGACTTGACAGGTAGTGACTGTGGAGTCTGCAGTCATCGTCTCAGTAGAAATCTGAATTCATCTAATGGACAACAAACCACTGGAATCACATGAAGACAACATCAAAATGTGATTCATGGACACTATGGAATCATTCTGTTTCTTATCTGATGTGACTGTTCCCAGATACAATGGTCACAGATTGAGCACAGAACAGGAAGGAGAGGCAGAAATATAACAGATGGAATGTAATTCTGAGCACTTTCCTTCTCTGTTAGCATTTAAAAACTGAAGTTTCAGATTTCTACCCCAAATCTGTGTTTATGAAGGTAACAGTATCACAGCCTATTGCAGTGTTTCTCAAACTGTGGGTCCCGACCCCCCAGGAGGTCGCGAGCAACTTAGGGGGGATCGCAAACAAATTAGAGGGGGGGTTGCGAGCAACTGAGAGGCTGGTTGCAGCAATGGAGAGGGGGGTTGCGAGCAACTGAGAGGGGGGTCGCAGTGTCACAAGTTTGAGAACCCCTGGCCTATTGCATTAAATTGGTGGCACCGTGTGGAAGTAAAATCATGAAAGTTATCATTCAGAATGTTTGAAAGGTCTGCACTCCTGCCCAGCTAATTCAGTAACAATCTAACATGTGTTTTGGTGCACACAGAATGGATCAATTGAAAACAGGTTAGGTGCTAAAAAACTGATTGGTAAAAATGTATAGTTATAGAAGGGCAGAAAAGAGCAGGAGAGCTAATTGGCTAGCAGACTGGGGATTCAATTATTGTATTTGACTTACAGAATTGCAAGCTTTTCATTTCGGACAATGTATGTGAGGAGTAAACAAGTGTGTGGTGAGAATGACATATTATGTGTGTTATTTCATAAAATCCTGGTCGGTGTATTCAGTTCCCTTCCACTCCACCTGTAGCAGCCCTCTTTAAGAGCCTGGAACCAGCCATTTCTGTTTAATTATCAGAGCTCGCTGGGAAGGGGTCAGTTGATGCCTATAAGGAGCTGGGAGCACTCAGTTGAAGGAGGTTGGCTTCTGTGCCTGGCCCTGAAGCATAGCACAAGGTGCTGCATTAAAAGCTTATGGGGTCCTGCAGCCTGTGTTATCAGCAGTAGAGCTTTGCTGTGTGTTACTTTGTGAGGTTTTTAAATATGAACCACTAGACTGCGTTGCGAGGAAAGGGCCTGAAGAGATTGGGTGTGGTATTTAATCTTTCTTGGACTGGGAAAAACACCAGCGATGCTACATTCCCAGTGGGTATTTTCAGAAAACGAAAGCTGCTAGGTTTTCCGGGTTGGGGGAAATTGTCACAGTCCAAAGTGTTTATCACATTTGTTCAATGTGTACACAATGAAAACCAGGCAGGAATTAAGCTGTGTTTTCTGTTTCCTTACAACACAGAAAGGGATTAGCTAACATTCTGAATTTTCATTTCTCCCATTATAGAAATGTGATCTGTCATTCTTTCCTTTCACCAGTTATAGTTTTCTTGTTACATTCCATCTGGCTATGTCATTCAACAAAAAAGAGACAATTCAACCAACTGCTTTACAGCGTAACTGTTAGTTATTCATCTCACATTTGATTGCCCCTGGTTCTTACACTAGAAATTTGTCAAGAACAAATCATATCAAACCAACTTAATAGCTTTCTTTTACAGGGTAGCAAGCCTTGTGGATAGGAAGGAAGCTGTAGATGTGGTATACCTTAACTTTTGTTAGGCTTTCAATATGTCTCACATGATCTTCTCTCAAACAAAGGAAATATAACCTAGATGTTGGGTGCCTTATTGGTGGAATTAGGTTTGTTTACTCAGGAGAAGAGAACACTGAGGGTGTGTCTAGACTACAGGGTTTTTTCGAAAAAAGTGGCCTTTTTTCGAAAAAAACTGTACCTGCGTCTAGACTGCTGCCACGTTCTGTCGACAGTAAATCGAAAGAATGCGGCAGTTTTGTCAATGGCAGTAAACCTCGTTTTACGAGGAATAACACCTTTTTCAACAGAGATCTGTTGAAACAAGGTGTGTGTGGATGCGGAGAGCTTATTCTTTTGAAAAAAAAAAAAAAAAAAAGGCCCCCAGGAAGAAGCCCTGGTGGACAGTCCAGCCTTTACATGCTGAGCACCTCTATGGTTCCTGTCCGCAGCCTCTTAAAGGCACAGGCACCCAGATAGGCATTGCTGTCAGGAAACCAGCCAGAGCACCTGAGCCAGCTCTGCTAGCCATGTCCCAGCCTCAAGGTCCCCCTAACCCTTCTCAAGACAGGGAGGAGAACCCACCCAGGGGCACCAAAAGGCAGGCACCAGCCTGGTCAGGGCCAGAAATTAAAAACCTCCTGGAGCTCTGGTCCCAGGAAGAAGCCCTGCAGTCGCGCCACAGGAATGCGGACACATATGGGCGCATGGCCCAGGGACTGAGCAAGAAAGGGCATCACCCCCGCACCATAGACCAAGTGAGGGAGCTGCAGCAGGGATATTCCAAGGCCTGAGACCAGAGTTCCCGCTCTGGGGCAGCCCCATAGAGCTGCCAGGAGTTGGAGAAGATCCTGGGCGGTGGGGAAGCCCAGACTCCACTGTGTGTGGTGGAGTCTGGGTTACCCCACCACATTGTGGACCAACCCCTGAGGGAGGATGACCAGGCCGGAGAGGCGGGAGAGCTGCACCCGGAGGAGGAGGAAGAGGAGGCAGCAGGGACCCTCTCCCAGGAGCTGGTTTTCCAGACCCCAGAGGCCTCCCAGGTGTCCGTGGACATCAGGAAGGGATCATCAGGTGAGTGCTTTGAGGGGTCACCACACATGGGCGGGTTGGCAGTGTGGGGAACCATATAGTCCCATTGCCACTGTGGGGCCTCTGCAGGGGCGGCCCTAGACTAGCTGCCAGCAACTGGCGCCCTAGGCGAACCATGCAATCGGCACCAGCCCCCCCCCCCCAACCCCAAGGGCAGATATCGACTGAGGGTTTTGGTTCTGTGCTGGGGAGAGGAGGGCTGGGGATGGAGATCTGTGGCTGGGGGTCAAGGGGCTGGGGATGGAGTTCTGTGGCTGGGGGGCTGGGGGCTGGGGGGCTGGGGGCCAGGGGGCTGGGGATGGAGTTCGGGGGCTGGGGGCTGTGGAAAGGGAACAGGGTGCCAGTCGGAAGAGAGAGTCCCCTGCACCCGCCTCCTCCCAAGATCCCACCCCCCCAGAGAGAAGCCAGCATGCACCTCTCCCGGGGCAACCCCCCCTCCCACGGCACAGGGGAAGCCAGCGCCTGCCTCCCCTGGGGCCGACCCCCCCTCCCATGGGGAAGGGGAAACCCCCCCACGTTCCTCCTCCCCCAGGGCCGACCCCCCCCCACAGCACAGTGGAAACCTCCCTGCGTTCCTCCTCCCCCGGGGCTGACACCCCCCCCCCGTGGCACAGGGGAAACCCCCCCGCGCACTGCCTCTCCCAGGACTTACTCCCCTCCTGGCTGCAGGGAAGCCGTGCTCCAGGTAAGGCACCGGAAAGGAAAGGGGAAATGGAAGGGGCAGAGTTTGGAATTTGGCGTCCCATGTAACTTGGCGCCCTAGGCGGCTGCCTAGTTTGCCTATAGGCATGGGCCGCCCCTGGGCCCCTGTGATACTGTCAGGTCGCTGCCCAACTCACACGTGGTGTCACGTGTAACACCCCTGAGTCTCCTGTCCAAAGGAGAGCCCCTGACAGCGACAGCATGCCCTCGGGGACAGCAGGGGTACACACAGACATTGATTGTCTCCTCCTCTTTTCCTCCACAGCCAGACCCTCTACCCAAGAAGGGAGCACCACACCCGCCCCACCACCATCCCGGACCCGTGGCACCCGCAGGCATTGGTGTGTCTACACTGACCTGCTGATGGAGCACGTAATGGCCCTGCAGGACCTCAACAGGACCCTTCAGCAGAGGATGGAGGCAGAGGCCGAGTGGCGCAACAGGCTGCTGGATGAGCTGGTCCAGCAGCGCACTTCCATCTGTGCCACTATGCAGGAGATCCTAGCCTTGCCTGCCCCTGTCATGGGCACCACCCCTCCTGCACACCAGGCCCCTCCTCCCCCAGCTCCTCCTTCCCCCCCCCACCCCCTCTTCTCCCCCAGCCCCTCCTGCTCCCGAGCCTTCACAGGCCCAACAGCTGCCCCCCTCCCCCCCGTCCTGCCCAATCCAGGACTAGCTCTTGCTCCACCCGAGCCCAAGGCTGTGGCAGTGCCAGGATGCAGGAAGGTGGCAGGACCCTGCGATCAGGGAAGCAGCGGCCTACTTGAGCCCCCTCCCCCCTCCAGATTTTCAGCCCCCCTCCTCCCTCCAGGTTTTCAGTCCCCAGTTAAAGGACATTTCAGTTATGTAACAAAATCTTTATTTCTGAGTGACAGAGTTACTTTGTTTATAAACAGTTGAACAGTAACAAGAGAAAGGTGGTTTATACACAGTTAGCACATTTTCTGTACTGCTAGTGTTTCTAATAAAAAACCAATGTGTGTTTACAAAGAAAACCGGGTGTGTATGTATTCTTTATGGGAAGAGAGTGAGGGTTGTGGAGGGAAAGGTAGGGGTGGCCCAGGCCAAACCCCCCATGGGGGAGGCCCTGGGGAGAGTCAGTGGGCTCCTTCTGAGAATCTCTCCCTCAGGACCTCTCAGATTTGGACACCAGACTGGTCAGCCTGGTGGATGGCAGCCGTCTGGGGCTGTTCAAATGACCTTTCCTCGCCATCAGCACCTGTCCCCCACCCTGGCAGGAAGGCCTTCCCTTTCCCCTTCCCCAGGTTATGGAGGGCGCAACATGTCTTCCGGGATGTTGCATTCACCCATCTCCAGGTGTGTGAGGCGGCAACGGAACCTCCCTTTCAGCCGGCCGAAGGCACATTCCACCTGGATGCGAGCCTGGCCAAGATGCCTGTTGAAAAGCTCCTTGCTTGCATCCAGGTGGCCGGTGTAGGGCTTCATGAGCCATGGCATCAGGGGGTAGGCTGCGTCGGCCACTATGCACACCAGTATCTGCACGTCCCCAAGCGTGAGGTGCCGCTGGAGGAAAAATGTTCCCGCCTGCAACCTGCGATACAGGTAGGAGTTGCGGAATATGCGGACATCGTGTGCCCGCCCCAACCACCTGACACACATGTCCATAAAATGTCCCCGGTGGTCGACCAGGGCCTGCAGCACCATGGAATAGTAGCCCTTCCTGTTTATAAGTTGGGCTGCTCGATGGGGCAGTGCGTGGATTGGGATGTATGTCCCATCGAGGGCTCCTCCACAGTTCAGGAAGGCAAGGGCAGCAAACCCAGCAAAGATGTTGTCCAGGTCCCCGAGGTGGATGAGCCTCTTCAGCAGCTCCACAATGATGGCCCTCACCACCTGCAGCATGACACAAATAGACAGACAGAAACCAGGGAGTTAGACAGGTTACCTAAGAGCCTGGGAGGAGAACCCTCCCCCCCACCAATACACCCCACCCCTTGTCAGGATGCCCCCCTCCCCTTCAGGGTTGGCTGAGGAGTTGCCTCCACGTGCCACTCCATCCCTCGCTCCCTCTTGCCCTTGCCTGGCATCCCCCTTTCTCAACCCCCACACTCAGCAGGGACTGTCCCCCAAAAGTGACTTACCTCCATCAAAACGTCCCCGATGGTAGACCTCCCCATGCCAAACTGGTGTCCCACGGAGCGGTAGATGTCGGGGGTGGCCAGCTTCCAAAGGGCAATTGCAACCTGCTTCTGTAGGGGGATGGCGGGCCGCAGGTGGGTGTCCTGGTGTTCCAGAGCAGGGGTGAGCCAGGCACGCAGCTTCTGGAATGTGGCCTTTCACCTCCAGAAGTTGCGGGGCCACTGGTTGTCGTCCCAGAGCTTTATGACGAGCCGACCCCACCAGTCTGAACTCGTCTCATGCCTCCAAATCCGCCTGTCCCCAAAAAAGTTTGGGGGAAGGACAGAGCTCCTGCATCCTGGACAAAGGTCTTGAAGGTCTGGTCCGGGTTCACATGGGGCAGGAGATTCATGACAGAGTCATGAAGATGCAGCAGAAGCTGCAGTATGGCAGCTTGGGGCCATCGCCTGCCCAGGGGCAGCTCAGGCTCCATGGCCAAAAACACAGTGAAAAGCAGAAAAGAAAAAAAACCAGAAAAGAACCTGCTGTGGTGTCTGAGGAAGCAGGGCAACCAGAGCAAGCACTTCAGCAGCTATGCTTCCCCTCTAGGAGGTAAGCAAGCCAGAAGCAGGAGCAGAGCAATGGCTGTCCAGGAGGATCCCTTTAAGCACGCGTCTCTGCAAAGGGCAGGCAGCAGCACCGGGAAGTAAAGGCTGCCCCTATGGCCTGCCAGAAGCAGTTCCGGGTGCCTTTTTTGTCGAAAGACTGTCCAGCAGTCTGGATGCTCTTTTTTGAAAAAGTGGATCGATTTTTCGATCCGCGTAATGCAATCTAGACGTTCTTTTTCGAAAGAGGCTTTTTCAAAAGTATCTTTTGAAAAAGCCTCTTTTGAAAAAGGCATGTAGTCTAGACGTAAGCTGAGGGGGATCTGAAATCAGTTTTCAAGTTCATAAAAGATTGTGACAGGGAGGAGGGAGAAAGATTGTTCTCCTTAGCCTCTGAGAACAGGACAAGAAGCAATGAGCTTAAGTTTCAGCAAAGGCAGTTTAGATTGGACATTAGGAAAAACTTTCTGTCAGGGTAGCTAAGCACTGGAATAAATTGCCTAGGCCTGATCTACACTATCTGGGATGATGGAAGTAAGATTCTCAACTCCAGCTAAGTAAATTACATAGCTGGAGTTAACGTATCTTACTTCACGTTTCCACGCCATCCACACAGTGAGAGGCCGATGGGAGCAAATGGTATCATCAGCTTTCCTTACTCCTTGTGAGAAGCAGGAGTATTAGCACTGACAGGGGCATCTTTTGAGTTCAATCTAATCTAATACTACACCCACTAAATTGAACCCCGGAAGATCAACCACAGCAGCGTTGATCTTCCATGTAGTGTAGATGTGCCCTTAGGGAGGTTGTGTAGTCTCTATCATTGGAGATTTTTAAGAGCAGGTTAGACAGAACAGGGAAGGTCTAGATAATATTTAGCCCTGTGAGGAGGGCAGGGGACTGGACTAGATGATCTCTCAAGGTCCTTTCCAAGCCCATGATCCTGTGATTCTAAATGTATATGCAGAATATTTGGACTCCCAAATCCCTACAAACAGTCATTACTCTTGTTTCACATAGGTTAATATTTTTACCAGATCCCCATAAAAGATAACCTGACAAATTCAATGCCACAGCACTGTGACACGGCTAACAGAGTGCACACTGAGAATATCCTCACCCATCTATGGTTCACTGTAAAATTTAAAAACTTACACAACAACAAATAGACTAGTAGCACCTTAAAGACTAACAAAACGGTGCTACTAGTCTATTTGTTGTTTTTTAAGTTTTTCCTGTTGCAGGCTAACTCGGCTACCCCTCTGAAGCTGTAAAAATTAAAGCATTTATAAACTTGTGCATTCCATGCTGTAAATATACCAACCTCAGAACACACACATATATGATTTTCCAAGTTTTGTTGGACTAGCTCATTAGAAGGAAAGAAGTCAATCAGCCTACAGCCATTTAAAAGAAAAAGACTTTAATGAAAACAACCAAAGGATGGAAGTGGAATCTTATTAATCATCACCATAGTCCTCGTAGCTCACAGTATATTTCTGGTTTGTTTTTTCTTAACTTAGGTTTGGAGATAAATACAGTATTTTATGTCAGTATTGTCTAAAGGGTGGGACATGAAAGTTAGTGTAATATACAAACGTAAAGGTCAAAGGCTACATCCGTGGCCATGGGGTGGATTTACAATGAAACATACTGTGCCCTGGCATGGCCCCCCCCAAAAGACACAGGGTCCCCAAGGCCAGGCAGTCCAACACTGGGTTTGGCAAACCACCTCTCCTTGCCCTCATGTGCTGAAGGTGGCAGCTCAGCGGGGGGCAGCCCCTCTGCCGAGAGGGCAGTGAGGAGAGCAGGGAGGAATGTTTGACAAGTTCAGCAATATTGATAACTGAAAGTGCCTCCTTACAAAACATTACTTACTATGACTTAATTGATGATTTTGTAAAGAAAAAGTGTAGAAAGAAAGCTAGCTGATTTTTTTTTTTCAAATTGAATAAGTTTCTTCAGAGGAAGTTAACTTTTATTTTTCCATTCACATGTCATCTGTACATTTTATTTTTACACATTTTTCATGTTGGCTTAATGCAAATACAAGTTTTCATCTAGACCAGAAGTTCTCAAACTGTGCTCCGAGAACTCCATTCAAGTGGACTGAGGAAAGATTATTATGGGTTTTTTTTTTATAAGCACTCTTATCCAAAGACTTTACAATAGTAGCTAATGGTACAAACAATATGTGGAAAGATCATGTAGTGGTCCACCGAGACCCTCGGCAATTTTCAAGTGGTCTGTGAAAAGAAAGTTAGACTACAAAAACAATCAAAGTATCTCCCTTTGTTTTCATTTACTTCTTATTACTTATAATGTAGGAGGAAAAATGAAGAAAAAAAAATGGAAAGTGGGAGGGACAGGAAGAGTAAATGTTCTTTTTCTTGACTGGGTCCCAGGGGCCCCCCCAAAATGAAGCTGAACACAGGGCCCCACCAGCTCTAAATCCCTCAGAAAGCCATCAGTTTCTCATTGCAATGGTGCCAACTGGAGTCCTTTGGCTTCTCTGAACCCTTATATCAGTTTTTGGCTTGATATGGTCTACACTAACTCTCAGTTTTATTATACGTGCAATTCAAAATCTTGCTTTTGATCTCTAAAGCCCTTTGGATTCTGGTTATCTGACAGACAACCTGTCTCTCTGTGGGCAATGGAGGGGCCACTTCTGTCAACAATCCTTAGTTATGTGTGGGACCAGAGACAGGGAGCTTGCAGTGATTTTGAAACTAGCTCCACAAGTGGGTTTAACAAGCCAGCATCTGTTTATCTTAAGGGCACAATGTAAGACTCTTCTGTTTACTTTGACTTTTGCTTGGGTCAGGTTATATTTTTAGATAATGACAGAAGAATTTCTCTTGAAAATATTATACCATCATGTTGTTTTCTTTGCGAGGAGAAGTTCAGTGATGGTGTATTCTATTAATTATCAAATAAAGTTGTGAAGGAAACGGGAGAAAACGGACTTCCACTGTGGTCTGCTGGGAGTTATAGAGAAAACCCTCAATCCTAAACTTTACTGAAACCATGTAACAAAACACATGATCATGCCATGGAGTCCCACTCTATAGAACCAGTGGAAGTTGCCATGGAAGCGCCTTTGCCAACACAATGAGTGTGAAATCCGAGCCCACTGACGTCATTGTGAGTTTTACTATTGATTTGAATCAGGCTAGGATTTCACCCAAAGAGCTGTATCCAAATCACAGGTCTCCTGTTGAATAATAAATAATGATAATAATTAATATTGGGCTCTTAAATAGCACTTATTCTCCATTGAGCTCTATGCACACAGCTATAGCAGAAAGAAAAACTACAGACTCCCACAAATGCTGTTGAAAATGGGATTAATTTTTCCAGCCTTAATTTTCCTTCCTGCCTATCTCTGTACTTCCGAAAAATCTCAGCTCATGCTGTGTTTTATATCACTGCTAGTCTTAAGGAAGACCCCAAGAGTATGAACTACTGAGCTGCACATAGTACAACCAATATTATTATAGGAGAAGCTCACAGCAACCCATTTAAAGTTGCCTAACCATTCCTATTATAACACACATGTTTTCAGTTGCTTATGACTACTCAGGCAACTTTAATTCCAGCATTTCTTAACTTTTCAGTGCTTGACCTTGACCTTCACAATAGTCTTTTAATGCAGTCGTCGGGTATGAAATTATTATTGTAATGCTGCCCAAATACTCTGCTCAAGATCAGCATACCAGGGTGCTTGTCACTGCACACCAGTATATGAAGACTATGCTTTGAAGAAATTGCAATCTAAAAACAGAACCAATCCTCTGCTGATATAACTTATGAAATTTAACGGTGGTCAGTCTATCTATACTTAATTACACTGGCTGAGGATACAGCCTAGATGAAGTGTGATAGAAAAAGAATGAAACCTTTATTCTCCCCTTCCTTCAAGCTATTGTTAGAAAGTTCATTCTTTTATGATATTAAGGCCCCGTCTGTTGTCCACTGACATGGAATAACACAATTGCTCTATCAACCTTCCCATCAGCACTCATTCCTGTCTGCCAGCAGAAACAAGCAAGGTTATTGTGACATCACAGAGGGAGGCTTCCAGGTCTGTCAAGATGCAGCCAATGGGGACTGCTCACTGAAAGATTCTGGTCCCCACTCCAAATGGTGACAGTGGCTTCTGCTCTTGTGTCTGCTCCTAGATGCAGGGTTGGGATGCTGTAACCAAGTTTCAGAGCAGGGAATGGGTGGAAGTTCAGCCAGCTCCCTCTCTTCTGTTGTGTTGTTGCACCTCCTGTTGCAGTATCATCTATTATGTTGAACAAAAAGCAAATACTGTAACATTTTGGCTCATCAGCATGCCACACTGGGAATCAGAGCCTTTCTAATTTGGGCAGAATAAGAGAAGAGAATGGGAATTTCACTCCTGGGTCTTACTTTCCCAAATTATGGAAAGCACAGACATTATTGGTTATACAAAGTAAGGATAGAAAAGGTTAACCAGTAAGAATTAGGCTTCCTGTTAACCAGGTCAGCTTGCTGGAGGGAACTCAGTTCCGGCTACATTGGGTCAGGGGGCCCCCAGTCGTGTTGGACAGATAGGATCCCAGCCCTGGCCATGTTGGGCCAAGGGGAACCCAATTCTGGCCAGGCTGGGCCAGACCACTGAGACTGCAGCCCTGAGCTGTGTCTGAGCAGCACCAACCCCAGCCGGACTGAGCTAGCCCGTTGCAGCAACCCCAACCCAGGTTGTGCTCGGATGGCGAGACCCCAACCTTGGCCATGGCAGGCTGGGCAGGTTGGCAGGACTCCACCCCTGGCTGTGCCAGAGTGGCCCCTGGCCTGGCCTAGCCTGGCTGAGCAGCCAGCCGGAGCAACCCCAACACTCCATGTTAGCCAGCCTTAGCCTCAGTGGGACCCCTTGCACGGGTCCACTGAAGGGCCTCAGCCCCTCCCTCCATTCCAGGACACCTGGTTAACTTGCTAAATTATATAGTTTTAATAATTTAACTTTTTAAACTGTTATTTACATCCCTAATAAAAGGTGATAGACTAATTTTTTTTAGTGACAAACTCAAACTATAAGGCTTGCTGTCTAGGGTATTTTAATGTACAGATATGTTTGGTTTTGAAGAATATGAGTTCCGTGTATGGAATTGGTATAATGTATACTTTATTCCCTGTTCTGCCCTGGTATGTCACAGAACAATTCTGTCACTTGTCCTATTTGTCAGATTCCTGGGAGAGGAGAAAAAAATAAATAAAAAAAGCTAAATAAATCTTATGTGACATAGCAACACCGTGTAAGTCTAACATTATTTTGCTGCACTGGGTGGAGAGGATTCTCTTTGAAATGGGGCAAATATTGCTTATATGTTGTGCATATTATCACATCATTCTGGGTGATTCAGCTTCTGCTTTTTTATTGCCTTCTCAACATCACTAAATGGTAGTTATACTCTTAGCTTGCTGCATATATATTGTGACTCACAAGAGTGCTGTTCTCCTGGTATTCTTCCACCATCAGCTCTAAAAATAGTCCCGTTAAGACATAAAGACTTAGCCAGGCAGCCAAACAATAGGAGTTTGTTTTGTTTTAATTTCATGGGACTGTAGAAAGTCTCCAGTTTTGAACCCATGATTTTCTTGGCCCCAATCACTGGCTCATTTGACATGTTTTTTGTCAGACTACCTAATACTGGACTTGTCCTACTCCATTCATCTGAAGAAGTGGGATGTGCCCACGAAAGCTCACGATACCATCTACATGTTTTGTTAGACTTTAAGGTGCTGCTAGACTATTTGTTGTTTTTAAAGTTTTTCGTGTTACAGATTAACTCAGCTACCCTCTGAAGCTTTTGCAAATTGGGTGCAAGTGTCATCAGTTGTGCCCATAATCTGGGAGGCCTACATGAGAGGGGTTTCAAAATCAAATTCGAAATCTGTTTTAAATAGGGGAAAAAAGGTTTTGTCTTGATTCAGTTGTGAATGAAGAATAGGTTGCATTTGTATTTGCAAATGGCATATAGTGATTTTAGAGGGACAAATTCTGCTATTGCACTACCTAGCTATAAAAACAGATACAGAAGTTAGCAGGTCATAGGTGGCAATCCTGGGCGCCCATAAGATGGCTGATAGCAGCCTCAGGCAGAGCCTCCTCTTGCACACAATACTCGCATTAGGATATGAATGTTTGCCAGTGAAAATCCGGTGATATGCACACAGATGTGTGGTCCACTCCACATCCTCTGATTTTTTATTCTGGGGGAAAATACCATTATTTGGTTCCTGGCACCATGCACCTGCAGAGCCTCATCAGTGGGTTTTGGCTGGGGAGCCAGAATTGGGACAGAAAACTTTTTCCTTCTGCTCACTCTCTGCTCCTGACTTCAATGCAAATTAAGATCACACACATCTCCCGGGAGTGCTCAGCACGTTGCGGGAAGGAATACTTATCATCTGTTCACATTATGCAGCTGCATCATCTACTGTCCATTTACCCAAATCAATGGGAGTTGTACTGCTTCATGCCAGGGCTAAATCTGACCCCTCAATTTTTAGTGTATCTTTTTATTCAAAAGCATCAGTTCCCAAAGCAACATTACTCTTTCATCTCTGGCCCAGTTTCACTAGTTCCCTTAATAGTCACAGTTTGTGCTACTCAATCCATCCTGATCACATACATCTGAAAAAAAACCCCAACCCTTCTGTTGCTACAGCTCATTTAAAATGAAATTTTTATCACTTTTTTTGGTAAAATGAACTAGTGGATTACATCAATATGACTGTAAAGAGCTACTTTGTTTTTGGAACTCTATAATAATAAGATGTAGCTATTGGTTTCTATTTATATGGAATTTGGGGGACAGATTTTCAGGTGGTGTCAGCTATCCCTAGCTCTGTCCATGAAGTCAATGGAAATATGGCAATTTATACCAGCTGACTTTGGTTTTGTGTTTTTCTGCTACTCTCCATTTCTTTATTGACTAACTTCTCTCCAGACAGTGGCACAATTCTCAAAGTTGAGATCTAAACAAGATCTCCTCCTCTTTTTCTATATACATTTATTTGTGATTTCTAGCAGAAGCTGTTTTTTTAATGACGCAAATTTGGTGATGTGCTGCCAATATTTTGACAAGCACCTCCTACGAATATTGTCCCCTTTAGACTATGATAGACCCTGCTAACTGCATGAATGGATGAGGGGCTGACTTTATTTTCCTCCATTTAAAAAACACTTTTTCCTAATTATAATCAAGGCAGGAATCCATGTGCATGGCAGACAATTTTGCTGTATGCTAAATGTATTTACTTGTGTTTTTACTTCATTCCTGTAACATTACTGACTATATTGAGAGTACAGAAATATGTAAATACAGATGGTATGTAATTAGGGGCACTGAAGCTAGGGGAGACCAGACATTTTTAGGTGAAAAGAGGTGCTGGGGAAACATTTTTGAAAATAACCATTATTTGGGGCAAACTGGTGCCTTCCAAAGACAAAACAATTGCATTTTTGAAATATTTTGAATAACTCATCTCTGCTGGGCATGATTTGTCAATATCCAGAGACGCTGTGGTTTTATCATAGGCAAAAAAAGATACAAACCCTCCCTATAATATGGTGATAGAATTTTAACAAAGGGGTCCCTGCAGCATCACGTGATACATGCTGTGTGCTGTGTTTCAAAGTTAAAAAACAGGTGTGTGCTTTCAGAGAGGGAAAAAGATTGCGTTTCATGTCACCGTCTTAGGCACTCTATCGCTCATTGCAAAATGGAAGCCACAGTTACACTGCTACCTAACTATTTTATTTCTTTAATGTAACAGTAGGAGAAAACAAGATGATATAAACAGAAAGTTCTTTTCCCCCCTTTTCTGGCAAAACAAGACATTAACTATATCCATTCATAAGACCTGTCTTAATCATCCTAAATGCATTATTTTTCTTAGATAAGTATTATTGACCGCCCTTAAACTGCTAATTTAGTAACTTGATACAGCTCAATATGCCAGGCATCACATTATAAAATAATTGCCTGGAACTTTCAGTCTCACTGAGAGAACTGTTATTAATATCCATAAACTACGACCATAAATATATATATGATCTTGAGCACTGTGGCTTAGATAATGTTAGTTCAAGATTACAGATAAACTTCTTTTCTCTTCTTTTCTTAGATAATGTTTAGTTCAAGACTACAGATAAACTTATTTCTCTTTTCTCTTTTCTTAGTGGATAATAATACATAATTCATGTGTATGTACAGCTTCTTTCAGATACACAGCACAGTACTGTATGATTAAACGGTAATGCCTTCTGTGAGGTGGTATTATAATACCTGTATTACAGACTGGTAAATAAGGCACTGATATGTTAACACATGACTCGTCCATTGTCTACAGAACAGCTCAGTGGCCATGGTAGGAATAGAATCTAGGAGTCCTGGTCTATAATTGTCTAATCCCTAGAAAATACTGAAAAATTGGGAGGAAAACATGGCAGGTTTTTTAAAAAGCCCCTGATCAATAACTAAAAGTGTTCCCTTTTCTAAATATAACTTGAAAGAGGCAAAACAATACAAGCTAGTAACAACCCATTTTAACTTGAGATCTTTTCTTGTTTCACCCGTTTGGCAGCAGTCAAGTTGATACCACTTCTTTAAATCAGTTCTCTCCCAGTCAGGATTCTGAAGTGTTGCTTGCATGCCCAGAGATCTATGTTCATTATTTAACACACTGGTGATCACTATCTGTATCATAAAGTGATTAAGCTATAACTGATTTTAAAGCAGCAGCAGATTCTTATGGCTACAAAAATCTCCATATATATATATACTTTGTAAATCTTTCTTCATTCTCTGTAATCTCATGAGTTAGTTAGAAAACTGAAAATGGGTCTGAATGAATCCGAAAGGAGGAGTAATGTATGACATCATATATATAGTAGCCCAATGTCTGTGACTCTGTAATGCTGAAATGCTGGCTGTTCCCTCTGGGTGGCGCTGTTGCCTCCCGCCGTGTTGCTCAGCTGACTTCTGTGCCGCTCAGCCGGGCTGCCGTGTGGGAGCAAGCAGCGCAAGCGGCCATTTGGGGTCCACGCTCCCCATGCAGCACGGGGGTGCTGCATGGGGAGCATGGAGCCCAAACGGCCGCTTGCGCTGCTTGCTCCCACGTGGTGGCCTGGCTGAGTGGTGCAGAAGTCAGCCGAGCGCCACGGCGGGAGGCGAAGGGGACGGGGCGCTGACGTACATGGCCAGGGGGCCGGTCCTGGAGCCTCCGTCATGTCCTTACTGTGCTGACGTCTGGTCTAACCAGCCCGGGAGAGTTCGCAACCTGGAGCGGGCCCGGGAGGGAGGCGCGGGCTGGAGGAGCACAAGCAGCTGCACAGCCAGCTGGAGAGAAGCGGTGTTTTTAAGGGGAAAGTGCCGCTTCTCTCTCGCCGCTTGCTCCATGGCTGCCCCCTGCTCAGTCCTCCAGTTGGCACCTGTGAGAGGGGGCTGGGCGCTGAGCCTGGCCGGGGGGAGGGCAGGGGCACGAGGGCGAGGGGGAGCTGGAGGACAACTGGGAGGCTGCAGGATCAGTGCTGGGGTGAAGGGAAACGGTGCAGGTGGGCAGCTGGAGCTCATAGGCAGCCGCTCAGCCAGGCTGCCGCGCGGGAGCAAGCGGTGCAAACAGCCGTTTGGGCTCCGCGCTCCCTATGCAGGAGGAGGAGAAGAAGAGAAAGAGAGAGTGAGAGGCAGGAGGAGGAGGAGAAGAGAGAGTGAGAGGCAGGAGGGGGAGAAGAGAAAGAGAGACAGAGAGAGAGGCAGGAGACGGAGGAGAGCTGGGCGGGGGAGGCAGTAGGAGGAGAGGAGAGAGAGAGAGATGGAGCAAGAGACTGGAGGCTCAGGAGAGAAGACCGAGATAGAAAGGGAATAGGACGTGGAGGAGAGACCTGAAAATCCCATTTTATGATGGGCTAATTGGCTCGTCAAGCAATATTTTCCATTGCAGTACCCAAAACAATAGGATTTTCCCTTTTGTGTTTTATTGTAATTTCGGTAAGGTGCTACAGTAGAAAAACTTGACAGCATCACAGCAATGGATTTTACTAACAACTTTTTTGTGACAGTGGTAATTATACATTGTTCAGTTTTCAGCCAGTAATTCAGAGAAAAAATGTTCAAACTGGTGGGCTGTCCTAAGACAGAGGGGCTTAAAAGCTTAATGTTAAGCAAGCCAGGGTGGCAAACAGGGGAGTTTGAGTGACATTTTGTAGAACGGAGAGAGAATAAAATCACCATGGTTCAGAAAGACCATGTACTGCTTCTGTTTCTTCCACCTGCATCTCTACCCAAGCAGAGAACCTGCACATGGATGCCTCCACCCAGACCTTGGTGTGGAAGGCCGCACAGATGAATTGGCCCTGCTGCAGCAGCTCCCGCCAGGCGTCGCAGCATGGCTGGAGGTCCTCCTCGAGTGTCCGATCCTGACGGTCCAAGGAGCACTGCAGGGCTCACAGGGTGGCAATATGCTCCTGTAAATGGGCCCAACCATGCGCCCCGTTCGCGCCTAACAACACCCCCCCCCCCGTCCCCATGTTTCCTTCACCCTTTTGGGCGCTCCCCGGCATCCAAAACTGCCTCTCTTAAGGCTCGCCGGTCTCGTCCCAACCGCGGGGAAAGGGGGGTCCGGGCCTGCCCCCTCTCACAGACCCCAGCCCAGGGCCCTAAGGACTCGGACGCGTCTACCATCTGGTCCGGCTGGCGGGGCGTCTGCCGTAACTTGCCAGCCCACAGGCTCCCTTTGCCCGCCCTGGGCTACTTCCTCTCTCCACGGTCAAACATCCCCTTGCCCCCGGGGCTCACCTCCTCGCCTTGGGTCCCATCCGCTGCAGGTCTTCCATGAGAGGCCACTCCCCTGGACCTCCTCCTCCTCCACCCGGTATCTCCCAGTGTTTAAATCTCCGCGCCGGCTCCCGGTCCACGGGGTCACGCCCCTTCCGGCATGGCCACACTGTTTGGCCGTCAGCGGGGTCGTGCCCCGGCGTTGCTCCACCCATGCCGGCACTCGGCCTCCCGGCCGGCTGTGACCATACTGCCGGGGCAGCCGCCTGGGAACAGCCGCCACACAGCCAGTAGGCCAGCCTCTGCGCCGCTTGGCTCGTGGCCGGCGCCGCACCCGGCGCCGCTACCCCGCCCCCTGACCCATGAGCCGCCAGATAAGCAGCCGCCGGCGGGATCAGAGTGCGGGGTGCCTCCGCCCCATCACAGCTCCCTCTGGAGGTCTTTGTGGGCTCTCCTGCACCTGTGGGTCACACAAGGTTGGGACAATGGCACAGGAGGTGTTGACTGCTCCCCTCTTGCTGCTGGTCCAGCTATGTAGAACAAAGAGAAGGGCAGTCATCCCTGGAGACACTGCCTGATGCCAGCCCTCATCTCCAAGCTGAGACCGAAAGGCCACTGGTCAGATGAAGGCAATGTGCTTCCACCTGAAGCATAGACTATGGGCCCTTTCCTGCCAGGGCATAGATGTCCAAGGGGGCCGAGCCTCACTACCCTCACGTCTTGGGGACAAGCAGGCATGGGAAGGTGCCAACCAGACTGGGAGCCTGTGTGCAGGAGGGGGGCCATAGGGCGGCTGGGCTTCCCTCTGTGCTGCGCACACACCAGGTCTGTCAGTGGCAGTGTCCCACAGGAAGAGCACTTGTATCCTTGTCCGCTGGAGAAGGGAGCCGGGTGTTGGGAGGTGTGTGTGAGCGGCAGATGCGTGTGTGTGTGTATCTCCATGCCCCGAGCCGCCTTCTAGTGGTGGCTTGTGGTGGGAGGATGGCCAACCCAGGTGTCAGGAGTGTGGCAGACCACTCCAGACATCATGTGAGCCAGAGCATAAGGGTCCTCTGTTGCTGCCTCCTGGGGCTGTGTGCCCCGGACTGGTGCTCCATGTGCACCCACATGCACAGGTCTCCAGCCCTGAGTCCACAATGGTGGGGAGGAAGGGACTGTCTTGACCCCTAGGATGTGGTGCAGCTGTGTGTAGTATGGGCAGGCCTGTGGTGCCACCTTGGAGTGGGAGCTGTGCTCCCTGGCCTTGGCATACGCCTCCCTTAACTCCTTTTCTTTCATGGCACCTGCTTCCTGGGTGTGCATGTGGTCCTTGGTGGCCAGACTGTCGACCATCTGGCTGTACACATCTGCATTCCTGCATCTGTGTGGAAATCCTGGAGGTTAGCCTCTTCCCCCCAGACCTCAATGAGGTCCAGGATCTCCGCACTGGACCAGGAAGGTGTGCGCCTATTCCATCCCTGGGTAGGGTCCTGAGAGCTGGCTGCCAGCTCCCTAGGAGCAGAGGAGGGCTCAGTGGCTGAAAGCAGAGGTCTGGCAGCTGCTGTGTGTGTGGTTTGGGGCTGTTAGGGCCTCCTGTGTGCCACAAGCCCTTTCCCCTGTGGCTGTAGCTTTAAGGGCTGCAGGGGAAGGGAGACTATAGAGTTTTGATGAGTGTGGACAGAGCAGGCAGCAGAGCACCTGTTGGAAGGGCTGGAGGCCAATTATTTTGAAATAACTTCAGGTGCCCTGTCTACACATGCCCTATTCCGAAATAGCTATTATTCCAAAATAATGGACTTGCTGAGTAGACGCTCACATAGTTATTTCAGCATAATGTCCATTATTCTGGAATAACGCTGCTGTGTAGAGGTGCCCAAAATTATAAAGTTTACAGTTCTAAGGAATGTTCAGACAGAAAATCAGCAGATTAAAGACAATGAATTTCAATAAATCAGATTTTAGCAAACTCAGAGAATCATCAGGTAAGTTCCCGAAGGGAAGCAAGTCTAAGGGGAAAAAAAGTTCTTGAGAGTTGGCAATTTTTCAAAGAGACAGGTTAAATGCATAAGAGTAAACTATCCCCAGTGGATAAGAATTATAGTAGGAGACTACTCTGGCTTAGATCCAGGCTATCCTCTATGACCTTTTACTCAAAAAAGAGTCCTAAAAAATGTGAAACTAGGCAAAACTATGAAGGATGAATACAAAATATCTAACACAAGCATATAGGGACATGTAGATAAGGAGCTTGTTTATATTGGGCCTAGCTGGTGTACTAGTGTATCTGTCACAAAGATAGCATACAAATGAACATCTGTCTCCTGTTTCAATCCACATCATTCTGTATATACAATGGGAACTTTGAAGAACTTTGAAGAAAGTAAGGTCACAGCACTCTGGGTGGGAATCCCATGGTCCTTTGCTTCACTGATGGACTATGTGTATTCTGGGATTTTGCTCGTGGTCCATTATGAAATGCATGGTGGGAGCCTGGTAAAAACCAGTAGAATTCTGGAACTTGAAGTCTAGCTCCAAGACTCCCATGATTCTCCGTATGTGATTCCACGGTTCCTCCCTTGTTGAGCAGATCAGCGTCATTTTGAGAAGAAGTGCCATTTTCAAACGGTCAAAAGGGTGTTCTGTACCATGAAGCTAAGAACAGCAAATACGTGAAGGCTCTTGCAAGTTTGAGATCTCGGCACCGGGTGGATCTGGATTTCAGATGTCCTGCCACCAAGCCGTTTCTGACAATGCAGCAGGAGGAGAACAAGGAGGATGAAGATATTGAACAACTCGCTCCTGCACAATCTTTTTTGGAGCAGCTTCTTACAGTGAAGCATCATTTCTGGACTCAGAAAAGAAGCAGTGAGTGGTAAGTAAAGATCTATCTGCAGACCTGGGATAACCAGCAGTGCAACTAAAATGTTAGAATGACAAAGGCTGTTTTCCTAGAGATCTATGCTGAGCTTATCCCAGAGCTACAGCAGCAGCAGAACCCCAACATGTGAGCTGCCGTCTCCATTCAGAAGTGGATCATCATCATGGCCATTCATAAGCTGGCCACCTTAGCTGTACTGGTCAGTAGCTAGCCAATCTGAGCAGGTTGATTGTTGAGCCCATTGTGATGAAGGGTGTATTACCATGCAAAAGGTGCAGATGCAACAGATTATAAAGCTTGGCAGTGCTCAGGAGTTTACTGATGGCTTTGCATGCATGAAGTTCTCAAACTGTACTGGAGCAATTGATGGGCCCCACGTGCCCTTTCTTTGCCCTCCATCCCAACCTCAGGGTTTATAAAGAGAAAGGGGGTGTTTCTCCACAGTGTTCCCAAGCCTGCTTGATAACTATATCAGCTTCACAAACATGAGTGTAGGGTGGTCTGGAAAGGTCTATGATACTAGGATCTTTTGGAATTCATGCCTGTTTCCTTAATGAAGATTGAAAGATTTGCCCCCACAATTATTATGGACATTAATGGTGTTGAGATTACTCTGGGAATTCTGGGAGATCCAATATATCCTCTGCTTCTTTCTCTGATGAAAGCTTTTATAGGCCACTTGGTGAGAAGAAAGGAACTGTTTAACTATTGCCTAAGTAGCTGTAGAATGACAGTGGGCAGCATTTGGCAGCTGAAAGGTAGATGGTGCAGTCCCAAAATAAGGTTAGAGGCTGCAGAGCACTACTTGCTTTGGATAACTGTATTTTGCACAATATCTGTGAGAGCACGGGAGAGAGCTTTCACGCTGGGTGGGAGGCAGACATGTAGAGGCTTGCTGGACAGTATGAGCAGCTACACTGGTGCCCATTGCAAAGGGCCAGCCTCCAGACCCACAGTATCAGGGAGGTTTTTTGGGACTAGGGTCTGAAAATGTTTTTCTGGCTGTCAGTTTACTTCTGGGATTTTTATTTTATTTGCTGTATTGGAGGTGCTTATATGATTTTTTAAAAATTAATCAAGTACTGTTATATGAAATTTGGGGTTCTGAGTTTTTTCATGCATTGGAGATACTTTTAGCTTTTTAGGCTTTTGCTTGTTTTATGTTTTTTGTGGTAAATCTGAAATGTTCTCACGATCATATTTTTGGCATGCATTTTATTGGCATGGTTTGCACAGCAAACAGCTTAACACACATAACATAAAATACAGCTTAAAAGAGATGATGCTCAGCTGTGGAGCTTTTACAAACAAAGCAACGGGGAGAGGGCAGCAGACACACGCTTCTGGTCACCGGCATGTGGGCGGGAGTGCCATGGGAGGAAGACCTGTGCCACATTAGAGAACTCGAATGAGCTTGGCTCCCACACACTGATGTTCTGGCTAGGCTGGGGCAGGAATTTCCTGGAAGAGAAGGATAATAATTCTTTCTGCATCTCTTTAGTCAGCCTTGACTCTTGATCATATTACATTGGTGTCGGTGACTAGAAGGCAGATAAGGGGCTTATTCAAGAGGCAAAGGGCAAACTAGCAACATATGGTGTGGTATTATTCACCAGGATGGTCCTCCTAGAAGCAGTGCAGGAATGGAAAGGCGTCTCGAGCTATGCTGGCATCAATGATCAGGCTGTCTTACTACAGAAAATCTGTTTATCTAAATCAGGAGTGGGCAACCTCAGGCCCGGGGGCTGGATGTGGCCCTCAGGTTGTCTGGATCCGGCTCCCAAGGCTCAGTCCTTCCATCCCCAACATTGGGGAGCCTGCACAGGCACTCCACCCCACTCCTCCCGCTGCCTCCCCATGGGGCTGGAGCACACAAAATCTATTAGGCTGGGGCCCCCTAGGCTCTAGTGTGCGAAGGGAATGCGGGGAGTGTCTTTCTCCTCATTCAGGGGCCACAGTGAGGATTTTTTTTCCTGCTTCTCATTATGTGAGGCCCCCGACTGATTTTTCTGTGGGTCAGCGGACCCAACTCAAAAAAGGTTCCCCACCCTTGAGCTAAATGATCTCTTCTGCTGACATGCAGAAAGTGCAGAGAAAACTGGATCCAGTTTTGCATTGATTGTTGAAATCTAATGGCTTCCAGTCTTTTTTATGCAGTATCTATGTCTATCAAGTGCTATTGTGCTGCATTTGCCTATTTGACTGCAATGATGAAAAGGGTACTGGATATACCCCAATGTGAAGTTGGAGCTTGGGGCGGTTGTGACTATGGCATATGGATCCCTTTCTGAGCATGCAGTTTAGAAATATAGAAAAACTTCTGCTTCACATTTACTGAAAATGGCAGGCACAAGGCACAGGAGTCACCACAGCTGTAAAGCATGATAATAATAATCATCAATTACAAATTGAGAACCCTTGAGAGGATCATCAGCCTGTGCACCAGGCTTGGCTTTGGGCTGGGAATCCAGTTGTGTTTGTAAGCAAGTGCCCCTCACAATCTTGTGCGGAGAAACATCCTGGCTGTTTGTGGGGATCTCCTCATGGTGCAGGTCTTCTAAGGGTCCACTGTCTCCTTGGTAGTGGCAGCTACCACAGTGACAGCATTGTCTATATGCAGGTGGGGATGGAGTGCGGTGATGGCATCTCCAAAATAAATCCATCCAGATCCTCAGAAAATGGACAGGTCATTGGAGCGCTGAGGGAGATTCGGTCTATGTCCCGAGGTTTTATATGAGGGTTCCTGAGGGATTTGTTCTTGGTGCAGCACCGTAGAGCATCCCAACTCCAACCTGTCCTGGCTATCTGCTGAGTGAGACCTATGAATACTTCTTTGGTGCAGACAAGAGCTTGCTGCACCATTACTTCTCCCCAGCTGGTGAGGGTTCCCAACATCCCTGCATGGCTCTAAGCACCTGCATAAGGCAGGATGTAATGCTGCCCTAATAATACCACTGGAATACTGATCTATTCAAATGGACTGATCCTGGCCTCGTGCCTGCTTTTAAATGGAGGTGACATCTGCATGGTGGATATGAAGGCCACTTCAATTCACACAAACTCAAGTGAATGTGTAGTAAAAATTGCTCTGAGAAAGAAAACTCAGGTTATGGTGCATTCAGAATGCTTCATTTTAAATAGCATATTCAGTCTTGTGTCTGCATATTGTCTGAACTAGAGGATGCAGTTGCTGCATACTTTATCCAGTGTCTGTCTTAGACTGAGTTAGTGCTAACTAGGAGATGCACCATGCAGATAAGACTGAAATGCTGTTAGTTGTTTGGGACAGCAAGCAGAAAACATGCAGGAGTTTACAATTGCCCCCTTGACTATGTGGGGATATTCCTGCTGCTTGCTACCTGTGCTTTTAATCTAGGAATCTTGTTACTTAGCTGCTTTTAGCCAAAGAAAAGTTACCTTCTCTCCATCTTTCTTGGCCAGGAGTTGGCAACATTTTTTCCCATATATAGACCTTGTTACTGTTACTTATGCTTTGGTCACTTTGAGGTACTGTTATCGATGTTTCCTCTAATTGTTTCCATCTGTGTGCAGAATCAATTTTGTTATGTGCACGGAGGCATGTGCAGATGTGCACCACCAGTAGAAACACATGCTGCAGACTGTGGGCACTCTGCTAATCAGCTGGGTGGCATTTGAATCTCTCCTTCATGGCAGCCCAAACACTGAGCTTATAGGGAACACTGATGGTTACTGGAATATGCTCTGGGTAAGAGTATGACTTACGATCATTTGGAAACTCAGCCTAGTGCAGTTGCCAGTTTGTTAACCAATATGGCTTGCTGAGAGCATATAAAGCACTGTTCCAAAACCTGTCAGTTTCCAAGTGAAGCTGATGCTGTTGATTTTGATGTATAAAGAATGCTTCTGGAAAAGGAGGGAGATCTAAGAAAGTTTTCTCTCTTAGTTGTGTGCAGGGAAAATAGTTTCCAGGGTGGAGATAGTCTGACTGTATGTGGGAATATCCTTAGGAAATGTGAACTAACAACAAATATCTGTACTAGGATCAATGTAAGACAGGGCTACTCAACTTTGGAAGCCCCAAGAGGCACAATGATACTCACAGCACATGCCGAGGGATGCAACTTAAGTGTGGTTGCATGTACATGCAAATATATGCAAATAGCTTCTTCCACACTGATTGGCATGAATACAAAGATTAAGGCAAGACTACACAACAGGCAGGCCCCATTTAAGTCAGTTCTGCTGATATTAACAAAATGCAATATTTACCCAATTTCCACCCATATGACAGCACTTTTAATGAGCAATGACAGTCCAGGAATTTAACTACTAAAATGCATATCGACAGAAGACTATTATATTGACTACTTTTTGTTATGGCTCCCACCCGCGGGCTGCAAACAAACGTGCTGCCAGCCGCATGCAGCCCACAGGCCGCGTGTTAAGTAGCTCTGATGTAAGACAAAGTTTCCTTTCCTGCATGTCTACAAATGCCTGTCTGGTCTGGATGGCTAATAAATGGATTTCAGCAACTTTAATATTACATCAAATGTTTTTTGCTCAGACACTGGAAAGGCCCAGAAGTGTCTTATTTGATAGATAGATAGATAGATATAGATATGGCTGAGAATAATTCCTTTGAGAAAGTCATTTACAAGTATGAGGATAAAATGAAAAAGAAAAAAGGACATTTTCCTTCAGAGGTAATGGTCAGCACTTGACAGAACTGTCTCCTGTGAGAGAAAACAAGATGTCAAGTGTCACTAAGATGTCAGAGCGCAGATAGTGGGGAAGACCAAAAGGCTTTTATGTCAAATCACACAAGTGCTTCCTTCATCTTATTCTTTCATGTTACTTATATAATTGCCATCTTTTCTTTTTCTGCCGTTTCTATGTCTGTCCAACCATAAGGTACTGTATGAATATGTTGTCCTTTCAGATTAAGTCTGATCCTCTAGTTGCTACATATGTAAAATTCCGTTGACTTCAATGTAAGTGATGAGCACATCCGCACTGAAAAGGAACACTAATTGTGTTTAGTAAGAATAGAAATGTGCACCTTTTCATAATTACAACAGTTGTTTCAGACCAGAACGAGGCCAGGCAGGCTTCAGAGCTTCCTTTTAATGATCCAGTCTGAATTAACTCTTCTGATTGAGGAATCAATGACTTGCTCTATTTTTGCAATGGAACTCTTTGTAACAAGTTTAGTTATATCATTTGCTTGAATTAATATAGTTTTTATTTTGGACAGAGCCTTGTTATCCATCATCTACAATAAAGACCGGTTTAAAGAAACATTTTGGAGTTAATGCACTTTTTCTTAACACTGAACTAATGCAAATGCAGAAGCTGGCATGAAAATGGGGGGAAGGGTGTGATGATGTGCTGCGGTCTTTGGGGACAGAAGGAGATAGGGAAGCTTTCAACTGCATTTGCCTCATTCCAATTCTGAATGGGTCTGAAATGGCTCTTGATGTAACCCAGGCAACTGGGGGCTGCTCTCCATTACAGCAGCTCTGTATGGGTCCTTGGCAGCATATGGGGATGGAGAGTAGGGATGTAAATACCCATTTTAAAAGTTAACCAGTTAAATGATATGTTTAACTTAACAGTGGAGGTCTGGGGTCCTGCAGGCAGGAGGAGGGAAGAAGTTTGCTCTGGCCGGCCAGCCCTGCAGTGGCTGTGGGAGATGTTCCTGCTTTGGCTGGCCAGCCCTACTGCGCTGTGTTGCGGGGGGGGACTCGATCCAGCTGCCCCTGCTGCATGCTGTGCCATGGGCAGGGAACTTGCTTCGGCCAGCCCTGCTGCTTACCAATTATACCTTTACATTCCTAATACGCATGTTGTCATGCCCCCGCGGTGTAGATAGAACTCTTGACTTCAGTGGGTTTTGGATCAGGTCCTAATTGCAACATGCCAGGGTTAAAGTGTTGCTGGTTGTATGGAAACAAATGCCCAGAATGCGTGAGAGTCAAATTGGGTAAGTTAATATCTTTTGTCCAAACAACTTCTGCTGGTGGAATTGGAGGAGACAAGCTTTGCCCTTAGCACAGAACTATTTCCCAGATCTGAAGAAGTCCTTTGTGTAAGTGGGAAAGCGTCTTTCTTTCTTTCATTCACTAAGCTGGTCCAATAAAAAATATTACCTCCCCCACCTTGCCCCTCAAATACCTTGGGCCTAACAGAATAGTGATAGAGATGCAGCCGTGTTAGTCTGGTGTAACTGAAACAAAAGACAGAACTATGTAGCACTTTAAAGACTAACAAGATGGTTTATAGGTGATGAGCTTTCATGGGCCAGACCCACTTCCTCAGATCAATATGTGGAAGAAAATCGGCACAACCATAAATACCAATGTGATACAATCAAAAAAATGAACGCATATGAAATTGACAAATCAAATTTTAGAACAGAGTGGGGATAAGGGAGGAAGGTTAGTTTCTGTGAGGTAATGACATAGGGGTGATAATAGGGGAAGATTCTGTGAGGTAATGACATTAGGGGTGATAATTGGGGAAGCCATCTTTGTAATGGGTGAGATAATTAGAGTCTTTGTTTAAACCCACACATAAAGTGTCAAATTTAAGCATGAATGACAATTCTGAAGCTTCACGTTGAAGTCTGGAGATAAAGTCTCTTTGAAGCAGTATGCATGTTTTAAGGTCATTGAGGGAATGATCAGTCTGGCTGAAATGGCAGGCAACAGCTTTCTCTCTGTGAGAGAGTCTTATGTCTGTTTTGTGTGCATTGATTCTTTGGCGAAGTGTCTGAGACGTTTGTCCAATGTACATAGCAGACGGACACTTTAGGCACATGATGGCATAAATTATATTTCTGGATGAACAGGAATATGTGTTCTTCATCTTGTAACTGGCATGGTTAGGTCCAACAATGGTGTCAGCAGAGTAAATATGTGGACAAAGCTGGCACTGGGGTTTGTTGCAAGGGAAAGTTCCAGGGTTGGTATTAGTGTGATATGTCCTGTGGTTGTTGGTAAGAATCATCCTGAGGTTAGGTGGTTGTCTATAGGAGACTATGGGTCTGTCTCCCAGAGTCTCTCGGAGAGTAGTATCCTGTTCCAGTATAGGTTGTAGTTTATTGATAATGCGTTGGACGGGTTGAAGTTGGGGGCTATAGGTGATGACAAGGGGTGTTCTATTGTTGGTTTTCCTGGGTCTGTCTTGAAGTAGATGGTTTCTGGGTATTCGTCTGGCTCTTTCAATTTGCTTTTTTATTTCTCCGGGTGGGTAATTGAGGTTTAAAAATGCTTGGTAGAGATCCTGAAGTTTCTGGTCTCTGTCAGTGGGATTAGAGCAGATGCGGTTGTATCTAAGGGCTTGGCTATAGACGATGGATCGTATGGTGTGTCCTGGATGGGAGCTGGAGGCATGTAGGTAACTGTAGGAGTCAGTGGGTTTTCTGTAGAGAGTGTTGTCTGATTTACCATTGGTGATTTGTACTGTGGTGTCCAGGAAATGGATCTCTCGTGTAGAATGGTCCAGGCTGAGATTGATGGTGGGATGTAGGTTGTTAAAGTCTCTGTGGAATGTATCCAGTGTTTCCTGGCCATGGGTCCAGATCATAAAGATGTCATCGATGTAGCGTAAGTAGAGAAGGAGTAAAAGGGGACGGGATCTGAGGAAACGTTGTTCTAAGTCAGCCATAAAGATGTTAGTGTACTGTGGGGCCATGCGGGTACCCATGGCTGTGCCACTGATCTGGAGGTATAAGTTGTCACCAAATTGGAAATAATTGTGGGTGAGAACAAAGTTACACAGGTCTGCTACCAGATTGGCAGTGGTATCCTCTGGGATAGTGTTTCTAATGGCTTGTAATCCGTCTTCATGTGGGATGTTGGTGTAGAGAGCTTCTACATCCATGGTAGCAAGGATGGCGTTATCAGGGAGGTTATTGATGTTTTGTAGTTTTCTCAGGAAGTCAGTAGTATCTCGGAGATAGCTGGGGGTGTTGGTTGCATAGGGTTTGAGAAGAGAGTCTACATAGCTGGATAATCCAGTAGTGAGCGTGCCGATACCTGAGATGATGGGGCGTCTGGGGTGTCCAGGTTTATGGATTTTGGGAAGCAGATAGAACAATCCTGGTCGGGGTTCAGAAGGTGTGTCTGTGTGGATTTGGTCCTGAGTAGAGGTGGGGAGTGTTTTAAGGAGACAGCGTAGTTTCTTTTGGTATTCTGAAGTAGGATCAGAGGAGAGAGGTTTGTAAAATGTGGTGTTGGAGAGTTGTCTAGTTGCCTCCTGGTCATAGTCGGATTTATTCATAATGACCACAGCACCCCCTTTGTCAGCTGGTTTGATGATAATGTCCGGGTTGTTTTTGAGACTCTGGATGGCATAGTGTTCAGCGCGGCTGAGATTGAATATCACTTGTTGTTTGTTTGTTCTAACAGGTTTAGAACAACACTGCACACAGAATGTGGGACACAAGCAAAGGAAAACAGCTAGTCACGTCTAATGATGTGGGCTACAGATGTATTTTAATATATATCATTTTAGTTGTAAACAATTAAACATAAGCAGACACCAGGTTTGTGTGTGTGACTGAGGTAAGCCTAAATGATTTCTTTCTTAATGAGGCACAGTGCTTAATTTGAAACAAAAAACAGGACTATGTAGCACTTTAAAGACTAACAAGATGGTTTATCAGGTGATGAGCTTTCGTGGGCCAGACCCACTTCCTCAGATCAAATTTCATCTGAGGTAGTGGGTCTGGCCCACGAAAGCTCATCACCTAATAAACCATCTTGTTAGTCTTTAAAGTGCTACATAGTCCTGTTTTTTGTTTCACCTAGACTAGACTAACATGGCTACATCTCTATTACTATTCTGCTTAATTTGAGTTGTTGGCTCTTGCCACGGCTGCGTCCCAGCTCTTGGCTTGGGCAGTTCATAGCCCTTGCCCTCTGGGTTTGCCCTATCAGTTATGAATGCAAAAAAAAAAAAAAAAAGGCTTGTGCCCCATTCATTACAAATTAAGCACTGCAGAGAGATGCTGCTGCTCTCGCGTCCATGCCTAGGCACCGCACACTCTGCGCCTGAGCTAAATGAACGGCAAAAGGAGGAGGGCAGACAACTCGCACTCCTCCTTCAGCCCCAGAGGCAGGGACTTTAATGCACGCTGCTGCCAACCCATCCCGCTGCGAGTCTCTCGCCACCCCCCCGCCGCCAGACTGAGGGTCTGCAGGCCCGATTCCCCTTCCCCTTCCCCTCCCCCTTCTGGGGAGAAGCAGCAGGCAGGCTCCAGGCCAGCCGAGCGAGGCGGTGCCGCAGGAGCACAGCGGCCGCGCGCCGGGCTCTCCTTGCCCCCGGGGGGAGGCGGGGGCTTGGCGGCGGCGCTGCTTTGTGCCCGGAGACAGCGCCCAGCCGGGCCGGGGCTAGGACGGGGGGGGGGGGGGGAGCTCCGCTCGCCTGCCCCCAGCAGCCTGGGAGGACCTGAAGCGGCGTTGCACAGGAAGTAGCGGCTGCCGGGAGAGCGGCGGAGACAGCAGCATCTGCCGCACTCAATGAAAGAGACGCGCCGGCAGCCAGGCAGCCGCCACGCTCCGACCCCGCTCCGCCCGCCGGGAGCAGCGGCGCCAGCAGCCCGGGGCAGGCTCTGTGCAGGCGGCGGCCGAGGGGCAGGAGAAGCTCCCGCTAATCCGGAGGCGGCTGCAGGTTCGTGCTGCTCTGGCTGGGGGGGGGGGGTGGAAGAAGGATCCCGCCCCTGCCGTGGGTCGGGGCATTGGTGCGGTGCACAGGGGGGGCCTGGCTGGGGCTGCCCCTTGGCAGGTGCCGTGTGCGTCTCTGCCGAGCGCGACCCTTCCCCGGGGAGCGCCGCCTCCTGCGCGCTTCCAGAGCCCCCCGCCGTGCCAGCCCCCTCTCCCCTGCAGCCCTCTCCCCTCTCGCAGCCGCCTCTTTCCAAGCCGCCTTCTCCTTGGAGCGCCCTTAGCGCGCCCCCCCCTCTTCGCGGGCGTCTTTCTCTCCCTCATCATCCCGCGCAGACAGAGCTGCTCCCGAGCTCAGCTCCCCCTCCCAGCCCCGGGGCTGCTGTCCCCTGGCTAACCTTTGCCCCATGCCACCCCCGTGGTTTCTAGGCAGGGGCAGGTGGAGCTGGGGGATTTTCAGCCTCTGCTGGGGCCATTGGGTTCCCCTGGAAGTTGACATCTGGACAGTCTTCCCGGTGTGTCCGGGATGCACATGGCGGGGGGCTGGCGCTGAGCAGAGGCTGCAGCAGCTTCTTTCACTAGCAGCCCTCCTGGAGCTGCCGCTCTCCTTCTCTGCCCGCCCCTCTGCCCCCTCCCGCCCCGCGGCGCTGCAGGGAGAGGAGGAGCTGCTTGGGGAGGGCGGCTCCGCCCGGTCTTGGACCCCTGTTCGCCGCTTCCTCCCCGAGGACTCGGCTGGTGGGGGGGTTGACACTCAGCCTCGGCTTTGCAGCCGCAGGCTGTGGGGGGGGGGGGGGGGGGTGTGTGTGCAATGTCAGCGCGGTAGCCGGAGAGAGGGAACCATTAGCAGCCGCGGCTCCGAGGCTGGAGAGTCTTGTCGCCCTTCAGCTCTTCCGTTTTCAGCTCCTTCACTGTGGCTGGGAAAGGCCGAGGGTGGCAAGTGTGAGAGAGCGGCGAGGGGTACTAGACACCTATATGAGACAAAGCCCCGACAGTTGGGACTGCCCCCTATAAACCCGTGACATCTGGTCACCCTTGATTTGAGTTGGAATTTCGCTAAGGGGTGTGCGCGCACAGATTAGAAAAAATCACTGCATTAGAAGGGCTGTTCTCTGGGATGCTGCTTTTGTTTGTGTGTTTGTAAGTGCCTGACCCATGGAAGCAAATAGGAGAGGCCAGGAAGGGAGGGAGTATGCTTGCTGAGTAAGACAAGCTAAAAGTAAGCATCACTGTGCTATATGCTGACCAGATTGTAAGTGGACATTTGGAAGGGCTATTAAAAAGCAAAGACAGAAATGCAAAATGCTGTAGTCACAGCATATTGCATCAAAGAAGTGTTTTGCCAAAGCTGGCCTCATTAGCCCTTGGAAGTAAATATTGCATTGGATAAAATTAAGACTCTCTTCTCCCCCTATCACTAGTGTAGTGAATTGGAATAAGGGTTTTTTGTTTCTTAATATTAATTATTGAAAAGCAGAAAATATGTCACTTGTCTTTTTCTCGCTGAAATCTGTCCTGCTGTTAAGATGAAGAGGCATGTGCAGAAAATGATGAAATAATGGTTTAAAAATAAATAGGAAGCTTACTTTTGAAAGGCTCAGTTGTACATGAGCAGATAGCATGTAACTACAAAATGGAGAAGAGAAACCCTGAGGATTTGGCAGCTTAAACCAAGTATAATTTTGCTGTGCCTTGGATTCTTTTATGAGGATGATGATGGTTTTAATAAACTGTTAATCTAATGTGTAGGCATCCAGATCAATAGTAAAGATTCTTTCATAACTTTTAGCGTAATTTTTTCTTGGCACACTGTTTATGTTGAAACTTTTGTCACTGCATGTGTTAGGCCAGGTCTGTAGTACAAACCAATATCAGTACAGCTACATTGCTCAGGCATATGAAAAATCCACATAATGCAGTGAGGTAGTTATACCAACCTAACCTCCATGCAGACAGTGCTATATCAGCAGGAGAGCTTCTCTCGCTGACATACCTGAGGGAGGTGGCATTAACTATGCTGATGGAGTAGCTCCCATTGATGTAATAGTATCTTCGTGTATAGCACTACGTCAGTGCACAATGTACAGCTGCCCTGCTCTAGCACCGTATGTGAAGACAAGCCCTAAGTGTACTGGCCAGTTTGACACCTAATTTTCCTTGAGAACATATCAGTTTTTGTTCTTGAGGCCATCTCTTCTCCTTGGATCTTTGCTTTCTCTCTCTTTTGGGGGGAAAAGAGGTGTAGCAGTAGTGGAAGGTGAGGAAGTGTTACAGTATTTTTGATGATTGGTCTCTTTTCTAACTGGTTAACTGCTCATGATTTCAGCAAATTATTCTGTTTTCAAGTCTAATGTAAACTTCACTGATCTTTCCCCTTCCACTCTGGAACTAACAGTTCAGGGTCCAGGATCACAAGTGTTTGACAACAGGTGAATTGCTCTTCTGAATCTATGTTTTTAGTAGCAAAGAGATGAACATCTAGCTTGTCTTGACAGGACATATTTTGGTGTGAAGTTTTGTGTTTGGAATTTCTTACTTTTGTTTGTATTATAACAATATTTTTCCAGGATTCTAATGTGACCGATTAAGCTTACAGTTAAGTTTGTAAGCATTGGTTGCAGTGGAACAGATTAAAAAGCTTTCATGTAGATTCTTGGGCAGTATCTGCACTATAGAAACTGCTAATTGACACTGGGTGGTAAAGGCAGTAGCCGCTTCTCAATCTGTCAGTTGTCTGGCATGGGTTGCTGCACCTGTTGAACTCAGCTGAGGACACACTAGGACAAGTGCATTTAACACCAGATGTGTCTCACTGCACTTTCTGTAGCGTAGATAGCCTTGCATTCAAAAGTTGTCCATCTTAACTGTTCTGGCTTTGAAAAAAACAGTGATAAATTTACCTTTTTAGTTACAGGAAAAGGAAGCATTGTGTTTCCATACCCTATATGTTCTGCTTCCCTACCCTATTTGTTTGGTATTACTAAACTTTTACTACAAATATTACTTGTATTACAAAAATAAAAACTGACTAGTGAAATTGAGTTTAGAGACTTTATCCAGCAGGTCTAAAATCGTGCCATCTCATTAATAATTTCTCGTTTTAATTCTTCTCTCCCTTATAAATGTGCTTGGCATGTTGGTGATGCACAAACTGCTCACCTCTAACTGTGGCTTGATATAGCGGAGGAAATCAGTTGGATTGCCTTAGAATTATAGAATGCTAGAACTGGAAGGAACCTCTGGAGGTCATCAAGTCCAGTCCCCTGCTCTCATAGCAAGACCAAGCACCATCATTCTAGATCATACCTGATAGGTGTCTTATCTGAACACAGTCAGTCTTGGAGCACCATTAATAATAGCTTTTTGTATGGTCTGGCAGTGCACTGCAGATTTGGCACTCATGAACCTTTCTGGGGAATAAGCTGAGCTAGCACACCACCTAGAGAGGTCAATTGCTTTCAGGCCAAAATTGAGATAAGAGTTAATTCTTGTCGACTGAGTTTCGTGACTATGGCCAGTAAAGTTATCTATAACTGAAATATAAGGAATTTCAGTTTCCACAGAGTCTGATTCATATTCTTCTCAAACAGATGTTTCACAAACAAAACAAAATTCTAGCTATATGGAATGTTTTCCAGGTCAAAGTATTTGTTCGTTCCCCCCCCCCCCCCATTTAGAGTGATAAAGCTATAGCTCTCTCTCATAGTTGTCTTACAAAATGAAACTGCTGCACATTCCACTATTAGCTTTATTATTTCTTTTGAGTTCCATCTGCAGAAAGGCTCTTTGTTTTGAAGTCCAAATTCATGTTTTTCTTATTTATGAAACTATTACTGAGTTGTAAGATTAGGAACTTTACTCTGCAGGGAGAAAAGTGTAAATAAGATATTCTTGTTAACTGCAGTGTATTTATCACTGAATTACTAATAGTGGTGAAAGCATCCTTTTGCCTTTTTTTTTAAGTTGCATTTAGTCCCTCTCCCCTTGTTTATTAAATCACTAATGCAATAGTGTTCCTCATTGCATATATCTCTTTATCTTAAAGACTAACAAAACATGTAGATGGTATCATGAGCTTTCATGGGCACAACCCACTTCTTCAGATGACCAGTCATCTAAAGAAGTGAGTTGTGCCCATGAAAGCTCAAGATACCATCTACATGTTTTGTTAGTCTTTAAGGTGCTACTAGACTATTTGTTGTTTAAGTCTTTCCTGTTACAGACTAACTCGGCTACCCTCTGAAGCTCATTATCTTAGTCTTTTCAGTCAAAAACTGTTGAATGTGAGCACGACATATTTCTTCTCATGTTTTAAAAGTATTGTTGTTGCCAGTCTTACTTTATTGGGTAAGTTAATATCATCATTTTGAAAGACTTTCTGAGTGTCAACACTTGAATGAAGCCATTGGTTCATTGTGGGGAGAAAGAATAGCCACAGGCCCAGAACCACCCTTTCTGCTTTAAACACCTAGGTGAAAAATCCCCCAAATTGCTGAAAGCAGTGGAACCTTCAATTTCATCATATGTAAGATCCCCCCTCCCCCCCACCATCTATAGTGATGAGCTTCCAATAGTCATTCTTACGGCTTACTCTCACCCATCAAGAAATCTAATGTTAAGACAATGCTGTGTGTGTAAGTGAGATTAAAGTACCTAAATGTTTGAGTACTTGGAAAAGTATGGAGAGAACTAGTTCTTTTTGTCTTATCTCCACAGAACAGGGTACACAGATCTTGTAGAAAGACTAAGGAAGCTATGGTGTGTGGGAGGTAGAATCTTTTATTTGTTATTAGAAGCACGAATACACTTGGAATTTTAAGGAAAAACTCAATTTTCAGTGCAGTTGCTTCAAGAGGCCAAAATTACAACTTCTTCTGTGTCTGATTGCCCTATTCAGTTTTATTTGAATGCAGTAGAAACTCATTCATTCACCAGATGGAAGCACATTTTATGATCTGGAGAATAAGCATAGGAAAGGCTCCCAACTAAAACTGTATTGAAAACTTGTTCTTATTTCTTGTGGTTATCTTTGTTTTTTTGGTTTGATTAATTTTTGGAGTAGGATTATGGACCAATAATGCTAAGTATCCTGTGACAGAAGAGATGTGAGGAAAAAAACTATATGAAAACAAGTTACCAATCATTTTTGAGTGGGGTAAAAGTTGAAAGTGAACATAGCACTAATATGTTGCCATATGCTGAGTACCGGTCTCATTGTATTTCTTTTCTGTGAGTAAAACTAGACAAGGAAACAAGAAATCTTTGTCACTGCTGAATATTGTAGTGAATTGCAAAATATGTACAATAATGATATACAGGCACATAGAGTATGCATTATTTCAATATAAGAAAGAATTGTACAATCAAAGTAATGAATGAAATATTTTCTTAGTATTAGATTTCCCCTTGTTATTACTACTGTTACTTCTGAGGGAATTCTGCTACAAAAAATTAAAAATTCTTATAATAATTTATAATACCTTATAATATTACAATATTTTAAAATTATGCATATTTTGTGTGTCAAAATAACACAATATAATCACTCCTGTTTCCAATCTAGTGTAGACACTATAGATGTTAAATATCGGTTAATAATTGAGTAACCTCATGAATTCTTATCAGTTAGTTGACTATTCTACAGTCCCTGGGGGCGGGGCCAGCAGCCAGTGTGTTCCAGCCCCGCTCCCGAGGAGCCCCCTGCCACTGTATCAGAGGCAGCAGCATAGGGAGCCAGACGGGAGCTGGTCCGCGAGGGGAGCCAGTTTAAAAACCAGCTCTCCTTGCGGACTGGCTGCCTGTCACCCTGTATTGCTGGCACTGATAAAGAGGCACAGCGTGGGGTGGCAGCAGCCCTTGTCCAGGTGGGATCTGAGCTCCTGGACCTGGCGTGAGCCGGAACTGAGCTGTGCTGCATGACCACCTGGCTCCTAATACATTTTAAATGCAAAGTTGCAGCGGGGGTAGGTCCTGGACTTGGCGCGAGCCAGAACTGAGCCAGGCTGTTGGCCACCCTGCTAAAAAATTAACTGGCAGGAGAAAGGGGGGAAATGCATGTCGTCTGTAGCATTAACCTATAAGATTTTGCTTATCAGTTAACTGATTATACTATTACATCCCTAGAGCCCAGATTTGAATACCTATATTGCAGTTTTAGGCTACGTGTACACAGCAGCCTTTTGTCGGCAGAGACAATGCAAATGAAGCACTCATTAGCATTTGTCGTGCTCATTTGCATATTCTCTGCCGATGCTTTTTGCAGAAGAGGTTTTTGTGCAAAAACAAGCAGTGTAGACGGGGCTGTTTTACACAACCCTCCCCCTTTTGCGCAAGATCCCTTATGCCTCAAAAAAGGAGGTAAATTCATTGAATACTAGAACTAAAAGGGACTTTGAGAGGTCATCAAGTCCAGTTTCCTTGCCCTCACGGCAGGATCAAGCACCATCCTTGATAGATGTCTATCTAACCTGCTCTTAAATATCTCCAATGATGGAGATTGCACAACCTCCCTAGGCAATTTATTTCACTTTTTTTTTTAAGCACCCTGACATTTAGGAAGTTTTTCCTAATGTCCAACCTAAACCTCCCTTGCAGCAATTTAAGCTCATTGCTTCTTGTCCTAGCAAGAGGAATTTCCTTCATTTGAAAAGGTTGCCTGGTGTCAGTGCAATTACTCAGAGCATTTTGTCTTGAATGAGTAAAAAACTAAGACTTCCCTAGGATCTGGCTTGGCTGGACTCACTTCAGGGAGCTGAGGAGGGGACTGCTGACATGCAAAGGTGCAGTTTTCCAGTCTTGAATGCCATGGGCCTGCCCTGGGAAGCTGTGCAGCATGTTAGGGTCTGGCTTCCTAAAGGGGACATTCTCAAGGGACTGGTTTCAGGCTGGGGTGTAGGGTGTAGATCAGTCTTTATGGATCTGTGACACCAGTCAAGGTGGGTTTTCAGACACCTAGTTTCGATATAAGCTTAATGGCTCCTGGAGACGTGCTTTGGTCAGCAGACCTGACTACTCCCAGACACTGTAAATTTAAAAACTGCCCTTAGCAGAAATCTGAAAAGAAATGTGGGCATTTTGCTAATATCTAGCCCTTGTCAAGTGAGGAGAGTTATTTTGATCACGTGTGGTCTGAATATGGCAGATAATTCAGAAGGTGCTCAAACTGTTTTACAAAAGAAAAATTACAGATCTTGCTTGCTTGGAGGGATGTGTGTGTGTGTGGGGGGGGGGGAATCAAAGGAGAATAGGGGAGAAAGGTTTGAAACTGTGCTGATGGATGGGGAGATTATGGAGATGGGTGGTAGGGTTGGAAGTAGGGATGTTAAATATCAGTTAATTGAATAGTCAATTAACCTCATGAATTCTTATCGGTTACTCAACTATTCTATAGTCCCCAGGGGTGGGGCTGGCAGCCAGTGTTCTCCAGCCCCACTCCTGAGGAGCCCCCTGCCACTCCATGCTGCTATCTCTGTATCAGAGGCAGCAGTGTGGGATGCCAGGTGGGAGCTGGTCTGGGAGGGGAGCCAGTTTGAAAACCAGCCGCCCTCACTGACTAGCTGCCTGTTGCCCTGTGCTGCTGCCTCCGATACAGAGGTAGTAGCACAAGTTGGCAGCAGCTCCTAGCCGGGGGCGGGGCGGGAGATTTCTGAGCTCCCGGACCCGGCGCAAGCCGGAACTGAGCCAGGCTGCCTGCCTGCCTGGCTCCTAATACACTTCAAATGCAGAGCTACAGCAGGGATAGATCCCGTACCTGGTGCAAGCCAGGAGTGAGCTGGGTTGCTGGCCATTCTACTCAAAAATTTACTGGCGGAGGAGAAAGGAGAGAATGCATATAGTCTATAGCATTAACTGTTACGCTTTTGCTTATCGGTTAATTGGTTAGTCAGCTACACTATTGCATCCCTAGTTTGAGGACCTCACATCAGGGGAAGAGAGGTGGGAATTAGGGGAGTGGGAAAAGCATATGGAACACTGTGGAGGACATGGGGATGAATGGCAGGGATAGTCGAGTATCTTATCACTCCCACATTTCTCCTCTCCTTTATGTGTGAGACTGGGGGGGAGGGTGTCTAGGCCACTTTCCTGGCCCAACCCTATCTGAGAGGGATCTTGTGTGGGCCTGGAAGGCAATGTAATTTAGCCCCCATGAAAACCAGGTAATACAAAGTTAAGATACTTGCCACACCCTGATAACGGGGCTCAATTTTGGATCAATTGATCATCTAACAAAATCACAGGTCAAAATGGTAAGGCTGTAGGTAAAGTATATACTGAGTATGATTACTCCGTTGCTGGTGATGGAAAAAGTGCATATTTTGCCTGCAGCCTTATGATCTCGATCTGATCTGGTCTAATTTCATAAGATTGAGCCAAAGTTGGGCCTGGTTAGTTCTTGCAGGGAGACCCATAGGAAAAATCCAGGTGTGGAGATGATGACTGATTAGCTGGAACATCATGCTTCCCTTACAGTCAGTACTTACTAATGCCTTGGCATGATGCTAAAAGGATCTTTATGCTACCTCTTGAATGGGACAGAAAACCAGTGTTCTCAGCACTTGTGGCAATTATTGCATTTATTTGTATTGCTGTAGTATTTTCCAAACATAGGAAGGCATGGTGGTCCCTGCTCAAAGGAGCCTAAAGTTCCTATGACTCTTTCACTACAATGGAGGTGTTTGCTGTCGTATCTTGTCCAGCTTCCAGCCTAGGTACAGACTACTTTTTTTTGTTAATTTGAATGTTTTTACTGCATAGTTCCAATTGATTTCCATTGAACTTGCTCAAATAGGAGTAGTTTACCAGGTGCCCCATATTCAGCATAGGGAAATATAGCCCCACTACACTTATTGTTAATAATAATAATTACAAATACTTCTGAGGAATTGTAGTGAGCACTACTACTACTAAAGGCCTTCCCCCAGCCTTTTGAGAGGGACCACTGGACCCAGGACTCAACAGAACAAATGATGGAAAACAGGATCAGGGGTGTGGTCAGAGGTTTAAAATGTGGAGATGCTGAGCAGAGAACTTGGATAGTGCCCACGGCTCCTTGAAACTGTCCAGGGAGCCAGTGGACACAGCCCAGAGGGATGAGAGGAAATAGGCCCCATAGTTGTAGAGCACCCCCTCCTCAAGTCAGAGTCTGGCAGTGGGTGGGAATTGAACCCACACCAAGTGCTTAAGAGGTAGCTATGCTAACCACTACACCACCACTGCTCTTCCTACAATCCATTGTCACTTTGATTCCATGTGATTACTTAACAAAATACCTGCCCATATTTGAAATTGGTCCTGAGGAAATGCCTGTACTTTCTAGAGGGCTAAAGGAGCAAGAATTACCTTTCTCTCATAAGAATTTTATGAGTTGAAGAGGTGGGCTGGAGAGTGTGTTAACTAATTCATGGAAAAAGTTTGGAGTTGAGTGTTCACCTGATTTCGGGGAACTCAGGAGGGACTATTTTATAGTATAATTTAAAGCCCAAGGATTCTATACCGACACAAAAAGCTCTTAAACTCTTTCAAATAGTTTTACAAAAGGTGACATTTTTGCAGTTAGCCTAAAGCAGTTTAGTATTGGCCTCTTTATCATATGTCTGGCATTTTTCTTGTATACAAACGTTTTATCTGGTACATTGAGGGCAAATGTACTTTGATAGACATTTTATTATTCTTGTGTGCTAGAAATATATTTTTTGGTAATTGTGGTAAGTTGTTCATCAGGATACTTGACATCTTAAACTGTATGTAGTCTTTGTTAAAACATAATGCAAGTGAGTGTTTCCTTTAATAATGAAAGACTAGAATCAGCACTTAATCAACTTCGCCACACACTTAAAGTATGAATCAATTTTATTTTCCCATTCACTTTTGACTGAAATACTGTTAGAGAAACAAGATAGTGGAGGTAACATCTTTTATTGGACAAATTACTGTTTGCGAGAGAAACAAGCTTTCAAGCTTACATAGAGCTCTCTAATATCTTGGATCAACATGGCTACAACAACACTGCATAAGATAAAGGTTGTCCTGAATATATAAGTTTTTGCTTGGTTTTGCATATCAAGCAGTAAACAGTCCGTATAGTGATGGTGTCTTACATAATTCATATGAAATTCTTTCCAAATATTATGGCGCATAAAAGAAGAATTTGAACATACCTTTCATTTCTTCTTCTTCCAAATACTTCACAATTGTTATATCTGCATGGTTACTCTGTGTAGTAAATATTTTCTTCATTTTTATGGAGGAAGAAACAATTGGCATCATGGTTTATGTAATGTTTAACCACTTAACTGACTAAAGAGTGGGTAGGTGGGGGGACTGCTCCAACACCAACTGTAAGCTGAGGGCTTGGGTGGCTGCCCAGGAAATGCCGCCCAGCTGATTTGCAGAGTGCCCACAGTTTCCCACAGCTGGCAGTGTGTGTTTCTATTGATGGTGCACATCTGCCCATGCCTTGGTGCCCATAACAAAATCTATTTCACACATGAGTGGAAAAAGTTAGAGGGAACACTGCCCAGCACTGTTGCCTGTGGCACGTCTGGGCAGGGGCTGCTCCAGCTCCCACCAGTTAACCAGAATTGGTAAGCCTCACCTGTTAAGGGTGAGGCAAACCGGTTAACCATTCACATCCCTAATGTAATGCTAGTTATAACAGAAATGTATACAACCAAAGTTGACCTTTCATCTGTTTAAAAGCTTAGAGTATTAAAATTGAAATAATTTTAAACCACTTATACTATTTTTTTTGTCCTCAACTTCACTCTGTTTTAACAGTGAAAACTGGACTCACCTGTTTTCTTCCCTGGTTAGTAGCACACTGTTGAGATGGTTTGGCTTCCCCTACTCCCAAAGAATGTTTACATCTTTTCCCTTCTCCAGAGCTGCCCATCAAAAGTATACAACAAACAAACAAAAAGCCCATGGAAAAAAAAACTGTATTCAGACTGGGTTTTCTAAAAGTCCTTGCAGTCCTTTAAGAACATAAGAATGGCCATAGTGGGTCAGACCAAAGGTCCATCTAGCCCAATATCCTGTCTGTTGACAGTGGCCAATACCAGACGCCTCAGTCAAGAGGGAGTGAACAGAACAGATAATCATCAAGCAATCCCTCTCCCATCACCCATTCCCAGCCTCTGACAGACAGATTTAGAATTCTGAAAATATCATGGATAGACGAAGTAATGGATGAAAAAGTATTGATTATTGGAACTCAGCTAACAAGAGTCACAGATCTTATGAAAAGAAATATTAAAAAGGTTCTGGAGGCAGTTCATGCTTATGGACACTAGTAGGGAAATCTTAATGGCAGAAGAACCCAAGGCAGAAAAAGATTTTGGATGGATGATGTGGTATCCTGGGTTTATTTATCCACAAAGAGATTATTAGAGTATGGTACAGAACAAACTTCCATCATTGCAAGCCTTCCCCTCCCTCCCTCCCCCCCCCCCGCCCCCGCCCCTGTAATGGAAATGCCAAATAAGGAGAAGAAAAGTCCTTAAATATGGAGGCTAACTGAAAGTTAATTTATAAAAAGCAAGTCTGCAAAGTACTTTGGAAAACTTTCATGGCTTTGTGGGACATAAAGGAATCCTCTTACTGGGAAAATGGAGTTTACTTGTTTGTTGCCAGGGATATATTGTCATGGTTATCTGGCATCCATGGTAGTGTCTGTCTTCCTGCACTTAGTGAAAGTCTGACAGACAGCATTCATCAGTGAGATTCAGTTGCGGCAGAATGCAGCCCATCATGTTATTTACTCAGTTGCTGAAAGTGATGAAGGTATCTCTTCCATTTCTACCTGTCACCATCCCCCAAAAGGCAGCAAAATCCTTTTCTTTATTTTGTGCTTAAAAATGTTTAATGAAATGAGTTTCTGTTTCTCTTTCTATCTGTCTTTATATATTCATATACATAAAATCCAAATGCCAATCTCAGATATGGTTCAAGGGAATAATGATGTCAATTGTTTTCATTCTTTCCTTTGGTATGCTTGTTTCCAGCTAAGGCAGCGTGCACTATCTTTCACGATGATTAGATAGAAAGGAGTACTTTGCAATAGACTGCAGTAATCCTTCTGACACCAATTTAGAAGCAGCCCTGATGGGTTCCAAAGGGGACCACAAACCACCTGGAAGGTTAGTCTTTTGAAATATGGCCTGGGGCTTGAAGGAGGAAGGGAAGAAAGGACATGCAGAGAGGGAGGTGGTTATCAAAAGCGTCCTTAATTTACTGCACTTAGTATTGCCTTTGAAACGAAACTTTACTTAGAACTAGCATTGCATATCCTTCTGCTCATCACAACCACAGCTATATCAGTGAATTGAGGAACTCTGTCAGCATAGGAGCCTAATGACAAAATTTTAGGTCAGTTTTTGTGTCGCTTAAAGGTTGGCTTAAAAATTGGATAACTAACTTCATAATTTAAATCTTTTTCAGTCTGATACAGTTTTTCCTAAATAGCTAAAAGATGTTTTAACATTATACTGATCCTTAAGCAAGATTCAAGCAGGTGATTGCTGTCTGGAATTCTCACGAACATTTCATTAGTGTAAATATAAAGGACCCCTTTAAAATGTGGCTGCCTTCAATCAAAGGCAATCAAATTAAGCTTTATTTCAAACAGCTTAATTTGTGTAAAGGGAATTTCTATTACATTAAATTTGTGGTGTGGAACAAAGGTGGTGCTGCTAGATTTAAAGTCACAGGGGCAAGCTGAAAATCCCTAAAAATTAGTTTATTTTTGAAAGATTTCCTCTGAGCTCAAAGAATTGAGTGCTGCAGTATTATGAATATCCTTTTTTATTGAGCCACCTACAATGACTAGTCCATGACTTTGCATGTATTTGCAAGGGTGCACATTGTGCGCCTGTTCTATTTGTGCGAATAGGCTGAGCATTTTAGCAGAAAATGGGACCTTGTTGTCTGAAGTGTGCACACACAATATTTTTGTGTTTTTCTATTTGTCCCTGCTCCTAAGTTTAGAGTGCTGAAATGTTGTTCATGTGTTCACATATGAATCATAATATCATTGTCATAGCAGGTATAATGTAGGCATAATAGTCCAGCTGTTGTCCCATTTAATGGATTAGGATGCTTCTTGTTTTGGGATTGACGCATACAACTTGATTCACTGGGTATCCTTGGCAAAGAGGCAAAAATTGAATGTTACTTAAACTATTTTCAGTCTCACTGGGGCATATTAAAACATCCAGATTCAATAATAAGCATGTACTACTCCCATTTTGTTTTTGCTGGTTGTTAACTTGTGATACACTTGTTTAGCTGAAAATACTTAGGGTTAGATTGTACAGTCCTTTTTTTCTTTTCTAGTTGTCTCTCAGAGTTCAGTCATACTACTCATGTAAGGATTTATCAAAACAAAGTAAGGGAGTGTGATTTGAGCCCTTACAAACTGGAACCTTAACTTCTTTTCCTCACTCCTAGATCCTTCCGTGTCTTTGATCCACCCAACTTCTGCCAGAGAACTTGTGTTATTTGACTTACATACTAGAATTTACACTAACTGCCCTTTGCAGGTTCTGCTGATGTGCTAAATGTCTGAAAAGGGACTACATTAGTGTACACTAGCAGGGTCCACACAGGCCAACTAGTGTTCAGTTCTCTAGAATTTAATATCCCTCTGGTGCAAAATAATGCGCCATATAGAAAACGCCTAAAAGTAATTAGGACTGTTTCTACTGTCACATTTTTACTTAATGAACTCTAAATTCTTAAATCAGCAGAGAAATATAAACTAAAAATTCTGGCATGCTGTGGGAGCCACTTATAAGAGATCAGTGCCCAATGTGTTCTTTGATTTTTTGTTTTGTTTTGTTTTGTTTTTGTTTTGACATGATTCTTGAACACAGATAAAACAGCTCAGCAAGACAGACCCACTTTGAATGCTACCACAAACAGCTGGGTCTCATAATATGGGATATTTTTGTATGTTTATAAGAATATCTAGGGTTGTAAGTAGGGCCCTAGCAATTCACCACCAAAAATAATGTGCCCTGGACCGTGAAATCTGCCCTTTCCCGTGAAATCTAATTTCCCTGTGCTGCTTGGAGTCTGGGGCTCCTAGTCGTTAGTCTGCTGGGGTAGGACAGGAGGGGCACAGCAGGGCAAAAGTTGAAGATATGAAACTTCAGCTATGTCAATTGTGTAGCTGAAGTAGAAATAGTTTAATTAGGCTTTTGGTGATGTCTACACAGCAGGAAGTTGAAGAAAGAGCACTCTTCCTTCGACTTCCCTTACTACTTGTGAAATGAAGGTTACAGAAGTCAGAATAAGAAGTCCTCCATCTCAACATTATTTTGAAATACTGGCTTCCTGTATAGATGTGCACTTTTTTATTTTGGAATAACTGACATTATTTTGAAACAACGCTGCTGCGTAGATGTACCTGAGTTGTCCTTCCCTTGCACAACCACTCTTGGTGGGGATATCAGACACACCTCAAGAAGCAGCACAGAAATGAGGATGTTCGGAGCTTGCCTCACTGCTTCTGTCCCCCACCCTCCTGCTTGGGGTGTGGAGCTTGGCGTTTCCTCCCTCCCATTGGCTCCTGCTGGGACTGAGGCCTTCTGTTCCCAGTGGCTGCAGCTGAGGCAGCCCCAGCTCTGGGCTTCTGCCTACCCCCTTGGCTCCTTGCCCTGTCTCTCAGGAGCTTCTGCCAGGGCTGAGGGCTTCTGCTCCTGGCAGCTGCAGCTGGGAGAGCCTAGGCTCTGTGTTGCTGCCCCCCACTACTCGGGCTGGGCAGCAGGCCAAGCTTGAGGTTTTTGCCCACCCATCTTCAGCTGGGGCTCAGGGCCTTGCAATTGACCAGAATGGAGTGTGAATTTGGTAGGGCCCTGGTTATAGCAGTGACTGCAAACAAAGAATTTTGGAAAGGATAAAAGCCTTATGATCCAGGGGTTAAGAACATCTATAACAAGGATTAGGATGATACCTTGACGGAGGTGCAGATTATATCATACCTGTCTATGGTGCTGGTCAGAAATGTGTTTGTGAACTAGATGGATGTTTGTGTCTGACCCAAAATGACAATTCTTATGTTCCGTAGTATAGACCGGGCCTACAAAGCTACAAGGTGGTAGCAACTGTTGCACATTTAAACTGTAGCATCGTTATGCTGCCACATTAATCAAATATCCAGTCGTGTGTTAACAGATGTTATCTTTCCCTCTGCAGCTGTGTAGCTATAAATTCTAACCCACAGGGGGTTTCTGTTGGGAGTTTGTAGAAAGTATTTCAGTCTATAAATCTCATTTACCAAAAGACTGGTCTCCTTAGACCACCATAATTCTTCTTATCTGTTATATTTTCAGTTTGTGTTGCTCTGTTTCCTTTATTCTTGTCTAGCTACAAAATTACTTACACTTCAAGTATGGATTTAAGTAAATTGCCAAATCACAAAAACAAGCACCTCAGCTTAATAAAGTGATACATAATAGATACAACGAGTAGTCCTATGGCATCTTAGACTAACAAAAATATATCTGATATATATTTGTTAGTCTTTAAGGAGCCACAGGACTACTCGTTTTTAAAGTTACAGACTAACATGACTACCCGGCTGAGACATAATAGATGTGGTAATTGTACTAATGAGCAGTTTTGTCTATGTCCATAACTACTTCATACTTCAAATTAATAACTTTTTTCCTTTTCTTGCTACTAACTTTTGTTGTTGCACCCTATGTAACCATTTTTCTCTTCCAGAAATGTTTAGTTGGGGATGGGAAGGAGGGAGGATTTGAAAGTGGGAAGAGAATTTTATTTAATCAAAAGTGCCTTCACCTTTTTCTCTGACTGTAATTCTATATTAGCTATAGATAAAGAATTAAAGGAGGGGTAATGTAATTAATGGAACTCAAGATGGATTTATCGCAAATAGATCCTGTCAAATTAATTTGATTTCTTTTTTTGATAAGATTACAGATTTGGTTGATAAAGGCAATAAGGTTGATATAATGTACTTGGACTTCTGTAAGGTGTTTGACTTGGTAACTCATGATATTTTGATTAAAATAAACTAGAACAGTATACAATTAATTGGATTAAAAACAAGTATACATTAATTGGATTAAAAACTGTCAGGTCTTAAAATGTAATCATAAATAGGTAATAGTCATTGAGCAGGTGTGTTTTCAGCAGAGTTCTGCAGGGATCAGTTGGCCTATACGATTTCAAGATTTTAATCAGTGACCTGGAAGAAAACATAACATTTATGATAAAGTTTTCAGATGACATAAATTGAGAGTGTGGTAAATAATAGAGGACAACTAATTTGATTTAGAGCATTATTGTTCACTTAGTAAATCAGATGCAAGCTAACAATATGCATTTTATATGGCTAAATATAGAAGTATACAACTAGGAACAAAGAGTGTAGGCCATATTTCCACAGTGGGAGACTCTATCCTGGGGCAGTAGTGATTCTGAAATATATTTAGGGCTCATGGCAAACATAATAAAGAAGTTAGTTTACTTCTGTATTTGGCATTGTGCAACCACTGCTGGAATATTGTCTAGTTCCACAGTTCAAGAAGGATACTGATAAATTGGAGAGGATTCAGAGAAGAGCCATGAGAATGATTAAAGGGTTAGAAACCATGCCTTGTAGTGGGAAACTCAAGCAGTTTAATTTATTTATCTGAAGAAGAGCTAAAGGTCACTTGGGAACAAGGTCACTTAATTACAGTTGATTACAGTTTTTATGTATCTACATGGAGAATTAATAATGGTGTTCCTTAGTCTAGCAGAGAAAGGTATAACACAACCCAATGGTTGGAATTTGAAGCTTGGCAAATTCATCCTGGAAATAATACATTTTTGAATGTGTAAGTAATTAACCATTGCAACAATTTTCCAAGTGTGGTGATGGATTTCCCCAATTATTGGCAATTTTAAAATCAAGATTGGATATTTTTTCCAAAGTGTATGCCCTAGGAATTATTTTGTGGAGACTCTCTGGCTTCGTTGTTCAGGAGGTCAGACTAAATGATTAAAATGGTCTCTTCTGGCCTTAGAATCTCTCAGCCTATTAAGTTGTCCAACATTCCTTGGGAGTTGTCTTCTAGATCCTAGTGACAAGCTTTTTCCTCTTGAGTTGCTCTGTGCTACCCCTCACATTCTGGGATTTTTTCTTACCTACCATAGGCCAGGTGTCCACTTATGGCATACTTAGGTTAGCAAATCCCCCACCATAGGCACAGCTATGCCAATAGTAGTGTTTATGTCAGCATAGCTAATGTTGTTCATGTGCCAACAGAAAAGCTCCTCCTGATGGTATAAATTGCATCTGTACCAGGGGGACTCTGCTGATACAGCTATACATAGGGCCCTGCCGAATTCATGGTTCATGTTTGATATCAGCAAACATTTATAAGGTAGAGTTTGAGTTCTTGCAGCTGACATCACCTGTCTTAGACCTTCTTGTCTGTCTCTTCTCCTGCTTTCCCTCTTCCCCTTCTCCTGTACCTTCCAAGAAATCTCAAGGCCTTTCGCTTCTTGCTATCCATCCCTTGCTACTGATCTAGAAATGGATGTTTATCTTTCTGCCAAACCACTTTTCTCCTTCTGTACTTAGTCCAGTAGGTCCTTTCATAATTGCCCCTTCCCCCCCGCTGCAACTGTTAAAATCTGTGTTCCCCGAAGGAAAGCTGTTGGCTGAAGTTCCCAAGCAACTGGAATATTGTAGCTTTCTGTTTAGTGTAGTGAGGACATGTTGGTCTTCCAAGGAATCGTAAGATACATTTTAAATTCTAGATATGAGAGCTGTGGAGACAAAGACACAGGACTGTTCACATGTAAGCGTTGCATAATGTAATATGTGGGGTAGTTATAGTGTAGTAGTAGTTCCCAAATGTTTAGGCAACTCTAGCAGTTTACTTGAGCAAGACCTTGATTGTAAAGGCCAGTGCCTATCTTCATTCCATTTAATTGGGCATGCTCTGACCTCCAGTGGAATTTGGGATGTTTGAAACAATTGAGAACTTTTTTGTAGGATGAAGAGTGCTCAGATTACTATATTGGTAGTAGTAGTAGCCCAGTGGGTCCCAGTCATGTATGGAACTAGCACTGGGAAACTGTGGTAGCAAATTTTCAGAACAGATGATATGTCACTGAATGGATCACCCTGAATGATTCATGGTCTGATCAATTCTGACGTCTACTGAGATGTGTTATTTTGGATGTATCCCAGCATGTGGTGATTGTTTCTGATTCCTGGATTTTAGTCTGTGATGGCTCTCCCAGCTTGGCTCCACCTTAAATGTTCACTGTCACAGAAGCTGGTACTATCTAGTCCTGCCTGCTGGTAGTTGAAAGCTTCCTTGTCCTGAACGTATTTGGAGTCAGTGAACTCTAATGTCTGGTCTTAAAAAAGATGGATATACTTATTTAATGAAATATTGATTACAAAATGAATTGTGTGACAATCTTAATGAAATAGCTTTTGTGAAAATGAGTAAACTGAAACAGTAGCATGTCTTTTTGAGTGAAGTTGGGCTTTCTGTAGACTAGCTGTATTGCAGATGTTTGAGCCAATTGATTGACAGAGAAGTATTTCAAAAATCCATACCAGCCAATCTACAGATAAACTTAATAAAAAGCACATGTAAAAAGACGGCCACACATTCTGTGAAAATAGTAATGTTTAATGAGACTTCATACTATGAAACTGGTCCTTGGGTTACTTTCCTTATCAAGTGTTATCAAAAGTAAGTGCTGCTTAGTAAAAGTGTATACAATTATCATGACTGAACTATATACATAGCCTTTCGGAAAAGACTTGGTGGCTTTAGTGAAAAGAATAAAAGTCATAGGTAGGCACAACTGTCTCCTTCTCCTCCAAATTGTACGTATTTAATATTTTGTATTTTAATGAAAACTGTAAGAACAGTTCTGATGAGTCTTGAACATAGGATTTGACGTGTTGGTGTCTAGGTTTTTGAAACTGTAAGTTGGCTTTTCAGAGAAAAATGTGACTCTCACAAAATAAGAGGTTGTGGGGATGACAAGAGGTATACATGTGAACCTTCTATCCATTTAGGGGTTTCAAAGCTCTCTTGGTATTCACTAGTCTGGTCTTTCCTGTGGCTGAGTTCTGTTAGCCTTCTGTCAGTTTGGTTCACTGGCTTACATGTGAAATATCCCAAAAGTCAGAAATGTATTCTTTTATGAAGAGCAAGCTACTTCCTTCATTGTGCATTGTGAAAATGCTGGAGTGCAACGAGACCAGTCTTCATCATACCAAGGGTATGTCTACACTAGGGATGTGAAAGGTTAACTGGTAAGCGTCAATCACCCTAAACGGGTAATGCTTACCTATTCCAGTTAACTGGTAACTGGTGGGGGCTGGAGCAGCTTTCCACCTGCTGTGAGCAGGGGGCTGCTGCAGCCCCACAGGGGGCCCGCCACACACAGGAGCCGCTCTTGTCCAGAATGGGCCTGGCTGCTCTGGCGTCTGGAGGAGCCCATGCCCATGGGGAGCAAGTCGGGACTGGGACTCAGGAGCTGGCAGAGCCAGCAAGCTGGGGATAGGAGCCTTGTGGGCTGAGTCAACCTAACGTTTAACTGATTAACTGGAATTTTACATCCCTAATGTACACATCAATAAAAAAAAATCTGCAGCAGTGAATCTGAGCCCGTGCCAGTTGACTTGGATTTGTGGGGTTCAGTCTGTGGGGCTAAAAATGGAGAGGAGGCATGTGGGCTGGCGTCTGGGTTCAGAAACCCACTCCCCTCACAGGATTTCAAAGTTCACGCTCCACCCTGAGCTCCAATGTCTACACTGCAATTTTTGCCCTGCAGACAGAGCCCCAGCAGTCCAAGTCATCTGACCCAGGATAGCCATGTCCATGTCAGGGATGTTTTATTGTAGATGTACGCGGAGTAACTGAGATTAGGCAGACCCCATTTTCAGGCCAGCAGTGTGGTGCCTGTTCAGTCTGTATTTTAAGGATGTAGTGACACTAAGTATATTAAATATTGAGTAAATGACTAATCATATATTCGATACAATTTGTATCAAGCACATGATTAGTCAATAAGGGGCTGCTGCGGCGTTGCAGTTTAAATGTAGTAGGAGCTGTGCCTGTAGGCAGCTCAACTCCTACTATATTTAAACTGCAGAGCCACAGCGGGAGTAGGTCCGGGACCTACTTCAGTCCTGGCTTGTGCTGGGTCCAGACTGCTGTGGCTCTGCCGTTTAAATGTAGTAAGTGCCGGGTGTCTCTTACTACATTTAAAAGGCAAGGCCACAGTGGCACTCTGCCTCCCCTTAAGCTGGTTCCACCCCTCTTGGCCAGGACCAGACCGAGCCATTCTGGCACCCTGGGCAGACAGTTTAATTGTGCCCTGGGTTGGGGGAGGGCGCATGCGTGGCCCCACCCCTGCCCAGCACGTGGGGGAGAGCGCATGGAGCTGGCGGCGCCGTGGCGGGCTGAGCCTGGCCGTGCAGGGCCCCACGGCCATGGGGGGAAGGGCGCTGCTGGTTGGCGCTGCGGGGGTTAACGCGGCCCCCCGCCCCGGGCGGCTGCTGCACGGTGGCCGCTGGGAGCTGCTGCAGCCTGCGATCTGGGAGCTGGGCACACGGCACCTGATGGCAGCTATAAGGGGTGCTGTGCGCCCGTTACAGCTGCCATCAGGCACCCCCCATAGGTTGGCGCCCCGGGTAGCTGCCCCGCTAGCCCATGCCTTAATCTGGCCCTGCTCCCGGCACCAGCTCCTGCTCCCCACTTCCCCCAGCTGCCTCTGATATAGAGGCAGCAAGAGTGGGGAGATGCGAGTAGTCAACTCAACTGTCTGATAAGCCTAGGCTTATTATGTAGTCGACTATTTGACAACTCTTTTACTTCCCTAAGCGACACTACATATTAGTTGGAATTTTTAAGTCTCTAAAGTACAACTTTTTAAAACTGTCTTTTGTCTTAAAACTTCTCAAGATTGAGCAGGCACTTAAAACCTTGAGTTGTCTCCTGAAAGTAGATATTGATATGAATGATATATAATTGAAAAGTACTTTTCAAAAATTTTCCAAACCAATGCCTATTATAAGATGTATATACTAACAGTATTGTGCATGGCCTGGGTCCCACAAAAATGTTATACATTTTTAAAGATCACACTTACATTGATATGTCCAGTTGTCAATCTTTAGAATTAGGGTTGCCAGGTGATTTCAACAAAAATACCAGACACACTTGACATTACATCACAATCTACATTACATCTTATTTAGAAAATACCGGACATTTATATTTTCTCAATTTGTTTCCCGAACAGAAAGCTCAAATACTGGATGGTCTGGTTCAAAACTAAACACCTGGCAACCCTAGTTACAATAAATTCATATGTGTTGAAGTCAGTGGGACTGCTTATGTTTAACTTTAAGCATATGTGTACGTGTTGGTAATATTGTGCCATTAATGTAGAATGAGTAATTCCCAAAGCAGATTCTCTAACGTGTGTATTTTCAACGGTACTCTTAAAAATGCAGGTCAGCCCGCATTACACCACTCATATAGTGTGTTTCCATTTATTATAAAAGGGGGCTGAGTATTGCATTAGATTTAGAGTAAGCAGGGATGGTGTCCTTAATGTCTGTTTGCCACAAGCTGGTAATAGGCAACAGGGGTGAATCACTTGCTGATTCTGTTCATTCCCTCTGGAGCACCTGGCATTGGCCACTGTCGGAAGACAGGATACTGGGCCACATGGAACTTTGGTCTGACCCAGTATGGCTGTTGTGCTCTAGTATAATTCTGCAGCCACAAAAAGCACATATATAGGATACTGGCAAAGAGGAAGGAACTGATATATGTAGTGGGGTTTTATTTTATTTTTGCTGCTCTCCATTTCCTAGTAACGTTTTAAAAAGCTTTCTCTAGAAAAGAGGTGGGATGCTGGACAATAATTGCATAACAAATGTTATATGACTAGATAAACAAATCTCAAACTATAAATAATGGGTTCCAGGCTCTGAAAATTTTTATCAAATGAAAATTAGTCAGTACATACATAGCTAAGGGCTGCTATCCCATTCCCTGGTAAAAAAGACCCGTGCTTTCACGCTCCTGGCAGTTTAGGATCAGCTAAGCGCTTAAGCCCTATTGACTTCAAGATTCTGACTTGCCTTGGTCAAGTCAACTTCTCCCCCCCCCCCAACTCTGTGGTATTTTTTGTAATGATAAAAGGGACAGGAAATTGCTTGATCTATGGAGTGGAAAGTGCTGTGTATTTTTCTTGTGAGCAGGGGAGTAGAAACTGTTGGGGAGAAGGAAGGAGAGACACCCCAAGAGGAGAACAGAATAATTACCACCCCCCAAATAAACAGTCCAAGTTGATTGCATGCTATGCTATTTTATTTTAAATATATTTTGAATAAGGTGTTTTGTGAAAGCTTATAATGTTCTAAACTTAGTAATCATTATGAGATACAGCTACATTTATGAATTTATGTATTTTTGTATATAGAAAACTGTGTTCCTCATCTGAACTTTATCTACAGCTCCACCTCCTAGCAGGATGGGGAGCAATCAGGCACGCAGGGGCACATCCCAAACCAGTTGTTTACATGAAACAGACTTCAAGTAACTTTCTCTTGTCCAGCCTGGCTACAGTCAATAGGAGGCCATTAGAGCTAATGGGGAAAGATATGGAAACAACTCAAAATTGAAAAGAACATCCTGACTCTCCAACTGTCAAGTGAGGAGGGAGTTTTCCCCCTGACTAACCAGGAGTCACTGTGGACTGGAAAGGAGAAGGGGGGAGGGGGCACTGAGAGTGCAGGAGAAGGAGAGAGGAAAAAGCCTTAAAGTCTTTTAAAAACAGGCTTGACCCTGAAATTTTTTATCCAGAAAGGGGGAAAGTCCCCAGGGGGAGGCTGCCCATGAATGCTGGATCCCTCCTATGGTTAGTAGATATGTGGGGAAACTTTTACGGCAACAGGTAACTCTTATTAGGAAAGGAAATTTATTTAACATGAAAATGTGAAGCCTGAGGTTATGTACTATGTGTATTTCCTATGTAACTTGTGTATGTTTGCTTTCCATTACTAGTTCATCTTTGAATTTGTGGGGTTTTTTTCCTATTCATGGAACTTTTTTATTTGTATTTCAAACAGGTCTCTGAAGTGCAAACTGTGTGGAGTGGGTGTTAGCTGATAAACTGGGGGGAGGGGGGACTTTTTCACTCAATGTGGAATTGATGAATCAGAAGGGAACTGGCTGAGTGTCTGGTAAATAAGATCTCAGGGAGGACATATTTGGGGAGAATGGGGGGGGGAGGGGCGCTGGAAGGGTTGTTGGGATCACCCTGCAGAGCGTAGCTAGATGGGTGAGAATGAAGATGAGTATTTATGCTTGGCCTTTGGGGCAGGTTACTGGTGTCAAAGAATCGTACTATAGCTACACATCCCAAAGATATAGGGCAGGTGGTGACAGAGCCTCTTACTAATCTGGATGGATCCCCCCCAAAAAATCACAAGAATGAGTGAAGTGAAGGCAAACTTAAAAGAAGGTAGGGGACACAATGGAAGAAAAATGAGAGAATGATAAAATAAGTAACATTGTATATTCTTTTTCTTCTATCTTCCAGTGTGCAAAATGTATGGCAAAAGGAAAGGGAGTATTGATGACAGAATTTAGAAGTGAATAGACACTTAAGATGCCCCCAAAAGCTTAAATAGGAAAAGAATAAATGTTTATATGTATGCCTATGTGTCTGTATCCTTGCTACATACATACCTCTAGCAACCAGCCCTGCTCAAGATGACACTTAACTCGTGTCACAATGTTGCCTCTGAAGATCAAGTATTTGTATCCTTGGAAGGCACCCAAAAGCAAGTGGTCATGTGTTTATATGTATTTCGTTGCTAGAGGAATACATCTCCTCTTCTCCCTGCACATGCATTGCTCTCCTGCCCCCATTCTTCTGTCACCTTAATCAATACTTAGTATGTTGGTAAAAAGATACTGTTCTGCTTATAGGCACCTGAACTCCAAAAATAAATATCTTGGTCGTGAAGATGTGTATTGCAAGGTCCTAATGAGATAAGCATACAACTTGTGCCAATGCACAAGTCTCTTACTAGGTACAGTATGTGCAAAGGAGGTTTGAGGGATACTGAGACTCTTCACCACATTTGCCATCATCTCTCTGGGTACGTCTAAACTACATCCCTCTTTTGAAAGAGGGATGTAAATTAGATGTATCGAAATTGCAAATGAAGCCGGGATTTGAATTTCCCGCGTTTCATTTGCGTAATCGTGTCACGGCATTCTTTCAAAAAACGCTATTTCGAAAGTGAAACCACAGTCTAGATGCCTTTTTCAAAAGATCCTGTAAACCTCATTTTTTGTGCAGCATTAAGCTGATAAGGGATGTCTCTCTCTTCCCATCCCTCTTGAAGAAAGTTACTATACAAGACTCAGCTGGGGATGCTTTATTTTTTAACTAAATTTCCCTTCCTTAACTTGTTCAGAGTTACACCTCGGTAAGGTGTTTCAGTGTTTAATTACCTTTTCTCCTAAAAATTGTGCCTCATTGTTAGTCTGGATTTCTAGTTTAAATTTGTCTGCTAGATTGAAGAGCCCTCAGTCACATCGGCTCATAAACTGTGATCACTTACCCCTTTTTCTTCTCTGTGGTAGATTAAATAGATTGAGCTCCTTGAGTCTTGTACTTACTATAAGGCATATTTTCCAGTCCTTTAAACACTTCTATGGCTCTTCTCTGAAAACTCTGCAATTTATCAACAACCCTCTTGCACTCCCATCACCAGAACTGAACATGCTATTCCAGTACCAGTCGCACCAGTACCAAATAATCTAGTAATATAACCTCCCTATTTGATATTCCTATTAATACATCCAAAGATCACTTTAGTTCTTTAGATCACAGTGAAGTTTTAGAACCTCTCAGTCTTTCTCTTCCCTTCTCTACTTTCCAGTCTCTCCTGACAGTTTTTTCTCCTTCTCTTTTCCTTGCATCCTTCCCTTCTTTCTGGCCCTCACTTATGCACCTTACCCATCTCTGTTCCCTGCTGTTTCTTTCTTCTCTTGGCTCCCAATCATCATTTCTCTTTACTTGCCATCCTCTTGTTGTTCTGCATGTCGGGTAAGAGTGTGTCGCAGTGGCCAGCCATAGTTGATTTGGGAGCACTTTTTTCCCTACCGCGTGTGGGCCAAGATCTTTCTGTATTTCTGGACATTAATACAATCCAGCATGAAAGCAGGGGTGCTGTTCTTCTTGGCCTCTGATGATAGGATAAGAAGCAATGGGCTTAAACTGCAGCAAGAGGGGTTTAGGTTGGACATTAGTAAAAACTTTCTAACTGTCAGGGTGGTTAAAACTGGAATAAGTTGCCTAGGGAGGTTGTGGAATCTCCATCTCTGGAGATATTTAAGAGCAGGTTAGATAGACATCTATCAGGGATGGTCGATGGTGCTTGGTCCTGACATGAGGCAGGGGACTGGACTTGAAGATCTCGCAAAGTATCTTCCAGTTCTAGTGTTCTATGATTCTATGAAATACAGAGCCTATTAGTGTGCATATATATCATGAAGTACTGCTAGTGCCTGATGCCATTGTTTGCCTGCTTATATCAGCCCACATTTGAATCCTGGTGATCTAAGCTACATGGCTTATTGCAGGGGTTCTCAAACTTTTTGATACCACGACCCCCTAAAATGCTCATAGAATTTGTGTGACACCCCCCCGGCACCAAAATTGTTGAGCCAAAAAAAAAAAAGGGGGGGGGGTGGAAGCCAAGGAAAGTTGTTAAGCCAAAAAAAAACCGCTTGACTCACCCCTCCTGCAGTTGCTATGCTGCAGGGAAGCTGCTGGCACCACGCTCCTCCTCCAGGGCTGACACCCCCTCCCGCAGCATGCCCAGCATGCTACGCAGCTGTGGGAGGGGAACGCACTTCCGGAATCCCCGGAAGTGGCGCGAAGGACCCCAGCAGCTGCGACTCCCCCCCCCCCCGTAAGTTGGTCGCGACCCCCCTGAGGGTCACGACCCACACTTTGAGAAACGCTGCCTTATTGCAATTGTAGAAGGAAACATTCATTGTGTGCTCCTCTCTGTTGCCCTTGCTGCTGCTACTTAAGACTAGAAAAGTTACTGTGGTACACACAAGAAGCTTGCTTTCCAAGTGCTTCCAAAGGCAGGTTTCCTGTCAATATCAGCTTTGTCTGAGTATGCCAAAGGACTGAAGACAGGGAAAAATGTGACTGCAATGAAGTCAGTATTAAAAACTTGGATAGAAATAGAAATGCTGACTTGTGCAAGCATAAGGACTCTGTTGTACTGTTTTAGTAAAGTCTACCTTTGTTATTAGGTTGGAATTAGTTTAATTTCCTTTTTATTCCTGTGATTATTCACAAAACAGGGGTGGTGTCAGAAGGTGTTTGGAGAGAGAGCAGATGGATTTTTGTCCCTAGATGAATTTTCATATTGAGTATATGTTGGGAAAACTGTCATTTGCATCTGGTGGGCCCTTCGTATATTCCAATATAGAGCAACAAAACAGAATACTGTGACTACTGGTATCCAGAGGTAGAATGAAGGATATGTTGGTGTATCTGCTTCTACCTATCGTTTCAGAAATCAAGTGAATAAGTCACCGGAGGGAAAACATTTTAGTGTATATGCAAAGGTCCACATCAGCGGGAGGCAGTGCTGGCTCTCGCTATTGTCCATTAAAGGGCAATTGCCATGTCACAAGTCTATAACTAAGCAGTTTATCAGGCCCAGCCCTGGTCAGGGCGGGGTGGAAAGCCAACTGTTTACAAGTGGTGGGTTTGACAACAGTTCAGGGGTCCGGCTGAGTCCCAACCAGGTGGGGGTTGGGTCTCCTAGCTTGCAGAGAGCCGACAAGCGCAGGGGTTTTGCCTCCACAGGGGGAACGGACAGTGGTAGTGCAGCGGCCACTGGGTCGGCGGGAATCTGGCCTGCAATGTGCTGCCCACCCGATTTCCATCTCATCAACTGCCCAGGGTCAGCGATTCCTGGGCCACTTCCCAGTTCGCCCTGGGGCCCTATCTGGCTCAGGTGCTGCGTCTCGGGTTCAGCCGGGGACGGAGGTGCTGGCAGTGTGTCCATTGGTTCTGGCTCCAGCAGGGGCCCAAGGGGACCAGTCCAGTTGTTGGGGCCGATGGGGGTTCTTTTAGCAAGTCTTTGGGTTGTGGCAGCAGTCTCTGTGGCCTGGGCAAGTTGTCAGGGGCTGGCAGGGGTCCTGGCAACCCAACCCAGTCCTCCTGTTGGGCACAGCGTGGCTGGGCCCTTTGCTGTGGAAGCTGAGGCCAGGCGTCTGGCCTGTTTGGCTGCCAGGCTCCAACTGAGCTCTGAACTCTTATACCCTGCTTCCGGCTTCCTGTGGGTGGGGCTAGGGGAGCCTGGACCCGCCCACCAAGGGCTCTTAGAGGGCCCTTCCTCTTCCGGGTCAGAGGGAGGCCATCTTGCTGTCCCAGACCCATTACAGTATAATAAATCAGGGACCTGTTGTTAGAGGTAGTAGAATCATGTTAAACACAAACTGAAATTTTTTTCCCCCCCTATAGTTTTAAGAAAGAGAGAAAAACTATATCAGAATGTTTCCCTAACAGGAGTTTCGAGTGACACATTAGAAATGAAGAGTCTTGGTCATTCGTAGCCCTCTCTTACGCTGGAGTTTTTTCTTTGAGCCAGTAGAAATGAGGTCAAATAGATTTTAAAAAATGGAGAGAGGATCTGTAAGTCCAGTGAGGAATTGAAGATGCGTCAGCTCTACTTTGTCAAAATCTATTCTCGGTACAAAAGACCTGTTCTGACAAGTTTTCATTTTTATATTTGAGTCATTGTTTTTTCTCCCTATTATTACAATTTGATGCACAAACAGTACGGCGGGGGAGGATGTCTCATCAAGCTTTTAGAAGGGAGGGGAGACGTAGTGATCCTAGATAATGTGTTTTAAAACACAACATAGTTATTTCATGTTATCTCTTCACTTCCATTAAGATCACCTGGCAATATAGACCTCAAATCTTCATTGGATCTTGAAATTAAATTGGGCTTAGTCTACATTGCAGTTTTCTGGCTCATAGGTGTGAAAAACACTCCCATTTCCAAATGCAGCAAGTTACAGCACTGTAAAGTGTTAGTGTAAACCAGACTACAGCACTGTTACTTACTCTCCTCATGGATTAAAGCTTCAGAGGGGTAGCCAAGTTAGTCTGTAACTGGAAAAACTTTAAAAACAACGAATGGTCTAGCACCGCTGTCACCAACCCGTCGATCGCGATCGACCAGTTGATTGCAAGGCATTCAGGGCCCCCCCCATTTCCTCCCAACCCCAAGAAGCCCCACTACCTACCTGCAGTGACAATGGAGGTAGTGCCGGCTTCCTGCGGGGTGGACGGAAGTCCTGCAGCTGCGCACCACTTCTGGGGGTTCTGGAAGTGCGCTGGCTGCTCCCCTCCCCCAGGTCTGTGGCATGCTGGGAACTTGCGGAGGGTAAGTCCCCAGAGGAGGCATGCACCGGAACTTCCCTGCTCTGTGGGAGGGGGGAGTCGTCCCCGGAGGACGCGCACACCGGGGCTTCCCTGCTCTGTGGGAGGGGGGAGTCGTCCCCGGAGGACGCGCACACCGGGGCTTCCCTGCTCTGCAGGAGGGGGAAGTCGTCCCCGGAGGAGACGCGCGCGCCGGGGCTTCCCTCCTCTGTGCGGGAGAGGGGGGAGAAGTCCCAGGAGGCGGGTGCAGGGGACCCCCTGTCCCCTTACCCCAGCAACACCCTATCCCCTGCCCCCACTGGCACCCTGTCCCCTGCTGCAGAACCCTGTCCCCTGCCTCCCCAGTACCCTGCCCCCTCTCCCCTGCCCCCCACTGGCACTCTGTCCTCTGCTCCCACCAGCACAGTTGGGGCCACATTAGTGAGGCGTGGGGGGTTTTTGAAGGAGTTATTTTTTTGCATTTCACTTGTGTGGTCCCCAACTGACCTTTCTGTGGGTCAGTGACCCCGACTCAAAACAGGTTCCCTGCCCTTCTCAGAAATAAAAACAATGCAGAAACATTTTGTGTTTGACTTCGTATTTTATTTAAAAATGAAGCCTGGCCAACAAACCCCCAACTGGGGCCAAGCCATCTGGCCGCAGCATCATAACACTCCTGCACGCCCCCCCCCCCCAGACCCTAGATCTGAGCCTATCATACACTGGACCCCCCTGCCCTGAGCCCCTCACATACCCCAACCCAAATTCCTGCACCCTCACATCCACAAGCCTGTGGCTTGTTTAGTACCCCAACCCTCCATCTGACCCCAACACTCCCCAGCCTGGAGCCCCCTTCCCGAGCCAGCATCCCCTTCTCCACCTCCTCCTGCATCTAAATTTCCTTCCAGAGCTTGCACCGCTCACCCCTTCCCACACCCAAATCCCTTGTTCCCACCCCAGATCCCACATATCCTGTCTCAACCCAGTGAGTGTACGGCTAGACTGCAGGAGTTTTTCCAGGATTTCAGAGAGATCCCGGAAAAACTCCTCCGCATCCAAGGACGTGTTTGTGCTTCCACTTTTTTTTAGTGGAAGTGCAAACATGCTCTTTCGGTAACCCCTGTATTCCTCATTCCACGAGGAATAAGGGGGCTTCCAAAAGAAGGGTTTTTTTTGACATTTGGTCCAGTCTAGACAGGCCAGATGTTGGAAAAACCTCTTCCTACAGAAGAATCGGAAAAAAAGTGGCAGTGTAGAGTGTATAAGAGCTGGGGATAGCAAGTGATGGAGTGGAGGAGAATAGAGAGGGTGGGGCTTCAAGGAAGGGGTGGGGTCTTGGGGGATGGATGGGGCTGTAGATCTTGGCTTGTACTGACATTTTAAAAGTGATCTTGGGTGTAAAAAGGTTGGAGACCACTGGTCTAGCAGCACCTTAAAGACTAACAAAACATGTAGATGGTATCATAAGCTTTTGTGGGCACAACCCACTTCTTTAGAATAATGGAGTATTAAAGGTCCAGTTCCAAAATAAATAGTAGGGGATGGGTGGGATGGAGAGAAGGAAGGGAAACAAAGGGGAAGAAGTCAATTAGAGAGTTCATGTTACATGAAGCTGATAAAAACAATTTGCATCTTCTCTAAGTACCCATTATTTGGTTGGTTAAGTCATTAGGATGTGGAAGGTAGTGTGCTAGCCAGGTAATGTCTTTGTTCATACCTTTGTGATGGCTCCCAAACCTGTAAATTAAGTTAAGTTCCAAGGCTTCCCTGTGTATTTGGCTTGTGGAATTGGCCTGAAAGAATAGGGTGACTTTGAGATCTATTAATGAGTGTCAGGGCAGGTTAAAGTGTTCTCCAACATGGTTTACCTAGAACTCTGGAAGACCTCTCTCCCAGCACTCTTCTTTTGGTCATACTTTCACTTTAAAACACCTTGCTTTAAAGTGCTGTGCTTTCATTTTAGAAGTCCAGACAAAGCCCTAGATATATAACACCGTTTGCCATTGTGTCTGTAGGGGTATGAATCAGTATTTGTGGCTGAAAAGGGGTAGGGAGGTGTATGTGCTGCAAGTTTATGCTTTGGAAAGCAAATGGAATACCAATTTGTACTGAGTTAGTGGTGCTGGTTTCTCCCCCCCCCCCCCCCCTTCGGAATCCCTGGTAGCACAATTTCAGCAAGAGTTTTGGTATTATGCAAAAAGGTTTGTAAATAAGAGGTTGTTAAACAATGTAATCTCTGTTCAGGTTCTTTGAGTGTTGGTGTTTTTTGTTTGTGAGTAAGAAAGTTAAGATGACAAAGAACTGGTTTCTCTGTGGGAGAAGGAATTTCTTTATTTCTGAATAAACTGTAAATGTTGTGTGGCCTGCAGGAATTTATTTTTTAATTAAGTGTGTTTAGTTCTAATTGTCTACACACATCATGGGTGAAAGCACTGCTGGCTGGCAAATGTCGATTTTTAACGAGTGAACAATTAAAATAAAATATTGGAGGGTGGAGGGTGGAATCAACGGAGAAGTATTTCCAGTTGAAAAATTTTGCAGAAATGTGCTAATACCTGTAAACTCAGCCTGAAGAAATGTTTCTGTTTCAGAATACAGTAAAAATATAATACGGGATGTTGAAAAAATAAATGTACAGGGGCCCTTTTACTTAGAGATTGACATAATTTTGATTCTACTGATTTGAAAAGATAATTTCAAATCTAATTTTCAAATAATTAATAATTTCATCCTTGGGTCTGGAATTTTCCATATAGTGATTCATACTGCTCAAAGAGTCGGTACACCTTGATATTTTTCTTTGTATCTTTTACTGAATGATAGATGACTCTCTTTTTTGTATAAAAATTACATTTAAATGAAGAACAATGTTTTCAAAAAATTCCTAGGTGATTTGGAAGCCTAAATTTCATTTTCAAAAACTACCGAAGAATTTAAGACCATAAATCTCATTGAAAGTCAGTGGAACTTGAAAACCTAAATTCCATTTTCAAAGTTTATTTTAAGCCTGCTTAAGTCACTGGCACTTCAGAAAGTTTTACTCAGCATCTAAGTAGACTTGCAAATTCCACACATTCATTTGGGCTTTTTCTTGTTTTCAAAACCCAAAGTGTCTTCTCTTCCCCTTCCCTACCCTCCATATTGGAAGGTGCACAAGATATAGCTTAAGAAAATTGAGCAACCTGTGTGTTAGTTGAACTGGCCAGTGGAATGTTGTATATATGGACCAAATTTACCAGCCTAGGATTGGTAGATGTATTGAGGGACTTCTTGGTGCATGTATAGTCTAAACTCCTTAAGAGTGTTACTGAAATTGTATTTAGAAGTATGAGTCTGTAATGTGGGATTTCAGGCTTGCATGTGGAAGGTTACTCCAAATAAGCAGAGAAGAATTATAAATGGGGTTTGATCCTTTTGATTGGGGATGTCAATTATCACAGTTAACTCATGCAATTAACTCAAATTAATCACTCTGTAAATAGGATACCAACTAAAACTTATTAAATATTTGTGGATGTTTTTCTATATTTTCAGTATTGATTTCAATTGCAACACAATACAAAATGTACAGTGCTCACATATTTTTTACAAATATATAAACAAGAAACAGTATTTTTCAGTTTGCCTCATATTAGCACTGAAGTTGATTCTCTTTAATGTGAAGGTATAACTTACAAAGGTAGACTCTTTTTGGTTACATAACTGCACTCAAAAACAAAACAAAGTAAAACTTTAGAGCCTACAAGTCTACTCAGTCTTACTACTGTTTGCTAAGATAAATACATTTGCAGGAGATATGCTGCGTGCTTCTTATTTTAAATATCACCAGTTACCAAAAAAGCTAGGACTGATTGTGCTTAGAGTACACTAAATTTTGGATTACGCCCCACTGAAAACAATTTAGGATGGGGTTCCTTTGGGAAAGTTGAGTTATGCTTAAGTAAAATAGAGAATAGTCTTATGGGATTACCATTATGATCTGACCATGATGCTCCAAAAGAAGAGGCATGTGTTGCCACCTTCTTTTATTTCTGCTATATGTATTTTAGAGAGTTTATGTGTGTCTCTGTGTGTTTGTCTGACTGTCTGTGAGTCTGTTTGTTCAAGAACTCCTCCTAAACGGTAAGAGTTAGGCATCCAAATTTGGTATGCAGTTTCCTATTATCATAACTCGAAGCAAGGTGAGGATTTGGCTATGCCAGGACAATGGGATGTGCATGGAATGTGATTGTTCTGCATCAAATGGAAAGGCAGGGGTGTGAGAGCAGGAACCATTGTACTGCAGAATGACCACAGGGGGACAGCAAGCACACCAGCCCCAGGGAGTAGCTGCTGGCTGCCATGTGGTCCCCTACCACTCCAGGTAGCCCTTGGAAGAAACCAGTAGGTGGCCTATGTGGTTCCCCCCTACCCCAGACCAGCCCCAGGGAGAAACCAGTGGGCAGCCTGTGTGATGACACTTCCCCCCCACTCCCAGGCTGTGTCTGGGGGAAAGCTGGAAAATGTAGGGAATATTAAATATCTAAAATATTTAAAATAAATGGTATTCTATTATTGACAGTGTGATTAATAGCAATTTTTTAAATTTCCTGATTAATCACAATTAACATTAATTGCTTGACAGCCCTACTTTTTACCAATATCCTTTTTTTTTTGTCAACAGTATAATAAACTTAATATACTCTAAATTAGCTTAATAACTCAACCATAATTGCATACTCTGCCCATAACTGTCAACCTTTGCTGGGGCATCACCATCAAATATTGTTTGTTTTAAAATAAGTGAAAAAATATGTTTATGTACAACCCTCCTCCTTGGGTTCCTCTGACAATTTCTGTAGGCTTTTATACAGTCCCATTTTGTATATTATTCTGTTTTATCAAACAGAACATATTGAAAATACAGGAGTAAAAGTGAAATTGATTATACACAGAATATAATAAGAAAAATCATCTTTTTTCAGTTGACTTTTTCTGTTTGTTGTCACTGAAGGTGTTACACATAATTGTAAGTAACCTCTCTTCCACCCAACCCTTGTGGATTTTTTTGAGTGTTTCAGAGAAACACTCAGGAACTATTATGTGTGTACAGCCTCTCCCCGAGTTACGAACGAGTTACGGACCAAACACAGTAACTCGATCTGTTTGTAACTCGAACCCCATTGAGTTACATAGCGACCGCGCTGTTCATAAGTGGTAACTCGGGGACTGCCTTCACGACCGCTCCATGGGAGCTTTGGTTGTAAATGCGAACGGTTGTAACTTGACCGGCTGTATACTTTTAAGTCTTTAGATTTGAATGCATGCTCAATATATTTGTTGTGACACATGCCATGTGTGTGAATTCCTTGATCTAATTAAGATCTACAAAGCAAATTTTGCAATGTAATGTATTTTTCTCAACACTTCAGCAACCAATAGGTAAAGAACAAATGCAGAGCAACAATTCAGATACTAAAAAATATACACCAGTGTTGGTATCTGGCTGTTTTTCTTAACTTTATTTTTATGTTTTTTCTATGTAAAATATAAGTGCATACCAAAACACATATAAATACATATATCCAGTGTGCTGACAGCCACCTGAGCAAGATCAGGTGGTGGCAGCTCCCTGCCCTGGAAAGGATAAGGCCTTGGGCGAAAGGGGTTCTCCCCTCCCCCCCCCCCGCCCTCAGTTTTTCGGAGTGTGTGGTGCCACGCTCTGGTGGTGATTTAAAGAGCCTGGGGCTCTGGCTGCCACTGCTGCTGCAGTAGCAGGGGTGGTGTCTGGGATAGGGTTGTTTGGTTTCAACAAAAATACCGGACACACTTGACATTACATCACAATCTACATTACATCTTATTTAGAAAATACCGGACATTTATATTTTCTCATTTCTATTTTCTCAATTTGTTTCCCAGACAGAAAGCTCAAATACTGGACTGTCCGGTTCAAAACCGGACACCTGGCAACCCTAGTCTGGGACCCCTTTGAATTGCCAGGTTTTGCCCCCATGTCAGGAGGCTTGCATATATCTAATTTTTTAACAAAGGCATCCTGGATGTTTTGCACAACAGCTATGTCTGTCTAGAATCCATACTGACATTGCGTGGAATGCAAGTCAGTGTGCCGGTCTGGGGAATAGTCTATGTTGATTTAAGTAAGCATGTATTCTGGGAACCGAATGGATGCCTGTGATGGTGCTTGGAGTGGGTAACTGCATGGAGAGAGAGAGAGGCTAAATTACTGCAGCTGTGGAAGACATGCCTTTGCAATTTCTGAGGAGTTTGAAAGATTGTTCCGTTTTGGTGTTGCTTTTTACAGTAGACTTCCGATAATCCAGCACCCTTGGGACCCAGGGGGTGCCGGATTATCGGATATGTCGGAGTATTGGGAGGTACTCCGGCAGGGTGCTGTGACGGGTCTGCCGGGACTCGCACTGCGTGTGTGTGTGTGTTGGGGGGGGGGGGGAGAGTCGGTGGGGAACGGTGCAGCGAGGGGTGAACCCTCCCCTGTGTTGCGGGGAGGCGGTGGAAGCCCCATGCAGCCGGCTTGCAAGCGGGGAAACCCAGCCGCTGGCTTGCAAGCAGCGGCGTCAGAGAGGGAGTGAGAGGCAGGCAGCTGTTTAAGACAGGCATATCTCTTGCCCCCTCTCCGCCGCTGCCGCTTGCAAGCTGGCTGCACGGGGCTTCCACCGCCTCCCTGCAACACGGCGGAGGGTTCACCCCGCGCTGCGCCGTTCCCTGCTGACACCGCCTGCCCGCCCGCCTTAAACAGCTGCCTGCCTCTCGCCCCCTCTCCACCGCCGCATATAAGCCGGCGGCTGGGCAGCTCCAATTGTCCGGCTGGCCGGAGCACTTCCGGGTTCCAGTTGGTGCCAGACTATTGGGAGTGCCGGACCACTGGATGCCGGACAATTGGAGTTTTACTGTATTTTGTTCAGTGTACGTATCATTCTGCAGCCTGGCATGTCCCTCAATTCTGTTACCTCTGGGTGGTTCCCCTTCACTCTACTGTCCGCAGAGGTGCAACATGTGCTGCCTGTCCCTTTCTTTTCTGTTTGCCATGCAGAATTAATTTACTCCTGTCCCTTTCTTTTATGTTTTTTGGGAAGTAATGAAGAAGAAGAGCCCCCAGCAGCAGGCTCACTCTCTATTACTAGCAAGGGGGGAGCCATCCCATCAGGGAGAGTGCAGAGGAGGAGAAGTGGGGGCAGAAAGGAGGAAGCTCACTTTGCCCACCTGTGCCAAGATGCAGGGAGGAGGCTGGATGAGTGAGGGGCCGAGCAGGGAGGGAGCTAAACCCGCAAGCAGCAGCAGGAACACAACAAGCTGGGTGCTGTGGTCTCTGCAGAGCAGGCATTCTTGGAGCCATGGCTTGGACAATGCTGCAGCAGCAGGAAGAGCCTACATGACTGTAATTGGAGCCTTGTGTCTGGCCCATGCAGGTTCAGGGGCAGGCTGCTGAGGCGGCTCCCGGCTCCTCTCCCTTCCCAGCAGCCCTGGAACCTGCCTGAACCACACTAACAACATTCCACAGCAACCCCACCTGCAAGGTGGAGGCGGGGAGGGATGGGGCCAGCAGCACCAGCTTGGGTAGGCAGAGCCTCTCTTTGCCTTGCAAACCAGATGCCCATGCAGCTCTCCCTGACACTGGAGGGAGAACCAGTCTCTGGGGAGCCTGCTAGTGTTTGGAGTGGGGGTGGGAGCTCTGGGGAGCCTGCTAGCGCTCCACGGGGCAGGTGGCACTGCTAGTTGAGAGGCGGGCTGAGACCACCGATGCTTCTCTATGTCTTTGTGGGGATGGAGGCCCAAGACTGCCTCTGCTCCTGGCGTAGGGAGAGGAGGGGGGCGGGGGCAGCAGCAGCAGCAGCACAGCCCTAGTCACAGCAAGGTGTTCTCTGTTTATATATATTTTTTAAAATGACTGTTTATACAAAGGTGCAAACTGATTTCTTTGGAAAATGAATCACAGTGCTCCTTTGTATTGTCCAACAGTGCACTGCAGGTCACTGAGGGTCGGTTATCCAATTCAGGACAGGGCAAGATGTAGAACCAGTATCTGTTTCTGTGGACCCAGTCCTCAAGAATTTATCCATGCAAAACTCGTGCTTGGTTTAGAGCGGGGGAGGGGGGGCGAGGCAATAATTTTTGATGGGGGGCCACTCCAAGAATTTGGAAAGTGGTCAAGGGCCACATTTTTCCATGATATTAATGGAGGAAGTGCGAGGTCTGGAATGGAAGTTGGGTGCAGAAGGGAGCTTGGGGTAAGGGAGAGAATTTGGGTGAAGGAGGCAGTTGTGACCTGGGGCACTAGACTGGGGTGGAAGGGGTTGGACTGTGACCTAGGGCAGGGAATTGGGGTACAGGAGGAAGTGCAGGGATTTGGGTTGTGAGCTGGGGCAGGAGGGGACTGTGATCTGGGGCAGCGGATTGGGGTGCTGGTAGGGTTGCCAGGTGCCTGGTTTCGAACCGGACAGTCCAGCTTTTGAGCTTTCTATCTGGGAAACAAATTGAGAAAATACCGGACATATAAATGTCCGGTATTTTCTAATTACATGAGTTTTATTATTATCATGAGTATCAGTACGCAACTACACAGTAGAGAGGAGGGGGGTGGAGGCGGAGCCGGGATGGGATGGGATGGAATCTCCGGGGCTGGACTTGCCCTTGTGCCCCACTGGGACCGTGCGTGGGACGGGCAGCACCCCGGGATCTGCATATGCCCAGCCCCCCCCGCCCTCCCCGGGCAGCCTCTCTTCCCCCCAGCCCTGCTTCCCCCGGCCAGTTCCCTCCCCCCCCCCCCCCCCGATCTCCCACAGCCAGCCCCGCTCCCCTCAACCCCTGCCCGGCCAGCCCTGCTTCCTGCCGGCCTGTTCTCTGCCCCCCACCCCAATCAACCCCCGGCCAGCCCTGCTTCCCGCCGGTCAGTTCCTTCCCCCGATCTCCCCCAGCCAACCCCCCCCCCCCCCCCGCAATCTGAGATCAAGTGTGTCTGGTATTTTTTTGAAATCATCTAGTAACCCTATGTGCCAGATCTGGAAGGGGTTATGGGTACAAGAGGGGGGAAGAGGATTTGCGTATGTGGAGTGGGGGGCAGAGGGTTGGGGAAGGGAGGGACTGGGGTGCCAGAGGCAGGATTTGGCCAGGAGACTTACCAGCTAGCAGCCTGTTCCTGAATCAGCCTTCCTGCTTGCCCCACCCTTTCACAGGCTGCAGCCATGTGCTCTGAAGCCCCCTGTGCTTGGTTGTTATGGGACGTGCTGGAGGTAGGAGCAGCTCCTAAATCTTTTCCCCCTCTCCTCCGGACTCACAGTTTTTAAAGAAAAAACGTCCCGCTGCTGCTGTTCTGAGCAGTGTGCGTGTGGGGCAAGGCAAGCGGGGAGCCTGCCTTGGGCTCCCCGCAGCATCTGCAGGCCGAATCCGTTGGTTTGGCAGGCCAGATGTGGCCTGCGGGCTGTATTTTGCCCAGGCCTGGTTTAGAGGGAATTACGCATGACCAACAGATACTATATGATTTCATCTTAATCACTTGAAAGATATGTTGGCTTCAGCCTTGATTGTGTAGACACATTTTTCTCTTCCTAAGACTGATTTTTGTCACACTGCGGCTGACCTGGACCAGCTGACTTAGACTCATGAGGTCAGGCTCTGGAGTTAAAAATTGCTGTGCAGATGTTCAGACTTGGGAGGGAGGGGAGAGGTCCCAGAGCTTGGATTCCAGCCTGGGCTCTGGGACCCTTCCCTCCTCGCGAGGTCCCAGGGCACAGGCTCTAGCCTGAGCCCAAATGTCTATGCTCTGCACACAGTGTTTTTACAGCCCTGGAAGCCCAAGTCAGCTGACCAGGGCCTGTCTGGGCATTTACGCAGAAATTAGAGGTGCCTTAGTTTTCCTTGCCAGAAGTTCAGGCAAGCACCTGGCATAAGAGGGATCACTGCTGCTGTTTAGTCAGAGCGACTGGTGCTAGCTGCTCTCACTCTTTAGGACCGGCAGCGGGGGAGGGCTGGGGGTGGTGGTGGTGTTCCTGGGTAGAGCCCCTGCTGCCATCATCTCACCAGAGTCTTTTGTTTGGATAGTAACAAAAGCCTCTTCCTCAAAAAAAGCCCTTTATGTTGTCCCAATGAAACCCCTGTCTTATCAGGAGTTCTTGAACCAGTCCTCACCAGCTCTGGAGTCAAAGGCATAAGGAGCCAGAAACTTCATGAAAGCCTGAGGCTGCTTCTGCTCAGCTGCTTCTCTACAGAAACCTTATGATAACTGAGTCCAGCCTGACTTGGTAGTCCCAGAGCTATGTTTATGCACAGTTCGACTCCTAATCCTTCTGGGTCACTATATATATATTTTTAATAATAAATATGAAATCTTTCAAAAAGGATTAAAATGAGGCATTTATAAAAAAGAATGTTTTCAAAACAGAGTGACATTTTAAAATCCTGTGAGATAAAGTTAATATGAAAGTATGTGAGGCCTGATAAATTAACAGGAAAATGATTAATATGTTGCACCTGTAAAGTCAACTTATGGAAGATCAATGCATGAAGCTTAATAATCAGTTGCTTCTCATTAATAAGTCATTATGAAGAACTATGTTTTGGGAGTCTTTTTTGTTGTCAACTGAAAGCCACTTAAAGACCTATAACTAAAATCCATCAATAAATCTACAGATGTTTCCTTTTCAGTGGCTTCATTTAATAATGCTTACTGAAAGCCGAGAGATAGGGGGAGGAATATATATGTAGTTTCAACTATCATGGGATAGGTTTCAGCCCTGAATATAAGCAGTATATTTAAAGGGTACCTCAGACAGGATGATTGGGACTGTGCAAAATATAAAAGAAAATTTGCAGGTACAGGGCATCCCTGCTGTAAGTCGCCCCAGTATACATCCATTCTGCACTAAAGTCATTGACGCTTGTAGGAGCTGATGCGTTGTAAGTCCTCCCAATACCCACTCTTATGTTGCACAAAAAACAAAACAAAAAAACCTAAACCACCCCAGTTTGCACAAATGGAAGTCAGCTGGGGGGAAAAAATTCCCCACTTGAAGTTGTTTCGCTATAAGTCCAAGTTTTTTGGAACGTATCTTGGACTTATAGCAAGGATGGCCTGTAACAGAAGAAACAACTATCCCAAAATGAAACAAAATTAATCAAGGACATCTGGAATAAAATATGTTTAAAGATTGATTCAGGGAAATTGGGAGAGGACTTGAAGTCAGGGAAACAAACCTGTGGCCACCAGCGATTATAAGAAACCTGTGTATGTTATCTACATTTTATAATACACCCATCACCATAGAACTTAAGTCCTGCATGTAAAAATAAAGAAATCATGGCAGTGAAGGTAGCACTTGTCCTGTCATTGTTTGCTCCTGTGATAATAATTTAATGTTTAGCTTTTGCATTCCTTGATCTCAGAGCAGTTCACAAAGGAGGTCAGTATTGTTGTCCCCATTTCTACAGTCAGCGCCGTTTCATGGGGTGTCTGTTATGTCGTTTGGAGTGGCTTATGATCATTTGCTTCAAGGCCAGCTATCAAAACAGGGCAGATACACCAACAGTTTGGGGTATTCTGCAGTTAGATTTCACCACGCCAGTGATAGATGTCAACTTCTGGATCACTTGATTAGTCTTACCATAGAGTCATACACAGCTCCCTTGAACTCTCCCATGTACCTGGTCACCGACATAAACTTAGTGGTAAATGGTCAGTTGCACCGAAAATCACACACTGTTCGCGTTGCTGCCAGTTCCAAGAGACCGGTTGCTTACCCCCAGATCATTTGGTACCTTAGATCCTATACCAAAGACAATGCCTGTAGCCAGCCCTGCAATAACCTCTTTTGGTGTATATTCCAGTAGGTTAACTACCCCTGCCCCCACAAGCAGCAGAAGCTATGTCAGTGGGGGAAGCTCTTCCGCCAACACAGTGCTGTTGATACCAGCGTGTAAGGCAGGATAGTTTATGCCGCTTGGGGTGATTTACCTTGCTCAGAGCAGTGAATAAGTTATGCCGACATAAGCAGCAGTAGAGAGATTCAGCCTAAGGAAAAGAAATAAGCGAGTTATTTACAGATTAAAGCAAGCAAATATATGCCCACAAATGAGCTACCATCTAAATTGTAAGAGTGACAGAGCTGTAGTGATTCCTGGGATAGGGATGTAAGTGACTAATTGGATAGTCAACACACTAGTCGATTAGTCACTTCCCCTCCCCACCCCCCGGCTGCCTCTATCACAAAGAGGCAGCAAGGCAGGGAAGAGGAGGGGGTTCTGAGGGGAGCTGTCTGAAAACCTGGTTCACCCCAGCTTCATGGGAGGGGGCAGGGGCGCAGCAGCAGTGTCCAACTTTGAAATGTATGAGTCCCCACTGGGGCTCTTGTACATTTCAGAGCGGAAGCACTGCAAGGAGCCTGGGGCCAGCGGGGGATTGCTAAATTCTCACAAGAGAGCAATATAAAAATTTGCTTTCAAATTATGCTCTCTTGCATGGCAGTGCAGTGCTATATTATTGCACCAGAAAGTAGATATGCTGTCCTCATGAGCACCAGTGTTACATTTTGGGACTTCATCTTTTACATTTGGTCCTACTAACGTGTCTATAAATGAAAAGCTGTACGTACATTAACAATGGGTCAAAGTTCTGTTTGAAATGTCAGGAAGACAGAGTTCAAAAGTCATGTCAGGTCCTGAAAACATACCTATTCTACGAAGTGTTACAGTTACAGTGACCGATCTGTTTGAATTGTAATTTGTTTTGATGTGCTATTCTCACCGTTGCCTTTAATTTGGGATGGGGATTATATATTCTTTATTTGGCATGTTTACCTATTACAATGCACACATTACTCAGTTATATACATGTATACTAATGATTATAATTTAAACAAAAAATTGACATAATGTATATCTGTGAAACTGCCTCACTAAAATTACAAGTATTGATTTTTCTTTGACTAGGTAGTTACACTTATTTGCCTCCTTTTCTCCTTCCTCCCCTTTTTCCCCTTAAGAATTAATCAATACTGCTTTGCAGAATCCTGTAATACCAAAAGTACCATAAGGACTGTATCCTCTGTAAATCTACCTGTTCCAAATAACCCACAACATATGCCGTTTGGCACTGGCAGCTAATGGTCCTTGACTGGAGGCTGCTAGAACTGTAATATTTAATTTAGTTGAAATAAATCGTCTAAATGTGTTAAGCTAACCCAGTTACTGTCCAGCACTGAGCTGTATTAAAGACGGTCCGGGGGTTTGTTATACAAAGACATCAGCCTACCTAGCACCATGATAACACACCATTAAAAATTATTTTATTAAAGGTACAGAAAAGGAAAGTTATAGTATTTGAAATATCAAGTTTTAAATATGGCTTGATTTTTATCAATGTCCCTTTCCCTTTAGCTATAGACAGGTTTTGGAAGGAAAACACGTGGTGTTTGACAATCTCAGATGGTATCAAATATGGTAATAACTGTCCTTTTGGGGAATAGAGAAGTAGCTAGTTGATTAAGGCTGGAAAAGTTGCTGTTGCTGCTGCTGTTAATGTCTCATGTTAATGGTGCCAGTAGGGGTGGCAATATCATGTGGGTTCCTCCTAAGGAAGTAAAGGACTAGTTGACTAGTCAATTCCCCCCCCCCCCTCCCCGCTAACTTTATCAGATAGAGGCAGCAAAGGGGGGAGAAGAGGGGATACTTCAAAGTGGCAGCGCCGCACGGAGCCCGTACTCCGTGCGTCGCTGCCACTTCGAAATGCTGTTTTGGCGTTTCAAAGCAGCACTGCAAGGAGCTGACCCCAGGCTCCATGCGGCACTGCCCCTTTAAGGGGGCTTAAAGTCCTAGGAAATGATGGGCATGGCAGCCATGATGGTGAAGTTCTCTCCAGTAGCTTCTGTCATTTCCATTGGTTCTTCTTTTTGTTCTTTCTTTCTTTCCATGCAAAATCTTTTAAGAACCCCAAAGGTTGGACTATGCCACCTCCTTGTTGTGTTGTTCACCTGTTAGCCATGATATCTGACACAACAGTTTTGGTTCATTAAAAAGGCTAAGATTTTGTCATGGCTATTTTTAGTAGAAGTTGGGGACAGGTTGTGAACAATTACCAAAAAATCATAGAAGCCTGCAACCTGTGTCTGCCTTTTGTAGGACAGTAGTATCTGAACAAAACCACAAAAGAGACATATATTTTTCTGGAACTGTTTTCCTACTATATGCACATCTGTCTTCTCTAGAGTTCTTTTCTAGTATTGCTGATGGTGGATATTCTGTACTATAGAAACCAGTGAGCATACTTTTGGTGTTATATTGATCTTGGAAGGTTGCTATTCCTGTCATTAACAGTCCTACAAAATGAAATCTGCAGCAGACAATCTGCTTGCTGAATGGCTGTTTGTAATTAGGTCTCTGAGGTACAGCCTATAACTGGGGTACCGCTGTGCCCTAGTAACTCTCCAGCCTCAGCTTGGTCTCTCTCAGTGTTTTGCTAGTGACAAGCAGCAATCCCCTCCAGGCACTGGGATCACTCAGTACAACAGCATGAGGCACTCCACACCTTGCTAAAACACATGAATGCTCCGAGCTAGTCATGAATCACACAAAGGTACCAGCAAATCTCCCAAGCCACCAGCCGTGCACCCCAAAACTGTACGGTCTTGCCCTGGAGAGAATCCTGACCAGTGCAAGTTCATTGCCCACTCTGCCCCTCCCTTGACATGAAGACGCACACAAGCCTTTGTAAGCTGTGCTGAGATGTCCCAAGTGCTTCAAGTAAAATATACTATTCTAGGTAAAATATAAGAAATGTATTAACTACAGAAGGATTTAAAGTGATCAGAAGTGGTAGGCATAAAGGTCAGAGATAGTTACTAAAAATATATTCTATATCCTAGACCTCATTGGATTGAGCAATATTTGGCTCAAACAGTTTTTTCTCATTACACTGGATGTTGTAAGTGTTTAATATGCAGGCCTCCCTTTAAGTCTGGGACCACTCTCCTCAGTTCAAGTCTTTGTCTTCCCAGTGTTCTTGTTGCTTCCAGTGTAGGGTGGGAGAGGAGAAAGGTGACCGTATGATGCCACTGTCCCTTGTTTTATACCCTCTAGGTGCTTGGTATATGGAAAATACTAGCTTAGATGTATCCTGATGGGCTTTGCTGCATCTCAGAGTTGAGCAATCGCCCATTGTGTGATGCTTGCACCATTCTCTTACAAAATTGTAAATTCCTTGCTTACAACTCCCCTGCTGATTAATGCTCATGATCCTCTTCAGTCGCCAGCCTCCATTCTTATCACTGGATATCTAGCAGTAGATTACTCCAAATTTACACAATATTTCAATAACAGCCATACAGCAAAATCTTGTAACTTCATGCACATTAATGATCCACATTTCAGTAGATCATAACCTTTCATGTGATACAGTAGAATCTCTCAGTTATGAACACCCAAGTTACAAACTTGACTGATTTGTCCACACCTCATTTGGAAATGGAAGTATGCAGTCAGGCAGCATTGAGAGAGAGAGAGAAAAAGCAAATACTTGTACATTACAAAACTATGTTAAATGTAAGCAATTAAAAAATTGAAAGTTTAAAAAAAGACTGAAAAAGTCAATGCTCACTTGTAAACTTTTGAAAGAACAACCATAGTGTTTTGTTCAGAGTTATCAACAACCTCCATTCCTGAAGTGTTTGTTACTGCTTTGTATGACTTATCTATAACCGTATATGAATGATGAATATGGGGATTACAGGGTATTGCTTTTGATGTAGAGTGCAACATGGTTGTTCACCAATACTGCTAGAATCAAACACGCACAAATTGCTTCAAGTAAGCAAACCTGTTGGTTCCAGTCAATGGGAAGTAAGCACACATTTTTGAGTGTTTTGCAGAACCGGAGCCAGCATAGGAAACAATCCTACATTGGGTAGTGATGGACTAGATCAGTGTTTCTCAACCTTTTTTTATAAAGTACCCCTTTTTCCAAAAAAAAAAAAAAAAGGAGTACTCCCAGTACCTATAGTTTTCAGACACACACACTTTTTTTTCTACCTTTGCAACACATTTGTTTAAACAACTTAATCGTAACCGGGTGGGCGATGAAATTTTTGGGTGTAAAAAGTACAAAAATAATAAAGCACTGTAAAACTTAAAACAAAATTTCAGTTTTCTCCAAATTTCAGTTGTTGACGTACCCTCCCCCAGACTTCTCTTGAGTACCCCTAAGGGTACTTGTACCACTGGTTGAGAAACACTGGACTAGATGACCTAACAACCCCTTTCTGTTTCTTTTCCACTGATATATTCTGGAAATAATTGGTGGTGGTAAGTCTAAAATATCAAATTCATAGAATATTGGGGACTTTAAGAAGCTCTTTCAGGGTCATGGCAACTGTACATGGAATTATCTCTGAAATGTTTCCTCTAGAGCAGTATGTTCTTTTTGCAGAAAGTTGAAAATTAGGTGACTTATTTGAATGCAGCATGTGTAATAGTCTGTTTTTGTTAAAACAGAATGTCAAACTGGCTTTTCAGCTTTGCTGCAGGCAATTGGTAGATTAAATAAGCGTTATGTATAAATACTTGTGACACGTTGGACATGAGTGGCAGATAATTTAAAGTTTATTTTTCATCATAGATAAAATGAGGTTTGTTGGTTCCCAGTGCACTATAATTGCTGACTGTTCCTTTTTCCATACTTCACATAACTTTTTTTACTCCTATTTGGTAATGCTACTTTCTAAAAGTACATAAATTACAAAATATAGACACTTTCTCTAGAAGGGTAAGATTTCTGCTAAAACCCTACATTAGAATACCATAACATAGGCAAGGGAAATTTGAAATAGGCAATATACTTTAAACAAACCACCTCCAGTGGCTATAATCTACACTGTAGTAGGATTGAGACTGAATGACACAGAGCGCAACTTTTTATATACAATAAATATTGAATTCACTAACCGCAAAGATTTTTTAAAAAAAAAGTTTAACTGGGTATGTCTACACTGCAAATAAAATAAAAATCATGTGGGTCCATCACTGGATTTCAGAGGCTGAGCTCCAAGTGGTAATGTATATGCTGCAGTTTTTAACCCCATGGCATTGAGCCCTGTGAGCCCAGGCCTTGGCCTCTGAGACTGGGTTTTAGTAACCTTTTAAAAAAAAAGAATTCACAGGAAAACACCCTTTTGCTTGTGAGAAATGGAGAAAACAAATAATTTGAAACATTGCAGCACCTCCCGCAAGAAGGAGAATGGAATTCTACTGTTTACTCCTATAGTTTGTTTCACAGTGTTGGTGAAACAAAGCAACCTCCTCTCTGCCACCTCCCAAACCTTGCTTCATTTGCATTTTTTTTTCCAAAAATCAAACTTCTTTGCAAGTGTTTGGGTCTGCAGGTTTTGTGCAATTCATAGTTTGTGATCCTATTTAAATGCCTGGGAGATGAGTAAAAATTCTCCCAGGCTCCATAGCTTCTTTTAAGGGCAGAACTGCTCTATGGCTCAGCTCTGTCATCTCTCTTACCCCCCTGAATACTGTACTTTTGGTAATTAGGACAGCAAAGTCCAATTACAAATAGATCTCCAGAGGACTATATACAAAGCAAATAAATATTTTAGTTTTAAAAGGGAAGATGGTGCCCTTAACATTTTAGTATTTTCAGGAGCTGCACAAGTAGGTCATTTTATGTCTATATTGTAGTAATCTCAGATATAGCCTCATTTAATCCAAATACATTTTTAATTGTGTCTAGAAACTTGTTAGACATGTCGACCAATTATAGCAGAGGTGGGGAACCTAAGGCCTGGGGGCCAGATGCGGCCCCTGGCTTGCCTGGGTCCAGCCCCCAAGGCTCAGGGCTCTTCTCCCAGCATTGGGGAGCCCATGCTGGTGGTCCTGCCCTCCCCACCATTCCCCCATGTGGCTGGGCCACACAAAATCTACTAGCTTAGGCCCCCCTAAGCTCTGGTGTGTGAGGGGAATGTGGGGAGTGTCTTTCTTATCAGTTGGGGGGGGGGAGGGGTCACGTCAGTAAGGGTTTGGTTGGGTTTTTTTGCTTCTCACTTGTGTGTGGGCCCCTGACTGACTTTTCTGTGGGTCTGCGGCCCCGACCCCAAAAAGGTTCCCCACCCCGAATTACAGCATCTCTAGCTCTCTCCTCTCTTATTCCTTTTGACCCCTCCTCCGCTTCCCACCCCCAAATGGTGGCTTGTGGAAAAGGAAAACTGGTGAAACTTCAGTGGCACAGCAACAGTATAAGGCTTTTCAAGAGAATTCAAGTTAAGGAGGTGGTGTTGCCACATGTTGTCTTAATGGTAACCTCTGTGTCTTCCCACCCTCTCCTGGGACTATAAGGAGCATTTTTGACCAAAAAAAAAAAAACCAAAAAAACAAAAAACACCAATGTAACATTTCTGGTGATGATTTTACATTTTCTCAGTAGCAGAGGTTGCACTGCTGTGATACTACATAGGCACTTGGGGCCTATTACAGTGAAAATAGGCATCCAAGATATTTTATTTTCTGTAAGACACTTAGTATAGCTCTGTTTCATAGTTGCAGTGCATCAGTCACAGTCTTAAGGGGCTCAGATTATGTATTTTTGAGGATCAAATTATGCCATTTTCGAAACATTACATTTTCACACTATGATGAAAGTTAAAGCACTGGACCCTACCTATAATGGGCTAGTAGACTGCAGTTTTCTGCAAACCCAGAATCCTTTTGGCTCACTAATTGTAGCCTAAATAATAATTAGTAATTACATTTAAATTAATTTCAGTCTCTAAGATCATCCAAAACTTGGGGCTTTGGACTAGTAGATTGATTGGTGAAAAAGAAAACTGCTAAAAATGTGCAGTTATTAAATACATTCCAAACTGTTTTTGCAGTGTGGATTTGCTTGTATTTATTCCCATTAATGTAAAAACAGTACAACAGAAAGGTGTATGGTCTCCTCAGCTGTTACCTGCTTGCTCCATTGTGTCTTTATTAATATGGAAGCTCATTTCCCACCTTAAACTGTCTTCTGTTTGTGTCCTCCTTCCTGTTTAAAGTTGTGAAAAAGGCTACTGATCCTAATCATATTGAGAAAATGACAGTTATTGGAGGATAAATTTTATGAAGAATCAGGCTATTTTTTAGACTTTAGTTTTGTTTCTGCTTTGAGGGGAAGGGAAAAAATGGCCCTCTCCTACCCTAGATGATGCTGAACCAGGTACAGATTCTCCTTGTATGATGAGCACTGCCTCCTTTTTATTCCTGGTGTCTGGGTCCTATATGGAAGTGTGTTATTAAAACAAGATGTTGTAGACTAGGTGGTGAGAGTGGGTTAGGAGCAGAATGGTTTAGGGAATTACTGATGAAGTAGCTAACCTAGTGGTGAAATGCTATTTGAATCCTACACCTGTCCGTAATCACTGAGCGCTGTTATTTTCTGGTTGTTTGTATATGACGTGCCCTTTGGGAATTGGGCACTTACATTAGCACCCCCACTGACTGCACTAATTAGCACTTTCAGAAGTTGAGCCAACCACTGACAGAGAGTGGAGACTGAATGATCCTCATAGAGGCAAGTCTCCGTGTCACAGGTGAGGTCTGGGGAAGGTTGTACTGCTGCTGCCCATGCTGTAGCTTGTCATGGAGAGACTCAAAGGATATGGAGTAAGCACCTTTCAGGATCACTAAATTCTTAAATTGTGTGGGAACAGCCAACAAGTGAAGTTCTCAATGCTATTTCTCCTTTCTGCTGCTTTGAATATATATAATTGATTACAGGATGCTGCTGGCACACCTGCATCTCACTGGAAAAATCAATGTAAGTCCACTTGGAGAGAGAGGGATGTGCTGCACTTTGCTTCTAACACTGTGCAGGTGAAATTCAGCTGCGTATTTCATCCTTCATAGAGGCCACCAAACACCCTAACACAGAAAAGACATTTAGAGATCAGGACTTGTCTGACCCAGGCACTGGTTGTCCTGAACTTGGGCAAGAATAAGATGATACTGGTTGGAAGAGGGAAATGCTTTGAAGAGCTAGCTGGGCACTGACTTCCCGTTCTATTCCCTGTCAACCCAAGTTTGTCAGAGTGGTGTAAAACCTTCAGGTTCTGCTCAACCCTATCACTAATCCAAAGATAAGGAACCATTTATGGCAAAAGTGCCTTCTTCCACCTTCATCTTTCTAGGCAGCTTTATTGCTCCCTTCTTGATGAGGAACTGGCTGGATGGAACCACATGTACATCACATCCATTCAGCATTACTGTAACTAGTTTTATGGCAGATGTAAGTCATATAGAGGCTTCGGTTTGTGTAGAATGCAACAATCCATTGCCTCAGTGGTCCAGGCTGCCAGGAACTCCTCATGCCTGAGCTCTGCATTCCCCAGTGGGTTCTTCTCCGCTTCCTCTACCAAGTCAAATTCTGGCCATGCTTTTTCAAAGCCTTTAGTAGGTCAGGAGCCGACTATGTTAGCAGCTGCATCGCCCACCAAGACAGCTGTTTTTCTCTGTGACAATACAGGTAACAACACCTAGAATGAAGTATCTAAGAGGTAGAGCTTAAGCATTCTCAGTTGAAGGAGCTTTTGCAGCAAGAAGAGCTACCAGAGAAACTGGAGTAAATCATAGTCTGAGCATTTCTAAGGCTCACTGCAAAACTCACTTTTTTAAAGAGTCTTTTCCATTGTAACGGTAAAGGGTGGGGGAGGAACATAAGCTTCTTAGAATCTGAAAGGGAAAGTCTAACATTCCTTTGAAAGACCAACCTAGGTATCTATTAGCATATTTATCTTACCTGTGCAGAACTTGGATACTTGTGATAATGGATTCTTCAGAATATTTTCTCTCTGTCTTACAGCTTTCGAAAGTGTTGCCGAAAGAAGGCACACAGTTTGATCCAACGTATGCCATTAATCTGATGCTGCTTGACTTTCCTCTATTCTAAATCGATGCAGAATTCATTTTTGTTCCAGTGTGTGGTACTGAATCTCTACACAGAAATTTTCCCATTTCATACATTGTTGAGAAAATGGGAAAGAACTAATTTGAGTTCATATAAGAGCACCCAGAAGAATGTAATTTAAGCTAGGTATTATCTGACCACAGTACTGGCAGAACAACAAACCTAAACGATAATTATAACTGCGTAAATGAGCACTAACTCCTGCAATATTTCTCATTCTTTTAAAAACAAATAAAAAACTCTGGAAACTCAATGGCAAAAACTGTAATGCAAAGTTAGGGCTGCTTTGATGATATCTCCCGCCCTTCAGGAACATGAAGCTCAGCAAATCTCAAACGTGAAAACCAGGAAAATCTGAAGCTATAGAGGTATGTTCATAAAGTGTTAACTCTCCACACTGAGTGATGCCCCAATATATCTGTAAAACATATTCACACTCTGCCTTTTGCAGTGTACTGAACCAGAGCTACCTACATCTGCATTACGCTCAAACACTTTGAGCTGGTTTAGAGGGGTATGTCTGCATTGGCAAGTTTCTGTGCCACAAGTTTATACTACTTTTATTAAAATGCTGGAATTAAACCACTGTTGTGTGTCCACATTGTGCTCCTTGTGACGGTAGAGCACATCCACGTTAGCAGCTCTTACAGTGGCAAAGATAGCAGTGCATTGTGGTAGCTATCCCACTGTGCAACTAGCTGCAGGGTGCTTTGGGGAATATTTGCAGTGTGGGCAGGTGTTGCGTCATATGATGCAGGTTTCTCAATCCCATTGTTCTGTGGGCATCTTGCTACATTGCCAGCTGCTTTTCAACTGAAGTGTGTGTGTGGGGGGGGGGGGAGGGAGGGAGAGTCTGTGTGTATGGAGGGAGGGGAGAGACCGTGCGTTTTAGAGGAAAGGTGTGTCACCATGCTGCCTTGTAAGTTCAGATAGTGGTAGAACGCAATCAGCCCTGAGGCACGGGGACAGCGAAACTTGGACGTGAGCCTCCACTTCCCTCCCCGGGCTCTCTGCATAGCACATATATGCACACACATCTCTGTGTTCAACAGCACATGCATTCCACATTGTTGATTTGCTCTAATCCCTGGAGTAGATCAGCACCGCACACAACAGCTGTCAGATAACAGTGCTTTGAAAGCGGGGGAGGCGCATGTCTCCATGGTAGCTGAGTTCAAAACAATTGGCAGAGCAGTCACTTGAGGGATTATGGGACAACTCTGGAGGCCAGTGATAGCACAGAAAGCAGTCAAGTGATTACACTGCCATTACAGCACTGAAGCCTTTCGACTCTCGTTGAGGTGGGTTTTTTGCAGTTTTGCAAATGTGGAGTTTCCGGCACTTCTGCATTTTGAGCACAAAAAGTTGCTTCACTGCGCAGGGTTCCCTGCATGGCTATGCAGCTGCTTCATGAGCCCTACACTGAGCCACGGTGGCCAGGGGTGCTCCACCAGTCGCAGCAGGGTGCCCTCTCAAAGTTTTCCCCTCTGCCGTCCCCAGCAGCATGGACCTGCCGTAGCCAGGAAAGAGGCGTCCCTCCCCCAGCCCAACCCAGTCTCACCAGAGCTGCTACAGCTGGCAGAGAGGTGTCTCTCACCTGGCCCAGAGCTGCTGCGGTAAGAAGTCTGGTGGAAGCCCTCTTTCCCCAGGGGAGCCTGTACCCAAAACCCATCCTCTCCAGCCCCATCCATGATCCCCCAGCCACAGCCTTCACACTTGCACCCCAGAAAGAACCCTCATCTTAACAACCCTGAGCCCCCCCCCCCACACTCCTTGGCCCCACCCCCACCACAGATCATTCATGTACCTAATGAATTTTGTTATGTGCACCAGTATGGAGGTGATCTGTTGCACATCCTCTCCATATAGATGCACATGACAAAATACATTCTGCACAGGGACATAAAAAATTAGAGGGAGCACGGGTCAAAGGTGTGAAAAAACCACCCCTGTCACCTCTGTAAACCTTCCCCAGCTGCATCAGTGGAATAAGGTTTCTCTTCTGTCAGTGTAGTCTGAGCATACATTCTGGCCTATGCCAGCATACGTATGCTGGTAAAATCTCTGCAGTTTAGCTATGCCCTTAGCCTGCATCACAGAGAGACTATCACCTATGCCAGATGTAAGCACAGTGCCATCTAACCCTTTCTTTCACTTAACTCTTGTGAAACTCACAGATCACTCACATCTCCCACCTCACAGCTGACAATCGCCATGGCAAGAAAACCCCCGGCCTACACAGTGCAGAGATGAAATGAAACATACTGGAGATCTAATGATCCCTCTTCCCTCTGGTCATGTGTGCAAGGTCAGGCAAAGGAATGCCCCCTCACACACCTATGTAGCCTTTATAATAGTGATGGGCTGGTAGTACCAATGGTCTGTTAAACCAGGGTTCTCAACCTTTTGCTTTCAGAGGCCTCCTCAGAGTGCTGGCGTTAGAAGGCAACACGCAGGTCATTGCCACAGGGGGCTAAGTTGCTCAGGCTTTGGCTTCTGGTTCAGGTGTGAGGGCTCAGGGCCCCTGGCTTCAGCCCTGCACAGCAGGGCTTAAGTTTTCTGCCTTGGTCCTCAGAGAATCTAATGTTGGCCCTGCTTAGCAGAAACTCCTGAAACCTGCTTGAGGTCCCGCAGGGGTCCTGGACTCTAGGGTTGAGAAACTGCTGTCTTAAACCGCAGTGACCTGTGCTAAAGGTTTGAGCTTTCCAATGACAACAATGTCAAAATTAGCAGAGGGGAAAAACCTCCATTAGAAATATCATTAGGTTTGGAGGCTCAGGTAGCACATAAGTAACTACAAGTATTGCATCCAGTGTTATCAAACACTTTTTACTAACCATTTATTTAAACTGTTGAACAGTGCCACAACTATTTGAAACATACGCAGAGATAGAAACAAACCATATGATGTCCAGTATCCAGTGGTTTCATAGTCACATCCCCTTGGGAAACACTGAGGTGTGTAGGATGATTATCAGGATGGCCATCCTGTTGGGTGTTTTCTGATGTGCCTCCTTACCCATGTGGTAGGCAGCACCTTTTATTCTGATTATTTTCATGCCCGCTGTGCTTCTGCACATGCATGAGTGTCACCTCCTTTTTCCTTATTTGTACTTTCTGCTCTGAGGAGATGTATGCTTTCACAAACTCAGAATTGCCTTCACCAAATAAGGATATTCCATCAGAAAAGTAGAATGCTCATTAAATGGACCATCCAAAATCCGTGCAAGAACCTGCTTCAGTTTAGAATTAAAATACCCTTCAACCACACTAGGGACGTTAGGAAGCGAGTAATTAGCTAATTGTGTAGTTGATAAAAATCTCTATAGACTGCATGATTGGTCGATAAGGGAGGAAGCATCAGTTCTGGCTCATGCCGGGCCTGGGAGCTGTCCCCACTGTGGCTCTGCAGTTTAAATGTGGTAAGAGCCAGGCGGGTGGGCATCCCAGCTCTTGTATGTTTAAACTGCAGAGCCGCAGCGGAGGTAGGTCCCAGTGGCTAGGGCTGGCCACGAATAGAGGCTGCTACGCGGGATGCACTGCATTCACCCCTGGCTACAGGGATATGCCAGCAGTGGCATGGAGCTAGCCGCTGGAAGCTGCTCTAGCCTTGTTATGCTACTGTTGCTGGCAGCAGGGATTTCCAGGGTGTGTGTGTTTAAATCACCCAGGGCTGCAAGCGGGATCAGGGGACACATGGGAGGAGGGGAAGCTTATGGGCTGTCAGACAGGGCTGGGGAGAACACATGGAGATCCCACCCTCTCCCCAGGAGCTGTGTCACAGAGGGTTGCCTGCTGGCCCACTAGGAGGATTTGAATACTGGCACTGGACCTAAGGTAAATTGAGTTTGAAACCCCATCTGTAGAAGAAAAGTGTTCACAAAATGATCACTCTATGTCTGACCTATCATTCATTATCCTCAAAGAAAACCAGCACAACATTTTCAAAAGACAAGCCTGCAAGCTTAAATTCATAAGAACAGCCATACTGGGTCAGACTGCTGCTGCACACTGAGTGGATGTTTTCAGAGAACTATCCAGAATGACTCCAAATCTTTCTCTTGAGTAGTTGTAGCCAAATTAGTCCCCATCATATTGTGTGTGTGTGTGTGTGTGTGTGTGTCTATATATATATATATATATATATATATATATATATATATATATATTTGGGATTATTTTTTTCCATTGTGCATTACTTTACATTTATCAGCATTAAATTTCATTTGCCATTTTGTTGCCCAGTCATTAAGTTTGGTGAGATCTTTTTTAAACTCTTCACAGTCTGCTTTGGTCTTAACCATCTTGAGCAGTTTGGTATCATTTGCAATTTTGCACCTTTCTCTAGATCATTTATAAATAAGTTGAATAGAATGGGTCCCAGGACAGACCCTTGGGGGACCCCACTGGTTACCTCACTCCATTCGGAAAACTTACCATTTATTCCTACCCTTTGTTTCCTGTCTTTTAACCAGTTATCAGTCCATGAGAGGACCTTCCCTCTTATCCCATGACAACTTACTTTACTCAAGAGCCTTTGGTGAGGGCCCTTGTCAAAGGCCTTCTGGAAATCTAAGTATACTATATCCACTGGATCCCCCTTGTCCACATGTTTGTTGACCCCCTCAAAGAACTCTAGCAGATTAAACAACGAGAAGTCCTGTGGCACCTTATAGTCTAACAGATTTATTGGAGCATAGCATAAGCTTTCTTGGGCAAAGACCCACTTCGTCAGGACATGCATCTGACGAAGTGGGTCTTTGCCCATGAAAGCTTATAATCCTATAAATCTGTTAGTCTATAAGGTGTCACAGGACTTCTCGTTGTTTATGTGGATTCAGGCTAACACGGCTACCCCTCTGATACTTGTCACTCTAGCAGATTAGTAAGGCATGATTTCCCTTTACAAAGACCATGTTGACTTTCCCCCAACAAATTATATTCATCCATGTGTCTGAGCATTTTATTCTTTACTATAGTTTCAACTAATTTGCTCGGTACTGATGTTAGACTTACCGGTTTGTAATTGCCAGGATCACCACTAGAGCCCTTTTTAAATATTGGCATCACGTTAGCTATCTTCCAATCATTAGGTACAGAAGTCGATTTAAAGGATAGGTTACAAACCACAGTTAATAGTTACACAATTTCCCATTTGAGTTATTTCAGAACTCTTGGGTGAATGCCATCTGGTCCCAGTGACTTGTTAATGTTAAATTTATCAATTTGTTTCAAAACTTCCTCTAATGACACCTCAATCTGGGACAATTCCTCAGATTTGCTACCTAAAAAGAATGGCTCAGGCTTGGGAATCTCCCCAATATCCTCAGCTGTGAAGACTGAAGCAAAGAATTCATTTAGCTTCTCCGCTATGACTTCATCATCTTTGAGTACTCCTTTAGCATCTTGATCGTCCAAGGGCCCCACTGGTTGTTTAGTCGGCTTCCTGCTTCTCATGTACTTAAAAAACATTTTACTATTACTTCGAGTTTTTGGCTAGCTGTTCTTCAAACTCCTTTTTGGCTTTTCTTATTATATTTTTACACTTAATTTGACAAAGTTTGTTCCTTTCTATTTTCCTCACTAGGATTTGACTTCCACTTTTTAAAAGATATCTTTTTATCTGTCACTGCTTCTTTTACCTGGTTGCTAAGCCACGGTGGCACTTTTTTGTTCTCTTACTGTGTTTGTTTTTTAATTTGGGGTATATATTTAAGTTGGGCCTCTATTATGGTGTCTTTTGAAAAGTTTCCAGCTTGCAGAGATTTTACTTTTGTCACCTTTTAATTTCTGTTTAACTAACTTCCTCATTTTTGTGCAGTTCCCCTTTCTGAAATTAAATGCCACAGTGTTGGGCTGCTGAGGTGTTTTTCCCACCACAGGGATGTTAAATTTTATTACATTATGGTCACTATTTCCAAGTGGTCCAGTTATATTTACCTCTTGAACCAGATCCTGCGCTCCACTTAGGTCTAAATCAAGAATAGCCCTCGTAGGTTCCAGAACCAGCTGCTCCAAGAAGCAGTGATTTAAGGTATCAAGAAATTTTATCTCTGTATCCCATCCTGAGGAGACAAGTACCCAGTCAATATGGGGATAGTTGAAATCCCCCACTATTATCCCGTTTTTTAATTTGATAGCCTCTCTAATCTCCCTTAGCATTTCATAGTCACTATCACTGTCCTGATCAGGTGGTTGATAATATATCCTTACTGCGCTATTCTTATTATTCAAGCATGGAATTACTATCCATAGAAATTCTATGGAACACTTTGGCTCATTTAAGATTTTTACTTCATTTGATTCTACATTTTCTTTCACATATAGTGCCACTCCCCCACCCGCATGACCTGTTCTGTTCTTCCGATATATTTTGTACCCTGGTATGACTGTGTCCCATTGACTGTCCTCATTCCTCAAAGTTTCTGTGATGCCTATTATATCAATATCCTCCTTTAAAACTAGGCACTCTAGTTCGCCCCTCTTACTACTTAGACTTGTAGCATTTGTTTATAAGCACTTCAATAATTTGTCACTATTTATCTGTTTGCCATTTCTTGATGTGTTAGACTCTTTTTCATTTGATTCTGTCTCATCTGATCTGAAATCCTAACCCTGTCTTTTTATCCCGTTACTGAAGGGGTGTTAACTGATGAACTTTACCTTGAATGGCCCTTAGAACAGATGTGAACAAAACTACTTATGCTAAACAATCTGTTCCAACTGGCATTTAGCTGTGATGCTCAGTACCTTTCCCAGATCTGAAGAGCAGTGTGTGATTCAAAAATTTGTGTCTCAACACACAAGCTGGTCTAATAAAAAATATTACTTCACCCACTTTGTCTCTCAAATTTTGGATGAATTTATTCTGCTTGTAGTTCAGAGTGAAATTCAAACATGAAATATATTTTAAAGTCAAGATGTTTTCAGTACATTTTACTGAGAATATCCAGTATTTTGGAATTTAATTACTGATAAAATAGACAATATTTTTGGCAGAGAGATGAAAATAAAGTAGAAAAGTACAGTATGTACTCATTTTTTCATCATGTCTCTTCTAGACATCCACTTATTGTGATGTTCATTAGGAAGAGTGTTGAGCTAGTATTAAAAAATTCAGAAAGTGAGTGTGGGCAAAGAAATGTTTGAATTGTAAGAGGCTCATTGGCAAACATCATTTACTAATTTCATTTTCTACAGTTTCATGTTTTAGAGCAATTTTTCACTCTGCCGTCACTGTTTTGAAGTTGCAATGGCTCCAGTGAGAAATAGCTGTCTCTAATAATGATTTTATAAGCCCCCAATTTTTTCAGGGCATATAGTACTTTATAACTGCCACAAAACCTAATCTCTGCCTGTTCATGAGGCGAGTAGAAAGAATACCATATAAGAAATTCTGATAACATCCATATTAAGGATGTTAAAGACTAGTCGACTATTCGATAAGCAGTTGCTTATCTGATAGTGATGTCGACTAATCAATTCCCCCTCCCCCTTTGCTGCCTCTATGAAATAGAGGCAGCAAAGGGGTGGGGAGAAGGGGTACTTCAAGGTGGCAGGTGCACAGCTGATCCCAGGACAGGCTGCGCTGGCATTCATGGAGCAGCCTCCCCTGTCCCTCTCCCCCCTCGCTGCTGTTTCTGATGGAGGTAGCAGCGTGGGGGCAGCAAGCGGCTCCACAGGAGTCAATATGCTTGGGCAGCTGACTTGAAAGTTGGCTTCCCATGTGTATTGGCTCTCATTTGCCCCCCTCATCCTCCACACTACTGCCTCTCTATTGGAGAAGGGGGGAGGGCAGGCGGCTCTGCAGGATCCAGTGCTCCACGGGCACCAGCTCCTGCCTCCCCACTTCTGCCTCTGATACAGAGGCAGCGAGGGAGGGAATGCATGTGGTCAACAGGATTAACCGATTAGCCCGGGCTTATTGGTTAATCGTGTAGTCAACCACACCTTGACATCCCTAGTTCCCATGAAGGTGGGTTGTTTCAAGTGTTCCTAAGTGTTAGCTTGCTCAGCCCTTGAGTGTATGGACATTCTAGGGCATTTCCCTCTCAACCATTTCATAAAAGAGCTACTGTTCAGGAGAAACAAAACAAGTGGAAGCTGAATCCTTGAAAATGCTCCCTGATCCTGTACTTCTGATCTCTGCTGGAAATGACTTTCAAAGAGCCTGTGTAAACATAGTGGGCTGCCTGCCCTAAAGAATTTGTAATGGTTTCAGTTAACTATTGATTACAAGAGGCTTTTTATCCATAGATTGTCTAACTGGCACCCGTGGATGGCTCTAAGGCTTGGAAAGACTAGTAATTGTTTCAGTTGCGTTTTTCTTCTCGTGAACTTTTTGTAGAGTGAGTTGTGTTCAGTGTTCCAGTTGAATTTCAGAAAATAAACTGACCTTTATAGTAACTATAAAAAGCGGACAGGAGGTATGTAGTTATGTTCCTGAATACTGATGTACTTCCTAGTTGTATTTATAAAATATATTTCAGTCCACGTACACCCGTAGTTTGCCCTTGAAAGACAACCGTGGAATGCCAAATTTCAGAGGGAGAAAGTGTTTTGTTTCCAATTTTTAAACTGAAAAAGGGGGTATACAACAGAAATGCTGGAGGGCCACTAATTTTAGTGACAGAATCAAGTATACGTTCATAGTTTTTGGGGTATTTTCAAGCCAGAAGGGATCACTGTGACTTCCTGGATAACCAAAGCCTACCAACTCATCCAGTAATTTTGATAATCAGCCCATACCTTCTGTTTGAGTTGTAGCATGCCTTTTAAGGAACATTTACACTGAAAAAAACCAAAACAAAATGGCAGCAGCAAGTCTCAGAGATTGAGTCAACTGACTGGGTTTTGTGGTATGGGGCTACAAACAGTAGTTGTAGATGTTTGAGCTCAGGCTGGAGCCCTAGCTCCCAGACAGCCCCCTCTTGCAAGATCTCTGAGCCCAGAGTCCAGCCAGAGCCTAAACATCTCCTCTCCTATTTTTTTAGCCCTATAGCCTGAACCTTGCAAGCCTGAGTCAGTTAACCAGGGGTCTGAGACTTGCTGCCGTGCTTATATTTTCATTCCTTGCCCCCTCTCCTCCATGTAGACATGACTAGATATCTTACTAAGAATATGTAGTCATGTGTGTGTGTCTGAGACACAGCCACACTCCCTGGCAGAAATAGGAGAATCAGTCTATACCAGAACAATGGACTCTTCCTATCTGTTTGTTTAATGAAATCATGTTTCATCTGGTCCTGCATTGAAGTATAGGTTGGACCTCCCTGGTCTGGCACACTCAGGACCTGAAGTGTCCCAGACCAGGGAGTTTGCCGAACCGGGGGTGGAGGGAAGGGTCAGTGCTCCCGTGCTGGCTGCACCACTCCTGGGCTCCTCTCCTTGGGGTTCCCTGCCTTGCCTCTGGCACAGCTCCCCACCCTGCTGCCCCATGGTCTCCTGGGGTTCCCAATGGGGACTGCTTGGCCACTGCTGGCCCTGGTGCCACAGGGTGTTCCCTGGAGTTCCTGGCTGGGGCCACGTGGCCGCCAGTCCTGCTGCGGCCGGGGGTTCCCCAGATGGGGTGCCTGGCCGCCCTGCCGCCACTGGGTATTCTGGCTGTCAGCCCCACTTGAGCCAGGGGGTTCCCAGGCAGAGCCTGTCCAGTCAGCCTGGCCCTGCTGCCACCGGAGGTTTGCCAGGATTTCTGGCTGGGGCTGCCCGGCTGCAGGCAGCCCTGCTGTAGCCAGGGGTTCCCCAGCTGGGGCCAGAACTCCCCAGTCACCTGGCCCTGCTAATGCCAAGGATTGCCTGGCCATGGCAGGGGCTCTCCAAATGCCACCGGCACAGCCATGGCTCCTGAGGCCCTGTGTTGCTCCCACTTCCTCCTGGGCTCTTTGGTACAGCAACATTCACGGCCCTGACAAACCATGGCTGTTGTTGACCAGAGAGTCCTGGATTTGGGAGGTTCAACCTGTACTCGTATGAAGAGCTGGAAGAAATTGAAGAGAGCATGTGCATATACTTAACAAGCAGCATTTCAGTTACATTTCTAAATAGTTCAGTTTCAGCAAAACGCATTTGACTCTTCCATAGTTTTCTGTGCTATTAGGGTTAAACTGGTCAGAAAACACAAGTAGTATAACTTACGCTAACATGACATTCAGTGAATTTGGAAAATGTAATGTATACCAAACTGATACTCTATAGGGGACCAAATTGAGCCGTGGTGTAAGAAGCACACATCCAGATGAGGGATGCTAGTTTGTTTCTGGACTGAGCATATTTCTGGTTATGTTGGAGGTGGCGTAGTGCAGTGCTTCTCAAACTTTTTTTTATAAAGTATCCCTTTAAAAAAATTATAAGTACCCCCAGTACCTACAGTTTTCAGACACACCATTTTTTTTCTACCATTGCAACATGTTTGTTTAAACAACTTAATCATAGCTGGGCAGGCGATGAAATTTTTGGGTGTAAAAAGTACAAAAATAATAAAGTGCTGTAAAACTTAAAACAAAGATTCCGTTTTCTTCACATTTCAGTTGTGTTGATGTACCCCCCAGACTTCTCTCTAGTACCCCTAAGAGTATTCGTACCACTGGTTGAAAAAACACTGGTGTAGTGTATAATGCCAGTCAGAAGCCTTATGAGGGCTCTTTTACCCTACATCTCCTTTTCTGCCCTATTGCTGTGCAAGTTACACTCATTTTTCACACATAGTAAATGGCAGACTGGTTCAGACTGGTTATGCTTCTCTGTTTTATAGAACAGTTTTCTAGCCATCTTACTTCTAGGGAAGTCCTGAGTGCCACTGAACATCCTCCACTGCAAAGGGAAGTGCCAGTGCCCAGCACCTCTTGAGATCAGGCTGTCAAAGTATGAAATACACTGACAATTTTGTCTCCACTGAACTGATCCAGAGACTTCTCTGGGTTTTGCACCCATGAAATCCAGGCTGATTTGGGAGGGCATTGTTTTCTCTTTTTTCTCTTATTGACAGTTCGGCTATGTCTAGACTGCAGAGTTTTTCCAGGAGGTATCCTGGAGAAAACTCTGCCGCGTCCAGGGAGCGCGTCCGCTTTTTCCAAACAGTTTCTGAAAAAGCAGGCACATTCTTTCGGCATCCCTGTATACCTCTCAGTGAAAGGTATAAGGGATGTTCCAAAAGAGGGAGGTTTTTCTGAAATTTGACCCCATGTAAATGGGCCAAATTTCGGAAAAGCCTCTTCCGAAAAAAAGCGGAAAAAGATATGCAAACTGCAATTTGTGTATCTTTTTCTGAAAAAACCCCCCTGCGGTCTAGATGTAGCCTCAGAGTGTTGCTGGTACAGATCTTGGGGATTTTTCTTCAGTCCGCCAGGTGCTAATCAGTCTCCCAACAGAATGCCCTCTCTCTTCTTCCCCCCTTCACTTTATTTTAGTTTTCTTCCTCCTCATGCCTCCCAGCTGAGGTTCCCAAGTTAGTCTACTCTGTCTCCAGTGAATTCCTGAGAGTAGTCTTTCTCAAACGGGTCTGTGGGGCAGTTGCTAGGTGGTCTGTGGAGGCCTGGCAGGTTGTACGGTGCTGATTCTGCTTGGCTTGCAGTTTTTTCTGTGGTGGTCCAGGCTCTCCGTTAGATTAAACACAGCCAATTCATCTTTGGTATTACTTTTTCATGTAAGGAATTACTGTAGTTGCCAGAGGCATGTTATTGTAATAACAAATGGGAAAGTGAGGTAAAGCACGAAACAGATAAATAATTCTATTAGCCAGCCACCCTATTCCTTTAAGATTCATGTGAGTAAATGGAAATCGGTTTACAGAAAATAGATATTTAATGTTATGTTTAATTGCAGCTGTGACAGAGGTGAGATCTCGATCACACGGAAACGTCAAACGATATACCAGACACTATGGGTAAAGGGACTGTGCATTGTTTTTAGTATCTATAAATGTTTTTAATCTCTTCATGAGTTAGGGGTAGTACTCTGTCCATAGAGGAGGGTTACAGAACTTTCTTCAGGAATTAAAATCCATGTGTGGGTGGGTGGCTGGGTGGGTGAGTTGGGGAAGGTATTACTGCAAATCCTAGGCCAGGGCTACTCAACATGCGGCCTGCCACCCGTTTGCGGCCCGCAGGTGCAGTTTGGGTTTACGCTGGGCTCAACACACGGCCCACGAGTGGGAGCCAAAACGAAAAAGGAGTCAACATAATGGTCTTCTGTTGATATGCATTTTAGTAGTTAAATTCCTGAACTGTCATTGCTCATTAAAAGTGCTGTCATATGGGTGGAAATCAGATAAATATTGCATTTTATTAATAGCAGCAGAATTGACTTAAATGGGGGCTGCGTGTTGTGTAGTCTTGCCTTAATCTTTGTATTCAGGCCTGTCAGTGTGAAAGAAGCGATTTGCATATATTTGCATGTATATGCAACCACATTGAAGTTGCAGCCCTCAGCATGTGCTATGAGTATCATTGTGGCCCCAGGGGCTTCCAAAGTTGAGTAGCCCTATCCTAGGCCAAATAAACAGTTCTGAAGATGTACCACCCCTTGTGGGGGGGAAGGGAATTGTATATACTGATTCAGACTGGATCTATGTCTGCACTATAGCAGTGTTTCTCAACCTTTTTTTATAAAGTACCCCTTAAAAAAAAAAAGTACCCCCAGTACCTATGGTTTTCAGGCACACAATTTTTTTTTCTACCATTGCAACACATTTGTTTAAACAACTTAATGGTAGCCAGGTGGGCAATGAAATTTTTGGGTGTAAAAAGTACAAAAATAATAAAGTGCTGTAAAACTTGAAACAAAAATTCAGTTTTCTCCAAATTTCAGTTGTGTTGTGTACCCCCTAGACCCCTCTCGAGTACCCCTACAGGTACTTGTACCACTGGTTGAGAAACACTGCACTATAGTATATGTTGCTGACAGATATGAATAACCCCTCGTGCGCAGAGCAGTATGTCAGTGGGAGAGCTTCTCCAGTCAACATAGCTTCTGCCACTTGCAGGGTTTTTTTAATGCTGAAGGAAGAGGTCTCTTGTGACAGACCATGTTCATCACACACAAATGTTACAGAAAGATAATGTAGAAGCAGTTTTTTTGTGATTTTTTTTTTTTTCCAATAGGGATTTCTCTTGTGTTTCTGTTCTGTTAAATTTCTGTGGAAGTTAAGGCACTCTGGTCTCAAAGATAATCTTAGTGAGCTGACAGTGAATTGGAAAGGCTTCATAGTTACTGTAAATGAGAAGCTTTGGAACCTTTTCACTACTTGAGGGGAATAAAAAAAGTGTGTGTCATGAGTTAAAAACGAAGTAAAAGAATGGGACAGTGAGTCGGTTTGACTTCTAAACTGAAATAATTACTCCTTGCTGGCTGTCTGGATTTGAAAGAGAGCCTGCTGAACTTGTTCCTACACCTACTGATAATTTTGAAAGAAGCATTTGTGAACTGGATAGAATGGTAGCATTTGCTGTACTAGGGGCACAACCTCCCTGGTAGCAGGAACTATTGAGCACAGCTTTGAAAAGGCAAAGGAATGGCAGAGGAAATGAGTTCCACAATGAATTAAAATATATGTACTTTGGATGTGACTTATAAAATATTTCTCTTCTCTTCCTTCCATTCTTGTCACTGCTGTAATTCCCCTGACTTCCTTTCTTACACCTGTGTATGTGACAGAGGAATCTTTGTGTCTCATGCACATTTTACATCACAGCTGTCACTGTTGCATCTTAGCACTTGGATGATGAATTACTGAGGTCAGAACTTTCAAATAAAAATGGCAAATGGACACATATTGATACAGTCAGATGGTTGATATTGAAGAAGTTGATAAGCACGGGGACATTGTAATAATATTTTGCACTTTTGCACTTCCTTCTCAAAGTGCTTTGAGTTTAGCCTAACAATAGTCCGCTGAGATGAGTATTGCTCTCCCCTGTAACCTTTGATTGCTTGTACCTCTCTCCACTTGGTCTTTTAACTTTCTGTTTGCCCCCAATGATAGAAGTGAACTGTCACAAAAGGGTATCTCTGCCTTTACTCAACTTTCTTGTTGTTGTTATAAATATTCATGTCTGTTTTCAAGACCTTTGTAAGGTCCAAGCAGCAGTGTTGCTAAATCAGGTAAAATCTTAATGCAGGTCCTATGAGTTAAGTAAGGTGTACACTCTTTTAATTTTTCATAGCATCTCAGGTTCTAATGTCACCTAAACACTGTCAGGGAAGGCCCTCTTCCATTGTCCTTCCTTGATTTGCCTGTTTGTTTTTCTGGGTAGCATGTTGATATGTAAGGTGTTAGATATGCATGTTGCAATTTTAAACATAAGTTCATGGTTGGTATTAGGAATGTCAACGTGTAGTTGACTACACAAATAACGGATAAGCCTGGTCTTATTGGTTAATCCTGTTGACTACACGCATTCCTCCCTCACCCCCACCCCCCGCCTCTATCAGAGGCGGCAGGAGCTTAAAAGCCAGTTTTCATTAACTCTAATAGGCAGCAACGTGGAGGGTAAGCGGGCAGGTGGGAGCTGGTACTAGTTTTCAAGCCAGCTCCCTGCGCGTATCTGCTCTTGTGGAGCTGCCTGCTTCCCACACTGCTGCCTATCAGAGGCAGCAGCACCGGAGGGGGGGCCAGATGGGAGCTGTTTTTTTTTTTTAAGCCAACCCTCTGCATGTGCTGGCTCCAGCACTGCCTGCCCTTCCCCTTGCTGCATCCCACAGAGGCAGTGAGGGAGGAGGGGGTGGTAGGAGTCAGCGCTCGGGGGGAACTGCCTGTCCCCACCACCCCGTGCTGCTGCAGTGCAGGGGGAGATTGTCCCATGGATAAGTGGTAAAATGCCTGCTGCCAGTCTATAAGCACACACTCGCCATTGTTGGTACCAATGGAGCAGCACCCGTCATAGTACAACAGTGGGAACTTTTAAAGAAAAATCGGAGACCTGGAATAAGCTTTAGTCCTTTTTCTGCATGAGATCCCATTGTACCTAAAAATGTAATGAAGCTCAGTATATCTTGATAGACAACTTTTCAATTTCCTTCCAGTTAGCATGCAGTACTTCAAAGGAGTCCTTTGAACCTAGGTAGGTGTATGTAGAAACTTCATTTAACACAAGTCAGAATCTGTCCTTCAACTAATAAAGCATATTTGCATGTTGAGAGCTCTCCTCTGGGATTGCTTTTTTTTTTTTTAAATGCTGAATGGTTGGGTTTGCATATTTCCTCCATCCATAAAGTGAAATGTATCATCCTTCTATAATACCATCCATTGATTTCAGACATCAAGGCTTAGATTTTTGCATTCCTAGTTTACATACACAATAACTGTGCACCGAGTCTTTCCTAAGTTCACTCGGAATGTCTAAGGAAAAATTGGGAGGAGAACTCAGATTTACTTTCCCCTCTTTCCCTCCCCCCCAGTCCTGATTTAGGGATGTAAGTGACTAGCTGACTAGTCAACTATCCGATAAGCTTTTTGCTATTTGACTAGTCGCTTCCCCCCACCCCTTGCTGCCTCTCTGAGGCAACAAGGAGGGTGTCAGGAGCTGTTGCTGGGGAGAGCTGGTTTAAAAGCCAGTTTCCCCCCAGCACCATCTCCACGGGGGGCAGGGGAGGCAGGGGGTTAGCGGGAACCTGGGCGTGAGCCAGGAATCAGCTGATTCCCAGCTTGCGCTTGTCACAGATGCTGTGCCTCTGCTTTTAAAATGTATTAAGAGCCTGCTAGCTCTTAATTTAAAAATCAGAAGTACAGCAGGGGGATCCAGCGTGACCCGGAACAGCTGATTTCTGGTTCATGCTGGGTACCCTGCTGCTGCTCCAGCCTTTTAGATGTATTAAGAGCTGGCAGGCTCTTAATACATTTAAAAGGCAGAGCCACAGCGGGGTTAACTCCAGGGGACAGGAGCTAACCTCGCTGCAGCTCCCCCGCTTATTGACAAATCGACTAGTCAATGGAAAATCCATCAGCTAGTTGAGTAAACAAAATTTAACATCCCTACTCTATTACAAATATATTTGTATTTGTTAAAACATGCAGCTATACCTTTCAAGTTTTCTTTTTTGTGTTTGTTTTCCTCTCTGAGTACAAAGGCATACTCCTTACCTCTAAAGAAGTCAAACATCCATGAGCTTTGGGCAGGGAGAGAAGTTCAACAAAGCCATGGAGCTGGCAGACCACTTGTATTTATTGTCAGCGACTAAGATTGGTTACACTATATGTTACATAACATTGATTAATATATACAATAGAAGAAGGACTGTTGCGTAGTAATTGCTAGAAAAGCATTCTGTGCTAAAAGCTGTTCTATTATCTAACTCTTTTTTTCTGCTTTATTATGTAAGGGCTGGTATTATAGACTCAGTGATTGAATACTCACACTTATAATTTTAGATAGACTTATTTGGCATTACTATAGTAAAAGCAAATTTCAAATGTGGGCAATTATTGTAAATTTCTAATTTGAAAAATCTTCTAATGAGGCTTCTTTAAAACTGTTGCCTATCCTTTGGTTTTGCTTTCATTTACAACATTCTGAAGCTGTCTGGAAACTTGTAATGTTTTAGCAGTGTGTACATTTTCTTAAATGAATATCTTATGCTCATGAAAGGTATTGACTGACAGTCGTGGAGAGTGAAGTTCCTTAGTTGCTTAATGAAGCATTGTAGTGTGGGCAGCAAGCCATACACCCTCTGTGACTGGAACAGCCAGACTGTCTTATCTCCAAAATATGTACTACAGGTTGAACCTCTCTTGTCCGGCACCCTTGGGACCTGACGGGTTCCGGAGGAGGGAATTTGCTAGACCAGGGGAGGTCCCCTGATACCAGCCCCTCAGCCTGCTGCCCCTCCTTGCTGCTGACTCCTGCAGCGCGGCTGAGCTGTCTGAAGGCCAGCCTCGGCTCCGCTGCCAAACGGACCACTGCAGCCCCCACCCTACTGCCACGCGGCACGTGGCCCCAGCCGCGCTGATTCTGCTTGCCTGCTGCGGCCCTGGCCAACTTCCTCTTCCAGACTGCCATGGCAGCAAACCTGGCCCAAATACTGGGCGGCAGACAGCCCCAATCACACTGCCATTGCTGCCTCCGCACCGCCCAGGCTGCTGCAGCCCAGCCGGACTTCGCCTCTTGGGCTACTGTGGTCCAGGCCACACTGCCGGGTGGAAGACAGCTCCGATGGCTCTCCTCCCAGGCTGCTGCGGCTCCGCTGCTAGTAGACTGGCAGGCCCTCCTGCCCCAGGGCTCTCTCATCCAGGAACATCCGTGGTCATGCCGGACCACGGATGTTGCTGGTTGAGAGAATCCTGGATTTGGGACATGCAACCTGTACTAAATGCCTTACTTTTTAAAATTGCCTGGCAATAGGATAAAAAGTTAAACACCATTTAGCCAGCTTCATAGTGAAGTTGGGGAACATAATAGCTAAAAATTCCTTTATGCCCCACAAAAAGAGTGGTTGGCTATTCCCAAGCATCCAATTCACTGACACAGTGCCCTTTAACTTATCATATAGGACCTGGTTTTCAACTGTTTGAAATGATCACACAGATCTTTTCCTTATGTGCCAGAGGGGTTAGGTAGGCGTTATTGAAGGCAGAGACACTGACTGCACACATCAGAATCTGTGTGTGCATTCAACTGTGAGCAAAGGACATGAACATTTTGAGTCAGCGCTAAATGTGTGCCTACTTGAGCATTTGAAAATCAATCCCTTGCTTTTTGCTGAAATACAGGAGTGCTGCTTGACATTTCCACCTCAGCTGGAAGTCCATTTCACCTAGTCACTACTATCTGTCTAAAGTAATCTCTCTCTCTCTCTCTCTCTCTCTATTAAAAAAAAGTCTTTCCTGCAGGACAACAGAGCGATGTCATCATGTCACTCTGGCATCCTGCAGGCTCTGCCCTCCCACAGCCTCCCTGCCCCAGACACTGTTTGGGGACCAGCAAAGCCACCTGACAGCCCAGCCTGGGCAGATTCTGCCTCCCGAAAGGCCGCAGCCAGAGCCAAGCAGGCAGGACTCTTGGGAGGCGGAATCTGCCCAGGCTGGGTTGTCAGGCAGCTTTGCTATCCCTGAACAGTGTTGGGGGGCAGGGAGCGATTCCATCCAGGGCCTGGGCACCACTCAGGATCAGCCTGTCACAGGGAATGGGGCTGCGGCAGCGCCACCACCATTGCACACAGGGAAGACCCCAGGTACAGGGGGCCTTCCTGGCCAACAGAGGGCTCATGTGAGAGCCAAGTCCACAGGGGAAGTGGCGCAGGGCTTGGTGGCTATGGGGAGGCTCTGGCTGCATGCTGGGCCAGCCCTGGCAGCCCCCTGCTTGCGGGAAGCAATCACTGCACCCTGTCGCCTTTGGGTGGCTGCCTGTGATGCGTGACTGTGGGGGGGGGGGGGGGGGCTGAGCTTTGGCTTGCTGCCTGGGAACAGCGGCCACAAGGGGGCTCTCAGCCCTCTGGGCCCACGGGGCTGCTTCAGCTGGTGCGAGGCCCAGGGTACAGCGCACTTGTGCCAGGAATGGAGGCAAGGCTCCATGTCCCCGGCTGCCTGCCACCCCATCCTCCGCTGCACCTTGAGTATCCACACCAGCACCGAGCCGCCCCGCTGGAACCCGCCGCTGCAGCCTGGAAACCCCTGAGGTGTCACAGAAGGGAGGTCCAGCAGTGTTTTCATCGGCTGCCAACACAGCCGAGTGGGAGGGGGTATAGCCGGCGTGGGGGGGCTGCCTCTGCATGGTGGCACCCAGAGACACCCCTCCCCCCATTGCATGGCCGCCCAGCCCTCTTTCCATCTTCCATGTGTGTCCTCAGCCCCTCTCCTGCTCCCTCACAGACACCCATCCCCCCTTCTCAACCTGGCATCCCAAAGGAACCCCCTCTCTCTGCCCTTCCCTCCAGCCTCCTTTTCTGCCTCCTTTTCACTTCCTCTGCCCACAGACATCCCCCTTTCCCATTTCACAGCACCCCAGCAGTACCACCTTTGCTGCCCCTTCTCTCCAGGCAGCTGCCCAGGGCCTGCTGTCCCAGCACCTGGAGCAGCCCCCCCTCTTCCCCCCCTACGCCCCCCCCCAAAATTCCTGCATATGGGCCTGGTGCCATTTCTTTGCTGGTTAGGTTGTCTGTTCGTGGGAGGGGGCAGGCAGGGGCGTCCTTAGGCATAAGCAGAGTACGCAGTTGCGTAGGGCACCACTCTTTCTGGGGCACCACTCTGCCGGGGCGGACGGGAAGCCGAGGAGGCTGGCAAGCTGGCCCCGGCTGGAGAAGATACTGGGCCGGGGGAAGGGAAGCTGTCAACACAGGCGGCAGCAGACAGGCGGAGCCGGGGCTGTGCTGGGGGCGGGGTCATGTGCGGCGCGCCAGAGAGGGCGGTGCCACGTCGGCGTGGCGTTGCGGCGCAATTTTTAAAAACAGCCAAGCCGTGGCTCGGGGAAGGAGACGCGTCAAGCGGGGCGTGGGGGAGCAGAGTCTGGCTAGAGGCGGGACAGCGGCTGGGCCGGGGCTGTGAACGCCGAGCGGTCCAGCTCCAGGTCTGGCACGTGGTCTGGAGCCTGGGCTGTGGGGACTTCTGGGTCCCGATCGCAACAGACTCCAGCCCTGAAAACTGGAAGGCAGAAGGTAGGCGAGGGGAGGAGAAGGGGAAAAATAGGAGGAAGGGGCTCCCAGCAGCCGGCTCCTGGCTCACTGGAGCGGAGTTCAGGGGCTCGGTAGGCACTGGGGCTCAAGCAAGACCCTCCTCCAGCCCCAAATGCATCCAGGGGGCACCCATGGCCTGGCACTGCCACTGCATGGGCCCCCCCGCCGCGGGTGCCACCTGCCCGTGTTCCAGCGGCTCCGGCTCGGGGCAAGCAGCAGGCACCTTCCCCTGGCCGCCCCTCAGTAGCCAGCTCCTAGTGCTGCTGCCGCCACTACAGCTGCCTCCTGCCTGTGCCTTCTGCCTGGTGCCTGCCAAGTGCTGGGTCTGGCTCGCTCTCTCCCACATGCTCATGAGCCCGTTTCACACGGACACGGACACGCGCGGTCCCAAGCCGGCCAGCTGGAGCTGGGAGCTGCGGCTCCTCCACTCCACCCAGCCCGCTCAAAGTTGCAGGGATCTTCCTTCTGAAAGCAGGCTCATCATTTTTCAATGGTGACACTGCGAGGTCAGGAGAGCCAGGGGAGGGGGAGGTGCTGGGAGAAGGCTTGAAAGAAGGGGTGGGCACGAGGAAGGCCGGGATGGAGCAAGTCATGTGTGAGGGCACAGGGGCATGAGGGGAATGGGGGCAGAGGGTGGTGAGAGGGTGGGCATCAGGGAAAAAGGGGGCAGGGGCAGTGAGGGAAGGGGGAGGCACCAGGAGGGTGCAGGGGGAAAGGGAAAGTGCAGGTGCCAGGGGATTCTGGGAGTGAAGCAGAAGGGCAGACACCTGCAGGGGAGGGACCAGCACCAGAGGAGAAAGGCAGGGCAGGTGTGTAGAGGGAGGTGTTAGAAGAGGGGATGAAGAGGGGTAGCTCACATGATCAGAGTGGGGCTACTGGAGGAGTGGGCACAAGGGGGAGAGAAGGGCTGGTGGAGGGGGGCAGGTCTCAGGAAGGCTGAGGGCAGTGAGAAGGGCAGGAGTCAGGACAGCAGAGGAGGGTGAGGGGTTGGGAGGCAGCAGGCACCAGGGGAGCTGATGGAGCAAGGGGAGGAGACATGTCAGCAGAGGGAAAAGGTAGAGATTTATAAGATATATTTATTAATAACTTGGGTACCACAGTGACACATCCAAACAAGCCACATGAACTCAGTACTGGTGCACATCACAAAATTCATTCTGCTCATGGGAGGAAATTCTTTGGGGGAACACTTCCCCCAGCCTCTCTGCCCCCGAGTTAATGTCACACACATTGGGTTAATGCAATTGCAGGATAGTTGCATGAGGGGGGTTTGGTGGAGGCCAAACTAATCCCTATTGGTAGGAGGATGGTGGGAAAAGTCCTTTTGGGGGGGGGGGGGGTCACATAACACCTTTTACTTTTGGTCATGTGTCCATCTTGCTCCGAGAGTGTTGCCTCCAGGTGTGTGGCTAATGGGGGGGTCAAGGAGTACATTTTAAAAAAATTCTTTGGGTGCTCACCCTAATGAAATGTGCTGCGCATGCCTCTGACGGGAAGCAGTGGAGCATGTAACAGCAGGGCTGGGTCCTAGAGAGGGCTGAATGTGCTGCCTGCAGCACAGTCTGAGCGAAGGGATTGGCTGCTGGGGTCTCGGGGAAGGGGGGGGGGGGTGGAAGAGCAAGTCAGGCATAGGGGCACCAGTTTAATAATCCCACCTAGGGCACCATAAATCCTAAGGACGGCCCTGGGGGCAGAATGTGTGTAGGGAGCGAGGAAAGGGGATAAGTGAGTATGTGGGGATGGGTGGTGCAGTAAGGGGGTGGGGGTGAAAGGGATATAGGAATGGAGGCAGGGGGATGGGCAGTGTGGAGGTGCGGGGGGGTTAGGGATGATAGGTTGGTGTAGGAATGGAGGTGGGTGTAGGGATGGAAGGAGGGGGTTGAGGAGGGGAGTTAGAGAAGATGGTGACGTTTGGAATTGAGACAGGGCAATGGGGTGTAGGAATCGAGGATGGAGGTGGGGACAAGGATGGAAGGAGGGGGACAGGCAGGGTGGGGAAGGGGGATTAAGGGAGCATACTGGGGATAGGAATGGAGGCAGGGGAATGGGGGTGTAGGAATGGAGGACGGAGGTGGGGCTAGGGATGGAAGGAGAGGAGTGGGCTGTAGGCCATAGACTATTTTATTGGTGGGTGGGGCAGGAGCGGGAAGGGTGCAGATGCAGGCAGGGGGACTGGCTGGCGATTAAAGGGTGCGAGCGGCTTGGATGGGCCAAGAGCTTTCGAATAGAGGGTCCCGTCCAGGGGTGTGATGGACAGGAATGGAGAAGGATGCAAGTGACTTGGGGCCATGGAGAGTGCAGCTGGGCTCAGTGCAAGATTAACAGACTCTCTGGCTGTGAAAGCGGCTGGCAAGAGTGGGGATTGGTGAGCACAGTGAGCAGGGGGCACTGTATAAGGAAATATATACTCGTGTAACTGTATCCATACTAGAGGTGGTACTGGTCTAATTGGATGGGTAAAAATTAGGCCTCTGACTGACATAGTTGTACTGGTACAAAAACTGCATAAAGTAGGGATGTTAAATTGCATGTAATCCGGTAATCGTGTAGTTGACAAATATTTTGTCGGTTAAACGGCTCTGCACTGCAAGTAGCTTGGCTCAATCCCGATTTACACAGGGTCCCAGGAGCTACCCCTGCTGTGGCTCTGCAATAACTCAAGTGCAGAGCTGCAGTGGGGATTCCCGGGACCTGGTGCCAGCCGGAACTGAGCCGGCCTCCTAAAAAATTTACTCGCAGAGCTGTGGGGCTGAGGGGTGGGGAGGGAAAGGCTGTGTGTAGCTGGTAGTATTAACTGATAAGCATCCACTTACTGGTTAACCGGCTACACTATTACATCCCTAGCATAGAGGAGGCCTTAATTCAGTATTCCAGTTCTGGACTCATTTACCTAAACTACCAAGATTGTGTAAAACAGCCACAGGCCTTTGAGCCTTAACCACTCCTTTGACATGGTATTCCTTGCTATTATAATGACCTTGCAGTTTCTTTTCTCTTATCTCTAGACACTAAATGAATCCCCTGTTTATCAGTAACAGCTAGAGTGTGCCCAGCTATGGGGGCAGTCTTCCTTGTGTTGCCCTGCTCCTGTTTAACACCTTCATTTGGTGTAGAGAAGAGAAAGGAGAGGGTCTACTCACTCAGGAACTCTGGAGCAGAGTCACAGCTCTCCTTCAGTCCATGAGAACATGCTCCCCAAGTGTTGCTGAAATTCAGTTCTGTACTCTAGCTATGATGATGTACTTACCCCATCATCACAGTTACTGTAGCCTTCATGGCCCTTAGGCACTTACTTTGCTGACTGAGAAAGTGAAGACCTTTTCCCCCCACTCCTTCTATTGTTTTGCCTTCTGAAACATGGAGTCACTGTTGATTAAGATAAAAAGTACGAGTTTTGGTAGGTGGGTAGAAGGTATTTCTATTAAATTCTAGGATTGTCCTTCATCAGTTTGAACCTGTGCACCAGAGAGCAGTGTAGAACATGCACACCGTACAGTGCCAATGAGCCTAGCTGATTGTAGCATGGTAATTTGCTATAAGACGATTACTGGATTACAGCAAAGGCTTGGTATGTCAGCAAGAGCACCTGACAGTAATTTTTACTGAAAGGTATTTCCTATTTTATTATTAGTCCACTTATACTCAGATCACATCTTTATTTCTTACGGTAAGAGGTTTTGGGTTTTGTTTTAAGTTCAGTTAAATTATTGGCACCATGGTTTACCAACTGGAGATAGTATATGTCTCTTTCTTTTGCTGCTGCAGAGGAGTCAGTTTTTAGCAACTGCAGTGCTTCCAGATTTACCTCCATTTGCTTTTGTCATCATAATCCCTCCTCCTTCCCAAGACTGATTTGTTCTTCTAGCAAACACACGTCATCTTGTTTTTCTAGTTGTTTTCCTTTTCCTTTCTCTTAAAAAAAAAAAAAAAAAAAAAAAAAAGTAAATAAGGAAGATGTTGGTAAACCAATCAGGAGTATGTCTGCTATCTGGAATTTGTGCTACGCTGGTTGTGCTGGCTTTAGCCTATTACTTGTACTGGTAAGTGAGATTTAATACCACCTGTTTAATTTTTTGCTCATAAGACATGTTGGTATCATTGCATACCTTCTCATAGACTGCTGCCTATACTGGATGTGTTGACTAGTGTGTGACTCCCTCTATATCACTATTTTTCCTCATAAATTGTGTCACAAGTCTCTATTTACTCTTTACCACTTGGAAAGAAGATGGGTGATGAAAGGATGTCGTGGCTGGTATAGGAAATCATAGAGTTAAAGGGCTGAATTTCTTCTTCGTAGGGCATGCCTTTTTGTAACCCCTTTATCATTTTCCACATCCATTGTTTATTACTCATACTGCTGTTCATCTTTCCTTCTAATTTGAACCCTTACGCTGTGACTGGCTTCTTCATAAACGTGTGTGTCTGAGTCACATATGTGTATATGAAACTCGACCGTCAGAATTGCAATGTAGAAAGCTTCAGACACAAATTAAGGACTCCCGTATTTCCCCCTTCCCCTCCACAGGCCTATCACATTGTTTCCTAATCTGCCACCTTCATCAGTCAGCTTCCTTACCTATATGAGTTGTGGTGGTAGGAGGGAATGTGATTGTGGGGAGCGAATAGTGTTGGAGCCTGCAGAGGTGGCCTGGTAAGACACGGACAGAAGGTACCTCCTCTTCCCTGTCTTACCCTGCCACCTCTGCAGGTAGATAAGGAAGCTGCCACAGTGAAGGAGGCACACTCAGCAAATATGTTCCTAGGCTTTGGGGAAGAGGAATATGGAGACTGCTGGCAGTGGAGCCATACATAAAACAAGGCTTTAGACTTCCATTCTGACCTTCTTCTTTCAGAGGTTCAGAACTTTCAAAGGGCTGGACTAAGCCAAAAGCTTACTTTTTAAAGAACTTGAGTAAAATCCATTCATCAGTTTTTAACAGGAAAATGATACCCATTTTTAGCTGGAAGAAGACTGACTTCTCTCTGTTGAAACATAAATGGCCACATTTCACAAACTGAAATTTCCCAAGTTTAAAGTTTTTCAGTGAAGGCAACTGAATGTGAATTTCTTGACACAAACTAAAATCTGTGCTCTGCTTTAAATTAAATGTTTCCACTAGTCAGAGTTCTGTTGTTCACAAGACTACATTTTAATTAAAATACTTAATATTGATTAGTGTATTTGTTGATATTTCACTATGAATGCTTATAGTTGTATTTAATTTCTACTATGCACTATAGTGTGGATATCCACAGTGGAATCTATTGAAATATTAGTGTTAAAGCTGCTACTGATTAAACATATTCAGGAAAGCAGAACACAAACATTTATGTGACTATAGTATTTACAGGGTTAAACATTCAAAAGACAGGAAATGTAATATTTAAAATTTTGGATTAGTAGTTATGTCTCTAATTGTACTTTTAATACAAAATATGTGCAGTGTGAATATTTAACATTATTGTTGAATTTCGAACTTTTTCATTTCCCAGCTCTAGAGTCTCAAAATGTAGCCTTTTCCTTATATCAATTTGTCTTTGTATTACAATAGATATACATGCTATATTGTGGGAGGAGTGTGTACAAATACTATCTTTAAAAAACAGTTTTTAGCAAGGCTTGCTGAAGGAGCCATCTAATTCACTCATGGTCTAAATTTTTGACTTGCAGCCAGGCCAGATCTGGGTTGCAGGACAGATTACAACTCTGTATGCAGCAGTAGTTATCTAGCAAGTAAAAGGCTTGAGCCTTGGTTGAACCTTGAGATTGTTGAGGTAGAAAACAAGAGATGTTGTGCAGCTGTTTGTTCAAGTGAGTTTGTTTAAACTTTTCTGATTAGATATAAATGAGGTCTGATGATGGTATCTGAAAGTGGTTTTTAAAATATATTTGCTCTTGAAAAGAGCAGTTCTATAGACTAGTAATGCCAGGGATAAAGTAGTTCAGCTAATTATTTATTTTTCCTCATATATTTGGTTTCCAGAATGTAATTTCTGAAACCACTCCTCTGGGTGCTACATATCCCATAGAATGCCCCACTTACACAAGGACTGACTGATAAGACTGCAGATCACAGACACTGTGCCAACTTTGCATCTTGAGAGATTAACCTGTTTATTGCCTAATTCCATCAATGATCTTTTGCTTGGGTTGGGTTGGAAAAACCCTATTCGCTAGCTGAACTGAATAAGCAGGTAACCAATTGCTTTTTGAGCAAACGTAGATATCACTCTGTAAGGACAGCATTATGTTCATCCATGGTACTCCACCCCAGCTGTAAGGGCGCTCAGCTCTTTTCAGGACTGGAGCTGAACTGCTGCTTAGTATATGGTGTAATGCAAGAGTACACCCGTCCACAGAAACAGCTTGTGGGATCCAGCCTACTAGGCAAAAGGTAGAGTAGTTTGCTCAGATAACAAAGGGAATTTCCTTATTGGGGACTGAGATGGGGCTCTAAAACATTTCTCCCTGATTAGTGAATTACTTATTTAGCTATATATATTTGTCATAATGACTTAATAGCATGTACCTGACAAATGGATTTTCGCTACTTAAAAAAACTCTAGCTCCAAACTCTTATTCATTTTTTTTTATTTGAACCATTGTGAGGCTCTGAAATGTTCAAATAAATGCCCCCTGCACCTCAGTGTGCACTCATCCCTCCAGGTTGTGGCCTCAGAAGGAAACAAAATGCAAAAATGTAATGAGATGAGTTACTTCAAAGTATTTCTGGTCAGGATGTGAAATATTTGAAAAGATTAATCTTTTTCACTAGACTTTTAGCCCAGTTTTGCATGTAAATATCTGAACTTTGCATGGCCTTCCTGAGACTTGTTTATTTGTTAATGAGTTCTTTTGTGATACATTCATATTACTGTATAAAGTTTTATTGGCCATCATATTCTTGATTATCACAGTGTGGTTTTGTACTATATTTGCACAAGTTTGGAGAATTTTAAGGAGCTTCACCGTCTCATTCCCAGTCCTCATATTAGTTTGTTAGCATACTTCATTAGTGAAGTTCTGTCTTTCTGTGGGGCTTGTGCCTACTAGCAGCTTTTGTGTTCTAATCTTTTGGCTGCAACAAGTATCTGAAGCAGCAATTTGGCATATTGTTCTCTTGGATTTTGATTTATAAACTTGCCATCAGTTTTATGTGTTTTTATTTAATGAGAATATCTGCTTCCGGGGGAAAGTTTGTTATTTTAGAAATCTATTGTAGTAGGCAACCAATATAAAGTCTCCACGTGTGCTAGAAAAACACAAGTAAAAAACTAACTTGACAGGAGCAAATCTAGATAAACTGACCAGCAGAAATTAATAATTAGACAATTTGTGACTGCTTCTGAACTCATACTAAGTCCCTGTGGGAGCAACAAGGCTAATGGAAAAGGCCTAAGCCCATGGTGTCCTCACTGGTACTCAAGCCTATTTTTGTGGTTTATGTTGATATGATTTTCCCATCATAAGAGAGTCCATGCAAGTTCAATGCTGATTTTGTTCTGCAGTTACTTACAAAAGGGTTCCCCCACAATTTGGAAGAAGGTTGATGCCACAAAGAGCAGCACAATGCTTCAGAGGGACTGTGGAGGTTTTGGAAGAAGGCGAACACAAAGGAGCAAAAACTCTTTCTCTGTGACTCTCATGGCTGTGTGTGTGTGTATAATAAAATATCCACTACTGTTGGGGGGTTTTTTCTGCTCATGGGGACAGAGAGGAGAATTTGGCCCTAAGAATCAAGACTTGCTACCTCCAAATTACCATGACTATGAAACTGATCTTATTTCTGGGCTTAACTACTTAACAATGTATCTTTAACAAATAATCCATAGAGAGAAGAATTCTTCTTTAATAGAGTTTGCAAATTCATGGTAAAAACTTAATCCTTTATAATGCCACCATACACTGTAGTGATCTAAATATGAGTAATATAGTTGAGGTGTAGGAGGAGGTGGCAAGGATTTGAGAGGTGGTAATGAAGAAAAGAAGTCTGTATCTGTACTATATCAGGACAAACTCTGACACAAGCTATGTTAATACTTTTACACTTGTAAAATGCCTATCATCAGAAGACTATTGTGCTGTAGAAACTTTTACAAATATTCCTATAGACCTTGCTCAAGCATAGTAAACTGAGACTCACTGTGGCCATGTGTCTTTCTTAAGGTCATACATTGAGTTGGTGGTAGCACAGGCATGAGAAACCAGGAATCATGGTTTCCCGATTTCTCACCAATATGTCTATAATTATATTTATTTTTAAGAGTGTAGAGTTGGCTTTGCATCATAGGTTTTCACATCACAGTAGAAGTAAATTTGGAATCTATAAGAAAGTTAAGTATCTCAACAGCTTTCTCAGTTTGTTGTATTGCCATGTATAGTTTCTTTTCCTGAGCCAACTTTAAGGACTTGCCTATATTAGAAAACAGTTCTCTATTTAAAAGCTTCTGCACAATGTTCTGACTTTGACTTTTTACATAAACAAGACATGAGCATAGCTGAGTGAAGTGGATTAAATTCATTACTGTCAATCCATATGTTCAAAAATCACAAATTGCACCTTCCAAAATAATGAGCTGGGTTTTAAAAATAATGCGATTCTTAAATTGTAGATTCCTTCTTTTTGCCTTCGGGGTTTTTTTTTAGTATTTAGGGACACATTTTGAGGTATTTTCTGTACAACTGTAAAAGCTAGAAACTTGAAAAAGAAATAAACATGAAGATTGTTGTCTAGTCACCTGACTCCAGCAGCCGGGGCATTAAAAATAGAAAGGGAGTTAGCTTGGCTGAGGTGAACTTGTACAGGAGTAAGTAATACACATTTATGTGTAAGGCCTTTATTGTTTTTACCCTTTGCTCTACATGCTCTTACCTTTTGAAGAGTGAATAAATTATGCTTTATTTTGAAGATGCTATTCCCAGGTCACAGCCAGTGCATTTCTTTCATAGCCTCCTAAAGGTAAGGTAATTAAAGTGCAAAAACAGGATTGGACTTGTGACACTGAAATGATTAGGAATTGGGGACTGCAGCACAGAGGTTCAGTTTCAATGGTTGGATCACATGGTTCCAACCCAACATGAGGTGCAGGAAGCCAAACCTATCACGTGAGTTGTGCTCTCAACCTTAGGACTCCTTTTAGTTTCTCTTGAGTGCCCCCTTTCTGTGACAGGCCTGGCTTCCTTGCATTTCAGGTTTTTTGGAAATTACTTTTAAGTGCTCTTCATTTTCTATGCGATAATTTTTAGAGCTTGAATATTTCTTCTTGTAGATAGTATCATATAATTGCTGAGATTCCCATCTAGGAAGCAGTGAACAGATTCTACAGCAGTAGAAAAAAAATACACCGCTATTGAACTATAATTCCCATCTAAAAATGTAATCCTTCTGTGTAAAGCAAAGGGATCAACCTGGATCAGTGGAAATCCTAGTTGCTGAATGTGTACTTCATATAATACTTTAGCAAGAGCTTCAGTAGTATCAAAGGAAAGTGGCTCTCTATATTTTAACTTTAAGGTTAACCAAGGAAAAGGGCAATAAATGGTGAAGGAAATTTGTCTCCTTTCAGGTAGTGGAGGGTTCAGAAAGTAACAAATACTACAAACTAATTTAGGGCTTCTGAATAGGGCTTCTCAATACACTGCACAATAGTCTGGCCTGGGGGTCTGGTTGATAGAATGCTTTGAAGTGTTGTGGTAGACTATTCTGGCATGAATTAATAAGTACCTAGTTCATGCTGATGTGGTGCTGTTCAAAACAGCACTCGATCAGAATGAAGTATGTACCTTTTAGGTCATGTCAGTAGGATCTACACAGAGCAGTTAGAGCCCCACACATGAGAGTGCTGTACAGATCAAGGCCCTGGTGTCTGGACTGCCACTCTGTGTAGACTTGCTCTTACTTTGCATCTGTCTTCGCAGGTAAAATGGGTAACTTGGATCTACATCAGAGGTTATATTTCCTTAGATGGCAGCTGAGGAAATGAGACCATGGTACCGAGTTACTTAGTACTAGCATGTGACCTCAAAATGCATGACTTTCCCTTCTCTACACCACACTTGATGTCTTCTTTGGAAAGGAGTAGGTCTTGTAATTATTTATTTGATGTTCCATATATAAAGGTATTACTTACAGCTAATACTTCCGGAAGTATTTGGAAAAATACTACGGCTCTCAGTTTGGGAAGCACTGCCCTACATTAACATCTTTCTCATGTGGCTTGTTTACCTACAGCTCTGGTCTTTTATTTGCCCCTATTTCTCTGATTGTCTGAAAGATGTATTTGGTATCAGCCTTTTACCAAGGTACAATTCTCCTTACTTCCATAATTTTAAAATGAGAACTGATATGTTCTTGGTTTTAATAAATAGAATGGGGCATTTCTATGTATGTATTCTTTTATTCACTGGTGAGTGCCTCAGTATTAAAAAAATAATAATAATAAGCTACAAGCTGAAAGCAGAATTCAGAGAAATGCAATCAGAATCAGAAAGTCCTCGGAGGAATTGTCATGTGAGGAGAAATTGGGGAGATATATGTAGGTTTGGGAGCAAGAAAGGAGGCAGAATTGTCATCTGATCATAGCTGTTAAAATGGCATTCACATAAAGGAGAGGAGGAAGCTTTGCAGAGATGGTTAACTAGATGCTATTGTATGAAATAGTGTAAAGGAGCACTTGGATGTGACGCTTGGAAAAAAATATTTTAAAATACTATCTAAATTGTTTGAATATTGGCTAGTCCCACCAGCAAAGGCGAATGGTTTAAGGAAGTGACTTTTAGTATTAGAATATTAATGAGAACGTGGTAATATCAGAAAACAAATCTATCCTGAAAGCACATCAGAAATCTTGGTTGCTTGGAACACTTTTGCTTCCTAATGGTATAAGCTGTATTATTATTTATTTTATTAATAATATTAAATGTACCCATAGACTCCTGTAGTTCATATAGTGCATTAAGGGGAGTTCCCAATTTAAAAAAATAACTAGCTATTCTCAAGAGGTCAGTAATGGAAGCTTCATTGCTAAAAATGAAAGTGTGTAAATATGTGGAAAGAACAGACAGATCAGTGTTAGTAGGCTTATTATCCTACCCCTGTCTCTGAAAGATTATTCAATTGGCTAGTGATTGGTTTACTTGGATTAAATCTTTTTTTTTTTTTTTTTTTTTAAGAAGCAGGCGTGGCGCAGGATAAAGAAGGTTGGAAGAATGTGAAATATATTTGTGTATCAATACTAAAGCCTCATTGTTGATGTGAAAAGATCTATGAAATGAATAGCTGAATATTCCAGACTTTTTCTGGCAGTAAGCAGTGTTTTCCTGCCTGACATAATCAATATGTGGCTCTGATTTAATTAAATATACTATTGTGGCACAGTAATAGTATCAAAGGGATGTCAGAAAATAAGACTCTGATTTCATTCTATGAATTAAGCAACTAGGGGCAAAACTGAAAGTTATAAGAACTTTTTCCTGACCGCTGATTAACTCCTATAACTGGTTACAGTGAGAGGAGGAAAGGTTTAGTAGAGAACATATTAACTGTTTTGATGGGGGTACAATTTTTATTTATTTAAAAAGCCTTCCCCTAAACTAGGGGTGGGCAGTAATTTTTGATGAGGAGCCATTCCAAGATTTTGGAAAGTGGTCAAGGGCCACACTCTTCCATGAAATTAATGGAGGAGGTGTGGGGTCTGGGATGGAGGCTGGATGCAGAAGGGATCTTGGGGTAAGGGAATGGGGTGAAGGAGAGGGTGTGGGTCTGGGAGGGAGTTTGGGTGAAGGAGGCAGTTGTGATCTGGGGCAAGGGAATGGGGTCCAGGAGGGGGTGCAGGATTTGGGTTGTGACCTTGGGCAGGGGTTTGGGATGCAGGATCTGGCGGGGGTATGGGTTCAGGAAGGGGGCAGAGGGTTTGGGTTATGTGGGGTAGGGGGGACAGAGGGTTGGGGGGGAGAAGAAGGGGCAGGGGTGCCGGGAGACTTACCTGGGTGACTCCCGGCCAGCAGCCCAGTACGTTTCTCAGGCAGCCTCCCTGCCTGCCCCAGCCCTGCACAGGCTGCCGGGACCACGTGTGTCTGTGAATAAGAGCCTGAGGGGAGGAGGAAGGGATGGTTCGCATGTTTCCTGTTCTTCAAACAGGCAACTCCCATTAGCCAGAAACCAGCCAATGGGATTGTGCTGGGGGCAGGTGCAGCGTGAGGGGGGGCAGCTGTGGGGAGGGAGTGGGGGAATAAGCAAAGAGCCTGCCCTGAGGTCCACTGGCCGGATCCAGTGACTTGGTAGGCCGGATCTGGCCCATGGATCGTATTTTGCCCAGCCCTGCTCTAATCAGTACTTAGTAGCTGCGTTACAAGAGTAAATTTTAGATCTTCCTATTCATGAATTATAATAACTCTTTGGAGACCTCAGATATGCCAGGCATCTTGCAAAAAAACAGGCACCATGTAGAGTCTGTGTAGGACAAGATGCTGCAGGGAGGGATCATAAATCAGCAAAACGTGGGAAGATGAGAGGAAAGATAAAGATGACAATAAAATCACCTTTTACCTGCTTGAGGGCTCTAATACATTTAAAAGGCAGAGCTGCAGCAGGTTTAGCTCCCAGGGTGGGAGCTAACCCCACTCCGGCTCCCCCGCTTATCGACTAATTGACTTGTCGATGGAAAATCCATCAACTAGTTGATTAAACTAAATTTAACATCCCTAGTCTATAGCATTAACCTAAAGGCTTTTGCTTATCAGTTAATCGAATACACTGTTACATCCCTATTGGCAATCAGTACATAAATGTAAAATTTGTGGGGGTTTTGTTTGTTTTTAAACAAAACAGAGCACCTGTTAGACTAATTGTACCTGGTATATTTCTAGCATAATAAAAAAAAATACATAATATTTTTTCTTCCCGATAAACAGATGAAAGAGAGACTGAGGTTATAAATACTTATAGGTTTTCTCTGTTTCTTGTAATTAATCACAAAGACTTAACAACCTAAGTCAGGATTGTTAGGCTTTAAATTTAGAACAGTGGTTCTCGACTGGTCTAAGGAGCCCCATGGCTAAAACTGGGAGCTCCAAGGCCCAACGCCCCCAAGTCCTGGCAACTGCTGGGCTGTGTTCTAGAGACCCAAGTCCCAGTGCCACTGCAAGGCTAAAGCCAGAGTTGCAGGGCTGGAGCCAAGGGGAAGGCTGGGAAAATGGGGAGGGGTTTATGCCTCAAAAAAACTGCAGTGCTTTACCCAGAATGGGACAGGCCCCCTCCCCCCTGCCCATTTCCTCTTCCAGTGCTCCCAGAAGCCCCATCCCGAGGCCAGAAGCTAGAGCTGGGCAGTGCAGGGTGGCTACTGCTCTGATTGGTTTAGCCATAGCATCTCCCCGTTACCCATCTGCTGCTGCTGGTGCCCAGGGTTGCAGCTGCTCCTTACCTCCCAGTCTCCTTTGACTGCTCATGCAGCTGGTTAGAGCTGTCAGGGCAGGAGGACCCAGCTCTAGGGCTGGCAGAGCCCTAGCTACCTCCTGCCTGTACCCTGAGCTACACCTCTGCCTGAGCACAGTCCTAGCTACCCTCTTCACTACACTCTGAGCTATCCGCTGCTCCCACACAGCCTATAGATCAGGGGTGAGCAAAATATGGGCTGTGGGCTGCATCCGGCCCGCCAGAGCTTCAGATACAGGCTGCCACAATTCTCTGGGCTCCCTGCCTGCCATGCTCCGCATGCTGCTCTCAAAGTGGCTGGTTGGAAACCAGCCAATGGGAGCTGCCTGGGCTGTGCTTGTGGGTACAAGCAGCTCACGGAGCCAGCCCCTTTCTCTCCCTTGATGTGCCATGCAGAGGCTCACGTGGCCCCAGCAGTCAGCCACATGGAGCAGGATGCAGAGTGTGGCAGGCAGGGAGCCTGCCCCAGGTTCCCATTGGGCTGTTGGCTGGGAGCCACCTAGGGTAAGCACCTCCCAGCCCAAGCCTGCACCTGGCACTCCAACCCCTGTCCCAGAACACAACTCTCTTCTAAACCCCAAGCTCCCTCTAGCACTTCCCTCTCCTACCCCAAAGCTCTTTTCTGCACCCAACCTCTGTCTTAGACGCTGCACCCCCGCCATAGAAATGTGCGGCCCTTGATCACTTGCCAAAATCTTGGAGTGCCCCCCATCAAAAATTATTGCCCACCCCTACTCTAGATATCTGTACCCTGAGCTACCCGTTGCCTGTGCACAGCCCTAGCTGCTTCTTGAGCTGTCAGGCCCCAGCTATCCCCCTCCCTGAACACAGCCCCTCGCTGCTTCCTACTTGCACCCTGAATAGTTTTCTGACTTTCTGAGCTGAGCACCCCTCCCGCCCCCCCACACACACACTTCGAGATACCATTTTTGGTTGCACCCTCCTCCCCCAGACAGACTGGGTGGCCTGTGGAGGTGAATCAGATGGAGGTAGCACAACTCGCCCCTCCGGATTCCACATTGTGGAGCTGGTCTGAGCCCCTCCCCCCAAAAATAGAAGTCAAACTACATCTATGCCCGAGAAGTCTCTTCTCCCCTCGCCCCCAGCCTTGAGCCTCCAGTGCCTCTCCCTGTTGGTCCTTGTAGTTTTTATAGCATGTTGAGAGGGCCTCAAAAAGAAAATGTTTGGAAACGCCTGTTCTAGAGGTTGCTGCAGTGTATGTATTTGGAGAGTCCATGTATATTTAACCTTAGGAAATGCAGCAGTCTCACCAACTTTGCAAATTAGCCTTCTAAATCTAAGCTAAGCATGGCAGCTTGTAATTAGGGTGGATTTTTTTAACTCTTCATTTCCTCCTGTACTCTGCCCTATGGCACATAATTGTCTAATCTTTTGTGGAACTTGTGACTGTGATCTACAGGAGGTCAGACTAGATGTCCTCCTGGCCTTAAACTCTGTGACTCCATGATTCCACAAATGACAGAATTGTTTTGGCTGAAACTTGTAATAAAAGGCATTTAGACGGGAGAGCAACGCTGCCAGATGTCAAACAGTACGGTAGACAGCTGAAAAAGCTAAGCAATCGAAACACATACTGTGACATTAGAAACACTTAGCTAAACTTCAGATGCAGCATTGCTCTACCCCTGTAATGCATCGTGTGCCCATATCTATGCTAGCTATATCTAAAATATAGGGAAGAAAATTGAAGAGGCTTAAATTATTTCACTGTTATCACAGTTGTAGTTACCATGAGCTGCTCTATGCAGGGAAAAGAGATGCTCCTGTTGTTCACTGTGCTACTCAGCCTGGACGTGCACACTTACAGTGCCTGTTTTGCCCAGCCATTTTAAAATAATATTGCTGGCATTTTCATGCTGTGAATAGAAAACTGTTAAGATATGATTTTTGTATGTTAGATGATGAGGTACCTAAAATTTCAGATATGAGAGGTTTTTAAAAGCCACTGCAATCATGTTGGGCATCTTACACTTGGCACACTTCTAAATGAGCCAGGTTTCATATCATGATGCATGTGGTTAAACAGAGTTTGGTTCTGTGACGACGCAGTCAAGGTTCCCCCGTTCCTGCACCCCCGTAGCAGCAAGAACAGATTCTGCCAGCAGTAGAATAGAGGGGTTTTATTGCTTCTCCAGGATACAGCACAGCATAGACATGGTGTGATTACAGGATTCGGGGCCTGGATGTTTCAGACCCCTTGGGTTAGGGGCCTATTACCCCTAACCCTCAGCCCCAGCAACCTCAGTCTCTCTCCCTCATGGTTCCAGCCCAAGACAGACCCTTCCCCCAGCACACACTTCCTTTGTCCCGTCCCTTCCCTTAACAAGTAGAACCGGTTTGGCCACTGTCCTGAGGCCCCTCTTGCTGGGCCCTGCTTACAGACAACCGCCAGTGGGGGTCCTCCACAGCCCACCGCCCAAGCATAGCAACCAGTAAGGTACTGACACTACAACACAACATGTGGGCCAGTCAGTGGGAATCACACATCACAGCACAGAGGGACCCTGGGATACGGAGCAGACAGCACCCCCACTACACCACAGGTTCACTGAGTGTACATTTTTGGTGGCATTTCTTTTTGCTGAGCTTTTAACAAAGGAAATAGTTAAAAATAATGTCTAACAACCATTGCCGTATTACCATTCACATGCTTTTTATCTGTAACACTAGGGCAAAGGTTAGGAAAATAGTTTTCATTAATAGCTTTGTACTTGTTCAGGGCTAGAAATACTGTGTTCTCTTTACTGCCAGAAATGAGACTTAAACATGCCTGTACCACTTTGGTAGGGATGGGAAAAGGGGAAAACTGGACTTCAAAGGCAGTGATTTGAAGAATGCTGGTTTATTTCCCTCATGAAACAACCCTATTAAATTGTTTGAGTCCTCTCTGTTCTTTATGTATCTGTTGGTACTGTCTATATATGTCAAGGTTACACAAATGATTTATGTGACTTTTTTTTTTTTCCCCAGAGGTCCTGAGTACCCATATCTTTGGACTGAAGTCATAGGCAACTGGTGTCTGGGGGGGGGGGAGATGGGGGGAGGAGGGGATATAGGGAGGGCCACCCAGAGGAACATGGAGAAGGGGCATGAGGAGGTAATTTAGTGATAAAGATTTTGGTGGGAGCATTGGTGGGCTGTATCCCCTCTCCCCTGAGTGCTACCGCGAGTTACCTATGATTGAAGTCATCTTAAATTGTGAAAAATCTGTGTTCTGTCCATGATTGGAACACTTAGGAGCAGTGGTGGTCAGTGCAAGGTTTTTTTTCTCACCGGTATTACAGGTTGTACCTCCCTCCCTTAACCAGGATTCTCTGGTCTGGCCACATTTGTGGTCCAGCAGGCCCCGGGATGTTCCTGGACCACAGAGCCCAGGTATAGGGAGGTTGGGCTGTGGGCAGGAGTGGCGATGACTCACCTGGGAGTCCCATATGGGGGGCGGGGAATGTGAAGGGGCAGGAAGTGTAGTAGAGAGTTCTCCCTGTGGCCGGGAGGTAGCAGGGGTTGGCAGCGGCCGCAGAGCTCCTGCCCCAGCTGCAGTCAGGGAGCTCCAGCCCCAGCTGTGGAGCTTAGGTCTGGCAGCGGCAGCTAGGATTGCCAGGTGTCCGGTATTCACCCGGACAGTCCAGTATTTTTGGCTCCTGTCTGGTAAAAAAAATTCAGAGAATACCGGACACCTGAAATGTCCGGTATTTTCTGAAATTTTCACCAGCCAGGAGGCAAAAATGCCGGGCACCTGGCAACCCTACAAACACGCAGCGCCTGGCCCCCTGACCCCAGCCCCAATGTTGACCTGGTTCCCCAATGGCTGCCGGCCAAAAGACCTAGGGGAAGCAATGCTTCCCTTGGGTCTTAGTGCTCAACCGCTGCCCTGTTCCTATCCCTGCACTCACTCTTAAAGGGGACATGCTGTTTTAATGCTGTTTTATTTTAATTTTTTTTTTTTGGCTTAAGTCCTTGGAGTCCTTTTTTTTCCCCCTCAACAACTTTGGTCTCCCCCCCACCCTTTCCTCCCTTCAATAGAATTTTTTCCTGGGTTTTTTTGGGGGGGGGGCGGGGGAGTGTTCGGTATTTTTGTTTCAACCATCTGGCAACCCTAGCAGCAGCTAGGGAGTTCGGGCCTGGGGAGCAATGGCTGGGTAGGCAGCAGTAGGAGCCCTAGCAGGGGGCAGGAGCTCAGCATGGGCCATGCTGGGAGGGACCTCTCCTGGACCGGCAAATCCCCTTGATGGGAACTGGTCAGGTCCCAAAGGTGCCAGATGGGGGAGGTCCAACCTGTACTAAAGTGACATGCACCTAAAGCAAGGGCATGTCAAGTGAGGTGGATGCTGATTGCACACAACATTGGCTGCAAGCCACGTGCTCCTTCTGCCTCCAAGCAAAGTGCTGCTGTAGTTCAATGGGCACATCTTGCACATTCTAAGTGCACAAGCAAAATTACCCTATCTCAGGAGACTGTCTTTGGTTAGGACAGTCTTGTGGCCCACTTACTAGCCTAGGCTGCCCATCACGGTTCAGGAGGGACCACTGTGGGAGTTCTTATGTCAGTGAATTGTGGGTTTTTCAGGAGCTCTGAACATTAGGTGGTAATAAGTGTATATAGTACCAAGTAAAGGCTGGACAGAATCTTGGTGACTTGTAGGTTTTGGATTTGTAGAACGAAACAATGATTTTCCATCATTATATACCAGTTAGTCTCTGCTGCTGCTCACTATTGCTCAGTTTTAAAGTATTCAGATCCACAGTTACTTTATAACTTATTTTCTTAAAGGGTCACTGATAATCTTGTAATAATATTACACACAGGACCACTGGAGAGTACAGAAACCCTACTAGACAAGAATTAGTGCTTTTGTAGATTGTGTGTGATTTTCAATTCCTGTTCAAATTGTTTGTTTATCATTCCTCTGGTAGCTGCAGATGTTCTTTAAGAAGCCTGTTGGCTATTACTCATTTGTCAGTATTTGATGTAGACAGGCAATATCTGTGTAATGGCAATGCGTAGCAACACCAGTTTTCTTCTTCTAAATTGTTTCTCCAGCACCTCTCATTTAGCATGCCCCATTGAATGAATTATAAAGGAATATGTAAGAATTGAAGCAAAAGCAGTTTGCAGAGTTGATTTTTCTGTTTTTCCGAAAATATCGATATCCATTAGGACGGGGGGGGGCAATCATTTTCACAGGGGACCACACCATTAATTTTGGTAGGTCGTCATGGGCTGGCTCTGGCCCTGTGGAAGAGGCAGGACTTGTGGCTAGAGAGAGAGAGAGAGAGAGAGACTGTGTGTATGTGAGAGAGACATAGACACTGTGACATAAATTGCATGAGTCAATTTTCCCCCTAATCTTTTACATTAATGTGCAGATTTTTTCTGTCCACGAGTGGAATAAATTTTATGTGCACTGAGGCATGTGTGAATGTGCACCACCAGTAGAAACACAATCTAGCAGTGAGAGCTCTGCCAATCAGCTGGGTGGACATTTGAAGCTGAATGGCCACACAAGTGCATGGCTTACAAGTGTTTGTGTGGCACTGACTGGGATAGTGTGTGTGTGTGTGTGTGTGTGTGTGTGAGATGACAGTGTGTGTGTGGCACAGAGATAAACTGTGACAGACTGGGTGTGTGACAGGGTGTATATGCTGGTTGCTGCTGGGTCATTTTCTGAGAGATACCATATGCTGCCTCTTTAAGACAGGGAAAGCTCTCCTGTCTTCTCTCCTTTGCTCTGCAGAGATGAGATATGTAGGGGGAGGGAAGTGAGAGTGCTGGTGGCTGGAAAATTATTAGAAACAGTGCCCGCCCTCTTTAAGACATGCACTGACTCATACTTCGTACTGGAGCGGCTCCATGGTGAATGGCACTCTCCCCGACCCCTGCTCTTCAGAGATGGGGTACAGGGACAGTGATTCACCTTGATATCGGCACTCCACTCTACCCCACACCCCTCCACTCTATACGGCTGGGTGGAGGGTCCTGGGAGTGATTGGCTGTAGGACAGAGCAAAGTGGGGGGAGGGACAGCTGAACACATACTGCTGGCTTTAAGTATCCATGCTCTGCTAATCAACTGGCTGGGTCACATAGAAATGTTGAGCTGACTGAATCCGGCCCATGAGCCATACGTTACCCACCCCTGCATTAGGATGTTGGTCTAACACAGGGCTATTCAACTTTGGAAGCCCCAGTGGCCACAGTGATACTCACAGCACATGCCAAGGGCCGCAACTTAAGTGTGGTTGCATATATGTGCAAATACATATGCAAATAGCTTCTTCTACACTGCCGGGCATGAATACTAAGATTAAGGCAAGACTACACAACACACAGGCCCCATTTCAAAGTGCAATCAACTGAAAGCCATTAAAAAAAATCAGGTTAAATGGTGGTTTACAACTTTGATATTGTATCAATTTTCCTCTTTTGTTTCCCGAATAACCAAAAGGCAACTCTTACCAAGCTAGAAAATGGAAGCAGAATTCACAAATACCTGATATGGTGACAGGAAACACTGGAAGAGCAAGAATCAGGAGCAAAGATAGTTGAGTAAGTCAGGATGAATCAGGGTTGGAGAATGCCATTATGAACAGAGTGGTGGAAGATGGGAATGGGAAAAAGGATCACATGAGTGGAAAGAATGCTGCTGACTATAGAGAGAATAGGGGAACAGTTTTGCTTTAATGGGATCCCATCCTTTTGTGATGGAGCAAAATAGATCAGAGGATGAAATCATATTTAAACAAGAACATAAAAAGACCTGCAGAGGGTTCACGGCCTTACGTATTAACTGTCTGCACATGGAAGTATTTATAATAAATAAGTACACGAATACCAATCCTGTGGTTCAATTTAGTATTAATTGGTGCCCTGCAGCATTCATGGCATCAAATCCCAGAAGTTCTCCAATGCACAACTAATTGCATTTCTTACAGTGTAAGCTGAAATTTGTCGACGCCCTTGATGGAAATGGGATTTGGAAGCAGTTTCACGTCCACATTTCAACAATTCAGGAACTAACAATGCAGTCTGAGACATTGCATAGTTGTAAGGAGCTATGGGAATTCGAGGTGAAGGTTGATCTTATGAGTAAGGCACAAAACTGCAAGTCAAGAGGTTTGTGTCCGATTCCCAGCTCTGTAAGGGTATGTCTACACTACAGCATTATTTCGAAATAACGCATCTACACACAAAATGCATTTTGAAATAGCGCGTCCACACTGAGTGGATGCTGAATCGCATTTAAGGCCGGCCGGAACCAGTCCAGCAGGGTATCAGGTCAGGAGTTACTTTGTGTGGCTGCTGCCTGAGGCTATCTGAGGCCTGTGCTTAAAGGGAACCCCCCGGACAGCCGGTTCTCAGGTTTCCCTGCTTGCTTGCCTGCCTCGATGAGGGACAGCAAAGCATTTTGTCTCTGCGTCCTCTGGTTGCCCTCACTCGGGACACCGCAGCACTCTGCATCATGGAGCCAGAGCTGCCCCTGAGCACTCTGGTGCTTCTTGTGGACACATTGCTGTGAGCCTGGCTGCACTTTCTGCAGGCTGCCATCCGGGAGGTCCGTCAGGGGGCTGTCAGTATCCAGGAGGACCTGTGGGAGAGCTTCCACCCTGAGGAGCACAAAGAGCCTCCCTCGTCTGCCCCACTGGGGGCTTGTGCCTCATTCCTCTCTCACATCCTTCCGCTTACCCCTCCCTAACTCCCCTTCCTGATGTCAAATAAAATACATGTATTTCATGAACACAAACTCTCTTTATTTAACAAAACGGGGTGGGGGGGGAATGAAACTCTGGTGAGACTGGGGAAAGGAGGCAGGAGAGGGGAAAAGAGAGGGTGGGAGAGGGGAGGGGGAAACCTGGGAGGAGGGAGCTGGAAGGGGGAAGCAAGGGGGACAGGAAGCTCAGAGCTCAGGGTTGGGGGTCTCGCTGGACCAACTTGATTTTCATGTGAACCTGCTCCTGGGTTCGCATGTGGCCTTTGGTGGCCAGGCTGGCAGCTATCCTGCCATAGACAGCCACATTCCTCCATCTAGTGCAGAGATCATGGACGTTGGGGGCATCCCCCCAAACCTGAATAAGGTCCACGATCTCCACCCTGGACCAGGAAGGCTCCTGGGAGATGGCAGACTGCTCCTAGGGAGAGGTGGAGGGCTGGCTGACAGTGGCTTGCTGGCTCATGTTTTGGGGCCACTGGGTCTGGGGCAGTGACTGCTGGCTCTGGGCTGGCAGGCTTGGAGCTGGCACAGGCACTGTGGCCAGAGTGCACCCCTTTAAGGGCTCCGGGGAAGGGGGAGAGAGAGGAGTGTTCTTGGTTGAGGCTGGAGTGGCAGCCAGGGCACCCTGGGAAGGCTCGAGGCCCCCTATTTAGAAATGTCTACACGGCACTTATTTCGATATAGCTATTTCGAATTTGGCATTATTCCTCATGGAATGAGGTTTACCAAATTCGAAATAAGTGCTCCGTTATTTTGAATTAATTTTGAAATAGCGGTTTGGCTGTGTAGATGCTAGTAAAGTTATTTCGAAATAATGGCTGTTGTTTCAAAATAACTTTGCTGTGTAGACATACCCTAAGAGAACATCTGTCCAGGACACTTAAAATCTTAGTCTAAGTTAGGGATGTAAATATCCCTTTAAAAAGTTAACCAGTTAAACGATATAATTTTAACCATTTAACGGTTAATCGGGGTCCAGACGGCCCACCATAGGTGGGGGGGTCTCCCCCCAGCCTAGTCTCCTGTGAATGTGGGCAGGGATGGCTCTGGACAGCCAGGCTACAGTGGAGGGGGGATGGAGGGGAGGGAGGTGTGTCTGCACCCACCCACCCCTTCCTGGCCCTTTGGTTAACTGGTTACCCAGTAAGCATGCCAGAAAAGCTAATGCTTACTGGTTAACTGGTGAACCTTGTACATCCCTAGTCTGAGTTTCCTCATTGAGGAGATAATATCCAACCCTGTGGAATACCAAAGTAAAGACAAATTCATTAATATATGTTGCTCTCTATGCTTTGGACACTAGCCATTCTAGAAGTACACCCTATTGTTTATAATTAGGGGTTTTCTGAGATAGGTCTCCAACTTTCTTAACCTCTGTGCATGAACTTGCACATTTTAATAAAGTATAAACACAAAACTCCTTGGATTATGACAGAAAACAGCCATACTGTATAAAGGAGACCTTCAAGTCTTTGTATTTTGATTCCTTTTTGTGGTGTACATAAGTTCAGGAAAGACTCGTTTTACTTGAACATCTTCCATGGCAATATTTTTACACACCACACGCTATTGTGTTTTTACTTGTATCTTCTCAGCTATTCCTAGTCTTGTCACAGCCCTCCTGTGCCTATCTATGTAATTTTTTTCTTAAACTTCTTCAAATGAAGTCTGGCAGGGGATATATTCATTTGTTATTCAGATAACATAAGAAGCAATGGAAGAGGGGAAGAGGGCTTTAAATATAAATTTTAATTAAAAAATGGACTCCACTTCTGCAAACACCTTGTCACTCAGCTAAGTAATCCAAAGGAGGGATTTGTAGTGTTCAAGGTCTGAGCTGAGATGGGGAGTTTAAAGGAAGGGTTCTTGGGAGTCCCATTTTGTTGGGCATTTTGGGGTGAGCTTCAAGTTTTTGTTTCACTGTGTGAAAGGCACCTTTTTAAAACTGGAATACTGTAAATAAAAAATAATTACACTCAAAATCCTTCACTGGATGCACTGGTTTGAGGCTAACTTGTTTAACTGGAGCCTTTCTAAAGGCAGCAGTTGTAGGACTTTCAAAGCAGACCATTGAAAGTTAAGGTATATTCACTGGTTATGCTTGCATGTACAGCTGTTACAAAATGAGTTACTGCAAATAATGGAGAGGATAATGGGAAGAATAATAGCTGGATCTGGCAGGTTAACATTGCTAGTACATAGTTTTAAAGATTACCCTTGTCACACTCAGTCAAGAAACTATTTGATTTTGTAATAGTGTACATGAAGAGACCTGTTTCTTTGTGCGCTAATTATAGAATCTGCATCGTCTCACAATTTTGGAATTGGTTTCTGTGTGATTTGGAAGAAATTCAGTTTTCAGGAGTAGGAAGGATAGCTCAGTGGTTTGAGCATTAGCCCCCTAAACCTAGGGTTGTGAGTTCAATCCTTAAGGGGGCCATTTAGGGATCTGGGGCAAATCTGTCAGGCTATGTCTACACTACAGTGTTATTTCAAAATATCTTAATTTGAAATAAGTTATTTCAAAATAAAGCATCTACACACAAAATGCATTTTGTAATAGCATGTCCACACTGAGTGGACGTTGAATCCCATTTAAGGCTGGCCGGAACCAGGTCTGGCAGGGCATCAGGTCAGGAGTTACTTTGTGTGGCTGCTGGCTGAGGCTCTCTGAGGCCTGTGCTTAAAGGGACCCCCGGACAGCCGGTTCTCAGGTGTCTCTACCTCGATGAGGGACAGCAAAGCATTTTGTATCTGCGTGCTCTGGTTGCCCTCACTCGGGACACTACAGCACTCTGCAACATGGAGCCAGAGCTGCCTCTGCACTTGCTGCAGGTCCCCATCCAGGAGGTCCATCGGGCGGCTGTCAGGGCCTCCTGGATACTGCGGGAGAGCTTCCACCCTGAGGAGCAGTAAGAGCCTCCCTGGTCTGCCCCACTGGGAACTTGTGCCTCATTCCTCCCTCACGTCCTTCCACTTACCCCTTCCTAACCCCCCTTCCTGATGTCAAATAAAATACATGTATTTTCATGAACACAAGCTCTCTTTATTTAACAGAACTGGGGGGGGGGGGTAATGAAACTCTGGTGAGACTGGGGAAAGGAGGCGGGAGAGGGGAGAAGAGAGGGTGGGAGAGGGGAGGGGGAAACCTGGGAGGAGGGAGCTGGAAGGGGGAAGGGGGCGGGGAAGCTCAGGGCTCAGGTTTGGGGGTCTTGCTGGACCAACTTGATTTTCATGCAAACCTGCTCCTGGGTTCGCACGTGGCCTTTGGTGGCCAGGTTGGCAGCTATCCTGCCATAGACAGCCGCATTCCTCCATCTAGTGCGGAGATCATGGATGTTGGGGGCATCCCCCCCCAAACCTGAATAAGGTCCATGATCTCCACCCTGGACCAGGAAGGCGCCCGCCTTCTCCGGGCCCTGGCAGGCTCCTGGGAGATGGCAGACTGCTCCTGGGGAGAGGTGGAGGCCTGGCTGCCAGTGGCTTGCTGGCTCATGTTTTGGGGCCACTGGGTCAGGGGCAGTGACTGCTGGCTCTGGGCTGGCAGGCTTGGAGCTGGCACAGGCACTGTGGCCAGAGTGCACCCCTTTAAGGGCTCTGAGGAAGGGGGAGGGGAGGAGTGTTCTTGGTTGAGGCTGGAGGCCCCCTATTTAGAAGTAAGTGTCTACACAGCACTTATTTTGAAATAGCTATTTCAAATTTGGCGTTATTCCTCATGGAATGAGGTTTACCAAATTTGAAATAAGCGCTCCGCTATTTCAATTTAATTTCGAAATAGTGGTTTGGCTGTGTAGATGCTAATAAAGTTATTTTGAAATAACTTTGCTGTGTAGACATATCCTCAGGGATGGTACTTGGTCCTGCCATCAGGGCAGGGGACTGGACTCGATGACCTCTCAAGGGTTAAGGTCCCTTCCAGTTCTATGAGAGAGGTATAGGCAGGGCTTGACAAACCCCACCGAGAGCCACTCGCCAGCCCCGCAGTGCGCATGCTCCAGATCGGCACTGCAGATGCACGAAGCGCCGGTGAATGAGGCGCATGGAGCGACTGGCTGAAATCTACTCGCCATGGGCAAGTAGATTCAGCAATTTGTCGAGTCCAAATATGTCAAATCTCCATATTTGGAAAACCTCTTTCTCGTACCATCACTATACATGGGATCCAAGAGAACACTTGACCAAAAACTAAAGAAGGAGTTGCTACCGTGTGGAACTAGAGTGCTGGGCACATGCGCTCAGGCCTCTGAAACTTTGTTCATGTGGAAAAGCTCTAGAGAAGTGGCTTTGCAGCTACACTGCAAAGTGGTGTGTGCACCTCCTTGCTCAACACAGACATTTTACTGCAGGAACACTCCCCATGGGCTTCTCTCCTGCCACTGGCAAGTTTGGCATGTGAACCAGTACACTAGTCTCAGCATTCTTCTTCTGAGTGGCTGCTGGGTTCAGTAATATAAATGTGATCTTAAAAAAAGAAAGAAAGAAACAAGAATACAATTGAAAGATATCCCTGCTCTTGACTTAAATGGTAAGTGTGTGCGCCAAAAATGTATCTGTTGAGAGAGCCACAGGTAGGGCTGCTCAGCTTTGTTAACTTGCCTGCATGGTAGAAAGAGCAGGGAAATGGCAACATTGTGGATTGAGAGTTCAGGATTTGCCTCACCATATTGAACCATGGAGCCAAGCACTGTCAGCCCTCGGGACTTATTGCCATGGGTTGTTGTGAAGACCAAAAGTATAACTTGGTTTCAAAAAGAATTAGCTCAGTTTATGGAGGATAGGTCTATCAGTAGCTATTAGCCAAGATGGTCAAGGACACAACCCCATGCTCTGGGTGCCCCTAAACCTCCTACTGCCAGAATCTGGAACTGGACAGCAAGAGAAGGCTCACTCAAAATACCTTTTCTGTTTGTTCCCTCTGAAGCACCGGGCACTGGCTGCTATAAGAAACAGGATACTGGGCTAGATAGGCCATTGGTCTGACCTAGTTTGACTGTTCTTATATTTTTATCTTGCCACTTGCAGTGCAGTGTAGGATGAAGGAAATAGCTATATCTTTTTTATGGTTATTATGGGTTCTTCAGTTTACTTGCATGATATTATGGCTCCATACGGTTGAACCAAAGGTGCTGTTAGGAAGAACAGGCAAGTAACAAAACAGTGGTCAGAGGTAAGATGCGTTTTGGATAAACTTGAGGGTAGCAACAGAACAGCAGCTGTACTGCTAATTGGGAAAATGCTTTTTTTCAGGCACTAGGCAAAGTTATAGTTGGTTTGCCATGGCTGAGGGTTTAAGATCAAGAGAACATTAAACAATTAAAAATTTGTCCTCTAGCTTGGGGGGGAGGGGTTCAGATTCAAAGACTGTTCATGGAGAGCCAACAAACTGACCTGTTGTTCCTGAGGGATGGGTCTGGGGCAGCTAGGCTTGAGAGAAATGAAAAGCTTTAGGTAAGAGCCTGGGATGTAGGCTTCTTGCTGTTTTAAACCCTTTTCTCTCATTGCTGTGGAGTTTCTGGTGGATATGTTTGTTTTGACAAAGTTGTTTTGAGACGCATTGGTCACAAGCTTCTGGAAGAAAGTTTCTTGCAGTTGCTGAATGCAGTTGGGCCCTTCATATTAGTACATTTGGGAAATGGGGATTACAACCCAAAGATCCAGTTATCAAGTGGTTAAACTGCCAGGTTGCATCTTTTCAGAAATGAAGAAAGCAAAATCTGTCCCCTGAGGGCACACTTGTGAGGTAATCCAAAGGGATCCAAGACCTTAGCTCTCCTGTAACTGTGCCAAGTGGTCTATTCTCATATATTTTCCCAAAGGAAAGCAAAAAATCCCTCAGTGCACCGGGTGAGTTGGGCAGTAAATACTCTGTACTCTTTCTTCCCTTTTCTGTAATTCAGTTGTATTTTCACAGAGAATACTGCAGTGTACCTTGCCTGTCTTGCATCTTATTAAGCAAATCTCCAGTTGTTTTTATGGTTCATATACATCTCTCCCCAACATACACACAGGAAATGGTATTCAAATGAAACTTCATTCAGATTTTAAAATGTTAGGTGTAGTTAACACACTATGACCCTTCCAATTGGATGCTGTATTATCAAAATTAGAGGCAACAATAGTAGACACATAGGTCAGTATGTTGCTGTATACCTGCCTTCTGAGTTTAAAAGCTCACAGTACCAAAAGTTAGCATCTCTCTTCAATAATACAGAATGAGAGATGTGATTTCTGACTTTGGGAGATAATTGGCCCCATGTGGTATTTGTGTATTTGAATGACCCTTGCAACTTGGTGTTTGATGGAAGTTGTTTGTTCTAAGTTACCCTTTTGGTGCCCTGTGCATTAGTGTTTTACTGCAATATTTCTGTAAAAGGTAGGCAGTTTGCAAGGTCATAGGAATAGAGAGAGTACAAATGTCATAGCCATTGGAGCTGTTCTCTGTCCTGTAGTCTGGGGGGAATATTCATGGTGTTTCTGTGTTTCGGGATTGCAGATGCATTAGGAGATTGTTGTTAGTAGGCTTTTGTATGCATTTTCTTCTGTTCTTATTGTAAAGTGTGTGTGGAGGAGGGGGGGTGGACAGTTGAAAATTGCTGAAAATTGCTCCATGGAAATTGTTTCCTCAATATCTACTGTACTCAAAACACTATTAATAAATTTGTGTATGAGATATTAAAGTTGGGCTTGTTCCTCATTATAATAAATAGTAATCCCTGTTTACTTCTTCTCAATCTAAATTGATCGGTAGGGAATTCACAAAGCATCATGGGCTGACAAAATAGCATTTCCCATTCGGTCAACAGAGACAGAAATGCAGAAAAGTATGCTCTAACTTGGACAAATGTTGTATTACTGTCAAATAACATAGAGATACCATGGAAGATTCTTAGCCCAGTGCTGAAGTCAGTATTAGTCAGGTGGGAGAGAAAACAGAACTCTTCAGATTCTTTTGGTTTCCTGTCTTTTTAAGATTGGATAAAAGTAAAATAATTATATTTTGCAAAATGTTGGGGATAATCCTATCCCTGAATCTTCTCTATTCCCAAAAAGTGGAGAATTGAAGCAGATCCACAGTTTGGCTACTGTTCTTATTCAAGTAATAGCCCTAAAGGTGATGCACTTAAGGAGCACATGTACTGCATGCTGCTTTCATCATAGTCTTTAATTAGCAATTCAGGTTTAGCTGGTGCCTGCGCTAATGATATCGTTCTGCCTGCATCAAGGCTATATCAGGCTGTGTGGGTAAAGTGCCCTCAGTTTCTTCTCCTTCGCCTTGACAATTGACTACTTAAGGGTTGGTCATACCAAAAAGCGTTTTCTGCGCTTTCTCTGTTCTTTGACTTTGGCCTTCAGTTGAATGTGGAAAACTCCACACTGACTCCTGTTCAGACTTGTGATTTACAGGGCCCCCCTAGCTCTTGTACATTTCAAAAGCAGGGAGTGAGGGGGCCAGCAGGGGACTGTTTGAGTCTCCAGCTCACCCATGGCTCCCTGCAGCACTTCTGCTTTTGAAATGTAGCAATAGGCCTGTTCTGGCTACATTTCAAAGGCAGAAGTGCCGCCAGTTCCCCCTGTGCCCCTGCCCCTTCTTCCCACGGAGACGGTGCTTTTAAGTTGGCTCCCCCCAGCGCCGGATCCTGCTCCCCCTGCCTTGCTGCCTCTCTCTGATAGAGGCAGCAAGGGGGGAAGCGACTGGTCGAGTCACTCGTCAGCTGTCCGAAAAGCATTTGCTTATCGGATAGTTGACTAGTTGCTTACAACCCTAATCACTTCTCACCTTCTCTCCCAGGATGCCAATTGACAGGTGCATGCCAATTCACTGGCTCAAGGCAGGGCTCCTCGGTGGTTTGTGGAGATATAGTTGTCCTGTTCTGCAAAGGTAAAACACATATTGTTGAACAGTAGGGTTCTGCCTGAAACGCTTGCTTTCAAAGGTGGAGCAGATTTAGTCGGTGGGTTGACCTCCAGAAGGCTGTCCCTTGCTTCTGCTCACTCTGCAATACCTTTTGCAACTCAGAGAACCAGGACTGTCACTGAATTCCCTGAAGGTTCATGTGACTCTCCTAACAGCATTTCAGACCTTATTGAGGGGTCTCCCTGTCTGCTCATGCTGCAACTGCAAGATTCATGAAAGGTCTAGGAAATTTCTTCCCAAGGTGGAAGTCCTTCCCCAGCTTTTTGTCTTTAATTTGGTTCTTTAAAATCTTATCAAATCTCCTTTTGAACCAATGGAGACCTGTTCCTTATTGAATTGTCTATGAAATCAGCCTTCCTCACGTTATTATCTCAGCCCGCAGTCAGAGAAATTGGGGCATTAATGGTGGAATCTGCTTTGACAGTGTTTTGCAAGGATGAGGTTGCATCTCACTGTCTGATCTACGGTTGCCAGGTGTCTGGTTTTGAACTGGACAGTCCAGTATTTGAGCTTTCTGTTTGGGAAACAAATTGAGAAAATATAAATGTCCGGTATTATGTAGATTGTGATGTAATGTCGAGTGTGTCCGGTATTTTTGTTGAAACCACCTGGCAACCCTAGATCATTTACCTACTAGTTTTCTTTCTGAAACTGTACAATTCCGACTAGGAGACTGTTCTCTATACTCTAGGGCTGCGTCTAGACTGGCATGATTTTGCGCAAATACTTTTAACGGAAATGTTTTTCCGTTAAAAGTATTTCCGTAAGAGAGCGTCTACACTGGCATGTGCCTTTGCACAAAAGATTTGCTTTTGCGCAAAAGCATCTGTGCCAATGTAGACGCTCTCTTGCGCAAGAAAGCTCCAATGGCCATTTTAGCCATCGGGCTTTCTTGCGCAAGAAATTAACGTTGCTGTCTACACTGGCCTCTTGCGCAACAATACTTGCGCAAGAGGGCTTATCCCTGAGCGGGAGCGTCAGAGTATTTGCGCAAGAAGCACTGATTTTGTACATTACAACATCAGTGTTCTTGCGCAAATACTCGCGGCCAGTGTAGACAGGCGGCAAGATTTTGCGCAAAAGCAGCCGCTTTTGCGCAAAATCTTGCCAATGTAGACACAGCCCTTATGTTAGGAGGGTGTCATTTTTCTATCTAAATAAAAACAAAACTGTTTTGTAAATCCCCTACACTATTGGTTTCATTTGCAGACAGATCAAAGGTTCTGCCATTTCTAGTCAGAGGCTACTAGAATAGATTTTTGGGTATATAATACCTTCTTACAATATTGCCAACAGCTCCCTGTCCCCAGTAGCATGTCAGCTCATTCAATGAGGTCCCAATCTACATCTGTGGCTCTACTTTAAAAGTCACATTTTCTGAACTGGGCAGAATTATTGTGTGATCTTTGGCACATGCCTTCTCCAGATGTTATGCCTTAGTCAATGCCGCCAGATGTAATACAGCATTTGGCAATGCAATTCTTTCCTTTGCAATGGACTGAACTCCAAAGCTCCTCGCCCTGTTTATGGGGATGCTGAGAGTCACTGGAAGTGGAGCACTCACAGGGACACTACTCAAAGGAGGAGAGTACTCACCCTGTGCAGTAACTAGTTCTTTTGAGATCTGTCCCCCTGTAGGTCAGCCATGGCCAACCTGCGGCTCGTGAGCCGCATGCGGCTCTTGCCCCGCCAAAAGTGTGGCTCATAAAGCCGCTCCCAATTGCCCCCACCAGCTCCCTCCGTCCTCTGGCTTCCCTGTGCTTACCGGGTCGGAGCTGTGGGGTTTTAAAAATGGCGCCCAAGATGGTGGCCGTCTTAAAGGGGCAACCTTTTTGTTGTTGTTTTTTGCTTGACAATTCTGGTGCGGCTCTTTGCATTTTTTCCACCACCGTTTTGGCTCTCTTTGTTAAATGGGTTGGCCACCCCTGCTATAGGTGATCCATTACCCTTGCTCCTTCCCCTCTGCTTTGGACAAGATAGTGAGGGACACATTTCAAAGAACTACAGTTATTGCACAGGGTGAGTAACCTCTCTCTAGCCTCAGGGTTGCACTAGCAATCACTGCATTTGTAGTTCCAAAGTACATTGGGGCCTAGTGAACCCCAGAGAGCTGGGCTCTGTGCGTGCCAGTGGTACAGGCTCCCTAAATCACGCCTTCCACATGTCAAGAAAGCACACCAAATTCCCCCTGAGGCAGGGCTTTCGACATCAGCTTCTGGTGGATCAAGATTTGCCTTTTCGTATCCATAGTATTGTAAAGTACTGATCTGATTGACAAATGCTAGAATACCCTGGATTAGGTACAAAGCAAAGGAGGCATAAAAGCATGAGTAGCCTGCTGGGGGGGAGGGATAGCTCAGTGGTTTGAGCATTGGCCTGCTAAACCTAGGGTTGTGAGTTTAATCTTTGAGGGGACCATTTAGGGACCTGGGGCAAATCTGTCAGGGATGGTACTTGGCCCTGCTATGAGGGCAGGGGACTGGACTTGATGATCTCTCAAGTTCCCTTCCAGTTCTACAAGATAGGTGTATCTCTCTATATTTATCAGTTAAAAACCTTCAGGGTTATTAGTTGGCATTACCACTTTGTAGTAGTGGTTTGTTTCTGATCTTAAATGGTGCATCTAAAGGGAGGGAAGCATAATGCAAGGTAATAATGCCTGTACTAATAATTGTGATGACATACATGATCATCAGCTAAGATCACCCCATATGCTTGTATGAAATGCAAATTGAAATTGTACAAGAGATTATGTGGAGAGAAAAAAAACAGATTTTTTTTGGCTGTCTGCACTGCACTTGGAAAGATAACAGATAAAGGAATGATTAAAGATAAAATCTTGGAAGTAAGGAGATAGGCTTGCTTATCACTACTAGTAATTCATAGGCTAACTTAAAGAATGTTCTCATGAAAAGACGTGAATCCATTGTTGTGTAAGGAATCAGCTGCTTGGTGTCACAGCTCAGCAAGTAAGGTGAAGGTACAGTGCACGTGAACTATATTGCAAAACTTAGGTTGTGTCAGATATGTATCCTGGAAACGGGTGGGTTTTTAAAAAATAATTTGTTGTCATTTCATTGGATTGTAAGAATTATTGCTAAGAAACGGCACTGTGTGCCTGCCAGAAATGGAAATTAAAAAAAAATACATTTTGTTTTAGATTCAGCCTTTTTTTTCCTTATAGGAAAAATCCAGGGAGAATACAGAAGAACAAATTTATTCCACTCTGAGTTAGCTCAGATCAATAGCATGATAGTCACTATGTAGAAATCTAAGATAGCTAGAACTGGTCAGTTTGACATGTTTCTCCCTTTCCTCTATTATGTTTCCAAATGTACGTATGTCAGGAGAATTAAACCCCTCTCAGCTCATTTACAGTGCAGGAGGCAATAAGACATATTCGAGGGATCTGAAAGAAGCACCTGACAAGTAGGAGTTGCACTAGTTTGTGTTAATCAGGAAACCAGGATCCTTAGTACAAATGCTGGAGAGTTCTAAATAGCAGCACGAATTTAGAGAGTGAAAAATGAAGATGCTTCATCAGTTTTTGGCTGTCGTCTTTTTTTAATCATAGGGAATTATAATTTTAAAATATATTTGCTTAGCACTTTACATTACGGATGTAATAGTTTAATAGATTAACCAATAAACAAAAGCTTATCGGTTAATGCTATAGACTACATGTACTCTTCCCTCCCTTGCCAATAAAATTTTATCAGGCTGGTTTGCACCAGGTCCGAGACCTACCCCTGCTGCGGCTCTGCATTTAAAGTGTATTAGGAACTGGGCAAGCAAGCAGCCCGGCTCAGTCTTGGCTTGTGCCGGGTCTGGGACCTATCCCTGCTGCAGCTCTGCATTTAGAGTGTATTAGGAGCCAGGGGCGGATGAGACTTTTGCGGGGCCCAGGGCAGCACAATTTCGCACATGCACCACGGCCACAGCGGACAGGTAGTAGCGCGTACACGGGGCCTATTGAAGTACGGGGCCCAGAGCAGCCACCCCGCTCGCCCTGCCCTATATCTGCCGCTGTTAGGAGCCAGGCAGGCAGGCAGCATGGTTCAGTTCCAGCTCGCGCTGGGTCCGGGAGCTAAGACCCTCCTTCCCCCCTCTTCTTCCCTGTCCCCCCCAGAAAGGGGCTGCTGCCTCTGATACAGAGGCAGCAGCACAGGGTGACAGGCAACCAGTACACAAGGGAAGCTGGTTTTTAAAATGGCTCCCCACATGGACCAGTTCCTGCCTGGGACCCCACGCTGTTGCCTCCGATACAGCACGGAGTGGCGGGGAGCTCCTCAGCAGTGGGGTTGGAGCGCACTGGCTGCCAGCCCCACCCCCAGGGACTATAGAATAGTCGAGTAACTAATAAGAATTCATTAGGTTAACCGACTATTCAATTCACTGATATTTAACATCCCTACTTTACATTTTCAAAGCATTTCATCACCATTAACCATTTATGTCAAGTGAGCTAATGCCCTCACAATGGAAATATTGTGGGGGTTCTACCCTTGTATAAACTTCACATAGTGGGGGAGGGGGAACAAGAGCAGGACCCAGAGTGTGGAGCAGGCTACCACAAGGGCTGGGGAGCAGGGAGCAGGACCCAGAGGGACTGGAGTTGCTGCTACAAGGTCCGTGATTAGGCTGCAATGGGGCCCAGGATCAGGTAGAAACCCTGGAGGGCCTCCTTCCCCACTGGAGCCAGGTGTCTGCCTCTCACCAAGCCTCAGTACTTCTCCTTTCTCCCCCTCCTATTCATCTGCCCCCGTGGGTCCAAATCAGCCATTCATTTTCTAGTGACTTTGCCCACTGAATTCAATGGGATGTACAGTAAAATTATTCCTATGCATAAATGTTGGCAGAATCAGGCAAAGACTTTGCCTTCTAGAAATAATCCTACAGTTCATTGTCTTTGCACACAACAAGGGTAACTCTCTGTGGCTTGTTTTTCCTGTGTTCTTCTTTTCTGGTGACTTTGTAAATAAATGTGCATCCTTTTTGTTAGGTTACAGAGCTTAATTTACGTTGTGACAGAGAAACAGCCATTTCTTATCTCCTGCCTGGAGAAAAATCCATTTTTCACTGTTGCTGGTGACTAATACCTGGATACAGACTTTAAAACAAATTCAGTGTGCAAACATAACTTCAGTGGTGCGGGAACATTTTTAAGAGTGGGGGTGTTAAGCTGTCTACCTCCAGCTGAAGCTGTGATCAAAGCCCCAGTGCCAGGGGCTATCAGCCAGGAACCGAGGCATGGGGGAGAGAGCAGAAGTCTCTGGTGTACGGAGCTCAAACTGAGACCCCAGCATATTTGGCTGGCAGCTAGGGTTGCCAGGTGTCCGGTTTTGAACTGGACAGTCCAGTATTTGAGCTTTCTGTTCAGGAAACAAATTGAGAAAATAGAAATGAGAAAATATAAATGTCCGCTATTTTCTAAATAAGATGTAATGTAGATTGTGATGTAATGTCAGGTGTGTCCAGTATTTTTGTTGAAACCATCTGGCAACCCTACTGGCAACAGAGCCCTCAACGTGTAGGGCAGCAGTCAGGAGCGTGGGTGCTAGGCTGGGAGCCCATGGGTGCTGCAGTACCCCCTGCATCCTTAGTTCCCATGCCTAGGCATAACTTCTTACATAATGTCTGCACATACAACTCAACACTATTAAGGCTAAATATGACCATAGCTTTCCTTTTAAACCTTTTGTGATGTTCTTTGGTGGACCAAAATGTACATACCGGAATGTTCCTGTATCCTTCTTGCCAGTTGACATTGAGGAGTTCCTGGGTCCCAAAGCAGAGAGAGGGAGAAGATAACTGAACTGCCTAGGAGCTAAAATTAGAATTGGGAAATATAGTAGGACTTTAGAGGTATGAACACCAGAGTTACAAACTGACCAATCAACCAGACATCTCATTTGGAATTGGAAATATGCAATCAGGCAAAGACAAAAATATAGTACTGTGTTAAAACAAATTACTAAAAAAGGGAACGCAGCATTTTTCTTCTACATAATAAAGTTTCAAAGCTGTATTGATTCAATGTTCAGTGACCGTATATGTTAAAACTATAATATTTTGTTAAGAGTTATAAACATTTCAGAGTTGCAAACAACCTTCCATTCCCAGGTGTTCATAACTCTGAGGTTCTATTGCACTTGATTTCCATTTCCATTCTTCGTATGCTATACCACATTGTTTCTCCTAGTGCAGCACTGTTTTTCCAAAGTGATATTTAAGTGGAAAGGACCCATCCAGTAGGTGAGCCATAGCCCCACTTTTTAGACAAAGCAGATACAGAGCATGGCCACCATACTGTGTGCTTCTGCCTTTAGTGCTTGTTCTGAATAGGTCAGTGTGGTGAAAAAGCTTTGGGGGCAGGCCATGAAGGGGTCAGTGGATCCACACTTACATCAGTGCAGGTCCTAAGTACATCACACATTTGGCTCAGGGGGCAATAGTCACTATTTCAGTTCACAGACAGGAACAAGCAGCTGTCGAGGTGCTACGGGTGCATGCAGCCTGGTCACAGATTGGGGATTTTTTTTTTTTTTTTTTTTGGTCCGATCACACAGCCTTGTTACTTGGACTTTGTGTGAAAAGAGGTGATAGTCAGCCACAGTGGTCGGAATAATTTTTCTCAAGTGTTTAAAAATTCTGTTTAATAAGATTCTTACTTAGGGTGATTTGCATTATTGGCCAAATAATGATTGTCCCACTACACAAAAAGACCTGAAAAGAGGCCTGGTGACTGGTGATTATCCTCCTGTTCCAGTCAAACAGAGAAATAACACTTTCCTAAATTTCTTTTCCAAAAGCTGGTATCTTTTTAGGGATGTTAAATATTGGTTAATTGAATAGTCAAGTAACCTCATGAATTCTTATTGGTTAGTTGACTATTCTATAGTTCCCGGGGGCGAGGCTGGCAGCCAGTGTGCTCCGGCCTCACTCCTGAGAAGACCCCTGCCACTCTGCGCTGCTGCCTCTGTATCAGAGACAGCAGCATGGGATGCCAGGTGGGAGATGGTCTTCAAGGGGAGCCCGTTTAAAACCCAGCTCCCCTTGTGGACCTGTGCTGTCACCCTGTGCTGCTGCCTCTCATAAAGAGGCAGGAATGCAGGGTGGCAGCAGCCCCTGTCTAGCGAGTGGTCTGAGTTCCCAGACACAGCGTGAGCCAAAATTGAGCTGGGTTGCTGGCCAGCCTGCTAAAAAATTTACTGGCAAGTGGGGGCAGGGGAGATATGTATAATCTAAAGCATTAACTTATAAGCTTTTGCTTTTGGTTAATTGGTTAATCGATGACACTTTTACATCCCTAGTATCTTTAATCTCAATGAGATTTTCTATTCTCTCTCTCTCTTTCAGGACAGTTATTCTGAGCGAAGGACCCTGCAAGGCCTACTAAGCGGTTATCATGGGCATAATTGCATTTTTGAAGACCCAGTTTATAGTTCATCTTCTCATTGGGTTTGTCTTCGTTGTGAGTGGGTTGATCATTAACTTCGTCCAACTATGCACGCTAATCCTCTGGCCTATAAACAAGCAGTTTTATCGCAGAGTAAACTGTCGCCTTGCCTATTCGCTCTGGAGCCGTGAGTATACTTTGGTGGGGATCAGGCTTTAAAAAAATTGAGTAGGGTTTTGGTAAATCCTGAAACCTAGTGGAAAAGGGCATTGTGTCAGATGAGCAACACACTTGTGACTTCATTGACACTCCTAAAAGGAGCCCATCAGTGACCCCCTGCTGCCCTGCCTGATGGGAAATTACCGGTACTGTTGTCGTCTTTCATAAATATCTTCTAGATTCCATGCAGAAATCCCTGTTGATTCAGCATTAAGAGGACACACTCTTCCTCTGCGTGTGCCCTTTGTTTTGCCTGCCTTGTCTCCTATCACAAGTAACTCTGCCTTTTCTCCCACCATCGCTTGTGTTTGGTTCTGTGAATGGTACTATGTTGCTCTCCTTCATAACCCACCCAAAACCTCCCTTCTTTCCCCTAGCATTCTTTCACTGGCTTCCTCCAATCTAACAACCCTGTTCTCTTGCTGGACTTTGTTCCCTCTTTAGTAGGGGGCACAATTTCTAATATGAGTGTTTAACATTAGACCCCTAAATCCATATTTAGGCACTTACCTCAGTGGCCTGATTTTCAAAAAGAGCTGTTTACTTTAGTGCAAGTTGCTGGGTGCTCGGCACTCTTGAAAATTAAACTACTAAGGTCGATCCCTCAATAGGGATTTAGACTTCTAACATTAGATGTTAATGTTTAAAAAAATTATGAGCTCAAAAATATTATAAACAAATATACTCTGTAGCAGTAGCACTGGAAGCTTCCTAAAAGAAAGGGGGGGGCCACTGGTGCCCAACTGTAGCGCTACCCATGTGCCACCTCTTCTCCTGAGGCCCTGCCACTGCATTGCCTCTTCCACTCCCCCCCCCACAAGGCTCTGTTTCCTGCTCACTCCTCTTTGTCTCCCCTCCCTTCCCTCCCTCCCCGCTTCCTTCATCACTTGCCCATATGCTGGGTAAAAACTGGAGGGGTCATAGCCCCAGGTCCCCTCTGTTCCATTATCCCTTCTCTATAATACCAAAAATATACATCAAATAGTAGAGGAGGCAAAGAAAACTGCCAGAAAAAACTGTTTTCAAGCTTAGCAGGATATTTCAAAAATACTTTTTAAAAATAGTCACTGTCCTCCTTTATGTCAAAGTACAGCCCTGCAAACCTTTATTCACTCAAGTAGTCGTATGGTGTTGTCTGAGAGAATGGCCTTCCTGTATCATCAAGGATTGATTTGCAAATGTAGGCTCTTAGCTTATACAAGAAGCTAATATCAATTAAGTATTGAGAATTATCCACTGTGTAATAGTTAAAACCAGATTAGATTTTGAAATGCCTATATCCATCTATTGGCTATACTGAAAATACCATATGCTTATGCTCCAAAAAGGAATGTAGCAGTTGAGTAAGATCCTAGGTGCAATCTAGTTATAGTATGTAATGTGCTAGTTTGAAGCCTACTATACCAGGGGAGGCCAAACTGGTTGGCAATTCACATGTGGCTCTTTTACTGCATGTGCAGTAAGTGCAGCTTGCAGAGCCCTCCCTGCTGCCCCCTATTCTCCACCTACCAGATGGAGGGGAGCTCAGGACCTCCGCCTTGCAGTGGGGTAGTGGAGTAGGGACTTTTGCCTGGAAGGGAGAGGAGTCCAGGGCTTCACACTTGGCATGACTTGGGACTTCAGCAAGAGCATGTCTGAAGCCCCAAGCCCTGACAGGAACCTCTTCAGGTACTGAAGCCCCGGGTGCTGGCAGGCACACCTCAGCTCTCAAACTTCTGAAGGTTGTTGAATGCAGGTGGGAGGGCCAGTAAGTTTTGCCACCCCGTACTATATATACATTTAAAATCTGTGAGAAATTAAACGATGAAACTTTTTCCTTAAGAATAAATGTGCCTGCTTAGAAAGAACGGTTTGGATTACTGGTAAACCACACCTGTCATAGTCCTCAGAGAGAAAGCACCCAACCACTGGCTGTTAGCAGGCTTGCTGGTGTAAGTCAGGGATCTGTACCGCCTTAAAACTGCTGATCAGAACGCAGTGGGACAAGAGTCCCTGTGAAGAGACAGGTGGTAGCAGGAGTTCTTCGAGTGCTTGCTCATGCCCATTCCACATTAAGTGTGCATGCTTGCCACATGCACTGGTGCCGGAAGCTTTTCCCTCTGCAGTATCTACAGGGAAGCGGCTCTGGCAACCTCTGGAGTGATGTGCACATGGCACAGTATAGGGGTACCACAGGCTTCCTCCTCCTTCAGTTCCTCTTTGCCACCAGTGATAGTGCTGGAACTTTCTGCTGCCTTGTGCTAGGGTTGTTGGTCATTCTGCCTAACAGCCTCGTTTCTTATAAAATACTTTGTAGTTAGTTATCCCCTTCTAGTTTACAGTTAGTTAGAATTAGTTAGTTTGTCCCAAACAGGACTTTGCCTCGTGACGGGGCATGCCTCAATCCCAGTGTTTTAAGCCATGTGATCGCTAGAAGTGTCCCACGCCCATTGGCGATCCACATAGCAACTGCCTAAGGTGTCTGAGAAAAGAACATGTCAGCAACAAGTGTCACATTTGTAAGTTGTCTGAACCCAGAAAAAAGAGGGAGAGGGACATTCATTTTGGGACACTCCTGATGGAGTCAGCATTAACACCAGCACCAGAGTAAAGGTCCAACTCGGCACCAAGCACCACAGTATCAGGGCAGAATGCCACACCAGTGCCATCGTGCAGCGGCACTAATCTCCCCTGCCCCCAGGCTCCCTCCACGAAGTCGAAGAAGTTTGCGAGGGGAAGATCTTCTGCCTCCCATAGGGAAAAGAAAAGGCCAGAGGAGAGCCTGCGTTGTGCAGTTCAACTCTTTTATTGGGGTCTTTGGCACCAGCTCAAGTCGAGCAGCATAGCCCACCCTGGGCCAGGCCTGCTGCACTGGACAGCAGTGAGGGCTTTCAACAGATAGGTGTCCCATCAACGCCGGATACCCTGCAGGCAGTACAAGATATGCTGGCACTACAGTGCCACCCACACCGGCTTTCACGTTCCCAGGTCTAAGGGAAAACCCACTTTGGGACCTCTGCGCAGGTGCCCATTCTCTGTCTCAGGGAGTGTCCCACCAGCATTCGCCAGTGCAGCGCTCACATGCCTTGGACACAGGGAGGTAGACCCACAAGAGTCCTTTTTGGTTGCTGGGCATTGAAAGCCAGGAGTCTAGAATCGGTGCATGTGGCAAGCACACCCACCTATTGTGGAAAGGACATGAGCAATGCATCTCGAAGAACATTAGTTATGGAACAACTATCTTTTCTGACACCTGATTGACACTCTGGAGTGGATATTGGGGGGGAATACAGGTGTAGGTCCCCTGAAATTGTGACAGTTGTCATTTAGTTAACCGCCCGCCCCCCCCCCCAAAAAAACCCTTTGATGTGGAATTACTGAGAGATAGTAAATATGTAACACCTCGATGCCATGTTTACAGAATCACTTTTCAAAGTACAGCCATGCTTTGGAATTAAAGCCACTGCATCATCAGCTTGGGGTATTGACCTGTTTGTTGCCCCCATGTCATGAATTTAGAAAAGTGTCTCAATTTTTTTGGGGGGAGGGGTTTGGTTTGTTATTTTGGGGTTATTTGATTGGTTGCTTTTTTTGCCATCAGTGAAACATTAGTTAATTTTTTTTTTATACTAAAACTTACTAGCTGTGATATATGTAATCAGGAAGATTATTTGGAGTGGAAGTTATTTATACATGTGCTTAATTTCAGAAGGCTTGACTCTTTTGTTCTAACACACCTGAGGCCAGGTCTACACTACTCAAGAAAGTTGAGCTAAGATACGCAACACCAGCTACGAGAATAATGTAGCTGGAGTTGGCATACCTTAAGTTGAATTTGTGTGGCTTCCTCACTGCAGAAGATTGATGGGAGAAACTCTCCTGTTGACTTCCTTTACTCCTTGTGATGCTGTGGAGTACTGGGGTCAATGGGTATGCCATCAGTGATCAATTAAGAGGGTCCTTACTAGACTTGCTAAATCAAACCCTAAAAGCCGATCTCAGGGTAAGTATAGACCTGGCCTTAACTAAAATGATTAGTATGGTGCTTCTGTGAATACCAATTGCCTGTGATAGTGCTGGAATTTCTGTCAGGTTCCCTACAAAGATTAAAACACTTCAGAGCATATTTAATTTATGAAGAGAATCTGTATCTCAGGCTTACTTGTGTCAGTACTCCTTTAAGTGACTCATGCTTCTTAATAGGGCAGTATATTTACTTTAGTCCAGCTGAAGAAATAAAATCTTGGTATCTTGAAACTACTGTCTTTTGCACTTCTGGGCAGTAGATAGATGTATTCAAACACTCTTTGGCTTTCTTTGTTTCTGGATGATTATCATTTCAAGAGCCCCTCCTCTGAAGCTCTAAAATCTGCAAGGAGTTGGACTTAAATTATACGCTTGCTTTTTGTTTGTTTGTTTTGTTTTTGTTTTTTGTTAAAGTAAAATCTTGTTGGCTTGCAGGCAGTTAGAGTAAATATCCAGACCATGATGTAAACAACAAACAAAATTTCAGAGAATAAGCCATAGTTTTGACAGGATCAGTCTGAGACTAAATATCTGGAACCTTTTAAAAAAAATCACCAAAAGAAATAAAAGCCCCACTCTTCGGTGTCCATACACGATTTATCAGAGCACTTATCAAGGACAATCTCCTTCCTGGTAGTAACTCCGCTGTTCCCCAACTCTCACATCTCAATATGAGTGCCCGGAAAAACATCTCACACAAATTTTTCAGAGTAAATAGTGGGAATGCTTTCACACCAGTGCATCCATGTCTGGCTTTGTTGAATTTTTGTTCTCTTTGTAGAGGACAGCTTAGGCACAGCCTCCATCTTTTTTTTCTTTTAAGGGAGATTTTTAAGAGCATCGAGTAGAGTTAGATAGAGGAGATGTAGTAATATTGATCTCCAGAAAGTGATAGAAAGGCAATTTGTTCCGTGTCTAGCATAATAAAATTCATTTTTGGCTGCATAAAGGACCAAGTTATTGACAAGTCAGCAGGATTAAAAATTGATTCTGTGGAATAACACGCTGAAGTCATTGAACAATACTCCAGTAACCGGAGCCCCAAAGATATTAAATCCAAGGACAGTTCCACCAATTGTGGGCCCACTTAGTGGCATACCCCCATTTCTTGCTGTTCGTATATACTGGACTTGACCTGGCTGCAGACCTGCTATAGTGGGAGTGGTGGTGCTGTTTGCATTGTGGAGCACACAATGAGGATTAAGGCCACATTATGCTATTTGCAGTGAACACATGCAGAAAGTCTGGTTTTTGAAAAGCTTGCGATTTGGAATATGACAAGACCTAAATGAGTGGATAAGATTAAAAAAACATGGAGTGGAGAGGGCGACAGCTACAGTGAAGTGTGTTCTAGGAGTTAAATTATATTGAATCCCCTATACAGTTGCTTCTGAGATTGTGTAGCAATAGAACAGGGTTTTACTCTGTGTCTCATACATATTTGACTGTTTAATTCTTTATATGGATTATGCAATAAGAGTTTTACTGATCTCAACAGTGGCTAAGATTTTTTCCACAGGATAGCAAGATGATTCTATAACTTTGCCCATTAATATATGTTAGCATGGGAGTAGTTTAAAGTATACCAGCAGTTTGTGAATAAATCTCCCTCACTGAAACCACCAAAAAAATGCACTTATTTGCTGCATTTCATAACTTTGAAAATAGGTTTGACCAGGTTTGAGTGAAACCCGTAGTAATAAATTATGCATCCCTGTTGATATTCTCATTTCCTCCCTACTTTAAATCACAGCAGGAAGGAGTCAGACTTGACGTACAAGTTGCATTAGTCTCCTCAAGCCCCTAAAGGGACCTTGAATAAATTAAAAAAGTGAATAGGCTTGTGGCTCTGACAAGAAAAGCAACTGAGATAATCAGTCCTGGAGAAGCTAGCCCCTCATTGATTAACACGGAATATTTGTTCTCTCTCTCCCCCCCACCCACCCATACTGGGACCCTTCCGAGTCTGCGTTGTGTCTAGTTAGAATCAAAATTGAATCCCATCCCATTTAACAATAAGGGAAGGGCAGATTGGGTTGTGACCACCAGGTGGAGAATCCTACACATAGAGAGACACTGTTCCAACTCATCCCACCAGGGCCTTATGAAACAAAGCTGAAGTGCAAAGTTACATTAGTATAGGGATGCAAAATCCTGTTTAATTAGTTAACTGGTTAACCGATTAAATGGGGTGGCTGGGCTAGAACTATATAACTATATTATAAATCATCAATAGCTGCAGGATGGATTAAAAAGGTGATTAATAGAGTGGCCTAGAAAAGTTTGGAATAGGATTGGGCTGGACAGATGGTATTAAATGTGTTAGAATTAAACATTACATCTAACCTGTGTCTTTTTTCCTCCCTCCCCACCATATTATTCAGAGTTAGTAATGTTGCTGGAATGGTGGTCAGGCACAGAATGTACTTTATTCTCAGACCAGGCCACAGTGGATAAATTTGGAAAAGAACATGTCATCATCATCTTGAATCACAACTTTGAAATTGACTTCTTGTGTGGTTGGACCATGACTGAACGCTTTGGAGTGTTGGGGGTGAGTGATTCCGTAAACTTTCCCTTCATCTTGATTTAATATAGAACTACTGTGGTTGGTTGGTTTGCTTGTTCATTTTTTTTTAGTGGGATTTTCTGAAGACCTCCCATTTACTTGAGTTTGGGCAGAGCCATGCTAGTGTTGAGCACTTCTGAAAATCCCAGTCGTATTGCCTTTGTTTAGATCTGACATATATAAATAATCAAACGTTATTGGGTGGGGTTTCTTCCAGAGTTCCAAAGTTCTTGCAAAGAAAGAACTCTTGTATGTGCCCTTGATTGGTTGGACGTGGTACTTCCTTGAGATCGTTTTCTGCAAGAGGAAATGGGAGGAAGACAGAGACACAGTTATTAAGGGATTAAAATGTTTGTCTGATTATCCTGAATATATGTGGGTAAGTGCCTGATCCTTTATATAATGTCTCCTCTGCTTAGAGTGGAATAATGAAAACTGTATCTTCCTACTTAAAGCGCCACCTTCTTTCTGTGATTACATGTGAACATGTCTTGTTTCAATTGAACAGCGCACAGTAATCTGTCTGTTAGGGTATGTCTACACTACAGCGTTATTTCAAAATATCTTATTTTGAAATAGTTAATTCAAAATAAGTTATTTCTAAATAACGCGTCTACACACAAAATGCATTTTGAAATAGCGTTTTGCTATTTCGAAATAGCGTGTCCACACTGAGTGGACGATAAATCGCATTTAAGGCCGGCCGAAACCAGGTCTGGCAGGGCACCAGGTCAGGAGTTACTTTGTGTGGCTGCTGCCTGAGGCTATCTGAGGCCTGTGCTTAAAGGGATGCCCCCCCCCCCCCGGACAGCCGGTTATCAGCTTTCCCTGCTTGCTTGCCTACCTCGATGAGGGACAGCAAAGCATTTTGTCTCTGTGTCCTCTGGTTGCCCTCACTCAGGACACCACAGCACTCTGCAACACAGAGCCAGAGCTGCCCCTGAGCACTGTAATGCTTCTCGTGGACGCGTTGCTGTGAGCCTGGCTGCATTTCTGCAGGCTGCCATCTGAGAGTCCATCGGGGGGCTGTCAGTATCCAGGAGGCCCTGAGGGAGAGCTTCCACCCTGAGAGCCTCCCTGGTCTGCTTCACTGAGGGCATGTGCCTCATTCCTCCCTCACGTCCTTCCACTTACCCGTCCCTAACCCCCCTTCCTGATCTCAAATAAAATACATGTATTTCATGAACACAAACTCTCTTTATTTAACAAAACTGGGGGGGTGGGGAATGAAACTCTGGTGAGACTGGGGAAAGGAGGCGGAAGAGAGAGTGGGAGAGGGGAGAGGGAAACCTGGGAGGAGGGAGTTGGAAGGGGGAAGCAAGGGGAAGAAGGGGGAGGGGAAGCTCAGGGTTCGGAGTCTCACCGGACCAACTTGATTTTCATGCAAACCTGCTCCTGGATTCGTATGTGGCCTTTGGTGGCCAGGCTGGCAGCTATCCTGCCATAGATGGCCACATTCCTCCGTCTAGTGCGGAGATCATGGACGTTGGAGGCATCCCCCCCGAAACCTGAATAAGGTCCATGATCTCCACCCTGGACCAGGAAGGCGCCCGCCTTCTCCGGGCCCTGGCAGGCTCCTGGGAGATGGCAGACTGCTCCTGGGGAGAGGTGGAGGGCTGGCTGCCAGTGGCTTGCTGGCTCATGTTTTGGGGCTACTGGGTCAGGGGCAGTGACTGCTGGCTCTGGGCTGGCAGGCTTGGAGCTGGCACAGGCACTGTCGCCACAGTCAACCCCTTTAAGGGCTCCAGGGACGGGGGAGGGAGAGGAGTGTTCTTGGTTGAGGCTGGAGTGGCCACCTGGGCACCCGGGGAAGGCTGGAGGCCCCCTATTTCGAAATAAGTGTCTACACAGCACTTATTTCGATATAGCTATTTCGAATTTGGCATTATTCCTCGTGGAATGAGGTTTACCAAATTCGAAATAAGTGCTCCGCTATTCTGAATTAATTTCGAAATAGCGGTTTGGCTGTGTAGACTCTAGTAAAGTTATTTTGAAATAACTTTGCTTTGTAGACATACCCTTACTGTCTAGGAATGCCATTTTGATTTTTTTAAAATAGTGTATAAATATTTCTCAGAGTATTTAGCAGTACAAACCTAGGCTTGTGTGTCTCAAAACTTATAAATTTTTTCCCTCCTAGAAGGATAAAGGAACTTCCCATAACTATTTTTTTACACTAAAAATGCATGATTCAAGTTTTACCACTGAACTTGTGAACCTAGGCTAAATTTTCTAAGCTAAATTAAATGTATCATTTAAAATCTAGGGTTTTTTCCCCACAAGAATGTGAAGGGGAGGCCGTGGGAGGAGAGATTTGCAAAAGGTATAGATGACAATGGAAAGTTTTTGCATCAGTGCATTCTCTTCTGTGAAATTGTACAGGCATTTATTTGATTAACCATCAAGAATATGCAGCTATATCCACTTGCCTTTGAAGTGCACATCTCTTTTATTTTTATTTTTATTTTTATTTTTATATTTATATGTGTGTGTGTGTGTGTGTGTGTGTGTATATATATATATATATATATATATGTCCAGCCATAGGTGCCAACTTTCTGGGTGCTCTGGGGCTGGAACACGCATGGGGAAAAATTAGCAATTGCTCAGCACCCACCAGCAGCCATGTTCCTCCCCATCCCGCTCGCACCGACACTTCCTGCCCCAGCAGTCCTGCTGATCTACTCTACCCCCTCCCTCACAGCATTTCCCATTGACACAACACCTCTGTTTCACATGGTTCAGAGACTCTGAAAGGGAATGGGAGGACTGCAGGGGCAGAAAGAGATGGGGCGGGAAGAGACAGGGGAAGGGTTTGGGAGAAAGAGTGGAATGGGGGCAGGGCCAGGGTTGAGCACCCCTTGGCTAGAGCATTAATGGGCGTGTGTGTGTGTGTGTGTGTAACAGGGCATTAAGCTCAGTTTTGTGGGGTATATTATTCTAATACAATATTATAATTAAACCAGGAAAAAAATAATATTCTGAACGATTCCATCATGGCTTCACATTTTTGAGCTAAAGTATCCATGAGTCCTTTATTTAAAAATAAATTCCATCATGTTTGAGAACATGTGCAATGCATTTCAATCTCCAAATGCAAGCTAAAAGGTCCTTATAGTAAGTTCCTTCATGGGTTCAAAACTTTATCTCCAATAGTAACAAGCACCTCTAAAAGAAGATTTTAGCTCTACATAGCACCTCTCATATCCAGTATATTCCAAAATATTTTATAAAGTAACTAGAAGATTTACGCCACATTACTCAGGTCCTTAACTCAAATAAGTTTTGTTTTTCTTCATTTAAATCATTGCTCCGGGGAGGGGTGGAGTGGGGTGGGGGCTAAAGGGTTCAAGTATGCAGGCTGCCCCAGTGAGAGAGGACTACCCCGGCCATCTCTCACCGCAGCTGGTTAGGACCAGGTGAGAAGCACCTGTCCATGGCGTCTGTAGCTGCTGCAAGCAGAGCCGGGGGAGGGGTGTTTTTCTCCATGGGTGTTCCAGCCCCAGAGCATCCACAGAGTCAGTGCCTATGGTTGGACATATGTGCACTTCAAAGGCAAGTGAATATATCTGCATATTCTTGCAGATTGATCAGGTAGATAAACAGACAAACTCTCTAAAATATACAGTAGATAGTTGTCTCTCTTCCCCCAGCTCCATGCTAGCTGTGTGGGATTATAGATGTCCCAATCCCCATCTGTGGCCCCTTGCTCCTCTTTTGCTCCCAACCCCTTCCCTCCCCACCCCCCAGTCATTCATCAGTATAACTGTCCCTCCTACCAGACTCCTCCTTTTCCATTTTATGAGAAACACTTGAATTCCAGGCACATCCCTTGTCCGGGCACAACCAAACCCTCACCTTGCTTTGTTATAAGAGGAAGCTTAAATGTGTAAACAGTGAGGTGGTAAAATTTGCAGATGATACTAAACTGCTCAAGATACTTAAGACCAAAGAAGACTGTGAAGAACTTCAAAAGGATCACAAAACTACGTGATTGGGCAACAAAATGGCAAATGAATTTTAATGTTGATAAATGCAAAATAATGCACATTGGAAAAAATAAACCCAACTATACATACAAAATGATGGGGACTAATTTAGCTATAACTACTCAAGAAAGAGATCTTGGAGTCATTGTGGATAGTTCTCTGAAAACATCTACTCAATGTGCAGCAGCAGTCAAAAAAGTAAACAATGTGAGGAATCATTAAAAAAGGGATAGAGAATAAGACAGAGAATATCTTATTGCCTCTATATAAATCCATGGTACGCCCACATCTTGAATACTGTGTACAGATATGGTCGCCTCATCTCAAAAAAGTTATATTGGCATTGGAAAAGGTTCAGAAAAGCTCAGCAAAAATTATTAGGGGTTTGGAACGGGTGCCATTTGAAGAAAGATTAAAAAGACTGGGACTTTGCAGCTTAGAGAAAAGGAGACTAAGGGGGGATGTGGTAGAGGTCTATAAATCATGACAGGTATGGAGAAAGTGAATAAGGAAAAATTATTTACTTGCTTCCATAACATAAGAACTAGGGGTCACCAAATGAAATTAATAAGTAACAGGTTTAAAACAAACAACAGGAAGTTTTTCTTCATGCAGTGCCAGTCAACCTGTGGAACTCCTTGCCAGAGGATGTTGTGAAGACCAGGACTTTATCAGGGTTCAAAAAAGAACAAGATAAATTCAAGGAGGTTGGGTCCATCCATACATATTAGCCAGAATGGGTAGGAATGATGTCCCTAGCCTCTGTTTGTCAGGGGCTGGAAATGGATGACAGGAAAGTGGTCACTTGATGATTCCCTGGTAAATTCACTCCCTCTGTGGCATCTGACACTGGCCACTGTCAGAAGACAAGAAACTAGGCTAGATGGACCTTCGGTCTGACCCACTATGGCTGTTCTTATGTTCTTAAGCTGCATACCAAATTTGGTGGCCCAAGCTCTGACCGTTTAGGAGTCCTTGAACAAACAGACTCCTGGATGGCTACACAGACAGACAGATGTACAAACTCTCTAAAATACATAGTCAGTTAAACTACTAGTCTAGTGGCTATGTGATCTGATAAAATTCACAGACAGAAAAGGTTTTTCTGAAAAGGGGAAAAGTTGTTCAGGATAAATGCATTCTCTCCAGCTCCAGGATAATTGTTACTGAAGATCATCCTCTATAGGTGGAGCTGATAGTGATGCTACAGTTAAGGTGGCTTCATAGTTTGCCAGCAGGGGTTTATAATGCAGTCTCCTGTGCTTTAGCCATCTGGGCTATGCTTGCTCACTGCCTCAGACTGAATATTTTTGTAATGTTGTAATGAAAATGGTTGTTGTTTCTGCAAATGAGGCTAGTGAAAATGACTTTGTTTTTTAAAAGAACTTAAGCAACAAGTGGTCCTGTAGCGCCTTAGAGACTAACCAAAATAATATAGATGGTATCATGAGCTTTCATGGGCACAACCCACTTCTTCAGATGAAAGTGGGTTGTGCCCACGAAAGCTCATGATACTATTTGTGTTTTTTGTTAGTCTCTAAGGGTATGTCTAGACTGCACCCCTCTGCCGGCAGAGGGATGCAGATTAGGTAGGTCGAAATTGCTAATAAAGCGGGGATTTAAATATCCCATGCTTCATTAGCATAAAAATGGCCGCCGCTTTTTTTTCGGCACGGAGCTTTGCTGGAGAAAAGCAGCAGTCTAGAGGCTGATCTTTCGCTAAAGAAAGCCTTTTCCGATAGATCCCTTATGCCTCATAAAACGAGGTATACAGGATCTATACGTGTTTTATATTCCCCATGAAATCCACCAGATTTAATAGGAATTGTATCGTCCCGGAGCACATGCTTAGTAAAGCCTGCTAGAGTCTAGTAAAATCTTTGAATATTTCATCTTCAGAGCATGCTTCCGCTTCCGCTAAGCCTCCTAAATGGCAGACACAGAGCTAGAGCTACACCAATAGCAGCTATACCTCTCCCCTTGGGTTGGGGGAAGGTGCTGTTGTTTGGGGGAGCTATGAGGAAATGGTAATCTAGCCTCTGCTCTAACTACCAGTGTTGATGTGACTTTCAGAGCACTTATGATCGAGGAAGGCCTCATTCCCCATAAAGAGTAAGCAAATAGCATTTGAATTTTCACAAATAAAGCAACTGAAAAATTGCACAATGTCACATCTGGCAGAGTTTGGAATTTGTGTTAGGTTTCTAACATAACATGTTTCATCTTTTTGGCCACGCTGTAATTCAGAGCGAATGGAGTAGATATATATTCTTGGCTTCACTTTCTATAACTACTCAACCACACTCTCTCCAGAGCAAGACCTAGAAACCAGAGTTCCTGTTTCCCCCAGAGACGGAAATGGACACCAGCATTCTTGTTTCCCAAAACTTCTCCAATATGTATACATAACTAAGTAAGCCACAGCAAAGTATGTCTCATGTTGCTTTCTAAAGGCTGGCCCACATATAGAATAACAGCCTGCTACTGCTACCACTTATTCTTTTAGCTCAAGTGGTAGAGGTCTGTGCTACACAGCTAACAGTCCTAGATTCCACCCATGCTGATGGTTCAGTTGGTCAGTATGGTTTCATGGGATGGAATTGTTGAGGGGGTTCAGCTGAATTTTTCTGTTCCTGGCACTGCCTCAGTTATCTGACATGCTATGTCTGACAAAGATCAACATAAATCATAATTATGATGGTATTAAATTAATGTTGCTTGAATAACATTCATTCTGGCATTTCCTAATTTTGAAGTACTTGACTTTGCAAACTCAGCATTCATTTAACATAGCTTTTTTTGTATGTAATACAGGTTGAACCTGTATTAACCAGGACTCTCTGGTCCAGCAACATCTATGGTCCGGCACAGATGTTGCAGAACCAAAGAGTCCTGGTGGAGGCTGGTGGCCAGGTGTTCTGCGGGCCGGGAAGCCCAGCGCGTAGCAGCGGGTCCAGCAACAGGAGGGGGAGCCTCCCTTCCCTCCGGCCAGTAGCAAAGCCAGAGCTCTGAGGGGCCGGTGGCTGTGGGGGACAGGAAGACCTCTCCTGGTCCTGCAAAACCCTTCATCTGGGATGAGTTCTGTTCCTGAGGGTGCCAGACCAGGGAGGTCCAATCACTTTAATAAGATTTACATAGCAAGATAGGAAGCATGGCAAGAGACCACCCTGACTTCAGATTGCCAATGAGCTGAACTAAAAAAAAAAAAACCTACAAAAAGTAGAAACAAGGTCAAATGACAAAGGATTAATATAAACAAATACAAGTATGTCATGACAAAATTAGAAAGGCCAAGGCACAAAATGAAATTAAAGTAGCCAGAGACATAAAGGGCAACAAGAAAATACTCTGCAAACACATTAGAAGCAGGATGCATACCGGGGAGGTCGACAAATGCCTTTGATGTTGACCGTGGAGCGTCCAGACTACAGCGCTGTGCCGACAAACAGCTGATCGGCACAGCGCGGCAGCCATTTTAATTTAAATGAAGCAGCGATTATTTAAATTGCCGCTTCATTTTCCTATGTCTACAAAGGTAATCTACATGGCTCCGTCGACGGAGCCATGTAGTGTAGACATACCCTATATCTATAATTGATTTGCTTTACTAGAAAATAAATAAACTGATATTCAGAAAGACATTTTAAATTCAGTTGCATCTCTGATTATTTGCATATGTGTTCCACTATGTTCTGGAAACAGATATTATTCAGCAAACTGCTTGTTGTAATTCTCAAATAATATTATCTATTCTATTCACTTATGCCACTGAAGAGTTGCAGGATGGCTCTGGAGCGTATCTAAAAGAAGAAAAGAGGAAATTGTGTGTAACAGTCCAGCTGTCTATATTATAAGAGCTCTAGATCTGTGCTACACAGTAATTTTTTCTTAAGAAATACCCTTTTTTTTTTTCTCTTGTTTGCATGCTAGTTTCTCCTATATTGTGAAGGAACTCGTTTTACAGAAACCAAGCATCGTATTAGCATGGAAGTGGCTGAATCCAAAGGGTTGCCTAAATTGAAATATCATCTGTTGCCCAGAACCAAAGGTTTCACCACTGCTGTCCAGTGTCTCAGGGGAACAGGTATGGGCGAGCCATTTTGTTCTAAACCTTACTTGTAATGTGTGTTATGTGCCATAGTTCAGTATACTCATTGCATTCTGTGAGTGATAATTCAGATTCATTATGGCCCTTAGATGACATCAAGATTAAGTAGAAGCACTAGACTTAATTTCCTAAACAATCTCTAAAACGTATTAATTTGTTCTAGTTTTAATTTGCAAGAATTAATACTTTCCATCTTTAAAGTGGCAATATGCAAACATTGCATAATTAATCAGCTCTCACTCCATTCCTGTGGGATGTATGCATGTTCTCTGCCATAGCTTAGATTGTTAAGGAGGACATCTGGGTAAATAAAACCTGTGGGTTTTGAAATGTTTTGCCAAGTGGTATTAGTAAAACAGTGTTTGCATCAGGGTTTGTTTCTGTTTAAAGCTTGAACTATGACAAATTCGATGCTATGGAGACCGAGGTTAACAGCTATGTTTTCTTTCAACAGTTTCAGCAGTGTACGATGTAACACTAAACTTCAGAGGAAACAAAAACCCATCGTTATTAGGAATCCTTTACGGAAAGAAATATGAAGCAGATATGTGTGTAAGGTGAGCATATAATGATGGAAGTGAGATGCACAAGATTTGAGTTTGAACTAAACTGGTAGGAAAATGTCATTCATCACCGAATCCCTTGAGGAGGTTCCTTTGCATGCCCTGAGGATAGTCCCATTTTCAAGAGCCCATGTCACCAGCCATCACATAGCAGGACAGAAAAAAAACTAGGTAGAACTTTTAAAGAGTGGGCATGACAGCTGCTAGAATCCAGAATCAGGAAAATGTTACTAATCATGCGCTGTCTGCCATGTGGTGTTAACGGGTCACCAAAAATGAGCAGCCTCTCCTAATGGATTGTATAGATCTGCATAGTATGATCACTCCTCTTTTTTCTTACATGATTTTGATTAACATTGTGAATCAGTACTAATCTTGAATGAATTCACACCAAAACATGGAAAAGACAGGCGAACACTTTTCACTCCATATCCAATCTCTCAGTCCTTTTCCTCAAAGGAAACCTGCACATCAGCTTCAAAGGATGAGCCTGGGAAACCTGCTAGATACTAAAAACATGGATGTGACAGACATGATGGTTGTTCTATGGCCTACTACAATGTGTAACATATCCTGCTGCCTACTAATCCTCCATTGTTCTATGACTGCAGAGATGTTGATTGCTCGCTTCTTTTTAAGTTGTCTCCTACAAGGGTGGTTCCCAACTGTTTTTATACAGTGGACCATTCACAAACTTTTGGCCGACTGGTAACATTTTATTTGCATATTCATTATGGTAATTAACTTTGAGGTCACATGTTATTTTACATTGCATCTGTATGCACACTATACATGTCATAACGGATCAGAGTTTGCAGCTATCTACAACACTAAAAAACAATTCACAGAAAGAATTCCCTTATGGCTGCTGGGTGGGGCAGCCCCTTCCCAGGGGTGACTGGTGCCTGCAGAGGGAAGGGCGAAGGGAGGAGCATCCACAGAGGCAGGGGACATGTGGGGCACCCTATTTAGCAACTGAAATTTTGTCAGGGGCATAGAAGCTGGTGCCCTCAAGTGCTACCACCAGTCACCTCTGCCCTCCCCCCCTCCTGCCAGTGGGGAGCTGCCATTGTATCTCCCCTGTCTCCTTCTGTACAACCCCTGCTCTGTGTGTCTCCCTTCCCCAGCCAGGCTGCTCTTGCTCCCACAATCTCCCGTCAGCCTCCTCTCCCTGCATCCCCACTTTCCCTCCCTGTGACCATCCCCTCAGAGTTTCCCTCCCATCCGCCCCATAAGTCTCCCCTGAATCCCCCCCAACCTCCCTTCAGCGCCTCCTGCATCCCCCTCCTGCCCCTCACCTCACACATCCCTATTCCCCTTGATCTGCACCTGCCCCTCTTCAGCATGCTGGCTCCCCCCACCCTGCACATGCTGGGAGCTGGTGGCAGCTTCCCTGGGCCCTGGGCAGGGATTGCAGCCAGCTTTGCTGGGAGCAGCCCAGAGCCAAACCCTCCCCCTGCAGCCCTGGGGAACCAGGGAGGGGAGGGAAGTATCTCTTACCTGCCCCCCAAGTGCTACCCACTCAGGGGCTGGGGCTGGCCAGGAGGTTCCCTGGGAGAGGCTCCTGGGGAGCAGTGGGACTGGCCCTGCTGTAGCTTCTCCCTCCCAGTTGCAGCCCAGTCTCCAGGGGCCCCACAGCAGCCCCCGCCAGGCCTCGGGGATCCTGCCTGGAGCCTGGGCCCAGAGTCTCCGCAAGCAGCGGCTGCAGTCCGCTTCTTGCTGCCGGGCCTGAGACATTGATCACTTTCCCCAGCTCCTACTGCTGGGTTCTAGCGCAATACTCGCCACACTAAAGCCCCTGCCCGGCCCTGGTTTCCAGAACCCTTTCCCACTGCTGGTGGGTCCTAGCATGACACCCCCCATGCTGTAGCGTGCTGTGGCCCAGCAGCCAGTGACGGTTGGGAACGACTGTCCTACAAGACGTGTAAATCCCTTATGCTTAACAATCTGTTCTTTCTTATATTAAGTTTGGGCACTCCAGTTTCCTTCTGCTGGGCCGGAAGAAGAGTTCTCTGATGCTCAAAAACTTGTCTCTGCCAAGAACAGAAATTGGTCCCATAAAAGATATTATCTCATCCACCTTGTCTGTCTCATATCCTGGGACCAATGGCTACAGCAACACTGCAAATACTTTAATTGTTAGTTATCATCACTAGTATTTTGAGTTATTACCCATAGAAATAAATCAGCAGTCCGTCCTTACAGCTATTGTTTCAGGCCCTCTATTAGCTTGACGGGTTTGTCTGTGTCTGTTACCTTCAGCTTTGAAGGTTTTCTTCCCAATTTGAAAGAATAAAAGACTTCCTTTTATTTAAAAAACTTTAAACTGAGAGCTCCGTTCCCTCCTTTCAAAGAATCATAGGCCTGGAAGGGACCTCTAGAGGTCATCTAGTCCAGTCCTTCCCCACCTCTTGTCCTTTGTGCCCCCTCCCCGGAAGCATGCCCTACACTTTATGAAATACTTCCCAATTATGATAGTTTACTACTGAATAACCGAGGACATTCTTTTTTTTTTCTCCTCTGGGCATTGCCATTGCTACCACCGCACTATTGGCCCAGTTTATTATTTTTTACACAGGTGGTTGTATATTGTATTGAATCCTATTGGGGAGAACTTCTTGGACACCTCACACAGATCCTCAACATTGCGAGGTAGCAGCAGCAATTTTGTAAAATGTAGAGCAAGAGCTGCTAGCCTAGAAGCAGGTGAAACATTAGCTGTTGTTGTGGAGGAACTTCTGTTCCAGACCTGTTCTCAGGTGCTTATGTAATATTTCCCAAGATTACTCTCTCCTGGTACATTCCATTTGCTGATTTTGAGAATTATCCAGGGATGGAGAAGGGAAAGGCGTACATTGAGAAATGCCTTCAGGACATTTTCCAGATTTTTTTTTTTCAGTTGGATAACTCAAACTGCTTTTATTTGAACTCTTCACACTTGCCATGTCCATATTCCCAATGAGGAGTGTGTGATTTGCAAAGTGGAGAAACAATTACAAACTAGAAATAATTATGTATTGCACATGTCTAGTGAAATTATACTCTGCACAATTGTTAAGTGCTCACAACATATCAAAGTAGACGTGCGGAAACTTGCACAATCAAATAGTTGGATATTTGTGCACTGAAACAACAATTTCATTCACCAAATACCTTCTGCTTTGCTAAATGAGATGTCAGGTGGTGTGCTTTGATGGTGCAAAAGGAAAGATAAAAACCAGTGGCTTTCAGCCAACCTTATAGAAGAGTCTAGAGTATTAGTAGTAGGTGAGTTTACCTGACTAATTGTGCCCAGTTATTAAACCAACTTCTAAATTATTCAATTTGCTCTGATTTAAAACATAAATATGCATTTGTAGGGGTGAAAGTGCCTTCTCAAGACACTTGACTGTGTTTGAACCTGCCTTTTTTAAGCTTGCCTGCAGGAATGGAAGGTTAATCCCAACTGGAAACACAACTTTTCTGGTGATGAGATCTTCCTACAATATTGCAATAGGGACATACAAAACTGATTCTAATTTTCCCAGACCTTAAACACAAGTATAATATGGTGATCTCTCACTGGTAGGGTATAGGCAGTATATATTTCCCTATTACAGCTGTATGTTTCTGTACTCCCAACTGCAAACTGAAACATATAATATCATTGATGAGCCTGCAGGCTTGACTTAGATCAAAGAAAGAAAGCCCTGTGAGCTCAGGATTTGAGCATAAGGGGATGCTGTGTTCTGCATTGAGATGAGTGGCCAAGCCTATTTGCACACACTGCAGATCTTCATTCATAATGAACAATAGCAAATTAAAATAATCTTCCTAAATCATCACAATGGCCTTGCTACAAGTACCCTCTAGTGGCAATTTCAGTGCAGTGATAACTTTGGAAGAGAACTTTCAGCAAATGAGGCTTTTTATTAATGCTGCCAGTCCTTCTTTGTAAAGCTATTCTCAAAAACTGAGGTTACTAATTTAAGCATTTAGAACTGGGGCGGGGGACCTTTTTTCTATCAGCCACAGGAAAAAATTAATCCCAGGCTACACACAAGTAAAAAGCAATTTAGTTTAGGGGCTTTTATTTAAAGAGAAATATAAAATATTCAACTCACCTGCTTGGGAAGTGCCAAGGCTCAGGGCTTCCCACCCATGGCAAGGTAAGCCAGTGCTTGCAACTCCATCCCCTCAGGGGGGCTGCTGAGACTTGCTACAGGCCACATAAAATTAAGCAAAGGGCCATGTGTCCCACTCCAGGTTGACTGGTGACAGCCAAGTGACTGCATTCCCCTCCCCTTCTCCCTCCCCCCCTCCCAGCCTGGGGAAGGGCAAGGGCAACCTGTTCTGCCCTTGTTCCACTCCACCTCTTCCCCCAAACTCCTCCCCATGCGTGATGCAGCCCACAGGACAGTGGAGCCAGTGCTGGCAACAGGGGTCCACACCCTCCCAAACTCACCAGCAGCGGCAGGGGGAGTGGAGCAACATGGCTCCAGCTCACTCTCTTCCCCTGGCCACATCGCTCCTCTTCCCACTGGTGAGTGCTGGGGCAGTCCCGCCCCTCCAAGCAACACACCGGGGGAGCAGAGTGAGGTGAGGCCACGTTCCACTTCCTCTGCTGCTGCTGCTGGTGCATGCAGGGGGGTTGACATCTTCTGTAGGCTTCAGGCCCTACCACTATTCTCATCTGGACACCCAGAGAATCTGGCCCTACTGGCTGGCCCCTTGCCCGCCCCCCCCGCGGCCCATAGTGTTTGGGGGTGGGTGCCCCCTCACACATTGCCCCTGCCTCACCCTGGAATCTGGAATGCGTTGCCTGTCTTTCACAGCACTGGGAAACATTTTTGGGGGGCCATTTGTGTTTTACAAGATTGTTGTGCTATGTGTATGAACTGCTGACCTGGTCAATGGTTATCTCACTGATATTTTTTCCCCCACCAGTGTCTTTTCTGTTTGCCCAGAAAATCACAGAGTCAGATTATTATTGTCGCTCCAAAAGATGCTACATAATTAGGGTTGAATGATCCTTGCAGGTTTAGACTTTGTGAATTGGATCTTGCAAAGAGTCTCTGTATATTGCAAAGCCAGCAGGCTCCCACTACAGTGGGAAGTAATTTGAAAGCTGGTGATTGAGAGGGAAATGGGAGGGAAATGAGTAGCTTGGCACTAGACAGGGAGATATGAAGTGAAGACCATATCAGTAGAGCTGGTTGCAATTGTCCACATTTTTTATTTTTCAAGCCCAAAAAATAATTTTTTCACTATGAACATTTTTGTGAATAATTTTCCTGTTTGTTCACTGGTTCTAGTCATCAAAATATGAATGAGAGCTTGCTTGAATTCAACCATTGATAACTCCGTTGCAGGTGCAGTAACACTTGAATAGAAAATACAATGTCTTTCTGAGGGACACTGAAACTGGTAGGAAGTAGTTGTATATTCTGCTGTTTCATGGATGCACGTTTCCAAGGGGGACTTGGAGGCATGGTTTCTGTTAAAGCTGCTTTGATTCTTATTTGTGTTGTATGAGTTTGATCGTTCCAAATCTTTTGACAATATTTGCTATATATTGAATTGCAGAACTCTTCATTAGAAAAGGCCCTAAGTAAATAAATTATCTGAATTTTCTTTTTCTTTTATGACTTTTTTTTTTAAATCTCTTTAATAAACCAGGAGATTTCCTCTTGAAGATATCCCTGTAGATGAAAAGGAAGCTGCAAACTGGCTTCATAAACTGTACCAGGAAAAGGTGAATGACTTTTTTTCTCTTTCAGATCTGTCAAAGTAACAGTCTAAAGAGCAGCATGTCTAGAACTAAGCAATGCACACCACTCCTCCCCTGGAGGGAGAGGAAATGGGAGCCTTGTGTGTAACTTGGCAGCTATTCCTTAGATTGATTTAAGGAGCTGTATTGGCAGACTCTGAAAGGAGCCCCATCCATTACTCCTTGGCCACAGGATGGTGGCTGTGGTTTGAAGGGAAACGCTGTGGGATTACACCTAAATGCACCTCTCTCTCTCTCAGCCCCAGCCCCGGCCTCCAATGGCCTGCAGGCTTCAGAGGCCAATCCAAGCCTCCAGGACCTCCCCGCGGCCTGCAGGCTGTTGGCGGGGAGGGTCAGGGGGCACTAAGCTCCAAGCTTAGGTTCTCTGCATGGATGGGTGGGGAGGAGCAGTTTCTGGGGGCTGCCCATGGCCTGCAGCAGCACTTCCCATGGGCTGCAGCCTGTCAGGATGGGGCTGGGGGCTGCAGCCAAGGGCCAAGAGAGGGGGATTCTCCAGGCACAAGCAAACCCTGACCTTGCTTTACGTTAGAAGGAGAAGAAGCTGCATAGCAAATGTGGTGGCCCTCACTCTTACCGTTTAGTTGGAGTTCCTGAACAAATAGACTCGCAGGCAGACTTAGTTCATGGCATATTGCTTTCTGAAGTTCTACAGTTATGGCTACAGGATTGAGCCTTCCTGTGAAGACTCAAGTCCCAGCATCTTCATGTTGCAAGGAAGAGCTGTCCCTACCAGTCAGCTTGTGCTTTGCCTCACTCTGTTGGCTCTACATGGAGCATTTTTCTGCTGTACCTCCTATAGATGATTCCTGGCTCTAGTAAAAATAGAAAGGAGGAGTAATAGAGAAATAACTTGCACAGGACTGGAAAGTCTCGGAGTCGTTCTCTGGAGCTAAATATTCTCAGAAGTCTGAACATATTCACAGCTAGGGCTGGTGTGTATGGTGGTGGATGGAAAGTGACAACATTTGATTTTTGTTTGTCTGTTTATTTTTAAATAGTGTTCAAAATGTTTGTTTATAGTATTAACTGATGGTAATCGCAGTATAAGGGAATGCCAAACAGACCATAGAAAATAAAAATTCCTCCCATAGATTCTAATAGCGTTCACCACAGATGTGGGCCTTTATGGCATCATGGAATTATACAGTCTGGGAACTATTCATGCAAAAACTAACATTCCTGAGTTATGAACTTTCTTTCCCTCCTTTCCCCTTCTCTTTGTCTCTCCCCAGGATGCTTTACAAGAGATGTATAATCAGGAAGGCATATTTCCTGGCCGTCAGTTTAAACCTCCTAGAAGACCATGGACTCTACTAAACTTTCTATTCTGGGCTACTGTTCTGCTCTCTCCTCTCTTCACATTTGGTTTTGGAATTTTTTCAAGTGGCTCACCCCTTCTTATCCTCGCATTCTTGGGATTTGTTGGAGCAGGTAATGAAAGTTATAGAGAAGAGGGAGATGCTGCTAAAGCACAGTATGATGCAATAGTGGCATTAACTTTGATAAATTTTGTGTACGGTTAGAGCCCTGTGGTACAACATTTGTATTCGCATCTGCATATGTATCCGCAAAAGTGAGCTGCCGATATCCACATCTCTGGATGTAGATACTCATGGATATAAATCGGATATCTGCAGATTTGCAGGGTTCTAGATACAAAATTTATATCTACATCTGCATAAAAGAACCATGGATATCCATGTCCACATCCGCAGATGGGAAGCAGATATCTGCAAATGTTCAAGGTTCTAGATAAAAAAATTTGTATCCACAACCACATCTGCAAAAATGAGCCATGGATACCTACAGATATAAAGTGGATATCCACAGATTTGCTGGGCTGTATATATGGCTACATCTAAACTACACCCCTCTGTCGGCAGAGGAATGTAAATTAGATGTATCAAAAGTGCAAATGAAGCCGGGATTTAAATATCTCACACTTCATTTGCATAATGGCGGCTGCCGCTTTTTTTTTCGAAACGGGGCTTTTAAAAAAAAACCCAGCAGTTTAGCTGGGGCATTTGACAGAAATGTCCCATTTTGAAAGATCCTGTACTCCTCAAAAAAATGAGTACAGGATCTTTCGAAACAGGGCATTTCTGTTGAAAATGCCCCGTCTAAACTGCCGGGGGGTTTTTTTTGTTTTTTTTCCTTCAAAAAGCCCTGTTTCGAAAAAAAGCGGCTGATGCCATTATGCAAATGAAGCACAGGATATTTAAATCCCGGCTTAATTTGCACCTTCGATACGTCTAATTTACATCCCTCTGCCAACAGAGGGGTATAGTTTAGACGTAGCCTACAGTTGCTATTACCGATACTTGCAGAAAGTTGGTATTTTGGATGAAAATTTGGGAGAAGATATGTAGGTTTCCATTTTTGTGTAGAAAAACAATTATTACAAAAGCCTTAATTTCAAACAGGTTTGTCTCTTATTTCTTAAGTAATATAATATGCTAATTAATATTCATACAGCCCATTCATGAGTTGCAAAACACATTTGCTGGGCAATGTGAAGACATTTTCACTGATGTTGCCCATACTGATTGAGTATGCTTTATGGTTAACTGAAGATGTCAGCTTCCAGAGCCATCAGTAGAGCTGCTTTTAACAAATGTGCACTCATTACACTTGTATTGATTCTTTAAATCTGAACTGCCCTATGGTCTAATGACTTGGCACGTGTACTTAATCCAAAGCTTCAGTCAGTGGACGCTGGATGCACAGAGTGGAGACAGTGTATGGCCCAGAGTCACTATTGATTGCTCAGACTGTGACTTCTGTATCCAGTCCCCGTGGCCCATCTAGTATCAACTGTGTGCGTGTGCGAGATTTATCATTAAATCGGTTGTAATACACCTTCAATGTCTGTATTATATTTTAAAGCTTCCTTTGGAGTTCGTAGACTGATAGGAGTAACCGAAATAGAAAAAGGCTCCAGCTATGGCAACCAAGAATTCAAGAAAAAGGAATAACTCTCAGTTGCAGCACACCACATATAACCAGACTATGGTATCAAATTAACTTCATTAAAAGAACCACTTAGAAACTATCTTTTTCTTATTAACTGATGACTAATATTCATGAATAATACTTGAGCCAAGAGTGAAGAAATTGGAAGAATCAAGAGAAGAGAAAACATCAGCTTTTTGTCTGTTTAAGGACCACTGTATTCAAACTTGGGGTAAAATTTGGGGGATAAAAAATGGTAACTTTTTGCTTTGCAGTGGGACTGAGAAATATTGGACACAGCTACCTACTTCTTCAAGGCAACCAATCACACTGGTTTCTCCTTCAAGAATCTGACACTCACTTTGCAGTATGAGCCATTGAATGTTCCCTCTTGCTAAAGCCAATTTAATATTTGTTGTTTTCCCAGCATCAGTGCTGAGTATGCTCCAGGAAACACAGTCCATCTTAAATTCACTGACAGCAGTTCCTTGAGTGAAAGCCATTTGGAAAGGCCATTTTATCATGACTACAGACAATATCATATTTGTATACATTTTTTATTTTCAGGCAACATATCATTTCTGTACCGCAAAAAAATGGATAATGGAATTTTGATGGAAGTGATACCTTATTGATAAGCACATACTGTACATCAGATTCACTAGTATTAATACAGTTTAAAGGACTTCGTCCCCCCCCCCCGCCATCTGTTGGTCAAGGCTCAGTTAAAGCTTCTATACACCATTTTGGTGGTTTGAGCAATGTGAGCCTTGTTTCATATTTAACATGTTTTGGATCTGTTTTGGTTTACTTTGCTTTTTTAAGTGAATGGTAAGCCCTGAGATTTGGTCCAGTGTAAAGAAGGCTATTTAGTCAGTTGTACTGAAGTTTCTTCCTTACTTCTGTTCATGTTTGTCATTACCAAAGTCCCACCGGTTGTCCCCACAGCAGTCGACTGTGAAAATCAGCATAAACCAGCACAGAAGGCCTGGGAAAGGATCATTCTTTTTCGTCTGCAGCAATGTGCAAAAGAAAAGTTACAATTAGTGTCGTTCATGCAGTGATACTCAGATTTCAGTGATTCAGGAATCAAATTAGCTTACGTTACCCAAAAAGTGCCACAGTAGTGTGAATTCATTGTTTCATTCACTATAATACTGCATATTCATATTTAAATAGTATGATGGGAAATTGTGTGTGTGTTTGTGTATGCATTATTTTCACAACAAAATAACTGACCAAGTATTTTTGTCAACTACTATTGGTTAATAACATAGTAAAAGCATCCCGATTGGTTAATGATTAAATCACACTGCAGAAGACACAGTAAGAGCCACTTGTGGCTTGCGCTCAGTCTGAGTATCACTGCAGTAGTGTTTAGGGGTCAAAATCCTGGTCCCACTGAAGCCAGTAGGAGTTTTGCCATTGACTTCATAAGGGCCAGGATCCCATCCCCCACATTCTGACTATAGTCTGTGCTGCTTTCCTTAGCTGGCTATTGTAGAACACTCGTGTGAGATTTATCACTAGATGAGCCATGTTGTTAGAGGTGTAAACATAAGATGGGTGTTGAGGTTTCTTCCGGGGGGTTTAATATCTACAATTTTGATCAGTTGGCCTTTGGGCTTATTGTTGAACACTGGAGATCAGAACCTTGGCTACACCCTTTTCTTTCCAGATGTACATTGTAAGGTTGTGCAGAGGGCTGTAGTATGTGTATTAAGGTTGGTATTGATAAATATGTGGAAATCACTTATCTTGACATTTTAAAGGCCAAATTCTGCACTCAGTTATACACCAGAGGAGGAAGTGGAGTAAGTATAAATGAGGGCTGAATATGATCTTAAGTTTCAAATGATGTTGTGTTAACTTTCATCTTCCTGTCTTAACCCAAACTTTTTGAATTTTTATTTCAATTTTGTGAGTCAGTTCTCATTAAAACATGATTTTTTTTCTTTGATGTGGTAGCAAAAGGTAAACATGTAATTTCACCTTCTTTTCATTCTCACTCTAACCTATTCCCCCACAGTTATTTGACCATAAGGATTTTCTTTTTACTTCAAGCTTTAGAGTAATTTCCTAGCTTACTGAAATGCTGCATTTGGATTGTTTATCAATACTTTCTCATGTACCTGGCTGTTCACTTGGGATCATTTTTAATAAGAGAATTTTCAGATTGTCTTATGGCATCCATGTCTTTTGTTAGAGCTATCCCCAGTTAAGCATTGCACTCTCAGCCCCTGTGCTAGTATTGCCATTCTTCCTCAGAGAAAAAAGGGTGCACAACTTTTCTTAACTTCAGTGAAAGCTGAACACTGGCTTCTGAGGGGCAGAATACAGCCATGATTATGTGTTTTCTTACCAGGCATTTTTGCACTTTTTTTTTTAAACAATTAGAATTCTGAATGCTGATAAAGCAAAGTCCCTGGTTTTCTTTGATGTTTTCTAACCAGAGGACCAAAACAGGTGGGTTTGCTTTTGGGGAGAGGGGAGGCGAAGGAGTAATTGCTGCAACGCTTGCTTGTTAGGAAGACTTAACAGATGCTGTATACTTGCTTTCTGAAGATGATGTTCAATATACTTAAACTGCACTTGCTTTGGTAACAAGAGCAAAGCAGAAAGACCACTGGTTATACTTTGCAGTTACCTGTGAGCAGGGGCCTTGGTACTGGTAGACACTACCAGAATTTAACAAATATGTCCCCTTTCTTAGTGGGGGGAGTGGTTGGGCACTAGGCACGGGAAAAGATTAAAAATCCTTTCTTTTTAAAGAGGTCTTGTCTCCTCTTAGTGCATGCAACTCCTAATTAGGGTTAATGGGATTAGTGCATGTACATCAAGGGGAGAATAAGCACATGTTTAATGTATTTTATTTTCTTATCATAACATATTGGTTGTGCTTTGTTTTTTGAAAGTGTAGTAAATATATTATCATTTGCTTATTTTTTACTATTATAAGCAGACATATTGGTAACAATTTGGAAAACTGAATTGTACAACAGTGCACAGTACACTGCACAAATAGTGCAAAATATTTTCATTTTGAACTTTTGTCTCTTCAGATAGTTTTTTAATATATAATTATATATATATATATATATATACACACACACACACAGAGTATGTATAAATTAACATGATTGGAAATAGCTACAGTAAATGTCTCTAATGAAGATGAGCAAGTGGCTTGGACTGAAACAGAGAGCATAGATTTTATATTTTACACTATTTTCTTCTGGTTTAATAGAAAATAGCTTGTATAATTGACTACCAAGCCCTCTGAGAGCAATAATAAACAAAAATATATCAATTTTTTTTGTCTTTGATTTTCACCCATGATCTCCACTCTTTTAATAAGTCTTAAGAGTCTGGAAGCATTTCCACTTTTACATCACTCATCTTTCAGGGCTTCAATTGTTTGATCTTTAGAATTCAAATTTAGGTTCTCCAGTTGTGGAAATGCGGTCTCAGTGAAGTTTTCACAGGCCAATGGCTGGGGAGCTCAACCCTGATTCAGAAGACAAATGGCTTCCTAGAGTGAACATGCACCAATTTTAGATTCTGGGCCTGAGCAGCACCTTAGCACGGGCAAGGAGGAAGAAGTCATCCCCCCTCGAATTCCTATGTGCAATACTGTAATAGCATCATGCAACCCAATTCAGCAGCCTCGTGAAGAATATGATGAGAGAGTTCTTGCCAGTTGCTGGCCCTGTGCATCCCATCAGTCATTAAAGCATAAAAATTTGTCGCTGAAAGAGGACTTTCTTTGGTACGCTCATTGGCATTTACAGGCTTTGGCTCAGAGAGGTCTCTTGCTGTCAGAATGGGCTCTTGCTATTGACTTTGTGTCCCCCTGAGTGAAGTGTTTCTCTTGGGCACAAAGAACATAGGCAGTGTCCTTTGTTCTACCTTGCACCACTTCGAAGGGCTCTTTCTGTTTAATTTCTGACCAATAATGAGGATTATGCCCTTTTCCTGGTTGCCTAGTATTCATGGAAAAAGCACACACCTTTTCCCTGGAGCTTGGTTGTATTCACCTCTGTCTTCTACCACCATCCACTTGCAATGTAGTGTCTGCAGACTTTTCTCTTTTGATGCCGCTGGTGGAGCTCAGGGGCTTTCCAAAACTCTTTTGCAGTACAGCATATCTTCTAAGTACTACAAGTGTCCATGGATTTTGTCTTCCTGTCGGTCGGTATTGTTTTGGCATGTCCAATAAGTATGAATGGCATACTATCAAGTCTAAGTCTGTTGACAACATACCTTCACTGGTAGAGAGTAAAGACTTTCTACAGAAGGCATGTCTCTTATGGTGGAAGACTGGTCGCATAAGTGCATCGTTATCTGGTACCTGAGCCCTCTGAAATGGATCAGATTAACAAGAGGGCGTTAGCACAAAGAGGTCATTAACACTGGGCATGCATAGTTAACCAAGAGGTAGTTAATGTGATTATGTTTTTAGTTGATGGAGATGCACTTTCTGCTTGGGAATACTAAAAAATTATGTTTGTCCTGCGTGTATGCACCTTTGATTAAGGAAATGTGGATTTTCATACCAACCTGAATGTTTCAGTGTTGCAAGAGGCATAATAGAATGTCCACCTCCTTTGGTGTCACTTAGCCAAAGGCAGCCATCAAATATATCCACGGCCAAAATAAACAGGTAAGCCCAGTTAAGTAGTATTCATGTATAGTAGTCCAACTTAATTGTAGAAGTTCATGGACTTCCCTTGGAAAGCATATCATTTGGGGATATATAGATTCCCTTGGATGTGCACACATTAACGCTGCTAAGGGTTAAAACTACTGGTCCCAAAACAGCTGTTGTGTTTACCAGTTCTGATTTGTGATGGTTAAAACAGGCACTCCCTCTTGATCTGTATTGATAAAACTGTGTTTAAGCACATTGTGCCACAGCTGCTCACGTCCCATTCATCTCTTGATGGGGCTGAGCTGCTCCAAACCTAAGTATTGTGTAAAGCTGGGTTCTGAAGCTTAAAAAGGCCACACTGCAGGTTAGAGTAAACCTAGTTGAACGAATGAAGGGCACTGGCTTATACAACTGACTTCTTAATCTGGGAAACTAAATAATTGCCAGAAAGCTTGGAAACCACACAATTAAGCATGAACACAAAGCAAGATTCTGATCACCATTATGCCAATACGAAACTACAGTAATTCAACTGCAATCAATGGAATTACTCTGGATTGGGGTGGGCAATAAAATGGCAGTGGTTCATCAGGGTTAGCTGCTATCTTTACCTATGCCTTCACGGGTGCTGGCAATTGCAGCTCCCATGGGCCGTGGATCACAATTCCTGGTCAATGGGAGCTGCAGGAAGCAGTGCAGACTGGGACACTGTTTCCCACAGCTCCCATTGGCTGAGAACAGCAATCTGTGGCCAACAGGAGCTTCAGTCCTCCATACCTGCAGAGGCATGGGTAAATATAGTGGTGGCAACTCACCAGGAGCTAGCCTTGGTAGATGGTATCCAGCCTGTGGGATGGTATTTGTCCAGCCCTGCACTGGATACATTAAGGGTGCATCTACACAGCACCCTAAACTCAAAATAAGATATGTAATTTATGTAGTGCAAATTGCATATCTTATTTCAAAACAAATTTGAAATTTGGCACATCTACATAGTGCCATATTTCAAAATAACTCACTATTTCAACAAATCCCTTATCCCTCGTGCAATGAGGTTTACCAGGATAGTGAAATAACGTGCCCGTTATTTTGAAAAATATTTTGAAATACCAGGCAGCTTGTGTAGATGCAGGGTAGCTATTTTGGGATACCTCCGGTATCCCGAAATAGCCGTGCAGTGTAGATATACCTTAAGTCTGGGATTGGAACTTGTTCCAACGAATCTACCCTCCTAGTGTAGTCAGGAGCTTTCTTGTACTACGTTTTACCCAGATGTAGAGGGAAGAAGTGGCAGGACAATATCCACCTGAGCCCCTCAATCTTTTGCGCCAGAATCTTCACAGAATTGCTACCATATTTTGGGAAATTTTTCGCAATGTCTGAATGTGACAGATCACATGCCATTTTTGCCAGCTGGTAAAAAATGTAATGAAAATATTCTGTATTTTAAGGGACTTTGGCAGAATACTGGATTAGCATCTATAAACTAAACATTTCACAATTCTCTAGTCATTAACCTCTGTGCTTTTAAAATTTAAAGAACACAACTTGAAAATTACACACATTTGAACATTTTCTACCTACCCTAATTACAAGAAACACTTCAGTTCAATGAATAATCTCATCAAAGATAGCAAAAAAAAATTAGTGTAGTTGAACTGTATGTAGTCATCTCCCCCTGGCTTGACGAAATCTTGATAAACATCAACAAGGTAGTGGAAAAGCCTTTTAACATTTTAAAGGGAAATACTTTCAAAAATCAGGGCATACCATTTAAAGAGGGCTCTGTCAAAAACAGGAATTTAAAAAAGTAAGAAAATCTGGTTAATAGTGTCCCATTAGGAGGAGTTCTCTATGTCTTTTGAGTCTTATAAAACTCTTACTTCATCTATTTTTTTTGTCAAGATACAATACTTATGTTAAGGAAGGATATTTTAAAATTTCAATTCTCTTTTTTAACTAAAGGTTAATTTGGGTGTCTAATATTGTGAATGAAATGTTTTAAAACCACTAGGTTGTGTTTCAGAGCTATAATTTGTTACACATGCAAAATGTACCCAATATATTCATTGCTTCTGCTGTCTCAAAACTGTGAGTTGTGACAATCAAATGCTACTTGCCTGAAAGCCAGAAAGGTACCATAAACTGGCATGTTCCTGAACCATAAAGATCACCAGCAAGTCCTGTAGCTTTAATGAATGATTTTCTCTTTGAGAAAACTAAATATCATTAACCTAAATGATTGTTACAAACTTGTGATTGTTGTGTTTTGTTAACTACCAGATATTATTAGCCAAATCAACCAAATAAAACTGAATACAGGGTACAAATTTACTGTGCATGTGTATATATATTTTTGTACATTTTTACAGTTATTTCTTGTACAAAATTTTATGCAGTTCAGAAAAGATGCATTGAAATCTGTTAAAAGTAAGAGGTAAAATAATCTCACTTACCATCATTTCTGAAAAACTGTGTCCCAAACTAGTACATGGATGTACAGTGCTATGCAAATATAACTTGTAAGATTTTTCTTACATTTGCATAAATAGTTGTTGGCTGTTTTTACTGAGCTTTCAAAGATTGATTAATACAAAAGAAACCTCTTATTTTCAAATAAAATAGCTTTGGTTCTGTGCAAGTACCAGTATATACTGTATTAGAATCTCATTTACACTTTTAGTTGTTTACTTTGATTGTTGTAAGTGGAAGTGTGTGTATAACAGTTGAATAGATTTTTTTTAATTGCACTTATTGAAAAGGGATAACTACTTAATGTTTGTTTTCATTTGTTACTGCATAGGTAGTCTGTAAATGAAAGACCTACATTGTTTTTATATTTGCCTTTCTGATTTGCCTAATTAAGTATCCACAAAGGGCTATCAGTTTTGTTCTTTATATGTCAGTTTTCTGTTACACTCTTAGGCTGCTGTCCTGCAAATTGATCTGTGCTCTGCAGATGGACTCTTGTACTTTTGCAGAGCTAAATTGAGGATTTAGCCATCTGCAGATCACTTTCCAGGATTGGGACCTTAGGTGTGATTAATAAATCTAAAACCATGACCATTCAATATATTAAGAGTGTTACCACAAACTGAGGGGGTTGCATATATTGTGGTGTTTATAAGAACATAGTGTATATATTTATTATCTTTTCACATTCCCTCAAAATAAAAAATGAGAAACATTTCATTAAGGATTTTCCAGAGTAAATTCAGAGCTGTATAATTTAGAAGGCTGTGATTCTGTAGATGGAAACTTATGAACTGACTGTATAAAGAGACATTTTAGATTAAATTAATGTTTAAAATCAGGCATCTTTCAAGTTTCCATTTTTCACTGATATCTTAAAATGATGCAAAAGCAAACTTGTATTTGATTGTCCAGGCAATGCTTTTACACAGAAAAGATGGATTCTGCTGTTAACAAGATACCAGCATGTTTGCTCTTTATAAGTTGCATTGCTATAACTTTTCTTGTCTTAACATTTCCATTTCCAGCTGATTTCACAATCAGCTTTTAAAGGCTAGTTATGATGTGACACTTAGAATAACATGTTTTATCTCCAAAAAGATAAGAGATGAAAAATGTGTTCAGTAACCCATCACAATAAAATATTAATATAAAAAAGTGTGACATAATTAGGGTTGCTACTCCCACAACATGCCTGACACAAATACACAACAGCCAGAAAATGAAGAAGTTAAGCCATCCAACAGTAAGCATCTTTTACTCCTCCACCCACAAGCATACATCTTGTTATTACCATAGTTACTGTGCAGCATATGAGCATCAATTATGTGCCACCTCTTTAATTCTGCCCTTCCTAGGGATAAACTGAAAAAGCAATGGGATGTCAGTTTTCCTTCATCCCCTTTAACTGCCCTTCTACAGACTCTGCTTTGCCAGGTTACCTCTCCTAACACAACCAATTAGTGTATCAGATATCCACAACGATGCGGGATGGTAACAATCTGGTAAAAAGCTATCTGCACAAAGGTGGGTTGAGGGGTCAGAGTTAAAGTTGAAATGCATGGTGTGTGCTGTACAGTAGTGATGGTCAGATGTGTTCCAGCCAGGGAGGAAAAGAGAATACGCATTGGCTTCACTTTGCATTTCCTGGCTCTTGTGGGTTTGTGTCAGAAATGTTGTTTGTGCAAAAACACTAACTGCTTCACAGTGACATTATTTTGAACAGTAATTTCCTAGATTTATTTTTTAATTATGTGGGGATGGGAAGTAGGGAGGCTCTCTCTGCAGCTTGAGGGTACACATGCAACTACTGGCAGTCAATTGTGCCATGATGTGCTACCAGCAGTACATGAGCCCTGAAGTATCTTCTCCATTTTAAGATAATATCAGTCAGAAAAATGTAGCTCCTTATAGATAAGCTTAATCTAAAGATCTTATGTGCTCCTGGCCCCAATCCAGGTTTAGGTACATGACTTATATGTATAATTATAATAAAACATCTGAAATTGGTCCGATATCCAGTTTCTTTAAAAATCTCTGTGGTGTACCAAGTAACTCAGGGCTCACCTTTCAGCCAAGTTGTACGTAAAATCTTTTTTTTTTTTTTTTTTTTTTTTTTTTTTTTTTACTGCCAAGGGAACTTTTCAGTTAGTGCCCAAAATCAAAGATTTCTTACTAAAAACTTCTGAAGGGGAAAAACAAAAACTACATACACAATTCAAAGAACATAAAAACTAGCTGAACTTTACACAAATTGGCCACCTACTTTTAGCAAAATCGCAGGCATTCGTGCCCCTTAGAATGAAACAAGTGGTTGTTGGGTTTGCCTTGTGACTTAATGTAGATCAGTGTTTCCACAGAGCACCAGTTGGGAAACATTGATTTAGATGGTGTCATGAGCTTTCATGGACACTAGTGTTTTTCCTAACACTTGCAGACAAGCATTTCAAAACTGGAAGTGCAGAAAAGAGAGCCAGAGGGGTTAATTAATTTTTCTTCAATCTCAAACCACATTGGATCCTGGTTGGTGAGATAAAGCTATCTTGTTAAAAGTCTTAATTGAAAAGAAAATTGATATAAATCAGGTAATCCCCACCCTATTTATTTGCCATGATTTGTTAAGTATCTTGTAGGATATCTGTGGTGTCTTTGTGTTCCGTAAGAATTGTTGTACAACTCTGAGTTTTTGTACATTAATCTTGGTCCTGTATTCATTTTAATGGCTTTTACCCTTCCCCATAGACATTGGTAGTAAACACCATTTTTTCTGTCTGTCTTTCACCTTTTGAGTATGAGATCCACATTTCCAGATACTGTCTTTGATAAATTAGAGGATATCCTGATGCCTAAATAGGTTCTCTCTTTGCATGAATGAAAGGAGAATGATTGGGGTTTTTTTAGATGGATTTGGTCTTATAAGAAATATTTGTCACTTGAGATTTGTTCCAGTTTATTCAAATTTCTGATAGCTCATTAAAAAGTTTATTGCAAATAGTAACACTGGGAATTGAAATGTAGGGATTTTGAGAGTGAGCAGACTGTTAATTCTGTATTCTTTATCCCAGATGTTAATTCCTTCAGTGCAAGTTGTTTTTCTGACATAGGTTGCCACTGGTTTCATATCTATATCAAAATGTAGAGAGAGCATTTCTGATCTATCCATCTATTTAATTTGAAAATGGAGGAGATAACACTTCATCAGAACAGTGGCAAGTGGTGATTTATAAATAATATCAGAGTAAAAAAAAAATTATGTCCAAATCCTAATTTTCTCCAGATTTCTTGTATGTTTCAAAATTCCACTTGATCAAAAGACTTCTGTGTCTAACAACAAGATAGCAGCTGCAGCATCAGTTGTCTGTGTCTGGCAGATTAAAAAGAGTATCTTTTGCAAATTGTCCACCACTATTCTGCCACAAATAAAGCCCACTATGTTTGATGGAGCACTGTTAAACTGAAGCAAGAATCTTGTCAGACTTTTATAATTTATGCTCAATAGATTGAGGTGGTAATTGTCACGATGGAGACTGTACTTGATTTTTTTTAGAATTAAAATAACTATGCTATATTTGTGTCCCGGGATGATGATATTGATTACCACTTCCAGTCATGCAGGAGCTAGTACCTCTAGATATAAAAAATCTAATCTGGAATAGGAGGCATGAACTATGGAGAAACATGTAATCATGCTTCAGTCTCCACGTATCCACTGATCAAGTAGCCTCCAGTGGGGATAATGGCTGGTTTTCAACAACCAGAAATTTTTACCTAGAACACTGAGATTTGTCTCTGATATCATCTGTTAGAGCATTCCAATCTTCCCCTAGTACCACTGGCCCATTGGCTCTGTTAGAAGTAATGCCAGTTATTTCTGTGATAAAGGGTGTGTTCCCATCGCAAGGATTATATGCATTCCCCAAAATTCTTAGTATTGAAAATGCTATGTAAAATTACTATGTATCTGCCTTCTGGATCCAACCATGACCAATTACATTAAAAAGTTAGGGTATTGTGGGTTAGTATTGCTACTCCCTTACTTCTGGAATTGAAAGAGGAGTAATGTTCATAGTCCACCTATAGTCTTTTTAAATTCTGTTTGCATCTTCACATTCCTTAAATGAGTAACCTGAAGGAAAGCTATATAACACTTATTTGATTATAAATGCCTCAAAGTTGTGATTCTCTTGAAGGGTTAATCAAGCTCCCATACATTCCAGGAATAAACCTAACAGAGTTAATGAAAACTCAGTGCTTGTTCAACTGCTAATTGACCCCCAATAGACTGACAGTCTCAAAGTGCCTTTCTATTAAAATAAAAATACACAATTCACCTTTACCCTTACCATCCCAGACTTCCAATGCTGGCAACAACAGATCAGAGATGGTATATGCCTACACCCACCATTTCTCCCTCATCTCAATGTAAATTAATTAGGAATCTGCCAGAATTATACTCCACTTACCAAAATGCCGACGTGACCCCAGGCATATAAATGAATGACACCTATTGCTTCATAAATATGAACATATAATAGCTTATAGTATAAAATGCTAACATTTACATGATACATAAATAAGCCAACAGGCTAATGAAAAAGTAAACATGAAGTGTGACAAGTGACATACAAATAAGCATAAATGTATTAACCATACACATTATAAATATATAAATTGTAAGCATAGGTAGAAAAGTAAAAGTGTACAAGTGCCTATATCTAATGATATGGGTAGTCATAAATAGTTATGAATATATTAATATGTATGTGTTAACATAAATAGACAAATATAAATATAAGTAGAAAAAAGGAGATAAGTTATGAGCACACACATACTTATGTTGACTTATCAATAGACTGATGGTGTTGATTATCAGGCTATACTAAATATCTTGTCTCAAAAACCTGTGCGGTGGAAAAGTGAGTGGTGATCACTGTGTGGAAACTGGCAACTCCATACTGCTACCAGTCATCCGTGAATCAATTTGGAGTTGGGAAGTCCATCTTGGGGGTTGCAGTGATGTAAGCGTGCAGGGACATTACTCACTTCCTGCTATAAAAGACTGACTCTGGGCAATATGAAGGATATAGCGGATGGCTTTGTGGCAATGAGATTCCTTAACTGCAGTGGGGCAACAGAGGACACGCATATCCCAATTTTGGCTCCAGATCATATAGTGATGGAGTACATCAACAAAAAGAGGTATTTCTCTGTGGTATTACACATACTGGTGGATCGTAGAATCATAGAATATTAGAACTGTAGGGACCTCGAGAGGTCATCAAGTCCAGCCCCTTGCCCTCATGGCAGGACCAAGCATGGTCTGTATCATCCCTGATAGATGTCTGTCTAACCTGCTTTTGAATATCTCCAGTGATTGAGATTTCACAGCCTCCCTAGGCAATTTCAGTGTTTAACCACCCTGACAGGAAGTTTTTCCTAATGTCCAACCTAAACCTCCCTTGCTGCAGTTTAAGCCCATTGCCTCTTGTCCTATCATCAGAGGCCAAGTAGAACAATTTTCCCTCCTCCCTTTGACACCCATTAGATACCTGAAAACTGCTGTCATGTCCCCTCTGTCTTCTCTTTTCCAAACTAAACAAGCCCAATTCCTTTACTCTTGCCTCATAGCTCATGTTTTCTAGACCTTTAATCATTCTTGTTGCTCTTCTCTGGACCTTCTCCAATTTCTCCACATCTTTCTTGAATACTCCAGTTAAGGCCTAATCAGTGCAGAGTAGAGTGGAAAACTGACTTCTAGTGTCTTGATCACAACACTCCTGTTAATGCATCCCAGAATCACGTTTGCTTTTTTTATAACAGTGTCATACTGTTGATCCATATTTAGCTTGTGGTCCACTATGACCCCTAGATCCATTTCTGCAGTACTCCTTCCTAGACAGTCACTTTGCATTTGTCCTTATTAAACTTCATCCTGTTTACCTCAAACCATTTCTCCAGTTTGTTCAGATCATTTTGAATTGTGACCCTATCCACCCAAGCAGTTGCAACCCCTCCCAGCTTGGTGTCATCTGCAAACTTAATAAGCATACTCTCTATGCCAATATCTAAATCACTTATGAAGATACTGAACAGAACCGGTCCCAAAACAGACCCCTGCAGAACACCACTTGTTATAGCCTTCCAGCATGATTGTGAACCATGAATAACTACTCTCCGAGAATGGTTATCCAGACAGTTATGCACTCACCTTACAGTAGCCCCATCTAAGTTGTAATGGCCTAGTTTATTGATAAAAAAAAACATGAGAGACCGTATCAAATGCCTTAGTAAAGTATAGGTATACCATGTCCACCACTTCTCCCTTTTCCACAAGACTTGTTATCCTATCAAAGAAAGCTATCAGATTCGCTTGACATGATTTATTCTTTACAAATCCATGCTGGCTGCTACCTATCACCTTATTTTCTTCCAGATGTTTGCAGATGAATTCTTTAATTACTTGCTCCATTATCTTTTCTTGCACAGAATTTAAGCTGACTGGTCTATACAGGAGCAGCCTGAGGCCAGCTGCGGCAGCTGGCGCCCCAGGCGGAACGCGCGATTGGTGCCCCCGCCTGCAGGGCCGTCAATGGACTGACGCCATCGGGAGGCGCCCCCGTGACGTCATCATCAGGCACCCCGGGCAGCAGCGCCCTAGGCAGCAGCTGAGTCCACCTATAGCCACGGGCCGCCCCTTGGTCTATAGTTTCCTAGGTTGTTCTTTTTTCCCTTTTTATAGATGGGCACTATATTTGCCCTTTTCCAGTCTTCTGGAATCTCTCCTAACTTCCATGACTTTTCAAAGATGATAGCTAAAGGCTCAGATACCTCCTTGAGTATTCTAGCATGCATTTCATCAGGTTTTGGTGACTTAAAGACAACTAACTTTTCTAAGTAATACTTAACTTGTTCTTTCTTTTATTTTAACTTCTCAACCTACCGCATTTCCACTAGCATTAACTATGTTAGGCATGCCTTCCTCATCAAACTTCTTAGTGAAGACCGAAACAAAGAAGTCATTAAGCACCTTAGCCATTTCCAAGTTTCCTGTTATCGTTTCTCCTCACTGAGCAATGGGCCTACCCTGTCCTTGGTCTTCCTCTTGCTTCTAATATATTTATAGAATGCCTTCTTGTTACCCTTTATGTCTGTAGCTAGACTGAATTCATTTTGTGCCTTTGTCCTTCTGATCTTGCCCCTGCATACATGTGTTGTTTGCTTATATTCATCCTTCGTAATTTGTCCTAGTTTCATATGATTCCTTTTTGCATGATTTTTAGATCATGCAAGATCTCCTAGTTAAGCCAAGGCAGTCTTTTGCCATACTTCCTATCTTTCCTACGCAATGGAGTAGTTTGCTTTTGGGCCTTTAATGTCCCTTTGAAAAACTGCCAACTCTCTTCAGTTTGTTTTTTCTCTTCAGGGATCATTTCCTCACTGGGATCATTTCATTGATATCAGTGCAGGGTTGGTCAGAGAAGATGCCTGGTACACACATCTTCAGAAAAACTGGCCTGTACAGAAAGCTGTGTGCAGCTATTTGCTTTCCAGGCCAGCAGTTTTCAGTAAGGGATGTGGAAAGGTCCATAGTGATGCTGGGAGATCCAGCCTACCTCTTACTCCTATGAAGCTGTTCACTGTGTCTGGGTGGTTTCAGAAGGGAATCAATACAAGTGCCCAGGGGCACTATTCTGAATACTGACTCCATTTCTCATATGCAAGCCCAATGACAGGGGAGGGCAAAGGGGGCAACTGCCCCAGGGCCTAACAATTCAAAAAGACTCAGGGCTCCTGGCCACCGCTACTCCAGGCAGTGCTGAGGGCTGGGGTGGGGGCGCATCATGGTCCGAGCAGTGTTGAAGGCTGGCTGCTCCAGGCCCACCCCTTCCACCCAAGACCCTGCCCCTTCCTGGAGCACAGAGCTGGGCCCCCATCCCTACCATAGTCAGGGGCCCAATGAAGCTGTCAGCTCCCCTGCCCGTAGGTAGGGACAATCAAAGCTGAAATCACTCTACACAGGGTAACAGAAGATGTAAGGATGCATCTCCTGCATGTTTTTGGCTTCAGACTGGATTCATATGCTGCTTACCCAACCGTGTTCTGCTCTGGCTCCTGCAGAAGTAATTACTGAATGGTGCAGCAAAGTTTTCTACATTGGGGGAAGAAATAAAGTAGCTCTGCCAAGGCACCTTCAGCAGAGGATTGCAGATTATCTGTAGGAATTTTTTTTTCTAAAGCTCTCTATGGAGGATTCCTGGGAGATCTTGGTGCGTATTAAAAAACTTTTCCACAGGGCCCTCACTGTGTAGTTGCACAAAGGAATAAGAAGCAGAGGCAAACAGTACTTACTCTGTTTCACTTGGATCATGTAACAAAACAAAGGACATATCTACCTCATGTAACTGCGTTATCAAAGACAAATTCGTACTTACCAGAGCTCCCCTCTTCTGCTTCAGGCATGCTGGAGCCAGATTGCTGGGGCTGGCAAAACCCTTCCAAAGTCAAGAGAGTCCCATCATGCCAGTCCCTCTCTCCACAAGTATCCATAGGACTCTTGGGGTATGTCTAGACTACATGGCTCTGTCGCCAGAGCCATGTAGATTAGTCTACTAGACATACCCAAATGAAGCCGCGATTTAAATAATCGCAGCTTCATTTACATGAAAATGGCTGCCACGCTGTGCCGGGGATCAGCTATCCCAGCACAGCAGGGCAGTCTAGACACGCCGCGGTCAACAGGGAAGCCTCTGTCGACCGCTCCGTTATGCCTTGTGAGATGCAGTTCCTTGTAGAAGCGGCATGTTTTTGGTGCTGCACCAGAAGGATGGTTGGCCTCCCTTTGCCTTCTGGTATGCCTACCACAGCTCCTTGATCTTAGCATGGTACTGCTCCATGTCCTTTCTGTGCCCTTCCCGTTCATGCCACCAGAAAAGTTTCTACAGCTGGATCAGAGTTGTGACTGCACAGCCTCCTTTTCCCCCAGACTCCACACAAGAACCCGTTTGCTCAGCATGGATAGCTCACATCCCATCTTCCCAGCTCACCATATTGGCTTTTTGTAGCAAACAGGAAGTGGAATTTTAAAACTTTCAAGGCAAGTGTCTGTGTACCTGATTTCAGGGCAGTGAAACAATGATGGGCATTGTGGGACACTTCCTGGAGGCACTTAGCGTGACATAAGCAAGTACAGTGTCCACACTGGCACTGCCTCACACAGCTCTATGCCATTCATTGAAGTGGTTTTATTATTTTACTATAGCAGGAGAGTTAAATTGGTGGGAAGAGCATTGTTGTGTTTTCGCCACAAAACCTGACTTTTGTTGACGAATCTATAGTGGAGACAAAGGTTTTAGCATCTTCTACCCCCCACAAGCCAGTACATAGAATGCACACTTCCTCTGTTGCTGTCTTTTCTTCCGAACATTCACAGGAAATTCCTGTCAGTACAAAGACTGGTGAAAACTGCACTTCAAAGGTTCTGGTATCTTCCTTTAATACAGAATAGGTCGTCCAGAAGGCCCTCTCCAGCCTTAATCTGAGGGAAGCAATGAATGCAAGCCATACTTACACACATGCCCCCTCTCTCTCTCTCTTTTTGTTGGCGATATCGTTTCAGAAAATGATGGTCAAGAAATAACGACTAGTAGTTCATGTACAAAGATAATTGCATGTTATTTCCCATCTATTTCCAGATGTTATACTTAGTGTTTAAGAGCTGTAAAAAGATTTACTGATGTTAAGAAATTAATCCTCACAATGCCTCTATGAGATTGGTAATTAGCTCCTTATTTACAGATGGGACAGCAGAAGCCAGGGGGCTCAGGGACCTTCACAAAGCTATAAGGTGAAGTAAATGGGATTTGCATCAGATGTAAAATTAGTGCTTGGAGTTCTTGACTCTCAGCCCAATGCTCAGCCATTAGTATATGTAAACGAAAAATTTAAGTGGAACTATCACTTCACATAATTATACAAAATACTTGTTTTAATATTTCTTAAATCAATTTTATTTAAACTTCTCACTAAATTTTTAAGTGAAGGATTCTCATGTATAATCAGAAAATACCATCACCTAGATTAAAATTACAACAAAACACTACTATTTGAGTTTGAAAAAATGATCCCTGTCTTAATTAGGACTTCAGCAAAAAAAAAAAAAAAATGACCTGCAGATGAGAGGCGTGTGTGTGTGTGTGTATAAAATATTATATGCAAAATATAACTGTAGTTTTACAAAGTTTCTTAATCAGCTGGGGATCAAGTGTACAGTTTTGGTTCCTATTTGTAATACTAAACACAGTGTATAGTTCAGATGATTTACATTTAAATGCCTTTTAAACAGGATTATGGGTCGTGTGCAGTTTTGTAGAGGATTACAAATGTACTTCCCGGGATATATTTTTCTCTGGATATTCAAAGGGGTAATCTGTCTTGTACTAAATGTGTAATAAACACTGGAATAACTGATACATAAGGATGTGGAACTCTGTCATGTTGCATACATAAATGTGTGCGGCGAGAAAGGCAGGGGAAATGACACTCAACCTGGCAATTTCACTTCTAACAGCTGCAGCAAACATCATTTTGCAGACCAGATGATTAGTCATATTACTTTATTATATGTAGCAAGTGTGGTATGAAGTCTTTGTAGCTTCTGCCACACATAGTTTTGGTGCAGTTGGATACTAGTAGTGTGGAATTAAGCTGTCTTGTTTTATTTTCTTCAGGCCTTATTATCATTTTATTTTATGTTGCTGTAGGACATAGAAGCCTTAGTCACCAAACAGGACCCCACTGTGCTGCCTTCTTGCAACCTGATTTAACTACAAGTGATTTTAAATTCTACTCTGTATTTATATATGGCAGAGACTCCTGGAAAAGTCTTAGATGTTGTAGTCTGGGCTACCTTTTTTTTTTGGTTACTGTCATGGAATCTCAGGCCACTAGGTATAAACATAAATCAATTTCCATTCTACACACTGTAACACAGCACACCCTATACTTTGTTATTGTGAATAGTAATATAAAGCCACTCAGAGGTACCTTTGATTGATCAAAGTGAGTGAGTGGGGACTACATGTGGGGTTTTTTTTAGGGGTTTTTTTTTTTAGTAGCAGCTCAAACAGCTGGTCATAAAAACGATTTCATGAATATGAGTGAGGTGCACAACAATTAAACATTCTAATACAGGTTGAACTTCTGTAGTTCAGTGCTTTCTGGTCCAGCAACATCTGTGGTCCAGCATGATTTTACTTAGCCAGATGTCTGCTTTTCCTGGGTGCAGCCAAGTTTCCTGCAATCCCATAAAGTTTGTTTACAGCCACCAGTCCTGGCTCTCAGAGTTCTGTGCTGTTGTTTAGCTCTAATTTTCCCCAAACTGATTTCTAAGAGCCCAGTAAGCAATGGATGTGTTAGTTATGTTAGGATACAATATTGGCCTCCCATGGTTCGGCAAATTCTCTGCTTCAGCAGCAGTCAGGTCCCAAAGGTACTGCACTAGAGAGATTCCACCTGTAGTTTAGAAGGAAATTGAGATAACAGATAAACGCTATCTTGCAAAATAAGCTTAACAAAGACCCTGTCTACTTCATCTCAAGTTCAGGAATGGGTTATTTCCTTTTGGAGAAAGAAACTGAGTCCAAACGTGCATTTTGTCTACTTAAAAGCCTTGATTATATAGGTGTGATTTTTAGAGGTGCTGAGTATCTGACTTCAGTTAAAATCATTCAGGCCGTCTGAAAATCAGGTTGTGTATGTTTATTCATATGATTGTACAGTGTGTGTGTGTGTCTAATAAGTCAGTGGACTATAATGATTAAAATACACTGCAGCAACCAATTACAGAGAGCAATCTATTGTAATAGGAGAACAATGGAGTCTAGCTCTTAGACTCTATAACAATGTTACAATTATTGTGATGGACAGAATTGGAACACTGCCAACAAACCCCCTGCAAATCCATTTACAGCCTTACAACTTGCTAACCATCTAAAACTGTGCTTGGTTCCTCACATGCTATGTTTTAACAATATCTAGAAAGGAAACATCTCTTGGAAATCCAATCAAAGGAAAAATGGAAGAATATAGATTGAGAAAAGTAGTATAATTCAAGCTAAATACTTGCTCTTGTTTTGAAGAAAAAAATAAGCTAGAGCTTTTTATGAAACTATACAAGCTGTACCTTCTCAGCTGGCTTTTATTAACGCATTTAAAATGCCAACAATCACTAGCGATGCTTTTTTTCCCACACATTTACCCTACTCACACTACATTCATTATGATCGTCCCTAAAAGCTAACCGAGAACAGAACCCCATTGTGCTAGTCCCGGTACAAACATAGAACAAGATACAGCCTTTGTCCTGGAGAAGTTAAGTCTAGAAAGACAATAGACAAAGTGTAAGGAAAAAGGGATATCACAGAAGCAGAGTGAAAAATATGATAGCAGCAAGCACCATGTGAGTTCCGCCACTATTCTTGCTTTTGTTTCGTTACTTAAATCCTTTCAGAGGCATTATGTTAGGAGGCTGCACAATACCAAGAATAAGTTCTTTACCAAATCATGCTGCTACTTTAATGTTACAGTTTTAATTTTAAATGTGGTGGTCCACATCTTCAGCTGCTGCACACTGGTATGCCTCCATTGACTATATGTTTCAGTTTATGCCATCTGAAGAGCTAGCTCAGGGGTCTCAAACTCCGGACCTACAAACCATCCCTGGCCAGAGCGATTGTGTCATCTGGCTCAGGACTCTCAGCAGGTTGGCGGGGGATTGTCCATTATTACCATTGTGCCACCCTCTCCCCCATGGCATCCTGTCCCTAGGGATGTGGCTTTGGGGATCACCGGGGGGGGAGGGGAGGGGCTGCTGCAGGGTGGCAGCAACAGTCGTGGCCCCCTGCACACTCTGCAGTGGCAGGAGCCACAGGGAAGTGAAGCAAGTGCACTTTCCCAGTGCGCTTTCCTTCTCAGTGGCTCCTGTTGCCACAGGAATTGCAGATAGTGTGACTGCTGCCACCATACCACCCCAGGCCTCCCCATCCCCGAGGATCCCTGAAGCTATGTCCTTGGTGATGGGGGGCTATGGGCAGGAGAGAGAGTGCTGATGGTGGTATCCTCTAGTCACCAAGGCATCTGTAGATGGCACCATCAATAGAAATACTTGCTGCCAGCTGTGGGTGCTCTGCTAATAAGCTGAGCAGCATTTGAATCTTTCCTGGATGGCCACCTATGCACACAGTTTACAAAGAACACTGGTTAGGCACTGGACATTTTATCTTGGTTTGAAATGAAACTTACTCCAACTTTCAACCAATCACTTACGAGTGTTGTATTTGGTTAATTGAAGTATCAATCCATAGTTAGACAAAATGGTGTATTACGATTGAGGAGGTGTACATTAGTTTAATGTTGGAAAGATAAATTGTAATTTTTCCTTTAATTTAAATCTGATTTTTTTATCCTATTCCACATCAGGTGTTGAAAGTGTAAAATTAATATTCAAAGATGAATTTTTATATTTAAAGTGCTGCAAAATGTGAAAGGCTCTTACAAACCATGTCTTCACCTATTTTATGTAGCAGCCAAGCATTCTTTTGGGTGCTCTGATAGGATGAATAATGAACAAACAGACATGGTCCTGCCTTGAATCAATTAAAATCTCATTTCTGATGTAATGCAGTGAATGAGAATGGGCTGAGAGAGAAGGAATGTGACAGTGAAGAATGTATGGATTCTCTGTTTTCTTCAGTGTAACTCTTCACAGCTCAATTAAAAACAATCTAGTAACTGATCTTCCCTCTCTCAAATTCATTTAGAGCCAGATTCTGCCACCCCGAGGTTGACTAGGACTTTACAACATGAAGATTCCTGTAAATTTCAGTAAGACTGCTGTTGAGTAAGGTATAATCTGGCACAGAAAGAATAGCAGACTATTACACATAGACAGGATTATCTCTACGCCCAGGATATGAGTGTTCTGCACTGTCTCCTACACCTCTTTCCAACATTAGTCACTCCAAGAATGAGACCCAGTTCCCAGGGCTCTGATGGATGCTTTGACCCCCACAGTGTAGGAACACGAGCTTCATACTATTCAAAAGGGGAGATTCACAGCAGAGGGAGACATAGCACTTGCTTCTCACCTCATAAAGGTGCAAAACATTGGACCATAACTTTGTAACATTTTTACATGGGGCGGGAAGTACCCTGGGGTGTGTAGGGGAGGTTTAAAAGCTAAGAAAGCTTAAAATTCAGTTCTTTCCTTATCATTTACATTGTGTAGCATGAAAGTTAACATTTGTTTGAGCTGAGCTGCATAACGCATGAGGTTGCCTCTCATAAATAATATGGCCATTCTAAACTCATGCTCCCCTTCTATATAGCTGGGATGGCTCCCTGCCAAAAGGCATTACTTTAAACAACTGCAAAGAGATAAGTGGGTATACAGAATGTTATCAATGCACAGAGGCATACATTGACTCTCACTGGCTTTGTTGTTCTCCTTCCCAGTGTCACTACTTTAATCTCCCTAAGTCACAATTATACAAGTCCCCTCATTCACATTCCCAAATCTCCAATATTATAAAAGTATGGCCTGCTTTCTTCATAATATACTTTAAACCTAAGAGTCACCATATTCTCCTGTCTTACAGTACTGAGCATTTGTCACTAGCATTGAAAGGGTAACATCTCTTCAAGTATATATGGGTGGGGAGGGATACGCAATACCATCTCTTACAGTCAGCTGGTCTTTTTGTTCTAAAGAGGAATAATTGAAGTGGCATAGTACAGTAATTAGTGTGGGGAACCCCTAACTCGCAGTCTGGAAGGTTTAACAAATACAAAAAAAACCCTTAGGCTTCCCGATAAGCTGTTTCGGGTGCCGTGTAGATGCACTCTGAGCAAGAAGGAAGGGGAAAATAATATGGTTGTTTTATGAAACTAAGTCAGCTCTTACTGGCAGCCAAACAACAAGGCATTATCTCTACCTAAATTAAATATTGTACAGAATGGAGCATAAATTAGCTCTGTTAACATTGAGATAACATGGTTAGAGAGAGAAAATTATATTTCAACAACATTTTTCTTGCTCATAAGCAGAACTCTTAATAAAGCAACCTCTGAAGCTAATATTAGGCGGAGATTTTCCAAGGCATATAAGGGAATTTGGCACATAACTTCCATTACATTTCCATAGGAACTGGGTGTATTATGTCCATAGGCTCCTTTGTCAGTCCCAGCTTATTTTAATATGCAGGCTAAAGGGAAAGTTAATGTCATGGCCCTGGTTGTCCATAGTATGTTGTGACTGAATGCATCCTGGTATTCACACCCTACCCGTTATTGTAATAATAAATTCATGGAGATTAGGTCCCTCAATGGCTATTAGCCGGTAGGAATGGTGTCTCTAGCCTCTGTTTATCAGAGGCTGGAAATGGATGACAGGAGAGGGACCACATGATGATTCCCTATTCTGTTCACTCCCTTTGGGGCACCTGACATTGGCCACTGACAGCAGACAGGATACTGGGCTAGATGGACCTTTGGTCTGACCCAGTATGGCCATTCTTAAGTTCTTAATCTTCATACAAAATAAGCTTTGTAGGGTATCTTTTGAAAACTAATAACTAACTCACTGGTCAATAATATGGCAAATGTATGTAGCAACATTATTAGTGAAGTTCTGAAATGCCCCCATATGATGATGATGAAGGCACCTGTTCAAACACGTGTAGCGCCCCCTCCCAATAGGTGGAACTGGTCAAGCAGGCCTATATGAAACAAAGGGATGCGTGCTTACCTCAATTTGCATATATGCTATAAACAGAGTCCTCAGACAGCTAGAGGGGAAAGAAAGAAGATAAAGAAAATTTGCATTTCAGTATACAGAGGAAAAGCAGCAGCATGAAGACTCCTTCCTGCACCAAACTCCAAGTCCCCTTTCTCTCAGAAGGAAAGAACTTTAATGAGGCATCATCTCCAGGAAAATACTTTTCAAAGGATGACTGAACTATAAAAGTGAGGGGCATATACACCCCAAGTTCTCTCCCTGGACCTTGGAAGCCTGAAAATTTGGTTAGCAATGGTACAGAAAATGTGTGGTAAGACTCACCTTGGACCAACAGAAGTTGGTCCAATAAAATTTTTTACTTCCCCCTACCTTGTCTTGCTAATATTCTGGAACTATAGATACAACATTTTATTTATTTAAGGCAAAACTGACTCCTTTCTGCACCCAAGCTCCTCCCCAGACCCTGCATCCCCTCCATAGAAATGTGCAGCCCTTGACCACTTACCAAAACCTTGGAGTGGCCCGCCCATCAAAACTTATTGCCCACCCCTGGCCTAGCACAATGGGACCTTAATCTGTAACTTAGGTTTGTATGTATGTGCTATCACAAATAAACAATAGCAATAACTCCAAATATCTCTTGTAGAGTGCTGCGGCCACTCTCTGGCCAAGGTGCTGATATTGAATAAGCTGCCTCTAGGCCAATATTTCTTAAACTGTGTTTTGGGGCACACTAGTGTGCTGCAGAGAACAACAGAATTCAAAATGGCTGCCCTTAAAGGGGCAATTTGCTTTTCCTCAATAACTTCCCCCCCAACTCTTTTCCCCCAATCCCGTGGTTTTTTTGCTCAACAAAAAAATCTTTGGTGTTTCTCAAAAAAAAAAAAAATTGTTTGGTGTTCCTTAGTCTTAAAAAGTTTAAGAAACACTGCTCTAGGCCTTCCCTATTTTGAGGTAATTGCAAGTTTCTTTTACATAGCATTTTGACTAGCTTTGCAAGTAGTGATGTTGAGAATTTGGGAGGGAAATGCCATTTAGCAATGGCTTATCTGCTTCAGTGTCAGGTATGGCCATTGCCTTAGTTTCTCTCTTGCTGCGCCTCAACTTCTTCTCTCTTAAGTAGGGTAGGGTAGCCTCCAGTCATGTGTGGTGGGTAAAACTTCACCTTGGGGAGGCTAGCCCCCTTCCCCACTTCTTCCAACTGAGGTCCCTTCTCTTCTGACCAAGGCTATGCCCCTGCATGCTACTCTCAGCCCCATCCCCTTATGGCCCCACTTGGCACAGGAGGGGCTGAGAGTTCAGCCAGGGCCATGACGGGGGAGGGGAGGGTGAGAGCTGGACCCCAGTTGGACAGTACCACAGCTTGGATAGCAACACTCCATACCATGGTTGATTATAATATTCTTGTATGATGCACTATGTTTCCAGCCTCAATAATATGAGCAACTGATGTACATTCTGCTCAGGTGGTAGCCACCAAGAATCTATCATAGATAAGCAGGAGTGGAAGGCAGCTGAGTAGGCTTTGAATGCATCTGATGTAAGAGCCTTTGAAATCATGGAGGTCCCATTCCAGGAAGAGTCATGTAACTATGGCTACATCTAGACTACACCTCTCTGTCAACAGAGATGTAGATTAGATGTGTCAGTTACTAATGAAGCAGGGATTTAAATATCCCATGCTTCATTAGCATAAACATGGCCACCGCTTTTTTTCCAACATCAAGCTTTTAAAAAAAAAAAAAAAAAAAAAAAGACAGTTTAGATGGGGATCTGTTGAAAAATAAACCCTTTTTCAACAGATCCTGTATTCCCCCAAAAATGAGGTTGACAGGATCTGTCAAAAAAGGGTTTATTTTTTGACAGATCCCCATCTAGACTGCCGTTTTTTCTCGAAAAAGCTCTATGTCAAAAAAAAGTGGTGGCCATGTTTATGCTAATGAAGCATGGGATATTTAAATCCCTGCATCATTAGCAATTTCGATGTGCCTAATCTACATCTCTCTGTAGACAGAGAGGTGTAGACTAGACACAGCCTATGGGTTTAATTAATTTGGGGGCTTTCAGAAGTCTGGGCATCTGAGGCTGGTCAGTTGGTCCTGATGTGCATCCTGTTTGTTCCCGACCACTAAGGTAAGCATGTCTGAGGTAAAAACCAATTGTCTTGTAGATATTTCAGAATTGCTGAAATTCCTGGGACTGAGGGGCTGGTGTGTACTGTAGTAAGTGGGTTTGTTTTAGATATTGATGTAAGTTTGCTGAGTAGAAGGTTGTTTTGATTCAAGCAAGGTTTAGTGACTTGGGTAAGCAATGCTGAATAGGCCCCTGACTAAAAAGATCCTGTTTGGGAGGTAGCTATAGTGGTAGTTTAACTGCAGACTTGATGGGGTCTGAGTATTGTGGTCTTCAGGGACACCTCATGACCATGATTACTCTGCTTGCTCTCTTAGGTTATATGATTAAAAAAAGCTATGGGGGTACAGGAACAACACAGAAATGTTCTGAGCCTGTTGCAGGAGAAGACACCTAGCCCCATCATTTTGGCAACTTGTTTCTTGACAAATACTGTTTGAATTGTCTGTTCTTCAGCAGATGTGTAAATCTGTTTGAAGTAACCCTATAGGCTGTAGTTTGGCATATTGTTTTTGCAAGGCCTATTCTGAAGGGTCAGGGTTTTTTTAGCGGTGAAATTGGCTCTCTCTGAGTTTCTATAGGAGCTGAGCCTCTTTACTCCTGTTCTTAGTTACAGGCTATTTCTCTGCAGAGAGCCCTCTTATATGAGGGCAAGGTTTTCACTACCTTGCCCACTTTTCTGTGTGCCTGTTCAAGCTGCAGCTTTTCTTGCCCTAGGAGTCATAATGCTTCTTGCAGCACTTTACTGCTCTTAGTGTGGCCCTAGCACTATACCTTATATTTTAGGAACCACGCCAGTAGTTTAGGCCCCACCGCACTTAATTTATAATGAAGAAGGTGGCAGGGCTCATGTAATTATTTTTTTTTACTTTCATAACTGAGGTGGCAAGCCCAGAAGTGCACAGATTATGAACTGCCAACTCCAGAGGTGATAGGGCTCTGCACTGGCACAAATTAGGCACCAGGAACAGAATAATGAACCCTCCCCTCAAAGTTTTCCAATCATCCATTCTTTCTTTCCCATAAATTTTCTCTTCCCTCTGATGGTAAAATCCATCCAGTTGTCACATTTTGTGGAACAGCACTACAGACATGCATGTATGGTCCAGGGAAACACTCATAAGTGCTGTATTTGTAATGGCCAAGAAATGATACAAAACTAACACTGCCTTCAGCGTGGTAAGAGCTACAGTGTTAACTATTAAAATATTTTTTAGCACAAGTTCATGGAGCACATGGAAAAGTCTTTTGTCACCTATTACCAGGATAGTGTGAAAAGCCACTGCTAAAATAAGGTGACATGTATTTGCAGGAGACAACAGTACAGGTATTGTCACCATAAAAGCCCAAATACAGAAAGTCTGAATAAAGAGGACTGGGGAGGTGGGAACAGCAACAACTCTGAGATGTGTGGATTCTCAGCTAGTATAGGTAACAATGAAATTCAACTATTCTGTTTGCTATAACATTGGCATGTGCATTTATGCAAGAAGTCACAGTGAACAGAAATTACCTGAAAATATATACAAGGTGTGTGATCAGTTTTAGGGGTTATCCATTACCTCTAACAACTTAACAAATCGTCTGGTAGAACTTTACATGTTTTGTTAGTCTATAAAGTTCTCCCAGACCATTTGGGTTTGTTTGGTTTTTTTAAGTTTATCCTGTACAGATTAACTTGACTACCCCGTTTAGCTTCCATTACCTGTAGCCAGTTTAGAGATTCACACAAAGGCCACTAGGTGGTGAAACTAACCTATATATTTGTATATTGCATTTTTTTTAAAAACTATCTTTTGCAAACTGATACGAAAATATAAATCTGTTGCTTTCTTACACTAGAATGGATAAAATGTTTTTATTTAAAAATTGAATTTAAATCACATACTTTAAAAGAAACCTGTTTAAAATTAAATTTGACAATTCTATATTAAGCACTACATTTACTATAATCTATTAAAATCATTTTATATAAAATGAATGCTGCATCAATTAATATTTTTCAAATATTAATGAGGGTGACATTTTTTAAAATCATACACAATCATGGAAAAAACGTCAACTTCTGAGGTCAATTCAAGTTCTATAAACATCAGTGTGATGTATTGCACTAAGTAAATATCTTTTTCAGTCTTTACTATGGGGCAAATGCTGGGATTTATATTTATCCAAATGTAGCTACTTTCAGTTTCGAATGTTAAAATATCAAGAGTAATTAAGGCAAAACTTAATTTTCTTTATCAGAGGCAGAGAGAATATTTTCTTAATTTTGAGTAGTACAATCAAAGTTGAGAAACAGATTGGGAGCTGAGAAAGCAGAAAGAACTTGTTTCTTCTTTTAATCTTTAAATAAAAACTAGGTGAGAGGGTAGGATCTACTAGTTCTAAAAACTTAGACACAGAGCTAGCTTTTCAAAGGTATATAGGGACCTACGGATGCAGATAGGACTAGCTGTACATTAAAGAGCACCTCACCAAGCATTGATCTGCATTTTGAGGTGCCTAAATACCCTGAAAATCTGGCTTGTGGTGACAAAAAAAAAAAAAAAAAAAAAAAATCCATTAATTCATTGCAGTTAATACTTCCTCTCTTGAATAGATCAGTCAGTTTTAAATACTAAATACGTTTTGATAAACTTCTCTTACTTCTTAAGGCAGATTTATTTAACCAATAAAAAGCAATTTTAAAATACTATCTTTATACATTGTAACTGAGTTCTAGGTTCCCTCCAGATCCAGCCTGACAAGAATCCTGAATTTAAAAAAACCTACAAAAATGTATCATTAATTTCCTAACATATGAAGAAAAAGTAAAAAGAAAGAATCTGAATAAATGTATGGTAAGCTATATAATTGCTTAATTAAAAGTGTATGGATATAATCTATATCCTCCTGGTTTGCAAAAAAGAGTGCCTAATTTAGTTTAAAGGCTACATTTAGTTGCAAAACAACATGTTTTAATGTTGGTAACAATCAATGAGAATTAGTCTAAGAAAATAACTAAAGTACAAATGCAAATTGAGGTAATATAAATTTTTTAAATCAAGGTTTCCTCCTTGGTGAATAAAATCACTTTGATTAAAATCAATCTAGCTTGCCAGAAATTGTGGAAAATGTATACTTGGTAATGGATTTATTTTTAAAATATATTAGATGAGGTATAAATGAAATAGTTAGGTGTCTTAATCCCAAACACTACTCCAACTGAATAGAAGGCTTGCCATACTGTATCTAACCAGGAATTCATCTAGTCCAATATCCCTTCTCTTCAGTAGCCAGTACCAGATGATTTAGAAGAAAGGATATAGAAAAGATGGACACATTGGAGAGGGTCCAGTGGAGAGCAACCAAAATGATTAGGGGGCTGGGGCACATGACCTATGAGGAGAGACTGAGGGATCTGGGTTTGTTTAGTCTGCAGAAGAGAAAAGAGTGAGGAGGGATTTGATAGCAGCCTTCAACTTCCTGAAGGGAGGTTCCAAAGAGGCTGGAGAAAGGCTGTTCTCAGTAGTGACTGTACAAGGAGCAATGGTCTCAAGTTACAGTGAGAGAAGTCTAGGTTGGTTATTAGGAAAAAATATTTCACTAGGAGGGTGGTGAAGTACTGGAATGGGTTACCTAGGGAGGTGGTGGAATCTCCATCCCTAGAGGTTGTTAAGTCTCAGCTTGACAAAGCCCTGGCTGAGTTGATTTAGTTGGGATTGATCCTGCCTTGGGCAGGGAGCTGGACTTGATGACCTCCTGAGATCTCTTCCAGCTCTATGATTCTAAGAAGGCATAAGAAAACCATCATATGGAGATATACGTTATAAACTGCTCACTTGGAAAGTTTCCCCCAAATCTTTTCCAGTTAGAACTTGGCTTATACCCTGAACCAGGATAGTCCCTATCTCTTCCATGGTTTTCTATTAAAACATTACTGTTGTAACTCTGAATGTTCTCATTGTCCATTTCAAAATCCAGTCCTTTTTGTATTCTATCTTATAGCAACACTAGAGGATTTACCAGGGTTGCTTTGGTCCTTAACTGAAATAATTTATATCATTGCTCTAGGGTGGGGCTGGAGATGAGGGGTTCAGTATGCAGGCTGCCCTGGGAGAGAGGACAACCTCAGCTCTCTATCTCTACACAGCAGCTTCAGCCAGGTGAGAGGAGTCTGTCCATGGCTGCTGTAGCTGCAGCGGGCAGAGTCAGGGGAGCAGGTGCATGTCTCTCGGCTGGGGAAGAGATGGACAGACACACACTCTCTCAAATATACAGTAGATAGCGGGGAGAAGGGTGAAGAAAGGAACAGCTATCTCAATGGGGTTATAGCTAGTCTGGTACCCATCCTGCCTCCCTGTGGTCATTGTATAACTGTGCCTGCAAGCAGACCCTTCCCTTTCTGTTTTATGAGAAAGGGTCATATTCCAGGCACATGCCAATGTCCTGTCACAACCAAATCCTGACCTTGCTTTAAGTTATGAGAGAGGAAGCGTCATATCAAATTTGGTCATCCTAGCTCTTACTGTTTAGGAGATCTTGAACAAATAGACTCACAGACAGACACAGACACACAAACTCTCAAGCATATAGTTTATAACTGTGTTAATGCCAGAGAGGATCTCAGTTCCTGAAAACACATCGAACATAAAATGTCAAATACTATTAGATGACACACACCTTATCTGTCACTATTTAAAAGCAGTCAAATACATGCAAAGTTACTAAAAAAGGCATTATTGTGCAGAGACCTATATTTGTAGCTGTCCAAGGTAACAAAATCCAACTTAGCTTGTAATGTAAAATTCTCTGTAAAAGCATGCAGAAGTTGGTGTATAGACTGGTACAAACTGGAGTGTTTAAAAGGGATCATCAAGGCTCCTGAAAATGTCAAAGAACAGCATAACAATAGGAACTGAAAGACGCTATATATGGGAGGAAATGTGTATAGCTTGGTTAAGTTTAATGAGATAAGACTGCCATGCCTTTTTGGACATTGGATATCTGACACTCAGTAAATGGGGGCAGTGGGATTTATGGACTGGATGGAGAAAAAACATCTACCATCATGGCTGCCAGCTCTTCCTTCTCTTGGCCCAAGGGAATTTCCATGACACCACTGGACCTTCATTATTTTCAAAATCCTGAAAGACATTTGGACCTGGCCAGTAAAAGGAAACAAATCACATCATACTTCCAGTAGCCTTTGAATAAATTCTGAACAACTCTTGGAATGTGAACTGTGGGTTCTTATTGTACTGTAATACAGTAATTCCTCATTTAATACTATAGATATGTTTCACTTAACACAATCATTTTCTGAAAGTGTTCTGCAGGGTCAATTTTCCTATTGAAAATAGTGGAAAAGGTGGGGGTTGCATTTCAAGCGGTGGTGTCTGTTGGGACTGGGACATAAGGTTGGGGGAGAAAGGGGACTGGGTTACAGCAGGGAGGGGAGGTGTTTGGCTCTGGGGAAGGGAAGGGAAGGAGAAGGGAGGGGGATTGGGTTGGGAGTATGCCCCTGTGACAGGTCTGCCAGGACCCGCACTGTGTCTGGCGGGGCGGGGGGCGGTCGCTGCGGAACAGCGTGACAAGTGGCAAACCCTCTGCCACTTTGCAGGGAGGTGGGGGGGAAGCTCCATGCAGCCGCTGGTGACAGGCTGACTGGGGAAATAGTGTTGTTCCAGGGATGGTCGTGTAATTCAAAAAATGTTCCCTTAAAAAAAAAAAAAAAATTGTGCTATTGTGAAAATGTGTTAAGTGGGCATGTGTTAAATGAGGAATTACTGTATACAGTTATCTGAGAAACTTCCAGTAGTGTTTTGAGTCATCACCAGTTTGTGCTCTCATTCTTAATCCCAGGGAACAAAGCGTTTATAATAAAGGGTCTTGTTTTGATGCTTGTTTTTCCATTCACATCTTATTTCTCTGTCTTCTAACAAGCATCTGACTGGCCACACACTTTCAGCATTGTGTGACCAACAGAGGCTAGCTACAAGAAACACCTTGAACAGCCCACCTCTGGTAAAAACTTGCGAGTGGCTGAGCAGAGTGTATGCAAGACCTGTGTTTCCTCTGCAGTGAAGTTGCTTGTAAAAGTCAGCAAAGAGGCAGAAGATGGCATCACTCTTTGCTACTTTTTTACCTTCAGTATTCATGTATTTTACTTGTTTTGTATGCAAGGAAGTAAGATCACACTACAGTAGTTCCAGAAAGCTAACTTTTCCTTTCCCCCTCAAAAGGACAGTTAATACTATCTTTAATAAAATTGAAAAGACTGTCAACCAGGGGTTTCCCTTTTGTAATGCTCTGTGCAAAAAGAAAAAAGATGAAAATTGTATCTATACCTTATGTTCCAAATGCTTTAACTGTTTTTCCTTCTTCCCCCCCCCCCCCCCCCCGTATCTTTAATAAAAGGTTTAAGAGATTTTCCTGGATTAACCCATATAATTTGAAATGAAACCCTTAACCATATTTAACAGTTTAATGTTGTATCAGTGAACAAGGGTTTTATCATTTTTGGTTTTGGGCCTGAGATACTTCCTTCTCAACACAAGACCCAATTTCCTGTTAAAATGCTGTTTTGCCTTCTCTAGTAGGTTCATCAGTATTTACATGTTTTGAATCTGGGACTATGTATGCACACATTATTCACCAAAATGGCTTTCCAGACAGAATGAGAGAATTCCCTACCCTGAAGACATAATGGTATAAGTCAGGGGCTCTCAACATTTCCAGACTGCTGTACCCCTTTCAGGAAGCTGATTTCAGGAAGCTTGAGTATCCCAGGTTTCACCTCATTTAAAAAAAAAAAAAAAAAAAATAATCAGACATATACAAAAGTATCACAGCACACAATTACTGAAAGATTGCGTACTCTCATTTTTACCATATTATAAAAAATATCAATTGAAATATAAATATTGTACTTACATTTTAGTCTATAATATATAGAACAGTATAAACAAGTCTGTCTGTTTGAAAATATAGTTTATACAGCCTCCACTATTGCTTTTTATGCAGCCCGTTGTAAAACTAGACAAATAACTAGATGTAGCCCCTGGAAGACCTTGGTGTACGATAGTACCCCTGGTTGAAAACTACTGGTCAAAATAAATCAATATCCAAGAAAGTGGGGGAGGGATAAGGAAGGAAATAGAAGGTAAGAGGCATAGAGAAAGAGGAGAATACATAGGTTTGCTGACAAGTATGAGGGGTAGCCATGTTAGTCTGAATCTGCAAAAGTGGCGAGGAGTCCTGTGGCACCTTCAGTTAGTCTCATAAGGTGCCACAGGACTCCTCGCTGCTTTTATAGGTTTGCTGAGTTATTATACCATGTTATCTTTTTAATATATTTTATGGATATATGATGGACGTGAATAATGAGAATGGGGATAGTTTCTTCGTTAATATGTGCTCTTGTTTTAATCAGAATACATATGCTTGGCCCATGTTAGCAACTTATAGTTGGTTTTTCCCCACAAATTTCCCATCCCCTTTATAAAATGCTATGATCACCTTCTCTAAGTATAAAAGTTTCCCAAGTTGCACAGAAATGTATTGATTATGAAATAATTGGTTTTATGAAATCTAAAATGAGTACATCATGTAGTGTAAATTATACCAATATATAATTAACTGTATGTTGATGCAGAGAATGTGGTGTGTGCAGCTTCAATTAGATCAACAGTTGCAGAAAACTAGCAAATGGATTAGGTAGGGTGATAAAGAGAGACAGTTAGCTCCCAAACTTGGCCAGACGTTACTACTTCAAGAGGGGAAGCGGTGGAGAGTTGGGACAAGGATATACAGACTGAAAGATCTGGGTGAGTTTAAAAGAGTCTGGAAAGCCTAAATGCCAGCTGCAAGGAGAAATATAATTAATGAGCTGTAACTAAACTAATGCTGACATGAAGACCATGGCCTATATTTTCAAAAGTGACAAGTGGTTTTGACTGACTCAGTTTTGGGGAGCCCATTTCAAGGCAATTGAAGGAGCCTGATTTTTCAGAGATGGATTTTAAGCACTTTCTGAAATTAGCCCTTTAAGGCATCTCAAATTGGATACTCAACATTATTAGCCATTTAAAATGTGTCGTGCCCTGTGACTACTTCCTATGCGACACAGCTTCTCCCAGAAGCACAGGGAAGAGAATTAGATAGGTACAGATTATTCAATTACATACTTCAGTAGCTTGATTGTAAACTCTTTGGAACAAGGACTATTTCTGTGTCTGGTCAGCACCTTGAACAATAAGGCTTCAATACCAAGTTAGATCTCTGAGTGCCAAAGCAGCAGAAGAATAATGATGCACTTTAAGGGAAAATATTTGTTCGGTGACTTTCAAACTGGCTAGAAAGTTCCCCACAATCATATTCCTTTCCAATTGCCTCATTTAAACTGCAGTTGCAGTCTTGCTGATATGGATGTCCCCTAATGGGACTAGGAAAAAAAAAACAACTTTCATGTGTGTGACAAAACAGGGACTGAAATGACAAATAGCAAAGACTGCTGCTTTACTCTAAGTTCAAGACCACAGCAGTGAATGGTGGTTTGTGTATGAAACGGTAATTGTCTCTTGCTAACCACAAAGAGAGAAATTGAAGACAATTGTGGAACTGCAATGGCCAAGCAACTATAAAATTATCAGCATATGTTCTAACACACCAAATTAATGGCCACTTAAGTATATGATTTCAAGTCAAGATTGCTCTTTGAGCACCAGAAGAGAAAACAAAGGAATATATTTTTTTAAAAAAAAGGGATTAGCAGCTATTCACACAATTTAGAATACCTAATTTTACACTTTACCCTACTCTTCCTTTTCTTTAATTACATAAACTCTTTTGTCTGCACCTTTCTTCCTGAAGGCTACTAGCAATGTCTTACCTCCCTTTTCAAAACATTGTCCAAAACATAATTTTGTCTGTCTTTGACTTTGTATTTGTCTTATTGAATCTCTGCTCTTGGGAATTTGTCTTATTTATGCGGGATATTATCAGAAAAGTAATTAAACTAGGGATGTGAATGTTTAACAGGTTAACTGGTAAGCCTGACCCTTAATGGATAACCAGTCGGGGCTGGAATAGCCTCCCCACCCCCATCTGCGGCAGGCCTAGTTCACGCATGCCACAGGCAGGGGCATTCCAGCTGCATGTACCCCCTCCCCTCCCACTTGCTCCTTTTAATTAACTGGTTAAATATAACATTTAACTGGTTAAGTAGATGGAATTTTATATCCCTAAACTGAACCATAAATTCCTGTATTAAACCTAAAAGCTATCCATACAATTCCTCTAAACATACCTGTATTGCCTAAATAAACAATTTTACTGAATTCAGACTAACAAAACATGTATAGGACAGGTGTAAACAAGACCATTAATTGCTAAGTGACCATTCTTGGGTGGGAAAGGCAGGGCAGGGCCTGGGCCAGGGCCAGGGCCAAGGCCAAGGCAGCTACATCTTAGCAAAGAAACTGCATGGAGTTGCCTTGCTTCCAGCTGGAAATACTTCTCAAAGTGGGAGTAGATGCTCCTGCCTCTCCTTGCTCATGGCATTCACTACACCTGAAGAGAGAAAGGAGACAGATGTTGGAGTATGGGAGAGGCATCTTGACTTGAAGAGCAATGTCAGTAAGATTACTAAGTAGGTGAGGGTTTTGATTTTTTTTAAACTTAATTTGTCCTCAATTTAAAGTTGTATTGAATGATTTCTGAGTGGCTTTGTAAGTTAGATTTCTCAGACATTGAGTGGTCACAAAGATTTGGTTTTGATAGGGGGACATCAACTCCTCAACTGAAAATAATGCTGCAGCATACAGCAGAAAGATAATTATCTAACAAGTTCTTGGAATGTGTTGGAAGTAAGTTTTACAGAAGGAGGATTGGCAAATCTGTACAAAAATAAAAACATCTGATCTGGTCAAATTGCTAGGAGGTATTCCTAGTTTTCACCCAAAATAGTTAGCAGTACTCAGATGAATAAGATAGATAGATCTATGTCAGTGAACATCAGTGTGTTGGCTAAAATAGTAAAGGAACAAGTTAAGTAGTACTTACACAAGTTAGAGGTCTTAACGTCTGTTAGGATTGATTAAATAAATCCTTTAATACTTAAGGAACTGGCTGAAGAGATCTGTAAGCCATTAGCAGTTATCTTTGAGAACTTGAGAAGGTCTGGAAAAGATCCCAGAGGACCGGAAAAGGGCAAATATAGTATTGGTCTATAAAAATTAGACTAAGGATAACTCAGGGAATTATTGACCAGTCAGCTTAACTTTGGTGCCTAGAAAGATAGTGGAGCAAGAACAATCAATTTGTGAGCATCTAGAAGAAAATAAGGTGACATAATCAACATGGATTTGTCAAGAACAAATAACAGCAAACCAACCTAATATTCTTCTTTGACAGTATAACAAGTCTTGTGACTAGGTGGCCACAGTAGATGTGATTATATCTTGACTTGAGTGAAACTATTTGTGAGGCTAGTAACATGGATTACTAGTTACACTAATACAGTCACCACTGTTACAAAAGTGCAATAAATGTTGTACAAAGTTCATCATGTAAGCATTGATGGAAAAGTTAGTCTGTTAAGTATAATTATCCTGCTTAAACCATGTATCATTTCATCTGAAGTTATGAATACTGGCTTTGTGTTTGAATTTCAGATAAGTTTTTTTTCTTGGATCTCAGAGGAGTAGCCTTGTTAGTTTGTAACTTTAAAAATCAGAGTGGTACTGTAGCACCTTAGCTTGTTAGTTTCTAAGGCCATGCCTACACTAGGAAATGCTTAAAAACAACTAATATAGATTGTATCATGAGCTTTCATGGGTACAACCCACTTCTTCAGATGAATGGAATTTAAGGGGTTGGTCCAGTTTTCAAATAAATAGCACAGAGAGGGGATAGGGATGTGGGGAAGAGGAGAAAAAAGAAAGAGAGTGGGAAAAACTGTCAGTGTCCATGCTAAATGAATTTGATAAGAATACTTAGTACCCACTTTAAGCACCCTTTGGTTTTTTTACATCATTAGGATGTGAAGTGGGCTATGCCCAGGAAGGCTCATGATACCATCTACATGTTTTGTTAGTCTATAACAATGGTCCCCAACCTTTTGGGGCCGCCCCAGATCATTTGGCGGGCGCACATAAATGCCCTGGTGGGCACCATGGCACCCGCAAGCACAGCGTTAGGGACCACTGGTCTATAAAGTGCTACCAGACCATTTGGTTGGATGAACTTAAACAATGTCTTTGTTTAGACTTCTATTGTAGGAATCAAACTTGTAAATGAAATTAAGTTCTGTAGCTTTGCTGTTGAGCTGGCTTTTGAAATCGGTTTAAAAATACGGTGACTTTGAGATCCATTAATGAGTGCCCAGGCAAGTTAAAAATGTTCCCCAACAAGTTTGTGTGTGTTGCCTTTTTGGATATCTAATTTTTCTGAGGTTAGGGGGTTGTCTGCAGGCGAGGATTGGTCTGTCCCCCAAGGCTTGAGAGAGTGAGGGGTCATTTTCCAGGATAGATTGTAGATTTGATAATGCAGTGCTTTTTTTGTAAGAAAAAAGGTGCTGGTACTCCGGGGGGAAAGTTGTTGAACAAAAAACCAAAACAAAACAAAAAAAAAGAGTCAGGGCCTGGGGATGGTGGAGCATGCAAAGCCTCTTCCTGCCTTGCCAGGGGCATGGGTGCCTAGTGGGAAGGGGGGGGCAAAGGAGCTCCCCCACCCTCAGACCAGTCATGATCTGTGGATGGGTAAGCCTAGAAGCATCCTGGCCCTGTCCCTTCTGGTTTAGGCCCTGCCCCTTTCCAGGTTTGTGTATCTTAGGTAGCAGATAGAAGAAACCTGGTTGGGGATTTGAGGGTGTGTTAGTGTAGATTTAGTCCTGAGTTGTAGCAGGGAGTTTGAGTAGTTGGTTTAGGTGGGGGTTTTTTTGGTATTCCTTAGTGGGATCAGAGGAGAGAAACCTGTAAAATCTGGTGTTAGTGAGTTGTCTGGCAGCCTCCTGAAACATTATTTCAAAATTACTATTTCAGAATTAGCGTTACTCCTTGTGAAAAGCAGGAGTACACAGTTTGAATTCTGTGGCCCATTATTTTGCAATAATGGGCTTGGTAGTGTGGACGTACCAGTTAGAAATTCAACCCTGGGGGTGGGGTTATTTTGGAATAAGGGCCTAGTGTAGACCAGGGTTAAAGTGCTACAGGGCAAGTCCCAGCCCCACCCCTTCTTCTAGACCCTGCCCCTTCCCCACCCTCAGGAGGCGGGGTGGTACGCCACATGGGCACTCCCCTCTTCCAACCACAGGGAGAGGAGGGGAGTAGGCACATGCCCACCGCAGCCTCTCCAGCCCCACTGGAAGGCACACAGTCCCATGCAGCCTAGTTGAGCCCAGCCCAGCCTCTTGAGCCCTGGGAGAGGGAGGGAGGAGGTAGGGCGTGCTGTGCCGCATGGCCCACCTCTTCAGCCCCAGAGCACTAGGTGAGAGATGAAGGAAAAGCAGTTGAATCAACTGGTTGTATACTACCTTATTGTGTATAAAACGTGTTGAGTAATGTCTTTTATGAAAGCTTGTAATGTTCTGAACTTGATGGGTCATTGAGATACATATGTAGGCTGAAATTATGAAGTTATGCAATTGTGTAAGTAAAAAACTGTGTCCTAATCTGTGCTGCCATATTCAGCTCCACGCCACCTCTCAACAGACAGGTACTCATCCAGGCAGGGAGATGTTGCCAACTGACCCAGAGCTTAGCTGCAAACACCCAGCACTGCACAACCCAAAAGAAGACCAGATGACCTATTAAAATGAATGGGAAAATATGCAACTAACTCAATATTGAGGAAAACCCACCGTCTCAGAAAACTAAATAAGGATGGAATTGCCACTACTACAAATAAGCTGAGAGCTCATGAGACTAACTACTTCTACTATATATTTTGAAGAGTTTGCTTGTTTGTGGATCTATTTGTGCAAATAAAGTCATACTTTGCTATTACCTACAGCTATCAAGTTTTGCATAAACAATCCTACCACTTAAATTAGCGGAATGCACTACCTTTTATACTGGAATATACTGGGTGAAAGGTTTAAATAATTTTTGTTTTTCCAATCAGAAAAAAAGTCATTACTATGATGAGTGGAGTTCATAAAAATATTTGCTAACAAAATTAAAGTCAAGTCACCTATTCAACGGTCATTGTAGTGCAAAGAAAACATTCACTGTAACAAATCACAAAATAATTCAAATTAATTATGGAAAAAGTAGAAACTTTACTTAATAGGAGTTACCTTTTCTGGTATTCATATTTGTTTTGTTTTTAAGAATATATTTGCATATTACTTACTATGGTGGGGTGCTCTCTCCTGCCCCCTCTGGTGGGCAGGGAAAGACCCCAAGTCCATGAACCAAGTCACTGGCTACCCCTTTAGAACAGGGCCCACTGGCCCAAGTCACTAGGCACAGTCACAGTATGGCCCTTTAAGCCAGGGCCTGTGCAGGCAGATCAGGGTTACACCAGGGCTGCACCCCGGTGGGGGGGGACCAGGGCCCGCCCTACTCCACTGGGTCCCAGCCCAGAGCCTTGTGAGTGGCAGGATGGCATGCCACTCCCTTGGCAGGGAAGTCCTACCAAAACACACTGAGGTTCCCAGAGCAGGAGAGGCAGCTCCCGCTCCTGCCCTGGGCCACCTCCTACCTGGTCCGATGGGGCCAGTTCCCACATACTTGTTGGGTTCTCTACCTTCCCTGGGGCAACATCTCCTCAGCAGACGGCTTCTGCGATATCCCAACTAGCTCCGTATCCCCGCTGGCTTCTCCTGGGGTCGCTGCTAGGCAGGAGTTCTCCTTGTAGGTCCTTCTCTTCCAGTTGCCAGCCCAGACGGAGCTCTTTCCCAGGCTTTTATAGCTGAGCTGCAGCCTGGGCATGCTCAGTAGGGTTGCGGGGGAAGGGCCTCTGCAGCCAGGTAACCCTGCCTGAGCCCTGCGAGTTCAGTGCAGGGCTGCTTTGCCCTGTCACACTTACTAATATGATAAATATTATAAAGAATCAGAACTGATTGCTTGATATTATCTAAAGATTTTTATGCACTAGCCATTTATTTTGATTGTAATTTATTTAAATATTTATTTCGAGCAAGACCAGTTAATTTTTGTCACTAATTTCTGAATCAAATTTACTATGTATGGTAATTATTCAATAAAATGTGTGAAGTGGAAATCCTACAAATTTAAAACTGTTTGTTTACTTCCCTTTTGCAAGCACAGTAATAACATCTATGACATATATTTCATTTCTTGAACTTTCCTATAAGTGTAGTCATTGCAAAATGACTTTGCCCGGCCAGTGACAGGCCTCACCTGTTAATGTGTATACATAAGTTATTTAGGATTCGGAATAATAATTCCTGAAAAAATTATTTAAAAATAACATGTCCACATTACAAATGCCCATCGAAATAGTGCAGATCTATATCAAAATAGGGTGTCCACACTGATTGGCACCTGAATTGCATTTGAGGCCCCCCCCCCCCCGGAAGCACTCCAGGCAGGGCATCAGGACAGCAGTCACTTCCTGTAGCTGCTGCCTGAGCCTAGCTGAGACTTATGCTTAAAGGGGGTCCCCTCTACAACTGTGTCTCAGACCCTTCTCCATTGCCTACCTTCTTGAGGGGTGGCAAACACCATACCATGTGCACTGGTTGCCCTTGAGGATGCCACAGCACCCTTACCATGGAGCTGGACCTGCTGCAAAGCAGTCACTGGGCTCTTAGACCTGCTGCTGTACCTCCTGGTGCAGTTTATGCAGGTTGCCTTCATGACACCGCTGGAGGATGATGACCAGCCTAGAATGGGTGACCCCCTCAACCAGGGCCAGGGTGCTCCTCATGCATCACATTGCCTCCCAGCCCCTCCTGTACACCATTCACTGCTGCTTCTGGTGACCAGTACAGACTAGTGGGACTGAATCATCATGGAGAGATGAAATGACCAGCAGTGGCTCCAAAAGGGTGGAGAAGCATTGCAGTGGGTTCCCTAGGGAAGGGGCGGGATAGAATCTCCCTCCTGGGAGGTTTTTCAGTCCTGCCTTCACAAAGCCCTGCCGGAGATGGGGTAGTTGGGATTGCTCCTGCTGTGAGAAAGGGGTTGGGCTTGGGGACCTCCTGAGGGCTCTGGCAACCCTGCAATTCTGTTTTTATCCTGCACATGGTGAGGGCCATCAATGCCATCCTGTTGCACAGGGTCATCATCCTGGGTGATGTGGACCACATCATCACTGACTTTACCATCATGGGCTTCCCCAATTGGGTGAAGAGAGCATTGATGGCATCCATATCCCCATCTGGGCCTCCAACCACTGTGCCTCTGATTACACCAATAGAAATGGGTACTTTTTGATAGTTCTGTAGGCCCCTGTGGACCACCAGGGCAGGTTCACTGAAATTAATGTCTGGTGGCCGGGAAGGCACATGACACCTGTGTCTTTAGGAACTCCAGCCTGTTCCAGAAGATGCACATCAGCACTTTTTTCCCTGACTGCACCATCTGGGTTGGGAACGTGGACATGCCCATGTGCATTGTGGGCAACACAGCCTACCCCTTGCTCCCCTGGCTAATGAAGCCCTACACGGGACAACTGGACCCCACTTAGGAATGCTTCAGTGCCAGACTCAGCAGGTGCTGCGTTGTGGAGGAGGGCATCTTTGGTTGCTTCAAAGGGAGGCTCTGGTATCTCCTCACCCACCTGGACCTTGGTACCTGAAATATCCCCCAGGTGGTGGCTGCCTGCTGTGTCCTCCACAACCTCTGCAAGAACAAGGGGGAACACTCCTGCCAAGGGGCTGGGGGGCCAGAGACTGAGCAGCTTGCAAGGGCTTTTGAGTAGCTGTTCATCGCTGCCATCCAGCAAGCTCATCAGGGCTATGTGCATCTGGGCTGCCCCTAAGGGAGAGTTGCACACAAGATCAGCTGTGACACTCTCCTCTGGGCCTTCCCACAAAGGGGCCTCTGCATGCCTTTCCTCCTCTACCCTTCCCTTCCCACTTGCCCCGCCCCAGCAGACCAAATAAACCAATCTTTTTATTTGAAACAAATGCTCTGATTTTTATTTGGGGAATCTAGAACTGGGGAGGGGCTGGAGAAAGAACCCAGGAGGAGGGTGGCGGAAGGGCTCAGGGCTGGGACTGCAACTGGGAATAGCACCTGTCTGGGGTGGTTCCACTGCCTCATGTGTGGGGCCCTCAGTGGAAAAGCTGGGAGGCAGAGGCAGAAGGGACTTGGGAAGGAGTGTGGGAGTGGGGCGGCTGCTGGACTGCTGCCTAGTGGCAACCATGCGCTTGATGGCATTGGTGTAAGTGTGCACATGCTCTTGTGCTGCAAGGAGAGCTGCTCCCACATGGTGCGGTGCAGCTCCTGCTCAGCACGGTGTTCCTGGCAGTCCTCCTCAAAGTTTTGGTTAAGGGAATGGAGGCACTCCAGGTGTTTCCTCACATGGTTGTGCTGGGGTTGCCTTTGCTGGAGGTATCACAGGGTTGAAAGGATGCTTAGGAGGTGTTGTATGTTCCCCACTCGCAGCTGATCCAGCTTTGATGGCAAGCAAAAAGGCCAGTCATCCCATGAGACAGTGTGCATGAAGCCTAGTCCTAATATCTGAGTTGACACTGAAAGTCTCAGTTCAGATGATAACAATGTGCTTCAAGCAAGGCCATCGATGGCCTACACAGTGGGCCCGTTCCTGCTGGGGGTGGGGGCACGGATGTCCCAGGCAAGCCTCACTACCCCTCCCGCCCCCTGGGATAAGTAGCCATGAGAAAGTGCCGGCCAGGACAGGAGCCTGCAGGTGAAAGGGGACGATGGGCCAGCTTAGCTTCCCCTTGGGCTGCGCATGTGCTGGGTCTGGCAGTTGTGGAGTCCCACAGGGAGAGGACTTCTATCCCTGCCCACTGGAGAAAAGTGGCGGGAGGGTGTTGGGGGAGGTGTGTGAGAGCGGTAGATGCTGCTTGCTGGGGAAAGTGCTACTGGGGGTCCCCTCTACTTCCTTCCTCCCAGCAGGTTCCCCTGCAGGGGCTTGGTATCCTCCACCTCACCTCACTTGCCCAAGAGCGGATGCTGGCCTGAGAGTGCAGGCATGAGCTTGTGCTGTGCATTTCTATAACCCCAGCTTCCTTAGTGGCGCGATGGTGTCCCACCATGGAGAAGGGAGTAAAGCACACCTCTCCAGGAATCCTGTGTGGTAACCTCATGAAGCTGTCTGCTCCAGAGTGGCACTCCACATGCACAGGCTGCTGTGTGATCCCTAGACAAGAAAACCAAGCGAAGACCTCACAGCCCCTCACCAGCCCCACGTATGTCTAGGGAAAGTAATAGAACTCACCTGATGGGCCTTCCCTGGCTTTGTCCGAACCCTGGGAGATATCCTAGGAAGGGGGGTACTAGCTCTAGGGAGATGATGACCTCCTGGTTGGACCTCCACTGTGTCCTGGATGGCCTCTTCCACAACCCTGCCCTCCTAGAGGCTCATGATGGGTGTCTCCCAGCTGGAGTCAATGACAAGGGAAAGGACCGATCCCCCTCCCAGGATGTAGCGCAGCTGCTCAAAGTAACAGCACAACTGGAGTGTTACCCTTGATCATGAACTGCATTCCCTGGCCTGATGCAATTCTTTGATCTTCATGTACACCTGCTCCTGGGTGCGCGTGTGGCCCCTCAGGCCCAGGCTGGTGGCCATCTGGCTGTAGACTTCAGCATCCTGGCACCTTGTGCAGAGATCCTGGAGGTTAGCCTCTTCTCCCCAGCTGTCAGTGAGAGCCAGTATGTCCATACCAGACCAGGAAGGGGCTCTCTTCTCCCCCTGGGCAGGTGCCTGGGAGCTGGCTGTTGGCTTGCAAGCAGCCTCAGTGGGAATCGCTGTGGTCAGCCATTGCCAGAAATAGGTTCTACCGTGTAGCACAGGGCCTGCATTGTGCCACAAGCGGTTTCCCCTGTAGCTGCAGCTGTAAGCCCTGCTGCAGAAGGGCAACCATAGCGTTCTAAAAGGGGCATAGGCAGAGTGGCCACCAGGCCAGCGGTGAAATGCCCTGGAGGCCAATTATTTCAAACTAAGCACCGCTGCGGCATCCGCACATCCCCTATCTCGAAACGGGCGTCACCCCTCGCAAAATGCAGGTTTACCGTTTCGGAAGAAGCAGCCCGTTATGTCAGAATAACGGCCTTGCTCTGTGGGCGCGCGCCTTGCTAGTTTGAAACCGCTCTGCAGTAGGGACAGGTGCTAAAGAGGCCACAAGCCGACTCCTGCTCTGCCTGAGAAGCAGAGGGAGCCAGCCTCAGCACTGCGCGACGCCGGGGGGGGGGGGGGGAGGAAAGGAAGGCTGCGGGGGGAGGGGCAACAGCACCCGGCCCAGAGTAGCCCCTGGCCGGGGGGGGGGCGGGGCACTGGCGGTGCTAGGGCAGAAGAGGAGGCGGCAGCTCTGTGCCCGCCCTGCGGCGCGTGGCACCCGCAGCCCGTTGCTCCTCTACCAGCAGGAGGCGGGGCGAGACGTGCGCTGCTGCTCCCCGGCGCCTGCCCCAGTGACCCGGGCGGGAGGGGGAAATGCCGCTATGCGGGACGGGCCCAACAGCAACAGCCCGCCTCCCGCTGCCTGGGGGCTCGCGCCGCCCCGCCCCCTTTCTCTGCGTAAGGGAGTCTCCTCCCGCCCTCTCAACGTATTTTCTGCCGGCGGCGCCCCGCCCCCTCCCCTTTAACCCCGGCCCCTCCCCCCCCCGGAAGCGGTAATGCTCCGCCAGCCGCACGGGAAGTGGAGGAGCCCGACTCCCCTCAGTGTGGAGCAGCAGGGCCGCTGGGGGAGGGGGAAATCCCGGCGCGGACCGGTCCATCCCGGCCCTTGGCGCGGGGGGGGGGAGGCGGCGGCGGCGGCGGCGGCAGCGCTAGTTCCATGGCGCGGAGCGGGCGCTGGGGCTGAGGACCCCGCCCGCCCATGGACCCCGCCGCGCCGGCGGCCGCCGAGCAGCAGGAGGAGAAGCCGCAGCCCCCGGTGATCTACACCATGGAGAACAAGCCCATCGTGACCTGTGAGTGCCCCGGCCGGGCGGGGTCCCGGCTCCAACCGCTTCGGGGAGGGCGGGGCAAGGCGAGTCCGCCCGGGGGAGGTGAGCGGGCCCTGGCTGCTGGACCGGCCCGGCCCGGCGAGCAGCCTCGGGGCAGGGCTGCGTGGGGCTGGGCGCTCGGGGGCACGTCATGGGAGGCTTGTTCGTAGCGCCTCGGGCTCGAGAACCCGGCAGCGCCAGAAAGCCGGTGCCCCGCGCTGCTTGTTCCCGTCCCCCTTCCTCCTCCGCCGCCTCTTAACCCCTCGGGGACGGTGGCTGTTGCTGGCCGGTGCGGCGGGGCCGGTGGATTTTGCGGGTGTCTGTTCGGGTCCCCCCCCCCCCCCCAGCACGCGCTGTGCCCCTACGTTTCTGAAACGCTCAACGTGTCTGTGCGATGTGTTTAAAGTAGCGAACCGTGTTCGTTAGATCTGGGTTTGGCAGAAAGCTCGGCTTGGATCTAGCGCTGGGTAGTCTGCTCTGCAGAAATAGCAGTGACGGCTAACCGCTTTGGGAAAAGAGATGTTCAGGCTCCATGTTGCAAACCAGTCAGTCAGTATTAGCGATTCGGATGAAAGCTAATGTTCAGTGCAGGCTCCCCGACTACACAGTTCTTACCTTTTATTTTGAACTGCCTGGTGCTGGCTACTGACAGAGACAGGACTAAATGGACTTTGGGAATTAGCCATTCTAACTATTTCTGTTTTCACAGAAGCAAAAGTTCCCTTTAAACAAACAAACTTTCTCTTAGGGCTTGGGGCATGTCTTTGGGACTGACATACTGGAATGTGGAAGATAGTTTTCAAATCTTGCTATGTTTTTTAATTTTTGGCACCAGGATTTGTGATTTGTTGATATGCATATAAATTGCTGGCAACAAGGAATTCATTCAAGTATGGCTAAATCCTAGCATATGCTTTTTTCCATCAAATTGGTACAGTAATTTTTATTGAGGTATGATTGTGGGAAGAGGGGAAGGTGTGAGACTGCTACTTTTTCCTGCTCCTTAAAATACTTGTGCTTCTCTGCAAGTTGTCCTCATCCATATGTCCAGTTTTACTGTTCTTATAAGATTTTTTTTGAATGCACGTTAACGCTACGTTGCCTGAAATGAAGTTTTCACTTCTTGCAAAACCTTTAAAAAAAAATCTGGTATTTTAAAAATTAGTACCTGTATTTGTTTTTTTCATTGATACTGCTTGTAACTCTATTAAGAAAAAACTCTGAGAAATGTATAGTTCTGCTATAATGAACAGCTTTTGGAAGAAACAGAGGTAGAGGCAGGGCAGGTTTATTTTACAGGGCATTGGTAATTGGGGAAGAGCAAACTTGAGGCTTGAAGAAGAACAAAGTCTAGACTAGAGCAGCGTTTCTCAACCAGTGGTACAAGTACCCTTAGGGGTACTCGAGAAGTCTGGGGGGATATGTCAACACAAGTGAAATTTGGAGAAAACTGAATTTTTGTTTTGAGTTTTACAGCACTTTATTATTTTTGTACTTTTTACACTCAAAAATTTCATCGCCCACCCAGTTACGATTCAGTTGTTTAAACAAATGTGTTGCAATGGTAGAAAAAAGTTTGTGTGTCTGAAAACTGTAGATACTGGGGGTATTTATAATTTTTTTTTAAAAAGAGGTACTTTATAAAAAAAAGGTTGAGAAACACTGGTCTACAGAACATGATTAGCAGATTAGTTTAGATAACCAACAGTGAAAAAGTTTTAGTACTGTAGTTCTATCTGGGAACACAGTCAGATCAGCTTCATACTGATATGGACTGTCCTGATGCACACCAGACACAGCAGTTAATTCGGAATTATGTTAGTATTTTATCTGTCCAAGTATTTATAACAACTGGAATTCACTGTAAGCCTATAAATGTTCACTGTCGCTGTTCACTATAAAAGTATCAAAGATGCTTAATTAGCAACTTCTCCTATTTAACAAAAGGAACTGTTAACTGATTGTTCATCTTGTCTGTTGGGCAAGAGTTATGGTTTTTTTGTTTTTTTTTTCCAGCTTCATATTGGTGACGTGAAATATCTTCAAAATGTAAAACTAAGTTTAGTGTACTGAATACTGTAGTACTACATGCAGTACTCCTTTTTGAGCTGACTATAAAATAAACTCCAACCCATTGGGTGTATACTGTGCACCTTCTTTCTTTATCAATGTTATATTTTTGTATCTGATGATGATAGTCTTAGATTTTACAAAACTAACTCCTGTACCCAACCAGTCTAGAAATACTTCTAATCCTAACAAACTCCTATATAGCCTGGAATGATGTTTTTTCTTTTTGCAAAACCCTTAGAAATATTTTGCTATTTTAAAAATGACTACTTGAGTCTGTTTTTTCATTGAGACTGCTTGTAAGCTATGTTAAGTGATATGTTGAATTGCCCTTCTATTTCCCCCTACTTCACAACCCTTTCAAATCAATTTCACTCCACATTTACACTAAGAAATGAATGAAACTTTAAAAATGTCTTCATGCTTTCCTTGTTATGTTAACATGATTGGGCTAAGGAGGAGGGTATTTGTAGTAGGGATGTTGGCCTGTAGTTTACACAATTAATCAATAAGCCTGGACTTATCTGTTAATCCTAACTACTCCCCGCCACCCACTTGCTGCTTCTGTATCAAGCAACAATGGGGTGTGTGTGAACCAATGTTTGGGGTGAGCTGGTTTAAAAGCCAGTTCCCCATGAGCACTGGCTCCTGTGGAACTGCCTGACCCTTCCCCCCATGCTGCTTTCTCTGATAGAGAAGGACTGAGGGGGGCAGACAGGATTTGGTACATGTGGGAAGCTGACTCCCTGCGCATGCCTGCTCCCATGGAGCTGCCTGTCTCCAGCCCCTCCCTGTGTGCCCTCCCCACCCCCACCCTGCTGCTTCTCTGTCAGAGGGGGCAGGTGGGAGTTAGTGCCCGCGAGGAGCCCCAGCTACCCCCTGCCTTCCTGTGTGTAAATGTTTAACCTCTGAAAAATTCAGTGGTTACACGTTTATCAAAATAAACATTTGATAACCCCTCTAATTTGTAGACTTGCTGTTTTAAACTGTTATCCACTAGGGATGTTAAATACTGGTTAATTGAATAGTCAATTAATCTCATCAGTTCTTATTGGTTACTCGACTATTTTATAGTATGTAGGGGGCAGGGCTAGCAGCCAATGCACTAAGGCCCCACTCCTGAGGAGCACTCTGCACTGCGGGTCGTGTGTTGAGTAGCTCTGGACTACACTATTAAATACCTATTCTCCACCCTTGCCAAATGTGACTTCAGGATGAAATATTTTGTGTGAGAGATCAGTCTCTTTTGTTAACCTCTCAGTTTTGATGAAACTTGATTCAGTTTTTTTTTAATTGAAAGAATACAAGACATCTTTAGTAATTGCATTCATACTGCTTAAAACATTTCAAAATGATAGTTAGGATTTCATTCTCATTTAGCACCAGTCATCTTGGAATTAAAAATTCATCTGTGTGTTTACAAACTGCAAATGAACTTAGGATTTACCTACACTACAGAGGTTTGTTGCAAAACCAATGTTAATATGAAAAAATCGACAAAATCCCACAGTGCCCAGCAACACTATCTGTTGCTAGACATTGTGGGAATGCAGAACAGAGAGCTGTGCATCTTGGGACTGTGCAAAATGTCCCATCAGGCACTGCTTTGTGTCCCAGCCCTCCAGAGGTTTCCAGCTTTCTTTTGTACCGTTTTTCCAACGGTCATTCTTTGCTGTTCACTTGAGCATCTGCTGTGAGAGAGCACTTTTCTTAAGTGTTCTGTTAAGTGTTGTGAGCACATTACACAGTCACATAGTAGCTACCTAGGGTAGATTAGTGCTGGTTTCCCTAGCCCAAAAAGCAATAAATGGTGGGTTCACATCATGATACAGGTGTGAAGTAGGGATGTTAATGGTTAACTGGTGAGCCTCACCCTTAACAGTTATGGTTAACTGGTTGGGGCTGCAGCAGCCCCCTACCTGCTGTGGAGATGGGGCTGCTCCAGCCCTGCAGGGCCCACAATAGGCAGGGGTGGCGGGGGGAGGGCGCTTAGGCTTGACTAGAGCAGCCCTTGTCCACGGTGGGCCCGGCCTGGGCGTGTTGTGGGCTGTTAGTCCAGCCCAGGTGGCATGGGGAGGGAGGGTGCCCCCTGCCCCCATTTAATCAGTTAACTGGATAAACTTAACGTGTAACTGGGTAACTCATTAACTAATTACATCTTTAATGTGTGGGAAAAAGAGCATTGGCTACAGAATGTGTAAAGCACCCTTCCTGGAGCTGTGCACTGAGCTGGCTCCTGACCTTTGGTGCAAAAGCACTAGAATGAGAGCTGCCTTCTTAGTTCAGAAGCATGTGACAATTACTCCCTGGAAGCTGGTGACTCCAGACTGCTACTGGTCAGTTGCTAATCAGTTTGGAGTGAGGAAGTCTGTCATTGGGGCTGTATTGCTGCAAGTGCACAGAGCAATAAATCACATTCTACTAAGAGGATTGTGATCTGGGAAATGTGCATGAAATGGTGGATAGGTTTGCAAAGATGGACTTCCCTAACTGGGGGAGGGGGGAGGGTCAACAGACTGCAAATATATTCTAGTGTTAGCATCAGATCACCTTGCAACAGAGTACATCAACAGTAAGGGATATTTCTCTATGGCATTGCATGTGCTTTTGGATCATCATAGGTATTTTACAGACAGCAGTTTGAGATAGTCTAGAAAAATGCATGTTGCACTCATCTGTAGTAACACTGGACTGTACAGAAAACTGCAAGAGGGGACCTTTTTTACAGCCCACAAGATTACAGTAGGGGATGTGGAAATGCTGACAGTAATCCTGAGATTACCTGAGAGACTTACCCCTTGTAGCCTTGTCTCAAGAATACCTTAGAGGCACCTGTACAGCAGTTAGGAGCATTTTAACAACAGGCTGAACAGGTACCATATAGTATTTGAATGTGCCTTTGGCAGATTGAAGGTGAGATGCGGGTGTCTTTGTGATAGGCTAGACCTTACTGAGGTTAATAGTCACATGGTGATAGCTGTGTGTGCACTTTGCATAATCTGTGTGAATCTAAAGGTGAAATGTTTGCTTGGGGTGGAGCACTGAGGCACAGTGCTTGGCTGCAGAGTAGGAGCAGCTAGATATGAGGGCTGTCAGAGGAGCGCAGACAGCTGCTATTAACATCAGGAAGGCTTTGAGGAAGCACTTGGACAATGAAGGGCACCAACATATTTGTTTTGGGAGTTGCTTGCCTACTGCATCCCATGTAAAATTTTGGGTCTGCATATCCATGCAAGAAAATATTTGGAAAGCCTGCACCTGGAGCGGAATTGATTGCTATGTGAATTTGTGGAAAACAAAACAAAAGTATCCTACCATTATAAGACTATTATTGATCAAGAGAAAGTTCAGTGACACATACCAAAACACATGTTTGCTGCTAAAGGAGGAGCTTGGAAAGGGTAAAACCTCCCAATTATGTGTAGGTCCAGCTGTCATTGTCAAAGTTGTGAAAGGGGGTGGAGTGAAGGGGAAACCGAGGACTCCCACAACATGAAAAAGAATGTGTGTGGGAGTTGGCAAAGAATTGTGCATGTGCTGCAGGTGAGGTTTACCCCAGAATCTAATCACTCTCCAGCATTGTCAAAGACTTGAGCATCTCTATCTGCTCTTCAGTTATTTTTATCATTCACTCAGTCATGTTCCTAGCAAATGCTTGATTCTGTTTTCTGTCCTGTCTTTTGGCTTTCCAGCACTCCTTTTCCTTTTTTTCTGGGAAGGAGTGCAGTAGCACCTCCCTACAGATATTATCTTTGCCAGGTCTTGGCCTCTTATCTGCCCAAGATGCTAAGCGGGGATGAGAGTTGTGAACCTCAAGGTGTTGGCCACTACAGACATTGTACAAGAGGGATTGTTAAATTCTAGTACAGCATTTAAATATTTCACTTACAAACACCTTCTGCAGCGTGTACCAATCATTTTCTCACTGATCATTGTCAGGCACACATCTCTGCATGCACCCAAAGCATGGTGAGTGCTGGGATTGGGTGGTGTGTATATGGACAAAAGAAAATAGTTTTTGCAGGGAACTCAGTCTACAATCATCTGACACTTTTCCACAGCGGGTATAATTCTAGCAGACATCTCACTGCTAGGGGTAAGCAGGAAAATGAGGTTACAACTACTGCATACTTATAGCTTTTCATCCTGCTCCATATGCAGCTCATTCGTGTGCCGTTTTGGTCTCTGCATAAGTGATCGCAGAATGGCACAAGACCGTGTCCTACAGTGGGGAAAGGAACAAAGCTGCACTTTCATGCAACCTGCAGTAGAGGATTAACAACTACTTCTGGGAAACTTTCCAGAACATCTCTCTGGAAGATTCTATTGATCTTGGTGTGCATCAACAGCCTACTGGGCCATACCTATTAGCTAGGATGTTGGGGGTGGAGGTGGAGTCACCACCAAAGATAATGGCTGTCGTCGTATTGAAATATCAGATCTTGGGTGCAGCACTGGTGTGATGATTTATTTCCCTTGCCTTGTGATATGACTGCCTCACCTCCTTTATCTTCACTCGGCACTGCAACATGTGTCCTTTTCACACAAGCTTCATGAAATATGCCTGTACGTGCCCCAATTCCTATGGGTCACTTGTGTCTGGGACTGCACAGTCTCCTCCCTCCACACACTGGTAAGATCCAAATGCTCCATGGTTGTCTAACCTGGAGAGCATTTGGAGCAGTGGTCACCAACCAGTAGATTGGAATCTACTGATAGATCTTGGAGCCTCTGACGTGTGATCTTGACTGGTTTGGCCAAGAGGCTGTCAAATGCTGGCACTTCAGCTGCCCCTCCCCCCACTTGTTGTGCAGGGCAGGGAAGGGGGGGGGCGCTGTCAGGGTGACCACTCTTCTCCCCCCCCCCCCATAGTCTGTCCCCACAGAACAGAGAGGGGGGCACAACATGTCTTGGGATGGAGGGAGTTTGCCGGATGCTTTTGGGAGTGGTGCAGGGCCAGGGCAGGAGTAAGCCTGCCTTAGTCCCCTGCACCACCACCCAGGAGCCACCTGTGGTAAGCAGTGCCTAGGTGGAGCCTGCATCTTGAACCCCTGCCCCAGTCATAAACCCCCTCCTGTACCCCAGCCATAGCCCTGACCCCTCCTAGACCCAAACTCCCTTACAGAGATTGTACCCTGAACCCCCTCCTGCACCCCAACCCCAGCCCCAGACTCAGCTCACACACTAAATCCTTTAGCCCAAGACCAGAACCTGCACCCCAACCCTCTGCCCCTGCCTGATGAAAGGGAGGAAGGATGGGGGAGGGAGGATGGAGTGAGCTGGGGCGGGGCCTTGGAGGTGGGGCATAAAGGAGGCAGGGCAAGGGTATTTGGGTTTAAGGTAGATCCTGGATTGCAGTTAAATTTAAAAAAAAAAAAGTGATCTCATGCCTGAAAAGGTTGGAGACCACTGATATGGAGTGATAGTCAGTGTTGATCTGCTGGCTGGCTTAGCAAGAAATGGAATTTAAAGTACCTGGGGCTTGCAAAGTGAGGAGGAGTGGTGCAGATTTCTGTGTACCTGGCGGCAAGGCAGCAGAGGTCAAAGCGCTGATCAAAGCGGCAGCATGGGGATTATGGGACACTGTGGAAGATAAGAAAAGCACAGAAACACCTTATGGTGTATATGCTGTATGTTTGTTGACAGCTAAGGAAGGAGAAGAGAGAAAAGGTTTCTTGTAGCGGTGAAAGCTTTTTGTTTCTAGAACTGAGTGTTTTTTGCAACAAAAGTCTCATTGCATTGTGTATGCTGTTGCCAAAGAACAATTTTCAGCAGAAAAAAACTTGGTAGAGTAGACAAGGCCTTAGTGCTTATGAAAAGTGCTGCTGATAACCTGAAAACTGAAATCACCTCTATGCAACGTAGATGTGGCGTGAGATGCAACAGTGCTATATTCACCATACATCTCTGCAATGTATCTCAGTATTGAATTGAGAAGGATTTCTGAAACAACTTACAATAATTATAGTTGTAGTGGTTTTTTTTGAGATGTGGACATTTGTTGAGACAGAACAGGACTATGACAACTTAACTCAGACTGGTGAAAAGGTATAGATGGTGGGGATTTCAGATCGCTACCTTCCTGAGCTGGATATGAACATATGGCTTAGTGGGCAGAGACTTTATAACTGGGACTCTTTTTTCAGGTCATTCAAAAGACCACCCCTCTTTTTTTTTTTTTTTTTTTTTTTTAATTTTTATTTTTTTTTATTAAAGTGGGTGAGAGATGCACTTTGGTTCTGCTTCCTAGTTTCCCCATCCATATAGGGAGAGGTACTGGGGACCATGAAATCACAAAAAGGTGAAAACAGAAGTAGACCCAGCTTGTGGGAGCTGAGGGATGCATTGTGGATGTGTGTAGTTGAGAATTCCTGATGATGGCAAATGCTGTTTTGCAGAGGCTACCACAAAAACCTCTGAATAGTCTTGTTTACAAAAATTTGTGACCATAAGTGATCAGGGCTTTGGCGAGTGGTGGCATGGGTTTTGTTTTTGGTTTTGGGGTGAGACATGCAAACCAAAGGGTGAACCTGCTCACTACTTCAATAGTGACCTGAGAGAAGGGCCAATACCAGACCCTCAAAAAACATGGCTTTTTTTGGGAAAGGTTTGGTTATTTTTCTGTACGACTTATCTGTTTTTTGTGTGTGACCCAAACTGTCATTCAGTACAGTGTCAAATTTAACTAACTTGCTGTTGAAGGATTTTTCAGTGCTCTGTGGGAGTACTTCTACAGATACTACATGCGAATCTAGATACGTGAGCTATAAGACTATTAGGGCCTATCATTTTCAGTTTTCATTTTATTCTTAGTTTTTTGCACTGAATTTCATCTGGTTTTGATAAATTCCTATCAGTAATTTTGTAGGTAAATATTTGTGGCTTATTTTGGAGGATGGAAGGACAGTGAGAAGTATTCCGTAGACCAGTGGTCTCCAACCTTTTTACACCCAAGATCACTTTTTAAATGTCAGGACAAGCCATGTCTACCCCATCCCTTCCCCAAGACCCCACCCCTTCCTTGAAGCCCCACCCTCTCTGTTCCCCTTCTCTCCATCACTTGCTATCCTCAGCCCTTATACACTCTCAGGATACGGCTACATTGCCGCTTTTATTCGATCCTTCTGTTGGAAGAAATTTTTCTGACGTTTGGCCTGTCTAGACTGGGCCAAATGTCAGAAAACCCCCTTCTTCTGGAAGCCCCCTCACTCCTTGTGGAACGAGGAATACAAAGGCTGCCAAAAGAGCGTGTTTGGCTGAAAAACTCCTGCAGTCAAACCTCACTGGGTTGACAGGGGGTGCGGGCTCTGGAGTGGGAATGAGGGATTTAGGTGTGAGAGAGGGTGAGAGGTGCAAGCTCTGGGAAGTAATTTGGATGCAGGAGGATGTGGAGAAGGGGATGCTGGCTCAGGGAGGGGGCTCCAGGCTGGGGAATGTTGGGATGCTGAGCAAGCCACAGGCTTGTGGATGTGAGGGTGCAGGAATTTGGGTTGGGGTATGTGAGGGGCTCAGGTCAGGGAGGCTGGGAATAGGATGGGCTCAGGGGACACATTTGCAGTGTGTGAATGGTGCAAGTGTGTTGTGGGGGTGCAGGAGTTTGGGGTGAGAGGCACAGGACAGGGGGTTCCAGTATATGGTAGGCTCAGATTTGGGGTTGGGGTGGGGTATACAGGAATGTTATGATGCTGTGGCCAGATGAGGGCTTGGCCCCAATTCGGGGCTTGTTGGCCAGGCTTCACTTTTAAATAAAATATTATGTCAAACAAAAAAGATTTCAGCATTGTCTTTATTTATAAGGGGGGCGGGGAACCTGTTTTGAGTCAGGGGTCACTGACCCACAGAAAAGTCAGTCAGGGCCACACAAGTGAGATACAAAAACACAACCCTTCCAAACCCCTCAAGCCTCACTAATGTGGCCCCAACTGTGCTGGTGGGGACAGGGGATAGGGTGCCAGTGGGTGCCGGGGCAGGGTACTTGTGGGGGTCTGGGTGGGGAGAGGGGACAGGGACCGGTACCTGGGAATCCTACAGCTGCACGCTAAGGCCCAGGAAGTGCGCAGGCTGCTCCCCCGTTCCCCAAACAGCGGCATGGTACCTGCATGTGACGGACCAGCGTTTCCTGATGCTTTCCTGTGTGGTGTGGGAACAGGGTGAGGAGTCGTCCCGGACTGCGCCAGCTGGAGCCGACATGCTGGAGACTATATTCCCCTGCTTCCTTTCTGCGCGGGAGGGTGGGGGGGGAAGAGGAGGAGTCCCGGACCACACCAGCCCCAACCGCTTGAACAGTGTGCGCCTTGCTCCTCTGCTCCCCACATCAGCGTGCACTGCCCAAGCAGCTGGAGCCGGTGCGCTGGGGACTTTATTCCCCTGCTGCCTTCCTGCGCGGGGCGGAAGGGGAGTTCCAGACCGCGCCAGCCTCAACTGCTTGAGCAGCGCGCGCCTTGCTCCTCCACTCCCCATGGCAGCGCGTGCCGCCCGAGCAGCTGGCGCCGGCGCAGTTGCGGACCCCCACCCCCTTCCCCGCATGCAGGAAGGCAGCAGGGAACAGTCTCCAGCGCGCGATGGTCTGGCGTTTTAGGTACGCGATGGTCTGCCGGCTGTTGGGGGGGGAAGAGCAGCCTGCGCACCTCTGGGACCTGGCGTGCAGCTGCAGAACTCTTCCCCCCCCCCCCCCACACACTGGAAGGCCATGCTACCTCCGTTGTCCCTGGAGGTAGCATCAGCGTGGCGTTCATCTTGGGGGGGGGGGGGGCCCGAAAACCTTATGATCGACTGGTCGGTGACCACGGCATTAGACGAATGCTTAAGATTCTGATCATCTTTGTAGTTTGCTGCAGAACTAAAACAGAATCTAAAACATCTGTGTTTAAGATAACAATAAATCTCTAATCCCCACATAAATTTTTCATTTGAATAAAGTGGTCTGTTGTAGACTTAGAACTATTAACCTGTAAATATTTACATTTAATAATCGGGCCACACTATTTGCATTGTATACACTCAGCTTCATCCATTCCTCCTATTTTTTTTTTCCTCGTAATTGTTGGACCTTGCTGGTCTGTGGCACCTCCAGAATCTGACTGGTCCCGAATGAGGGGTTTTGCCAGACCATAGAAGGTCCCTCCCCTTGTGGCTGTGCTGCTACTAGGCTAGGGGTCCAGCCTCCCACCGCTGCTGCCTGGAGCTCTCCGTGGCCAGGCTGCTGGGGCTGAGTACCACGTCTGCCTGGTTCTGCAGCTGGGCCCAAACTCCCTTTGCTGGGGCTGGGGCTTAAGTTCCCTGGCTGCTGGAGCCAGAATGGGGCTGGAGCTCCACGGCCGGGGCTAGAGCTCCCTAGCTGCTGCTGGGGTCAGAGCTCCCTGGCCGGGGCGGAGGTCCGTGGCTGCATCCAGACTAGAGCTCCCTGGCTGCTGAGGCCAGGGAGCTCCTGAGGGCCAGAACTCCCCACCATGCTGTTTGTCCTCTCTCCTCCCCTGCCCTCCCCACTGTGGGCTCCTGGCTGAGTCGCCAGTGTCCCTTATGGCGCTCCTACCCCGCCGCCAGACCTCCTCCTTCCTGGGCTCTGTGGTCTAGGAACATCATGGTCCTTGCCCAGACCACGGATGTTGCTGGACTAGGGAGTCCCGGTTAAGGGAAGCACAACCTGTACTACTTTGCTTTCTGAAACTTATTCTGACACGAATCTTCATTTTCTTTCCATTTTGTGTAATATCTGTGAGCTGTTATCCGCTATCATCTTGAAATGTGTGTGTGGTGAATGAAACACTCATCAGGATGTTCAGAAGCAGCTGCACTTGAGAGTATACATACGTGTCCGACTATCTTTCGGAGTAATACATAGCCTTTTTTCAACAGGCAGCTTTGGATATGCATACAGATCAATATGCTATCACAAATGCGCGTATCTTATGCAGCGTATTGTGTTTACCTAATAAGTTATTTTTACATATATTTGAATGATTCCAAGGTAGGGTGGAAATGGGGGGGGGGGGGGAACCTGAATATACTTATGTAAAACCTGGGAATTTTCCAGTAAAAATCAGTTTAAACTGAAAATGAAGGGGTTTAAAGATTACATACCTATATCTAGGTGATCTGGTGATTTCATGGTAACTGTGACAGTAAATCTTGAATAGTTTGTGACCTGATTAGAATTCTGAGTTTTCTATATTCTTTTCTGTACTTGACATCACATGAGAAAAATGCTTTAAATCTTACACAGTACAAAACATCTTTGTGGCTATCTGATGGGGGCGTATCCACCCCCTTGCTGTTCAGGAGGAGGTTAACTCCTCCCGGAGGGCAGGGGAGGCCACACCCCCTTTTGCTTACTAGGCATGCTCCAGCTGCACTAGTATAAGAGAGGGCTGCTTAGCTCAGTTGGGGTGGATGGCCAGAGAAGGAGCTCAGGACGGAACTTGTGAACAGCCACTTCAGGAGCACCAGCTCTGGCAGCAACAGCCACAACCCCAGCCGCCCCAGGAGCGGCAGCCCTGGTGGCAGCAACCACAGTCTCAGTAACCACCCTGGCCAGTGAGACTGTCCGGGAGACAGCAACTCGCCGAACAACACCACAAAGTCCACACTGCATACTGAGAACAGTAGGAAGTGGCCCAGGGTGGAGGATTGTTCTCCAGGAGCTCAGTGCTCTTCGGTTGGAATCCCTGCTCAGCAGGCGGTGGAAGCTTCCACTGCCACCAGGGCCCTGGGCTGGGACCCGGGTCCCCCTACCTCCCCCAACCCCACAGTAATGTCTCTCCCAGGCTCCTGCGGAGGCTTACATTTGAACTAGGCCTGCAGGGCTGTCTGTACCCTTGAGAAAGGGAACTGTACTTTGGGACTAGGCCAGTGGAGCCATATTTACTGTAATAGGGGAAGCTGTACTTTGGGAGTGCCAGCAGGGGTTGTCCTGGGGACAAGGACACCCCTTGACAGGCTAGTACAGAAAATAATTTAACGTAAGTACTTTATTGGTGGTAGGGTTATAATGTTAGAAGTAACTCAATAATAACACTGCTTACTTTGTGTACTGCAGTTCTATTTTGAAATGTTGTAAATGTTCTCTTATATTTAAAAAGGTTTTATGATGTACAGTGTTTAGATAACTATCACTGGGAGTAATATTTGTCCCCAGCTAATAGTAGACTCATTATGTCTGATTAAATGTATAAAAAGTTGATTCTGAGGAACTGAGATACTGAAAAATAAAATCAAATAAAAATAATTGTTGCCATAGGGAATAATAGAAAGCCTGGAAGTTGCTTTGGAAAGAGTGCTACTTTTTTTTTCTGCAGCTAAATTGATAATTCATTTGTAATCACATGCCTGTGAGTAGTTCAGCTCTGTCAAAATAATTTATGAATATATTGGAAAAATCAAGAATTCTAGGTTTTTCTGCGTTAGCTGTTTTATGGTGGGATTATTATAGACACACATGATTTAAAAAAAAAAAAAAAATCTCTTTTACATGCAAGTAGTGATTAGTCCCCCAATGGTCAGTATTTTTTCAGAATTCAAGCTCGGATTTCTGAAATGGAAGCTTTTACAACAGTGAGGTAGCAGCATTTTGGATGCAGGGGGAGCGCACAACTCTCACAATGTTGTGTGCAGTCAGCACACATCTCCCTTCATGTGCCCTTGCTTTAAGTACATGTTACACTTGTAATAGTGTTAGGAAGAAAGCTACCCAGATGAAAATCAGCAGAATCTGGCAAACCTGTGCATGGGCAACAGTTAACAAAATGTTTCGTGGGCCAAACGTAGGACCCCAATGGGCTGCAGGTTACCCACCTCTATTCTGCACCCATAGGTGATGGTAGCAGAGTGAAACTGGTAGACAAGTCAGTTTCAAGATTGCTATTCAGAATCCTGTAAATACTTTCTGTGTTGTTTAAGTTCTTACGCTATGCAACTTGTTCAGGTGTCTGAACACCTTATTTCATATCTCTGAAATGGTTCACCTCCAACTAGGGATGTTAACATGAACCTGTGCACATAGTTAACCAGTGAGCCTGGACTCGTTGGTTAATCCTCAAGGTTACATGCACCCCATCTGCCCCTGTGCCGCTACCCCTGTATCAGAGGCAGTAGTGCGGGCGGGGGTGACAGGCAGGAGATGGTGCATGCAGGGAGCCGGCTTTCCAGCCGGCTCCCCAGCGAGCACTGGTTTCCGCCTGCCCTCTGTGTTGTAAACATGTAACCTCAGAAAACTTCAACAGTTTACAAAAAATAAATGCGTTTTAACATCCCCATTTCCAACAGAAACGATGAATGCATTTGGCCATTTTTGGCATGTAGCAGGGAGGCTGGCAAAATATAAATGTTCTTAAACTCTTATAGTTGACAGCTCTTATATGTAGTTCTTGTTCACTTAGATTTAGGAATGTTAAATATCTGTTAATTGAATAGTCAAGTAACGTCATGAATTCTTATCAGTTAGTCGATTATTCTGTAGTCCCTGGGGGGTGGGGCTGGCAGCCAGTGCACTCTGGCCTCACTCACAAGGAGCCCCTGCCACTCTGTGCTGCTGTCTGTCAGGTGCCAGGCGGGAGCTGGTCTGCGAGGGGAGCCAGTTTAAAAACCAGCTCCCCTAGTGGATGGCTGCCTATTGCCCTATGCTGCTGCCTCTGATAGAGGCAGCAGCGTGGGGTGGCAGCAGCCCCTGTCTGAGGGGGGTCTGAGCTCCCAGATCCTGCACGAGCTGGAACTGAGCTGGGCTACCTGCCTGCCCAGCTCCCTAAAACACTTTGTTACCCGGCTAAAGAGGTAATATATGAAAACTGTTAGGCTCCCCTGAGCTAACGTAGCATATTAATTCCAATTAGCCTGATTAACATACAAGAAAATTACAGGTGCGGACGCTCTACTACATCTATCATTGGTTATTCTCTAATTCAGATTGGCATGATATGTGGCGTGCAAGAATGAAAACATAACACGTTTTATAAATTTAGACCACCGGACTATATTGGTCAAAGGATCAAACAAGCAAATTTGGGGAAGTCCCAAATTACAAAAGAGTACCAGAGTCTGCGGCGCTGAGACGATGGAGGTGTTGCTGGCGACCTACAATCCGTTGGTCCTTTCGGGCCTCGGGAGAGGAACTACCAGGAGTCCCACGATGGTAGACAGCGCCGAAGCTGGCAACCTCGATCCTTGGGTCCTTCCGGGCCCTCAGAAAGGAACAGCCAGGCGTCCCACGAAGTGGCTGGGGTTGAGTGCGATGACTTCGCCTTCCACGGGTCACGACTCTTCCGGCTCTTCCTGTGCTTCGGGGCAGCTGGAGCAGACGATGGATGCTTAACCTTAACCTTACTCCATCCTAAATTAAAACCCTAACTAAGTCGCGACGCGCCCGCCGAACAGACTCGACGACGGCCGACGTGTGTGGACCGATGCGAACCTGACGGGCAGACTCGACGACGAAATCTAAACTATCTATTCACTAAACTACCTACATAAACCTATACTGTCGAGTATTAGCCTTCCGCTTACACTGCTCTTCTATAACCTAACTTAACTCAATCACGCATCCCGTAACAATGTCGCATCCCAGCCTCTCACTATGCTAAGCCTAGCCTAGCCTAACCTAGATCTAGCCCGACGCCCCGATGCAACGCTTAAAATGGGCGTTGCACAGGCTTTTATAGGCTAGACTCATACATATTCATGAGGGCTTTCCTTTAAAATGATTGGCTCTAAAAGAATGCTCATTTACATGATTTTAAAACCATTGGTTCTCTAGACAATTACAAATTAATATTTATAACAACGCTCCTCCTTCATGCATATTCATCAAATTTCAAAACTAGACAGTTAGATGGTACTACGTGCAGGATGACCATGCAGCAGTGGTTTCTTAGAATGATTGACAGATTGGTTTTACACTGATGGATAGATGTTCATACATACTAGGCTCATTATAATACATAAACGTTATTAATTACAGAAAACGTAATTACACATGCATTCAACTTAATACTGTCAGATATTTATACAATTCTGCCAACAACTTTAAATTCAGAGCCTGAGCAGGGGGAGTAGGTCCCAGGCCTGGTGTGAGTCAGGGCTGAACCGGGCTGCTGGCCAGCCTGCTAAAGAATTTACTGGCAAGGGGAGGAAGGGAAATGTGTGTAGTCTATAGCATTAACCTAATAAGCTTTTGCTTATTGGTTAATCGATTATACTATTACATTCCTACTTATATCCCCAGGAAAAAAATCCTTAAGGTTGAGAATACATATAACTTAGCACCAACAGTAATTTAAGCAATAAAAATACCAGTGCTAATGTGGTAGGTAGTTTTTTAAAAAACTCATTAGAAACGTAGACATACAAAGTTAAGACCCAAATGTTAACACTGCCCTTATTATAATGTCAGTCTCTACTTTCCTATCATTGTTCATTGCATACCTACAGCCTAGTTCTGCAAACCCCAATTCACGTGAATTAGTCTCCTGTATCAGGCTGCTGTGTTATAAGCTGTTTATGGATCAAGGACTTTTTTAAGGGTTTTAAGAAATTCAAATTGGCAGTGGATACCTTATCTTCAAGAAAGCCAATGCTGATGGTGGTTGTACTATTGCCATCATTTTTTTGTTATCTTTTTTCACAAGGGCTCTAAATTGCCTGCAGAAGCTGAAATTTTAAATATAAAGGTTGTGTTTAGCTTTTATAATTTGTATGTTTGATACCAATTGTGAGTGCAGCATTTGGTATAATGCTTTTGCTTTTTTCATTTAAGTACTGTAATGAAGAAGATTGATTTTCAATCTCAGGAATTTGAAAAAATCTATTTATGCAATTTCTCAGGAATTTGTGAAATCTTCTTTTCCTGTGGACCGGACGATAGCCACATCTGGATAAATCAACATCCATGTTACGTGTTAGGCTTTTTGTTTCTCTGAATAGACAGACAGATCTCAGAGGAGAACTAAGCTTTAATTATGGTTCCATAACCATGACTATAGACAACGCCCATAAAGCACAGCAGATCACTGGAGGTCGTCTTTTCTTGTATTACATGGAGAGAGATGTGTTGTCCGATGCCCCAAAAATGGTTGGCTTGGAGTTTACTACAAGCACACTGTCATGAAATCTAGTTTCTCCTGCATTCTGCTCTTTCCTTATCCCCCCCCATACCTGCTCTTTCTATGATTGTTTGCATTATCTCTTTTGAGGCATTAAGAGTTCCTTTTTTTTTCCTCCCGCTTCTCTCTCCTCCTCAACAGTTTCCCAGGTTGTAAAAGTCATTACCATGGAAGGTCTGAATAATTTTTCTGAAATAGCCAATGGGGCTCTGCATCATGGTCTGAGTAGCTATTTCATCACTGCCAGTCTCTGTTGGGTTGCAAACCAGAGGGTTGTGCTGGAATCCAACATTTTGTGTGTGGCTGTGCAGCACTACTGCATTGCCACTATTGCCCTGACTTCTAGTTCTCATTCTCCTCTTAACTCCATGTTTATTTCATGAACAGGAATATGCTGTAGCTTTCTACCATAATATTTTTCATGCAGTAGCTGGAGTCTGAAAGATCACTCTAAGTGGTTCAAGTAAGTTTCAAGCTTTTGGAGCCAGCGCTGCTGCAGAAGTATTACTGTGCTGCAAATTTGTTAATTAACCAATATTCTTATGATGTGAACGGACATTATTTGAGTGTCAGGTAAACGAAGGAGCAAACTGACAAGTCTTGAACTCAGATCTTCGTTTTCCTTTGAAGTAACTCTTCTCATGAACATCTTAAAACAGTGCAGACTGTGTTCTTTGGTATTGTAAGTTACTTTTTGAAAGAGTTGAAATGTGAAGTTTGACATGTCAACATTTGTCCTAACATGCTTAATATGGTCATCCATGCACTTTGAAAAACAGTGAAAGAATTTTAGATGCTCTGTCTGAACAATAATTGCCAGAATAGTCAGTGTGTACTTGCTTTTAAATGTTACTATCCAGATCATACACTTGTATCACAGGATGATACCATTTGGCAGAGATCTGTCAGTGAGTCATCTTCTCTGTTTGATCTCCTACATCCCTGCAGACTGACTTGACTTTTTGCTCAACTATCCCTAATAAAGGAATACCTCTGGAGATGCAAAAATACAGCCATCCAGCAGCTGCTCCTTTTTGTAATTGTTCTTGTAGTTTATCCACAATGCTATATGGCAGGGGTGGCCTGCCAGATAGTATTACTTTCTTAGTTAGCATGAATAGGAAGGGTGTACAAATACAAGACTATGTCTAACTTGATACCTTTGATTCTTTGTTCAATGAGTGCTATTTAATCTGGTATAAACTGCAAGTCATGTGAAATTGAATGTTACATCTAATTTAAAAATCCTGGATCTCTTGCTATTTGGAAAAATAATAGTGGAACAAGTTTGTTCATAGCTTCTTTTACCACTTAATACCTTGGTTTACGGCGTGTAGTAGAGTGCTTTGTCAGTTTGCAGCAATAGATCTCCTTTTAGTCTTGCTCGGATGTTCTAGTTATCGGCCTGTTTTTTTTTTTTTTTTTAGATAAGGGACAGTGGTCCGTCCAGGCTTTTTTCTCTCCGGCTCTTTTCACTCTCTGCACTGAAGGATTTTGTTGTAGTGTTGATCTTTTTGGCTTGAGTCTAAATGTTGAAGCCTTTGGGAGTGTCTGCTAGTGGGATCCCTGGGGAGCAATGTGAAGTGTTCCATTTCATTACATTTACTCTCCAACAATAAATGTGATGGTGTGTGTGTGTGTGTAGTGTGGTGTGTGTGTGTTTTTGTTTGTTTTGTTTTTTTTAATAAAGCCTTTGACAGTTCAGGGAGTTTTGGATGAGAACTGTCCTTTCCCATCATGTGCCAGTAAGCTGTTACACCATTAAGGAATAGTTCATTTTGTATAAACTGCCATAATTTGCAAATCTGTATCTGTCTTCAGTGGCTTAGGTTACCCAGTGATAATTGGCCTTAGGTTTGTTTAAATATTAAGCATATAGTAAATTCCATAAATTGTAACATATCAGCCGTAGGGTCGGGTGCAACACTGCTGGATTGCAGTGCAGGAAAAGTACTGTGGTGAGGAATAGCAAAATTTCTGTAGTTCAGTATAAGTATCTGGAGGTAGGGATGTTCGATATGGGGTAATTGAATAGTCGTGTAACTGATAAGATTCATGCGGTTATCGGTTACACGACTATTCAATAGTCCCCGGGGTGGGACCGGCAGCTAGTGCACTCCGGCCTCACTTCTGGGGAGCCCCAGACACCCCATACTGCTGCCTCTGGAAGGGGGTGGGGGGTGGGCAGGCTTTTGCAAAGTAGTCTCTGTTTGCAGCGGCCCGGGCTAGCTGCGGGCAGGGACGGGGCTGCTGCTGGGGCAGGGTCCAGGCTCCCCATGGACAGAGCTGCTCTACCTCCCATGGAGCTGACTGGCGAGCCTGGGCCTGCTGCAGGCAGAGGCTGTTCCCTGGCAGCAGTGCAGGGGTGGGAGGGAAAGGGCACTGCAGAGCTGGTGCTGGTGGGAACCAGCTTTTAAGCTAGCTCCCCCCAGCCCAAGCTCCTGCTTCTCTCCCTGCCCCCTTTGCTGCCTCTGAGACAGAGGCAGTGGGAGGAGGGGTGTGTGCGTAGTCGACAAGCATAGGCTTATCGGTTAATCATATAATCAACTACATGTTTTGGGCAGCTTCGTCTGATCCGCCAGCTACGACCCTTCCTGAACAAGAACGACTTGGCTACAGTGATTCGTGCTCTTGTCATGTCCCCATTGGATTATTGTAATGCACTCTATGGCTATATTTAGACTGCATCCCTCTATCGACAGAGGGATGCAAATCAAGCACGTTGAAATTTCTAATGAAGCAGGGATTTAAATATCCTGCGCTTCATTAGCATAAATATGGCTGCTGCTTTTTTTCAAAATGACGCTTTCAAAAAAAACCCAAACAAACCCGGCAGTCTAGATGCAGATCTGTCGAAAATAAACCCTTTTTTGACAGATCCTGTAAACCTCATTTTTTGCGGAATACAGGATCTGTCGAAAAAGGGTTTATTTTTGGCAGATCCACGTCTAGACTGCCGTTTTTCCAAGAAAGCTCCGTTTTGGGGGAAAAGCGGCAGCCACGTTTATGCTAATGAAGCGCAGGTTATTTAAATCCCTGCTTCATTAGCAGTTTCGACGTGCTTGATTTGCATCCCTCTGTCGACAGAGGGATGCAGTCTAGATGTAGCCTATGTGGGGCTTGTGCCCTCTCCTTACATGTGTGTGTACTTTTCCCCCTCAGGGCCAGGGGGAGGATGTGGATGGGTATAAGGGGGCTGAGGCTGGGGCTGCAGGTCTGGGACCAGGAGCTGGGACCATGGCTGAGGACAGGGCCAATGCAGACCTGTGAGCTGGGTGGGGAAGGGTCATGCTCCCTGTGCCTCCTCCCCACACCCTGTGGGAGCTGGGTTGGTTCCTGTTGCACCCCCCTGAACGCGCCTCCATGCTCCCTTGGGGGACATGTCCCACTGTACAGGAACCTTTGGAGGCTGCTAGACGCCTTGCATCGATAGTTATTTAAAACTTTACAAAAGACTGCCATTTTGATCAGCTGAAAAATCACACATGCTGCACCAGCTGAAAAGCTTGCTGCTTTTGTAAGAAAATTCCATTTGAGGAAAAAATGAGATCCTTGCTGCTTGTTAAAATGTTTACCTATGTGTACATGCTATTTTGAATGTCAGTCTGTGACCTAAACAAAATATGAAAGAATGAGCAATGGCCTCTTTCTAGGGATGTTAAGGACTACTCGACTATTTGATAAGCAAATGTTCATCGGCTAGTCAATTCGCGCCCCCCCCCCCCCCCCGCTGCCTCTGTCAGATAGAGGCAGCAAAGGGGGTGGGGGAAGAGGGAGTACTTCAAAGGGGCAGCTGCACAGCTGATCCCTGGCTCAGCTGTGCAGCGCTGTCCCTTTCAAATGCTGCCTCGGTGTTTGAAAGGGGCAGCTGATCCTGAACTCTAGAGCAGCATTTCAAATCGGCAGCACAGCATGGAGTCCAGGGTCAGTGGGGGACTCAGAGACCCCCACTGACCCCGGACTCCATGCTGCGTTGCTGCTTTGAAATGCCCGTACTGGGGACTTGCCACTGGCCCCGGGCTTCATGCAGAGTTCCTCATTACTCCCCCAGCGGGGGCTCTTGTACATTTCAAAGGAGGAATGCGGAAGTGCCTATTGACTAGTTGATGGAAATTCTATTGACTACTGGACTAGCAGATTAATGGTTACTTAACAACCTTATCTCTTTCATTGTTCAGTCTATTCAAGGGGTGGCCAAACTTACTGACCCTCCAAACTGCATTCAGGGGTCGTCAGAAGTTTGAGAGCTGGGGCATATCTGCCAGGGGTCAGGGCTTCAGCCTGATAAGGTTGTGTGGCTAAAGGTTTTTTCCCTATGGGGTGAGGCATCTCAGGGCTTCAGCCCTGCTCTTACTGAAACCCTATGCCCCACCACTCTGCTGCAGGCCTGAAGCCCTGAACTCTCCCACATTGTCTGGTAGGTGGGAGAATGGGGAGAGGGTACATGTGGGGGCCCCATGAATTGCACTTCACTTGTACAATAGCCGTATGCATCTTGAGAGACAGTTTGGACTAGGGATGTTTGATATTGTGTAATGGAATAGTCATGTAACCATGAAATTTTAGTGGTTATACAATTATTTGATAGTCCCTGAGGGTGGGACTGGCAGCCAGTGCATTCTGGGCCCACACCCGGGGAGCCCCCTGCTACTCTATGCTGCTGCCTCTCTATCCGAGGCAGTAGTATTGGTGGAAGGTGAGAGCTGGTCTGTGAGGGGAGCCAGTTTAAAAACCAGTTTCCCACTCAGATTGGCTCCTGCCTGCCACCTTGTGCTGCTGCTTCTGATACAGAGACAGCAGTGTAGAGTAGTAGCAGCCTCTGTTGGGCGGGGAGGAGGAGGAAAGGGGTTCGAGCTCCCCACAGACAGGCTGCTCTGTGGGATACAGTCCTCTCCCCCACCACCCTGTGCTGTTGCCTTTGCAGGTGGCAACATGGAGCTGGTGCTGGCAGAACTGGCTTTTAAGCCAGCTCACCCCAGCAAAGGCGCCTGCCTTCCCTCTCTCTCCCCCTGCTACCTCTGTAGGAGGCACCCAGGGGAGGCAGGTGGGTCTGTGGCGCTAGCACATGTGGGGAACCTGCTTGAAAGCTGGCTCCCCATGTGTATCAGCTCCTGCCTGCCCCCTTCATCCTCCACACTGCTGCCTCTTTATCAGAGGCAGCAGTGTGGTGGAGGCAGGTGGATCTGGCCTTGTGGGGAGCTGGCTTTTAAGCCAGCTCCTGACACTGTCTTCTGCTCTCCCCCGACCCCCCTGGCTCTGGTACAGAGGCAGCAATGGGGGGGGGGGCAGTGAGTGTAGTTGACAAAGATTAACTGATAAGCCCACTCCTGTTGGTTAATCGTGTTGTGTGTATGTTGACATCCCTAATTTGGACACCCCGACCTATTTCCTTTAAATACAAGGTGGTATTTCTGTCAATACCTTTTTAGTTGGAAGGAAAATATGAACTGAAAGAGCAGCACCTATCACTTGCAAAGCCATACAGTGGAAGACTTTCTGATGACTTAGAATCATGTTATGACAGTAGTCTTCAACCTGTGGTCTGTGGACCCTCAAAGACTTATGTTAGAATTGACTATCATGATTATCTAGTCCAGGGGTCTCCAACCTTTTTTAACCACAAGATCGCTTTTTCAATTTAAGTGCAATGTAATATCTACCACCAACCCAAATACCCTTTGCCCGGCTTCCTTCCCCCCCCTTCTCTGGGGCCCTGCCCCTGCTCCACCCCTTCTCATTCTGTTGGTCTTCCTCCCTGAATCTCATTCACTTTCACCAGGCTGGGGTAGGGGTGCAGGCTCTAGTCTTGGGTGTGTGGCAAATGCCCTATCCTCTAGGCCAGTGTTTCTCAACCTTTTGTATAAAATGCCCCTTTAAAAATATATATATACACACACAGGTACCCTAGTACTGACAGTTTTCTCACTTTTTTTTTAAACCATTGCAACACATTTGTTTAAACAACTTCATTGTAGCTGGGAGGATGATGAAATATTTGGGGTGTAAAAAGTACAAAAATTAAAAATAATACAAATGCTGTAAAACTTAAAACAAATTCAGTTTTCTCCAAATTTCACTTGTGTGGATGTACTCCCCCAGACTTCTCTTGGGTGCCCTTGGGCTACTGCAGGGTCTACCCCTCCCCCCCCTTTGGGGAGTCTCTTATCCTGCCTTCCTAATGCAGAAACCTGGTCCATCTCTAGGACAGCCTGTGTTGGCTGTCCAGCTGCTCCCAGGACTTGAACCCACACCACCCTGTGCTCTCCAGCTGAATGTGCTATCCCCTAGGCCACTCCAGAGCTGAGCCTGCCCCACCTACTTTTGGTGGGTTCTGTATCCTGTGTTGGCTATTGGGTTGCTCCCAGGGTGAGCAGGGCTTGGGCTGAGGCTCCAACCCACAACCCTGTTCTCCTTGGGCAAGTGCTGTATCTCCTGGTCCACTTGAACCCACCCCATCTCCTTGCCTTGGGGGGAGTCCCTTGTCCTGTGTCTGGTTGCTCCCAGGGTGGGTGTGGGAGTTTGGGCTGCTTTGGTGGGGGCGGGGAAGAAGAGAACAGGGCTTGAACCTGCCATCATATGTTTCCTAGGCAAATGCCCTATTTCCTAAGCCACTCCAGAACCCACCCCACAACTCCCTTACTTTTAGCAGGTCCCTTATCCTGCCATCCTAATACAGGAGCCAGGTCCATCCCTCAGGCAGCCTGTGTTGGCAGCCTAGCTATTGCCTGAGTGGGTGGAGGGGTGCAGGATCAAGCCCACCACCCTGTGCTCCAGAGGCTAATGCCCATCCCCAAGTTCACTGGAGAGCCCACTCCAGCTCTCTACCTTCAGGTCACCCCCTATGCCCACCCTGGGAGTGACTAGACACAGGATAAGAGACCCTCTGAAGGAAGGGGTTGGGGTGGGCTCTGAAGTGGACTAGGGGATAGGGTAGTTGCCTGGGAAGTAGAGAGGGGTGGGTTCAAGTCTTGCCCACCCTGGGAGCAGCTGGACAGCTGCCCCAGGGATGGAGCAGCAGAGCTAAAGCAGCCCTACCCCCAAAAGCAGCTGGTATGTACAGCAACAGCTCCATGGGCTGCCCCTCATCCCCAGGCACTGGCTCCCCTGGTCACAGTTCTCCATTGTTGATCAATGGGAGCTGCAGGAGTGATGTCTGCAGGCAAGGACAGTGTGTGGAGAAGACCTGCTCAGGGAGATGCCAGTTATCTCCAGGAGCGCAACTAACCATAGGGATAATTACTCCAGACATGACAGGTTAAGCATTTGAGAACTCACTACTCAAAGAATTAAAGTTAGGCACAAGAGAGAAATCAAAGTTATGAAATGCACAGACCTGTCAAAAACTAAAAATAACCCACTTTGCAAGCAGTAAAAGTAGTAACAACCCCCCATGTACATATTGGGTCAGGAGATGAGGGAAGGACAGTGTGTGTTTGTGAGACTGACAGATACACACATTACATCTACACTGCACATGCATTCTTGCACAAATAAATTTACAGTACAGCATCAGAAAACAGGGCTCCTTCCAGAAGTTATTCCTCTCCCCATGAGGAATAAGCCCTCTTGCGCAAGAGCTCTTCCGCAAGAAGACAGTGTAGACAGGCAACATGAATTTCTTGTGTAAGAAGGCCCTATGGCTAAAATGGCCATCGAGCTTTCTTGCACAAGAGAGTGTCCACACTGCCATGAACGCTCTTGCGCAAAAGCACATGGCAGTGTGGATGCATTCTTATGGAAGACCTTTTGCACAAGAACTCTTGTACAAAACAGTTCTTGCGCAAGAAGCCTGCAGTGTAGACGTAGCCACAGTGTGTGTGACAGAGATTTGCATTGCCAAGCTCCCTCCATCCCCTTTTCTCTGTGTGAAGATGGGGTACAGGATTGGGGGGAGGAGGGACACCCTGACATCAGCGCACCCCCCCCCCCTTCCTCCCACACCCTGCACAGCAAGCAGGAGGCTTCCAAGGGGCAGCTCCAAGGCAGAGGGCAGGAGCAGCATGATAGTGGGTGGAGGGGCACTGAAGTGCCTGGACTTAATAGCTTCCAGGCCAAACCAGTCAGGATCCCCTGTCAGAGGCTCCAAGATCTACCGGTAGATCCCGATCTACCAGTTGGTGACCACTGAGCTAGTCTAACCTCCTCCATATTACAAGCCACAGAGCCTCATCCACCCACTGTAATAGACTCCTCCCCCCCTATGCCCCCCCTCTGCCCCCCCTCCCCCGCAATCTCTGGTTGACTTAATGAAGTCCTTCAATCATGGTTCAGAGTAGAGATGTTAAGAATGAGGTAATTTGCTAATTGTGCAGTGGATAGAATTTTTATCATCTACTCAATTAGTCGATAAGGGAAGGTAGCCTGGCTCAGTCCTGGCTCATGCCAGATCTGGGACCTATCCCCACTGCGGCTCTGCATTTAAAATATATTAAGAGCCCCCCTGTAGAGCCACAGCAGGGTTAGGTCTTGGACCTGGTGTGAGCTGGGCTGCCTGCCCGTCTGGAGCAGCCTTTGCCCGTGGCCAGCCCAGGTCACCGAGGACAGGGACTGCTTCACTGCCCCCCTCCATGGGGGGTACCAGAGGCAGCAGCGTGGGGGGCAGGGAGGAAGGCAGCAGCACAGATGGTGCTGCGGGGAACCAGCTTTTAAGCTGGCTCCCCCAAGTACCGGCTCCTGCCCCCCCCCTTGCTGAAATGATAGAGGCAGCAGGGGGGAGGGGGAATGAGTAGTCGATTAGATCAGTGTTTCTCAACCCTTTTTATAAAGTACCCTCCCCCCCCTTTTTTTTTTAAAATGCTGAGTACCCCCAGTACCTACAGTTTTCAGACACACAAACTTTTTTCTACCGTTGCAACACATTTGTTTAAACAACTTAATCCTAGCCAGGCAGGCGATGACATTTTTGGGTGTAAAAAGTACAAAAATAATAAAGCGCTGTAAAACTTAAACACAAATTCAGTTTTCTCCAAATTTCAGTTGTGTTGACATACCCCCCCCCCGCCCCCCCGACTTCTCTTGAGTACCCCTAAGGGTACTCATACCACTGGTTGAGAAACACTGAACTAGACTAACTGGTAAGCTTAGGCTTATCCATTAGTCAAGTACTCACATCCCCAGTTCAGCTTACAGAGAACCCACATTTTACACTAGTTTAAACCTTCAAGTGACCAGTGCCACACTCTGCAAAGGAAGATGAAAAATCCCTAGGGTCTCTACCAATTTGACTTGGATTGGGAAAAATCTTTCCTGACCTCCAGATATAATGATCAATTAGATCTTGAGCATGTGGGCAAGACCCACCAGCCTGATATCTGGGAAAGAATTCTCTGTAGTAGCTTAGAGCTTGCCACATCTAGTGTCCCATTACTGGACTTTGGAGATGTTTGCTGCTAGTAGTCACAGATCAGCTACACGCCCTTGCAGGCAGTCTCACTATACTACTCCTTGGTAAATTTATCAAGCTCAGTCTTGAAGCCAGTTAGGGTTTTATTTTTTGGGCTCACTGCTTCCCTTGGGAGGGTGTTCCAAAACATGACTACTTTGATTACAAGCCTTCATAGAATTTCAAGCCTAAACTTGTTGATGGCCAGTTTATATTCATTTGTTCTTGTGTCTACATTATTACTTATCAGGGAGGGGAGAAGAGTTATTTATCCCTCTGATGTATTTATACAGCGCAATCATCTCTCTCTTCAGCCTTCTATTGGTTAGGTTAAAAAAACCTTGCTCTTTTGAGTCTCCTCTAAGGTAGATTTTTCATTCCTTGGTTCTCTGCATTTGTTCCATTTTGAATACATCTTTCTTAAAGATGGGAGACCAGACCTACACACAGTATTTTTGATGATGTCTGACCAGTGCATTATACTATAGCACTAACTTCTCTCTCTCTACTGGAAATACGTCACTTGACGCATCCTAGAACTGCATTAGCCCTTTTCACAGCTGTCACTGTGATCAACCAACACCCCCAGGTCTTTCTTCTCTGTCACTTCCAACTGACAGGTCCTAGCTTACAAAAATAATTCTTATTGTTAAATGAAATACCTTGTACTTTGCTTTATATTTCATCTTACTTCTATTGTTCCAGTTTACAAGGTCATACAGATCATCTTGTAAGATTGTCTGAGCTTTCTCTTGTGTTGGCTCTATGCCAACTTTTGTCTGCGCATTTTATTAGTACACTTAAACTGTCTAAGATTTCCAAAGGAGTCTGCACCCCCTTTTGTAATGTTTAGGGGTCTGCAAATGAAAAAAAGGTTGAATATTACTGTTCTACACTACTGCCAACAGAGCTCAGAAGCAGGATATATACTCTGTACTGTCATTCTTACATTAAAGATAGAACTCAGAATCAAACTTCTGGTATCAAAATGTTTTATAATGTGAAACCTGAAACTAAATATAACTAAACATCCAGTATGTCTCAGTGCATTTATAAAGATGAGTTAATGCTAGTTGAGATCTTCATAAGCACCAGTTGTTTTTAATAAAAGTATGAACAAATTCAAGAGCCTTAGTTGGATTTTTTTTGTCTGTGTTTTTTCCCCAAAAATAGCACTTGTTGCACATTTTTGGAAGAAACTAAAAATATCCAAATCACCTATTTAGATGCAGAACACAAATTACTTCTCTTCCTTTTGGCACTTTAGGTGGTGGTGACTGATGGTTCCTTACTTTTTACTAAAAAACTAAAATAAGAAGCATATGTGCTGAGCTATGTTATCAATCCAAAATGTGATTATGAACCAAATTAAAAGATGACTGGTTCTCAAGTTCCTAGGTGTTATAAGGCAAAATAAGGAAAGGCTGGATATGTAAGTGTTAGTCTGAACTGAGAAGAAAGAAAACTCCATCACAGGATGAGGTTGTATTATATGCTTAATAGTGACCGTTCAAGTTGAGAGGCAAAGAATCCTCCAACACTTACAAGTCCATTCCTTCATTAATTCAGCTTATGATGCCTTGGGATGACATTATCCCCAATTTTAACTACATCAGGCTTTTTTTATTGTGTTGTAGATTTTGGATCATCTTGTTTGGTTTTATAGGTCTAAAATTTGACCCATTAAAATTCCAATCTGGTAGGTACTGTAATTCAAATTGTGTTCATTATTGATAAATTTTTAGTCTCTTATATCAAATATACAATTTGAATCTACTCTGACCTGCAATATTGATGCAATTTTAATGGAGGGGTGGTACTTAAATGATTGAAAGAACAATGTACTGAATGGAAAAAATCAATAGCTGACTCATGCGCTATTTTAAAAGCAGGCAAAATTGATATGTAGTAATTAGAAGATAAAATTTCGTGAAAGTAAACTTCTGATCTTGAGGTTTGAAGTTTATATTATGTGAATTTTTTTTAGGATGTAACTTAAGTGATATAGTCTTTCCTGTTTTTGTAATACTTAAAATTGTTCTAAAACTAAGGGATTTGTTTGCTTAACTTATTTTTTTAAAAAGAGGCCTAATGGTATGGGTGAACTCATACTACCCCTTGTTGCCAAGTTCGTAAATATCAGCTAGCTACTGTTACTTTGCTGAAAATCATTTACTGTTTTCTGTGCTGGATTGTAAATGTTTTCTGTTTATCTTGTTTCATAAGACAGTGGATTTTGGTACCTGATATGCCTTTTGTAAGCTGGTTGATGTTTTTGGATGCTGGCGGCGGCGGCTTCTTTTTTTTTTTTTTTTTTTTTAAACCAGTGGTTCTCAAGCTTTTTGGCCCATGGACCCCTGGCACAATGTAAACCTTTCTGCGGACCACCAGTTGCTAATGGAAACTCACCATCAATTACATAATTTCACCTGAGCCATTTTGCTAGTGCTGCACCAAGGGAGACTAGTTTAATTTCGTAAACAGATGAAGTACTTTACCTTTCTCATGTTAGTTTATCAAACTTCATTTTAAATAAAGTAAAATATTAATTTATGTCCAACACAAAAGGTTTGAATGTTTTCTTTATTTATGGCAGGTGTGGGGAACCTTTTTTTTTTGTCAGGGGCCACTGACCTGCAGAAAAATCAATTGGGGACCACACAAGTGAGAAGCGAAAAAACTCTTCCAAAATCCCCCAACCCTCACTGATGTGGGCCCCAACTGAGACACCTCACTCCTCTGGCATTCCAGCCCCGTGGGGTGAGGGGAAAGGGAAGGGACAGGGAGGACTGAGGTTCAGGGCTTCCCATAGGCCAGATTTACATTTCTGGGGTTCCGGAGTTAGTGGATTTTATGGACCCCGTAGGCTCTGGGGTGGGGACAAAAATGAGAGGTTCAGTGTGCAGGACAGGGCTGCCAGTGAGTAGTATAAGGATAGGGTGCAGGATCTGTAAGGGAGGTGGGGTGCAGAAGAAGGCTGGGAGTAGGGTGTCGGGCCAGGGGGAGTGAGAAGGAGCAACTGTGGCTGTAGGAGCAGAGTGGGGGTAGGTGTCTGGCTTAGTGTGGGGCAGTGCAGGGGCAAGGGAGGGTGCAAAAGCAGGCTGTGGATAGGGTGTCTGGCCAGAAAGGAGTGCCGAGGGGGGAGCAGAGTGGCTGAGGGGGTTCAAGGAGATGGGGGGAGGGGGGCAGGGTGCCCTTGGGAATAGGCCTGGGGTCAAGGTGGCTGGAGGGGTTGTTTCAGGGAGATGGAGGGGCAGGGAGTCTGGGCGTGGCACAGCAAGGCAGGGGGTGGGGTCCCACCAGGTGTCCAGTCCATGGAACCCTCCCTCCAGACCAAGTCCCTGTGGGTGCAAACCCCCGAAGGGCCCCAAGACCTCACCTGCCACATGCGTGTTCAGGGTCCTCAGCCGTAGCCTTGCCTCCTCCCATGGCTGCTGGGTCTCGTGCAGCCCAACCTGTTGCAGGGGAGGAGGAGAGGCGTTGGCTGCTCATGCACCATGAGAGACTGCCTGGCCAAGCCCAATGCAGCCCAACCTGCTGCCTGCTCCATGGGACCAACTGAGGGATGTGCCGCTCTTACCATGGTGGCGGCACTCCTCCACATGTAGCTTCACGGCCTGCGTGGGGTGGGGGTGTGAGTTTGCTTGCTGGCTGGAGTTGGTGCTGTGGCCTTGCGGCTGTGTGTCAACCACAAGGCTGCAGTGGCAGTGTAGGCTCCCCATGGGGAAGTAAAAGTGGGGGATGAGCTCCCACCACAGACCACCTGGAAGCAGCCACAGACCACTAGTGGTCTATGGATTCAGTTTGAGAACCACTGCTTTAAACATATGACATTGGATCTCTGGCTGTAGAGGAGTTTCTTGCAACTTCTGTGCAATTGGAACAGCTATATCCATGGTATCTGAGAGCTCTATGAACAAGATGTTATTTGTAAAGCATTTTCTATACAGCAGTATTATCCTTGCATGCAGTATGAAAATCAGTCTCTTAAAGACCTAGCAATGTGGTATAGTTCACTCTGAAATCTTTTTCTAGCCCATAAACTAATACATATGTTTTTTTAAAAGGACCTTTTAAAAATATGGGTCTCTTTTTAATTTTAGGTGCTGGAGATCAGAATTTATTCACTTCTGTATATCCCATGCTTTCTCAGCAGCTTCCAAAAGAACCCATGGAATGGAGAAGGTAGAATATTTTTCCTGCAGTATTACTCTGTTTTGCATGTTGTTGGGTTTAGAAAAATGCAGCTGATGTGACACTGTGCAGTGATTTGTGTTGAGTTTAAAAGATGAACAGAAGAAAGATGTCTGGTTTTCAGAGCCAGTCATCACTGAATTCTGGATGTTGGGCACTGAGATGTTTGTTCCCGCATTTAGCCCAAGCTGATTTCCAGAGAGATTAGCAGCAGTAAAGATTAGGTTTTTTTCCCTCTTGAAGGTTACCATGCTTTGAAGATAAGCCTGGTTCTTGCTTTAATGGGAAAGACTTAAGAACAGACTTTGAACTCTGTGAATCCCACAGCCAAAGGCCTCCTCTAGTTTTAGAGGGACACTAGTACATGTAAAAGATTCTCTCTTTAAAATAAAGGCTGGAAAATTTCCAGCCCTTCTCCTTGAAAACAGAATATCTTTTATTTTAGGAGAAAACAGATGATTTTTTTTGAGTTCATACAACTCAAACCACAGAGAACACAGAAGTTTTGTGAGTTGGTTTTTAAAGCTATATTTTAAATAAATGTTTGCCTATCATTTCTGTTCTTAGTTTTCCTGCTTATATTAATTTCCAATTTTAATTAAAAAAAAATTCTGTATAGGTCTTATGGACGTGCTCCGAAGATGATTCATCTTGAATCTAATTTTGTTCAATTTAAAGAGGAGCTCTTACCTAAAGAAGGGAACAAGGCTCTCCTGACTTTTCCCTTTCTTCATATTTATTGGACAGAATGTTGTGTAAGTATTATGAAAAGTATTAAATGGGAGCCATGCACGTAATAAGGTACATGAGTGGGACTGAAGGTAAAATAATCTCTAGCTTATCTCAGGTTGGTAATTGGGACCTGCTGATACAATATCCTATCTCCTTACTCCTGTTGATCCCATTTGTTACCTCTAGGGTCACTAATGGGGATGGGTGGGAATTGTACAGTGTTAATATAAGACAGGTTTGATGTTGCCAGATGGGACTTAAGTAGGATGAAGCTTTAGGGCAACTTAAGTTTCTCAAGTGCATTATATCACCAGGGTAATCAACCTGTGCGTTTTGATGGAAGATGAGGTGTAAAATGTTATGCAGTGTACTAAAACTAGCAGACTAGGAAATCACTGATGTGCAGATCTGTCTTTGCTAAAGTAGGAAGTTAAGGAGATCTGGGAATTATGGTTCCTGATAGTGGGAAACAGATGGAAAGTAAGGATGGTATAATAAATGCTTGCAAGTATTGATGTGGACTAAATAAAGGAAAAATCCTGTGCTAACCATCTAAAGTTACTTGAAAAGTTAACAACAATAAAGGTAAGGTGATTACAAGACTTTAAAGCTTTTTATAAAAGCTACAGCACTAAGTAACTAATATTGACCATGTTTTATGGTATGGACTAAAAAGTAATTAAGCAACAGGTGAGTCATAGTGCATGGCAACATGCATGACTACACAGTTTAATGTGGGGCACCCTGGAAGTCTGTTTTGGGAACAGTCATATTAGTATATTGGTTTGAAGGAGACAGTAGCTAATGACTTAGTGACATGTAGTGACAGTTTTAGTAAACACTAGAGATGGGTGAATAACACCAAAAATCCTGCAAGTATCCACTGTAACTTAAAAATGAGCTTTTTCACTTCACTGCTGTTCCCATACAAAACTTCTTTTGTTTACCTTCCGTGATAGTTCGAATAATCAAATCATTCTTGAAGTGCTCATGAAAAGTAAATATTAACTTGCCCACTAGGGATGTTAAATATCGATTGAGTAGTCGATTAACCTCATGAATTCTTATTGGTTACTCGAGTATTCTATAGTCTCTGGGAGTGGGGCTGGCAGCCATTGTGCTCCAGCCCCACTCCTGAGGAGCCCCCTGTATCAGAGGCAGCAGCGCAGGGTCCCAGGTAGGGAGTTGGTTTGAGAGAGGAGCCAGTTTAAAAACTAGCTCCTCTCATGGACCAGTTGCTTGTCTCTCTGTGCTGCTGCCTCTGATAGGGGCTGCTGCCACTCTATGCTTCTGCCTCTATCTGAGGGTGGGGCTGGGGCTGAGCTTCCAGACCTGGTGAGAGCCAGAACTGAGCTGGGATGCCTGCCTGCCTGGCTCCTAATACACTTTCAGTGCAGAGCCGCAGCTGGGGTAGGTCCCAAACCCAGAGTAAGCCAGGACTGAGCTGGGCTGCTGACCAGACTGCTAAAAAATTTATTGGCCAGGGGATAGGAAATTCATGTAGTCTATAGCATTAATTGATAAGCTTTTGCGTATCGGTTAATTGACTATACTATTACATCCCTATTGCCCACTTGCGCATTTGAACTGTAAATTATATTTACAGCAGTAAGGATAGGATTTCCAAAAACCTCTTCCCAGACCTCTGGCATAGTGGAAACTAAACTTCACAAGGATCTGACCATGTCCTTAGCAGCAACACAATGCATCCATGTCCCATTATGAAAATGGGAGAATTCATGCAGCCAGTAAATCGGAAGTTCATGTGCTGTAAGAATCATGCATTAGACAAAGGTTAGTGATCCAAAATGGAGAATATTTGAAACGCCTTAATCTTGCTTATCTGCAATGTCTCGTTCACTGGAAGTTAACCTCGTTACAGGAAAAATACTCATACAATAAAAAGACGCTAAGCTGCTGATTTGTGACCAATCTTAACTGACACAACACAGCTTTGCATTGTGAATATTCATAGCAACTTATTCATAGTTGATGTGTGGAAAGAAAATTGCAGAAAATTAATTACTTCAGTGGTTTAAATGTAAAGTCACTGAAGATACAAACAACTATAAACTTTCTAGTAGTGTTCAAAAACCTAAATGCCACAGCACTGTTGGTGTAAAAGAATCAGAAAATGAAAGTAATCAGTCTAGTTTCATTTTTCTTAGTTGAGTCGAGTTCCAAATTTCAAGGAGATGTTCAGGGTAAATTTGACTTTAAAAAAATTTTTATTTGCAATAGTCTAAAGTAGTACTAATCAAGTAAGCAACTGAAAGAATAAAATCTTACCTCGACTTTGTCTTTGTTTTTCCTTTTTAATAATCAGTCACTGATTCCATTTTGATGTCAATTTTTTTCATTTATCTAAAAAAAAAAAAAGCCTTCAACATTTTTCCAGATTGTCATTTTGGTTTGTTAATTCATTACTTATAATTGCAGGACACAGAAGTGTACAAAGCTACAGTAAAGGATGACATCACCAAGTGGCAAAATGTTCTGAAGGTTCACAGCTCTGTGGATTGGCTAATTGTGGTAGTTGAGAGTGATGCAAAAAAAAAGAACAAAACCAACATCCTTCCCCGAACGTCTATAGTAGATAAAATAAGAAATGACTTCTGTAACAAGCAGAGCGATAGGTAAGGACTCTTTGGAAATATTGTTTTAATAGGTCCAGGTTCTCACTTAAAAGAATAGTAACTTCCCTGATGACTAACAGTAAGCACATGGTTTTGGTAAGATGTATACGCTTTCTCAAAATATGTAGCAATGGAGGAAAAGATTTGCTGAATCTTTTCCTGAATTAGTAGCTGTTTGGGATAAAAATAATAATAATAAAATTTCTGTAAGGGCTACAGTTAAATTTGGGCTGTTCCCCTCTTCCACGAAAGGTAAAAGGCTTTAAACACATGAAAGCAATCTTTTTTTGTAGATGCAGATTCAGAATGAATGAAGTAACCAAAATCAATTTTCAGAACTTCAAATCTTTCGTTTTCTAAGGTTTATGTAAACCCACCGCCAGCAGAGAAGTACAAGAGTTAAATCTTAGGCCATGTCTACACTACAGAATTAAATCGACTTAAATTTTATCGCTGATCATAAGTCCCTTTTAATAACATTGGTGGAGCACATCCACAGTCATAGCTTTTGCATCGACAGTAACCATTGTGTCAGGGATAGCTGTCTTTCCACGCCCTGCCACTGGGAGTTTTGGGAACAGATCATGGTGCACTATGCTTGCCATTACAGGATGAAGTACTTTTTGTCCTTTCATTCCATGGGCTTTCTACTTCATTCTTTACTGTTTTTCAACAGCCTGTATAAACTGCATCCTCCATCTCTTCCTGACAGCATAATTTCTGAGCTGTAGAACAGTTTGATCATGAACACAACATGGCTGCTCTTGCAGTATTTCACAAGCTGCAAAACAGTCAGTCACCAATGCCTGCCCATCTGTCTGCTGTGGAAATATAGTTCAAAATTATTTGTGCTGCTCATGGACCAGCTTGCCATGGTGGACCATCAGTACTGGACTCTAGACACAGACTCTGAGTGGTGGGATCACATTGTGATGAATGAAGCTTCAGGGGGTAGCTGCATTAGTCTGTACAGGATAAACTTAAAAAACAACAAATGGTCTGGTAGCACTTTATAGACTAACAAAACATGTAGATGGTATCATGAGCTTTTGTGGGCACAGCTCACGACCCTTCATCTGACTGGTCATCTGAAGAAGTAGGCTGTGCCCACGAAAGCTCATGATACCATCTACATGTTTTGTTAGTCTATAAAGTACTATCAGACCATTTGTTGTTTTTTAAGTTTGTGATGAATGTATGGGATGACAGAGTGGTTGCCGAACTTTGTTATGTACAAAGCTACCTTCCTGTGCAGCGCTCGCCCTAGCACAAAATGAGAGCTGTCCTCACTGAAAAAGTGTGCAATCACTGTGTGAAAACTGGCAACTCCAGACTGCTACTAGTCAGTTGCAAATGAGTTTGGAGTTAAAAGTCCATTGTGTAGGCTGCAGTGATTCAAGTGTGCAGGGCCATTAATTGTCTCCTACTATGAAGGACTATGAGAATCACTAATGTCTAGGAAATAACTGATGACTTTGAAGCATGAGATTCTCTAGCTATAAGGGGCTGATAGATGGAATGCATATCCCTATTTTGGCCTCAGACCATCTTATGACCGTGTATATGAACTGAAAAAAAACTATTTCTCCATGGTCTTGCAAGCGCTGGTGGATCACCAGGGTTGGCTGTTTGACATCAGTGCAGGCTGGTCTGGGAGGGTGCATGTGCAAGCATTTTTCAGACTGTGGCAGGGCATTGCCCTGTACTGGCCCTTTAAGGGGCTGAGACCTGGAGTCAGGAGGAAGCCCAGCTGAGGCAGCTAAGGAGGGGCTAGTTGGAGGCCATATAGAGCAGCCCCTGGGAGGAGGAGAGAGACCTGCCTGTCTGCCTGCAATGAGAGAGGCTTCGGCCTAGCAAACCCAGGCTACCTGGCCTGAGGCCCAAGGCTGCAAGAAGGCAGTTATGGAGGGTGGGGCTCGCATGGAGGCAGCCCTATAAGGCCAGGCTGCAAGGAGTAGGGTTGCCAGATGGTTGAAACAAAAATACTGACACCCCCCCCCCCCTCCCCCCCAAAAAAAACCACCAGGAAAAAATTCTGTTGAAGGAAAAAAAGGTGGGGGGAAAGAGACCAAAGTTGTTGAACAAAAAAACTAGCATGTCCCCTTTAAGAGTGAGTGCAGGGATAGGAACAGGAGAGCGGTTGAGCACTAAGACCCAGGGCTTCCCCTGGGTCGGCAGCCTTGCGGAACCAGGTAAGCCTGGGGGCTGGGGGGGGGGAGGCCGGGCGCTGAGTGTTTATGGGGTTGCCAGGTGCCTGGCATTTTTGCCTCCTGGCCGGGGAAAAAATCAGAAAGTACTGGACATTTTAGATGTCTGGTATTCTCTGAATTTTTTTTTACTGGACAGGAGGCGAAAATACCGGACTGTCTGGGTGAATACCAGACACCTGGCAACCCTAGCAAGGAGGCAGCCATGGTTTCGCAAGCAGGCAGCTGCGGTAGGCTGGGGGAGTTTGAGCCAGGGAAGCCCCAGGCCCTAAGCCCACAAGGCAGGGTTGCAGGAGGCAACCGGGAAGGCAGAGTGGGAGAAGAACTGGGGGTCCTAGGGAGTAGGGAGGACCCTGGAGGAGGAGTGGAGGAAGAACAATGATTCTCCCCCCCCCCCCCCCCCCCCCGGAAGGGGGCGCAGACCAAGATCGGAGTGGTCACTGCTGGAGGGCAGTGCCCTGAAGAGAACACCTCACCCAAAGGGGCGCGTTGGCGTTGGAGCAGCCGGTTACTTCCCCAAAAGCCACCCTGAGGGAAGGAGCCGTGCAGAAAGTGAGTTGAACCCGCTACAAGACACTGGACTATTCAGAAAGCTGCACAATGAGACTTTCTTTTCAGAGCAGAACATTCCAATAGGGGATCTGCAAATATCCATAGTTATCCTTGGAAACCCCGCCTACCCCTTATTCCAGAATAAGTGTGTGTTGTGTATATGCATTTCACAAATTAAGACTTATTTAATTTCCAAGACTCACGTTTAATAATAGCATAAAACAAAAACTGTAGAACGGGGGATATAACAAAAAGAACAGTCACGGTTAGGACTCTCATGGCTGGATATAACTCCAGCTTTCATTGGGAAACCAGTCCTCAGCCCTGGAGTGCCTGTGGTATTACGAGGGATCTGAAAGATGCTATGAATGCGTTGGAGGAGTTTGGGGAGGGCATGGACTGGAATTCAGTAGTGGTTGAAGAGAGAACTGGATACAGATTTGCTGTGATTGGAGGCTGACAAGGCACTTGAACATCTGTGTCAGCTCCTTGAGGAGCTTTATTATCTCTTCCTCCCTGTTTCCTTTCCTGGCTATCTAGCCTTAATCTTTCATTAATTATTTCCCTCCTTGCAATTGTTTCACTCTTCTGCATCTGTTGACTGCAACACCTCACAGACTGTGTTGTCTTACTCCTCCTGGGTTGCCGCCTTATCTGATGGATGCACTCCACTTGTGGGCAGGAGTATAGTCTCAAGGGCTTGTGTGGAGGGAGAGCAAGAAAAGGCAATGACTAGAGACAATATTCTGAGTGTGCTCACAGCTGTGAATGACAAATTACATGCACTTCTTTCTAGCTGTCCTTTGGCTAGCACAAGTTGCTGAGAGTCCCAGTTTTGGTGAGTTTTCAGGGAAGGAGGGAAAAGGGCAGGAAGGGACAAAAAGTGGTTTGTGAAGGTAGTTACTGTAAGCATCTAGGGAGCCTATTCTGAATATTTGTACCCGTTTCTACAGGTGAAGGCCATATCTTCTCTCCAGGGAAGATCAATGCTGCTGCAATCAATATTCGAGTTTGATTTAGTGGGTCTAGTTAAGACTCACTTATCAAACTCAGAGGATGCCCATGTCAGTGGCTGGTACTCTTGGTCCTGCAAGAAGTAAGCCTCCCACTGTGGGGATGGCAGGAAAACTCAAATCAAGGTACCTCAACTCCAGATATGTAATTAATATAGCTGGAGTTGTGCATCTTGATTCAACCTTCACTTTTAGTATAGACCTACCCTTATTACCAAAGGTCAACTCAGAATGCAAGTATGCATCTCCTGCATGCATGTGTCTTCAGAGTGGCTCTGAGTAATGCCTATCTGTGTGTCACTCTGGTCCCTGCAAAAATAATTGAGTGGGACTGCAAAAGTTCCAACAGCAGAGGGAGAAACAAAGCAATTTTCCCAAGGAACTTCCTTCAGAGGATTGCAGAATGCCGACAGGAATGTTTCCTAGAGATCATTATGGAGGATTCCAGAGACATCCTGTGTACATTAAGAAACTTTTTTTCTGCCATGGCCCCACTATAAATGGACAGGTTCTGTTAGTTTCTCTCCCTTATCCTACCTCTACCATATAACAAAGTACATGAGAGCTCAGTTGCCTTTCACTGTTCAGTATCAAAGCAAAACGAGCGCTTACCAGAGCTCCCCTCTCCTGCATCCTATGTGCTGAGACTATCTAGGACCCACCAGATTGGAAGACTCCTAACTCTCCATGCCACCAGCTGACCCTGCCATGTGCTCCACATCAATCACTTTAAAACTAGGTAGTGTAGACAAGGCATTAGTTTGAACACTGGTAGGAAAGTAGTGGCTCAATGTTTTTTTTCCTCTGTACTGCATCAAATTAAATTTTTGAAGCTTTGTTATTTTAAGAAAAATACAGTGAAAAGTACAGTATCACAACTTTTTCCTGTTTTTGGAAGCGGGGAATGAGATTTGAAATGGTGATTACTCCATTTCTCCATAGTTTACTTTTTAACTAAGAAGAGCAAAGAATCTTTGTGTAAAGAATGAATGATGAAATGTTCCTTTGCAACATCAGGTGTGAATCTGAACACTCCTCAGATGTAAATCTAAGTTTGACAGTGTGAATATGTAGCATGTTGTCAGCATCTTGTTTGTATTTGGATACCATCAGCCTCTTAAATTTATGGTGGCAAATAATCTGAATTAAATGTAGCTGAGGTTGTTCAATTTCAAATGGTCTATCTTGGATTGAAAATTGTACAGCAAGATAACTTTGTTTTCCATAATTGTGAACTCTGAATTGGGAAGGGGATTTCCCTTTGGCTATGTCTAGAATACAGGGTTACCCCGGTATCCCGGGGTAGCCCGGAAAAACTCAGCTGCATCCAGGGAACATGTCTGCTCTTCTACCAAAAAAAAAGTGGAAGAGCAGACGCGCTCTTTCAGAAGCCCTGTCTTCCTCCTCCCATGAGGAAGAAGGGCACTTCCAAAATTTGGCCCAGTGTAGATGGGCCAAATTTCGGAAAAGCCTGCTCCAAAAAAAAAATCAGAAAAAGGTATGTAAATTGCGGCGCGCACTTTGCGTACCTTTTCCCGATAAAGCCCTGTAATGAAGACAGTGTCTCTGTCTGCAAGGGTTTGATGCTTTTCTGAATATTAATTAGTAAATCACAGGATGAAGCCTGTCCCGAACGTGAGTTCTCAAGTAACTATTTCACAGACTACAAGTGAAGCTGTGGGAGTCCCACCATGTGGAACATTTGAAATAATAATAATAATAATAAAAAAAACCCCCAAACCTTACAGAATCTACTGTAGGAATATTTTTGCCTTGTCCCATGAGAGATGGTCTAGATGTGAACTGATAGTATTTTCTCTGTTACATAGTCCTTTCTAGTAATGAGTTTAGCTATTGCTCTGCTAGCAATCTTTCCAAGCATAGCTTTTTTGTGTGTTAAAAATTTAAACATACATACTGATTTAAAAATAGCCCTGTTTTTTAAATTCTCCTACCTTGTGGAACACAGATTTAAATTTCTCTTTCTAAGCCTGTGGTATAAGTGTATGTTTGGAAAGTATCTTAGTAGATCATCCTGTCACTCCTGACCAGTGTCAGGACCCTCTCAGCCTACCTTCCGAGTCTAAGTGCTTCCTTTCTATCTACAGTGTGCTCAAGGCTGTTCAATATACATTATCATTTTAAAACTACTATTTGTTACATTCACTGACTGTGTCCTTAGCTCATACCATTACTTATTAATAAAACTCTTGAACTGATATTGAATGGAAATCTGAGCTTCCTTATGCCTTCCATTTTACACTGTTTATAATATTTAATTGTAGGGGTTATTAAGATTATTTTATGTATGGATGTTACTTTTTATTCCCACAAAATTTCCATCAATATCTTTACAGATGTGTGGTACTGTCTGACCCCTTGAAAGATTCTTCCCGTTCTCAGGAATCCTGGAACGCCTTCCTGACAAAACTTAGGACTCTGCTTCTCATGTCTTTTACCAAAAATCTAGGCAAGTTTGAAGATGATATGAGAACTTTGAGGGAGAAGAGGACTGAGCCAGGATGGAGTTTTTGCGAGTATTTCATGGTCCAGGTATAAGCTTTAAAGAAGAAGTTTATTAAAAAAAAAAAAAAATTTAGTCCTTTATTTTGTCGAAAGCATTCTTTTTTTGTATGTATCTTTTTAGATCAAACTCTCCTTTTAAAAAGATAGGAGGATTAGTGTTATGGCAACACTTAACTATTCTGGCCTGCAATGTTTTTGTGGTGCTATGTTCACCTGCAAGATCTGTTCAGACTTCTGTGTCTTATGCTATGGATTACTTAGGAGCACAGATTTTTTTACAAGCATTTTATTAGTTGTTTCCTTGCCTTTGCGTGCAAGGTGTCTTAAAAATTAAAATATATTTAGGCTATGCAAATGAACTCTTGTAGTTAAAATAATATATCAATATGCTGTACTTATTTTTATTTATTAAAACATTCTTTTGCATAGATTATCAGAGTATAAACGGACCTTGGGCTTATGCTTGAAAATGAAATAATGTAATTCTCTGGAAAGAATCCTGGTATCAGATCAATTTCCAGATTTGGATGGTTTCTAAATGTATTGGATTTACTCTAATAAACATTCAAACACTTACAGAAAAAAGTACACATTCAAATTATGACATTAGTGATTGATTTGATTAGAATATTTCTCAAAGTATTTCTCTCCCATGTGTCATGCCATACAGTACTGAATTTTTACATTGTTAGATTGGTCTCACCGCTTCTTGAGACTCACTTCTGCTTATGTAATACAAAAGTAGGTAGTTGGACAGGAAAGATCACATTAAGGTGGAGTTACGGGTTAAAGTACATACCATGATTTAGGGTAAAACACAGTATAACAATGTTGTTGTAATTATCCCAAACCCAAGTATGTTGAACGCAGCAAATTTATCAGTTAAAAAATCTAAACATGTTAAAGCCTTTACTCTGCTTATCATGACAAGTGGGGAAGAGAAGAAAAATAAATGTCTTAAAATTCAGTTTAATCTGGAGCCAGAAATACTAAATATCTTATTCATAGTCATACGACCATATGCTGAAGTTTAGTCTTTGCATTATTCTGTTAACCCTGTTCAGGATGGGTGGAGAAATGACATGAAGTGCTAAATTTCTTAAAGAAACTGTTTATTAATGAGTTTAAGGGTTAAAATTAGTTAGAGTTACTTGTACATTCACAGAAAATTTATTCAACTCAGTAAGTGCTGTTATTTGGGGGATAATAGGTGGAATTTGTCATACAGAACAGATGTTGAATCCTTGCCTTTGAGGTCAAAATTAAAAGTTGAATTTTAGAGCTACAATTAATGTTTCCTCAATACAGATAGAATGAATAAATTATAAGTGCATCAGTGTTTTCTGAAGAGATGAGTTTTCATGAGCTTCCTGAGAGTTAAGGCTTGTTCTAAATATTTTATTGTAGTGAATCAGGGCTTGTCTGTACAGAAAAAATGTCCAGTATAATTGTACCACTATAACTTTCCATGTGGATGGTCTTACTGTAGTTTAGTTTTTTTTCCCCATTTAGCTTTGGAAGCAGTATAGGCTAACCTGGAAAAAGGCATTCTTGTTCTGGAATAAGGATGTGCATATGGGGAGTTAGAGCAGTATAATTGTAACATTACCTTGTCCCGGGTATTGATGTCCCTAGAGACAAGATTGGAGAAGTGCTTTTGTGTTAGTAAGTCCTTTTCATAGTTAGTTCTTAAAATCCACTTTATTGACTACAACACATTTTGATAGTGTGTACCTTTCTTTGCCTTTGTGTTAAAAGGAAGAACTGGCCTTTGTCTTTGAGATGCTGCAGCAGTTTGAAGATGCCTTGGTGCAGTATGATGAGCTTGATGCATTGTTCTCTCAATATGTTGTTAACTTTGGTGCTGGTGGTAAGTATTTAAATCAGCAAGTGAATATGTGCAGCAGATTAGTTACTTGCTCTGTTCTGCTCAGGACCAAACTAAAGTAAGATGGGTCCCTAAACATAAACTATATTGCTTTGGCCATGCCCTTGCCTGGGATGGCAGCTGATCTCAGTTAAGTTGAATGAGCGAGTTTGTGCTTCTTGGAGCTGTTTCATGCTCTCTCCTGATTCAGACAGGCAACAATTGTACTCTAGTCATGTGTTTGTGTTTTTCTTTGCATCCATGAAACAAAACTGGGGCCCTAGGCATGGGTCTAAAGTACCTGTATCTTGACTTGGCCCTGGTGCTGCTGCTTTTTCCTGCAGCTTGCTTTTGAGTCATTAAATCATGCTATTTTGAAGGTTTCCTGTTGACTCTAACACTGTTTTTTTTAAACAACACACATGATTACAGACTGCCTGAGGCCTTGACTAAAATGTGGCTTTCAAATTAGATATTGTAAAGAATTCTAGACACTGCAGTTACGCCATGCCTAGTTGATGCATATGCATATAATTCTTTTCATATATTTAATATAAATTATTTTCTACAAGCAGCATGAGGCTTGAGAATTCATTTCATTTTGGTAATACTACTGGATACATACCTCTTTGGAAAGTGTCATGTAATGCGAAAGCCATTTTTGTCTAAGATGTTGTGGTATTTTGTAATTCAGCATGAGGTACTCAGCTATTACTAAGTGTAGATATAAAAATACAAAGATATATGGACCACATAACATGTTACTTAGCTTAGTAGTGGGGGAGAGGCCAATATGCAATAAGCATGGGACACACTTGTCATGGTGAATTGTAATTAATGGATGCTCGGATACAGACAAAGCTGAGCAACTTTAACTTCACTTAAGGTTTACTTTAATCACTCAGAAATGCATTGTAAACCAATTGTCTTATAGCTGTCAGGTATTTAGGTCAACATTTTGGAAATTGGGAGCCTAAATTTAAGTATCCAGAGTAAGTAATGGGAGGTGTGGGTGCCATAGGCTGTTGATAGGTCATTTGAGTTAGTTTGGCCCAACATTATTGTGGGTTTGAAAAAAGTCTTATTTATAACATGGATTTGTATAATAACTGTCTCTTTGTTTACTTAGATGGAGCAAATTGGTTGACCTTTTTCTGCCAGCCAGTGCGGAGCTGGAATGGATTGATTCTTCGTAAACCAATAGATATGGAGAAACGAGAGCTGATTCAGAATCAAGAAGCCACTCTATTAGACTTGCGCAGTTACCTGTTTTCTCGCCAGTGCACATTGCTGATCTTCCTGCAGAGACCGTGGGAGGTGTCCCAGCGAGCTCTAGAGCTTCTTCACAACTGTGTGCAGGAGCTTAAGCTGCTAGAAGTGAGTTAATGTAATATAATGCATTATATTACATTCTTTTAATAATTTGTTTTATATCTTTTAATAATTACATAGGTTTCTGTCCAGTTGTCTCACTGCTGACACATTTAGCACTGTGAGTGTGCTGTCAATATAATGCTATGAAGATTGATAATTGTAATATTGCCATAATTCATGTGACAGTTTTAAAATAAATGCCTACATGTGAGGCTCATTACCTGTGTGGTGGGAGGGTCCCAGAGCTGGAGCTCCAGCCAGAGTCCAGACACCTGCTCAGCAGTGAAACAATTCTGCAGCCTGAGCCCCGCAAGCCTGAGTTGGCTGGCATGTGCTATCCATGGATTTTTCTTGCTGGGTAGCCACACATTTTGGAGACTGCATAAAGATTTGGTTTCCTGGAGGTAGTATTATGATTGCATTGTATTGATAAAATATTCTGAGCATTATCTAAAAAATTAATATAAATTTACTATGAAGCTGATTAAAAACAATGAGGAGCTCTGTAGCATCTTAAAGTCTAACGGATTTATTTAGGCATAAACTTTTGTCGCTAAAACCCACTTTGTCAGATGCATGGAGTGGCAATCACAGAGATTTGGAGCTACCTCCCTTCTTTTGATATGCTAGTGTGGAAAGAAAGTTGCTTATCAAGAGTAGGCCCAATGTTAATGAGGCCAATTCAGTCAGGGTGGATGTGGCTCCCTCCCAGCAGTTGAGAGGGAGGTGTGAATACCAAGAGAGAACCATTTAGTGAGAGAAGCATTCTAAGTCCTTATTCAGTCCTAATGTGATCATGATGAATTGCAAAACTGCTGTTTCTCTTTCTAGTCTGGTTTTCAAGTGTTTTGTAAAAGGATGGCTACTTTTAAATCTGTTGCTGAGTGTCCAAGAAGGTGTTCTCTTACTGGTTTTTGTATGCTACCTTTCTCGATGTCTGGTGTCTGACCATTTATCCTTTGGTGCAGAGAAGATCTGTTTTGTGCAATATACATGACAGAGGGGCATTGCTGGCACTTGATGGCATATATCATGTTAGCAGATGTGCAGGTGGATGAGCCCCTGAAGGTCTGATTGATGGGGTTAGGCCCTATAATGGTGTCACTTGTATAGATATGTGGACAGAGTTGGTAACAGGGTTTGTTGGAGAGAGAGGTTCCTCAGTTATGAAGCTGAGTCATTCATTTGCTTCTTGCCTGAATTCTTTACCTGTGTCATGATCTATAGCCTATAATTAACTTTTATATAAGGTAATAAATATATAGCTGTGTAAGAAATCGGCCTGGAAGGCTGTCAGCTTGGTATCTGGACAGGCAGCTCCCTTCATAACACCTTTTTGGGTGTGGATGTGTCTGAGTGTGTGAAGGAGTATCTACTACTGTGTCTTAGGGTGTGTTTAGACTACAAAATTTTGTCCATGAAACAAATGTTGACACAAGTGAGCAAAAAGTCACCAAAGTATGTTTATACTTGCTCTTTGTCTAAATTTTTAGCTTCCTCTTCAACAACGTGAGCAATGCACTGTGGGTATGTATCCCACTGTACCTGGCAACACCAGCTGTCACTAGGCCCTGATGGGAACATGGAATGTAACACAGTGCATCTTGGGACCATGCAAAATGTCCTGTCAAGCTCTGCTTTATTTCCCGGCCCTCCAGGGTTGCAGGCTTCCTTTCACACCATTTTTCCAACTGCCATTTGTTATCCACTCGTGCATCTGCAGTAAGAAAGCATGGATCTCACAATTCTCTCCTACTCTGCGTTCAGTGTTGTGAGGACAACACATTGCATCAGAGTTATTCTTGAAGTTACTGACAGACGAAGAGTTGCGGGTATCCGACATCCTGAGTGAGATGGATGCAGCAGCAACTTCACATTGCATTTGGCACTCGCTGAGTAGCTGCATGGGGTAGATTCAATGAGAAGTCCTGTGTCATCTTATAAACTGACAGATCTATTGGAGCATAAGCTTTCGTGGGCAAAGACCCACTTGGTCCAGGGTAGATTGTTGCTTTTGAGCTAGGGTAACCAGCATTGTGTGGTGGGATTGCATTGTTACGCTGTTATGGAATGAAGAGCAGTGGCTACAAAGCTTTAGGATGCATAAAGCAACTTTTATGGAGCTATGTGCTGAGCTGTCCCCCAAACTGCAACACGAGGACATCAGAATGAGAGCTGGCCTCTCGGTAGAGAAGCGTGTGGCAGTTGTTGTCTGGAAGCTGACTCCAAACTGGTACCAATCTGTTGCAAATCAATTTGGAGTGGGGAAATTTACTGTTGCAGCTGCATGACTGCAAGTGTACAAGGCAATAATTCACATTCTGCTACGGAGGATGATGACTCTGGGGAATGTGCAGTAGGGGGGAGGAAGAGGGCAATAGACTGCACACACTCCAATTTTAGTGCCAGACCACCTTGTCAGAGTGTATCAATGGGAAGGGATATCTCTTGATGGTGCTGGAGGTGCTTGTGGATCACCATGGTTATTTCAGACATCAGTGTGGGGTGGTCTGGAAAGGTGCATGATGCATGCATCTTCGGGAATGTTGGCCTGTATAGAAAGGTGCAGGTGGGGACTTTGTTTCTTGACCACATCAGCACAATGGGGGATGTGGAAATGCCTGTAGTGGTCCTGTGAGACCCAGCTTACCTCTTACAGACCTGGCTCATGAAACCATCTATAGGGCACATGGAGAGCAGCAAGGAGCATTTTAACAGGCTGAGCTGGTGCTGCATGGTCATGGAATGTGCTTTGGAAGATGGAAAGGGAGATGGAGATGTTCCTGTGACAGTCTAGAGCTTATATTGGAGAATATTCAGGTGGTTATTGCTGCGTGTTGTACTTTGAAAAGTAGGGTATTTGGGTGTAGCACTGAGGGCACAGCACTTTGCTGCAGAGTTTGAGCAGCTAGACACCAGGGCTGTCAGAGGAGCCAGAGGTCTGTTTTTAAAATCAGGGAGACTTTGAGGAACCACTTTGACAATGAGGGGCTCTGAAATCTCTCTTTTGTGATTGCTTCTCTGCTGCATCCCATTTAACATGGCACGTAACACATATTCCTGAAAGAAAATGCTTCATCAGTATGTACCTGGAGCTAAAGTGATTGTTGTGGATTGTGGAGCAGAAAATAATCACTGTACTGTTTTAAAAAATTGCTTTTTTGGTTAAGAGAAATTAGTGAAACACACCAAAGCACCCATGTTTGTGGAAGGATCTTGGAAAGGGTGTGTGTGTGTGTGTGTGTGTCAGTCAGTCAGTCAGTCAGTCAGTCAGTCATAATCTAAGTACTGAGAAGGGGTAGAGTGCTGGCAAAACTGAGGATTCCCAGAGTGAAAAAGAAATGTGTGGGTGCAGGATGATGGGGGAGAAGCTGCTGGGAAAAGATTGTGTATGTGCTGCAGGGGAGCTTGAGGCTGGATCTGCTTACTCTGCAGCTTGATTAGACACTTAAGCGTCTCCGTTTGCTTCTCCATGACCTTGATTATGAGGTCAGTTGTGTTTTTCCTATCCTGTCTTTCAGTTATCCCTCACTCCTCCCTTTTCTTGGCCTCCAGTGAGGAGTGCTTTATGACTTCCTTGACTAAATCCTCCCTCTTGTGTTTGGGGTCTCTTCTCCTTTATCTGGCGCAGTCTGTCAGAAGATGTCTGAATTCAAAAGGTCTGATCTGTAACTTAAAATGTAACAGTTTAAGTTCTTTTTCAACATTGAAACATTTCCCTTAAAAGCCCTTTTTTGCAACATATGCAGTCACTTTTCCACTGATCTTTGCAAGGCACATGCACATCTCTGCAGGTATTGTAAACATGGTGAGTGTGAGAGGAAAGGGAAGAGGGGAGTGAAGAGTGTGCACGTGGGCAAAGGAAAACACAGTTTTGGCTTGTGGAGCAGGTTTGCAGGGAAATACTGTCATGGTTCTCCACAGGCAAGTATATCTGTAGGAGACCCCTCAATACTGAGGGTAAGGAGGGAAACCAGAGTTAAACTTCTGGATGATAGTGGCTTTTGCCCTGCTCCATACCTGTTTCATCTATGAGCTGCTTTGATCCCTGCACCAGTGATTGCAGAATGGTGTGGGATAGTATTCTGCAACAGGGGAAGAAACATGGTTGTACAGCCTTGGAACCTGCAAGAGAAAATCAAAGTCAGGAAAAGAGAAAATCAGGCAGTTTCCAGAACATCTCTGCAAGATTCCATTGACATCTCGGGATGCATCAACACCCTGCTTGGACATAACGGCTACACAAGGCTATGTGCAATTCACAAACACTGCCAGCCTCCCACTTTGCAGTGCTCTGCCCCCACCTTTGCACTCTCCAAAGCAGTCACTCTGCCTCTCATTTCCTGCTTCCCTTCTCCTTCTGGAGCTGCTGCTGAGACTGGCCATTCTACTTCAGGAGTGGAGAATAGTTCCTGGCTACCTGCTCCACTGGGAGACCCTGCTGGGATTAGCACATCCTTTCTAGCTCTAGTTTCTCAGCAGAAGGTGTTCTCCTGCTGACATAGCTTCTGTCTCTATCTCATCCTCCCTACCTTCCCCCCCCCCCCACTTAGTATTTAAAAATGTTGACTTCTGTTACACCCGAAAAATCTAACAAAGTAGACTGAGTACCTTGGTATTGCCATCCACCCTAACCTGAATAATTTTGTATTCTTAGCAATTTTGATACCCTTTAATGTGTTCTAGTTATTTATTAAATATATTGAGCCTTGTATTCATTTTTGAGCTATTCCAAAAATAATCTTTTTCTCATGTGTTTATCTGTTTTACTCCGTTATCTGTAACAAGATTTCTTATCTGACAAACTTGCTCGTATGAGGGACATCAGTAGTCTTTTGAAATATTAAAATCTGTTGGATAATTTATTTCCTTTATCCATTAGCTAATGTTTGTTAAATTTCTGTAGCTAGTTAGGCCTGATGTATTCCTGACAAAAGGTGTGCTGAATCTATAGATCTTGATCTACTTTTTTTTGTCCCCTTCAGATTATTCTAACTTCACCATTTTTAAAAATACCCTTTTCATCTTCCGTAATACAAGTTAGAGTTCTCTCCTTCTCCGTCCATCATGGTGAGGCAGTCAAATCTAATTATAATGTGGTCATTTTATTTTCTTGGTGGCTCAACCACATTTGCTTCCTGAATTTTGTATATTTTTCTGGAAGGAGTCAGAGTTAGTGTCCTCTTGTATGCTGCAGAGCAAGTTGTTCTAAGAATTTATACTATGTAATATAGTGTGTTCCTTCTCTTCCCCGCTATGTCCTAATATGATCAAGCAGTTATTCATTTCTCAAACTTAACTTCATTTTTCAGGTCTGTGTTCCTCCTGGAGCTTTGGATTGCTGGGTATTTTTGAGCTGTTTGGAGGTTCTACAAAGAATAGAAGGCTGCTGTGATCGAGCTCAAATAGATGCCAATGTTTCCCACACAGTTGGCTTATGGAGCTATGCCACTGAAAAGGTAAGTATGCTGATATGTTTCAGTTCGAGACTTCACTTGAAATGTGCCAAGGTTCTGTGACAGACAGGGACATATTTTAACATGTATTTAGAAGTTCTTTAATACACCGATCTGTAGACTATCCTGGTGTAGTACTCTGTGCTATATGACATAACCAGGCTTAAATTTTTTCCCCTATATTTTCATTGGGAGGTTCCATGCTTAGCTCCTTGATGTGGGGAATGAAGAAGTGCTTCATTTTGCTAAGCAGTGACCACTCTAGCCAATCAAGTAGTGGTGCTGATTTGCTTTGAAAGTAGCCTATAAAGTCCATCAGCTGAAAGGAGGAGGTTGCAGTGAATGTGCTGCAAGAAAACAAAACCTGAACTGAATTGAGAACCTTTACACCTCCAAACTTATCTCTATTTTGATATTTTCCCCCAAACTCCTTGTTTGTTCTAACACAGATTTTCTAGAAATCCGGTAAGAGTATAGAAATTGTGGATGTTGAATAATTGCAGTAGAAATAATTGATCCTTACCTTTTTTGACAGTGTTAGCTTCAACAGCCTGCTTATCTGCTACTCACCCATTCAGCTGGATGTTCTCATATGCTTTCCCTTACACAAGGGATGAAAGTGTCCATCAAAATTTGCAAAGCCATTACCTGATCCTCCATCATATACTTCCATAAGCGTCACCTCAGCTATGTTAACTTTAGATCCCTGCCAACAGCAAGGCAAGAAGCAGGTTGAGATTTTTAGTTACTGAGATTTCTGCTTACTATGTTAACCTTGCTTATCTAAGTGTTTTCTTCCCCCACCTTCCAGTTTGTCTGATTTATCCACCTGCTGTGTCCTGTCAGAATGTAGACTACACTCTTCGTGGCAGGGACTTTCTTTTATTACTTGTTTTTACATAGTGGAGCACTAATCCTAAATTGGGATTGCGAGGCATTATTGTATTAACTCCTCTTACTAATAATAGTAACCATGTATCAGTTATTCATTGTGACACTGTGGTAATTTAAATGTTAATTACTGACTTGTGAGCATTTTTTACTGAAACTCAATCTGTAAATGAATTTATTGTTCTTGCTGCAGGTGTTAGCATTTTATGCATGCCTGTGTGAATGGGAATGAGCTGTGTGAGCCGATTTCTTTCATATTGCTAGGTGGGAAAGAGGGACTGGTGAAATCTAGCCTCAGTGTTTTTTTCCTCACCTAGTCCCATCAAAGCTTTGGTACTCCCTAACCAGGTAGGCAGTGGGGAAGAGGCTAGAGTGAAGGACTTGAGAGATTTTTTTTTGGCAAACTGGCATGGATGAGAAATCGTGCTAGACAGATTCATAATACAAGTTGAATGCTTCCAGTGGAGCCTTGTGGTTATAGCTCAAATAGTTAGTGTTTTCAGTGATCCTTAACAGTGGCTTTCCTAAGATTATATTGGTCTGCCCCCTCACCAGATGAGTCTGAGGACCTGCAATGAATGCCAGCTGCACCCCATCTATTCTGGTTGGGTATCTTCTCAGGTGACTAACTGAAGCAAAAAAGTTCTAAAAATTCCCCAAATCTGCATGTAAATTTTAAACAAGACTGTTTGCCCACTGCTTCCACGATGGCAGGAAAATACTAAACTATGTGTTTGACAGTGGCAGGTATGTAAAGGCTACTATTCTGGCCTCAATATAAATTAAAAAAGTGGCTCCCTGCATGCACTGGCTCCCACTCCCCCCCCCCCCCCATCCCATGCTGATACAGAGACAGCAGTGTGGGGGGAGAGGGGTGGAATGTAATTATGTAGGTTAACTGATGAGCTCAGGCTCATCAGTTACATGTGTACACATCCCTAGTATGGAATGAAGAGGATCTAGGACCAATGGCAAAACAGCAAATGAGATGGAATTTAAAAAGTTCCTTTAGAATGATTAAAAGAAAATATTAGTCCATGCACTGTGAAATTTACTACTTCATAAGGGCAAGACAAATAATGAAACCCTTTTATAAAATAGGCTGGATAACTGGTTGATGACTAACCTCTGTCGTTATGCTAAAATGACAGCCTAATTCTTCAGGTCAAAAAATAATCACCAGGGTTGACTGTCAGTCAGACAGTATAATTGGACACAGAATATAGCATATTACCCCCAATCCAGTCCCATAATGATTGCTAATTCTTCATCTACATCTTTAATGACACTGTACTTGTTAAAGGAAGTACTGCTAATCATCTATTTTGTTCAGGAAGAAATGTTACACTTCCCATACAGAATTTTATAAATAATTAGGTGTGAATTTCCAGTCTGTATATCCACCCAATCTATTGTTTGGAGACTCAGCACTTCATAGAGTTCTGTGTGTATTAATTTTTTTTATTGAAAAGTAGGATACTAATTAAATATAAAAAGCTGGAATTTTAAATGGACTTGTCGGTTGGTAGCTGCCAGAGAGATCAGTGGTGTTCTATGTACATTAAAAAAACCCTAGCATCTCTACTCCTGGGTTTAATAAGTATTGATATTCCAAGTGTTTCATAAAAATAAGTGCTAAGTGTTTACATTTGTAATGTGTTTAATACCTAAAGTTATTGACTCAAAGTTAAATTTAAGCATAGATAAGATTCCTTTCAGCTTTTCAAGTAAAAATGTTTGGCCATTTTTAGAAGGCTCCTATCTGTCCCTTTAGGTGGCAGTTTTAATAAGGGTTTTTAAAGAGTTGTAGTATGACAAGAGTGTTTTTATTATGAAACATCCTGTACTGATCTGTTGGGATTCATATTGTAGAAGACATTTGTAGCAAAACTTTTTGTATTGATATTTGTAACTTTTTGAAGCACATTTATTGCTTGTTTTTATTTTCATAGCTAAAGTCCCTTGGTTATCTGTGTGGACTTGTGTCAGAAAAGGGACCTAATTCAGAGGATCTTAACAGAACAGTTGATCTATTAGCAGGCTTGGGAGCAGAGCGCCCTGAAACAGGTAATACTAAAACACATGTATACTTTATTTAATACCTTACTATCTGTTTAAATATGTGATGACTTCCCTCTTAGATAAGCTCTTCAGGGAAAATGTAATTCTATTGTGTAAGTGGACACACGTACAGATAATACTAGGGTTGGGGTAAAGAAGGGGGCAGGTGTTCTTTAAGAGTGATATAGTTTGTATTTTTCAATTAAAAAAAAAAATTTAGCACTGTGATGTTGCTTGGATTATCCAGTATATATTTAGTTTATCAACGTTATGAGGTGCCACTTAGTAATCTCATCACCTTTGGTTTTGAATTATGTATTACTTTTATTACTGCTCCTACAATAAGCCTTAACTTTAAAATTCAGTTTGAGAATGAAATTAAAGAATCCCGATTTGATGTAGTATACTCTGCATGAAACTAGGGCTATAAAGTGACATCATTGTATTATATTAGTCAGAAATGTAGATTTAGTTAGCTTTGTGTTTCTCAGTCTGAATCGCTAAACAATTAATTGAAAAAATTCCAGATGTTAAATATCTCCTAGTACTATTTGTGTGTGTGTGTGTGTGTGTGTGTGTGTGTGTGTGTGTGTGTGTGTGTGCTATTTGACAAAGGCTGGGATGTAATTCTACTTTTGCAGGCAGACTGAGTGAAAGGGAATAAAAAAATATTCATTCTATTGCAATTCCATTAAAAGCTAGTTTTCCCTTTTTATAATTTTTGATTTGCTACAGTTGGTTTGATTTCCTCCCCCGCCCACCCTCCCCACACACACACAGACACACCAAGTGTTTGGAGTGACAGAGATGAATTGCAGACTTAGAATGCAACACTTTAAGGTAATTTGAGAGACTAAAATACCATATAAAGTACAGACCTGAAGAAGAGCTCTGTGTAAGATCAAAAGCATGGCTCTTTCACCAACAGAAGTTGGTCCTACAGAAGGTATTACTTTACATACCTTATCTCTTTTCTAATATAAAGTACAATAAACTTCTCATACTGTTTTTTATAAAATCCTGTGATGGGTAACTAACTATGAAAAGTATTAAGATCAAGAGTAGTAGCTAAATATAATTTAATGTCTGACCGATTTTGGTGAATATGATACAAAGCAGTATTTTAAAAACAGCGTAGGGAAATTTTCTTTGCTGTAATGTCACTAAAATGTAGACTAGAGCAGCAGAGGTAGTCGTCCGTAAAATAAATCCTGTTAACTAGACCTTTAATTTAGAATTTGAAAGAATGTGAAAACAAGGTTATGCTACCCAAATAGTCTGGACAATCTTGAAACATAGCACATAACATTATTTTATGTTCTCTTTCTACCTTTTGATTATTGTGTGTTTAAAATAAGAATCTGTAAATCAGTGTCTTCACTTTATTTTGTAGCCAACACTGCACAAAGCCCTTATAAGAAACTGAAGGAGGCCTTGTCATCTGTAGAAGCTTTTGAAAAACACTACTTAGTAAGTATGACATATAAATGTTTATACTGTAGCAAATATACATACCAAAAATGGTGAACATATTATGCGTATTCATGGAATAGTTAAGGCCAACATTTTCAGACCTTGGGTACCTAATATGAAGTTTTCATATGTGTTTTGGCACTTAGGAGTCAGTCTAACTTCCAAATGTGAGCATTGTCGTTTAGTGCTCCCATATGGAGTTGGGAACCTAACATTAGGCACCAAGTTCACAATTTTTGGGTTAATTTGCATAAGTATTACTATGGGGATGTAAATGGATTTGTAATTTTTATATGTTCTAAAAAAAATTGGCCATAGGCTCAGAATAATAGTTTCTGAAAGTAAGTTACCTGATGGATAAATTAGATGCATCCAGCTTTTCAGGAAATTTTCTTAAGGTCTGATCTGCAATGGGACTTCCTCCCTCTAATTGTAATATCATTAAAGCTGATAGCCAGACTAGATTAAGGGTTGGAGTTAGCAAGTCTTGTTCAGTGATCAAGACCTTAGTTTTGTGTTAAAGAATCATAACTGGTTAGTTTGAAACTTAGTTTTTATTTTCTCTATTATAGAGCCACAGCAGTGATTATGTAGTTATATTTGTAAGCTACTTTGGATTCAATCTTACCTTTTTTTTATGTCACTCAATTTTTGTTTCTTCATGAAAAACCTACCCTGAGCCTGAAAGTTATGTATATTTTTAGGCCATTAACATTTGGTATAGAAGATGTTGAGGGCAATTGAACAAATCACATTTAAAATACTAGAAGGCTTATTCAGTATTGCCTGTGCCTGGGGCAGCTGGAGGGCGCACAGGATGTCTGCTGGCTTCTCCCCAGGGACTGGCCAGGGGCTGCTCCACTGGGCTGGGGCGCTTTCTGCCTCCCTGTGGTCATTCATGAGTATAACTGTCTCTGCTATCTAGGGACATGAATAAGTAACCAGTTAGCCTCTTACTTGGTAAGCATCACCCTTTCCGGCAATGCTTATTGGGTATTGGTTAACCCGTGCCCAGGAGCAGCCCCCTGCCCACTGCCTGCAGTGGGTGGAGGACTTCTCCAGTCCCCCGTTCATCACTGCCAACTGGTCAGCTGAGTGGGAGTGGTCCCCTGCCTGCTTAATTGGTGAACCACTTAAACCTAACATTTAACTTATCAAACAAGATTTTATATCCCAACTGCTATCACACCTCCTTCCTTTCCATTTGATGCAAAACAATCTCATTTCATGCACATCCCATTGTCTTGGTATAACCAAACCCTGACCTTGTTTTAAGTTCTGTTAAGAGGAAGCTGCATACCAAATTTAGTGATTCTAGTTCTTTAATTTAGGAGGAGTTCTTCAACAAATGAACTCAAGGACAGACACACATTTCTAAAATATTTTGTAAAATGGGATTTCGGAAATTGGAGTACCCTTTTTCAAAAGACACTTCAAGAGTATTTCATAAAAGATTTAGTCTAAACACTTCAGATTTGTTATACATGATTTCTTGGTAAGCTCTAACGTAAATTAGCAAACTAGTAAATTTTTGGAATGTCTGCAAAAGTTTGAATTGAACTTATGAGAACATTGTCAAGGTCTTTAGTAAGTTCTCAGATCTAGCACAAATTAAGAAATGTAAACTGAATAAATGTCTGCAGAGCTTGGCAGTTCCATTATTTAAATTCCTTTTTGTTTCTGGCTACGTCGAATTTTTATACATTAGAAATTCAAATAAGTAACCATGGCTGCAGAACGGATAAGTAAACAAACCGGAGCGGCCTGGTAGCAGCTTTCTCAAAGTGGGTCCGTGGACCATTTTGAGAAACACTGATAGAGACTTGATAGTGATGATCTTAATTGTGAAGTGTTGAATGGAAAAATCTTTTTAGACTGTATGTGGGAGGTGAAAGGTTGCTGAGCATAGCAGGAAGGGAGGAGGGTTGTATTTCTAGCGTGTATATGCATATAATGACAGAAAGTGTTGGAATTGGTGGCCCAGAGACTGGGGTCTGTTGCCGACATGTGATGGCTTTCTGGGAGAATGGGGTCTGCAGCCATATTAGACATTTTGCTAGGGTGGACTAAGACAACTAACCTACAGATTGTGGCTGTGTAGGGAGTGGGGCTCAGGGTTAGTTGCAGAACCTTGTGTCTCAGAATTGTTTGTGTTAAGCAGAGTGCCTCAAACTCTCTTTCTCTCTCTCTGTCTCTATTTTCTTGCGGGCTACAGTGATGTCAGCATGTCCATCTGTGTCCTGCAGGAAACATTTTTGTCCTTCCATCCTCAAACTAGTGGATCCTCCTCTCTGGCCGCTCCTGCACTTCTTCCCTTCATACTCTGTGCCCTGGGGTCCTCTCCCAGGCGGGTCCTCTCCCAGGCAGCCCCTCACCGTGGCAGTAGGGCTCCACAAGCACATCTGCCTGCAGTCTCTTCACTACCACTCCCTGCGCCTGCCTCAGATCGAGCGCCAGCGAGCGTTTGCTCTGGCCCTGCACGTTGGCAACCGTGGCTTAGTGGGGCAAGCGATCCACCCGCACCACCTGTGCCCCCAAGTTGGCCAGGATCATGCTGCAGAGTGGGGAGGGCGCCAGGCCCTCCAGCACCTATGTCCCAATCAGCGCTGTGGCAGCGGGGCTCACTCTGCGGCCTCCTGCTAAGCGACGAAACATCAAGTGGCTGTCGTGGCATGACCCATCCTAGCCCCTCTGGAACAGACACCGAGCCTACCCAGCCCCTCCATGCTGGGGGGACTCGGCGCAGCAGCTCCTGCCTGGCTCCTCTCTCCTAGCCAGGAGCAGGGCCCCTCTGGGTGAGGGTAATGGGGCTCCTCATCATAGGCATGGTGGGAAAGGGGGACATGCAGCAAAAAGGGGAGCTGAGAGCAGCAGCACGCAAGAAGTGGGGGACACAGGGACCTGGAGGAAGCAGGGACACTCAAGACAGGGGGCTCAGAACAGGGCCTTTCTCTGTTGAAGGTGATCCCCGGTTCTCCCTGCTGTTGCTCTGTGTTTTATCTCGCTATATAACATTTTTTTTCTTGTCATGCCTCCACTCTGCTTCCTCTCCGGTGCTCGGGGGAGCTGGGGCTGTCGTGGCCTCAGCCCAACCTTCTCCAGTGGCCTGGGTGGGGAGAGCCGAGGCTGCCACACCACAGCCTCGTCCTGGCAGCCCAGAGGGAAAGCTGGGGCTGGTGCGGCTTCAGCCCTCCCCAGTGGCCAGGGAGAGTCAGGACTACCTACCCCCAGAGAGGGGTATTGGCAAGTGTGGTGAGCAGGGGGCAATACCCCCTAGTTTAACTGTAAAAGTGTTTTGACTTGATTTTTAGTTTTGGAATTGTAGTTGTTGATGGAGTTTCCTCTTTCAGGTTAAACTTCTTTTAGAATAGGACCAGCTATATGTTCCCTTTCACTCCAGCAGTGCGCATACACGTTTCCAAGTAGTGATGCATTATGTGTTTAATTAGAGCACCAGGAGAGAAAGCTCTTGTGCAAACTTTTTTAATTTATTTGGTAAATATGAACATGATATTCAAAGGTCTAGTCTAGAGAGTTAGAGAATATTGTCACCTAGAAATATGGTCACTTCAATAAATGAATTATAAATAGTTTTAACTTCAACAGCTGCTCTTGAATCCCAGTCACTATTTGCAGTATTAAAATCTCATTATCCTGTTTAAAAAGGGGTTTTTCTTTCCTTTATTCTGTGTGCAAATGTGAGACAGAGGGTTACTGGTTATACATGGCCAACACTGATGATGATTTAGATGTAAAGCAGGGCTACTCAACATGCAGGCCCTTTGTTTGCGGCCTGCGGTGCAGTTTGAGTTTACGCGGGGCTCAACACACGGCCCGCTGGTGGCAGCCAAAACAAAACAGTAGTCAATATAATGGTCTTCTGTTGATATGCATTTTAGTAATAAAATTCCTGGACTGAATTTTTAAAATTCATTTAAAAATGCTGTCATATGGATAGAAATCGGAAAAATATTGCATTTTATTAATATCAGCAGAACGGACTTAAATAGGGCCTGTAAGTTGTATAATCTTGCCTGTGTATTCATTTGCATGTACATGCAACCACACTTAAGTTGTGGCCCTTGGCATGTGCTGTGAGTATCATTGTAGCCCTCAGGGCTTCCAAAGTTGAGTAGCCCTGATGTAAAGTGTTACCAGTTGTACAAAGTCCCCACGACATTTCTCCAATTTTTTTCAGTTGTTGTAGTAATTGATAACTTGTTCAAAAACATTTTTGAGTTGATGATTGTCCATTTAAATAAACTAGCATAATTGTGTGGCATTTCCCTTGTGAAGTATCTTATGTGCACCACTTATGTTCACTTGGAACTGTACATTTGTGGGTTTTGGATTTGGAATGAATTCTTTTCTCTTCATGTTTTGCACTTGTTACACTCTTCTTCTTTTTTACCTTTTAAACAGGATCTGTCCCACGCCACCATTGAAATGTACACAAATATTGGAAGAATTCGCTCAGCTAAACTTGTTGGAAAGGACTTGGCAGAGTTTTATATGTAAATGAACTTTTTTAAATGTGTTCTAAAAGTACCATAGCGTTGAAAAGCTTGGACACAGTCTGTAAGGGAATTCTGACAGGTGCATTTAACAATAGAATATTTTTAATAGTACAGATACTGTTAATACAAATACTTTAAGTTTTCTTTTGCAAGAAAATATATACTACAAAATAACAAAATATGCTGTCATGCCAAATCATGATACCCAAAATAATAAACAGATCATCTGACTGTTAGCTACCATGTGTATTAATAGGAATTAATTGCAGTATGCTCAACCATAAATTACACTGCAAGGTAAACCAATGTGCAGAATAAGCTACACTGAGAAGCTAAAATTGGTGTAGTGTACAGCTGCCTCCCGGTTTAGCAGCATCAGCTGTAAAGAAAACACGTCTAGCAGTTGTCCAGAGATTCATATTTTCTTAGCAATCCAACTTCGGATTAGGGATTTTAGCGACTAGTCAATTAATCGATGGATAGTCACTTCCCTCCCTCCCTCCCCCTGGTGCCTCTATCAGAGAGAGGCAGCAAGTGGGGGGCGGGGGAGGAGCAGGAGCTGGTGCTAGGGGGAACTGGCTTTAAGCGAGTTCCCCCCAGCACCATCTCCGCATGGGGCACAGGAGTGAGAGGCACAGCGGGAAACCGGCGTGAGTGGGGACTGCTTCAGTCCCTGCTGGTGCCAGTTCCCATTGCTGGTGCTTCTGCTTTTGAAAGCAGAAGAGCCACAGGGAACACAGGGTGAGCGGGGACTCAAGCAGTTCCCGCTTGTACTTTGCTCTCTGCGGCACCCCCTGCTTGCTGCCTCTGAGAGGCAGGAAGGGTGGGACAGGAGCTGGTGCTGGGGGGAGCCAGCTTAAAAACTGTTGCCCCCAGCACGGTCTCTGGAGTGCCGCCTCCCCACTGCCTCTGATAGAGGGGGATAGGGGATGCTACTGGGAAGCAGCCCCTGTCTGCAGGTGACCCAGTGGGGAGCTGAGCCCCCTGCAGACAGGGGTTTTGCCACCAAGCAGCCCCTGTTCACGGAGGCCAGGGCTGGCTGCGGGCAAAGGCTCCTGAGGCAGCAGCCCCTGTCTGTGGCCATCCCTGGCTGCTGCAAACAGGGACTGATGCCAGATCCGTGTCTGTTTGTGGTGGCCATTGTGGCCTTGAACAGGAGCTGCTGGACTCAGTGTGAGCCAGGACTGAGCATTCCTGGCTCGTGTTAATCACTGTGCCTCTGTATTTTAAATGTAGTAAGAGCCCAGTGGCTCTTACTACGTTTAAAATGCAGAGCAGCAGCGCAGGTGGCTCTGGAGCTGGCTCCTGGAGCTAATCTCCGCTGTGACTCTGCACAGCAGCACTTATTGCATCAACTATTCAATTACCCAGATAATCGCATTTTAACATCCTTACTTCAGTTATTGATTTAGATCTGTAAAGCTTTTGGGTTCTAACTACTAGAGAAACTATACCTCTCCTCTGTATGTCGCTGGTAGTTAAACTCTGCTGAAGAGCTTCCATTTAAGGGGTTCAGTTTTACATTTCCAGGAGTTCCAGAGTAGGGTTTTAATTTGGGTCCTGTTATACTAGACCTTGTTCCTCTGTTGGTCCATGGTAGCTGATTAAACCTTCCAGTCATAATTCAAGGCTTATGAATTTACTGAGGATTTTGGCCTGAGGGACATGAGGGGGATAGTATAGAGCTAATTTTTAATTAAATGGTCCATCTCCCTCGTTCTTATAGTATATTTGGAATTTGTTGAATAAGTGTTCATTTTTTGTGTGTGTGTGTTTCTTTTTTCAATTATAAAAACGAGACCGCTGCATCACACTAATGAACCACAGTGGGCTGGAGGAAAACTTTACTTTGGTTCCTGTGTTGTTGGGTGGATTTGGGTTTGGAGGCTTTGTTTAGACGCTATAGTATTTCTTTAAAAAAAAAAAAAAAAGTGTTGGGATGAAATATATAAGCAGTCCCAAATATACTGTGTTGTATTCACAACATTAATGGCATCATCCATTACAATGCTTTGTCAAGTTCATATCAAAAGATGATATCTCAGTGGCTGTTTTTCAGTTTAGTTAATTTAATAGAACTTTGAGGTTTGGGATATATGTAGGGAAGTTTTGTGTCCATGGTATTCTGTTATACCTAGATCAGCTGTGAACTATTTGTTCTTTATTTTCCAAGGAGGAAGAAGGGTCCACAGAAGGCAGAGGTCTACCTCCAAGGAGCGCTAAAAACTTACCGTGCTGAGGGCTGGGCATTGCTTATCACACATACAAGAAAACAGTTGGCAGAATGTCAGAAACACCTAGGGCAAATTGAAAAGTATCTTCTAAAATAAACATGGAAAATTCAGATTGGAGTACCATTGACATGTGCATATTTTCTGACATAAATTTGATATGAGGCTGGAGTCCAGTCAGTAAAATTAATGTCAATCTATTCTTTGTCTTTGACCTCTTATACCAGTTTTTCTTGTGTTTGCCTGTTTTCCATTTCAACATCTTGAGACCCCGAGACAGAGTTGACAAAGCCTAGATAATGAGATGCATTATATTAGACTAACAAGTCTAGCATACACGTTGTCTGGCTCTTGTGGAAGGGATATACTGGCCCTGAAGTTTGTATGATGATGATACTTATTTTTGGTTCAGTAAACATCACATTATACACTGTTTCTACTAATGTGTTAACATAGTGGAGGCTAATCTAAGTGGCAAGTGTCTTCTGAAAGTGGGATCTAGGTTCTTAAATCACTTGGGCACTTTAGAAAATTTTGTTCTGTATATTTCAAAACGTGTTCTTGTGAAAAATACTGTTTAGCCAATGATAATGTAGTGTTGGTAAATATTGTACTGCAGCAAATTTGTACTTGCAGTACTTCAAGAGAACATAAATTCTTTTCTTAGATTAGTTAAGTGCTGCTGTTATATTTGGTGGCTTCCCAGAGTGGAGTTCTGTACACTAAGTGCATGGTACACACGAATAAATTACGGTTTAATCAAATGCTAGAACTTATTTAAAATTTAATTTTTATCAGTGTAATGTAATCCATCAATATTTTGGTCATGCAGTGCATTTATCTGTGGTTAGTAAAGAGCAAATGAATTTTCCATCAGTCAGTAATATGTTTGAGATGCTGTTTATGTAGCAAAGTGTAGGTTAAGTGTGGAGGATAAGATAAAATGTTTATTAGATAATCTGCATTGAAATCTGTAGTGGAATTTAACATCAGTGAACCTTCCATTGCTTTCTTTTCAAACGGGAGTTAGTTGATGCTAAAGCAGCTCATCCAGTACCTTGAGGACAGAAAAGCAGTAACACAGAAATTCAGTTTTCCCCACGCCCAGCAAAGTGTTTCTGAAATGGATTGTATGTAGTCCTTTTCCCTTCAATTCCTTAACATGGTGCATCAGCTATCTTCAAACAAGCAGTCTTTTAGCTAGTGATGATCACTTAACAGAAGATGAACGCCAACACTTCTGCCAAGAAATTTTAAATTTTGCCAACCAGCAAACAGAGGGCAAAGGTGAGACTGGATTTAAATACTTGTCCATAGTATTTCAGCTAATCAAATGTATAACCTTTTTTCAAATGGAGATAGCAAGTCTTTCTGATCAGAGCTGACTTCCCTGAGTGTAACTTCTGGACCATAACCCAACATGTATTTATAGTTACTAAATTTCATTATCTGACAAATGGGAATCTTTTTCTACCTTCATCACCCCAAATTCCTCAATTTTCTGCAGTGTGTGTGTGTGTGTGTGTGTGTGTGTGTGTGTGTGTGTTAGGGGAGTTCTTTTGAGTGATTTTTTTCCCCCCCCCCCTCCCCATGGCTGCACCTACACTAGCATATCTTAGGTCTATAATGTGCTACTGGAGAATTGGTGTTAGTGGTGTAAGATGTAATATGGACAAGGTGCAAGCATTTTTTACTACAGGGTTGTCTGTGCTCACTCTTAGCTACACCTCCCACCATTGCTTCAGCTAGTGAAGCTCCACCAGTAGTGAATTATAGCTCCAAAATTTGCTAATATGGTCTTTGTTTTCCAAATGTTTCTTGCTATTTGTGGTCCCTTTGTTTCTGCATAGTATTTCTTGTTCACCCCCTCATCTGTTAGTTTCAGCTTGTTTTAAAAGTCACACATGTGCTCCTGCACAAGTTTGCCCCCAGAAGAACAGAAAACCAATTTAAAACTGTCTGGTAACAACATGGTTCCAGTTGCTTTAATCATTAGTTGCATGTAGATTTGACCTAAGTGTTCTATAATTCTGCTAATGCGGAATTGGCCTTTGGTTTCAGAATCATTAGGTTCTGTTAATATTACAAATTGGAACCATATTGTAACTATAGTATAGGCAAGCCCAAAGGTTGTGATGTGATATATTTAGTTTTGTGTCTGTTTCTGGAGTCACAGGGGATGTGCTACTTGTATCCCAAACTGTAGCAATCAGCAAGATGGCTCACTATATTATGGGAGTTATAACTGTTTTAAGAGAGCCAAATTTTGAGCATTCAGATTCTGCTTCTGTGGAATTTGAGTAGTTAAGTATAGGATAGAGCCTGACAAGATCTGAAACTTTGAATTTCCTGGCTTTTGCAAGTTTGTTATACTGTTACTCAGTGGATTCTTGAATATATGTTTCTGCTTAGCTTTATAACCCATAATAGAGGTATCTAAGTTCTAGTGTATCCTTTTCATATAATGGTATTCATTAGGTTGTGAGATACTTTTGGAAGTCCTTCTTAGCAAAGAAGGATTATTGCATTCTTGGCAATAATGAATGATGCACTAATTAACATGACTAGTTTGAATACCAAAAAGGTTTTTTGGGTTTTTATTTTTTTTTTCCTTTCTACTTTTCCAGGACAGCTCACAGATATCTCTGACCATCTTATACACCCTGATTTATTTCTCCACCTCTGGATACTACTATCTGGAGCTCTGAAATCATGCTCTGCAGACTGTTGTCCTGCCTTCTTTGGTGTTAGGCTTGTACTCTTTTCTGGCTGATGCTTTCTTCTGACTTTCTTCTGCCTTGATACATATTTGATTTCCTTCTCTCTCCTCCACCCTGCACTTTACTTTCAGATGTATTTACTATGATTTAAGCTACAAGTACACTGTGGGGCATTTTCCTGAAAATATACTGCTCATCCCTATGTGCATATTTCTTGATATTCAGCTTGAATTACAATAATGAAGGCAACTTGGAAATATGAATGATTGTGTCAAGTTAGGCCTGTTTCCTATTTGCAAGATTTTTTTAGTGTTCATTGTTGTTTTCTGGGATCCAGCAATGATGTAAGAGGGAGGGGAACATGATCCTATTGCAGATAATGGCTCCAGGCACCATTCTGATTATGGCTTTCATGAGTTTGCATTGTCGTCTATGGTGTTCTCTCTGGAATATTTGCTCCGTCATGTTACATTAACTGTTCATGTGTATAGTAGCATAAGGAATAATAGCCCATAGGGATATAAAATCCCACTTAAAATGTTAACCAGTTAAACTATGTTTAACTGATTAACCAGTACTCTGTGGGATGGAGCAGTCCCCTCCCTCTGCCTGTGGCACATCGGGCCTGACCAGGCTAGAGCAGCCCCTCACCCACAGCATGGGCATAGAGCTGCTCCAGCTGAGTTGGGCATGCCACATCACACCATGGTGTGGGGCTGCTTTGCCCCAGCCAGGCATGGGAGTGCCACTGCACTGTGGGTGGGAGGCTGCTCCAACTGCACTGGAGCACCCACGGCTCCAGCGAGGCGGCTGCTCTGCTGAGGTTTGGGCACCCCTTTAACCAGTTACCCTGGTAAGCATGCCAGTAAGGTAATGCTTACTAGGTAACCAGTTAACCAGTTTCCCCTTTACATACCTAATTAGTATTGTGATACTGTGCTGCTTAGATTGGAAACCTTTAGCTGCAGTAGTAAGTGATTCTGAAGAAGTTGAAGGAATAACAGCTCTTGCTATGGGCGCATTTACACTGGGAAAAAAAGTGCTCTGAGACCCACTCCACTGAATTCCAGAGCCCAGGCTCTAGCCCAATTGAGAGAATCTACACTGCTGGTTTTAATCCTTTATAGCAAGTCCAAGTCAGTTGAGGCGCAGAATTGCTGCCATAGGTATGTGGGCTCTTTTGCTTTTTGGTTTTTTGCTTTGTTTGTAGTGTAGGTGTACTATACAGCTTAAAAGCCATTGGAAAAACACAATTCTTTTGTCCTTTTCTCACTATAACTGTATTTGACAGAACTAAAATTGTAACTTTATAATATGTCTGATTTTAGGAGTCATGAGAATTTTAGATTCTTCTTCCATTCAGATTAGAAGAAGATCGTAATTTTTTGGTCACTTTAGGGCTGTGGGGGAGAGACAGTTTTTTAAAAAAGTTTAGAAAATTTAAAATTAATTTCTGTAAAGGCTAATCTTGTATTACCAAAAGCAGAGTGAAATAAAATACCTTGTTTTTGTTTGTATTTCCAGGTCAAAAGGTTATACTGTCTATGCATTCCTTTGCACAGTTGAAAACTCTTCATTTTGACCCTCCAAATGCTGTTATCCATGTGGGTGGAACATTGTCTGTTGAGCTGACGTTGTTGAGTCAAATGCCCATGCCAGTCCAAGTGAATCAGATTGCCCTCAATGTCCACTTCAGCATTGAGAAAAATAGTTACCGGAAAACAGCTGAATGGCTCACTAAACACAAAACTTCTAATGGTATTATCAGCTTCCAGAACGATGTTGAAGGCTTCCCTTTGTCAAGAAATAGCTTGCCAGCACTGGAATTATATGAAATGTATGAAAGAAGCCCTTCAGATAATTCTTTGAACACAACAGGAATCATCTGCAAAAACGTGCACATGCTACTGCGAAGGCAAGAGAGCAGCTCCTCTCTGGATATGCCCTTAGGAGTGACTTTAGAGGATGGGGCGCACATGTTAAAATATAGCAACTTTATACTGGAACCAGGGGTCAATACAATAACATTCAGAACTCAGGTATGTTTTTACAATTGAGTGAATGTAGCACTCATGAAAGAAGATCTAAAAGCACTGACTAGAGAAGGGCATGGTGCTGGCAAGCAATATCCAGTGTTGCTCCCATGCCACAGCTTTGTCAGTGCAGCTTAACGTCTTCCTGGCTCACCCCTTTTATTGCAGACTTTGGCCTATCCTGAAGAGAGGCTGCTAATCCTGCCAAAGTGTGTGGTTGGTTTTCTGATGTGCATAAATGGGACACTAGAATGATCCCACCAAACTAATTTTTATTTATCCAGTTATCATTTTCATAAAAATAAAACTTCTCTAACCATTAAAATTTAGATGAGTATTGCATCTGTCCCAAATTGCAATGTTCATCATGTTCTAGAAAAGGTAAGATTTCCTTGTTTCATAGTCAGACTTGCTTAGAGTAATTCATAAAAGATTCCAGGCAGGGAGTTATTTTTCTTATATTATTCTATTGCAAGTAATCTTTTTTTTCCCCTAGAGTCAGTATCTGCCAGTCTTAGCTGTAGCAACACACAATCACATTGGTGGTTGCTCTCTTCCAGTGTGTGGTGTGTGACTGCTTATTTAGTAGATGTAGTAATCATTGCATACAAAAATAAGTAAGTATAAAAGAATGTAAGATTTCAAAGTCAAGCACCTGCTCTTAGGAAATGTCAAAGTTGTTTGTGTAACTTTAATTCTTCCTTATGAGTATGATAGTCTTAAGTTATGTTATCACATACTCTTTTCCCCAAGGGACCATGGTCCCTTTCAGTCCAGAAGATGGAAGGTGTGTAATGATTGAGGGAGAGAGCTGCAAAAAGAGAGAATAAATATATGGTTAAGTCAATACTAGAAACCGGTTGTATTCCTGCCTCTGCCATAGTTTTTCTTAATATGATGCTGGTCACATCACTTGAAAGCAAAATTCTTAAAGATAGCTTCAGGGGGTAGCCGAGTTAGTCTCTACAGAAAAAACAACAAATGGTCTGGTAGCACTTTATAGACTAAAAAAAACCATGGAGATGGTATCATGAGCTTTTGTGGGCATAGCCCACTTCTTCAGATGACTGGAGTTTTGAGTTTAGGATGTGCAGACCCAAAATAAATAGCAGAGAAGGCGGGGGAGGGAGGGAGGGGAAAAAAGTCCATCAATCGTGATGAAGGATGGTTGGGGCACTATCAACTTAATAGTCGTTGAAGGTGCAAACAGCTCTTTGTATAGACTCCTATGTCAGGAAGAATCATAGAATACTAGGACTGGAAGGGACCTTGAGAGGTCGAGTCCAGTTCCCTGCCCTCATGGCAGGACCAAATACTGTCTAGAGTCAGACCATCCCTGATAGACATTTATCTAACCTCCTCTTAAATATCTCCAGAGATGGGGTTTCCACAACCTCCCTGGGCAATTTATTCCAGTGTTTGACTACCCTGACAGTTAGGAACTTTTTCCTAATGTCCAACCTAAACCTCCCTTGCTGCAGTTAAACCCATTGCTTCTTGTTCTATCCTCAGAGGCCAAGATGAACAAGTTTCCTCCCTCCTCCTTAGGACACCCTTTTAGATACCTGAAAACTGCTATCATGTCCCCCCTCAATCTTCTCTTTTCTAAACTAAACAAACTCAATTCTTTCAGCCTTCCTTCATAGCTCATGTTCTCTAGACCTTTAATCATTCTTGTTGCTCTTCTCTGGACCCTCTCCAATTTTTCCACATCTTTCTTGAAATGCGGTGCCCGGAGCTGGACCCAGTACTCCAACTGAGACCTAACCAGCGCAGAGTAGAGCGGAAGAATGACTTCTCGTGTCTTGCTCACAACACACCTGTTAATGCATCCCAGAATCATGTTTGGTTTTTTGCAACAGCATCACACTGTTGACTCATATTCAGCTTGTGGTCTACTATAACCCCTAGATCCCTTTCTGCCGTACTCCTTCCTAGACAGTCGCTTCTCATTCTGTATGTGTGAAACTGATTGATTGTTCCTTCCTAAGTGGAGCACTTTGCATTTGTCTTTACTAAACTTCATCCTGTTTACCTCAGACCATTTCTCCAATTTGTCCAGATCATTTTGAATTATGACCCTATCCGCCAGAGCAGTCGCAACCCCTCCCAGCTTGGTATCATCTGCAAACTTAATAAGCGTACTTTCTATGCCAATATCTAAATCGTTGATGAAGATATTGAACAGAGCCTGTCCCAAAACAGACCTCTGCAGAACCCCACTTGTTATACCTTTCCAGCAGGATTGTGAACCATTAGTAACTACTCTCTGAGTATGGTTATCCAGATAGTTATGCACCCACCTTATAGTAGCCCTATCTAAGTTGTATTTGCCTCGTTTATTGATAAGAATATCATGCAAGACCGTATCAAACGCCTTACTAAAGTCTAGGTATATCACATCCACTGCTTCTCCCTTATCCACAAGACTCGTTATCCTGTCAAAGAAAGCTATCAGATTTGGTTTGACATGATTTGTTCTTTACAAATCCATGCTGGCTGTTCCCTATCACCTTGCTACCTTCCAAGTGTTTACAGATGATTTCCTTAATTACTTGCTCCATTATCTTCCCTGGCATAGAAGTTAAACTAACTGGTCTGTAGTTTCCTGGGTTGTTCTTATTTTTTCTTGGGTTGTTCTTACTATCCATTGACTTAGATTCTTATCTGCTTTGTTTTAACTACCCAATCTTCAGATACTTACTGATTCCCTCTAACTCCCTGTCTCTCACCCCCTCCTTTTTTTTCCCTCTCTCCCCTCCTCCCCCCCCCCCATTTATGTTGGGTCTGCATATCCTAAACTCAACTCCGGTCATCTGAAGAAGTGGGATGTGCTCACGAAAGCTTATGATACCATCTACATGTTTATTAGTCTATAAAGTGCTACCAGACCATTTATTGTTTTTTCTTAAATATAGTCGCTCTCTGTGTATGCTTTATTTTCTGGGTGCCCAACTTGAGATCTCTGGGGCCTGATTTTCAGAAGTGCTAAGTATTCACTTGCAACTGAAATCACCAAGGGTATGTACACTGCAGTTTAAAAATGGCAGGTGGTCAGTACCAGCTCACTTAGGCTTACAGGGCTGTTAATATGCATCTACACTGCAATTTCAACAGCCCTTTAACCAGAGCCTGACTAGGCAATCTCCAGCCAGACACCATTTTTACTTGCAATGCAGACAACCTGAGAGCTTGAGGCTTTGTACCACTAACAGTAAGGCAATAGGGACTGAAAGAATGAATGTATGAGAGTTGGGAGTTAGAAGGTCTTGAGTTCTAATCCTGTTTCTGCCACTGTGACTTTAAGTGTCTCCCTGTCAAATGGGGATAATAGTTACTAGTGATGTAACAAGTCAGTTAAAAAAGTAACCATGTAATTGCTAAAAATCTTAGCAGTTACACACTGCAGTATAAAGCTTAAATAAGCTTTGTACTGCAGAACCTGCAGCAAAGCCTCACTGGGAGTGCAGCCTCCAGCCCCTGCTGCCTCCACTCCTGGGGAGGAGGCTTTGCTACCACAGTTTCTGGGGAGGCAGCTTTGCTGTGCGCTCTGCAGCCAGCTCCCCAGGAATGGGGCTGGGCAGAGTTTAACCAATAATATAACTGATAAGCAACAGCCTATTGGTTAACCAGTTAATTGATTAAACTCTTAATATCCATCATAGTAACTGACCTGCCTGTCAGGGTTTTGTGAGGAATAATTTGATATGTCTATGTAGCTTTTTAAAAATTCTGAAAAATAGGTGTTTCAATGTGCAGCCTCTTGCAGGTTTTTATGCCTTAATCACCTTGTGCTTCAGTTCCCAGCCAACATTTCAAAACAAAACAGAAGTCTTCAAACCTTCAGCAGGGTGTTCATTAGACTTGGATACTATAGTGATGAACACACTGTAGATATACCACAAGGAAATGAATAATTGTGTATTCTGTGCAGTGTCTGGGTGGTATGCAGTAAATAAAGCATGGGACAGTGCACTGAGTATAAAAAGAAATGCTGACTTTCTGCCTCCATTTCCTGAGCTCTGCCTGTCCTGTATATTGAGTTAGGACAGGCAGAGCTCTGTCCTAACAGTATATGATCTTGTAATTATAAAACAGTATATGATCTTGTAATTATATGCTGTCTCATAATAATAGTGAATTAATGTTGGCATTTCCTAATGGTTTAGTACTTAACTTTGCAACATTTTTACGGAACTGAACAAAAGCAGAATTATAGATTATTTTAAAAATTGGAAGTTTAACAGTGCTGGTCATAGAATTTTTTCCAGTGTTCTCATAATGACTTGTGTATTTCCCCACTTTAAAGCCCTGCACAGATACAAAGTTGGTATCTGCATTCACAAAAATGATTCATGGGTATTAAGCAGATATCTGCAAACTTTCAGGGTTCTAGATGCAAAATTTGTATCTATCTGCAAAAATGAGCTGTGGATAGCTGCATCCACAAATAAAGAGGATATCTGCAGATTTGCAGGACTCTATCCAGTCTCCTGAGACTTGGATTCATCTTTTACTTTTTCGTACCCTTTTCCCATTGTCTGTCCGCATGTAATGTTTCTGTGTAGTGTACAGGCTAAGTGCCGTATGTGCTTTCCCATTTCAGTCTCTGCAGCATTTAGACAGCAAGTACTAAAGAGAGAGTTGCTCATACAGGGGCAAGCTAGCACTATGAGCCTGTACTTTCTGGAGATGTAAGTTCACATTGGTACAACAGGTGCTTGGATTGAGAGCTGGCAGCCATGTGATCTGTGCATTACCTACTGACCTAATTTTTAGGTTGTTGAAAACCTCCTGTGAATCAGTTGCTGTTGCTACAAAATATGTCTAGGTGGAATGTCATAGAGGCAATGTAGTGTGATTTGAAGATTTCTGATAGCTACAGATGCAGTTTCATGTAGATACAAAATCAGACCTAAGTCTGAAGAGCCTGACTGGGAGAAGGCTGTAGGTGATTAGTGTGCACATTATTCTTGGCTTCCTGGGTGAGGAAGCCACCTACTAAACTGTAGAAGCAGAAAAATGGAATATAAATGAAGATACAATTTACTACATGGTCTATCACATTTCTGGTAGCCACTATTGTAGGAGGGACAGTTAAGTTCCTACTTTTCCTTTTTTCAAATATCTTCCTGTAGTGAAGGAACATTGAAGGGAAATTATGCTGTGACTGTAGGAAGGTGGCTTCATATTGAATCCCTTATTCCTGTTACATAATGTAACAGGACAAGGGATTTAAAATAAAAAGAAGATAGAAACCTTTTCTCACCTTTGCAGGATTAAGGACATGTCGAAGCTAAAAATAGCTGCACTGGTTTAGTGTCTTAGTGTAGGCACTTCCTGTAGTGTTGGAAAGCTTTTTTTCCATCACTGTAGGTAATCCACCTCTGAGTCTGGTAGCTAGGTTGCTGGAAGCGTTCTGTTGTCTGTCGAGCTGTGTCTACACTTGGATTTAGGTCAGCATAGTAATGTCAGTCTAGGGGAGCAATGTAGCTGTGCTGATCAAAATTTTAAGTATAGGCCAGCCTAACAATCAATTCTGTGAGGGAACAATAAAGGGGAACTTTCTTTTTCCTCCTTCATATGGGATGTATGTGCATTCTGCTTTGTTTGCAGGTTTTTAGACTGACCATAAGCACTTCTTTCTTGCTAAATTTGCAGCAGTCTCCAAACTGAACTTCTTTAAATGTATTAATCCTAAAGTTTTATAGCAGGTCAGAAAATGTTTTCTGGGTTTTTCTGGATCTGTATTTCCTTCTCCTATGACTGCTAAAAAGTGCTTACATTTAAATTACGTGAAATCTCCCATGATATTTGCATATAATATGAACTAATGATTTTATCTACTTACAAGATAGAAAAAGGTGTGAGCAAACACTCAGATGGTGAAGGTTCAGGGCTATAATTTGGGGGCAGTACCCCCTAACTTAAAATTGAAACATTTTGGATTTGAGTATTCACTTGTCAGATCACACTCCATATAGTCTGAAGCGTTTGGGGGTTTTTTATTATGGGTTAATTTCACATTAGGTGAGATCTGATATGGCACAGATCTTACGTTATGCTCAAAAAAATTAGGAGGGTTGTTTTTTTTTTTTTAGAGAACCTATTCTACCTAGATGAAAAACTCCAAATATTACAGATTTGAGAGGCCAATGATATATTTTGGGTGTTGAAATGCCCTCAGTGCTTTTAACAGGATAAATTGAGGTATTTCAATTTTTTCATCAGTTTATTCTAACTCTGCTAGTTTGATTAAAACTAAAGTTCATTTCCAATACCCAAACATTTCTAATTCTGTTATGAGAACAGTGCATGACATTGACAAGATTTAAGAATGAAAAGAACGGCCATACTGGGTCAGACCAAAAGTCCATCTATCCCAGTATCCTGTCTGACAGTGGCCAATACCAGATGCCTCAGAGGGAGGGAACGTAACAGGTAATCCTCACGTGATCCCTTTCCTGTCATCCATTTCTAGACAAATGCTGTGTAGTAATAAGTGACTAAAGGGGGAAAAACTCACTACCAAACCTCAAATCTTGTTTTATCAGCAGTGGCTAACGCATTGTCCTCACCAAGGATAGAAATGATGCATCTTCTGAAAGCACACCTACAGGTGTACCACTTTATTATCTTTTTACAATGGTGCTATACTATCATTTAGTGTTTGAGATGGTGTGGACACCTATTAATTAATAATATATTTCAGTGTGGAAGAGAGTGTGAAAACATTATAGGCTTACATTGATTGAGGGCTGTGTTTTGCACAGTGGGGGGTTTTATGAATGCTAGCCAAATACACTCTGCTGTTTATGATTACCTAGTAAAATCTGAAATATCCGTAAGCATATTCATTTTATTTTAATGTATGTAACCCTCAGTTCATGTGTGTGTATATACAATATGTGATATGCTAGGTACTCTGGGTGACTGTTAAGGCATTTGATTCAAATGGATAAAATTCTTATTACCCCTCCCCCCAACCCCACACACATTATTAGATGGGGTCCTTTGAGGTAAATGGTTTTACTAGATACTTATGAAAATTAAATTTTGAGTGCTTAAGGAATTTCATAAACTTTTTTCTTAGCTCTTTTATTTATCTAGTTATACAGATAATTGTACCAGTTAGAAATGGTCTGAGACATTATTTGTCCTTCATTTGTCAGAAATTCAATTGTGAAAACATTTTTCTTGAGAAATGTAAAGGTAATTGCTAGCTTGAAAACCACTTTTCAGTTTTGTGTTTTTATTTTTCAAAGGCCAAAGAACCTGGGACATATACTCTCAGGCAGCTGTGCACGTCACTGGGTAAAGTGCATTTTGTCCTTCCTCATATTTACCCAGTTGTGCAATATGATGTGTACTCTCAGGAGCCTCAGCTAAAAGTGGAGCCATTGACTGGTAGGTAAACTTGTAAGACTAAGCCTTTGTTTGTTTGTTTTTTTTGTTACTTGTTTAAACAAGAAACAAACTAACTTTGCTCTATTGTGTTTTACAGCTTCCTTTTAAAACTAGGAATGTTACAATGCGTTCATTTTGGCAGACATGTAACCGCTGTAATTTTCAGGGATTACATGTTTATATGCAGGGGTTAGATGTTTACACCAGGCTGGGGTACTTAAGGCCCAGCAACTGGATGTAGCCACTGGTTGGCCTGGATTTGGCCCTGAGTTTCGGGGCTCGCCTCTGCATTGACTTTTTTTTTAAAATTTATTTATTTTATTTTTGCGTTTCACTTTTGTGTGGCCTCAGACTGATTCTCCCCCCCCCCCCCCGGGTCAGTGGCCCCCAATCCCAAAAAGGTTCCCCATTCACTTATTCCTATTTAAAATTACTTCTATTGATAACACATATGAGAGTCATTAGGTTTTAGTGAATCTGAATACTATGAAGCCCATTTGCCAAGTGACACAACTAGTATATTTGAATTGCAGAATCTGGCTTAGTGAGAGTGAGAAAAATATATATTTGCTTTTGGAGCATAAAGTGGGATTTGGTCTTGCATCATTGGACACTTTGATGGGAAAATAGTGATTTGACTTCACCAGTGGTTGTGAATTTCTTTACTAGTTTTGTGATATTGTATTGGCTTCAATAATTTAATGAAATCCCTTTATTTTGCATTCTCACTTACCAAAGAGGCCCTGATCTAACTTTTTTTAAATCAATAGGAGTCTTTCCTTTGAATTCAGTGGAAGGGGAATCACTAATCTAAGAGTTTTCTATAAGATGTCACCATGCTTAAGAACATTCCTAGTGAATTAGATTTTAACTGGTAATGTTTACCATTTGCAGCACATTAGTTATTAAATTGTTACAGAGTGCCGGAATACACTTCCACTGTTTGCTTTCTTTTTCTTCAGACAGCCTTTTGGCCGGTATTCCTCAGAAGGTGAAGTTCACAGTGACTACTGGCCATTATACCATCAAGAGCGGAGATACTCTGCAACTCAGTAATGCTGATGCCATGCCTTTCTTATATCATCCAGAGAGCAAAGCATTGATCTATTCCAACACCAGGGGTAAGCAGCATGCCCAAAATTCATTCTGTCACCAATCTGAATATACAGAAATCCTACAAGTATGTTATAAATAATATTGCATTAGCAGCAATATGCAAGAATGTTTAACACTGTTGTAACAATCAATTTAAGATCTGGCAACTCAGAAACATTTAAACAGGTCCTATGCCACCGTCTCCTAAAGCTATGCCTAGTGCATCTTAATGCTTTCTTTCAGTTTGTATGTAAAAGCAAGAAGCAAAGACTCAGTAGTTGAATAAAGTGAGGTTAAAATGTAGATATCCTATATGAAATTTAAGGTATGTCACTATTGCTTGTGGAATCCTCATTATCAGTACACAGACTTGTGCTATCAGTAATGAAGCTTGTGTAAAATGAAAGGAATGAAGTAATAGGATATGAAGAGTCACAGGGACTAGTGGCAAAAAACAGACTGGCTAATGTGACAAATGAGGACTGAAGGAATGTTTATTGATAAGTTCAAGTTAATCATTAAATTGCTCTGTTAAGAATGCACTTGAATCCTGGCATGGACTACCAGGAAGGTAGCCAGTACAGCCTTTCATCATTTCCCACTAGCGTTTCCTTAATTCTTTGTGAAGGGTAAGGTTCTTGATAATATGGGGTCTTTGGCTTGGTCTACACTTGAAAGTTATGTTGATATAGCTATATTGGTCAGGGAATATGAAAAAAATTCCACATACCTAACTAAGTAACATGGCTATGCTGACAAATACCTGGTAGAGATACAGCTATGTTGATAACAGAAGCATGCTTCGGTTGATGTAGCTACTATCATTCAGGAAGGTGGTGTTTGCTTATGAACAGTAAAGCTAGTTCTGTTGGTGAAAACTGTCTCTCTACTGGGGGGCTCTGCCAGCCTAAGTATCATAGTGTATGTGTAGTTAAAGATTTCATCAAGGAAGCCTATGTGGAGTTATTTGAGTTCGACAATGAGTCCTGTGGCTGCTCTACTTCCTAACGGGAAGGCATGGCTTCCAGACTCTGTAGATACCAATCATTCAGGGCTCCTTCTTGATCTAAGAAGGAATTTCTAGCTTTTCAGTATCTGATCTTATGAACTGATAACTAGAGACTAAAAATGGTTGTGGAGGGCAGGAATGTTTCTGAAATTACTTCACATTCTACACAATTATAGAAAAAGTCTCAGAATCATCATTACTGATCCAGTCTTCTGAAAAGATCACAAGCATCACTCTGCCAGTGGCTCCTGCGTATCATGTGATTGAATTTGAACTAGAAGTTATCTATTTGCCATCAACCCCAACAGCTTCAGTGGAAAGTGAAAATCTGGTAAATAAAGAACTGCACAGGAAGAGCAAAGAGAAGCCAAAAACGGACAACTGCATGGCTACAGTTGACCAAAAAGTAAGGTGACAAAATAATTGTTTGATCACAAGTGCTTAAATTGACCAAAATATAGGTGAGACTATCTTACTTGCATAGAACACCTTCTAGCTTAATGGATATGAAAGCACTTCAGATTTGTATGAAATGGATATATACTGAATCATAGAATAATAGAACTGGAAGGAGCCTCGAGAGGTCATCAAGTCCAGTCCCCTACACTATGGCAGGACCAAGCACCATCTATGCCATCCCTGACAAGTGTTTGTCTAACCTGCTTTTAAACATCACCAATAATGGAGATTCCACAATCTCTCTAGGCAGTTTATTCCAGTGCTTAACCATTTTGACAGTTAGGAAGTCTTTCCTAGTTTCCATCCTAAACTTCCCTTGCTGCAGTTTAAGCCCATTTCTTCTTGTCCTGATGCTTAAAGTATATACAAAACCACACAGTACTTTATATGTGGATGAGTCTCTCTTCACCAAATACTAGCTTTCTCTGAGATTTGATATGCTGTGCCAATAACCCACATTAGAATTTGGCCAACAAACCACAGTTAACACCCCCTTCTCTTGCTTAAAGTGACATGGAATCTTTATTGACTCCAGTGTTCAAAGCCTCTCTTCTGATCCAGAGAGAGAGAATTTCTATCTTCATAGTATCCTTGCACCGTTCTGGGACACTGCTTCAGTATTAAGATAAAATAATGTCCCAATTAAACTAGTAACACCACTTCTTAGTGGAGGGGGTGTTCCTAAAGAGTGTGAACATATATGAAAAGCGATATTGCACTTTGTATACATGTTAAGTGAAAACATTGCATTCAGTTCTTGAGAAACTTTCTTTTGAAGCTCTGTGCTGAAGTTTAGAATGCAGCTACGTCATCCCTTACGTTACACTTATGATAATGGGTTTTGTTCTTACAAATTTAGATTTTTGTCAATATAAAAATGTGGTTATTGCTGTAAGGTGCCACTGGTGGCAGCATTGTTTTGCTTTGATATTTGCCAATCCTTGGGGAAAAAAAAATACTCTGGAAAAAGTACTCCTATGGATAAGGCAGTTTAGGGATTGAAATCAGGGAGACATCAAGGTGACAGCACCAAAATAAATCCTCTTCCCATCTCGATAACCTTTGTTTGTTTGATATATCATTTTTTTCCCTCTGTTTTGGATGCATTAGGTTTGAACTGGTGAAGACAAATTTTCTGGGAAATGTTTGAGTGTTTGGAATTGGAAAATAAAGCCATTGCACAAATGAATACCATGAATAAGAATTATTTTTTTCCTCCAGGTAACCATTGATTGTCCGTGGTCAATTTACTCCACCATTATTGCATTAACATTCAGTATACCTTTTAATGCCAAGCATTCCTTACTGTCAGCAGGCAAACGGTAATGTAGTCTTTAAATATTTATAGTCTCTTTCCTCTTAGAAAATGTTTGTTAAAGTTGATATTCTATGTGTGATCTTTCTACATAAGCTTTCTTTTGTAAATGGGTGGTGGAGTTGATAGATTTTGTTACACTATGAAGTGTTCATTCTTGGCTTCACGTATTCTCCCTTTTCCACTCCCCCAGCAGACCAACAAATACATTGTATATATTAAGCAATAGTTTAAGTTTGATTTTTTGTCGTCTTTTGTTCTCCATGTAAAAGTACACTAAAAGCAAAACTACATTTAAAAAAAACAAACCTGTACCATAGACCTACTACTACAGACTCACAGATAAGCAATTAAACAGAGGAAAAGAAATAATATGCCTTCAGTTTTTCCTGTTCTTGCCTGAGCCACACAAAGACACTATATGGCAAAGATTTAAATGTTTTAATGTAGTTTTCTTTGAGCTTTCAGTGAAACTGATCTCAGTATACAGTGTACATTATTGTATGTTCAATATGCTTAATTTTCAGGAAATATGTGCAGGTTTGTGTACAGAATTTGTCAGAACTCTGTTTCCAGCTTTCAGACAATAACCTGAAAAATTTTGGTAACTGCATAGATCTACAGTTGTTACCTCTGAAGCCAGAATCCCAACAGGTAAAGATTCTTCTTGGTGACTCATTACTTTTTAAGTATGCAGAATAAGATGAATGTATCCAGACACAAGTGAACTCCTCTTAAATTGGAAAAATTGGATAGTTGTATTGCTGAAATTCTTAGCATCTAGGTAAATACCTTTTGTAAGCATATAACAAGACTGACATACCCAAATGGAAATATTCAGATCTTTGCATTCACTGAGAAGCAGATCAGCGTGATTTCCACTCAAGGGTATTTTGGGAGCTATGTCACTGAAATAGATTTTTGCATCTACAGACTCAGGATGAAATCCTAACATGGGTTGCAGATTATTAGTTCTTTGAATGATGTCCCTATGGGTGCATTACAGTAGGTGCAGCAGTGCCCCATGCACATGGTAATGGAGATCTTCATTTGCAGTACCCTTTGTTCCATGAGCAGCATGTATATCTAGCACTTAGCTGTCCAACCACCCCCCCAAGTTCCTCCTTAATCACCTTTTGGTCTGGGACAGAATCTGCAGAAGAGCCTGCTTATCATTTGAGCTGTTAGTGCCTTGCCTGTTACTTTTAGTGTTTGAGTTTACTACTTATTCTCTCCCTTTAAAAATAAAAATTCCTTATGCTTATCTGCCCCATTAGTTCATTGGTTGAGACTTCATTTTTTGCTCTTTTCAACTAGGAAGATTTCTCCCTCACCCTTAGGCCTGGATCTCCTGGATTTAAGAGGTGCATTTCCTGCTGTGACACTTTTCCAGTATCCAATGGTCCGCCACAGTGCATTCATTGCCTGCAAGAGGAACATGTCCCACAGAAGTCTATGCATTGCCACAACCTGATTTCCAAGGCCAGAAAAGACCGGATATTCAGCCGCAACTTCTCATGGAGAAATCATTCATCTAGCTTCAAACCCTGGCCTGGGCACCTCCCCCACATGCATTTTACGATCCACTAGGTCGTCCACTGACCCTTCATTCACCCCACATCCTAAGAAATATTCTCTTTCCCATGCTGATGGGAAGGAACTGGCTTTCTCATCACCTGCTGAGGCTCTGTCCACCAGAATACCATCCCCTGTGACATCAGTGGCTTCGGCATTTTCAGGGATGAGATGTAGCTAGGACCATGTAAATCTCTCAAGTTCTGGAATTAAACAGAGGTCTAAGGGCCCTAAATGGGTAAACTGCACATGTTGGCGCACTCTCGAACAGGAGTCTGCAATGTGAGACCTTCCAAAATAGCACCGACCCTCCCTGATCAGATGAACTTCAGGCACCGCAGCATCAGTGAAATCACTGGCAGCTCTACCCACACTCTCATGTCCCATTCAGCACCGACCAAGCTCTCAGTACCGACTACACTGGCATTGAACAAATCCTCTGCCCTGAGCAAGTCCTCAACTCCATCTGCTGGCTGCTGAAGAAAATGCACCTCTTTCTCTGTACCAACATATCATTGGTGTTGATTGTATGCTTCCCTCCTCCCTTGTAATTCAGATGCTCCAAAAACCTGCTTGTATCTGACGTGCCTGAATCATTGCTACTCAGACATGAACTCCCTCCACCTTTGCCCACTTCTCTAGAGTAACAGCATCGCTCCCTTTTCTGTCCTGTCCCAGCGAGGAAGACAAGGAGCATAATCCTGCCAGCCCTTATATTTGGGAAACATAGAAAGCATGTTCTCTATATGTCCTCACTATCTGCAACCTCCAACTGATCCAAGGTCCTGGTATGGACTGTTGTGGATGCAACTCCATGTGCCATTCCCTCTGCAAGGGCCATACTGCAGGCTATGGGACATGTACAGATTGTAGTTAAGGAAGACTCCTATAGGGCAAAGCCAGAGGCCTGCATGTTTACCTTTCAGATTGGTCTCTTAACCCCAAGAGACTGAGCCACTCCTGATAACAGATGTAGAAGAAAAACTGGAGAAGGTGGTTATACCACCACTCAGTTTCTACTCCTCTTCCCCAGGTGAGGCTATTATGCCTCCACCCCTTACACTAGCTAGTGAATTCAAACACTTTCAGAAGCTGTTTTGCAGGATAGCAGACTCCTTCCAGGTTCCTTTAGAGGAAGTGAAAGAAAAACAGTATAAGCTGCTCAATGTCCTTCACATGTCCTCATCCTCCACAATAGCCCTCCCTGTCAATGATGCTATTCTTGACTCCACCAAGATGCACTGGCTGATGCCAACATCAATCTCAGTGACATACAAATGAGCAGACAAAAATTATTACATCCCTACTAAGGGTATGGATTCCTCCCCCCCCCCCCCCCCGCTCAATCCACTGCGAATTCCTTGGTTGTCAATGTCATGCACAAAAAAAGACACCAGTACCAATCTAGATCCACCCATTAGGACCGGGATTGAAAGTGACTGGATCTATGACTGCAAAGTGTATTCATCTGCTGCACTCCAGTTCTGCATCTTCAACTATCAGGCTCTTTTAGCCAAATTTGTCACTGTTTTCCCAAAATACAGGAACTCTGCCAAGACCTTCCTGATTACAAGAAGGAGCAGATCCCCATCCTCCTATCTGAAGGACTCCTCTCGGCCCATACAGCTTCACAGACTTCCTTGGATTCCATGGATATTGGTGCCTGTTCCATTGTGACTGCTGTAGTCATGAAACAGGCATCATGGCTGCACATCTCCAGCCTCTGTAACGTGGTTCAAACAGCTATTAAGAACTATCCTTTTGAGGGCCCCAAATTATTTGCACATTGCAGAGATGAGTCCACATGCTCCCTGAAGAACTCTTGCACAGCTCTGCTGTTCTGGCATTTGTGCCAGTGCTGAAGAGACAGCTAGAGAAATATTAATCTCCCACATGATCCTTACTATTTCATTCCACTCCTCATTGATGGTACAACACACAGTACCATCTACAGAAGCTCCCTACCGAGGTGCAAACATATGACTTTTCAATGGGCTATCTCTCACTTGCCTTTAGCCAAACAGCAATTTTGAAGGTGTGGTTGAGGCACCAAGAAGCCTCCCCCCATTCTAATCACAACAGCCTTCTCCAGCATGCCACCAATTTGGCAATCATTTACCCCCTTTCTTTCCATTATGATGGCTAATTATCTCAGGCAAGTGGATTCTAGAGATCATCAAGAAAGGAATGGGGTGAGGTATCCTATCTCACCCTCCCTTCCTCTCCAGCCATCTTATGGACTGTTCTGATGAATACATACTGCGAGAAGAAATAAAACCACCTTCTGTAACTGGGATCTACAGAGCTGGTCCCATATCAGCACAAAGGGAAGGGCTTTCACTCCCATTGATTTTTCTACTCCAAAACAAATCTGACAGGTGGATACTGATCCTGAACCCTTTGAATCCTCAACAGCTTCATCAAACTGCAGTGTTTCAAGAGGATTACCCTGTCCACCATTAACCCAGTACTGGATTGGGAAGGGATCTGTGATTTTTGTTTGTTTTTGTTCTCCAATCTCCAAGATGTATATTTTCACATCACAGTATAGCCTGACCAGACAGTTACTCCAGTTCATTTTGGGAACTGATCACTGTCCATACAAAGTACACCCTTTGGTTTCATTATAGCCCCTCAAGGGTTCTCCAAAGTCCTTGTGGTAATGGCTGCCTACTTACACAAAGAGGGCTTTGTCATATTTGCATACTTCGACAACTATCTCCTCCAAGCTGCATCCAAATCTGATGTCCTTCACACCGTATGAGAGATAATGAACCTTTTCTCAAGCCTCAGCGTTTGCATAAGCCCGGAGAAATCTACACTGACCACCTATGAAGCACCTGAAATTTGAGGGCACAATTGGATACCATACAAGCCAGAGTCTTCTCCCTGTTCATAGATTTTCAAAATAGTCTCTAGTATCCATGATGAGAACTTTGTTCCCAGATCTCAATAAGGATATGCATCTTGTTGTTCAGCTACATGGCAGCACCCACGTTCATGGTAAAGCACACATGGTTGCACACTGTCTCCAGCCATGGCGACATACAGTCTATGTACCTTATGGACACAGCCTTCACAAACTCCTATCTATGCCTGACAAGAACTTACATATTTTTGGTTGTCTCCACCAAAGTACTAAGAGCCCCCTTTATGCAACCAGAACTATCACAGAAGCTTATTTTAATTTGTGGAGCACAGCTTCAGACCCATATAGTGCAGGGCAGGTGGTCTTAACCAAATCCATCCTACACCTCAATCTCCGAGAGCAGGAGTGGCCAACCCGTTCCAGACAAAGAGCCACAATAGCAGTGGAGACAGTGTGAAGAGCCGGGGCAAAGTTGTTGAGCAAAAAAAGCCACAGTGAAGGGGAAAAAGGTGCTGGTACATCATCACAGGGCACAGCTTTTTTGCCTTTTCATGAGGCGCCCCCCTTCCCCCCGCCAAAAAAGCTGTGCCCGTTGACGGATATACCAGCACCTTTTTTCCCTCACTGTGGCTTTTGGGGGGGGGAGGGGACGACTTAACAACTTTGCCCTGGCTCTTCACACTGTCTCCGCTGCTATTGTGGCTCTCAAAGCACCGGGAAGGGGTGAGAGGTGCAAGCTCTGGGAGGGAATTTGGGTGCAGGAGGAAGTAGAGAAGAGGAGGGGGCTCCAGGCTGGAAAGCGTTGGGGTCAGGTGGAGGGTTGGGGTGCTGAGCAAGCCACAGGCTTGTGACTGTGAGGGTGCAGGAGTTTGGGCTGGGGTGCATGAGGGGCTCAGGGCAGGGAGGCTGGGAGTATGATGGGCTCAGGACACATATTTGCAGTGTGTGGATGGTGCACAAATGTTGTGGCAGAAGACTGGAGATGTGTGGGTGCAGGAGTTTGGGGATGAGAGGCTCAGGACAGGGGCTTCCAGTGTATGTTGGGCTTAGGTTTGGAGTCAGCGGGGGGTGGTGCAGGAGTGTTATGATGCTGCAGCCAGATGGTGGCTTGTTGGCCAGGATTCATTTTTAAATATAATATTGTGTCAAACACAAAATGTTTCAGCGTTGTCTTTATTTATGAGAGAGACGGGGAACCTGTTTTGAGTCAGGAGCCACTGACCCACAGAAAAGTCAGTTGTGGCCACACAAGTGAGATGCAAAAAAAAAAAACCTGCTCCAAACCCTTCCCTTCCCTTCCCCCTCTCCCCCCCCCCCAAGCCTCACTAATGTGGCTCCAACTGTGTTGGTGGGGACTGGGTGCTGGGGCAGGGTACTCGTGAAGGGGACAGACACAGCTGGGGCCAGTACCTGGAGATCCCGGGTCTCAGGAAGTGTGCTGGCTGCTCTTCCCCCTCCCTCAGGCACCCCCCCCCCCTTTCCCAGAGCCAGGCGCACACACCCCAACCCAGTGTCTCCCCCCCAGCCAGGCACCGGTCACCTTCTAGACCAATCCCTCTCTTCTCTCCCCCCCCCCCCCCCCCCAATTCTTGGGTCCCGGAGGCGGAGCCGCCACTACAGCCACATGTGTCTCCCTCCAGGCGCTGGGGCGCGTGCTCTGAGCAGCTGGCTGGAACACCATGCGCGCACCCACCCCTCCCCTCCCCTCCAAATCCAATTCCTCTCCCCTGCCATCTCCCAGACTAGAGCGAGGAACCCCCTGCTCTAACTTAATTCTCAGGTCCTGGAGTCACCGCCACCGCTACAGCCGCGCGTCTCCCTCCAGGCTCTGGGGCACGTGCACTGAGTGGCCGGCACGCCATGCGCACCCCTCTCCTCCCCTCCCCCACTAACCTTATGCCCAAGTCCCGGAGCCGCCGCTGACACTGGCGCTGCCGCCACACCCAGAGCTGCTGCTGCCTGCGCTCAGCAGCTGGCTGCAAGCGCATGCAGGCTGGGACGTAGTGCGCTGGGGGCCGTGAGCAGAACGGTGCGGGTTGCTAGCACGCATGCAGCTCACAGCAGCCTGGCCGTAAGAGTGGCTGACCTGAGCGGTTCCGGGTTCTGTTCCGGTTCCGTCAGGAGCTGCAGTTTTTTTTCTTTGAGAGCTGCATGCGGCTTGTGAGCCACGGGTTGGCCATCCCTGTCCTAGAGCTACGAGCAGGCTGACACTTTTCGACAATTGATCATGCTAACAGTTATGTCAATAATATCACCTGTGTGTTCTGCATCAACAGGCAAGGTGGAATGAGGTCCCATTCTCTATGCTCAGAAATAGTGAAATTATGGAAGTGGTATATCCAGCATGACATCACGGTCTCAGCTGCATACCACCTGAGACACCAGACCACTGCAGCAGGAGAGTTTCCCAAGGTCATGAGTGGAAACTATATATGGAAGTCCTTTGCCACATGTTTCCCCCTTTGGGTATCCCCACCAGATATCTTTGTCACATGGCAGAACACCTGAAGTCCCCAATTTTGTTTGAGAACAGGCCTAGAATGCAGATCCCTGGGATTTGCATTCCTCCTCACATGGGCTGTATTACTGTTCTGTGCCATTCTAACCTTTCCCCTTCTGTTCCGAGTACTCCACATGATCCAAGTAGACCAAGCCAGAGTAATCCTTATAGCTCCAATATGGCCACAACAAATCTGGCACACCTACCTTATTCACATGACAATATGTCCTCCACTCACCCTGCGATGGACTCTGTGACTCTTTCATAGGATGTGAGTTGAATCCTCCATGCCAGTTCACAGTATACTCCACCTGAAGGCATGGTTCTGGAATACAGAGAGAACCTGTCAGAAGTAGTTAGAGTACTCTTGAATAGCAGATGTGATGCAACTAAACACACTTACCTCCACAAATGGACTAGACTCCAATCCTAGTGCACCTCCAATCATGTCAAGGCAATGATCGCTACATTACCACTCATCCTGGACTATATTTTACATCTTAAACATATCCAACAGCTCAACTTGTGTGTATTTGGCAGCCATTGTGACCTGGCACCCTGAGGTAGACTGCCACTTTGTGTTCAGCTACCTGCTAATGAAAAGATTCCTGAAAGGCTGCTAAAATCTTTACCCTCACATATGGGCACTCACCCCAGCATGGCATCCCAACTTCATTCTATGTTCTCTTTCTAGACTTCTGTTTGAACCTGTGGCAATGTGTTCTTATGTTCACTTATCCATGAAAACAGCATTTCTTGTAACTATCACCTCCGCCTGTTGGGTAGCTGAAATTGGAGCACTCATGGTGTGTACCCTCTATACACAGTTTTTATAAAGACAAGATCGTTATACCTACATCCCAAACTTTGACCCAACCCTACCATCCTCTTTCTATTTAAACCCACCTCTTTACTGGCCCTATTTCCTTCCAGAGCCACACAGCAACCAGCAGGACCTGGCATTATACACCTTGGACATTAGACAAGCATAGCCTTTTACCTGGACAAAACTAAACCTTATAGACAATCACCATGCTTATTCCTGTCAACAGCTGAAAGATCAAAAGGTGTGGCTATTTCTAAGCAATGTCTTTCCAACTGGATCTTGCTATGTATACGCTTGTCCTGCCAACTACACAATTGAATGTGTTACTCCTTGACACACGTTCCACCTACTCTTTTCACCTTGGTTACCTTTCTTAATGTCCCAGTTGAGAGAGGCAGCAGCATGGCGGGGGGGCGCAAGACAGGAGCTGGTACACATGGGAAACTGCTTTTAAGCTTGGTCTCTGTGTGCTGGCTCCATGGAGATGCCCTTCCTCTCCCCCCACCCTCCCTTGCTGCCTGTCCTCCCCCTTTCCCCCCCGCCTCGTGGACCGGCTCCAACTGCCACCCCACACTGCTGCTTCTGATATTGAAGCAGCAGCGGGGAGGGGGGGTCCAAGGCAGTGTGACTGGGAGTGCTGTGTAACCACTAAAAATTATTGAGGCTACATGATTACTAAAATACATGATAGCTAACATCCCTATTATTCACTACATAGTATCAGATACTGTGCTAGGACACAATGTCCTATCATCCACATTATATGCTGCTCCAGTGCTCCAGCCTTCCAAATAGGGGCACTGTTTCATAGTTGCCTACTGTGGGTGTGGGTGGTTCATAGTTGCCTACTCATAGGGTGTGTCTAGACTACAGGGTTTTGTTGACAAAAGTGGACTTTTGTCGACAAAACTATACCTGCGTCTACACTACCGTCAAGTTCTGTTGACATAACGTCAACAGAACTCAGCAGTTTTGTCGACGGCAGTAAATCTCATTCTGCGAGGAATAACGTCTTCTGTCGACAGAGTTCTGTCGACAGAAGGCGTTTTTGCATCTACAGTGTCCTTTGCGTCTACTCTCTCATGTCGACAAAGCGGCTTGCTTTGTCGACAGAACTGGATGTAGTCTAGATGCTCTTTGTCGACAGTATCTGTCGACAAAAGCCTGTCATCTAGATGTACCTATAGGGACATCACTTGCAAAAGAAAAGACAGTTACTCACCCTGTGCGGTAACTAAGGTTCTTTTAAGATGTCTGTCTCTGTAGGTGCTCTACTGCCTGTCTTCCTTCCCTTTGCTTTGCAGCTGAAAGCTAAGTTCTGTGGTAGAGAAGGAACTGGATGGCATTTGGACCTCACAGCACTATATACATGCTGCTCATGGTGTGAGACAAGGAGATGCATGTGTATGGTCCAACAGGCACTTCTAACGAAGACCTCCAATCTCGGGTGCAAGGGTCAATGCCACACCTACAGTGCAGTACCCATAGGGGGACCTCTAGAAGAACCTTATTCACTGCACATGGTGATTAACCTTTTCTTGGGTTTCCTAATCCCTTCTTGTTTCTCTTGCAAAAAGCTACTACATAACTTATTGGAGTTGAGGGTTTATGGTCAAGAATGGCCAAAAAATTGAGTAGCTCAAGTGCTGCAAACTAGGATTGAGATGCAATGACAAAACAGTGCTCTACAATATGCATCAGTCTCCTTTGTGCTTGGACTTAAGACAGTCTTGTTTTTGTGTATTTTCCTGAGTAGCAAACTTTAAAACAAAATTAGGCTTTTTTGTATTTACCCTTCAGAAAAAAGTTATGCCTGATACACTGATTCTGATAATGAAACTTTTTCCTCCTCTAATTTTAGCAGTCTGGGTCAATAGATAGAGAATTGTAAAAAGGTTATAGTTTCATGGAATGATAATTGTATGCATGTATAAATATAAGTTCTGGCAATATAGGTTGGACCTCCCTGGTGTGTAGGTCCTGGCTGGTCCCGAATGAGGGAATTTGCTGGACCAGGGGAGGTCTCCTGTCACTGGCCCCACCCATCCCACTGCCGATCAGTGCTGTTAACTCCACTTCTGCTCCAGCCAGGCTGCCACCCCAGTCTCCTCCCAAGGCTGGCCCTCATTGTCACTAGTCTCCCAGGGCTCTCTGGTCCAGGAACATCTGTGATCCTGTCAGACCACAGATGTTGCCAGATCAGAGTGCGCTGGTTTTGGGAGGTGCATCCTGTATTGTGTATAACAAGACTATGGTAAGAATTCCCTTTCGTTACACAAGCAGCACAGAAGTCTGATACTAAGACAAAAGTTCACACTATGAACCAATAATTTTATTTCAGAATGTACACAGTAAGCAGTCAGTATTCTTTGTGTGGGAATTGAAGTGGACAAAAGAACTTCCTCCCTCCTTGCAGTGCCAATTTTCAGTTAACTTTTGTCCAGCTACCTCTGAAGAGCAGTCATTCTCCTTGAAGCCGTACACTTATGAATTCCAAGTGGAAAACTATTTTGTAAGTATTTTTATCTACATATACTGTGTCTTAGGCTTAAAAGGGAAAGGAGGAATTTGGGTGATAGAAGACCTAGGGGGAGAGAGAGCTCTCTAAATAGAATTTCTTTAAATGGTTGCACATGTCCATTCCAATTCAGGTATGTGCCTGCCCACTGCAGTGAAAGTGAATAATTTTTACCCATCCTGAGAGTTATCAGGACAGTGCATGCAACCTTCACATGCACATACTATCAGGTGATGGCATAAAAGGCAGCACTGTCCCTGCTGTTCCCTTGCTTCTGTTGCTGGTAGCCAGTCTCTTCACACAACTTCTTCTTGCAGAAAACTTTTTGTAAATAGTTTGTATAGTTAGGTAGTAGTAGCAGGAAGAGGAAGCAGTTTCAGACTCAGCAGAGATGTGCTTTTTACCCAACAAGACCGCCTGAGCAAATGAATACACAGTAAGTTCCAAAGGAGACCACCTCCCTTTGCTAGTCTGATTTGGCTTCAAAATCAAGGCCAAAGTGTGTAGTAATCTCCTATCGTTCCTTTGGCAGCAGACTATCTGACTTCATACCTTCTTGGATGCTTGTTACAGCTGATCACTGATTGCTAAGCACCACAGAACTGGGATAAGCCTGAAGTTTGTCTTTCTCTCTGTCCTCCTTCCCCATCCCTTCAGGGACCAATCTCCCAAGAATGTTCTTGTTCAAAATGGTCTTTTTTTACAACCAGTAGCCATAAATGGTCTCCTCATGGCAGGTAGGGTTGCCAGATGGTTGAAACAAAAATACTGAACCCTTCCCCCCCCCCCCCAAAAAAAAACACCGGGAAAAAATTCTGTTGAAGGGAAAAAAGGTGTGGGGGGGGGGGAGGGAGACCAAAGTTGTTGAATAAAACGGCATTATGTCCCCTTTAAGAGTGAGTGCAGGGATAGGAACAGGGAAGTGGTTGAGCACTAAGACCCAGGGGAAGCATTGCTTCCCCCTACATCTTTTGGCCGGCAGCCATTTTGTGCCGGCAGCCTTGGGAAACCAGGTAAGCATGGGGTCGGGGGACTGGGGGTGTTGGGGGGCGGGAGGGGGGAGGCTGGGTGCTGAGTGTTTGTAGGGTTGCCAGGTGCCTGGCATTTTTGCCTCATAGCCAGGGAAAAATTCAGAGAATACCAGACATCTCAGGTGTCTGGTATTCTCTGAATTTTTTTTACTGGACAGGAGGTGAAAATACCGGACTGTCCGGGTGAATACCGGACACCTGGCAACCCTAATGGGGGGGGGGGGGAGGAAGAGATTCTATTCCCAATGTTTTGTTAACCCCAAATACAAGGGGAGGGGCCTCAGACCGAGTCTAGTTCTGTGGAACCTAAACTAATAACCATGCAAAACCTTCATTATTATATATTTGTCTGTGTTATCCCATACCTAGATCCCTGCAATTGGTGTGTTGTCTGTGATTTAGGGTTTGCCTATACTAATATTTTCTTGTCATCAGGATCCACACAGTTACTCTGTGGCAGGCTAGTGCCCACATTCCAGCTTGCCACAAACGAATTGTTTGTGTAGATAAGCCTGTAAGACACTTAACTTTGATGTGGCCTTTTAGCAGAACCACAAGAGGTTCAGTGCTGGCGCTCCAGCCACATGGGGAGTACTGAACCTCAATGCACCTGTTTTCCCAAGCCCCTGTGTGGCTGGAGTGCCAGTGCCAGCTTCATGCTGTGGAGGGGGCGAAAGGGAGAGAAGGGGAAGCTTGAATCTCATGGATAGGATCAATCAAGCTGCTGCCTGCATCTGGACTATAGCTTTCCCATCCCTGCATTAGGTCTTTACCTGCTTCTGTAATGGCTTTAAGCAAAGCTTTAGAGGAGTATGCATTGCCTAAACACTTTCAGATGTAACTAGACTTCACTGGTCTCTTGGATCATTCCAAGCCTCCTTCTCTTACTTGGCATTCAAAATTAGTTTCTTAAAAATGTGTAAAGACTATAACAAACTGTATATTTCCATTAAACTTTTTGGTACCATTAGTGTTGTAGTAGTTAACTTACAGTTGTCTTTTCTAATGGTCCAAACATATTCAAAAATCTTGATCACAGGAATGGTGAAATTCCTTTTTTCTTCATATGTTGTTCAGTGTCTAAAATATTCCTAAGACAGTGGTTCTCAAAGTGTGGCCCACAGATCACTAGTGGTCAGTGATCATCTTGCAGGGGGCTGTGGATTCAGAGCTTGCCCCTATCCTGCAGCGGAGAGCCTGTGCTGGTGGTGGTCTTAAAAGTACTGCACGGGATCTTCTCGGGGGAGAAGGCAAAATACCACATTTATTGGTAACACAGTAGCAATCAACCCTTCTCCTATGCATATGCTGTATTACATTCACACACAGGCACACCCTGTCTTGTTGTTACCAATAGTTGCTCCCTCTAACTGCACTGGCCAGGTAAGTTGGGTGGGGGAGGGGTGGAGCCGGGCTTCTGCTGATCTGGATTGATGCTCCCATGTTGACATAATGAAACCCGGGGTCCCTCTGCAAGATGCCTTAGATTTATAGTGTCTTCCCTCTCGCTAACACCAGTTAGTCATCACATGCATATACATAATCTGTGAGAGTCATATGCATATGTAGTCAGTCATCTGTGGCGCCTTCTTCTGGTGTCTCAATGCTGCCACGTTCACCTTCAAAGAGGATGCTTCCAAAAGCAGGCACTTACTGTTGACTTCCAAGGCCATCCATGTGTCTTGCAATGAGCCCACTTCACAGGTCCAATTGTTTTTCTCATTGTTCTTGGATCTCGCTGCCATCCCCTCTCCAACCATTGCAAGTACCTGGAAGTGTTTGCCTTTCATGTCTTACCTGTTCACACCTCGTTTACTCAACAGGGAAATCAATTAAGCAAAAAGAAGGTACAAAGACATTCTCTTTTTACCTTATTTTTAGGAACGATTCTACGAGATACAAAGTTGTATTGTAAAAAGACTTAATACAATGATTTATAAAAGGACTAGATACAAAATTAAAACTTCAGTGAGAAAATGATTAATACAGAGATTTATGATTAATACAGAGCTGTATCTACACTGGCTGTCCAGCCCCACATCCCTCTGTGCGGTTGGAGTGCCGGTGCCTGCTTCAACTGGGTGGGTAGGTGGGGAGAAAGAGGAGCCCCAAGCCTTGTGAGCTGGATCCAGTTCAGGGGGGCAGGAAGCAGCTCCATGTGCTGCCACATCCGTCCCTTCCCCTCCCTTGGCTAGGGGAACAACAGTGCAGAAAACTGCTCGCTTTCCCCGCTGCTCCCATTGGCTGGAATCCCAGCCAGTGGGAGTAGTGGGGTGGGGGTGGAGCCAGGTAGGCACCCCCTCATCCACCTCATGATCAGACCCTGTACCCTCAGCCCACTCCTGCCCTCCCTCTCACCCAAACCCCACACCTTCATCCCACTCCTACAACCATTTTGTCATCGTGGGTGATTGGCTGGTGGTCTGTGGAAAGGTTTGCATTGAGTAGGGTGGGCCATGGGCCACTGCTATAAGAGATGATTACTACTTTTCAGTGAGGCCAGCTAGATGCTATGGACCTATATCGGGATACCTTCATTGCTCAGAGTCTGAAATAGGGATGTAAGTGACTAGTCAACTATCTGATAAGCAAAAGTTTATTGGCTAGTCGACACTAGTTGACTAGTCACTCCCTTCCCTCCCCGCTGCTGCCTCTATCAGAAAGAGGCACCAATGGGGGAGGAAAGAAGAGGGAGTTCTGGGGGGAGCTGGCTTAAAAGCCAGTTTCCTCCAGCTCCATGGGAGGAAGCAGGAATGCAGCGGTGGCGTTCCAACTTTGAAATGTACAAGAGTTCCCGCTGGGGCTCTTGTAGGGAGTTCAAAGCGGAAGCACTGCAAGGAGTCTGGGGTCAGCCAGGGACTCCCTGCAGGCCCTAGGCTCCACATGGCATTTCAGTATTCTGGGGCTCTTGTACATTTTAAAGTTGGAATGCTGTGCTAGTCTTTATTGACTAATTGAATAGTCGATTAATCAAAATTTAACATCCCTAGTTTGAAACATCCTGAAGTGGAACACCCTGAGCAACATAGTTATATCAGAGACAGGGCTATGTTGCCAAAAGACCTTCTCCCACGCACATAGCTACTGCTTTGGGGAGGTGGATTAACTCCACACCAATAGAAGTTCTCTTGTTAGCATAGTTGTGTATTCATTAAAGCACTACAGTCACCTTTGTAGAGATGTATTACAAAAGACTATGGGGTCGTCTTCACATACAGGTTGTACTATGACATGGAAGTGAAGTATGAGCTTGTAATTTACATGGTCAGTTTCAAAGTATGTAAAAACAATTTTTTGTATGATTGATTCAGTATTTATAGAGCACTATTTTTTTTTCCTCTTGCCAGACATTGTATAATGTGAAGACACAGATTTTTCCACCATTGGGGGCTGAGTATTGTAAAATGGGCTCACTCTGCTCTTTGGAGGTGTCAATCGCCCGACTTTCTGACCTCTTGGATGTGGATAAAGATGAAGCATTAACAGAATCGGATGGGTACTGCACAACAAAACTTATGTATGAAGGTAGTGACTATTTCTTCTCCTGTAATTTTTGAGGAATTAGTGCAGTTCTCATTATTGATTTTGCCTCTGTCTTGATGCTACCTGCCAAACTTTCTCATTATCTTAATGCTGTCTTGTAGACAATGTTGTATATTAAAATATTTAACTGTCTCTATTTATTAAAATATATACACACACAAACAGGCTTTGAGCAACGTGGAATTTGATACAAGTCACACATCGTGCAAAAGGAGTTATAGCACTTTATTTTGAAGTAAGACTAAGAACAGCAGCAAACAAAAAAAAAAAGGAGAAACTGGCAAAATTAAGCACTGAGCAGAGCAGAACCATAAAACCTTCCATGACAGTGGAGGAAAGGCTTTTTTTTTTTTTTTTTTTTTTTTTTTTTTTTTTTTAAAGTCGTGCAGTGTACCTGTTAATTTTACAAGAGATGCTAGCTGCGGAAAGCATTTTAAAAGTACAACTCAAACATGCAAATGAAGGGAATCAAAAATGGATGAAGGTAAAAATTAAAAAACCAAAACCAGTTACTGATCTCTTTAATACCAAGGCTACATGGCAGCTTTATAGGAGAAATAAAATGTTCAGATTAACAGAAGCTTTTTCTTCTGCAAGGTATCCCCTGCATATTCTTGACAATTTAAAACTGAGAGGATTTTTAGAGAGCAAACTAGGTGTTCTATCAAGTGCAAATCAACGTAGAAAGTTTTACCTACCCAAAGTTCGTCACACTGAAGAACTAAAGGAAAAGTACAGCTGTGTCAGAATTGTCACACTGCATATGAAACTACCGATGAAGACGGGTATGTACTTGTCTTGCCATCCTATTCCCAACAAGCAGTGAAAATGCAGGCACTTCACATGCAGATGATCACAAGCTGGATGTATTTTTGTTACGTTGTGAAGTTTTGGAAGCAGTTAAGTCAACAATGACAGATGGAACACTATTGAAAATTTTTTAATATCCTTTGATCATATCACTGTGTTTGTGACTGATACATACATGTGGAAAGTTTGGGATCAAGATCTGAAACCTTTGTTTTTAAATGCTGTACATCTTGTGTATGGCACATTTGCTTAACCTGGTGAGTGATCTTTGGAAGAGGATACTTCTGTAAGTAAACTATGACTCTAAAATGTGCTTTCACTGCATGCCCTGCCAGAAAATCCCAGTTCCATATGTTGATAATGAAAAGAGGGAAAAGTCCTTTCATCCTACCAGCCTCTCTAATGCAGATGGAACAGCTGTGTTCAATGCAGCTCTTTATCTAATCAGACACCATTGAGGATTGTTTCCTTTTTTACTGAGGAGAATGGTTACAACAGCAATACAAATGTCAAGAGCAGGGATGACACCTGGATGGGGCATGTGCCCTCCCCCGAATGCTCTGGGTGGGAGGGTCAAGAGCCTCTGGGCAGCCAGGGGAACTCCCTCTGCTCCGCAGCTCCCACTGTGTCACTTGGAGGTGGCAGGACCACCCCTGCATTCATGGTCAGGAAGCAGTGCGATGAGTTGGGGGAGCTAAGGCTGTGTAACTGTTTTTCCCCCTGCTGTGGCCAGTGAGTGCCGGGGGTGGGGAGGCCAGCACCTGTTGCTGGTGCCAGATGCTAGGCCCTATCGCTTGTGGATAAAGCTTAGGGGAAGAAGTGGGGCAAGGTAGGAAAAGGTGGAGGTTGTCCTGGCCCTCCCCCTGAGGTAGGAGTGGCAGGGGAGGAGTCCTATGGGGTGCCAGTCATGTGGCTGGTGGCATCCACCCTCCCTATGTCCCTTGTCAGCAATTGCCCACTAGGGATTATGGATCTTTGCCAATCCGCAGCAGTTATTGAAGAATTCCAGGCTCTAAAAGAGTTTGCATCTGGAATTATGAACATGTTTATTGCTATGAAGAGCCCACAGTTTGTGCTTCTCACATCCATCGTTTGTGACTTGGTGTTATGAGCTCCTCTGAAACTTGCCAACACCCAATAGCTAAAATAGCATTCTCAGAAAGCTTAAAAAAAGGCATTTATGGATACTGAGTCAATCTGCCACTTTCTTCAGTGTGTGCTGTGTATTTGAGCCAAATCAAACAAAACATCTTGATATCTGAGAGGCCACAGTATTTGAAAATCTATTGTTTGAAGACAGTATTCTAGCACACACAGAATGAGGCTTAATATGGAATAGCTCAAGAATTGAGGAATGAGAAGTTTTCCTGTGCTGAGGAAGCATGATGGCCTGATTTCCAGCTCTGCCTGTAGTTGTCCTGAGATCTTTAATACCAGTCAACAGCATAGACACCTTCTCATCTTATAAAAATGTGCTTGAAGACAACAGATGCTGCATTGTTTAATCGACTATATTTTTGAGAGTTTGTCCAAGAATGCCTCCTAAACCGTAAGAGCTAGGACCACCAAATTTGGTATGCTCCTTCCTCTTCTCATAACTTAAAGCAAGATAAGGGGACAATGGGATGTTCCTGGAATGGGATTGCTTCTCATAAAACCATACAGAATCACTAGGCAAATGAAAGGGGCTTGCTGAGGTCATGCACCCATCACCCCCAGTCTGGGACTGCCCCAGCTATGAGTCTCCACTTCCCCAGGCACCCTTTGGGGGCGGAAGGGGGACTGAAGCTCTCCCCTCCTTCTGATTCGTATGGGGACATTGGCTGTTTCCTCTTTCCCTGATGAAGGGGAAGTGCACAATTCGTGGCATTTCTCGCTTTTTGGCTGGGAAGTGCAGAGGGAAGATGAGTTGTGCACTTTGCTCTCGCTCCATGATAGGGACAGGAAAGGAAGAGCAAGCAGTGCTAGTACGAATCTTGGGAGGGGGGCCCCCTGGCCCACCCCCCAACATACACACACTTCCCTGAGCAGATCCCCTCCTCATTCTCCCAATCCAGACTCCTGCAAGCCTAAACCCCCTGCCCAGAGCTCCCCCTTATCCCCCCAACCCAGACTCCTGCACAAACCAGCAACCCCCTCAAACCAGCCCCCTGCCCTGAGCTGCTCCTCACACCTAATCCTGACTCCTGCACCTCCTGCCCTGAGCCCCGCCTCATTCCAACCCTGACTCCTACACACCCCTAACCCCCTCCCCTGACTCCTGCAACCCCATGTTCCCACACCTTGACATGCCCTAACCTCCCGCCTTGAGCCCCGTGCACTCCACCTCACACTTAAATTTCTTAAAGGTTCAGTTGTATTGCAATCCCTTCTCCCAAACTTCCTGCCCTGAGAAGCCCCATGGTGGGGGAGGGGTGTTCGTGATATGACAGTGCCTGTAAGAAATTTAAGTTACTTTCATTCCTGGACTGAATCAAGATGAGCCAGAAAAATAGGATGAACCTGTGATAGGATTGCTTCTCAATAAACCTTACAGAAAAGAGAGAAACTGGAGATGTTTGGAGTACTGCTGTGTTTTGGCACCACTAAATCCATGTTTACTGTTTGAAAACTCCTTCTAAGGAGTAAGAGCTAGGACCTCCAAATTCAATATACAACTTCCTCTTGTAACTTAAAGCAAGGTAAGAGTTTGGTTGTGCCAAGAAAATGGGATATGCCTGGAACAGGATTGCTTCTCATAAAACCAAACAAAAGAGATCATCAAATCAAGTACAGTCTTCAAAACTGACATAACTGAGCAAATGTTGAAAGAGGGCTTGGGGCAGGCACTCATGGTGGGCGCACAGTGCCACCTTTGTTTACTGGCCACAGCACAGACCTGCCACGGAAGCACTGTTCTGGACTGGTGGGGGGCTGTGCCTCCCCTCCCGCTTGAGGTAGCTCAGTACTGGGGCCATGGAAGGGGAGGGGGCAGCTCCTCCCCCCGAGCCATGTCTGCTTCATGCTGGGGCCAAAGGAGGAGGGTGCCTCCCTGACCAGCCATGGCACCTAACCTGGAGCTGCCTCAAAGTTGGCACTGCTGGGGGACAGATGGTCCTTCCGAGGCCTTCACCCAGCCTAACTTGTCCCTCCCCTAGTTGGGGGACATGCACCCCTCCCCCGGCTTGCCCACTGGATCTGCAGCAGCCATGGAGAGATGCTTCTCACCACAGCAGCTTGGGGCCAGGTGAGAGGGCTGAGGTAACCCTTGCTCTCCAGGGCAGCCTGCATACTGAATCCCTCATGTCCAGCTCCACCCCAGAGCCATAATTTAAATGAAGCATATATGTTTTCATTCGGTTTTCCAAAAACCAAAAATTGAGTAAGGACCCAAACAATGCTAGATAAATCTTCTAGTCTGTATGGCCATGTCTATGCTATGCCCCTTTAGTGTAGACCTGGCCTATGTAACTTTTTATACCAAAATGAAAGCTATTGCATTAATATACTTATTTCATGTAAATGTTACTGCAGTATGTGAAATTATTACACATTTTTGTTGTGACCGTATCATGATTTCATTCATTTTTACCATGACTGTTCTATGAATTTTGCCTAATTTTACCATCCCAAAAATCTTATCCATTGATATAATAAATTTAAAGTAAACAAAAATAAAATAAGCCGAACAAAAACCTTGCCCTTTTGAGGGATACGGGAGGGAAACATGAAACAAAAGCAAAAGTCATAGAACTAATGTGACTTTGTTGAATACTCATTCTGTTTGTATGTGATCTCTGTTTCCCCTATCCTGTGTGATAATCCCATCCCAAAGAGCTTGTGATTTAAAATTATCTCATAATACCATTCTGCAATAGGGCCATGTGGTCTCTTGGAACTGCTTCAAAACAAAAATGAAGAAGCATAGCTATTTTCAGAATTTTCATAGCATTTTTTTTTTTCCAGTTGTTGACAACAGTAGTAACTGGGCAGTCTGTGGGAAAAGTTCAGGAGTTATATCTATGCCTGTAGCAGCTCAAGCAACTCACAAAGTGCACATGGAAGTGATGCCACTTTTTGCTGGATACCTCCCCTTTCCTGATGTCAGACTATTTAAATACCTCCCTCATCATTCTGCTCACTCCATGCAACTTGATGCTGGTAAGGCTGTCTTGGCTATGTGGCCACACAGAAAACCTGGTTTATCTAAATAGCACTCTGTTTCATTGGCTTTCTTGTAGATTAAGTAAAACAAAACTCAAAGTAATGAAATCTGTTGTTGATGTACTTGCATTCCAAATTCACTCTTTTTGTTACTTTTCATTGAGTGCTGCTTGTAATTTTCAAAATGGGGCACCACTTTAATGAGAAATAACCTTTTATTTTTAAACTTGAAATTTGGAGTCTATAGCTTTAGTTTGTAACAAGGAACAGTAACCAGCAAGACCTGTTTTTAAATTGTATATATCCTTTATATTAAGATTGTTCAGTATCTTAGGAATTAATTTCTAATGATGATGCATTTTAACAAATTCAGGGAGTTGGTAGGTAAAGATCTCATGGAAAGCATGTTTAAGGGGGAAAATAGCTCAAGAGAGTTAGCAGTTTATCAAAGAGATTAAGTGCATAAGAGCAAACTATCCCATTGTGTAGAAAAGATAAGTATGGCAAGAGACCACACTGGCTTAACCAGGAGATCTTCAATGCTCTGAAATTCAAAAAAGAATCTTACTGTGTACTTTGTGTTGTAATTGAAAATAATACATTATCAAATGTAGAAAACATTCAAAATCTTTAATACATTTCAATTGGCATTCTATTATAGAATCATAGAATAGAATACTAGAACTGGAAGGGACCTCAAGAGGTCATCTAGTTCCATCCCCTGCCCTCACGGCAAGACCAAGCACCATCCCTGATAGATGTCTGCCTAACCTGCTCTTAAACATCTCCAGGGATGGAGATTCCACAACCTCCCTAGGCAATTTATTCCAGTGTTTAATCACCCTGACAGTTAGGAAGTTTTTTCTAATGTCCAATCTAAACCTCCCTTGCTGCAACTTAAGCCCATTGCTTCTTGTCCTATCATCAGAAGTCAGGCAGAGCAATTTTTCTCCCTCCTCCTTGTAGCACCCTTTCAGATGCATGAAAACTGCTATCATGTCCCCTCTCAGTCTTCTCCTTTCCAAACTAAACAAACCCAGTTCTTTCAGTCTTCCCTCATAGGTCACGCTTTCAAGACCTTTAATTATTTTTGTTGCTCTTCTCTGGACCTTCTCCAGTTTCTCCACATCTTTCTTGAGATATGGTACCCAGAACTGGACACAGTACTCCAACTGAGGCCTAATCAGTCAGAATCACTTCTCATGTCTTGTTCACAACACTCTGATACAGAGGTAGCAGCATGGGGTGACGGGGTTCCCCAGGAGTAGGGCCGGGAGGGCACTGGCTGCCAGCTCTGCCCCTGGGGACTATCAGATAGTCATGTAACTGCTAAGATTTCATGTGGTTACATGATATCTAACATCCCTAATACTGAGTCCTATCATGAATGTTAAATATACAATGGATTGGACTAGATGACCTCTTGAGGTCCCTTCCAGTCCTGTGATTCTGTAATGGTCATTGAATGTTAAAATCCCAGGTGTTAGCTTGAAAACAGACTATGGGCACCTGGAAAACACTTATGTTCAGCCTGTCTTATCTGAATTAATCTTTTTCTGAACATTTTCCCAGTAGTGGAAGCAGTAGTGTAGATAAGTTACTGGCAGTCCCTAACATGTAGACTAGCTCAGAGCAGGTGTAGAAGTTTGTAGTTAAAACACAAGGGCTTTCTGTAATCTAGCACTTTCATTATTTTTCACAATAGCAAAACTGCACCAGTGATTGCAATTGTGAAAAACTTAAAATAAAATGTATATAGTTTGTACATCTAGAGAGGGTGGTAAATGGCCATGACTGTTCCTAGGACAATGAAGTCTTAGTTTTGTCCTCACCAATGAGTAGTAACTCTGTAGTTTGACTGCACTGTAGCACAAGAGTATTAATTTAAAGCTGTTTATATCAATTCATTTTGTAGAATGATTGTGTTTGTTTTTTTAAGACAGTTGGATTGAAAATGATAATCTATCTGTGGACAAGAATATGGATGATCAGGCTGACAACAGTAGCATAAAGAGTAGAGGCAGCTTACATTCAACAGCCAGTGGGGAACATAAAGGTCTGCCAATGCCCCGTCTACAATCCTTTTCACCAGGTCAGGTCTTCAACTCTAGCACGGGCATGCAAATCATTGTCATTCCCAGCAAGGATGACCATGTTCTGGAAGTCAATATCACATGATGATTCAGTATCAATTAACAAGGAAAACAAAACCATTAGAGACTTGATATGAATGCACTTTAATAGATCATAACCTATTCTTCATTGTAACATTCTGATTTAAACAGGACCTGTGGCAACTCAACACTGACTGGCCATGGAAGCATCAGACAATTTTATCAATTTAAATGTACAGTGGAGCTTGTGTCAACTAGTTTCTATCGTTACTTTAGTATGTTTTGTGTAAAATGATTTTTTGTTTTTCCTTTCAATCACATCCTGCTGGTAAAGTCAAGATGCTTGCTGCAGTTGGTCTGTTGTTTATGTAACTGGAGCATCCTTCAGATCTGATGTTTTCTTTTAAAGTAGTCAGATTTCTGTTCACATAAATGTTTCAGGTTGACATACAGTAAGCCTTGCAATGTGGCTGTTAATGACTCAAATGTGTGCCTTTCTAGTCACACGACTGTCTGGTTTCCTGGACCAGGATAGCTTTCCAGATTTGTAAAGAACAGGGTGAGTGATTCTGAATCCCACAGCATATAGAAGAGTTTAAAAATTATATATATATTTTTTTTCCTGAAGATTTGTGTAACCTCTTCTGTGCGTTGGGACAGATGAATTATTTACCCATATAAGCCCTTTGGAATCATACCAAGACATTCATTTAAGGTAGACCTTTTAAAAGGCATGGCACTCGATACGAACAATAGTATGGAATGTAAGTGGTTATGTTTAGGAATAAATGTTCACGGGACCTTGGTTTTTTTTTTTTTCCCCTCGGGTATTGATAACTAATGAGAAGTAGCAACAGATCAGATAGGTAACTTTTTATTAAATACTAGCTTATTTTTTTAAACCAAAGTCTGTTTCCTTTTGACTACCTGGCCCTAATTAGTGTGTACTGTTATGGACTCCAGAGTCATATATATTTTTGCACCTTAATCCTAATTTTCTGAAAGTAAATAATGTTTAAAATAAAGATATTACTTAATTTTCTATTCTCAGTATGGGGGAAGGATTAAAGTCCTAGAATTGAACCTCTTCTGGTCCGGCAAACTGCAGTCATCCCATACCAACTGATTATTTTTCAGTTGTAAATTTTATTGTATATATGGTTGATTATTTAAATAAAAGTCCAAACTAACTGATATGTCTGTGTATAAGTTGCACCAAAAATAAAGAAGAAAATAAATGTGTGTTTTTATTGGAGTGAAAGTCACAGCTTGTAAATAAGTGTAGTGTTTTAAACCTTTTCCAGTTCTCAAAAGCTCTGTATTTTTGTACATATGTATTTCGCTGATATTCACTGGTAGTCCTGGGGAGGAAAAAAATCAGAATGAACTGATACATGATTCCAGCAGATATGTGGCCTCTTGGTGAAAAACCTGTATAATACAAGCCTTAAAGAAATAACAGGAATTCTCTGCATTTGTTTCCATGGGTTCTTAATACTTCTAAGTAAAGAGAAATATAGAACAAAGAAAAATCCACATATTTAAACTATCTTCACGGTTTTTACTTGTTTGTGACTCCTTATGCTTTAAAAATCACTCAGTTTGGATGCTGCAATAATCAGTTTGGGGGGATGGGTGGTTTTTAGATAGGAAAAGATAAGCATTTAAATAAGCATTTTTTCCACAAATCTGCCAAAATATTTGCTCTACAATGCGTGGAATTTAAAATAAATAAACTAATTAAATTTGCTACCTAAACTAGAACTTTAAATTAGTTGCTCTGCTGATTTTCCCTTTCTTTCATATCATGAATTGCTTTTGTAGCTTTCTGAGTAGCTTCAGTCTATTTGCTGTGTATGTAAAAATCATAAACGGATGGAAGAGGGATCAACAAAAACAACCTGGATGAATAGTCAGTTCTAATGTTCTCACTGAGGAAGGAAAAGTAGGTTTTACAGTCTGTATACACTGGGATTTCCTCTGCACTTCAAAATTGATCTAGGTTGTGGTTGCTGGCCTGCACTGACCTCTACTGAAGAAAACGTCAGAGTTCAAAAGTGCATTCAGATAATGTAAGCTGTTTCGTTTCTAATTAAGTTCTCTGATAAATTTTTATTTGCATTTAACTGGTTTGCATGTTCTCTGCCCTGATTATAAAAGAGGAAAATGTTTAAGTATAAATGAGACATCTAAACAACCAACTTTTATTACAAAAACTACCACAAAGGCTTAGTCTAATTTGTACTACTTAAGAGGCAAGACTTCTGCATATAGGATGGATGAAGTAGGTTGGACTTCTATTTAGGAAAATTTGCAGATGTAGAATTATTGTGAAGCAAAGTTTAAAATGTGTGTAACTGGAGATAAAGAATTTAGCTATATACATTTATCTGTTAAACATTGTACATACTATCACGTAAAAAAAGAGGAATAATTTTTGTGAATGTCACAGGTTTGTGTGTGACTGGAAAGATTATAACTCTCCTTGTTGTTTTCTCCTGCTAGTATGGAAATTGTTGCACTTAATGTGAGAGTGTGAGTTTCTACCTGCAGTTGTATAAGGTCCCATTGTCAAGGCACCCTGCACAGGAAAACTATCTCATATTAAATATTTGTCAATAAAAATTAACCTATAAGAAATTGATAGGATAAACTTCATTTTTTCCTTTGTTTTAAAACTCAGGTTATGTGAAAAGTAAAGAAATAAAACCATCCTCTTTGCAAGGGAATGGAAAAAGAAATTGGAGAATGAGTAAACATCTTTGTATTAATCTACATAGTTTACTTAGACCAAGGTTGCTAAAATAATTAGATGTGCTAGTACAAAGCCTTATTTTTATTCCATCATCTTTCTGTGAAGGAATGCCCTTTTTTGTGGAATTTATACTTAGACAATTTTAATCCAGATAAAACCCAAACATCGTTTAATATGGATGGCTGCTGGGATTCTTTGACTGGAAAAGGTGACAAGTTAGTAGTGACTTTGATACTGTGGGTATTATGATTGAATCCATTTTCTTGGTTTACTATTAAAATCATTTTTCACATTGTTCTGTAATATATATTGTTAGACTAAACACAAATTGTATTAAGATGGTTTACTGAAAATGTAAGCATTATAATTCTAAAAATATACATGTTTTAAAAAGAAATCCAGAGTCTCTGTTGTGATTTCTCAAACTTTTGCACTTTGAATAGCAAAGTGACTATTTACTACTCTTCAGAATGTAAACTTTACTTCCTCTGATTGGGTTGAAGGAGATGAATATTTTTAAAGCAAGCCTTAGTTAAATTTAAATGGGAGGTATTTGAAACATAACTGTTACGGGGGGGAGAGGGGAAGAATTGGAGAATAGGTTTCTCCATACAAGCAACTCTAATCAGTTAATGCTTTTGCACAAAGGCAACCCAAGTCTGAAACCTAGGCTGCTGCTACTTACTGTTTCAGGTAACTCCACTGCTAGAATTGAATTGCTAGTCTTTTGGTGCTCAGAACCCCTTTTACTGCCATGTGTAGTGATTACAGAACAGAATTTACGCTCTATGGGACCTTCACCATCACCTGAGGAAGGAGAGAAGACTGTAAGATGCAGTTTCTCTCCTGAGCCAGTCAGTCACCTGACTGGCCTGTCCTTTGTGGAAGAGGCAGATAAGATAGAGTACAAACTCAGAGGAGAAAGTACAGTGATGTGGGAGGGCCCAGGTAATCTCTAGATTGCTTTAATTTAATCCTCCCTTAGAAGTACTAGTTGATCTCCTGAGCCAGCTGGTGAGTTAGGGCCATCTCTGTTTTACCTGGGAATATTCTGGTCACTTAACAGAAAAGGGTCTCCTCTAGGGTCCCTACTCACTTGAAAAGTGAGGGGTGACTTCAGTTTCTTGCCATAAGTGCCCTAGGTCAGATTCTGGAAAGCTCAGTACTGAGCCAGTGTGTTGGCTGGAGTGGAGTTCACTTCCTAGACAACAATGAAGATGAGCTTTAGTTTTTTCTCCAATCTTGGTGCCAAGGCTATTCAAGTCCAGGGATAAGTCCTGCACTGGGTTTCCTTGCCAGGAATAGACTGAGTAGACTACCCGGGAAATTTTACTCTTCTTCTTGGTGCTTTGATGTATATTCTTTCCTGCTGTATAATTTGAACTCTGACACTGCCTTAGTTTTGTCTTGGATCATACTTAGACTAGGAAATGTCTTGAAAGTATGTTAATAGTGTTAAAACTGAGCTATTTTCTTAGCCTAGATGTGAACTCGGGGCATGCTGAGCAAGCTCCTGTCATGGGAACAGAGAGGGATTGACATATGCCCCCCACCATAGACTGTGTGTTACTGCTGGAGCATAATTGCACATACAAATCTATTTGACCACTAGCAGTCTTGAAATAAATCAGAAAGCATTGCCTGGGTTTGTTTTTGACAAATAGTCCTGTTACCTCCTTGTGTTAAATTGATGATTTGTTGCAGTAGTTTTCCAGCTAGCTGAGCTAATCTGGCTAGTTTACTAATTTCGCAGAGCCCCTTTATTCTCTTCACTCCTCCCTGCTTTTAAAAAAAAAAAAAAAAAAAAAAAAATGAGTATTATGCCTTTCAACAGCCCTGTGGGATCTCATTTGTCAGTCATTCTTAGAGAACTCATGGAAAACAGGAAAACTGTAAACAATGAATAATCTAGTAGCACCTTAAAGACTAACAAAACATGCAGGTGCCATCATGAGTTTTTGTGGCGCCATCTAAAGAAGTGGGTTGTGCCGACGAAAGCTGCTGGAGGCTATGATGCATGTTTTGTTAGTCTTTATGGTGCTACTAGACTATTGAAGTTTTTCCTGTTACAGACTAACTGGGCTTCTCCTCTGAAGCTTGTGGAAAATGGTTTTGAGACTGAGAAATGCTGAAGTAAAGTGGGGCCTCTGGGGCCTATAGGGGCCCTGCCAGCTGGGCTGAGCCTTCCCCCTGCTTCCAGCACTCTGGGACCAACTGCTAGCAGGGTGTAGAAGGGGTTGGGAAGGAGGGGGAGCGAGATGGGGGACAGTGGGCAAGAGGCTAAACCGAGGTGGGGGGGCGGACGAGGGAAGGGGAAGAAGAGGTGGCATAAGGGTGGGAATAGAGGGGGAGCGGGAGGGGGTTGGGTCGGGGTCCGTCATGAGGACTGTGAGTCCGAAGGAGGGCCCTGAGCTTGCTAGCGATGGAGACTTGCTAAGCTAGTTCTTTAAGCGCCCCTCCCCCCCTAGGCTGAATTTCACCAGCCTTGCTGCGGTGACCACGTCTGGCTAAGCTGCAGCCTCTTGTTTCTTGGCCTGCCTGCTACCCTCCCCCCAGCCCTGTGCAGCCCCTGCTGCGCTCTCCCTCCCCGCCCTCGGTTAGAAGCCGCGGCGGAGCAGAGCCCCGCCCCCTGCAAGACACGAGCTGGGGAGCCTTTTCCCTGCCGCGCGCCAGGGAGCGCTTCCGGCACAGGCCGCATCCGGGAGTGACCCGGAAGCGAGGGAGCTCGCGGCGGCTGGTGAACGCGCTTTCCACGTGCCGGGAGACGCAACTCAGCGGGGCCGGCCCGCGAGCGGCCGCGGGGATGAAGTTCGCTTACAGGGTAAGGGGGGAGGTGCGCGCGCGCGCTTCTCACTAGCACTGCCCGAGACCTGCCCCCCCCCCCGGCACCCTGCTCCTGGAGCTGCCTCCGCCCCCTGCAGCGCCCCGCGTGCACCTTCTGTGCCACGTGGCTCCCCCTGAAACATTGTGGGACCCTGTGCCCCCTCCCCCGTGTACCTCCTGCCCTGGGCTCCCTGCAGCGCCCCGGGGCACACCCTTCCCTGTAGTCCGTGGGATCGCCCCATCCCTTGTTGCATGGATCGCTGTGCTCTTCCCCCGCCCCGTGCGTTCTGCCCTGTGCCCCCTGCACTGCCCCACGGCTCCCCACACAGCCTGCTCTGAGCACCGAGTGGCTCTTCCCTCTTTACTTGCACTAAGCCCTGCCCGCTCTGCCAGCACATTGAGCTCCCCCTTGGGGACTGTAACCACCCTGATCTTGCAGCTGCCCTTCCCAGGGATGCTCCTTCCTGTGGAGTCCCCAGTCAGAGCTCCTTCTTCTTCTCTCCCAAGTTCTCGAACTTGCTAGGCACTGTTTATCGGCGTGGAAACCTGAATTTCACCCCAGATGGTAACTGTGTCATCAGTCCCGTTGGGAACAGAGTCACTGTCTTTGACCTGAAAAAGTAAGTGATTTCAGCTTGCACCATCCATGCCTCTCTTGCTGACATCTTCATTTAAACTCCTAAAAGGCTGGCACCAAAATAGGGTTGGGGATGCTGGATAGTGAAGTGTGTGGATACGACCACAGCAGTGGGCAAGGGATTACTGGTAGGAAAACTTCTAGCCTAGTGGACAGGGTATTGGTCTATGATTTGCAAGACCTGGATTCAGTTCTTGGCTGGATACTGATCTGCTTCTTTGGGCAAGTCACTAAATCAGTCTGTGCCTCTGTAAAATGGTTGTCCCTATTTCTTTGTGGTGTTATAAAATGTATTAATGACTGGAAGGCATACAGATGAGCCCTGTATGAGGAACTATAGGTGATAGCGTGAAAACCTGAGTAGAACAGGATTAGTGTATGGCTAGTTAATCATTGACAAGGAGGCAGAAGATTTTGCTTTGTATACAGACACTGCAGGCTTCCAGAATAAAAGTGCAGGTAGTACTTCTTCTCAAATGAAAAGTATCTTGGTGAAAGGGAGGGGAACAATGTGCCTGATACAAAGGTGTCTGGAATAAAAAATTACTAGCAATTTCAGACTGCACCACTCCCTCATAGTAGGATTGTTCTTTTAAAGTGAAGCCTTTATACAGGTTGGACCTCATTGGTCTAGCACCCTTAGGACCTGACTGGTGAGGGAGTTTGCCTGACCAGGGGAAGTCAACCATGGCACCTGCTGTCAGCCTTTAGGCTCCCCTCCAGGCAGCCACTTTCCCAGCCCTGCTGCTGGCTGCGTACCCTAGCACCTGGATTCCTAACCAGCCCCTCCCCCCTTCTGTAAAATGCTGCCATGAGATTTCAGAGAATGCATGTTTCATGTGTAGAGCCCTGCATGGATATAAAATTTTTATCTGCATCTGATCCACAAGTATGGTCTGTGGATATAGAATGGATGTTTGTGGATTTGCAGTGCTCTCTTCATGTTCCTGGATCGGGAAGAGCAGCTGTACAAATGAAAACATTTTAAATCACGAGTCAAGATGGCCAATAGTGTCAGTATGCATTTGATGTGGTGTCCCTGATTTAACCTTCCTATCTTGAAAGGTCTGCATTGTGGCCATCGTGGTGCTGGGCACTAGGCAGCTTTACATTCAGCATCACTACTTCTTCATTCACAAGGGTTACTATTGAACAGTGTGAAGTAATCCCAAGGCTTATGAACCGTTTCCACATTGCTCCCAGCCCATGCTGACCCTGCACTAGCAATTAAGTCATAGTACTGTGAAAATGAAAAGCGTTAGTATATTGCAAAGTCATTAGATCACTGTTACACCATTGTGATTAATATTGTTTTATTGATTTTCTTTTCCTCCAGTAATAAGTCGGAAACATTACCATTGGCAACACGGCACAATGTCACATGTGTGGGGCTCTCTCCAGATGGAACTCTTGCCATATTAGTTGATGAAGGTATTTGGTGAGGGGGAGTTTGTTCCTAAAGGGGTGTAAGAGGACTACAGCAGACAGTCCATTTTATTAAACATGATAATTATCCATAACTAGCCACACTTGAGTAAAACTAAAGTCTGAAAACATACATTTCTTCCTCAGAATTTTCAGTTATTGAATGAGAATGTGGCTTCTTTAATTTTCTTCAGATTTACTATACTAATTCTTTTAAATGGTGTTCCATTGAAAAGCCCGCCCCAACCCCAGAAATGATGATTGGCTTAAAAAAAATTAAATCTACGCATCTGTAGTTTATTTAGAATGTTGAACAATTTCAATGATCCCTTTCCTTCCTTTCTTACAGAGGGAGCTGCCTTGCTTGTCAGTTTGATCAGTAAATCTGTAATACATCAATTCCATTTTCAGAAGCCAGTGCACTGTGTCTGCTTTTCCCCAGATGGCAGGTAAACAGAATCTTTAAAAAACCCTTTAAAGTGTGTAGGTAATGAAAGCTGTAATTGATTTAAAAGTTTGGGTAAGTCAAGGAATAAAATTTGTTAATCTGTGGTGCTGGAGGGGTTGGGGAAAGTAATCAATGAATATTTGAACAGAGCCAATTTCTGTACGCTGGAGTGTGGGTTATGGGGCAGAGTAGAAGAGAGGGAGATAGTCAAGCTTCACACCTTACTTTTTTCCAGGATACTCATCCCTCTGGTAGGGAACTATTTTAAAATCTTTATTCTGACTTCATAATAAGTTTTCTCATGGGAAAATTCAACTTCTTTGGTGCACAGGTGTCTAAGAGATACACATGTTGATGCACCAGAGGTTAAAGTTAAGGTTTTATATTGTAGGATCTTGAGTGGTGATAGAGAACTTACTTAGAACAGCGGGGTAGAGTCTGTCCATGACAATAGTAAAAAGGTGAGGGTTTAGGTATATTGAAAAGGGTATCTTAATTATTGATATTTCCTTGCTTCTAAGAGTTTGTTTTCCTGGAGCTACCTTAATTGATTTTAATGACAATTTTTTTTGTGGGTAACAAACTGTTTATGTACATATATACAAATTTGGTGAAATGGAGGGTACTATAGACACAGGTGATGTATTTTATGTGCCAGGACTTTTTTACTCTTCCAGCTTAGCAATAGTACCTATATATCCTTTCATCACACAAGAAATATCCCCTTTCTAATATTATTTTGTTGTGTTGTTCATGTTTCTAGCACTGAAAGACTGGTTCCTTCTACAATTCTGTGTATGATTTTGCTCTCTGTTTTCTGTGTGATAGGAAATTTGTGATCACAAAGGACAATGTTGCTCTTATGTACCATGCCCCTGGGAAGAAGCGAGAATTTAATGCCTTTGTGCTGGACAAAACTTACTATGGTCCATATGATGAAACAACATGCATTGACTGGACTAATGATTCCAAGTAAGTAGTTACAACAGTCAGTGGGACATGTGCTCCTAGCTCCTTAGATGGTCTTGTGAGTCCCACTTTACAGTAAATTTTGGTATACATCAGAAGAATGCACATGTTGGATCCTGATATTTTGCTCCAATAAAAATTACATTTGTTTGTATATGAAAGCTCTAGTCCAGTCTCCAAATTCTCAAGTCTCTCATTGGCTTTGAAAGCTCCTTTTGATTTCTCAATTGCTCAGTGTATTTTCTTAAATCTATATATAGTTTTTTTTTTAAAACTGCCTGAATACGTATCTATAGCATATAGGCACATCTGGAGCAGCAACCGGGTACAACCATGCCTTAAAATGTGTCTCCACATGGGGTGGGCAACTCCATGGAGCAACTGGTGGGCAACTCTTATGGAGTGAGTGTAGTTGTCTGTCTCTCTCTCTCTCTCTCTCTCTCTCTCTCTCTCTCTGCCTAGTCAGTCCTTGGCATCCCTGCCAAGACTACCAGTTGTAGTGTAGACAGATGTCCAGTCTGAATCACATGTTAAATGTCTGCACCTCTCTGTTAAAATGGCATCCACACAATGGAAAAGTTTGTGAACCAATTCGCTGATCTGATTTGCCCCTTATTTTCTTTTGTAGGTGCTTTGCAGTTGGTAGCAAGGACATGTCAACATGGGTGTTTGGAGCTGAGCGATGGGCTAACTTGATTTATTACTCTCTTGGAGGGCATAAAGATGCAATTGTAGCCTGCTTTTTTGAAGAGAATAGTCTAGATGTATGTAAAGAACTTATTTGAATGCTCATATTAAAATTGTCTCAGCATCTTTCCATCTGTAGATAACCCTACTGAATTTCCTTTGCACTCATTTTCCAGTGAAGTGTTCCATAGAAATTACTGATGGAAAATACCTATTAGATTATTTAAGGTTCTTAATTCAAAGATGATTTACCAGATTATCTTTTAGAAGTTGCAGAAATATTTTTCGTTGTCTTCAGAGTAAACCTTGTAATTTTCAAGATAAATGAATTTTCTAAGCCAAATGTATAGGGGCACTAAAATAATGTTTTATATTGTAAACTGGTTACAACCTTAACTATTAAGTAAGTAATCTGTTTTATGATGGGCTGATAAGCTGTTTAGTTCAGCTGATTATGATACCATAGGGTTGTATGATGTTCACAATAGATGTATGTGTGTTTTATACTCCAGCTCTACACAATTAGCCAGGATGGGGCTCTGTGTGTGTGGCAGTGTGATACAGAGCTGGATGGTCTAAAGCCCATGCCTCCCAAAGATAGAACTGAAGACAAAAATGAGTCAGTGAAAGACCTGGGTGAAGATTTTATTGAAGAACCCAAGGGTGAGGTGATTCATGGAAAAGCCACTACAAATGAACAAGAAAGGAGAGAGAAAGTGAAATATTCACGTGCAGCAAAGTAGGTGGTCTTTCAAAAATAACAGGGTTCGATCGATCGATCTATCTATCTATCTAAATGTTTAAAAGATATAGCATGGATTCATTGCAATGGCTTCTGCTCACTTTACATTAATATACTCTGTCTTTCTTGAAGCTAGTGGACAAACCTGTCCAACTTTCAGTCATTAAACCTTGTTATTATTGCCTTCAGTAGAACACCCTTCTGTCATTCCCTGAGCATGTGAATAGTGATTTATACAATTTGTGAGGAATAAATAGAAGATTTCCCTTCATCTGCTAAGGATTAAATCAGTGTTCTTTTGTTTTATGGCACAAAAGATTGCTTGCAAAGTTAACACCTTAAAGTTAAAAGCATAGGACGTGTAAAGAGGTCCAGTGTGCGCCATCTTGCAGTACCGCTCATAGATGTTTTGTTTCTGCTGCTGTGGAGCTATATTTCTGTGAAGAAACATGGGTTGACATCAAAGTACTGAATTTTGGCTCAGTGACATTAGTATCTGATAGGTAGAAGATAACTTCAGCAGTTTGGGTGACCTTTCTGAAGGAGTGCTACATTTTCAAATAAGACTTATTTTGTACTGTGAAACAGTCTGGGGTATATTGTCCTACAGTGTAAGGAAATTTTTTAAATGGAATATGCAATTGTTGGATAACATTCAAACTTATGTTTATTTATCCCTGAGAGAGCCATCAAATACAGGACAGTCATAAGAGCTACAGAGTACCAAGAGTACAGTATTTAATTCCTGTGCTTCAATTACTCATTTAGATTAATCTAAGAATTCAGGGATAGACACCTTAAGCATCTTTCATTGTGTATAATCATATGCAACTTCTGTTAAATCATGTTACTATAATTGCTGTGAATTCGAGTCCATGATGGGAGGAGTGGTTCAGCTGGTGGAATAAGGCAAAATATAAACAAAAAGCAACTTGAAGAACTGTGTTTTATTGTTTTTTGTGGCACCACCTCTAAAGTACTTGCCATATGTTGAATAGTCATTGCAAGAGTACATCTGTCATTCATCTTCACATTGTTTTTGTGGTGTATTATCTTTGGCATATAGGTACTTTTTCAACAAAGAAGGAGATTTTAATAACCTGACATCTGCGGCTTACCACAAGAAAACACATCTTCTAGTCACTGGTTTTGCTTCTGGAATTTTTCACCTTCATGAGCTTCCAGAGTTCAATGTCATCCATTCCTTAAGGTTAGTATAATTGTGCAAGCCCCATAGCAGATCATTGTGCCTAATAATGAAGGAAGAGTGTAATGGTATGACAGTCTTGAATAGTCTACTGGGTGTTGTAATTGGCATTTCTGTCATAAATTGAAATTAGGAAGCCACACTGATTAAAGAGGAACATTAATCTTTGAAAGATTAAATAAAGCCATTTAATTGCTTTATTAAGGAGAGACATGATTTGAACCAGGAACTGAGTTCTAATCCCAATCTTGACAGACCCTCTTTATGATTTTGAATGAGTTATTCACCAGCTGGGTCAGTTTCTGTTTGTATAAGATGAGAATGCTACTTACCGGTAATTGCTCATGCCACATGCTATTTATTAATAGCATGTGTAGAGTGCTTTCAAGACAAAACGATATACCAGATGAATATTTCTATATATTTTAATGGCTGCTATTTAGAATGGTGTGCTAAACTTAAAAGGGGTTGTGTAAAGAATGAAAGCACAATTTCCATTTACAACGAAGTAGATTTTTTCTAGACTCTGGCAAATTTTAATCTTGTACCTCAAAGCAGCTCTTCAGTCAAGTTCATAGTTGCTTTCTTAAAAATACAAATTTGGGTTTTTTTACTCCAATATTATATATTGGTTCCTTCTATCCCACGAGAAGTCTGAAAGATATCTGAAGAAATGATTCACAGCTAGCTCAACTCTGTGTTTTAATAAATAAAAGTTTTTTCAATGATTGAATTTTTTAAGCTGATCAGCATTTTTTAAGCAGTGTGGCAGTGTTTTTTGTCTGGGGTGAAATACATTTAGAGCATTTTAAAAAACAGATTTCTTTACAAACCACTACAAATCTAGGCTCGTTTAAAAAAAATTGATGGGGCTAGGGAGATTGTATTTCTTTAGTGGTAGTCATTTTGTATTGATATGTTGTCAAGATCAGGAGTGCTGACCAGCACCCAGTGACTAAGGGGTTAACTCAGGTACTTAGCAAAGGTGTGTGTGGATGAGGGGGGATGGGGGCTAGGCAGTCAGCCAATAACAATGCGGGTAGGAATTTCAAACTGGAGAAGAAGGCTTTTTTCTCTCTCTCTCCTTTGTTTGAGAGCAGAGAACTTTCTCCCAGGTAATGAGGGAGATGGGAGACACTTTCTCTCTTCAGGAACGGACTTCTTGAAATGTATAAGTAGGGAAAAGTTTAGATAGGCCTCAGGGTTTATTATTTTCCTTGTTTGGGGGTTTGGAAATCATGTCTGAGCTGGCTAATTGTTTTTCTCTTTTGTAATTAAGGATTACAGTCCAGGGACTTTCCCTGAGTATATATATCAAATTGTGGCTCTTTCCACCAAGCCAATTTACTATGCTTGCAACTGTAGTTTTGTTTTGATAATAAAAGTTTGTTTTTTTTATTCTAATTAACTGGTATTGGTTGATTGTTGTGTCCTTAGGACTAAGTGCCTAGTTACAAGGGCAGAGTCCATTGCTGTCTGTGCATTCCCTCTGTTTTTCCCAACTCCAAGCAAAATGGATGTTGGGGCAGGAGGGAGAGCTTTACCTTAGGGAGGGGATTCCCAAGTCATCTCTTCCCTGATTTTCTTGAAATCACTTTGGGTGGTGACTGTGAAGAACCAGTTTTGTTTTTTTTTCTTTTTGGATGTCAGGGGGACTGAGATTGAGTAAGTTTGTCTCTGGGAATCACAGAGACAGGTTTTGCAGAGGTTATTCTGCTAGCTGGCCCCCCAACTCTGCACGCATAGCGTCAGGTTGGGGGATTGAGCTGTGACAAATGTGCTCCAAGGCTAGAAATAATATTTAACGCGTGTGTAGCATTTTACATCTTCAAAATGTCATGTGGTCATTAACTGGAAAAAAATTGGCAGATAAGAGTAGCATGTACCGATATTGTTTGTTCCTGCTAGCCCAGTCCCCAGAATTGTATTACTGGGAATAAGACACCTACTGCTCTCTGGTAATATTCAGTTACCACAGTAATGGTCATGTAATAGCACATAATTGGCTGTGTTCTGTATATTGAGTGCGATCAAGGAATGCTTTCAGCTACTGCTCCCTTGACTCTTACGATCAAATTTGCCACTAGTATAAGCAGACCTAGCTCCAGAGACTACAGTGGAATTTGTCGTCTTGTGGTAACAGGAACTTTGGCTCTCATGATCAAAATATGATATATTTTTCAGTTTAACATAGAATTAAATGTGAATCTCTCAGTGCACCTTTTGCACTGCTCTAAAAGTGACTCCGTATGTCCTTGATGTAAACCCCTGGGCTGATCTAACTTAAGACAGTGCTGTGTAGGCAGTGTATTTTTGCTAGTTTCCTTTACAATTATTAGAGCATATTAGGGGGCTGCACCTGCTGCTCACTATGCTTGCCAATCCCCCCACTCTCTGGCGGCTTTCGCAGACTGGGAGTGTGAGAGAGTGATGATGTCATTCTGTTACTCAGCAAGAAAAGCTTTTTATATATAGAGAGAGATAATGTGTTCATTATTTCTGATGTCGTGGGAATGTGAAAATTAAAATCAAAGGACTTGTTTGAAAAGAGGAAATCAACCCCCTAATTTCTCAAATTGACTTTTTCCTTTATTCTGTATCCTCAACTTATGTATTTCTTTGACATTTGTCACTTAGTATTTCAGACCAGAGAATTGCATCCATCTCTATGAACTGCACTGGTGACTGGATTGCTTTTGGATGTTCAGGTTTGTAAATCAAGGGACTTCTTTCTAAGGAAGTATGTTGTAGGCCTGCAGGTGTGAAATCTTTTTGCCACATTTTAAAGTTTTATTTGTTTTATAGACCCAACACCATATCAGAGTACATTACATACATGAATGATTTTGTCCTTATAAAATGTCTCTGTAGGAGAATATTATTTCACAGATGAAAAAAATGAAATACGTAGATTAAGTGGTTTGCCTGAAGTCTGTGGCAGATCTTAGAATGGAATCTAAATCTCTTGATTCCCAGTCTAGTACCTGACTCATGAGACCATCTTCCTTCCAAAGGGAGTAAACCATAGCATCAGCCTGCGCATAGGTTGTACTGTTATAGAATACCTTCATTCTGGGTTTCCTCTCTTCCTGCATGTATCTGCCTCCACAGTTACAAATGTCATCATTCCTATAAGGGATGGATGGATGACTGTACCAGTTAACCTCCTCCAATCCTGAACTGCAAATCTAGTCCATAGTCAGCCACATGCAAGCTAAACCCCTCTAAATGTATGTATCTGTGTTAATACCCTTTTCCATGTAACAGGAACAGCAGATTGGCTGCTTCTGTTGAACATTAGTTCTTCTGTGGTTTATTAATGTTGATATACAGCTTTGATTCGCTTAAAAAGGCAAGATTTAAAAAAAGTCACGTGAAAAAACAATTTTTAAGATTGTGCATGTTTCATTTTTATTTTATTTTTTCTTTCTAGTGACTTTTAAAAATATTTTTCCTCTTTTTTGGCTGCTCATCAGTACACATATGTCTTGTGCCAATGACAGCTGTAGTATTGGCTTGGCGGAGAAATAAAATTGCCAAATCCTAACTGCGGGTGTTTGCAGACAGTCTGTTGCCTTAATTTTGAAATTTCATTGTGCATCCTTTTAGGGTGAATGTACAGTTTATCTATAGGCACGTGATTTTTTTATAAATGGGAAGGATATTGTATGCAAGTATTGTATATAGTCCATATACAATGTCTCCCATCACTGAATCAAAATTACTTATCATTCCTCTCCTCCATTGTATTTACAGGTCTTGGCCAGCTGCTGGTGTGGGAATGGCAAAGTGAGTCTTATGTGCTGAAGCAGCAGGGCCATTTCAACAGTATGGTCTCATTGGCATATTCTCCAGATGGGCAATACTTAGTTACTGGAGGAGATGATGGGAAAGTAAGTCAATCACAGTTATTAAAAACTCTTGGATCACAAAAGTATAGTAAACAGTACAAATCTGAATACACTGTAGAGAGCAGTGTTACTGTAACTCATACATTTTTTATCATCTAAAAATCATGTTTTTGGCCACATTGCCTATAAATGTGTTTTGGAAGGTAGGAAACCATTTACTTTCCCAATGCATCCACTTTCTGGTTTGTTATTCTTGAGATGTTCTCGAGGGCCCTGCTGCTTGTATTACTTACAATTTTTAGCAATTAAGAACTTGATTTGGAACAGTTGCTGATATAATGCAGCATAAAGAAAGAAGTGGGCCTAATTGTGGGTTTGACAGTAGCACCCCTAATACATATCCTCATTAATACCCAAGTACAGATGGTGGATTTATACTGTACCAAGCCATTCTAACAGTTAGGGTTTACCAATCTCAGAATAAATAATTTTATAAAGAGATGCGATTCCTAAAGAATATTTTCTCAAATAGTTGCTGTTTTAAAAGAAAAATGAAAGCATCTCTTAGTTGAGACTTGTATTGAAGCTATAGATTAGTGAGGGTATGTCTACACTACAGCACTAATTCGAACGAACTTAATTCAAATTAGTTAATTCGAAATAAGCTAATTCGAATTAGTGCATCTAGACCTAGAAATTAATTCGAATTAGCATTTTGCTAATTCGAATTAGCACGTCCACATTGAGCGGACCCTGAGCCGAAGTTAAGTCTGGCCAGAACCAGTGCCGGCAGGGCATCAGGTTAGGACTTAGAATGTGGAGCTGCTGCTTCAGGCTAGCCGAGGGCTGTGCTTAAAGGGACCCGACCCCCACCCCGGACAGACAGCTCTCAGGGTTCCCCACTTGCTTGTCTAACTTGATGAGGGACAGCAAAGCAGTCCTGTCTTAGAGTGCCCTGAGTGCCCACACTCGGCACATCACAGCACTCGGCCATCAGCCCGGCTGCACTTGCCACAGGCTGTCATCCGGGGGGGTCAATCGGGGAGCTGTCAGGAGAGCTTCCACCCAGAGGAGCCCGCAGAGCCACCCCAGTCCTCCCCATCGGGGTCTCGTGCCGCATTCCTCCCTCACCTCCTTCCACCTACCCCTCCCTAGCCCCCCTTCCTGATGTAAAAAATAAAGGACACGTGTGTTCAAAAATAGAAACTCTCTTAATTTAACAAAACTGAGGGGAGGGGCATTAACCTCTGGGGAGACTGGGAAAAGGAGGTGGGAGAGGGGAAGAGAGAGGGTGGGAGAGGGGAGGAGGAAACCTGGGAGGAGGGAGCTGGAAGGGGGAAGCCAGGGGAAGAAGGAGGAGGGGAAGTATAAAACTATGGTACGCCATATCTTCAGTACTGTGTACAGATGTGGTCTCCTAATCTCAAAAAAGATATTTTGGCCTTGGAAAGGGTTCAGAAAAGGGCAACTAAAATGATTAGGGGTTTGGAACAGGTACCGTATGAAGAGAGGCTAAAGAGACTGGGACTTTTCAGCTTAGAAAAGAGGAGACTGAGGGGAGATATGATAGAGGTCTATAAAAGCATGAGTGGTGTGGAGAGGGTGAATAAAGAAAAGTTCTTCATTAGTTCCCATAATATAAGGACTAGAGGACACCAAATGAAATTAATGGGCAGCAGGTTTAAAACTAATAAGCGGAAGTTCTTCTTTACACAGCACATAGTCAACCTGTGGAACTCCTTGCCACAGGAGGCTGTGAAGGCTAGAACTATAACAGAGTTTAAAGAGAAGTTAGATAAATTCATGGAGGTTGGGTCCATGGAGTGCTATTAGCCAGGGGGTAGGAACCGTGTCCCTGGCCTCTGTTTGTGGAAGGCTGGAGATGGATGGCATGAGACTAATCGCTTGATGATTGTCTTTGGCCCATCCCCTCCAGGGGGGACCTGGTGTTGGCCGCTGTCCGAAGACAGGCTACTGGGCTAGATGGACCTTTGGTCTGACCCAGTACGGCCATTCTTATGTTCTAAGCTCAGGGTTGGGGGTCTCACTGGACCAACGTGATTTTCATGCAAACCTGCTCCTGCGTTCGCATATGGCCTCTGGTGGCCAGGCAGCCATGCGGCTGTAGACGGCTGCGTTCCTGTGGCTAGTGCGGAGATTGTGGACGTTGGAGGCCTCCCTCCAAACCTCAATGAGGTCCATGATCTCTGCACTAGACCAGGTGGTCGCCCATCTCTTGCGGCCCCGGGCAGGCTCCTGGGAGCCGCCAGCCTGGTCCTGGGAAGAGGCGGAGGGCTGGATGGCAGCGGGTGGCTGGCTCATGCTGTGCCAGGTGCAGGGCTGTTGGCTGGGTGCTGGCAGGCCTGCAACTGGCACAAGCACTGTAGCCAGACCGTGCCCCTTTAAGGGCTCCGGGGCTGGGAGGGGGGCAGAAGAGTTTCCCTGGTTTGGCCCAGAGTGGCCACCAGGACAACCTGGGAAGCGCTAGCCTCCAGCTAGTTTGAATTGAGTGGCTACACAGCCCTTAATTCGAACTACTTAATTCGAACTAGGCGTTACTCCTCGTAGAATGAGGTTTACCAAGTTCGAATTAAGCGCTCCGCTAGTTCGATTTAAATTCGAACTAGCGGTTTGTATGTATAGCCCCTATTAAAGTTAATTCGAACTGACGGCTGTTAGTTCGAATTAACTTTGTAGTGTAGACATACCCTGAGAGAGCCTGGTTTTGGATTTTGAAGGGAGCGTGTTTCTTTTCTAATTATAGTGTAGAGACTGTGTATATAACTGGAATAGATACATTCTCCCCCTCCCCCTCCTGCTGTTATTTGGGGCTGGGAAAGAAAATAGCCCCACTGCCATCAATCAGATTTAGAGCTGACTGGAAATGGGAATTCACAATCTGTGGGAAATTCTGAAACTTCAAAAATGGAAAAAAAAAAATTCTGAAATGAGGAAAGATTACATTTCCCACAGAAGGGGAATTCTGACATTTTGTTTAGAAAAGTCAAAACAACAGTTTGATTTGATCTTTTCAAAAATATTTTTACTCTGCCTGAAGCTTTGACTTCCCTGACCTAGGATAACTAGGGTAACTCTCACCCTGGTGGGGAGCAGGGAAATCATCGACTGGAAACAGTTTTTCAACAGAAAATTGAAAATTTCTTGCAAAATTGAAATCTATGGAAAATGTCGTTTTTCTGTAAAGTGTCAGAAAATCATTCCAATGGAAAATTGTAAACCAGTTTTAATCAGACTTTCACCTTGCATGTGTTTCACTGAGATTTTACAAATAAAAGGCCTGGGCCTGCATTCCTCACTTCCAAACAGAGCTCCCACTGACTGAATTGGGAGTGCTATCTGAGGGTGTATCTACACAGCACCCTAAACTTAAAATAAGATATGCAATTTGCGTTATGCAAATTGAGTATCTTATTTCGAATCTATTTCGAAATAGCTTATTTTGAAATTTGGCATGTGTACACAGCACCAAATTTCGAAATAACGTGCCCTTTTGAGACATCCCTTAGCCCTTGTGGGACAAGGGTTACTGGGATGCCAAAATAGCGTACCTGTTACTTGAAAAATATTTTGAAATAATGGGCTGCTTGTGTAGATGCAGGGAAGCTATCCTTCCCTGAAATAGCCGTGCAATGTACCCTGAGTGAGTGAGGCATGCAGAACTGGGCTTTTGGTTAGAAGAAATAATGAAGCTATGCTGGAGCGTTGTGGGGTGTGTTTATGATGCAGGAGTTCTTAGAGGGCTTTTCTTCTTCTGCAGGTGAAAGTTTGGAACACCAGCAGCAGCTTCTGCTTTGTGACTTTTACAGAACATACCAGCAGCATCTCTGCTGTAACTTTTACCTCCACTGGTTATGTCGTTCTGAGTGCTTCCTTGGATGGAACAGTGCGAGCCTTTGATCTTCACAGGTAAATCCTCTTTAAGCCTTTCTGCATCACCCAGTTTTGTCTAGAAAGTTATCAGGTTGTTTGCAGGTGGACTCTAGTTTATTAAAATGTCAAGCACTCAGCTCCAAGGCTTGATTGAGGACTATGACTTCATTTTTTTTAATCTTGTATATTCATTCCAAGTCTCTAAATCAGTGATGGGCAATCTAAGCTAGTGAGCGGCCTTCCTTTATCAGTGGGCTGCAAGATTGTTGTAACCAAGGCGGCCTCCCAGGATAGGATAGTTTTTGCTAACTGTACTTGCATATCTAGAATTTGCCTGTTGTGATCCCTCTCTCTGGGGCATCTGGTATTGGCCATGGTCAGCAGACAGGCTACTGGACTAGATGGACCTTTGATCTGACCCAGTATGGCTGTTCTTATGTGAGGATGATGAGGAGGATTGAACTGTAGCAGCACTTTGATTGGACACAGAAGGAGCGCAATCTAACCATTAGAGCAGTGAGGTTCTGGAACGGCCTTCCAAGGGAAGTAGTGGGGGCAAAAGATCTATCTGGCTTCAAGATTACTACTGGCTTCCAGTAGATTGGTTTATGAAGGGGATGGTTTGATGAGATAACATGATCTTGGTAACTAATTGACCACTCATTATCAGTGGTAAATAGGTCAATGGAGGGATGATAGGAGTTACTATAGAGAACTTCTGGGTGTCTGGCTGGTGAGTCTTGCCCACATGCTCAGGGTTTAGCTGATCGCCATATTTGGGGTCGGGAAGGAATTTTCCTCCAGGGTAAATTGGCAGAGGCCCTCCACAGCTGGAGGATTCTCTGCATCTTGGGGGCTTCAAAGTTTTTGAAGGCTTCAATATCTGAGATATAGGTGAGAGGATTATTCTAGGAGGGGGTGGGTGAGATTCTGTGGCCTGCATTGTGCAGGGGGTCAGACTAGATGATCATAATGGTCCCTTCTGACCTTAAAGCCTATGAGTCTAAGAACATAGATATTTTTTGGATTTTTTGGAGATTAAAAATAGCATCTTCTCACGTTCCCCAGATTCTGCAGTCCCGGAGTTATTTTCAAACTTATTTGTACGCGCCAGTCACGTGTAACTCTGCTGACAGAGCAAAAATGTCCTTTTTGAATGTCTGTTTTAATTTCTGTATGTAGTAGCTTTGTTAAATGTACTCCAGATTTAAATTCTTACACTTCTTGGTTTAAAATGCTATTTTAAAAAAATACAAAATATTAAAATGTGAAATACAAAAATTGAATTAATATAGTCTTAATTATTTAAGATGTATTTAACATTGTTTTTTACATCATATTTGTATATTGTTTAAAACAGATACCGCAATTTTCGCACCTTCACTTCTCCACGACCAGCCCAGTTCTCTTGCTTAGCGGTGGACTCCAGTGGTGAGATTATTTCAGCTGGTTCTCAGGACTCGTTTGACATATTTGTCTGGTCAATGCAGAGTGGCAGACTGTTAGATGTAAGGAACTGAGATTGTTCTAGAGCACTTACATTTAACATGGAAAGCGCTGTGGTTATGGTAAATGTATTTTTTGGATTAGTTGGTTCTGTGTGAGGCTTATGATCTAGTATTCATTTGCTGAGTAGGAGCTGATGCTATCTCTCTAATCCCTATTAGCCTCCCCACTCCAGGCAGACTATAATGTGGTACTTCTGGACCAGGTTATATTTATGACTGTGGGGTAAGGGTTAATTTTCAGCATTCTTGAGAGGCTGCCTGGAAGAGCAACCTAGGAGGGAGCTACCGGACCTTTCTAGCTTCTAGATGAGCACAAATGGCTTCTGATTGAAAGGAAAGAGGGAAGATGCATGCAACTGGAAAATAGACTGATGGACTACATTTAAGTGTGTTACCCTTCCTCAAAACTATCAGTTGAGAAACCTTCTCTCCATCTCCACCGTCACGCTTGGGACAAAAACTCCCCCCGTATTGTCCACTTCGTGTAATGTCAAAATTGTAGGGAGAGTCTCATGACTAGAATTAAACACCAGAGCTGGACTATACCATGCTGAATGGCAGGCTAGAAGCAATAGAAGTGAAGAAACTTGTGGTTTTCATGAAAATGCTTGGGGTTAAATGCCCCGTTCTCCACTGTTGTGGCTTTAAGATCCTGGATGCTCCTGAAAGATTAGTTACTTATGGAAATACATGACTGTGTAGGGGGATGTTCACCACCTCCATGTCTTCCACTGGCTTATTGGGCATGGGTATGGTCACGTCTTAAACATTCACACAAATGTGAAAGCAAACTAGATGAAGTGCACCCTTGTAGCCAATAATGCTAACGGCATATTGGGATGCATTAGTAGTATTGCCAGCCGATCCAGGGACGTGATAATTCCCCTTTATTCGGCACTGGTGAGGCCGCATTAGGAGTATTGTGTCCAATTCTCCCCACCCCCAATTACAGAAAGGATGTGGTCACATTGGCCAAAAAAAAAAAAATGATTAGGGGGCTGGAGCACATGGCTTACGAGGGGAGGCTGAGGGATTGGACTTATTTAGTGAGGTGGGATTTGATAGCAGCCTTCAACTTCCTGAAGGGAGGTTCTAAAGAGTATGGAGAGAGGCTGTTCACTGTAGTGACGGATGGCAGAACAAGGAGCAATGGTCTCAAGTTACCGTGGGGGAGGTCTAGGTTGGACATTAGGAAAAACTATTTCACTAGGCCGATGGTGAAGTACTGGAATGGGTTACCTAGGAAGGGTGGTGGAATCTAGATCCGTAGATGGCTTGACAAAGCGCTGGCTGGGATGATGTAGTTGGGATTGGTCCTGCTTTTAGCAGGGGGTTGGACTTAATGACTTCCTGAGATCTCTTCCAACTCTGTGATTCTAAGAAAGTTGGTTGACTCCAGAGTAGCTTGTGGGGCTCAGGTCAGAATTGATATCTGATTAATTTTGATGGGCAGAGAAGTTTGTAGAATTCTTGTAGTCCAATATTGCCGTCTCTTCAAACACCTCTGTTTCTGCAATTGAGAATTATATATAAATTTTTTTTAAAAAGGAAATTCATTTCACTAACTGGAATTAATGTAAATGTGAAACCTCAGACATACTTGTTGAGAGTTTTGTATATTTTTAGTGTTTATCTTTTAATTGGAATTTCAACAGTGACTTTGGTTTGAAAATCAGCAATCTGTGGAATGGTTTCAGCAGTTGGCAAACCTTAATATCCAGAGAGGACATCTATTTCTTATCAGTTCCTCTGGCTAGTTAGTAATACATTAAAAAAAATCCATTATATCCCTGAATTCTAAGTTGATCCTCTTTTACCAGAGGAAACAAGAAAGCGAGGGCTACAGCATTCTGTTATCTAGTTTCTATTTCCTGTCCTTTAAGATTCAAAGGAAGTGTAAAAATCTGCCCACTGAGTGACCCAGATCCCCACTGCTGTGCCACATTCTTCTACACTCAACCCCCTTGCTGAGCCCCTACCACCTTCACTTGGACCGACTGCAGAGTCCCATTGGCTCCTGCACATTGAACTCCGCCAATGAGCTCCTATGCATCCTGACCCCCCACCTCTGAGCTGCCCATACCTAGGTTGCCTCACACAGAATCCTTTCACCCCACACCTGGATCCCCACAACTAAGCCCCTCCACACTTGGATCCTGTTGGGCTGAGCCTGCCTGGTGTGCCTGGCATGGGGCTGCTGTCCTGAGCTGCTTTACCTACTACTCCCGAGGGAATTCTTGTATTGAGAAAATAATATGCTCCTTAACATAGGTAGTAAGAGTGTCTATAGCCAGTGGACATAATCACAGTTTTTGCAACATGATTATCTGCTGAACTCAGGCTTGTTTACATTATTACATATTATTTTTTTTTCTTTCTTTCTCCATTAGGTTATATCAGGCCATGAAGGCCCCATCAGTAGTCTGTGTTTTAACCCAATGAGGAGTATCTTAGCTAGTGCATCTTGGGATAAAACAGTCAGACTCTGGGATATGTTTGATAGCTGGAGAACGAAGGAGACACTAACACTGAATTCAGATGGTAAACTTCATTTACTTCTATCTAACTTGCCATACAGATGCAGTTCTGAATGAACTGTGGTGTTCTATCAAAAATATGTTGAGAATATCTGTAGATGATGAGTTTAGTCAGCATTTAGTCTTGGAATTTTCTCTACTGCACACACAGAGAATTCATGTCCTGTGCAGATTTCTTTGCCTTCTCACAGAAAAATGACTTTCTGATGGGGAAGCAAAGGGAAGTGATAAGAGCAGTCATGTGCTCCTCCCCAGCAACATGGGCATGTTATTTAAAGTGCCTGGAGCCAGCCAGTGGAGAGAGAAATCACTGAAGGAGTGGGTGAGGCCTGGGAACATCCTGGACTGTGCCAGAGCAGATTCACTCCTCACCCATCCAACCCCTGTCTATCTGGATTCCCCATGCCTAGAATCTCCTGCTGAGCCTGAACCCTCACTTAGAACCCATCACCAAGCCTTATACCTTGAATCCTCCTCCCCATCCAGCCCAGGGCTCCTACCCTGACTCCAGCTCAGCTGCTAGTCCCAGTTGGGATGGGGGAGGAGTGCATTTCCCTTGCATGGAGCAGCCAGATCAGAGCCACCCCCAAAAACTTCCCCTGGTGCTGCACACCCTTCTCCTTGCTTCTTTTCCCTATTGTTCCTCAGCTGTGTGGAAAGGAGGTCACGGTACAGGGAGCTGCTCCCTGTGCATCCGGATACCCCATACCTAGACTCCCCATCTAAGTTCCCTCTCAGGTGCGTGCCTGCGCACAAAAAATTCTAAGCCTACGCACCTCCTTCAGCTCTGGTGGCCACCACATGGGCTTGGATGGTGGGGCTGCATGACAGGCGGCTGCCCCATGTGCTGCCGCTGGAGCCGGGCCTCTGTGAGGCTGTTCTGGTTCCAGCTCCGGTGGCTGGGGCCAGGACCATGTGGTAGGTGGCTGCTCCCTCATTTTCTTTTGTTGCTTTTTTAATTATTCATATAAAGCTTGCATGCTAATGAATGACTGTGCTGCAGTCTAATGCACCTCATCACCGTGACTTCCTGCAGATAGCATGCATCTGTATAGCCAGTGAACACAGAGTTGCGTGGGGCGGGAAGGAAAGGGCAGGACTGAAGACACAAGACTGTTGTTAATCAGACCGCCAGACATGTGCAGCAGTAACACATGCCAGCTTTGCTGCAGGCTGGGATTTCAGATGCTTTTCCGTCATGAATGTTTCCAAGGCAGAAATGGAATAAAGCTAGTTGTGGGGGAGAAGGAAAGGGGGAAGGGCTTTACATATGCTGCCCCTTGCTGGAAGGGACTGAGAGAGTGTGAGGTTGGGCATGGGGCATAGGACCTGGTGCTGTTGGATCCCTGCTGGAGAACGAGTAGATGTGGTAATTGGTACCATGCTAGTCACACAGCATTGTGCAAGCGGCACCACTGGAGCTCCACAGCGAGGGACCAGGGCTCCATGGTGCCAGACACTACAGACCCAGAACAAAAAGCTAGCCCTGCCAGGAAGAGTTCCCAGTCAAAATACTCCCATGCCCCCGATCCTTCCACGGTGGGATAGGCACTGATAGAAAGGATGGGCCAATGGTTAGGGTGCTGCCATCAGACTTCGCAGACAGTGGTATGGTATGGGGTAAGGATGTAAACAAGTAATTGACTAGCTGACTACCCGATAAGCAGGAACGCTAGCACTATTGACTACTCGCTCATTTCTCCCCCACCCCTGCCACTCTACACTATTAAAGGGATAGGAAGCCGGCACAAGAGGATGCTGGTTGTCTCCCTGATCCCAGGTCTCAGCCCAATTTCCCCCCTCCCCTCCCCCAACCACTTCTGCTCTGCATTTTTAAAGGGACAGGGAAACTTTGGTGCAAGTGCTGAGAACCGGTACCCAGGTTCCCTGTCCCTTTTAAAAATGCAGAGGCAGCGGGGGTGGGGTGTGTGCTGAGACCCGGGAGCAGGGATTCTCTTGTGCCGGCTTCCCATCCCTTTAATAGTGCAGAGTGGCAGCGGGGACTTGTGGGGAGACCTGGAGTGAGCGCTGAAACTGCCCTTCCTTATCGACTAACCAAGTATAAGCCAACTAACCACTACTTAACACCCCTAGTATGGGGGTGAGTCACTTAGTCTCTAATTCCCCTGTGTACAGTTGAGGCCACATGCATTAGCCATTGTGAGGTGGTCAGATATTGGAGTGAAGGAGGGTGAAGTGAGTTCCTTGGTAGGCAGACTGCATGTGTCCCAGTGAGGTTAGGGGAGTGCCATTAACACAGGCCTTGTAAACCTGAGCTCTGATGCCTTGAGAAAAGAGTCACGCTTCCCTCGGTGCAGCTTCTCCTTCACCTGACTGTGGGTCTCTTTCCATGTGCTCCTCCCACTGGACCTAGCCAGCCCCTACCTCATGCCTTGCCCCCCCATTTGTCCCCCGTAGGCCCTGGGTGGGGAGGTGGGGGAAAGAATAGCTACAGCACAATGTTAATTATCCCATAACATAGATGTCTAAGATACTTGTTAGCAACTGGTGGGTGCAACGGCAGCACACATTTGAATGAGCGCTCATGACCTCAATATTGGTGCACATGACAAAACTCACTCCGCTCACGGATGGAAAAATCTTAAGGGAACACTGGTCCCCACCCCACCAAGCCCCATCCCCCTGCACCTGGATCCACATCCCATTAGCAGCTTCTAGCACTAGACCACGGGCCGTGCCCCATGGAACCCCCCTCGACAAACTCCTATGCATCCAGATCCCCACCACTGCTGAGCTGCCTGTACCCACATTGCTTCAAACAGAATCCTTTCAACCCACACCTGGATAACCCCTCCAAACAGCCCCTCTCGACTTGGACCCCTGTTGGGTTGAGAGAATGCTTCACCAAAATATTATAAATTTCTGCGCCTCCCCCCCCCAAAATAAAAGTTCTGCACACAATATTGTAAAATTCTGCAAATATTATTTGCTAATAAATAAAGGCAGAGGCTCCAGCATTGCAGTAGGGAGTACAGGCCACTGGCTGCATGAAGGTAGGAGATAACCCTGTAGCCCAGCCCTTCTCCTCAGACACAGATCTTGGAAAGACTTGACCATTGAGCTGTACCAGAGTCGGGTGCAGCCCCAATGTTAAGTGTGTGTTCTGAGGGGTGAAAGGACAAGGGGCTGAGCGGCAGGGCGATCTCCCATCTTCATGCAGCCAGTGGCCTGTGCTCTACATTGCTGCACCAGAGTCGCATTTATTTACTGACAAAATTTACAGAATTTTAAAATATTCGTGTTAGCTGCCAGGTTTTAGTCAGCTCACAATTGCATTTTGTTATAAAAATGTGACTGTACCCTTTATTATAGTCCAGAAAAAGTGTGTTAAGACTGGAATATATTTTTATTCATCAACCAAATTCTCTGCAGTTCTTGCTGTTGCCTTCCGCCCTGATGGTAATGAGCTTGCAGTTGCTGCCTTGAATGGAGAGATATCTTTCTGGGATCATGAAAATGCAGTGCAGACTGGATCAATTGAAGGAAGACACGATCTTCAGATGGGAAGAAAAGAGTTAGACAAAATAACAGCCAAACAAAGTGCCAAAGCAAAGTAAGTAAAATATTTGGGTAGCAATGACAAGAAATTGACAGTGCTCATTTGCTCCTATGAATATTCCTTTTAGCCTTATGTGAGAATTTCAGAATTTAGCTGAATATCTTGAGTCTGAGATGGTTTTAATAACTTGAATATCTTGTGACTGAATGTGCTGCCCACTAATTTCAGATCTTTTTTCCTGATACCTTCTTCATATGTCATTGTCACTTACACATCTAATCCTGAGCAAATTCTGTCACCTAACCTTAATTCATTTATGTCACGCTGTGCATCATTTAGCAATGACAGTTAAACATAAGAACATAAGAATGGCCATACTGGGTCAGACCAAAGGTCCATCGAGCCCAGCATCCCATCTGCTGACGGTGGCCAATGCCAGGTGCCCCAGAGAAGGAGAACAGAAGACAATGATCAAGTGATTTATCTCCTGCCATCCATCTCCTGCCCTTGTTATGAAGGCTAGGGCACCATACTTTATCCCTGGCTAATAGCCATTTATGGACCTAACCTGCAAAAATTTATCAAGCTCTTTTTTAAACCCTAATAGAGTCCTGGCCTTCACAGCCTCCTCGGGCAAGGAGTTCCACAGGTTGACTGTGCGCTGTGTGAAGAAAAATTTCCTTTTATTAGTTTTGAACCTACTACCCATCAATTTCATTTGGTGTCCCCTAGTTCTTGTATTATGGGAAAAGGTAAATAATTTTTCTATAATCACTTTCTCCACACCATTCATGATTTTATATACCTCTATCATATCGCCCCTCAATCGCCTTTTTTCCAAACTGAAAAGTCCCAGTCTCTCTAGCCTCTCCCCATATGGGACCCTTTCCAAGCCCCTAATCATCTTAGTCGCCCTTTTCTGAACCTTTTCTAATGCCAATATATCTTTTTTGAGGTGAGGAGACCACATCTGCACGCAGTACTCGAGATGTGGGCGTACCATAGTTTTATATAGGGGAAGTATGATATCTTTTGTCTTATTATCTATCCCTTTTTTAATAATTCCTAACATCCTATTTGCCTTACTAACTGCCGCTGCACACTGCGTGGATGTCTTCAGAGAACTATCCACTATAACTCCAAGATCCCTTTCCTGATCTGTCGTAGCTAAATTTGACCCCATCATGTAGTACGTGTAATTTGGGTTATTTTTTCCAACATGCATTACCTTACACTTACCCACATTAAATTTCAATTGCCATTTTGCTGCCCAATCACTCAGTTTGCTGAGATCTTTTTGTAGTTCTTCACAATCCCTTTTGCTTTTGACTGTCCTGAACAACTTTGTGTCATCTGCAAACTTGGCCACCTCACTGCTTACCTCATTTTCTAGATCATTGATGAACAAGTTGAACAGGATTGGTCCCAGTACTGACCCCTGGGGAACACCACTAGTTACCCTCCTCCATTGTGAAAATTTACCATTTATTCCCACCCTTTGTTTTCTGTCTTTTAACCAATTCTTGATCCATGAAAGGACCTTTCCTCCTATCCCATGACCACCTAATTTACGTAAAAGCCTTTGGTGTGGGACCGTGTCAAAGGCTTTCTGGAAATCTAGGTATATTATATCCACTGGGTGCCCCTTGTCCGCATGTTTATTAACCCCTTCAAAGAATTCTAACAGATTAGTTAGACACGACTTCCCTCTGCAGAAACCATGCTGACTTTTGCCCAACAATTCGTGCTCTTCTATGCGCCTTGCAATTTTACTCTTTACTAGTGTTTCTACTAATTTGCCTGGTACTGATGTTAAACTTATCGGTCTATAATTGCCAGGATCTCCTCTAGAGCCTTTTTTAAATATTGGTGTTATATTGGCCATCTTCCAGTCATTTGGTACCAAAGTGGATTTAAAGGATAGGTTACAAACCACTGTTAATAACTCCGCAATTTCACATTTGAGTTCTTTCAGAACCCTTGGGTGAATGCCGTCTGGTCCCGGAGACTTGTTACTATTCAGCTTATCAATTAATTCCATAACCTCCTCTAATGTCACTTCAATCTGAGTGAGTTCCTCAGATTTGTCACCTAAAAAGGCTGGCTCAGATTTAGGAACCTCTGTAACATCCTCAGCCGTGAAGACTGAAGCAAAGAAATCATTTAATCGCTCCGCAATGGCACTGTCTTCCTTGATCACCCCTTTTATATCTTTATCATCCAAGGGCCCCACTGCTTTTTTAGCGGGCTTCCTGCTTCTAATGTATTTAAAAAACATTTTACTATCATTTTTTGAATTTTTGGCTAGCTGTTCCTCAAACTCTTTTTTGGCTTTTCTTACTACATTATGACACTTAATTTGGGAGTGTTTATGTTCCTTTCTATTTTCCTCACTAGGATTTGACTTCCACTTTTTAAAAGCTGCCCTTTTCTCTCTCACTGCCTTTTTAACATGGCTGTTTAGCCATGGTGGTTCTTTGTTAGGTCTCTTACTGTGTTTTTTTATTTGGGGTATACATTTAAGTTGGGCCTCTAGTATGGTGTCTTTAAACAGTTCCCATGCAGCTTCCAGGGATTTTAGTTTAATTACTCTCCCTTTTAGTTTCTGTTTAACTAGCTTCCTCATTTTAGTGTAATTCCCCTTTTTGAAATTAAATGCCAGAGTGTTTGACCGCTGCGGTGTTCTTCCCAACACAGGAATATTAAAAGTTATTATATTGTGGTCACTATTTCCAAGCGGTCCAGTAACAGTTACCTCTTGGACCAGATCCTGCGTTCCAGTCAAGACTAGGTCGAGAATCGACTCTCCCCTTGTGGGTTCCTGTACTAGCTGCTCCAAGAAGCAGTCATTTAAGGCATCAAGAAATTTAATCTCTGAATCCCGTCCTGAGGTGACATGCACCCAATCAATATGGGGATAATTGAAATCTCCTATTATTACTGTGTTTTTTATTTTGGTAGCCTCTCTAATCTCCCTTATCATTTCAGCATCACTATCACTGTCCTGGTTAGGTGGTCGGTAATATATTCCTAATGCCATATTCATATTAGAGGAATGAATTGTTATCCATAATGATTCTATGGAACATTTTGATTCCTTTAGGATTTTTACTTCATTTGATTCTATATTATCCTTCACATATAGTACCACTCCGCCACCCGCACGACCTGTTCTGTCTTTCCGATATAATTTATATCCCGGTATGATAGTGTCCCACTGATTGTCCTCATTCCACCATGTTTCTGAGATGCCTATTATGTCAACTTCCTCCTTTGATATGAGGTACTCCAGTTCACCCATCTTATTAGACAGACTCCTAGCATTAGTGTAAAAGCATGTTAGAAAACTACCACTATTTATATGTCCGCCTTTCACAGACACATTGGATTTTTTTATGCACGATTGTTTCACATCTGATCTTGCCCATATATTATTTCCCACGTTCCCTATCTGACTAACTTCTAGGGAATTCCTACCTATGGAGCCTCGTGTAAGAGAAGTCTCCGTCCGATCCAGGTGCTCCCCCGCACCAATCAGCTTTCCCCCACCTCTTAGTTTAAAAACTGCTCTACGACCTTTTTAATGTTTAATGCCAGCAGTCTGGATCCACCTTGATTTAGGTGGAGCCCATCATTCCTGTATAGGCTCCCCCTACCCCAAAAGTGTCCCCAGTTCCTAATAAATCTAAACCCCTCTTCCCTGCACCATCGTCTCATCCATGCATTGAGACTCTGAAGTTCTGCCTGTCTATCTGGACCTGCGCGTGGAACTGGAAGCATTTCAGAGAATGCCACCAAAGATGTTCTGGATTTCAGTCTCTTTCCTAGTAACCTAAATTTGGCCTCCAGAACATCTCTTCTACCCTTCCCTATGTCATTGGTACCAACATGTACCACGACGACCGGCTCCTCCCCAGCACTGCCCATAAGTCTGTCTAGGTGCCTCGAGAGATCCGCAACCTTCGCACCAGGCAGGCAAGTAACCATACGGTTCTCCCGGTCATCACAAACCCAACTATCTATATTTCTAATGATCGAATCCCCCACTACTAAAACCTGCTTCTTCCTAACAGCTGGAGCTCCCTCCCCCGGAGAAGTATCCTCGGCACGAGAGGATACAACATCACCCTCTGGAAGGAGGGTCCCAACTATGGGATGGTTTCCCTCTGCTCCCATTGACTGCTCTCCTTCCCTGAGCCTTTCATCCTCCGTAACAGCATCAGGACTGTCAGATTGGAGGTGGGACAGCCCCACTATGTCCCGGAAAGTCTCATCCACAAACACCTCTGCCTTCCTTAGCTCCTCCAGTTCAGCCACCCTGGCCTCCAAAGCACGCACTCGGTCTCTGAGGGCCAGGAGCTCCTTGCATCGAGCGCACACATACGCCACCCACCCACAGGGTAGGTAGTCATACATACTGCACTCGACACAATAAACAGGATAGCCCCCACTCTGCTGCTGGGCTTCTGCCTCCATTTCCTACTCTAATTATATATGAGGGTTAATTAAATGTTTCAGATAGAGGTTGTTATAAAGGATTTAGTTTAAGGGCAATAGAAGTCACTGGCTCCCCCCAAGCTCCCCCTCTAAACTCCCCTCTCAAAACTCCCTCCTGTTAGCACTCACCCTGTGGATGAGCTCCCTGGTCGCTTACCAGCAGGGTTTAAGTGCTCGGCCTCCCTGATAGCTCCTCCCTCTGCCTACAGCTCAGCCAATCAGCACACGGTGTTTCAATTCAAACCTAATCAGCTTCCAACTGCCTGCCTGCCTGCCTGCCTGAGCACACGGCCTTTCAAACAAACAAACAAACACACTCAGCTCAGCACTCCAAACGCTCCAAACAAACAAACAAACTCCAAACAAACAAACTCCAAACAAACACACACAAGCCCAAAACCTCCAAATATAAGCAGCCACTTACCCCAAGGTGCTTTAGTTTGCTCCTTCCTTCTCCTCCTCCAGGAGAGCCTCTCAAAACTCCCTCCTGTTAGCACTCACCCTGTTCGCGAGCACCCGGTCGCAAAGCAGACACAATTGCATTTTTGTGGATATCTGGTATATAGCAGGTGACTCATTTCAGAACATGTAATAGGAGCTCCTGCTGACTTCATTATCCAGACAGTGTGCCTCCTGAATGCATTAGTAACAGTCACATTTAAAAAAAAAAAATCACACAAACAGTAAGTACACTTGCTATTGGAATGCCTCTGATAAGCAATCTTTCCTCTCATCCTCTCACCCCCCAAAATGGAGCCAGCTCTATTAAAAATAGATAACTTTTAGTGATGAACTCCAATCAGCTGCTGTCTTCAAAACAGAGCTCATCATTTAATACTCATTTTTTTTCTGTCTCTTCTGAATCACCTTGATCCCAGGTAAGACCAGATCATTGGGAAGAAAGCACATCATCTGGAGTGGATATTTGTCTCGTACGTGGCTTACTGCTTGCTCATGTTGATGCACATCCATGCAGTAAGCATAGTTGCAGGAGTGTATCTTAGTGAGGGGGTGTTGAGTAGGGATGTAAATTCCCATTAAGAATGTCAACCCGTTAAACAATTTTAATCATTTAACCGGTTAACCAAGGGCTGCTACAAAGCAGCTTGGGGTCCTGTGGTGAGGACTGCTCGAGACAGGGGCCCATGTTGCCAGAGATCCTGCCAACTAGCCTGCCATGGAAGGGGGGGCTTCTTCAAGCCTGAGTGGGGAGCTGCTTCTGTCCTCGGTTAACTGGTTACCCCGGTAAGCCTGTCAACAAAGCTAATGTTTACCAGATAACTAGTTAACCTTTTACATCTCTAGTGTCTAACAGAGACTGGTTTGTCTTGGGATTTATGTTTAATGAGCTAAATGGAAAAGCCCAAGATAATTGTTTTGTTGTTGACATGACATAGCTGCATTACAAGTGGTAATAATATTTAGCATTTACGTCTTAAAAGAACCCAATACAAATATTAAATAATCCTCAGAATACCTAATGAGGTAAGGAAGTACTCCAATAAATCTTTTGAAATTTCCAAAGGGATAATTCACAATAAAGAATTTGTGAAGTATTCAATCATGGCAAAACAGTTCTGTACATTAAATAAATTAATGACTCTGTAAGATTAAACTAGAAAAGGTTTTCTTTAATTCATATAGCAACTATGGTTCAATGTTAGGACCCTACTAAGTTTACAGTCCATTTTGGTCAATTTCATAATTTAAAAAAAATACATTTCATTATTTCAGCTATTTAAATTTAAAATGTCATAGTATTGTGACTGTGGGGGTCCTGACCCAAATAGGAGTTGTGTGGGTATTACAAGGTTATCGTGGGGGGAGAGAGTTGCAGTATCCTATCCCTACTTCAGTGCTGCTGCTGGCGGCAGCTCTGCCTTCAGAGCTGGGCAGTTGGAGACTGGCAGCTGCTGGAGAGGAGCCCACTGTGAAGGCGAAGGCAAAGCCGCCACCAGCAGCAGCAGTGCAGAAGTAAGAATGGTGTGGTACTGGCACCCTTACTTCTGAGCTGTTGCTATCTGCAGAGCTAGGCCCTCAGTCAGCAGTGCCCCCTCTGGCCACCCAGTCCTGAAAGTAGCAGAACAGAAGTAAGGTTGGTATTGCCACCCTCACTTCTGCACTGCTGCTGGCAGTGCTCTGCTTTCAGAGCTGGGTGCCAGGCCAGCAGCCATTGCTTTCCAACCAGCCAGCTCTAAAGGCAGTGCAGAAGTAAGAGCAGTAAGACTGTAACCCCCCTGCAGCTTCCTTTTAGGTCAGGACCTCAGTTTGAGCAATCCTGGTCTCCCCTATGAAATCTGCATAGTATAAGTTAAAAGCACACAAAATACCAGATTTCACAGGGGGAGACCAAATTTAATGGTCTGTGATGTGTTTTTTGTGGCCATGAATTTGGTATGGCTCTGTTAATTGTTTTTACATTGTATTGGTGTTGAATGTTTGCTCAAAGCTCAGAAGTAGGAGCGAAATTATGCATTATTTATTTTTTCAGATCTTTCACTACTCTGTGTTATTCAGCTGATGGACAGTCTATTCTGGCAGGTGGATTATCAAAGTTTGTCTGTATTTATCATGTGAAGGAACAGATTCTTATGAAGAAATTTGAAATCTCATGTAATCTTTCCTTAGATGCAATGGAAGTAAGTGACTATCTCAGTTTGTTTTGTTGAATATTTTAAAGACTGTTTGGTTCTGGTACAGTGTATGGTAAGTACGGTTTGCATTATGCATATTTTTGTTTGTTCATTTTGTTCGTATTGAGTAGGAGACCCATACACAGGTAAAACCACCAAAAGAGAGAATAAAATCATGTAACTGCTGAATTTTAAGAAACCTCAAAGCAGCCAGAGTACTTGGTCTTGAAAGTACAGATTTCTTGACAATAAATGATAGTAAAATCAACTTGCAGTAAAATTGCATTTGAAGAGTGTGAGATTTTAAAATTACTGATAATCTTGTACTGAACAATTTTCTTTGTTCACAACATACTTGTGCCAAAGAATGGATGCAGCATTGGAGGAGGGGCACAAGAGTTAGAATTATGAATGTAATCTGACAGCTTCATCAAATGCAGGTTTTAAGTTCATTTAAAAATAACTACAGTATAGCAATATCTTCCATCACTATTCCCATCTTGTTAGGAGTTCTTGATTGTTACTACTTATTATCTGTACTTTCGTTTGTCCTGGCTACTCTCTGAGCAGAGCTGACCTGGACTTTTTATGAAACCCATTAATGATCACTTCTAAATCAAGAAGAGGTTGTTGTAAGATAACCTGAGGTGCACTCCCTCCCTCTCTCAACAGTGGCTGAGCATTGACCACAGAGTACTGCAAACTTCAGTTTCCTCCAGGAATTGGAGGAGACACTTAGATAAAAGTACAGGTTGAACCTCTCTAGTCCAGCAACATCTCTAGTCTGGCATGATATTATTTAGCCGGATGTCCACTTATCATGGGTGTGGCCATGTTTCCAGCAATCCCATAAAGTTTGTTTACAGCCACCAGTCCTGGCTCTCCATGTTCTGTGCTGTTGTTTAGCTCTAATTTACCCCTAAATGGCCTCTAAGAGCCCAGTAAGCAGTGGAAGTGTTGGTAATGCTTCAATCTAGACAATATTGACCTCCCATGGTTTGGCAAATTCTCTAGTTCGGCACCAGTCAGGTTCTGAGGGTGCTGGACTAGAAAGGTTCAACCTGTACAAAGCAATAACCAACTAGGCTAGCCCATTAAATGTTTGTGAATTACTTCAGAGCTGCCGCTGTATGTCACTGGTTCCCTCACTTTTTACATTAGGCTACCCTCTTACCCATGTTCACATCCCCCAAGAGTTGGGTTCTAGCCCACAGTTTGGGGATCTCTGCTATACATGTATTCTTCAGATACAGAGAATTACGTGATGTTGGAGAGAACAAGCATTATAGCAAATGGAATATGAATATTTTTCAGGAGTATTTGGATCGTAGGAAGATGACTGAATTTGGAAGCATGGCGCTGATGGATGAAGGGACGGGGGATGAGGATGGTATTGCCATTGCTCTTCCAGGTGTAAAGCGAGGTAAGTTCAGTTGTTAACCCCACAGTTAGTTAGTTACATTGCTTTTTGCCATTGGCTCCATGGTGTAAAAAACCTTCTACCCCGGGTCAGTAGGAGATGGAAAAGGGGTACTATTAGACATGTCCTGCCAAAATTGTTAGTTTTACATCTGTACACTGTTTTCAGTAAGTGACATGTTGTTGAATATTTTCTCACAGAGGTAATAGGAAAGAGATGTACTGTGGCCTAATGATAGAACATAAGACTGGCTCTCAGACTTGAGTTAAGTTCTTGGTTCTGCCATTGACCTGCTTTATGACCTTGGGCATGTCATTTTTCCTCCCTCTGGTTCTCCACCTACACTTTCTGTCTTGTAACTGTAAGTTCACTGGAGCAGGGGCTGTCTCTGTGTGGAGCATTTAGCACAGTTGAGGCCTCTGGAGACTGTTGCAATACAAGAGGACTGATTACATTTGCGTGTATGGTGAACATCATGTCCAAAGTGCTACATGGCACATTGCTTGTGTTTGAGATCAGAATAACAGGATAAGAAAAATAGCAAAGTTACTTTGAGCTGAAAGTAAATGTGATTTCTCAGGATTTGTTTAAAGTAATTTGTTGGTATCTATCATGTTTGCCTGTTGTGCAGTGGTTCAGCATTCCTTTGTCAGAGTTGTGTCTAATGATGACCATAATTCCAGGGGGAGGATTCATGGCTGCACTGTGAAAATTTAGTTCAGGGGTGGGGAACCTAAGGCGTGGGTTCCATATGGGGCTCCCAGCTTGTTTAGATCTGGCTCTCAAGGCTCAGGGCCCCCCCTCCCTGCATGGGGAGCCCATGGTGGCATGCCATCCCCTCTGCTGCCCCACCCTGGGGCTGGAGCACACAAAAGCCACTAGTCTGGGGCCGCCTAGGTTCTGGTGTGCAAAGGGAACATGGGGAGTGTCTGTCTCCTTCAGTTGGGGCCACATCAGTGAGGGGGTTGTTTTTCGGGGGGGTTTTTTTTTGTTTTTGCTTCTCACTTGTGTGCAGCCCTCAACTGATTTTTCTGTGGGTCAGTGGCCTCCGACCCAAAAAAGGTTCCTCAACCCTTATTTAGTTGGATGTGTTGATGACTTGCTTCTCATTTCTTATTTCAGGTGACATGAGTTCTCGGCACTTTAAACCAGAGATAAGAGTAACATGCCTCCGTTTCTCTCCTACTGGTAGGTTTGAACAGTAAATGTAGTTTATCAGTATTGTCGATGCCCCCAATCCTACCCTGCACACACAACCTGCAGAAAGAAGAGCAGTGGGTGAGAACTGCCAGGTGTGAGCCTCTAATTTCTGTGTCATTAGTTCAAATTCACCCCAGATTTAGGGTGACATGAACACATTGTCATGTGGTGATTCTCTAGAGTGTTATGGGAATTGAGTAGGTGGCCTCAATCCAGTCACCAAGCAGAAGCCACCATTATTAATTATTAGTGTCAAGTTTCCCCCTTATGGGCATTCTCTCCAGAGGCACTGGTTTCTTGTCCTTAGAGGTGATCCCTCAGAACATGTTACAATGCTGTTTATCAGGCTTATTGTTGCCAGTGTTATTCCTATGCTCTGAATAACGAGAAGTTTTAAGTTCATAGTGCTGTCAAGCTGGCACCTTTCACAGACAGTGTTTTATCAATCCAACCATGCAGTGTTGAGAGACCACCTCTTCCTAAATCACTTTCTCTGTCTAAGCAAACAGAACTGTCTTTATGTTCATCACTGCTCCACAGAAAAAAACAAACATGTTGTGTTTAAATATCAACTGCCGCTTTTCTTTTAGGGCGAAGCTGGGCAGCGACCACCACAGAAGGCCTTCTCATCTACTCCTTAGACTCTGGACTGATCTTTGATCCATTTGAGCTGGACATTGACATCACACCTACCAGTGTGCACAAAGTGCTAAGTCAGAAGGAGTACACCATGGCCATCGTCATGGCCTTCCGGCTGAATGAGAAAAAATTAATTCAGGAGGTCATAGAAACTATACCGTGTAAGGAAGGTAAGCAGGGCTCCCCTACAGTTGAAGTAAGGAAATTTGAGACCTGGATTCCTTTGAGCTGAAGTCTGAGGGCAGAGTGTAGCCCTTAAACTTTTATTACCAAACATTTTATAATGCAGCAAGCCTACTGCATGTTTATGAAAGGTTGTGTTAATTCTGGACACTAGTCCTTTCTACCTCAGTACTGATGTGTCTAAAGAGGAAGAGGGTGAGAATCTTGCAGCTGGAAGTAAGAATGAAAGTGAAGAAATCTGATTTCTGTTTCTTCTCTGCCATTCTTGTTTTTGACCTTGCACATGTCACTTAACCTTCTCTGTTCCTCAGGTTTGTATCTGTAAAATGGGGATAATGTTCATCTCGCAGGGCTCATGTCTAATTCATTCATGGACCACAAAGTACTCAAAGGTGTTTGAATAGAGATGGGTGTAGAAGTCATTGATCTTATTGTATATAATTAATAAAAAAGACAATTCGCTATTATACATTACAATGCTTATGTACTTCATAATTGCTTATTTGGGGCCATAATTTTCCTGCCCTGAAGAGCTTAAAATGTAACTTCACATAAATAGGAACAGGAGACTGAATGTGTTCAAATAAAAAAGTCATAAAGGAAATAAATTTTCTGATATTTTTACGTAAGCCTGAGGTGTGGAGTAAGGAAGGAAGAAGCATAGAGAGTACAGGAGCAGAAGTCACTGATCAAAAGATGCAGATTTTTGAGAGTGAGTGCTTGGCATGCCAGGAAAGTGAAATTGTTCCAGGTGTGGGGGGCAGCATAGAAAAAGCCATAAAGGCAAGAAGGGGAGGACAGGACAAGAGTGAACAGGGCATAGCTTTGAGATGGGTAGCGGTCAGAAATGTAGGCAGAGCTTTAGGCCTGAGAATGAGGAGTTAGAATTTTGGGTAGAAGGATACATGGGTTAGGAAAGGGACTCAAGGAAGCAGGCAGGGGAGCAATAGTGGTGGTAGAAGAGGAAGGCTGTTTTGTGTTGGATAGAGAGGAGAACCAGAAAGGTTGGAGAGAATCCAATCTAGTGGGTAGGAGAGCCATGCAATAGTGACTGAGAGGAATGGGAGGGCTTTAGAATTGTTAAAGTTAAGCCATGAAATTCATTGTAGTGAGGTATCAGAGACCCCAAGGGCTTGTGGAGATTCAAAAAGGGTTAGACATTGGTAAAGATGAGAAAATTCAGAATGACATTAGATTACACTTTTATTTGGAAGGGTTATAAATAAGGCTATGATTTTAGGATGGGTCTTATTAAAAGTCCCAGACAGAACACAGGCATGGAATGTACCCACGTAATCCAGAAATGAAGCCCTGTTACCTGTGAGTGAAGCTGAAGGCAAAGAACTCGCCAGCATCTCTTAAAATTATGGAAGTTGCAATCCCCATGACACAGTCATGGCCTTAGTTGTGAATTCTCTTGTCTCAGGGCATTGATGTCTACTAACAAACAGAGGTTAGGAAGAAACTTGGGCAGGTTATTCTGGTACCTTCCTCTGAAGCATCCTGTATTGGCCAGTGTTGGGAACAGGAATAGTGAATGAGATGGAGCACTGTTTTTTGATCTTGTATGGCATTTCCTATAAAGTGAGAAGCAGAAAGATTTTGCTAGAGTTTGGATGTGCAGAGAAAGAGGGGAAGGGTGGAAGAAAAAGGTGATGGAGAAAAGATGAAGTTTTAATAGGAAAAATGTTATGGCAGACTCTGTTTTAGTGGCAGATAAGAGGATCTTGCTTTTAAGTCCTTTGGAGGTTGGAAGATTCAGAAAGGAGTATCATACTTTTAGAAGAGCTGGTGAGCGATGTTCATTATACTAGCAGATTACCTCCTGCCAAGTGATGCAGAGAAGTAAACTAGAATAGACCCTCAAAGGACCTCTCTCTTTTCCTTCCTTTTCCCCTCACCCTGTTGTTCTATATGAAAGTTTGATGGTGGTTGTTGTTTTTTAAACAGTTGATGTTGTCTGTTCATCGCTCCCAGAGCTGTATGTGGAAAAGGTGCTGGAGTTTCTAGCCTCAGCCTTTGAGACATCTCCTCACTTGGAATTCTATCTTACTTGGGCTCAGCGCTTGCTGATGCTTCATGGACAGAAGCTAAAAACAAGGTGAGTGGACTTCATGTCCAATTTTCTGTGTTTTGATTTTAAGCTAAAGTTTAAAATATTTGTGAGACAACTATCTCAGATTCTGAAACATACAGCCTAATTAAAGTTACTTAATTATGATGACTTCAGAATACTCATATTTCAGCATATATTGGTCAGTAGGGAAACATAACATGATTTCTGCAGTAAAGCTGCAGAGGAGGTCTCCCTAGACTATAGGTAGAACTTCTTAGGAACTTCTAGCTTTAGGTGATAAATGCATAAAACTATAAAGAGCTGTAAGAAGACTTGTAGGAATACCGTTCTTAAATCATTATTTACATTTGATGTAATTAACATCCAGTTGGGCCATGGTTCATGCCTAAGAAGGTTGATTTTTAGACTTTCCTTATGTTTTTTATACAGCTGTTAGTTAATCATAGTTAATGCCTGTGATTAATGAAAACAAAATTAGCACATTAATTGTATACTTCTGGGTGGGAAAGGAGGGGGAAAAGGGTTGAAGGCCAGAGCGGACTAGAATCCTGCTCCCCACGAGGGGCTGAAGATTGGAGCCTAGACCTGCTAGCCTGTATTTGAAAATATAGAAAACCTCAAATATCTAAATGCTATTCTATTATTGTTTAACAGTTTAATTAAAATTGACTAATCAAGTTTAATTTTTTTTAATCTCGCATTTAAGTGATTAATTTTATTTTTTAACATCTCTTGACAGCCCTAAATTTTTTGGAAAGCAGTGTGATGATTTCTGTATTCTGCATTGCTGCTGAGTTCCTTTCAGGCAATTAGACAAGATATGAATGTTACACTCAGCCCACCTTTCTTTTAGAGCAGGGTGGCAATAATTTGTAATGGGGGGGCTACTGTTAATATTTTGGTAAGTGGTCAAGGGCTGCATTTCTATGGAGAGGTGTAGGGTCTGGGACGGAGGTTAGGTTACAGAACGGAGCTTGAGGTAGGGTACTGGGGTGCAGGAGAGGATGTGGGCTCTGAGAGGGAGTTTGGGTGAAGGGGAGGTAGGTATGATCTGGAGCAGGGTCCAGTAGAGGGTACGGGTGCAGGAGAGGATTCTGGTCTAGGGAAGGGGTGTTAGGAGGGAATGCAGGGTCTGGGAGGGAGTTGTGACCTGGGGGAGGTGGGAAGTACAGACGGTTTGTTTGCGTGGTGACCTGGGGGAGAGAGGAAGGGATGCCAGAGGCAGGCTCTGGCTGGGAGGTGCTTACCTAGATGGCTCCTAGTCAGCAGCCCTCCAGGAACCTGAGGCAGGCTCCCTGCCTATCTGCTGCAGTTCCAGGCTGCTCTGCTCTGGGCTGGGGGGGAGGAGGAGGAAGGAGGCTTTGCATGCTGCCCCTGCCCCCCAGTAAAATTTCTCAGCTCCTATTGGCTGGAAACTGGCCAATGGAAGCTGAGAGATTTTGCTGGGAAGTGGGGGCAGTGTGCAAAGCCTCCTCTCGCCTTCCCTCCCCAGCATCCAGAGCAGAGAGCAGCAGACTTTAAAGCAGCTGTAGCTGCTCTGTGCTAAGGGTCCTGGCAAGGTGGCCACAGGCCAGATCTGGCATCTTGCCCAGCTGGATACGTCCTGCTGGCCACATCTTGCCCACCCCTGTTTTAGAGGTTTTGGGTAACTGGAATGAGGATCTTCAAGGGGTGGCAAATTAAGTCTGATAGCTCTTTCCAACTACTATTTGGGAGTTACCAGTGGAAGAAGCGCTTACATGTTCATTTCTTTGCTATATGGGGTGAAGAGTGAGTAGTTATCACATATTATGCAGCCATTTAATGAATCTCAAAACGGCAAGGAAGACTGATTCTTTCTTTTGCTGAGTTTTAAAGTAGAAAAGGATCGTTTGTAAAGTCCAAATTCCTGCCTTGCTTTTCTCAAATTTATACCTCGAGTAAACATCATTATCGCAAACAGAATCAACTCTACAAAGTTGCCATTTGACCTCAAAATGGAATGGTTTCTGTGTTGGTGGTAGGGAGGGAGAAGCATTTGAATAGATCGGCTTGAAGATGAGTGATAAATTGCATGCATGTGTCGTAGTGTGCTAAAATTGTACGCAGTTTTATTGGTAGACACAGCACAGAGTTGCAAGGTCATTTTTATTCAGTGATATTTTAGATTTAGAACATTGGTATGTAAAAACGAGTTCACAATTTAACCATTTTTTAAAATTTGAAGAATAATGGTGAAAAGGGATTCTAAAATTCCATGTGTAAATACAGGCTATGCAGTTAATTGCATGCTCTCTCCTTTACAGATCAGGGAAGCTGCTGCCCATAATTCAGTTCCTTCAGAAGACCATCCAGCGTCACTTTAAAGATGTTTCTAAACTGTGCGTATTGCTGTCCTTTAAATCCTAAATTTTAAACCATAGCTTTGTACAAAAACTTAAGGCTCTTGAATATTGGGAGGGAAAACGTGTATGATGTATGTTGGTAAAGCAGAACCTAGCTTTTAATTTATTTATTTATTTTTGGTGACTTATTTTTACAGCTGTGAGTGGAATCGCTATAACATTAAATACGCTTTGGCCATTTCACAACAACGGGGCATGAAACGTCCTGCAGAAACATCAGTGAGTGAAGAGGAGTTGGAGGAATCTAATAGTGATTATCTTATGGAAGAGGAAACCACACATTCATAACGACAACTTATTTTCCCTATTTATTTTTGTTTTGGGGACCTACAGAAGCAGTCAGTTGTGCCAATGGTATTCACTGAGATTAAGTAGCCCTCATAGTGGCTTATTTTGTGTATGTTGTGATATGGGGCTTGGAGTAATCTGCAAAGGTTACAGTAGAAGCTGGCTCATTTTAGGATAACTGAAATGCAATTCATAAAGTCCCTAAAACTTGGCCACTGGCCTCCCTCTTCCCATAACTGAGGGAATAAGGACAAAGCTGATCAGCTAGAAACTCAAACCAAAAGATATTTGTGTTCATCTGTCAAACAAGATAGAAGCGCAAGTAAAAATATTGTATTGTGTGTTTATTTTGATAAAATGTATATAAATATATAGGAATTTAGGTATTACACATCACCTCTCTGAAGCCTTTGCTGTCACAATATTTCTATGCGCCTGGATTAAACTCTTTTAAAATGATGTGTGTGTGTCATTTTTCATTAACTATTTGGAAGGTTGCATATTGACCTCAACTTATTTTGAAATGTTATCCTAGCTGGATTTAATAAAGTAGTAGTAGTAGTAGTAGTAGTAGTAGTAGTAATTTGCTAAATTCTAAAATTATTCAAACTGTAATCTGAATATTGCCAAGAAAAAGTTATTTGAAATAAATGCCTTAGAATAATGTGAACAGATATATGAGCAAAGATTCTGTGCAGTACAGCATTTGCAAGGAATTTAATTAGTTAATGACCAAGGGTATTGAAGTAAAGATTTATGTCCAGACATTCCCAATCTGTTGAATGCAACTTGTATTACTATGTAACCAAATCAGAACCATAAATACCTGAATGTTTGATTTTTTTTAACATATCTGTTGTACTGCTTATCATTGTTTAGCATCAAAAAAAATCTTTTCGCTGCTGCTTTTATCTCTCTCCTCCTGCTTTTTATTTGAGTCTCTATCTCTTTCCTATGTATCCGGATGTAAAAAAAAAACCGGTATTAAAAGAGTGAAAGGGCTTGGAGTATATGTCTATGGCACTCTGGATTGTTTCTAATTTTTTTAAACCCTTATTTTCTCAAATGCAAACATTGGTTTTAGGGGCATCTAAGGAGCACTACAAGGATTATAGGTGGATAGGCACTTTTAAGATAATAAAATGTATAATTTGAGAACAAAGTTCTACATGGTGTATCAGCCTATGTAACCATAGATTGGTACTACTGCAGGTTGAACCTCTTTAGTCTGACACTCTGGTCCGGCACCATCTGTGGTCTGGCATGGTTTTAGTTAGCCGAATGTCCACTTATCATGGGTGTGGCCAAGTCCCCTTAAGTTTAATAGCCACCAGTGCTGGCTGTCTGTGTTCTGTGCTGTTGTTTTGCTCCAAATTACCCATAAATGTCTTTATTAGCCCAGTAAATAGTGGGAGTGTTGGTAATGCTGGGAAACCAATACTGACCACCTCTGGTTCATCAAATTCTCTGGTTTGGCACCTGGGTCCAGAGGGTGCTGGACTAGAGAAGTGCAACCTTTGTATTATCACAGTTGCTTCCCCCTCATTAACAGTTTCTTGTGTGTGTCTTGCCTCTAGACTTACCATCTTACTGTCAGTTTGCACAGTACCTGGTAAAAATGGATATCCACTTCAGGGTGATCTCAGTAGTGTTTAGTGAGTGATAAGTGTGTATGTGTGTGAGATAAGCCACATTTGTATAAATTAGCCTTGATATTGCCCCTAAATTTGTATGCCTACTGTTCTTGGATGCTAGTTTGGACCATAAAGGTAGTACAAAGGATTACATCAGCAGAGGGAGAGCTAAGGTTTTGTATTTGCTATGTCAGAACACATTTAAATTGATAAATACGGTATTTTTGTGAAACTACAGTTCAGGTAGCACAATGAAACCCAGATTTCTCTGTGGAAGTGCTGAGAAGTTTCATCAGTTGAAAAGTCAGGCTACATCTATGGTGGCGGCTTCTTGCGCAAAAACTTGCCCGGTGTCTACACTGCACGTGCGTTCTTGCACAAGTAAATTTATAGTCTAGCGTTGTAAAACAGGGCTTCTTCCAGAAGAGTTATTCCTCTCCCCATGAGGAATAAGCCCTCCGCAAGAGCTCTTGCGCAAGAGGGCAGTGTAGACAGGCAACATGATTTTCTTGTGCAAGAAACTGCTATGGCTAAAATGCCCATGAGAGCTTTCTTGCGCAAGAGAGCATCCACACTGCCACAGACGCTCTTGCGCAAAAGCACATGCCAGCGTAGATGCACTCTTGTGGAAGACTTTTTGCGTAAGAACTCTTCCGCAAAATGGTTCTCGCACAAAAATGCTGCCCGTGTAGACGTAGCCCCAGTGTCTTCATCACTCACTCCCTGCAGAGGGGTGTGGTGGTTGTCTGCTCCTTTGTTCCTCAATTGAGATAAGACTGAGCTATCAGAATAAATGTATTTGTCCTGCCTGAGATGTCCAATAACATTTTCATAAAGTGCTCACAGAGCATGGTGATGAATGAAACTGAAACCTGAACAGAATGAGTCTGGTAAGAGCAGCATTAGGCCTAATTTTTCCTCCTGTTTAATCCAGTTTATGTAATTTTGAATGTGGGCAGTTAGGCCTTGAACCTGTGCTGACGAGTGTATGCTAAACTTTATGCATAAGTCCTATCAAAGTCAAGAGGCCTACCTTCTCGCCTACAGTTTGCAGGGTTAGACCTTGTCTATACACACTTGCACCACCCTGCATAAGAGGGCTAAGTAGAAGAAGGTGTTGAACATGTTTGGCCCAGTATTGCTGGTGTGTGTTGATCTTTGCAGCCTCTTGATGCACTTCATTATGTGCCACATTTACTCTACTAATGACCTTGCAATATCTGTAATAATGAACTAACTCAGTTTTACCAGTCCCTAAATAGTCAAAAATTGAGAGATTTTTAAAAAGAAAATGTATCTCTGGATTTTTATTTACCCTCTAATCTTTGAATAGGGTGTTTTCAAGCTTTTCTCTGAACCCAAGAAAATTATCTGTGAAACCAAACAACTGGGGTTCGGTTAGTGCCTGTTTTCGGCAGTTGGGGGCTTTAAAGAAAATAGCAACTATCAGCTCTGGCAACACAAACTTGAGCTTAATCGTAAACCCCCTTAAAAAGGTGCTTTTTATTTTAAGGAAAGGTGCCTGTGTGGTAAGCAGCAAGGTGCAAGGTGAAGAGTTAATGTTTAGCAGACGTAGACAGCTCTTTGTGCAAAGGGCGCTCCGGGCGCTCGGCGATCTTTCTTGCCAGCGCCGTCGAGCATGGCGCTTGCTCTTACGCGGGACGCGCTGTCAGCGCTGCTCTAGCTGGTCGGAAACCTTGTCCGGCTGGGCCGACACCAGAGGGCGGGGAGGTGGCTGCGCTCTGTGCGGGGCGCAAGAGGAGACGCTTGCCGGCCGAGCAGCGGGGCCGGGGCCTCCCCGCCTCTAGCGGGAGCTGTGCAGCTGCCAGGCGCGTCCCCTCGCCAGGCTCAGCCCGCTGCGCCGTGGGACTCGCTGCTGCTGCTGCTGCTGCGGCGGCGCCAGCCCGGGACACGCGGATCCGCCTCAGCAGCCTGCGGCGAGTGGGACGCGGCGCGATGCTGCTGGCGCGGCTGCTGCCGCTGCGGGCCCCGCTCGGGGCAGCCTCCCTGCACGGCTCCGCCCGCCGCCTGCGCGGGGCCCGGGTGGCCCTGGTGAGTGCGGCCCGTGGGGGCTGGGCCCCCTCCCCCCCCCCCCCCGCCCGGGGGCTTGCAAGCCAGTGGGACGGGACGGGACGGGCTTGGCGCCACATGTAGGGAGGGGCCGGGCCTGGGGGACAGCTCCAAGGTGAAACCCACCCTGCGCTCGGGCTCTGGAGCACGTGGCTCCCCAGCTGGCAGCTGGCCGAGTCGGAGTGCGAAGGGCAGGGCGAGGTGAAGGAAACCGGCCACCCACCGCCCTAGCGCGGGAACGCTCTGCCTCGCCCGGGTGAGGCCAGTGTCCTAGGACTGTGCTACGTCTGGTAGCAGTTTCCTGTAGGAGCGTTTCCTGACCCTCATACAAACAAGAAAATGCTACCGGTAGCACATTCCTATAAGGTAGCAGCTGTCTACCTTACACCGATGCCGCCAGGTACTGCTGTATTCACGCAGGGTATAATAATGCTTAAGAACACAGGAAGGGCGATCAAAGGTTGCGAGAACTCCGTGGCCTGTCTTCTGGCAAGGGCCGAAAGCAAGGTGGCTCAGAGGGAACGAACAAAGCAGGGCAATTTTAAAAGAGCCATCCCTTGTTTAGGGACATCAGGAGTATGGATTGTACATCCCTGACCATCTTGGCCAACAGCCACTGATGGATCAATTCTTCATGAACTTGCTAGTAGATTTTGTGAGCTCCCCTAGACGCGAGGGTGGGGCCAAAAATGAGGAGTTCAGTGTATGGGATGGGGCTGCTAGATAGAGGGCTGGGTGGGAGGAGGATGCAGGAATGGTCAGGGGTTGGGGTGGAGATCTGGGTGGGAGGTCGGGTTAAGGGGGGGCTAGCTGGGCAGCTGCCCAGGGCACCAACCTATGGGGGGCACCTGATGGCAGCTCTAAGGGGCACTGCATGCGCGGTGCCCCTTAGAGCTGCCATCAGTTGCTGCGCACCCGGGGCTGGGGGCCATGCAGTGCCCCTTAGAGCTGCCATCAGCGCCCGATTGCAGCTGTAAGGTGTGCAGCGCACCAGGGGGCGGGGCCGCGCATGCGCTGTGCGCCCGGGCGGAGTCACGCATGTGTCATGCACCTGCTGCCCGGGGCGCAGGAATGGCTCGAGCCGGCCCTGGTGGTGTTTGGGCAGGAATAGGGTGCAGGAGCAGGCGGGGGGTGGGAGGTCTGGGCGGGAAGGTAGTGTAGGAGCAGGCTGGGATTGGGGTGGTCTGGGAGGATGGGAGGGAGTAGGAATTAGCTAGGAGTGCGGCGTGTGGGCAGGAGGGAGTGCAGGAGTCAGGTGGAGGTGCAGGGTGTGGGCGGTGCTGGTGTACGGTCCCTGCTGCTGGGGGTTGGAAAACTCCGAGCCTTGGAGGCCAGATCTGGCCCCTAGGCCTTAGGTACCCCCTTCCCGCCCCCCCATACGCACACTATAGATTATTCTCTATTCAAGCTGAAACCTTCTGGGTTTTTTTCATGTGATCCATGACACAGTTTGCCTTTTATGTACATACATCTTGGACCAAACTATGTACATTGGGTCCACTCTTGCAATCTAATTTGCATTGGCAGACTGCTGTGGGCAATACAAATCAGTGTGCCAGTGTGAGGAAACAGAACCACATAAAAGAAACCAGAGGGCATTAAAATTACAAAAGAAACTCAAAGAAGAAACTTAACAGGTTATAAAAATAAAATCTAAAGAGGTAAATTGCACAGAGCATCTAAAATAACAAGTTTAATATATATATAAAATATGTATGCAATGGATAATTGAGAAAGCATCCACAGGCTGCTTAAAAATGAGGTAAGAGTTAGCATTAAGAAAGTAGAGTTATTAAAGGGACACTGCCATTTGGAAAGCTAATCACTGCTCAAAACCTGAGTTTAAAATAATTTCAGGAGCAAGTGTCCTTGGAATTTTTTTATGTCTTTACAGTCACAATTTCCCTATTTTAAAAATCACTTTTTTGTTGCTGTCTAAAAGACCCACACAAACAAGGAAAATTGACCATGCAGCCATTGAGACAAATGCATAAAGTAAACAAACTGCAGAAATTGGGGAATATTATTTTCTCTAATTTCCAAGTTCTACTGTTCTTCAGTAATATTTAGGAGAACATGCTTAACTAACAGGTTGGGGTTATTTGAATGCATTGTTGCCATGGTTAATAAAGGAAATTTAATTGAGCGACTCAGTATACTTAAATGTTTAAAAAATTACTTAGCCATTAATTTCTGGCGTGGATCCTAAGAATAAGAGTTATGTAACAGATACAGTAGTGTCATAAATTCTGACTTTTGAGGTGTGCCCTTTAAATGAAATGCATATGTATCCAAATCTGAATATATTCCCTCCCTAATATGTAAGATCATCCTCTTTACATGTCTTAAGGCCATGAAAGCTCCTAATATTTTAGCTGCTTTTGTGACAACCATCACATTTTAAGACAATGTGTGGGTTTTTCAAATCTGAGAAAAATGTAAAATACTTTTTGCTGTTCAAATCAATAGTAATTGCTGAGCCATTTACCTGAATGGAGCAAGCTACTCTAAATAGAACATCCCAGTTCTTGTGTAACCCAGCAGTACTGAGGCTATATCTGTTTTGTTTGATAAGGGTGCAGCCACAATTGCTTTATCCCCAAATGTTGTGCAAGATCCCTAAAAAAGAGTCTGGCAAATACATATTTTGCCTGAAATACTGCGTTGACTTTCCCTTTGCAGGTCTTGTCTGGATGTGGTGTGTATGATGGTACAGAAATCCATGAGGCCTCAGCGTAAGCAGCTTTCCTTTACTGCAGAGTCCAAATATGTATTCTTCACACGATTAGAGCATTTTATTCTGTTTAGTTAATTGCTATTTTCCTAGGGCTATCAATACTATCCTGAAAGAGCTTTGATGGTGTGCGGTTTTCTCCCAGGATTGATTCTTTCCACACCCCTTGTCTTAGCTTTATATTCCTCCTTACGTGCTCATAATGCATACTTCTAGAGGTGTGGGCGTACTACATTGCCACCTCACACTCAGCCAGAGCAATGAGCTATTGTCAGGCAGTCCTCTGCTAAGGGCTAGCTGCTGCTCTGAACACTAGGGCTATGTTTAGACTGCCTCATTTTTGCAGTAGAGGAAATGCAAATGAAGCGCTCATTAGCATTTCTTATGCTCTCATTTGCATAGTCTCTTCCGATCCTTTTTGCGGAAGAGCTTTTTGCGGAAAAAAACGCAGTGTAGATGGGGCCATTTTTCACAAAAAAGCCCTTTTGTGCAAGATCCCTTATTCCTTAAAAAATGAAGTTTACAGGATCTTGCGCAAAAGGGTTTTTTTGCGAAAAATGGCCCCGTCTACACTGTGTTATTTTCCGCAAAAAACACTTCTGCAAAAAGGATCAGAAGAGACTATGCAAATGAGAGCACGAGAAATGCTAATGAGCGCTTCATTTGCATTTCCTCTTCCGCAAAAATGATGCAGTCTAGATGTAGCCTTGGTCTCCTCTTACAGTCTTCCTTCAGAAGAGGCTCAGGTAACCTCTGCAGCTCATCTAGCCTTCAACCTCACTCTTTCTCCTCCCTCCCCGCATTGACCGGTTATAATAAACCCCCTACTGCAGTGGTGCCCAAAGTTTTCCTGTCACTCCCCTTGCCCCCCTCCCTTACCTGTGATGGAATCTGTCTGTGCCTGCCCCCCAATTATTGGACAGTTGACTCAGCAGAGAAGAATGTGCTGAAGGCAGAGCTAGGGAGCAGAATGGGATGGGGAAGTATCTGGGGCTGGAGGCAGAGCCGCTCTGAGGTGGAGAAGGAATGAAGGCAGAGCTGGGATGGGTGGTGCTCCCTCCATACCTTCCCATGGATGCAGGTCCGGGCCCCATCACGCACCTCGTTCCCCAAAGTGTTCCTCCACACTCTCCCGAGAGGGCACACCCCACAGTTTGGAGACCTCTCTCCTGTACAGTCTCTAAACAGTAATGGTATATAGTCATTTTTATGCTAATTTGTCAATGTTTTCCAAAACATGTAACATGTTTCCCATAAAACTCAGCCAGGTAAAAAACCTGCTCTAATTGTCTCCTTAATACTCCTTCTCTTCTAAAGCTTTTGTCATATTTTTAATGTTGTAGCATTTTGGTTCACCTGAGTCGTGGGGGAGCTGAAGTTCAGATGTATGCCCCAGATATTCCTCAGATGCATGTTATTGACCATAGCAAAGGACAGCCAACTGAGGCTGAGTCAAGGTAAGAGCTAGATTTAATTTGCATAGGATGACTCCTGCTTGTTCTGCAGGGGTGTGTTGCAGAGGTCATGCCCTATACCAGGAGTAGGGGACCTGAGGCTCTGGGGGCTGGCTCTGGCTTGTCTAGATCCAGCCTCCAGGGTTCAGGGCTCCCCTGCCTCCAGCATTGGGGAGCTCGCACTGGTGCTCCATATCCCCCTCTGTAACTCCCTCCGTGGGCCTGCACGTGTTGTGAGGGGAGGAGCCTCACAGGCTAGAGTCAGACAAGCTACAGCTGGATCCGATTCATGTGCTTGTCACTTTTGTGTGGTTCCTGACTGATTTTTCTGTGGATCAGCAGCCCCCAACCCACTCCTGCCCTATACTAAATATTTACTAGTAGCAGATTTCTCAAAGTGTTTAGCTTTATGCCAACTGATACTCTGTACGTAAGAAAAACTTAGTCTTCCTCTTATGGCTACCACCTAAAATCTTATCCTATTCCTTGCTCATAAATCCAGTGTATTCCAGTTGTTTGATTTCAGAAGCAGCCGTAGCTGCAGTTATTCAGGGTTGTTGTTTTCAAGTCTTCAAAAATAATACCCTTCCCTTATACAGTTTCACCAAACTTGTGCATGTATTGTCTTCATTCCGCTTATTGCTTTATTTCTTGTTCTTCAAGAAATGTTTTAGTGGAATCAGCAAGGATTGCTCGTGGTAAAATCACAGACCTGGCTAAACTTAGTACAAAGGATCATGATGCTGTGATATTTCCTGGTGGATTTGGAGCTGCTAAAAACCTGTGAGTGCCAAGTTAAATAAAGCAATAGAGAAACCCTTTATGCATAACTCATACGGTAATAATAGAAAACAGTGGCCTTTTTATAAATTATGTCAGTTTACATAGTCTAGCCCAGTGTTTCTCAGCAAGTGGTGTGCATGCCCTGCATGCAGAAGTCTTTCAGGGATTAACTCATCTAGATATTTGCCTAGTTTTACACCAGGCTACATAAAAAGTGGTGTACAAAGGTGGTACAAACTAAAATTTCATACAGTTACTTGTTTAGCATGTACTATACACTGAAATGTAAGAACAATATTTATAGTCCAATTGATTCATTATAATCAGGGCTCGACAAACTGCTGATTCTATTCGCCCATGGCAAGTAGATTTCAGCCAGTCGTTCCGTGCGCCCCATTCACCGGTGCAGCATGCATGCACAGTGCGGGGCTGGCGAGTAGCTCTCGCTGTGGTTTGTCAAGCCCTGGTTATAATTATACAGTAAAAAGATAAAGCAAGCAATTTTTCAGTACATTTTTGTATTTTTATGTCTGATTTTTTTTTTAAGCAAGTAGTTTTTAAGTGAGGAAACTTGGGGGTACACAAGACAAATCGGATTCCTGAAAGGTATACAGTCATCAGAAAAGATCGGGCGCTATTGGTCTACGCTAAGGAAGACTACTTTCAAATTGTTTGGGGATTTCAATAGGAAAACATTCTCAGTGCAGATGTGTGTGTGGTGGAGGGGTTCCCCATGTGATTCTTATTATGGTTATAGTGGCAATTTGTTATCTGAAAATGCGCCACTGAAAAATTTCCCACCAAAATTAGAGAGCAGTTCTGCTTACACACCACATTTTTAAAAAAAAAGCCCTTTCCTTTCCCTGTGGTGCTGTGATGATTGTTTTGGGGCATGAGGAGGGGAAGTGAAGATTATAAGACTTTTTGTTTCAGATCATCTCCAATATCATTCTCTCAATTCCTTTCCACCTAAGTCTTGGGACAGTGTAGGGATAGTACTAAACAAATCACTAAGTAATTTCCTTTCAAAAAGCTAATGGATGTGAAACCCTGTGAGTCTTGTGACCAATTCTTCTTCTTCTACTTTTGATTCTTTTGAAATATTTAAGTATATTTTTACCATCTATCTTGGATGGTTTAGACACAACAAATTCTGCATTTTGACAGGGGGCTAGACTAGTTCAGGGATTCTCACCCTTGTTCTTTCTGAGATCCTACCCCAAACATGCTATAAAAACTCCAGGGCCCTGCTGTGCCACAACAACTGGTTTTCTGCATATAAAAACCAGGGTTGGGGTTAGTGGATAGCAAGTAGGGCAGTTGCCTGGGGCCACGTACTATAGGCCTCCTACAAAGTAAAGTTGCTCAAGCTTTGGCTTCAGCCTCAGGGAGCAGGGCTCAGGGCTCCAGGGTTCAGACCTATGCGGTTCAGCTTCAGCTTTCTGGCCTGAGCCCTGCAAATCTAATGCTGGCCATGTTTGGAGGATCCTCTGAAACCAGCTCGAGGCTCTCCTGAGGGCCCTGGACCCCTGGTTGAGAATTACTGGACTAGATGATACTTGTGGGCTCTTCTGACTCTGGGGTCTATGATTCTATGAAATGTCTTTTTCTAGGATGTTCCTTGAAGATAAGAAATTATTTTTTCTCTCCAAGTAATGATTTGAAAATTTGGTAGCACTGCCGTCCTGTTTCTGCAGGATGTTGGAAGGCTGATTTGGTGACGCTTAGTACTTAGTTAAGACTAAGATTTGTTGCTTGATGCCATGAGGAGTTTGTATGCACTTTCCATTTTTGATGTCCATTGAGAGCTGCCCTGCATGTGCACATATGTAGTCATTGCATATATATTTAAGTGTTTGACAGCCTCTTGTTGTGGCAGTTCCACCTTTGCTGTGGATGGGAAGGATTGCAAAGTGAATGGAGAGGTTGAACGTGTCCTGAAGGAGTTCCACAAAGCTGGGAAACCTATTGGGTATGTACATTCTAGGTGCATTGTGTAAGGTACATTTATACAACAGCATTTTTAATTGCTCCTATAGTTGATAGTTTATATGAGAACAGAGAGAAAACAAATTCTAGATAAATAGGTGGATCTTAGTTAGGGATGTAAGTGACTAATCAACTATCAGATAAGCAAATGCTCAACTAGTCACTTCCCTCCCCTATCAGAGAGAGGCAGCAAAGGGTGGGGAGCAGGACCAGTACTGTGGGGAACTGGTAAAGCTGGTTCCCCCCAGCACTGTCTCTGCAGGGGTTAGGGGAGGCAGACACACAGTGGGAAATGGTGCAAATGGGGACTGCTTGAGTCCCCACTTGCACCAGTTCCCACTGTGGGCATATCTGCTTTTGAAATGTACAAGAGCCTTGTGGACACCCCCCCCCCCCCCCCCCCGGCCTCTGAGAGACAGCAAGGGGGAACAGGAGCTTGTGCTGGGTGGGGAGCCGACTTAAAACCTGGTACCCCCCAGCACCATCTCTGGGGTGTCGCCTCCTCCCCCCCCCCCACCTCTATTAGAGGCAGCAGAGGAGTGATAGGGGGATGCTTCTGCGAAGCAGCCCCTGTCTGCAGGGATCACAGTGGGGAGCTGAGCTCCCCCCCCCGCAGAGGGGGGCTGTTGTCACCAGGCAGCCTCTGCCTGCGGCCAGCCCTGGCCACCACAAACAAGGGCTGCTCTGGCACTAGCCTCTGTTCACTGTGGACAGGGTCTGCTGGATTCTGTGCATTTTAAATGTAGTAAGAGCCTAGCAGGTTTTACTAAATTTAAAATGCAGAGCCGCAGCATGGGTGGCTCTGGAGCCAGCAGGAGCCAGGCCGGCTCAGTCCCGGCTTGAGTCGGCTCCTGTGGAGCTACCCCTGCTGCGGCTCTGCAGAGGCGCTTATCAACTAATTGTATAGTTGATATAAACTGTATTGAGTGTACAATTAGCCAAATAATCTCATTTTAACATCCTTAATGTTAGTACGTGAGCTAGAAAAAATGAATTCAGCCCTGCTTTTATTGCTAGTTAGTTGTTTTTTTAAATTTTTTTTTCAATCTTCCTTCAAGATGTTAAGAAGAAAGAGAATTCCAGGTAAGAAAATGATCCTTTGCTTTCCAGGGAAAGCCTGGTGGTGTTGGAAGAAATTATCTTTTTCATGTTTGACTTTATGATATTTAAATCCACGTGCATTTGAATCGTCATAATTGTAACAAATCCTTTTAAAAAGTAGTCTAATTGGTGTAACCTTTCTATTTTTCTTTCAGCCTGTGCTGCATTTCACCAGTGTTGGCTGCAAAAGTGCTCTCTGGAGCTGAAGTTACTGTGGGACATGAAGAAGAGGAAGGTGGGAAATGGCCTTATGCTGGAACTGCAGGAGCCATTACAGCACTGGGAGGAAAACATTGTGTGAAAGAAGTAACTATATCCTTTCCAGTTAAAAATCACCGACCAAAAGTTATGGGGCATTGCTTTTCTTAGTACATAAGGCATCACAGTTACAAAAAAATACAGTCAATGCTTAACTGTTGATAGTGTGAGCCTACCAGACTGTAATATGAGGCATTTGGATTGGACAACACTATTCCAATTTTATTCCTTACACATTATGTTCAGTTGTTGCCTGAAAATTCCTCTGGCACAACCAGTAGCGTGGTTAAGTCAGAAGAGCTATAGATAAAATGACTTACAAGTACAATCTATCCACAGAAAAGGACCCCATAACTAGTCAGTTTTGTTTGGAAAAAGAAAATAAATGAATCTCAAAAGTCTAAAGCAGTGACCAAAAAATCTTTACCCTGAGACATTAACATTCTAAGCAAAGAGTTTACCATCTTTTCATGTAATCTGTAGTGCTTTTTTCCCCGTTGATGCAATACTGGTATTTTTGGCAAAAAAAAAAGTAGAACATCTCCATTCCTAGGCTATCACTATGACTACTTTTGCATAGAATGGGCGTGGGGAAAATAAGAGATAGGCGGTAGTGTTTCATTCTACAGACAGCATCTGCAAATACTAGGTTGGCTGTGCTTTCCTTAACTCTCTTCCACGAAGCTCATATAGATGTGAATAACAAGGTGATAACTACCCCAGCATTTATGTGTGAAACAGAATTACATCACATCTTTGATGGTATTGGAGCCATGGTAAAAGGTGTGCTGAAATTAACAGGCAAATGAAGTGGCTATCTGTAATAATAGTAATCTTTAGAAAATAAAAAGCACCAATGGAAATATATTTCCCCTGTTTGTCCCATTGGCACTTTTGTAAACCACAGAAATAAAGTCTGATTCCCAGCTCTGTCCAGATGTTGCAGAAATGTTTGCTACATAAATGCATTGGTTCCCAAACACATCCTAGCAAAAGAGTCTGCTGACTAGCTTGTTGAGTAAAGGTAATATATCCTGTAACCTAAATAATGTTTGGCATTGGGCACCTGGTGAGGGTTGTGTGAGAATGTTCTGAGACCAGCCAGTATACTATTCCAACAAAAAAAATCCTCTTTGAAAAATACTAGTGACGCAAATGAAAACGCAACAACAAGAATACTGTGGGAATCAGAATATTGGGAGCAGCAGCCTGAGTATAGGGCTGGATATGAAATTGCTTTGCAGAACTCACAATTCTGTTTCAGAGGCTGTGGATAGTGTGGTTGAAATGCACCAGTTAAATTGAGATTGCAAGGAGCAGATAGATACAGCTGCTATAGGACTGACTGCCATTCAGAGGTGAGGAGTGAAGATACTACGAATCCTTGTGAGGAAAGCTATGTTAAAATGCATCCTTGGCTAGTCAAGCTGCCTCTGGGTATGTGAGTCTGAACTTTGGCATTAAGAAATTGCTGGAATCTGGGGACAGAGACATTTATGAGGATTGAGCTGTAGGGTTACACTTGCCCCTGTGTTTCAAGCACGACTACAATAGTTTGCTGAGTATTCAATTATTTCCTATGTCCATGAGGTAAAGTCAGGATTAGCTTTGATGTAACCAATGGAAACACTCATTTCTATGCCCAAGAGTTAACTAAACATTAATTAAAATATTGTGTTGCATCGTCCTTCTTTTCATGGCTTTTTCCTCCTGTTTTTAAAGGTGTGCTTTTTCCAAATATGAATAAATCTGCATGTCAAGAGCAGGACACACTTTATTGTAAATACCATAGCATTTTAAGGTCTCTCTCATAATATAATCACACAACAGGGAATGGGCATTTTATATCTAAAAGGGGGTTTGAAACAAAGAGAAAGGATCGGCTATGGTGCCTTGCACATCTTCCACATTCATGTAGTTACTTGCCAGCAATGGGCAACAGGCTGACTGCACTGCTATTACCCCCTCTCCCTTTCCAGACTAACAGAGCTTCTTCTGTAGAAATAAAACCAAATATAAGAAGAAGATATATAAATTAAATGTTGTCCAGTTATTTTTTTACCTTTTCCCCGCATTTCTCTTTTAATCATTGAATATTTGCATTTGAAGGAGCCTTTACTAATTCAAAGTCCAACAATATTCAGCATTTCGTCTCTTTCCTAAATTTTGTCTATTCGCTTGTTTTTATTTCTCTTCCTACCCCATTAACTTTTTTCTTATAGACCAACACAGCATTCCGTTCCTTGTATTTTCTTTGCGTGCCAAGTTGTCTTTCTTTTTCTCTATTCACAGAAAAATAGTGTTGACATTACAGAGTTTTACAGACAAGTACCATGTTCTAAATACACTGTTTATTAATCAACTGGAATTTTAAGACATGTACATGAAGTCATTTTTCAAGAGTCCTAATATTTTGTTGCTATTATGATTTTAAAAGATGACAACAAGGATTTTGAGGATGTTTTTGCCAGCACATATTCTAATTTGTAATGATGTGAATATACATTGTTCTAAATTAGTTTTGATGCGGCTACAGAAATTTTCTGTATGTGGTTTTAATACTACAGTAAAACACTATACATAGAGTTAACAAAAATGTCATATATGAGACATGCTCTATATATCTCATAGTGGATGTTTCAGTTAAAAGTGGTTCTTATATATTTAATGAGCTTCATTTATATTTCAGTTCAGTCTGATTTAAGGTTTATTGTATGATATCGTCTTGAGATCTCATAAATACTTCCTGTGCTCTTGAGTGGAGAGCAGTGGGGATTTAAAGATATTTTTCCTTGATTTTAAAAAAAAAAGATGGCTAGCATGATTTTTTTTTAAAAAACTATGTTCTTATCCTTGTTTAATCAGTGCTCATGTGAAAAGAAAAATACTCTGAAAGAGATTTTTTTCTCTCTATTAGAGCAATTAAAAAAATGAAAACATTTTTGTCTCAATAGTACATGTCTGTTGTGAGTTGAGGTTTTGTAATTGCACCACAAAAATATGCACTTTTCCCACTGATATCCTTAATAGTCAACATTGTGAGCTTCAATAGTATCCTTGAGGGAGATTCTCATCAAGCTAAAAACAAATTATATCATTAAGTGTGTTTGGGTGGAGATTAGTAAACTTCTTGTTTCTCAGAATTTGTTACAATGCTGGGTTTGTGTGTGTAGGAAATAGTCAGCCATCAAAGGAATAAGAAATGAAGTGTAAGACATTGTTTCCATGTAGTCGACTACCAATAAAGGCTGCTTCCATATGTTTGTCTTGTAAATGCATTTATGTATCAACTTATTTTTACACATATGGGGTTATCTTAGTGAGCAGAAGGCAGACTTTGAATCTTATTGAGGGTATAAAATGTTCTGTCTTTAACGTTGAGTCAGTGGAAAAGCTCCAGAGGAAAGGGTTGTATAAAAGGAAAATGTTAAGCACTGTTCTTAAATGTATATCTTCCTTACATGTGCAGGAAATAAAAAGAGTATATAAACAGCACCAGAAAATTTACAGTACAATAAACATGTGCGTGTAGATGGTAGTGATCTACTAGGATTAATGAGAAATCGTGCAATCTGTGCTAGATGGTGTTATCTCCTACAGGGCTCGTGTGTGTTCCTTTTTACTGGCACTGCAGCTCCTGAGACTGAAAGGAGGGTTCTTGCCTTACCACAATATGGGTATGGCAGGAATGAAAAATCTTAACATACAATTCCCAGTGAATGCAGCTCCATTGAGGTAGCTCGAGGATAAACTCTGAAATCATCTCTTTCTGTTGGAATAAAGCTTCCTTTTGTCTGGTTGAGAAAGAGGCGATCTTTTTGAGAAAGGGAGACCACCACTCATTGCAGAACTAGCCTGCAGTGCACAGCTCTTCAGTCTGATATTTCACTGAATGTAGATACCTAAATTAGAGTAAGGCTACATCTAGACTGCAAGCCTCTTTCGAAAGAGGCTTTTTCAAAAGATACTTTCGAAAAAGCCTCTTTCGAAAAAGAGCATCTAGACTACAACCACTACTTTTGAAAAAGCAAGCCGCTTTTTTGAAAGAGAACACCCAAGCAGTCTGGATGCTGTCTTTCGAAAAAGCACAGTTTGCATTACATAGCGCCTTTTTTCGAAAGAGCACTTTCAAAAAAAGGCGTTATTCCTCGTAAAATGAGGTTTTCCACGGTAAAAAAAACTGCCACGTTCTTTCAATTTACTTTCGAAAGAATGCGGCAGTAGTCTAGACGCAGGGGAAGTTTTTTCAAAAAAAGGCCACTTTAAAAAAAACAAAAAAACAAAAAAAATCTGTAGTCTAGACACACCCTAACTTCCAGAAACCCTTTCTTCCAACTGTGCCCTCTTTGGACAGTTGCAATCCTACTCATGGTGATCCATAGCTTTGTGACCTCCAGGTTGCATTGCTGCAGTGCCCTATCCCTCGGAATAAACATATAAGCTCTTAAAATGCCAACTAACGTAGAATGCAACGATGCACCTGATAAGCAGCAACAGTAGAGAACCTCACATTATCCTGGAGTGCTGGTTTCTCCATGGGAGTCCAGTTAACAATGGTTCAAAGTCATATTCCTAATTTTCCAAGTTTTCACATGATGGGTCTCTGACCTAGGAATGCAGCCAGCAGTCAACAAAACCTTTCAAGACAGCTGTGCTTCTTAGGAATAAGGGAGCCACCCACAAAAATAGGAGTCATGAGTGCTGAGGACAGCCTTTTGCAGGATGGGCTCACAACTGTTGGGGAGATCAGGAGGAACATGAAGTTCTTCGCCTTCACAAGGATGGGACTGGTCACTGTGCTTTCCCTCAGCAATAAATGCATTTTAAAGCCTCTCTTCAGCACCAAGGAGTGACAAGGGAGAGAATCAAATACACAGACAAATCTTTCATGTACTTGAGAGACACTCGGATTGCCCAGTGATGAATGAGCACAGTTCAAAAATCTTTCTGCTACTTGTTGTGCATTAAAGTTTTAAACCTGCTACTATTACAGGACTTAATATTACCCAGCCTGGCCTTTACCTAAGTGTAATTTTGGAGGGAAAGTCCATGTGTTGGGGGTGGGGCAAATTAATAGGAAGGCGGAAATACCTCTCTCATAGGATAGGGGTTTTTTTCCCCTCCACAAAATGGTGGCTGATTGAAGATGCCTGGAAGACTATTATTTCTGTCAGATGTGGACACAGTGAAGATGAGGTGGTCAAAGGTGTGTAGTAAGTACAGTTTACCATGAGACTGTCATCAGAAAGAGGTATTCATACATTCAGCCTTCTCCTCCTACCTCTGCTCCTAGCAGGCATTCATACATACAATAGTCTGTCCATAGATAATTTTGTTTTCAGTCTGCAGCCAAAATGTTTTGAGAGCCAATTTGTAATACTGAAACATACAGTTTAGTCCAGTATTAGCATGGCTTCTCCAGCAGCTCACATATCTAAATATGAGTGGTGGTTCTGGAATATGGGTAGCTGATCTTCTGACAACCTACTTCTGTTATACTTTTTGGGAGACTTAAGTGGGGGAGGGGTTTGCTGTGTAATTTGCTCAGTGTCACACTTGTACATGCACGGTCTGAATTGGAGTGTTCCGTATGAACATGTATTATGTTCTGTCATTTAATTGTCCACTGTAGCCTGAGTGAGTGAGACCCTTTTCTCTGCAGTTTGAAGCTTTAGCCCGTCTCACCCCCAACAGCTGGAAACTTCTGATTCCTAAGAATGAAGCTTCTGACAGGAGCTTTCACTCATTCCTTTCCTGCTTGTCTTCATGAAGTATAAAAAGAATCTTTAAACATATTAGCTGCCAACAGGGGGCACCTTTGGAACAGTCTTATGAGAGAGAGGTTTCCTTCAACTGAAAATCTACTGTAGTCTTCTAGTTGTTGTTTTCCATTATAATGCTGTTGTGTTGTCTGTATATTGACATTTGGGGCACTAAAAAAAAAGGTAAAATAATAAACATTGCTTTCCACTTAAGTTTTAGGGCAGTGATACTTGGACCTCAGGGATTCAGGAGCCAAATTAGCCATCAGCATTACCCGAAACAGTCACAGTAGTATGAATTCATTGTTTTGTTTAGTATAGTACTAGCTATTCATATTTAAACAGTATGATGAGAAATACTTAGTTTTTACTGACATATTATTATTTTATCAGCTACAGTTGGTTAATAACATAGTAGAAGCATCCCGACTGGCTAATAATTAAATCATACAGGCTGCGTCTAGATTGGCATGATTTTCCGCAAATGCTTTTAACGGAAAAGTTTTCCGTTAAAAGCATTTGCGGAAAAGAGCGGATAGATTGGCACGGACACTTTTCCGCAAAAGCACTTTTTGCGGAAAAGTGTCCCTGGCCAATCTAGATGCGCTTTTGCTCAAGAAAGCCCCGATCACCATTTTAGCCATTGGAGCTTTTTTGCGCAAAACAATACCACGTTGTCTACACTGGCCCTTTTGCGCAAAAGCTTTGCGCAAAAAGGACTTTTGCCCGAACGGGAGCAGCATAGTATTTCCGCAAGAACACTGACGATCATACATGAGATCGTCAGTGTTCTTGTGGAAATTCAAGTGGCCAGTGTAGACAGCTGGCAAGTTTTTCCGGAAAAGTGGCTGATTTTCCGGAAAAACTGGCCAGTCTAGACACAGCCACAGTGTTTTAATATGTGCTGTATAGAGCAGCAGGAGGCACTTTCAAGAGTTGCTTGCAGCTCTCGAACTTCAATCTGAGTATCACTGTTGTAGGGTTTTGTTTTTAATGAGATTGGATGGGGGCGATATTTAGATTTCTCATTTCTCTCCCTCTTCCCAGGCTTGTAGCAGCTGTGGAGAAGGTTGTGTCTTTTGTAGATCAAAGGCAATCTTCTGAAAAAGTAAGGAGGTTACATCTAGTCCTCTTTTTCTAGAAGGGGGTGTGGTTTGTGAAAGAAACCCTGGTGAGTGCCGTGGAGGAGGTTGGAAGAAAGGGAGCGAGCCACCCCAGAAACAAATGCAAATGGGAAGCAGGGTACATTTCGAGACTGTTCTTGGTGCACATCGCTCTGCTTCTTAAATTTGTTCATAATAATTTGTCCCTTTTAATAGTCAGCTAACTTGCTTGGTCTGACTGGTGACAGAACAAGGGGGAACACTACCTATGCTGTGAACTTCTGATACTGGTGATAAAATTCCCACACATTGCTCTATAATGGCATTCCTTTGGTGCGTGTGGCAAGTGTTGCTCTGTCCACATCAAGATAAGATTCCGAATGCTCTGAAAGCATGTAGCCAGTTAGTTATGAGAGGCAGGTCTCTAAACTAGAATAATACTATACAAGCTATAAAAATGAACTATTCAGCTAAAACTACTGCTCTGTTTACTTGTGCCTTACTATAACAAAAATTTATAAGCTGAAAAAAGTCACTCCTGCCAACAGGCAAGCCCATAAAAGAGAAATTCACAAGGGCTGCCTGGAGATTTATTTAATCTGACCGATTACTTTATCTGTGCAGGGTCTCCCTGTATCAAATGGGGGTATGTGCCATTGGTGAACTTTAAGTAAGAAAAATTAAGATACTGGATTTTTAAATCTACAAATTGTCCATTTTAGAACTTTAAAAGCTTTCTGTCCCTTTAATTCTTTCCAGAGGTTTAGAAGGTGAGGCACAGAATGGTCTGTTCTCTGTCATTACATGTTCTGAGAGTACAAGTGGCTTGCCGTGGGGCCAGATAAGGAGGCGGGGTGGTCCTCTGCTCAGTTTCTACCTATATTTCCAAACTTCTCCAACAAAATAGCTGTTGGTTACCATAAGATAAGCAATTAAGTGTTGACATGTTGGAGAAAATTCTATAAAGTGATTGTGATAGTCTTTAAGGTGCTACTAGACTATTTGTTGTTTTTTAAGGGTTTTTTTTAATATATTTTAGAAACTTTGTGCATCTGTCCATCTTGAACACCCCTAAAGAGCAAGCTTCTAAAATATATAGTAAGATTGGGCAAGCAAATGGACAGACTGAAATTACATAGTATTCACAGGAAAATGGCTAACAAAACATATAGGTAGTATCATGAGCTTTTGTGAGCAAAACCCACTTCTTCAGATGACCAGAGATGATACTCCTAAACAGTAAGAGCTAGGACCACCACATTCGGTATGCAGCTCCCTCTTATCATAACTTAAAGCAAGGTCAGGGTTTGGTTGTGCCAGGGCAATGGGGTGTGCCTGGAATCCAGTTGTTTTCCATCACATGGAAAGGGATGAGTGTGATGGGAGGAACAAGTATGATCCAGAATGACCCAGTGAGGCAGCAAGCACCAGGAACAGATCTTCTGCAGAGTGACTACAGAGGGATGGACACACCTGTAACATTGGCAGGCTGAGGACAGGTCTCTGCATGTTGCTGGCAAGTGGCCCCCCCGCCCAGTCCCAAAGCCAGAGCTGAAACCATCCGCCATAGGCCTTTGCCCCAGCACCAGACACCCAGGCGTCCTGCCAGCCAGCAGTCCCTCACCCCCACCTGGGGAGCAGCTGCCTGCCAGCCAGCCAGCACAGCCCCAGTTGGCCTTTGGGCCCCCATGCCTCCTGCCCTGACTCCTGCACCCCCCACACCTACCTGTCAGCTTTGCTCCTGCTCTGGCCAAGCTCTGCAGCAATGAGGAGCTGGCACCACCGCTACAGGAAGCTACAGGAGGTTTTGGGACTGGTTGCCACTTGCCACCCTGACAGTGCCCAGGCGCCCTTGCACATGCAGCCCAGAGTGGGCTGCGAGGGTCACAGAGCGGAGGAGGGAGTAAGTAGCTGTCCTGAAGGGAAGGGAAGAAGCCAGGGTGTTGCGGATCATCCCTCCTCCCCAGTCATGCTGAACTGGGACCTCTGATGTTCCCCTCCCTGCAGGGCAGCTGCTTAGGCCCTGCTCTGCTCTCTGGCCCTAGTTCCTGAGCCCCCTGCCAGCCCTCCCAGGGGCTGCATGTGCAGGGGTGCCTGAGCAGCAAGCACCAAAATCTGGCTGTGTTCTTGTGACCAGCAAGCAGCTCTCTGCAAAAAGCTTTTTCTGATCGGTTAGCATTGAACCCCTGCAGCCCTCAAACACTGACTTTGGTTTTTGCCAGCGGGTGCCCTTCTCCACGCCACCTCTGCTGTGCGAGTCTCTGGAGGGAAGAGACTGGCGGGGGGGCGGGCCTTGGGCGTGGCAACAGTCTAGGTACTGGGGCCCACAAAAGATGTATCTGGCCCTGTGGGTGCTTGAGTCCTGGCACACCCAGGAGGTCAGCACCTGTACTGCAGGCTCTCTGGTAGTTTGCTTGAAGACCAGTGTTCAGATGTGGGTGGGGTAACGCTGATCTGAGCTGCTGCCCTTTGTAAAGGGAGGTGTGGCTTCTGTTTGCAATAGACTGTGCTACAGATCGTGGGCAACGGGATGACTAAGGAAGTTGCCCCAGAGAACTTTGGGATACATGCAGAGGAGTTCCAGGGCCCATGTCAAGTTGGGATCATGTGCACTGCACATAGGAAAGCAACAGGGCTTAGACCCTAGGTCTCTAGCTTAACATGGGCTTGGAATCTCCAACTCTCCAGTGTCCCAGGGCCCTAGGTTTACACCCATCATCCTAGGTTTGAGCCCTAGGTTAACATCTATAGTATGTGGACCCAAGGGGGCTTTGGTGTAAGGCAGGAGCCTGGGCTTACATTGCGATGTAACTATACCCTGCATTGGCATTGTGTCACTCTCTCTCTGTTGCAACCTGGTGAGAGAGTCCTTAGTCTATTCACAGCCACACAATAGTGTAGTTGCAATGGACAAAGAAATACTGTACTTTGTATTATCAGTAGGAAACAAGTTTCAACTTTAACAATGTCAAGACAACATCTTTAGTTATGGCTGTGTGTCACATTTTAAGGAGGAAGGCAGTGAATGCAAACCAGATGGGGAGGGATGATAGTTTTTGCTCCTTAAACATGGATACTTTAAACAAAACAAAAAAAAATGGAAAGCAAAGTGATGAACACAAACTAGAGAACTTAGTGACTCCATATCCAAAGGCTGCAGAATTGCTCATACCCAAACCCAAGTAGTACAGGAGTTCTATACTTGTCCTTTTGCTGCATTTAATGTACTTAGTTTCTTTGGGGGAAGAGGGGGAAAAATCAGTTTCAAAGTCTTTGGTTTATTTGTCATATGTTGTGCACTTCCTCTGGGATTGCTTTTTTTAAAAAAAAAAACCAACAACATCCTCTGCCATCAACTTCTCCTTTGACTGACCGAATGGATCATTTCTTTGTACTGATGATGCAGTTGATATACAGGAGTAAAAGGAAGAGCCATAGTTCACAGCCTCCAATTTCATGTCGCAATATTTCCACCCTTGATTTTTCACAAAGGCAGCCATCCCCACTACTTCCAGTTTTTCTCTGACGCACAATGTGGCTATGCTTTCTCCAACTTCCACTTCTCCTTTTTGTGAAGCACATGCAATCTTATCTGAAGGATCACATTGGCAGTATAATTGTCATTAATCTGTTGGCACTGTGAACCGTAGCTGGGTTCAAAATTGTCATTAAAAAAATACAAGAAAATAGTATGGCTAGAATTTTCAAACTTGGAGGCCTACAGCTAATGTCCTGAAGGTGGATGATAAAACCAGGCTTAGCACCTCTCAGTGCAGCCACTTGGTCCTGTAGATGGCCAGTGCCTCTGAAAAAATCAAGTTTCTTTTTTGAACACCAAACAATGGATATAGGTGCCTAACAGAAGACCCGTTTTCAAGGAGTGATGCCTTGTTTTTTTGTATTTTCTAGAATAGTAGTTGTGCAGTCCTGACAGATGAGTGCTGTGCTGCAAGTCCCTCACCAGAATAGGTTTGCAGATAAAAACCCTGATCTCACAGTTACAAGATCCAAACCACCAACACCATAAGAAAGTGAGAACAGAGCACAAGAATATCCACGTCCATTGTATCACCAGGACAATTTGGTAAAACTTCTGTTTGATCTGAAAAAGAAAAAAGGATTTGTATACAATGAGCAGACAATCATCTACGTACATCACCTTCCCATGTTGCCCATTATAGGTGTTTCTTATCACTTCAGTCTTCTGGGTCTCCTATTTCTGAATCACCTCAGAAATGAACTAAAGTCAACTGGCAATCTACTAGTTATGGCTTCAGTTATTCCAGACAGAACAAGGCATTCTTGAAAATGAAGGGTAGCTTCTCCCCGCCCCTCCCCCCCCCGCAATGTAAACAAATGTTAACACCCTTCTTGAACGTGGCAGTGAATGAGTCTCAAATTGTCATAGAATTGTACGACTGCTTTACACATCCATGAATTATAGGGTTTTCTTTTAAATCACACTCCTATCTTCTGCATTTTGAATTATTTGAAAAATTCCTTTCGGGTTCCTGAGTTAACCTCAGTAAAGAGATAGCATAGCGGATAACAGACCTGAAGTATTCCCCTTCACAAGAGGGACATTGGACACTAAACAACAAATAATGATATACTTTCTACTGCTGGTGATGACATTGTTTAGTCCATTGGCAAAACCACAATAGCAACAAAAGATACACCAAAGGACCCTGTACCTAAGGTCCTAGGTCAGGTTCTTCTTAGGCTGACCTGTTTAAATAATTACTGCAGTTTATACAGACACTCCCTCAACCACTATTTGGGCCAGAATACTTCTCTGCGAAGACCAGGTTCTATTTTATTGTATTTGGTGTTAGGTCTACCATTCCATATCACTGCAGTAGCTGGATGCTTTCCAGCAGCGTATTTAAGTAACATGACTAACAGCTGTCACTATGTGGTTTGTTCTCTCATCCTCTCCTCAGAAGGAAAATTGTGTACTGTAAGGTAAACAACTACTTAATCTTGACCAAACTCCGGTCATCTGAAGAAGTGGGCTCTGCCCACGAAAGCTCATGATACTATCTACACGTTTTGTTAGTCTATAAAGTGCTACCAGACCATTTGTTGTTTTTTAAGTTTATTTAATCTTAGGCAGTTCTCAGTAAACCCTTGAGGTAAAATTATGAGAAGAGTTTTCTGTCCCAGAGACAGCTTGAGGCTTACTAATGTTGGCGCAGAAGAGTTCTCCCCATGAGCTAGTACATCCCACCCCAGCATGGAGAGAGTCTCTGAGGTTTAAAAAAAAGAAAAACGTGGAAAAAGAAGAGCAAAGTGTTTGTTTATATACAAACCAGCAAACAGTTGCTGAAAGGGTTTAATAGCTAAGCTGAAAGGTAGACATTTAACTGAGCTTGTACTCTCTCTCTCTCTCAATTCTTGTCTGAGTGCATTGTAAAAAAAGAAATAATGCAAGACAACAGCCAACAAATGGATTGTTCCTCCCTCTTCTTTTGGCGATTGCTGGATATATAACCGTTAGAGACCTCGAGGAAATAGTTTTCCAAAAATCTTTTGATAAAAGGAAAAATTTGTCATGTCTCTATTTTTTGTTTGAAATTTCATGTTTGTGGCAACCAAAACGTGAGTATTTTATAAAATACAATATTTACAATGTGAATTTTTTAATGAAAATTTAATGTTCAGTAGAAAAAACATTTTTTCATTAAAAAGTTGTCAAAATGTATATAGATACCTCCTTTAAACGTAGGTGGCTGAGAATGACTATCAACTCTTCCCTCTCTTCTCTTTCCTGTAATCCTAGGCCTTGTCTACTCTACACAGTGTTTTTGGCAGAAGGCAGTTTTGTCAGGAAAAAAAAGTGGAGGTGTACACACTACACTGCTACCTTTGGCAACAAAACTCTCCTGTTTTGCTGACAATGCCACAGTGTTTTTTGCAGCAAAGTTAGAACGACAAAGCATCAGTGTGAACTCTGTGTTCTACATGGATCAATGGGATTGAGAAATACACACTATGTGACGCTTGTAATGCCCATGAGGCATTACAAACTCTTCACAAAGCAGTGTACCCTGTGGCCGGTTGCACAGTGGGATAGCGAACCACAGTGCACTGCTCTGTGGTGATACAAGAGCTGCTAGAATGGATGTGCTCTATTGATACAAAGAGCATAGTGTGTTTATTCAATAGCCGTTTAATTAAAGCAGTGCTTGTATGCTGACATAACTTCCAAGCTGCTTGACTTTTTTTCTGCAGGTTGCCAAGATTGGTAAAACATTAATTACTATTAATGGCCTGAGATTGTAGCTCTTTTCACTGTGTTGATAGGTCCATTTTAATGGTAGATTTGTTCTTATCAAGGATGTAAATGGGAATCTTTTCTGACTCTGAGTATACACAAACCTTTCTTTTGTAGCTTTCCGGATCAGTAGGGGGAGTTGCCAGTGACAGCAAAAGTCAAAGGTTTATAGCAGAACTTGCAATGAGTCACACCAATTAGATATTGAAACAAACCAGGCCTGTTAATTATCTAGGAAAGTTCGGGGTTGTTCACTTACTAAAAGGGGAAACACTTCTTTCTGTTAATTGATTATCTGGAGCTGGAAAAAACAAAAACAAAATCCAAAATTATTTATTTTGGAATGAATACCATGGGATAGTTAAAAACCTTGTACAGAATAAGCAGTCAGCATGATTCAACCTTTTGTTATATCAGTTATTTTCACATTGGAGGAAAAAAGAGACCTTTGTTGCATATTCTAGTCTCTGTATCCCTTGACTGATAGGCTAAGTCGGACCTTGTTCAGCTCTTTGCACAACAGATTTTCTCTTTGCATCCCAGCACTAAAAGAAAAGTCACAGGTGCAAAGACAGTTGATTTTGTGTCTTTGCTGTGAAAGAATATATGGCTTGTTCCTGAGCCAATTAAAATTAATGAAAGTCTTTCTTTGACTTTTTTGGGATTTGGAATGAGCCCATATGAGTGAAGTTATCGATGCATGGAGTAATAGACTGGAGTCCCTCCCCACCCCCCTTCTGTTAGTATTGGGAAAGGATGCACCTAGCAGAATATGTAAACATGGGTGACCAAATGATTAAAAACTTGTGTGGCACTCTCCTTAAGATGTGTTTCATTTAAAGAGGGGAAGATCAGAGAGGTTTGGTTTCTCTGGTCTTGGATCATCTGCTGATATTTGAGTTGTGAAGTTTCCAAAAGATTCTCATTCCTCCTGTTCCTCATTTAATTAGAAGAATGAAATGGATGGAAGTGGTGAGGTGAAAATCAGTGGAACTTTAACAAGGTACTCAGGCCTAATGTCAGCAATGCATAGGCTCCACCAGGTTCAATAAACTTAGTAGAGCATCTCCCTCCTGAAATCCCTGCTTCAAAATCGACTTCTACAGGTCTTACATGAGACGTTGAGTTTAACTTCATATTTCTCCCTTGCTCCAGTCACTCTGTTTCTAGAGATGCAGGTATACACAGCTTCATCAGTTGGCTCGACTCCAGAGAGCATCAGAGAAAAGTTACCATGCTCCAGCTGATCCAAGAAGAGCCTGGTTCTATTGTGGTATCTTCTGGACTGGTCTGTGAGCAAGTCCTCCCCATTGTAAAAAAAGTGCACTACCAAGGATGAGTTTATCTGCCAGTATATCAAATAATCGGAAATGGCCAACTTTTCAGGAGTTTTAATGGCACAGGGCAAAATAACGGTGTCTCCGCTGACTGCATGGCACAAGACTGTGTGGGGAACAGCTGTAAAATAAGAAAATGTTGAGACAAGTGTGAAGAGATACATTTATATTGCTGAGGGGCAAATCATGCTGAGCACCCTCAATTCCCATCGTTATTCTCAACTCCCATGGTCAGCACTCTCAGAATGTGGCTATAAATTTGTCAATAGCTGTAATGGGAGAGATACCTGTACCAACACCTATACCTTAGTGACGGCTTGAATACAGCAGCTGTTAATAGCCACCAATAGTTGGTGACTCTCCTATAAATCTATTCATCTGTGACACTTATGTGGTGCTTATTACCAATAGTATCTGAGAACCTCAATCTTTAACAGATTTATCCTTACAACACCTGTCTGAGTTAGGAAAATCTTATTCCTCCATTTAAGAAATGAGTATGAGACATAAAGGGATGAAGGCCTAGATGTACAAAGATAGGCTCCTAACTTCCATTTAAATCAGTCAGAGATGAAAGTAACTTAAAATTTCTGACAGGTACTGTCCTATTGCAACCCAGCTCCCTGCCAGCTTTTGCTGCAGCTCAGCCAGCTTTTGCCAGAGCTGCACACCAAGGCGCAACTGCTTACTTTCTCTCCTGATATCAGTGGAAATTTAGAGCCTACATTCGGTTGTGGATCTGAGCCCAACTCACTTGCCCAATGTCGGATAGGTAATATGTGGTAGAGCACATATCCCAAGTGCCAGACTAGTGCCTAAATCACAGCAAATGTTGATCTCTGGGCATATTTTGTGTGGATGACTTATATAGAGCTTTTCATAAATGTGTCTCTGCATTGTAAACTGAAGGAATTTACTACTAGCTGGAATTCTGTGAAAATTATTCTCAAATACTAGAAGATCTTTGTGTTTCACTGTGTAAGCTTGTGACTAATTTTCTCCCCCAGATCATTTCCTTTCTGAGTAGAAACTTCCTAACTCTCATGAACAATTAGGAGACTCAGGGAGTATTAACAAATTTTGAAAATTAGTGTATAAACAAACAAATGTTTAAAAAATAATCAAAGAACTTGTTACAGAATACATTTTATTTAGACACATTTTTTGCTAATTTGTTTAACCACTTCATGATATAGTAGAAAACATACTTCAACGTAGCTTACAAAAGTTGTGACGTTTTAGAAACAAGACTTCACAAACGAACTTCAATGCTTTTAAAGAGAGACGGTCAGGGAATTTCGACTCAAAAGATGGGTTTTATTAACGTTTTAAAAAAACCTAGTAGGAGACAGGCAGAGATGTATTAGTAGGCACCTGCGGAGAAGGTTCCAGAACAGTGAAACCAATGACTATCTCTTTCTGGTTCAACAGGCTCTGAGATGGTATAAGTCTGTGATTAACCCTTCATATTGTTAACCAAACAAACAGGCCTGCAGCAAAGGGCTAATCAGAAATCCAGTCCTCCATTAGAAATAGTGCAATAGTGAATTGCTTCCCTTTTCTATCTGGGCTCTTACACAGATGAAGCTGCAAACTGTGAGGTTGTGGCTTAATGACCTCATAGTTTCCTACAAACACGTGTTTATCTTAAAATACCAAAAAGTGGATGTGTGGGATTGAACTTATACTTCCTTATTTTAAAAAGAAAGGTAGAGCAAAGATTTCATTAACCATGGAAGTGTCTTAAAGACTGACAAGTTTGACAGCCAGGCCCACTGACACCAATTCTGGGCACCAGGGCAGAAATCAATGGGACTCTTGCCCCTCCCCTGCTCTGAGAAGCCCCAAACCCTCTCCCTTCTGCTCCCTTCCCCACCAGAAGAGCCCTGGGCTGGTCCAGGCCCATCCTCCACCTGCTAGGAGAAGCCCCAGGGCAGCCACCCCACGCCTGCCATCTCTTCCTCCGACCCAAACTGCCTGCTAGGGAATGCTACAGTTGCATCACTTGATTCAAAGACATTTTTTATGGGCCCCAGAACCTGCACAGGGCATGTCAAGAGCACCTCTGAGTCAAGAGGAGCTTTCCCCAGGGTGGGCAGAGCTACTGTAGCAGTGACCAGGACCCCTGGGTAATTGTCCTTTTTGCACCTCCACTGTCCTCCTCCCCTGGTCGGCAGGCCTGTGGACAACACATTCATCCATTGAACTGGTACCTATTTGGATAGCAGGAATGATATTTTCTTCCTGTCTCATGGAGAATCATGTAAGTTTCATTAAAATAATGAGACTGGTACTTTTAGCATGTAGCCAAAGATTTAGCCGCATGATATAGTCCTGTCCTGCTCTTCTATTCCAAGGCCTTTGAAAATAATAGAACAAACTTCTAGAAGACCTGGCCCCAAATAGGCAAAGGATTGAGGCTCAAGGCTTCAACAGAAAACTCCCAGGCCTCCCAGTAGTTTTCCTAATAACCTCCTTCCTTTTTAAACAGCTTAATCCCAAGCACTCGTCAGCAACCCACCCCGACAACAACATAGCAATGCCTGTGCAATGAAGGAGAACAATTTCAGTAAGCAAGCAGGTGTAGAATGAGTGATAATATTATAACATTAACAATATTTGTTATTCTAAGATGTACATTAGGAGTTTCCATCTTTTGATGTTTAGATTGTCTACAGTTTGAAGCCATGCAAGTGTCTCCACAGACTAGTGGATGCATATTATAGGATACTTACCACCAGGGAAAAAGCACAGCAGTAAGTAGGAGGGTATCCAGAGAATATGTTCCCTATACAGTAAGAAAAAACAGAGAAAAGAATGAGGCTACGTCTACACTGGCGGCTTCTTGCGCAAGAACTGTTTTGTGGAAGAGTTCTTACACAAAAAGTCTTCCACAAGAGCGCGTCTACCATGGCATGTGCTTTTGCGCAAGAGATGTCTTTTGCTCAAGAGCGTCTATGGCAGTGTGGACACTCTTTTGTGCAAGAAAGCTCTGATGGCCATTTTAGCCATACCGGTTTCTTGCGCAAGAAATTCATGTTGCTTGTCTACACTGCCCTCTTGTGGAAGAGCTCTTGCGCAAGAGGGCTTATTCCTCCTGGGGAGAGGAATAACTCTTCCGGAAGAAGCCCTGTTTTCCGATGCTGTACTGTAAATTTACTTGCGCAAAATCACATGTGCAGTGTAGACACCCGGCAAGTTTTTGTGCAAGAACAGCTGTTCTTGCGCAAGAAGCTGCCAGTGTAGACGTAGCCGAAGTATAATATGGGAATAATATACCCAGGATTGCTGTTGTGTTAGCATACCAAATATTGCATTGCTTTATTCCATAAATCATCCCAGGCCACAGTGTTTTTATCCAGATTCAGACTGTTATCCAGGTTAGACCCAGTTGGATTAATCTTTTAGCAATGGGTATGAGCTGTGACTTTTGGCCCAATTCAAGGGAGCCCAGGGCTCCCGCCACTACTACTGTGGCAGCAGTAGTGGCTGGCCAGCCCTTTAAATTGCCTCCAGCGTGCTGTGCTGCATGTGTGTGCCAGGGAGCTCTGAGGGCTGTGTGGAGTGTGTGTGGGGTGACATACCATGGCCAAGGTGATGCTGAGGGCTGGCTACCCTTGGTCCCACCCCCTCCAACTGAGGCTCCACCCATTCTGGGGCACAGAGCCACATCTTGGGCCACATCTTGACCAGGGGCCTGCAGAATCTATTAGCTCCCTTGGGCTTCAGATCTGAACTTCCCCACAGTTTGAGGTGATTTTGGATTTGGTGTTCATTGAAGGAAGTTAGCCAATGTGGACATCCAGTCTAGTCTTGAAATTCTCTCTCTTCATGGGGCAGTCATGTGCACCACCAGATGAGCTGCACTGCAGTAAAGTTTACCTGTTCATTTTTGCACTGTCCCAATCTCTGTGAATCCTGTCACTTCATTAATGCCACCACCATGCACTCCTTTATCTGTGCTGGTTTCCCCTGTACAGAGAACAAAGGCAGAGAAGAAATGGTGCATGATTTTTACTGTCCATGAAAATATATCCAAAGGAGGATGAAGGGAATAAGTTTCTTATCTCATCCATTCATTATTGCTGTTGTGGATGAGACTCTACAGCTCCCTTAAGGACCAGCATTAGCTCTTCTGGTGGCCCATGTGAGGCTATTATTATAGACTCGGTTACTGTGCTATTAGAAAGTGTTGCCAACTTTCTAATAGCACAAAACTGAACACCCCTGCCCTGCCCCCTGCCCCCAGGCTTTCCCCCCTCTTTCTTCATCACCCATCCCTTTGTTGCTACCTCTCCCCCATCCCTCCTTCACTTTCACTGGTCTGGGGCAGGGAGTTGAGGTGCAAGAGGAGATGAGGCCTCCAGCTGGGGGTGCAGGCTATGAGGTGGGGTCAGGGATGAGATGTTTGGGAAGGAGGAAGGGGCTCTGGGTTGGGCTGCAGGGGGTGAGGGCTTTGGCTGGGGGGTGTGGGCTCTGAAGTGGGGCCAGGGATGAGAGTGCAGGGATCCTCATGGTGCTTACTGCAGCTCCTAGGAAGTGGCCACCAGGTCCCTGTGGTCTTGAGGTGCAAGGGCAGCCAGGGAAGCTCCTTGCACTGTCCTCATGCCCAAAAGTGCTGCCCCCACAACTCCCATGGTTGCATTTCCCAGGCAATGGGAGTTGTGGAGCCTGCACTCAGGGGAGGGGGAAATGTGCAGAGCCTCTCTGCACTTAGGATCCATAGGGACCCAGAAGCAACTTCTGGGAGTCACACAGATCCAGAGCAGGGGTGGAACTTGCCTTTGTCCTGGGCCCTCACTGTGCTGCCGATTGGACTTTTAGTGGCAGACAGGAGCTGCTAGGGTCCCTTTTCAATGAGGAGTTCTGGTCACAATCCCAGTGCCTAGCAGCCCTACTTTCAAGGGAAGTGGGGATCAACCTTGCCTGAGACTGTGTAGTTATCCCCAGCTGATACTGCAGGGGGTGGCTTAATTGCCCGTAGTGACCTCAGCTGTGAAAGCCTCAGGCTGCACTACAGAGAGAGGAACACTCATTCAGGAGAAGATGACTCAGTGGATTGGGCTGGGTGTGTGTTTGGAGGTAAGGCTTGGTGAAGTCAGGCTCCTGGGGGGTGACTGAGATCGAAGCTGTAAGAAGCAGGAAGGTCCTTGGCAGATGTGGTCAGTGCTTGAGGAGGGAATGGTGAAAGGAGTGAAGGAGGCCTCTGGGGAAAGCCAAAAGAATAGAGCTGGAATGCTGTCATGCCAAGGGGTAGCGGTATAAAGCAGGAAAGTTCAGAATGGCTTGAAAGGGACAAGAGGGTGATTTGTTTGGCTGGTTGTTTGGGTTTGTTATTGGTCTCTACTTTTGTGGGAAGAGGCCTGGACTGAAATGTGACCTGGTTGCAAGGCTAGGCCACCAAAGACATAAAGCTAAAGAGAAAGAGAGCGACCATTGTGTGGCTAAAGAAACGTTCACCAGGAGGTGCTAGCAATACCATTAATCCCTACGATACCATGACCTGCTTCTAACAGAGGCTACAACAGTGAGTGGATGCCCTTGCAGATGCCTTAGGGCCAGAGATCCAGGTGACACCTATGCGTGTTTGCTGCTGCTGCGTGTTTTGTGTCCTCTAAAATTGCTCCTCAGGTCTTGGCAAGCACTAAGCTAGCTGTACAGCCATGGAAACCAGCTAGCCCTCAGTCAGGCAAAAACAAGACTTAAACCAGAATAGGATTTAAAGGAACCTTTTATTACTGGGCCTCTTTGGAAGGGGTAACATTAGACTTGTCCCCTTTACTTAACATGACCACAACCTCCCCCCCAGCCCCCACATAAAAGAAACAACACTCTCTTTCTCCTGAAGCCCTTATGTATATTTGTGGTGGCAAAAATGAAATGCAAGGTTCTTCCCCAATGCAGCTCCACTGGTAGCAGCAATGGGGGAAGTGGGAGTGTAGACAGGGCTCTGAAATTCTTTTACTACCATGTCTGTGATAAGATGGTAAAAACTCCTGGGTCCTTTCTGCCTTATAACCTAGCTTCCTCTCTTGTTCCTGGTGAATTGTCTGTGGTGGGGGAGGAAGGAGACAAAGCCTTAATAAACCCCTCAAGAACAAACACTGGGGGCGGGAAGGATGAGTGGTCTCACCCTGGCATCTCAATATTGGGTCATAGGAGGAGACTTATTTATTTGTCTCTTTCCTCTGCCCCATGCCCACCTACAATTCATTTGTTTAAAGTTATCCTTCCTGCTTCCCTGGTCCTCCAGACCACTGGCTCTCAACCTTTCCAGACTGCTGTACCCCTTTCAGGAGGCTGCTTTGTCTAGCATGCCCCAAGTTTCACCTCACTTAAAAATGACTTGCTACAAAATCAGACCTAAAGCATCACAGGGTGCTATTTCTGACACATTGCCCACTTCTTCATTTTTACCACATAACTTTATAATTACATCAGTTAGAATATAACATTTCAGTAGGATAATCGAGCTGCCTTTTCGCTCTTAAGCCTCAGCTGAACCCTGAGCCCCAGGTGGTGAGATTCAAGCATGTAACTTAATTGCCCGGAGCCCCATGTGGCTGTCCTGCTTGCCACCCTAAAAGTGAATCCTGCACTTATGACACTCTAAACCTGTCCTATGACCCCTGAGAAACACTGATCTAGATCAGTGGGTACCCTCTGGATGACCTCTGGGTGCCCCCAGGGCTATGCATACACCTGGTTGAGAATCAGTGCTCTATGTTAAAGGCTGGAAGAGGAGGTGCTAGTCCCTGCTCACTTTCCTTCTGCTGACAGGCAATTTAAGCATAGAGGTGCCTGGGCCTTCATGATAATCCTGTTTTGCTCCCAGCCTGAGCCTCCTATTGTTTCTTGGTGTGAGCTGACTAAGGCGGCAGCAGAATGAGTAAGGGCAAATCTGGAGAAGACAGGACTTTCAGCCTGGAGGCCATAGGGTTGGATTGGCTCCATACACAAGCCTTGACTCAGCTGCTTCTATTCTGTTCCTAGATCTTGCCTCCTTTCTAGCATAGTGTCTGCTGCTGACAGGGAACTCACCGTCCTTTGCTGCAGAACATCTAAGGAGGTGCTAGTATATTGAGGGTTAAATCTGGGTGATGAGCCAGATAATATCTACAAGGGAAGGCAGTTTAGTCACTCTTCTTAAGGAAGGTTAACTCAGCCTTAAAAAATCCCCCTCTTCTTGCTCACTGTGCATAAAATGTTATTAGTGTGTTTCTTCTGTTGCTTTATGGGGAGGGTAAGTGGATTTGGGATGTGGCTGAGAGAGTTTCCTGAGTGAATTCCTTCCTTGGTAGGCCCCTGCCTGTTGTTTTAGCTGTCTGTTTGGTGCAGGGTTTATCTTACAGACACAGGTTTCTCAGTAGTGTGCACCACGTGTTATACAGAGATTGTCTTGTGGCTGCCTCCCCCCCCAACACAGAAGTGATTGCTACAGCACTTCCTCGTATGGCAAAACAATATTACAAAAACTTGGCAGTGTTTTTTTTTTTTTTTTTCAATAGTTAAGTCAGCAACTCTCTGAAATCCAGCAGTGCTCCTGTCCACTGACCACAGGTAGTGAGCCTCTCAGCCCTGTGATTTGCCTCTAAGACCCTACAGTGCACACACATGCAGTCTGACACAGGGCTATGTAGACTATTAGCAGTAGCTTGAAAACTGAATGTTAAACTCCCGCGACCCAAGCCTGGCTGAGCTGTGCTTGGCACAAGACCCCCAAGAGGGAAGGTGGCTTTTATGCTGCTTTTGCTACTCCCTCATTCAGTTCAGCCCCAGTCAGACCTGATTGCCTGAAGCCATGCCCTATACCTCTTCACACGACTCTTACAGGAGGAAGAAGGGCGCTGTCACAGGGACCGCTGCAGTGTCCCCACCACCTAAAGAGGCCACTTGCACAGGAGGAACTTGTGGTTGGCCGGGTGTCCCACCCACCTCTGTGCGCAGGGGCTGTAGCAGCCTTGAGGGCAGACTCAAACCTGCTGACAGTGCATGTAACTCTACTGGAGTCATTCAATGTGCACCTGCTTGCAATAGTTCTGGGGTCGGGCTCTTTTGTCAATACATCCCCAAGCTTGCTGAAGTCAATGATGTCAGAACAGACCCTTCATGACCTTTCAAATGACCATGGCAGGTAACATTGGGTGTAGTTTTCTTGAGTAATATTGGTGCAGGCTTAAGAACCCAAAGAACAGTGAGGCTTTTCCTTAAGCCAAGCCTGCTCATTCTTCTGAGTTGTTGCAGCACTAGTTGATTTGCTTCCACTTAACATTCCCATAGGACTTCTCCTTCTCTTAAATATGAACATAATAAGGCTTGAAAACAAGGAGCCTGGTAATACAAGCCATCTTTATCTTAAACATGTGTAAATCAGCCATCATTTTAGTATCCAGCCATGTAATTTAACTGTGCTTTTCTTAAGCTCAAGCTTTGCACAGAAGTAAGGTCTTGACCCTCTTGTCCACATGAGAAAGTTTCACTGGTTTAATTGGAGGAGTGATTTTTTTTTTAAAGCTGATTCAGTTAAAACTGTATAAACATTCTTAAATCAACCCAAATGTCCACACATGGGGTTTGCAATTTCTTCACTAAGTTGGTTTAAAATAATACTGTTAGTTAAACCAGTGGGGTGTTCTTGTTTAGACCAGGTCGAAGAGCACATTTCAGATTGGAACTACATAAAGTGTAAACCTCAGACTGACTTTTTATTCTCTTTGTATAGCACCTAGTTCAGTGCGGCTCCATGATGTGGCTTCCTAGGCACTATAGAAATACATGTGTAATAAAGCAGGATTATAATGAATGGCTTCTAGTTAGTGGGTATAAGAGACGAGGTATGGCCCTGCCCCTGTTCTGCTCCCAGCTTCAAGATGGCTCCCGGGCTTCAGCCACACTGAGGATGGGCAGGCAGGGGCAGTGTGCCCTCCCCTTGCTCTGGGTCAAGGGACACTGGGGCCACATAATGCCTGCCCCTCCCAAGCTCTGGGCCAGGGAGGCTCCTGTGAGGGGCTGGAGGCTTGCCCCAGCATGGGGGTGGACTTAGCTCCCATGGGGGGCAGAGCTTTGGGCAGAAGGGGCAGGGCTGGGTCATGCTTCCCCCAGCTCTATGTTCAACCACCATCCATGCATCTACGGGTTCTAACATACCACTTCATATGACACTAACTGGCTTATCGTATTAAGCCCCTTTCTCTCTTCTCTTTTTTTTTTCTAGTTGTTTATTGACAGTGCACAATCGAACAATGCTTTCTTCATTTCAGTCTTATAAAATGATCACATGGGATTTTTTTTAAAAAAAATCTGTGTTTGAAAAACTATCAAAATATGGTAGTTTTCACGGAAGAATTATTCTTTAAACAGTTAAAGAAGCCAGTCAGGTCTTGTTCCTACCCTAAACTGTTGAAGGGAAATTATTTTTTGTTTTAAAACAGGAGAAAGCGCTTTCCAACAGCCTCAGGGCAGCCTTCACAGCAATTAAAATACGACACCATATAAAAACTGCAATTCTGGAAGCCAGGCAAACTAGCCCAACCCTGCAACAAAATTCAGTCAGCTAGCTTAACAATAGACAAGCAGACAAATACCCACAGCTTTCCCGAGTGCTTGAGAAAATTCATAGGCCTTGTATTACGATCTGAAGGCAGATAGATTCAGGTTATTTCCTACTGTATGTGTGGAGAGTAAATTCCAATGTTAAGGGCCTTCATGTTCAGTGTTGATCATGAAACAAGCACTTATTTTAAAAAAATATACTTATCTCTTTTCCTAGTCTGAAGTAATATGAAAAACAGCCTGTCATCAATCTTCACTTCAATTAACCCAGGGGAACTCCACCTGAGAACTTTTGCCAATTAAAACTGTCAGAGTGACAGGAAGAAAAATAATTCCTCAGGTAGATGAGTTCCAGGCCGTATCAGGCTCTCTAGATCAAAAAGCAGTGCTCTGAGTTTAATCCAGAAATCTATAGACAATCATTGGAGGGTGAGTCAGCAGATCACAGACAGCTGGTGTAGTGTGCTCCTAGTACATGATTGACCATATCTCCCAAAGAGAAAACAGGACACCCCCAGCTATTCACTTAAAGCCCCTCCTCCCTGCTGTTGCTGATTGCTAGAACCCTGCCCTCTCCCCCACTGGTGAGAGGCTGTTGCCTGGTGGGTGGAACCATGTGGGGTCCCTGCATGTTGGAACACTGCTTTTCCCAGCCCTGTTTCCCACATTCATCTCTGCTTGTCCCCTCCACATGTACCCCACTTTTCTGACACAAATGGGCATTTGTTCTCTCTGCTCTTGCCAACTGTTCAAGTCAGCAAGAGCAAGCAGGACAAATGCCTCCTTTTGGGAGGAAAAAAAACCTCAGGGTGGTTGGGACAAAGCTTAAAAAGAGTTTGCAGGAAAAATGGAATGTATGGTCCCCCTGTCATACCGTGATGTATCACTTCTGGTCACATTCTGATACTGTATCATCTAAAGCAGTGGTTATTTCACCTATAATCCAAAAATCTAGCTGTGGCTCTCTGCAATGATATACCCAAATGCTTTGGCTGCAGAAGAGTGTGGGGTTAGGGTCTGGGTTAGAAATGAGAGGTGGCTTGGCGATATATGGTGGGTTGCTATGGGATGACGCATATAGTAGGGTGCTGGGATGGCAAGACCTGGGAAGGGCAGCCTTGTCATGAGCCCTTTTTTTGTTATGCCTCTCTGGTTGCAAATTCCTGGTCTGCAGTCAGCTGTGGATCTAATAGAACTCAAAACTGAACTCAAGTAATGTCCGATGGGGACATGCCACCTTAAGAGGGCTAATATCTTTGCCAACTCTTCCTCTCCGCTCCCCGAGTCTACCACACTGCCGAGCAGCGTGAGCAATGCTGGCTTACAGTGAGAGTCTTCAGCACAGTGTGGTGATAAAACTGAACAAACTTCTACTCTATAAGCCAATGACACTTTCAAAAGGTTTGGAGGGGTCGCTGTGTTAGTCTGTGCCTAGAAAACCTAAAAAAAACCCCAACACACAACATAGTCCCGCAGCACCTTAGAGACTAACAAAACATGTAGATGGTATCATGAACTTTTGTGGGCATAATCCATTAATCTGAAATGCTAGTAGCTGGGCTAAGAGAATCAAGGAAAGAGATGCCAGGCACCATTTAGTGCAATTCTTTGTGGATTTGGTGCCTTCAGGTTTGGATTGGTGCCTTCAGGGTTTTCTTGGCTTGGACTTTTAATTGAAATGTGAATTGTCAGACCCTGTTGCTTGAACTTCAAAACAAACTGCCTCCCACCTCCACCCCACCTTTGCCTTAGTGACCTACTCCTGTAAACCATGACACTAAAGTTAGGAGAGATGCCAAATGTCTACTCTCCAGTTAAAAGAAGCTGCAAAAAATATGGTTCCTCATGGCAAACACCCTTTGCTTGTCTCAACCAAGACAGTCCTCTTACCTTCGTATCTGGCTTTCAGGGCATGCGCAGGTGAATGTGCAAATAAAACTCCAGATCTGGCTTCTCTGAGAGAGTGCTGATGATCCAGCAGTCTGTACCGGAACTTGGCAGTATCCCCAGCTGGCTCTTAGCCATAGGAAACCTATAAGTGGAACGAAAGGTCATTCACTGTGGCTCACTCAATGAGACTTTCCCCAGGCATATGTCAAGTTGACAATGATTTTGGCCAATATTCAGAGCTCAGCTTGTGGTGCGCACACACACATATGCACGTGGATTTAAGTCACAGTAGTACATGAGACTCACCTCTCATTTGAAGGTGACTTTGTGGGGATTTCTAGACTTTGGACAGAGCTTTGGCAGCTGCTGCTATTGCTCACGCTTCATGCTACCAAATGTGGCTAGGTCACCTGAAGTGAAAAGCTGGTCATGGGCTGTGGCCTGTCTTCCGTTCCGACACATGGTAGAAGGGTTTGGGGCATCTGTGGGATGGAGCAGTAAGGGTGACTTATGCCATCTCTCTGCCCTCCTCTCGATCCTGGAGGCTGTTTGGCCTCTGACATAATCTACAACAACCTCAGGGCTGTTCAGAATTACTGTGGTTTGTAGCTTTACAAAAAGGGTGGTTATGCCTGCTGGATACCTCCAGACTATAGCATACTCTGTGCATGCTCGCTCCTGTCCTCGCACAGCCCTAATGTGCCCCTATGTTGGGAAGGAAGGAGGTTGGTGGTGTTGGCTCTATGCTTGCTGAGATTTCTCCATGCTCTAGGAATCCCCAGTTGCCCAATTAGGGCAGCTTTAAATCCCCTGAGCACATCAGACTGGTGGTTGAGGCTGACAAAGGGGTAACTTGACAAGGATATTGGGATGACGTGAAGTCACAAATTCTAGCTGTGAGTTATGCTCTGCAGAAGGTCCAAAGCCCTTAACTGCTTCATTCTACACATGCATGTGGCTTTGATAGGATTGTGCAGAACTCACATTTGCGCCCTCAAAAGCCTTTCCACCTCTACACACACACATGCACCCCTACCTGCCTACCTACCTCTTCCCAAAAGCTGCAAGGTTCCCATGAACCTTGCAGTTTGCCCTCAAAGTCACAAGGTCTGGGAACATCAGACAAAGGAGAGGAGGAAACAAAGAGCAAGGCCTGACGAGTCCCTGAGAATTTGATTTCTGAATAAGGTTTCATTTTATTTACACCTATAGATGTAACATTGTCTCTAGCCAAACCTGAAAAATGGAGAGGAGCTAGATGGCTCAGAAAACTGACAGTATATTAACTTTCACTGCTACACAAATGATTTGAAGCCAGCCTGGGTTTGTAGTGACCCAAAGCTACTACAATCTTATGGATGGTCAATGGTCTTTATGAAATGGTTGGTCATGAGACCCAAATGAGTCCAATTTTCAGTGGTCCATGAAATCCACTTCATGTGCCACCAGTGTGGCTGATGTCAGGTCAGAAACAAATGTCTGAATGGCCCTGGAGACTGAACTACTTTCTTCTCCTGTGCGGATCCCTCAAGGAAAGGGTGGAGGTACATCCGTATGAGAGTACACAAAGAAGCTTGTACTGTGGTTGCTTGGGGTGTACTTTTTCTAGACTTCAGTCTCTAAGGCAATCAACCCCATGCCTCTCTTAAGCCCTCCATTCTACACAATGTTTACAGCCCTATTTTAAACACACATGCACACATTGCACCATAGGTAGCAAGTTACACTTTAGTAAATAACTCCCTGCTTCTCCAATCTGTTGCAGAAAGAAGAACAGCAGGGGTCACCTTCTCTTCCTGCGTTCGGAGAGAAATGGTGTGTGACTTGGTGACCACCTTTATGTGACAGGTTAGTGTGTCAAATACGACGATTGTTGCGTTTCTCCTGATGTCAATTATTGTGGATTTCTGAAAGCCCAGAGTGTTTAATATCCCATGGAGGGCCCTGAAAACATATCCTACAAATGGAATGTCATGGAGTGTTTCTCTCCATGCCTGGTGGTGTGCCTGATGATTAGACTTATTTCCTGAGGCTAGTGACATGTGATGATCTCCTGCTTTTTTTTATGAAACTTTGAAGGAAGTCAGAGGCAGATTTTTGTTCCTTATTGTGGTCTCTCTCTGACAGCCAGAAAGAAACTGTTTTTGCTTCTGATTCCCCTTTCTTCCCCTGAAAATTTCACTGCCTCTGCTCTGTCATAGAACCATAGGAGATTAGGGTGGGACGAGGCCTCAGGAGATCATCTAGTCCAATCCCCCTGCTCAAAGCAACAGATTTGCAAGCTGGGTGGGTGGGACTCCTCGCTCCTAGAAGAGGCAGGGCCTCACATGGCAGGGGCGGGGCTGGGAGTTAGCCTTCCCTTGCCAGCACCTCCCAGAGCGGGCCACGTGGGGCTCCAGTAGCGATTTAAAGAATCTGGGCCCTTTTGAATTGTTGGGCCCTCAGGCAGTTGCCCCTTTGCCCCTCCCCCATCAGTGGGCCTGTCCATGTACTTAATGTAATGGCTGTTGGGCGTTAAGTAGGAATATTTATGATTAATCACATACATATGTATTTATGGGATCAAGGCCTTAGAGATTTAACTCTTAGGCCAAGATTTTCCAAATTGGCACGACTAAAGTTAATAAGTGGGGTGATTTTGAGGAGGTGTTGGGCTCTCACAATTCTGATGAATGTCAATGGGAACTGAGTGCCAAACAACTACATATAGAAATCAGGTATTTTTGGATGCCTAAAGTTAGATATATTTGAAAAGCTTGGCCTTTGCCTTTCACAGTGTGTCCTTGCAGCATTTCTATTTCCTGGCATGAGTTTCCTGCTGTAAGGCACAGATAATCATGGCAGGCTGTATTGGAGTAGGGAAGGAATTACTAGCTCAGCTTCAGATCCATTTGGCATCTTTCATTTACAAGTACCTGATGTCTAGAGTTTCTGTGTTTAAAGACCTATAGATTGGTCATCCAAATTACATTCCAAAAATATGTCTCATAGATTTCGATCCACTTTTAATTAGCTAATACTTGACGATTTACCTGGCATTGCCCAGGTCCTTAACTCAATTAATCTTTTTGGTTTTTTTGGAAACTAAAATGAAAATGTAGATGCTTCATTTGAATCATTGCTCTGGGGTGGGGCTGGGATGAGGGGTTCCGTATGCAGGCTGCCCCAGGGAGAGAGGACTACCCCAGCCCTCTCTCACCACAGCAACTTGGGGCCAGGTGAGAAGCATTTGTTCATGGCCTCTGCAACTGGCACAGCTGGGGAAGGGGTGCATGTCCCCTACATGCAGGACAGAAAGACACAAAGGCAAATAGATACACACAAAGTCAAATTCTCTGAAAGATATAATAAATAGCTGTCCCTTTCTCCAGCCCTGCCTTCTGCTGGCCCAAAGGGATTATAGTGGTCCGGTCCCCATCATTGGCCCCTTGCTGCCCCCTGTCATTATTCCACAGTATAACTGTCCCTACCAGACCCTTCCCTTTCCATTTTATGAGAAACAGTTGAATTCCAGGCACATCCTATTGTCCTGGTACAACCAAACCCTCACCTTGCTTTAAGTTCTGTTAAAAGGAAGCTGCATGCTGGATTTGGTGGTTCTAGCTCTTATAGTATAGGAGGAATTCTTGAACAAACGGACTCAGACAAAGTCACATTTCAAAAATATATAGTAAGAAGATATGTGACAAGTGTCATGACAAACAGTAGCTGGCTCTTCAAGTTGGCATAGATGAAAACTGAATCAGGATGCCTGAACTGGAGGTCTTAGTTCAACCCTTGTCTGTTGTCATATGCTTAGCTGCAATCCTGAATGTCTCTTGGGATACTTGGTTTTTTCCAGTAACTATAAACTGTCCTTCTGGTATTTCTGCCACCTAAGTTGACTGTTGCTGTGTGCAATCAGTGGCCAGGGCCGGATTAAGGCATGGGCTAGCCGGGCAGCTGCCCGGGGCGCCAACCTATGGGGCACACAGCGCCCCTTATAGCTGCCATCAGGTGCCATGCGCCCGGCTCCTGGATCACGGGCTGCAGCAGCTCCCAGCGGCCACCCTGCAGCGGCTGCCCGGGGCAGGAGCCGCGTTAACCCCCGTAGCACTGGCCAGCAGCACCCTTTCCCCCACGGCCGCGGGGCCCTGCATGGCCAGGCTCAGCCCTCCCCGAGCTGCGCGCTAGTGGTGGTAGCCGGGCCGGGCTGGGCTGGGCCGGGCTGGGCACATGCGTCCTGCCGCCACCAGCTCCGTGCGCCCTCCCCCACGTGCTGGGCGGGGGCAGGGTCACGCATGCGCAATTAAACTGTCTGCCCAGGGTGCTGGAATGGCTCGGTCCAGCCCTGTCAGTGGCACATATAAGGTGGCAGAGAAGAATGAAAGTAAGGGTTGAGTGTACAAAAAGCTTTTATGAGCCTGTTACCTGTAGGGTTGCCAGATGGCTTCAACAAAAATACCGGACACACTTGATATTACAACACAATCTACATTACATCTTATTTAGAAAATACTGCACACTTCTATTTTTCTCAATTTGTTTCCCGAACAGAAAGCTCAAATACCGGACTGTACAGTTCAAAACCGGACACCTGGCAACCCTAGTTACCTGTAGAAATAGGCCCACGTCACAAAGTCAGGATCCAGACCCAAACTTCTGCAAAGTTCAGCATGTTAGTTCAGCTCTCGGGTGTAGTTCTGGATCCCAAAGCTCAGGCATGTTTTGATCTTGGATTTAAGTGCTATATGACTAATTATTGAGGAAGGCCTAGATCAGTGTTTCTTAAACTTTTTAAGCCCTAGGAACACCAAACAATTTTTTTATGAGGAACACCAAGGATTTTTTGTTGGGGGGAGGGGGGTGAAGAAGGTCTGGGGGAGAAAGGGTTGGGGGGGGAAAGTTATTGAGCAAAAAAAAAAAGTCACCTGCCTCTTTAAGGGTGGCCATTTTGAACGCTGTTGTTCTCCACGGCACACCTTCAAGTGTGTGCCGCGGAACACAGTTTAAGAAACATTGGCCTAGATTCTATGAACATTTCAGCAAACACCTTACTGACCTGAATATCCCCATTCAAGTAAATAGAAGTACTTTATTCCCATGAGCCCAGTTACACATCTGCTGAAGTTTTTACATAGTAAGAGCTGTATTTTGTATGTCTGAAGGTAACAAGAACATAGCTGAGGTATCTTTATTTTTTGTATTTTCTTTTGATTACATTTGATGACAGCTTCTTAAATCTTTATGAATTAAACTATTTTTCCTCATTTGAGTATCTTTCTCTATCCCATGTGCACAGTGATTGGTTGTTGTGAAGTTGAGCTAATATATTGATGCTAATGTTAATTTGTATTGCGTAGGGGAATTAATTGAAGAAATATAAACTATAGGGGCTGGGGTGTTCTGGTGCTACAGAGGGAATGACATGAATATTGCAAACTCTTGTAGAGAAACCAAGTGGAGAAATCAAATTCCGTGCCCATATAGTGTTCCTTTACAACCTTTTATTTTTAGGGATAAATATTTTCAGTCACCAAAGTGTAAGTTTGAAGCAGCTACACTGGAGTCAATGGAATTACTCCAGAGTTACATGAGTGTGACAGAGCAGCATCAAACCCAAAGCTGGCAATCTGACATTTTTAAATAGCTGAAATTGCATAGAAACATTCACCATTGGGATTAGTTGGTTATACAGGTATTGTGTTTAGATGCCAAAAGGGATGCCTCTAAACACACTACCTATATAAGCCACTAATTGCAATTGTGAACATTTCTATCAACTTCGCTATTTAAAAAGTCAGATTGTCAGCTTCTAATGGTTGTAATTAGCTTGTAGATTACTTGAGATGCCTTGACTGAAGAGTGACTCTTTAAATTTTCTGTTATTTAATAAACATTTTTCATTTAGTTTATTATTTATTCAGATGTAAGTTTTCAGACCGGCTTAAAGCTAAAATTAGCTGCTGTTCTATAAAATCCCCTCAACAAATGTCACTAGACCAGACACACACAGAGAGGAAGGAAAAACCACCCTTGTAGTCTGCAATCCATATATTACATTTTTTTAAAAATCATGGTCAAAAAGGGAAATTCTTTGGGAATTTCCCAGGAAGTGGAAGAGAAACTTCATGTATCTGGCTCATGAGAGACTGCTTTCAGGCATACGGAAGTCCAGGCAATGGAATATTTTCTTAGCTCTTTTAAAAATATCCATTCAGTTTCATAATGGCTGGGAGGAAGTGTGCTATGCTTCTCTGGAGATTTTCATTCCCTTGAACTACTGACCAAGTTCCAATAGCGTGAGAAGTGGAAAATCCTGGGCTTCCTTCAGCAAAAACAAACCAGAGACAAATTATTTTAGTTCCTTTTGCCAAGAGGGTAGCTGATTTGGTGTTGGCTAGTTTCCCTTCTGAGGAGCAATTAGTCACAGAAATTCCTCATGTCTTTTCTCCTAGCTTAGTTTTTATTCACTAAGTCCTCTTTACCCTGAACACAGATAATGAATGGTACATCTGTACAAATCTGATTCCATTTGGAGAAATTCTAGTAAGACCCTGTTATATTCCGCCATGTAGCAAGGAAGCCAGTTCCTTTCTGACCCATTGCCTTGCCTAAACTGATTTTTCTGAACCCACAACACCCAACAGGTGCAACTCTGGGGAGGGGGAGGCAGAGGCACAGACAACATAGTGCTTTCATAAAACAAAACAAAGCCAACAATTAAAAAAAAAATCAGAGTCCTGTCTACACAGCAGCCTTTGCTGGCACAACTGAAGCTGTAAACTATTGGATCTGAAAAATCTTAGTGTAGCTATAATGTAGTATAGCTTGGTGTCTTGTTTTCTGCACGTGAGGATGTTCCTACATTAGAAAAAGAGGCTAATATTAGTTTACAACAATTAGTTAACTGCATCCTGACTTCTACCATTTTCTCCAGCACAGTTGCAGGTCAACAATTAATTTCAGTGTAGCTGGTTGAGATCTATCTTAGGTAGTTCTAAGGGTACATAAAGGTCAGGGTTGGCTAAACTGCATTAACTAATGCCACCCTCACTCCACCTTTCCCTTAATTCTGACAAATCCTCCTGTACTCTTGGATGAGAAACCCCTCAGACCCAATGCTCAATGGTGCTATAGTAAATGAGGCCTAGTTCAGGTAGGCCTGGGTTTTGATTCCCTTTTTGCCCAAAACAAAGGAACCACTCCAAGAACTCAGTCACAATTTAAATTACCTACTTTAATCATGATTAAAATCAGCTAGCAGGAAACTTTGATTTCACCTGTGTTGTGCATTTGTACATTTTCATTCTTATTCAACGGTAACCATTAAAACACATTGACTACAGCCTTTACACAAACTTTGGTGCTTTTTGATAATCAGGAAGATACACTAAACACACACACGTTCAAGGAATTATGTATCTTAGCTACATTTATTCTGATTTTTAATTTGTATATTTTATTTAGAAAATGATGCATTTTTGATTCATTAGATGTTAACTTTTCATGTGTGACTTTGGTCAGTCATGCTTGGATGGAAATTAAATTCAATTTAAAATGCACAAAAACAGCATTTCACTGTTAGGGTTTTTTAATGACATACCAGTACCTTAAAAGATATCATGGCTATCTTACAAGAAGATTATCAGAACATGTTTTTCAATTTAAAATTAACTGATTTTATTAAAAAAAAGGAAATACTATCTGCAGTTAGTTTCTGATCACTATGTCCTTCAAGATGTGAGAACTAACAGATCTCCCTTCACACACAGACTCGCAGGACTAGAAGGAACCTCAAGATGAGAGGTCATTTGGTCTAGTCCCCTGCGCTCATGGAAGGAGTAAATACCTAAAAGGTTGTTACAAGGAGGAGGGAGAAAAATTATTATCCTTATCCTCTGATGATAGGACAAGAAGCAATGGGCTTAAATTATAGTAAGGGAGGTTTAGATCGGACATTAGGAAAAACTTCATAACTGTCAGGGTAGTTAAGCACTGGAATAAATTGCCTAGGGAGGCTGTGGAATCTCCATTATTGGAGATATTTAAGAGCAGGTTAGATACACAGCTGTCGAGGAGGATCTAGATGGTGCTTGATCCTGCCATGAGTACAAGGAACTGGACTTGATGACCTCTCGAGATCTCTTCCAGTTCTACTATTCTATAATTCTATGATTTTCTAGACCATACCTTACAGATGTCGTCTAACTTGCTCTTAAAAATTTCCAATGATGGCAATTCCACAATCTCCCTAGGCAATTTATTTGAGTGCTTAACCACCCTGGCAATTAAGTATTTTTTTCTACTGTCCAGCCTAAAGCTCCCTTGCTGCCATTGCTTCATGCTCTATCCTCAGAGGTTAAGAAGAAGAGTTTTTCATTCTCCTCCTTGTAACAATCTTTTATGTACTTGAAAATTGTTATCACATCCCCTCTCAGTCCTTTTTTTTCCAAACTAAACAAACCCAATATTTTCAATCTGCCCTCATAGCTCAGGCTACATTTGGTCACAAGTATTTTTAGTACAAGTCATGGATGGTCATCAGCAGTAAACAAAAGCCATGGTCCGTGACTTTTCCATTTGTATTATATATACCTAACTAAAAGTTGAGTCAACAGGCCAGAGGTGGCTGGGGCTGGCAGGTGGGGGAGGCAGGAGTGATCTGGGGGTGGTTTGGGCTCTGGCATGTGGTCCAGGAACCTGGTAGTGCTGAGGGGACAAACAGTGGCATGTAGTCCAGAACCAGGAGTGTTGGCAGGGCTGACAGGATACCTATCCAGGTCCATGTGTCCCTGCAGCTTCTAGGGGGAGGAAAGGCCAGGAAGGCTCCTTATGTTACTCCACCATGAACTCTGGCTCCACAGCTGCCATTGGCCAGAAACTGTACCTAATGGGAGCTATGGGGGCAGTGTCTCCAGGCAGGGGCAGTGTGCAAAGCCCGCTGGCCCCTCCACCTAGGAGCTGTGATGTAAGTGTACATACCAAAGTCAAGCTGGATAAGTGATCACTGCAAGTGGCATGGTCGTATTGAGTTCATGAAAATTCTCTCTGTTTCCTTGTATGAGCAGATCTTCTACAGTAAGATCTAACTTAATGATTTCTCCCCATTGTGAACTAACAGGCAAATAAACTAAGAGGCATGGGGTGTAGAGGCTTCAAGAATGGCTTTAGTCCCAGGTGAACTAGATGTAGCCTCTACTTAAGAGAGCCCACATACTATTGTTATATTAGGTTCTGCTTGCATTAGAAGTATTCAAGGGATGTCTAGGCCACATGAGGATGACCATTTTATGATCACTAGAATTCACCAAATTTAACCTAGTAAAATAGCATTACAAAGAGACTAATGCTCATTTTAAAGCTGCATGAAAGGCAATATATAACATGACAAAAAGCAGTGACTATTACGGAGAAATGGCAGCAGCACAAAAGTGGCTGATATTGTTTGGTGGCATAATGTAAGTGAAACCACTCAAAAGCACAGAAAACTCAAGTTGACCTAGGTATATGTTCTAGGAAACCCCCTGAAAGTAGACCTAAATCTTGTTTAATTTTCCCTTTCACCCATGTTGCATTATATTTCCAAATGGAACAAACCCTGAAGGTTGGCAAGATCCCCGAATTAAAGAATAACTCCAGAGAATAGGAGGTATTTGATTCTAATTTTGCATAAAAAGATAATTAATGGGCACTAGCTATGTGGCTTTGTGCTGGGGGTGGGGCAGGGCTGGTTTGATTTTTCTTTCTTGCCCTTCTGGGCTAGGTAAATGGTAACTACAGTCAAGTCTTGAAATAGCTGAATTGGTCTAAAGAGAAATCTGCCAGACTTGTATAGGGATTTATAGGGCTGCAAGGTAAGGCATTGGTTTTGAAGGCCTCAAACCTGCAAATGCTTATGTAAGTGTTGTACCATTAAGACTGTACATGGTTCATTTGATGTCAGTGGGACACTGTGGTGGCAATCCCAACAGCTATTCTTCCTGCTCTGAGCAGCCCTAATGGGGGGGAGAGGGGGTTCTCATTCTGGCTGTCTCTTCCCAACTCCTTTCTCCCCTGAGTTGGCTTCCTCGGAAGTATCTCCTGGCTCAGTGGTGGTAGCTCTCACCAGTGTTGTTCTTGGAGGACTCATCAAGTAGCTCCCTCTGTAGCGGCAGGCCATGAGGCTCTGGTGACATTTTCAGCACCTGAGTCGGTGAGGACAGGGTGGAGAAGAGAAGCTGCCTTTTTATCCAGGAGCAGGCTTGAATTTCAACTCTAGCTTGGCGCTTTTTGGCGGCTCTTGGTTGGAGCTGTGCCCAAGGGGCTGAGACTGACATGGGTGCCCATTTTTCTGTTAGCCACCATTTTGAGAGTTGGAGCATTACAGCTGATTGCTTGATTAGAGCAGAGCATCAGTGACATCACTTCTGCCCTCTGATGGCTGCACTTCAGAGTTTCCAAACTCCATGTAAGGTAACAAATGGCCCATTGGATGGCTGTGAAATACAAAAAGCAAAGCAGTGCCTTCCCTTCTGGGGCTGAACATGTAATGCCATGCTTGGATAGCCAAAAGAATAAGAGAGAACTTGCTTCATCAGAACCCCTCTGGCGTTCTCATCTATAAATATCCTTCTACTCGGCACATCGGCAGAGATCTGAACAACTTCCAGTGCCGCATTCAGCAATGTGACGTTTGGGGTTTGTTCCTCCTCCTCCGCCCTCTGGTGCCCCCCCCCCCCCCACCTGGAGAAGTGTGAGCTGTGAGGGTGTTTATTTCAAATTTTTTATATTATGTTTATAGACACTTGTAGCTCTGTTTGCTGGCGAAGGCAAGCTCAAAGCAATGTGCCTTGCACTTGGAGTGGAAGGAGGTGAGGTATGTGATGGTGCTATGTTCCTGGGGCAGTTTCTTCCATGGTCAAGGGCTGGCCACCAAGAAAGTTCTGTCTCATGCACAAATGAGCTTCATGCTGAAGCTAAAAAGTTACACTCAGGCTGAGGAGCTGAGCTGTCAACCACTGTCCTTGTCCCAGTGTTTTAGTCAATCTGTTAGATATCCTGGGTGCAAAAACATAGCTTCACCATCTCTGCCATCTCATGCATTTTCCTATGGTAGGAACCTATCAGTGGCCCTCTTTGATCCAGCCCGCGTGCAGTTCCTGGCCCGCTCCCTAATGCATTGCCTGGGAGCCGGGGATGAGTGAGCCCTTTCAACTGCTTCTATTTAAAGGGCTTGTGCCTTCCACGCAGCTGCTACCAGGTAATGTGTTAGCAGTGGCGGAGAAGGCGCAAGCCCTTTAAATAGTAGCGATTGAAGGGGCTCACAGCTCCTGGCCCCGCTGCTGGTGCATCGCCTGGGAGCTGCTGGGGAGATGCCAGCCCTTTCGCTTGAGTCTATTTAAAGGGTTTGCACCTACTAGTAGGTTGCCAGGCAACGTGTTAAGGGGCCAGGAGCTGCGAACCCTTTTAGCTGTTTCTGTTTAAAGGGCTTGTGCCTCCCCAGTGGCTGCTCACGTGCGAGCCCTTTAAATATCTGTGAGCCCTTTCAGTTGCTTCTCCTGGCCCTACCACTGGGAGCCACACAGGAGGCATGAGCCCTTTCACTTGTTTCTATTTAAAAGCCCCGCCCCTTCTACTTGAGGTCCTGCCCCTTCCAGGGCAGCCTGCAACAACTTTGAAAATTTTTGAAGTGGCCCCCCTTCAAATATTATTGCCCACCCCATCTTATGGGATGCCAGCGGCCAAACACATCCAGGAGTAGGGGGGGGGGAGGGGGGAGGAGCATGCATTTTTGAGTGAACCAGATTTAGAGGATGACTTTGGGAATATGGTCCTACCTGTTCGCGTACACTAGGGCTAAGATTTTAACAGATAAGTAGTGACTTCTGGGTGCCTACCCTGAGACACCTTAAAGGAGCCTGATGACCAGAAAATGCTGAGCACTCCTAGGGCCATTTTTTTCAAATGTCTCAATTGTAAATATAATTTTAGTAGTCTTGTTTTAAAATCTTGTTTCATCTTTCATCATCATGATGTCTGAGAGTCTTGAGCCATCCATGAAACTCCCACTGAAGGGCAGAGACTCCCTCAGAGCCGCTGCAAGATGCGCCAAATATTAGTAGAAAGAACTGCTACTAAGTGGAAACCTGCTGCTGCTGCCTTTTACATCCAAAATAAAGCTTTATACAAAGACCAACTTCCTTTATTCAGTGTTTCTTGCTCTTTCTTTTGCTTTCAGTTGGGGCACATCCTGTGCAAGGCTGATTGCCTTCTGCAAGGTGCTGAGCCCTGGGAGCAGATGGTGGTTAAAACTTTGCAACCAGTGCTCAGCACCTCTCAGATTGGACTCTGTGGATGCTTTAAGAAGTGGATTAATGGGTGTTTGTTTGATTGCAACAAGATTGATAGAAACCAGTCAGAAAAATACAGCGATAGAATCTGAAAGGAACCAGTTAACTGGTACAGGAGGCCTCTGCTTTACGATGGCCCGATTTACGACCCCTGGCACTTATGACCTTTTCCATAAGTGTGGAAGGGGCTGAAATCCCCTGACTTATGTCTTCAGCCCCTCATTTCCTACGGCGTACAACGCCTGTCGTAAATGCAGGCTCGAGTTACAACGCCCCCAACTTGAGATGCTATCCTTGGAGCTGATCAGCGTTGCAAGTCGGGGGCAGCCTGTACAGGCCTCTCAACGTAACTGCTTCCAAAACTAGTCCATTAATTCTCCTCCAATCAAAACTACTATGTTGCTGTCATGTATGTGGTTGAAATTGGAAGCCATCTCATCATAAACATGCCTGGTTGCTGTTGCTGAGGTCCTTAGATTCCCTACTAAGTTGTTGTTCTGGGACACAAGGCATTCTGGCAATTTCACAGGTGACCTCAGCTCTTGCTTGACACATGGCAACTTTGAGGACGGAACCTAATACTGCTGCATGCTGATCCTTTGCCTCTTTCGAGTTGTTGTGTTTTAAATTTTAAAAAAGCCGCTCAAAGGAAAATGATGGCAGCCAATGAAAGAAAAGACAAATAGGTTGTTCAAGATAGTGCTGAAGTGGGAACCTGAGTTGAAAGGTACTAGCTCCAGTTCTGAGCTATAGTTTAAGATGGGAGCAAATGTCTGTGGCCTCCTAGATTCTAAGGCCAGCCAGGGATTCCACTGATCACTGGTATAAACTAGAGCATCCTCGGGGCTGTTCTAACCTACACCGGGCTGCTAAAAGACAAGAATAGTTGGCAAGCCGCAGCACTCCTGGCATGCCCCTTTTCTTAAGTTAGAATCATAGAACACTGGAACTAGAAGGGACCTCAAGAGATCAAGTCCAGTCCCCTGCCCTCATGGCAGGACCAAGCACCATCTAGATCATCCCTGATAGATGTTGATCCAACCTGCTCTTAAATATCTCCAGATGTGGAGATTCCTCAACCTGCCTAGGCAGCTTATTCCAGTGTTTAACCACCCTGACAGTTAGGAAGTTTTTCCAAATGTCCAACCTAAACCTCCCTTGCTGCAGTTTAAGCCCATTTTCGGCAGCCACTCCGCAGCATGCTTCCTATGTCCCATGCTACAAATGAGAGGAAGGTGTGGAGCTGATATAGTAGCTCTTCTAGCCACTCTGCAACATGCTTCCTTTATCACAGGCTACAAGTGAGGCATGGAGCTGATACAGTGGTTCTATAGTAGTCAGGGATTTCCCCTTCACAGAGGGAATTTCTGGGTAGCAGGTTAAGCTGGGTTTATTCCTACTATGAGTTACCAAAAAGGCACAAAACAGGAATAATTGGAATAAATAATATGTATTTTTTCCAGTTTATATTACCTCTATTTCAGATTAAGACAAAGAAAAAACAAACTAGCATATTCAAGTCAGGTCCTCAGCTGGTGCCCATTGGTGACACTTCACTGACCTCTTCCAATGGACAGAACTATACTGACTTAAGCGTTGTCTATACTTACTTGGACATTGATGTTCCGGAGAGCAAACTCCTGGGGTTTGATTTAACAGGTCTTGTAAGGACCTGCTAAATCAAATGCTGATGGCGCCCTGTCAACAAGGTTGCAAGGAGCAAGGGAAATCAATGGGAGAGTTTCTCCCATTGACCTCCCACAGTTGGGCCACCTCAGAAATTCAGTTTAAGGTACTACGTCGACTCCAGCTTCACAATTCTCATAGCTGGAGTTGCATATCTTAAATCAAATTTCTGGCGTACTGTAGACCTGGCCTCATACTGGCTGAGAGTCTGGCCCTCTGTGCATATGTGAGTGAGCGAGTGAGAGAACAGTGAATCTGCATCTGCAATGAAACACAGAAGAGGGCAGCTGCTCTTCCTGAGTCAGAAAGACTCTGTTTAAAGGAGCAGTAAGTACACAGAAGACAGAATAACAGTGCCTCCTTTCACTTATAGTCGTCACCACCACAAAGGCCACAGAGATTTTAAACTAACATGAAACAGATGAGAGCTAGATTTTCAAAACATGGCTGCAGGAGTTTGCTAGCAGGAGCAGTTTTCAGGCGGAGGTGCTTTTTAAGACACATTTGTTTTACTTTTATAATACAGAAGCCTCATTCAAATCCTGATACAACTGTTCATGCCTAGTCAGAAAAGTGCTTTAGCCTGAGCTTGCCTTTAAGCATATGTTATCCCACTGATGTTGATGGGTCTCAAGCATATGATTAATGTTAAGCAAGGGTTTTAAAGCTTTGATAAATAGAGATGGTCTGAAATGTTTTGCTGAATTGGGATCTCAGTGTATAATTCCTGAGAGGATGAAAAATATCGTCTACAACTAATGTAAATGCCACCTCTTATTTGTTCTGGATTTTCTTCTGTTAGAATTAGTAGAAATATCAAATCATGTTAGGAATCATGAGTTTCACTTGGAAATATGGAGAAATGCCTTGGCTTGGTTTGCCAACTCCCCTTTTAGGCTTGCTTAATCTTGCAACAATAACTTCCTGAAGTCTTTTGTGAGCCTTTCATTTTTTTTCTTTAATTGAGAAGATGTGTGTTCTGATGGTTGAGACTACAAAAGTACCTGAATTGTGAGCTCAGCTGTAAAAAAGTGAGTGTCAATTCATAAGGTGTCACAGTCTATAATAATAAATGATGGGGAAAAGTTGCAATGAATTAGCTCAAACAAAATGGCCTATCGATATTGTGCATTAAGATTTGGCTGGCAAACAAAGGACCCACTGTTTAATGTTAGTTAGTAATGACTGAGTTATGTTAGCACTTTTGCTATGTAAATATATACAACATGCGTGCGGGAACATACTGTAGACAGAGCACAGCAATGTTTCACCTGGAGGAGTATAGGGTCATTGCTTTTGGCACAACAATCCCATCCTCACGCGTTACTTTGGAGACTGCTCAGGGCTTTTCTGCTAGGAATGACTCATCTATGGCTCATAAAGACACTGGTTTATAAGAATGTTTCATTGTTCTGTCTCTGTAGTATAGCAGCACCCCTAGCTGAAAGTATACCGTGTCCCCGCCCAGGAAGGCCCCAGACACCTAGTTGGGACACAGACTTTCTCCAAAGAGCTTATTCTTTAAATAGACAAGATCAAACTGGAGGCACAGAAAGGTGAGGTGATTTGTCCAAGGTCATATAGCAGCTCAGTGGTGGCAGAGGTGGGAATAGAACTCCCCCTGTTTGCCTCCCTCCCCACCACACCAAGCTACATCCCAGTTTTGCCCTTTGGAAGATGCCAAGTGGCAGAAACCTAGTCTCAAAAGAATATTCTAGGATGACCTCCTGTGAGCAGCCCCAATTGCTGTTCAAGCTGAGAAATTTACATAGCAGAGCAGTGAAGGCCCATCTGTTGACTCGATTATCAGAAAACAAAACAGCACCCCCGTCCCCACAACACTAGTTCTTACTCTGGTGGTGGCTGCACTGTGCCCTGCCCTCCTAGCTACAAATGGACATGTCCCACCTCGGAGGGTGGTGTGTGTCAGGAAGGAGGGGAGAAGGCAATGAAGTTCTGCACAGCTGGGCTGATGCAAGTGGAACACATTTCTGAATAGCCCCCTGCATTTTGGAACATACCAATATTGTGTTGTCTTTTTTTCCCCCCCATTTCACAAGGAGTAAGGGAAGTCAAAGGAAGAGTGTTCTCCTTCAACTTCCTGCTGTGTAGACCATGCCAAAAGCCGAGTTAAAGTACTTTGACTTTAGCTATGCAATTAACATAGCTGAAGTTGCATAGCTTAACTTGACTTTAGCCTCCATTGTAAACTTACCCCCAGAGACAGCAGCAGCAGCAACTAATTCCTCTGAAGCTGAAAGCATGTTCACTTTTATTAGAAGCAGTACATTGGTTCAGAGGTCCCATTATATGGTGAGACGGAAATGCACAGAGGGAAATGGAGAAACCTCACGAATGTGCAGAATTCACAGACTGAACACAAAGGATATATCAAAAGGTTATAAACCCTCTTTGAAAAATGTTTATCTGGAAAATGGATCTGGACTCTGCAAATAAACAACTTATTGCTTTTTCTTGTTTGTGCATTGAAACCCCCTTCCTCTTCCAGCCCATTAGCCAGAATATTGCCAGCTGCTGATCCTGAGGAATTGGACAGTAAAATAAACAAAACAGTACAGAGGAGCTAGGCTCCCCACAATGAGCCACATTTAACACTGATGGTATAAAGAACTGTACATGCTTATGCAACTTACCTTGTATCAGGTTTCATTACAAACTTAAATGATGTTAGATTTATCACAAGATTAGCTGACGTCCATGAGTCTATTCAGTCAAATAAACACTACTTCAAGCGGAAGGAGGTCAAATTACAGATTAGTATTGAACTTGTTTAAAGACCTGGGTTTGTGGCTTCAGATGACTTTCACTTTGGATAGAAACTCAAAAGTCATAAGTGTAATTCTCAGTGTATGAAATTGCATGGACTTTTAAAGTTATGTACACAAAGAACTGAATCCTGTTGTCTGTTGTTTAGCTTATTTAAATGAAGAATGTGCAAAGTTGTGATTCATTGCAGCAGTGGGATCACTTATGAAAGTAAAATTACTTGTATGTAAGTGTTAGCAGGATTGTGTGTGTCTGTATTATAAATGCACAGAGTGTGTATTTGTAAATTTGTGACTTACACACACTAATAAACAGAATTAAGTAAAAGACAGGCAGGTAGGGGCACTGTCATCCTTAGTAAGAGGTATTGTGCAGAAACCTGAGCAGTAATTGCCTGCTATGGAGTTTGATCTGCCTTGAAATAATCTGATGGGAATGGTGCTCCCATGAAATTCAATAATACACATCAGAATTTGCAGTGCTCCTTTGCCTTTGAATTTGCATTATGTCCATGAAAGGACAAGTGCTCTGTAGTTGATGCAGTTTTACTGTCCTCCAAAACTTGCCTCATCAAACAAAATTGCTTCATTGCTATCTATATGCGAGGTATCATCTGTCTGATATCTTTTGCCATACTTTTATAGGAAGATTATTCTTTAATTCCCATGAATGACCATGAAAGCTGCCTACATGGCTTGCTGTCACTGGAAATAAGGCATTTCCTATTTATGGGGAGATAGTGCTATGATGTAAGTTCAGCAAAAGAAGAGCGGTGGAGAAACCAGTTATTTTTATTTTTTTTCAAAATATTGTATATACCATGAACAAAATATTTTCAGAGCTTCTTTCTGACTTCCTAATGAAACCCGTGGGCCCAGCTCCTGATACTCTTACTCATATTGAGAAGCACCTGGCTCCCCAAATAGACCCATAGACCTTACTGTGACTATGCATGTAGTAAGTTACCATCACTCGTGCTAAGTAGCATCAGATTCCAGTCTGTAGTGACTAAAGCAGATGTGGGGATGAGAATCAATAGGGGAGAGGGGCAGATGGTGATGGAGCACAAGAAGGTAGCAAATATTTGGGGTGTGTGTGTGGAAATCAAGTGCAGACATGTTACTTCTGATGAGAGTTCACGCAGGTAATTAGAACTGACTTACATTGTGTGTGATTTCTACAACAAAAGAGGGAACCAGAGCAGGATGGTTTGCAGTGAGGTTCAGAGGTGGCTAACCAAACCTAGTTACATGATATTTTTTTAAAAGTCTTTGTTGATTTAAAATCAACGATAAATGAAATGAACATAACACAGTGAGCAGGAACCAGCTGGACTGCTCGTAAAGGAGAGAAGGGTACCTAGTTTTCTCAGGATGGTTTCCCTTGAAGAGGGGCATTCTTGTGCCATCAAAGGAAAGCTTAGCAGCAGGCATCTTCTAGCAGGACTGAAGGAGACCTTTTGTATTGGTGGATGAGGCTAGCCAGCAACTTGTGCAACGTCCTGTTAGAACCTCACTAACTAAAGATTATGGGAAAATCTTTGCAAGTGACTGCACTTTGAAAACATTTCGATGACCTAATGTTGGGAGGAAAAGGCAACTGTTACTTCTTGAAAATATTCTTTGGCTTCCAGAGGAGGATCCACTGCACCAGTCCCTGCATTTTTGTGTTGCATTCCCTGCGCTGCTAAGGGCTTGTCTACTGTTACTGCAGTGCAGCTGCACCATCTGTAGCACATAGTGGAGACACTACCTAGGCCAACAGAGCTCCCATTGACATAGGTACTCCACCTCCCCAAGAGGCAGTAGCTATGTGAGTGGGAGAAGCCCTCCTGTCCACATAGAGCTGTGTGTGTGTGTTGGGAGTTTTCTCAATATAACCCCGTCTCTGAGGTATGGATTTTCTGACACTCCTGAAGCGACAGAGCAATACTGACATAAATTTATAGTGTAGACTGGGGCTAAGAGGCAGATTGCAAATTACTGAAGACCTTTGGTATTCAGAATGACAGAGATGTTTGTTAATGTGGTTTTACTGTATTTTCAGAACTGATAATGGTGTTTAAATGATAGAAGAACTTTAATTATCTCAGGTCAATTTTTCAAAAACATCTAAGTCCTATTGATTTTCCACATTTGAAAAGGGGAATTAGGAACCTTGGCTTTTGGCAAATAAACGTTTTGGAAAAGTTCCTGCTAGCTTTGGTCTGATTATGACCATGGTTTAAGCTTGCCTCTGAGGACTATTGGAGCGGGGGGAGGAGGGGCCGGAATTTAGCTCCAATCCACATGGTTCATTATTTACAGGTTGGTCTGGTAACTACTTATATTTACATTTTTTTTAAAACATGCTGCTCTCTTAATATCATGCCTGTTCACTCATAAGTGTCCTTCAGGTTTCTCTGTTATATATGACTGGAATATACCACTTCTGGTAGTAGAACCAAGTGAGTAATTTATACCAAATATCGTATTGAAATATCCCATAAAAATTCACAATATCAGCAACTTATCACCTTATATCCCTCCTAAAGCTTCCCTGTGCCATGGGGTGCACAAATCACTCCCTCTAGCTAAGATGACAAACACCCATGGTTACTTCAACCTCTATGACTTATCTATGCAACTGCCCCGAGCTCTTCGGGGCACAGGTTGTCTTTGTTACTTGCTTGATACGATGCAACTCTAACCTCTCATTGTGATCCTTAGATGCTACCTCAGCATCAATAATAAATAATCAAGCACGGCAGTGGTCTGTCAGCAGCTTGAGATTTTCTTGTATTTATTTGTTTTTCAAGATTTGCTGGATAATTTCAACAGTTGACTCTTGCTCTGTGAATTGGACACAAGCAGATCATTGGGAAAACTCTGCATCTGAAACTTTAAAGTGTGTATAGTGATGTGACTAATAGGTTGGTTTGTTATAGTTTCCCTTCCCAGATGGGTTAAATAACTTTCAGCATCAAGTGTTCAGTGTGAATATTTATGCTGGAATTCAGCATTCGTTTTTCGCAAACTACTCTAAACTTCACAGCTGCAGCAAAATTTATGCCAATAATCTTGTTCAACACAATGGTCAAGGAAAGTGAATATCAATACAGATAAAGCATGTCATTTAGTTAATTAAACACATAGTGCAGATAACATTTACCTTCATGTGACAGCGACCTTTGTTCTCACTGGTAAGCTTTTAGTCAGTGGCATTGGTTTGCTTTTCTCCTCTGCAATTAGTTTTTAAGCAGTCACTTCTCACACATGAGCATGTGAGCATGAGAACATGTGCACCCCGCCTCTCACAACACCCCAAATCAAAACTAAAGCAAATTATATTTAAGAGAAATTAGAGACCAATGTTGTTTTCTTTTATCTCCCCCAGCATATTGCCACTCACAGCAGAAACAACTTTCACTTCTCACTTCCAGTTTTTTTAGACACAAACACCACTCCTGAAGCAGGTATAAAAAGATCCCGACAAGCTCAGATCTCAGATGCTTTTTTCAGTATAAAAAAAAATTTCTAACTTACTTCTCTGTAGATTTTCTTGATACTTTGCTCGAGAGGGCTGAAAATCAAATGCAGTGCTGGAATCCAGTCCCTGCTTTAAATGAGGAAGTGCTAGTACAAGGCAGAATGTATGAGGGAATGACTCAGATATGTAGCATAGTGGGTTTTGACTAACCAGTGGAATGAAGGGAATAACCACACTAAACTGATCTACAGCTTACTTCACTGAAGTTAGAGGCACAGTACCACCGAATAACACATGCTCAGCAACATTTGATCTTCCATTTTTTTATCGCCTCCTTGTTTGACCAAATATTATACTGTAAATATAACGGAGCATTCTTTACTGATCCAAAGTCCTGCAGTGATTCATGTGAAAATATTTAGAGGGTTTTAAAAACAAGGGTTAGATATAAATTTCAAAGTCTATTTATTGCACTGGCTTTCCTTGATCTTTTAGCAGGTTTATCTTTTTAATATGGGCGCTGGAGATGGGGAGTGGAACAAAGCAAATGGGCGACAATAAGACTGGGGACAAGCTAATACTGGGAGCATTTAATGTGTCCCAATGATTTTCTTAAGCTGCCAATTGGTATCTAATGTTCAGGTGCCATAACCTTGTCAGGGCTGTTCCGCACTCTGGCACTCCAAGTGCAGAAGGTGGGGGCCCACAAAGACCTTAAATACCTTGCCTCTATAGGCTCTGCTTGCAAAAACTCCCCAGAATCACAGATGCTCTGGTTCTGAGGAAAAAAACACACAAAAAGCTGCCACCATCAAGTGATTTCACCCTAAAACCCAGGAGGGAACACTTGAATTTCTTTCTGAAGATACCCCAAACTCTTTTGCCCCAAAAGAGCTTGAAAAAAAGAAAAGAGAGGAACAAGCTGCAATCTCTGGTAGCTGACTGCCCAGTCTTAGCCAAGCAAATACACACACAGACCCTGTCGTTACTTTCCAGGAAAACAAGAATCAAATCATCACCTTAAAAAAAAAAAAGTTATTTTTATTAACAAACAAAAGCTATACTTGATAAAGCATACTTGGTTGCTAGGTGTACAGAGCAACTAAGTAAAACAAATTAAAACACAGAAAATCTTTGGGAACAACTCTTAGTGAATGTGGGAAGGAAGGCATGGATTCACACAGAAGTTTAAACCAAACAACCAAAATAAAGAAAAATACCCTGATCATGACTAGATAACCCTTTTCTCTCTACTCACGATACATGCTGATCTGTACTTCACGGTCCAGTTCACTTCCATGTCCAATATTTCTTATAGGCATGATAATTCTGAATATTGCATCTGCTCTCTTCAGCCCTTTTCTTAGAAATCCCCCCAAAGGAAGAGCCGACCAGGTATTTGTATCCAATTCAAATTTCAGTGCTGTATCCCATTGGTTCTTCTGGCCCTCTGCCAACACCCTTGCTAGTTACCGAGTTTAATCCCTTAGTCACTGGGTGCTGGCCAGCACCCCTCCTATCCATCACAATCCTTTTCAGAATTAGAATACAGCAGAACCTCAGTGTTTCAAACACCTTAGGAATGGAGGCTGTTTGAAAAACCTGAAATATTCATAACTCTGAACAAAATGTCATGGTTGTTCTTTCAAAGGTTTACAGTTGAACGTTGACCAAATACAGCTTTCCAACTTTACTATGCAGAGAAAAATGCTGCTTTAAAGCATTGTAATTTTAAATAAAACAAGCTCAGAAACAGTTTCCTTATCTGGCCAAATCTTTGTTTTTTTTTAGCTTTCCTTTTATTTGTTCATACTGTGTTTGCTTTTTATTTTTTTTTGTCTCTGCAGCTGGCTGGCTGTGTAATTCTGAAATGAGGTGTATGGTTGACAGTCAGTTCATAAATATGGCGCTGGTAACACTGAGGTGCTAGAATACTGATGCTCTCTTACAATAAAATCAGACCCCATTTTGTTAAGTCTACTGTCTGACTGATAGGAAGCAATTTTCCCCATGAATACATTGCATGGAACATTTACAAACTACTTTTAACATTTCTGAAAGAGTGATGTAACTAATATGCGGAACCTTATCTGTGAGATCTGTTAGTAGAAGGAACTAATGCTGAAGGCCTTTCTCTGGGACTGTTTCTGTTTGTTTACAAAGCATACACCAATGTTCTGTTTCATAGAAACAAATAATAGGCAATTTCCTTGTCATAATTTCCAAAGACACTCTCTTGGCTTCCTTTCAAAGCCACATTCACACATTATCGCTCATTTGTTTACTTGCTTTCTGGTTGCTTTCTGCTTCTGGCATGCATAGCTCCACCAATTCTTGCCCCATTTTTAGTCATTCCCAGGAGGGAAAAAATCTCATGTTATCCCTGAGTTTGATCTTTCCTAGACCTTCCCGTGTGGTTCAGTGCCTTGCATCCCTGCCACCTGGGGTCCTGGCCACCAGGCCCACTGCTCTGCTGCCAGTCTGGGGTCCCATTCTGCACCAGAGCTGGCGATCAGTGGGGTCCTGTCTGCCAGCCCCAGCTCTAGGGGCTGGTGAGGGGTGCAGATGGAGAAAAAGGAGCAGCACTCAGTACCCCCCACTCCAAAAACTGTTTCAGCACCACTGCTGAGGTGGTTCATCCTGGTTTTTGAGCCAGCAGCCCATGCTCAGTGAGTTGCTCACCATTCTAAACAGCTTCACTCATCTACATTTGTATAGCTCTTGTAGCACAGGGAAAGGGAATTTAGTGTCCATCACAGCTGCAGCGTAGGACTGCAACTATGTCTTTCCCCACATCAGACACTGAATGTGAGGCCTGCTACTAGTGTTCTCTCCTCTTGGGCAGTCATGTTGCTGGGTCACCTGCATATCAAAGTAACCTGTGAGGAAGAAGAATGTTTTTTTGGGCGGGGAATGTCATGTGACAAGGGTAAAGAATCAGGGTAAATATTTCCTAACACTGCACAAAAAGCATACTGGACTCTACAAGAGAATGACTCCTACGATTTTCTCTGCCTGTAAGCTTCATTGTAGAATTCTGCCTCAAAATCTACCCCCATCTCTCTCCTGCTTGGCTTCTGACCACAGTTTTAAAGAAATGATACTTGCATTTAGGAAACTCTGAACCTTGAAGTTCAGCTGGTTGCCTCCATCCTCCTGCAAATGGCCATGCAGGCTGGTGACTTTTTCTTGGTGGAGCCATGCAAGGCTGCCCAGAAATGGGGGGCGCTGCTATAGTTTTGCTCGTGGGCGGTGGGAATTGTAGGCAGGGGAAGGTAATGCCTTCCCTAACTGCCTCACCTGGCCCTGCCCACACACTACTGGAGTTTCCCAGACCCCCTTCCTGCTGTTGTGATGCCAGAGCTTGGGGCAAGCAGGCTGGGGGACGCCTCCCAGTGCTGAGACCACTCTGGCCTTGCTGGTCCGGGGTACAGGAGGCATGGCCTCAGCGTCCCTGCGCCCAGCCTGCCCACAGCTCTCCAAAGCTTCATGAGTGGGGCAAGCTGCTGTCGCACCCACTGCTGACTCTCTGGAGCTCTGAGGCAGAGGGATGGCTGGGGGCGCTACTCTGGAGGCATGGAGGAGCTAAGGGCCAGCAGCCAAATGGGGGGAGAGAGCTGGGCTCTGGTGGGCAGGGAAGGGGTGGAGCAGGAGGGGCTTGCCTCCCCTAGCCCCAGAGTCGTCCATCGCCCATGATTTTGCTGCTTTCTTTAGTTAGAATTCCAAAGGTTTGGCTTGATTCCCAAAAATAGTTTGTCTTTTAAATCTGTTTGCTTATTACTTCTAAAGCATTATTAATGTGGCCTCTGTCCCAGTTTACAATGAAGTGGGAGGGATATAAATTATGATCTCTCCAACTGTTTCTTAAATGTTCCAGACATTTAAAAAGTGCTTGGAGGCACACACAAAGCTACTCTTCCAAATAATGGAAGCCTATTATTTTGTAAAAGTAACACACGCTTCTGTTTGGCCAGGGGGGGATGGGAAGATGATCCAGAAAATCAAACTGCCCTACTATTAGAACAGTGTGTTTAAAAAAAAAAAAATTGATGTGGCCAAGGGTTTGTCTGCACTGGAGCTGAAAGGTGTAAATCCCAACTTGGGTGGACATACCTGTGCTAGCTCATGTGCTAAAAACAGAAGTGTAGCCAGAGCAGCATGAGTGGTGGGAGGAACTAGTTCCCCCAAGTACATATGTACAGGCATAGGCACTGAGTCTGTGGGAGCACTCATGAGGAAAAATGTGTGGGTGCTCAATACCCACCAGCAGCCAAACTTCCCTGCCCCCCTTGTGGTTCTTGCCCACCAGTGGTCTCCCTGACCAACTCCTCCCTCACCCTCCCAGCACCTCTTGCCCACCGTAATCAGCTGTTCGCAGTATTCTTGAAGCTCTGGGAGGGAGGAGGGGTGAGGATGAGGGTGTGCTTGGGGAAGAGGCAGGTCGGGGTGGGAGCTTAAGAGAAGGGGTGGAATGGGCGCAAGGACTTGGGAGTGGAGTGGGGGGCAGAGCAGGGGTGGGAAGAGGTGTGGCAGTGGCTTGGGGGAAAGGGGTCAAGAGGGGGCAGGGCCTGGGATGGAACGGGGGGCGAGCATTCCCCAACTGGAGGAGGTGTCTGTGTATGGGATTGAACTTAGGGCAGCCCCTCATGTCAGTGTGGCCACACTTCTATTTTTAGCACACTTGTGAGATCAGAGCCAGCATAGGTATGTCTCCTCAAACAGGAATTTACAGCTTTCAGGTCTAGTGTAAAGACACACCCTTTGTTAGGGGGCGGGGGGGGTTGAGATCCAACACGATTCCCCACTTGCAGCAGTGATATCCGGTGGGCATATGCTCGCCTTTCTAACTAGAAAGGGAAACCCATCAGGCCTGTGCCTTTTCTCCTCCCTTCTGTGCCCTATTTGTGGAACTCTGGCAATTGTGCCGAGACATTATCCCACAAAAAGCATCTCTTCTATCAAGCAGACGGAACTTAAGAGCACTTTTGTTGCAGCTGGTGTCCTCCTCCTCCTCCCAAATCTACCCAACTCACTTCTGTGCTAGATGTAATGGATCCCTTGAATTCTGCAGCAGGATCTTGCATCAAAGTAAATTACATGTGAGGCCAGTTTCTGCATTTAGGTGCAATTCTTTCCCAGCCAGAGGGCCAGCACCACTTAAGTTCATTCCATTCGGAGGATTTAAGTGGGGGTTAAAGTGGTGCTTATCTGTGAGAGCCTTCTGTACTGGGATGAATTCTGCGCACCTGCCCAACTCACATGTCCTTTGGAGTCAGTGGGAGTTTTGGGGAGTGCCAGGATGGCAGGAGATCCACTTCTTAAAGGTCATAGTCCAAAAAGAGCCATATGAACTCCGTATCCATATGTAGCTTTTCATATAGATTGGGAAAATTGCTCTATCAAACATGAGGGCAGAGATTTCCAGCTGAACTCAGAATTTTGATTACGCACTATGACCAATAAAGATCTAGAAATATGACTGTACCTTTGTGACTGCTGAGGAGGGTGAAAATTGCTAAAAAGAACATGTCCCCTAGAATTGGTTAGTTTGGGATTATTATAGATTGCACCTCTTTCTCCCTCTCCCTTTTAGGACTTACAAACAGGCAAACCAAATCAATCAGGTTCTTTATATGGGGAAAGAGATAACCCTACTTCATAAGGCTGTGCGAAGGAATTGCCTTACCAGGTCTATGCAATACCACTCGGCTTTCCATTCTTCACTTCTCTGAAATGGTTTGCTTTTGCTAATGCTAGTTATGTCTCAGTTTGGATAAGAATAGAGAGGATATTTACCTCAGCATGTTGACCACTACATGCACTTCTTTACTTAACGTAGCTGCCAGCATGTCGGAACAGAGTTTTCACCCCAGCCTTAGGTTGCTCTAGCATATTGGAACTATGACCAATTACGATTCATCCCTTTCACCTCCATGATGATACGAGTTGCACTTTCCATTGAGCTAGAGAACTCACAAGGTAGGACAAAGATGCAGAGTGTGTAAAACAACAACAAGATGGCAACCATCACACACGTGTATTCTGTCAAATCCATTGTTGTGCAGGTTAATGCATAGTCAGTCAGGGCAAGCTTCTTCACACAGCACAGATAGGGAGGCAATGGTCAACAGCAACATTTCCCTCAAATTAAAATTAGTGCTAAAAATTGGCAATAGGAGTTGGTTGGCAGGGAACCCACATCCACATGGCCTATTGATCTAAAGGTGTAAAAGGGGAGTAGCAACTAAAACTCGAGTGGTATTTCAGCTAACACATGGGAAAGAAATTGGCAAAACAAGCAGGGATATTTCTAGCTCCATAAGGCCCTGAATTTCAAAAGGGACCTAATTTGGAAGGCTTCAGCTTTCAGCTGCCCAGTTTGGACACTTAAGAGGCCTGGTGTCCAGAGAAGTTGAACACACCTAACTGGGAAAGTTGATGGGACCTGTGAGAGTGCCCAGTAACCTGTAGATCAAGACCTCAAATGTCTTAAATTTGATATGCAAAATCAGAGACTGCTTTTGAAAACGTGGGCCTAAGTTACATATGCCACAGTGTTGCCAGGGATGCTCAATGAAGGGAGGGGAGTAGAGTCTTGCTTTTGTAAAGGCGTATTCCCATTCAGAAGCCTACTCCTCCCTTGCTAGTGGACAGGCTCCAATACGGACTGATGAAAAATCCTACGTCAGGGCTTAAAGCCATTGTAGCTTGCACCCACTAGCTGTGCTGCCCTGACCTCTACAAGCTGCACTGTTGCAACTGAAAGGAATGGAGCAGCTATGTATTATTTGTCAATATTTAATAATTGAATACAGGGCACAAGCAACTTTATAGCCAATGGCTTTTTAAAATATTTGTGTAACAAATACTATTTCTCGCTTGCTTTTGCTAGATCTTCTCACCATTTCTGGCTTTGCTTTCCTTTTTTCCCTTCTCTCTTCCTTTGGCTAGATCATTGTGCATCTTTTCCTGTTTGGGTCTTCACAGTCTGTTTCCTCCTGTTCACCCACTCCAGTAGTGTGCTCTATGGTTTCTTTCACTCCTTTCCTTTATAGCCCCAGTATAACTCAGCATGACGTGCCTCTTTTCTACAAGCTCCTGTCAATCCCTCTTGCAACTGAATCCCACCCCCCTTCCTACACTTCCCTCAGCTGCCCTTCTCAACAATGGGAAGTGAACACCTGCCTCCCCAGCTCTTGGGACAGAGGGGATTGCTGGTACTCTTAACAGGGTGCTGTCTCTGAGCACTGCTTTATAGCTCTGAGGCAGGGGCTCAGCAGCAAATAGTCACAGCTCCATTGACTTGGATGGAATTATGACAATTTACTCCAGCTGAGAATTTGCCCTTCTGTCTTTCCCCTTCCCACTCTGGATAGGGCAGGCACTTTGTCTCACTGTATCCTTCATACTCCTTCTAAGGAGGGATGCTGGGGATTTCCAGTGTTGCACCCTTCCCTCAGCCCCCTGGCTGCTGGGATTGGCAAGGTCTCTACTCTCGATCCTTCCCCTATCTGCATTTTTTTTAATCCTTTCCTCACCAGTATCGAGCTCTGGTGCCTGCCTTTGAAGCTGCTCATCACATTCCCAAACAGCACTTCAGTGAAACTGGCCTGATTCTTGTCATTCCTCACTGAGCTCTGAGTAGCAGCAGTGAGACCAGACAAGACTTGTTTTTTCACTGTGTGATAGCTTGGCGAAGCTCAGAGCATCAGCAGAGCCACCAAAGCTCTTTAATCCAAATCTGGAGTAGTGTGTCCAGTTCTGGGCCCCCCACTATAGAAGGGATGTGGACGCATTGGAGAGGGTCCAGCAGAGGGCAACCAAAACGATTAGGGGCTGGAGCACATGACCTATGAGGAGAGGCTGAGGGATTTGGATTGACTTAGTCTACAGAAGAGAAGAGTGAGGGGGGGATTTGATAGCAGCCTTCAACTGCCTGAAGGGAGGTTCCAAAGAGGATGGAGAGAGGCTGTTCTCAGTAGTGATGGATGGCAGAACAAGGAGCAATGGTCTCAAATTACAGTGGGGGAGGTCAAAGTTGGATATTAGGAAAAACTGTTTCACTAGGTGGTGAAGCACTGAAATGGGTTACCTAGGGAGGTGGTGGAATCTTCATCCCTAGAGGTTTTTAAGTCTCAGCTTGACAAAGCTCTGGCTGGGTTGATTTAGTTGGGGTTGGTCCTGCTTTGGGCAGGGGTCTGGACTCGATGACCTCCTGAGGTCTTTTCCAACCCTATGATTCTGGTTCTAGGATTCTAAAAGGACTCCACAGCATTGGTTTAAACTTAATCTCTATCTGGAATTGTTTGTAACCATAGAAGATAGTTTAGATTCTGCAAAAGTTGTTGGGACTTGTTCATGACAATACTCTGTGTATAAGGGGTGTATGGATCTTATCTAAGTAAAAAACAGGGCCAACACTGGAAAACTAGAAACTGACCTAGGAAAATCCCAAAGAAGCTATTTCAGTTCACTTACATAAGAAAACACAATTGTACTTCTGAAAAAGTCCAGACCCCAAGTATTGTCTTCAGCTGATTTGTGTGTTTCTGGTACTCCACACACATACGTACACTCAGTATCTTAGAAGAAAAGGGCAAATATGCATTTCATTCAGAATAAACTACAAACTATTCTGTTGGTGTGTCCAGTTTTTTATGGTGAAGGGGACCCTAGCAAAATGCTTTTCTCAGACAAATAGGTCTGTAAATGAAATATGAAGGGTTGATTGGACTCTCTTTGTAGAGAGGTCACTGACAATATTACCATTCAAGCAGGATCAGACTCTAAATATTTTTAAATCAAAACTGAGAGTCTTACACAATCCCAGGACTTGAGGAACTGGAGCTCTAAGTAAAACACCAGAGGAAGGGTTGTGGTGTGCACAGATGAAGACCACTCAGAGGAAGAGATGTTCCTGGAACTCAGGAACATCCTGCCCTAAATAGCTGATGAATTATGTGAGCTGAAGGTTGAGAATAACAACAATGCCTTTGGTCATGGGATTCTGAGAAAATTCATCCATCTCTTCAAACATGCTTTGGAGCAATTCTCATGCCTCAAAAGTAGGACTTGTAGGCTATGTCTAGACTATGGGAAAGATTCAAAAGAGCATATGAGATTTATTTCGAAATAAGTGCTGTGTAGACAGCACCAAATTTCAAAATAAGCTATTTCAAAATTAACTCAAAATAAACTATGCAATTTGCGTAGCTCAAATTGCATAGCTTATTTCAAGCTCTGGGTGTTTCAAGCTCTGGAGCACCCAATCTGAGCCGGTAGGGATTAATTGAGAGAGCACTGAGAGTGACTAGATGGAAAAATAAGGTTGAAATCTGCATCAGTGCTCTTACTAACTAACAAACACAGTGTGCGTGTCTCTGTAGGGCAGTGGGTAAAGAACTGTTGAAACAGTTGGGAAGTTTGTTTGCCGTTGTGAGGCTGGTCAAAAATGTTCTGACAGAAATTTTTCCATCTGAAAATGCTGAGTCTATGGAACCAAAGTGTTCTGTGGGAACATGTTGAATATGGAATCAATGTAATCCACATTAACTGGGAAGGTTGGTGGCCAGCTCATTTGCCTGCTGGTTTACTTGTGGGCTCTCAGGATTCCTACTATCCCTGGATCCCCAACTAGCTATTTCTCTGGGTTGGCCGGCTCCTCTGGTAACTGATCTTCCACCTGCCTGCCAGGTCAGGCAGATCATTCGCCGCCAACCAGGTGGGAAAGAGGCAAGCTCAAAACCTTGGTTTTGGTTTGTCGGACATGGAATTATCTGGATTTACTTTCTTATCTTTTCTTTTTTTTTTTTTAAAAAGGTGATTTAGACTTTTTACATCAAATAAGGATTAAAAAAAACACTTTGGTTTTTCACAGGAAAGAAATGCTGTTTTCTGCTCAGCTGTATTTGGAAGTTTAGCAGCAATAACCAAAATTGAAGTTGAGGGGAAAAACTCTAGGGGGAGACAGGAGGAGGACACACTGGAATATATTTCCATCTTCAGAGACTTGCCACGATTATTACAAGTTATAGGGAAACTCCTGTCTACTGCAGACATTAAAAATAAACACAAAATACATTATTTTAAAAGACAGCATTAATAATTCATGTTGTGTGCTTTCAGCACCGAATAACCTAAAATTGACTGGCATTTTATCAAACCAGCCTGAGAAGCCAGGTTATAATGAGATTTCTGATAAGATGGTTCCAGCTGCCCTGTTGTTGGTCTGATATTTTGTAGTTATTGTGATGTTTGGGAACAGTACAAATATTTACACTATGATCTCCTGATGTCTTCTTTTTTTACTATGATTAAAAAAGTGGCATATTTTGACATCTTTTTGGAATAAGGAAAACGCTGATAGCAGATTCAATTGATAAAGAATAAAAGGAGAGGAATGTAACTAATGCCTGTCAATAGGATTTTATGAAAGCGGGTTTTGTCAAGCAAAGCTGGTTTATTCCTTGGTGAAATGACAAGTTTGGCTGATAAAAATAACAGTGTAGATATAGTATACTTAGGCTTTTGTAAGGTGTTTGATTTAGTACTGTACAACATTCCAGTTAAAGAATCGGCACTCTGTAGTATAAGTGAAGCACACATCAAGTGATCAAAAATGGCTAATTGACAGATCTCAAAAAATAGTTGTCAATGGGGAGTTGTCATTGAATGGAGTGTTCTGTAGGGATTGGTACAAGGTCCAACACTGAAGCATTTTCATCAATGATCTGTGAATAACTGGAAAATAATTTCTGATAAAATTTGTAGAAAACATAAAGGTTGGTGGAGTGGTAAATGATGTCGACAGGAGCAATCTAGATTGCTTGGTAAGCGGGATCCAGTCAAATAAAATGCCTTAATGCAACAAAATGCCAAGTTATGCATCTAGGAACGAGGGATGCAGGCCATACCTATAGGTGACTGCAACCTAGAAAACATTGACTGACAAGGATTTGATGGCCACTGTGGACAACCAGCTGAATATGAACTCTCAATACAATGCAGTGGCAAAAAAGTAAATATAGTCCTTGGCTATCTAAACAGAAGAGTTGTAAGTACAAAGGGGAAGAGGCTTTATCTCTGTAGATGTCACTGGTGACGCCAGTATTAGACTACAGCATACAGTTCTGGCATTCACATTTTAAAAAGATAGCTGAAAAATTGAGAGCCACAAATGGAGAGCCACAAAAATTATCTGAGGGCTGGGGACAAAGCCTCTGAGTAAGGGACTTAAGGAGCTTAATTTGTTTGGCTTTTCTAACAGATAAAGAGAAACTTGATTACAGGGTACAACTGCCTTCATGGGGGCAAGAATACGGGCTTCTCAAGGGCTCTTTAATTTAGCAGACAAAGGCAGAACAAGAACCGCTGTCTAGAAGCTGAAACCCACCATGCATATTATCTGGCATCAACTTTCCCGAACTGCCAGGTGTGGCTCTGCCCACCTTCTGCCCCAGGCCTCCTTCACTTCAGCGTGGCTCCCTCCAATCTCCTGGTGCTGCCTGGGCTTCAGCTGTGCCAAAGCAGGCCTGGCCATGCTCTGTGGCTGGGGAGGCTGGGCCTGTGCACTGCCTGCCTGCCTTGTGCTCCAGGGCCGGGAAGGCTGGGGCAGTGTGCCACTCTTTCTCCCTGTGCTCCAGGGCCAAAGAGTCTGGAGACTTGCCCCTACAATGGGGGCGGGGGCAGGAGCTTGGCTCCCATGGGGCAGAAGGGATGGGGTTGGGAGCGGTTCACCCACAGCCCATACCAGGTAAATTAAGATGAGAAATTAAACACAAATCCTTAAGCATAACCCTTATCAGCCTTTGGAACAAACTATCAAGGGAACTGGTGGATTCTGCATGTTTGGATGCCTGTCTGGAAGGTATGCTTTAGCCCAAGGGTGTGGCCCCTGGCTTGCTTGGATCCGGTCCCCAAGGCTCATTGCCTCCCCTCCCCCAGCACTGGGGAGCCTGCACTGGCACTTCAGTCTCCCCACTGCTCCACCGTAGGGCTGGAACACACACAGTCTACTAGCCTGGGCCTCTCTAGACTCTGGTGTGCGAGGGGAATGTGGGGAGTGTCTTTCTCCTCAGTCAGGAGCTACGTCAGTGAGGGTTGTGTTTTGGTTGTGTTTGGGTTTTTTTTTGCTTCTCACTTGGCCCCCGACTGATTCTTCTGTGGGTCAGCAGCCCCCAATCCCCAAAGAAGTTCCCTATCCTTGTGTTAGCCAAACCCTAGCTAATGGACTCAGTATAGGGAGAATTAGGTAAAGGCATGAAGTGTTGATGTACAGGAGGTCAGATCGAATGATCTCACATCCTTGCTGGCCTTAAACTTTACATGATTTATTAAGACTTGAGAACAAGCTTGCACTACTGTTAACCCACTGTCTGAATCGTCTTTTACCACACAATGTTTACAACAGCACAAAGATGGCAGCATGGTTCTATTCTGGCAGCCTATCACAAAACACGTTTTTAAAAAATATATTGGCTAGCTTGGCAAGCTTGTGTTGACTTGTCCTTTCTGGTGGGTGAAGAAAACACTGGAAACAGAAGAATTGCCTATCTAGATGGAGGGGAAGGCTGGGCAAGTGGTTAGGGCATTAGCTTTTGGAAACCCAGGTTTAACTCTCTGCTCTGCCACAGACTTCATTTGTGACACTGGGCAACTCACACAGTCTCTCTAGCCTAGATTCTGAGGTATTTGGGCTCCTAATTTGAAATCAGTGGAAGTTAGGGGCCTAAATACCTCAGTGTGGCTTATTTCTCCTTCTGTAACATGGGGGTAGTAACACTTCCCTATGTCGCAGGCAGAATAAATACATGCACCTCTATAAGCCCTGCAGTGCAGTCAGGGCCTAAGATACCAATGGAGTTCAATGGAGCTTTGTGCAGACACAAGGGTCTGTTTCTGTAGAAGTAGGTGCTGGTCTGGGACCTAAATCAGGACACTTTGGGGGTGTGAATAACAGTGAACTACTTTGGTGTGCACTGCATCTCCCCCACATGGAGGCTGATGGTGTGAATGGAAAGTACCCAAGTTCACGCTAACATGTTCTTCAAAAACAACTGCATTAGTGTGAACTAAGACCTTTTAAGTTTGCACCTGCAGCATCCACCCAGGGGAGTTATAGCACAGCACTTCGGCCCTCCATTGTCTGAACTCTAGGGCAATGTTTTCTCAACCTTTATAAAGTAGCCCTTAAAAAAAAAAAAAAAAAGTACCCCCAGTACCTACAGTTTTCAGACATACGCAAATATTTTTTTTACCATTGCAAGGCATTTGTTTAAACAACTTAATCATTGCCAGGTGGGCAGTGAAATTTTGGGGTATAAAAAGTACAAAAACAATAAAGCGCTGTAAAACTTAAAACAAAAATTCAGTTTTCTCCAAACTTCAGTTGTATTGATGTTAACCCCCCCCCCCCGAATTCTCTTGAGTACCCCTAAGGGTACTCGTAAGGTTGCCAGGTGTCTAGTTTTGAACTGGACAGTCCAGTATTTGAGGTTTCTGTCCGGGAACTAACTTGAGAAAATACCGGACATATAAATGTCCGGTATTTTCTAATTAAGTACGTTTTATTAATATGAGTATCAGTACGTAGTTGCGTGCTGCATGAGCATGTCTACCAGCCAGGCAGTACACAACTATGCAGTAGAGAGGAAGGGGGTGGGGGCAGGGCTGGGGCGGGGCCAGGGCAGGATGGAATCCCTGGGGCCAGACTCGCTTGTGCTTCTCTGGGACTGTGCACAGGACGGGGAGCACCCCAGGATCTGCGTGTGCTTGGACCAGCCCTGCTCCCCGCTGGCCAATTCGCTCCCCCATGCTCTCCCCCGGCCAGCCCTGCTCCCCCTGATCCTCTCCCCCGGCCAGCCCTGCTCCCCACCGGCCGATTCTCTCCCCTGGTCAGCCCCGCTCCCCCCGACTGCCTCCCGGCTAGCCCCGCTCCCCACCAGCCGGTTCTACCCCAGCCAGCCCCGCTGCCCTAACCCCCTTCCGGCCAGCCCTGCTTTCCGCTGGCCAGTTCTCTCCCCTCCGCCCCCCAGGCCAGCCCTGCTCCCCCCGATCTCCTCCTGGCCAGCTTCACTCCCCTCCCAGCCAGTCCCCCCCCCAGCCCCCCCATTTGAGATTAAGTGTGTCCGGTATTTTTTTTTTAAGCCATCTGGTAACCCTAAGTACTCGTACCACTGGTTGAAAAACACTGTTCTAGGGTAGTGTAGCTTTACCTTTAGGCTCTGCTCCTGCATTGTTTATGATAAGTTTCAAAATACTATATAAGGAATACAAGTATTTGAAGTAGGGTTGTAAAATCCCTGGAGTTGCCCTCCCGCCCATGACCACAGCTGGGCTGTAGTGGTCCCCGCGACGCAGGCATGGGCTGCTCTAGCCTGGCTGCTTCTGGCCCCACGCTGGGCTGCTTGCTCCCAGCCTGTGCAGGCCAGGAGTCAGGAGTCCTGTGCAGGGCTGGAAGCAGCAGTGGGGGTGGGGTGTGTAGCCTCTGGCTCTCAGCCTGGGAACCAGAAGCAGGAGCCTGCTCCCCTGTGATGCTTACCGGGTAACCAATTAACTGGTTGCCCTTTCACATCCCTAATTTGAAGAGCTGTCCTACATAAGGATCACTTGTAAGTTTAATGATAAAGAAGCTAATAGCCTGTGGCTGTTGCATTTAAATTGCCTCTGTTGCTGGGTGAACGGCAGACATGACTTTCAACTCCAGGCTATGTCTATACTGCCAGTTTTTGCAGCAGAAAATATGCTAGAGGGACTCATTAGCATAAGTCGTGATCTCATTAGCATATTTTCTGCCGTTTCCTTTTTGTGCAAGGGGTTTTTGCACAAAAAGCGGCAGTGTAGCCGCTTCCGTTTTGCGCAACACGCCCCCCCCCCCCCCCGTTTTGCGCAAGATCCTTATGCTGCTCCAGGACAGGCATAAGAATCTTGCTCAAAATGGGGGTTTTGCGCAAAATGGAAGTGGCTACACTGCTGCTTTTTGGGCAGAAACAGAAAATATGCTAATGTCCCTCATTAGCATATTTTCTGTAGACTGTGTAGCTATAGGTCATTTATTACACAAATTGGGAAAACTTTCAACTCTTAGAATCTTTGTATAGTGCTTTTGAGATCCTTTTATGAAAGACGGTATTGACGGGTTTGATTGTGCACCCAATGAAATCAGTGCTGATGCTCCTACTGGCTTAAATTGCACAGGATCATCCACCAAGTGAACAAATGGCTATGACTATTAATAATGGGAGAAATAGTTTTAATAAAATCCCTTTGACACAGTACAAATGGCTATTGAAATGAGAGCGCATTTGGAGTCTCAGCTATGGGAGTGGATTGAGGGATAGCATTTTGAGATATTAAATGTATTTATTTAGGTAAATAGATTTAAATGATAGTATTTGACTAAGGAAAGGATGGATTGGATAGCTTAGTAGCAAAGTGTTCTACTTTGGGGCTTTCAAACTGGTTTACTAATCATGCCAAGAAATCCTTTCCCTCTCCTGTGAACATGAATCTGTTTCTTAAAATCTGCTTTAAGAGATACATGAGATAGGGATTTGTATGTGCATCTCTTCTGTCCAGACAAACAATTTCAGCATCAGACATATGCCTGATCAGAACATGGAATTAAAATAATTAATCTTCTTGCACGGGAGAAAAAAAGAAGCTGGCCCTTAAGGCAATTTAGAACAGTCCTTGTTACCTGTGGCTCCATTGCCTTGCTCACACCCAGAATGACTTTCTAGAGCAGCATAACAGTGCTTGATGAATAGATTTGAAATCAGAAGCATGTGGAGCTTTCCTGTCGGAACAGGGACCCATGCTGAGATAGAGATATATTTGGCTAAACACAATGAGCAAAATCAGGATTTGTTTTATTGGAAATATAAATATGGTAACTAACAAGGACAAAAACCCCAAACAGACAACTCAATCTTGTATCCTCATCCCTCTGATAGGAACATGACAGTAACCTAGGATTGATTTGCCTCTAAAACATAAAACAAACATATAAAATTAGCCAAAGCAAGCAGTCACCATTCAGTACTTCCTGTAGACTGTACAGTAATTTAATAAAATAAACTTAAGATTAATGGAGAAAAATTGCTATGTTCATTTTTTTACATCTCCAGACAACAGGTGAGGTCTTTTCTGACTGAGGAATACAAAGATGCTTTTAGAAAAAGGTACAAGTGTGTAAGGCACAGTAGCGGGATAACGGCCGATTAAGCCAACCATATCTGATCTGATAAATTATAACAAAACTTCTGCAAGGTACTGTATTGGAGCGTTAAGGAATGTATACATTTACAGCTTTTGTTCACATTTGTAGGGTGTCTAGTTCAACATTATAGCTTTTTATCAATATAGTTCCAGTAAAAATAAAATGCAGACAGACTTTGGACAGCTAAAAAGAGCCAATATCTAGGTCAAAGAAGAAAGATATTGAAAGTAGTTTATGACCCCCTATTAATCTTGCCTGCAATATATTGCAAAACTCCTCAAGCTCTTCTTAAAAACACCATTGTGTAACGTGTTGCAAGCTGAAGACAGACTAATCAAAATCCTCACGTATAACTAAGGACATGGCTACACTGGGGAGTTATTTTGAAATAACGAGGTGTGTCCCCACAATACCAACCCATTATTTTGAAATAACTCCTGCTTGTGAAGAGGAATAGCTTATTTTGAAATTATTTCAGGAGTACTTATTTCGAAATAACTCCCTAGTGTAGACATAGCCTTAGACCATGGGTTCCCAAGCTGGGTTGCGTGCCCCCCTGGGGGGAGGGTGGCATGAAGAAATTCCGGGGGGGGGGGGGCACGAGGTGACCCAGCCTCCCCCCACCCCATCAAGTTTTGCTGCCCTGTTCAGTTCCTTTTTTTTTTTTTTTTTTGCTCAACAAGTTTTGCTGATATTTGGGGGGGGGTGTGTGAAGATTTTTCAAAACTCAAAAAGGGGGGCATGATGCCAAAAAGTTTGGGAACCATTGCCTTAGACTTTCCCACAGACACCTTACTGACCAAGCATTGCATGTTTTGTCCATCAAAACCTCTTGTTTCATCACAAGGAACAAAAACCAATCCACAAAATCTCAACCTAAACAACAGTTTTTTGTGCCTCCACTGGCTTTCCTTTACATTATCACAGATCAGCAGGCAGCACAGTAGCAATATGAAATTCATGTTTTTTAATTACAACAGAACTTCAGAGTTACAAACACCTTGGGAATGGAGAACAAATGTTATAGCTATTCTTTCAAAAGTTTATGATGGAACATTAACTTCATACAGCTTTGAAATTTTATTATAAAGAAAAATGCAGCTTTCCCTTTATTTTAGTAGCTTTAGGTTTAACACTGTACTATATTGGCTTTTTTCCTCTCTGTCTGCTTCTGCCTGATTGTGTACTTCCAGTTCCAAATTAGGTGTCTATTGACTGATCAGCCCATAACTCTGGTTTTCATAACTCTGAGGTTCTACTAGAGTCATAAATACACCTGGCTTCTCTCTTGCTCACATACATTTAGAAGTAGCACACACATATCGCTGTGTCTTTAAAGCTCACAGACAAATCAGTTTAAAAATCATAATACTTAAATGCCTCTGTTCGTCTCATACTGCTTACAGCACTGTGCACTTTACAAAGGTTCCCCATTCTGTTAAAATCTGAGGGTAGATCTAGTTTGCCTTAAAGTGAGTGTTAATTGTGGCTTGAACTAGACCTAGAGCAGACCAATGCTATGCAAACTTCCCACAAAATGTTGGGTCGGTGTTAGAATCTGCCAGTAGAACAGAAGCGTAGGACTGGAAAGAACCTTAAAAAGACAACTATTTTATCCCCCTGTATTGAGGATTCCTGACAGGGGTTTGTCTTGTTCTTAAGTTACTACACTGTTAGCCTAGTCTTGACTATTGCTTCAGCAAACACTTTTGATCAGATCAGATCAGATCATTGGGTATATTTGTAATATGCACATCGATGGAACATGGCCACCAAATTTATTTTACTTTTAACTAGGCTTTGATGGTGAGAAGCCAGGGCACTAACCTGCCATTGCCACCAGGTGCCATATCCCAAGCATAGTTTAGAAAACAGGATTATGATTCTTGCATTAAGATGGCATAAAGGTGGTACAATTCAGAATAGTGACTGATGCAGGGGGAGTAAAATGTCCCCAAAGCAAGCAAATTAAATCTGTAGGAACTTCCTCCTTCAAAACGTTATGCATTGGGAAAAGTCAGTTGTGGATTTTACATTTTTCATGTGCAGCACCCCCTGGGCATAGCAGCCTTGCAGGGATTGTATTTTCAACTTCTTATGCAGTAAGCACAGGCAAGCTACAGCTTTCAATGTCAGCCATTTCATCTTTTTATTTCAACACTCATTTACTTTGTCCATTAATGATACTCTTGCTGTGTCAGTGGCAAATGTGACCATATATTCTGCACACAAGATGGAGGCATGGGGTGCAGAAAGAACGTATTTCAAATCTCAAGTATCCTAGAAGCCAGGATGGACTCACTGGCACTTGACATGCCACACTATGCTTTTTTGTTCCAGCCCCAAAGTGTATGCACAGGCAACTGCTGACCTGAATTCAGCACCAAGAGAGAGTGCTAAGGTACTGCTATGCACATCCTAGGAATCCAGATAATTTCTGTGCTCTGAACTTGGTAGAGAATCCCTTTTTAATAGAGTACTCTGTAAAATGTAGATTTCACACTTATATTGCAATAAAAATGGCTTCCTAATGTTTGTTTGGTCACAGCAACATGTATTGCTACATGTCTGTTGGAAGCTTTGGGATGTTTTGTGTAGCTATTGAGGCTCCCCCGAAACAGTGAAAAGATACGTAGAGGAAAGGGAAGAAGTAGGACAGGCAACAAAGCTTGCGCTACACAAAGTCTTGCAGTGTTCACTTGCCTAGCTGCCATTTTTCATGTTCAGTAATCGTTCTAAGAAGTTCGAGAGGCAGAGAGAACTTTTAGCACGGCTGAAACAGTCGCTTATCTCCTGATAGGGAATTCCTAGACTGATAAAATAATGGTCGGTAGTCTTTCATTTCTGAAGCAGTGCTTCAATGTCATTGTACCTTTCACCCATACAAGTGGGTGAAATGTTGATTGTGTGTCACCAAAGACTGTTTTGAAACCAACACAACTGCTGATTATAAGAGGCAGACCTCCAGTAGGTGGATTTTGCTCTCTCCTCTGAAGGTTTTTGCCATTTGTCAGAGCCCACGCTCTGGAAACACTTTGCCATTCGTGTTGCAGATAATGCTTCCATCCTTGGCATCAACATTCTCTTGGTACATCACCAGCTGTCGAAATTCTCTGAGAATTTCCCATTTAAATGGGTGAAGACAAAATAATTCTTTGTGCTGTAAAGACAAAATAATTCTTATAGAAAAAGCTAATATGCTTAACTGACATAATCAATGAACAGGGAAAGGTCATGAAGTTAAAGACAGGAAAGGCCCATGAGTCCAGATCCTGCAATTAAATCCTCATGGGTGGATCCCTGCATCTGCTCAGAGCCCTTTGATTTTAGTGGGACTCCAGTCAAACCTGTGAGTTCAGCAGTACAGAGCTACTTTTAAGTGCAAGACCTTAATTGTCCAGTGCATCTCTCCCTGCAAATGCAAAGAATGTCCCCCCTCTCCAAACAGAGGCTTTCTTCAGCATTGTTTAAATTAAGTGGCCACAAAAATAATGAGGCACTAATTTTTAAGTTCCAGTATTGTAGCAATAAAGCCAGGCCTCAGATGACCCCTGTCAGGATGGTGTCGTTAGCCTCTGTTTGTCAGAGGCTGGGAAAAGAGTGACAGGGGAGGGATCACTTGATGATTTCCTGTTCTGTTCATTTCTTCTGGGGCACTTCGGCAGACAGGATACTGGGTGAGATGGACCTTTGGCCTGACCCAGTATGGCCATTTTCATGTTGTCTCATTTTCACATCAGTAAAGATTTCCCTGTAAATGATCTCACCTTCCATAAGGTGAAAATGTAATTGCTAAAGCAGAAGAATTTTTTGTTTTAATACTAGAAAGTAGAATGGCCACTTCAGTCTCCCCAGGGTGGTGTTTTACCTGGGGCTATACACACCCTGCACTGCTAGACTGAAAAACTGTGATGACGTAGGGCCAGATCCTCTGGTGCATTAAGGCAAATTTGCACTGCTCTCTTAGCAGAAAACGGTTCTAAAACTAGTAGATGCAGGGGGACCAGCCCAGCATGGGGCACTTGTCCCTGCAGCAGGTCTTGAACCACCTCTGCTTCCCAAGGCTGGAACTGAGCTGGGCTTGGGGGGGGGGAAGAACAGGAACCTGCTAGGCACTCTACACCCTATTGCTGTTAATCAAAGCCACCCAGATTAGTGTTTAGGGGCCCGCCCTTGACAAGAGAGAGACCAGAGCTGCAGGGGGAGGTTTTTTTTTAAATGTGTTCATGTGGCATCCAGCACCATGAGGCTCCACCATAACACAGATATTTCCTACAACTAATATGAACATGGTGCAAGTAGTTTTCCACTTAGCTAAATATTTATGGTCCAGGTCCTGGGATATGGCCAAGAAGCACTCAACACAAATCAAGAGGAGACTTTAAATGATACAGGCAGTTTATTTCAATAGACTTCTCCACTGTGTGTAGGAGAAAATCCATTGTTTATAAAATGTCATTAAGCGGGAAATGGTTTAATGCCTGTTGATATTAAATGGGCACCACTGTGTTGAATCAGTCCAGAATGGTCTGGGGAGTGCGGAAAACAGCTGTTCATTAAGCTAGTTTACATCTCAGAAATTAAAAGCAAAGCATTTTTTGGATGTGAGGGATACTTGCTTGCATTAGGTATTTTAAGTGGCATTCATACAAAGCTGTTTGTTATCATGCGCACACAAACCCCTAACTGAGTAGAAAGACCCTCCCCACATTTCCCTCGCACACCAGAGCCTTGTGGGGAGGAGGGGGCGCAGGCTAGTAGATTTTGTGCACTCCACCATTGCAGGTTCCCCAATACTAAGGGGGAGCCCCAAGCCTCAGGGGCTGGATCCAGGCAAGCTGGGGGCTGCATCTGACCCCCAGGCCTGAGATTCCCCATCCCTTGTTTAGACTGTATTTCTTTTTTAGGGAAAGGAGAGTACTTCCTACATTTTTTTTAAATATATGAGCCATATTCTAAGGTGATGTAAACAGGCATAGTTCCATTTACTTCAATGAAGCTATCTGAATTCAAACAAGGGGAGGATCTGTCCCTCTATGGAGGTGGTACACAGAAAGGGAGAGTAGTGCTTTTGAGGTGTACACTGAGTTTGTATGAAGTTAGAAATGAACTATGTTGTACAATTTTTTTAAAAAATCAAATATTCTAAGGAGAATTGTAGCATTGAAGCCCTGAAGTTCTGTACAGATACCTGTGATCAGCGTGCCTGATCTGTTGCTACTTACCATTGCATTGTGCCCCGTCTTCATTTTGTTGAACATCTGTGAAAAGAAATACAGCATTTTAAATCTCTTATTTGAACTGCAGTAGCCCCAAAGAGCATCAACAAAGAAATGGTGCTAGGCATTATGCAGACAAGTGGTAGGAAAACAGTCCCTGCCTTAAAGACCTTACAGTGCAGGTTATGAAAAGAGGCAAGTGGGGGAGGGAAGAGACAAATGGAAGGGGAGGATGAGGCAACAGGAAAGCAGGCAAATCATCGCACAGTAAGCAAATGTTTTCATTGGCCTTATGCAGATGAAAACATTAGAACAGTCTAAAGATACAAAATTAAGGTTTTGTAAATTTCTAGGTCAATAGCATTTCTTCCCTTGGGACTAATTCCAGCTTGGCTCTACACAACATTCATCTTCATGAGAAAAAGTTGTGAACCTCAGGTTGGTCCAAATGACGGCCTTGTCTAGCAATTCATCTTACACTTAATTATCTTATTCTGGGTCTGATGTGGCTACTACTACACTACATACCTTCAGTACCTTTGTATCTAATCATAATGGAGTTTGGAAGCTGAGACTATGGCTTTGAATCGCAGCCCAGCATTGGGCGGGAGTGGCTTTCCGCTGGCCCGTGGCAATTCCCAGAGGCATTGTGCCTCAGGGGAGGGCAAAACCCCAAGTGAGCACAGCTGATGTGCAGGGGGCAGGTCCCTGTTTTCTCACCACCTCTTTGGCAGTGCCTAGTGCTGCTAGCCATTCAAGGGTTGCTCCTGGACACTGAGGTTGAACCCCGGGTGGGGACAAAGCGGGAAAGCTCTTTGTGTTCCCCCATTCCTACATGCTCCCCCTTGCACCGCTCCAATTTTTACCACAATGAGAGTGCACATACATGGGAAAATATTAGAGATGAATGGACATTTTTTGATAAAGCTTTTTCTGGAAATTGTTGCTTTTTAAAAACTCACACTTCCCGTGGGAAAGGAGCAAAACTTTTGTCATGAGGATTTTTCAAGTCCAGCATGGAATTTAGAGGGGGAGGGAAGGATCAGACACACACACACACACACACACACACACACACACACCCCCAATAGTCAACAGAGCACTCCTTTAGGATGTGGCAGACCCAAGGTTCAAAGTAGGGATGTTAAATATCAGTTAATTGAATAGTTGATTAACCTCATGAATTCTTATCAGTTACTCAACTATTCTATAGTCCCGGGGGCAGGGCCTCCTCACTCTGGAGGAGCACCCTGCCACACCACGCTGCTGCCTCTGTATCAGCAGCAGCAACATGGGGTGCCAGGCAGGAGCTGGTCTGCAAGGGAAGCCAGTTTAAAATCCAGTTCCATTACAGAAGCAGCAGCGCGGAGCGGCAGCAGCCCCTGTCCAGGGGCGGTCTGAGCTCCTGGACCTGGCGTGAGCCAGAACTGAGCCAGGCTGCTGGCCAGCCTGATTAAAAAATGTACTGGCAAGGGGGTGGGGGAAATGCATGTAGTCAATAGCATTAACCAATAAGCTTTTGCTTATAGGTTAATCGACTATACTGTTACATCCCTAGTTCAGACCCCTCCCTGGAGCTCCCGCATATGAGGTGAGCATCTCAACTACCAAATTATTCATTATTCTGGGGTGATTACCTCTGTCTTTTTGCAAAAATATTCATAAAGTGTCTGTTTCATTCTGAATGGATATTTTTTTCACCATATGGGACAACAGTTTTCCCCCTCTCCCCAGCTCTTCAGTCTTGTTCTTGTGACCTCTATTGGTGCTATCTTTGTTTTATCTTGTAAAGTGTTGAAAATTCTACGGGTGGGCAGCTGCAGAAATGCAAGCAGGCACATTTGTAAAATGATGATTTGTTTGCTATAGAGGATTATTTCTCACCTGGGAAATTTTAGGAAGCAGGTAGGGCAGGAAATTTGTAATAGGATCGGAAACCTTTCATTGAGAGGCTGCACTTGGTGACCTCGCAAGTTCCCTTCTAGCCCTACATTTCTATGATTCTGTAAACCATTGATTATAGTTTTCCCCACACAGGTGATAACACCAAATGACTATCATCCAGTATTGGTTTGGTTTATATGAAATGAGTGTGTGATCTCTTTCCAGTTCTTAATGAAAGCTGACCATATTACACAAACTCCTCCCTCTCATTATATTCCTCTTGTGGAGAGTCTTGGTTGAGAAGCCAGAGACAGAATAGGTGTGGTGCTTGAACTATCACTGCATCCAAACGATTGGTTCCTTAGATAATATCACAGAAAGTTTACACTGCTCCTCATGTTGTACCAGGTTTGTGGCTAATTAGGAGTGCAGGCCCAGGTGTTGTCAATTCAACACTTGTCATGAGCTCTTGTTTCACTCGTATGTAGAGGATTCACAGCTACACATGCCAAAATATTTCATATTCTAAAATCTGTCAAATGAAAAGAATGATTCCTATCTGACCAGCTAGTGTAAGTGGTTTAATTACCTGTGTATGATTCCCAGTGAGAGGATTTCCTTTTCCATAGCCAACAGGTTAAAACAACTAGACCAACCAACACAACTGCAATGGCCACGACACTTCCAGCCTGAGCTCCTGGTTCATTTAGATTTAGCAGACTGTCTTTGGTAGCGTTAGAGTTTGTGATGTCTTCCAAGTCTGAAGAGAAAAGGTGAAAAGGAGAGAGAGGCTTTCAGAACTTCATTCTGGGTGAATGTTCCACTGCATTTTATAGACATGAGTTTCACACAAGTCGATAAACATCTATAGCATTCCTATACATATAGCTTTCATTCCACCACCACTTTACTCCTCGCAACTGTGAGGTGTACCGGCACCATCCAGGGGTGCCCTCAGCATTCGATTTAGTGGGTCTTTACTAACTCAAATGCCAGAAGATTGAACTCCAGTATGGTAAGTGTAGACATGGCTTAAGAGAGCGGTTGTAAACCAATGCGGTGGGACTTTAGGAGTCATGGATCCACCATGTACCAAAATGTCTTTTCTTTTAAAAGTAAACCTTCATCATTAAGCTGGGCCAAGGGTGGGCAAGAAAACAGCAGCAATGTGCCAGGGTTAGCCCCTGACAGGCTGCCAGCGCTATATTTACCTGCACCTCCACAGGTATAGGCAATTGCAGCTCCCGTTGGTCACAGATCACCATTCCTGGCCAATGGGAGCAGCAGGCAGTGGTGCAGACCGGAACACTGCTTCCCTCAACTTGCATTGGCTGGGAATGGCAATCCATGGCCAACGGAAGCTGCAAGTACCCATACCTGTGGAGGCAATGGTAAACATAACCGCAGCATCCTGTCGGGGGCTAACCCTGGCAAATCAGATGTGGCCCATGGGCTGGTATTTGCCCACCCCTGAGCTAGGCCTATTGTGGTTCCCACAGGAACTGAAAGGGGAATAAGCAGTTACAAAATTGTTGTGTGGGCTGGGGAAGAGACCAAGTTTTCATGATCAGGATGATGCTTCCTGTGTGTGGGTCTAAGAGGCTTGATATTTGAAGTCACATTTAAATACAAACACTATAGCCTAAATTTATAGATGTTTTAAAAATTAAACTCATTTCAGTAGGCCACTGGACTATCATGATAATGCACCCGATACTCATCAGAGATGTACATGTAGCCAAACAGACACACACACACACTTACAGAGGGCAGTTAGATTTTGCTGTAGAAGCTCATTTTCTATGATGCACTCTATTTTTATATTAGAAGTTGCTTTCATCTTCAGTGTGCTGAAAACACTGTATGTGCCATCTGTGTCCTGGGTGATCTTTGATGATGATGGATGGAGGGAGCTGTTGTCTGTTCCATTTATCCAGTAAACGTTTGGCTTTGGGTATCCTTGACTATAGTTGCAACTCAGTGTCATGTCTTCACCAATATTTGGGCGGATTCTTACAGGTCCACTTAGTACTGGTAGGCTGTTATTGACTGGAAAAGGAAAAGTCATCTGCATTTTAGAATCTTTTTGATTGGTTGTAGGAGGCGTATTGAGAGCAGAGCTCTCCCGTTTTCCTTGTGGAGATCACCCACATTCAGGGCCGGATTAAGGGGGGGGCTAGCCGGGCAGCTGCCGGGGTGCCAACCTATGGGGGGCGCTTGATGGTAGCTGTAAGGGGCGCCACGCACCCAGCTGCACGGCGCCCCTTAGAGCTGCCATCAGGCGCCGTGCACCCGATTGCAGCTGTAAGGTGCGCAGCGTGCTGGGGGGCGGGGCCGCTCATGCATTGCACGCCCGCTGCCCAAGGCGCAGGAATGGCTCAAGCCGGCCCTGCCCACATTGCCTTATCAGGGAAAATGGGGATACACACACAGAAGCACAGAGGAACTCCTGCCTCCATGCCTGGCAGAACTGCATAAGGCTAGCTAGGGCCATCCACATGGAGATCCCATGTCTCCACACTGGCTTTAGCAGCTTCATTCCCTGGCAACACAGTTAAATCCATTATGCACATAAGGCACCCTGCACCAAGCAGAGAGATTTCTGCAGGCGACAGGAGAGGGTATATGGTGTTAAGGAACTGGCTGATCTCTCTATTTCCACATGGAGAAATGCGACCCACACGTGGACCTAGGGGACACCATTCAGACCTTCCTTCACACACAGCACTATTTAAAAGCTATTTGGGGCTAACTGACTTGGTCTCGTTCAGTCCTTCAGCATATCACAAAGCAACAAGGAGTGACATCGGAAGGTAGATTAACAAATTAAGTACTGCTTTAAGTCACAAATAACTCTCTACAACAGAAATCCCCAGCTTGCTTACAAACTATTGTTTTCATTAAATAATTTTGCATCTGGATAAATAAGCTTCCAGAGCACATGGATACTTTACACAAGGTACAAGACTTTACCAACATTTGCACTGCTTGCTGGGCTCTTAGAAGACATTTGGGGATAAATTAGAGCTAAATAACACAGAACACTGAGAGCCATGACTGGTGGCTGTAAAGACATTTAATGGGATCATGGGAAACTTTACACACCCATGATAAGTAGATATCTGGCTAACTAAAATTATGCCAGACCATGGATATTGCTGGACCAGAGTGTGTCAGATGAGAGAGGTTCCACCTGTAGTCACTTTTATTATTTGTATAGTGTCTAGGATCTCCAGTCCCCTGTTGTGCTAAAGTTGTACAAACAGGACAAAAGTTGGTCCCTCTCCTAAAGAGATCTTGGTTCTGCCAAGCTTTTAAACATATTCTTAAAGTTATAGCTATTCTTTAATGTATTGCAGAAACTGAGCTAATCTGAATAGCTGGAGATGGTAGTTGGGTGATGCCAAATAGTTATAAGGCTACTGAATAATCAAGTGTAAATATATTACAGTGCATCACTACAGCAGAATATTTGCAATGGGAATCTATATTAACAGTAAACTTATTTCCCAAAAGATGGCATAATATATGTTCTTCTTTCTATTGCATTTGATTACTAATGTGTTCTCATAAAATATATTGATAACATTGCACTACAGATGGAACATTACTTTTGATTCCATTATGTGCATGTTAGGATTTTTCTCCCCCTTTATCTTTATCAAAGCTTGTTTTCCACATATGTATTTTGGCACCTGATTCTAAAAAAAAAAAAAAAATTACTTTTACTCCCTACCCTGAACCTGTGTTGGGTTTAGATTACAACTGGTTCCTAGCTGTGCCACAGGTATCGCTTGGTTTTGGAAAGTCATTAAAAAAAATCATAATCTGAAGACACATAGCAAAACTGTAACTGGGATTTAGCCAAGCACGAGTCTGAGGCAGAATTTGGGTATAGCCCTGCCTGAAACTGCCTTGTTTAACTGCTTTCTCTCTCTCTCTCTCAGTAAACAGAAGCATTTCCCTGCCCTTTGTGTCCTTTCCTTAACAGCTGAGGGAAGAGTAAGCCAAATACTTTGTTCTTCAAAAGCTGGATGTCTGGATAGTTTTGAAGTGTTTATGGTGATACTGTCTTTGTCCAAGTTAAAAGCTTGGATTGTTTAAGGGAGGCAAATTAGTGTGGTGGGACCACCACCACTGGAGACATGGGGAAATCCTCCCCTTATCATACTGTGTGACAAATAGCCATCCTACAGCATCCTCTGAGATCTAGGGTGGCAAGGTGCTGTTTAAACATTGAGGAATATAGAAGACCTTACCTGCTACTTTGAGAGCCACATCTGCTTTGTAAATAACTTTGAAAAAAGTGTCCCTCTTCTGTACTATGCACTGGTATGTGTGTTCATCTCTCAGGCTGACATTTAGCAGCAGCAGAGAAAAAAAGCCATTTTGCAGCTTATCCTTAAATAGCCGAGTTCTGTTTCTGAAGTCTCTACTCTGTTCGCTTTTGTTCTCATAACCAGAATTAAAGGTGTGAACCACTATATGTTTTGAACCATTCTGTATTTGCCAAAAAATCCGTAGCTTATTTAGAATGAATTTTTCCTCTGAAATATAAATGCAACTCAGTTCAGCAGTGCTGCCTGCTGTGCTGATAACAACATTCTTCTCTTCTGCAGTAACTACAAAGATAAAAAGGAAAACCAAGAAAAAAAAAATCAGTCTTAACAAAAGCAGTTTAATATACTGATCACAACCCTACTGTGATTATCCCTCCCCTCCCCCCCCCCCGCCCCTTACTGCATGCTTTATGAAATTGACTTATGGACACAAATATGCATAACTTGAAAATACTTTGGACAAAATACCTCATGTAATCTATCAATTTTAATGTCACAATCTGCTGGATCTATATATCTTATTTTGGTGTATGTATCACTCACGTATGTAAAGTTAGAGCTATGGAGTAGGTTTATAGTTTTAAATGTGCAAATGAAAACAATCAAGAGTGTTTCCCTTAGTGTCTGGGTGATCACCTGTAAACAGTGTTCTTTAAGTCTAAGCAGTGGTTGGTCTTAGGAAGACATGGGACCACTCAACTGGTAGGGTCTGACCAGGTAATTTTCCATAGAAGGTGAAGGAGAACTCTCAAGTTCTTACCCAAAGTGGAATCTATAAAACAATGGGAAGCAAGCTGTCCCTTTGTCTTTGGATGGCATGGCACCCCCAAGGGAATGAACCAGAGACCTCAGGGGAAAAGATCTTCCCTGGCTTGGAGGTTTAGCTGAAGTAAGAACAGTTTTAGGGTGAGTTTTTAATAAGCTTATGTGTGTTAGAACTAGCTACACATTTCTTGTTGTTTTAAATTTGTAATTCACTGTGCTCTGCCTGTTTTCACTTTCAATACTTTTACATCCTACTATTTGAATTTTCTTTTTTTTACTATCAAACCCATTGTAAATGATTGTTACCGGGGGGGAGCAATCAGCATGTACATCCTCCTTTTGTTGTTGAAGGGGACTGACCTAAATATTTTATTTAGGGTTCTGATCCCATTTGGGGAGTGGGTTTCCTGAAAGCTGTGCCAAAAACAGCATTCTCCTCAGACAGGAAGAGGTTCAGTGTCTGTATTACTCTTCGCAGGGAGGGGTGTGTGTTTGTGTGTGTGATCTCATCTCTGTGCTTTGGCTGAAGGAGACCAGAAGAGCTGGCCCAGGAGGACAGGGTGGTGAGAAGCCCCAGAGAGCAAAGAGACGAGTGTCAGTGGCTTTGTCAGCACTCCGGGAAGCAGCCCGAAGGGGTCATCTGTGACCGCACCCCGTCACTCCTATTACTAGCTGATTTGAAAAGGAGCTCTTCTATTTTCAAAACAACTAGATCAATATTCACTTGTTTGTAAAGAAAAACAGTTGCTTAGCCCAAGTTCTAATCTCATTGCCAGCAAAGAAGGGTGAAAGTATGATCCAGTAATAAGGCACAGAGTCAGTTCTCTTCTCCTCCACAGACTTAGGCTACGTCTACACTGGCAGCTTCTTGCACAAGAACTCTTTTGCGGAAGAGTTCTTGTGCAAAAACTCTTCCACAAGAGAGCGTCTACACTGGCATGTGCTTTTGCGCAAGAGCATCCATGGCAGTGTAGATGTTCTCTTCCACAAGAAAGCTCTGATGGCCATTTTAACCATAGGGGCTTCTTGTGCAAGAAATTCATATTGCCTGTCTACACTGCCCTTTTCTGGAAAAGCTCTTGCGCAAGAGGGCTTATTCCTCGTGGGGAGAGGAATAACTCTTCCGGAAGAAGCCCTGTTTTACAACGCTATACTGTAAATTTACTTCTGTAGACAGCCGGCAAGCTTTTGCAGAAGAACGGCTGTTCTTCCACAAGAAGCTGCTAGTGTAGATGTAGCCATAGTGTATGGTGTGACCCTGAGCAAGCGACTTAATCTCTGCTTCTCAATTCCCTAGCTGTAAAATAATTGGTATCTGCGTTGTCAGTGTCTCAGTCTTGGTCTGTAAGTCTTAATGTTCTACTTGTGAAGCCTCTTCTTGGCAAATGTGTTATGTTGTGATCACTACATCAGCCCAAGGCCAGAGCTTGCAAAGGGGTTCTGTACAGGAAGGGCTTTTAAGTCTGTTCTGCAAATGTTAATCTCTCTCTCTCTAGTCTAGAGGTTAAGGTTAGCGCATTTGCACACAGCACTTCAAGCTTCTTTTTTATGTTACTGGGCCTAGTCCTACAAATCTTAACTCACTCAGAGCCATATTCTGATAACTCATTCTGCTCTGCAACTGTACTTCCCACTGACTTCCATGGGAGTACTTGGGTAAAAAGGTATTATTCGGTCTGAATAAAGGTCCCAAGGTAGTCCCACTGTCCTTAAGAAAAATCACAAGGACATTTGACATTCTTTATGGAAATTACAGAAGAAAACTCATATTAAAGAATCTTTGTTTCCTGTTCAAAAGTACTGTTTAGCTTTCTAATGTATGTTGTGCAAATGTATGTTGTATGTTGTGCAAATAGATACAAATGCTTGTATTAAGTGACTGTAACAAGAATAAATTTTTCTTAACTTACCAAATCCCAGAGCAAAAAGAAACAGTAACAAATGTCCAGAGCTAAAAACAAAAGATAAAAGCAGGATGATGATAATGCAAGCATAACCGTATATATACTATTCACAGTTTTAAATACAATAGCAACAACATATGAGTAGCAGTTCCTATGATATAGACTCAGAATAAATAACCACATTTTTGACAACTACAAAAATGATCACTCTGTGGGAAAAGGCAATAAACAGAAGTATAACACACTGTACTGGGATGCAAGAGAGAGGCTTGAAACCAATGCTATTTACCTTTCTAAGTAATAGCTGACTGGATTTGTCTGTGGCATGTCAATGGATCATGTTGATGTCACTACTAAAAGAACAGCTCAGTATGCAGATCACCTTCTTGGGTGAATGGGGATATGTACTTATATAAAAATGTGTATAGGGAATACATCAAGGTGTGGAGTGGAATTAAGGCCTCCCTAGCATAAGTCTGCAAAGGCTGCATTTTCCACAAGTGGATTATGCAAAACATATCCATCACCACAAATAAGTATTTTGTATATGTCAGATGTTACAGGAAAAAATATTTTATGAATATTTTATGTTAAATAAGTCTCAGTGAGCAGATGATTAAGCCATATGCATAAAATAAATGCATTTATTTATTACTGAGAAGATTTTAAGGCACAAATGGGAGTTGTCCACTGTATAACATATTATATGACTCTCACCTCTGCATACTTGTATATTAGACACACAAAAACTATGTTAAAAGAACATCATAAAGGTAGCAAGCAAAGCATTCAAAAGATAGAGAATGTCAGAATTAAGGTGGATTGTACAATCCCTTTGTGTGTATGCATTACTACATAGTATGTGATCTGCAATTAAAGACTATTTTTTCTACAGGATGGCTGCCTCATTCTGTTCACAGATTGAATGGTGCTCACCAGTGTTCCCTCTAAGATTTTCCAACCAAGAGTGGAGTGAGTTTTGGCTTGTGCACCAATATTGAGGTCATGTGTGCTGGTTTGGATGTGTGCCTCCGTGGCCCAATTTATTAACATGCACACAATCCTGGCCGCCGGAGCAGAATGCCACCCCCACCCCCCCCACTATGCAGCATGTCCTGTTCCCAGATGTGAGAGCAGACCCTGCCCCCCCCCCCACCGGCCATGCAGCATGTCCCATTCCCAGCCACTGGAACAGACACCGTGCCCCCCCACGCCCCCCCATGTGGCAGGTCCAGTTTCTGGCCCCAGCCACCAGAACAGGCCCCAGCCCCCCCTGCTACGTGGCAGCCCCGGGCATCGGAGCAGGCCTCCCACATCCCTGCCACTTGGCCGCAGCAGGTCCCGGCCCCCCACTCCAGCGGCTCCCTCACCACGTCATCTCAGCCAGCCCCGCCCACCAGAGCAGCTGCATGAGTGCTGCTGCACGAGTGCTGCTGCACAGCTCTCCAGAGGAGGTGGATGGGGGAAGAATTTTTTCTGCACGGTCACACAGGCGCGCACCTTAGCAGGAACATTGGTGCTCATTGAATAAATAGCTATTCAATATTATATTCTCTCCTCATTCAATGAGTGACCCATGTTGTCTTTACTGCATAGACAGAATTATTAATTTCCTCGTGGACTTTTTCCATGGAGCTCACTACTATAGTATCTGAATGCTTCACACACTTTAATTTATCCTCACTGCCCCCTTCTTCCTGCACCCCCCCTCCCATGAGTTTGAGAGTGCTTGACTTTGCAACCTCAATAATGTTTGATTAAAGTATTTTTGTGTGTGTGATTCCCTATGCTTGTTAAAAAGCAAACAGGAAAAAGAGAAATTTCATCACGTGGCATCAGGTGGACGCCTGCATGGGCCATCAGTAGGATTGGAACTTTCAGATCCGTTGCAGAGACCTCTGCTACTTAAGCTAATGAATAAGAGGGGTAGCCATGCTAGTCTAACAGATTTATTGGAGCATAAGCTTTCGTGGGCAAAGACCCACTTTGTCAGATGCAGGTCTTTGTCCACGAAAGCTTATGCTCCAATAAAACTGTTAGTCTATAAGGTGCCACAGGACTTCTCATTGTTTATGCAGATTCAGACTAACACGGCTACCCCTCTGATACATGGTAGTGTGTAAAACCCACTTCATCAGATGAGCTTGCAAAAGCTAATGAAGTAACTGATAAGAATAGGAGAGAGTTATCCTCTATGGACCAGCACTAGAGGGGGATGAGACATTTTTCTATGAAACCCACTGGCAGGTATATGGCAACAGCAGAGGAATCTTGGGTTCTTTTCCGGGCTCTGGAGGAGAGGTTGCTGCAATGGGTAAGGAGTCTTTTGCCTGCTCCCCAATCTTGAACCTTTTGCCTGCTCCTTGATCTTGAACCTTCCTGCCCTATCACCTACAACTTGTTCTTGCTCCAGGAGCCTTTCTTTTCCAACCCTGACTCTTGTCTCTGTCCTATTCTTCTTGCATCCCCACTCCCCTTCTGCCTGCAAACCCCCTTCCCCGACCTTACTCCCTGGCTGAAGCACCAGGTGGGTGGAGCAAATTAGAGTGTGGGGATACCCATTTTCCAGGCCCCCCCCCCAAGAGACTGTGGCCCCTGGGCACAGCCCCTTTGACTCAGTGGCTAATTTGTCACTGGGTCTAATTTCCTGTTGAACTGAAGAGATGGCAATGCTTGATTGTCCTTCATTAATTGGACATTTCAGAGAATTCCCCTTAAGAATTATTGCTGGTGCCAATAAGAAAGCCGAACTTACACTTGTGCTAAACAGCCAAAATTGCATAATTGGTGTCAATATAAAGTTGTTATTGGATTAGGAGCTGAATATTTCAATGCAGAGTTTGACTAATCAGATCCAGTGGCTGATTGCTCTCCCTCCTAAGTGGCTGTTAGTGGTGCTGCTACTGTCCACTGTGCCTGTACACACTGTACACTGCAGAGTTTTTCCAGAAAAACTATACTTATGTCCACACTACTATTGCATTCTTTCAACAGAAAGCCGAAAGAACGGAGGGGTTTTTCCCGATGGCAGTAAACCTCATTCTACAAGGAAGAAGCCTTTTTCCAAAAAAGCTTTCTTGGAAAAAGGCGTGTGTGGACACGGAAGAGAGTGTTTTTTCTAAAAAAGAGGCCTCCAGGAAAAAGCACAGGTGCCCTGGTGGCCACTCCATCCACAGTAATCACAACTTAAATGCGAGATAGCATCCACATTGATTGGACACTACCTTTTGAAAAAGCAGATTGCTTTTTTGTTGCGCTTTTGCTGTGTGGATGCTCTCTTTTGAAAAAAGTTTTTACGGAGATCTCTTCCAGAAAAGCATCTTCCGAAAGAAGCCTGCAGTCTAGACGTAGCCATACTGAGCACCAACCTGAGCAGGTGAGAGGATTCTTTCCTTCCTTCCTTAAATGCAGAGGAACTCCTCTGTACTGTGCCCATTGGGGATTAATTCCTGCACCAACTGGAGTAGGAATGATTTCCACTAACTTAAAGGGAAACTGGATTAGTCCCTTGGTCTTTCCTTAATCATTTGTTTTTCTCCATTTCTTTCCATTCTCTCTCTCTCCTTTTTTTTTTAACTTCCTGTTAGGCAGGAGAAAGTTTCAATTCCTCTTTCACATATTGGCCCAGTGAGATTATAATTCTTCCCACTCTCACCTGCACATTCACATGAACAATTTTACCTTCTGCTCATGAGAACAGACTTGATGAAGCAGTTGAAAATTGCAATGTATTTTTGTGTGTTTTTTGTTTTTGAGAGCATATAAAAAATAAACTGATGCTCATGGTGCAACAACTGAGTGTTTTGTTTCACATTTTAAATCCAATCTATAAATCTTGACTACATCCTCAACTATATCATGAACAGATCTTCGTGCTTCATCTGTTATATTTCTCTCAGCTGAGTTATGTAGAATTCAATTGACTTAAATCTTTACCTGTTTCATGACATCTTTCCATTATAATATTTTTCTAGATAATATAAAACACATTTGCGTAGACCTTTCTATTCACACGTTAACCAAAAGAAAGTCTGTCTAGTGCATTCTCTCTGCTTCTCTTTTTTAAAAGAGATTCTTATAGTGCTACACAAACATTTAGTAACCGCCTACGTAGTTACATGTGAGTGCACTGCTGAGGTTTTTCAGCACAGAATCAGTAATGCAGAACTTAGTGTTGGAGTTAATACCAAAACCCACTGAAGTCAGTGAGGGTCATTTTACTGACTTTGTCTTTGTATGAGTCTGCAAGGACCTAATCCTGAAAGGTACTGGGCTCCCACAACTCCTATTGTAATTGAGGGGAGAGGCTGGGACTAAGAACTGCTCTCTCTCGTTCAGACCTAGTTGTTCAATGTGACCCACCCAGACAACTGCACTGGCATGCTGTTGCCATATCCACTAGAGGCATAAACAAATGCTTTCTATCTCCTGTGTTGAAGTGCATGGTAAAAATCTGTTGTTGGGAATATCCCCCACTGAAAGGAACATGGTAAGCAATTGGTTTTGTGAAAGAATCAAGTTGCAAATGAAAAAAGAAAGTTTAGCCTGATGTTGTGCTGTGAATACCCAGATGATGTATTTACATAGGGGCAGGGGTGGGGAACCTCAAGCCCCAGGGGCTGGATCCAGCCCCAGAGGCTTAGGGCTCCCCTCCCGTACTGGGAGGCTGGAGCGCCAGTGCGGGTTCCCCAGCCCCCTTGCCGCCCCATCATGGGGCTGGAGCACACACAATCTACTAGCCTGGGCCCCCAAAGGCTCTGATATGTGAGGGGAATGTGGGGAATGTCTCATCAGTTGGGAGACCACGTCAGTAAGGATTAGGGGTTTTTTTGTTTTGTTTTTTGCTTCTTACTTGTGTGTGGCCCCTGACTGATTTTTCTGTGGATCAGTGGCCCCCAACCCAAAAAAAGGTTCCCCACCCCTCACACAGGGGCTTGTTTACCATAGGGAAACGAGTATATAGTTATATCACCGGATAAAAAGAGAGAGATAGCAAAATCCTCCACAAAACATTTCTCTATTTCCAAACCTGGAAATCTGATGTTCTGATTCAGAATGAAACCCAAACATTTCAGAATTCTCCATGCAAGGATGTTCTCCAGCTTTGGGGCAGTCTACTTCATAGGCTGTCTTGCACATCTACACTGGAGGAGAGAGCTGATCTAAGGTATGTACCTTAGGTTGAATTTCTGCAGTGTCTCCACTTTGGGAGGTTCACAGGAGAAACTCTCACATCAACTTCCCTTACTCCTCATAACCGAATGGAGTACCGAGGTCAGTGGAGGCACCATCAGCAGATGATTTATCAGATCCTTATTGGACATGCTAAATCGAACCCCAGGCTACCAGTCTTTGGAGCACTGATCTTGGGATAAATGAAGACAAGCCTAGTTTCTGAGTCTCTAGCAGCTTGCCAGGTGAACTGCTGAGGGGAGCCAGGAAGCCAAACTGGTTTCCAACAGAACCCTACCTAATTTCTGGAGGAACTTTATCAAAAATCACAATGCGCTCTGCAGAATGTTTTTATTTCAATGAATTGGGAAATGTTGACCAAAAAGGTTTTGTCTGAATTGTTCAGAATGCCTGTAGTGAGAACTGGCCTAAGGTGGTAAATCCTAGCAAGACAAGGCACTTTGTAATTTTCATGCAAATTAGGAGTTTGAGGTAAACTGAATGAGTTTAAACGGGGGAAAAAAATCTACATCTAATTCAATGGAAACTGACATTTCTACCTGGACTTTGGTCAGTATTTGGCTCTGACAGTGCAGGATCCAAGTGCTAATTCTTAACCTGAGAATAAAAAAGGCACTTTTATATTGAGTTAACTAAAACCATAAAGGACACTGCCCTCTGTGTATTTAGCTCAATTAGGTACCACTCCTATTCAGCAGCACAGTAACCTTTCTGTGTAATAACAATAATCAGAGAGTTGTCTGTTGTTTCCCCTCTGAAATTTAGTCAATGTCAAGCAGAGAGTTATCATTATCTAAGTTGCACATTCCTTCCTCTGTAACACAAGAAGCAGAAATTGATTTCTTGGGAGCAGGATCTGGCTGTCTCATTTGCCCCCCAACGTTCCCTCTTGAAAAAAGAATATTAAATTATGAGCCCTAACAGGGCGGCCACAGAGCCACATCAAATGGATTGGGGGATAAGAGGGGAAGGAATCAGCCTACAAGCAGACACACAGACACCAGTCAATGGGAAGAGTTAGCGGGAAAAGCTAGACCACCTTGCAGCCGGGTCATTTTGGTAGTCAGCATCCCCTTCTCTCCCCCGAAGTGTATTGTCAAAATGGAGAACAAGTTTAACTGTGCCTCGTGCACCAAACCCCTTCCTGCAAGGCAAACACCCACATCCCGCACCTGGATCCAGAGAGAGCCACAGTTTTTGATGCTAGCTGGTTCCCCCCCTCCCCCCCCCCCGTTTCTCACAAAGAACCAGGGTAGAGTGTGCTCCTACTGCAAGAAAATCAGGGCCGTGCCCCCCTCTCCGCATAACACTGATTCCCGCCCATTGGACGTGTGGCTCGCGGCAGGTGGGTAGGAGCAGGTCCAGGGATTCTCCATTTGCCAGGGAAGCGGGCGGCTCTGCTCCAGCTGCCTGCCCTGCAAAGTGTGTGTGTCCGGCGTGCGTGGAGCAGGCAGCCGGCCAGAGGGCTCGAGCCGTAGGCCGGGGGCCAGAGCACCGCAACCCCTTCGCCCCCCGTTACCCAGCCGCAGCCAGCAGGCACGTGGGGGGACGCGGGGAGCGGGGTCTGGTGGGCAAGGCTGCCTGGAGCACGAGCTCTGGGATGTGACCCAAGGGGTGAGCCTGCCCCCCCCCCCCACACACTTACCCTCTGAGCTCCATCCTGGCGCGGGGCGCTGCTCCGGGCGCGGCGGGAGATGGCCTCGGTGGGTGCCGGAGGGAGAAGGGCTGAAACAGCAGCTCGCCTGACACAGCTCCACCCGCCTACGTCTTTCTCTGTCCTGAGCCGGGGATTTCCGCGGCCGGCCCCTTCCCTTCCCTTCCCACGCAGCTGGGGACTGGCGCCGAGTGCTGCCCCCTGCGGCTCCCCCGCAGCGGCTGTCAGTCCCGCCTTGCCAGAGGGAGCAGCGCCCAGCGGGGACACCTGACCTGAGCGCTGCGGAGGTGGCAGCACTCGCCTCCTCGCGCCAGCAGGGCTCCCTCCAGCGCGCTGCCTAACGCGAGTCTGGTGAATGCCAAACACGCTGGTGTCCCGTGGGGAGACAAAGGGGCGTCTCCTGTTGAACAGGCCGGCGTGGGGCTTGCACAACAGCGGCTAGACGCGGCTGCTGACTCGGGAAGCTGCGCGGGGGAAGTAAAGGGGGGAGCAGAGGCTTAGCTCGCACTTGGCATCGGCCGGTTTCGCTGTGCTCCGCGCTGTGGAGTGCACCCGCCTCACCACACGCCCCTGCGAGGCAGGGGAGTACCTGCCCTTTGCAGACGCGGAGCTGAGGCTCAGTGGCTTGCCCACGGTTACACAGGAAGGAAGTCTGGAGCCCAGCAGGGAACTGAGCTTCAGGTCTCCAAGTCCTACGCTACTGCCCCTACATAGGGTGATGCCATGAGGGTGAGGCGTCCTAAAGTCACACCTGAAATAGCCGTATAACCCGTCTCGCTCACAGGGGCGGCCCTAGACTAGCTGCCAGCAACTGGCGCCCTAGGTGAACCTTGCAATCGGAGCCCCCACCTCCAAACCCCTCAATGATATTGCGCCACCATTTGGTGCCCCATTTTAACTTGGCGCCCTAAGCGACCGCCTAGTTCGCCTATATGGACAGGACGCCCCTGCTTGCTCTCACACATTGGTTTTGTCTGCATGGCGCTTATGGGCCGTGGGTGAAAGTAGGACTTGGGGAGACAAGTCCCTGGCCCTGCCTCTTCTGTGCAGGCCCCCCCCCCAGCACCCCGGGGTGGGTGCGCGTGGCTCCAGCGTCCCTGTCTGGAGTGTGTGGCGGGAAGCCAGGCGGTTCTGGGGCAGCAACACACTGCCCCCAGCACGCCTCTAGTAGGCGTTCTGGGGGTGGAGTGTGGTCAGGGCCAGGCTGGCAGTGGGAGAAGGCAGAGCCTTTTGCCTGCCTAGCATCCCTATGGCTCACAATGGTGCTGTAGTGCAAACTAGAGAGATGTGATTGTTAGAGCACTCTCACATATTGTACTCTCATTGCCCTGTGTAGACATCAGTGCGAACATTGGTTATCTTTTAGTTTGTGTCAGCAGTGCCTGCAGGGGGCAGTTAGAGTAGAACAATTTGCCTGCTCTACAATTTAGGGATGTAAAATTTTGATTAATTGGCTAATTGAATAGTTGATGCAATTTGCGTCAACTATTTGATTAGTCAATAAGGGTGCCTCTGCCTTTGAAGTGTAGCCCCAAGACTGTTGCTACACTTCAAAGGGGAAAGTGCAGTGAGGAAATCAAGCAGTCCTGCACTGGACCTGTGCTCCTGCAGCATTTCAAAGCAACAGCGCCTCATGGAGCCTGAAGTCAGCAGAGGGGTCCCCAGCTGACCCTGGGCTCCATGTGGCGCTGCTGCTTTGAAACATCATTTGCAACCTGGGCCAGTTGGGGACTCCCAGCTGGCCCCAGGCTGCACATGGCATTTCAAAGCTGCAGTGCCAGGTGGAGCCTGAGGTCTGACCGTGGGCTCTATGCAGCGCTGCCGCTTTGAACCCTCCCCCCCTCCTTTTTTCTCTCCTCCCCTTGCTTCCTCTTTCTGATAGAGGCAGCAAGGGGCGGGGGAAGCGACTAGTCGACTAGCGTGTCAACTATCCGATAAGCATTTGCTTATTGGATACTCGACTAGTTGTTCACATCCCTACTACAGTTCACACTCCTCTGGTTTGCACTCCAGAGCCCTGCAGACAAAGCCTTAGATGCAGATAAAACAAAAGACAGAACTATGTAGCACTTTAAAGACTAACAAGATGGTTTATTAGGTGATGAGCTTTCGTGGGCCAGACCCACTTCCTCAGATCAATATGTGGAAGAAAATCGGCACAACCATATATACCAAAGTGATACAATCAAAACAATGAACACATGTGAAATTGACAAATCAAATTTTAGAACAGAGTGGGGGTGAGGGGGGAAGGTTAGTTTCTGTGAGGTAATGACATTGGGGTGATAATTGGGGAAGCTATCTTTGTAATGGGTGAGATAATTAGAGTCTTTGTTTAAACCCATACATAAAGTGTCAAATTTAAGCATGAATGACAATTCTGAAGCTTCTTGTTGAAGTCTGGAGTTAAAGTCTCTTTGAAGCAATATGCATGTTTTCCCTCAATGACCTTAAAACATGCATATTGCTTCAAAGAGACTTTTAACTCCAGACTTCAAGCGAGAAGTCCCTCACCCCCACTCTGTTCTAAAATTTGATTTGTCAATTTCACATGCGTTCATTGTTTTGATTGTATCACTTTGGTATATATGGTTGTGCCGATTTTCTTCCACATATTGATCTGAGGAAGTGGGTCTGGCCCACGAAAGCTCATCACCTAATAAACCATCTTGTTAGTCTTTAAAGTGCTACATAGTTCTGTCTTTTGTTTCAGCTACACCAGACTAACACGGCTGCATCTCTATCACTATTTTAGATGCAGATAGAAGCCCTACTGGCTGCGGGTTGCTGTGGAAGGGTGTGGGGAGAGAGTCTTAGATTAGTTACTTTTAGTTTCTCAACTTTTCTTTAAAAACAAATCTCAATTATAAATGGCTCACAGGCAGGATTATATGACATTGTTACTTATATAGAACAACAACTATTTAAATGGATGGAATGAAGTAGCTGCCTCATCTTTGACAGGTCATCCTCATGTAGGGCTGACCCTACAGCAAAAGGAGTTGCACCAATAGAGCTCATGTCTTTTGGATAGATGTTAAACTAAACTGTATTTGGCAAGCCTAGAGTTGTAAGAATGACCGTATTGGGTCAGACCAATTGTCCATCCTGCCACAGATAGCAAGTTATGTGGGCCCCATGGTACCCGTGCTCCACTAATACTCTGGAACATGGGCCTGATTCCACCACTGGTCCAATGGCACTGGAAACATTTTTAGGGTGGGGTGCTCAGCTGCACTCCCCTTACTCCCATACCTACCCCTCAATGCTCCAGGCTGGGGTCACAGCTGAAGGGGCCTGCAAAGCCCTGGCTGGAGGCTGGGATCCCAGGTTGCTAGGCAACAGTGGAGCCCTTGGGGGCACCATCAGCAGCCAGGATGCCAGGGCTGGTGGCTGGGATTCCAGGACCCAAGGCAGCATAGGGGCCAGCAGCCGAGACCCTGGGGCTGACAGCAGAGCCTTGGGCATGGAGCTGGGGACTGGGGTCCCAGTGCAAGGCATTCTGGGTGCAAAGTTTGGTGGTCTTGCAACATTCCGTACGCCCCTCCTTTCCACCTTGTGGTTTGGTCTCATATTTTCAGAGATGTCCCATCCATAGGATAGATAGGGGCAACCACCCTAAGCCCTGTGCTTTGGGAGGGGGGGCATGGGTAGCCTAGGGAATGAATGGGGGGCCTGGCACCAGCAGCAGCAAGCAATCTGGCCCTAGCCTGCTCCACTCCACCTCTTCCTGCCTTTACTCTGCCCCCTTTTTGTCCCCATTCCACCTTTTCCTCCAAACCCAAGCCTCACTTCTGGCCCACCTCATTCCAGCTTCCATCCCCTCCCCCGAATGATGATGGGAGGTGGTGGGGTGGAGTGTAACTTAGCACGGAGGGCTGAGGTCAAGGCGCTTGCTGCTGCTAATGCCAGGACTCCCTACTAACCAATCAAAAGTGAGCTTAATAATTTTATGGAGGGGATGGTATGATGAGACTGCCTATAGTGGCATGTAGCAGATCTGCAACTGCTAGCAGCAAGTATCTCCAAAGGCTGGGCATGAGACTTTAGATGTCGAATACTCTGAGGCTACGTCTAGACTGAAGGCTTCTTTCAGAAGATGCTTTTCCAGAAGAGATTTTCTGAAAAAGCTTATTTAGAAAGAGAGCATCCACACAGCAAAAGCTTAACAAAAAAGCAATGTGTCCACATTGATTGGACGCTATCTCACATTTAAGTTGTGATTAGTCTGGACGGAATGGCCACCAGGGCACCTGTATTATTTCCTGGAGGCCTCTTCTTTCGAAAGAACTCCCTCTTCTGCATCCAAACACACCTTTTTCCGAAAAAGCTTTTTCGGAAAAAGGTTTCTTCCTCATTGAATGAGGTTTACTGCTGTCAGAAAAACCCCTCTGTTCTTTCAACTTTCTGTCAAAAGAACTCAATGACAGTGTGGATGCAAGTAATGTTTTTCCGGAAAAACGCTGCTGTGTAGACACACCCTGAGTTATTACAGAGAGTTCTTTCCCAGGTGTTTGGCTGGTGGGTTTTGCCCCCATGCTCAGGGTCTAACTGATGATCATATCTGGGGTTGGGAAGACATTTTCCTCCAGCTCAGACTAGCAGAAATCCTAGGAGTTTTTTGCCTTCCTCTGCAACATGGGGCAAGGGTCACTTGCAGGTTTAAACCAAAGTAAATGAAGAATTCTCTGTAACTTAAAGTCTTTGAACCATGTTTTGGAGAGTTCAGTAACTCAGTCAGAGGCTATTACAGCAGTGGATGGGTGAGATTCTATGGCCTATGATGTGCTGGAAGTCAGACTAGATGACCATAGAGTTTATATAAATGATGTACATATATGTGTGTTGGAATGATAATCAGTGTATTTATGGTTTTTCCTCCTTAAACGAGAAGATATCTTTTATGAAACTAGCTGTCAATGCGGCATCTACTTGCTAAGTTGAGGAAATTACCAATTGTAATGCTTCCATTTAATGAACACCAGAAAGAAGCAGAATATAGTAATCTGTTAATTTCTAATACATAAATGTTTGAAATACATTATTAGAAATGAATAAATTCTTATTCACAAATCCTCCAGGTATATTTAAGGATAGATAGAAAAAGCATTATATTAAAACAACATGGCTTGAATGTTATCATTATAAGGATGTTTGGCTGCATGGAGGTTCAAGTGTTAAACCTAAAAAGCAAACATTTGCAAGTCATAAAGATCCACAAGCAGCTTTAATTCTATTCTATGTCAGTGCCAATTATCTAGCTATTCATCAATGATCCCTCTGTCCTAAATACCAGTCCTTTGACGACATCCTTGTTTCTTATATAGGCTGCAAAAACACAGTCACCACAATGTAAATAAAGACAAAGAACTAAAGTTAATAAGATTACCTTGGTAATAAAGTTACAGTATTTTGGCTCCAATTCATTTAGGACATATAAATAATTGACCATGCTATATTTATATAATAGCTCACACCATCATTGTAAAAGGGACACAAATGTAAACAACATTTCCATTCTGATTGACAGCAAGAAATAAAAACATTTGTCTTTTCTGGATACATTAAAGAACCAGTGCTGTCTTATAGCAGCCATTCTACTGTACATCAAAGAGTCAAATTTATATCCTTCACCAAAATACCTCCTTATTGATCTGAATAACCTACTTATTGGTAACCTCCACATATGTTTCAGATACTGCATTATAAAAGAGGTAGATGCTGAGCAGAGGTACTGTACCGGGCCAGGATTAAGGCTGTGTGCAGCTAGGAGTTAAATTCTCCCTAAGCTGCATGGCCACACAGCTTCCCATTAAGCCCAATGCAGTGGCTCAGCACAGCATCAGGACAGCTGTCCCTCCCCAAGCCTTGAAGCTGCTGGGGATAGCAGGGAGTGCCCTTCCCACTAGCTCCAGCTTGGGATATTAAATTTAGATTAATTAACTAATTGAATAGTCAATGGGATTTCCATTGACTATTCGATTAGTTTATAAGGGCTCCTCTGCCTTTGAACTGTAGCAGGCGCCATAGGAAGCTTCTGTACTCCCTGCAGGGCTTTTGCTTCTGCTAGGGCTCTTGTAAATTTCAAAAGTAGAATTGCAGCAGAAGCGGCCTGAGTGGAGACTGCTTCAGTCCCTGCTCATGCCGTTTCCCACTGTGCCTCTATCTCCCCTGCCCTGTCAAGCCAATTCCCCCCAGCACCGGCTCCTGCTTCCCCCCTTGCTATCTCTCTCTGATAGACCCAGCGGGGGGGAAGCGACTAGTCGCATCACTAGTCGACTATCCAATAAGCTTATGCTTATCGGATAGTTGACTAGTTGTTTACATCCCTCGCCCCAGCACAGAGCTGCCATGGCTGGGGGAAAGGGTCCCTTCTCTCTGTCCCTTGCAGGGAGCTGCCCTGGTAAGCCCAAGGCCCAACCCCCAGACCCACTTTGAGACTCCCTCACCCCAAGCACTCTCCTGTACCCAAAGCCGTCATCCACAGTCCCATCCCAGAGCTTGCACCACTAGCCAGAGCCCTCACACTCCTGCATTCCAAGCCGCTGTTCCAGCCCTGAGCCCTTCCCTCCCTCAGAACTCCGTGGTCCCACCCTCACCACATGAATTTTGTTATGTGCTCCAATATGATGTGTCACACATCACCTCCATGTCACACATCACTTCCACATTGGTGCACATAAGAAAATTGATTCCACTCAAGGGTGGAAAAAATTAGAGGGAACACTGGCTAGGAGTTTCCTGACTGGAAATTATTTAGTATTGAACCTTTATCATGAAGTTTTAGACTTTAATTCATTTATTGTTTTTAAAATTCAGTGTTCTAATATTTTAATCTATCAGACAGCTCCTGTGATATAGTAGTAGTATGCTGTCTGCAAGGTCTCTTCCTAGGAGAAAGTGTACTGATCCCTCCCTACTAGCTTTTATCCTGGGGATGACTCGTGGCTGGATATACAATGACCAGAGCCTATGGACCACTGTAAGTTGCACCTGGCTGCATTGACCATAAGGGGTATTCTACCTATTGAGAACTAATGGAGTGCAAGGGCACATTGATTATGCTCCCATTCCTGCGTCAGTGATTCACTAACCTAGGCTGGGATAGTAATACCTAAGAAATTGTCTGAATGATCCCTTTGCACTGCTAAGGTACTCCCTATGATATATTAAAGTCCCACTGGAGCACTCCTACAAGGCAGGTGGCCAGAGTCCCAATTTTATAAGGACAGTCCCGATAGTCAGGGCTTGTCTTATATAGGCATCTCTTACCCTCCCCTTCCTCCCCCCCACCCCGCACTTGCCCTCCAATGTCCTGACTTTTGCACATTTGCATCTGGTCATCCTAACTCCTACGCACATTTACATACACCTACATACAACTGGAAAAGGAGAAGCAGCTACAACCATGGCTCACCGCACTTGACAAACACTGAATGGAAGGGTGTTGTATATTACAGTGAAGATTACTATGTAGCTACAGATCTGCATATCATTCACTAAAGAAACTATGGCAACAAAAATTTACTACCTCTTTTTCACTCTCAGTGTCGTATCTTATGTAGGGCATCTGCTGGATAAGCTAATCTGTGGAGTATCAACAGACTACCAATGTTACCTTACTAGGCCATCTGAACTTCTCTGCTAACCAGATATAAATTATCCTTCTGTATTGAAAAATGGGTTTGCTGGATTACGGGTTTTATATTAACCTCTATCAAAATAGCCTCACTGGCTTTGTACATCAGGGGGAAAACATGGGAAGTTCCTCTCTGGTTGCATCTTTGGCCACAGATTCAAGGAGCCTTTGTTGACACTAAAAGCTTATTTATGCACCTATGTATTCCTTATGCTGCTTCAGGATATGTGGAGACATGACTTCTCTGTTACCATTTTCTTTGGCAGAGCAATATTCCCTTCAGAACTTAGGTTTCAAATTTTAGGCCACTGTAAACCAGAGTCAAGAAATCCCTCCCCAAAATTTTGGTCTGCCACCTCCTCTGACTCATAGCTCTGGGAACAAGTGGATTCCATTGATCATCTTGCTTTTAATAAAATACTGGATCATGACTGTGCTCAGCCCAGCACAGTCTTGGACCCTAACTTCACTGCTATAAAGGCAGCTACTCCTGTGAATTGGACTTTGGCCATGTTGTAATGTGTAATATGGCATAGATACATCAGGTCTCCATATTGTTTTGGACTGCCACAATTACTAAGCCTCTCTCTGCACTAGAGTATAATCTTCTTACCTCATCCACTCCATGACCATTATCATTGACTAAAGAAACTATGGCAACAAAAATTTACTACCTCTTTTTCACTGTCCGTGTCTTATCTTACGCCCACTCCATGACCATTATGGTGCTTTTGGGCTTCTTGCTTCCCCCTTAAGTTTAAGCACTAAAATAATCCCTAGACATAAGGAAGTTCCTTTACAAAATGATCCAATTTCCCATGGAAGAAGAATCAAGATAGAGTCAAAACTTTAACTGATAGGCTCTTGTCCTTATGAATAGAAATGCTTCTGGGGGCCTTTTTACTCCTCAAGAATCCTTTGTGTTTACTATTGGCAAAATGAAATGACTGATTCCTTCCTAGTCACTTGTGCTTCCTATTAACCACCCTGGATTTTCATTCTGATTCCCTTTTCTAGTTGATTTCTTAATAATTTGCCATCCATATATTTCTTAATAGAGGCATATGACTTGATGCTCTGATGGACAGGATCTTTCCAAGCTGTTATTTTCTCTTAAAGTATGTAACACTGTTATTGCCCCATGGCAGGGAGAAGAACTATAGGTTGGAATCTCTAGTTCTAGAACTATCACCAGTGTCTCTCCCAAGAATGAAGCTCTTTATTTGGTTATCTTTAATTATGACAAATTTTAATGCTCTATGTGCAACTTGATCTTGATCAGGTGGTCAGGCTGGGAGTCCATTTTTCCTAATGCTGCTAACCAGCTTCAGCAACCCTTTGAAATGTCACAAAAAAGGCTTTATTTCTGACTACTCCCGCTCCTTACAAAAACTGTCTCTGTTATTACTATTGCTCTTTGAGCTGCTTTATCCATCTTTGTTTTGGATACCCCATGTAACTCTTGCTCTGTTGGGCAAGTGGCAAAATCTCATTGACCAGCACCACATGTAGTAGATCAAATGGAATGTAGTAAATGGGAGACCAATTCCTCACGGCTTAGAAAATAAAATGCCTGTTGGAACCAGACTTTCTGGTGTTCATACACAATCAAGGAAAATGTTTTTCACAATCCAAGAGGGTTTGCACAGCTGAAAATTAAATTCAGAATAAATCAGGCAGGGGAACCTTCCGCTAAGGAACAGAGAGAATGGTCCTGGGCATTTGAAATGGCCACGTGAAAGAGGCTTTTTCATTCAATCAATCAGAGCTTCTGCTTTCCCAAAGAAAGAGTCTGATTTCTAGAACATAAGAATGGCCATACTAAGTCAGACCAAAGGTCCATATAGCCCAGCATCTTGTCTTCTGACAGTGGCCAATGCCAGGTGCTCCAAAGGGAATTAACAGAACAGGTAATCATCAAGTGATCATTACCTGTCGCTCATTCCTAGCTTCTGACAAACAGGTTCTTGGGGCACTATCCCTGCCCATCCTTGCTAATAGCCATTGATGGACCTATCTGCTATTAATTTATTTGGCCCTTTTTTGAACCCTAATCTTGAGCGTCAGAGCATCCTCTTGCAAGGAGTTTCAAGGTTGACTGTGTGTTATGTGACAAAATACTTCCTTTTGTTTGTTTTGAACGTGCTACCTATTAATTTCATTTGGTGGCACTTAGTTCTTTATGAGAAGGAGTAAATAGCATTTCCTTATTTACTTTCTCCACACCAGTCATGATTTTATAAATCTCAATATATCCCCCCTTAGTCATCTCTTTTCGAAGCTGAAAAGTCCCTGTCTTAATCATCCCTCCTTATATGGAAGCTGTTCCATAAACCTTTCCCCCCCCCTTTTTTGAACCTTTTCCAATTCCAATATATCTTTTTTGAGATGGGGTGACCTCTTCTGAGTGCAAAATTCAAGTTGTGGGTGTACCATGGATTTATACGGAGGCAATATGATATATTTGGTCATATTATTAATTCCTTTCTTAATGATTCCCAGCATTCTGTTCATTTTTTGATGACCACATCACACTGAATAGAGGTGAACCGTCCACAATGACTCAAAGATCTCTTCCTTGAGTGTTAACAGCTAATTTAGATCCCATCATTTTGTATGTATAGTTGGGATTGTGTTTTCCAATGTGCATTATTTTGCATCTATCAACATTAAATTTCACCTCCCATTTTGTTGTCCAGTCACCCAGTTTTGGGCGATCCTTTTGTAGCTCTTTGCAGCCTACCTGGGATTTAACTATCTTGAGTAGTTTTTGCCATCTCACAGTTTACCCCTTTCTCCAGATCATTTATGAAAATGTGAATAGGACTGGCCCCATTTCAGACCCCTGGGGGACACCACTAGTTACCTCTCTCCTTTCTGAAAAATGACCATTTATTCCTACCCTTTTTTCCTGTCTTTTAACCAGTTACCTGTCCATGAGAGGACCTGGACAGCTTACTTTGCTTAATATCCCTTTGGTGCAGGATCTTGTTATAGGCTTTCTGAAAATCTATGTACACTATATCCACTGGATCCAACCCTCTTCAGTGAATTCCAGTAGATCATTGAGGCATGATTTCCCTTACAAAAAACATGTTGATGCTTCCCCAGCAAATGAAGTTCATATAGGTTTTCAACAATTTTGTTCTTTACTATAGTTTCAACTAAGGATGTTAAATTTCGATTAATTAACTAATTGAATAGTCAATGGGATTTCCATTGACTATTTGATTAGTCGATAAGGACTAGTGTGGCGTTCCACCTTTATTGCTCAAAAGACATTGAAATGTTTTTTTATCAGCTGCTGGTTGGGATGTATAAATCCCATTACATTTGAGTTCCGATCTGAACCTCCCCAAAGTGCAGTGGGGTTTTGACCTGGTGTTGCAATCAAAGTCCATCTGAGTTTTTAATGTTTGTCATATGCTAATGGGTGGATAAGTGGCATGTTTAGAACAGAATAAAGACCTAGAGAACTACATTAGCAACTGGTGATATAATAGGATGTATCTAAACACAGACAAATGGCTGTGTGGGCTCATGGTAAAAATTATTAAAATAACGGAACACGGCTATGAGCACAGTATATTGCTTACAAAAGAAGATTGGACATCTGCAAGAATTTAAAGGAAGATTAAAAGAGAATGCTATTATTGGAATTCTTAATGGTCTAACTGTAACTTATGAATGTTTTGGTTGCCTTGGGTGAACTGATTCCGGGATGAGGTAATAAAACGGATTCAATAATATCTTGGAAATTGACATTACTGATGACCAAAAATTCAGTTATCTAGAGATTTTAGGGGAACTGGCAGCCTAAATGGACTTCATACAAGGTTCTTTTTAAGAGCAAGAGCTCTAGAAAAACTCGTGATACTATAATATTAGAAACCAACATACATCCAAATGTTGTAGATCTCTGCCCTGGGCTAAGGGAACTGGCAAATTATTCCTGGTTATAGGACTGCATTAGTTCCCATTCTGTCAGAACAATACTATTCACACTTCTAAAATATAGAATGTAGATTGATGTTTTAATGTAATTTTTTAATACAAAGTACAATGAAATAGGAAACCACGCAATGCAACAGGATGTCAGATGAGTCCCAAGAGCTGAGGAACAGGAACTGAAATCTATGCATTTTGGGTTGTTCAATACAATTATTTGGTTCTATTTTTTGCTATTGTAAGAGTAATTTCAACAACTTTTTTTTTTTATCTTAAAGGGCCATGTACATCCTTGAGCCACTCACACAATTCTCATGGATATCAATGATACTATGATGTGTAGATCAATTTCTAATGTGGCCCATAATCTTTTTAGAAATATGATATTTAGAAAATATATTCCTGCTTCTGTTGAATTCCCCTAAAACTCCAATGTCTTGGGAGCTACACTAAAGATATTATTAAATTAGCTGATTTGTCTGGCAGCTACAGGTGTAGTACAATGAAAGTATCATTAGGCATGTAACATTAGCCAGAAATTTTATAAAGAATAAACAGAAACCATATTGAATGGCAACATCGGTTGACTGATAAGCTTTGTAAAATCTTTCAGATCCATCTGCTGAACCCACTTACATTTTAATGTTAGACAAGTTGGAGTTTTGCAACTGTTTAATTCCTGAAGAGGATATTACTAATGTGATGGTTTTAAATAGAAATAGGACCAGCTTTACCATCTGCTGCATAGTTTTGAGAGCTTCAGCCTTCTGACATGTATTCTTTTAGACACTTACCTCAAAAAATATATGTTGAGGTAGTCCCCTCAAATATGCTCCTTATTTCCCATCACTGAATTTGGTGTGTCAGACCGTACACAAGTTTCTGTGTATCAATGTACAAAATCTGCCAGACTTCTGACATCTTTATTATTGTACATTGTTCCAGCTTATGACTAATGAGGAAATAACTGACTGACATTTTTCTTTAAAGAAAACTTGTCTATGTTCCGAGCTAATTCCTCTCCTTCCATTCCATGACTGCCTCTCCCCACTGCCTTTGGAGTCCAGACCTGGATGCAATGGGCAAGTTAGCAAATATTTACACACTAGTCAATTAGCCCGTCATAAGACGGGATTTTCAGGTCTCTCCTCCACATTGGTCTTCTCTCCTGAGCCTCCCGTCTCTCGCTCCATCTCTCTCTCTCCTCCTCCTACTGCTTCCCCGCCCCCTCCAGCTCTCCTCCACCTCTTGCCTCTCTCTCTGTCTCTTTCTTTCTCTTCTCCTCCCCCTCCTGCCTCTCACTCGGGGGGATGGTCATTTGTGCCACTTGCTCCCACGCGGCGGCCTGGCTGAGCGGCACAGAAGTCAGCCGAGCGCCACTGTGGGAGGTGAAGGAGGGTGGGGCGGTGACGTTCACGGCCAGGGGGCTGGTGCCTGGAGCCACTGTCACGCCGCATGTCACCGCCCCGCCCCCCTTCGCCTCCCTCCGTGGCGCTCAGCTGACTTCTGTGCTGCTCAGCTGGGCTGCTGCGGGGGAGCAAGCGGAGCAAGCGGCCGTTTGGGCTCCCCCGCGGTGGCCCGGCTGAGCGGTGCAGAAGTCAGCCGAGCGCCACGGCGGGAGGCAAAGGGATGCAGGGTGGTGACATACATGGCCAGGCCCCACCCCCTGGCCATGTACATCATCGCCCTGCCCCCCTTCTTCTCCCGCTGTGGTGCTCAGCTAACTTCTGCGCCACTCAGCCGGGCCACTGCGGGGGAGCAAGCGGCGCAAGCAGCCGTTTGGGCCCTGCGCTCCCCATGCAGCACGGGGGTGCTGCATGGGGAGTGTGGGGCCCAAACAGCCGCTTGCGCCGCTTGCTCCCCTGTGGCAGCCCGGCTGAGCGGCACAGAAGTCAGCTGAGCGCCACGGCGGGAGGCAACAGTGCTGCCCAGAGGGAACAGCCAGCATTTCAGAGTTACAGAGTCACAGACATTGGGCTACTATATATATGATCTGATGAATCCTGCAAGTATAAGCCTTTTATTTTTACACAAATCTACATTTTTTTGTTGGACTTATGCTCAGAACTTGCCCCTTTTTTAGTACAGCCACATATTTTAACCTGTTTTTGTGAATTCAGCAGGTCAGCTTTGGAAATTTGGACTTTGCTAGCCTGTCACTATCCCTTGACCTAGATTTTGCCTTATGTCAGACTCACATCTCTTCATTGTATCTTTCTGCTTGTATCTACTAGATAAATAATTGAACTTCAAGTTATGTGATATAGCCCACACAAAACAAAAGCTAGGCCAACATTTTGTTAATTTCTATTTTCAACTAAAGTTTTGTCAAAAAATCATTTTAATAGAAAAAACTGAATGGTTTTGACAGGACTTTTCCTTTTTGGCATGCTTTAGAGCTGGCTGATAATTTTCATATGTTGAAAAGAAGCCAGTAAAAATGAAAAAAAATTACATTTTCCCTACATTTTTTGACCAGTTCTAATTATTGACTTCTTAGTTTGCTATTTACTTCATTTCTAATTACAAAAAGGTTATCCTTTGGCACTGAAGGTTACTTAAGAGGGTTATAATCAGGAAAGAAAGAGTAGGTAAGAAAAATGCAAACCAAAGAAGCATATGTGCCTGCGGAGAGAATTGGTATAGCTTCCTTCTTGTGAGGTGAAGTCTATAGGTTAAGCTATATTTTGAGAATCCCCCAGGAATAAAAGATTTCATGCAGTTGTTGTTTTTGAACAGGACATCTCAGTGCATGCTGAGGAGAGTTCCAGTGCCTCTTTGCTAAAAGGCAGTAAGCCTTTATCTTTCCAGCAATGTAGTAGGGCTGTTTTTAGAAAAGTGTGATCGCTATTAAAACTAGATTTCTAAGGGATCATACTGTGGCCACACACCATATGCTGGTTGAGAGCCTGGAAGGGCATGGTGTGACATTGCTGCACCACCTGTAGTTCATGCCAGAATTCCTGAAACAAGGGAAAGGTCACTGGGGCCCAGTTTGCCAGCTTTGTGCTTGAGAGACCATTGTCTCTCAAATGACTATTTGAATTGTAGTAGCCCCCACAACCCCAACTGAGATAGGGGCCCCATTTTACTAGGCAGTGTAAGAACACTCAGAGATGCTGTGCCTGTCCCAAAGAGCTTATATTCTAAATATGCATTTTATGCACACAATGACTTGCTTAATTATATAAAACAACTGACAGCTGAAAACAGGTATTTAGCTCTGATTTTATACCCAAATATTCCTTTTAAGACTTCGTCTTACAATATTCAGGGATGTCCCAGGCAGCTAAATTCTGACCTTTCCTCTTCATTTTATGACTGGCCTTTCGTTCTTTGGGTTTCCTAGTCATCAGCATATCTGAAACCAGAGCTAACCACAGCTGCTCTTTCGGCCACAGGCGTCTCTCCGCATTGAAAACAGAAACCGAGATTGAGCTTTCTGGTTGCTTTGTATGCTGTCACCATCTTTCCTTTGATAGAGCATAAAGCTAGAAAGGTTCCTGAAATCTTATAATCTGACCTCCTGTATAGCATAGGCCATTACATTTCACCCAGCTGTCCCTGGGTTGACTCCAGTATCTCATGTCTGACTAAAGCATAACTTCCAAAAGACATCCAGACAAGGAAACCTACTACTTCCTTTGGCAGTTTTAACCAGTAGTTAATCATCCTCGCTGTTAATAAAATTGCATCAGATTTCTAATTTGAATGTGTCTGGCTTCATTTTCCCACCATTGGTTCTTCTTCTGCTATTCTACGCTAGATTAAAGAGCCTTTTAATACCTAGTATTTTCTCTCCATGAAGATACTTCTACACTGTAATCAAGTCACCTCTCAGTCCTCTGTTTGATAAGGTAAACAGGTTGAGCTCTTTAAGTCTCTGATTGTGAGCAGGGGCGGCCCTAGACTAGCTGCCAGCAACTGGCACCCTAGATGAACCTTGCAATCAGTGCCCCCACCTCCAAACCCCTCAATGATATTGCGCCACCATTTGGTGCCCCATTTAACTTGGCGCCCTAGGCGACCGCCTAGTTCGCCTATATGGACGGGCCACCCCTGATTGTGAGGCATTTTCTCCAACCATCAAACCTTTGCCTCTTTTCTGTACCCCCTCTAGTGTTGCTACACCATTTTAAAAATATGGTCACCAGAACTGTAGGCAGTCTTCTAATGTCAGTCTCACCAATACTGTATGTGGCAGTGAAATCACTGCTCCTGCTTACTACTCCCCTGTTATACATCCAAGGATCACATTAGTCCTTTTGCCACAGCCTCACTTTAGGACTTCACATTTAGTTGCCCATCCACAATGCTTCCCAAATCCTTTTCAAAATCACAATTTTCCAAGAGACGATCCCACTTCTAAAGCTATGCATTCTTTGTTCCAAGATATGAAACTTTGTATTTGGTTGTATTGTAAGGCATTTTATTTGGGGTCAATTTATCCAGCAAACCAGATCACTCTGTATGGCTATCCTGTCCTTATCATTACTAATTCCACTAATCTTTGTGTCATCAGCAAATGTCATTAGCATATGATTCTGTAGTTACTTTTGTAGTGTAGCATGTGACTAGCTGTGATGTTGTAGTTACTTCGGGTATGTCTACACTTGCTCCCTATCTCGAGATAGGGATGCAAATGTAGTGTACCGAAATTGCTAATGAAGCACGGGATTTAAATATCCTGCACTTAATTAGCATAATTGTGTCCGGCCGCCATTTTGAAATCACATTATTGCGAAATAAAATTCTCCATGTAGCAGCGTTATTTCGAGAGAAAACCCTTCTCTCAAAATAACTGTTACTCCTCATACAATGAGTATTTTTGCTTTCTTGGTGGTTCTTGTACCACACTAATCTGTTCTCCTTTACAAATTTAATCAATAAAAACTCTTTTTTTATAAAAATGCAAAGAACGTGACTGTTAACCTAAATCTCCTAAAGGGACACTGTGAAGGCTCACAAGCCCTAAATTTAATCATCCTCTCTTAAAAAATTACATTTGTGCTTCAAAATACGTCTGTAATGCGGGGACGAGGGGAAAGGAGGAAGGTAAAGTAAATCTGCAACAATCTTTAAATCCCAGCTGCTAGATCTGATGGACTCAAACAAATGGAATTCTTTGCATTTTGCTCATTAGAGCTGACATGGTAGAAAGAGACTAGAGAAGAGTTAAAGTTCATACCATTCTCAAATCATATGTGTGTTTGTGTTACAGCTGCAACAATTCCAATGTCCTTTTGTATCTCCTGCTTCTGTGTTTTGTCATTACAGAATGTTAAACTTTTGCCATCATGAAGTAATTAACGAGAGCAGAAGTGTCCTAAATGCATAGGTTTTGGTTGATCTGGGGCTATATATTTTTCTGTGGCCGTTCATTAAGGTTAACACAAACAATTGAGCAGGCACCAAGCCAAAACATTTGCCTGGACTTTTCTTGCTGCAGTTACTATAGATGCAAGCTGCATCTAAAGTATTTGATTTTCCCGAGAGAAAATCACCACCTTATTATTTCAGAGCATCAGTCCTAGTTTTCTACTCCTGTTGTAAATAGACATGTTCACTGTTGTGAAAATAGAAGCATTATGATCCCATTTAGTGGACACTCATAAAAGATGACTTGTCTTCTATTTCTTCTCTAAAGCTTTATAAGTTTGATGAAGCCTTTTATTTTGTAAGGGCTACAGTAAAGAGTGTTAAGAAGATAATCTAATCACATCTAAGCCCTCCTTCCCCTAGTACAGTGGAAGTGCCAGCTCCTGAAGAAAGACAAGTGGTGCTTGTGTCGCTGTCCTCCCATTTGTGATTTTGCTTGAGAAAAGCAACTTTACATTATGATTGTGGCTCAACGGGAGGTTACCTAGAGGATAAACACACCTCTTAGCTACAGTGACCTCTTCCCTCTTCCCAGCCAGTGCTACTCAGCTTTGGGAGGGGAGAGGCTTCTAGAACTTTATGCTGTTGCAAATCACCTCTGGGTGTGTGCTGTGCTGCAATAGATCAGGGTTAAATCTAGCCTATTGTGTTCACTGAACCCAGTGCCTGAACACTGAACCTGTAGCTGCCCAATGATGTGCCGGAAAGGACTATACATGGCTCCCTGCCACTAAACTAAAGGGAGGGTTGGGACTATTTTTTTGGTTCTAATGGAGTTCCTTCTCTTGCTACTTCTAATTCATCCTTGCCAGCAATGCAAGGTATCTTTAGGGCTCACAAAACTACTCTGGAGAACATTTGTTTTTGTTTTTGTTTTTGTTTTCCTTTAGAATGCACCAGATTGCACCAAATGACAAATATTGTTAAACAACTTTCCCAGGGAGTAGGGGAAACCCTCAGGTCTCCTACAAGATATTAATGTGCATATACTCCAGAGCAAATTTCACAGGTTGGGTGCTGTGCTGTGCTATCCATTCAGCTAGTATAATATTGGGGGGGGGAGGGGGGAGAGGAAATGTGTATAGATGCCCAGCAAGCTTATATAACTTTAATGGCTGAATCTATTCCTTAGTTCTTCTCTCTTCAAACACTTATACCCTTGGAACACATGGGGTTAGCATAGAAACAGGGAAAGGAAACATCAGGAATGTACTGGCAGCATATCACTACAGCAGTGCCAAATTCAAGGGCCTTTTTTCTCTTGCTTCATTCTTTGCACATGCTGTGCCTATGCAGGTCTCAGCCAGATCCTCGTTTGGTGTCTGAGAAGTTTGAGAAAGTACACAATATGGCTGCATCTAGACTGGCATGAATTTGCGCAAATGCTTTTAACGGAAAAGTTTTCCGTTACAAGTATTTGCGCAAGAGAGCGTCTAGATTGGCACGGACGCTTTTGCACAAAAGCACTTTTTGCGCAAAAGCGTCTGTGGCCAATCTAGACGCGCTTTTGCGCAAGAAAGCCCCGATCGCCATTTTAGTCATCGGGGCTTTTTTGCGCAAAACAAAACTGAGCTGTCTACACTGGCCCTTTTGCGCAAAAGGTTTTGCGCAAAAGGACTTTTGCCTGAATGGGAGCGTCAAAGTATTTGCGCAAGAAGCACTGATTTCTTACATTAGAACGTCAGTGCTCTTGCGCAAAGTCAAGCGGCCAGTGTAGACAGCTGGCTAGTTTTTGCGCAAAAGCGGCCACTTTTGCGCAAAAACTGGCCAGTCTAGACACAGCCTATATGTCTAGACTACATCCCTCTTTCGAAAGAGTGATGTAAATTAGACATATCGAAATTGCAAATGAAGCCGAGAATTGAATTTCCCGCGCTCATTTTTTGAGGAGTACAGAATCTTTCGAAAAAGGCTTTTCTTTTTGAAAGAACCACATCTAGACCGTGGTTTCACTTTTGAAATAGCATTTTTCGAAAGAACGCAGTGACGCTGTTATGCAAATGAAGGATGGGAAATTCAAATCCCGGCTTCATTTGCAATTTCAATATGTCTAATTTACATCCCTCTTTCAAAAGAGGGATGTAGTTTAGACGTACCCTTAAGCTTCTTCACTTGCTCCATTATTGTTTGTTAGTTGAACATTGGTCCCTGAGTCCAGGGGACCATGGAAGATTTTCCTGGAAACACACTTGGGAAGTCTCTCTGCAGCATGCTCATATACTCACTTCCTCTGCATGCTTTCTGTCTCAAACACCCACTTTCCTTTTACCTATTCATGTGCATCCTCCATGACTACCCACCCACACAACCACAAAAGCAGAAGCACCTGCAACAGATGTACACACCTAAGTTACAAGGGGGTAGCAGTGACGTGCATACCAAAATGGAAACTATCAGGCAAATATGTCAACTATTAAGAAGTTACAAAATAGTGGCATTAGAAGTATCTTCTGAACGTCCAAAATTTACATCTGATCCTTTCTATGACTGAAAATACTCATTCTTAATAGAGACTTAACAGTTGAAAGCAACAAAGGGGGAGAAAGACCTGGGTGTATTGGTTGATCACCAATGAGCCATCAATGTGATGCGGCTGTGAAAAAAGGCTAATGAAGTACTAGGATGCATCAGGTGAGGTATTTCCAGTTGACAGAGAAGTGCTAGTACCACTACACAAGGCAGTGGTGAGACCTCATCTTGAGTATTATGTGCAATTCTGGTCTGTCATGTTTAAGGAAGATTAATTCAGATGGGAACAGGTGCAGAAAAGACTTACTGAGGTGATCTGAGAAATGGAAAACTTACCTTACAAGAGGAGATACAAACAACTTGGCTTTTTTATTCTAACTAAAAGAAGACTAGGGGGGAAATATGATTTCCCTCCATAAATACAGGAAAGGGATAAATACCAGGCAGGGAGAGGAGTAATTAAGTGCCAATGTAAACACAAGAAGAAGTGAATATAAACTGGCCTTCAACAAGCCTTCATTGCTCAAAATTAGGCAAAGGTTTCTAACCATCAGAGGAGTGAAGTTCTGGAACAGTCTTCCAATGGGAGTAGTGGGAACAAAGAAGCCTAACAGGCTTTAAGACTGAGCTTAATAAGTTCATGGAGGGGGGTGATATGATGAGACTGCCCACAATGGCATTTGGCTGATCGGTGACTGCTAGAAGCAAACAGCTCCAATAACTAGTTGTAGACAGAATTCTAGATGGGGAGGGTTAATACTGAGAATTCTTTCCGAGGTTTCTGGCTTGTCCATCTGCTCAAGGTCCAACTGATCATCATATTTGGGGTTGGGATGAAATTTCACTCAAGGCAGATTAGCAGAAATGTTGGGTTTTTTTTTCCAACTTCTGCAGTTTGGGGCATGGGTCACTTGAAGGTTTAAACTACAATGTATGGAGAATTATCTGTAACTTGAAGTCTTTGAATCATGATTTGAGGACTTCAGTAATTCATCCAGAGGTTAGAAGTCTATTACAGAAGTGGATGGATGAGGATCTGTGATTTGCAATGTGCAGGAAGTCAGACTAGACTAGATAGTTACAATGGTCCTTCTGACCTTAAAGTTCAGCCTTTACTTTTAGTGGCAAAGAAAATAATTTATTCAATGTTCTTTGTGATTTCATAATCTTCCTGAAATGATGTTAGTAAGCTGCAGTCCTACAAACACTTATGCATGTGCCTGACTTTACTATGCATTGGGTTAATTCATGGTTTTAGACTAAGCATGGGTGTAAACATTTACACAATCAGGGCCCAGATGAAAGCTATTGCTCATTTTGTTTCAAAACGTGAAGTTTCAGAATCTTCCATTATCTCTATCAGGGTACGTCTACACTGCATGGCTATTTGGTATCCCAAAATAGCTACCCTGCATCTACACAAGCTGCCCATTATTTCGAAATAATGGGCATGATATTTTGCCATCCTGGTAAACCTCGTTGCCCGAGGGATAAGGGATGGCTCGAAATAGCACATTATTTTGAAATTTGGCACTGTGTAGACAAGCCAAATTTCAAAATAGTTTCGAAATAAGATATGCAATCTGCGTAGTGCAAATTATGTATTTTATTTTGAGTTTAGGTTGCTGTGTGGATGCACCCTCAGTAAAAACTTAGCAAGTCTACCTATGAACTTCAGTAAGCTAGACGGCTGTATATCGCCTTGTGCTGAGGTCAATAGGGAAATGTATTTTATAAGTAGGATTGTACACCTTTTCCCATGTGATCACATGACAATAGGGTTGCCAGGCATCTGGTTTTAGACCAGAATGCTCACTCAAAAAGGGACCCTGATGGCTCTGGTCAGCACTGCTGAGCAGGCTGTTAAAAGTCTGGTTGCTGTTAGGCAGACTGGGGCATGGGAGGGAGTTAGGGGTGTGAGCTCCCGGTGGCGCTCACCTCCGGTGTCTCCTGGTAAGTGGCAACATGTCTCTGTGGCTTCTAGGTAAGTGACAAGGGAGGCTGCCCCCAAGCTCTGCCTCTGCCCCCACCACTCCCATTGGCTGCAGTTCCTGTCCAGTGAGGGCTGTGAATCAGTGCTTGGGGGCAGTGCACGTAGCCTCACTGGGCATCCCTGTGTCTAGGAGCTGCCAGGACATGTCACTGCTTGGAGGTGCCTCAGCTAAGCGCTGTCCGGAGCCTGCACTTTGCACCCCACCCTCCTGCCCCAACCTTGAGCCCCCTCCTGTACCCCAAACCACTGATCCCCAGTCCCACCTCAGAGCCCTCACCCCCGCTTGCATCCTAATCCCCTGCCCCGGCCCAGAGCTCCCTCCTGCATCCTGAACCCCTCATTTCTGGTCCTACTCAAGAGCCAGTATCCCCAGTTGGAGCTTTCATCCCCTCCTGCACTCCAAACATCTGCCCCAGACTGGATCCCTCTCCCACATCCTAAGATTCTCATTTTTGGACCTGCTCCAGAGCCTGCACCCTCCGCCCCTGCCCAGAGCCTCAGGTTGATTGCCCATATCCCCCACCTCAAACCCTCTCCCACACCTCAGCCTCCTGCCCCAGCTTGGTGAAAATGTGTGTGAATGAGCAAGGGTGGGGAAGAGCGAACAATGGAGTGGTGGGGAGGGCCTCAGAAAAGGGGTGGGGAAGGGGCAGAGCAGGGAATGGGTTAAGGGTGTTCATTGTTCTTCAAATGGAATGTTGGCAACCTCATGTGACAATGTAGCTAACACACTAGTGGCTGTGCCAGATTCCGTTTTCCATTTGCTAATTTAGAGCCCTGTTCCTCAGTGCAAGGTGCTAAATGCTTTGTGGGAGCTTCTGAGTGCCCCAAACTCTCTGTGAAGCAAAGGTGAGTTGAGTTCACTCGTCACATAACAGTATTGTACTCAGAGCTCTTTTATTATATTTGCTTTATTTTGTATTTCTTGTAAACCCTGAACTGGATTGATTTTTCTGATTATTTGTATCCTGTTTTTAGTAAAATGGTATCAAAACAATATTTTAAATATATACCCATCAAAACAAAATAAAGCATTATCAAGCATGCTTACAATATTCTGAATCTTTTTTTTTTTGCTTCATTCCAATCAGACACAAAAAAATGTGCTACATTTTTAGATTAAGAAATGTTAATCATCTCTCTCATTGGTTATATTATTCAGGCTTTTTAAAACCTTAATTACACAAATCAATTGTTAATTATAAATATAGAGCATTTAGGTAAACGTTTGCAATAATAAAATATTAAAAGATTTTCTGTTATATTAGTATTTAGGTAAAACATACACTAAAACATTTTCTGCTAGTTCTAGTATTAAGGTAAAGGCTACATAGAATCAGATGTCTTTAAATAAAATTCTACCCTAAATCTTGATCCTCCAAATGATTACGTATATTAGTAGTTTTCTGCAAATGATTCACCAGTGAATTCAATGAAATTATTAACATGAGTAAAGTTACTCACATACCCACGTGTTTGCATGATCAAGGTCTCAATAGGCTGTTAAATATCAAATCAAAGATAGCATGTACTCAATAGCTCTGTGTATACTAAAGTAACATCTATAAAAGAAAATACAGCAACCCATTAAATAGCAAAAGAAAAGCTTTGGGCAGCACAAGAGAGCTAGTTATACAGCATCAATAAATAAATGCAAAAGAGCAATACTTCAGTATGGATTTGATCCAAAGACCATTGATGTCAGTAAAAAGAATCCCACTGATTTCAATGAACTTTGGATCAGGCCCGAAGTGACACAGATTGTTTTTTTTAAAGTGTTATGGGATAATCCATTAATCTGGACCAGGAAGAACTTCTTATGAAAAACATTTAAAATATTCTCTTAAGGGAAGAAAAAACTTTGTCACTAGAGTGGCTGGTCGTTGAGAGAAAATTCTTGTTCTGAGGATCTTCTTTGCCAAGAGGTCTAAATCCAGCTCCACATTTGAGAGAGAATACTTACTGAAAAACAAACAAACAAACAAACAAACAAACAAACAAAACAGTAAAAGCTAATAATGTTCCTCCCATAAATTGTTCTTTAAAATATCTCTTCCGTATAGGCTCAGTCCTGCTAAGTGCTGGGCACGCTGGTTCTGATGCAGTAAAGCAGTGGTACCCAACCTTTTGGGGCTGCCGGGTGCCTGGGGGCAGGGCCGCACATGAGCCGCGCACCCGGGGCGGCACTGCGCATGCGCCGCGTGCCCAGGGCCCGGGGTGCAAGAATGGCTCAGGCCAGCCCTGGTCACTATGCGGGCACCGTGTTGGGGACCACTGCAGTAAAGCATTCGAGTACATGCTTAATTTTAAGCATGTTAGGAGTCTCCTTGGTTTCAGTGACCCTTCCTCCCCACTTAACATTGAGCATGTGTGCCAGTGCTTTGCTGAATCAGGGCCAGCCTGATCAGCACCTGCAGAATCAGGCACTACCTGTTGATTGGTCTTGATAAATGAGGCAGTCACTGAGCCTTTCATTTTCCCCAGCAACAGAACATATCCAGCAAATATTATTGACCGGAGTAGTCCCATTAGTGTCAATGAGATTATTAACGTGAATAAGGACTACCGGTACTTGTCCATGAAAAGGTTTGCAGGGTTGGGCTCTACATTTCAAACAAACCAGTAGATAGCTTTGACAGGATGAGGCTACTCCATTTAATTCTGTGAAAAAATGTCTTTTGAGACATACAAAAGTTTAAGACTATTTCCCAGCAACGGATTCTTTGCAGTTGTTGTAATAACTGGCAATGTAACTGAGAATTTCTCTGTCTGAACGAGTGCCATATTGGCTGTAATTCAATTGCCAAAAAAAAAAAAATATATATATATATATATATATTAACCTTAAGCTCACGTTTTTTAGTAAAGGGTTTGATTTTTATTAAAACTATGTCTTGTCTGCAGAGTTTAGAGTTTAAAATGGTCTAATGTAATTTTCTTGGGGCATAAAACCAGTGGTTATAGTGACATTGCCTGTGGGTATCTGCAGTGTGGAGCACATTCATTACATGAGAAATTCTCAGAAGCCAGTTTTGCAGAGAAACATTCTGGGAAAGCAGGCAGTGAGGCAAGTCTTGTCCAGAGGATGTAAGAACTCTGCATTCTTCTTGTAAGCATTTTCTAATGAATGCATAGATGATTTGTAGCATCTTGCACCTAAGTGGATATAATTAAGGTTCCCTTGATGTAACAATCATAAAGCCATAACGAGAAGCTTCATACCTGGGATGTAAAAAACCTTAAGGCCCCAAACTAGTACTCAATGAGTACTCACTGCATTTCAGGATCAGATCTTAATACAAGATTGAAACATGGCATCCAAATTCTCAGCCCTGATGGTAATGTTCTTAAAGCAGTAGTGGGTACCTGTGGCCTGTTCTGTGTGTGGCCCATGAGACATTTTGTTTACTGTTCCCCAGGCTCAGGATTGCCAGATTCTGCTGGTTACAGTCCACATTTTTCCTACCATTTTACTAAGGTGAGGGCACATGACGTGAGGTGCATGCTGACTGCACACAACATTGACTGTGAGAACTGTGCGTTCCCTCTGCAGCTAATCAAAGTGTGCTACAGTCTAAGCGGCACACCCCACAAATTCTAGGAACACAAATGCAGTTAACAAAATCACCTTCTCCTGGGAGACCATCTTGGTTAGGACAATCTTGCAGCCCATTGAGAGGGAGGGCCAATCATGCAGCCCATTCTCTAGCCTAGGTTGCCCATCATTGTCTTAAAGGGATAAGAGTGAGGAGATAATAGAAATAAGGGGATGAATTGGAGAAGAAATGGATTTCTCCAGTCTTCTTTTGCCACATCCATATTCCCAAATGGCTGAGTAAGGCTTCAGGCCCCATTTAAATGAGAATGGAATCTATTTTAACTTCTCCCAGCAGGTTTCAAACTCAGAATGCAAGTTTGGCATGTCAAATTGAGATAACTTAAAAAACAAAAACAAACATGAGTAGTCCTGTGGCACCTTAGAAACTAAGAAGAAATATATATAGTATCATGAGTTTTCAGGGGTAAAACCCCTTCTTCAGATGAGATGGTCTTGAGATGATCTCATTTGAAGAAGTGGGTTTTGCCCATGAAAGCTCATGGTACTATATATATATATATATATATATATATATATATATATATATATTTGTTAGTCTCTAAGATGCCACAGGACTACTCATTGTTTTTAAAGTTACAGACTAACAAACACGGCTACCCTGCTGAGACTTAGAGATTGCTTAAGTATGAGAGAGTGTAAGCTACAGAAACAGAGTAAAAGGACCAGAGTTAACTGTGGGACACAGCAATTTGAAGTGTCTGAAGATACATACCTTTAGAAAGCCCTTTGTTAACTAAACTAGTTTTCAGCTTCTTTGGATCAGAGACAAGCCATTCTTGAGAAAAACCCTGCAAGTAAACTGTTGTATCACCTTTTAACAGATGGTATGTTGCTCCATAAGATCACAGCATTCTGGACAGTTTCTTTATATTCCCTGTGTATGGTCACTGCCTCTGTCTTTTAAAAGGGAAAAATATGCAAGCGTCTTAGTAGCCAGACATCTTCTGCCATGTGTTAATACTATATCGTATGGTAGTCACCAAAAATGTTTAAGAACAGCTTCTAATGATTCACAACATGCTTAGCTAGGTTTTTTTATATGATTGTTGCCCTTCTGTGGGGTAAATTGGGCAATGTGCGAGCAAGTGTCATAATTTTCCAGATTTTGAAATTTAAACAATTTTAAACAAATTCAAAAATAAAAATGGATTTTTTTGCTAAATATTTTGCAATTCCCTGTTTTTCAGTCAACAGGTCAATACATGCTTCCATATTTCTAACATTACAGAGCAGTTCAACTCCTTTCAAATTATAAAAGATTTTTTTTGTACATTCACATTTTTTCCTGACCAGCTTTAGTGGGCACTTTCACATACAAGTAGCCCCTTTGACTTCAACAGGTTGCACAAACAATTGCTCATTGTCTGAAGAGCATTACTAGCGTTTCTAGATGGAAACCAACTGATCTAAGTATCAATCATTACAGCACACAGAAAGGGAACAGAATTGAATTCTTAAAGACTGCACATTTTAAAGGATTAATTCCTGAAAATATATGGTGTGAAATCAGTTAGAAGCTGCTAGATGTTTAATATTGTTCTAGCAATTAATGCTAATGGTAGTTTCCTTCAAAAATAATCTTTCAGTTCTCTTCGGAAAATACACCTATTGCTGTTGTGTAAAACCACCGCCCAGACCCGTATAATGTGAATGAAAGACATGTAACTTTTTGTATCATGAGTCATGTCAGTTTCAGCCATTGTAAGTTGAATGGCTCTCTGCTACTGTAAGCCATGTAACTCTGAGTTATGTCCCTTTCTATTGTAAGCCATGTAACTTTCATGTAATGTTTCAAGTTCTGCAACTTCTTAAAAGCTTTGTAACTTCCTGCTATTGCTTGTACAATCTTTAAGCTCTGTAACATTCTATCCTATGACAAGGGAGTGCATGGGTGTGTGCAAGTGGTGTGAATAGGGTGTGTAAGTGAATAGGGTAATGTCTGCACCCTTTGTGGAGAGGAGCTGTGGGGCCACAGAGAGGAGCCAGGGGCTAGGTGTAATCTTTGCTTACACATGAGAAAGACAAGAAACAGAGGTGCAGTGAAGATGAGAAGAAAGTAATATTCATCGAGGAAAATGAGGTCTGGGTGGGCCTCTTGGTGACGGCCACAGAGAGAGAACTCAGTGTACATAACCTGGGCCACCCAGCTCAATAAATAGAAGAAAGCATGCAGACCATGGGTTGTACGATCAGCTTGCCAGCCCGGATTGGTGACTGGATTTTATGTATACCTGAAAGAATCGTGAAGCTGTATCTCTGTCTTCTTTTTCCAGCACCAGATTATCCACAAACATCCAGAAGAATGGCCTGGGACTGCTCTCTGGGGGTTTCCCGTATTGTAGGATGCGGTGATATTGATAGAAATACCAAGCTGGGACAAAAGAGAGGAGGAGAAAGGAAAAGAAGCGTGGAGCAGGTAGCAGAGACATGGTGCCCATCCTGTCTTGCTCTGCCAGTGGGACAGTGCAGCTTTCAGAGAGAGGGGCTATAAGAGCCTCTCTGTCACTTTAGCAAAGAAAGCAGTGCAGGACATATGAAATGAGCCTGGAGAGGTTCCTCTTTCACATGGACAAAGTTTTCCATAACTTCAGTTTGAGGAGTCATTTCTCATCTCCCTCACGTGCAGCATGTAAGCAGAGAGACAGCTAACACTAGGGGTCAGCCCCAGCCCAGGCGCTTGAATAAGCACTTGCTTCTACTAGGTCTGAAATGGACCCCAGAGCCACATGGGATAGAGGCAAATTTGTGTTGGAAATGAGTGATGCGCCTCGGAGTCACCAATGGTCAGGCTCCACACATTACACGGAGGCTCTGGTAAAGGGCAGTGCAGTGCTGCCCAGCCTGATTGGCTGCAGTTAGCCCCAGGAAAGGAGGACACTTCCTGAAGCTCCATGTTGTACAGGGGGAGCGTGGACACTAACACTTCATGGGGTACCAAATAACTACAGACTCGCGGTGTGTTGGTCAGAAGAGATCATTGTGATCACCTAATTCTCTTTCCACAAAGCCAGTGAGCACATCTAGACAGTGTGGAGGAGTACAGAGCTGCTTCTCACTCTGTCTGGAGCACCAGGAGCTCTCTGGGGGTAAAGATGGTTCAGGCCCTCTGCTTTCTGGCATTCTGGCCAGCCCTTGTGTGGGCTGTTCAACTCTTATATAGAGTGAGGGTCTTCCCTGCACCCTCTACCACTGCATACCCGCATTAAGATGAAATGGAATATGGCCCTGTAGCCAGACATGAACCCCATCTTGTTTTCCCCCCCCCCCCCAGAGAGCAAGAGAAAGGCAGTCAGCCTTTGATGCCCTGGGAACGCAGGTGTGCTGCCTGTCCCTGACTGTACCATAAACAGAAACCAGACAGTAAATGGGCTAGCTGACGACCCGGGGGCCTCCCGTCGCCCTGATGGCTAGTACCAGTAATTGACACGCCTGCACTGTCCCAGGAGAGGAATCTTCGCCCATCATATACCAGAGGTGCCCATTGTCTGCATTTTCCCAGGTGTGAATTATGCTTTGCATCCTTCATGGGAAACTTGGCATTCAAAGCCATTTTTCCTAATTGGCCACTTGAGACCAGGAAGAAGCCTACGTGACCCAAGGGGTATAAAGAAGGGTTTAGTAGCCCACCCCATTTGAGCTCCAATCATCTACACCTGCTGGCAGGTATTGGTTGTCTCCCGAGGTCTGTGGGACACCCAACCTCGCCCTACTTCTTCCCGAGGGATTGAGAGAAAGACGCTGGCCACGCCAAGTCTGGAATGCAGGGGTGAGAATATATACCTGCTAGGTGTCTATTTTGCATGCATTTAATAAGAGCTCAGAGAACCAAAAGGGTTTCATGGTACCTGTAAGTGACTTATTAGTGTAATTTCTGTCCTGTCCTTTGTAGTGGCTGTGTTATCTGTAACACAGTAGTAGCATTTAACAGCTAAGTTTACCCTGTAACAATAAAATAGTAACTGTTTAAGCTGTGACCTGACTCCTTCAGTTGCTGTAACAGAACCAAGCACAATTTTAAAAGAACTCCAGCTGGTCATAAGGGACAGATATAGGGAGAGCTTGAGCGTTGGATCGTGTCGCTTCCAGGCGACAGATCCGTTGGGGCATCTCTCAGCCTCCCCAGGCTGCCCGCTGCAAAGGGATCGTGTATCCTAGCAGTCAAAATCTGAGGTGTAATAAGCTCTCTCTGTAAACTCTGGAGCATCTGTCGGCCTATTGGCTGCCCGCCGTGAAAGGATTCCGAACCTAGTGGTAAAGACACGGACGTTAAACTCCTCGGGGCGCCCGTCAGTCTCACCTAGACTGCCCACTGAGACGGGGTCTTGTGTCTCAGCAGTTGAAGACTCGGGTGTAACATACACACATGCACTGCCCTGACCATCGGCTGACAGGCCCCTAACATAGAGATTGTAAGGTCAAAGGGCGTCTCCTAGGAAATCTCTCTCCTTTCATAGGTGATGAGATATAGCAGATTTAATACAGTTTAATTAAAATTGTTGTCCTCTCTCTCTCTCAAATGCTGGGGGAATCCTATGGCCTGTGGTATCCTGGAGGTTAGACTATGATCACAATCACAGAGGTCCTTTCTGCTGCAGCAGCACAAAGAGCTGTAATCCCGAGAAGACTTATAGCCAGCAAAGCCCACTTTAACCTGCCCCTCCCAAAACCTGCTGGACAGGGCACGTGTCAGAGGATGGAGGGCTGTGGTCAGATTGCACTGTGTTGGAGAACTCCCATAGCAGTATTTTGATTGCTGGCACAAGTCAAGGTAATTCAGAACCATCTTGAGAGCACTGCAAAATCACACGAGGTGCCAAACCACATCTCAGCACTCCTGGGAATAAGGAGAACAGACAAATATCTTAAACTACATTTTGCTCCACCCCCATCTCCTCAGTTATACCATGAGGAGCTCTGGTACAGTTAAAGATTTAATTCTGTCAGACTGATTAATTATATATCATTTTATACTCCATGACACCTCTTACCGGGAGTGTGTTCGTAGGAATTTCCAACTGGAGGAGTGGAACCAAATATGAAATCAAAAGGAGCCACTTCTTTTACCTAAGAAAATGTACAAGTTTCAGAACTTTTTGTTTCTTTTAGAACCATGTATTTACATTCTTCTTTTGGTGGCTATTAAAATGCAAGCTTTTGCATACAGGCACTAAGACACTAAGAGGATAGGTGTAGTATAAGAACCTGAATGGAACAGGACCTGATATGAGCAGTGACTCTATCTGAAGAATTCTTTCCCGCCTAGATTGCCCAATGCAGGCCTCTCCAGGGAAATTATCAGATGTCACTCCAAATCACAGATAATTCTGCATTATTCTCTTATTAAGTCACAGAGGGCTTGTACTTAATGCTTAAGTTAGCTTTTAGTCATTGCATAGCTCTAACACAACTGAAAACCAGAACCTGGTGTTGAGTGCAGTATGTAGTTCAGAACCCCAACTTCTAAGATAGAGTCTGACCTTTGGTCTTTGCAGCCCATGCTGCACTGTTCCATAACAATAGCATTTTCTCCACGCAGATTCATCCTTGTACTATACATGCAAAAAAAGAATTATAACTGATCTGTACCAAGCAGCCACTAATGTCTGCCTACGGAAGGCCAAATTTTCAAAATGTAACCTGTATTTGTGCAGATAACGTTTTACAGAGTGGCTTGGACATCTGTAAGGGTGTGTCGAGACTACAGGGTTTTTTTTTAAAAAGTGGCCTTTTTTCGAAAAAACTGTACCTGCGTCTAGACTACTGCCGCGTTTTGTCAACAGTAAATCGAAAGAATGTGGCAATTTTGTCGATGGCGGTAAACCTCATTCTACAAAGAATAATGCCTTTTTTCGACAGTCATCTTTCGAAAAAAGGCGCTATTGCATGAAAACAGGGCTTTTTCGAAAGAGGCTTGCAGTCTAGATGTAGCCCAAGATGTCACAAAAGAAAATACTGCCACCATTTCAGGCGGGATCTCTCAATTCTTGGAGCAGGGGAGATTTTCAGTCAATTAATTGAATCCTTGTAGCATGTACTTGATTAAACCATGCATTTATATGGAGAATCTGCTCTTCCATTGCTCCATTATACAAAGTTTGGTAAACAAAGACCCACATTTCCACTTCTCTCCTCTCTTCCCCAACTGAGTAAGAAGATTTTCCAGTAGGGACATTTGCATTAGGGGCAATAGAATTACTGTTATTTATTGCTTGCATTGTGGTACTGCCCACAGGAACCAATCAGGCCAAGGTTCTAAGGGTATGTCTACACTACCACCCTAGTTCGAACTAGGGTGGTTAATGTAGGCATTTGAAGTTGCAAATGAAGCCCGGGATTTAAATATCCCGGGCTTCATTTGCATCTTGCCGGGCGGGCGCCATTTTTAAATCCCCTTAGGTCGAACTCCGTGCCCGCGGCTACACGCAGCACGGAGTAGGTAGTTCGAATTAGGATCTCTAATTCGAACTACCGGTACACCTCGTTCCATGAGGAGTAACGGTAGTTCGAATTAGAGATCCTAATTCGAACTACCTACTCCGTGCCGCGTGTAGCTGCGGGCACGGAGTTCGACCCAAGGGGATTTAAAAATGGCGCTCGCCCGGCAAGATGCAAATGAAGCCCGGGATATTTAAATCCCGGGCTTCATTTGCAACTTCGAATGCCTACATTAACCACCCTAGTTCGAACTAGGGTGGTAGTGTAGACATACCCAAATATACTAAGGTGCTCTACATACATAAGAAAGGCCACAGTGGGTCAAACCAAAGGTCCATCTAGCCCAGTATCCCGTCCTCCTACAGTGGCCAATGCCAGGTGCCACAGAAGGAATGAACAGAACAGGTAACTATCAAGTGACATACGAAGCACATATGAAGATACAATACCCACTTGAAGGAACTTACAGTTGAAGAACCTGATCCAGTGCCCACTGAAGTCAGTGTAAAAACACCCATTGTCTTCAGTGGGCACTAGTTTGGACCCTAAGGAAAGCGTCTATAACAGAAGAATCCTCCACTCACACTCTTCAACCTGGATCCAGGGTGTAGTGCAGCTCTGCTGTCCCTCTTGCTATTACTGAGGCCTGTGGTGGTACCTGCGGCCCATTACATGCTCACTTTGAGACTCAAGTTTTGGCAGGTAGATGTTCTTTGTTTGTAAACACACTGTCCACATCCCAGATTCTCTCCTGCTCACCTGTGACCCCCTCCTGTAGAAGCACCGGTGTGATGGGAGCTGCTTTTCGGCCCAGTCCCAAGTGAGAAGGCAAGGATCTCATTTTGGCCTGCCTGACCTCCCTCCTCCCAGAACGATGAAGGTTCTGCTTCAGTTTCGGTCATGCATGGCTACCTGGGGGCTGCCAGTGTTCCCCTACAACTATCACAGCACGCAATAATGTAGCTTCAGAGCTGTGCACAATTAATGCGGTGACGTTTTCCATGCTGTACTTACATCTGTCCTCCGAACATCAGTGACATCATCTAAGTATGTCAGCTTGCCACCATCCCCCAAGCTACTGCCCAAAAATCCAAGAGCTGTCATCTCTGAAGAATGGAGATTAGAAACACAGTATTAGTGCTGGGCCCTCATGCACATGTTACTTCAGCACACTCCTAACTATAAGCATTGCCTGCACGGGTAAGGGGACCTAATATTTCAAGCTAAGCACATACTTTCATAGGGGCCGAGTGAGCAGTTCACTAACTGACATTTAAGCAGGTGGCTCTTCTAGTATAGAACAGTGATGGGTATTTACAGCTTCATCAACTGACAAAGCTGAAGACATTTTAAAAAATCAAGATTACAAACGTGAGATCGAACTGTGTAGTGCTGTACTGAATATCCCCACTCAGGCTACAAATAGCAGCATTTAAATCCATAACATAGGTATGGGATTGCTCTGAAACTGACACTTTTTTTCCGTAAAAAATAAGAACATTTTGAAGTGTTTTTTTCTCTTTACTGGTTTCAAAATGGATTTTGTTTCCTAAATGTGATAATGACATTTTCATATACAAATGTTTATCAAAAACCATTGGTCAAATTTTTTGTTTATGAAGGGTTTTTGGTAAAGAACATGACCAAATGGTTATTGAAATAAGATTTTTGATAATGTTTTTGAAAAATATTAATCGAAAATATTGACAGAAACAATTTTAGCAAAACTTTTTTTCAAAAAAATTCTATAAAAAGCCATTTTTTGACAAAAGAGGTCTGTCAAAACACATACCTTTATGTTGGTCATAATGATTCATGAAGGGCAAAATGTAACCCAAGCATGGGACTCATTTGTCCCATTGGACAATGGAATTACATCACAGATTAATTTGTCCTGATACATTAATTGATTTTTTTAATATGTCTGTCGCAATCGTAAGCCTTTTGTGTCCACTTACCTGTGGTAATATTATCAAAAAGGGAGAGAACACGGATTGGTTTACGTTCCCATGCAGATAAAGGCCGATAAATCTTAAGATGGTTCTGTCAAATAAAAAAAGACCCTTGTTTGCACAACCCATTCTGTTGTGTGAATACTCAACATTGCTCATTAATAACAATAAGGCATAGGTGCTGGCCTGTTTAAGGAATCTATTTCATTAGGACTGTCTCAGCGTAGGCAGGGAACTGCACAGCCTGGAAAACCCGTGGTTAGAAGGTGGAAAGATGGGGATCTTTGCCCAAGAGTATTGATGCTTGAGGAACCCGGAACCTAGAATGAGAACTGTTGATGGGCTATGGATGGGGAATACAGATGCAGGTGCCCTGACACACTGCTTTTTTAATTAAATGACCCACCCAGCAACCATTCTTCTCTTCAGTATCCAGTCAGGATCCCAAAGTCCAGAGGAGGGCATTATACATATGCTGTGGGCATAAGGCAACTAATGGCTATTAAAAACATTTCAGAACCTTGGAGATTTCTGGAGTGTGATTGACACATTAGAAAGTAATGATTTACATGTTGCAAATAAATATCCCTTTGTATGGGAGGAAGAGTTCAGTGTTTCAGCAGTATTTGTCCCCGAATATTTTTATTTTTGCAAATGACAGCCTCACATCCCTTCTAACAGTACAGCTGATGGGGTTCTGCTTCCACCTGCTGGCGGCAGAATATCTGATAAAGGGTATGCTGACTTTCCTCTTTCAGAAGTGGTAAGATACCTTAGTTTTTCTGGAGTCTTCAACTGGCCTCAACTAGGATCTCTCAGTTGGCACAGAATATTAAATGATACAGTTCAAAAATTGCAAAGTTGTTAATTCTAATCTGTATTTTGCTTATGACAGCAGCCTGATGCAGTTAATATATTTTAATTGTTTTAGTATAAAGAAAAGTAATCCAGTATCATAAATGAATCTAGTTCTGAATACTTTGCATGCATTCTTTATCAGAAATCTAATTGATCTTTAATAGCTCTATATTGAGTAAAATGATCATTCCTTCAATCTATTTTGATAGCACCAGTGTCCCCAAAAATGGCCACGTACACTTACTGATCAAGAAGGAGAATATAGATGATGAATCACCATGAACATATCTCCTTTTTAGCTCCCTGAAACTGTGTCCTTACTAAAGTGTTTTTTCTTCAGACCTACATACACATTAAGGCCACAATCCTGCAAATATGTAGCAATCTGTGTAATTTTGCTGACATACATGAAGTCAGACACACATACATATGGCAGAATCAGAGTCCAATGTTGATTTAGGATGCAAAGCTGCTGGGTATTGATTTACTTTTTTATAAGAAAGAGGATTCAAGCATTTGGTGTGAAAACATAAGCACATGTAGGAGAGCATTATTAAGGGATGCGGGAAGAAAGATAGGTCAAAGGTTGGGTCTGTGTCAGCCCTGATTCCTCCATCCCTTTACTTTTATATTAAAAGTCACTTGAGATGCTCCTTACAGATTCCTGATCATAGAAGCTCTTCAGTTCTGCATGCCATCTGTTCTTCCTCTTCAGTAATCCATTTGAACTCAAGGGGAGGCACAAGAAACACAACCATGTGTTCATTGCTTTAATTTTCTCTGCAGTACCAGGACTTACAAGCACATCCAGACACTCCAGGCAATAGCACCTACACAAATTAAATAATGTCAATTCAGTGTTTAAACTGTTCTCTGAACACATTCTATGCCTGCAAAAGGCTCAATTTAACTTGTTTGATTGTTTTCTCTTACTTAAAATCATATTCAAGAGAATGATCTCTTTCCTCAGAAGTGGTTTCACTGAAGATGCTGGTACATTATGTGCTATCTGATAAAATTCTATTGTGGTGTACCGTTCATGAATGATCCCCCTCTGTGTTCCTGGCCACACCTTTAAAACAATCAAAGTTGAGATAGATTCAAAGAAACAACCCCAAAGTATATGCAAAGCTCAGGGTATGGTAAGAATGGAAACAGTGGGAGTTTAGTTTGTTTTCAATCAGATGACCTGCCAGATATGTCCAGTAAAACCCACTTGCTTTTTATTTTCATATTAAGTCCATATTAAATACCTCAAAAAAGATATTTTGGCCTTGGAAAGGGTTCAGAAAAGGGCAACTAAAATGATTAGGGGTTTGGAACGGGTCCCATATGAGGAGAGGTTAAAGCGACTGGGACTTTTCAGTTTAGAAAAGAGGCGACTGAGGGGGGATATGATAGAGGTATATAAAATCATGAGTGGTGTGGAGAGGGCCGATAAAGAAAAGTTATTTATTAATTCCCTAAATAGAAGAACTAGAGGACACCAAATGAAATTAATGGGTAGCAGGTTTAAAACTAATAAAAGAAAGTTCTTCTTCACACAGCGTGTAGTCAGCCTGTGGAACTCCTTGCCAGAGGAGGCTGTGAAGGCTAGGACTATAATAGAGTTTAAAGAGAAGCTAGATAATTTCATGGAGGTTAGGTCCATAAAAGGCTATTAGCCAGGGGATAAAATGGTGTCTTTGGTCTCTGTTTGTCAGAGGCTGGAGAGGGATGGCAGGAGACAAATCGCTTGATCATTGTCTTCGGTCCACCCTCTCTGGGGCACCTGGTGCTGGCCACTGTCGGCAGACAGGATAGTGGGCTAGATGGACCTTTGGTCTGACCCAGTACGGCCATTCTTATGTAAGTCTAGAGAGCAAATCAAACTACCATTGAACTTAATGGAAAAACCACCTCCTCCACTAATATAGGAGTTAGGTGGGGCCTGAATGTATTATAAGGAAACTCTTGTTTATCTAGGGCACAACAACTAAGGGATAGGCTTTAGGAATGGGACAGGTTATTTCCATGGGGGAGAGTGGATAAAAGGGGGCACCCAAGCCAAGCCAACCTTAAAGATCAAAGTATCCTCAAAATGGGGCAGTTACCTGATACTGAAAAGGGCAAGTATTTGGCTAATTCCGCTGGGGATTGTCCTAAGGATTGCCAACTGGCTAATCACACAAACCCAGACCTCTTTACCCCACCTCTGCCCCTGGTCACTTTATCCATTGCTTGTTCTCCCTCATCCTTATTTTCACCAGACTGAGGTAGGGGGTAAGGGTGGAGGAGGGAGTGTGGGGTGCAGGCTCTGGGAGGGCATTTGGGCTGGAGCAGGGGTTGGGGTGCTGGAGGAGGTGTGGGGTACAGGTTCTGGCCATGTAGCACTTACCTTGGGAGGCTCCTGGTTAGTGCTGCAGCAGGGCTAAGGCAGGCTCCTTGCCTGCCTTGGCTCCATGTGACTACCGTAAGTGGTTGGCACATCCCTGCAGTCCCTGGTGGGGGGGAGGGAGCAGGTGGCTCTGCACACTACCCTTGCTTCAGGCATTGTCTCCTGCAGCTCCCATTGGCCACGGTTCCTGGCCAATGGGAATTGCGGAACTGGCACTTGGTAGTAGGTGCAGCTCATGGATACCCCATGATCTCCCTCCTGGTGGCCACAGGGATGTGCCGGCTGCTTCCAGAAATGGCATGGGGCTAGGCAGGGCAGTGTCTTGAATAATGTGAAAGTTTCCTTGACATGTTTGTAGAATTTCATTTATTTATTCTCATTTATAATGGAGGGTTTTTAAGTGATGGGTTTTTCTCTAATCCCTACCTCCTGCTATCTTCCGGATAATTTGTGTTGAATTGTGCGCAGAACTACAGATGGTTTAAATGTGTATGTGAGTGCTGGACACGACGTCAACACCTGCACACCCTAAAGATATAAGGTAACATGATGATAGGAGGTGAGCACAGTGCAAATGCTGATCTAAAAATCTGATATCCCAGCACCCCAAGCTTATCTGAAATTTGCAGCTAGTTCCAACCTCAGTGAACTGAACCAGAACCCTCCATGCAAATGTGCCCCTTCAAACTTTGCCAGAGTTTGGAACTGGATTTGAACCTTGTGGGTTAGGATATGTCCCTAGGGGTGACAGTTAGCCATACTGAGTTGGCTTTAATGTAGCTAGCTGAGGTCCCAGAGCAGTTAAGCCATGGCAGCACATACTTCAGCATGGGCCAACACCACAAATAATTACCCAGGATTTTGGGCCAGTTTTTACTGCCTGTTCTGACACATGCGGTTGCACCGCTCTGGTACCCAAGTTAGCTAGATTAAAGCAAGCTGGAATTTGTCCACTCACGCTGTTATCACATGCTGTGGCTGAAGTCTAGACATTCCCTCAGGTCTACCTCTACTTTTTACCTATTACAAGTTGGATCATCGCACATTAGCAGTGTCTTTCCTGAGCAGCAGATGGTACAGTAGGACTGAAAGCCGTCATCATCGTACAGGAAAAATGTTTCCAGAAAGTTCTCCTTATAAAACAGCAAACTATAGTTAGTTGCAAATGTAGGTTTATTTGATGAAATGTAACAATCATCCTCAGCTGTTCTGCTTTGCACGTGAGTTTCACCATTATTAATTTTTTATGTAGCACCAGTAATGTGCACGGGGCTTTGCAAACAGAAAACACGTTTTCTGCCGTAGGAAGCATTGCATGTACAATTGAATGTAAGACCAAATACTGACAAAGGTGGTGAAGAATGGGATGTAACAGGAAAGCAGTGATGTATTAGATAACTTTAGTCATACAATTACAACACTTAGATTATACATAGTGCTTCTCATCAATAGATCTCAAAAGGAGGCAAATATCAGTACTCACATTTATAAATAGGGAAAGTGAGGCATGGAAAGGGAAGAGACTTTCCCGCAAGGAAACATAATAATATAGAAGTTCTAATTTTTAATGTATTATTTTTATCAGTGTGTGCAAACTCTAATGGGAGCCGCATTAAAAAGATATTGAGTTGAGACATGAGTGTGCCTGGTTAGTGATACTTTCTTATATATTTAGACGAGAATGGGATCATTACGATCAGCTAGGACTTAGAACCTCATCCAATCATTTCTGCATCAAGACCATGGATTACATCCAGGCTACAGAGTATCTTTTTTAAAAGTGTGCCATCTGGATCTAAAAGCCTTGCGCTGATGGAGAATCCACCACTTCCTTTTGGTAAGTTGTTCCAATGGGCACAGTATTTCTAGTGTCAATTTGTTTCACTTCAGCTTCCAGCCATTGCATAGGTGCCAGTACTAAGGATGTGGGGGGTGATGAAGCACCTCCTGCCTTGAAGTGATTTTCATTATATCCAGGCTTTACAGTTTGGTACAATGGCTGTCAGCACCCCAACACTGTATGCACAAGCTGTTTCAGCCCCCCCAACATTGTATGTCATCATACCCTTTTCTGCTAGATTAAACAACAATCTACTATCAGAACTCTTTTGCCAGGTAGGCACAGATGCTGCTCTGTGAGTGGTCCAGCCCTGGAGCACCTATGGAAAAGTATTAGCGGGTGCTTATCATTCACAGGCAGCCAAGTTCCCCCTCTGCCCTCCTGTGCCTCCCACCCAGTGGCAGCCACACCAATTAACTCCTTTCTCTCCCTCCCAGCACTCCTGCCCACCACAACAAGCTGTACTGAGGTGTGCAGGAGGCTCATGGCGGGAGGGGGAGGAGCAGGGATGGGGCACACTCGGGGGAGGCCATAGGAAGAGGCCGGGTGAGGCTGGGAAGAGGCCAGACAGGGGTGAAGGCTTGGAGGAAGGTGTCAGGTATGGATGGAGTCTTAAGCACGTCCCAAGCCAGGAGGAAACTAGCACCTATGCATGTAGGTGCTTACAGACTGATCAAGTCACCTTTGTACCATTTCTTAAATAAACTAAATAGACAGTGTTTCTGAGGTCTTATTGTAAGGCAATAAGTCTTTCTTACTGAGCCATATCAACTACTAACCGTACATGGAGAACAAATTCCTCCGTGAAACAAGGGATGCTGGGTATGAATCTGGAAACTGCCACAGCAGATGCAGATTTCTATATGAAACACAAAGAATGTCATCTTTCAAAATCTGGCGTTGCTTAATATCAGCCTCTCTCACCTATCTCTTCTGGACAAGATACAGAATTCTATAGACACAGGTCTCAGAAACCCCAGAGGCTAGACATACCCAGATTAGTAACTCTCATTGTTACTTGCTCAACATACCTGTTAGCAATGAAAAACACTGCCTGGGATAGTCTTTAATGATTTCTAAATAAGAGATTTAAGAATATGGTCCTTGCCTGCATAGCGCAAAGGATAGGGAAAGAATCAATGTTAACTAACAAAGCCAAAAGGGACAACTGTGTTTTTGATACAAACAATTTTAAGCACTGTCAATGCAAGGATCCACCTCCAGCTGAGATAATTGTGGACTTGCCTGTGAGCCATTTCTGTCAAGGTTGCCTGCTAGAGACCTGCCAATACTTCCAAATCCACAAGCTTTGTTCTTAAGGGCTAGATTTTCAATGAGGCTCTCTGATCTAAAGAAAAACATGTATCTCTTTAGCCAGACAATTTCTTTTTGGCTTCAGGATCTATTCAGCATCACAGCAGCTTCTGTTCTATCTGAGGGCTGGCCTAACACACCCACAAATGATCCTGGAAAGGGCACTGATACAGCCACAAGGCAGTGCAGTCTTTGTGCCGAATCAGCTTTCATTTGCATTTTTTAAACAGACAGTTTATATCAAGTTTGCTGATAGTGCTAGCGATGAGCCCCTGAGATGCTGGTCTCTGCCCATCAAATCTTTTACTATATGCCAGCAAACTACCAAATGTGGATGTCTTTCAGGCACTAACAGCCTCAGGCAGATTTCAACTAGTGAATCAGAAGTGAGGATGGCTTTGATCCCAGTCCTTTAGGACAGCCATTGTATGGCTAATTTTTGTAATATATTTTTGTTTATGTTTGATTTCCCCATATTTTTGGGTACTGCTTAGGGTTGGACACTTGGATTTTTTTGTTATAGTGGTTAATATGCAGTGTGACATGGAAATTAAGCCACATGGCTAAAATGGCCTATTGGTTGTAGGTAATTTAGTTTGATTACTCACCTTCAATACTCCTTTGGTTTTCATTGACTTCATGTGCAATAAAGTCTGGGGGGAAAACAAATTGTAATATCTGTTGTTTATTTCTTCAAAATGTTGAAGAGCAACAATCCTTAAAAGTTGGCATAACCTGTATTTTCTGCTATACAAAGGGTTCTCTGAAATGTATGGGGCCAAGCCTTCAAGCCCTCCCCTTGAAGAAGTTCCATTAGAGTCCATGTGAGTGCTGCATGCAACAAACTTTGATAGTCAATCTTATCCGTTTTGCTCCAAAGTTTCCTATGTGTAGATCAAATAACACATACACACTCACTCTCTTTCATATATTCAGCAGGTCAAGTTGCAGCAATGCTTAAAGAAAGAGTCTGTAAAAGTACCTCTTTTGGGGCTTGCAGGTGTAGCAGGCATTATTTCTTCAAGAGAGCCAAGAGATATCACATCAGAAGAAGTGCTTTCTTTTTCTTGCAGCTCTATCACTGGGGGATGGGGAGTGACGGGGGGGGGGGGGGGGCGGGGGGAGGGAGGGAGGAAGCAAAAAACGTCAGCTTCTTGGACAGTAACTCCATTTTTAGCAGCATTGTGATTTTCTAACCAGTATAGCTAGTTGGCACCATTGAACTTTTGCCACTAATATTTCCATACTTTGAGAAACACTAGTATAGCCCACCCACGTTAGCTGAATTCCTCAAACAGCCCAGAAGTTGGGTATTTATACAGCTGATCCATGCACAGTTAAGCAGCAAGTGGGGAGAGATCAGTTATTAGTCTGATGTGCAGAATGGCACAACCCTCATCTGCACTGAACTGTCAGTTGTGCAACCCACGAAGGAGGCGCTCACATTTCCCAGGGCTACATTAACTGTGAATCAGACACAGTCTCTCCTATGCCCACAGTCTGGTACTGAGCCCCCCTTCCCATTTTCCCCAGAAGAGAGGAAGTTTAAAGTTGATCGTTTAAGTCCAGCCTCCTTCAGGCTGCTCCCACCCCCTCCCAGCGTTGCTTTCGACAATCCTTTGGTTCCAAAGGGCTCACAGCCCCTGGCTGGCTCCTTCGCCCACCTGTTGCAGAGAAGCGGGGTTCCACCTCCCTCAGGTCCTCAGCGCTGTCTGTGTCCGACAGGACCAGCGCCGGCTCTCCCTGGGCCATGCTGTGCGCAGCGAGCCCGGCAGCAGAAGCGCACGTGCGGACAGGTGCTGACCCGGGCTGCAGAGCGCTCGGGCGCGGTGCTGGGCGCGGCTCGCCGCACTGGGGCGCCGGGAGTGTCTCTCGCCCGGCGTCTGGGCGCTGGTGGACGCGCCGCGGGGCCGTGTTGGAGTTAATCTGCCAAGGGAATTCCAGCCTCGAGAGATCGCAGGGACGGGCGACCCAGCCTGGCGGCGGTGCAGGTGTGTCGCAAGGCTCAGGGCGTCCCTCCCGGCCTTCCAGTGGTACTTAGAGCCAAGCTAACGCCGGAGGCGCAGCAACGTGCTGTAGTTGTTCAACCTGTTGGCAGTCTGATGGACAGAGCGAAAAAGAGCAGGTTAGAAAGAAAGAAAGAAAGAAAGAAAGAAAGAAAGAAAAAACTGTAGCGTCTGTATTATCATTAGCCTGTGCTGTCCCGCAAGTGCTGTATGCGCTCGCTAGTCTCCCATGTCTTGCTTTAGCATATGTACTGCAGAGGCATATCCAGTGTTGTTGTGTATGTATAGCTCAGGTATCTATCCCTGTAAAAACATTAACTGTCAGAACGCCACAAAACGGTTATTTTAAAAAAAAGTTATATATTTAATACCAGATACCACATAATAATAATAATAATAATATATATATAGTCATACAGTTTATAAATTATATACAAATATTTTATAAAACACATATATATAATCATAATACCAGATGTCACAATAATATTATATATGTATATCTCTCTCTATATATATATTATAAACTGTATATACATATAACACACACACACACACACACAGTTTATATATAATTTATAAACTATAATATATAACATTTATAAACTATATCTATATCTATGATTTTCCCAAGAGGGGAGAAAATTTAGAGTTTATTGTTTAACTCCAGCGGCCTGTACATCAAGCTGCTTCCACCCTCACCATCCACCCAGCAGTGTTATTGACAATCCCCTAGTTACAAAGATCTTGCAGCCCCAGGCTGGCTCCAGTCACGGCCTATGCTCACCTATTCCAGAGAAGTTTGGCTCCAACTCCTCCAGGTCCTCAGCACTGTCTATGTCCAACAGGACCAGTGCTGGCTCTGGCACACATTTTATAAAACACTGACAAATTCACTTTGCTCATAGTCTAGTATTATGATTATTCCACATAAATAAATGTATTGGGAGATTTTTGCTTTTCATACACATAGCAATTTTTTAAAGATAAAAGCACAAGGGTTTTAGTCAATAAAAAGAAACCTTATTGCATTTGTGTGCATAACTCAACACCTTTTTCTAACTGAATTGTTATTGCTGAATGAGGATTTTTTTAAATGAATGATTTTAGTGCAAATCTTGTCTTAGTAACCTCTAAGAGCGATACCAGATACTGCATGCTCTTTCTTCACAGAATTAAAAATAAATAAAGATTAAAAAATGTTAGAAAGAGCAGATACATCCAGTCTCTCTTGAGAAAAAGGATGTCACAACCAACAAAACAGCCCCTGCTCTGCGCCTGGACAACTGGACTGTCCAGAGATAAGTGAAAGGGAAAACATGGGACCAGATGGCTGAGTGGAGAGAGCATAGGAGGGAGAATGGGGCAGTTAAGGGATGGACGTGAGGGAGGGAGGGGGTTATACTTAAGTAAAGGAGAAAGATGGTGGGAAAGTGTTGAGGAAAATAAAAAATAAAGTCATAGAATGACTGATGCCAAAATAGTGCACCAAAATATACAATGCTGTTTGCCAGGGAAGTTAGAGGATGTCAACTGTGTATGAAGAGGGGACCTGAGAGCTCTTTTGCAAGGGAGCCAATCACATTACTTCAGTGATTTTATAAGATGCCTAACCTGAGATAGTGGAGCACGAGAGGTTTGGGTTCATATTTGTCGATGTTTTGGCAAATAACTCCTCTGACAAGTTAGTGAAATACAAGGACTGTGTAAAAAATTGTTTTTTAAAATTGTATTTAGTGTTTCTTTTGAACTCTCTTACAGTCTTCTAAAATGCCAGAAATTGCACAAAGTATTTCAAAATATTTCCAAAGAGGGTTTGCTGTTCTCAGCCCATGGAAGCTGCAGGAAGAGGTAGCATGGCTTGTGCCGCTTCTTGCAGCTCCCAATGGCCAGGAACTGTGGACAACAGGAGCTGCAAGCAGCTGTATCTGCAGATGCACAGGTAGATAAAGTATCTGGCAACCTTTGATTTGACTTTGAAAGAGATGTGTCTGGAATCAGAAACTTAAGCTGCAGGAAGCGCCTTTGTAAATAGATATGATCACTGACAAACTGTTGGAGATAAAGAACCCACATTATGCTAGAGTGATATAGCCATATAGAATTGTCTTATGATAAATAAAAACTATTGTAGTAGACACTATAACACTGGCAGATAATATAATTAATAAACTATTATCAAAGGGTTTCTAGATATAAAAAAACCCAAGGTTGTTCTTTTGCGCCATCTAGTGACTGTGAGAAATACAGATACATGCTCCCAGATCTTTCACAATATTTCTGTTATACTATTCAAGATTTAACTGGTTCATAGTTGCTATTAAGGCAAATCTTGCCTTTAAGGCAAATCTGTAAAATATATCCTAAGAATGTTGCCCTGGAGTTAGGTTGGTGAAATGAGAAGATCATCATGTGATTACAGACAATTGTACTCTTGAAGCAAATAAAGTTAAAATGAGGGGAATTTCACCAAAAAGATTCAATTAGGGAAGAAATTATTGTCATTTTAATGGCAGATATTCTTTCCTGAAGGTAGAAATACATTATTATAATAATGTGATTTTTTTAGCAAAGGTACTTTCTTCTTGATGCTCCATGAATTTAGACCAAAAAAACTATTTTTAACCTCTCTTGAAAGAACTGCCTGCTGTTAGTACAGGAGTCCTATAATCTGCCAGTCCAAAATTATACATACAGAATTCATACACATTTTATAATCTACATATATAAAATAGTATTGAGAGCTTAAATGATATGCACAATATATCAGTTTGCATGATGGAGAGGCAGTAGCCTTTTATGTGTTATATTTGCAATCAGCTTTCATTCTAAGAGTTCATTCCCGTCATCCCTGCTTCTTGTTAGTAACCTTTACTCAGATAGTGATTCCCATTAAGGGAAATGCAAATTTCTGCATGAGAAAAAAGACTATCCATGAGAGTAAAAAACGGAAGGATTGACCCCTAATGTTTTATTTAAGCAAACCTATAACCTGAAACTTCTTTTTTTGCTCTGCCCCAAAAAGGGAACATTTTCTGTAGAGTACAAACAAAAAAATCAAATTTGTTCCAAGTTACAGGCTATTCTAGAATTATCTGATTTTAAATGTTGACTTTTGTTGAATGTCTTATTTGTGTCTCTCTAGCTCAAAATGACTTGTTTATTTTTCTATATCTCTTTGAAATCTTGTGTATTGGCTATTTTTGAAGGGAAAGGATGGTAACCAAGCAAAGCTATTTAAAATTTTTTGTTGTTCATAATTTGGGGCTCATTGCTTCCATTAGCATCAACGGGTGGTTTGAGGGTTTTGTTGTTTGCTGTTTTACCATTGACTTCATTGGGAGCAGGTTATATATATCTAATTAGAGTATGCAAGTGTGTTATCTTCTATTGGCTGGTGGCACCTCAGAAAGAAGAAAGGCTATTTCTGTAGATCCTTCCTATAGCTCAAATGGGGATATAAATACCTAGAAGAATTGAAGGTCCAGAAATTCTTGCAGGTGTTTTTTTCATTATGGAGGCCCCATAGTTATGGTTGCAAGCACAGCCTCATTTTAAGCTTGATCTAGATAACTGTTGGAACTTCAAGAAAAAATCCTCTAAATCCTTTAAATGTGTATGGTTATGTCTCCTTGGCAACTAGAAGGATCCCAAAACATTTCATTTAACCAAGTAAGTGTTACTGAGATAAAAAGCCTCTTCAAGATGACTATTTTTAAACATGTATTCAAAGTTTCTAATGTATCATCATATCCCTTGATCTGTCCCTTGAAGCTGCATTATACCACAAATTTTGAAACAATTAGAGTTTGGAATGGGATTATACAAGAGATCATTTCCAAGGATAAGAATAAAAAAGAATTACAAAATGGCCAGTAATGGGAAATGAGACAAAATGTTGTGTTAGTGAAACTGATGGAGACAACAGAATGGAAATGGAAAATATTATTTAACTTTATATTTTATTGATTTCTGCTCCCCAAAATCAGGGGAGAACAGAAAACAAGCCAACAAATGACAACAGAGCAACTAAACAAATAATAACCACAAGAACAAAAAGAATAGAATGGGAGTTTTCATCTGCTAGGAATTAATAAGAAATTTAGATAAAATCTTTTCAAATTTTTCTGAGGACCCCTTTCTTTAAATGTTACCTGCTCTTTAGCTGCCAGGTTAGCCAAGTCACTAAGCCAAGATATCAATGGATGCAGTCCTCCTCTTCCAGCCACGCAATCTGAGCCATTTTTCTAGAAACTTTGCTCTAGAGCACAAAGGTTTCTGTGAGTGGGAACATGCACAAGATGGTGGGATATATTCCAAATCCGTGAAGTAAATTTTAAGGAGATAACCACTGAGGTTAAGGCTCAGCCACTACCTGAGTAACTTTGCATTAAGGAATGATTGCTGATTGGATGAGGCAAGGCATATCTTTTTTCTGATGCTTTTTTTTCCACATCTGACGTTCCATCAAATCACTTCTACACTTGAAAAAACAAACAAACCAAAAACCGAATACTCTTGCAGCACCTTAGAGACTAACAAAAATTTAGATGGTATCATGAGCTTTCGTAGGCACAACCCATTTCTTTAGTTGAGTTCACATGCAGATGTCATGTAGGGAAATAATAATTCTCACCATATCATAATGAAATCTGATGGGACCCTTTATTATATTTAATGCTATATAGTCAAGAATATGATTTCACATCTTTGCCAGAACTTGTTTTGATAGACAAAAACAGTGCTTCAGATCTGGAAAATATTAATCATATACAGAAAGCAGGTTTGTTGAGTAAGAAGGTGCCATTTTTAAGTGGCTTATTTTCTGGTTATGAAATCTGAAGAGCAAAATGGTGTACTATGTGAAAGTGAAGCTTTTAGTTGTTCCTGATTATATATGTGTGTGTGTGTGTGAGAGAGAGAAAGAGATAGAGAGAATCACAGAGAGAGAGAACATGTGTGTTGGAGATGAGGGAAAGAATTTAGGAGATGAAGGCTTCATTAGAGGTTGTGTTCTTAACATGGCTTTTTGTCATATGGTGATTATTTTTAACTGTAAGAAAAACCTGTGTTCTGCAGCAACTGCGATTATGCTAGTTATCAGCATGTTCAGGCTGAGATAATTGACTCAACAAGTCTTTTAATAATCTTGCCCCTTTCACACCTGTTGCTTGGATACCACTTTCTGTGAACTGTTATGCACCATATTGGAAAAAAGAATGCTTTTGCCATTCTGCTCTTTGCTTTATCATCACCTTAAACTCCATATTTAAAAATAATTTCAGAAGTGGAGTCAAAGGATTATGGCTGTCTGGCAGCACTACACTGAAAGGCACAGCTGGAAAATCCAGCTCATATGGACAGTCTGAATTCAAACCTTTGTTTTGTAGCTGTTGGTACTGAGTTATATTTTTCTTGCGTGCATGCATTTCCTTTTGCTTCCCTTGAGAGTTTGACTTTAAGAGATGTTGCCATAGAGCAGTGGTCTCCAACCTTTTTAAGCATGAGATCATTTTTTAAATTTAAATGCAATCCAAGATCTACCTGAAACCCAAATACCCTTGCCCTGCCTCCTTTGTGCCCCTTCTCTGAGGCCCCACCCCTGATCACTCCATCCTCCTTTCCTCCCCCACCCTCCCTCACTTTCACCAGTCTGGGGCAGAGGGTTGGGGTGCAGGCTCTGGTCTTAGATTAAGGGATCTGGAAGGGCTCTGAGCTGAGCCTGGGGCAGACAGTAGGGGGGGCGGAGGAGGTTTGGATGCAGGGTGCTCAGAGCTAGGGCAGGGTCTTGGGATGCAGGAGGCGGTTCATGACTGGGGTAAGGTTTCAGGATGTGGGCACCAGCTGGGCACTGCTTACCTCGGGTGGCTCACTCTTGACCTGGCCCTGCACCACTCCCAAAAGCAGACAACAAACTCCATCCCAAGTCCTGTTGTGCTCCCTCTCTGCTCTGTAGCTCCTGAGGGGACAGCTCCAAGGCAAAGGGCAGGAAATGCTCAGCAGTCTGCCAGGGGGAGGAGGGAGGCAGCTGAAGTGCTGGGCTTGATAACCTCTTGGCCAAACCAGTCAGGATCACCTGTCAGAGGCTCCAAGATCTACCAGTAGATCCTGATCTACTGGTTGGTGACCACTGCCATAGAGTGTAGAAATAAGGGCATTTCTAAATATCCGGATAGCCTGGTGCAGGAAAAATTGCCACTAGAAGGAGGTGTTCATTGCCCTCGCAGTTTCTGATAGTCTCTTTGAAATATAAAAGAAGATTTTGCACCATTATATGCAGTATTCATAATCAGATGGTATGATACAGTGAGAAATGGTTGCAGTCTCCATCTAACTGCAACAGGTGATGCTGAGTTATATGATGTCAGGTACTGAATGACGTGATGTGCTGTGATTTATTTTAATCCAAGAGCTGTTTCCTTATCAATACACAAGAAGGCCTCAGAAATATAGGAGCTTCCAAGGCAGGTATCAGACACTACAGAGCTGGGAGATTTAAGGGAGCAGCAGGCGTCAGTTGTTGCCTCTATAGTTCCCTCTAAGGTGCGCACATGCGCGGCTGCGCACAAAAAATTCTAGGCCTGCCCACCTCTTTTGCAGAGCTGTGCAGCAGCACTCACTTTGCTGCTGGAAGGTGAGTGGGGTGGGGTGGAATCCAGATCTGTGAATGTTACGTGGTCCGGCTGGCAGGGCTGTGTAGTGGGCCGCTGGCCTGGTGTGTTGCAGTTGGAGCCAGGGCTGTGGTGAGGCTGTCCCTGCTGGGGCAGTGTCACTGTGGCCCAAGTTTCAGCTCTAGCAGCGTGGCTGGTGGGTCTGCGTGGCAGGAAACTTCCCTGTTTGCTCTGGAACTGGAGCTGAGACTGCTGTGCAGCTGCTCCTGCCCTTTATGCTGTCCTGACTCTGGAAATCATCACTGAACACATGAAGTGCCTGAAATGGCAGTAAACACAGAGAACAAAAAAAATGCCACACAGAGCAGTAGACCTGAGCCAAATCCATATATATAGCACAAGCAATTTCATTATCACTGAGACGAAAAGTCATAACTCAGCCCCCCAGAATCTTGAGAGTAGTCCTAAAATCATGATTTTTTTTAAAAAAGGGGGTTTGGTCTCAGTAACAGGCAACCTGCCCCATTAAGGACCAGGAGACTTTGGACCAGTCTGCTCTGTTCAGTTAGCTCTGCCATGCTACACCTTTATAGGACATGAAACTGAAAGGAGGAAACCCGAACATTTTAATACTGAACAGCAATGATCTAGTAAGTGAGATATTGGTTTTGAGAACAGAATTAGTATGCTGTGGGGTAAACTAGCGATGTGAACGTTTAACCGGTTATCCTGGGCCTGGGGCAGGACATTTGAACAAGCGCATATGACCTCAATATTGGTGCACAAGACAAAACTCACTTCGCTCATGGATGGAAAATCTTAGAAAGAACATTGACTGCCTCACCCATTTAGTAGATTTTGGAACCCCATGGAAAGCTGCAGGCTACTTGTGGCTGATTTTCTGGGACAGGTATGATTCTCTTGACTCCACTCTGAATAAGGAGGAACGGGAGCTAGAGTCTGGGAGACCCACCTTGATTGGTCCTGAGGTAGGGAACCCTAGGAATAGCACTGCCCAAGGTGTTGGTTTACACTAGGATTTGTGTTGTGTTACTTTGGATTTACCTTTTAGGTGTTAAAGCCTAGGAGGGGTGAATTTCTGACTCGCTAATCACCTTGGTGTTAGGTGAAATCCTCTCTCTTTATGAGAGATATGTAAATATGGGTAGGTACATGGTAGCAGCTCCTGCCCAGCCATTTTGTATTTTACAACTTGGATTATGCAAGAACAAGTATTTACTAGTGTTTTTATGAAGGCCAGGGTTACTTTTGGGAGGGCGCCAGGGGGTCCCAGTACTTATTGGGCAGATGGTGTCCCTAGCCTCTGTCAGGGGCTGGAAATGAATGATAGGGGTTGGATCACTGGATGATTCCCTGTTCTGTTCATTCCCTCTGGGGCATCTGGCACTGGCCACAGTTGGCAGACAGGGTACTGGGCTAGATGGACCTTTGGTCTGACCCAGTATGGCTGTTCTTAAGTTTGTGTGTGGGAAAACTTCATTCTGTTTCAGGAGATGCTTATGCCCCATGGAATTCTTCCAGTCTATGAAATTGAGACAGCTTCTTCTTCACATTGAGTCATACAAATGAGAGAAAACTCAGGGCATCACTGAGCTATTAAGTTGTTCGAGGCAGGAGGGAAGAGAGAGTGAGCAAGGAAAAACTTACACATCTCTTGTGAAGGAGGAGTAGGAGCCCAAGATTACAAATCCTTACTCAAGCAAATCCTTACTCAAATCCGACGTCAGTGTGACTGTATGACTGCTTGCGTAAGGCTGCAGGAACAAGCCCAGTGGGACTTTTAACATAAATAAAATCATTCAAGAATGGGGAAAGTTCTGGTCACCATTCCAGATCTCATCTGTCTGACCATGGGCTGCTGAAATGAATTTCATTTTCTACTTATGCTTAGTTTTGTTGGCAAATTAGGCTCTGTGTGAAGTGAACTTTTTCCTAATTGTACGTCCCCTTTCACATTGTTAGCAGAAACAAAGTTTCTTTTTACTTTTTAATATCTATATAATTTGTTGCAAGTTAAAATCTTATTTTAAACTTGAAGGGAGGAGAGGGAAGTCCCGCTAGGCTAAACCGTTATGTCTGTTTTCAGCCTCTGAATTCACCCCAGGACAAATTATAAAGCCTTGGGAAAAGGGGTGGGGAGTTGTGCAAGGGCACAAGGAAAGGAGGTGGAGCTACAGCCTCTCCCCCTCCTCTAAATTTCCTGCCATGAGAAGGGCACTGTTTCCTGCCTCCCCTCTTGGCAGGCACGAGAACAATGCAGGCAGCTTTCTTTGTTGTGCTGTTGATTGTTCACTCTGCTCACCTGAGTGAAAGGAATTCACGCTCATCAAGCACAACAAAAGACCCGACCAATGCAAACTGCTGCTTGGCTCCTGGCTGAAGCCAGGAGCAGCTGGGTTAGAATCAGGGCATCTGAGATACTGGTTCCATCTTGGTAAGAACAGAACTGCAACAGCAAATACAAAACACAAAGGTGAGCAGTCACCTTCTTAGCTTACTCTTCTCCCCGCTCCAGCCAGCCAAAAGCTACCTATGCTGCTCTTCCTCTCCAGGCTTTCTCCCCCTGCACAGGCTCAGCCACACTAACTGAGAAGACAATTCACTGCCCTCCCCCTTGGGCTGGCTATTCTTTGCTCTAGCAACGGGAATGCAGAGCTATATCTGCCATATATACAATACCATTACGCCGATTACTTTTCAGGAAGAACGGCATTGCGCAAGAGGGTTTTTGTTGTGCAAGAAGGGGCAGTGCAGACAGCTCCTTCTGGCGCAAGAGCCTCTTCTGCAAAAATGGTGGCTCATTAGGTATGCAAATGAGGCTCGGCGATATTCCACGCTTAGCCTCATTTGCATATTTCTGGTGCAAGAAGCCGCGAGTGTAGATGTAGCCTTGGAGTTGGGTCCAGTGGAACAGTGGCTAACAAAACTTCTCTACTGTGACACTAGTGCAAGCAAGGAGCTTTGGTAAATGGCACGAGCATTTTGGAAAACACAGGGTGACCATATTTCCCTATGATGAATACAGGACACCTGGCAAAATTATTCGTATTTAAGCGAGTTCAATGGCAATCAAGCAGAACTATGCAGTACAAACATTCAAATTAACATCAAGTTGACTGAGCCCCTATTAAAAAGAAATACTGAATAGCTGGAGTCTTTTTATGTACCATATTATCTTTACAGTTTGCACAGGGAGAGTGCACCTTCCCATACACCTCTTTCACATGAGGATGGGGGATGCCATCCGACCTGACTCAACCCTCCCTGCCCAGTGTTCTCCACCCACCATGCCTGTCTGGGTCCCACGGATGGGTTGGTACCTGTGTCCTCCTGAGGCAACATGAAGGGCATGCAGAGTCACAAGCCCCCTTCCCAGATTTCTGTGAGGGTTCACACTAAAGCGTTGCTAGCTGCAGCCATTCAGTACTTTGCAGGCCGGAAGGGAGCTGTTTCCAGCTGCAGGGGAGTGGGGGCTAGGAATAACTTAGGCCCTGTTTTTGCAGAGATCATCTCATTCCCTTTTCTCCCCTGGCCCCTCTCCCCCCCCCCCCCCGCCCACTCCTCTGTGGCTAGAAGCAGCTTGTCCTTTCCTGCTCATAGAAAGGTGGCTAACACATCCAAGCTGCTGCTAGCCACTGACATAACCCAGCCACCTTTTGTCTCCTGGCTACAGTGGGGGCAGGAAGAGGTTAAACCATAAGGATGCCTAGTGCACCACCAGGGCACAGGGAATCTGACTGCAGGGGCTTCAACCAACCTGGCCAAAGAGGTGGCTCAGCAGGGGAGGGAGCCTAGGGGACAGAGTAGCCTTGCACTGCTTGGGGGGCAGTACATAGGGCAGGGGCAGTGTGAGAAGAAAGTACTAAGCCCCTGCCCAGGGGCTGCTGCGGAGCCTGCAGGGTCAGAGCACAAACAGGTTGGAAACAGCTTCCTCCGCACCACTCCAGAGCTTAGCTGAGGGGCGGAGACACTTCCCCGTGCCAGCGCTGTGCGGGTCTTTGGCACATGCGGGGCTTGGCTCCTCCTGGGCAGCGTCCTGGGCCAGAGGGTTTTGAGCTTTCCATGGCTGCCAGCCCAGCCAGAGGCAGGGGAAAGGGAGAGGAAGGAGCCCACCATCCAGGCTGTGGGTGAGCTGAATGATCTGACCAGGGGCTGGTTCTCTGTGCAGTTCTAGGAGCGGGACGCACCCTGCTGGGGGGAGGGTATGTGGGAGCAGCAAGATTGAGAGGGTGAAGGGACACAGCAGGGAGAGGACAGTGAGAGGGGGAGCATGTAAAGGGTGGGCAGCAAAGGTGACACATGACTAGCCAGTGCCTGCCCGCATTCACCAGCCACCACAGCAAGCAGCCAGTGCTGGCTGAAAATGGGGGTAGGGGGCAAGGGAGCCTGCTGGCAAAGATGAGGCACATAGCAGGGACTGCACTGATGGGCCAGCAGGGGGAGCAGCTGGCCCCACACACTGCAGCTTTGCCTGATTCCCACCAGCCTTGAACACCCACCCCATCATCAGCCACTGGACCCTCACCACTCATCGCTGGTGGATGGATGGATGGTGAGCAAGGATCCAGCCAGCAGTAGGGCCTCTTTAAGAAAAAGTAGGGACATCTGCAGGAGGGCTTAAATACAGGATTATCCCTTTAAAAATGGGGCATCTAGTCACCCTAGGAAAGTAGCAACTGAACTCAGTCACAAAGGTGCAAAGTCAGTCCAAAGGACTCCTTTAACAGGGGTGAGACCGAGCCTGCAAAAATCAACCACCAGCTTGATTGTTATCATGATAAGTAGAGAGGAACATATATGCTGAAACACTAGCATCTGGATCCAGAGTTGGACTCTAACCAGCTTCTGAACTCCAGGGTGTCTGGCTTGGGGTTTTTCCCATGATCTCTAATACAAAGGGAATTTTTTGTCAGACTTATCAGTAACATTGTAAAAGTGACTCACAAAGCTCTGAAAATGTGAGTCACTTTGCCGTGCTCTTTGTGGAGTTGATACTGATCCTCCTTTCCTGCTGCTTGGTACTTGCTGGAACCACAAGGTTAATGTTTAAAGGTGCCGCTTCTTATTCCTTTTCTCATCTATGTCCAGAACTGTTTTTTCATAACTGAGAGGGAGAATATTGCTGTTGACTAACTAGACACATGAAATGTCTCACACCCAGGTAACAAAGGATGACAGGACTTTGCCATTTGTTTTGCCCTTTAGAACTGGGTGTCACACTAATTTAAGTCAGGAGGCTTTGGCATGGATTCAAGGGGATTTCCTTCCAGCTGACATCTGCTAAATGATTCTGGATGATATCTTGTCTAGTCCTTTCTGATCAGACTGTGTTTTAAAAGACTCCCAGGGACACTTTAAACTGGTAGACCGAAGGATGCATCCATGGAAATGTCAGACAAGCAGTCTAGGAAAAGGCCTTTGTGATTACTAAGGGACCCAGGGACACAGAGCCAAGTTAGATTACTGAGTAGTTTGGTAAGCCAGATGTAAGTACTTGTTGCAAATTGTTATTGCTCAGTAGCTAGGTTTGGCAGAATTTATTTTTTATATTTTCAATGGATAATATTCGATTTATTTTGAATCAGTTTTTTAGATTTTTATTTATATGTTCACAGTTGCACAAAATTACGGCGTTTAAGCATTTTTTCTGTTTCTTATCTATTTAAATTTTCACAGTTGGGGGAAATGTATAGGGGAATCAGACAATTACTTAAGAATAGTAGGTGCTGGGATTCAAGAAGTTAACTTCCAATAAACTATTAAAACACTAGCTTCAGAGGGGTAGCCAAGTTAGTCTGTAATTGGAAAAACTTAAAAAACAACAAATAGTCTAGCAGCACCTTAAACATGTAGATGGCATCATGAGCTTTCGTGGGCACAACCCACTTCTTCAGATGAATGGAGTTATTAAAGGTCCAGTTTCTAAATAAATAGGGGATGGGGGAAAGGAAGAGAGAAGGGGAAAAAAAAGGGGGAAAGAAAAAGTCATTAAGAGCAAAGTCTCAAGAAATTCCGGGTGGGCGGTGGGGGGGGACAAAGTATCCCAGTCCCCCTCCCCTCACCCAGTAAATCTCCCCTCCCCTCAAGAAAGAGCCTGGTCCATCCAGAAAAAAAAATCAGAAAATACCATGTGAAATGTCTGGTATTTTCTTTTTTTCCCCTTGCTTGGGCAACTTTTTTTTTTTTTTCTCAACAACTTCTCCCCTGGAGTACCTTACCGGCACCTTTTTTTTTTTTTGCTGCTATTTCTTTTGGGAGGGGGGGGCGTGAGGGTTGCTCAAAAGTCAGAAAGAGGGCATGATTCTGAAGAGTTTGGGAACCACTGAATTAGAGTGTCCATGCTACATGAAGCTGATAGAGAAGGTGCAAATTGTTCTTAAGTACCCATTGTTTGGTTTTTTGTGTCATTGGGATGTGGAATATAGTGGGCCATCCAGCCAATGTCTTTATTCATACCTTTATTAAAACATAAATTGTCAACATTACATGCCAAATATACAAAGTAAATGGATTTAAATCAACAAATCAGACCTGTTTTTACTATTCATTCACTAGTGGTAACATGTCTAATTCAAAAGTCTACATCACTTGGAATTTCACTGCAGGAAGGTCTCAAGCAGCATTTTTTTTACTTTGCCTATCTATAAATTTTTATTAGTTTAGAAAAGAGAAGATTGAGGGGGGACATGATAGCAGTTTTCAGGTATCTAAAAGGGTGTCCTAAGGAGGAGGGAAAAAACTTGTTCATCTTGGCCTCTGAGGATAGAACAAGAAGCAATGGGCTTAAACTGCAGCAAGGGAGGTTTAGGTTGGACATTAGGAAAAAGTTCCTAACTGTCAGGGTAGTCAAACACTGGAATAAATTGCCCAGGGAGGTTGTGGAATCTCCATCTCTGGAGATATTTAAGAATAGGTTAGATAAATGTCTATCAGGGATGGTCTAGACAGTATTTGGTCCTGCCATGAGGGTAGGGGACTGGACTCGATAACCTCTCTAGGTCCCTTCCAGTCCTAGTATTCTATGATTCTATGATTATTATCAATTGAAATATTTTTTCAGCAGTTTTTGTGTATATGCTGAAATCAATGCTTAATGATATTATCAATAAAAATCTAATCAGCTGATTGTCGCTGGCTAGCAGGGTAGATCTGAGGAAAAGACAAATCTGTGCAGAGAAGAAAGAGTCAAGCTCTTATTTAAAAAAAAAGGCTGAGACTACAGGGGATAGCTATTAATTCAGAGATGACCCTGCAGGACGTCTAATTGAAGCTGTTTTTGTTTCAAAACCTCTCCATAATACATTACTATAACTAAATACAGTGTGGCTGCCATCTTGGAATTGCTTCTTCTGAGGATGAGTGTCTATGACTTTTAAATACTTTAGGAATTAAAAAGTTAAAATAATCAGAGCTTAGGCTCAGATATTTGTTCTCTCTCCTTACCTTCCTTTTAGAACATAAGAACAGCCATCCTGGGTCAAACCAAAGGTCCACTTAGCCTAGCATCCTGTCTTCCAACAGTGGCCAAGGCCAAGTGCTCAAGAGGGAATGAACAAAACAGGGAATCATCAAGTGATCCATTGCCTGTTGCCCATTCCCAGCTTCTGATGAACAGAGGCTAGGGACACCATCCCTGCCCATCCTGGCTAATAGCCATTCATAGATCTGTCCTCCATGAATTTATTTAGTTCTTTTTTGAACCCTGTTATAGTCTTGGCCTTCACCGCATCCTCTGGCAAAGAGTTTCACAGATTGATTGTAAATTGTGTGATGAAATACTTCTTTTTGTTTGTTTTAAACCTGCTGCCTATTAGTTTCATTTGGTGACCCCTAGTTCTTGTATTATAGGAAAGAGTAAATAACACTTCCTTATTTACTTTCTCCATACTGGTCATGATTTAATAGACTTCAATCATATTCCCCCTTGGTTGTCTCTTTTCTAAGGTGAAAAGTCCCAGTCTTAATCATCTCTCCTTCATATGCCAGCTGTTCTATACTCCTCTTCTGTCCTCTTCTGGGCCTTTTCCAATTCCAATACATCTTTTTTGAGATGGGGTGACCACATCTGCACGCAGTATTCAAGGTGCAGGCATATTGTGGATGTATGTAGAGGCAACATGATATTTCCCTTCCACCCTCCATTGACCACCAACCTAACCCGCCTTGGAATTTCTCTCTCATATTTGTTTCCATATGTGGCAATTTCCTTTTATGGCCCTATCGCGCATGTAGATCTCCCTGTGTAAAGAGGCAATGTGGTCTAGTGGGTAGGAGACTAGACTGAAGGACTAAGGAAACCATGGATTTTATTCCCGATTGTTCCGAACTACTGTGTTTAATAAACAACATCAAACACTAAAAATTAGAACCTTAAAAAGATTAAAGATGTGTAAAATCAGGATAGACACTAGTTTTATCGTCTCTGCCATGGGGTGCCTCTTCACCTACCCTAATGCCAAAGTTACAAATAAGGTGACTTTCTTACAGGTATGTTAGCTGCCAACTGGAGGCTCTGCAATAATGTTTCTACAAGTTGTCTCTTGCCACATGTACTCTGAGCACACTGTTCTAAACAACACTGTTGTGCTGTGTTCTATATGGTATCTGCAGTATCTGTAGGCTGCACTGCTCAGTTTGTAGCAGTGACATTTCCATTTTCCTCTATTGTTCCTACAAGCTGGTTGTGCCCATTAACCTACACTGACTCCTTTATTTAAACTTTTAAGGCCTTAATTAAGTGTTTTTCAGTGGTTTGCAGACTCCTCTCTTGCTTCCTATGTAGATTCCAACAATATGACCAGAAGTCTGGTTCCGTTCTGTTGACACACTTTACAGCTGTAATTTCAAATGTTAACATCAGCCACAAAAGGAACATGTTTGTTGCATAAATTATTAGAACTAAAATAGCTAAAACATTACCTCATATAGGCCTAGTCATTACAATGCTTAATATTCAATTCTTCCACATGCTTCAGAAGGCCTTCCTTAGGGTGTTGGCCAGAGCTGTGTGTCCTTTTTGACTGTAGTTTGAAAAGGGCAAAGTCAAACTTCTTTATGTAAAATGTATGTGAATAGTTTAGACAGGCAGTGGGATTTGAGCCAGTTATTGAAAACCCACAAAGACTCATAATACTAATGGAGGCCAAGTGAAATGGAATCTGTGGCAATACAAACTACTGCCAGTCCACCATATGGGGCCAAAACTCACGCTTATTAGGACCATAATTATGTCATTGCTGGAAAGCCCAGTTCAAACAAAACCTACTTAACAAATGGTCAACCCACCATGGAAGAGTTTTCAAAAAGGAGGTTTTCATTTAGACCACTTTATAGAATAGAACAGGTGATAACAGTTGAATACTAATATTGGGCTCGATAAGAAAGCTTTCCAGACATAACATTCCCACTGATTGCAGTGGGTCTTTCATCTACTGATGGTCCAGGAAGGAGAAACCAGAGGACAGGATGAGCTGCTGGCTACAAAGACTAGCAAAAAAATTGCACTCCAAGAAGTTAAATCTGATCTCAGTATGACCTAGTTGAACTAGTATCGGATTGGCACTCAGGAAACCACAGTTATTTTCCCAGCTCTGCCATTGGTCTGATGGGCAACCTTGGGCAAGACTCTGTGCCTCAGTTTCCCCATCTGTAAGAAGAAAGATAATGATACTGACATGCATTGTAAAACATTTTGAGACCTGCTGATGAAAAGTGTTATAACAGTAGATATTATTTTATTTATCATTTTTAAATGATATTTAGAATCCAAACTTCTTCTTTGCTAACCACTTCCAAATGTAAATAGATTTTGCTGCTGGCTACACTTCAGGAGTGGTTTTCTGGAGTAAGATGAACCATCCTATCCCTCCTCCCACACACATTGGAATATTATTACAATGAATTTCTAGGGTAATCATTTGTATAGTGTCTAGGTACCCATATGTAAATTAAAAGGATATTCACAATCTACCTAGAGAAGGAACCTTTTCCATAGTTCAACCTGCTTACTTGCTGAGAGTTGGGTCACTAAGGTAGCCTCTTGCCGAGCCATTGCTCTCCTGGGCTGCTACAGGACTGCTTTGTTGAAATATTATATTTGTATTTTCATAGTGGCTTGGGCACTCTACAGATGCATTTAACAAAAAGTCCCTTTGACAATATTGTGAGATGGAAGCTGATCTGAAATTTGCATCCAAGCAACTAAGCAGAGAGGCAAACCTTTTAAAAAATATATACCGGCTTCTGGAACTTAGTACCGACTGTGGATTCTTTCAGTTTCTTGACAGGATGTGGCTCAGTCTGTTCTTTTCCTTACCTTCCTTCTAAGGCACGATTGTGGGGTTTGAATGGCTGTCCCATTAAGTTATTCTCAAAGCTTTAAAATCTGGATGACTTATCCTTAAAATACCAATGAACCAGAATTGCAAATTCTGAATCCAGATCTGAAGACAACAGAATTTACAGGACATTCAGGATTTGGCCAATATATCTGTGTTTGCACCGCTACTCATGCATACAGAGTCATAGAATGTGGGACCATCACAAGTAGCACTCAGGACCATGGTTTCATACCTCATAAAACAGGTAGCACCTTCAACAGCAGTGTTCCATTGTGCCACATAGGGGCAATGATTCAGTGTTGACTAAAAGGGGAGTGTACCACATGCTGAATAACTGCCATCCTTTCATCAGCATCCAACATTTTCCTTGGAGGTCTCCCATCAAAGTTCTGGGCAGATTGGCAGATCTATTTAGCCTGATTTGATCAGAGGAGATCATGGCCATAGGTGGTAAAATCCACAGCTAATTATTTATTACAAGACATATTTGAAAAGAGGAAAGTGTTGACTTATTTGGGGAACGGAGCTTGTTTACATAATATGTGAAAGGGCTTAGTATGTGAAGTAATGGCCTCTGAGCTCCTGGGGTACATCCTAGAATGCTGGGCTTTGTGTTTCTGAGGGAAATCTTCGTTGTTAACCCAGGAGTAAGAACACACAGGTAAACTTTGCTTCCTTTCACGAAAACTGCCCTGGGATTACTTGACCTGGCTTACTCTGATTGTGATATTATCCTTCACTTTTGTCTGAGGTATGAGGGTCGCTGTACAGATATTAATTCCACAGTGTTCTGCTGCATCTTTTATTATGCTGTCTCCCACTTCACTTCCTCCTCTCCCTGCTTTTTTTGTTTGTTTGCTCCCTGTAAGATGTAGTCCTGTTTGAGAAAATAAGGGGAGGTACAGAAGAGTTTAACTCCATATTGTGTTATAGTCCAAACATTACATTTTCTCTCTGATTTGGATTCTTGAATCTAACATGCATATCTCAGGCTTGGATTTTGATAACACTTATTCTGTTACAGGTTTTGTACAGTGTGAAAGTATTGATTTCCTAAATGTGATGAAACGAAGAAAGGGAAAACTTAAGTTGAATATCAGGAAACATTTATTGGCAGATTTGTTTTACACCCTAATTAATCTATCTCCCAAGAAAAGAGGTGGAAGATGTTGAATGTTTAAAACTTGATTGGATGATGCATTAATACATGTCCACAAGTGAACATTCTTTCAGTAGAATGGGAAATATTTAGACTGCTTAACAGGTCTCTTTCATCACTCACACCTATGATTCGAACAAACCAAAAATGTTACATTCTCCCTTTCCCCCTCTTTTGATAGTGGTGCTATGTTTGCAAAGAGAAGTTGCTGCCTACCCCATCAACTATTTTTCAATGCTGGGCTGCCACATATTGGTCTTCTTCATAAACCAGGTGAAATAGAAGAAACTATTCCAATTTATTGAGTCCTGCTATTAAAATCTTGCTTCATTGCGCTGTTTACAGTCTCAATTCATTGCTGGGTCTGGAGACAGGATTTGGTTATGCATAACACAAAGAAATCCTAATTAGCATGAAATTATTAGCTGCATTCCAGTGAGGTGTTTTAATAGCTCTTGAAAAAGTGTCAGAACAGAACCCTTATCAAATGTAGGGGAATTTGTATTTGTTTCTCTTTTGTTTATAGTGGCTTCTTTCTGGATTCTATAGAGGTGCAACAACATTTTTGGAAAAATGAGGAAAATTCCAAATAATTAATGAAATACTCTTTCAGCAAACTGCAAAAGAGCTTTTATAGAACTCCTTTGTAGGCCTTCCTTGGAGTACTAATCTCTGCTCCTTTCTTTTACTCTTCTCCTTCTTTCTGCCTTGTAGACACCAGCAGCTACAATTGTCCCAGTTTCTCTCTACAGATGATCTCAGTTTTAGAGAAGAAAAATCCTTCCTAACTAAACAGTAACAGTTTTGCTTTTCTAGGGTTTGTGGAACTGTCTCATGAGAAACTGCTACGTTACTTGGTGAATTTAGTTAGCAATATGATCCACTAAACAACTAGATTAAGACATCTCCCATTCATGGATCACCTAAACCAAGTTTCCAGAAGTGAAAAGCTTGTATCTAGATTCAGTGTCACCAGTTATGTTCTTAAGTGGATGCATGCAACAGTCTGAGGGCACAGTAAGTTAAATGATTTTCATTCTGATTAATGCTCTGCATTCACTTGTGCTAGCCAGACTGGGGCACAGAGGACGCAAGCAGCTATACTTCTCCTCCATCTTTAGAGGATACCACAAACATTGTAGGCTGCTGTAGGAACCCAGGGCAGGTCTACACTAACGCTACCACTTAAGTTAGCTTACATCACTCAGGGGCCTGGAAAAACACCTTCCTTTCCTCCCGGCTCTTCACTGCCCTGAGCAACCTGAGTTTCGTGCTATCATTATGTCAGCAGGAAATGCTTTCCTGCCAACATAAATTCGACTTCTTGCCACGGCAGAGTAATTATACAGACGGGAGAGCGATCTCCCATCAGCATAGTGCATTTTCACCAGACACACCAGAGCCGCAGCGGTATAGTGCTGTAGTGTGAACTTGCCACCGGTATAGGGCCTATTTCTTGGTTGTCAAGGAGAAAGGAAGAGGCATGATTGAGGCATTCTTGGAGCCTGGTAAAACCCGGGGTGCTGCAAAGCTCTTAGGAGCTCTGAGGGCTGCGGTAGTCTTCACTGGCAAATCAGCCGTAACATTAGAAGTGATTCTGGTGCAGGACTGAGTGAGAACAGCCCACCTCCCTCCCCCTTACTTTAGGTAGCTCTTGGACGGGAATGGGAATGCAAGTGTTTAAAATCAGTCCCTGAGCCAGGTTCACGTCTCATTTATGCAGTTACACCTGCCTGCCCTGTTATCTTGTCCTCCTTCCCACTCCCCATTTAATAGTTTATTCACCTATTGAATGACATCTGAACCCTATACTGGGAGCTCTCTGGGCCAGTGTTGTAGCTTTGCAAGGTGCCTAATACAATGGGGCCCTGAGTCCTCAGGCACAAGGCAATTGATATAAATTCCCTTCAAGTTCTCAAGGCAGTGCAGATCCCGGGCCTGATTCTCCTTTGCCTTGCACCTTGTGTTGTCGCTCGACACCCATTTCGGCACTACTAACTCTCAGACGTTGACTGTGATGCTGTGCGCCTGGCAGCCTTACCACATCCCCCCACAGCCCAGCTGAGATGCATTCAGCAGCAGGGCTGTGGTGACTGCTGGGTGTTACCTGCTCCCAGCCAGCTAGGGTGCTACCTGCTCTGCAGGCTGCTTCTCTGGCACAGCTCTCAGCTGGTGTGCAGCCAGATGGGCCACAGCAACAGCTGAGCTGGTGGCACCTGCATGGTCTAGGGGCAGTGGAAGGAATGCTGGTGACACCAGGCATCTCCTCCTGCTTCCCCTTCTTCCCGCCCAGCACCCTATGCAATCACCACTAGGCATTCCCATACATACAGCCTCTCTCTTCCACCCAGCTGCCCAGGTGCTCCCCTACACATACCACCACCCATCACACAACTCTGGGTCTCCCCCCACCCTACATCACGCAGAAACCCTTCAAGCCCATTGCCTCAGCCTTTGACCGAGCCAACCACCCTAATTCCCCCTCTAGCTCCCTGGGCACCTCCTCATTCAGGCCATCACCTTAAACTCCCACTGAGCTGTTCCAGGCACTCCTCCAGCCAGCCAATGGCTCCTGGCCCTCCTCACCATGAACCTGACAGAAATGAGATGCAAGGCAGGGGAGAGTTAGACCCACTGACTTAGAGAGGCCCTCAGGACAAGTTCTGTTGTGATACATAGACTGAAAAGAAGAAGCAGTAGAGTTTAATCCTTTGCACTCCATAAAGTAGCAGAGATGTTTATTATTCTCCATCCAACCCCCTCCTCTCTTTCCTTTTCATTGTGCGCAGGAGCATTGCAATACACCCTTTTGAATGATTAAGACATAGCATGCTCATCCCAGTAGATGGTGCTCCTGAGTTGCACAAAAATCTCTCCCTGCTAATCTTTCCATGTTCTTAAAAGGATTAGAGCAAAGTAAAAATGTGGCTGTTTGTTAGAGACAGTTCCAAGGCACAAAGGGGATGCATAAAGTTATTTTCAAGGTCTTAGCTGCTATACAACTTGAGAAAGTACTCTGCAACATTGCTTTTCTTTAGTTAATTTCGGCACAAGCACTTGCAAAGGTAGGTTCTGAGAGGTTTTTTTATTCTCATTGTTGCTGTTATTGTGTAAAATGTCAGAAAGAAAGCGAAAACTAGAGTATTTTCCAATTTTAGAAGGACACCGCCAAGGTCAGTATATGAGACCAACAATACAATGCATAGTTTCTACTGCTTTGGAGGCACAGATTGTGCCATCCCTCCCTTCATTCTGCCTGCCTGCTTCACTTTGACAAGATAGATTCTTCTGAGCTTCATTCTAGTGAAATCCATTTTAGATGGTATCATGGCTGTAGGGAAAAGTGCACCCAAGCTCTTTTGACGGTACCGCTTAAGTGACAACTGGCTTCCTGCACTTGACCCAGAGTGGAACCATACTAGCCACCCATCCTTCGAAAGGATCTCTGGACTGCAGCCCCCTGGTTGCCAGCTGAGTTAATGATGCAAGCCCAGCATGGCTCTGGCACCCACTGCCACCATCAGGCCATTAACAGCAATTCTGTGAATTGCGAGGGTCTCCTGTATAACTAAAAATTCAATTTGATAAGAAACGACCTTCATCTGCACAGTGTCTACAGTTACGTGTTTAGTTAATTAAAAAAAATTGGCACTGCTAAGGGGAGTGCAAGCCAAATTTACATTATAGAAGGATGCTATTATTTGATTGTACCGTTTTTAAATAATAAATGACAAAGCATAAGGGGGTCATAAAAGTAACAATGATAAAAGTAACAATGATAACAGTGAGGACAGGTTAGACATTTTAGAACTCTCTACTCAAGTATTTAAATTTAAGCATAAGAAAAATAAAATTATGAAACGCATAGACCATTCAAACAACTAAAATAACAGCACTATAATCCTTAACAAACTTTGAGAATATATGTGCCTTGCACATTCCAACAGGAAATTTCAAGAATTAATAGCAATAACAACAGTAATGTGTGTAAGTGTGTTTTGGGGTGTCTGTGTGAAATATGCATGTTGGGGGAAGTGAGAGAGGGAGTATGTTCAGGGAGTGTGAGAGACACACACTATGTGTGTGTGTGAGAGAGAGAGTGTGTGTGTGTGCACGGGAAGTGTGACAGACACTGTGTATGTGTGTGACAGAGGATGATGGGCACGCGCTTCTGGAGAGGGGTGGCAGGTCTCATGCAGGTGTCCTGTCGCCTGAGGACAGAGATGTGCCAATCTCAGAGCCCCAGGAAGGGAGCCTTCCTCATGCAGAAGTTCTGCAGCCACTGCTGGTCATCCCATCCCTGCAGGACGAGATGTTCCCACCAGTCCGAGTTCATATCTCTCTGCCAGAAGCAGCATTTCATGGTGTCCAGGGGATTGAGAAGCATGTGCAGCAGCAGGAATGCCAGGAGCTGGGTGAGCAGAGCCTGCAGGCCACGCTAGAGTTCATCCTCCTGCTCCTGGTCCTGGTGCTGCTGAAGCAACATGCAGGCAGTTTAAAAGCGGTGAGTCATGAGACGCAGCACGAAGCCCATGAGTCAGTCACTGCTTTGCAGAAGCTCTGGCTCCATGTTGTGAGTGCTGTGGCATCCACATGGGCAACCAGATGTAAGAAGGTGCATGCCCACTGTGTCCCTTTTCCATCCCGCAAGGGGGGAGGCAGTGGAGGAATAGCATATCAGATGCGGCTGTAGAGAGGAGCCCCGTTAAGCACATGTTGCAGCTTGCTGGACCAAGCAGCCACAGGAAGTATTCGACCTCCTGGTGCCCTCCCCAGAGTGCTTCCAGGAGCTCTAAGTCTGAGGCAGGCCCCGTTCAATGTGCTATTTAGGACTAATTTGAACTAATTTTGAGGCTTCCCCAAAGAGAAGACTTGCTAGTTCACATTAGTTAAATTGGGAGCGAAGTCGAATTTAGTAATTTTGAAATAATTTCCTAGTGTTGACATGGCCTTAGAAATGATCTAAACTGGGTTATTTTATAAACCAGAAATAAGTTTATTAGCTATGAATAACTATGAAAAGATATATTTTTAGTGGTCAAAGAGGTAGCAAACAGAACAAAGCAGATTAATGAGAAAATAATACAAAGCATGTAATCTAAGATAGATAGATTCACTAGGAACTGGTTAGGGATAATAATTTGACATCCTAGTTATTACTTCTTGTAAAGTCCTTCACAAGCCAGGTGACTCTTGGCCTGGGTCCAGCAGTTTTTCCCTCCCTCCCCCTTTTAGTTATAGTTCTTTTGTTTCCAGATGTTCTTAAGCATCTCTTTGGGGTGGCAACACTGAAGACAATCATTGTTTTATTCCCCTGCCCTATATGGAATTTCTATAAGGCAGGAAGTCTTTGTTTGATTCCCCACCCCTCCATGGAAAAATACAGAATTCAAGATGGGTTCTAGTAGCAGGTGACGAGGTCACATATCTCTGTAGGGTACCTGTAGTTGATGTTCCCTCTAACTTTTTCTGTCCATGTGCAGAATACATTTTGTTATGTGTACTGAGGGATGTGTGGATATGGACCACCAGCAGAAACATATGCTGTCAGCTGTGTGTGCTGTGGACCCTCTGCTGGTCAGCACCTGAATCTCTCCTGGGTGGCTATCCAAGTGCACAGCTTAGAGGGAACAGTGCCCGTAGCCATTCTTCACAGGCTGATCTATAGGTTTGCAGGAAGACTAATATCTTTTACATTTCATTGTCTCTTGCTAATGGGCCATTAACACTGTCCAGCTTTTTCATTGTTGTACCTGAAGAGCTAGTAGCAGGCTTTACCCAGCACGAACACATTAGTAATATAAATCTACAGTCTGTATTCCTAATTCCAGAAACAGAAGTGATGCATGCATACGAATAAGATAATCATATTCAGTAAATTATAAATTTTCTATTGATACCTTACATGAATCATCTTACAGAAAGCTTACCTCAGTTATGACATTCCATATCATAAGCATATTTTCATAAAGCATATGGAATGCCACAGCATCTCATGGAAATCTAAGCAAGTGGAGTTACATGGAAGCTCAGAGAATATCTTCTGTACTGCCTGTAATTCAGTTTAATTATAATTAAAACTACATTTTTATTTTTACAGCTGAACTCTTAGCAAATATCGCTTTGCCATTCTTCAGTATTTCTATCCCTCAGAATTTGGCCCCAGGTTGCATGTATGCAGTAATTGGTGTGAGTTTCAGAAGACCATGCAGTCAGCGATATTTATCTTTTCAAGTAACATTTTTGTACTTTTTGTTGTACCTATAATTAGTTTTTTATTATCCCAAACTTCTCTAGGCAACTGGAAATCAGGTGATTCTAGATGCAATTTGGAAAAATACAACTCTAAAACTTTAAATGACACAACAATTTACTACGCATTCAATATCTGCAGCATTGTGAGTGCTGCAGAATCCTCCTTTGGTGAATTTTATTCAGCATAACTAATGCCTGTGTCACACACGTAGTCCGTTCCCCATCAGTCATACTGATGTAATCAATTTGGAAAGCATGGGAGTGCTACAGAAGAAAATACCTTTATGTCAAACCAAGTGTAAGAAAGCACATTTAAAAGTGGTGCTCAAACTAGAGTATTAAATCCATAAAGATTTGTTATTGTTATTGACTTTTTGAGATAATCCCAATGGAACTCTCATAAAGCAGTGGCTGTTGACTGGTGATTTTTAGCATGCCTGTTAAATGAGCAATGTCTCATAATTTCTTTAGGTTAATATATTGTTGGTGAAAAATGTAAGCACTGATTAATGATCCTGGATTCTTTTGTTTATAAAAAAAAGCATTACATATTATACACTAAACAGATAACTTCTTATTGTACATGTGTTGTTACATACTGTATCAAACTGATAGTATTCACTGGGAATGCTACTGTTTTTATTATTCCCCATACCAGTGCAGAGCATAAAAAGTGCCAAATGACAAGGTTTAGGCTTCTAGAAGAATCGCTTACAAGACATCTACCTCCAAAGAGGTTGTGGTGATTAATTACTTAATATTTTTAGCATAGGCGTGCGCAGCACATTTCATTTGGGTGTGCACCCAAAGAATTTTGACCCCCATTAGCCACACCCCTGACCCCTGTTAACCACACCCCTGACCCCCATTAGCCACGCCTCTGGAGGTAACACTCTTGGGGCAAGATGGACACATGACCAGACGTAAAAGGTGTCATTTGACCCCCCTCTAAGGACTTTTCCCACCATCCTCCTACCAATAGGGATTAGTTTGGCCCCCACCAAACCCCCCTCATGCAACTATCCTGCAATTGCATGAACCCAGTGTGTGTGACATTAACTCGGGGGCGGAGAGGCTGGGAGAAGTGTTCCCTCTAAGAGTTTCCTCCCATGAGCAGAATGAATTTTGTGTTGTGTATCAGTACTGAGGTCATGTGGCTTGTTTGGATGTGCCACTGTGGCACCCAAGTTATTAATAAATATTGTATAAACCTTTACCTTTTCCCTCTGCTGCCATGTCTCCTCCCCTTGCTCCATCAGCTCCCCTGGTGCCTGCTGCCCCCCAACCCCTCACCCTCCTCTGCTGTCCTGATTCCTTCCCTTCTTATTGCCCTCAGCCTTCCTGAGACCTGCCCCCCTCCACCAGCCCTTCTCTCCCCCTTGTGCCCACTCCTCCAGTAGCCCCACTCTGATCATGTGAGTTACCCCTCCTCATCCCCTCTCCTAACACCTCCCTCTACACACCTGCCCTGCCTCTCTCCTCTGGTGCTGGTCCCTCCCCTGCAGGTGTCTGCCCTTCTGCTTCACCCCCAGAATCCCCTGGCACCGACACCTTCCCTTACCCCTGCATCCTCTTGGTGCCTCCCCCTTCCCTCACTGCCCCTGCCCCCTTTGCCCTCTTTTTCTCTGATGCCCACCCCCTCACCACCTTCTGCCCCCTTTCCCCTCATACCTCTGTGCCCTCAGACATGACTTGCTCTATCCCCGCCTTCCTCATGCCCACCCCTTCTTTCAAGCCTTTTCCCAGCACCTCCCCCTCCCCTAGCTCTCCTGCCCTCACAGTGTCACCATTGAAAAATGATGAGCCTGCCTTCAGAAGGAAGATCCCCGCAACTTTGAGCGGGCTGGGTGGAGTGGAGGAGCTGCGGCTCCCGGCTCCAGCTGGCCGGCTTGGGACCGCGTGTGAGAGGGGGAAAGGGGTTCGCGCGCACGCAGGAGAGAGTGAGCCAGACCCAGCACTTGGCAGGCATAGGGCAGGAGACAGGAGGCGCAGGCAGGAGGCAGCTGTAGTGGCGGTGGCAGCAATGGGAACTGGCTACTGAGGCGTGGCCAGGGGAAGGTGTCTGCTGCTTGCCCCGAGCCGGAGCCCAAGCAGGTGGCACCCGCGGTGGGGGGGCCCATCCAGTGACAGCGCTGAGCCATGGGTGCCCCCTGGGCACATTTGGGGCCGGAGGAGGGTCTTGCTTGTCCCTGGTGCTCAGAGGATGGGGCCCCACTGCGGCTGAGCGCCAGCACCCTCTGAGCCCCTGAACTCCACTCCAGTGAGCCGGGAGCCGGCTGCTGGGAGCCCCTTCCTCTCCTACCCCTTCCCTTCCCCTCCCCTCCCCTCCCTTACTTTACCTTCGGCTTCTGCCTTCCAATTTGCGGGGCTGGAGTCTGCGATCTGGCCCCAGCAGTCCCTGCAGCCCGGGCTCCAGCTGCTTCTGGGGCTCCAGACGATGTGCGGAGCCGCGGTTTTAAAGTCCCGGGTCGTGACATCATGCCACACCCGGGCATCTCCCCTCTCACGCCTTGCGCGGCGTTTCAGCACGCCATGCATGCGCTCCCTTGGTTCCACAGATGGCCAGTGCGCAGCGCCGGGGAATTTCCAGCAGCCGCCAGCTGGCCCTTTGAAACATTAGGGTGTGCCTGTGCACACCTGGCACACCCCATGCGCATGCCTATGGTTTTTAGCACACTGTGTATATATCACATGCTAGTAGGTGAGGGCTCCCAGGAATGCATATTTTAAGACTTAGGAATAGTATGCTAGGACTGTGGTGTGGAGGTGGTTTTCCAGAGAGCACACTAATTAGGCAAAGTAGAAGATCTACGTATATACAAGTGAAACAGGTGAAAATGTTTCTAGTGATAACTGAAAACTAATGACTATCTTTACACAGCAATTGGCCAACAGCTATTGTGAAGTTTATTAAAAGAGAGACTAAGAAAGCAACAATGCTTTCTGGGTTGCTGTCTCAGAACTTGCCAGTGCTAGGATGCTCTAACACAATAGTTCTCAAACTTCTGCCTTGCAGGTGGGCTGCGGCTCGAGGCTCAGTTCCCCTCCCTGCAGCTGGGAGCCCATCCTGGCACTCTAGCCTATTGGTCTCACCCCCCACCCCTGTGAGGTTGGACAATCAGCCCTGGCTTCCTGCTCCAGAGAGGGGGGGAGGAAGAACCCCAAGCCTTGTGAGCTGGATCCAGCTCACAGGGGGAGGAAATGGCTCTCTGCACTGCTGCTCTCCCTCCCCCATGGCTGAGGGAATGGCAGTGAGGAAATTACTCACCTGGAGGCTTTCCCCACTGCTCCCATTGGCCAGAATTGCAGCTAATGGGAGCAGCAGGCGGTGGTATGTAGGAAGTGGTGCCTGGGAGCAGCGGGAGGCGCGGAGCGAGGTAAGCGACCTCCCATCCTCTTCATGCCCAGACCCTGCACTCTCATGGTCCTCAGGGACCCCTCATCCCGCCAATACTCTGCACCTATTGCCCGGGTTTAGAACAAATTACAGCCTGATTTACCTCGTAGCACAGGCTTAGAATAGAAATACTGGAAATTGTGTTGGCATTTTATTTTGATATAGACATTTCATCTGTCTTCCAGTTAAACTTGTTGCATGTTTGTTTCCTGACCTACCATCTTGTCATTCATACTGATATTGTTGAAGACTATTGTAGAGTATTATGTAGGAACTGTCACTAGAGTGAAGGAAGTTGAAAATGGGACTTGAGCTGCTAAGAAGCTCATTTTGTTCCCACTGAAATCAAGAACTAATTTCAATGGTGCAGCATCAGACACTTTTAAAAATGTAGCTATTAGTCTATATTGAGGCATTCAAAAGCGCCTGATTTTTAAAAGTGTAGCACATCCAGTAGCTCCCATCAATTTCTTTATCTGGGGTCTCCATTCATACTTGTGGGAATCTGGCCATTAGGTACTCAAATTGACAGCTCTCCAGAAATAAACAGCCCAACAGCATTGGGGGATTTTGTTACATTAATGGAAGATGTTATTTACTGCCAAAATTATAGACAAACCCCCTACTGTAGGCAAATTCACATTTCTGGAAAGCACAGTAATATAATACTAATGAAAACAAACACTCCTTTAGTTTGATATGGTTTGTATTATTTGAGTTTGTTATGCACAGGTCAGTGGAAATAAGACTGCCAGGCCATAACATATTGGACCTAATCTATTTATCAAATCCCTAATCATAGAATTATAGAATACTAGGACCATGAGGGACCTCACAGCAGGACCCAGTACTGTCTAGACCATCCCTGATAGACATTTATCTAACCTACTTTTAAATATCTCCAGAAATGGAGATTCCACAACCTCCCTAATAACCATCTTTGAATTATGTCATGTACAGTAATACTTACTATCTTGTTCTTGCTTACAGATAGGGTGTGTCTAGACTACATGGCTCCATCGATGGAACCATGTAAAGTAGTTTACTCGGCATAGTCAAAGAAGCAGGGATTTAAATAATCCCCGCTTCATTAAAATAAAAATGGCCGCTGCGCTGTGCCGACGATCAGCTGATTCGGCACAGCGCGGCAGTCTAGACACGGATCGGTCGACAAAGGAAGCCTTTGTCGATCGCGCCACGTCTAGACTGCCGCGCTGTGCCGAATCAGCTGATCATCGGCACAGCGCGGCGGCCATTTTTATTTTAATGAAGCAGGGATTATTTAAATCCCCGCTTCTTTGACTATGCCGAGTAAACTATTTTACATGGCTCTGTAGATGGAGCCATGTAGTCTAGACACACCCATACTGTTCAGCCAATTCTATGTCTATTTTATAAATATAATCTTTCTCTGGTAAAAAGAACAGTCTACATTTTGTGTTTATGCTTTAGCATAAGGCCCCCAGATGTAACCGTTATTTATTTAATTAATTAATTCATAAATTAATTATATTTATTTTATACTACAGTAGAACCTAAAGGCCTCAGCTGAGATCCGCACCCAATTGTAAGAGCCCTTCATTAACAGGTTGAAAGACCAAAAACTAAATAAATGGGTGGCACACAAAAGGATCTGATTATCTGAGAAGTTTCTGAGGAAATGCTTCAAGCCAAACAAATGAAGAAGAAAAACTCAAAGAACCAACCCCATATGGGACCAAGGCTAGCAGCTGCAGAAGAATTGCCTCTGATTATAGAAACCCATTGGTACAAACTGCACTATGCTTGTACCCTCATTAGTTTATTCAAGAACATATTTACTACCTACAATTTAAAACACTTGTTTCATTTTCCATCATCTGAGCCTTCACAAGTATTTAGTGATCAGACCTGATGGTGACCAAATACTAGCAAGTAATCCCAGATAGATCAAGTATATAGAAGAAATACAATGGGAATGTGATAGGATCTTACTGTTACTCAAAATTTTGTTTTGTTTTGTTACCTGTCAGCATTTCTGTGTGTTTGTGCTAACAGGTCACCTTTCCGTACCTCTCTTTCTTTCCTCATTGCCATTAAAAATGGACTTTTTGAGCTGGAGCTAATTCTCAGGCCCTCCTCCTTAGTTTGGTCTGAATCCCTCCCACACTCAAAGCCACAAAAGAATAATCAGCACTATTCATTTTTCTGAGTCTACATAATTGTGTGTGTCTGTGGGAGAGAGTGAGCATCCTTCTTTTCTATAGTGCAATGGAGCAAATTTGGAGAATGTCCAAAGATAGGGTTACCAAAAAAAATTAATGTTTAATTTAAAAAAGTTTCCACATTCTTTCTAAAAACATGGATTTTTTTTTAAATTACTAAACAGCACTGTGAATATTGATGGCAAGAGGAAAAATTGAGGCCACATGAGGGCAGCAAATACTAAGATAATCTAATTCACTGTACAAGAGAGAATTCCAAAGGAGAGAGAGAATATATTGATCTCCATTTACATATCTGATGATTCCTGGCCATCTTGCATAGACCTCTGTTTCAAAATTATCACCATCTGTAAAGGTGACACTTTTTTTGTTCTTGCCTGGGTCACTTTTGAAAAAATGTAAAGGATGTGTGTGTGTTTTCTAAGGGAGAGGAGGATTGAATTGTAGACTTTCCAAGATGGGAAAATCATTTTCATATGGTATTTTTCCCCAACTGTGTGTCACAACATCTGTATAAAAGCCTTAGGGAAACATATACAGTAGGATAATAAAATCTGCTTTGCCAATATAATTTTAGTATGTGATCATGTAATAATCAAATATTATTAAAATAAAGATTATTATAATGCATAAGTACAAGAGGGTCAAATTAAGATTGCAGAGGAAACCTTAATTCTGGCATTTCTTAATAGTTAAGTATTCTTTTAATATAGTTAGCCATTTTCAAGATCTTTAAAAAAATAAGCTAAAAAACCCAGAAATTGCATTATGTGGAACTTAGTTCCTTACCAGGGTTAAAACTTTTAGAGCCACTGAACAGACCTCTGCCACTCAAATGAACAGAGTACCTCATAGCAGTAATAAGTTGTCATCCTCTGTGTGGGTCATCCACTGGAGGAAAATGACACACACAGGGATTATGCTCTGTAACTGCTAAACCCTCCTTTCCAAACCTAACACTTCTGCAGCTGGTCTTTTCCATAGATATTTTCTTTGTCCTAGCCCCAGTATCCCCAGTCCTCCATTGACTCCTCATACTCTCCCCCTGCTACACACACACGCCATGGTTCCATGTTCTAGTGCTCCCCTCCCTTTCTTGGCTACTTGCTCTAGTCTCCTCACAGCCCCTGGCTGCTCACTTTTTTGCATTTTAGTCAGGCAGTTGCCTCCTTTCTGCCTGCCTGACTCCTACTGGGGATGAGGGATATCAAAGAGCACACCAAGAGCCTCCCTGCTCTCAGTTTGTGTGCTCAGTGCCACAGTGGCTTGAGGCAGCGTGGAAAACTTTAGTCCAAATGCTTAAAGTTTGACAAAGTTGCAAGAAACCGAAAACAGAGTAAATGAGAGTTATTGTGTAACATTAACTATTGGCATTCTTACTTAAACCATCGGTAGTTTCTATGTCCAAAGAGCCTTAACTCTGTGGTTAGAAAATGTTTTGCAACGATCAGTAATTTAAATCTCTCAATACCCTTGCAAAGTAGGTTCATACTATTCCTATTTTGCAGATGGAAAAATTGTGAGTCCAATATTATTGGCCAACATTGAGAATTGCCATCGATTTTTGTGATTGAGTGTGTTTTCAATATTTTGTGTCCTGTCTCGGGCACTGAAAGCCTGATTTTCAGAACTACTCTGCGCTCATATCTCTAGCTAAAGTAAAGGGGAGTCGCAGGTCCACAGCTCTTCTGAAGGCCAGGTCCTGGTTTTGGCCCAAAAAATCAGTGGTCACTTCTCAAATTTTGCCTGTAAATGACTCTCCCTGTTTCTCACAGGAAGTTCATGGCAGAGCCAGAAATATCATTCAGGTCTCATGACTCCTAGCCCTGTGCTTCAGTCATGAGGCCATTTGCCACTTAGACTTCCTGCTTTGAATGAGATAGTACATTTGAACAGTTTTGATTTTCAAGAATTCATTCATTTCCCTTGTCCTCTGTTTGGACTTGCCTACATGAATTTTCTGAGGTTCAGGTTTGAGTGGACCCCAAAATCAAAAGCACAACTCAGCTTATTTCCAAAGGTTATCAGGGTAAAGTCCCAAACCCCTCTAGGTTATGTTAAAGGGTTTCAAAACAGTCTTGGCTTCAGCTTCAGATTTGTGATGAAGCCTGGAAACAGGTACATTTCCTATGGTTCAGGTTTCATACTGAAGGATTTGCACTGCTCTAAATTTTAAGCCCTGTGTATGAGAAGGGTGAAGAGTGTTATGAACAGGGAGCACTATGTTTTCCTGGACTGCGCCTACATTTAAACTGTATCTGCATACAACATTAATTGTGCTCTAAACCATCATTAGCTACCATGTCTCCCAACTCTGTGCTCTCAAATCTCCATGGCCAAGTACTCTACTCAATGACTCCATTTAAATGCTTTATGAATAATACATCAACACAAACAGTAAATAGGTGTCTCCACAGAAGAACTCTGCCCTCATTGTTTCCCAGTAGGAGAATACACTGTTGGTGACCACTCTGTGGATTACCTATTGACATATGTGGTATTTCAGGGTAAACCCTTAGTAAAATGCATCTAATTCTATCCTCTTCATGGCTTTAATTTTCCAGACTTCATTTAAGGAAAATCTGGTGTTGCTCCTTTCTCCCAGAAAAAAATAAAATAAATCCCTCCCATCAATGCCAAATCTATAAAGACAGCTAATTCTGTTTCATTAATACTGTTCAGGGCACATCACCACTGCACAAATGCTATATTTTAATGAGGTTTTGAGGATTAATAACCAATTGTGAGTAGTTCAGCTTATTGTTTATTTTATCTACATCAGTTCTCCACCCCTGCTTCTGCAATTAATAACATTAAAAGTGCTGAAGAACTGAATTCTGTCTCTAGGATACCATCTGCAGCACTTCTTATTGTAGATTCACTTTATCTTCCACCTTTTAACTCCATCATTTCTCTTTTCATCAGTTGTGAAGAATACATGTAATGACTTTTATCACTAAAGTGTTACTGAGTAGCAGAAAAGTACAAGACCCTTAAATCTTCCTCTCTCTACAGGAGATCTGTGTGTGTGGCTTTGTGTTCATTGTCAAAAAATGTGTAATTTTACAATGGGATAACTAATATGTATTAGTCATCCGGTTATAAAATCCCAGTGGAAATGAATCGGTTTTTATAGCAAGGTAGGTAGACAAGGTTAACATGACACCTCTGCCCATGTTTGACTTCACCTAGCTACGTGGTGGTAAAACAGCAAGAGACTTTTCTTCACTAGGATTTTACAGTGGGGGTAATTAATGTGGGTTTCCCCATAACAAGGAATGAATTCTCCACATTGGCATTTGAGTCTGTATTTCTTTGGAAGCAGCCTGGATGTGTGTGTAACCATGTGACTCTGAGAAAGCCTCTTCAAAAAGGATTTCACAAATGAAATGACTTCTCTTGTGCCTCTCCTACTTTTTCTGACTACTATGCTATCCTCTCTGTTTTCCAGCATATGTAAAGGGATAGAATGAGACAGAGACTATTGCTATTACAGTGGTCTTATTTGAGGAGACTGAATTAGTTGAATGCCTATTCGGGCTGTTTTGGAGTAACTCAGCTGGAAAACATCTTTAAATTCTATTGTCACAGGTTGATGTGGAAAGAGATAAACATTTGTATATCCTTGATCCATTGTAAATTCTTGGAACAGAAATAGGACGCTCACTTGACAGTCAATTAACACAAAAGTATTGCCACTACATAAACAGTAAATTTACAGCTGTCTGAAGTCCCAGCTATAGAAATTACCTCCATGTTGTTGGCAAACCTCCATTCTGTATGTCAAGATCTCTCCTCAAGACCTGTAACTGTGGTGTCTGAGTGTACAGGTCAGTGAGTAATATGACTTCTGGGGAAAACTGGGTAAAATATTTCCAACTATATCAGCCTTATAGCTTGAAAGACAATATGCAACAGAATTGAACTATTGTTTAGGAGTCAAATCCCTTAACAGCATTTTGCACTTGAATTACATGACCATTTTGAGATTTTTTTTTTTAAATAATCCCTATGGGCAATTTACTGAACAAAATCCATTTGTACTTGCTGCCTTTTATTAATTATTTGTTCTTGGCTTTGGGTTTCACATCTAGATTTTCTAGGCTGGAATGACACTTAGATCAAATTTCTTGGAGGAGTGCATTTGTTTAGCTAGGTTCAGAGGTTGTGAACTCTCCTATCTGTTTTCTATTCATCTAAATCTCTGTATAAGAGATGGAAAGTAGAGTTGCAAATTTGACTGCTGTTTTTAGCCCTATTGTATTGTGAATATGTCGCACATGGACTGCAACCTTTGGGCAGATTATTGTATGTGGGTAATGAAGGGGAGTTTTTTCTCAGCCAATTCAAGCAAGGCAGGTACCCACATTCAACACAGGTCCACATTTGGGACCGTGGAATAAAATAGTTCCCATCGTTATTCCAAGAAGTTAATTAGCTGTGACAGTGGGAAAGTGACAGCCTCATGATTCTTGGATACTTATAACAAGGCTGTCACTTGCAAGGTTAGTCGGGTCACATAGGACAAGGGTTCTCAACATTTTTCTTTTGCAGCCCCTCCCCCTCTATACTATAAACACTCCATGGCCCACATATCCCACAAGAGCTGTTTTTCTGCATATCCAGTGGATAAAAAGCTGTATTAAATTGATAGCTATGCAGTTGCACGCACGCACATAGATAATATGCAAAAGTAAAAATAATATTATAGATACAAAAATTAAAAACTGAATATTAAATACAAATATTAATATGCCCAAACCCCACCATGTGAAGCTGAAGAAGTCTCAGCTCCTTCACACAGGGCCCTGGGCAATTGCCCAGCTTGCTACTTCCTAACATTGACCCTGTTGAAGTCAATAGGTTTCAGCATAATATTCAGGAAAATTAACTCTCTCTGGCTGAAGAAAGGAAAAAATGTGATTTCCCAAGTAGTGTGAGGTGAAACGGCTTTTTTGGTATGCCTTCTGGTTTATTTTGGCAGACCCCCTGCAACCGCAGATCTAGGAGACAAGAGTGTGAAGTCAGGTTTCTGGCAGTACTTAAAACTGAAACTCTGCATTCTTTGTGTTCGTCGTATCCCCTTAAAGAGTAGGACATGCTATAGTGGTAGTATAGAGATACCAGTATGTAATCTTCATCTGGGGGAAAACATGGCTGGATCGTGTTACAGTACTGAGTGGACTGACTATGCGTTTCCTCCATCATACTCCTTTACAGCCTGGCTCCATTGTTGAAGGTCTTTTGGCATTTTGGTGTTGACTTCAGTGGGGGCAGGAGCAGGAGCAGGCTTTTAGGGGCAAAGTTGCACCTCAGCTTTAGGAAGAGAGAGAGAATCCTGCTCTGGATCACTTTATAGCCACTTTGTAGTCTCAGATCTGCAGCACTTCATGACACTGCTGTGCCTCCTTTCCTAGCTTATACATCTGTATATTTGGAGTTCACCTCCATCCTGTGGCTCCCAAAATTCCTTGTGCACTGGGTATCAGTAGCCCCAAAGAGCAGTTCTGACTGGTAGGTAAGTGGCACGGGCTTCTTGTATGGGATTTCTGAGTCTGCCAAGTTTCAGGTCTGCCGTATCTACAAGGTTGGGGAAACAACAGTCACAGTAGAAGAAATAAGCTCTCACTTGTTTCCTTTTCTTTTTACTGGATAATAGAAAATGAATGGCCTTAGCTTATTCATTGTGTATAAGTAGCAAGTCAGAGGGCCATTTTTCTTTTAACTTATAGGACAGCTGCTCAGGCCAAGAATGGCCAGCAGTGGCATTCCAGACCATTTGGTGTATTAGGCATTTATTGGCGAGATCAGTACCTGAACCACCTACTGAGATCATACAGGCTATTAAAATAAGATCTATGTATATGTGCCAACTATAGCAGTTTTATCTTCAGGGTTAGATGACTTTGTAAAAGAATATGATTCTCATTTTCTAAAAATCTGTCATTCAATGTACCTTATACTACTGTTAATAATATGCAGAACAAAATTCTTACAGAGACAAATAGGATTATGATTTGTATAACGAATACAGATCTACTGAATGTGGATCACATGCATACTTTCCTTCACTATAAAGCTCCCTCCCCCAACAGACAAAATTCCCATCCTCTTGCTGCCTGGTTCTTGCTTCAGATTTAAGGATACTGTACACATATCCTCACAGTGCCCTCTAGAGTACAGCATTATTTGCCAATCTCTTTCTGGCTGAGAATTTTCTATCCATAAATTTTATGCCAGGTTGTATGGTGGCTTTGTGACATGTCCACATACCTTTCAGGGAGGAAACAGATGGTCTTTCTTGTTCAAAAAAAAAGGTTGAAGCCAGATTTCCAGAGTTGATTTAAAAATGCATAAATAAAAAAATTAAAATGATGTTTTTGTAAAAAATAAAAAAAGAAAAGCTTTGAGATAATCAAACTATTTTTGTGAAAATCAGTGTCTTTGAAAAATGGCCACATTTCACTGAACACATGATCAACTTTTAAATAATGCACAGGGACACTACATTTGGCATCATCATCTGGAACCATAATGATAAGAAAACCTGGAAACCTGATATCTGCTGTCATAGTGGGAAGACATGTAAGTATCCAAAGATCCATGTTTAGCTAACTGTTCATTTGAGATCTAATCTCCAGACAGTCAGTAAGCTTTAAAGCAAAGGTTCCCAGTTTAGATGTCATTATACCTGATTTGTAAGTATACACCTATGTTATAATAAAAAAGAGTGAATGGATGGTAGACTCCACACAGCACATTAACTAGAAAGATGAAGCAGGACCAGTATTGTTCTGTTTGGCCCATGAGGCTTTGTGGCATAATTGGATTATTAGGTCAATAATGGGTCCTTTTCAGGCTCTTCTGGGATGAAAGTCAGTTTATAGATGTATTTTGTTTTATACTGTGATGTCTCATTCAGATGAGTTAAAAAGAACATGGGATGTCATGTGCCAAGACTGAGATTGTGTTTATAATACAGTAAGGGTGTTCAGAAAGCATATAAATCCTGACCCAATGACCACTGAAATCAGTGGGAATACCCTAATCTGAGAAGCACATCACATCACAGTTTGATTATACAGTATACATAGTATTTTTGTAAAAAGAGAACAAACAAACAGTGAGGTGTTTTACAAAGGACAGGGGACTTTCCCTTCTTTGTTTCACTGGTTCCTTACCCCTACCAGTGGACTCTAAAAGAGGAATATAGATCATATTATACCTGAGTCTTTGCACTAGGACTGGGACCTCCTGAATGAATGGCAAGGCTCAAACTATAGTTTTCTCCCATTGTTTCTCAATAAATTAGTTGATATAATTGAAGGTGTGAGTTCCTCCTTGAGCCTTTGTTTTCATACCTTGGAAAATGAAACAGAGTCAAATATAATGGTGCTCTCTTCTGTACTGTCTATCTGTTTATCCATAAACCTGTGTCCCACACCCTCCAGTACCACGCCTTAAGGTCTGGGAAGTCTGTTTGCCTTATGGTTGGCTAAGACATGTTTAGGTGCTGTCATTAAGTGTGAACCTGTCGATCCTGGGAGATTTAACTCCCCCCTCAAATTGTGGCATATGTCCATTACATTTTACAATCTTAAAATATTATCAGGTGTACCAAGTGAATCTGGGAATGTCTCTATGGGGGGCTGGCAATGAAGTTGAAGGCTTAATTGAAGTGAATCTCCACAGCAGATTTAAACTGAGTGTTATGCTTGCATGGGAACCCTTTTGGCATGGTCTCTGGGGGCTTGTCTGCACTAGGAAATTATTTGAGAATAACTTATTTTGAAATAATAACTCCCGAAATAGCTATTTTGAAATAGCATGTCCACACTACAGGGAAGCCTCGAAATTAGTCCGAAGCAGGTTCCCTTAATGTGGATGTGCTACCTCGACTGAAAGCCCCAGGAAGTACTGGGGAGTAATTACTTTGAATGACTCTGGGGAGTAGTTACTTCGTGGAAAGCAGGAGTTATTATTTAAAAATTACCAGCCCCTTATTTCAGAATAACAGGTTTAGTAGTGTGGATGCTCTTTTATTTTAAAATAAGGGGAATTATTTTAAATAACTCCCTAGTGTAGACCAGAGCTGGGAGATGTAATTTTTTCAGTACAAGCTCATTCTTCCTGCTACTCTGTATCTTCACAATTTTACCATTGTAGTACAGATAGAACAAATATGATCCTTCCATTAAATGATTATCTGAGACAGCAATTAAGGTAGAGTCCCAGGGACTATCGAATGTCTCCTAGTTAAGGCATGCATAAAATATGTGAATGCACCAATAAATAACCAGTCTCTTCTTCACTTATTTGAAAATAATGAGGGTTTTTTTTTCCTTAACTGACATGAAAGGGTTACTCGTTCACCCTTAGTTTGCTTGGAGCACTGTGGGAAAATGATATCAGTACTGTTCAGTTTAAGGGAGGTAGTCATGCAAAACCTGTGGTGCATTTGTGGAGAGAAGCAGGAGTGTGTGAAGAATTACTGAAAGGTGCGAATCATCAAAATTCCTCTTTTGTTGGATTAAAAGATTATCTTATCTTGCACAGTAATACACAGCCTCTGATCACTATGGGTTTTTTTTATACATTGTGTAATACAATCTGCAATAAATCTTTGAAAAAGAATCTCAGATTATTGACAGGCTCTTCCTATAACAGCAATATTTCCAACTAATCTTCTTTCAGAGTTTTTACTTTATTTTTAGGAGTGATGTATGCCAGTTAGTTCATTTTTCCTCTGAATAGTCTATTCTTGGTATGCTTAGAGCACACTTGAGCTCACATTGTTCAGCTATAGTGGTGCCTCTTGGAAATGCTGAATTTAAAGATGTCTTGCTCAGGTAGTGGTTTCCCTTTTGTAAAAAGAATTTGTTTTTAAAAGTATGGCCAGAACATGGTGTCATTAAATGGCAAAACTCCCACTGACTTCAAAGGGAGCAGGAGCTAAGATTTTGTTTAGAAGACATTTATAATTAAAGACATAGCTCTATATATCCTAAATAGCCCTCAAATGCTTCAGTATCCAATACATACATCTCCTTGATATTTTCAATATTTGGATATGTGCTGAGTGGATATTAGAGCTCTGGTGATCCTTTTTGTAAAGCATGGGGTTCTCCCCACAGTCTTTCCCTTCTCTATTGTTGTGTAGAGTGCAGTGGACCGAAATTTGGCTGTTTCAGTGATGATGTATGCGTAGTGGTCAGTACCGCTCCATAGCAGACATTAAGTTTCCCTGCTTATGGAAATTCCAGCTAATAGTTCTATCAATCAGGATTGAAAGGACTAGAATGGGATTTATGTCCCTTTCAATGATGTTATACTACTGAACCTGCTAAGTGTCCTAAGACGATTGGCATAACTGAATCCTCCTGAGGGCTTTGCCTTTAGCCTGTGCTATGCACAATCAAAACACTAAAAGCCAGGTGGTGAAGCTGCTTCTAAAATTGGGCAGTGGTCTAACTGAACTCAGTGGAACTTCTGTGAGTCGGTACCCACCAAAGTGAGCCAGGAGCCCCCATCCTCTCTACTTCAAAGAAATGCTGGTTTTGATTGTATCGACTGGCAATTTAAACCAAATGCTGTATTCCTTAGAAAGCAGCCAAACGCCTCTACAGGTTTGCTTCTTCATATCAACATGTGTCTTCGCACTGCAGCATTTTTTTTACATCTTTTTATATCCTCTTTCTGCATAGGAAAAAAAATGAGTGTAGGAGATTTTACAAGTTCATTTCTAAAGTCTTCAGTGGTCTTTTCAGCAAAGTTATGTCTTTTATTTATACAAGAGAAACAACATGTACAGCATCAAGAGAGTGAGATTCAGGCTTGCAGAATCTTTTGTGATCAACAAAGGAATAAAATAACATACACACTTGCATCTGCAAGCCTGAGAACCTCACTCTGATGGAATGACTCTCACAACCACTTGCAACTAGACTTTGACTGTGATGTTATCACTTACATTTCCTAAACATGAGCATATAAATACAAAATAGAGTTCTGTTGGCCACAATGGAAATTGAACCCTAATCTATAGTTGAAATTCTCAGGGATTTCCCTACACCCCCCCCCCCCACTTTTGTGAGCTATGATGCCATACAGCCCACCTTCACCCTCACGGTCTCACCCCCCATTGGCCCTGACACCGCCCCTGTAATACCCCCGCCTAATTTCAGTTCCTGGGGAGGCTACTGGAAATTCTTTTACCATCCACAGATAAAGGCATGTATGGGTATGTCTGTGCTGTGGGTCAACAGACTTGGGCTAGTGGGACTCACACTAGTGCTCTGAAAATAGCTGTGCAGACAGTGTTGTGAAGTTGCTGCGTGCACTGGAACTCAGGCTCTGATGCCTAGAGAGGCCCAAGGGTCATCCTTAGCCTGAGTCACAACTTCTAAGTACTATCTACCAGCTATGTCCCTGCTAGCCCGAGTCTTCTGAGCCAGGCTGGGAAGCTCACTCAAAGGGTCTAAAATGCCCTAAACTGTCTAAGAAACTAAGGGCTCATCTCCACTACATGGTGGATCAGTGCTGCAGGGCATGCCACCAGCTGTCAATTTATTGTGTCTGCTTAGATATGTTAAATCAATCTCCGAATATTCTCCCATTGATGCTAGTACTCCACCAGGATGAGAAGAATAGCCAGAGTCAATGGGAGAGCAGCCCTTACCAACCTTACTGCATGCAAGATACTGAGGTAAGTACATTTGACTTTAGCTATGCTAGTTGTTTAGCTGAAGTCACATAGATTAAATTGATAACGGGGTTTATTACAGACAAGGCCTACGAAGCTGGGGAACGCTTCTGACATCAGGGCTAAGGCAGAAGGAGTACACATGAAAAGAATAAAACAAAAGTAGAAAAAAATGTCAACATGTTAATGTCAAAATTCTGCTACTCTTATTTGTGTTGTTATCCAGGGCATGCTTACAGGATGGAGGACTCTATCCTCTGAAGCAGCAGCTCTGAGAGAGGTTTGGGGATCATGCTGGAAAGTCAGCATGAGCTCCCTGTGTGAAGCTGTGGCCCAAACAGCTAATGTGATTCTTCGATGATGGGATGATTTGATTGGTGTCTTTAAGTACCTACATGGGAAACAAAAATCAGTTAACGGTTGCAAAGGTATATCCAATGGCTGGAAAGTGAAACTAGACAAAGTTAAACTACATATAAGGCATGCATTTTTATTGGTGTGGGTAATTAACCAGTAGAGCAACTTACCGTTTTAGAGCATATAACCCGCAGGTTATAGAAAGTTTTACAAACCCCGCAACCCTCCCGCAGGGTATACATGTCCACGGGGTATACAAGTTTATTTTTACTTGCCTGGGCACGAGTGCAGCTCCCCTCCCTCAGGCTGGCCAGCTCGCCTGCACTCTCTATTTCCCTCTCCCAGAGCAGGGTGGGTTGCGCCTGGCTGCGGCCGCGTGGAGCCTGGATGCAAGTGTGGCTCCCCTCCTGCAGGCCGGCTAGCAATTACCAAGTACCTTAAAGTAGTGTATATAACCCGCAGGTTATACATGTGCACGAGTTATCTTAGACTTGTTTTACACATTTAGGAAAAACTGCAGGTTATGCACGGGTGCAGTTTATACACGGGTGTGGGTTATATACATTAATTTATGGTAACAAGCATTGTGGTGGATTCTGCACCACTAGACGTTCTTAAATCAAGATTGGATATTTTTCTAAAAGATGCTTTAGTTTAGTGGCAGACAGGAGGCCAACGAGAGAGTTCATAGAGGTCCCATCTGGCCTTACTCTTTGTTGAATAATTCCACTCCATCAGTGGTTCCATTGGCCGCAATGCACCTATTTTTGCTGTAATGATCTACTCAGTATAAGAATCCTGGAATCTGGTCCTAAGTATGTTTTTGGCTGGTTGCATGCGTATAGAGTTTTGTGAAAGTGGCGGGAGTTTTTTCGTGAAAACGTTTGCCATTGTATTAGGAATTATTTTTTACCACTACAATTTTACATTCTGCAAATTTGTAGACGTAACTGCATGTAAAGATGTGAAAACCCATTTTAGAAGAAATGTTGCAAATGGGACGTTTGACCTAGGAACTTTGCATAGCATGGTTATAATAATACAATAATAGACATGTAAGACTGGAAGGGACCTTGCTAAAGCATGTTGTACAGTTCCCTGCACTGAGGCAGGGCTAAATATTATCTAGCCTATTTCTGACAGGTATTTGTCTCTCCTGTTCTTTAAAACTTCCAGTGACTGGAGATTCCACAAGGTCTCTAGGTAACTTCTTCCACTGCTTAATTACCCTGGCAGGAAGTTTTTTCTAATGTCTCATTGAAATCTGCCTTGCTGCCATTTAAGACCATTGCTTCTTGTCCAAGTCACAATGATTAAGGAGAACAATGTGTCACTCTCCTTTTTGTAACAACCATTTACATACTTGCAAACTGTTATTTTGTCTCCTCCTCTTGTTTCCTCACAGGTAATGTCTCCTAGAGGTTTAATTTTTGTTGCTCTGTTCTGGACTTGCTCCAGTTTGTCCACATCTTTCCCAAAGTGAAGTGCCCTTATCTGTGCTGAATAGAGTGGAAAAATTACTTCTTATGCTTTCATTAAATTCTACTGCCAGTAGATCCCAGAATTATGTTTTTTTTCCAACAGTATTACGTTGTTGACCCATAATTAGTTTGCAATCTACTATAATCCCCAAATCCGTTTCTGTAGTACTTTTCCCCAGATGGCCAAGGGGGGGTGAGGTAATAGCTTGGACCAACTTCTGCTGGAGACAGAGACAAGCTCTTGAGTAGGGATGTAAATTAAGAAGTCACATGATATGATTTTAATTGTTTAACTGCTTAACCATGGAAGGCTGGTGCAGCAGGGGTCCTGTGGCAAAGGCTGCTCCAGGCAAGGAATCTCGCTGCTGGGGTCCTGCTGGCTAGTCTGCTGTGGACAGGGGGGCTCCTCCAATCCAGCCCTTTGTTTGTGGGGCTGCTCTAGCCCAGCTGGAGGGAGCTGTTCTGGCCAGGCGTGCTGTGCCATGGGCAGGGGCTGCTCCCGCTAAGCCTGCCATGACCAGGGTCCTGCCAGCTGGGTCGCCATGGACGGAGGGCTGCTCCCACCGTGCCCGGCCCTCTGGTTAACTGGTTACCTCAAAAGTATGATGGTAAGGCTAATTCTCACCGGGTAACTGGTTAACCTTTTACAACCAGTGGCGTAGCTAGGGGGTCCAGGAGGGGCAATTGCCCCCTGGTGCCACACTGGGGAGGTGCCAATTTAGTCCCCTTCCACTCCCCCTGTCATCCATCGGCTCGCCTGCTCCTCTTCCATCGCCTCTCTGCCCCCAGTCTGACCCTCCTCCATCTCCGCTGTCAGGTTAGTGCGTGCGGGGGCCCGGCCCCAAACTGGAGGGGGAAGGGGGAAGATGCGGTACAACCTCCTCACCCCCAGGGTTGGGCTCAGCTGTGTGCCAGGTTCAGGGCCCTGCTGCGTGGCGGGGTGGGGTACAAATTTTGCCTTTGCCCCCAGGCGCATAACACCCTCGCTATGTCTCTGTTTACAACCCTACTTTTAAGCTGCTCAGAGGTCTTCTTCAGGTCTTGGAAAGATACTGAGAAGGTCACAGCTAAATACAAGTTCAAACAGATTGTTTAGCATAAGTAGTTAGCACATATAGAAAGGTAATTTCTTATTTTGTGGTTGTGTAGTAGGTGAATCTTTCCTAAATGGAGAACTTTTCATTTGTCATTATCCAATTTCATCCTATTTATTTCAGACTTTTCTCTGCTTTGGAAAGATCATTTTGAATTCTAATTCTATCCTCCAAAAAGCTTAAAACGCTTCCTAACTTGGTATCATCTGCAAACCTTATGTGTTCTCTCCATGCTATTAGCCAAACAATTTGTGAAGACATTGACTAGAACTGGACCCAGGACCAATCCCTTCCAGTTTTGTGGTGAACCATTGGTAGCTACTCTCTTATTTTAGATTAGTCTAGGCTTAGTATATTTTCCCTAATGTAACTACAGTTCCAATGTTGGGAGGCGAACTTTTGTTTAATTAAACATCCACGAGCCAACTAGTGGTCATGCCAGTAAAAGAAGAGACTGCATTTATTTCCATTTCTCCCTCTATGGGGCTTTGTTTCACACTCTCCCTTACATTTGAAGCAGTCTTCCCATGAACCACATGTTTTTTCTCCTGTTTCAGCTCTGTCTTTGATTTACATTCCATATATGTGATCCTCTATAGCTCTCTCCTGTCTTCATAGTCATGCCTAATTCTTTATATTGTTCCAGTCTAGATTGTGAGCTCCAGAAACCAGGATCCATGTGTTGGTGCTAAGGCCCTTTGCTGCAATGTTGTTAGGTAAGGGTTAGTATTGGTCATATAACCCACTTTAAATATGTTACAATTCAGTTACATTCTAACAAGATTTTAGGGGCAGGTGCATGGAACTGCTTGATTTTCCTAAGCCTTCCTTAGATATGAGACAATCATGCATCAATCAGGAGTTAACCTAGTGTGAAAAACAAGAAATACTTTTAGTTCCTGTTTCCTTCTCTTTCTGAGCAAGCATTAGTCATTCCACTGATGTTATGGGGCAATTAGAGAAGGTCTTCCTGTGGAAGGGAACTCCTTGCCTTTAGCACTACAGTATCATGTGCTAGGAAAAGGACTAATGAGGAACTGAAAAACTATGCTGGTGAGGACAATGGAAGAAGAGTTCACTTTCTTGTGTACCAGTGCTATAAGTGTAGCCTTTTAAGGAAGTCCAGGAAGCTGTGCTATTTCTGGAGTAAGATTAAGCCAATAAAAATGTTGCTAAAGTGTTGTATCATCACTCATGGAGCTGTTGAATCAAACCTTCCAACTGTTCTTTTTCTGCATGCCCATTTTGCTAGAGCTGATGCATAGTACATAGGACTGTACATTACTTTCCTGTGCCCTTTGTCTGCCCCACCCCATCCAGAGGCCTCTACAAGGGTCTATATGAGCACATGCAAATGTGTGCCTACAGTTTTTTTTAATCTCTACATTTTAAATTGTGATTCTGAATTTCAAGAGGCTGGCTGTTTTGAGGTAACAAAACACTTTTCAGAAGCATGCTATCTTCTTCCCCCTGAAAGTGCTCAGTCATTTAGCACAGCCCATACACTGCTAGGAAAGACCTTATTTACTCTTATTTACCCCTAAGTGTATGTCTACACAACTGGGCTAAAGTTGAATTAAGCTACACAACTTCAGCTATGTCAATTGCCTAGCTGAAGTCGAAATAGCTTAATTCGGCTTTTGGTGCTGTCTACACAGCGGGAAATTGAAGGAAGAACACTCTTCCTTCGACCTCCCTTACTCCTCATAAACTGAGGGTTAGCATGAATTGGAGTAAAGAGTCCCCCAGCTTGATATTATTTCGAAATAAAGGCTGGTAGTGTAGATGCGCACTGTGCTTATTTTGGAATAACGCTGCTGTGTAGATGTACCCCTACAGTCCAAGCCTATTCCTGTTGAAGTCTATGGCAAAACTACCATTTTTTCAGTGGTGCAAATGGAGAATCATCATCAAGCAGAAGTGTGTCTGGTGGGGCTTATGCAGGGATCAGTTCTGGGCCCTTTGCTATTTAACATTTTTAACATAAAATCATCACTTGGGAAGTTTGCAGATGACACAAAGATAGGGTGAGTGGTAACAAATGAAGGTCACTCATCCAGACCCATCTATGGGAAAGTTGGGAGCAAGCAAATAATATGTATTTTAATATATTGAAATGTAGTCAGTCGCCTCTACATACGTTTTTATACCATGTTCATCACTGTAGTTTCTGAGCACCTTCCAGTAATGCATGAAGCAACATGACTGCACATCTCGAATATGTTGATTGTTCTCTCATCCTCTCCTTAGTGGGGGAAGTATGTCCAATGGAGGGTCTTGTTTTGGTAGTTTTTTAAAAAAAATAGATATACCTGTTGCTATGTGTTTTCATTAAATAAGGCAAGATCAAAGCAATATGCCTTGTACTTGAAGCAGAAAGTGGGGAGGTTTGTGATAGTCCTTAGTAGGACTGTCAATTAATTACAATTAACTCAAGCAATCAACACAAAACAAATTACCTTGATTAATAAAGTTCATCACGATTATTCACAATTGTAATCATTCCATTTAGCAATAATAGAGATATGTGCATCTCTTTGTGAGTCCATCTGTGTGTCTGTCTGCAAGTCTGTTTTTTTAATAACTCCTCCTAAACCATAAGAGCTAGTGTGCATATCATGCAGATTTGGTAGGCAGCTTCCTCTTATCCTAATTTAAAACAAGGTCAGGGTTTGGTTATGCCAAGAAAACAGGAAGTGCAGGGAATGTTTTCCGTAATGTGGAGAGGGAGGGGCACAGAGAGGAGGGGCGCAATACTGAGAGTGGCCAATGAGGGCAGTGAGCCCACAGGAGAGAGCTAGACTGCAGTAGCCCCCCTGACCCAAATCCCTCCCCTCCCCAATCTTTGGCTGCAGCACTGAGGGGAGGATTGAGGGAAGAGAAAAGGTCCCTGGCAGCCGGGGGTGGAGGCAGGGCTGGGGGAGACAGATGACCCAAGCCATCCAGGGAGGCTGAGGGGGGAGAAAAGAAGGCTCCTGCTAGCTATGGAGGCTGGGGAGGAAGCCCTGCTGGATGTCCCCCCCCAAGCCCTTCCTCCCTCTCCCAACCCTCACTCTTTCACTCTCCCCATGTGCCCCCAACCTCCTGCCCTGTGCCTCCACGTCCCCAAGGCCATGCCCTGAATCCTGCACCCACCACACCACCAGCTCCCTGCCTGGAAGAACCCAGGCAATGCTGGGTAGGTCTTTTAAGTTTGTCTTATAAATATTTCCAAAAGTTTGTTTGTTTGTCTTGAAAGATCTCAGAAATGGTAAGAGCTAGAAACACCAAAATTTGCACGGATACTACTGATTTCCTAACTTAAATAACTATATTGGTTAGATCTCGAAATTGGTTCCCCTGGTTTCCCCAGAGTCCCAGTTGGGCCCATTGATAATTAGCTTTTAGTAGTGCCTGATCATAGAAACACCAAATTTTGCGTGGATACTACTGATTTCCTAACTTAAATAACTGGATTGGTTATATCTTTAAATTGGTTCCCCCAGAGCCCCATTTGGGCCACTCATTAGCTTTTAGTAGCGCCTGATCATAGGCATTTGCTGGACTCTTCTGTTAAGTGTGTCACATAAACTGCAACTACGAGATCCTTTCCCTATGATAACAGAAAAAGTACTAGCTATGTTAATTTCTTAAAGTAATATATAAGAGAAAAGTATTTCCAATGAAATAGTCCACGTTAATGTCATTGACATAGTTCATTCATCACACCTTTTACTATGTTTTCCCCAGGTGACGCCGGGTATTTCTGCTAGTTATAAATATTTTGGTTGTTTTTCTACATTTTCAAGTATGTTAATTTCTCTTTCAACACATAATACAAAGTTTGCTGTGCTCACTTTATATTATTATTTTATTACAAATATTTGCAATGTAAAAAAGAGAAAAAGTGTATTTTTTTATTCGCCTCATAAAGTACTTCTCATTGAAGTACTGTAGTGCAATCTGTTTGTCAGAATGAAGAGGGGTAACTAGTGGTGTCCCCCAAGGGTCGGTCCTAGGACCAATCCTGTTCAACTTATTCATAAATGATCTGGAGAAAGGGGTAAGCAGTGAGGTGGTAAAGTTTGCAGATGATACCAAACTGTTTAGGATAGTCAAGACAGAAGCAGACTGTGAGGGACTCCAAGAAGATCTCACCAAACTGAGTGATTGGGCAACAAAATGGCAAATGAAATTTAATGTGGATAAGTGTAAAGTAATGCACATCGGGAAAAATAACCCCAACTATACTTACAGTATGATGGGGGCTAATTTGGCTACGACAAATCAGGAAAGAGATCTTGGAGTTATCGTGGACAGTTCTCTGAAAACTTCCACACAGAGTGCAGCGGCAGTCAAAAAGGCAAATAGGATGTAGGAATTATTAAGAAAGGGATAGAAAATAAGACCCAGAATATCTTACTGCCCCTGTGTAAAACTATGGTACGCCCACATCTTGAATACTGTGTACAGATGTGGTCTCCTCACCTCCAAAAAGATATTTTGGCCTTGGAAAGGGTTCAGAAAAGGGCAACTAAAATGATTAGGGGTTTGGAACGGGTCCCATATGAGGAGAGGTTAAAGCGACTGGGACTTTTCAGTTTAGAAAAGAGGAGACTGAGGGGGGATATGATAGAGGTATATAAAATCATGAGTGGTGTGGAGAGGGCCGATAAAGAGAAGTTATTTATTAGTTCCCTAAATAGAAGAACTAGAGGACACCAAATAAAATTAATGGGTAGCAGGTTTAAAACTAATAAAAGAAAGTTCTTCTTCACACAGCGTGTAGTTAGGCTGTGGAACTCCTTGCCAGAGGAGGCTGTGAAGGCTAGGGCATAATAGAGTTTAAAGAGAAGCTAGATAATTTAATGGAGGTTAGGTCCATAAAAGGCTATTAGCCAGGGGATAAAATGGTGTCCTTGGCCTCTGTTTGTCAGAGGCTGGAGAGGGATGGCAGGAGACAAATCGCTTGATCATTGTCTTCGGTCCACCCTCTCTGGGGCACCTGGTGCTGGCCACTGTCGGCAGACAGGATACTGGGCTAGATGGACCTTTGGTCTGACTCAGTATGGCCATTCTTACGTTCTTATGAAAGTGCAATTTTAAAATGTAAATTTTTTTGTTACAAAACTGCACTCAAAACCAAAACAATGTAATATTTTCGAGTCTACATGTTCTACTTGTTCAGCCAATCGCTAAGACAGACACGTTTTGTTTACATTTGTTTGTTGCCTGCTTCTTATTTACAATATCACCTGAAAGTGAGAACATGTGTTTGCATGGCACTTTTGCAGCTGTTGTTGCAAGGTATTTATGTGCCAGACATGCTAAACATTTGTCTGCCCCTTTGTGCTTTAGCCACCATTCCAGAGGACATGCTTCCATGTTGATGACATTCATTTTAAAAAATGTTAATTAAATTAATGACTGAACTCCTTAGGAGAGTAGCATATGCCTCCTGCTCTTGGGTTTTACCCACATTCTGCCATATATTTCATGTTGTGGCAGTCTCGGACTATGACCCAGCATATGTTGTTTGATTTAAGAATGCTTTCGCTGCAGATTTGACGACATGCAAAGAATGTGCCAGTGTGAGATTTCTAAAGGTAGCTACTGCACTTGACTCAAAGGAAAATCAACTTTCTATGTGTGGTGTCTGACTTAAATGATGAAAATGAACATGCAGCAGTCACCATTGTGTTGGATTATTATTTAGCAGAACCTGCCATCAGCATGGAAGCATGTTGTCTGGAATGGTGGCCGAAGCATAAAGGAGCATACAAATGTTTAGAACATCTGACATGTAAATACCTTGCAATGCTGGCTACAATGATGCCACGTGAATATCTATTCTCACTTTCAGGTGACTTTGTAAATAAGAAGCTGGCTGCCCCTTACCCCACCCCTTCAGCACAAAGCCCCATCCCTTTCAGGGTCTTATAGCCATGCCTCCCCCCACACCTTGCCCTTGGGCTCGGGGAAGCTGTTGGCCCCCCTGTTTGATTACGGCTTGTAAGTACCTACATGGATAACAAAAATGTAATAATAGAGATCTCTTCAGTGTCGTGGACAAAGGTATAACAAGATCTCATGATAGGAAATTGTAGCTAGACACATTTAGACTGGAAATAGACAGGTTTTTAAGGGAAGGGTAATTAACCATTGAAGTAACTTACCCAGTGGCAATGGTGGCTATCCATCACTGGCAATGTTTAAATCAAGATGGGATGTTTTTTTCTAAAGAATATGCTCTAGTTCAAAGAGGAATTAATTCTGGGAAGTTCTCTCCTCTGTATTATACAGGGAGGTCAGGCAAGATGGCCACATAGGTTCCTTCTGGCTTTATAATCTGTGAATCGGTAACACAGGCTGAACTGTGATCCTTCTGAGACTAATCAGGTGCTTACCCGTGCAGTCTGTGGGCAATCCCTTGGAGTTCAGTGAGATAATTCATGCATATAAAGATAAGCGCATGTGCTTGCTGCATTGGAAGCATCCCTATTTCTCTCTCAAATCTTGGCAAGTATGCTGGAGACAAGCATGTTACTGGGTTGGAGCAGCTGGAAGTGCCATTCAAGAACTCTTCCTTGGGAGAGGCAAGTGGCCCATAATTAAAGAAAAAGCTCCCTACTTCATCCGTTCTGGTTGCCCTGTGCTGTGTTTTGTATCTGCCACTTGCCTTGCCCTTTCAAGCTCAGACCTTCTAGACTGATTTTAATAGCTGCAATGAAGGAAAAGGATTAAAGGAAATGTTAACCAAATTGCAGCCCTAGCAGGAGCTGCACTGAATGCACCTCACACTTGAAGGGTGAAATCCTAGACCCTGGAGTGCATAAGTCTGTCCAACAATATAAATAAAATGCTAGCATTTTGTGTAAGTCAGGTGGGTACTCCAAAGTCTGCATGAAGCTTGCTATTGTATCCATCATGATGGGAAGGCTGTTTTAATTTGTTTTTAAGTCACTATTACAATTTTCAATAGTTGAAATAGTTTTTCAGTGAGTTCAAAAATCAGTGCTTAGCCCAATATTCTCAGTTCTGGCTCAGTGCAGTCAGTGATTAAGCAATCACACAGTGTAGCACACCCTTTCATATACTCTAATTGTGGTAAGAGTTTACATGCTATGTGAGTAAGGAAAGGACAGTAGGGAAAGACCTGAAGAAGAGCTAACTGAGTGTAAGCTGGTAAGTGTATCTCTCTCACCAACAGAAGCGAGGCCAAGAAAAGATATTGCTTCACCCACCTCATCTCTCTAATGAAAGGATAAATGTTTCTGATAATAAAGTATTATTGTGTTGCACCCAAACTAATCCTACGTGTTTTGCTGGGAGACATAAAACACCATCCCTCCCCTGCACAGTTTAAATGTAATGTCTATAGCATAGACAGAGCCTTAAGTTTAGTTGTAAAAAGATGAGTAGAGACAATAAAAATGATGGAGTGGGGATGGGCCGTGATTTGATATAAATAAATTATGTGGTTGCCTCAATTAATAATATCTCTCTATATTCATTGTTCTATTTATTATGTATTCATGTTTGGGTTTTTAAGTATTTTGGGGGTTGGAGAAGTTGTAAAAATGAAGATAATAGGATGGGAATGTAGGAAGAGGCAGAGTATTGGGGGGCGGGGGGGAACAAGCAAAGGGAAAGAGATAAGAGAGGGGCAGGAAGGGAGAAGGAAGGAAGTATGTATAGAGGCCAAGGAGGACGGAAGACATAGCTAGGTTAGCAGAGAGGGGCAGGAGGAATGGCAGGGTGTGAAGAAGCAATACTGGATAATGTAGGAGTGAAATAGTAAGTTAAGGAAAGTCAATGATGAGGAAAGTTATGGGCTGTCTGCTTTAAGTGATGCCAGTGGGCTCCTGAGGCTGGGAATGCTGTCTCCCTTGGCTTTTGCTCCAGCTGGTCAGTGGTGAATGTTGGTGACTCCAGGGCATAAGAATCTTTAATGAGCCACCTCAGAGGTGAGTTGCTGTCCCATCTGGAGCAGAAGGGGAATTTTGGGACCTGGTAACCTTGCTTGAAAACTCAGGGTAGAGATGAGTGGGTTTCAGGAACAACTCATTTTTATGTTACTCCAGCTTCTGTCAATGTCTGGTATGTAAAATCTTCCACAACTAGAACAGAATCAAATGAACTCAAAACTTTTCTGAGATTTGAAAATATTCAGATACATTATTTTTACCAAAAATTCATGTGCCTTTTCATTTTTTGGTTCTCATAGGGAACACTATTCCTCCATGCTAAAGAATCTCAGTAAAACCAGAAAGTGCTTCAGTGATGTACTGACCACCGGTTAAATTCCAAAAAAGGTAGAATAGGCTTCCGGTTGTTCATCTGGCCCTACCTGTATCATCTCATCTCCCCACAAAGCCTTGAGACTGAGTAGGCAGAGGTTCAGAGATGTAGGAGTACGTATGTCTATCACCTCCCACAAAAAAGACATTTGTATAAAGTTCCTAAGCAAAGGCTACATGGATCACTGCCATGTGTGTTTTGTCATTAAAATCACTACCATGTATTTAAGCTTTTAAAATTCATTTTTATTTTTGTTTGTATTTCTGTGGATATGCAGGGTATTATTTCAGTTCTGAATGCACATTTTCTCTATTTAATTTCTTTTTTTCAATAATATGCAATATATCCATCACGGGCTAAATCCTTCTGTATTTCCTCAGTCCTTACTAAGGAAAGTTCCCATTCCAGTCTATGATAGAGGGTAACAGCTGCTCACCCCTCTTTTTAAAAAAAAATGAAATTTGAAAACTCTAGATGCATTCACATGAAAGTGGATTAATTTCAGAATTAAATCTAGTGAGTAGATTCGTTATGTCCCTAGCTTGAACTGAATCTCCAAACTTTTTGAGCTTTTCCCATTGCTCTGTTATTTCAACCTTCATTCCACTAGTGGCGGAATAAATTCCTGTTGCCTACAATTAGGGTGACCATAGGTCCCATTTTGGCTGGGACAGTCCCTTTTTTAAGCCCTGTCCTGGCCATCCCAACTTATTTTTTTTCTAAAAGTGGCATTTATCCGGTTTACTCTTGCTGATTTGACCCATTGGCAAAAGCAAACAGGACAAATGTCCACTTTTGTCAAAAAAAGTCAGGTGTGGTGTAGTGGGGAGGTAGGGCTGTGGTAGCATTCCAGCATATAGGTCTCTCCCCCGGGGTTTCAGGGATGGGCAACAGCCTCACCCGGGTGTGTATGCATGCACATGCAGGGTGCCAGTGACAAGCAACAGCATGGGGGATGGGGGGTGTGTGTGGAGAAAGGGGCTCAGGCGAGTGCCCAGGTGTATCCCGTATTCTTTCTGAGAATTATGGTTGTCCCATCTACAGTAACTTTTTTTTGTACTGCCTCTTAACCATCATTATGTTTTGTATGTAGGAGTGAAAAGTGTGTTTTCATTGCTAAGTGGTATTCATCATAATTAAACAATAGATTTAGCAGCAAGCTAAGAGAGATATTCAACAACCAATAGTACCCACAATCTATCTGCCCACACCCATCCTCCTCTACACTACACCCAGTTCTTGTTGAATTTGCTCAAAACAATATGCCTGTCTTATCTAGAATGTCCATGTACGTGTAGGTTATAAACAGAAGGTAGATACTCATACCTCTTGAAGTAATCCATAAGGTTTGATTATCTGGTGTCATAAACCAGGAGCTGTTGTCAACAATTTGCCTTTGAAGTTGCTGTATAGGTTAACTGTAAAGTGTTATTACCCTCTGAAGATAAGGTCTGATAAACTCAACTTTCCATGCATCTGCAGCTAAATACACCTGACAATGTGTTTTGACTTTTACCTGACTTTCTGTTTCTCGCTCGTACATACACATACACTTGAACAAGATATGGGCTAGCAGTCCACTAGCAGAAAGAAGTGCACATGATTAGGCAGTCTGGTAAAGAAAAATATATCAGTAGTCTTGGACTCCACAGAATTCTAATGGCATTTTAAATGGCTTTGCTAACAAAGAGACTATATTATTATGTATTACATTTTTTTAATGTCTTACAAATGATCAACCAGTCTAACATCCCCAAAAAGGCACTATTGTTCTTGTCTTTCCTACTAGTAATGCACAAATTAAATAGACATGCAATATCTCCAGTGTTGTAATGAGCTGATTCATGTCAGATCTGAGATCTACTGCCTGAGGAAAATCTACAGCAAAAATCTGAGATTTTCCCTATGGACTTTTTTTTACAAATGATCACCTTTCCTCATTATGTAATTGTCTAGAATGTTCTTGTGGTCTGACTCAAGGTCTGGGGTCTTTGACTTTGGAATTCACTCCTTCTTGCAGTCGTCAAGCACTTAAATCTATTACTGGGGTGCCATGCAAAACTTCTGTTTAATCTGGTTTATTTGGGAGGATTTTTATATTTAGTGGGCTACAGGAGGTAAGGGCATCAGGGATTGGTGGTTTGTGTTGCTGTCAGATGTTGGTTGAAAATGATTACAGGTTGGACCTCCCTTGTCTGGAACCCCCGGGAATTTGCCAGATCAGGGGAGGTCCCTGCCACCAGCCTCCCAGGGTACTCCCCCTCCCTGCAGCTGGCTTTGCTCTGGCCCCATTGCTACTGGGCTCCAGCCTGCAGGGCTTGGACTTGGGCTCTGGCCTGATGGGGCTCCCCAGCTGCCATGGATCCACTTCTCACCTGCCTGACTGGGAATCCCCGGGAACGGGACTTGCTGGCTGCCCTGCTTTTGCTGCTGGCTGCCCCTGCTAACTGCCCCGCCTGGCCAGGGCTCCCTGGGATGGGACTTGCTGGTCCCTCTGCTGTCCTGCCCAACTGGGGCTCCCTGGGGATGGGGTTCGCCGGTCCCACTGGCCAGGGCACCCCAGGAACAGGGTTCCCAGCTGGTTTTCACTCCCATTTGCCAGGGCTCTCTGATCCAGCAACATCCGTGCTCCTGCTAAACCATGGATGTTGCTGGACCAGAGAGTCCCAGATTTCAGAGGTTCAACCTGTATTTTGCAGAGAATACTGGTAGTTTGTAATTGTTATAAATCAGAGATAGTCAGAAAATATTGCAAGGAAGGTGTTTTGGGGCAGAAATATTGCCCTTTGTTACAAAACTGAACAGCAAAAAATGAGTTTTTGTTTTATTTTTGCCAAATATTTTTTGTTTTGAGCATTTGGGTTTTTTAATGAAAAATTAGTGTTATTTATAAAAGCAGACACTGTTTTTAAACCTTCATTTAATTGAAATTTAAAATCTTCATTTTCCATTGAAAATAGTTTTGATTGAAAAGTTTTGACCAGCCCTACTATCAACAGGTCCAGTCATTTAAATTGTGGGTGCAATATATATTAATGAAATACATCTTAGCCTGTTTTCACTAGAAATATTCTTATTTATGCAGACTACCAAAGTTGGGTTCTGGTCTTTCTGGAAATTTGACTATTCATCATTTAGTAATTTTATATGCCGAAGGCATTCCAGAGATGTACATCCTGAATATCTGTTTGAAACGAATTGAGATGTTGTAGGATCTAAATATTAGCCTGTATGTTTTGTGCTAATTTTATGAATATTGACTGGGAGGTACCATACAGTGCTTCAACTGCTGAAGTCACAGTTTTAAATAGCTCCATGAATTTTCTATTTTTGCTTTCTGCAATGTTTTCATTCATGGCTTTCTACTTGTTTCTCAACTTCTCCAAAGTCATGATGAGGCCATTTGATTTCCTCTTTTATCTGATATTTTAATAAGCATCACAATCACTGTTCTAGTAGTTCGTGTATAACTTTAAGCTCTATAAAATGGTTCTATGACTTCTCTGTAAGCATGTTCACTGATTATTACTGGAAACTGTCTTTGGCACTTTACCATTATACATATCTGGGCCTGGTATTCTGGAAGAATTCTCCTAATAATTAATTCTAGATAATTTGTTAAGCACTTTTTCTATTAACTGGAATAGTTATTTGCTACTCTTTTGCCAGTATCACTTATATTCCCCAAATCTAAGATAATAGCTACTGAAATTAAAAAGGAAGGATTCTCTAGAGCCAAAATACTAATCATATTAAATGCATTCAGACACATTAATTGTTTACTGCATACCTAAAAATAACCTACATAATAATAATAAATAATTATGTGTATGAATAATTCATAATAAACAATTTGTTCAATTAATTTTGCCTTTTGAATTTATTAGTAGTTATTCTTGGACTGCACATTGTTGGCAAACACTTCACTCTAAAGTTGAGTCCCAAATTTTTGCTGTGTTCACCAGTTATCTAAATCATACAGAATTATTTCTGCTCCCTAATTGGATGACTTGTGTAACTAGCCTAGTATAAACTGTGAATTTTACAGTTCAATATACCATTCAAAATTTACTCTTGTCAAATTCTCAGCTTTAAAATTCACTTCATTCTAGTAAAGTTTGATTGCTTGAATGGTCAAACTGAAATTCACTTTCAGTTTCAAATAAAAATGTGAAGACCTGTTACCCCTTCCCTCCCCCCACATTTATTCCAACGAGAGTGAAGAAGAGCACTTGGTGCCAGCTCTATGTGAAGTGCTACCCAGCATGTCCTTTGTATGTGATGTCCTATTTGTTCTGTTTTTTTTCTCTCTCTTCTTTCGTTGCAAATGTTTCTGCTGATTGCGTATTATTTTGCTCCTTCTGTTATTGCTACATTTAGTAAGGAGGAAAATCATCTCTAGGTGTGGAGGGCTGACATAAAGCCCTATAATGTGCTACTTAACCCTATAGTGAGGCCCTGTGGAGATTATGAGAGTAACCAAGCAAGGAGTCTGTGTGCTCCTTGAGTACTGGGGAGGACATCTATAGGCCCAGGCAAGTGTGAACAGGAAAAGACTGACTGGAGGAGCAACAAGTTCTGTGGTTAGGTAAATCTAGTGGCCCAAGTGTAAGTGGATGGGAATGTGAATGCTGCTTCAGTCCCTTGGCTGGAATTTCAGCCTTTAATGAACTGTGGTGCAGTCCCGCAATCTTATGATTTGCAGTGGTGGACTGCATCTTTCCCCATTTCCTCCCATTGTGCTCTAATTGATGTTAGCATTTACATAGAGTGAGTTGAATTTCACCTTTAATGAATACAGTAGGTTAATAGTATTTTAATAACCTTGAACATTCACTTCCAAACTATAGTACTTGTGAAAGGCTTATGGAGCATTATATTTTATATTAATTCATGCTATACACAGTCAGAAGAACCTTGAGAAAATCCAGCTTTCAGTGTTCCAGCCATTGGAGATACATTACAGTAATTTAAAGTCACTTAATGTGATTTCAAGGTTTTTTTAAAGCACTCCATTAGTTTTTGCAAAAGTTACTTCAGTTAGGATGTGAGTTAGTGCCTCCACTCAAACATTTCAAGGGTATATGAATCTATTTACAAATTTTACATTCAAAAAAGAACAAAACCCCATGAAACTATGCCAAAAATACTGTTTTTTCTTTATTCCTTTTGAACAACTCTCATTCAAAGCCTAGGTAATTACAGTAAAACTATGTTTTCATTCTTGCTAAGCCCATTAGAGAAATAAGCAAAAAAGAATGCTCATTTGAAATGCAGTTTTCAAGAGTTATCTTGGGATTTGTGTGATCATTAGGGGAACATCTTCATTTTGGTTTTGAAGTGTATCACAGAACACTCACATTTCTAAATAATAGCACATGAGATGAGTCCAAACCAAAATCTCAGCTCCAAAAGTCCTTGAATTTTGGGAATATTTAGCTCCAAATCTCAATGTAAAATTTGCAAACACTTTCCGTCTTCAGAATGGGTTGAAACAAAACCCTATATCCAAACACTCCTGAAATCTGGAATCTAAATATTGCCACCTGAGCCCATATTTCCTCTTGTGATGTATCATCTCTCAGTTGCGTTGGGAAATCCAGGACTAGTACGGGAGCAAGTCAAATAGAGAATCAGAGACACTATATCATTCCTCTCTTTTAGGGCTTTAAGACTGACAGCTAGAATAGGCTGGAGGGCAACTAAAATGATTAGGGGTTTGGAATGGGTCCCTTATGAGGAGAGATTAAAGAGACTGGGACTTTTTCAGCTTGGAAAAGAGGAGACTAAGGGGGGATATAATAGAGGTATATATAATCATGAGTGGTGTGGCGAGAATGAATAAGGAAAAGTTATTTACTTGTTCCCATAATATAAGAACTAGAGGCCACCAAATGAAACTAATGGGCAGCAGGTTTAAAACAAATAAAAGGAAATTCTTCTTCACACAGCGCATAGTCAATCTGTGGAACTCCTTGCCTGAGGAGGTTCTGAAGGCTAGGACTATAACAGGGTTTGAAAGAGAACTAGATAAATTCATGGAGGTTAAGAGCATTAATGGCTATTAGCCAGTATGGGTAAGGAATGCTGTCCCTAGCCTTTGTTTGTCAGAGGGTGGAGATGGATGGCAGATTGCTTGATCATTACCTGTTGGATTCATTCCCTCTGGGACACCTGGCATTGGCCACTGTGGGCAGACAGGGTACTGAGCTGGATGGACCTTTGGTCTGACCCAGTATGGCCATTCTTATTTTCTTATGAGTGTGTGTGTTGGGGAGGGGGCTGAACATCACTGTGAAAAAGTATGTGGCTACAAGTCAGACAGTCCTAGAAGTCCTAGAAGTACAGAATGTAGAGATATATGAATTTTATAAAACCTATAGGGGAAGGAGGATAGAGTTCCAGGGTGGAACATCCCCTGAAGACACAAATTGATTTACCAGTTCAAATGCTACATTTGTATAAACAATTTTAATGACTAGTTTACTCAAGGAATTCAGCCTCTTTCTGCTCACAAATTGTCTGTCAACAATTTACAAATTTCATTCAACAATTCATTATTGGCAAAATACACTCTCAATTAATAATTCTTAGTCTGTGTTGCCCTATGATGAGATGGAATTTGCTACTGCAGTGCCCCCTGCTGGATGTCTTAAGGAGCAGCTTTGCTAGCCAGCGCGCCCTTCTCTGGTGGCGCCTTGCTGCCATAACTTCTGCTCCAAGGACCCACGTCACTCTCAGGACCTCGACGTCTCTTTGTGATGTAGCCCTCCAGTTGTCCCACATTCTGTGGGGGAATCCCATTCTGGGGGGAATGTCACAGTCCTTTAGTCCAGCCACTTCTTCAGTGGTTAGTGGGATTGTGGGAGGGATCTGGGTCTGCCCACTACTCTGGATTCTGCTTGTGGCTCCCCTTCTGACTTACCAGTAGACTACCCTGAGAGACTTTCCTGTAGCCCCAGCATCCCCTTTGCCCTTGCCTCAGGGCCTCAGCCTGCAGATCCCTGCAGCCCACAAGGAGCTTCCTTTAGCTTCCTGGATATCAGCTTGCAGCACCGTTCTATCCAGGGTGCTTGCTGCTTTCAGTCTGAAAAACAGCCCTACTCAAGCTCCAGTGACTACTCTGCTCTTCAGCCCTTCTTATATGGGCCAGCGCAGCCTTGATTGGCTACTTACTCCTCACAGCCCCTCTCTGATTTGCCACCTCTTCCCTGAGGGCCCAGTGTGGGGCAGGCAGCCCAAAACAGGTGCATTAGAAAAAGTTCATGGTATTAAGAAAATGTATGTGCTTTAGTTAATTTTGATTGGACACATAGATAACATGATATGTTTCTGTTCCTGGACAGGAATAAGTATAATTTATAGAATCAAATTTTCAATGTGAATATTCATGTTTGCACATTCAGAATTTTCCTTCCATGACCAGGTTGACATACTTGCTTATAATTTTCTGTTTCCTTGAACATTCATGCCATCCAACTCATTTGCAAGACTATCTAAGAAAATGCAAAAGGAATAAATGCACAGCCAAAGTGAATTCACTTACAAAATTTGGACAAATATATGGTGAAATTTGCTGAAATATTTGTAGCACTATTCAGTGCCAGCCCTTAGTGATTAGACCACACTTGAATTGACATGTTATCAATTCTGTTTATCAGTGTGGAATACAAGTGAAAGTCTACATTTTTAAAAGTGACCAAGGATTTGGCTGCATCCATTTTTGAATGCCCTATTTCAGACACCCCAGAAATGCCTGATTTTCTGCAGTACTGTGCACCCACCATCTCATAATCCGGCCTTTCTTAGATGTCTTATGGTAAGCACTCAGGAAATGAGAAACACATATAATTAGTTACTTTTGGAAATTTAGGCTGAAACATTTGAAGGGAGGACATTGAATGTAATGTGCTTATTTGTGCTGATGGGTAGCCTCCACATGCATTCAAAACTTCCTGCTGTGCCACACAAGGATTTGCAGAATCAAGATCTTTGTTTCACAGGCCTGGACTACACTTAAAATTTAGATCAACCTCTAGCTCAGCTCAGGAGTGTGAATTTTTCACACCCAAATGCTGTAGTTAAGCCAATCTAACACCCTGTGTAGATGTAGCTGCTTGTTGACCTAACTATTGCCATTCTGGGAAGTGGCTTAACTACATTGACAGAAAAACCCTTTCTTGTCAATGTAGGAAGTGTCTATACTATGGCACTAGTACAGTGGCATAGCTGTAGCAATGTCCATTTTTGAAGACGGCTTCAGTCCTACAGATGGTTTTGTTCCAAGGGAGGCAGGTAGAGAAAAGAACCATTATCCAAGCTTTCAGAGGTAAGCTTGAATGATTAACCCTCTCATATGAGTGGTAATACATGCGCTATCTCTTAGCTTCTGTTCAATTCCAAGAAACAATAGCTACTGAACAATATAGTTGCATTGACAATGCCACACAAAATGGAAGGAAGATTCATCTCCTCTCCTTTGCTAGTTGTGTGCTGCCATCTACTGGCATTTTTCATTGTCTTTGTCAATTGTTTATATTCTTAGAGTCACATCCATGCGTCTCCAAATAGCCTTTTTGAAAGGCACACATCCTGAAATTACTGTTTTAACCAAGGACAAGATTTTTAGATTGCATGTTCCGGTTCAAAAGCTGCATAACTATGGGAGCCAGAATGAACAATTTAAAGCTGCTGTCACAGTCTGGATTTTCTCACAGCCATGAGTGCCAATCTCATGGCAGACTGCAAAGAAGCAGGGCAGACCCTGACTTTGTTGTACATTCTGATTCTATAATTAGATTTCAGCAAGGGGCTGGGTTGGGGCTAGGCAGACAAGTAACATTTTATTTACATATTCATTATTTGCAAATATGCAAATAAAATATTACCGGTTTGCCAAAAGTTTGTGAATGCGTTTGCCAGTCCATGGCATAAAAAAGGTTGGGAATGACTGACTTAGTAAAAGCTTTTTTTTCCCTCTTTGGTGAGTTATACAATTACTGAGGTTTACAATCTAAAAACTCCATATAACTTTATACCATGGGATTAATACATGCAGCAATCTACAAACATTCCAAAAAACAGGGATGGGCAAATACCAGCCCATGGGTTGGATCTCGTTCTCCATGGTTGCCTGTGCCTCTAAAGCTATTGGTGATTGCAGCTTCCGTTGGCCATGGATCGCTGTTCCCAGCCAGTGGGAGCTGTAGCAAGCAGTGTCCTGGTCCACGCGATTTCCCGCAGCTCCTATTGGCCAGGAACAGCAATCTGCAGCCAACACGAGCTGCAATCGCACATACCTGTGGTGGTGCAGGTAAATATAGCAGAGTGAACCACTGGGGGCTAGCCCTGGCAAACTGCCACCATGTCATTGCTCACCCTGCCATAAAATCAAAACACTAAACATATTCTTATAACACTAATATCCATTTTAAGTATACCAACCCACAGGTAAGCCAAACTGGTTTCCAGCTATGTTTCTGTCAGTGTTCAGCTAGGCCTCCAGGCTTTGGCATGCCCTGGCACCTGGTGTGGCAGCATCACAACTGCCTAAGAGAGCAATAAAATGCATTTCTTCTTCTTTCCATTCAGGAATGTACCAATAAGTGCTAGGCTGTGGGACCTGATTCTTTTGGGAAAACTGTGTGCTTGTAGGTTCTGACAGTAGAAAATGTAGTTGAACATGTCAGTATTTGGATGTGCTGCATGGGGCTCTTGTGTGGGTTAGTAGGAGCTGGGGCACTGTGCCCTCAGTTAATTCTGCTCAGAATGGGTAGTATAGGGTGTGAGATTTACTCCTTTATTGTAATGATGAGACTTTTATTGAATATTACTACAAATGGAGCTACGTCAGTAAGAACCAAATTCAACTGTCATTCAAAATGAACTGTACAGACAATTGCACACAGCGGTGTAGACCAACAGACGTTAACTAAACTTCCATGAAATACTCAACAGTGAGCCAGCTTTTCCTGTAATAAAGAGAAAAGTCCCAAGAATTGGGAGGGGAGGGGGGGGAGTCAGAGCAGACCTCTTGTAACTTTTTCACGACTACAGGAGAAACTGCCTAAATTCAGGGACAAGTCAATTAAGATCAGAGCCTGCCAGCTTTACTCCCATTGAATCATCCTTCTCTTGGCCTGCCACCTTGGCATGGTAGAGAAGCTAGTGTATACGTAAGACCCTAAAACAGAGAAGGTGAATGAAGCAGGACCACTCTGAAAGGTGGTGCAGTGGAGGAGGAACCCCTGGACATCCTGCATCTCCTTGCTACCAGACACAGGCACCTCTTCCACCAAGGTCTGTGTAGCTGCTGATGCACAACAGCACCCTCACAATATAAATTACACATGCCACTGGCCGCTTCCTCTGAGTTAGTTGGAATGGAGGTGTTGAGCAGGTATAAAAGTGCAGAATTTGGCCCCAGCTCTTTCTAAAAGAGATTGTGGACCAAGTTCTTTCTTGTTTCATATGACATACAACCTCGGTTTGCTGGGGGTATTCATCTGCAAAACATACTTTCTTTTTCATGGACAAACTGGAAACAATTTGAGGCAAATTTCCATATTGTGCTGCTTTATGTGAAACTGGGTCATTATTTTTCCTGATTACACCAACAGTGTCAATATTTTTGTACAGCTCTGCCCAGTAAGAGCCAAATCCCTCATTTACCCATGTCAAGGTGAGGTGATATTCTGTATAAAATGAGCTTACTGTCCCTCAGTGTTTTCTATAACAATTTTGCCTTAGTTTACAATTCAGTATGAGATTTCTTTACTTGCCTGTATGCCAAACTCAGCATTCCAAAAATATCAAATAGAATCCTTCTTCCCTGACATCATTACCAATAATGAAGATTCTACAGACAGCATTTAGCAAACATTTTATTGACAGTCTACACAGAAGAATAGAATCCAACTCGTTTGTCAATAATTATGTTGGTTTCTGACACTTAAAGTAGTAAAAACGCATTATTCTCAGGAGAGCTGGCATCCTCAAAGACATTTCTTTGAATATTCAGGGGCAGGGAGGGAGCCAACTATATGCAATTAGAAGGGAAAATGTGGACAATTCAGCCTGACTATTTAAGTTAAATGTGATGACTCAAAGGGAAAGAAAGGACTTCCCCACAATCCACTCCACATAGCAATGAATAAAGTCCACAAAAGACTTGAAATGGTCATCAAAGATTCCAGCAATAGATCTGACTTGAAGACACCAATTGAGAATGGGTTTATTAAGCAGCATCCATATTAAAGTCAGTTTTCTAATCCTGACCAAGCTTTAATATAATTTTTATATACTTAGGGTATGTCCATACAGCAGTGTTATTTTGGAATAACTGACATTATTCCGAAATAACAAAGAGTCCACCTACACTGCAAGCCGTTATTTGAAATAATGTCGAGCTGGAGGACTTCTTACTTCAACTCCTGTAACCCTCATTTCCCAAGGAGTAAGGGAAGTTGAAGGAAGAGTGTTCTTCCTTTGACTTCCTGCTGTGTAGACAGCACCAAAAGCCGAATTAAGCTATTTTGACTTCAGCTATGCAATTGACGTAGCTGAAGTTACATGGCTTAATTCGACTTTAGCCCTGCTATGTAGACATGCCTTTATTTTTTATAGTAGCAGAAGGAACCTGCTCCCTAGACTCACTTTGTTTTTGTAAAAGAGAGGTAGCTGTGTTAGTCTGATCTTGGTTAAACAAAAAAAGCAGTCATGTAGCACTTTAAAAACTAAGTGATGAGCTTTCATGGGTGTTGATCAATTTATTGTCTGTATTATATGGCACTGTGACACCACAGCCTCACAAAAAAGGAACAGATTACTGGAGCCATGGGAGTTTACACTAACTGAAGATTTGCTCCCCAGATCCCAGCATCTGCTAATACGCAGTACTTCTCTCTTCCCTACCCTTCCCCCCAGAATGACTTGTTTCTTCCTCTTTAAAATTGTAACATTCACTCTGTGGTATATTTCCTCTCTTACTCTGCAGTTTCCCTTCATTGATCTGAACATTTGTGCACGTTTTTCTTATTCAGCTCTTTAGTTGGCTGGCTCTCAACTTGGGCTCACTCATTATCTTATTGCATCTCTTGCTTTTTGGAACCCCCCTTTCTGGGCAAGCTCACTGCTTCCTGCAGAAGTTGAGTTCACTCCTAGGCTCCTCTCTGAGTCCAATTACACCTCATCCTGGGCACTGCTCCTCATGGGCACTAACAGAGAGCAGACAACCCAGAGCTCCTCTCAGGGCTGCAGAGTCTGTCTGCTCTAAGCAAAGACAGGCAAATCGGGTAACTGCTTCTGTGTGGGCTCTTTAGCAGCCTCTCCTTAGGAAAACTTTGCCTCTAGTCTATGGCCAGGTCCACCTTTTTAAGCTCCCCTTCTTCAGGTAGAACGCATACTCTGCATGGGTATACCCAGTTGCCTCTGCCTGCATGCAGGGACATTCGTTAGACTTGCTGTCAGTGGGAGGGGGGCACTGCTACAGATTTAAGAACCAGACTAGCAAATTCTGCTTTTCCTCATCTAGCAGCCTCAAAGAACAAGTCTATATGTGAGGGTTCAGCTCTTTGCAGGTTATGCAAAACCAAGGTGATTTGTAGAGGCTTGAGAGAACTATTTATTTTATTTTATTTTAATTTATTTTTATTTTTGTATTGCTTGCCTGGCAAAAGCCAACAGGGGGAGTTTCAGGTCTGCCTCAGCCTTGTAAGTGTTACAGTGTCCTTTGGCTTTAGTGAAATTGATCATGAGTAAAAGTTATTGACATTTGGGAAAATAAATACCGTGTCCTTGTCTTCTTAATGTCTCTTCCCCTTGAAGAAACATTTTTGTGGCTCATCTTCAGATTGAAAGCAAAAGCAGAGTTCCCATTTCTGGTTAAACTTCAGCACTTTCAATTTAAAAAGATGAAGAAGTGGGTTGTGCCCACGAAAGCTCATGATACCATCTACATTTTTTGTTAGTCTCCAGGGGTATGTCTAGACTGCTTCCCTCTGTTGGCAGAGGGATGCAGATTAGGCAGGTCGACATTGCAAATGAAGCGGGGATTTAAATATCCTGTGCCTAATTTGCATAAAAATGGCAGCTGTTTTTGCTGACTCAGCACTTTGTCAGCAAAAAGCGGCAGTCTAGAGGGGGTGATCTGTTGAGAAAGAAAGCCTTTTTCGACAGATCCTGTAAACCTCCTTGCAGGAGGCATAAGGGATATGTTGAAAAAGGCTTTCTTTCTCGACAGATCCCCCTCTAGACTGCCGCTTTTTGCCGACAAAGTGCTGAATCTGCATAAATGGCGGCCATTTTATGCAAATTAGTCACGGGATATTTAAATCCCCACTTCATTTGCAATGTCAACCTGCCTAATCTGCATCCCTCTGCCAACAGAGGGATGCAGTCTAGACATACCCTAAGGTGCTGCAAGACTATTCGTTATTTTTTAAGTTTTTTTCAGTTACAGACTAACATAGCTACCCCTCTGAAACTATTTAAAAAGAGATCACAGAAGAAATAGATCTAAGCTGTGTTTTACTGAAATGGAAAAAAATCTAAAGTTTCTCTGAAATGAGTCAAAACTAGGATTTTTTTTTTTTACTCAATCTCCATATCCAACTTCCTGAAACAAAAACAAACAAACAAAATGTATTGATCCACCACCACGACCATCTCTTGTGATCAGCTATACCCTATATAGTAGACTCATCTTCCTAGTTTGTATAATAATATAAAACCTGAATGAGAAGATTTTACAAACTAAAATTCTGCTTCTTAGCCTATTCCAAACATCAGAGCATAACAGCAAATACAGATTTGACATCTATGGTCTGGACTTCTGTAGTCCTGGTCTGGCATCCGCGTGGGTGCCTCTGGGCTGGAAAAGCCAGGCCCTGTGCTCAGCAGCTCCTCTCCCACCCTCCTAGAGCTTCCAGAGTACCACAAATAGCTCATCTGTGGCACTCAAGCTCAAGGAGGGAGGGGGAGGAAGGTGGATGGAGGACTCTTGGGGGGAGAGGCAGGGAGACTGTGGAGCCCCATAGCCAGGGGCCCAGAGCACAGCCTGGCTTCCGTGGGGCTCAATGTGCTCCCTCCTGGCTGTGGTCCTAGGGCTCCGCATCTACCTTTTCTCTTCTCCTGACCACTCCCGCCCCAAGTTTCTGCTCGGTCAGTGCTGGCTCTTCTGCTTCTGATGGAGCAGAACCCTGCAGCTGGCAGCATCAGAGAGGCTGGCATTCACCTCCCCTGGTCTGGCAGATTCAGCACTGGTCAGACCAAGAAGGTACAACCTTTATGTCACCATGTGGCAAGCAAGTGCCAGTCTTGGGAAATTCTGCAATTTTATTGTGGCTCCAAATGCAAAAAACTGCAGAATTCCCACAGGACTAAAGTGCAAGACATTCCTCTAAAAGAGAAGAAGCGAAACTGTGGGAAGCAAACATTATTTTAAAATATTAGGAAAGTTGATCTCTGTTTTTGAAAGACGAACACAATTTACCACATTTGTGCAGTCATTATTGAATGGATTTGGTTTTGTTAAGATGGATTGAAAGGGTTTATGCAATGCAGCAGAGGAATTCTACCAATCACTGGCTTTAATGTATTTAGCTACCACCCCATGATTGCAGAATTTTTCATTTCTCATTTGTTATTTGCTGTCACTTTGAAATACTCCATACTTTCCTATGTATGATACTGGCTGCTCATTTAGCCCATTTCTACGTTGCAGCATTTTGTCAATGCAATTGATGCTGACAATCAGAAACTGGTATAATTACATCATTTGTGCATGTTCACACAATTCTCCTTCTTTCAGCAGAGTGCATCCATACTTGGGTGCTCTAGCATCCACAGTGATAGCAGTGCACAGTGGGTAGCTATTCCATGGAGCTACTCATGGGTTGTGGGTGACCCCATGGCTTGAGGAGGCAAGCTGCCCTAGTCCCGTCCACAAGAGCCCATGCTCCCCCCAACTCCCCGTGGCCTTCTGGACCCTGCCCAGCCTCCTCCCTCCCCAACCCCTCACTCCCATGATGTGGCTGCTGACCCTTATCCCCTCTCTGCCCTAGAGTAGCACCCCTTAACGTCCCCAGGCTGCCCTGGCCCCAGAGCTCCAGAGAGCTTGCCAGCAGACATGGCACAGGGCTGAGCATGGACACGGCCAGATGAGGCAGTTTGGGAAGGCAGTGCCTTCCCCTGCCTAGAATACCTGTCGCCCATGGGAAGGCAGATTGGATCGCAGTGCAGTGTGGGTGTGGGCTCAATGATCTATTTCTTTCTGTCCCAGCATTCCACAGAGTTCTGACTGGGTTTTTTTGGTGGCACTTTTCAAGAACTCCTATTTCCTGTGCACACCCCATCTCTGGTTAAAAGCATAGATCCCACATGACTCTCTATGGCTGTGGTCACAGTTATGAACACATCCCGAATGGTCATGCAGTACATCATGAGCTCCCAATCTCACCAGGAATCCGAGTTGCATGGCCTGCTGCGCCATGGCAAGAAACAACACCAGATTACTTTTGGCATTCACAGAGCTGCTGAACCTGGTGGCCCATCACTTTCTGGCTGAGGAAACAAGCACTGAGTGGTGGGATTGCATCATTATGTGGATGTGGGATAAAGAGCAGAGGCTGCAGAACTTTTGGATGCAAAAACCCACCCTCCTGGAACTGTGTGCAGAGCTTGCCCCAGAATTACAGTGCAATGCTGCCCTCTCACTGGAGGAGCACATGGCAATCACTGTGTGGAAGCTGGTGACTTCAGACCGCTACCAGTTGGCTGTGAATCAGTCTGTAGTGGGGAAGTCCACTACTGGGGCAGCATTAATGCAAGTGTGCAGGGCCATTAAGCACATCCTGCTATAAAGGACTGAGACTTTTAGAAACGTGTGTACAATATTGGATGGCTTTGTCACATTGGGATTCCCTAACTGGAGGGGTGACAGATGGCATGCACATCCCCATTTTGGCCCTGGACCATCTTTGGGCTAAGAATGGAAAGTTTCCCTTGGGGTGGACTGCAGAGGTGGGCTGGCTGTGGAACAACCCCCTCGCCTTCCAAGAACCATGGGTTCTACATATGCCTATCCCAACATGCAGTGTACCTCACTCAGTGCACTACATTGCCCAGTACCAGCCAGATAGTCACTATTCAGAAAGCTCTCCCAGCACCACATGGAGCGTCAAATTTTTTATAAGAAGCTGCACCAAAAAAACAGCACAGCGAGCCATGCTATGCTTGTGTTACACAACTCTACATAAGAGCACCTAGAAAATATAGAAATGTGGGTAGTAATAAATATCTATAATAGCCATAACCATGTCACAGTCTGTTAAGGTACCTTTTATTTCCAAAGTAACAAGAAATTAGTGGATGTGTATGAGGTGGAAAGGAGGGGAGAGCATCTTGTCTGTGGGAAAGGAAATAAAAGTTATTTCTTTAATTTCACTAAACTATATTGCATGTCAAACCACTGTACCATAACATTGACCTGTTGCATCATAATGTACCCCAACCATATTTTGGGCATGAGCTGGAGATTGGATCTGGTCAAATTGGGAAGATGACAATTAAAGGGGGCAATGTGGCACTCAGTGTGAAGATAATGTGGCACTCCCCTCTGCTTTTAGGGATGAATGGGCCAGCAATAGCAGCAGAAAGAGGTTCGTAGTCCTAGATGGCTTTTATCAAGAAATGCCCGAGTGCCAAGATTCTCAAACTGTGGCTTCTCAGCTGCTGCTAAGTCCTTCAGTTAGATCCTATTAAAAGAAGGCAAAATACATTAAATACTTTCCCAGTATTACTTTTCCATGTGAACAATTGCTGTTATTGCAACAGAGAGGCTAAGCAGTTGTGAATGGAAGAGGAAATTGGCATGTACATCACAAACAGGAGGGAAAACACTCTCTCTTTCTTAAATGTGGCCCACACTTTGAAAAATTCTCAGGGTCTAGCTGTAATTTATGTTTCAGTCATTTTTCAACTGACTGGCATTTCTAGGTCTTGGTCAATGCAGTAACTCTTTTAAAATGTATTTTGTATTGATTTTTCAACCATTGTATTTTAACACTTTGTTCAATAGGATGCGATCCACACAAATTGTTTTAGCTAGTAATGCTTTCAGATGGAGACACCTCCATTCATTCCTTACTGTTTTTTCCCCAGTGTCTCTCTGTCACAAATAATTGTGCAGGTAGTAGCAACGTTTTCATGTAAACCAAAGCCATAACCTACAGCAGTGAGGTTATGTGAATGCTTTTTCTGGGAGCAAACAGGCCAATCATTCCCTCATCTGCAGCAGACAAATGACTAATCCAACAATTAACATGAATAGTGCACCTACAGACCTAGCCATGTAATTAATTCCCCAGAAGCGAGGTGTTTCAGCTCTCGCAGCATACATTCAACCCCAGCAGGCCCAGGGTGCAGAAGTCTAATTCTATTTCCAGAGCTGCTGCTTTTGAGCTGGCAGCCTAAGCTGCAGTAGTAGGACCAGTGAAAGAACATTTTATAGTCTCCGTCAACACAAAAAAGTTACTTTTTCCTCTGTCCCTTCAAGTCCATTTCACTGGAGCAAGAATGGCACGTAGCCACTGAAATGTGATACCATGTGTTCTATGTGATTATCCATACTCAGAAGAGGAAGCAGTGACCTGATAACCCATTAGAGAGCTAATAGATGTGAAAAAGAGAAGAGCTAGAGACTCCACTTAGGAACTGAACTATGCTGTCTGTGTTATATGTAAGGCACAGATACTGGTGATGTGCAGCAGTTCAAACCCCTAAGACAGATACCTGTACTCATTTATGCAAGATAATCATATTTCATTATTGTTGACAGCATAGTCACTTATTTTTTAAAAAGATAATAACAGGGTGTTGAATCTCACTGGAAAGGGTTGAAGATAATTCTTTGTATGTGTAGACCATAATACTAAAATTCAGTCTTTTAACCCATCATAAACATCATGCAAACCCGTAAAGTGACAAAGTAATTGTAAGCACTGACCTACACGTGGGAAGTAAAAAATGTCTCCAACTGAATAATATTCTTACTAGAAACTAATGACAAATGGGACTATAATTGGCCATTGCCTCGATACACAACTTCAAATGCTGCACAATACAAATAAAAAGTAATGTGCATGTGTTCCCAAAGATACTCTTCAAATGGGGGAGTTGCATATCAAAACCTTATTTCCTGGTAATGAATTTTAAATAAGTGCCCAGGGGCATTGGGCCACTGATGTTTCTACTTTGCAAACTGGGTGGGCTACGAAGGCTCTTAAAACTCTTCAAAGCAATTAAAAAAACCAAAAAACCAACAACAACTAGATTTAATTGACCAAGGCTTTTCAAGAAAAATACCTGAAACAATTAGGAGAATGAAAAACTGGGTCAGAAAACTTGGCCGGTGGCTGAGGATTTACATAAATAGGCCTAACCTTTGACTTGAAAATAAAAGGTAAGTACAGAGCTCTGGCAGAACAGCAGGTCATTGGCATTTGCTCTGTAAAGTACTGCCTCTGATACTATGACAAAAATGCCAAGAATTCCACTGATCATTGTGTGCTGATAGGGCTCAAAGGTATTCGGTCAAGCTAGCAGAAACCCAGCCTACCTGACCAATCGAAACTGCAGTACTCCCACACATTTTATAACTTGCAAGCTGTGAGCGTGGGAAAGCATGGGAGGCCCTTGGAGACTATTCCTTCTAAAAAGGAGGAAGGTGCCTTCCCAGAAGGGTGATCTTTCATTCTTGTAGCTTGGGCAGTATATAAAATAGTCTCTGCTCAGTCCTCAAGTGAGAAACACAATAGTTGCCTTCAAAGCATGTGTTGTTGTTCAAAAGGCTTTTATAATCAATATTGAAGTTATTAGTCAAGATCAATCCAAAATTCTGCATGAATCAGAGCTGGGGTTTTGTCAAGGTTGGTGTGTACTTAATAGCAATACACAGCTGTGGAAATGGTAATAGCATGTGGTGGGTTAGCTGCCTGAAATACTATTTCTATTCATTTGATCCTAGGCAGTGATCCTAAAGAGTGAGCGTGGCTTCATGTTACAGCGTACAGCTGTGCTACTTCCTATTGGTCTGGTGATGGCTCCATATTTAGGAATCTGAAAGCAAAAGATGAACCAAACAAAACCACATTTTGCATTTTTGTGTCTACTTCTATCACAGTAACACAGAAAGCCATTTCAACAATGAGCAAAGAAAAAAAATCATGAAAGCCAAAACAATAAATGAAGAATGTTTTATGTTCACATATTATACAGACAAATTCCATTTCCTATTACATGTCTAGGCACAAACATACATAAAATATCCTACAGGCTGTTTCTGACTTGTTTGTCTAATTAATTAAAAGTGATCCATTACAGAAAAACTGCAAGAATGTCGAAGATGTTTCTGTTTGTATTGCTTTTGTCTCACTTGCTGCAACAGAGAGGGAAGCTGTCCATGCCTGTCTAGTAGATTATTGAAGGGTGACTGTACCTTTGATATAGAATCAGAAAAGGTTGGAGATGTGGATTAGTTGTCTTTCTTTCCTACTGACAGGCTACTCCTGCAGTTCTCAGATAGGTAAAGTGTCTAGTGGAGTTCATGGAATTTTGCCTAGCAAGGGACTGCAGGAAAACCCCTCTTTCTGGCAAGGATAAACAAGACATTAGCTAAGAAACAAACTAGAAGATTTGTATTATTATTTTTTTTTAATATCAGAAGAGGACCTTATGATCACGTAGTCCAATTTCCTGTATAGCTTCTGGAAGAGCTACAGCTTGTCTTTAAGAACAGCCAATATTGTGGATAAACTCCCAATCATTTCTCTTTGCTGTAGCATTCTTTACACTTCTAGACCTCTGTAGCTGCTCACAGATGGGTTTGATCAAAAGCCCGTAGAAATAAATGGAAACACTTCCAATAACTTCAGTGGGCTTAGAATCTTCTGGGAGTGTGATGTGGGTTGTAGGATAATACTACATAAGGGAGAGCACATAATTTCAGGTTGTGAGGGTTGATTGACCTGTTAATGTTCATCACATTTTGTTAGGGCAGAGGATATATTCCCAGACAATTTCCCCCCATCTAGTTTCCTCTGTCCTTTAGCTGAGGAAATCTTCACAGAACAGTGTTACTTGACTGGTCCTAAAAGCAGGGTCTCTAGAACACATGCTCCTCGCTGTCACACAAAGGGCAACACAAACTAGGATGTTTCACAAATAGTAGGCTTCTCACTTACGTTTTCAGAATGATTATTCGGCCAGAATGCATGCAGCTGCTGGGATTAAAGAGAAATTAAAATGACTTACTGCTAGAGTCTTGATATGTCATATGTTTATGGCACAGTACAGATAAGAGATCTAGCCAGAGTCCATCCCCAGCTCACAGCAGAGCCGGCCCACAACATTTTGGCACCTGAGGTGGGGAGCTCAAATGACACCCCCATACTCCCTCGCTTGGGCCAAAACTTTGAAAGGTCTCAATTCTGCCTTCTTCCTGTTCTACTCCTCTCATGGTACTGCAGAGAAAATACATATGCACCAGCAGCAGACACAATTTTCTACACTCTGGGTCCTAGTGGCTCCCCCTCCCCCCCACAGTCTGGCACCTGAGGCAGCTGCCTCAGTTTGCCTCATGGCAAGGCCAGCCCTGGCTCACTGTGTCAGCTGGGCTCTATTCTTGTGCAACATTATTCCCATTTTGGGTGAGCTGGATCCTTTGGGCAGTAGCTGCAGAGAATCTCTGTGGCCCCAGCTGGCCCTCCCCTTTCTTCTCAAAGGTTAAATCCACGATTCCATTGCTCCCAATTCCACTGTTGCATACTAAGGAGAACAATGGTAGTGTGTCACTCTGTGTCCCTTCCCAGCAGGGGACTCTCCAGAACTGAGTGACAGGCAGACCGAAGAGGAAGAGGTCAAAACATGCCTCCCTCTCCCAAGCACTGGCAGATAACTCTGAAATGGCAGCAGGTACCCATAGCTTGCAGGCCAGTGATAAGGGGGGGAGTTTAGCTCAGGTCCCCTATGTCACCCTCTAAAAACCATTATTTTGGGTGAATCTGCTGGGCGTCCTGATCTTCTGGCCTCCCTTTTTTGTCTGAAAAGGTCTTCCTCTGTAAAGGGCTGCTGCAGTCCCTGTCCAGCAGTAGCTGGAGCATTCTCCTCTGCTGTGGAAAGAATGGGACCAAGGAGACCAAGTGGAGGTTCTAAGTTCATTCTGAGGGTCCAGGAAACCTGACTATCATGACTCCTTCTCCTTCAATGGCTGACTATACTCAAGTGCAATCAAACTGGTTTGCATTAAGTACAGAGATATTGACAGCAGTCCCCCAGAGATGTTGGGAATGGGCAGTTCGCACATGCTCCATTGCACTCTGTTCCTACATAAATACTGGGTGGATGGGTGAATCTAGTGGACTTGTACGTTTTGTGAGGTTCTCAAACTTTTTCAGACATTAAAACTGTTTTACAATGATTACTTCAGTGGATCCACGATTTAATCCTACGTGCCTTCGAGGAGTATAAGATGTCGTCTAAAGATAATGTACCTTTCTACCTCAGCGTAGAAGGGACCTCTGATATTTGCAATGGAAAGACTTAATGGATTCATCTGTACTTAGCATGTTTATAGTTAATGTCTTGTGTAGAGATGCAGACTGCCATATTCGCTTCAACCAATCAGTAACCATGAGTCTCACAGAAATGTGAGATGCACTGATCTGTTGGCATGCTAATTAATTATAATTCCACTTTGCCTATAACCAGCATGAAATGAATCACAAAGGAGACATGAGAATCATTTACTCTCCAGGAAACGAGGGCATGGAAATCAGGACAGTAGTAACTTTGATTTTCAGTGTGTAGGTACTTTGCCTCTATATTGAAGGAGGAAAGAAGGAGGCCCCATTAGAGAAATGCAGTGAGATTCTGATACAGAAGAAAAGTCATTCTGCTGCCACAAAACATCATCCCTTGTTAGGAAATACTGAATGCCAGCTAGGGGTGGGAGGATGGGGAAAGAAAACTTAGATTGGTCATTTCACGAGAGGGCAGAAGACTGACATAGGGCAGCAAAACGTCTGGCAGACAGGATAACCTATTTTAGTCATCACAGTCTTCTTTGCCGCCAAAGCAAATCAGGAGTGATTTCAATGGAGTTACTTCCAATTTACATTAGGGTAATTGGGATCAGAATCTGGCTCAATGATTACACACATATATGTGTGCAAATCCAGCAAACATCACTTTCAAATATACCAGATGCTGTGCATTTTCTAGTAGCCGTCTGGATTTTATTTTATTTTATTTTTTATCATCTCCTGCTGTGCTAAAGAGCTGTTCAGGACATTCACACTGAGATAGGAAAAAGACATTGGAAAACAAAACTTATAAAATTGGGCCAACATTACTTTATTCTTTTGATGAATAATAATACATTCATTCTCAAAGGGGCCAAATTCATTAGGAAAATTAGCTGGTGGTATAATATACTCTGAAGCATAAATATGTCGGAAACAATCTTTCAGAATACTTTACAGGATTTATTTGTCTTCCCTTGCAAGATACAAGGAAAAAGGATGGTGCTCAGAATTTGACTGCTCTTTTGGCTGATGAGCTTTGCCTAGTGGAATGTTCTCAGACATCTCATTGCCCTGCTGCTTACTAGAAGTTGCACTAGTTGAAATAGCAACAATGGAAGATGAAGGCTTTGGTTTTTGTTTGGGTTTTTTTTGACATTTCCATTATGACTTCGGAGTGTGTGTGCATGTATGTGTAACTTTTCAACTCTGTTAAGAGGAGGTTACCTTCTGGAATCTGAAAGTAAATGTCACCTTTGAGTAGTCTAGGGAAGGGCCAAGCGTTACATGATGGATCAGATGTTCATCTTTTTTAACCTTAGGTATCTTTCAGTTTGACTCTGATCAGTTCCAGGCATTTAAAAGGTTGAGTCCAAGTTTTATTGTGGACCTCGGAAAATAACCTGAAATAATTCTTCAGGTAAAGAGAATGATGCATAGTAGTAGCTATCTGAACCAAGCAGGCTACGTGTAATATACCACTCAGAAGGCAAGTTTGTCAGACTCTAAAATTTGACATCCTTCTTTTCTGTAGCTGGTAACCATGAGTCTGGTAGTTTCTCTAGCAGTGGGAAAAATTTCCCCTGTAAACAGAAGTCCTCGTACCTCATCATTAATGCTTAAAAATTTGCAATCTGGAATTGAAATTTCATTGATAAATATGACTTTCCCCCAATTTATACATGTACTTTGACTTTTTGTCTTGGTGCACAGACTTTGAAAGTCTTTCATAGCTATCTTTCTTCCTTGTTTTGGCTTTGTTTAGAAAAAGAAGGACAGGAGTATTACAAGACAAATTATTCTTAGGATACTTTTGATCTGACTCAAACCTGAAGAAATGTCTGGCAGCTCAAAAGGAAGACAGCTGTAAATTATCCAGCCTGACTGGGAGACCAAAACCAAGATGATGTGGGATAACACCAGAAACAAACCTCTTAACCTTCTGAAGTCCACCAATGATAATAAAATAACCTATTATTATTTACTCTTTATAGAACACCAAATATGTGGCAGGTGCTTAACAGACAAAATGAAGACAGGGTGCCTGCCCTGAACAGCTTACTGTCTTCATGGACAACATACAGTTAACAAATGTGAAATAATAAAAATCAAGTGAGAGAAAACGAGAGAAAGCAATGTTGGTTGGCACAGTTTCTAAGTTCTGTGATTTTTGGTTGAACTGTTACTATTAATCCTCTCAATGTAATATTTCCATGGCAGAAGGAATAGGATTTCTAGGCCTCAATGTGGGATGTACTTTAAGAACGGAGAGGTGGAAGCATGGTGGAAGGGGTCTGGAAGAAGCTCCCAGGGCTGCACAGAAAAAGGCGTAGAGATGGTTATGGGAGGTTGTATGGTGATGCACAGAAGTAATACGCTGAATCCACGTGAACTCAATCCAGCAATCTACCACATACTGCTAGCACTTATAATCAATAATCCCTTTCATGATTTATAGGTAGAGCAAGTGTTTTGTGGTTGTGGGAATGATCTTTTTGAAATATATTTGTGTCCTGCCAGGTGAAAAGATTTGAAGATAGTGAGATGTGTGGAGAGGTGAAGTGAGGCAGAGTTCCCAAAAAGCATATTTTGAAATATCCATGAATGATCCAGAGATTCAGATATTTGGATTCTAGCATTGAGCTTTAAGTTTCTATCACTTAGGTGGTATAACATGAGCTTGATTATGCAACTGCAAAATTATACTTGCCTACAAAAAAGTGAAGCACAGAAATTACCTAATCATTTTGCCTGTTGTTCTTCATAGTTGATAGATCACTTCACTGGATTAGAAGCTACACTGTAGCAAAATCATATAACTCCCTAATTGTTATGAGTGAAGGACGATCCTATTTCCATGATGGTACAGTCGTCAATAGAACAAGAAACTATTATATTGTCAGTTACTGGCAGATTGCCGTATCACTTACTATTTTTAGATTTTTGGAAATAAAGCATGTGAGAAAGATGTTTTATGACTGAGTATATGTTTAAATAAATGTAACCCTTCTGCCAGGCCGAGTTAATAGCAGCAAGGGCCAGGTTCAGTATCTAGGGGGTCTCCTCCCAACAACATAATACAACACCGGCTCAAGCCCCCACCCAGTGACCTGGGAAATCTTACACACACCCCTGGGCACCTCAAAGAGGCAATTCTTCCCCTCTCGCAAGCACAGAGCCTCAGTATAGCAGCAAATCTTTAATAACATGAGGTAACTGACATCAGCATTAAATTGGGAAAACACCACAACTTGGATTCATAGACCAAACATGAGCAAAGACCCACCCCCCAGTCACGAATCACCCAAAGTCCCCAACACCCCAAGAGTCTCTTGAGTCCAGCAACCCAAAAATCACCCAAAGTCCGACACCCCAAAAGTCTCTGCCCTGGGTCAGTGCCGCCCCAGGATTCAAAAGTTCACCCGGCAGGATTTTACCATCCCAACCTGGGTGGAATGGAGGGGGCGGGGGCTGATACACCTTATGTGGTCCGCCTACGGTTCTGCCTCTCCATACGGTTCTGCTGCCGCAATCAATGCGAGTCACTCTGCAACAGTCCACCTGCTGTCCCGTGAGCCGCTCCAGCCGTCCCACGAACTGCCCTGCTCTGCCAGCCATCTCGGACCACGCCCCTGGCTGCCAGCTGGTTGTTCCTGTAGCTGCTCCACTGGCTGCCTGCTGCCGCTCCTACCAGCCGCCCGCCGGTCGTCCCCGCCACCTGCTCTGCTGGCCGCCTTCGCCTGGCGGTCGTTCCCACCAACCGCTCTGCTAGCTATCCCACGAACTGCTCTGCTGGTAGCTCAGCAGTATAGCATCAGGCTCCCCACAGCACATAGTGATTTCAGCTCATAGTAGATTTCAGCTCTTCAACAGTATAATGTCAGGCTCCCCACAGCACACAGTGGCTGTGTCTAGACTGGCCAGTTTTTCCAGAAAATCAGCCGCTTTTCCGGAAAAACTTGCCAGCTGTCTACACTGGCTGCTTGAATTTCCGCAAGAACACTGACGATCTCATGTATGATCGTCAGTGTTCTTGCAGAAATACTATGCTGCTCCCGTTCGGGCAAAAGTCCTTTTTGAGCAAAGCTTTTGCGCAAGAGGGCCAGTGTAGACAACGTGGTATTGTTTTGCACAAAAAAGCCCCGATGGCTAAAATGGTGATCGGGGCTTTCTTGCGCAAAAGCGCGTCTAGATTGGCCAGGGACGCTTTTCTGCAAAAAGTGCTTTTGCAGAAAAGCATCCGTGCCAATTTAGACGCTCTTTTCCGCAAATGCTTTTAACGGAAAACTTTTCCGTTAAAAGCATTTGCGGAAAATCATGCCAGTCTAGACACAGCCAGGGCTTCTTGCACAAGAAGTATGATGCTCCCACTCAGGAATAAGCCCTCTTGCACAACTATTCTTGCGCAAGAGGCCCGTGTAGACAGGCAACATGAATTTCTTGCGCAAGAAAGCCCTATGGTTAAAATGGCCATCAGAGCTTTCTTGTGCAAGAGAGCATCTACAGTAGCATAGATGCTCTTGCACAAAAGCACATCTCTTGAGCAGAAGCACATGCCTATGTACACACTCTCTGCTGGAAGAGTTTTTGCACAAGAACTCTTCCACAAAAAAGTTCTTGCACAAGAAGGTGCCAGTGTAGACATAGCCTTGGTGTGTGGGTGGTGGGGTGTTTTTTTTTTTTTTGTTTTAAGGCCCTCAGACAGGGCCCTACCACCAGGTACAAATACTTGTCCCTAGCCTCTCTCAGCTTGACTGGGTTTGGAACCCATGCCCCTTGTCTAGCGAGTGCTACTTAGTTTATGGTGAATCCCTCTGTCATAAAACAGTTCCACTAATCCACTGTCCTTGATTCACATAATCAGGGTAACAACACTTTATCCCCCCTGCCTCAATAACAGAGAGACTGGGGTCCCACAGTGGCCAAAGTGACCATTTGGGCTGCTGTGAGCACATACTAGGCAGGGTGGGTGTGCCTATGCAAACGAGATCAGCCCCTGAAGTCTTTTTGTACCACTCACCACAATTCACCACCAGATGTCAGGGTAGAGCTTATCCTGACCCTGCTTACATCAATAAATACACAGATACATGCTTTTGCAAGAAGTTTCATTTTGTTACCTTCTGTGACTCGTGTAACAGGAGAGCTTTATGCAATTTGAACTTGTAGTTAATCTGCATGAGTCACTACAGTGTGATGATTTCCACACTATTAGCTTCATTCAGAGCCAACCTGAGGGAGTGTGAAGTATTGTGGCCCCAATGATTTAGCAGCCTTGGCTATTTTATTACCTAAGGACAAATATTTCAGTGGCCTAAACTGTTGTATTTCCACTGAAGTCCACTCCACTGCTATCATCTGAAGTGCTTTCAAACATTACATATTTTGGTCAAACCCTAATATTAATTGAAGTTAATGGATTTCCTATTGAATTTAGTCTGAATTATTTTCATCTATTAAAGCAAATGTTTGACATGAAAAAGGCCAACAAATAAACCGCTTAAATGTTTTCTTCTCTGCTTCTTGAAAGGCTCTGGGTCCCTTGCTTGAGCCAAAACAAGAGAATCTGCCTATATTCTGCATGGTGCAGCAGTATTCATGAACCAAAACATTCTACAGTATTCGTGTAAGATTGCTTACGTTGATTTGTTGTGCTCATGGCGAAGTTGTAAATCAAAGTCAAAGTTATAAAGTCAAAAAAGGGATTGGATATCTACATGGAGAACTAGAATAAGCTATAGTTTCCATAATTAATTATTCTGAATTTTGGAAAGGATGTTACATTTTTTGCTTTGGGGCTTAAGCCAGTATCAATTAATAAAAACAAACATGGAACAAGAAAACTTAACAGGCTCGGGGGGTGACTTCTGCGTCTTTGGTTTCTGCTGACAGTTCTGAAGTGGCGGCAAGAGATGTGGCATCAGAAAGTTGTTCTGAGTAGGGACGCAGGATGTGCTGCAGCTCTCTGGCAGCAAAACCTCCTCAAGGATTAGTTTCAGCATAAGATTCACGTTGGTAGCCTCATCCGGAACCTGCAGGCTCCACTGCAGTCTTATACTGGTTTGGGGAGTGAGAAACTTACCATGCTGGATGAGTTGAGTTGCTAGAAGTATAGTTCTCTTCCTTGGCATTCTGGTAGTTGGTCTTCAGCCATTTAATCTGCTGCATGCACAGGGTCCAGTGACTCCCCAGTGTTGCCAAATTGTTTGTTGTTAGCTGATATGTGTGGTCATTCCTGGAACTGTTGCTAATGTCAGTCTGTTTTCTTGCCTTGCACTAGAAATTGACCAGAATTTGGCAGTACTCCCTCAACCAGTTAATGGCACGCTTGGCAAAGGATGACTTTTAGTCAGTAACCATCACATGACAGAGCTTGGGCCCAAGCCACCATGGGACCAGGCCTCCAACTTTTCTGAGCCTGAATCAGACAGAATTGCATGTCGACAAAAGGGTGTTTGGGCTTGAGCCCGAGTCTGGGCCCAGTCTTATACTGCATTTTAGACATACCTTTAGGGTGCATCTACACAGCACCCTTACCTTGAAATAAACTATGTAATTTGCGCTATGCTAATTGCATAGCTTATTTCAAGGTATTTTGAAATTTCAAAATAAAATGCCATTTCAACAAATCCCTTAACCCTCGTGGAATGAGGGTTACAGGGATGCTAGAATAGCGCACCCATTATTTCGAAATATATTTTGAAATAATGGGCCCATTTAAAGATGCGGAATTCCTATTTCGGGATACTTCCATTATCCCAAAATAGTTCTGCTGTCTAGACATAGACTTAGAGACCAAGATGAGTTCAAATGTTGGGGTTGGGGTATCTCATATCTGCCTACAGCTTGGTTCCTACACCTTCCTCTGAAGGCTTTGCTCCTGAGACTGGCTACTGGACTAGACGGTCCATTGGTCTGATCCAGGATGGTTGTTCCTAAATTATCCTTTGAGGGTAAGTCTACACTACAGAGTTTTGTCAGAAAAACGGCTGTTTTTCCTATAAAACTTGAGGAACGTTCACACTGCAATTGTGTTGTTCTGAAAGAAAATTGAAAGAACAGAGGGGTTTTTCCGGCATCGGTAATCCTCATTCTACAAGGATGAAGCCTTTTTGCAAAAGAGCTCATCCAGAAAAAGGCATGTGTGGATGGGGAAGAGGGAGTTCTTTCAGAAGAAGAGGAAAGAGGAAAAAGCACAGGTGCCCTGGTGGTCATTCCGTTCATATCAATTACAGCTTACATGCAAGAGAGCATCCATTCAGTCTGGATGCTTTCTTTCAAAAAAGCAGATGGGTTTTTCGATGCACTTTTGCAGTGTGGACGCTCTCTTTTGGATGAAGTTTTTTTGGAAGATCTCTTCTGAAAAAACTTTCTTCCGAAAGAAGCCTGTAGTCTAGACATAGCCTGAGTCTTTGAATTTTTCAGATTGAAATAATAATAATGCTGATAAAAACCCTAAACACCAATCAGAGATTCTTTGTTACTTTGGATATGTAATGCAATATTTTTAATTGTATTCATTGTTGGTTGGCTGATATTGGGCATGAAAATTGCCCTCAGAAAGCTGACATTTTGCTGTATTAAATATGAGACATTAGCATGCTAGACAATATTGAGAAAGTGGGAAAAATTAAAAGCTAGGTGGCTCGCCCATGGTCCCCATCAGCACATTAATTAATACAGTTTTACTCTGACTTCCATGCTAAAGTTAACAAGATTTTGTGTTGTTAGAGATCAAGGTCTTGTCTTGGATTCTGAATGTGTCAATCTGCAGTTGCTCCAAAGCCTTCTGTGAACTCCTAAAAATACACATAGAGCAGAGCCTCAAAGCTAGATGCACTTTGCAAATGCAGGATGTTTGTAAGTTTGAAATGTTCATAACAAAATGTAATGATTGTTGTTTCAAAAGTTTACAAGTGAACATTAATACTGCTAAGTAGAAGAAAAAAACAGAATTTTAACTGAAGTAAGATTTCCTGACCTTGTTAATTTTTTCAGTTTCATTTTTTTGTAGTTTACTTTTAACACAGTACTGTACTGGGTTTGCTCTGTGTGTGCGTCTGCGCGTGTGTGTGCACGTGCATGTGCGCTGCTGCTGCCTGATTGCATGCTTCTGCTTCCAAAAGAGGTGTGTGGTTGACTGGTCCGTTTGGAACTCTGTTATTCATAACTCTCAGGTTCTACTAGACAATCAAAAGATTACTATTTAAGACAATAGTTAATAGAAACTCAAAAAAATTCATTTTCTTCAGTTTGGTTTCTCAATAAATAGTCTGATGACAAGTTTTGCAGACTTGTTGAGGGGGACAGGAGAGATTGTTATTTTATATATGTCCTCACTTTTCATATAGCAGATAAAATATCTAATATCTGGCCAACATAGCACATGTATTATTATTATTATTATTAATAATAATAATACGTGTTTATAACAACATTATTATTATTATTATTATTATTTTTATTTGAACGGCTACTGTGTTGAATTGTTTTGGCAGGAATGTTGATCATCTTATGATTTGTATCAATGAAGACCTTTTTGTAATAAGTAATCACAGCTTTGCCACCAATTAATTCTTTTCAAGCCATATTTTTTTTTTGTATGATGCTTAATCCACCAGACCCAAAAACTCACTCTTCCATTTGTACACAATTGCACCTGACAGCCTTTCCATTAAAGCAAAGATATTTGTTTAGCTAACTCTGTAGAAGTCAGCTTTTGACTCTACCACAGTCACTTTTATTTATGGATTCTGTGGGGCTAGAATTGTAGACTGTCTGATCAGATAAACAAGTGCAGAAGTCTAGAAAGTGGCTGGGATGAACCTTGCAGGACAAAGTTTATCTGCTAGAGCATTTCCTGTGTGCACTTTGAAATCTTTCAATCCCGCTTCATCAAAGCACAAGCCGACACATGCCAGCTCCCAACTGAACAAACAAATTTACTTCTTATCATTGTTGCCACCTCATTCTTTAATTTACATTTCCTTAGTAAGCCAGTGAATGTTAAATGAACAGCCTGGTTACTACAAATGGTACCTCCTGATTTTAAAAATAGGGAATAGTTCACCTGACATTAAGCTTCTAAAAAGACCAAATAGTCTAGCAGCACTTTAAAGACTAACAAAACATGTAGATGGTATCATGAGCTTCGTGGGTACAACTAGGGTTGCCAGGTGTCCGGTTTCCTACCGGACAGTCCGGTATTTGCACCCTCTGTCCCGTAGAAAAATTCAGAAAATACCGGACATATGCAATGTCCGGTATTTTCTGAATTATCAGCTGGGTGCCGGACGGAAGCCTGGCGGGGGCAGGGGAGCGACTGGGAGGCGGGCTGCGGTTGGCACTGAGAGCCCTGTGGTCCCATGCAAAAGCCGGGCGGGGCGGGGCGGGGGCAGTGGCTGGAAATCCCAGCCACTCCCCCAGCCCGGCTTCTGCACACAGCCAGAGGCTCCCAGAGCCAATCGCGGCCCTGCCTCCCAGCTGGGAGCCTCTGGTTGCGTGCAGAAACCGGGTGGGGGGAGTGGTTCCCAGCCACTCCCCCTGCCCCTGCCCGGCTTCTACTAGCAACTAGAGGGAGTGCCTGCTGGGGGCGCGGCCTGTTGGACTCCGGCTGTGGCCAGTGGCTGCACCCCCCTCCCCCGCCAGCTCTGCTTTCTGCCCTCCCTGGCCCCTGATCCCCCCAGCTCTGCTTCCCACCCCCCGGCCAGCCCCACGGCTCCCGCCCCCCCGCCAGCCCCGCCTCCCGCCCCCCTTTCTCCCGGCCAGCCCCGCGGCGCCCAACCCCCCGTCCCGCCAGCCCCGCCTCCTGCCCCCCTTCCTCCCGGCCAGTCCCGCCCCCTCTCAGCCGGTCCCTCCCCCTCCCCGCCCATGATCAAGTGTGTCCGGTATTTTGGAGGGGTCTACCTGGTAACCCTAGGTACAACCCACTTCTTCAGATGAAACTTCTAGAAGTGGGCTGTACCCACAAAAGCTCATGAGACTATCTACATGTTTTGTTAGTCTTTAAGGTGCTGCTAGACTATTCGTTGTTTAAGTTTTTCCAGTTACAGACTAACTCAGCTACACCTCTAAAGCTATTCAGCTTCTAGAATAGCATATTACCATACTCTCTCCTTCCTCACAAAATCCCTATATCACGAGAGTTCAAGTTGCAGATTCACAATGTATTAAATACTGCCCTTCAAGTTAGGTTCGCTATATCTTTATTTAACTTCAAGCATCAAAATAATGTTATAGGTTTTTTTAGAACCTATAGAGGCTGGGAAAATGAATGATGATTTAAAAAATGTTGTCTTACCCCAGTGTTTCTCAAAGTGAGCCCACTTCAAGAAAAACTGGACTAACCCATTTCAACAAATGCCTTTTAAAAATATTTTAGCATCTAGGAATAGACAGATCAAGCTAACATATTTTAAAAATCATTATTTTTGTCAACATAAGTTGCTAATTGGTGTTTACAAGCATGTTGTAAACATGCAAGCTAGAGCTGGTCAAAAAATTTCCTTCCAACCTTTTTAATGGAAAATTCTTTCTTTCTTTCTTTCTTTCTTTGTAAAATGTGCCTGTTTTTTATGGAAAATGTTGACTTTCTCTTGAAAAATCAACTCCCTAAGGCACCATGGTGACGTAGCATGGGGCAGACTGTGATACTTTAGTAGAGAGATGTAGTCCAACCATGGAGCCTGGACAAATTAGGCAGATTGGGCCACAAGTTACCCTGGTTACATTTCCAAATAAAACTTTTCTCTTTGGTCAAAATTATTGGGATTATGGCTGAAATTTCTTGGCTTCAGCTGAAAATTTTAAGGTTTTGACGTTTTTACCATAAAATAGAAAATTTCTGTGGAAATAAACATTTTCCAACAACTGATTTTTCCAGTCCCAAGTCCTTATTAATTCACAAGAAAATTTCTGCTCATTGGTAGCAGAAGTCTGATACAACAACAATGGAATTCACTGTCCCTCCCAGCAATTACAATTGGTATGATGCATTAAGTGGAATTGGTTCTTTTTCAAGAGTCATATATAAAAGAAGGTAAGAATGCTACATGTTTGAGTTTTGGTTTTTATTTTCAGAGTTGTTTGACATATAACTATGAAATAGTGATGTGTATAGGAAGTTCTGTGTCTTGTATAGTGTCAGTACTGTAGACAGCTATTGGTATGTCATTGTTTGATGGTCATGTTTTCCTGGCAGTGCATGGAATTTCTTCTTTCTGATATGCTGTGTTCTATGTACCATCTTTCCCGCGCTTTTTATGACTTTTCTCTTTTCTTTGGTTCTTTTTCTGATTTCTCTTACAACATAAAGCAGTGAATGAAAGTAAAATATGACTCTTTGACTTAATGAATGTGGCTTCTGTCACAGCCCTTGATAAGCTTGCGCTGCTGTACTGGACCCAAATCTTTGGTCCCACATGCTCTTGTTTTGCTGGGATTAGGCAGAGATTAGGCACAATCTCTCTGGCTTCTAGGGACACATTCCAGATGCAGGCCCTGTGTCTAAGAAGAGGGGAAACTGAAATTCTGTTTTCTAGGAAATTTCCATGAAACTAGCACTGGGTCTCCAAAGTTTCCGTGGTGGCTACTGCACGCTCCTGGAGTTCCACCAAACCTGTGGATTTTCTACTTTACTGTTTCTGTCCTTGGGGTCTACATGAGACACCCAGATTCTGCAAAGGAATTTCTAAATGCCATGTACTTTCCTCATAGAGAAAGCACAAAAGAAATACAGATCTATGGAAAATAACAAAACCTGCATGCAAATCCCTGCCTCAGTTTCCTCACCACTTCAAGAGTCCTTTTGGGGTTTGGTCAGTGCCTTTCCAGCAAGCTGAGGGTTCTCCTTGTCCTTCTCCTCCTTCCTAGCTTTGTCTGCTTCTAATCTGGGTTTGCTCCCCTCTCTCAAATGGTCAGTGAGAGAAAGCCCCCATTTTATAAGGTTCCAATCTCTCAGATGATTATCTTCAGGGACTTCGAGTTTCTCATAGGTGATCCATGGCTTGGTTATGAGCGCATTTATTTGTGAGGCAGTTAGTTCATTATTTTAAGGTGCTGGCATGTGAATGGGAGAACTTTCAGGCTATTGACTTTTGATTGAATTGAATTGTTAGCCTTCTTCCAGGTGCAAGAATTTCTCCTGACACCTGTCTGGAGATTTCAGTACAAGTTGAGGGTCAAAGGCACAGTGAAGAATAAAAGGCACATTAGAGGCAGTGCCAGCCTTAGGGAAAATGGCAGCCTGGGCAAACTTGTGTTTTGACCCCCCTGGCCTCCTCTGGCTTCTCCCCGCATCATCCCACTATCTCCCTGGACCTCCACTCCTCCATCATCCTGAGTCCCTCAGCTTCCCTCCTGACTGTTGCCTCTTGACCATGGTACATCCTTCCCCCTAAACCACAGTGCCCTGGTTGGCTTTCCATATAGCGCACCCATAAGTCCAGTTTGTGAGTGAAAATGTTACTCACAAAATAAAATGGAGTTTGTAGTCTGATATATACTAACTTTTCACAGTTTTATATTATGAATACTTTTTTATTTCATTGTAATTTTTAGTGCTTTTTTCTGTGACACAAAATATTTTATTCTGAAATACTATAGACTTTGGAAATGCATAACTCGTAAGAACAAAAGAGACATTTAGAATGGTCATACTGCCAATAGTCCATCTAGCCCAGTATCCTAGCTCTGACTGTCCAGTACCAGAGTGACAGGGATAGTGTGCAAAAGAGGACAGTTGGCACGATCCATCCCTGTCTTCCACTTCTGGTTTCAGCAGCAAGAGGTTTAGGATAGCAACTAGTATGGCATTGCATCCCTGACAATTTCGATTAACAGCCATTGATGGCCTATCATCTCTGAAATTACATAGTCTTTTTTTGAACTCGGTTATACACTTGCCTTCACAACATCCTTAGCAATGTGTCCCACAGATTACTTGTGCATTGTGTGAAAAAGTACTTTCTCTTGTTTACATTAAACAATGAGTCTGTCAGTGGTAACAAATCTGAATTTTAGCTCTGCATCCCCACTTGTTCAAAATCTAAAACACACAGTCTGTTCTGTTTGCATAATGTAATTTAACTATTAAAACACTGATGGCAATTTTCAAAGCAGTGAGGAGGTTTTAGTCACATATTTTCTATTAGAATTAATGGAAAATGACTGACTGTATCTCCTGCATTGCTTTGACAATCTCAGCCAAAGACTTCAACTAGCTCCATTGACAATTTATGTAACATATAACCCAACAGCCAAACAACTGACTAAACAGATACGCTAGTGCATACAGACACATGAACCTCTTTATACTGACAAACGTAAATTTAATCACACCTTCCTTTCCCCATTAAAACCACAGACTATGGAAAGTAGAGATGAAGGTTTTGTGAACCTTGTGAATTATATTTTGTTTTTGCAGGATTTTCCAAAATTACTTAAAGTTCACAAATGGGTGCAGCTAGGCGGCCACTCCTGCCCCCACCTCTTCCTCATCTCCCACCCACACTGCTGATAGGAGTGATATTCCCAACCCAGCCTGGTGGATCACCTTGGGCTCGATGCATTGATGCTAGTGGTGGAAGCTGGGCCCAGCTGGAGATAGCAAAATGACTCCCCGTCCTTCCCAGCACTGTGACCCTGTGCACCAGGTTGCAAAGTCAGTCACTCAGTTTTGGCCAAGTTGCCCCTCTATCATTTTGAGAGCCGTCTAAAACTGAAGCAAACCTCACCCTTCCCCTTCTTCTCCTGATCAGGCAGCCCTGTCAGAACAAAACCCCAGAACTTTGTTTATGCAGTTGTACTGGGAGTCCTGGGTCTTAGGCAGTCTGCTTGGATGTCTAAGCTGCTGAGGAGCTAGAGGCTTGGGAGCTGGAATGTCCGAGGCTTTCAAGATCCTGGCTTCCCATCAGCCTGTCAAAATTTTTCTTCAAAATTTTTCTGGCCAGCTTTATGCCCAGGATACATACAAATGAATTCTCCTGCTATTCCAAATACATGATTGTATACTATTTTCCCCACAGGACTCCTCCCTTGTGTGTGCTTTATTTAATTAATTTAATTAATTTATTTATTACTTTTATAATGAGCCAGTATGTTACATATTTGTAATTTTCTAGAATAAGTCATATTCAAGGCAAATACTATGTTTATTTTTTCAGAAGTTCCTCTCTCCAAAGCATCTGTGTCAAGGAAACTGCTCTCCATACATAGGAAATTATTCAGAAGAAGGGAGATGATTTGCTTATGTATGTTAGAAAGTGCTTTACAATTAAGTACAGATATAGGTCAACAAAATAAGTTCTTTGATCTATCGCTACAAGGAATTCAGTGTAAATCCATTTCTTGATAAGAGCTGCTACTGCGTAATTGCATTTTATAAACTGCGTAGTGTGCTATTACTCAGGAAATGTATTCGCTGATATGCGTATCTCCAGTCTGCCTCATGGTGAAAGGTCTGCTTTTTCTGATATTTAAAGTTCTTAAATATTTTTAAATAAGGCGATTAAACTTGTGATGGGATGGAACAGTGCACAATCAGAGAAATAAATTCCAGGGTATACAGAACCGCTATTGAAATAGAGACAAATTGATTGTTTTGAAACAAATGCATTTGAGATTAAATCACAAGACAAATATTAAAAAGGATTAATCTGAACTCTGACTACAGCTGAGCCTCATACTTTTAACATGACTGACTAAAGCATTACTGCAGTTATTAAAAGGTTTTGTTCCTTGCAGACTCGTGGAGTTTTATTTTGGGGAGAAGTTAACATTCTCCATATTTGGAAGAAGCCCCCTCAAAACATGAATGTCTGAATATCAATTCCTGCTCACCCAATGGCAAAATCATGCCACTAGTTTCAGTGGGATGCTTCAAGTTAAGGGAAGAGGATTCCTTAATATTAGTATCACTGTATTGCATCAGTACCCTCAGGCCAGGTTGAATTAAGACATGCCACTCCAGCTACGTGAACAGCATACATAGGGGGAGCTGCCGTACCTTAGCTCAACATTGCAGTGTCCCCACTGCGGGAGTTCAACAAGAGGAATTCTCCCGTCCACTTCCCTTACTCCTCATGACCCCATGGAGTGTCAGGGTTCATGGGGCACCATCAGCAGACTATTTAGTGGGTCCTTACTAGGGATGTAAAATCCCATTTAATTGGTTAACCATTACATGTAATGTTTAACTGATTAACTGATTAAAGCGGGGAAGAGGAAGCAGGGGGGTGCAGCTGGGGGCGGGGGGGGGGGCGAAGGAAGGGTGCTCCAGCCCATCTGGGATCCAGCACCTTGTCCCCGCCGAGAAGGGCTGCTCCAGCCAGACTGGGATGCCTTCTGCCCCATGGCAGTTAACTGGAAGCTGTAAGCCTCACCCATGTTTAACTGATTAACCATTCGCATCCCTAGTCCTTACTGGAGCTCCTAAATTGAACCCCGGAAGATCAATCTCTGGAGCGTCGATCTCCGTGTAAGTATAGTCAAGGCCTTACTGGTATGATGAATTCAGTAGCTTTCACTGTTGTTAAAGGTATATAAATATTTCTAGTCTAGCCCCTGGTTTCTGTGACTTTGAACATTTCCCTACTGGCTTTAATTTACATGGGCAAGATCTCTACCTAAAAACAATTTTCTCTGAGTATATGTACTTGAGGGAGAACGATTTAAGTTGTTGTTGTTGTTTGTTTTTTAATTTGGGGAAAGTGATAAAATACCACTATGTTGTTAGAAGAAAATAAACGAACTTTTCCTAAAAAGCTCTCATGCACAAAATATTCTCAGTTGAAGGGAGTTGACTGTGGAACAAAGGCCCACAGAGGAGGATAGGCTGTCTTTATGAAATGCTGCACAACCTTCCTCTTTAAGAAAGCCTTTTCCCCATAAGAATGGCACACCCAACAATATCTGACCAATAACCCTTATCAACTAGGAATGAATGAAAGAAAGAAAATCTAAAATTCAAAACTTCTACCCCTAGCATAGCTAGAAGTGTCAGAAACTGCATGAGGCCCACTAAGGACTTTCCTATTGCTACTGATTTTACATGGAAGGTGTTTGGATACAGTGAGATGTGGCTGAACAAAACCCTATGATAGAAGGTTTGCATTGACACCCTTATGTAATTCTGGGATTGTACAGGTCAGGCTGTGCACCCTGCAACCTGTATACATCAAAAGCCTGTGAGAATGTCAACCTGGCCTCCATATTTGACCTGCTTGAGAAGCTGGGTTAGTGAGGGATCTGTGGCACTGGTGGTCGGTGCTGAGGCATATTTATACTAAGAAGTGGAGAGTTGGATCCCTTCCTCTGGGGAAAGCTTTATAAATGGTGGTCTCTGTTGCTTTGGCAGGAGGGGGGGATCAAGGGTTCCACCGCTTTTCCCAGTGAGCAGAGCTGGGTTAGGGTGAGGTAGAGCAGCTTTGCATGGTGGAGCTGTCCTGTGTCAGAGTACAGACCTACCGTCAGCAGAAGCATTCTGTTCTCTTGCTCTTGAGTGCAGAGCTGGGCTGGGAGACTGTAGCAACTCGAGGCTATCAGAATCCACCACTCCCCTCACCAACCCTTTTGTGGGCAACTACTGATGATGCCAGGCAGCCCTTGCTGACACTGGCCCTCCAATGAAGCTAGCATTACAGATTGAACCTCTCTAGTCCAAAACTCTCTGGTCTGGAATTACCCATTGTCCAGCATGATTTTAGTTAGCCAAATGGTCACTTATCTGGGTGTGGCCAAGTTTTCTGCAGTCCCATTGTTGCCGGCAAGAGTAAGTCTCAGGTCTGACACTGGGTTCTCAAAATACAAAAAAACGCTACACAGGTATCTGTAAAACACAAGGGCTGTGTCTACATTGACAAGATTTTGTGCAAAAGCAGCCACTTTTGCGCAAAATCTTGCCGCCTGTCTACACTGGCTGCAAGTATTTGCGCAAGAACACTGACGTTGTAATGTACAAAATCAGTGCTTCTTGTGCAAATACTCTGACGCTCCTGCTCAGGGATAAGCCCTCTTGCGCAAGTATTCTTGTGCAAGAGGCCAGTGTAGACAGCAACGTTAATTTCTTGCGCAAGAAAGCCCGATGGCTAAAATGGCCATCGGAACTTTCTTGCGCAAGAAAGCGTCTACACTGGCACGGATGCTTTTGCGCAAAAGCAAATTTTTGCACAACGGTACATGCCAGTGTAGACACTCTCTTGCGCAAATACTTTTAACGGAAAAACTTTTCCGTTAAAAGTATTTGTGCAAAATCATGCCAGTCTAGACGCAGCCAAGCAGTTTATTTCCTGACAGCTATCAGCTGTGCTCCTTAATTAAAAGAACAACAGGATAGGAAAAGCGGGCTTTCTTACATCCCTTTGGCTAGCCGGGAACCCCATTTCAGCTGCGGATGAAGTGGGAGACTGTCTTAGCTTCCGAGGCACCGGTACCCAAAGCCCATCGGTGAGGTCCAAATTGCTGTGCTCTGGTGCAGCTTTAAATATTGTGTCTCTACCTTGTTTGTGGCAGTTTGGAAATATCCGGGGGTTACTCATTGCTTGTTACAGTATGGCTCAGTTGTACTGCTTGTCCTTTGACTTTGTTTACATGATCAGTACATTTAGGTAAACAAAATTGTTATGTTCCCACCCTTATCTACAATTCGTTCTTGCTACAATGGCGTATGTTCCTAGAGGCTTGCTTCTGGCTCATCAGTAGTAGGGGAAGGGGAGGGGGAATAGGAAAGGGGGGAGAATGCAGGCCTCACCACCCCTATACTTCACACGTACAGAGTTCTTCCGCAATTGACCCCTACACCCATAGGCTGTATCTAGACTGGCCGCTTTTGCGCAAACACTTGCCAGGTGTCTACACTGGCCGCTTGAATTTGTGCAAGAGCACTGACATTCTAATGTAAGAAATCAGTGTTTCTTGCGCAAATACTTTGACGCTCCCGTTCGGGCAAAAGTCCTTTTGCACAAAACCTTTTGCGCAAAAGGGCCAGTGTAGACAGCTCAGTTTTGTTTTGCGCAAAAAAGCTCCGATGGCTAACATGGCGATCGGGGCTTTCTTGCACAAAAGCGCATCTAGATTGGCCATGGACGCTTTTGCGCAAAAAGTGCTTTTGCGCAAAAGCATCCGTGCCAATCTAGACGCTCTCTTGCGCAAATACTTTTAATGGAAAACTTTTCCGTTAAAAGCATTTGCACAAAATCATGCCAGTCTAGACGCAGCCATAAAGTTTATTTACAGACACCAGTCCTGGCTCTCAGGGTTCTGTGGTGTTGTTTAGCTCTAATTTACCCCTAAATGTCCTCTGAGAGCCCAATAAGCAATGGCAGTGTTGGTAATGCTGCTAGCTGCATGGAAACTTTTTAAAGACACCATAATAAAGGCCCAACTTAAATGTATACCCCAAATTAAAAAACATACTAAGAGACCTAAAAAAGAGTCACCGTGGCTTAACCACTATGTGAGGGACAAAACGGCATCTTTCAAGAAGTGGAAGTCTAATCCTAGTGAGATAAATAGAAAGGAACATAAACACTGTCAAATCAAGTGTAAAAATGTAATAAGAAAAACAAAAAAAGATTTTGAGGAACAGCTAGCCAAAAACTCAAAAAGAAATAGCAAAATGTTTTTTAAGTACATTAGAAGCAGGAAGCCTGCTAAAAAAACAGTGGGTCCGCTAGATGATCAAAATATAAAAGGAGCAATCAAGGACGATAAAGCCATTGCGGAGAAACTAAATGATTTCTTTGCTTCAGTCTTCACGGCTGAGGATATTAGGGAGATTCCCAAATCTGCACCGTCCTTTGTGGGTGATGAATCTGAGGAGCTGTCCTGGATTGAAGTGTCATTAGAGGAGGTTTTGGAACAAATAGAAAAACTTAACGTTAACAAATCACCGGGACCGGATAGCATTCATCCAAGGGTTCTAAAAGAACTCAAATGTGAAATTGCTGAACTATTATCTATGGTTTGTAACCTATCCTTTAAATCGGCTTCCGTACCTAATGACCGGAAGGTAGCTAACGTGACACCAATATTTAAAAAGGGCTCTAGAGGCGATCCTGGCAATTACAGACCGGTAAGTCTAACTTCAGTACCGGGAAATTAGTCAAAACAATAGTAAAGAATAAAATTGTCAGGCATGTAGAAGAACATAATTTGTTGGGCAAAAGTCAACATGGTTTCTGTAAAGGGAAATCCTGTCTTACTAATCTATTAGAGTTCTTTGAAGGGGTTAACAAACATGCAGACAAGGGGGATCCAGTAGATATAGTATACTTAGATTTTTCAGAAAGCCTTTGACAAGGTCCCTCACCAAAGGCTCTTGTGTAAATTACATTGTCATGGGATAAGAGGGAAGGTCCTTTCACGGATTGAGAACTGGTTAAAAGACAGGAAACAAAGGGTAGGAATAAATGGTAAATTTTCAGAATGGAGAGCGGTAACTAGTGGTGTTTCCCAAGGGTCAGTCCTGGGACCAATCCTGTTCGACTTATTCATAAATGATCTGGAGAAAGGGGTAAGCAGTGAGGTGGTAAAGTTTGCGGATGATACTAAACTGTTTAAGATAGTCAAGACCAAAGCAGACTGTGAAGAACTTCAAAAAGATCTCACCAAACTGAGTGATTGGGCAACAAAATGGCAAATGAAATTTAATGTGGATAAGTATAAAGTAATGCACATTGGAAAAAATAACCCCAACTATATGTACAGTATGATGGGGGCTAATTTGGCAATGTCAAATCAGGAAAGAGATCTTGGAGTTATCGTGGATAGTTCTCTGAAAACTTCCACACAGTGTGCAGCGGCAGTCAAAAAGGCAAATAGGATGTTAGGAATTATTAAGAAAGGGATAGAAAATAAGACACAGACTATCTTACTACCCCTGTATAAAACTATGGCACGCCCACATCTTGAATACTGTGTACAGATGTGGTCTCCTGACCTCCAAAAAGATATTTTGGCCTTGGAAAGGGTTCAGAAAAGGGCAACTAAAATGATTAGGGGTTTGGAACGGGTCTCATATGAAGAGAGGCTAAAGTGACTGGGACTTTTCAGTTTAGAAAAGAGGAGACTAAGGGGGGATATGATAGAGGTATATAAAATCATGAGTGGTGTGGGGAGGGTGAAGAAAGAAAAGTTATTTATTAGTTCCCATAATAGAAGAACTAGAGGACACCAAATGAAATTAATGGGTAGCAGGTTTAAAACTAATAAAAGAAAGTTCTTCTTCACACAGCGCGTAGTCAACCTGTGGAACTCCTTGCCAGGGGAGGCTGTGAAGGCTAGGACTATAACAGAGTTTAAAGAGAAGCTAGATAATTTCATGGAGGTTAGGTCCATAAAAGGTTATTAGCCAGGGGATAGAAATGTTGTCCCTGGCCTCTGTTTGCCAGAGGCTGGAGATGGATGGCACGAGACAAATCGCTTGATCATTGTCTTCGGTCCATCCCCTCTGGGGCACCTGACACTGGCCACTGTCGGAAGACAGGCTACTGAGCTAGATGGACCTTTGGTCTGACCCAGTATGGCCATTCTTATGTTCTTACAGACAATATTGGCCTCATATGGTCCGGCAAATTCTCTCATTCGGAACTGGTCAGGTCCCGAGGGTGCCGGACTAGAGAGGTTCAACCTGTACTGCCTATAGCACAGTTATGAATGCATTGGGCCCTCTGACATGCTGCCTGACCTTAGCATTTGGGACAGGGGTGGAAGTGTACCACAGCACCATGCTGCTGCTGCTATGGTGACACAGCCTTACATGTACTAAGACAGATGCTTTGGAGCCCATCCCTGCATTTAAAAGTAGAGCTTTATAATAGATTATTTTCTGTCAAAGTATGTGAATAAAACAGTGCAGGAAGATGTCGTGACTAACGTGAGGCTTTTATTCAGGCAGCAGATGAAGCTGGTTAGTTTTAGAAAGGAGTAGGAGTCAGAACATTCCGCTGAAGCAGACAGACCAATCCTAGCAAAAATCAAGGGGAAACACAGAGACATGGGGTCTAATCACTGGCATATCTGCTGTCAAAGAATTGGAATACAACGCTGGATTTATGATTGCAGTTATACATTATACTAGACCATGATTGTTTTATAATGGCAACATGTGATCACTCGGTATCAAGAAATAACTTGGAAATGCCACACCATAAAAGAGCTGTTCCTTCTAGCTCCAGTTATTTTTATTGACTAGCTTTCACATACTGTGAATGAGCCCAGCATGGCTTCTGGTGGCAGGTACCATATTGTGCAAGTGAGGAGAACAAAATCTAAGATCAAAGCAGCAAGGCAACAAAAGAGCTGGTTGTTTCTATGCCTATTTCATTGTATTCCACCTCCAGAAATAAGTAAATAAAATTCACAAGACCAGTGACCTTAGAAATCAGAAAAACCACATACTGCAGGAGTTCTTTGGCCTTTTCATAGGGTACATACACCACATGTTAGAAGAGTGGGGTGAGAGGACACTGCCTTTTGCATATGTGTTCATGTGCATGATATCAGAGTCATGCAGCTGCCTCCCTTCCCACTTAGGATCAGATATCAGCTCTGGGGCAGCAACACTAATTACTTACTTCAGAGAACATCAGAATAGGAAAGTCTTTAGTGACTTTTTTATGTGGCTGTTTGAAAAGAGGAGAGTCAGCACTATGTGAGCAGGGAGCACAGTGAATACTCAGTGGGCAAGCTGTGCTCCACAAGCCACCACCTGAGAACCTCTGCTCTAGTCCATCTCCTGCCAGTGCAGGATATTTCTCTCCCATATCTTCTTGAGTACTTTTTTAGTCTAGTTCCATATGAAATGATGGGGCTTCAGCTACTGTTATAATGATTGTGTAATGTTAATACTTTGGGATGACCCATGCTATGGGATGGCTTGTCCCTTCAGATATATCTAAACAGCACACCAAGCCCAGGCTCTGACTGAGGTTTAAGTCCATGCTCCACTTTCATCCATACAGGCTGACTTGAGCCAGGAACCACTCAGGACTCAGGCCCACTGACCTTGCCAAGGATGGGTCAGAAGCCAAGTGCCACTGGGACCCAGGCATTTTGCAGTGTGGACGCAATCCAGGTCCAGGTTGCCAGACTTAGGTTTGGATCAGCCTTGGTAGCTCTGGCTGCTAGGAGCATGCAGGCACAAATGGCTCAGCTGGATGTATTCACAAGCTAAAACCAACTAAAACACTTGATATCGACTACTGGGGACAGATACTCAAATTCTCCCACAACCTCCTATGACTCAAGCTCTGGAGTGGCTACAGTTGGTGAGTTGTGGAGTGTTGCTTGCTTGCTTTCTTGACATTTATTTTAATCCTTTTTAAAATGGTTTTCAACAACAATAAATATACCTTTCATTTTCATATTGCCTCTCCTTCCAAAAGTAATTTCACTCACATGGAATTTCACGCAAAGTAGCTTTTTGTATTTATACACAATATGATGCGAAAAGTATCCTTTGTCTTGAAACCTGACAGAAAAGTGAAATTTCAGGCCATAAAATAGTCTGTCTCACAAAGCAGACAATTCTACAAAATTTCTTATACAACACAACTGCTGTTTTTTGCACAAGGAAACAAGAAATACATCCTTGCACCTCCAAATAACTCCCCAAAATCTCTCTACATCTTTCTAGGAGAACAAGGAACATACAGAAGACCCCTGGCCCTTTCAGAATATCAAAGATTATAACAGTCTAATATATATTACTTTCCTGGATGAAGAATGTCCCCCACCTACTGAATTCCCTTCCTTTAAGGTTGCATGTTGATATGAGTTAAGGAAAAATGTTATGCAACAGGAAAGCTTAAAATCCATTATACTTTGTGCTGACAATTGCATGGGTCTAGATAATGGATTTACCATTAGCTCTGAGTTAAGGAGCAGCATATAGCCCAGGTGGGCACAGTTTCATCTCTGGTTCCTTTCGTGCTTCAGGTAGGCAAGTAATCTGTGCCAGCCTATTACCTAGTGCAGATTACTTCTCCATCATCTTGAGTCAGTTGTGGTGACTGATGCTTTGGTTAAGGCTCACCCATTCTCTACCCTCCCCAACCATTCCTTGCCGACCTGCTTTGAAGGGGAAGTAGTGGTCCATTGTAAGCTGTTCTCCCAACAGCTACAACTGCACAAGGGAGTAACAAGGTGCCTTGCCACCCCCTGCTCTTCTGTCTGGGCTCCTCAGATGAGCCAAATTTTTGCCCATAATTTTCCTGTTGTGTTTCTCACCGAGGCCTTCAGGCAAGTGGACAGAAAGAGTTAAGCCTGAAGGCTTCTGGGAGCTCCTCAACCAGCGTGATGCAGGCATTTCCTGCTGCACAGCTTTAAGATGGTAATTTATAGCACAGGATGTAAATTTCTCTGTTTTGCTGATTGAAAAGTCAGAGATTCTGGGCCACATTCTTCAGTGTGGTGCAGCTGCTTTATCTCTTGCTGCTGGTCTCACCTGGCCCTAAGGTCATCCTAAGTTCAGGGTGTGCATTGTTGCAGGGTAAGTATGATTCTCCAGCCACAGAGAGATGATGTAGGGGCTGAGGGCTCTTATGCCATTCCCCCCTGCTACCAGTGTAACAGGGAGAAGAGGATGTGGCCAGGATACTCTTATGCTGCACTACTCCCCAGCTGTGTTTTTGGTCTTACGTGGTTTGTTGTGGCCCAAAATGAATGCAGTCCTGCAGTTAAAAAGTTGAGAGATTTGCATTAGCATGGTGCAAGGGGACGAGCCCTACACAGAACAGCTGGAAATCAGGGCAGCCACACATACCTCACAGATTGGCACTCCAGGACTGGCTTATTAACTACTCTGGGCTCTTGCAAATGTGCTCCCATGCATGTCCTCACCTTGGGGGGTCTCTTAGAGCTGTCCTATCTTGCTGTGCTTTTTAAATTTGGGTTTTCCCATTGGCAGACCTTTCTTAAGCTGCTTAACTTTTTTTCTAGTACACCCACATCATAACTCCAGCACAAAGAGTGGGCTTGTGAAGCAGCAGCATTAAAAAAAAACCCAAACCCACAGACTCTGATCTCAAGGCAATCTTCCCACCCACTTCCTCCCCCTTCAATAGGGGTGTGAGCTGTGCTGCTTCAAACTTTCTCTGAGTCATCTCATGAAGCAGCTTGTAAATACTTGAATGCAATCATGAATGTTAAGTTAAAGTAATTAAATAGAGGCATGCACTGTGCAATGGTGGTTCCCCCACCCTTCTCTTTATTTGAGGTGCAGGGACTTTCGGTAATGGGATAATCCTATCTCTTTATATCAGTAGCATACTTCCACTGGTGCCATCTGAGGTACCTCTCATTGTAGAAGAGAACCGTGAAGTAAGGCCAAAGATCAGGAATACTTCCTACAAGCAAGATATCACACTCCTATCTTTTGAGGTGCCTTTTTAAAATGCTTATTCTTGTCTAACCAGACAGGGCAGTATTTTTGTATAGCATCTTCTGCTATTATTGGTGTTCTTATTGTGTTTTGGAAGTTCAAAATTAACATGACAGTTGTAGGGGAATGTCCCTCAAACCTCGTGCCTAATAGCCCCTGCTTGAGGAGATTTGAGTGCTAATCTGGCCAATGAGCAGACACTATTGATGCCCATTTCCGATTAACCGGTCGGCGTGTATGAGCTGTAGCAAAACAGTGTCATCTTGTTTCTAAAAGTCATCATTTGCTGTGTCTTAGTTACACGTCAGCATTTTAAAAACAAGACGTGACAGTGGTTCTGATGGTGCGTCGAATGCAAACAGCCACTTCGGAAGAGGCTCTGGGGTCAGCAAACCCCGGAACATAGAGCAGTAAAAAATCCACAGTCCATGATAAATAAGCGTGCATGTCGCCTTACAGTAAATGGCAAAACAAGCCTTAGAAAGTGTTGGGGAAAGAGGCTGATTCACTGTGAAGGCAGCATACCATCTACAATGAGAGAAAGACTAAGGATGGGTCTACACTAAAGACTTACGTCAGTATAACTGCATCCCCCAGGGGTGTGAAAAGACCGTAATCCTGAGTGCTGTAGTTATCCCAACCTAACCCCCTTTGTAAACAACGCTATGTTGGCAGGAAAGATTCTCCTGTCCACATAGGTACTAACTCTCATGGAGGTGGCATAGCAGCACCTTCATTTAAGCGCTACAGTGACACTGAGCCAATCCAGTGTTTTAAACGTAGACCTGCCCTAATTCCTGAGCTACTCCCTCCAGACAATTCTGAGAGCAGGGTTGACAGACCCTTGAAGATATCCTTAGTTAATAGGTCTGATAAATTTGATATAGGGCTAGAGTTACTTAGGGCTATGCTCATTTCTTAAGTTTACTCTCCTTCGGGGGAGGTTGATAATTCTGTCAATGTGCTGCTTGTGTTACTTGGGTTCTTGGCATTCTCTGCTTCTCCCTTCTGCCAATCCCTTCCCAGTGGAGCTTCCTGTAGGATCCAGGATCTTCAGGGCTGGGTTCTTCCCACCCTAGAATCAGAGGAACACACAGACACACCCACTAACAGAGGATGTCTGAGAGGATTGGTTAATCAGCACCCACAAGATGACCCCTTATATTCCCTGGACTCAGCAGGCTGGGTTGCACAGCAATGCCAAGCTGTGACTCTCACGTGCCCTTGGACTCAGTGGCTGGGTTAAACAGCACTTTAAAGTTGCCACCCTCATATGCCCCATGTTCAATATGTCCTTATCCCCACTTTCCTAACCAGAACCGTTCTGCTAGGAACCCACTTGATGAGCAAACCCCATAGGATTTTTGGGTTCTACAGGAATCTTTAGCTTAGGTACAAGGAGCATTGTTACAGAGTGAATGGGGAAGCCAGAAACAACACTCCCTTGGGGAGGAGGAGGAGAAGAGGAGGAAAGGGAGAGAGAGGAATAGAGAGAAGCAACCAGCTTAACCATGAAAGTTATTTATTCCTAGGTAGTAACCATACAAAGAGAGCCAGACAAATAAAAAAAGTGACTGTATTAAATCTAACTTAAATCTAATTACAAACATTAAGGCTAGCAAACCATAACTGAACACATAAGGCAGGGAGGGTCAGGAGGCTATACATAGAGAGAAAGAGATCTCACCACTCTGTGAAGCCTGAATTGTTTCCCAAATGGTGATGGTAGCGGGGGGTCCAGAGTGTTGGAGACAGGCAGAGTAGAACCCTCAGTGCAGTCAGTGAGGAGAAGATGAAGTCCCAATGGAAATGATGCAGAATTTAGATCCGGGTATCAGAACACTTTACTTGAGCATTGGTAGAGGTTTTGTAGGGAAACATCAGTAGCTCAAGAGGAAACACTGGTTTATAGGTAAACAGATGGTTCCATGGAGTATTCCAAAGTTGTTTTGTTTAGACTAGACAATAGGAACTGACCATTCCTGGCTATGGGCAGTATTTCTTCGAAGGAGCTCATAATGCAATTTGGCAGTTTCAGTATTTTGGATACTAATAGAGTATTTAATACTAAAATTGGTCTGATAATTACTGATCTGGATGTGTGCAGGTGTGGGCTCATTAGCAGTCGCAGCAGAGATTTCCCATCAGGCAATGCTTTCCTGCTTTCCATGTCCTAGAGTTCAGAGCAGTTCTTGCCTTGGAATCTCTGTCCTCTATTCTGTGTATGCTAATGGAGATGCCTTCTTGTCCCATCTTCTATGCAGCTATGCCCTGGTTCCCCAAGAACACAGAGCTGGTAGGTAACTTAGGCTACATTTACACTGCACCATAGTTCGAAATAACATACGTAATTTGAGCTAGGAAAATTGCATATCCTATTTTGATCTTATTTTGAAATAGCTTATTTTGTAATTTGGTGCTGTCTGCAGGTTTGGTGCTATCTATGAGGTTTACAGGGATGCTGGAATAGCGAGCCCGAAATAACGGGCTTGCTGTTAAGAAGTGGGATAGCTACTTTGGGATACTCCGGTATCCCAAAATAGCATTGCAGTGTAGACATAGCCATAGTGAGCTAGGGCTATAATGGGGAAGGTGGGAAATCCCAGAAGACCTTTCCAATCCAAATGCATGTGTCTGCATATAAAGCTGGGCAACTTGCTCCTTGATGTAAGCATGAGACTGGGAACCAGGTACTGTGCCCTGAGTTCCAGACTCAGCACTGTTCCAAGATCATATTTCAAAAAAAAAATTTTCTGTGGCTTTTGACAAGTCATTCAGATTCTCTGGCTAGAGTCTGCCATGCTGAAATGTTCTGAGCAGTCCCCTTTCACACGCAGTCTCAGAGAAAATCCACTGAGCACAGGAACTGCAGTTCTGCTTTGCCCTTATATGAGCCACACAAAATGAACAAGGAAGTTCCTTCTACCCTCCCTCCTCTCCACGGCAACCCAGCTATAGAGCCAAGCAGAATCTGGACCTCAGGCCAGGTACTGTGTGAGTTATCTAGTTAAGATTCGTCATGTGCTTCAGAAATGTAAAGGTGTTTAGTATTAAAGTGCTAAGTACTCTTAAATCTTATTATTATTAACAGAATTCTTATAATTAAAATGTCCTTGTCTTGCGAATTAAAGGATGTCCTTTCTCAGCGTTATTTAGGCTTTGGCCTTGTCTGTGCTATAGCCTAAGTTACACAACTTCAGATACACAAATAACATAGCTGAAGTGCATGTACTGAAGGCTGCTTACCACAGGTATCTTCACCACTGTAAGTTGATGATAGCTGATGTTCTCCTGTTGACTCCACTTGGTTTTCTCATTTTGGTGGTACACTGGAGTGGATGGGAGGGTGCTCAGCAGTCAATTTATGGCATCCACTCTATACAACATGTGATAAATGGAGCCCCTCATGATTGATTGCTGCCTGTGATGAAGACATACCCTTTGCCTTCACGAGAAAGGTTTGGGTGGTATAGCTAGTGGAGGCGTAGCTTATAATAGCAAAAGAACCTGCTTTGCTGGTATAGCTTGTACCAACAAAAAGATATTTTTTGACAGTATAACTGCATCTACACTAGGGCTTTTGCTAGCATATTAGCTATGTCATTATGGGTTTGATTTTTTTCACGGCCCAACCAACGTAGCCATGGTGCCCAAACTCTTGTGTGTAGACCAGGCCTTGGATGCTTCTCAGAATAGAAATGTATGGTACCACCAGCTGGATTCAGCGAGAGTGCTCACAGAGTGAGATACTGCTCCAGGTGAGCCCAGCCTCTTAAGCAATAGCTTTCTAATGTTCCCTAACGTGACTGAGAAACACTTGTGGTACTGATCTCCTCTCACTGCCCTGGGCATTCAAGTAAACAATGGGGATAATCGTGTAACAAAAATGCTTTCTAGCTCACTCCTTTATTTACTTTTTTTCATGATTTCCTTCCACTCCCAGGTAAAGGAATGTAGGTTGTTTGAAGGGCTGATCTGCTCGGGTGTGGCAATAAGTTAACTTGAAACATTGCTGAATGTTTAGTCACTTTGTAATGCATTCGCTAGAAATTGGGAATCATAAAATCCTTAGATTCTTAGTTGACTGTGCTTGTGTACACATTATGCAGGAATAGGTGAATAGAGTCTCAGAAAAAGCATGCCTCAGACAATCTTCTAAAGTAATTTAAATATGTATTCCTGGTTAAAAACAATTACAATATGACAATACACTCAGTTTAAGGTCAGAAACTAAGTCTGCTGGCTTAGACCTGAAGCCACTTCTGGGAAATATCATCATTGCAAATCTGAATTTTAAACAAAAATAGAACAGCAGGAAAGTGTGAGTTCCATTTGTTAGGAACATGCCATTTATAAAGAAACGTCACTTACTGGGTTCAAATTGGGATAAGTCGTGGTGGTTGAGTGAGTTATCACTCTTCTGGATTCTATCGTCTTGTGCTACAGAGTGGGATAACTCTTGTGGTTGAGAAGTGAAGTGAAATCCAGTTATTTGTGTCTAAAATTTCTGACAACATAGTAAGCCTTCTTGAATCCAGTGATTTGCCATAAATCATCTACCCATCTCCTTGCTGATCATCCCTGATAAAAAGTCCTGCTACCATTCGTCCTATGGTAACTTTCTCAAGGTTGTTTTCACCTGTATGCCTGAAGTTATCGATGTACATAAGTTTGTGCCTGCTGGTTTCTGATAGTAGGATCTGCTTCTTTCCAATAATATTTCTAAAATAATCAGTTATCTGCTTTTGCATACAGGAGATGTACAAGATGCAGCTGGTAGCATACCTCAAAATCTTCAGTTTTCTTCTTGTCAGCAGCATTAGTATGCTATGATTCACATCTGTAAGTATCTCTAGAAAAAAAAATTTACTAATCAAAACTTCATATATTTTGAGAGATCACAGTTTTCCAAACTTTTGTAAGGAAGGCAATGGGTGAGCGACCCATTCTGACTGGTAGTCTTCTTTCTTTGGATCAATGTCCTTGGTTGGATATGCATGCTCGCAGATAACTGAATTCATCTGCTGCCTCTGTACCTTGACCTTTGATTGAGATGTCCATTTGTATCTTGTTTTTCTGAATCATGTCAAAATGCACAAATTTCATTTTCACCTCATTCAAGGGTAGTTTATATTCCCGACTAATATTTGTTGCAGTGCATCAGTGGTTGCAGCAAAGCATCATGTCTTCAGCATGCTCAAGGTTGGTTAAGAGAAAGAAAGAAAGAGGAATACAGGTTCTTTCGAAAAAGGCTTTTCTTTTCGAAAGAACCGTGTCTAGACCGCGGTTTCACTTTCAAAATAGCATTTTTCAACAGAACGCTGTGACATGATTATGCAAATGAAGCAGGGAAATTCAAATCCTGGCCTCATTTGCAATTTCCGTATGTCTAATTTACATCCCTCTTTCGAAAGAGGGATGTAGTTTAGAAGTACCCTATGGTTGCAAATATCTCCCAAAGACTGTCCTGTTGGTCAATATTAAAGACTTTTGAATAGCTAATGAAACACATGATCAATGGGTAACTGTAGTCCCTGCATGTTTCTGTGAGGTAGCAGATGGTGTCCTCCTCTTTCACCTGTGACAATGCCTCAGATCCATTCTGGATAGAAGTCATATAATTTTACTTGTTTATGAGCAAGTCCAGACACAGTGGACCAGTTGAACCTTTTTATGTGTTTGAGTTTTAATTTTTGTTTAAGGCACACAGTTGACGGTCTGATCCATAGTCTGCATTCTGAAAAGTCTTTTTCCATTGGATGCTCCATCTCCAGAATTGCTATATCATTACATAGTTTAGTTCTTTATCATTCTGTCTGTGACTTCCATGTCTCTAAAGATCTAAGAGGTTGGGTGAAAATGATTTTTGTAATGACCAGGTGATTACGGTTGCAGAATTCCCCTAAATGCCTTTCTCTCTCATTTTGTAAAACTCAGTTGTCCCCGTTACTTCTTCATGAAAGTTTACACCTCCAACTTTCACATTCAGGTTCCCAGTAACAAGGATGAGTGCTTTGTATTTTAATGAGGTGCCTCTTCAAACCCTTCATAAAACACATCCATTATGTGGCTGTGCTGCTATCATAGCAGCATAAACCTGTAGGATCGATATATTGCCTGGCTTTTCTTCAAGGAAAATCGCAGTGAATCGCACTGGTAGGGTTATATCCAAGTTCACACTTTGGTGTCTCCTTGGATAAGATAAATGTAACCCCATTTTCTCAGATCCTGGGTAGTACATTGTATCTCCATCCATCACCATGACCCTGCCATTCCATTGCAGCTCTGAGATTCCCCATATACACATGTTACATCTTTCCAGCTCTTTAGTCATAATGGTGAGCTCCACTTCATATATACTCCTCACATTCTATGTTCCTACTCTAATTATTTTTATAAAGCTTCAGGTAATTATTTGTCTTGGTGCAAACATCGTCCACTGAACTTCTTAAAGGATTTGGTACAGCACCATTAGACCTGCAATCTGTTCTATTAGGCTACATCTAGACAGCGGGGCTATTTTGGGATACCGGAAGTATCCCGAAATAGCAATCCTGCATCTTTAAACACACCCTGTGGCCAGGTCTCCAGGGCAGCAGGGTAGCCTAGTGGCTAGGTCCCAGAGTTAGCTGGCAGCAAAGGGTGTATAGGCTCCTGCCACTGGGGCCCCAAGCCTAGGATTTCCAGCCTCTTTTCTAAGTCTGGTTCTTATGTTTGGGGTGTGACCTAAGAATCCAATTTCTCCCTCCTCAGAGAGGGTCCCTTCTAGGTTCTCTTGCTTTGTAACAAGGGGAAGGGTTGGAGGCTTACGTGCTCCTGAGGCAGACCCAGTAGACAGCTTTGATTCAGGTCCTGCAAACAACAGAATTAACTCCTGTCTCCTCATTGGTCAGCCCCTAACTGAGCCAGGCTCCTCTCTTTTATCCTACTTCCAGGCCTGGCATTGGCTGCAAGTAAAACGGGGTGGGGCTAGTTGGGTAAAAAGGCTTTATTTAACCCCTACACTGCCAGGCCCTCTCACTCCCTCACACACCCGTTATTTTGAAATATATTTTGAAATAATGGGCGTGCTATTTCGCCATTCCTGAAACCCTCGTCCCACGAGGGTTAAGGGATTTGTCAGAATAGCGCTTTATTTCAAAATAACCTCAAAATAAGCTACGCAATTTGTGTAGCTCAAACTGTGTAGCTTACTTTGAGGTAAGGGTACTGTATAAACACACCCTTAATGACCAGAACTTCTTCCCCTGTATAATTTGTCATGCCTTCTGGCCTGGGGGCCTCTCATGGATCAATGCTTTGTTGTCCCATGATAATTATTGTGGGAGAAAGTACAGAAGATGGTTTCCCATTGCCTCCCCTCTCCTGTTTGTGGTTATCTTTGGGTCAACCCATGACTTAACTCCTGTGCCTTTCAATTGCATTTCCTCCAGAAGGGGTGCCACTTCTCTCCCCAAGCAGTCATCCATCCAAAGCCATAGGCACTTCCTGAGATTTGCCCAGTTACTTGAATGCTGCTTAGCACCCAGCACTGGCTAGTCACAGGTGGTTCTGGTTACTGCCCTTACTGCAGCAAACTTCTGTGCAAACTAGCCTGACCTGATAGTTGTGAAGAAGACCTTCCAACTGTGAGTGGGATGTAACAAAGGCTGCGACACTTGCCTGAGTCTGTTGATAATCTGACAGGTGTGAGCTGCCTCTATTTATTTTCAGTGTGGTGTTAACACTGAGAACTAACAATGATCATTTAAATGCAAAAAAATTGGACTATTTCACTGGTCAGCACTGCGCACAAATGGGATCTTCATAATCTGCTGTGGCTCGCATCTCATCTCTATAAAGGGGGGAGTAAAGCCCTAAGAGTCGGGCGGGGTCACCGTGTTCCATCCACTGTTGCCATGTGGGTAGAGTTAAAGTTTGTGTCTGCCATGGAAGAACTCATGGAGGCAGCTTCTCTAAACCATGCACTGCCCAGGCTGCCTGGTGGATGCCCAGTATTGGCAACAGGGGAAAATTGTCTTAATTCCTCCCAGAGAAATAAAACAGCCTGTTCTGAGTGAAGTGTACTCACATTAGCAAGAGTTAGTTTTAGAAACAAGGGGCCTGCTTCTCATCTCACTTTCATTGATGGACATCAAGGGTAATGCCATTCAGATCAGTGGAGATACACCAAAATATAAGTGGCATGAAATCAGAATCAGTACTTGCCATCCCAGATCTTACAACTGATTTATCTAGTCCAGCATCCTGCCTCTAGTAGGGGTGATACCAAATGTTTCTGAGGAAGACAAAAAATACCTGCAATGCCCAGTAAGCAAAGGTGGTTTTTTAGTTATTATTAAAATCAGCTCAAAACTCAGTGCGGGATGATAGCAATAGAATCAAATAGTTTTCCCATTTTCTGCCAGCAGTTTTGAAGACACAATTTGGCACATATAATTATTAACCTTTAGGCATCCAACTACCCCCCTTTCCTGGCATAATATGGTAGTGAGATGCCAAAGTTGTGCCACATTTATCTACATTTGTGTACTCATAAAACAGCTCTTGCAAAAATATAAATACTAATTTGGGAGACCGCTTTAAAAAATTAGGTATTTAAGGTCATGTATGTGATACAGGCAGAGCAAAGGAGAGCAACAGTAGCAAGACTTTTCTGACACCTAGTCAAAGAAAAACAGGCTTGCAGGGCTTAATGAAAATCACCTCTTTCCTAGTCACACACACCACTTCACACTCAGTACCCCCAAAGGGCAACACAAGACATCACTCACTATTACATACCAGCATTGACCTGGATCCTCAGCTGTACCTCATGCCCTGACTTATCTTTCTATGTGTTGTCTATGAATAATTCAGAGCATCTCCAGACAAGTTTACTGCTTCATTCCAAAGGAATAAGTACTGCTAACATAGCTGATGTGGAAAGGTAGCAGCAAAGTACATTGCTAGTGTAAAGCAAGTGAGGTTTCCATGGACACACTTTTCCTGCGATAAAGCCATTTTAAAAGAGAAATATAGATTAGATTAGCAGGTTTAAAATATAAAAAGAGATTGACTATTTGAGAAAGCAGCATGCATCTAACCAGTGGTCTTTTGTAATGTTTAAGTCAGACAGGTGCATATAGTAAGTGCTGAAGGCAGTTGATCATATTACTGATGTACAATATAGTAATCTGTACAGTCCTGGACTGGTATGAACTTTGACAGCATGCTGGGCCAATTAATCAGTATGCACATGATGAATCATAAAACGCATTCTGTGACATGCAATAAATTTTTGACATTGCAGGTGTGCCAATCAATCAGCGTGTAGCTGTCAAGTCACACTGTGCATAACAGGCACGTGCGCGCACACGCACACAGACACAGACACACACACACTTTGTGAGAGCAGACACCGCATTATCATTTTACATTGGGTTTTGCTCCGTTTTCAGCTTGAAAATGTACTGTCCAGTACAGAGCTCTTTGTTAAAAACAAATAAGTTTTGGCATGGATCAGCTTCCACAAGACAGATTCCAAGGACAGATTGACAAGGAATTTTAAAATGCATTATCAGTGTGGTATGAAAATACTATCTTTTTACTGACATACGTCCACAGTCTGTTCTTGACCTCTCAGCTAATAATAGCAGCCTCCGTGGTCTCCATTATGGCAGATGCAGCAGAGAATAGTCTGAGATATAGGTGCAGTATAGTATTATAGTATTTCAGATAGTGGATTCTAATTTCGGAAGTTTGAAAAGTGGAAACAGGCAAGGAGAGAATTGGCAGCATCTTTGTGATTTGGGACCCGTGGCCAAATAATGCCATATTGGAGGATGATGGGATTCAACTCGTCATGCCTTGAGGACAGGAGCGCTGGAACAATTTATCTAGAGGGATACCGAGAGCCATTGACCCAAACTGCAAACACTGTATATAAAGAAAACCACTTCAACACAGACGATGTGGCAGCATCCCTAACTGCAGTACTTATGCCTGGGGGTTGGTTGGATGTCTCCCCTCTCCCCCCCCCATCTTGGGATAAAGATAAAAAACTAGAGAGTAAAGTCCACCTGGGGCTAGGAAGAGTAGAGGCCATCACAGAGATGGGAGGTCACCTGACAGAGAAGTGGGAGAAATATCCACAGGAGAGAGGGAGGAATATGACATTTTGTAGGATCTCAGTTCTAGGCGGTCTTAATCAATCCATGGAAGCAGGTACAAAAGGTAGCATGATTCTCTTGGCAATGTGATTGCACATGGTCCGAGTGTACTTCTAGAGATGACAGTGCTTGGGCCTTTTGTCTGTCTTCATTATCTGGCTATTTCTATTATGCTCATTGTTGTGGTGTGGCTGTATGAGGGCAACTAAATGATAAAAATATAGGCCTGCTGTCAGGGACATCTTTAGGATTTATGGGGCCCAACGAAGTATGATTTAAACGGGTGCCCCTATGGCTAGTGGCAGCCCAGGGAGGGAGAGGGATGATAGTTTTTTGGAAATGTGATTTTATAATCTTCAGCAACACACTTAAAATATTTTTAAAGCACAACTGAGGTCCTGTCGATTAGCACAGCAAATGCTGGTTACATGGTTTTATTACCGCTTGAATGACTCTTTCGCAGGTTCCGTGTTCTGCTAATGGGTCTGGCAGGCTTTTTTACTTTTAAGGTAACTAGATCATCTCTGGAGGAAGCAGAGCCACAGAACAGGGATAGGAAGAGGTCGATGGGTGGACATTAACACCCCGTGATGTCTCCAAGTTTTGTGTGTCCTACACAGCTGTGTATTCTGCATATGGGTAAGGACTGTTCTGCCTGCTGCTTGTTTTAGGGATGATTTTTGTTTTTGTTTTTTGTTCTGTGTTTTTTTATACCACCTAGCACAGAGTGGCATAAGTCCATGACTTTACTAAGCTCCTTGGGGGCTAAGATAATAGAAACAATAATAACATGTAGAATTTACTTGTGTTACTGTTATCTTTTCTTCTCAATCCTCTTCATCCAGTGTGTCTGGTTTTTCCTTCTGTTGTGCTTGGTTCTTGTCCTGACTGAGTTCTCTGGGGCAGGGCACTCTGACTATATGAATGTACAATGCCTACTACAAACAGGCCCTGATCCTTGACTGGGGCCACCACTAGACAGTACTGTCGTACAAATAATAATAGTAAAAATATTAATGTACCTAACTACTAATGCACTTGGTTGCTTTTGATCAGTTATATGGCTAAAACCCCCAAAGCAAGGAATCTTACAAGCCTTTCCTCTGCCATGCTAATTAAAAAAGGCCTCATTAATTTCTTCTGGCCATTATTACATAGTGAATAATGCAGTAAGTCACTAACTATCAGCTCCCCTATAATGTATTCTTGGTTATGGATTGTTTCCCAGCATGCCTGAAGCAAAGCAGTTTATGTTGCTTTCACTTTGTAATTTGTGCATGAAGAACTACATGAACATAATTAAAAACACATTTCCCAGTCTAATCTAGCCTCCTGTCTTATCTCTTTCCATGATTTTTCCCATCGCCACACTCCCTTCATTCTGTTTCCCTTCTTTCTTCTATTTTGTTTCCCCTTTCTCTCTCTCTTTTTTATTTTTTTATTAACATCTCCTCTTGCCTGCTTTCCCTTCTGTTTTCTTTCTACCTCACAACACGTCTGGTTTTTCCACGTGCTGTGTGTCTTGATGGACCTCTTAGATTGAACTCTGAATACAAATTGGAGTTTTCAGAAATAACAAGTCAACAAACAGAAGCTGATGAGGCTCAAAGTAGCAACACAATTGGATAAAACAAATCGGAAGCTGTTGTGGAATTGTAGTTTCTGCATTGACTCAGACCTTTTAGCAACAAGCTTAAGACTACCTAAATTATTTTTATTTGTCATCTAAGTTAGACTATGGCTTAGCACCTCTCCACCACTAATGTCATACTTCTTGTTTGTGTAATCCGCATACCTAGTGTGGTTCACTGTCTTATGTAGTAGCACTTAGACCACTTACAGCGAGAGATAAGAACAAAGGAGCTCTACAGCCTAAGCCAAGAGCCAGCTGCCTTTACAGCTCAAACTGTAGAAGCTCCTATACTAAAGATCCTAGGTTTGAATCTGCCAGATGGTGGTTACATTTGTACATGAAGCTAAGTTTCAGAATATGGAGACAGAAAGTTCTAAAGCTTGCTTTCTTTGGGCAAAATTCTGCCCTGTGCAAAGCTCCCAGGGTGTTAATAGGCACTCTAAACTCATTTTGAGTGCAGAATATCATTGTTGAATACTATAGAGTGGATTTGAGAGAAGTTTTTCTGATAGATTTAAGAGCTATTCTGAGCAGTGTGGAGAAACTGATCAGTGTCACTTCAAGTTTCTATCCCCTTGACACTTAGGAAATTCTATTGTGCCCCCACATAATGCTTTTCAGTAAATAGGAGTAATTGGGTACAGGAGTGACACTGCGTAGACAAGTATTGTATATCAAGCAACACCAGAAAGAATTATCTATTATTCAGAGATGGTAACCTCTCCATACCTAAGGTTGCCACCAACTTCCATTATAAAGCGCATTTAGCACCCCTATAATTTTGGTTTGGACAAACTGTTTGGACAATAGTAAACATTAAGGGCTGAGACATTCTGCCTTTAATTAAGAGGATTAAAAGTTTCTCTGATCTTTTTTAAAAAATTGTCGTTATAGCTCTTTCACTGGAGTACTCATTCTAAACACAGATTTTATAAATGCATTATCAAGGTAGTAAGAAAATCCTGATAAATTCTTTTCTGACAGACACAGTAAAAAGTAGATTAATGGTGTCAAGATGAAGAACTCTCTTGTGTGGCATTGCTCACTTTTAGATTTTTCCAGAGATGTGCAATTCATTATAGTCACTGGGCCAAAGGTACTCCTCTGACACTTCCAGCAACCCTTTAGTCATTTTGTTAGTGTGCTAGGACTTTCTCTTTGTGATGCTTTGTAAGCTGCACAGAGGTTTTTCCTAGATTACAAGATCAGAATGCCTTTACCATGATCATCTGGCAGGCTGGCCTCCCCTATAAGGCAGGTCAAAGAACTTCCCCAAAATAATTCCTAGAGTATTTCCTCTAGAAAAAACATCCAGTCTTGATTTAAAAATTCCCAGTGATGGAGAATTCATCATGACCCTTGATAAATTGTTTCAGTGGTTAATTACCTTTCCTGTTAAAAATGTACTTCTTACTTTCAGTCCGAAACTTCTACAACTTCTAGCCATTGGATTGTGTTATACCTTTCTCTGCTAGATTGAAGAGCCCATTGTTAGATATTTGTTCCCCAGGGGGGTACTCAGACATGGTAATAGTCATCCTTAACTTTCTCTCTGTGAAGTTAAATAGATTGAGCTCCTTGAGTGTGTCACTATGAGACATGTTTTCTAATCCTTCAGTCATTCTTGTGGCTCTTCTTTGAGCCCTCTCCAATTTATCAACATCCTTCTTGAACTGTGGACATAAGAACAGGGCATAGGATTTCCACAGTGTTAAGTACAGAGATAAAACAATCTCTCCACTCCTATTTGAAATGCTCCTGTTTATGGAGCAGTTGATCAGCGGAAACACTAGCAGCCAGGAGGCACTGGGGGATATGGGAAGCTTGGCTGCTAAGCACCCACTGGTGTTTTTGCCTGGGTATTCCAGAGCTGTGTGCCCCACCACACAGTCAGAAGCTGTTCATGTCACAAACAGCCACCTTAACCTCCTCTCTCCTAGTACACTAAGCACATCTTCCCCATGAGCCTTAATCTCTCCATGCATTAGTTCTCTGTTTGGAAAGTAGGGAAAATAATACTTCCCTACTTTAGAGTTGTGTTGTGAGGAGAAATTGAGTCACGAGTGAGTATTGTAGATTATACTGTGAAGAACACCAAGATGGGAGAATTAGGCCCTAGATTGTGAGTCGCTTCTCAAATTGAGCCCACTTGGTTGAAAGCATCATCATTAGAAATACCCTGCTTCTTCTCATCTGAAGTATCTGTGCATATAAATAATACATTGCAGGGACTTGGCAGCTCGCTGTAAATACTGATACCATTTATTTTTTCAGATGATGTGAACTCTAATGATGGTAAAGTGTCAAATCTATCAATGATCTTGAAATGACAGATGTAGTTATCTTCACGCAATTACAATGTCCACAGTTCGCTGCAGATCAAGAGTTAGAGCCTGATCCAAATCCCGGTGAAGTCTACGAAAAGATTCCTATTGACTTCAGGGCCCCGTGGAGAAGCCCCCTGGGGACAATATACACATTAGTGTTCAAAGAGACAGCAGTGCACACTTGTTCTAGCCAGTGCCATTAATAAAAGATTACTAGGCTTATGTGTACTCTCAGCGCAGAAGCAGGACAGAACGGTGATCCAGGTCTGGTTTCACACTGAACCATGGGTAAGTCATTTTGTGCATTAATTTTTTTTTTTTGTTCTTACTGTTAGGCCAGATCTTATGTCTGCTTCCTCTCTTACCCCACAAAGGGAAAGTATGTGCCAAAATGTTTCCTGTTTTTCATTGCCAGCTGAACTGCGGTGCTCTGGGTGCAACTCATTAAGATAGCCTGCACAGTAAGAGGGGAGGAGGAGAAGGGGAAAGACGTTTCAAATAGTGGAAACTGTGACATTCAGCTTCCCTAGTCCCAGGCTGAACCACACTAAAAGTGGAAACAAGACTGCCAGGTATAACTGTCCAAAACCAAAAATTGCAACTATATTGAGAGAGAAAAGTAGTCACAAGTAGCAGCCTAAAGGAATCAGAAAAAGAAAGCATCAGATTTACGTGGACAAAAGTACTTGGCTTTACTCTCTGGCCAAGGCATGCCAAGTTAAAGGAAGGATTGGAAAAGAACACCTAATATTTCAGAATACTTTAGAAGTTGGATGGAACTCCAGGAAGTGTTTTTCTTTTTCTGCTTTCCCACAGCTTAGGTGGTAAGGTAGCATTATCCAGTTTTTCAAAGTCTTCTTTACTGATTGGTTGTGCAGCATGCATATAAACATATTGTCCAGTTAATCTACTAAGGAGGTAGAATTTCCCCTTGCTCAAGAACTGAATTTTATCTGTGACTTCACTTAAACTTGTATGCATTATATATTATTCAACTTCACTCTTTCTAACCCCTGCCTCCTCTTTTAGGCTAAATGTTTTAAATCCTTGCTGGTCATTTTCTCCTATAAATTGTCTTTTTTTAAAAATCCTGCAACAAGGTACAAAATTGTATGTCTAGCTCCACAAATCTCACATGTGCAATACCCACCAAAAACAGTTGTCCAATATTTCAGCCACCCTTCCTTCTTGGGGGTTAAAACAAAATCTTGTAGCAATGATTATCTTTAGATTTTCCACAAGAACATGTAGATTTGTATCACTGTGAATGCAATGGGTTTAAAGAACTGTTAATAGATTATTGGATTCCTCAGGAATTCAAAACCTTTTACTGCTTGATCATCAGTTTAAAGTCAGCTCAGTTTGATAGGGGCCAATGATTACAACTATAGAAATAGACTGATAAGTAGAACTGGTGAAAATTCAGAATTTCAGTTGCATGGGAAATTCCAAAGTTTTGAATTTTTCTCCCAGTTCTGAATTGCAGTTAAAAGCATAATAATTCTATGGAATCAAGTTAATTTTGGATCAATTGGTACATTTTATACTAATTTTTGCCCTTTTATTTTAAACTAATATAGTATACAAATACAAATATACAAATATAAATGCAAAATATAAAATAAACTTAAATTTAAAAACAAGAAGTTGTTTCAAAATGAAAAACTGCAAAAGTCCCTTCCAGTAAGATTAAAATTGAATGTTTCAGGGGGTGGGGGATTCTGAACAAAATTGTGATGATTTGACACATTTCTGTAGAACTTTTAGATTTCTATTCATTGAAATTTTCTGACAGGAAAATTTTCCATCAGAAACCTTTACACCGGCTCAAGGAATAAGGGGCTATTATCATTTGAGAGTTGTTCAGTGGATGGTGTTGAATGAGTTGGAAGTTTCTATTGGATGGGCCTCCATATCAAAAACTAACTCTGCAACATGCTTTGGTGAGCAATTTCACCAGAGCAGACATGGCGTGACTGAGCACAGAAATGGAATCACCTTCTTTCCACTAAAATAGCTTCTCCACATCAGGACTGCATGCTGATGGGAGAGCTTGTGTTGTTGCTGCCTTTGCTCTGTCTGTTCTTTAGATGAACGTAGGCCTTCAGTCTTGAGAGGCTATGAATAGATCCCCTTTTATGAGCACTAAATATATTTAAAAGTCAACATCTACAAGATTTTTTGATGGGAAACTTTGAAAAAAAAATTAGAGATGATTCTGCTTTTAGGTGCTCAGATACTATGGTGATAAGCATGGTATAAGAACTTATATAGAATGAAATGACTATATATATGTTATGTGTCTCTCTCTGATCTTTAATTTAAAAGATTGTTTTGGAGGAAAAAAAATGTTCAGGCTTTATCTGATTATTTCCCATAGACTATCGTAATAATTTGCTTGTGACATTTTCTCACAGCAATCAGTTGTGATATCACTAACAGGATTATGGCTTCAGTGGGAATAAACAGATGGGGCAGACAAACTCATAAACATGTCTAGCAAGTTTCCATATAATTTTTCCCCATTTAATAAATGGCAAAGAAAGAGAAATATAGAAAATATGATATAGTATATAGCACCTTAGCAGGCTATTATCCATGTGGTATCAACTGATCTTTCAATATAGGCAGTTTATTTCTTAGGTTCATGAGTTTCTCAAAGCAAGACCAGAGGGCTGAAACATAAGATGTCCTTATATTTCTCCCATCTTCACAAAAATAAAATAAAATTAAAAAGTCGCCAAGTTATATGAGTGATCAATTTCTGTTATTTCTGTAGCAATAAATGGAGTGTCCAAAGATGCTGGATGCTGTTTTTTATTTTCATATGCTAATTTCCTTGAAGGGAAACGTCCTGCTTGTCTGTGTTACTCTTGTGATACACAGAATTTAATGGATTTGTATTCTGTTAGTAATATTAGATGAGGTAGGGCAGCGGTTAACTAATATTGGGTTTGTGAAGCACCTAGCACAGTGGGGCCTTCTCTGTCAGTCGGCCTATTGGATATACTATAATAAAAATTTAAAAAGAATGCCTTTTTCTAAAATCACATATATCTGATAATACAAAAAAGTCAAACCAAACCAAACCAAAAGTCCCTTATCTCTTTTTCACTTTGTCCTGAGAACCTAAAACGCTACAACTCCTTTCTCTACAATGCACTGGGACGTGCAGAGGAATTATGGACATGGTACGTGATGTGTGGGACAAGGAGAGCCTCCGTAGTCAGCCCAGTATTTATGAGCTACTTTGCAAATGGATTTGATATGAGGAAAAGAGTTTCATATTCATTTTTAAAAAGGTAACCTGAGTAACTAACTGGTTCCGTCTGAGAAATCAGTCTTGCCCAGAGACAGGCATGACTCATGAGGCAAGAAACGGTGTTCAATCCTGCTTCCCTTTCATGAGAAACTCCATTGAACTTAATGAAGCCGTTCATGTTTGTATGAGGAGCAAGATGTGGCCTGTGGAAAAATCAATGATGATAAAAGAAAAGCCATAGTAAACTAATCATCTTGATAATATTCCTTCAAAAAAGAGTGTACCCATCTTGGTTTAAAATATTCATATATATCATCCTTCAAATATCAGACTTTGCCCTGATATTTTTTGTGTGTGTGTATGTTTGTGTCATAGTTATATTTTCTTCCTGGTATGGCATAGTGTCTGACATGAAACACATCCATTTGTACTGAATGTCCAACAAACCAAATGAAATAGACTCTATGCTGTCATTCATCTTTAAGAGGGAGCCAGAGGTAGATCTTGTGTCTCCTACTGTAATTCACCTGGCCAGATTAAAAGAAGAGAAGGGAAAGGCCTCCATCTGGTTTATGTACTTCTATTTGTGATATAGCTATCTGTGGCAGTGTATGCACGCTCCGTCCCATAAGGGGGAGGCTAGTGGGCATGTAGACACAATGGTTAAGTCTGTTGGTTGGTCTTAGACCTATCAACCCCCACAGTCTAAAACCTAGGGCAATGGCAATAGCCCCAGTGTCATGGCAGTGGGGCCTATCATCTGAAATCAACTAGAGAGGTCCGAGGTTCAGGGCAGTGTGGCCTAACAGTCAGAGTCACTATAATGGCTCTTCAGTATAGGGGACCATGGCTTAACATCCAGAGCTCTTTGGTACAGGGCAGTGTGGCATAACAGCCAGCACCAAAGAAGCAACTAGGAGAGCAGCTGGCGACCTAGGCCCACCCAGCTCCATCAGACCCTGACCCAGGGCCTTGATAATGGCAGAGCGGTCTGCCACTGGCTGAGTGGGGAGTCCCACTGAAACATGCTGAGGTCACCCGGGTTGGAGATACCCTCCCTGGGTCACTTCCTACCATACTCAGTGGTGTAGCAGTCCATGAAGCCTCAGGAATTCTAGGTTCCTCAGCATAGGTGGAACCCTGGTGCTTTATCTGGTGTGGAGGCTAATTTTGGTCCTCAGAGTCTCCAGCTTCTGCCAACAGGGTTTGTGGCTAGTTTTCAGCTGGAGCTTCCATTGACCATGGCAGGTCCTTCCTTTCTGGCATCCAGCCCAGACTGAGTTGAGCTGCTCCCTTTTATACTGGCAGAGCACTTCAAGCATATACAGTATGGCTGCGGGGAGCAGAGAGGGAGGGCAGGAAAGAGGGACGGGACTTCCTCCACCCACAATGTGGTGTTAATGTCTTCCAGCCTAGGGTGGGATATGCACACCCCATCACACCATCCCTGAGTTGAGTACTCCCCCAGATGATCAATGAGGCTTTTCAAGAAATCTGATAGTTTGCCACTTTCAGCGGGGAATTGCTGTAATTATTTTTTGAAAAGGTGAAAATAAACAATCCTATTTGGTCCAGACCTCAGCACATATAAATCACCATAGAACCATTGAAGCCAAAGAAGTCACGTCAGTTTACAGCAGCAGAAGTTCTGGCTCTGATGTTAGCAATTATATTAGATCACTGGGACATGGGTACTTTTAAAGTAAACAATAATGGTCATATTGCAAAATGTAATATTCCTAACGTTTGTTGAATGGTTTTACTCCTATATATGAACAAAAAGAAAAAAAATCAACTCCAGGTGAACTGCACTGATGAACTTCTGCCAGTGATGAATCTGGACCTACAATTTTATTCCTTTTGTGTGACATTACTGTGCTTCATGTTACATTACATCTGGCTGAAGGCATCAAGCCATAGATGTCTAAAAACTTGTCACTCTGAGCCTCGTTTGCAACACAATGAAATGACACCACTCTAAAGCCAGAGTGAATGACAACAGGATCAGTTTCTCTGTATCCCATAATGAGTTTTTAAAGACTAAGTACAAACCAATATTAGCACTGCTTGGTGTGATAGGGTATGTCTACACAGCAAAGTTATTTCAAAATAACAGCCCTTATTTTGAAATAACTTTCCTAGTGTCTACACAGCCACACTGCTATTTCGAAATAAATTCGAAATAGCGGAGCGCTTATTTCGAATTTGGTAAACCTCATTCTACAAGGAATAACGCCAAATTTGAAATAGCTATTTCGAAATAAGTGCTGTGTAGACACTTATTTCAAAATAGGGGGCCTCCAGCCTTCCCAGGGTGCCCTGGTGGCCACTCCAGCCTCAACCAAGAACACTTCTCTCCCTCCCCCCCTCCCCAGAGCCCTTAAACGGGTAGACTCTGGCCACAGTGCCTGTGCCAGCTCCAAGCCTGCCAGCCCAGAACCAGCAGTCACTGCCCTTGACCCAGTGGCCCCAAAACATGAGCCAGCAAGCCACTGGCAGCCAGCCCTCCACCGCTCCCCAGGAGCAGTCTTGCCAGCTCCCAGGAGCCTGCCAGCACCTGGAGAAGGCGGACGCCTTCTTGGTCCAGGGTGGAGATCATGGACCTTATTCAGGTTTGGGGGGGATGCCCCCAACGTCCATGATCTCTGCACTAGACGGAGGAACGCGGCCGTCTATGGCAGGATAGCTGCCAGCCTGGCCACCAAAGGCCACATGCAAACCCAGGAGCAGGTTTGCATGACAATCAAGTTGATCCGGCGAGACCCCAAACCCTGAGCCCTGAGCTTCCCCTCCCCATTCTTCCCCTTCCTTTGCCCTTCCAGCTCCGTCCTCCCAGGTTTCCCCCTCCCCTCTCCCGCCTCCTTTCCCCAGTCTCACCAGAATTTCATTTCCTCCCCCCCAGTTTTGTTAAATAAAGAGAGTTTGTGTTCATGAAAATACGTGTATTTTATTTGACATCAGGAAGGAGGGTTAGGGAGGGGTAAGTGAAAGGACGTGAGGGAGGAATGAGGCACAAGCCCCCAGTGGGGCAGACCAGGGAGGCTCTTAGTGCTCCTCAGGGTGGAAGCTCTCCCGGAGGGCCTCCTGGATACTGACAGCCCCCCGATGGACCTCCCGGATGGCAGCCTGCAGAAAGTGCAGCCAGGCTTGCAGCAACGCATCCAAGAGAAGCAGCAGAGTGCCCGGGGCAGCTCTGGCTCCATGTTGCAGAGTGCTGTGGTGTCCCGAGTGAGGGCAACCAGAGCATGCAGAGACAAAATGCTTTGCTGTCCCTCATCGAGGTAGACAAGCAAGCAGGGAAACCTGAGAACTGGCTGTCCAGGGGGGGTCCCTTTAAGCACAGACCTCAGATAGCCTCAGGCAGCAGCCCCACACAGTAAGTCCTGACCTGGTGCCCTGCTGGAACTGGTTCCGGCCAGCCTTAAATGCGATTCAGAGTCCACTCAGTGTGGATGCGCTATTTTGAAATAGCCAAATGCTATTTCGAAATGCATTTTGTGTGCAGACACATTATTTTGAAATAAGCTATTTCTAAATAACTATTTCGAAATAAGCTATTTTGAAATAACACTGTAGTGTAGATATACCCATAGTGCTATGTAGTATGGATGCCTAAGTCAGAATAGGTTTGGATTTGGCAGAGTAATTTTGATGTTTGGGCACCCCTCTATAGTGCACAGTGTATGGAGTTGCATATTGTTAAATCCTCTGAAATAGCTCACCCATTGTAACCTTCTGTTGTTGTCTACTGCGTGGACTAGCCTTGTGCAGCTGGGCAGAGAAGGAACATAACAGAAAGGAATTAGGAGGACCCTTCTCCCTCTTGTGTGAGCCATCTAAGGACTTGTCAGAGTCACAGTACTTGAGCTAGATGCTGGTACTGTGGGTCTGTGTTTACCTGGGAGCAATTGTGCAGAGAACAGGTGAAAAAAGGGCTCCAGTCCTACAGGCTGGACTGGCTGAACACACTGTGGGGAATATGTTGCACCCTGAAAACAGGTGTCACAAATCACTCCCCACTGGCATGACCAAGAAGCACACGAAGGCCCCATGCACTGCCCCTTATCTCAGACTATATCTGACGGCACAAGTGAGCCTTAAGGGCGAGTCTACACAGCAGCGTTATTTCGTTATTCCGAAATAACAATGCAAGCATTTACACAGCAATTCTGTTATTTTGAAATAGATTAGAAACAATGGGCCACTTATTCCGACTTCTGTAAACCTCATTCCCCAAGGAATAAAGCCTATTCCAAAATTGCTATTTTGAAATAGCAGTAGTGTGGACGCTCCACTGCAGCTCCTCCCTTCCCCAGGGCCATTCAAAGCACTTACTCCCTAGTGCCTCCTAGAGCTCTAAATCAAGGTAGCATGTCCACATTAGGAAAGCCTGCCTTGGACTAATTTTGAGGTGTCCCTGTAGTATAGACGTGTTATTTCAAAATAAGTTATTTTGGAGTACTTCTCCCGGAATAGCTTATTTCGAAATAAGCGTGCAGTGTAGATGTACCCTAAGTGAGGGACTATTGAACAAGAAGACAGTGAAGTTATGCCTCTCAGCTGGCTAAAGACCAGTTGTGGGACACACAGAATAGAATAAGGAGTCTAAATTTATGCCAGAAGAAAAATATTAGGGCAGAAAATTTAATAATTCAGGATTTATCTATTTGGCATTAGTTAATAATTGTCTACAATAGTTGATATTTAGGATTTAAAAGGTCACAACTCTGTCGCTTGCATATGATGCAACAGCACCTCATTTGCATGAGGGAGGTCATTGCCCTGCTTCCACTGAAGTCAGGATACCGTCAAATATAAGACAAATTAGATCTATACATGGGCTGAGAGCCATCTTCTCTGAAGCCAAGGGACACATCAGCTTCAGTAGTGGAGAATATTCCTTCCTCCACACCATTTTATTATTACCTTGCAGTACTAGCATTGGCATGGTGTCCTGATTTTAACTTAAATGCTTTGGCCATGGGTTTGAAATTCATACTTAGGCATTTAAGTGTCCCGATTTGCAGAGGTGCTATGCCAGTGGGAAACTGAAGTCAATGGGAGTTGCAGGTGTTCATCACCTTTTGAAAACTGGGTCACATAGGCTCCAGTCCTGCACTTGCATAGTCTTATGCAAGCCAGCAGTCCTGTTCATTTCAGTGGAATTACCTACATGCTTCCATTTACACGGTTGTGTAAAACGTTAGAGAATTGGGTAATTATTTTGGTGCTTAAATATTGACTTAGAAGACTAACTTTAAGCATTGAAATTTGTTTCTCTGAATAAATAATTCTAGAAATGCTACTGAAAATATTGACTATATTACAGAATGCCTGGGTAATCTCAGCAGGAAACAAATGAATCAGATAAAGCACTCTTAAGGGGCAGCTGAATATTATATTTTAGCTATGACTCATAATTGCCACGTTCAGCTTCTTAGATTCCTACACAGATTTGCTTACATTTCATCAGGATATCTGCTGAACTTTTAGAAGCAGGCAGCCTAATTTACAGTTAGTTGAAATTTTTCATTGTGGACTCCCTTTGCACATTTGCTATATGAAGGCACAATATAGTTACAGGCACTATATAGTTACAGACTCAGCTTGGATCATTTAGACATTTAAGTACCAAGAGTGATCACATATCTGCATGTCCAAATGAGTTCTGTTGTGATCACAAATAACTGTGGCTGCAAAAGTACACCTGTGGTTATTTGTGCCCGGAATGTTGTGAGTGCAAAAGGAGGGGCTGCGTGAAGGCAGAACTGGAAACTAAGCCTTTTGTCACACATATTTGTGAGAAATGATGCTGTAATAGATACAGAAGGCATCTACATTCTGGAATAGCAGGCCTGGTGCTTCAGCTAGTATAGAGAAGAGTGCTTATGTAAGAGACCCATGTGCTAGTAACAAGTGTCATAAATTTTCTTGTCTTCCACTTGAATTGGACTTGTAGGCTGAGATTTTCAAAAGCACTCGCTGTTGGCCTCTCTTCTACATATCTCACCTGTAAAGGCTGAAGGCATCATGGAAGTTCTGCTAAAAACACACTGTTCTGATATCATCTCTTCCCTGCTAGAAGGAGTTTGATTACAATCAAAGGACACATGTGGATTTGGATTAACAACAATTTTATTAATAAGCAGTCCAGGGGAAAAATATGAATGAAATTCCGAGGATCCTTGACTGCTGGGAACTTTAGGCATATGGCTCCTGCTAAGGTTGGGTAGAAAGCACAAAGCTCACACTGGTTGCCTGAAGCCTCTGTAACAGAGTCAAAACAAATGTTTTGAAATAATTTATGGGAATTGTTCAGGAATAATGCTGTAGTATGAAGGGAGGAATTCCTCCCCGCCCTTTTTGGAATGTTTTGAGAGAAAATAGAATCTGCTGCTGACAATTTCCAAACCCAATTAAAATAATGTCATACTTTTGTTTGTTTATAAAATTTATAGAGGGATGATGAGCCTGTCTGAGCTTGAAGATCAAGGCAGGGTTGGTTTGCCCTAGAGTAGTTTCCTTGGCATTTCTGAGTTGATCAGCACAACACAAGCTTTTAAATTCCAACTAGGTTTCAGTGAAAATCAAGAGATTACTTCAATGAGTTACTATTTCATACGAGTTATCAGAGCTTCATGCTGCAGGTGTGCGGATGAGAGTGGCAAAGGTGCCGAGCTGAGCCACTGGTAGGGTTGTTATGTGTGTGGGTATTGCAATCCAAGGTGAAATAAACTATGGGGAACTCATGCCGTCAGCTGGTAGATTGACAAGGACGTTGTACCCAGCATGCACTGGCCATTTGTTGAGAGTTTTTCTCCGGAAGCTGGTTCTGTGTCTAGCCCTCCGCTCATGTTATCACCTCAGCTCCTCTTCATGGCCAGCTAAAAGCAGGGCTTGGGTGTACCAGGGAGAGCATCTTAAGATAGTGAAAATGGTTACTGTGCACATCATTGTCATGTATAGGGTTGCATTTCAAATTACTGCACTCTCATCAGACTGTCTTCACCCTGCAGGGAATGGGAGGTAACTCAGCATATTGCATTAGTCCTACTCCCTCCTGAAACAATGCTGTCCCCAGAGTCACTGCCACATCTTTTGCATGGACCGTTTGCATTCCCTGAAGAAGTCACAGTATGAGATGAGAAGTGACACTAGGGAGGATAGTATTAAAGACTGGGAGGGAGTCAGGGAAGATGGATTTTGTGTTATGTGCCACACTTTCCAGCCAGCTCACAACATTCATATCACTAGTTCTCTGTGTGGAGATAGAGCATCCTTCTGGGGCCACTGGATCTTCTTTTCATCATGGTCAACAAAACCAGCGCTAGCAGCCATTTCCTTGTACATTTATCTGTCATAGCAGCCTGACCTTACAGCTATCCTTCTGGGACAGCCAGCACAGATACCTATAGGTCCTGGCTGATTCTAGTGCATGCCGTTTAGCCCAAACCCTGTCCCATGTCTGAGCAGGAGATTGGAAATTTTCAAAAAGGATTGTATGTATCATTTATAGTAATCAGGAGCTTATTTTAGAGGCCTTTAAAAATGACCTCAAACGTATTTTCTTATTGGGGGGGGGGGGACAGAAAAGACTAATACTTCGCTACTGGTGACTATGGTGATGTTACCCTACACCAGTTATTTTTTTAAATTGCTATTATGCTTGTGTAACCCAGAGGCACTCAGACAGTTGACAAGGGAGAGTGAAGTCTGTTCTACAGGGTGAGATGAGAAGGAGGTGGCTTTTAGCTCATGGGGTACCAAACACATGGCCTCAATCCCTAGGGTCACTTGTTCTGCCTACAACCTGGGTCTCTCAGCTTTACACTTGGAACCAGTCATTATTTTTGTGATTAATCCTTTTGATTTTTTTCCCCTGGCCTATATGTTGTGGTAAAGCTCTTCATTTTGGAGAAGGGAGGAAGGCATGCTGCCATAACTGAGCTAACAAGTGTTTAATAATGAATGCTGACTGTGGGAAGATTAGGAATTTGCCTCTAATGGATACCCGATTTCTGAATTATTACTACCTGTGGCACATAAGCCTCCACCAAGATCAGGATTCCATGTGCTTGGTGCTGTATGTATACACACAGGGTGCCTCTACACAGTACCCTAAACTCCAAGTAAGATATGCAATTTGTGCCGCGCAAATTGCATATCTTATTTCGATTGAATTTCAAAACAGGCTTTGTTGGAATATGGTGCATCTACACAGTACCAAATTTCGAAATAATGCATTATTTTGAGCCATTCCTTATGCCTCATGCAACAAGGTTTACCTAGATGGTGAAATAGCACTCCTATTATTTCGAAAAATATTTTGAAGTAAAAAGCGGCTTGTGTAGACGCAGGGTAGCTATTTCGGGATACCTCCAGTATCCTGAAATAGCTGTGTATTGTAGACGTACCCACAGTGACAGACACCCTCTACCCCAAAGAGGTTCCAAAAGAAATATGCCTCTCCTTTTTTCCCTTTTGGAACCTCCTGGTAAAATGGGATGTAATCAGCATAGATTTTAAAGCCAGAAAGGACTGTTATGATCATCACAGGGCATAGAATTTCTCCAAGTAATTCCTGCATTGTGCCCATAATTTCTGTTTGAGTTTGAGAATATTTTTTAGAAAGGTATTAATCTCAGTTTAAAGATTTTGAGTGTATCCATCACATCTCTGATACTGTTGTCTGGTTAATTATCCTTATGGCTAAGAATGCACTTTGCTTCTAATCTGAATTTGTTGTCTAGCTTCAACTTCCAGCCACTGGATATGCTTATGCCTTTGCCTGATGGGTTAAAGACCCCGGCATCAGAAGCATTTCCCCCATATAAGTACTTACCAACTATGAACAGGTCATCTCTGCCTCTTTCTAAGCAAGACTATTTGTTGTTTATTAAGTCTTTCTAAACAAGTAATCTATGCACCTTTCTAAATAGATTGGGCCCTATGAGAAAGAAAATGGCCACTTTTTTGAAGTGTTAACTTAACACAGTTCACTCTGAAAAGTGACTATAAAATGGTGCAGTGGAGTACCATATTTATTGCATCTTAATGATTTCTATATTTAAAGCACTCAGTTCACAAGTAAAAAACTCTGACTAGCTGCCAGATGTAGAAATTCAAGATGAGCTCTTTTTATCTTGAGTGTCATCATGAGTGCTAAATTATTTGTAGGTCAAACTATGCCCTGAAATATATCTGTGTGATTCCAAAGCCTTCAATGGGCCTTCACAAGTGTAAGTGATTGAAATTTAGTAAATACTTTGCTTATGGTGCACAAAACAGAGTAGAATCCATAGCTTCCTCTTTTAGCTATGTTAATTCTACATTGTACATAGGAATAACAGATGTAAAACTTATCATTGTCACAAAAATTGGCAGACATGACTCTGCATGCAAAAAGGAACAACTCTGTTGCATAAGACAACACTATTTTTACATCAGTTTTCAGAATACAACCATAAAGAAAATATGTAATTTTCTTCTGCTGATCTTCATAGATAGAAAAGTCTACAACTCAGAGATGTGAACTAGTAAAATAAAATATAGAATGAATCAGTTTATAAAGAGAAGTAAAAATCTTAAAAGCAAAAGAGAAACAAGAAAAAGAAATAGAGGGCAAATACATGGTGTTTCTTTGCTTTCTTTATTATCTCTTTATCCCCCCCTACTATCCACCCCCAAATTTAACTGTTTTTTACATATATGCCACAATCCAGAAAATGACTTCAATGGATACTTAATATTAGGCATGTAAGCATCCCATTGACTTCAATGACCACAGTCAAGATCCCAATCTTTATTTCTATACAGTAAATGTAGGATATGTCTTCTACATTATAGAATATCCTCATTATAGAATATTTCCGTTACAGTCATTAAGCACATTTGTTTGTTTATTTATTTAGAGCATTTATACTTAGAGTTTATTGAGAGAGTTTGTACAAAGGGACCAACAGTAGTTCACTATGGGCACATCTATAGTGCAGGAGAAAAGTTGAATTAAGATACATGACTTCAGCTACATCAACTGCGTAGCTGATGTCGAAATAGCCCCAAAAGTCAAATTAATCTATCTATATAGCAGGAGGTCGGAGAACACTCTTCCTTCAACTTCCCTTACTCCTCGTGAAATGAGGGTCACAGGAGTTGGAGTAATAAGTCCTCCATCTTGACATTATTTCAAAATGACGGCTTGCTGTGTAGGCACACACTTTGTTATTTTGAAATAATATCAGTTATTCCAAAATAACGCTGCTGTGTATACGTACCCTATGTGCCAGCAACATTTAAATACACATTCAAATATACAACAGGTGAGAGAGCATTCAAACTGTCCAAAGAAGAAGCGGCCAATTCTGACTATAAGGGTATGTCTAGACTACATGCCTCTGCCGACAGAGGCATGTAAAATAGGCTACCCGACATAGTCAATGAAGCGGGGCTTTAAATATCCCCGGCTTCATTAAAATAAAAATGGCCGCCGCGCCGCGCTGTGCTGGCTCAGCTGATCGTCGGCACAGCGCGCAAGTCAAGATGCGGATCGGTCGACAAGGGAAGCCTTTGTCGACCGCTCCCTTATGCCTCATGAAACGAGGTTTACAAGAGCGGTCAGCAAAGGCTTCCCTTGTCGACCGATCTGCATTTTGACTCGTGCACTGTGCCGACGATCAGCTGAGCCGGCTCAGCGCGGCAGCCATTTTTATTTTAATGAAGCTGGAGATATTTAAATCCCCGCTTCATTGACTATGTCGGGTAGCCTATTTTACATGCCTCTGTTGGCAGAGGCATGTAGTCTAGACATACCCTATGTAACTAATTTGTCCTCTGCTAAATAAATTCATCCCTAAACACATACACATAGGCATGAAAAGTCAGAGGAAACTGGTGAAACTTGCTGTGTGCTCCAAAGGATGCCATACCAGGTTCCATTGTATTAAGGGGAGGATGCAGTTTCCAATGTTAAGGTCCAATAACAAGAATGGTTTGCTGTCATGGCCTGTGATAGCACAGGACATGGATTCAATTCCTGCCTGTTCCAGTGGTTTGTTAGATGACCTTGAACAAATTACTTTCTCCCTGTCTGCCTTGATTTTCCCATCTGTAAAATGGGGTGAAAGTTGTGATGTGCTTTAAGATCTATGGATGAAAATCACTTATATGAGAGCTAGGTATAATTATTATTTTCCTATTCCTAGCTGGTACTTTTTAGTGTTTAAAAAAGTTTCCCCACCTAACTCATATAAACCCTGCCATCAACACTAGCATTAATTACTTTTAACTTCTGAAGATGTATTTAATATAAGTCTTTTAAAATATTTATTATAAGTATGTCTGTATTATAGAGTGATAGTCACCTATTGCCATTGTCTACATGCAAATTATACTAGAAGAAAGATTTAATACAGATCTTATTCAATATTTATTATTTTAAAAAACTGTTTCTTAGATTCATAGGCACAAAAATGATTTATAAATAAAAAGTAATTCTGGAGGGTGTATTTAATTTAAAGCATTTTATTTTTTATTCTTATAAATCAACTATACCTAGTACTTTATAGTTGCATAAAAATCTTTCTATCTAATTTACACCCAAGGACATATTTAACATGAAAGTTTCTTTACAGTCTTTAGAATAAATAATGTATATACTGCAGGTGCATTGGTACATAGTGTTTTGTGGATTTTTTTATAATTGGAATTCACCAAATATGGTATAAGAGATGCAGGTAGGGTATTAATTCACAACTATTCACACTGGGTGAAATTCACTCCTTAACAGAGGCTCCTGGCTTAAGAGGTACTTAGGTGGTGCATAGGCTTTGGACAGGATCTATATATTAGGGTAAAATTTACCCAAGATGAGAAGAGGGCACTCAGACTTACTAGTCTGGAATCAGAATGTGCTCATACTTTTAAGTTTACTATTTTGCTGTTCAGTTGTAAGTTGCATCTTGCATTTTATATAATTCCTTCCTCTCAAAAGAAAAGGCCTTAATATTTTATGGGTTTAAACTGCTATTTAGATTAAGCACAGAGATCACATCATCCATCTTTGACATGCAGCCGCCTCTGAGGTGGAATAGGACAGCTATTTAACAAAGGAGGGAAACTGCACAGTTTTGGAAAATGGTGCATCTAATTAGGAGGTGAATCTGAGGGGGAAATGGAAGTACTTTGTTTACAATGTTAATTGCTCCACTTAGAAATGGGCTAGGACATTAGGCCCTGATCTTGTTATTTCAAAATAACAAGCGGAGCATCCACAATGCCAAGCCCATTATTTCGAAATAACAGGCCGATTATTTAGAAATAATAGCTCCTGCTTTCCATGGGGAATTACTCTTATTTCAAAATAGTTATTTCGAAATAGGGTTAGTGTGGATGCTCAGATGCTGCTATTTCAAAATAATTGGCCTCCAGAGGCCTCTCACAACTGCACTTGTGGCTGCTCTGGCCACACACCTGACAGTTCCAATGCTCCCCTTCTCCTGAAGAGTTTAAAGCTGCAGGCAGAAGGAAAGAAGGGAAGGGAAAGGACTTGTGGCACCAGGACAACCTTGCTAGCCCCGTGCCACACAGCACCCTTTGTTGGAGCCATGGCCGACACCTTCTGCACCCACATGGCTGCCAGCACTCCCGCAGCACCCTCTGATGCCCCTGGCCAGGGACAAAAGAGGGCACCAGCCTGTACTGGTGTAGAGATCCTGGACCTCATCAAGGTCTGGGAGGCAGGAGACCAACCTCCAGGATCTCTGCACCAGAAGGAGGAATGTGGACATGTACAGCTGGATGGCCACCAGCCTGGCAGAGAAAGGACACACATGGACCTTTGAGCAGGTCCGCATGATAATCACAGATCTCCTGCAGGCCTACACTAAGGCCAGGGAGCAAAGGTCACACTCTGGGGCAGCTCCTCAGACCTGCCACTTCTATGAGCAGCTGGATACCATCCTGGGAGCGGGGGCCGGTCACCTCTCCACTCCCCCACCATTGTCATTGACTCCGTCCACAGCACGCATGGTGTCAGCCTCCACAAGGGCAGGGTTGTGGAGGAGAAGGAGCAGGCCATCCAGGACACCATGCCAGCCAGCCAGGAGCTGACCTTTAGCCAGGAGCAGGTGTCCACCCCCCTCCCGATGTCTCCCAGAGCTTGGATAATCCTGGCAAAGGCACTTCAGGTGAAGTTCTATAACTTTGCCTACACACACCCGGGGCAGGTGGTAGGCTGCGAGGGGCTGTGCACTCGGGCAGCGTGTGCTCCCTGTCAAGTGTGGTGATGTGGAGGGGACTGATCCCATGCATGGGAACCTGCCGTGGGGAGGAAGAGGAGAGGACTCCATTAGCACTCTCTGCCGCTCACGCACACCTCCCCCAAACTGCCCCCTCCTCCGGTGGGCAGGGGTCAGGGATAGAAGTTCTCTCTCTGCGGGATGCCACCAGTGCCAGACCTGGCTTGTGCAGGACATGGAAGGAGGCCAAGCTGCCCCATCCTCCCCTCCTGCCCGCAGGCTCCTGGCCAGGCCAACACCTTCCCATGCCTGCTTGTCCCCAGGATGTGGAGGTAGTGAGGCTCCCATGGGACGCTGATGCCCCTGCAGCTAAGTGCTTGTTGTCTAGGAAACATAAGAATGGCCGTACTGGGTCAGACCCAAGGTCCACCTAGCCCAGTATCCTGTCTGCCAACAGTGGCCAATACCAGATGCCCCAGAGGGAGTGAACCGAACAGGGAATTATCAAGCAATCCCTCTCCCATCACCCATTCCCAGCCTCTGACAGATGTTAGGGACACCATTCCTACCCATCCTGGCTAATAGCCACTGAGGGACCTAACCTCCATGAATTTATCTAGTTCTTTCTTGAGCCCTGTTAAAGTTCTGGTCTTCACAACCTCCTCTGGAAAGGAGTTCCACAGCCCAACCATGCACTGTGTGAAGAAAAACTTCCTTTTGTTTGTTTTAAAGCAACTACCTATTCATTTCATTTGGTGACTCCTAGTTCTTTGGTTATGGGAACAAGTAAATAACTTTTCCTTATTCACTTTTTCCACACCAGTCATGATTTTAGAGACCTCTATCATAACCCGCCTTAGTCTCCTCTTTTCTAAGATGGAAAGTTCAAGTCTTTTTAATCTCTCTTCAGATGGGATCTGTTCCAAACCCCTAATCATTTTTGTTGCCCTTTTCTGAACCTTTTCCAATGCCAATATATCTTTTCTGAGATGAAGCGACCACATCTGTATGCAGTATTCAAGATGTGGGCTTATCATGGTTTTATACAGAGGCAATACAATGTGCTCTGTCTTATTCTCTATTCCCCCTCCACCCCCCCCCCTTTTTTTTTTAGGAAAAGCAACAAGGGCAGTTATCACAGGAGACACTGCATGAAGCCTCGCCCTAATCTCTGAGCTGACACCAAAAGTCTCGGTTCAGACGATGGCAATGTGCTTCAAGCAAGGCCGTATGTTCTGAAGCCACTGCTGGTCATCCCATTGCTGTAGGACAATGTGGTCTCCCTTTGCCAGAAGCAGCGTTCCATGGTGTCTAGGGGATTGAGGGGCATTTGCAGCAGCAGGAGCACCAGGGCCCAGGTGAAGTGGTCCTCTGGTCTGGGCTGGTTGTTGTCATTCTGAAGCAGCATGCGGGCAGTGTGGATAAACTGCGCCAGGAGGTGCAGCACGAGGCCCATGAGCCTGGCACTCCTTTGCAGCAGCTCCAGCTCCCATGTTGGAAGTGCAAGGGCAACCAGAGCACATGGCTTCGTTGTCCTGCGAGGGGGTAGGCAGTGGAGAAGAGGAGCGTGAGATGTGGCTGCAGAGTGGAGCCCCTTTAAGCATGTGTCACAGCCCATCTCAGCAAGCAGCCAGAGGAAGTGTCCGCCCTCCTGCTGCCCTCCCTGGAGTGCTCCTGAGGGCTTTAAATGCAGTGCGGGCTCCAGCCAGTGTGGACATGCTATTTCGAAATAGTTATTTCAAAATCATTTCCTAGTGTAGACATGCCTTAGGATTTTAGCACTCCATTCTAAAATGTGCCAAGGGTCTTTTAGTGCAGCGGTTCCCAACCTCTGGGCCGTGGTGGCTCTGGAGGCCAGGGCTGGGGTACACTGCCCAGCACCTCCCCTCCCGCTGCTGCTGTTGGGAGAAGTGTGTCCTGCCCCACCTCTCAGCCAGCCAGCGCTGGGCAGGAGTGGGGTCCCCTCCTGGACGCGGAAGAGCAGTTCGCTGCGTAGTGGGAGGCCCACATGGAGCCTGGCACAGCAGTTTTAGAACAGCTGCAACCTAGGCAGCAGCACTTAGCTGGCAGCTGGGAGGCAGTGCTTGGCTAGGTGAGGGAGACAGGGATGGCACTGGGATTCTAGGGGTGGGGCTAGTGCTGGGGAACTCTGGGGGGACTAAGGGACTGGCACTGGGGGGAAATCTGGGGGGGGTTAGGTGCAGTGAGGCTGTGGAAACAGGAGGCTGGAACTGGGTTGTCTGGTGGGGGCTCTCAGGGGTGGGGGGGCTGGCACTGAGGTGTTTAGAATGGGAGGCTGGCACTGGGGGCATTTGGGTGTAGGAGGCTTTGGGGTCAGTGGCTAGCACTGGGGGGTAGTGGAGGGGTGGGGGGCTTTAGGGGTTAGGGCTGGCACTGGGGACCTCAGGTGCCAGGGTGTACTCCAGCCCCCAGAGCTGCTGCAAACAGCCTGCTTCAGCTTCAGCAACTGCCCACCACATGGTGACAGTATGTATCTACCTGTTGCACTGTGGATTTGAGAACAACCTGTCAAGAGTGGATGATGGGCTCATGTTTTAGCTATTCTGATTCTTACCACCCCTCCCCCATACTTCTCCCCAACCCCTTCCCATCATCACCTCCTCTGGATTCATGGCTTTGGACAACGAGTGTGATGTAAGGTAAGCAATACATGATGTAACTTCCCCAGGCATTATTTTACTTTGTATGCTGCCTCAAGCTAGTGGTAACATGGCTCCTCCTCGGTAATGAGAATGTGAGCTGGGTTCTTGCTGAGAACAGAAAAATCTGTAATTTAAGACTAAAAACTAAATATATTATCTTGGGTTATAAGAAAGAAACCCAGCCGCCTTTTTACAATTCCATATGAAGTTGGACTCTATAAAATGTTAAAAAAAATGAACACCCCCCCCCAAAACAAAACAAACAAACAAAAAGCTGTGCACCTGGAAATGAAATGTAGCAAACAACAATGCTTATTCTTAGTGCTGCTTGCACTATGAAACAACAAATTATTTTAATTAGCACAGCAATTCCCTTTCATGGCTTTACACAAAATGAGCTCCTTCAACAATAAATGGGCTAATATTTAACAAAGAAAAAAGTATTCCACATCTATTTAACACAATTTTGAAAGATTCTACCTTCTTCCCCCACCAGAATATTTTATATACAATTTCAGCATTCCTTTATTGTATGGTATGTTTTTAGCTTAGGAGAAGAAAGAAGAACTGAACTGGACTCTTAGAGGATAGAAGCCTGAAGAGACAGTTCTGTAACTTATGGGTTAGTTATATGGGTTGAACCTCTCTAGTCTAGCACTGTCTAGTCCAGCATGATTTTAGTTAGCCAAATGTCCACTTATCATGGGTGTGGCCAAGTTTCCCATAAAAATGTGTTTACTGCCACCAGTCCTGGTTTTCAGTGTTTTGTACTGTTACTTGGTTCTGATTTACACCTAAATGTCTTCTAAGAGCCCAGTAAGTAGTGGAAGTGTTGGTAATGATGTTAGACAATATTGACTTCCCGTAGTTCAGCAAATTCTCTGGTTTGGCACCTATCAAGTCCCAAGGGTGCTGGACTAGAGAGGTTCAACCTATAGTTTCTATTATTTATTGCATTATTTATTTGGATTGCTCTTTGAAAGCAAAGGCTGTGGACTATGATAGCTTGATTCTAATCACTATATGGAGCTGTCAGGGTGCACGCTCCCCCCCCCGTGCCTCAGTGCCCCTGACTGGCCTCATCTAGCCCCCTCTCAGGGCAAGTTACAGTCTGTACAGGTTGCTCATCAGTGGCATTGGGGTTATCTCTACTGCCCCGCTTACCTAGGCTGCAGTGTACTCCATCTCCAAACCCTGGGCCTTGCCTCCAGCCCCTAGCCCCTAGCCAGAGAGATCCTTGGCTGGCTATCCCCAGCTGTTCTCCCTCCTGGAAGCCCCTGCTTCCTCTGCAGTCAGCCCTTCACTTGCTTCCCCCAGTGAGCAACTGTGCTGCTCTATATAGCTCCCAGCTGGGCCCTCCCCCTCTAACGGCTTCACTAGATAGCTGACAGCTGGGCTCTCACTAGCCCTAATGGCTTCAGCTGGCCGCTCTGTTCTCAGCCCCGGCTCCGGACCTGAGTCTTGGCCTTAAAGGGCCAGTGCAGGGCAGGCGCCCTGTCACAGGAGCCTATAAATACACATTTTGGGAAGTAGAAGAGGAGTAGGTTTTCATATGCAAACATGGTGCAGTATGTCTGTTCAGGTGTTCAGCACTAATTCATAGATGGATAAATGTTAAGCCTAGATGGGACAATTAAGGCATCAGTGATCCAGGAGCCAAATTAGTGATCAACATTACCCAAAAGAGTAGTGCGACTTCATGGTTTCATTTGCTATAGTATAGAATTCTCACAACAAAATGACTGACCAAGAATTCTTTACTTGGTTTATAACATAGTAAAAGCATCCTGATTGGTTAATAAGTTAGACTGGTTAATAATTAAAACATACAGAGTTTTAATATCATATGCTTCAGTGAGTCACAGGAGACATATTGAAGAGCCACTTGCAGATCCTGAGCCTCAGTCTGAGTATCTCTGATGTAGTCTGATCTCTGACATACCACAGCCCATACAACCTCACTGAGAACTGTCAAGCCTATAACTTCTGGTTGAACTAGATCATGTGTTTTAGATGGACATGCAGTCTTGGGCCTTCCACTTTAAAATGGAGGCTGCATCTTAAACTTTATCTTCCAAAAATTTACAAGTAATGTTATTAAACCATTTGTAGCTAGCTCTCTGTAGGGTCTTGGGGAGTTGCTTCAGCTGTTAATTGTGGAGCTTCTATTTAGCATCTTCATATACTGAATTCAGATAGGAAAGGTACCGGGGGAGGGGAGAAACCAAAAGAGGGGAGAACCTTGACCAAGAATTTATGGGGATGGGAAACTATAAGGGTAAAACAGGAGTTTATTTGAAATTGATACAAGAATTTTCAGTTTACAAATAAATAAAAAGACTTTTAAAAGATGCTAGATTTATAGCACTGGACAAAATATGAAAGGTTTATTTGCTGAAAAATGAAGTTTTGGTCTTCATTGCTGTGTATGCACACCCCCTGTTCCTTGGGAGAGGTTACCCGAGGGTGTGGACACCACTTAGGCAGCTGTTGAACTGTCAGCAATCTCTCTTTTAGTCTAGGAATCCTGCCCCCAGGTCCTGGGAAGTATACCCTAGTGGCTAGAGTCAGTGAGAGGCAGCCATCTGACTCAAGGTATCATGGCTGAGTAGTTCAAGTCAATAGAGTATGGCCCTTTAATGCAGGGTGGCACAGCTTGGTAGCTCTAGTCAATAAGTTGGGGGGTTGGGAGCCAATTGCTCTTCTAGGGGGACCTGGGCCTACCCTACTCCACCAGGTCTCCCCCAGGGCCCTGTGAGTGGCAGAGTGGTCTACCACTCCCTGAGCGGGGAATCCAGCCAAAACATGCCGAGTTTACCTTGGTGGGAGAGGCCGTTCCTGCACCCTCCCTGGGTCACTTTCTACTGATGCAGGCGTGACAGCATCCCATGAAGTGACTGGGTCCTCCTTTTCCCCTGCAGCTGCTTTTCCCTCCTTAGGGGCTGTGTGGCAGCAGTCTCCTGAGGCTCTGTCTTCCTTAGTCTGGGTTGCTGGCAGGTGAAGTCCGGGAGCTCCAGCCAAAGGTCCTTGTCTTTCAGAGACCAGCCCAGACTGAGCTGTTCTGCTGCCTTTTATGCTGCTCCAGCATTTGGAGCAAGCCCTGTCTGTGTGAAGGGGCAGGATTTCTCTGCCCACAGAGTTTTAACCCCACCTGTTTCAGTGCAGGGTATGCACACCCCATCACAGTCTTTTCTAAAGTCAAAAACATTTCATTTTGATATTTTTTACATGAAATAAGAACACAGAGAATAAAATGAACAAAACGAAAGAATAATTTGTGGAGGTCAAATAAAATGTTCAATTGAATGTGGATTTTTTATGAGGAAAACACATTCCATTTTGGATTGACCCAAAGCAATTTCTTTGTTTGGTTTTGTACCAAAGAAACCAGTTAGTCACTTGACATCCAACAGATGGAGACAAACTTATTGCTCTATTACATCTTTGCACACCCCACCCCCACCCCTGGTGTCAATGAATTTGCAAAGTTGTGAATCAGAAATTGACCCATAGCCTGAGGCTGCTTGAAAATCATATGTAACATCAGATGCTCATTTAAAATCATGAAAAAGAAGCCCCTCAAAGCTGTCTATGTGTACAGTAGCTGAGACAGCAAAACTAAGCAGGGTCTTTCACCAATTGTGTAGTAGATCTCTTCAAACTTGATGGCAGCAAACGTAAATTCCTATCGAGGCAATGAAATGCAACAGGTGATGCATCTGGAAGACAGACCTAATGATGATTGCTTCCTATTAAAAATAGCATATGGGATGTGTGATAACCCTTTTTCACCTCTAATTTTACTGCCAAACAACTCAAAGCTAACTGTAGCTGTTCAAGCTACAAAAATAATTTACAAGGTAACTCAAGTAAACTCAGTGAATTTGCCCTGTCAAGGGACAATCTTAACAGCAATGCCTGCTGGAGTATAATATTGGCTCAGTGTGATGGCTCTACTTTACGGAAATTCAGTCTGAGAAAAGCCAAAATAGAAGCTAATTCCAATTATTTTTTCCATAAAACTTCCATCCAGAATCTCTACCAGAAATGAGCGACATGCTGTCTGTGTACTTCAGATTACTAACCGTTCAGACACCACTCTATGCTTTGTCCTCATAATAAATCATGTTTATTACTACCTAAGCACAGCTATTGAATAGATGTGGTGAGAGATGTGTAACACTGCCACCACCACTGAAGCAGCTTTGTTGAAAATCCTGCTGATGACATAGCAACACTCCCTCCTTTATATTAGCCTCAGAAAGTTCTTTTTATAAGATGTGTAGTAATAAATAAAGTATGTGTTTCTCTTCAGTGCCTGAAAAGTGAAATGGAAATCAAATTTTTCCCTTTTTTTCCTCTGACCAAATAGAAATGGCAGACCCAAAACAAAATTCTAGGTGTGCAACTCCACAGACTTTTGAGATCTATAATCTCAATTATGAACTGGATCTTTTTGAATTTTGGAACAGGCCCCCATTTTCATGAAAGCTGAACCAAAACTTTAATTTCAAACATGCTGGAACTTTGGTAAATTGGACAAGTTGCTCAATATTTTGTGGTGTGAGCCTCCTTTAATCAAAGGCTACAAAAATATGATTGCATAATCACCAAATCAAAAGACAGCTGGATTAATTATTTATGGCCAATGATCATTTCAAATATAGCCATTGTTGTCTGCATGTGAATTGTTTTCAAACCTATGTATCCCAGTTCATGGTGTTTGCCGCTGCTCACTAAGGGCACATCTACACAGCAGGGCTAAAGCCAAAATAAGCTACGCAACTTGAGCTACGTCAATTGTGTAGCTAAAGTCAAAATATTTTGTTTCGCTTTTGGCGCTGTCTACACAGTAGGAAGTCCAAGAAAGAGCTCTCTTCCTCCACCTTCCCTTACTCCTCATAAAATGAGGGTTACAGGAATCTGAGTAAGAAGTCCTCCAGATCAACATTATTTTGACACTAGGTCAAAATAACTTTTTGTAGTGTAGACACAGACTATGTTATTTCAGAATAATGTCAGTTATTCTGAAATAACACTGCTGTGTAGACGTACCCTTATTGAGTCTGTTTCCACTTTGGATGACTGATACTTTTAAAATAAGAGAATAAACATAAGCACATTTCTGGTCATGAGTTCTCTGAAGCATAACCATTCAGACTAAAATCTGTAAAATGGGGATTTGTGAACAATTGCACAAATACCTATAATTGGTCTAAATATTTGTGAATAATAAATAATATTGTCCCCGTGATCAGTTCTACTACAAATAAAAATTTAATATTTTAATATTTAATATTTTTAATATTTTTCGAACTAGATGTTCTGTAATGATAAATAAAACAGTTCATTAGGAATGGTTAGTAAGCAAACATGAATAGGAAACTAAACAGTTCTTTAGCTTTATACACAACTCAAAGACATCATATATATAGTAGTCCAATGTCTGTGAGTCTGTAATGCTGTAGAGTTACAGACTCACCTCTGGGGGGTGCTCTTGCCTCCCGCCGTGGCGCTCAGCTGAGTTCTGCACTGCTCAGCTGGGCGACAGCGGGGGAGCAAGCAGCAGCAAGCGCCACGGCGGGAGGGGAAGGGGGTGGGGCAGTGACATACACGGCCCCGCCCCCTGGCCGTGTATGTCACTGCCCCACCCCCCTTCCCTTCCCGCCGTGGTGGTCGGCTCACTTCCGTGCCACTCAGCCGGGCCGCCGCGGGGGAGGCCAAGTGGCGCAGCACGCGGGTGCTGCATGGGAGCAGCATGGACCCCAAACGGCCGCTTGCTCCTGTGTGGTGGCCCGGCCGAGCGGTGTGGAAGTGAGCCGAGCGCCACGGTGGGAGGGGAAAGGGGGCGGGGCGGTGACATTCACGGCCAGGGGGTGGGGCATGGACGAGCGTGCATCCCCGATGGAGACAGAGGAGAATGGAGAGAGAGTGAGAGGCAGGAGGGGGAGAAGAGAAAGAGAGAGATGGAGAGAGAGGCAGAAGGCGGAGGAGAGCTGAAAGAGAGAGAGAGGGGGAGGCAATAGGAGGAGGAGAGAGAGAGAGAGACACCGAGCGAGAGACCGGAGGCTCAGGAGAGAAGACCGACGTGAGGAGAGACCTGAAAATCCCGTCTTATGACGGGCTAATTGGCTAGTTAAGACTAATCACAGTGAATTTGGGGGCTCATCACTAGAATTGTGCAAAGCCTCGTGGTTTGTGTGAACTTTTTGATAGGTTTTTGATCACAACAGTTTCATACTTCTGGAGTTTCATATCTCTGGAGTTTTAGGGGCTAGACTCTGCTCTCTGTTACAAACATGCAAAGTCAGATAACTGTGAATACCAAAGTACTTACACAAGATCTAGTATATAGAGAAAAAATTCAACTCAAGAGTTACCAAAAATCTTTCACTCTAGTCCTGCAGTAGTGGCCAATGAAGGTTCAAAAGCCTCTAGTTTCTACATAAAAAGAGGATAGTGCCTCTGGAATGTTATCTCATAGAGAGCAACATCAAGTGAGCAACATAGGGAACCAACAGGCAAGACCAAATTGAATAGCTACCAAATCGCGTAGCTTATTTCGATGTTATTTTGAAATAAGGTGCTATTCCAAAATGTCCCTTATCCCTCGTGCAATGAGGTTTACAGGAACATCAGAATAGCAAGCCCGTGATATTTTGATATAACGGACTTGCACTTAAGATGCGGAATAGACTCTGTATAGATGTAGCTTAAGGTGCCACAGGACTACTCGTAGTTTTTAAAGTTACAGACTAACATGGTTACTCCTCTGAGACCTGGAATATTACGACATGCATTAAGATAGCTTGAAGGACATCTCCAAAAGATTTTGAGCCTGCATTTTTCAGGTTCTGTCACTTTTCTTCCCTTAAGGATGGAAAGGTAGGTATTTGTACTTCTCACAAAATAATCATTTTAAACAGGGTAAGTGGCAAGAAGTTGTGGAGTCTCTTGTTTCTATTTACCCTGTTCCTTGGAAACATTTGGAAAGAGAAAGTTACAGGGTTCACATTGTACTATTTCGAAAATATTTTACACATATGGATAATACAATCAGTTACTTATTCTTTTTGGATGCCTCTTTTCCATTCATTCAATATATTCTTCTGCATTTACAGATTCTTAGTTGTACGCAATCTAGCGGGGGGTGAGGGTGGGGATTAATTTTTTCTGAGTTTATTTGTGCCTCCAGTGACGGAGCTAAAGGCTTTCCCCTACTACTAATGGGGAGTGGCGAATCCAGTCAAACACAAAGCAGTTTTATCAGCAATGAATTAATCAGCTGATTAATTGTATTGTTTATTTTTGCACTGCTCTTCACTTCCAGATTGCAGCTAAGCCGCATATGGAATGTTGAAATGCCACAGGAAAGGCTGTTCATGCACTAGTTCTGGCACATCCAGAAAAGCTCTTGAGCCCAGTTTTGCTGACTTGAGAGATTTTGAATCACGCCATCCTTTTGGCAGCTCTAACCTCGGCCTTAGCCGTTGCCATTCTGGATCAGAGTAGGTGTCCATCTAGCGTCCAGCAGCCTGTCTCAAGGCAGTGGTCAGTACTAGATTCTTCAGAGGAAAGTGCAAGAACCCCAGAGTGGGCAGGTGCTGCTTACATTGGTCCCAAGGGACCATCTGCCCATATATATAACCAGAGATGTACCCATTTGTAAGTTGCTCTTGGATATGACCTTCTATCATAGATACCATTATCATATCTGCACCAACATATCTATTAGCATCCTTTGCAGCCTCAGGGCCTAACTCAGGAAAGTATCCTGTGTGTGTCGCAGTGCTGGCCTGTGAAGAGATGGATTTAAGCATGTGTTTAAATGTATCATTGAACTCAAGGCTCAGAAAAGTGAGTATTTACAGTATGTTCAACTCTTAAAAACACTAATGCTGGATAAAGTGGAAATAGATCAAAGCTGGTTACGCTATCAGAACTCAGAGGACACCTAAAACTGAAGAGCAGGGCCCCAATAGACCTTAAACTGGAGAGGGTCCAGAGAAGAGCAACAAAAATGATTAAAGGTCTAGAAAACACCTATGAGAGAATACTGAAAGAACTGGGTTTGTTTAGTTTAGAAAAGAGAAGACTGAGAGGGAACATGATAGCAGCTTTTAAGTACCTAAAAGGGTGTCACAAGGAGGAGGGAGAAAAATTATTCTCCTTAACTTCTGATGACAGGACAAGAAGCAATGGTCTTAAACTGCAGCAAGGGAGGTTTAGGCTGGACATTAGGAAAAACTTCCTAACTGTCAGGGTGGTTAAAACTGGAATAAATTGCCCAGAGAGGTTTTGGAATCTCTATCATAGAGATATTTAAGAGCAGTTTGGATAAACATCTATCAGGGATGATCTAGATGGTACTTGGTCCTGCCATGAGGGCCGGGGAACCCACACCTGCTCCTGCACTCCAATCCCCTACCCTGAGCTCCCTTCTGCACCCAGCCTCCATCCCACACCCTGTACCCCCTCCATTAATATCACCATATGACCATTTTCCAAATTCTTGGAGTGCCCCCCCATCAGAATTGTTGCCCACCTCAGCACTACTCCCTCCCCTCCATTGAACAATATTAATCAAAAGTTACAGAAGCAGAAGTTAAAGAACAAAAATAGGGAATATAGAACAAGCTGTCAGAGAAATGAGATTACTCATCCCATCATGAGGAGGCATGATGACTGGACTTGATGATCTCTCATGGTCCCTTCCAGTTCTAGTGTTCTATGATTCCATAAATTGGAATATTATCAAACAGGAAGGACAATGGACTCCAAAGAAGTTTTGAAAACCTGAAACAAGGAACATTTTTGCTAGTTGTCTAAACTTTTCACAGAGAATGTTTCATCTGTTAAGGTTAGGCTAGTCCTTAAGTAGGATATTATCTATTTATGAAACATAGACCTTCCTTCATGCATTTTCCTTTATAAAATTTTGGGACCAAGATGACTGCCACATGCATGCATTCTCTCCTCTTCGAACAAGCCACTCTCTTCAGAATGTTTTATGGATACTGACTCTTGTTACATATTTACAAATGAATATGACACACAGTTGACTCAGCTTGCATTCTTATTCAGAGATCTGGTTGGGATTGTGCATTTGCTGAAAAAGTTCCCTGATATTCTGTCTTTATTGGAATGCACTGTTAAAAGATGCATCAAAATGACTTATAACAATGCAGAAAACAAAGTTCTACAAGAATCAATTTAATCCAGTGAGATTTTTTTTCTCCCCAAATCAGCTTCTCTTGTTTATTTTATATCATAATTTTTCTCCTCTAATATCTATTATCAGGGGCTCGGTAGCCACAGCTGGCTCATAAATTGGCCATATGAGTCCCACCTTTCACTTTTTAGTGGATTAATGAGAACATACAGTAACTCTGCCTGTCCTCTTTAGCAGGTTTGTGGCATATTATGAGACATGTTAACTGTGACTCTCTTATAAACTCCCTCATTAGGCTAACAGTATATTTTACTCTCATTCTTTCTTCAGGTTGCTGTAGGAGTGTAACTGATGCACCTTATTATAATTTGAAGTAGTGTGAGTAATCTTATTGTCTCTAGCTCTGCTTTTAGTGTGTGTGTAATCACCATGCCTCCTCATGATGGGATGAGTAACCTCATTTCTCTGACAGCTTGTTCTATATTCCCTATTTTTGTTCTTTAACTTCTGCTTCTGTAACTTTTGATTAATATTGTTCAATGGAGGGGAGGGAGTAGTACTGAAGTGGGCAACAATTCTAATGGAGGGGGCACTCCAAGAATTTGGATAATGGTCATATAGTGATATTAATGGAGGGGGTGCAGGGTGTGGGATGGAGGCTGGGTGCAGAAGGGAGCTCAGGGTAGGGGACTGGAGTGCAGGAGCAGGTGTGGGTTCTGGCAGGGAGTCTGGGTGAAGGAGGGAGTTGTGACCTTGGCAGGATATTGGGGTACAGGGAGGAGATATGAGTGCAGGAGAGGATTCTGAGCTGGGGGGGAGGAGTGTCATAGGGGGTGCAGGGTCTGGGAGAGAGTTGTGACTTGGGGCAGGCAGTTGGAGGAGGGATGGAGTGGGGTGCCAAGTATAGGCTATGACCAAGAAGTGCTTATTATTGTAAGCGGCTCCTAGCCAGCAGCCCACTGGGACCCTCAGGCAGGCTCGTGCCTGCTGCACTCCCACACACCAGTGAGCAAAGTGCTGCAGTTACACCAGCACTTTGACCAATCCTACACAGCGTGTAGGAGCAGAGGCAGGCAGTGATCTGAGCATTGGCTTTATCCCACCCCCAACTAGCCCTGCTAACCCAGCAGGGAGGGGGACCCAAGCTGTGCCAACAAAAGGACTGATGCAGCTTATTTCTTCCTTGGAGCAAGAGGAAGCCAGGCTAGAGGAGTTACTCCCAAAGTGAATGTTTGGTCCTGCCTTGCTCCTGCAGCAGTGCATCTGTGTTGCCCCTTCCTTGGGGTGAACCGTAAGGGTTCCCAGCTCATCTGTATGTCAGAGCAATGAGCAATGTTCCAAACAGTGTCCAAAACTACTGGAGTTGGTTGGGTGTCCTTATCACACAGCCTGTATATCCCTCCCTCTGAGGATAATTACATCTAAATTAATATGCACATAGGCTCTAGGAAAGCACCCCCCCCCCCGCAAGTGTTCTACTCTGAATAGCAATGCTAGGAGCATTAGCACTGACAGGCCTTCAGGCAGCCATTGGCATTTAAATCGGCATCTCATCTAACAGTCTTCACAGGCGTGGGTGGGCATAGCATAGTGGTAAAAAAACGCCTGGAGCTCAGTCCATGAGTGGTGGGTATAAGAGGCAGGGGGAGGCAATGTCTTCCCAAACTGCCAGCATGGGCTTCAGCCATGCTGAGGTTGGGGAAACTGGGACACAGTGCACCCTCCCCAGAGTCCCTGTGCTCCGGGGCTGGGGAGTCTGGGGCCCCATGCCACCTGTCCTTTCCATGGTGCTCTGGGGCTGTGAGAGACTGAAGACTTGCCCCTGAGATGGTGGGGGCTTGGCTCCTGTGTGTGTGGAGGGAGTGGGGGTGGGGATGGGGGCTTGCCTCCCCAGCCTTGTGTTCATCCACCATCCATGGCTCAGTCTACATTAGCTCTGCCTGTGCTGCTGCCACTGGTGGGCTAGTGTGGTGATGGCAATGTTTGGGCAGCCAACAACTACCGTGCTCCCTTGCAATATGGGCTGCATTTGGATAGGAGATGATGTTATGCCTGTGTGCAGCTATGCACTTTTCTAAAGAGCTTTGGAGTTCTTCAGGATGAAAGGCCTGGAATGTGAGAGTATTCATTTTCTTTTTGGACTGGCTTGCAGCACAGAACTTGCATCGACGTTCATTGATTGCTGATAGGTTCTACATACTGGGGAGTATTACTTAATTTTATGATTTGAGGAATGTTACTTGCTATTCTTTTGACTATCTGGGCTGTGTTATTGCTTTTCAATTTTCAGTAACACTAGAAGACATAAAAAACAGGACTATATAGCGCTTTAAAGACTAACAAGATGGTTTATTAGGTGATGAGTTTTCATGGGCCAGACCCACTTCTTTTTAAATATTCACGACTTTAGCTCCCTCATTTAGAGAAATATTCACATTTGATGTTAAAGGAGACAGTGTTTTCAACACAGGAACACATGTTATCCAATATCTTTCATCCATACTTCTGTCCATCTTCACTAGAATGTGTTGCCACACGAGATGAGCAGTGTTGTTCCTAACATTTCTCAAATGGTAACTCTCTTTGTTTCTGCAATCTGAAATGTGTTATACTTCTGGGGGATAACATAGTTTATGGTTTCTCTGGAGCTGCAGAAAAAACAGACATATATAAATATCAGAGGGGAAATAGGTCAAATATGTGCCAGTAGTCAGACATGGCATCCAGATGGATCTTGCTCTCTGAACATTATGAAAATCAAAGATTATCCCATGGTCAAGAGAGTTTTGACATATAATTACAAATACAGTCAAAATAAGACAAAAATAGCAGAAGTAAACAAACATCCTCTCTCCAAACATAAAAAGTCAAGACACAGAACCAATTTTTCCTCAGCTCCCACAAAACCATAATCCCATTCTACCCTATCCAATTAAAATTGTACTTTCTTTCTTCCCTCTCCTGCATAACCTCTTGGGGGATTTGAAGGAGGACAATGGCATGGCTTTACATTTTTCTGCTGGGAGCTTCTCCTATGCATGAGTAGCAGGATGGGAGAAAAGCCTGAAGGTTTTGAAGGAAAATTGATGGGGGTGATGAAGACTAGCACCATCAGCAGAACAGAAGTGAGAGTCAACAGCTTGGTACCATGAGAACTCTTTTAAAGATCCTGCCATTGACAGAAACATTAACAAATTAGCTGTTCTGTTTTGAGCAGAAGAGAAGCAGATAATTATGGGCTTCTAAAGCCCATTGAAATCAGTGGGAGCCTTTGCAATTACTTCAGTGGGTTTTGAATCTAGCCTAGTCTGAAATGAATATGAGCTGGTTAAGTATAGCTTATGTTCCTGTCCTGTGAATATTTTCAAGAATATAAAATTTCCCTGTCCTAAATTGGGATGAAAAGTCAATCTCTACAATTTTTACAAAGGAGAAAATCTTTGGGTTTGTTTGTTTGTTTTGTTTTTAGTTTTTCCAGGCTAATCTAGACATTTCACTTGGATAATTTTGAAGTGTTTCAGTTTGATTTTGACCTTTTTTTTTCTTTTTCCACTTACAGTTAGGTTAAATTTTGAAACAAAAAGTCTATTTAATTTCATTTTGAAAATGAGGAAATGAAATATTTCAACAATTCAGAAACTTTTTTCAAACATTTTAGAGACATGTGATTTATATAATTGACCCTGCTTTGCAAATAGTTTTGTTTTAACATGGCAGCATTTTTAGATGAAAAAATCATATAATCAAAAACTTTCTCAACCTATTTGTAGGTTGTGGAATAAGACCTTTGTGAATATTTATCTGTGAAAATTTGCTTCCATAATTTTTTACTACTTTTGCCTCAGATGGTTAAGAAATAATGTAGTTCAGCAGTTAACTTGCAAAATAGAACTTCAAAGAGTGTGTGATTTGTTGCATAAGGCAATACCTGAAATAAGTCTGTATCTGAAATAAGACTGACATGTGTTAGTCTGATTCCTTTTAAACTATACTATGGATAAATACTGTCAGTGTTAGTATTGTGAATCCCTAGTGATTGGGTTGTGGTAGGATTTGGAAGGAGGTCGCTTGAAGAATTTGAATCAGCACACTAAAAAGTATTTCTTTATCAAATAAATATTGCAAATTGCAGAAAAATATTGGGGGTAGAGAAATTGTTAATGCTTTTTTTTTTTAGAGCTAAGAAATAGCATATTAGCGGAGGCAATACAGCAAAGAAAAGGAACCAGATAAAAAGAAGCAAATGTTGAAAAAGTAAGCGTGGGCAAGGTGTGATATGAAAAAGGTGGGCATTGGAGAGTTTTTCAGACAAAACAATGATAGTGCACAATAAGAACCTCACCCAAAGAGAGGAAAGAGATAAATGAAAGGCAGTCTGGAAATCACAGGGAACAACTCCATTGTCCTGGCCCAATGCAGGGACATTCTTAGCAAATGGGGGACATTCTTAGCTGATGGCGCTTAGGTATGTTATAAAGGAGGGTGGCTGGGTTCTTGGGGAAGGAGATTAATCAATAGCTACCCTTTTATAGATATTTGCCAATTTAGGGTTGTGTTGTCTTGAATAACTGTTCACCCGTTGTACTCTGTTGGTTAGAGGGATCACCACGACTGTCATGTAATAGAGACAAGAATTTAAAGACTTTCTTAGAAAGAAGAGGGGAGTGGCACCTGATATCTCATCCCTGGTCTACACTAGGGGATAAGTTCTAATTAAGAGATGCAACTTCAACTATGTTAATTGCGTAGCTTAAGTCGAAGTATCTTAACTTGAATTTTGGCGCTGTCCACACTGCGGGAAGTCGAAGAGAGCACACTCTCCCTTTGACTTCCCTTACTCCTTGTAGAAGCAGTCTGCCGGCATCGTTGGGAACACTCTCTCGGTTCAAATTAGTGTGTCTTCACGAGACCTGTTAATTTGAACCCCAGAAGATCGACTGCGGCTGCTTCAATCTTCTCTGTAGTGTAGACATGGCCTCAGGGACAAGCTTTCAGCTGAAGGTTCTATGTAATGGGAGTGAAGGCTCTCACCATCTTTGGAAGAATGGAACCTACACAAGTGGTAAAGCCATAGCATATCTGAATGTAACTTTGCTTATAGTGCACAAAGCCTGAGAGAACTTTTGAAGCAACGTGATCATTGTTGGGGAAAGACCAGGACCTACTGTAAACTCCTTTTCTTCCTGCCAGGGATTCACTTTATGGCACTGTCAAAGGTCTCATCCAGAGGGCGATATTGTGCTACAAAGGAGGAACATTTTGGAGCTGTGTCCCTTGAATAATGAATTGGACACACACACAAAAAGTGGCCTGATGCAAGCAACCAGCACACATGAGCAACAAAAATAAGTAGCCAGCTACCTTCAGTTGCACTTGGCGCTTCTTGCAAATTCTGTGCACCCAAGAAAATGACAGAAGTTTAATTATTTGCCCCAGGATGTGTTGCTGTGTGAGAAAAACAATGGATGTATTTCCACATTCCAAGTATAAGAGAGAAATAAGCTGTGGCCTAGAGACTCTTCTGGCATACACCTGCCTCGCTCCGTTGAAGTAAACGGTACTGGGCTGATTTACACTAGCTGAGAACTAGTACTCTGTGATAGATGAAGAAACATTAGTGAAAATTCATTCATCACAGTGTTTGGATTTTCCACTTTCACTTTTTAGAGCAGTTTTCATTTAACTGTATTGTTGCCTGGAATGTTGCCCTTTTGTCTGCACAGGTGATGACCATACCTTCAGAAATTTCATTGCTCACCATGTTGGTGTTAGGTGCTGACTTCAGGACAGGGCTGTTCTTAGGCATATGCAGAATATGCAGCTGCACAGAGCACCCAAAAATTTGGGGCACTACTGAGTCTGAATGTCCACCCACCTGCCTCTTCCTATCTCTGTTCTGTGGCTCTGCTTCCTCTGGAGAGGATTTAGTTAACTTAACGGTGAAAAAGCCTGCCAGACCTATTAGCAGAACACTGAACCTATGAAAGAGCCATTCAAGTGGTAATGGAACCATTTAACAGACATATATACTGACAGAGGTATACACTGTCAATTTCTGATTTGACTGTGTTGGTCTACAGGACCTTAGTTTATAATTTGCTTTCAAAATATTTCATTAGGTGTGTTGCTGAAGATTATAAAATCATATCATTAAAAAACCATGCTCCCCTGAGCTGCCATCAGGCAGAGGAGCACCAGTTTAATAGTACTGCATAGGGCCCTATAAATCCTAAGGACAGGCTTGCCTCTGGAGTCCTCATGTTGTTCTTGGAGATCTAGATTTAGTCCAATCTTATTCTGGTGATCTAGCACTGTGAGCTTTGTTATGTGATGTTACAGTCACAGCTCACTGAGCATAACTCTCCTCTGTTTCCCGGGGACTCTGGGTCTATAATGCGTATGAGAGAGTTTGGTTTAAAAATTCAATTTGGATTAGCAGCTCCATTTTCTCAAGTGCCTGGCCAAGTTGTTTTGTCAGCTTATTACATACTGTGATAGGGTGAGTATACCTCATCACTCTTGAGGATGTTGTCTCTCTTTCAGGGATGAATTTAAGAAATACTTGGGAAGAAGGGAATAGACCATTTCAGAGGGGTCAAGTCTGAGCCAGAGAATGCCAATCTTCTCTCTTTGTTCCTTGGTTCAAGAGTCCCTGAAGGTGCGTCTACACAGTACAGTTATTTCAAAATAAGTGACGTTACTTTGAAATAACAATGTGAGCATCTACACAGCAATTCCGTTATTTTTAAATAATGTTGATAATGGACGGCTTATTCCACCTTCTGTAAACCACATTCCACGAGGAATAACACCTGTTCCGAAATAGCTATTTCAGAATAGCAGTTGTGTGGACACTCCACTGCTGCTATTTCAAAATAGCTCCTCCCCAGGGCTATTCAAAGTAATTACTCCTGAGTGCTTCTTGGGACTCTAAATCAAGGTAGCACATTCACATTAGGGAAGCTCACCTCAGACTAAAGCCTGCCTCAGACTAATTTTGAGGCTTCCCTGTAGTGTAGACGTGCTATTTCGAAATAAGTTATTTCTGAGTATTTCTTCTGGAATAGCTTATTTCGAAATAAGTGTGCAATGTAGACGTACCTTGAGAGTGGAGGTGCCAGGAGCAGGCAAGTGGATGTCTCCACTTCCTATAAGACAGAAAAATGTGCATAAGATTTTTTTTAAAAGTATATACTGTCAACTCTGCCTGTGAGGGTACTTCCTCCCCAGGACAGGGTGAGTTCTCCAGACTTTCTGAGAGTGAGGGCATGTCTCACTATAGGTGGATGGGCAGACAGATAAGAAGGGGGCTGGAGCAGAGGACTCCTCTCCTGAACACTAATGGTACATCAGTGAGGTCCTGTGGTTGATGGAGTTCCCATGTAGACTACTGTTTATGTAATAGAATATTTTTCTTCATTTTTATCTATCAATAAATGGACATGTATGCAACACCATGGACTTGGAATTTATTTAACCAGTAACAGAACTAGTAGAACTCGTCAAAAAAAGAGCGCAAGAGAATTCCACAGAAAATTGTGAAATGTCTATTTTTTTCCATTTTGCAACTTTTTCTCCATCTTTTAAAATATTCCCTTTCTTTGTTTAAAAAAATTACTTTAAAAGAGGAAAGGGAAGGAGATTAGGAAGGGAGTTTTCTAGAGTCAGAAAGAGTGCATGTTAATCATTTAGGGAAAGGAATAGCTGTGATTCTGGAGAGTTACTGTAACAGTAAGAAATATAAGTATAGCACTGTGGTTAAAATAGAAATGTATGTCTATATCTTCATTTGACTTCAATTTTCTTATATTGGTTGTTTTAAAAATGCATGTCTCACTTACTGTGCCCGTTTATTGAGACTGATAAGTAAACGTATTTTCTTTGCTGGTGATCGCTTGACTGACAACTTTCTTGACTGGCCACTGCTGATTGATTGGAGCCTGGTATTCCCTTTGTATTATCCCTGCTCCTAGACACTCTTGGAGTATACAGGTGCCAGGAAGTGAGATGGATTAGAATATTACATATGTGAAACTAGTTAATGAGTGAAGGACTCGCTGGAAATAGTAAGCATTTTAAAATGAGACTAATAAGCAAAGACATAAAATAGTGATGCTCTGAAAAAAAGTAGAAAATCCAGCAGGTAGCTCCTGTAACTGAAAGTTGTCACCTTTTCTGTCAAATTGACATCATCTTTAAAGTAGTTTGACAAAACTCTCAGCATATCTCCAGGATCATGACTTTTTGTTTTATGGGTATTTTAACACAGGCTGATCCTCCTAGCTTTCTTGTTCGAAATATTTAATATACGCTGAACTCTTTCCCCCATACCCCTCCCCCTGAATATTAACAAAGTATTGTCTTGCCTGTGGACTCTCAGATATTAGCTTCTGGCTTTGGGGGTAAATAAGACTAATGATTCTGATACTTTGCAGTAAAAGGATAGTGTGAAAACTCAGATTGAGTCCCCCTGGGAGGGGGGGCATGCAGACACAGATGGCAGATAGCCACCTGCCTGCCATTTGTACCTTTGAAAACCTCTTCCTTTGTTTTTTCCTGCCATCCAAACCTAGAACACCTGTCACCTCCTTCTCATCCCTAAGCTTGTGCTCCATCCCTGAGAGCTCTCCCTGCAGGGCTGGCTGTTACCATGGTGGCAGCAGGGAGTCCCGCAGAGAGCTATGTAGATATGAATGTTTTGCACAGCTCTAGAATTTTAGGCAGACAATATAATTACCAAGTCATTCACAACCAAAACGTACCTTTGTTTTTCTCCAAATTGCCTTCATTACTGTTTTCATACTGTGAGAGCCACAAAATGTGAAGCACGATTTCCGAAAGCTAATTTGAAGTCAGCCTGTGACTCAAAACCAATTCCTGATTTTACCAACTATTTGCTGCAGACCAAGAGTTTGATTCAGAAAGGTGTGGAGTTTGATTACAAGGGGTGTTGCTGTTGTTCAGTAGCTGTGGGTTTAGGGGCACAATTTTTGCTAGATAGCTAGTACAGACGAATTGTCAGAATTTTATGTTTTAAAAATGATTTCAGTGAACATCAGGGTTTGAAGCGTTTTTTCTATTGTTATCCACTTACATTTTCTCACTTGCAGGGAAGTATGTGTCAATGTGGAAGCAAGAGTGAGAAAAAATTATTTAAAGACAGCTGTTGCAATTCAAAAAGTTAAAGCTTTATAACCATGTACACTCATACTGCTAAAATCACATGTCAAAATATACAAAGTAAATGTCTGTAAATCAAAAAGCAGCATTTTCTTACTGGACCTATCTGTAAATATCAATTACTGATGAAAATATTTTTACATCACCTTGCATGTTTATAGAGAAATTGACTTTTACAGTAAAAATTGAATTTTTCCAAGCCTAAATATAGAACTGATCCTTGATAAAAACTAGTAAGATGATATAAGCTAAAAGGATATAGTCTACATATCATTAAAATGTTTCTACTATTTCTATTAATGCAAAGGAAATAGAAGCAAGAGACTTAAAGTTCTGATTTCAGCTTTAACAAAATGTTCTGTGTTGATTGTAATTAGACTTCTATATAGCTATAGTGAATGTCAGCTTACATGTTTGTAGCTGGTATACTTACAGCTTTCTGGAATTTTCCTAGATTATAGATTATAATGGCTGTAATGCTCAATCTGAGAACAATAGCCAGGAAAATATTGAATTGATAAAATCTTTGGTTAGAATGGCTAGGCATTGAACAGTTCAAACCAGTGCAGATTAGAATTTATTCTAAATTATGAAAATAAGCTATTATAGATTCCATTGGAGATATTGTTACAATTTTGCAGAGATATTCCATATGGCCACACTAAAGTGTCTCTGGGACTGCATTACAGACTACTCATACCAATAGTTGGCTTCGATGTTAATGGTTATATAAGTAAGTCAGAGAAAAGAAATTAAACCCATCAATATAAATTACGGATTTATAATTAATTATTACTACTATTTATTTAATATTTATATTGGAGTAGGCATCTTATGCCTTTAGCTAGGTCAGAGCCCTGATGTGCAAGGCACTGTACAAACATAACCCAACTGATGGTCCCTACCCCAAAGAGCTCACAATCTAAATTGTGATAACAGTGAAAAATATAAAATAAGAGAGTAAGTTATTTATACATATATCCAGATACTGCTCATCTGGTATTAATACAGGACGGTACATGTACCCCAAAAGAGGACAACAAAGGATATTTATATCATGCCTCAGACTGGTGGGGGAAACAGCTTGTTTTTTTTTATTTTTTTTATTTTTTGTGTCAGAGTTCTGTGTTTGAGTTTCAAGGAAGGAAGGAAATCAAACATGCCAACAGAATACAACAAAGTAAAATGAACAGAAAGCAACGATTCCCTTCTACCATTACGATGGTTTTGTTTACTGTAAATAATTACCACGTACTGGCCCGCAGTCCTGCAATAATTAAGTCCAACATAATAAGTAAAGAATGTATCATCAACCTTGGCTTTTAACTTCTTAGCTTTTGAGTTTTTTTATAAAAATAGAAGCCCACCTCAAAATAAACCATAATAGGTCACTTAATTTGTAGTGTGAACACAGGTTTTGATTTTAAAAAAATCAAAGTTACATAATCACACATTTAAGACAATTTAAACTATTGATTATTTATTTATATTGCAATGGGAGGTTATCTACAGTGTAAATCTTTGATTTAAAGATCACTTTAAAGAATAATTCAGAGCAATTATAGGCTGGTGTGCCGATACAGCTGATAGATGTGCACGCTAAAAATCATAGCAGTCTTGCTAGACAGGTGAGGTAGTTATGACTACAGCTGGCTGAAAAAATTGGCAAAATGTAAATTAGCTGAAAAATGCCGGGGGGGGGGGGGGGAAGGGACGACAAAAACTATTCTCAAAATTGTGTTGAATTTGGTAAATAGTTTCAAGCAAACCCTCCCCCCCACATCCTAGGGGAAGGGGAGCCTAGCACTAGCCCCTAGGCATATTCAAGCCCCATCTCTGGTGTGGCACAAGCTTGGTGGAATGAACTCCAGTCTTTGTTGTGCCACATAATGTCTGCCTGTATGATCAGTGTGCAGACTGGGCCACTCTTCTGGCCTGACTGAAGCTACATCCCAGTCAGTTCCTTGGCTGATCCCTTAGCCCTGTGTTCAGGCTGTGTTTGGGCCTGCTTCCTCCAGCACCATTTCCTTCTTGCCTAGACCTAGGCTCTCCCTCTCAGCAGTCTCCCCATGCCAGATCAGTTGGCAACCAGCTCATCTGCAACCATCACCTGTCCTGTCTTCACTTGGGCAGGGCTGAGCTGTGGCTCTGGAGTGACATTCTCTTCTTTCCAGGCAAGGTAGGCTTCAGCAGGTGAGATTTTCCCCCACTCACCTCACTAACTGAACTCTGGGCCACATTCCCTCATTTTCTCCTCTATATGTATGCAGTGCTGTTGTAGTCATGTTGGTCCCAGGTATTAGACAAAGTAACCTGAAGAAGAGATTTGTGTAGATCAAAAACATGTCTCCCTCACCAACAAAAGTTGGTTCAATCCAAGCTATTCCCTCCCCCACCTTATTTCTCTGTCTCCTCTACAATCAATCAAGTCTCTTACGGGTTAGGTCTGTCCTTTCTACATTGCTGGCATATGACTATGGAGTGGGTGTGAGCTTTTGGATCTATGTGCTCTGTTTATTTTTTTCTACTTTTCTAAAATCTTGTGCTGTGGGCTACAGCCGGTCAGTTACCAGAGAAACTGATCTGTCAAATAAATTATTCACTGAAAAATGGCAACTTTTGAAGTAATTAATGCAATAAATAGCATGTGACTAACTCTGATATGGGCTATCCAAATTACACATCTATACATTATGTAATAGAGGAGAATGCAGTAGTAACATGTATCCTTCCCTACACTACTGGCATCATATCAACCACGTGCTCAGTCTCCACTGGCTCTAAGAGAAGGAATTACAAAGTCCGCTTTTAAGCCTTGCCTCCTCCAGTCATTAGCCCAAGAGCAATAGGCCGTAGGTTTCCATGGATGGCTGAGAGAAGAGTTTGATCCAATTTCTGAAGAATTCAAGGACACTGTGTTTTTAAAAAGTCTAATAATGGGCCAGTCCAACTCCTCCTGATGTCAATGGAGTCTTTCTTTTGACTTTAATGAGTTGAACCACATCCTAAGGCCGCAATTCAACACGCTACTTAAACACATGGCTAGCTTTTGACTTGTCCAAATGACTGCTGTGCAACAACCCATGCTCAAAGTTAAGCATGTACTTAAATAACTTGTTGATTCAGGGCCTTCATAAATATCTTCTGTAGAGGGCATAAGAGAAACTGGATTATATAAAATGCTGACCTCTCTCCTGTGTTTACCAAAATACCTTGCAGCAGCAAACTGTTCTCAAAAGGTACAGCAAAGTCATGTCAGTGCCCTCACAGAAGGAAAGGAAAATAAGGAACAGAAAAAGAGAGAAAATTCATTCCATTTAGTAAATAAATTGTCTGAAGGCTAAATGGCTTTACATTTCATATTTTTGGATTATGTCTTATATGAAACCACCCCCAAAAATATTATAACAAGAATCACTAGGTATGCACTATATCTAATAATCAATTATAAGACTGTCAGGCTGCCGCCCCATTGGGCTCCCTCGTGTCAGGGTGGGCCCCACCCCCAGGGTCAGCACCTGTATTCCTCTGGCCATCAGACGGAGGCCCCCGCCCGGCACGGGGCAGCCAATGGCCCAGCCGTGGGTCACTTCTCTGGGGCTGTCCAACAATCCAGCCCCCTTAGAACCCCAAAGGGACACCGTGGATCCCCGAGCGGCCTGTTTCAGTGTCACAACCCATTCAGGAGACCCGCACCACAACCCGTACCTGATCCCCTTCACCCGTGATCCTTACGAGTCCTACAGTTTAGTCTTGCCGTCCGGCTGGTCCCGACTAGAATAGTCTATATTTACACCTCGCCAAGCACCGACCGCGCTGCTCTAGCTGCCGCCGAAGCACAGTAGGGGGACCCGGGCTTGCCCGCACTCCAGGTCCCGGCCCAGGGCCCTAAGGACAGGGTTGTGAAGCCCTGTCCGGTTGGTGGGGAGTTTCCCTTAACGCACCAACCCCTCGGGTTCCTCTAAGTGCCCTGCTCTGGGCCACTTCCTACCTTCCGGCGTGCCAATTCCTCTCCTTTGCCAGCACTGGGTGATCACCTCTCCCCCTCTGGTGGTGCGGCGGCGCTTCTTTTAAGTGTCCTGCCACGCCGGCATCACCACCACTGGAGATCCTGTGATGCAATTTCCGGCCCCTCCCCCTTCTCTCCCTGTGGCCCACTCCAGCATCCGACGCTGGCAGCGGCTGCGGAGCATGCTCAGCATAGCTGAGGGAGAAGCCGTGATGGCTTTTCGCCCCAGAACACCTGGTCTGGCGTGGCTGGAGTGCGGGGCGCCACTGTGTCCCCGTCACAAAGACATAGAAAACCTGTTTTTCTAGCTTGGTATCTGCCTCTTTCACAAAGCTAAATCTTGGTATCCTAAGAGGAAGTTATGAACAATTGGCAGACACAATGTTTGGGCCAATTAGCAGCTTTTACAAGTCCCGGGTCATTTACCACAAAGGGTTTTCAGGTCTTATAGATTCTCTTTCAAGAGGCTTTCCTTGGACTCTTTGGACTAGTTTCTACAGTTAGTTACATTGGTGCAATCCCAATGATGCTAAAATATAAACATTCCGGCCATGTCTGCACTACACAGAAGACCAGTGCTGCCATGGTTGATCTTCTGGGGTTCGATTTAGCATGTCTAGTGAAGATTACATTTCCATACTGGAATGAAATTTGGAAGTGGGAAAGAAGGATGCTGTAAATTAGATCAAAATAGAGACAACATAGAAGTTAAATGTTATAGGTTAAGGTGGGGTTTATACTCTTTTGTGGACTCTGCATTAGGATGCATGAATGTTTATAATGAGTTTAGCCAAGGAAATTGTACACTCACCCAGAATACCAGTATGATTGTCATTAAAAAACATAATTATAAACATTTTCTGTTTAAATTTGTATATAGCACCCTATAATCCTTTTCTCTCCCTATATTCACACCTTGCTCATCAATGCAAATAATAGTTGTACAAAATATGCCTTGTGAGGTGTCATTTGAAAGCTAATAACACAGTAGTTATTATCATTATACAGTAATATTTGAAGTTATGCATTCTGTACAGTATTCAGATGTGGAGAAAAAGGAAGAGGTGTTAGCTTATGTAATAAAAATATATACCTTTGGATGGAGGTTGATCTGGAAATAGGACACAGACTTGGTAAATGTCTCTGGGTAAAGATAAAAGGGGTTAAAAAAGCACGTTGACGTTATGGTAGGGGGTCTCCTACTAGCTATCCAGGGAGAAGAGGTGAATGAGATTTTTTTTTAAACAACTGACAAAATCATCCAGAGGACAAGACTTGGTGTTGATGGGGGACTTCAACTACTTTGACATTTGCTGGAGAAATAATACAGAAGCTACAGATTATTGAACAAGTTCTTGGAATGTAGTGGAGACAATGTTTTATTTTAGAAGGCGGAGAAAGCTACTAGAGGAGAGTCTGTTCCAGATTTGATTTTGACAAATAGGGAGGAAGTGGTTGGGAATCTGAAAGTGGAAGGCAGCTGGAGTGAAAGTGGTCATGGAATGACAGCATTCGTGGTTCTAAGGAATGATAGGAGGAAAATAACTCAATAAATATAATGGATTTCAAGAAGTTAGAATTTAACAAACTCAGGGAGTTGGTAGGTAAAAAGCCTATGGAAAGTAAATCTAAGCAGAAAATAGTTCAAGAGAGCTGACAGTTTTTTAAAGAGAGATTACTAAGGGCATAAAAGCAAACTGCACAGGAAAGATTGTAATTATGACAAGAGACCACCCTGGCTTAACCAAGAGATCTTCAATAATCAGAAACTCAAAAAAAAGAGTCCTACAAAAAGTGGAAAGTAGGTAAAATTACAAGGGAGGAATATAAAAAATACAAGTGTGTAGGGGCAAAGTTAGATAGGCCAAGACATAAAATGATATTAAACTAGCTAGAGACACAGAGAGTAAACATGCTACAAATACTTGAGAAACAATAGGAAGACCAAAGACAGGCAAGGCCATTATTCAATGAAGAGGGACAAACAAAATAAAATGTGGAAAGGGCAGAGATTCTTAATGTTTTCACTAAGAAGTTTAGTTAGAGCTTGAACATCTAACAATTAGAAAATGTGGTAGAACCAGAGGCTAAAATAGAGAAAGAAAAAGTTAAAAATCACTTAAACAAGTTAGATGTCTTCAGGTCACCAGGGCCAGATTAATTACATCCTAGAATACTCAAGGAGCTGCTAAGGAGATATCTGAGCATCAGTGATTATTTTCAAAAAGTTGTGGAAGATAAGAGAGATATTAGGGCATGTCTACAATGGGTAGTTATTTTGAAATAACACCCCTTCTTTCAAAATAACAAGTGAGCATCCACATTACCAAGCCTATTAATTTGAAATAATGGGCTTGTCATTTTGAAATAATAACTCTTGCTTGTGAAGAGGAATAAGCTTATTTCGAAATAATTATTTCAGGAGTTATTATTTTGAAAAAACTTATTTTGAAATTACCTGGTAGTGTAGATAATCTTGGAGTATGTCTACACAGCAAAGTCATTTCAAAATAACAGCCCTTATTTCGAAATAACTTTACTAGTGTCTACACAGCCAAACTGCTATTTCAAAATTAATTCGAAATAGCAGAACACTTATTTCAAATTTGGTAAACCTTATTCCATAAGGAATAATGCCAAATTCGAAATAGCTATTTAGAAATAAGTGCTGTGTAGACACTTATATCGAACTAGGGGGCCTCCAGCCTTCCCAGGGTGCCCTGGTGGCCACTCCAGCCTCAACCAAGAACACTCCTCTCCTTCCCCCCTCCCTGGAGCCCTTAAAGGGGTTGACTCTGGCCACAGTGCCTGTGCCAGCTCCAACCCTGCCAGCCCAGAGCCAGCAGTCACTACCCCTGACCCAGTGACCCCAAAACATGAGCCAGCAAGCCCACTGGCAGCCAGCCCTCCACCGCTCCCCAGGAGCAGTCTTGCCAGCTCCCAGGAGCCTGCCAGGGCCCGGAGAAGGCATGCACCTTCCTGGTCCAGGGTGGAGATCATGGACCTTATTCAGGTTTGGGGGGGGATGCCTCCAACATCCATGATCTCCACACTAGATGGAGGAACACAGCTGTCTATGGCAGGATAGCTGCCAGCCTGGCCACCAAAGGCCACATGCGAACCCAGGAGCAGGTTTGCATGACAATCAAGTTGGTCCGGTGAGACCCTGAGCCCTGAGCTTCCCCTCCCCATTCTTCCCCTTGCTTCCCCCTTCCAGCTCCCTCCTCCCAGGTTTTCCCCTCCCCTCTCCCACCCTCTCTCTTCCCCTCTCCCGTCTCCTTTCCCCAGTCTCACCAGAGTTTTGTCTCCCCCCCCCCCCAGTTTTGTTAAATAAAGAGAGTTTGTGTTCATGAAAATACATGTATTTTATTTGACATCAGGAAGGGGGGTTAGGGAGGGGTAAGTGGAAGGATGTGAGGGAGGAATGAGGCACAAGCCCCCAGTGGGGCAGACCAGGGAGGCTCTTAGTGCTCCTCAGGGTGGAAGCTCTCCCACAGGGCCTCCTGGATACTGACAGCCCCGTGATGGACCTCCTGGATGGCAGCCTACAGAAAGTGCAGCCAGGCTTGCAGCAACATGTCCATGAGACGCACTAGAGTGCCCAGGGGCAGCTCTTACTCCATGTTGCAGAGTGCTGTGGTGTCCCGAGTGAAGGCAACCAGAGCACGCAGAGTCAAAATGCTTTGCTGTCCCTCATCGAGGTAAGCAAGCAAGCAAGCAGGGAAAGCTGAGAACCGGCTGTCCAGGGAGCGTCCCTTTAAGCACAGGCCTCAGATAGCCTCAGGCAGCAGCCACACAAAGTAACTCCTGACCTGATGCCCTGCCAGACCTGGTTCTGGCTGGCCTTAAATGCGATTCAGCATCTACTTAGTGTGGATGCACTATTTCGAAATAGCAAATCACCATTTTGAAATGCATTTTGTGTGTAGACGCATTATTTGAAAATAAGCTATTTCGAAATAATTATTTTGAAATAAGATATTTTGAAATAACGCTGTAGTGTAGACATACCCTTAGATAATTGGAAAATGACAAATATCATGCCCATCTATAAAAAAGGATAACCTCGGAGACTACAAGCCAGTCAATTATCTTCAGTACCAGGAAAGATAATGGAGCAAATAATGAAGCGACTGATTTGCAAACACCTAGTAGATAAGATTAATAATCATCAGTATAGATTTGTCAAGAAGAAATCATGTCAAACCAATCAAAGAGTTTTCTTTGACAGGGCAACAAGCCTTGTGGATAGGGAGAAGTGGTAGATGTAGTATATCTTGACTTTAATTAAGGCTTTTCATACTGTCTCGCATGACCTGCCCATAAACAAACTAGGGAAATACAACTTAGATGGAGCTATTATAAAGTGGGTGCATAACTGGTTGGAAAATAATTCCTAGAGAATAGTTACAGTCAAGTTGGTTGGAAATACTGAGTAGGGTCCACAGGAAGAAGTTCTGGGTTCTGTTCTGTTCAATATCTTCATCAGTGTTTTAGATAAAGGCATAAAAATCACTCTTATAAAGTTTGCAAGTGATACCAAGCTGAGAGAGGTGGCAAGTGCTTTAGAGGACTAAAATTAAAAATTATCTGCACAAACTGGAGAGACAGGGTGAAATTCAATAAGGACATATATAAAATTCTCTATTTAGGAAGGAAAAATCAGGTGCACACATACAAAATGAGATATTATTGCCTAAAGAGTATTGTAGAAAGAGACCAGGGACATGGGGTTGTCATAATGGGTCACAAGCTAAATATGAGTGTAAAATTTAACAGTCAAGCAAACATAATTCTGAGATACATTAGCAGGAGTGTTGAAAGTAAGAAGTGAGATGTAATTCTTCTACTGTGCTCTATGCTCATTAGGCCTCAATTAGAATATTGTGTCCGTGTCTGGGCATCACATTTCAGGAAAACATGGACAAATTGGAAAAAATTCAGAGAAGAGCAACAAAAATTATTAAAGGCCTAGAAAACATGACTTATGAGAGCAGACTGAACAAACTGGGTTTGTTTTTCTGGAGAAATATTTTTAAAGGGAGGAATCAATGGGAAATATTCTTTCATTGACTACTTCTTTAAGATTTGATAAATACTTTCTGATGAAATGATAGAATTTAAAATCCTAAATCATAGTATGAAACAATATGAAAAAGTAACATGGGCATAGCTGGGTCTTAACCATACACAAAAATGCTTAGCTTACTTGTATACTGTGAGACAACAGGCCCAGGGAGCAGTGAAAGAGTGCTAGTGGGAAGAAATATAAGTTTTAGCCTAATTAAGGTGTGGTTTCCTATAGATTAAGGCAGGCTACTATAGGCCTATTGAAGCACCAGTACCCAAGTAAGGCCATGTCAGGGACTAACACCTTTCCCTCCATTCACTTCCCTCTGTTTCAGGCAGACTGGGTGGAGTGAGGAAGGAGAGAGGACTGGAGTTTGGAGGTGTGCTGCTGAGATTTGAAAGACCAGTCAAGAACTGAGTGTAACCCTACCCAGTGAGGAAAAGGGTATGAAACCTACAGGAGTTGAGGGGCTGGGCCTCAGACCCAGACCCCATCCGTTTCCTTTCTCTACCACCTTCCTGGGTCACTAGTGGGGCCCTTGGAGCCCCAAGAATAGGGACAAGGTGCATTGTCCTAGCCCCCTGCTAAATAAATTGTGGGACTCACTATCTCAGCATCTGCCATTTTGTCACAATCCATACTGCTTTGCTACATAGTTTCAGGATTTTTCAAAGCATAGAATACATTGGGCACCACAAGAGTGTTCATGGACTATTTAAAGGGATACTATGCTATTCTTATATGCTACATACTGTTTGTAAGAAACACCGCTATATTCTTTTTTCATGCCCTACTTCCCAGTATAAATACATGACAGGGTTTACAACTAAGCCCACTGAGTCCGATTTTACTATAAATATTCTGATTGACTTATGACTACTGAAGGCGCAAGCTGCTATTCCATATGAGAAATGGTATCACAATCTAGCCCTTTTGCTTGCAAATGAAAAAAAGTTCTGGATCATTTTGGACTGATTATATTGTTTGCTTTTCAATAGCGACCAAAATCTAAACTGTGACATGTCTTAACAAACGATGACCATGAACATCAACACCTGCAGAGCAAAATTCAAAGTCCACTGCTTTGACTTATTACAGTCAGTCCCTCAACAAAGCACAGTGCAGGAGTTACTGCCTGGAAAGAAGGGAGAGAGACTATCTTATGTGTGTATGGGGCATGATTTTGGGAGTTGCATGTATGCCATATAGTGAGGGGCACGGCTGGAGATATCCAGAGCTGTGAACCCCTGTGTATGGCTCTGTCTCAGCAAGTGTGAGATTTGTTAATGATTAGCCAGTGTGCTGGCTCCCTGTCACCCCACTCTGTCTTCCTCTCCAGCAAACGCCTCAAAGTTCTTTCAGCCCAAACCTTTCCAAGCAGGTAACTGTGAATTAGAGAGGATGGGCCTTCCCTGAATAGTTTGAAAAGTATTGCAGTGTACACTTTACTCTGGTAGAGAGGGTATTTTAATGAACAACAGTGCCATTCCCTTTACAAGGTGCAATCCAAAATCTTTAACGATGTGATAGGTACTATAATGCTGACAGATTTTTTTTAAAAATGATTGTTGTTGTTGTTATTAGGTCAAGTTGAGAAGAGCCTTGTGCTTTTGGAGCGTGGGAATCTGAGGTCTGTCACAGCTTGTGGCCATAAAATCCCACATTGCTACAGGGTGCACACCAGTGTTCCCCCTACTTTTTCCCACCCCTGAGCAGAATGTGTTATGTGCACCAATATGGAGGTGATGGGCGACACGCTGCCTTCATATTGGAGCATATAACAAAATTAATGGGGCAGGAGTGGCACTCAGGGGTTCATAGTCTGGGAGAGAGCTCAGGCCTGGGACAGACGGTTGGGGTGCAAGGCTGTGAGGGCTCTGGCAGGGGGTGCAGGCTCTAGGGTGGGGCTGTGGATGAGGCGCTCAGGACTCGGACAGAGGTTTGGGGGGCAAGGGTGTGAGGGCTCCAGTTGGGGATATAGGTTATAGCGTAGGGCTGGGTTTGGGAAAAATTTGAGGTGAAAGAGGTTGCTCTGGGTCTACTGTGAGGAGAGAAGGCTCCTCCTAGCTCTCTCTCTTCTCACAGCATCATGTGGGTGGGGGAACAACCAGAGGCCAGATGGGAGCCAGACCAGGCCAATGGGGGCTGTGGCCAGATGAGGCTATGGCTGGGGTTGGATGGAGGACAAGGATGAGGCCAGGATTGGGCTGCCACAGTCAGATGGGAGACGGGGCTGGATGGGGGGCCATTGCCAGATGGAGGCCTGGGCCAACCTGCCATGGCCAGATGGGGGCTGAGGATAGGCTGCCACAGCTGAGGGGTCCCAGCAAGATCAGGGCCAAATGGAGGCCACAGCCAGATTGAGGATTGTCTTCCATGGAAAGAGCTAGGTCAGGGCCAGATTGCCTATGGCAGGGGCAAGGCTGGATCCCAGTAGCCCAGCCATTGGAGAGCAGGTTAGTTTGGGCCAGAGGTGGGGCTAGGGGTGAGGCAGCCCTCCCCTGACTGGCACAGGTTCCTGACCTGCATGGTTTCTTTGAGCACCTATGCGGCACTAAATAGGCAGTTGAGTGGCCAGTCAGCTGCACAGCTTAAAGAGAACTTGGACTGCACATAGGACAGCATAGTGGCAGCCATGAAGTTTCTGGTTGCAGCTGTTTCATAGTGCCTCAGATTATCTCAGGAGGTAGGTTCAGAAGTTAAAATAGGAAAAGAACAAGTTAAAATTACTTAGAAAAGTTAGATGTCTTCAAGTCACCAGTGCCTGATGAAAAGCATCCTAGAATACTCAAGGAACTGATTGAAGAGGTATCTGAGTCACTACCTATTCTCTTTGAAAAGTCATGGAAGATGGGAGAGATTCCAGAAGACTGGAAAAGGGCAAACATTGTGTCCATCTATAAAAAGGGAAATAAGGACAACCCAGGAAACTACAGACCAGTCAGCTTCACTTCCTTGCCAGAAAATATAATGGAGCAAATAACTGAGGACTCTGTCTGCAAATATCTGAAAGATAATAAGGTGATAAGGAACAGCTCGCATGGATTTGTCAAGAACAAATAACATCAAACCAATCTGATAGATTTCTTTGGCTATGTCTACACAGCAGCATTATTTCAGAATGACTGGTGTAGTGTGTGTCTACACAGCAAGCCCATTATTTTGAAATAAATTTGAAATAACGGGCTTCTTACTCCGACTTCTGTAAGCCTCATTGTATGAGGAGTAAGGGAAGTCAGGGGAAGAGTGTTCTATTTCGAAATAACTTCTGTGTAGACAGCGCTAAAAGTCGAAATAAGCTATTTTGACTTAAGCTACACAATGAGTGTAGTTCAAGTTGCGTAGCTTATTTCAGGTTTAGCTGTCTAAATGTAGATGTGCCCTTTGATAGGATACCAAGCCTTGTGGATAAAGGGGACTTTAGTAAAGCATTTGATATAGTTTCAAATGACCTCCCAATCAATAAACTAGGGAAATATAACATAGATGGGGCTACTATAAGGGGAATACATAACTCATTGGATAACCATTCTCTGAGGCTACCTCCAGACTGCATCACTCTGTCGGCAGAAGGATGCAAATAAAGCACTTCGAAAGTGCAAATGAGCCCGGGATTTAAATATCCCGGGCTTCATTTGCATACTCACGTTCTGGCGCTGTGCCGATCATGAGCCATTTCGAAAGTGAAAGTGCTGTGTGGCCACAGTTCTGCTGACAGTGGGGAGCTTTTTCAACAGATCCTGTACTCCTCATTTTTGGGAAAAAGCTCCCCGCTGTCGGCAGAACCGCGGCTACACAGCACTTTCTCTTTCAAAATGGCACAGCGCCAGAACGTGAATATGCAAATGAAGCCCAGGATATTTAAATCCCAGGCTCATTTGCACTTTTGAAGTGCTTTATTTGCATCCCTCTGCTGACGGAGGGATGCAGTCTGGAGGTAGCCAGAGAGTAGTTATCAATGGTTCACAGTCATGCTGTAAGGGCATAACAAGTGGGGTTCTGCAGGGATCAGTTTTGGGACTGGTTCTGTTCAATAGCTTCATAAATTATTTAGATAATGGCATAGAGAATGCGATTATAAAGTTTGTGGATGATGTCAAGCTGGGAGGGGTTCCAAGTCCTTTGAAAGATAAGGGCATAAATCAAAATGTTTTGGGTAAACTGGAGAAATGGCTTGAGGTAAATAGGATGAGGTTCAATCAGGACAAATGAAAAGCACTCCACTTAGGGAAGAACAATCAGTTTCACACATACAGACTGTCTAGGAAGGAGTCCTGGAGGAAGGGTTCTGGGGATCATAGTGGCCCACAAGCTAAGTATGAGTCAACAGTGTGACACTGTTGCAAAAAAAGCAAACATGATTCTGGGATGCATTAACAGGAGTGTTGTGAGCAATACCCAAGGAGTCATTATTCTGCTCTACTCTGCACTGGTCAGGCCTCAGTTGGAGTATTGTGTCCAGTTCTGTAACCACATTTCAGGAAAGATGTGGAGAAATTGGAGAAGTCCAGTAAAGAGCAACTGACACGATTAAAGATCTAGAAAACCTGACCTATGTGGGAAAATTATTCTCCTTAACATCTGAGGACAGGACAAGAACCAATGGGCTTAAATTGTAGCATGGGAGGTTTAGGTTGGACACTAGGAAAAACTTCCTGTCTGTCAGGGTGGGTAAGCACTGGAATAAATTGCCTAAGGAGGTTGTAAAATCTCCATCATTAGAGATTTTTTAAGAATATGTTAAATAGATATCTGTCAGAGGTGATCTAGAAGGTGCTTCGTCCTGTTGCGAGTGCAGGGGACCAGACTTGATGACCTCTTCAGGCCCCATCCAATTCTAATATTCTATGATTCTATGATTCAGCTGTTTTGTTAGGATATTCCACTTCAAGCAAGAATTCACTGGAGAAAAACAAAATGTAAAATAAATCTCCACTCTTTTTATGAACGATCTCAGCTGATATTTTGGGCTTCTGTGCAGTGGAAAGTAACTTTCTAATCTTATTCCAAACTCAATTCAGTTCACTCCACTTCATTGTATAGAATTGACTCATAAAGACTAGGGAAAGGCACTGATGAGTAAAATCAACCTGTAGTGCTCAGTATGGTGCCAGTAGTGGGACTGCTGTTTAGCAGCATTCTTGTTAATCAATTCTCTTCAGGCAACTGAATGTCATATAAGTTATGTAAATAAATGCCACTTTAAGAGGGTTCTTCCCTGATCTGTTGAAGTTTTTCTTCTTCCTAGTCCACCATAAAATCAGCATGCATGTTAACAGATATCCTGTCCACCTTAGTACAAATGACTTTTGTTCGTTTTATTGTTGCAGCTGAGAAAATAGCAGAAACAAGGAAAAGTGATAAACAAAAACTTCCTGAAGAGCTTTGGAGGAAATATTCTCCTACTAGTGATTATAACAAAGATGTTTATTATAGAGTCGTGATAATGACTCTGTAATTAAGCTGGTAATGTAGCTTCCATTGTAAGCTTTGGAGCAACCCCACTGCCCTGAACTTTTGGATAAAAGCTCCTGTTTGCATAACATGTCTCAAGCATAGTCCTCATCAAGACAGGATTTTCTTTTCTTTTCAGTAAATTTGAGATTGATTGGTCAAGCTGTTGTGATAAGAGATTTCAAAAGTGGGTTTTTGAGACGGTGTGAAATCTTGGTTCCACTAACATCAATGGCAAAGCTGCCACTGATTTCAGAGGAGCCAGGATTTCACCCGGAGTGCATAGCACCCACCAGCCCTTTGGGGGCAAATGAAAGGCAAGAGTGGTTGGACTCAGATAGGAAGGAGGGACATTGGCAAGAGTGACAAAGGGACTGGGGGAGACTACAGGCAGGGGCAACTGTCAGTCCTGGATTCTCCCTTTTTTAAAGTGTGCCAGGATTGGGAGGGGAGAGTGGGACGACATGGGAGGAGAGGATGCCTGAGCATCTCTCTCTACCCTCTATATCAGCTGTGATTTGGGGGTCCTTGACTCCACAGGTGTCTGAGCTCCCCTCTAGAGCCCTGCATATCTGCAGATATCCGCTTTATATCCACAGGTCTCTACACCCGCGACTGTGGTTGTGGATGTCTGTGACTCATTTTTGTGGATTCAGATGCAGATGAGGATATAAGATTATGTGTCCTTGCACGGCTCTAACCCATCCCTTTCCCCCCTTTTCATGCCAGGATCTAGGGACCCTCCTGCCCCTCTCAGGGGTCTGACCTTTTCTCTCTGCTCCCACTCACATGAGCTGGGATGCAGGGAGCCTTGTCTATTCGGGGATGTTTGAGCCCCCACTCCCTGCTGCCTCGAGTGTGTGTCAGGATTTGAAGGATCCCTGCTTATCTTTGTGGGTCTCACCTCCCTCCCATGGCCTTTTCATGCCAGTCATGTTGGGAGGGACTATCTTTCTGGGGATAGTTGAGCCTTTTTCCTTACTCCCCCATGTGACCTAGGACATGGGGGAGCTCTACCCCTGCCTCTCTCGGTGGGGAGCTCAGAACAGCTATGCTCAAATCAGAGCATATACCAAGAATACAAAAATGTGGAAGCTGAGGTGATGAGCTGAGAACAATTATGCTGGAGACAGATCAGAAACACTCTGGTACAAGTGGGAGGTGGAAGGGGGAGGAAACACCCACTGACATGAATGGAACAGTTCACTTATCTCAGAGATCTTGTTTCAGGCTGTATGCATCTCCAGCAGATATTCTCTTTCAGCCGAGCACATCTCATTCAGATGAACAGGCCATTTCATACATCTCTGAGCATACAGCTTTGAAATCTGAAACCAGTCCTGGGCAGAAATCTGAGACTGAATGGTAAACACTTGAGGAAGATCTGCCCCCAAGGGATTTTTATTTATTTTGGAGAAATGTAATGTAAGTACAGCAGAATATTCCCAGGGGCTGCAGGAGGGCAGAGTTAAGCATGCATGATCATTTACTAAACTCTGTATTTCCTGGGTGGCAGAAGTGTGAGTTTGGCCTAATCTGACATTTTAGAAGGGCATGAACTATCACTAGGCATCCTTAAAACTGCATTAACAAATATTTGCTGCCTTTTAATAGACTTATCCACATGTTTCAATTTAGGGTTGCCAGGTGTCCCGTTTCTGACTCGAATGCCTAATTGAAAAGGAAGCTAGCAGTTAGTCAGCACTGCTGGCCAGGCTGTTAAGTCTGGTCAGTGGTGCAGTGGGGCTAAGGTAGCCTCCCTGGCTCCACATGTGGTCCCTATGCATAGGGGCAGCCAGGGAGGCTCTGTGCACTTCTGTACCTCCCATTGGCTAGGAACCATGGCCAATGGGAGCTGTGGGGGCAGGACCTGTGAGGGAGGGCAGCAGATGGGAGATTCCTTGCCACCCCTTCATGTAGTGGTCACAGGGATATACCACCTACTTCTTGTAGGCACCTGAGGGTAAGCACTGCCTGCAGTCTGCCCCCCGACCTGTGTCTTCAAGAGACCATCTAATCCAGCCTTCTGCTCTGAGTATTGACCAAATGTACCCAGACTATCCCTTCCTGTTGAATAATATGTGAATAGTTTTTTTGAATTTGAGAGTTTCTAATATTTGGGCAAGTTAAAAAAATATAATGCTTCATATCTTATTAATGATTTCCTTGACTGGCAGTTTATGTAAAGTTGTGTGACATGTATTATAACACTTTGGACAAGCAATGAAAACATTTATTCTCTTTACAGTTAAACAATTTTCTTAGTCTAAATACCAGTCACATAGTCCAAAAATATGTCAGATTGTTTTATTAATTTACTGGACAGATTAAGAGGATGGATTTTTCACGCTGAGGTAAAAGATAAATTAGTTTGGGAAAAATCATAGTGATAGGTGATAAAGAGCTTTCTGAATATTAGCCACTAACACATTTCATAAATGAGAAACATATACACCAATATTTTTCTTTAAAAGTGTTTTCTACCATATTAGAGAGCAACAGCCGATTTGCCCAGGGAACAAGAGCAAAGATTTCAGCATTTTATTAAATATCAGAGACTTGAGCCTAATAATACCATGAACATGAAAAAAATTCTTAAAACTCTTGGTTTAACTGGTTGACAGTTAAATGATTTCAGAACAAGCAAAATTGTTCTCTAAAACAGACTCTCATAAAACAGAACCAAACCTTTAGTAGGTGACCTAGCAAATACAGCACGAAAATAGTTCAATTAAAAGTAATGGAAGTGAGAATAAGCATATAAGAAACCAGAATGTGATAGAAATGAATGAAGCCTGGTGAAATTCCATAATAATAATTTAAAACAAGTCTTCAAAGAACAGTGTTAGAACTTTTTCAAATATTATTTTTAGTAAAATCCTGTTAGAACTTTAAAATTTTTCCTTTAGCCCTGGTCTACACTAGGACTTTATTTTGAAATAACCCCCCCACCCAAGGTTGAAATTATAAGCGGAACAGCCACACTACCAAGCCTGTTATTTCAAAATAACTGGCCGCAAAATTCAAAATCTGTACTACTCCTGCTTTTCATAAGGAGTAATGCTAATTCCGAAATAGTTATTTCAAAATAATGGTTATGTGAACACTCTGGTTCTGCTATTTTGAAATAATTACTCCCCAAAGTAATGCAAACTAATTATTCCCCAGTGCTTCCTAGGGCTCTAAGTCCGAGTGAGCGCGTCCACATTAACAAAGCCTGCCTCGGAGTAATTGTGGACATGCTAGTCTGAATTTGTTAAATCGGGAATTTTTAAGTTGAATTTAGTAATTTTGAAATAGGTGCCTAGTAGAGACATGGCCTCTCTGAGTTAGCCCTTTTCCAGTTAGTAGAACGTTGGGGATTATTTTCCTCCTTGTTTTGAAAGTAACACAAGTGTTTAGTTTAAAAACTTTAAAGTATACATCATATTTTCATGCCATGACATCTGCTATACTGTCATTAGGGCTAGCAGTTTGTCACAGTAAACCATACAACTGGTCACATTGTGGCTGGGGAAAGCAAAAATCACAAGCATATAGTAAAAGAATGATAATCACATTATTTAAATCAAAATATCCTTTATTTTTCAATAAAAATGTTTGAAAATTTCTCCCTTGTACTTGACACACCTCTCCATCACCAAAACCAGAGAAGTCATAGTATCTGTGACTACTCAAAATAAACCACTAGCTCTGAGTCTTAGAGCTTCTGCTCTGGAACCCTCCTGTGTAGAGTAGGCTTTAATTTTGCTCCTTTCAAACCTTTCCATTTAAATTAATACAGCTGTTTCCCATCCTATCTGCCAACTTGCATGCAGAAGTGTGGATAGTTTTTAAGACCTGTGAAACCCATGGAATCCATAATTTATGCAACAGCCATGACAAAATTACAGCTTTAACTATTATAACTGATGTCAGCCCAGATCTGGAAACAGTGCTGAAAAATCAACTGTAGTGCACAGTCAATAGTCAAAATCAAATGTTAAGGTCCATATTCTTTCCTCAGCTATGCACATACACCTCAGAAATGAGAACTTTTGTTTATTCCTGTGGGGCTTATACAATTAGTGATTTGAAATATATTCTTTATATTTTGCAAAATGGAACCATTTATCCATTCCTCTTCCATGCCCATACAACTGTGGAGGGTTGGGATATAGAAAAACCCAGTTCTGAGCTACTTTTGCGTAGGCTGTTGCAAAAACAAACCTTCTGCTGACGAAACTTTGTAAGGGTAAAACCACTCCTGATTCTGCACCATTATTATTATTATTGTTATTAGTATTATTATTAGTAGCAGTAGTAGTAATATTTATTAATTTTTATTGTATTGTATTGTATTGTATTGTATTGTATTATTTATTTTTATTATTTTATTTATTAGAAAGAAACAAAACCTCTTGTGGGATCTGAACCTCTTCCCCTGAACATTATCTGAATTGATAAGATTAAATAGATCTGTCATGGTCTGGCTGGTCCTTTGCAACCAGAGTTGCCCAAGACTTAGTGACTATCCTTCAGCCTTCCTTTTTCCTTTTTAATGGCAAAGCAAATTTGACTGAATAGTTCATAGCCCCTATCCAGTGCAATTCCTAAATACTGGTTTATATTATCTCACTCTGCCTTGTGTCTTTCAAGTAAGTGAACAACATCTTTCTAATAATAATGCCATTTCCCTGATATTTTTACTAAATAACTGAATGTAACTTTTGTTACTTGCAGATGTTTGCCTCAGAAAACTTTTTATTAGAATTGTAATGTCATTGACTAAATCACTACCTAATACATACTGAGACACCCCATAAGAGCTGAGATTGAGTCTGATGAAATTACCACTGCTGTTGGATATACATCCCAAATCCAATTTAAAGCTAAAATTATGGCTATTAATGCAGCTGATGTAGCAGTTACTAAATCAGATATTCCTTTAAATGTACTAATTCTAAACATTGATTTATAATTGGCCACTCTCTACTTCTCCTGGTTTTTTTACTCATCTGTATGTATTTGCGAAAACTGACCCCTCATTTCATATAAATACTGGTGCACATCATTTTTAATACTTAGTGTCTCTTTTCTACTCTTAAGCTTATAAAATAAATGTAAATTCATGTTTGTACATGTGACTTTCCATCCATGGCTAATTTCCCCATGTCTAAAAGTTTTGACTTTGTTTAGCTTTTCCTTGACTTTCAACTTCTTCATCCACACTTCGATTCAAACAGCCTGTAGAGTTCTGACATAATATGTCATAAGTTACCTATCATACTCCCAAGTGTCCTCATATTCGTCTGGTTCTCTCATCACTGCAGTTCCTATTAACTTGGGTTTTAGAAAGTCAGTTTCAATAGTTTCATTCATAATGTAACTGGCATTTCACGAGAAATTATTTGTAGCACATATAGGTGTTAAAATTAATGTACCATACACAATCTGTAGTGCCCGGGCTTGCATTTAATATTTTTAATTCTGATCTTCTATGCTGACCCACAAACTTGGCAGCCAGAGTCAATAATTGCTCTGATTAAGGCGCTATATATCATCAGCAGTTTTCCTATCCTCCCTGCAGTTAGTCCCAGTAAGTCTTTTAAGTAGGTTAATTTTTTCTGTACATTTATCTTTAACAGAGAACATGAGAATGGCCATACTGGATCAGACCAAAGCTCCAGTATTTTGTTTTCCAACAGTGGCCAATGCCAGGTGCCCCAGAGGGAATGAACAGAACAGGGAATCACCAAGTGATCCTTCCCCTGTCACCTACTGCAAGCTTTTGACAAAGTCCATATGATCTTTCTAAAGTGACTTAAAATCAAATATTACCTCTAGGAATGTAAATCTTTTAACTATAACTATTTGCTCTGTGCACAGATACAGTTTACACTGCTTTGTAATTTTCCTTATGTGTAAAGACCAATCGTTTGTTTTTGGCAATGGGGAACTTGAAACACCACACACTTCCCCAGTCAGAGGTCTCTCGTAATGCTTTATTGATTCTCTTTTTTGACACCTCAGTATTCCTGCTCCTAACCCATGGAGCACAATCTGTCAACAGTGTGACACTTACCCCAGAGCTTATTCATTTTGGAAGGTCATATATCATCCAATTAAATGTGGCAGGACTGATAACATTTCCCTGTGGTGTGCCATCTTTTAAAATTCTATATATTCGATATAAATTTCCCAAGTGTGATGTGCAAGGTCCTTCTACTGAAAAAAAGTCTCTAATCTACCCATACATCCTTCCCCTTATCCCTAATGGACCTACAGTATACCACCCTTTCATTCCAAAGCAGTGGTCCCCAATGCGGTGCCCGCGGGCGCCATGGCACCCGCTGGGGCATTTATGTGTGCCTGCCTAGTGACCAGGTCCAGCCCGAGCCATTCTTGCACCCCAGGCACCCGGCGCATGTGTGGCCCCCATCCTGGGCCCGCGGCGCATGCGTGGTACCGCCCCCTGGCATGTGGCACATGCACAGCCCCTGCCCTGGGCACACGTCGCATGCGCGGCCCGACCCCCGGGTGCCCAGGAGCCCCAAAAGGTTGGGGACCACTGTTCCAAAGGATCTACTTGTTGAGTAAGATACTATTCAACATGAACAAGTGTATTAGACTCTAGCCCCAGTGTGTAGTAACACTGCATACTTGATGTATGTTACATCACATGTTCTATATTTGTACACTGTCCAGTGTTTCATGCTGAGTTTATGGTTCTCAAAAAAAAAAAGGCACACAACACTTTAAAGTCCAAATAATAGTCTATTATATTTGAAAAAAAAATCTAAAGGTCCAGAACTGAAATAAAATCTGATTTCTAAGCATATTTATTAGAACAAAAAAAATCCAACATGCTTAGTGATTGATAGGTAGAAAAGAATGTGTAAAAGGGGTATTTAACAGCTGTGATTAAAGTATTATATGAAAACTACTCTTTGTAGTTTACTTTGCAGTAAAGTAAGTGGTAATAGTACACTTTGATAAAACAATAACAAATGGCTTAGCTTAGCTACGGCTGCAATATATTCACATTTAGATATTTAAAATATTGCAGATGTCCTCCTTATGTGAATGTTTAAAAATATCAATGATAGAGAAATAGTTGGATTACATGTAGTCAGTAGCAATGTGGTGATGTTACTTTTACAGTAAATGTACATGCAGTTTATGAGCAATTGCAAAGTATGACATTAAAGCAGGTATTTTTCATTTCCTAGCTTTATATATTAAACAAGAGGTTTCCTAAGAAGACATTTCTGAAAAATCGATATAAATGCCTTCACATATTTTAAATAAAGGCAGATTTGTATAATCTGTCATATTTATTTTGATTGAATATAGATTGGGTGGCCTTTGTTGCTGGTAATGCGCATTGAGGACATTTGTTTTCCTGCAGAGTTAATGTTAGGGAAAGGGAAAAGCGATATTGCCTTTTATGAATAAGATTATGAAAAAGCATTTTTGTTTAAATGGGAAAACATTAATAGTCTCCATTTTTCTCACCTGTCCTGCCTGTAACTGTACACATGCTTGGAACCTGGATTTATTGCTGGCTAAAGGAGAACTTCTTTGGGAGTCTCTGGATTTAAAATATTAGCAACACTTACACTTGCCTCTGGAGAGCTAGCACTTGATTACCCATGGATGAAACTGGTAGGAACCTGGTCTAAATTTATCCTACTGTTACTGAAAATTTTTAATAAAGGCTTAATTTTTAAAAGAACTTCAAAATCTTGGATTGTGTTTGGTTAAACCATTCCAGTAAGTGAAAGCAATTATACTGCTATATATTTCAAAATATTTGGGCTTAAGTGTGTGACCTCAACCAAGTCGTGAAGAAAAATCTAAATAAGTATATCAATAGTTGATCTTTCTAATGGCCATTTCATAATGCTCCTCTTGTCTAGTATTTGCCTACAATAAGGTGTGAGGTTTTAGAGTCCTGCATAGAGATTAAGAGCTCTTCTTATTTATTCCTGAAAAAAGTAGAAGACCAAGTAGTTCCAAGCTAGAAACATAAAAATATTTGAGTGCTCTTTGAGGCCCAGATAACTCAAAGCAAGGACAGAGACTTCCTATAGGGGAAAGCACTAAGAACTACCATTCTTAGGGAAAAGTACAGACTGGGGTTTGTTTTCTTAAGTATAACAATATCTGAGGTGGATGTAGTGTTAAGAGTCGGGGGAGAATTCTGTCTTTCTGAATTGATCTTCTGATTTTGATTTTCGCCCCCTTCAGTGCAACTTCCATTTTCTGATTGAAAAGTTGAAGTGAGAATTAGTTGTTTATCAGTCCCACTTGAGTTTTCTCAATGGAAACTAAGCCACAGAAGGGAGCTATGAAGGATCCACTTCTTCCATGGCTCAGACAGAAGGGAAAGTATTTAAATTTCACAAGCAGCTGCGCAGTTCTCCAACACTTCCCTCACGGGAATAATTCACTGTTTAGTTCAGTTTTGAATTGGAAAACTTGATCAGGTGCATTCAGTGGCCCCTAATGGAGTTTTGAAAATACAAATGAATCTGTACCCAGATCAGAATTCAAGCCTTGCACTTTGGAGAAGTTTGGATCTGAAATTTAAATCTTGATAGCAGCTTTCAATGAAAGTGAAGAGCTGATCAGTATTAGTGAAATTGATGTCAAAGCAAGGGCAGTGTGGGTCCTGAGCAACCTTTACTTCTAGATTATGCAGATTTTTCCGCCTGGTTGTTGGATTTTACTCCAGAGCTGTTTTAGGATGTATGTGTTTGGTAATCTTTTACAAATGAATTGCCTTGCCATACTAGAAATAGTTCTTGTAAAAACTAAATAAATACTCAAAACTAGTATCCTTATCATTCAGTTGCTGTGAAAGTTAAAGCCATCAGATATTCTTTTAATTGTAACAGAAAATAGAACTAGGAATAATTTTTGTTGTATGCTGTAAGAATCCTACTGTCTACCTTATAAAGTCGCTTTGTGAATTGCTACCAATTCTATTGGCTGCTCCTCTGAGTCCTTCATGTGTATTTAAAAAAAGGAATCCATAAACTCTGGCATCTTAATTATGACCGAAACCATGAACATCTATTTTGAGGAAATGCAGATATGATGAGTAAGCTTTATTTGTGCTGGTTGTTGTATGCACTCATCAGTTTTACAAAAAAATAGTGCCTTTGTGCTGGCTTCTATAACCCTACAGTAGGATTCTATAACCTACAGACTCTGCCCTTTTGAAGGGAGCTATTGGCTGACTCAGGAACCACCCAAACCCTTAGGCAAACTGTGTGAAGCAGTATGTACTGTACTATTCTGGAGCTCATACAGTCTCCCCACCCTGCTGCACCATGTGGTCAGGCAGTGTCCTGGCACAAGGAGATGCTAGTGGAGATGAGAGGAGGAAGAAATGTCCCTCCTTAGGCTGTGCTAGGCCCCCAGTTCCTCTTGGCCATGCCCCTCCCAGAAAGCAAACAAGCCTGCAAAGGCAGGGACATTGTCCAGTAGCCACCCAGCAATTTGGAATAAGAGACAGAAGGTGCAAGTAAGCGAGGCTGACACTATTTTCACAGAGGGGAGCAGCAGAGGGAACAGATCTGCACTCAGGGCTGCTGGGCTCCTTCTGCTCCCTCTTTCCCCCTCCCTTCCTGTGAAATCAGTGCTGGCTCTGCCTGCTCCAGGAAAGAGAGGAGCAATGGCTCAGGGATACTGGGGCAGAAGGAATAGCTTAAGGAATCCTTGCACTATCTCATGGGCAGGCCTGGCCTTTGGGCAAGGCGAACGAGGCAGTTGCCTTGGTCCCCACGCATTAAGGGCCCCATGCTATCCAGCTCCCGGCCCGGCCTACCTGTCAGCTCATTCGCTGCCCTGACTAGAGCCATGCGGCTATGTGGCTCAGCCAACCACAGAGTGCTACCTTGGACCCCGCGAACTCTTTGGCTGGGCCTTCTCGTTGGAGTAGGGAGCCTATATTACGTGAATTAGAGGCAGCCTGGGCAAATATTACTAGTCCTTTCCCAAATCACCATGGCAGCCCACAGGAAGTTAGCGCTGGGACCCTCTTCTTTAAACTCTCCTCCGTAGCCCAAAAAAGAACAGTCCCAGGGTAGAGATCCCTCAGATCCTCCCCATCTTTAAAACTGGCCTGATTGTTTTCTCAGTTTTGAAGCATTCTTTAAAAGTGGTTGTATAGTGCAAAAAGGTCACCCCTGTCTGTTGCTAATGGTGCAACATGCTACACAACAGGTGCCTCGCACTTCATGCATTTCTCACACATGTTGATGTCTTGGGTCTCACACTGGCAGCTGTCAAAGTTGAGAGGAATGGGGACCACCCTGACAAAGTGAATGACATGTCGCCATGCTACACAACTCCTGCCCCATGGCCAAAAGTCTCAGAAAACCAGAAATCTGCTTTTATTTTTATGGTTATTCCAACCTCCCAGCTGGGTTTAGATGATGCGCCAGCATGAAATAAGTAAATCAGAACTGAGAAGCTCACAGATATATTTGTCACTACTACCTTAAATAAACTAATGCTGTTCTTCGGTTACCCTCCCTACACACCCCCCACCTTTCCAGGGAATGAGAAATTTAGTAATATGATTGAAAACAGTCATAAAGAGTGTTGCGTGGAACCAGTGACTGTGTCGCTTGAAAACCACTAAATAGAAAATGCAGTACATTTCCTGATGTGTTGTGGTTTGTAAAAGATCAAATGGAAAAACTGCACAATGTACCATTTTAGCCAGCAATGCTGGAACTAGGGGTTATAGGAGTGCTGCCGTACCTCCTGGCTTAAAGTAGTAATAACAAACACCAAATACATGGCTTCCATCATCAGCACCCCCACTATAAACATTGTTCCAGCACCCTGATTTTAGGTGTATAAACCCATTGATCACTAGGCTGTTCCTCAGTGCCAATTTGCATATTTCTAGAAGAAAAGGACGTTATATCCATAATTCTGTTTAATTAAGACCGGATCACTTAGTTTAGGGGGGAAATAACCAGTAGGAAGAATGGTGTAATCATCTTTATCTTTGGAAGACCAAAAACTGTGAGTTAAAGTTAAATTTTGAAAAACAAAGTGATCACCTGGAAATGTTGACATCACAAACAGCCTTAACTATGATTCTATATCTCCACGTCACTCTTTATACTTACAATGTAGTAAAGTAATATTAGTGGCATAACTGTTCAGGCTTATTTGGGGTACTATTGGGATAGGCATAATGTTCAATGATATGTCTTTCCAGTGTGGTACTTGAGACAGATAAGGAGGTAAGTAAAGGAAAGGCTGTGGAGTATTAACTGCCACTACTACTTTAGATGCTGGAGTGGGGAGCTAGGTTATCTTGCTTACAATGGATCTGAAATGTCTGACTAAAGAATAATATTGTATATCAGTTTTTCTTGCAGGGAAGAGTGTGTGTGTGTGTGTGTGTGTGTGTGTGTGTGTGTGTGTGTGTGTAAAGTGGTGGCATACACGTGCTTGATCAATAAGATACATGGGATAGGTGACAAAATAAGATCACTAGACAGCAATGAAAAACTAGTGCCAAAGTCCGGGTAAGGTTTTCCCATGGATTCTGTATAAACTTCTGAAAAATATAGAGAAAAATCTGAGGCAATTCACTCTCATAACACATAACCCTATTAGGTAGTTTTCCATAAAAATCAGCTGTTTTATTTCATCTAGTTCTACTTAAACCTTCCCTCACCTCCCTGAATTGTCCTTTCTTCCATCAAAGTCCTACAGAACCCATAGAATGATTTCTGTCTTTCTTTCTAGCTTCTTACGCTGCTGACTAAAATAAACTATCTCAGAGCATTCAGTTATTGGAGCAATGGCGCTCCCCATGTGCATAAAGTTAAGAATTCTGAGAGGTCTGCAATTCTGTTATTTTCTAGTAGGTACCAAAGAAAATAGTTTAGGTCAATGTTATTTACTAAGGGTATGTCTACACTGCACGCTTATTTCAAAATAAGCTATTTTGAAATAATAACTCTGGAAATAACTGTTTTGAAATAGCACACCCACATTACAAATGCCCATTGAAATAGCGCAGATCTCTATTGAAATAGCACGTCCATACTAACTGGAACGTGAATCACATTTAAGTCCCCCCAGAAGCATTCTAGGCAAGGCAACAGTGACTTCCTGTAGCTGCTGCCTGAGGCTATCTGAGGCTCATTCTTAAAGGGGCTCCTTTCTACCGCCGTGTCTCAGACCCTTCTCCATTGCCTACCTCCTCAAGGAACAGCAAACTCTTCTCACTGCCTGCTCTGGTTGCCTTTGCAGACACTAAAGCACTCCAGCCATGGAGCCGGCCCTGCTGCAAAGCACTCGCCGGCTCTTAGATCTCATGCCACATCTCTTGGTGCAGTTATTGCAGGCTGCCCACATGGTGCTGCAGGACCAGGACCAGCAGCTCACTCTGGGGCAGCTCCGCACCTCCCTCCAGCCACTGCTCATGCAGCACAGCCCCTCCCTTCCCCGGCTCACCTTGCACCACCACTTCTGGTGCCGGGACACTACTTCCGACTGGTGGGACCAGATCATCATAGAGCAGTGGCTCCAGAACTTCTGCATACGGAAAGACACTTTCCTGGAGCTGTGTGAGTGGCTCGCCCCTGCCCTTAGGCAACCTGCCATTCCCCTCCAGAAGCAGGTCACCATCATTATTTGGAAGCTTGCCATGCTGGACAGCTACTCCTATGTTAAGAACCAGTTCGGCGTGGGGATATCAACTGTTGGGGTCATGCTCATGCAGGTATTACTCTCTTGCTATTGTCCCAGGAGGATGGTGAAGTACTGCAATGGGTTCCCTCAGAAAGAGGGGGGTGGACTCTCCCTCCCTGGAGGTTTTCCAGTCCTGCCTTCACATAGCGCTGCCAGGGATGGGATAGTTGGGGTTGCTCCTGTTGTGGTAAAGGGCTTGGGCTTGGGGACCTCCCAAGGGCTCAGGTAACCCTGTGACTCTCTGTTTGTATCTTTCTGAAGGTGGTAAGGGCCATCAATGCCATCCTGCTGTACAGGGTTGCCAACCTGGGCGACATGGATCCCATAGTTGCCAGCTTTGCCGCCATGGGCTTCCCCAACTGTGGGGGGCCACTGATGGCACCCACATCCCCAGTGCTTTTTTTGTAAAAGAAAAAAGGTGCTGGTACTCCAGGGGAAAAGTTGTTGAGCTCTGACTGGAGGTGCTGGTACTGTGTCTGCAGGTGTCAGTACTGTGTACCGGGCAGTACCATCACAAAAAAAGCACTGCACATCCTCATCCGGGCCCCCAACCACCATGCTTCTGATTACATCAACAGGAAGGGGTACTTTTCAGTTGTGCTGCAGGCCCGCTTCATTGACATAAACATTGGGTGATTGAGGAAGGTGCAAGATGCCCACATTTTCTGCAGGCTGGCACATTTTTCCCCAGCTGCACCATCAGGGTCAGGGATGTGGATATGCCAATGTGCATTTCGGGAAACGCAGCCCACCCCTTACTCCCCTGGCTAATGAAGCCCTACATGGGGCACCTGGACCTCACCAAGGAATGGTTCAATCCCAGACTGAATAGGTGCTGCATTGTCATGGAGGGCACCTTTGGCCATTTGAAGGGGAGTTTCTGGTGTCTCCTCACCCACCTGGACCTCGGCAAAAGAACATCTCCCAGATGATAGCGGTCTGCTGTGTCCTGCACAACCTGAGACTTTGAAAGGCCCCAATGTGCCTTTCCTTCCCCATCCCTCCCTTTCCAGCTTCCTCCCCCTTCCCTCCCCTGTAGATAAAATAAATCAGACTTTTTTAAAATTCGGGGTAAATATAACTGGGAAGAGACTGGGGAAAGAACCTGGAAGGAGGGAGAAGGGGGGGAAAGAGGAGAGGGGAGGAGGGGCTCAGGGATGGGGATGGGGTTGGGACTGGCACCTGCCTCGGGTGGTCCCACTGCTTTATGTGTGGGGCCCTCGGTGGCCACAGGGCGGGGGCTAGGAGGAGAAACTGCAGGGGCGGGAACAGGAGCTGGTGTGGGGGAGGTGCAGCTGCTGAATTGCTCGATCGCAGGAACCAGGCGGTTGATGGTGCTGGTGTATGCCACACACATGCTCCAGTTCTGCTGGGACAGCTCCTGCCGTGCCGGTCAGCGCAGGGCCGGATTGAGGCATGGGCGAACCGGGCAGCTGCCCAGGGCACCAACCGATGGGGGGCGCCTGATGGCAAATGTAAAGGGTGCGCAGTGTCCCTTATAGCTGCCATCAGGTGCCGCGTGCCCGGCTCCCACAGCGCCGGCCCGCCCCATCCCCGTGGCGCCAGCCAGCAGCGCCCTTTACCCCACGGCCACAGGGCCCTGCACGGCCCGGCACATGTGCCAGCAGCCATAGCTGGGCCGCACATGCGCCGCGGGCCCCGGCCTGCACGCCAGCGGCCGTAGCCAGGCCGCACATGCGCCATGCGCCCCGCGGGGGGGCGGGCCCACACTCCCTAGGGGGGCGGGCTCGTGCCCCACAGGCGGGCCCGCACATGCGCCTGGGCCCAGGGCGCCAAAATGTCTCGGGCCGGCCCTGGGTCAGCGTAGTGGAGGGCACATTGGCAGGCAATGTGTTCCCATTCCAGGTCCTTGCAGGGTTGTCTGCGGCGGCTCTCATAGGGTCAGGAGGATGGCGCAGGAGGTAGAGCACACGCTGCTCTCGCAGCTGGTCCAGCTGTGAAGAACAAAGAGAAAGGCAGTCATCCCAGGAGACAGTGTGCCTGAAGCCTAGCCCTCATGTCTGAGCCGACACCGAAAGGTTTTGGTTCACATGATGGCAATGTGCTTTGAGCAAGGCCATCTGTGGTCTAGGCAGCAGGCACTGTCCTGCAGGGGTACACATGTCCCAGGGGAGTCTTGCTACCTCCACACCTCGGGGACAAGCAGGCCAGGAGCCTGCGGGTGGAAGGAGGTGATGGGGCGGGTCGCCTTCCCTTCATACCACACACACTGGGTCTGGCAGTGGCGACATCCCACAGAGAGCGGACTTCTATCTCTTGCCCTCTGGAGGAGAAGGGGAGAGGGTGTTGGGGGAGGTGTATGTGAGCAGTAGACGCTGCTTGCTGGTGGTGGGAAGGTGTCCCACCATAGGGTTGAGAGGAAGGTAGACCTCCCCAGCAAGCTTGTGAGAAGAAGCAAAAGGTTCCTATGTGGGATTCTCATATGGCTGTCTGCTCTGGACTGGCACTCCATGTGCACCCAGATGCACAGGCTGCTGTGCAATCCCCAGGCTGAGAAGAACAATCGAGGAGCTCACAGCTGCTCACCGCCTGCCGCCTCCCCCTCCCTGTGTCTAGAGAAAGTAACGGAACTCACCTGATCGGCCTTCCCTGGCCTCAGCTGAACCCTGGGCAACATCCTGAGAGGGGAAGGGGGGGATCAGCTCCAGGGACTAGATGACCTCCTTGCTGGCGGGCATCAGGTCCTGGCTGGCCTCGTCTTCCTCCTCCATCTCCTCTTCCTCCTTGTGTACAGCCCTGCTCTCCGGGAGGCTGATGATGGGCCTCTCCAGGCCGGAGCCCATGACAAGGCGGGGGGGAAGGGACCAACCTCCCACCTAAGATGCAGTGCAGCTGCTTGAAGTAATGACACGATTAACCCTCAGCAGGAACTTCATTCCCTGGCCTTTATGTATGCCTGCCTGAGTTCTTTAATGTTCATGTGCACCTGTTCCTGGGTGTGCATGTGGCCCTTCTGGCCCAAGCTGGTAGCCATCTAGCCATAAACATCTGCGTTCCTACGTCTGGTGCAGAGCTCCCGGAGGCTAGCCTCCTCTCTCCAGATCTCAATGAGATCCAATATCTCCGCACCAGACCAGGGAGGGGCTCTCATCTGCCCCTGGGCAGGGGATTGGGAGCTGGCTGCCAGCTCGCTAGCAGACATGGGGGGCTCCATGGGATCACTGGGGTCAGCCATTGCTGCAGAAATGGGCCCTGCAGTGTGGCACAGGGCTGGCAGGGCCTGCATTGTGCCACAAGCTGTTCCCCTGTGGCTGCAGCTTTAAACCCTGCAGAAGAAGGGAAACTATAAAGTTCTGAGGGGTGTGGACAGAGTGGCCACCAGGGCAGCTGTGAGAAGCCCCAGAGGCCAATTGTTTTGAAATAACCACATCTGCACCATCCACACTCGCCATATTTCGAAATAACTATTTTGAAATAGACATTATTCCTCATGAAATGAGGGTTTATTATTCCGGAATAAGAAGCCTGTTATTTTGAAATAATTTAGAAATAAGAGGCTTGCTGTGTGGGTGCTCACCTTGTTATTTTGAAATAATGTGAGTTATTTCAAAATAACGCTTATAGTGTAGACATGCCCTGAATTACCTACCCTCTGCTATGGTTATGGAGACAATGTATAAATATAATTTCACTAGATCAGAGCAAAATATAATTTCACTCGATCAAAGCCTGGTGGTTCCAGGTAAAATCAGAGTAGATTGTATATTTTATTTTTAAATGAAGCTTGGCTAATTTAGGCCTCAATTCAAGAAAGTCTCCTGATTCAGGACAGCAGTTAAGTATGTACTAAAGTACCATGGAACTTAAAGCGCTGTCCTGAATAGGAATGGATTTAAGCTTGTGCTTAAATGCCTTACTGGAAAAGAGAGGATGTAGCATTTTATGTGTTAAACAGATTTTGTATTCACATTCTGGTATGGACCATACAGTCTTAAATCCAAAGAAGGATCTTCCTGAGTGAATTCTTGGGTTACTTTAGCTTAACACCTAATTGCAGAGCTGGTGAAGCTAGATACACTGAAGGCGGTTTGAACAGCTGCCTGAAACATCATGGGCTGAGATGCCTTTGTTGAGAGCATTGTGCTGTGATGTGTAATGTGGGTGGATTCCTGTGGGATGTTGACAGTTTGTTGGAAATGTATGTAGGAGGAACTAGGTTAGTAAGGCCAGGCTTTTTTATTCTTTCTTTCTCTTCTTTTGGGTAATCTTCTAGGGCCTCGCTGCTTTTTTTTCTGTTTTTGGAAAAAATCAGTTATGAAATGAGTCACATCTGACTGGAAATTCACTAGGGTACAGATTCTTTGCTCAAAGCATGTCTTTTTTTTTTAAGTGATAGACTTATGTTGGTCAATATAAATAACAGGTGTAATCTTCTACGTGTACGCACGTCATTTATATGGAGGTGATAACCATGTGATAAACTGTGGAGTTATATGAGAAATGAATTCATCACATACTGTCTCTCCAGTTCACAGCCCACCAGTCCATCTTGCCTGGGACTTAATCTAATTTTCCAAACACTTAACTGGCTACAGACAGCTCCTAATATATTTTTTGTGTAAAACAACCTGCTAGAGAAATGTTTCCTCCTATTCTTCCCAACTGTAATTTTCAGGGAAAAATTCACTCTGACCTGAAGCAAAGTGTGGGCAAGATTCAGGCCTGCAGCAGTGACAGGTTTTCAGTACAGGAGCATGTCAGAATTTAAAGTCCAGTAACTAACTCATGGCCCTGCTGGGGTAGCAACAGGCATGTTTTGCCATTGGGATGCTGGAATCACCCCCCCCTCCCCCCCCATTCTCTTCTTACCTCAACAGGGACCCAGATATCTGATTTTCAATTATGACATTTTTAGGCAAAGAAAAGCTATTTTAGGTTATTTTCCAGGTTTCAAATAGGAATTGTCATATTGTGTGAGAACCTGGGACATTTAATCTGGTATCCCGTCTCTAACAGTGACCAGTACTAGATGCTTCAGAGGAAGGTGCAAGAAATATTGAAGGGGACAGCTGTGGAAAAATCTGCTCATAGGGACATTAGTGTATGCCCTGTACTGTGTAGGTTTGTATCCTTTCAGGAGAAGTTTGATCCTGTCAAATGCCGCTGTAACTAGTGTTCCCTCTAAGCTGCACAACAGCACAGCTTCACAGGTGATTAATCAGCCCCATCCGATCAGAGGCTCAGGGCTCAGTGCACGGAGCTGACTGACTGGAAGGATCTGATTAATCACCAGTGAAGATGTGCTGCCAAGCAGCTTAGAGGGAACACTGGCTGTGACTGGTCTAATTTTTCAAAGAAATGCCCAGTCCGTTTTAGAATCCTGCTAAGCTCTTGGCTTCACTGACATTCTGAACAGGGAGTTCCACAGAATAATTATATGCAGCATGAAAAAGTGTTTCTCTCATCATTTCCATTTCCTGCCTTTCAGTTTAATTGACTGTCCCTGGAGGAGACCTTGGAAGGCCAGGTGGCCTAGTGGGTAGAGCATCAAGTTCAAACCAGAGCTCCATGAGAGCCAATAATGTCTGGAAGCTGGTGTGCCTTCCTGGGTCACTCCCAACCATCCATCTCCCTGTATGGCTCCAAATCCAATACAACACAAGAAAAGAAAAGACAATTAAACCTTCAGTCCCAGACAGGCTCAGCAAACAGTCTTCTTCCTCACAGGGAGACTTCTTTGATATCCTTCCTTGTTCAGGATCCCTCAGGGTAGGTCTGACTTCCTCCCCCATCTCTGCTGAGTTGCTCTTTTGTTAGGCTTCCTTTCCAGATGGAAGTCTGGGCAAGGAAGTCTGGGGAAGAAAGGGGCTACATAGGCACAGTAATTATCCTTTAACTCCTTTGGGCACAGTGTGAGGTTTGTACATCCCGTCACGTACCCTTCCCCTCAGACTTTGGGTTATGGTGTTGCGGGCTGATTCTTGTCCCCTTCATCCAATGAAAAGTTTTTATGTTCTGAGCCCATCTGATTGGCCACCTGGAAGCTATATGGCTGTAGTGACAGGTACCACCACATAATGCATGAGCTGTGATTCTTCGAATGCTACCAGTATAGTCAGTTATTAGGCATAAGGACTGCCTCCATAAATAATAGTTCAGGGTGTTGACTGCCCATTTTACCACCATCACCTTCTCGATGATTGAACATGTAACCTCTCATGGAAACAACTTCCTGCTGAGACAGAGAATGAGATGTTCTCCAAATACTTGAGAGAGAATAGCTCTGAGCCTGACTTCAGATGTGTCTTGTTTGTAGAGTAAATGGCTTTTCAAAGTCTGGGTGGAATCACATTGGTTCTCAGATGACCTGGTCTTGTAGTGGTTTTGGTCCAACAGACTCTTTTTAAGTGCAATGTCGTTTACTGAGATAGCAATGATAGTGAAGCGTGGATTTAATCCCATGAAATGGAAAATGTGCTTCTTTGTTCAGGGGACGGGGCAGAATGGTAGGGCTTGAACTTTGTGCACCTGGAATCATAATCAGCCCCCATCACCATATATACTTTGGTAGGTGACTTCCTGAGTGGCCAGTTAACACTCAGTTGGGTGGGCCCTCAGCCCTGCATTCTTAAGAGTTTGTAATACTGCAGTAACAGGCTTCATAGGCTCATCCCAGCCCTCAGTGTAGATGATATCATCAAAGCAGTCAGCTTTATATGACTTGCGCAGTCATAGCATTATGTCCAGGTGACAGCAACCTCGTGGAGCCTAAAGGACATGGTTTTACAATGATATCATACCGAAAGAATGGAGAAGTAGGATTTTTTGTTTGTTTTTTGCTTTAAACTCTGGTGTCAAGGGGATCTGCCAAAATCCTTTTAAGTCAAGGGTGGATGTATATTTAACAGGTCCCAATTTTCTCAACCTTTGGCATGGGGTACACTTTGCATTTTGAAATTGCATTCACTTTGTGGAAATCACTGCAGATTCATGTCAGTCTATCGTGTTTGAGTACATGCATAATGGGGTTGCTCCACTCGCTGTGCAATTCTAGAAGGACTCCTACTTCTAACATGGCCTGAAGCTCCTGTCAAACTGTCTCCCAAATTCTCCTTGGGAACAGCCATAGGGTCTCACATACCTTCCATTTAAGGTCAATATCTATATGATGGAATGTCAGTTGTGGAATCAGGGAATGATTCAACTAACTGGTGCACTTGTTGCTCTTGGTTGGGCCACTGATCCTTCCCTAAAGACACTGGGGCAAGTTCTTGTGGTGCAGGAGCCTCAGGGCCAAGTTCAGGATTGAAAAATAGTGAGATGAGGAGGAGGAGGCTTTCTTGTTCCTTCCAGGCCTTTGACAGGATGATGTGATGCACCTGGTTGACTTCCTTTTTCCAAGTTGCCAAATCTCATAATTGATCTCCCCAGCAGTTGACTCTGCTGTTGCTAATGGTGATTCTTGAGGTTCTCCCACTTCAGCAATTTCTCAAAATCTATCTCTGTGGTTTGGGTTTTTTTTTTCTCTCTCTGGCCTACTGTCAAGGCACTACTGTCTACATTCTTCACCACATCTAATGAAGCCTTTGGAGAGCTACATGGCCTAGGGGGTAGTGCACTCAGTTTTCAGCTTCATCTGACATATCTAATATGTCCCCTCTTGTTTCCTTTCTAAATTAAAAGTCTCAGTCTTTTTAGTCTCTCTTCCATTCCTCTAATTATTTTTAATCACTTGGTTTCTGCTCTCCTCTATTTTCAGATGTGATGCAGTGACCAGAACTGAACACAGTCTTCCATGGGAAAGTTTATCATGAATTACATAATGACACTGGAACATTTTCACTGTAATTTCCCCTCCTACTCCTAATGCAGCCTAACATTTCACTTGACTTTTTGGATTGACACTGCATCTTGAACAGAAATTTTTCCTTTGACCTATCTCCACTGATTCCCAGATCTTTTTTTCCTGCATTGTTAGGTTGCTTAGAATGGAATAAGGTGGATAAGTCATTCAAATCCATTCTTTCTAGTGTGTATTACCTTGTATTTATCAATCTGAGGCAGTGTGTGTCCATTCATCTGGCTTTGTTAGGTTCCCTGAAGTACCCCCACAGGGTTCTTCAGTGTTAACTAACATAATTTTTGTCTCTTCCCATTCCTCCCCACTCCCTGCCCCATTACTCACCCTCTTTTTCAGACCAATAATAATAATACATGGAATAACCTTGATCAACTTGCTCAGTCAGTCCATCATTCCTTGTATAGATTGTGCTGATCGCAACACTCCTTCTGTTCTTCTCGTATTCTGACCTTCCTTCTCCATGTGTGGCCATTTCTTTTCATAATTAAATCTATCATCTCTTTGGAGGTCAGCTGAGTGGTCATTTCAGTTCCCATGGGTAAGACGTGGCAACAGCTGCAGTCCCTTGATTATCAGTGAGCCTCGCTGTATACCTGACCCATCTCTTTATTTCTTACAATCCAGAATTTTAACATACAAGGACCGAGAGACAGAGAGAAAAAACGGGCTGCTCCCTAAAAGGAGCAACTCACCCCCTTTACTATTGGCTGCTTTTTCTTGAGGCAGACTGAATGACTGGCGCTAACCCCAAATCACACGCTCCGCTACAGAGACTTGCATGCAGGACTGGGATACAACCTGAAATTTAAAGTGATAGCTTACAATTTTAACAGTTTTAGTATACCACAAAAAGGTGCTGCTAGACCAAATTTGGCAAAAATATGTAGAAATTAAATTTACAGAATCTGAGACCAATACAATTGTTTCTATTTTTTAAATCAAATAATGTTTGAAAAAAAATGTTCCTTTGCAGTGTTTTCCACAGCAAAACACTGCAGAAAAGCTCTAATGTTACTCATAAGCAAAAATAAATAATTCTGTTTTCACTGTTCTAACTCAATCACATGTAAATCTAACTCAATCAAATGTAAATAAAGCAAAGACAAAAAGTAAAAAAAAAATGTTAAAGACGCTTTGAGTTTTAATCATGTCAGGTGTTATTAGCTGTCTAAATTCAAAGGTTAATTGAGTTCTCAAATTTATGTATTTTTCATAAAATAGTACATTAACAATTTTGAAAATACTAAGTGGATTACAACTGTGCAAACTTGATTGTACATTGAAATTTCACCCTATGTATGTAAAACTCATTTCATGAGGCATGAAAGGAGGAAGAAAGAAAGGAGGAGCAGATGGATACCCATGGTCATATGCCTCTTACCACTGACCACCAAATTAATCCTCCAGTTTAAGAGTGTCATGAAAGTCCCCCTGAGAGATAGAGGTCCCTGTGGATTTATGCTCTGTCCCATTTGGAGAAAACTCTCAGAGGGGTAGCTGTGTTAGTCTGTAGTGTTAAAAACAATGAGTAATCCTGTGGCACCTTAGGCTACATCTACACTGTGGACCTATTTTGGGATACCAGAAGTATCCCAAAATAGCTGTTCCGCGTCTTTTGAGCAAACCCATTATTTCAAAATATAACAGGCTTACTATTCTGATGTTCCTTTAAACCTCGTTCCACAAGGATTAAGGGACGTTTCAGAATAGTGCTTTATTTTGAAATTTGGTACTGTGTAGACAGCGCCAAATTTCAAAATAAGGTATTTAGAAATTAACTTGACGTAAGCTACGCAATTTGCACCCCTAGAGACTAACAAAAATATATATAGTATCAGGAGCTTTCATGGGTAAAACCCACTTCATCAGATGAGTTGGAGTGGAACTAACAGAATCCAAGGATATATATAACAGCAAAAGCATTTACCTGTCAGTTGTAGGACCCATGTTAATGAAGCTAATTAAGTGGGCTGGATGGTTACATAAACATCACCCTATACCAGAAGCCTACTGACCGCTGTTCCTATCTACATGCCTCTAGCTTCCATCCAGTACACATGGCATGATCCATTGTCTATAGCCAAGCACTAAGATACGACCAGATTTGCTCTAATCCCACAGAGACAAACACCTACAGCAGAGATTGGCAACCTACGGCATGTGTGCCAGAAGTGGCACGCAAGCTGATTTTCAGTAGTACACAGGGCAGGAGCTCAGCCCTGCTCCTCCTCCCCCCCCGCAGATCCACTGGAGATCCCTCGCTCTTCCCTGCAGCAGGTTAGGCTGTGGTGGGAGGAGGCAGCACTGGTGCTGCGGCTCCTCCGCGGTGTCCAGGCCCAGCCTGAGGCTATGCGGCTGTGACAGTGGGGCCTCCGGGCCAGTTGGAGGCCAGAGGCGACGCTGCCATGGTCACACAGTCTGGGACTGGTGCAGGACCACTTGGCTGTGGTAGCATCAGAAACACCTCCAGGCCAGCCCCAGACCACATGGCTGTGGCAGCGGGACCTCTGGGACCCAGGCCCAGACTGCATGGCCATGGCAGCAGTGCCTCCAGCCTCTGGGGCTGGCCCGGCACCACATGGCCGTGACCGTGCTTGTGGTCATGGTAGTGGCACCTCCAGTGCTGGCCCAGGACTGCATGGCCACTGCAGTTCCTGCAAGGGGGCATGAAGCCAGATAAGCATCACACCTAATGCTGAGATTCCCCCCCCCCACGCCAATCCCCCTCACTCACTCCCCTCCCTCCTGCCAAGACCCCTGACTCGGAGCTTGCTTTGACACTCTCCCTTGTTCCTGAACCCTCCTTCCTGGCCAGGCATTCTCCCTCCTGGCCAGACACCCTACCCCCATCCTACTCCTGCACCCTCTCTTGCTCCTGCTCCCTTCACCTGGCCAGACACCTTACTCCCAGTCTGCTTCTGCACCCTACCTCCCACCCAGACCTCATAACATCTCCCCCTTCTGCACCCCATCCCTGTCCCACTTGCTGGCAGCCCTGTCTTGCACACTGAACCCTCTTTTTTGTCCCTACCCCAGAGCCTAAGGGAGTCCATAAAATCCAGTAACTCCAGCACCCCAGAAAAGTAAATCTGGACCATGGAAAACCCTGGACCTCAGCCCTCTCTGTCCCTTCCCCTCGCCCCATGAGGATGGAGACCCGAGGAGTGAGGTGTCTCAGTTGGTGGCCACATCAGTGAGGGTTGGAAGTTTTTGGAGGCCTTTTTTTGCTTCTCACTTGTGTGGTCCCAAATGGATTTTTCCGTGGATCAGAGGTCCCCACCCCTGTGGTTAAAAAAATTTTTTGAAAGCTTTTGTGTTGGACATAATATTTTACTTTATTTGATAAACTAACATGAGAAAGTTAAAATGCTTAATCTGTTTAATAATTTAAATTAAACCATTTTCCCCAGCTGCAGCTGGTTCAAAAAAGTTGGTCACTGTACCCAGCCTGCCCCTTCTCCCCTCCCTCATCTGCACACAGATCCATGAATAAGTTAAATCTTGGCATACTACTTCTGAAAGGTTGCCGACCCCTGACCCATATGATCTTTATCAGGCATTCTTAACACTTAAATACCCACCTCGGAAAGTGAGGAAACAGATTAACAGAGCCAGGCAAGTACCCAGAAGACAACTACTTCAAGACAGGCCCAACAAGGAAAATAACAGAACACCAATGGTCATCACCCACAGCCCCCAGCTTAAACTCCTCCAGTGCATCATTGCCAACCTACAACCTATCCTGGAAAATGATCCCTCATTCTCACAGACCATGGGAAATAGGTCAATCCTCGCTTACAGACAACCACCCCGATTTGGAGCAAATACTTACCAGCAGCCACACACCACACCACAGATACACTCACCCCAGGGATCCACCCCTACAACAAACCCAGGTGCCAACTCTGTCCACACATCTACACAATTGACACCAGCACAGGACCCAACCACATAAGCCACAATATCAGGGGCTCATACAACTACACATCCTCTAAATGTAATATATGTGATCAAGTGCCAGCAATGCCCCTCTGTGAAAGTAAATTGGTCAAATGGGCAGTCTCTGCGACAAAGGATAAATGGACACAAATCAGACATCAGGAATGATAACATACATAAACATGAGGGGAGCATTTTAACCTCCCTGGAATACAATATTAGATTTAAAAGTAACCATTCTTCTACAAAGGAATTTTACCACCAAATTACAGAGAGAGACTGCAGAATTGGAATTCATCTATAAATTGGCCACTACTACCCTAGACTTGAAGAGAGACATTAACTACTACCCTGGACTTGAAGAGAGACATTACAAAGCCATTTCCCCTACCTCTGACATTCACATGTTCACTTCAAAAGTTATGAATGGGACACATCCAGCCCACTTAATTACCTTCATTAACATGAGTCTGACAATTGATAGGTAAATGCGTTTGCTGCCACAGCACTACTCATTTGGAGAACTACATCTTGCCTAGTCATAGCCTTTTTTTATGTAAATATTTTTCAAATATCAAGAATGTTGTTACTGTGCATCTCTACTCAGGAGTGGCCTGTACAAATTTGGGAAAGCAAAGTCTTCTTTATGGTTATGACCCTCCATATCAGTGGAGCCTTGCCATTGATTTCCATGGACAAGTACAGAATCAGGCCCTGGTTAAGGGTCAATATTCCTCAGCATATCTAGATTCAGAATCTGGTGCAATGATCTATTCCAAACTTACACATATAATACATTTAGAAATAATTAGATAAATGGTACATTCATTTCCGTTATCACAATCAGTAGCCATGGCTGTGTCTTCACTATGAAACTATTTTGAAATTTCTAACTATGACTTAAGAACTCCTGATTTAACAAATTCGAACTAGTGTGTTCTCACTACTGGGAAGCATTGAACTTAGTCTGAGGCAGGCTCCCTTAATGTGGACGTGTTACCCCAGACTTAAGAGTCCCAGGAAACACTGGGCAGTATTTAGTTCAAATTACTCTGAGGAGTAATTATTTCAAAATAGTGGCACCAGAGTGTCCACACTGCCGTTATTTTGAAATAACTACTTTGGAATTAGCGTTACTCCCGATGAAAAGCAGGAATATAGATTTTAAATTTTGCGGCCTGTTATTTCGAAATAAAAGGCTTGGTAGCTTATAAATTTGACATGCGGGGGGTGGGGGGTTATTTTGAAATAAAGTCCTAGTGTAGACCAGTTGCTGAACTTTGGCTCCCCCTGCACCTGAATATATTGCCTACTGGTTACTATGTTGACAAATTCTATTCCTTCTCTCACAACTTCTCCCCTTCACAAATACACTTAACTCACAAGCAATTCTTGCAATGGTTGAACCTTTTTTGGGGAGCACGGGAGGAGAACTGAATCTGATCATCAAGGCAAATCCCAAAAGGACATAGCCTCCATATAGGACACACAGCACTCGGATCACTCTCTAGCTAAGTACATAAGACAAACTGAATACGGAGCTAGATTATGCCCCTCATTGGTGATCTTCCTACGCCACCAAAGCTCTTAGTGATCATGTGCTTGCTGACCATGTAGCAGCATTCCTTGGAAAACGTGCTTCAAAATTCACTATGTCCTTACCAAGAGGGCTGCCAAAATGGCACCAGTGCTGATGGAGGTTGTTACTGGTTTCAGCTACCATTCTCTTCATTGTGATCTAGACCTGTCACAGAAAATATAGCAAGTGACAAGGAGAAAGATTAAATATATCAGTCCACTGCTTTCCAGCCTTCCTCAATACCCACTTTTTACTTCTGTTCAATAGAGGTACAGGAGCATGATTCTATAGTAAAGACAATAAACGGAACATTGATGATTTCATAAACATTTTAAGGTGTTTATTGTGTGCTATTGAAGTGGTGATGGAAATCCCCACCCTGGGCTTTGGAGTAGAAGTGTACTGCTTCATAGAAACTGCTCCAACACCGCACCTCACACATGCTCAACCCTATTCATCACCTCTAATGGTACGTAAGGGCATATTTAAACTCATTCATAAGGGCTTTGTTGAAAAAGGATGAATTTAGGCACATCCTCAAAGTTAAGCAAAAGGGGAGGGGGTGACAAACTCCCTAACTTTGTAGAAACCAACCCCCACACCAGTGATTTTATCATCGGAGTCATGACTATGAAGAACCCCACCACACTAACACAGACAAGTGTGGAAAACCTCAATGTACACAGCACAACTAAACTAAACTAATGATGAGAGAAATTCAAGCCCTAGTACTTTATTCACATGGCTCAGGGACTATCTTTCTAGATCAGTGTAATTAAGGTCTACAAATAATTTACAAGGAAGTCCAAGTGACCCCCATTAAATGCATAGCAAGCCAAGTGAACAAACTTAAATGACAAGAAAATATTTTCTTTTCTTGTTCTTGAGTTTTCCAAATGTTGCTTTGTTTTTAGTCATGCGAACCAGTCCATTTGAAGTAATTTTGTATAGCATTTTCCACTAACGCACAAAAAAGTTCAAATGAATTAATTCATCCTTGCTCATCAAAGTAAATCAATATGCTAGTTTCAATAACAATGTGCATTACTATAACATTTCGGGGATTTTATGCTTGCATGTGCACCTCTGTGACTTTATTCCAATAACTCAGGGGACATGCAGCCATGTATTCTCTTCTTTCTCTCGTGCTCTCTCTAATGTTTGTGTAGTATAAAGTTTTACTGGCATGAGTTTAGAATGGTAGTCCATGCACCTGCCAAAAATGCTTTATACTACAACTTATTCTATTATGTATATACTACATATATTACAAAAACGGTATTTGAGGAAGTTTTAGAATGTTTTAGGGAAACTATTCCTTTCCACTGCCTGTAAAGCTGGATGCTTTAGTTAACACAGTACCAATCTAGCAAAACACTTCAGCGTATGTCTAAGCATCGGAGTGGTCCCAGTGATGTTAACTGGAGTATTCACATACTTCAAATTAAGCACTTGCTTAAGTGTTTTATTGGATGGGAGCCTATAGATCTTACTGAACGGAGCTCAGGAGTGACAATGTATGTGGCCTATCAAAATACTTCATCAAAGTTCTTTCTAAGTGGCTATTAAGGAAATTAAATAGTGATGGGTGAAAGGTAAACTTTTGTCACAGATTAGAAACAAAACGCATGGGTAAGAAATAAATGGTCAGTTCTTCAGAGCAATAATTTTAAGAGGGGTGCCCCCAGTTCTGCATTATTAGCACAAGCGTTGGGCCACAATCCTACAAACACTTATGCATGTAAGTAACCTTATGCAAAAAAGTAGTCAAATTGAACTTAATGGAACTACTTCCATGAATAAAATTATGCTTCCGCTGACATATTTTCTGGCTCAGTGCCTAACTGTGTGGATGAAAATTAATTACCTGAATAAAGGTTGAAGGATTGGGCCCTTGAATCTTAATTACTGAAATAAATGGCTTGGTTGAACTACATTGACATTAATGGCTTGATATAGAGATTTTAATAGGGAAAGATTTGTTGTATTTAAATAAAATTGATTAAAATTACCCAAATAACATAAACTGGAAAGTCTGTTGGCCATGTTTTTTGTTGATTTATACACCATAACATTCATAGTGAAAACCATAACTGCCTTATTAGTTTCTTGATGGAACTACACATGGAAGAATTAAAATTCTCTCCATAGCAATTTGAAGATTATACAAGCACAGAGCAAAAAATGAACATTTTAAAAATAATAGTCTAATGTGATATTTATGTTTTTCATTTTTTAAAAAAAACAAGCACATGCTATTCACAGCTAAAAGAGTATGTGAAAGTATAAACATTTGACTTTCCTTATATCTTTTTTACTAGTTGTATCGTTTGTTTAGAGTAAGTTAAATCATGAACTCTAATAAAGATCTATTTTGCTCTTCATTAAGAAGAGAAAAAGAGAGGTTACATCAGAAGATGGATCTCCCCAGAAATCATTTACCTCCAAGTCCATTAAACCATAACTGAACCCAATTAACAGCCAAAAGAAATAATTGTTAAATTCCTGGGATTTCAAGATAACGAAGGTGTTCTTAGTACCACAGAAATAAAGAGACAAATAAATCATGGCAACTTTATTTAGCAAATTTATTCAGATACTAGTTAGGAAAGTCAAAGATGTTCTCAGGAACTGAGAGCGTGGTTGATGAAATTCAGAGCCTGAGGCTTAAATCCAGAAATGAGGCATCTAGCTCTAGTTATTAGTGGGAAAAAATCTCACTGTCTTAGCAGAAGCAGCTGAACATTTTCCTCTTGCACAGATTTGGTGGCAGTCTGAAAGAAGAATTGGATGGAATGGACTATGTTTGTTAACTATTTTCTTTATATGTTTTTACACTTGTATAGCTTGGCCAAATCAAATCACACCACTAAAGGGCACATGTCCGAGAAGCCTAGGGACTAGCTTCATGCCAAGTATCAAATTTTAATCCACAATCACTGAGGCACGAGGGCGGTTGAAAAAAGCTCAAACGTATTTGTTTACAATGTTTTCTACAGAATCTTGACAAACTGCAAGTGTGAACTGTTTTTGCTCGAATTAAAAAAAATGTCCATAAGCAAAGACTGGTCTTGGAAAATGTCATCCTGAAAGGTGACATTTTAAGAAGAACCTGTTTCGGTTGCTTATCACTTTTCACATTGTCAGTGTGACATTTTCCAAGACTGGCCGGTGTTGCTATGCACTCAAAATATACAATGTTGAAAAATGGTTGAATTCTCAAACACATGGTAGGACATTGCATTCTAATCCCTTGGATTTCAGTAATTCATATATTAGAAGGTGACTGTGATGGGGGCGTACAAATCTGCACTAGAACTGTAGGGGTTAAAGAACAACTCCGGCAAATGACTCTGCCCAGCCACACCTGCAGAGCATGCTCCATATGGAGCTTAAAAGGAAACCAGAGAGTTTAGAAGGGGACTGACCAGGAAAGGAAAAGGACATATCTTGTGAGGTCCCATGAAGGGGCTCTACAGGAGCTGAGGAGCTAAACTGCTGGGCCTGCACTGAGCAATGGAGCTGACAGAATTGCTGAGCCCTTAGGCAAAGTGAGGGGGGGCAGTTCTGTGCTACTGAAAGGGGTAGGGCCTCGGGGGAAGGGGTGTGGCTGGGGACAGACAGCCCTCAGCACTGACCAGACCACACTGCGCCCACCCACCCCCTGACAGCCCTTAGTGCTACCCAGAATGCACTGCCCAGTGCTCAGTTGGCAATTTAAAGGGCCCAGGGCTCCAGCCACTGCTGCTGGACTACCAGCAGCTGTGACTGGAAGCCCAGGGCCCTTTTGAATCACTGGATCCTGGGGCAACTGCCTCTTTCCCCCTCTCCCCTCATGTAGATGAGCCTGTGACTGACTGTAGGGCAGTCAGAACCTTTCTTACTACTTGGACTGTAGAGTGTGGGTGGTAGAAAGTGGCAGCCATACAGAGGTCCTGGCTGTTGGACCCCTTGCTAACCATTACAGGTCCCTGACCTGGAGCCTAATGGAGCGGAAGGGCCTGCACTCCCCTATCAATCACCTTTCACATTAAGGAGGATGCAATCCACTAACCAGGGGAAGCAAACAGGGAGTTTTGAGAGGGAGTTCTCCAGGTAAAGGAGGAGCAAATATGGGATCCTTCAGGTAAGTGGCTGTCTGTAGTGTGTGTTTGTGTGTGTGGGGGGGGGGGTTACTTGCTGTGTGTGAGCTTGTGTTTGTTTGTTTGTTTGTTTGTTTGTTTGTTTGAAGGAGTGTGTGCTGTGGCCAGCAGTTGGAAGCTGTGAGCTTCTAAAGGTTTGAAATCTAGAAGCCTCTGTTAATTGGCTGAACCTTAGTCAGGGGGCAGGGCTATCAGGAAGGCCACGGCTTTATAAAGCAGTGAGTCAGCAACCAGGGAGCTTTGAGAACAGGGGCAGCAAACAGGGAGCTTTGAGAGGGAGTTTGGAAGGGGAGTGGGAAAGGGCCAAGGTACACTTGCCATTTTTTACAGTTTAATTTAAAGGTTTTAATCAAAATATCCTGATTTAACTAAAAAACCTATCAATAACCTAGGTAGCTGTAGGAGAGAATGCAGGCAGACTTCCAGCAGCAGATTGGGGGCTATCCTATTTATTGCACTCAGTGTAGCATGTATGATTACCTGCCCCATGGGCGGGTGGTGTATGTGTGCATTTGGTGCAAAGAGCTCCTGGCCCTCAGAGACCACGTATGGGCTTTGGAGGCCAGGGTGGCTGACCTGGAGGAGCTGAAGGGAGGCAGAGAGGTATGCTGATGAGGCTTTCCGGGACACTGTAGAATTGTCCTACCTCCAGTCAGACAGCCCCTGCACTGTTAAGGAGGATGAAAGGCTCAGGAAAGGATAGCAGTCAACGGGAGCAGAGAGAAACCTTCCCATAGTTGGGACCCTCCTTCCAGATGTTGGAGTATCCTCTTGCACTGAGGTTACCTCTCCGGGGGAGGGAACTCCAGTCGTTAGGAAAAGGCAGGTGTTAGTAATGGGGGATTCGATCATTAGAAATGTAGAGAGCTGGGTTTGCGATGACCGGGAGAACTGTATGGTGACTTGCCTGCCTGGTGCGAAGGTTGCGGATCTCTCGAGGCATCTAGATAGATTTATGTGTAGTGCTGGGAAGAGGAGCCGGTGGTTGTGGTACATGTTGGTACCAATGACATAGGGAAGGGTAGCCAAATTTAGGCTGCTAGGAAAGAGACTGAAATCCAGGACCTCTATGGTGGCATTCTCAGAAATGCTTCTAGTTCCAGGTAGGCAGGCAGAGCTTCAGAGTCTCAATGTGTGGATGAGACAATGGTGTAGGGAGGAGGGGTTTAAATTTATAAGGAACTGGGGAAACTTTTGTGATAGGGGGGAAGGATGGGCTCCACCTAAACCAAAGTGGATCCATACTACTGGCGCTTAACATTAAAAAGGTCACAGAGCAGTTTTTAAACTGCTGATTGGTGCAGAGGAGTACGTGGATCGGAGAGAGACGTCTCTTAGAGGAGAGTGTAGTGGTCCCGTCTGATGCCAGTTCCCCCCAACCCAGAGTTTGGGTGGTGACCCAGCAACCACACTGCCTTATATCCCCAAAATCCGCCAGTTCTGTGCTCCCCAGTCCCTCTCGAGTTCAGTAAATTTTGTACGCAACACGCTGGTTATTGTGGTGATGCACCAACCAACCCGAGCGGCTACTCCGTAGGGAGGGGAAAGGGGGACCCAGGCCCTCCGTCTCCACCAGGTCCCAGCCCAGGGCCCTAAGGTGTAGGGGTTGGCAACTCCCTACCCGACTGACGGGATGTCTCCCCGAAACTCATCAGTCCACAGGTGCCAGAATGGACCTGCCCTGGGCTGCTTCCTTCCCCTCCCAAGGTCTGGTGTTTCCAGCTCTCCGACTCCTGTTCCTACCGGGATCCTCGCCGACTTCACCTCCTCCAGACTGCCGGTGCCTCCCTCGAGCCTTCTGCGTCTCGGGCCTGTTCTGGCTTGTCCTCTCCAACTGCCCTTTGGGGAGGTCCTCCCAAACCTCGGACCCCCCATCCCTGCCAACCTAGTGCCCTTTTGAATGGGCCCGCCGGCTTTTGCACCCGCCTGATGCTACGTCTTTCTTGTGTCCTGATGCAGGCTTGCATCGTTCCCTGGACATGCCGCTCCACCCCTTCCGTCCCCCCTTTCAGGCTGGTGGCTAAACTTCTGTAGCCGGCACAGCAATGGCGGACATGTGTAGCTTCTCCCGCCCCCACATGAAGCAGTGGAGGGTTCGCCGCCGTCCGCCCCGCTCCCCGCCGTCTCACCCTCATTGGCCACAGTGCGGGTCCCAGTCGACCTGTCACAGAGAATCTATTGATAGAGAGTCTCTAGGTTTTAGTCAAGAGGAGAGGATGGAAGAGAATAAAGTAGGGGCCAGATCAGACAAAAAACATTCACATAAAAAAGAATCTGACACATCAGAAAAGGGCAGACAGATAAAAAGTGACAAGTTTTTAAAGTACTTGTACACAAATGCTAGAAGTCTAAAAAATAAGATGGGTGAACTTGAGTGCCTCATGTTAAAGGAGGATACTGATATAATAGGCATCACAGAAACCTGGTGGAGCGAGGATAATCAATGGGACACAATCATTCCGAGGTACAAAATATTTTGGAAGGACAGAACAGGTCATGCGGGTGGGGGAGTGGCACTATATGTGAAAGAAAATTTAGAATCAAATGAAGCAAAAATCTTAAATGAATCAACATGTTCCATAGAATCTCTATGGATAGTAATTCCCTGCTCTAATAAGAATATAAGAGTAGGGATCTATTATCGACCACCTGACCAGGACAGTAATAGTGACTATGAAATGCTAAGGGAGATTAGAGAGGCTATCAAAATAAAGAACTCAATAATAGTGGGGGATTTCAACTATCCCCATATTGACTGGGTACATGTCACTTCAGGATGAGATGCAGAGACAACATTTCTTGATACCTTAAATGACTGCTTCTTGGAGCAGCTGATACAGGAACCCACAAGGGGAGAGGCCATTCTCGATTTAGTCCTGAGTGGCGAGCAGGATCTGGTCCAGGAGGTAACTATAACAGGACCGCTTGGAAATAGTGACCATAATATAATAACATTTAACATTCCTGTGGTGGGAAGAACACCTCAACAGCCCAACACTGTGCATTTAATTTAAAAAAGGGAAACTATGCAAAAATGAGGAGGTTAGTTAAACAGAAATTAAAAGGTACAGTGACTAAAGTAAAATCCCTGCAAGCTGCATGGACACTTTTCAAAGACACCATAATAGAGGCCCAACTTAAATGTATACCCCAAATTAAAAAACATAGTAGAAGAACTAAAAAAGAGCCACCATGGCTTAACAACCGTGTAAAAGAAGCATGTAAATGAATTCTTTGCTTCAGTCTTCACGGCTGAGGATGTTAGGGAGATTCCCAAACCTGACCCGTCCTTTGTAGGTGACAAATCTGAGGACTTGTCACAGATTGAAGTGTCATTAGAGGAGGTTTTGGAATTAATTGATAAACTTAACAGTAACAAGTCACCGGGACCAGATGGCACTCATCCAAGAGCTCTGAAAGAACTCAAATGTGAAATTGCAGAACTATTAACTATGGTTTGTAACCTATCCTTTAAATCAGCTTCTGTACCCTATGACTGGAAGATAGCTAATGTAACACCAATATTTAAAAAGGGCTCTAGAGGCGATCCCGGCAATTACAGACCGGTTAGTCTAACGTCAGTACCGGGCAAATTAGTAGAAACAATAGTAAAGAATAAAATTGTCAGACACATAGAAGAAAATAATTTGTTGGGCAAAAGTTAACATGGTTTCTGTAAAAGGAAATCATGTCTTACTAATCTATTAGAGTTCTTTGAAAGGGTCAACAAACGTGGACAAGTGGGATCCAGTAGATATAGTGTACTTAGATTTCCAGAAAGCCTTTGACAAGGTCCCTCACCAAAGGCTCTTATGTAAATTAAGATGTCATGGGATAAGAGGAAAGATCCTTTCATGGACTGAGAACTGGTTAAAAGACAGGAAACAAAGGGTAGGAATAAATGATAAATTTTCAAAATGGAGAGGGGTAACTAGTGGTGTTCCCCAAGGGTCAGTCCTAGGCCAAGTCCTATTCAATTTATTCATAAATGATCTGGAGAAAGGGGTAAACAGTGAGGTGGCGAAGTTTGCAGACGATACTAAACTGCTCAAAGTAGTTAAGACCAAAGCAGACTGTGAAAAACTTCAAAAAGATCTCACAAAATTAAGTGATTGGGCAACAAAATGGCAGATGAAATTTAATGTGGATAAATGCAAAGTAATGCACATTGGAAAAAATAACCCCAACTATACATATAATATGATAGGGGCTAATTTAACTACAACTAATCAGAAAAGAGATCTTGGAGTCATCATGGATAGTTCTCTGAAGATGTCTACGCAGTGTGCAGCGGCAGTCAAAAAAGCAAACAGGATGTTAGGAATCATTAAAAAAGGGATAGAGAATAAAACGGAGAATATCTTATTGCCCTTATATAAATCCATGGTATGCCCACATCTTCAATACTGCGTACAGATGTGGTCTCCTCATCTCAAAAAAGATATACTGGCATAAGAAAAGGTTCAGAGAAGGGCAACTAAAATGATTAGGGGTTTGGAACGGGTCCCATATGAGGAGAGATTAAAGAGACTTTTCAGCTTGGAAAAGAGGAGATTAAGGGGGGATATGATAGACGTATATAAAATCATGAGTGGTGTGGAGAAAGTGAATAAGGGAAAGTTATTTCCTTGTTCCCATAAAATAAGAACTAGGGGCCACCAAATGAAACTAATGGGCAGCAGGTTTAAAACAAATAAAAGGAAGCTCTTCTTCACACAGCACATAGTCAATCTGTGGAACTCCTTGCCTGAGGAGGTTGTGAAGGCTAGGACTATAACAGGGTTAAAAAGAGAACTAGATAAGTCAATTAATGGCTATTAGCCAGTATGGGTAAGGAATGGTGTCCCTAGCCTCTGTTTGTCAGAGGGTGGAGATGGATGGCAGAAGAGAGATCACTTGATCATTACCTGTTCATTTCACTCCCTCTGGGACACCTGGCATTGGCCACTGTCGGCAGACAGGGTACCGGGCTGGATGGACCTTTGGTCTGACCCAGTATGGCTGTTCGTATGTTCTTAACCATGGAGTGATGCTATCAACAAACTCAGACCATCACAGTGACATTGGTATGACGTTAAAATTCACAGTTAAGGTGAAACTCACAGTTTTATCACATCTGCACATCTTTTAAAAGGTGGCAAGATTAACTGGAACACCCACTAGAAGATTAACAATATAAAAACATCAGAGGGGTAGCCAAGTTAGTCTGTAACAGGAAAAACGTAAAAAACAACAAATAGTCTAGCAGCACCTTAAAGACTAACAAAACATGTAGATGGTATCATGAGCTTCCATGAGTACAACCCCTAGAAACCATTTTTTTCCATTCACCAACAAGTCATTTAGATTTGTTACCTGTTTAAGATTGTGTAAGGAGAGAGATGATATTTCCTATAAAAAACACCGCTATATGGAACTGTGCTCTATGTGCAGATCATTTGTTGTATTTTTGGTACAATGTTTATATTCATGATAGGGAAAAATAGGAAGAGTAGCTTCTCACAAATTATCATTGCCATAAAAATATAAAACCTGGATCTAATAAACTTTGTAGATCTCATAGCATAGAGCTTGTAAAAAGAAAAGAATATTCCACTGAAATTCCTGTATCGCTTTGCATTGGGTTGTACACTGTCTCTTCAAAAGCTTACTAATGACCTTCTATTGTTTCACTGTACCACTCTCAACATCTCTTCTTGCTGCCTAGACTGACTGATACCTAGAGAGTAACAACAGTAAAAATGTTATTTCTATCTTCTAGGCTTTACTTACATATCACTTTTTGTCTGTGACATACTGGGGTGCAAAGAGGGACTGTTTCATACCTGCTCTGTAGCTGGAGTGCCTTACAATGTCTTGCTGCTCTAGCCTTCAACCTGTACTGCTTATAACCTGTACTGCATGCACATCACTCGCAGAAGTGTTTGTGTAACTGCAGCCTGCCCATCACACCCTGTCTCTCACCAGCCTTGGACTCTGGGAGAGGGGTCCTGACCTGAAGATTGGTCAGTAAAACTTCTGGAAACATGCAGTGTGAAACTTTGCTTGAATTGAATAAAGTGTGCAACATTAGGTACTAGAAAACATGTTATCTTTATTTTTCTTGTAACCATTTCTGACTTTTATACCTCAGTCTGTAGTTAATAAACTTCTTTTATTGTTTTATCTAATGCAGTGTGTGGGTCACAAGTTGCAGTCATGCATACACACTGAAGGACTAACTTGCAAACCTGAAAGGTAGTTATGAGCAGCCCAAATGGGAGCTACCACAGAAAAGCATTGTATGACACCCAAGCTTGCAGGGCAGGGATGACTGGCTATTCACTGGTCTGGATTGCACCCCAGAATGTGTTATTGATATTTGTTTTTTATAGTCCCTGATCCCATAATTCATGCGTTCATAGATTATAAGGCCAGCAGGTCTATCCAGACTGACCTCCTGTATAAAACAGGCTATAGTATTCCCCTGAATGAATTCCTGTTTGAACTGGAGCATATCTTTTAGAAAAACATCCAGTCTTGATTTTAAAATTGTCAGTGCTGGATCCAGATAGTCAGACCCCAGCTGCTGTGCAGAATCCCAGTAGGGTTCCACCCACATGAGTCTGATTGTAAGATCAAGACCTTAGATTGTAAATTCCTCAGGACAAAGTCTGTATCTTTATGTCTTCTATAAAGTTGAACTTAATGCTTAATAAATAAGAATCTACAGGTATTAATAGACTAATATGTATTAATATGTATAAGTTCCCTAATAGCCTAGTGGAACATGTGTGCAACTAGTGTTTTAATTTTGTAATGTAAACTCCCAGGAAATTCAGGTTTTAAAGCTACTGTAGAAATTAAGAGCACAATTCTTCCTTCTTATGAATATTCAGGCAAACTAGCTGGATGCTTGTCTTACAAATTAAAGGGAAAAAAGACAGAATGGGAAAATTGCAAGATAAAAACTGCAGGTGGCTTTTTTGGATCTCTGATGAGGAATCTGGCATTGACAAAACATTTATTCCCTAGCTGATTAGTTCAAGAATTTTTGTAGCTAATTCCTCAGGATATGAAGAATTTATGGATTTTTTAAAAATATCCCATAACTATCTTAATGAGACTTGGGGAAGTGTAAAATGGAGACGGAAACTGAGACTAATTCTTTAAAGCAATATTCTTTTTGCTGGAAGAGAAAGCTCTGAATTAAGATGGGCATCTGGAGAAATCTTATTAATGCTATAGGGTTTAGGAGCATCTGTGCTGTTGTTGTTATTATTATTAGTCAGTCAGTCTTTTAAGCAAACACATTCTTTAGCGAGAGAGAAGGAAAGACCAAAACCAAATTGATATCCCAATACTTCTGAACTTTGGGCATATGTGAATTCTGACTGTCTCCATTTTCTAGATTTTTTCCTTGAAATGAATCCAAACCCCAGAAAAGGCCAATTTCTGCGTAGAATTGCAGGACTGGAAGAGACCTCAGGAGGTCATCTAATCCAGTGCTCTGGACTCATGTCAGGACTAAGTTGTGATGGGGTGTGGTCACAGACGACCCCTTGGGGGTGCCTCCCGGGGTTCTGACACTGCCACTGCCACTTGCCTTCCTGCTCTCTGGGGCTTCTCACCGCCCAGTCCTGCTGGGCCAGCTGTGCTGGTCTCCCGCAGCCAAGGCCCTGAGCTGAAATCCCTGCCCCCACCGAGAAGCAGTACAGACACTGAACCTCTTCAGGTCCGAGGATAGTGCAGTTTAGGACCCAGCCTCCTGAGAGAGCACTCCCCAGATGGGATCAAACCCCAAGGAATTAGGTAAGCCCCCTTTAACACTGAAAGGGGGAATGTGCACACTGGTTGTCCCCCCACCCCCAGGTAACAATTACTGACACTGGGTTTGATAGAAAATAAAAATGATTTTATTAAGTAGAAGCAGTAGGATTTAAGTAGTAATAAGTGAGAACAGGCGGAGCAAAGGAAGTTACAAATCAAAAGAAACAAAAACGCTTGGCTAATTCTACACTGAAATCTCAGTTCAAACTCACCCTAAAACCTCTTTTCCAGCTGCCACTCCAAACCAGGGCTTTCTTCCCCACCCTAGGGTTTTCGGCTTCTTCCTTCAGGCGCAGTCCAGCCAAAAGACCCCGGCCTCTGCTTTCCTATTCTTTTTGTTAAAGAATGGAGGCTACTCCCTACCAACTACTGCTCGGACCGAAGGACAAAAGAGATAGTTTAACAGTTGAGGGTTACACCCTCCGTGTCTCTCATTCACACATTTGAAACCCACAAAGTATTCCCCACTCCATGTGTCTAATTTTACACCCAAAAATGATACGTACATCAAAGAATGATAAACAGAACCAGCAGATCGTGACACAAAGATTGATGGGTTACACGAAATAATTCACTCAAAACACCTTTGAGTTATGTATATTCATGTCCATAAGTCCATTTCATAAGGCATTGGGGGGGGGGGTGTCCATCACATAAGTATTATCTAGACCAGCCCTGACAGGTGTTTTTCTAACCTGCTCTTAAAAATCTCCAATTATGGAGATTCCACAACCTCCTTAAGCAATTTATTCCAGTTCTACCCTCACAGGAGATTTTTCCTAATACATCTCCCCTGCTGAAATTCAAATCCCTTCCTTAAGCCTGGTCTACACTGGGTGTTTCGGTTGAACTTTCCAAACCAGTGTTTCTTAAACTTTTTAAGACCAAGGAACACCAAACAATAATTTTTTTTTATGAGGAACACCAAGGATTTTTTGTTGAGCAAAAAAAAGGAGGGGGGGACGTTATTGAGGAAAAAAAGGGTCGGGGGAAAGTTATTGAGCAAAAAAAAAGTCACCCGCCCCTTTAAGGGTGGCCATTTTTATTTCTGTTGTTCTCCGCAGCACACCTCCGACTGCCTCGCGGCACACGCAACACAATTTAAGAAACACTGTTCTAAACACTGAGTCCAAACCACCAAGCCCATTCTGTCTACTTTAAGGGCTGTTGAAGTTGATTTTGGCACTCCTGATTTTCACAAGGAGTACCATTAAATTCAATGTTGCATGGTCAACTTTAGGGCAGTGCAGACACAGCACTGTGAAAGTCCAAGGTTTTGGCTTCTGGGAGGTGTCACAAAGTGCCCAGCAGTGATCGCTCTGGCCAGGACTTTCAACTTTGCTGATCTCCAGACCTTAAAGCAGGCAGCACACAGCAGGAGCACAGCTGATCATGAATGCCCAGGGTCGCAAATGAGCTCTAGCATGGAGCATGCAGGAGATCCTGGATCTTGTTGCTGTGTGGGGAGAGGAATCTGTTCTTGCAGAATTGTGAACAAGCAAAAGGCTCATACCTATCTATGCCAACATTGCAAAGGGCATGGAGGAGATATACCCAGCGGTGCAGTGTGAAAATAAAGGAGCTGAAGCAGTCATATCAGAAGACAAAGGAGGCAAATGGATGGGCTGGGACATCACTGCAAACATGCCACTTATCTGAGCATCTGCATGGGATCCTGGGGGAAGGGACCTGACCAGTTTCTCAAGCCAGTCCACGGATTCCTTCCAAGACATTCCTCAGGCAGCCTTGGGCAGCAGCATGGAGGACAGCACGAATGAAGAAAAGGAAGAGGAGGAGGGGAATGGTCAGCAGGCAAGTGGGACAACCAATCTCACTGACAGCCAGGACCTTTTTATAACTTTGGAGACAATCCCCTCCTCCCAAGTCATTTCGCTGCTGGGCCCTGATGGCGGGGAGGGCACTTCTGATGAGCTCACATTTTTTTATCATGCTACAAGTAGGTTAAGACAGTTATATGCGAGCTGTGGCAGCCACTCTGCCTACACAGCATGGGCTCCCTGGACAGCTTGTTAATGTGTCTGGAGATGGAGCGGGAATCCTCCCTGCACAGCTCCATACAGCTCTCACACAGGAACTCTTTCACCCATCTCACAAGGGGAGGCCGGCCTTATTCTGTCCTCCATGGTGGGACACCTTCCCACACCACACCAGCAGTAAGTGATCTGGCATCATTGCAGCACAAAGCATTGCCGCATAAGGTCCATGTTTCTGACACATTCAGTCAGCACCTGCTCTCTGTTGCTCTGTGTGAATTGGAGAAGATTGATATCATGCCTGGCAACCTGGATGAAGCTGGGGAAGCTATGGCTGATACCTCTGCAGTAAACCCTTGCTCATCCCAAGTGAAGCATGGTTTGAGCCCCTACTAGGCTGCCATGCCCGAATCCCTTTCCCTCTCCCACATGGAGGCTCCTCAGCGTCCACGTGAACCCCTGCCCTTCCGCCACACCTGGATTCTCTCCCCTTTCCCACCTGCATGCTCCTGAGAAGAGCCCACCCTCCAACCAAGAGCCAACAGAACTCTTGATACAGGACAGGGGCAGGGACAAACATCCTAACCTGTCCTTTTTCCAAAATCTCACGCCTTCCCTGAAGAACAGAGACTTTACTCCTTCAACATCAAGCATGCCCTGACCTTTTAGTTGCAAAGAACTAAGTCCATTCAGAAAATCTCCAAGATTCATCATCACAATCTGGTCAAGCTGTATTTTTTTAGAGGAATTTTCTGTGGGCTGCCGGCTGTATGATCAAATGCTATGGAATAGCTCACATCTCACCTCTGGGTGATATAATGGCCCATTCCTTGAGAGCACATGCTATTGTAATAGTCTCCCTTCAGGAGGTCCAATACAGGGCATATGCAGAGCAGCCACCTAGAGCTCCATACACACATTTGCTAGTCCCAGTGTCCGCTATGGATGCAGCAGTTGGATCTGGGTACTGAGTGCATCTTTGTTTCTCTCTCCCTCACATCCATCTCCAATCTGATAACTGCTTGTCAATCTCCCACATGCACCATGCACGTAGGGACAAGAGCTTGAAGAAGAATTGAAGGCTTCTTAACTGTAACTGGAGGTTTCTCAGGATGTGTGATTCCTATCTATACTGCTCTCCATTGCCTCTGCTTTAGATCTCACTAGATTCATGGTAAAAAGATCAACTGAAGGAGCATCGAGCTGCACTGCTTCTTATACCCTCACTTGGGAATATGGGGAGATCTACTGAACAGATATGGGCCAAGAGACACAGCTTGTTAAACATCTCTGAACTCAGGCACATGGTGCACCTATGTATCCACGTGTGAAATACAGATGGGGCCATGCCTCTCGAAGACGCTCCAGTTACGGTAAGTATCATCCACTTACTACTCTGTTCACATAATGTGTCAGAATGGATTTGAACTACCCATATTAGTCTTATTCAGAATGCTTGCCCAGATGTTTGTGTATTTGCAGGAGCACAAAATATAGTGATGATCATTTACCCACTGGGTTGCAAAACACAGGCAGAAAATCATAATTTAAAACTTTATATGATAGTGCATTTGGTACCCAAGATATTGAACATAATATTCAGTGCAGCAGTGTTATAGGACCTGGCTGAACCAAAGATCCATGCATTCAAAAATGCAAAGTAGAGCCCTTAAATGGCAAAGATTACAACCAATCATATCAAGGCCTTGGTATTTTTTGAAATCAGATCAGACAAGAAAGTTTGCTGGAAGGAGTGGTCTCTACATTGTCCCTGTTGATGACAAGCTAAATGACAGAATAAAAATAATTTTACTGCCAAAAATCTTGTTTTAATCCTCCCACTGCATATTCATAGCACATTATTTGAAGTTTGAAATCACTATTTGCAAAGTTTCATATCAACTGAGAAAGTTAAAGCAGACTTAATGCCTCAGTTCTGCTAGGTGGATAATATTAGCTGTCACAAGGAAAATATTACTGGGTGGCCATAGTTACCAGTGTCTCAGTCTTTGAGAAGAGGTTAGAATGGATGTAAGGCGAGAGGGTGCATATGAGTATCTGATGGCATGTTATTGAACACATTATGATTATTAAAATGAATTAAGTATGACTCAATTGGCAGCTGGCTTCTCTCTGAGCCAAAAAAAGAAGGAAGATTCAAGTCTCAAACCCCCTCTTATGCCATTTTAAAAGATATGCTTATGTTGAATGTGTTGGATCCATTCCCACATGGCAGAGTAAAGATCAGGCTTTTGTGGCCCCTGCTGTAGTTCAGATTTTGACTCACAGATGAGCCACAGGATGAAACTTCATCAGTTTTGTACTTTGAACAGACTTCACTTCTTGGGCTTTGGCTTCTTAGATCTGAAACAGGAGATAAGGACTGCCAACAGTCAGTCAACAGCTGTGGATGTGTATTTGCATCTCATTTGATTCAGATTCCTGTACAGAAGGGTTACAAGTGTTGTGAAGTGAACAGGGATAGCGTATCGAGCTGGGAACAAAAAAAAGCTAACCAAAGGGAAAAAAAACCCTAAAAATGTGGACTTAAGTGGCACCTTGCTCCTGGCCAGGATACTTTCAATTCAGTTTAATCCACTTAAATTGGTTGCGCAGACAATTACACATACTGGATCAAATTCAGCAATGCTGACTTGGGGAAAAGGAAGCAGCACCATTGCTCCTTGTGCCCAGGGAACAGTCTCCCTTGTGGAGGGAAGGTAATGTTTCAAACACTGTGTTTCGGTGGGTGAGTTTTCTGCTTGGGTGTGGAGAGCAGGCAGCTTTATCTCTTAGTAGGGCCCCACAGAAGTTCCAAAGGTGGTCGGTTCCCAGAAGAACTGCTGAATCACCCTTTGACTGTCCTGGTCAAGACCAGTGTTCCCTCTAATTTTCCTCACCCCAGAGCGGAATGAATTTTGTGATGTGACCTATCACCTTCATATTGGTACACATAACCAAAGTCATATGGTGGGGTGGGGTGGGGTGGGGAGGCAAGGCGTTCTGAGTGTGGGAGGGGGCTCAGGTCTGGGGCAGAGGGTTGGGGTGCAAGAGACTCTAGCAGGGGATGAGAGGTTCAGAGCTGGGACAGAAGATGGGGCTCAGGGGTATGAGGGCTCCAGCTGCGGGAAGCAGGCTATTGAGTGGGGCTGGGCTGAGAGGTTTGTCGTGGAGGGTGCTCCAGAGCTAGTGAGAGGAGAGAGGACTTCCCCTCACAACAGCACCTGGGATGAGGGGGAAAGGCCCCTCTCGTCACTGTGGGAGCTCTGGAATTGAGGCTGCAGAATAGGCGTACCTCCCCTGCCCTGGCAAGTTTGAGCTGGGGCTGGGATGAAGCGGGGGAGGGCAACCCCAGCTGCAGCTGGGTTCAAGTCAGGGAAGAGGCATCCCAGCCACAGCAGCTTCAGACTGTCCTCCCCCCAACCCCCAACTACAGCAGGTTGGAGGCCAGGCTAGGCTGGGAGTAGGAGTGGGTTAGGTTAGTCCTCCCCCAGCTGTAGCAGGTCCCCAAGCAGGTTTCCCTAACACCTGTGCAGCGCTAAATAGGAAGCTATACAGCTTACAGGGAACTTAGGGCAAGGACCCCCTTCTACCAGGCTGGGAAGTTGAGGGTGCCATGTTTGTTGTGGATGGACAGTTCTGAGGGCCATAACAAATAATAATGGAAGGATTCACATATTATATGTAGGGGTACCCAGCTAGCAACTGTGAACAGTCAGGAGAAGGAATATAAGGGAGGAATAGGTACCTCTATGTGACAAAACCACAAATATCAGACAGCCCCTAAACATTTAGAAAACTGGTCACTCTAACTGTATGGTTATGGAGAAATAAGAAGTAAACTGTCAAAGCGCCAATGTATGGCTATTGAGAAACAACCACACTCTTTCGGGTCCATACCAGTACCATACCCCTGCACTCTAAGGCCACGTCTACATAGCAGGGCTAAAGCCAAAATAAGCTACACAACTTGAGCTACGTCAATTGCGTAGCTTAAGTCAAAATTGCTTAACTCGGCTTTTGGTGCTGTCTACGCAGCAGGAAGTCCAAGGTAGAGCACTCTTCCTCTGACTTCCTTTACTCCTCATAAAATGAGGGTTACAGAAGGTAGAGTAAGAAGTCCTACAGCTCAACATTATTTTGACATTATGTTGAAATAACTGGTTGTAGTTATTCCGAAATAACACTGCTGTGTAGATGTACCCTAACTGGCTGAACTAGTTTTGTTGCATTATAATCAAAGCACCATAGCCTTTTGTAATACTCAAGACATAAGTGATATGATAGAGAACCATGGAATTGTGAGACACTATCTCTTCATAAATCTACTCACTGTTCCTAGTCTACTCCTGAGTGATCAGTGGAATATCCCTGGGGTTTGTGTATGATAGTCAATTCAACTTATTTTACTCCACCCTCCAGTTTTTCAGTTTCTGGTACATTGACAACAAGTAAATATACTGTAAAAGCAATAAAGGGAAAAGTTGAAGGTATGGACGGCTGGTTGGGAGAGAGAGATTTTGGCTGCCAGAAAGGTATATAGGATAATTTGATTCTTTGATTCCCAGGTGTATATTCAGGGTGAGCATGTTTTTTGTTTGTTTATTTGTATTGGGATGATGAAGCTTCTCTTTTTGGAAAAGGCAGAAAGACTTTAAATTCAGAGAAGGACGTTTTAATTCCTTGCTTCAATAATCCTGGACAACAGCTAGTTGACTAACTGCACCTGCCCAATATCTGCCACTATATGCAATACTGAGAGATATGTATGGTAGCATGATGTTTCTGCTGAAATGCTCAACAGTGGAAATAGCTAATGTTGACATTTTGAATGACCATAATTAGGCATCAAAGCTAACACCCTACTGAGATGAATGAGAGCAGTATACAATCATTGTTAGTGCTATTGTTTTAGGCTGTCTGCAGACTTGAGCAAACTTCACTTCATTGGTTTTTATTCAGTTCACATTTGGAAGATTATCATCATCATAACCACAAAGTTTCATGTCTACAGTATTATGTAAAGGAAATCTTAGATTCTGGTGCATAAATATGTGATAGCATTTTAAAAAATCAGCAATTATACATCTACTTACAAGACTGCACAGTCATAGTCTACATGGACAGAGCCGCTAGTGCGATCCTTGTTACAAACCAATGTTTCACAGGTTTTTGCTGAGATTGGTAGATGGCACCCCTGTCTTCACTGACTCTTAAGCAGTGCCCCACAGTTACTGCCACCTTTATTTCTGTCTACTTTCCTGCTTCACCTCTATTCTTTTTTTCTTGTCTTGTTTTCCTTCTCTCTCTATTTTCATGCTTCCTATTTTTTATTCTTCTCATGTTGTGTCTCCCTTTTGCCTATTTCCCTTTCAGGAAAAGGATATTTGAGCTGAGGATGTCCACGAGTGTCTCTACTGGACTCAGCCACATATGTATTGGCAACTTAGACCTTGTCTACATGGGAAACTTGCCAATATTCCTATAACTGTATAAATGTACCACTATTGTTATACAGGCATAACTCCCCATGTTAACACTCTTATTCAGCATAGCAATGGCCCCTTTCAGTTTAGCTTATGTTGAAAAGCATTTCATAATAATTCCTTAAGCATTTCTGTGAGGTATATATTTTCCTTCATCTTAAAGATAGATAAAAAGAGACATATAGAGTTTAAATTACTTATCCAAAGTCACTGAGCAAGAGTGTGTCAGCCAGGGATAAAGCACAGGTCACACACATTTTTTATAGGCAATTCTTCTTCCTATGTTTTGTGTCTTATTTAGCACTTACCCACATTTTAAGAGCTTTTTAGTATATGTTATCTTGAATGAGCTTCACATGCTGTCATGTGGCATTTCCCAGAACCCTGCAAAGGTGATACAGATATCCTTTTAACCTTCTTTTATGCATACATAAAATCTAAGCCCATTGTAGTGTACAAGTGTGGTACAATGGACCACATTTGAGTACTGGTGTAACTCCTCTGACTTTAATGGAGAGACACCTGGAATAAGTTTAGCCCGCTACATTTAAGTAAAATAATGTCCGTTTCAAAACCACATTTTTCAACATGTGCATTTTTCATAATGGAAACAGTATCACCTTTGGTCACTAAATTACAGTACTTGAATGAAATAAAAACACAAGCAGTTTGAATGCAGTGATGATAGTAAACGGTAAACTACCCACAGGTTTGAATGAAGAGTGTTTGTTAATGCTGAGAAAGATGGCCTAGGCCTTCAAAAGGATAATTTAGTAACCTATTAAAATGATCAAAGACATTAAATAAAGCAAATAGTGAACATGACTCATAAATTAAAAGTATCAGTGAAGACAAGGTTCAATTAAATGAAACTCAGCTCCAAACCTCCCCTCCCTCTATTTCTCTAGGGAGAGGGAAGTATTCAAATATATACCTATGGTTTTAGTCCTGGATTGGATCCAAATCTCAGGCCTTGTTCTCATAACCAATTCAGATATGCATCAATATATATATATATATGTATATATATATATATATATATATAAAAACTTCTGTGAAAAGCTAATGTAAGAATGGCCATACTGGGTCAGACCAAAGTTCCATCCAGCCCATTATCCTGTCTTCTGTCAGTGGCCAATGCCAGGTGTCCCAGAGAGAATGAACAGAACAGGGAATCATCAGGGGATCCTTCCCCTGTTGCCCATTACCAGCTGTTCTCATGATATCCTATTTCAAGATGACAGACAGATCACATGAATAAGAGGCATCATGACATTTCCACCTTTCAAAACTGGTTATCTTTAGGCCAAAATGTTCACCCTGGTTTTCCACTTTTGGCTTGAGACATTATGAGTAATGATGTTAGCCTCAATTTGGCATGATAAAACTGACATGATGCTAACTTAATTGTAATAGTTCTGGACCAATCTTTAGGCTGTTTTCTCTGTCCACCAAGTATCGTTATTTGTTTACACATTTATTTTTGTTTCACTTGAGACATGATATTGTAAATGAAATATTAAATGTAGCAGAGCTGTGCAGTAGAATGTGTTGTATCTTATGTGGTCTATTATGAACTATAAAAATAAAACAAATCAGTAAATGTATATAATTCCTCAACTTAAACACATAATGACAAATAAGGTAAATAAAAATATATTTAACAGTAAATATGTCCACTGGGAATGCTCCCTTGTGTTTTACTTTATAGCAGCTAAACATTAAGTTAGACCCTTAACTTGAATTTAATGTATTAATGCAATAACAATCAAGGCACAAGGGTTCTCCTGGGAATTAATGACTGACTGGGAGAATTGAAGGCCCAAAGTGAAGCCAAGGGCCATTAACCTCAGCTAGTCATTAATTCCCCAGACGATACCCTGTGCTGAGGCTGCTATTTGTTTATCTGCTATATATTTGAGAGAGTCTGTCTGTCTATCTGTCCGTCCATCTGTCTGTTTGTTCAAGAACTCCTCCTAAATGGTAAGAGCTAGGATCACCAAATTTGGTATAGAGCTTCTTCTCATCATAACTTAAAGCAAGGTCAGGGTTTGGTTGTGCCAGGAAAATGGGATGTGCCTGGAATGGGATTGCTTCTCAGAAAACCATACAGAAAAGAGGCAGACTCAGCAGGCAGGTGAAAGGGGCTGGCTGGGGGCATTCCCTTCTCTGTCCAGGACTGCCCAGCTCTGAGACTCTCACTCCCCATGAGCCCTTTAGGGAGTGTGGGGATCTGCAGCTTCTCTCCCACCCTATTTGTATGGGAACATTGCAGGCTGTTTGACTTTGTCAGGGAGCAAGGGCAAAGTGCAATGGTTTAAATTAAGCATCTACATTTTCATTTTATTTTCCAAAAAAAAAAATTAATTGAGTTAAGGACCTGAGCAACATTGGGTAAATCTTCTACTAATCTTATATATTAAAAAAAAATTCCCTGCTGTCCCAGCATTTCAAAAAGCTCCATGGGAAGGAGGCACCATGACTGCACTAGGTCTTTCGGAGAAGTTAAAAGTGATCAGCAAAATTTAAAAGAACTAAACACAAATTACTGTAGTAAAAGGATCTTTGTTCCCTAAAGAAACACTCGTATCCATTGAGAACTTTAGTATGATAATTTACATATCCTGGGGCACGTTGTCACTGGGATAATCAGCAGAGTTCTGCTGATTTTGATGCAGATAACATCTGGCGCTCTATCTTTTTTTCTTTCTAATATATCCATAAATCCCCATGACTGTGTGAGCCCACTCATCATGACATCCCAACATACATTTGCTGCTGCTATCATATTATTGCCCATTTATCGAGCAGTAGAATATATCAAGGTGCTTCCAGGTTAGTTTCCCTCTTGGAATGGTTCTCAGTGATATGGAATCACATATTTTGGATGGATTTTTGCCCACAAAAGAGTTTGTTCATTTGGTATGCACCAAGAAATCCCTATGGACAACTACCCAAATATTAAATAAATTCTCATATGAAAGATAGTAATTGTTGGATGATAGATTTATGGGTCCCAATCATCTGCTGGTCCATTAATTTAAAACCAGAAGGAACCATTATGATCCTCTTATCTGGCTTTAGAATCATTGAATACTAGAAATGGAAGGGACCTTGAGAGGTCATCAAGTCCAGTCCCCTGCCCTCATGGCAGGACCAAGCACCATCTAGACCATCCCTGACAGGTGTCTGTCTAACCTGCTCTTAAATATTTCCAGTGATAGAGATTCCAGAACCTCCCTAGGCAATTTATTGCAGAACTTAACAACCCTAACAGGAAGTTTTTCCTAATTTCATTATGTCATATGTATCTTATTACATGTACTCTTGTGTCTATATCTTAACAAACCCAGCATCATATGTTTATTACTGGTTTGTTCTTAAGGTCATCCTCTTATTTCAGATGGTTGATTAATTATGTTTATTACATAAACTACAAGTGGGTCCTCAGAATCATAGAGTCATGGGCACTGCTAGGCACTGTTCAAAGAGAGAGTAATACAGTGCCTAGCTGCCCCCCAAGCATTTACAATTTACTTTGTTTTCCTTTATCTTTTGGGGGAAAATATTAAAAACAAGCAAAAAAACCCAACAACATGGAAACTTTAAGGAAAAGAAGTGTTGGTAGTGGTTCTCACTATCCCGCTCATACTTTTCCACTTTGAAAGCATTGATTTAACTTTTATGAACATTTATTTGGTGAGAAGAATCCAAATATTTTATTTTTAAGACTTGCTGTTTCGAAGGAGTTGCTCTTCCTGCTTTTTGCACATTGATTTTTTTGTAGCTTGATGAAGTGGTTAATAGTGCCCTGTAATTGGCCAACTAGTTTTCAATAATCATTCCCTTCATCTTATAATTGGCAATAAAATTGTCTTGTTATTTCATCTCTTACTGTATCTTGTTTAAAAATTACTTTTTGCTCATAACAAATGAAAACTCAGCATGTGGAAATACATAAAAAGGATGTATTGGGATATGTATTGGTCTTGATATTTTTGTGCATTTGTGAAGTAATTGTAACAAGAATACATGGTTAAGTGGAGTTGGTAAAATTTTTTCAACCCAACAGGTAACCTCTCTATAAAATTATTATAATCTAATAAGAATATCCTGTGGGTTAATATATTTAAAATATAAACCGCCAGCACTGAGAAATAAAGGGGGAAACACTGTTTATGAAGGGCCTACACAATTAAGAGCTCTGTTAATGCAGAGCCTGACTGCTAGTGCCACTGATGTAGCATTGGTTAACATACTCTTTTCCATGAGCTATGCTTACATCATCTTTGATTCAAGTATACAGTCAAGGAAAGAAATGAAAAAAAATTGTTGCACAAGATCCATAACAAAATAGGAAAGCAAATTAGTTCTTGATTGGGAATTGTAAAAGGTAACATTAAACAAAAGCCCAAACCAAAACCGTGGATTCAAGCATCTCCAAACTGAGAAAATTTTGATCAAATCATGATCAGATCCCCATGTCTAACGCCTTTTGACCTTAAAAGACCAAATATCTCCAGACAGAACTGATAGGGGGAAATGCTACTTGCAAATATATTAAGAGAGTGTGACAAACAACAAAGAATGAAACCAACATCAAACTATGAAAATGTTCTTCAATCCCTATTTGACATTGATTAACCCAAAATGAGTTTCATGAAAGTGGTGCATTTTATAATTTGAGCTTCCTTACTCAACTATTACAGGTCAGCATTATATTAGATCATCTGAACACAGTGTTTTATATTCATTCCTACCCCATAATCTCATCAAGTTTATATTGCTTTGAAAATGTCTATGGAGTAGGCAATGAGTGTTAAATTCAGAAATACTAGTCAATGTGTGAGTATTGTACCATCAGAGTCGGGGAAGTGGACATGCCCATCTGCATCCTGGGTGATGCAGTCTACCCCTTGCTCCCCTGGCTCATGTAGCCCTACACAGGCGGCCTGGAACCACCCAGGAGCACTTCAATGCCAGGCTTTGCAGGTGCTGCATGGTTCAGATGCTTAAAAGGAAGGTTCAGGAGTCTCCTCACCCACTTGGCCCTCAGTGAGTGCAACTTCGCCTTCATGGTGCCACCCTGCTGTGTGCTCTACAACTTGTTTGAGAGCAAGGGGGAGACTTTCCTGCCAGGGTGGGGCCAGAGGCTAAATGGCTGGCCAGGACACATGAGCAGCTGGACACCAGTGCCATCTGGAGAGCACATCTAGGGGCTGTGCTCATCAGAGAGGCCTTGAGGGAAAGTTTTGTGCAAGGCCAGTTGTGAGACTCTCCCCTGTGCCTCTCCACAAGGGGCCCCTGAATTCCCTCTGTGTGTCTTTTCTTCCCCACCCTCTCTTTCCCTGCCCACCCTTCCCCCCTCCCCTGCAGAGCAAATAAAACAGCCTTTGTCTGTGAAAAAACAAGACTGTTTATTGAAGGGATATACAACAGGGGAGGAACTGGGGAAAGAACCTGGAATGGGGAAGGGGAAAGGAGGGGGGAAGGGAGGCTCAGGGATGGGACTTGGGTTGATCAGGAGGCTTCGGCTGCCCAAGAGGTCCCACCACCCTGTGTTCTGGGGCCCGGCAGCCTTTAGAGGGGCTAAGAGGGGAGGTGTCTGGTGGCCCTCTCCATGCATGAGGCCATGCGCTCCATCACTGAAGTGAGGGTGGAGAATACAACCTCATGCTGATGTGCCAGCAGGTCCCAAGGGGTCTTCCACTGCTTCAGTCAGCAGCCTGCTCCTGGCACTCCTCGTTGAGCCCCCAGATGAGGGACCGCAGGCAGGCCATCTGCTCCCTCATTAGATCCTCCTGGGTTCTCTTCCTCCTGTGCATCCTGTGGAGCCATGCAGATGGTGTGGGAAGGGTAGACATGCCAATTTTGCAGCAGGCCCAGCTATGAAGAAAAGTGACAAGGGAAGTCATCCCAGGAGACACTGTGTATGAAGCCTAGCCCTACTCTCTGAGCTGAAACTGAGGGTCTTGGTTCAGACGATGGTGATGTGCTTCAAGCAAGGCCATATGTTGACTAGATAGCAGGCACTTTCCTGCAGGGGCACAGATATCCCAGGAGAGCATTGCTACACCCATGGTCTCAAGCAGGCGTGAGAAGGCGCCGGCCAGGTCAGGAGCCTGTGGGTGGGAGGGGAGAATGGGGCAGCTCAGCTTCCTTCTGTGTTCCACACATGCTGGGTCTGGGACTGGCAGTGTCCCGCAGAGAGAGAGCTTCTATCCCTGCGTGCTGGAGAAGGGGACAGGTTGGGAGAGGTGTGTGTGAGCGGCAGACGCCACTTGCTGGAGAGAGTGCTATTGGGTTCCTCTCCTCTTCCTCCCCCCAGCAGGTTCCCATGCATGGGATCAGTCTCCTCCACATCACCACACTTGACCAGGAGTGCATGCTGCCTGAGTGGGGGCATGAACCTGTGCTGTGTGCGGCACTGCTGTGTGGTTCCATGACCCCAGACCTCTTAGTGGTGGTTTGTCATGGAAACGTGTCCAACTATGGAGGCCGGAGTAAGGCAGGCCTGCCCTGGAATCTTGTGAGAAAGACTGAGGGGTTCCTGTGTGAGAGCATCATGGGGCTGAGTGCTCCAGAATGGTGCTCCATGTGCACCCATGTGTTCAGGCTGTTGGGCAACCTCCTAGGCTGAGTAGGCTGAGTGAAGAGCGCGCAGCCACTCACAGCCTGATGCCTGCCCCCATGTGTAGATAGGGAAAGTTATAGAACTCACCTGAAGTGCCTTCCCCAGGATCGTCCGAGGCCTGGAAGATGTCCTGGGATGGGGATGGGGATGGGGACGGGGACTGGATCCAGGGTGAGGAGCAGGTCTTGACTGATGGGCATGGTTACCTGGCAGGCTTCCTCCTTCTCCTCTTCCTCCTCCTCCTCATCTGCAACCCCGCCCAAGTGGAGGCTGATGCTGGGTGTGTCCTGGCTGGACTTGATGGTGACAGGGGGAAGGTAGGTGACTGGCTCCCCTCCCACGATGGCATCCAGCAGGTTGTAGTGACATGTGTGTAATGCCACCCTGGAGCATCTGCTCTGCTCCCTGGCCTTCTTTTTGGTCTGCTGGAGCTTCTTGACCTTCAGGCGGACTTGGTCCAGGGTCCGGGTATGGCCTTTGTCAGCCAGGCTGGCAGCAAACTGGCTGTAGACATCGGCATTCTGCTTTCTGGTGCAGAGATCCTGGAAGTTGGTCTCCTCCCCCCAGACCTTGATGAAGTCCAGGATCTCCGCACCAGGGAAAAAAATTGATCACAATCCTCTTTATAACAGGCCTTAACATATTTGAAGATTGTTGTAATGTTTCCCACACAGTCTATCTTTCTCAAGATTAAACATGCTCTTTTTTTAACCTTGCCTTACAGACCTTAAGATATGTGTACAGCAGGAAAATGCATTGCATTAGCAAAACATGTTAACTAATGCAAAATTAAACACAATGTAACTCTTAATGTAGTCTAAGACAGCAACATTTCAAAATGTAGCTTTTAATGGCTAATCTTAGTCTCCTCCAGAACAAGGTAGCATATCCACCCATGGCTAACCTCTAATTTTGTAAGAAAAAATATTTCCTTTAGAAACAATGTTAGTGGTATTGAAAATGATGTGCAGGGTGAATGAATACAAAGTTTCAGTTTTAAAATCATGTGGCTATTGAGATGACACCTTACCGGAAGTCTCTTAGATGCTCCAAAAACTAAATGGCATTGTGAGGCACTTCTTCTTCTTAGCATATGCACAATATGCCTCAGGTGGTAAGTGACCAGGATTCATCACCAAATTTGTTCCTCAGGGTGGAATATTAGCTTCCCTATCTTGGGCCAGATACTGATGGGGAGTGGGATGTTAATGCTGATCTATGCTCCCTTGCCTGCACTAATTAGTTATTTAGGCTATTCTGAACTATAGTGATTGAAGAATATTGTGAAGTTTTTGGATAGACTATGACAGAAGGCCATAAAAGATGTAATACTGAAGAAATTCTAACTAAACATTTCATTTAGAAGCAGAATAATTAAAAACCTGCCATATATGTTCCATAGGCAGAGATTATAATGGCCAAGAGGTGAACTAGAATAATATTATTAAATAGTAGTGTCTTTCTTGAATTGGTACTCTCGCTTGATGTTGGATGAAATATAGTAGCTCTTTGTATGTCCATATGAGTTATAATAATCAAGGATGATTATTTGGACTACAATGGAATCAAGCGATCAGAAATATTGAGTAACAATAATAGAAAAAACATAAAATTAAATAAAGCAGAAATTGATAGGAGTATAATCTTACTCTCTTCTTTGAAATATGCTGGAGTGTTGAAATCTTTGAAACAATATCATTAGAAGGATTATAATTTAAGATCACACAGACAATTTCACTGAAGTCTAGTCTCTTAATATTCTGGTCTAATTTCTGTACTTATTATAACTAAATATGTAACTCACATACTTTTTAAAATAATAATAAGGCTTGAAAGATCCTATTAATAAAAGAAGAGTAATAATTTGACCTGAGAGGAAATATGCAGCTTGTGAAGATATCAGGTATTACAGGTGACTGTTAATTTGTCTGAGGGATTTCAGATCAATTAAATCCTTTAAGTAATAATTTGATCTATGGAAGCTGAACCCTTCTTCCACAAGGTTGTCTAGTCCCATATTAGACCACAGGTCTTGTAATACAGTTCGTTTATATCCAGTGGTCCTTTTCCCTCCACCTCAACCCAGGAGTGGCCATTTCTCCCACCATTATCCACATAGTTCTCTCCCAATTGCTATTAATTCACACATTGTGTTAAGGGACTTGACCTGTTATTGACCTATGCAATTCACTGAGATGAAATTTTACCCTTCATGCATGAACAAATTAATGGTTTTAAATATTAGATGTTAGAAGAAAATTAATGGTTTTAAAGAGAGCATGCCTTCCTTTTCCTTAGCCATCATTTCTGAGCTCATTTTGACAGCTTAATAGACTACAAAAGTGGAAGGTTTATTAGGGGATTCGAAGTCTTAAATGTATCCTCTCCAGATTATGTTGATTTTCACAGTGAATAGTAAAAGGAAGCAAAGTGATTGTTTGGAATTAGGACTGTTTTCTAGCTGCTCACAAGGGAACAGGATGATACAAAGTTTATAGGGCTTATGTAATGTAGCTCTCTTATTACCATGGCAGCATCATACTTCTGAATTTTCAATATTTTATACATTCTTTCTATAGTAGGTAACTGACAGTAAGTAAAATGACATCCCAATGAAGAATTATATAATTTAATTGGCTTGTAAATATGGGGTTTTTTCTTATTTTAATCATAGAATCATAGAATACTACAATTGGAAGGTATCTCGAGAGAGACACAGATCACTTTGAATTATAAACCTATCCTCCAAAGCACTTTGCATCCCCTCCCAGCTTGGTATCATCTGCAAACTTTATTAGCATACACTCTATGCCATTATCCAAATCATTGATGCAAATATTGAACAGAACCAGTCCCAAAATTGCTCCCTGTGGAACCCCATTTGTTATGCCCTTCCAGCATGATTGTGAACCATTGAAAACCACTCTTTGAGAATGGTTATCCAATCAATTATGCACCTCCTTATAGTAGTCCCATCTATATTATAATTCCCTAGTTTATTGATAAGGTCATGCCAGACTGTATCAAATTCTTTACTACTATTTGCTACTAATACTATTAGTCATGCTTATACTTCCATATATTGCCATAAATATCTTTGCCTTTGGTATGTAAGCCCTTCGGAAAGTTCTAAAAATTCCAAGCACATCACTGTCCTCCCCTCCAGTCTTCCCTTAACTTTATTGTGCTAAAATCTGCTTTCACAATGGCATGAATTGGACATAAGTCCACTGACTTAAATGGTGTGGAGTTTGGCTCATCACATGTGCTTAGGAACATGCACAGAAATTTAGAATGCAGAACGTGTGCTGGAGTTTGGGGTAAAAAAGCAGCAAATAATTTTCCTTAGTAATAATTTCTAAATTCTACATGTAATTATAATTTACTTTACAACTACCTGAGGAACCAGAGACCTTTATATTTTGGAATAGGAACTTAGGAAATAAAAGGTCTAAAGTAAAGGCTGAGGTATAATAGACATGAGACACAGCAAATATCCTGCTTAGGCATATATATCAGGAGGTACAGACAGAGGCAGCAAGTGACAATTAGATCAGGAATTGAGGAAACAGGAAAGGAAAAATAGAACAACTGGAGACACTGATACTGTTGAACCTTGACTGAAAAATGAGAAGGCTGTCCAAGATGGAGAGAAGAGGAACAGATTTAAGATGATCTGAATCCTCAATACTTTTGGGAAGTAAGCAGAATTAGCTAGAGAGGGTGGCTGAAAATGGAAATCAATCTTAAAAAAGAAAAGAAAATGAAAAGAAGGAGGTCTAACTGCACATCTCCACACTGGCAAGAATTGGGATAGAGTTTCTCAGTAGGAAAAGTGGGAATTGTAGAGAAAGTCAAAATGAAGAGCCAATTAAACAGTCTTTGAGATAATGAGAACATTTTTTGTGCTAATGCTTCTAATTCCTAGAGATTGCTCATGGATCAAGTGTTAATATGTGAGATTGAAGAAGAGGAATTGAAAATAAGGTGAATACTGCAACGGACTATATGAAGAAGTGCTGGGTTGATCGCATTGAGTAGGTTCTGGGGGAAGGAATTACAATTATGATTTAACACTGTACAAAGTAAATGGATGCTGAGGTGGAGACATTTTATCAGTAGGAGTGTTGAATCACAACTCATTATCTGGAAAACTGAAAATTCTCCACACTGAAGCAACTAAACAATTGCAGTATAGATTCTGGTGGCATTGGTGGAAGCAGAAAGGAGCCTTTTTGGTACAAATATGAAGAAAGTGGAATTAATTATTCCCCCTGATGCTATGACTCCCTCCCAGATTTAGAAGAAGAATGGTATTTTATTTGACTTAATTTGGTTCTGAATTATTTTAGCAACAAAATGCATTCTTTCTTTCAAATCTGAAAGGCTGGTAAGAAGAAGCAATGCTATCTGAAAGAAACATGGTATTCTTTACATGGACCTGATTTTATAATATTTTCTGCACCTCAAGAACTCCCAGCAAACAGGATAGTGTTGGATTAATAGTAAAATGGCCAAATGCTTTTTACTGTATTTGAGACTCAGAATAAATATGGAACCGCCACCTGGCTTCACTTAAAATGTCTAGAGTTTAGGGAGGCTTTATGCAATACCTGAAAGATCGATGACTTATTATAAGGAATATTAAAAACTGGGCAGACAACGTGGTTCAGTGAAAATGACAAGAACTTGCTTCTACAGATTCACTGCATTTGTAGCCGTTATAACTATGACACTTTCAGTCAAAGCAATATATATATATATACATATATATATATATATTGTGGATTGAATAGAAAATGGCCTAATACTACTGGACTGGAAGCACATCTCTATTACCCATACTCTATAGCTTTTATTTAAAGAGACGCAGCGCAACAAGCAAAATGAAGACGACAGACCTAATTCCAGGTAATTATTGAATTTCTGAATGATACTTATTAGTTGATAAAAATTAATACACACATGACATTTTAGTAAAAAATCAGTTGGATAGGAAAATTGCAAAACCTGTCTTATCTGGGGCACACTGGATGGTATAATAATTTTATGTAGAGACATTGATAAGAAGTCAAACTTGAAATCTAAAGTAAAGCACCATCAGGCTTTTTTAAAAATTTATTTAGATTTTTAAATTGATGACATATTTTGAAACAATTACTTTTATAAGCAGAATTATAAACTCACCATTGAATGATGGTCATATTATCTTCTTCTAAAATATTGTACCATTATGGAGTTAGGTTGTTGCATCAGAGAATGAAAGACCAAAAGCATTTGTCTGTTAGCACTAGGGTAGAAGTGTACAAATCATACCCTTTCCTTTTCCTAAGAAGATTGTTAAAATATTTTACTTGTAAAGATGTTTTATTTGGCTTTGATCATTTCTCATTTAAAACAGGATGTAGATATACTTATATGCTGTTTAGTAAAAGAAACAATTACATATTTACACAATACCAATATTTATTTGTATCTATGGATAAATGTTTGAAAGATAACAGAAAAGATTCTAGTTTTATAAAGCCAAAGGTTTTTCAAATGGCTTTCAAAAAATAAAATTTCTACATTCCAAATTTAAAAGTATTGTATACACTCACTACATTTAGTCTTTGATAAATATATATTTCTCATCCAGTAATCATTTAATTAACAATACTCAGGTTAACAGCAATTTTTGGAGTTCACTTCTCAGGCTAATGAAGAGGAACTGAAAACAAGCTGAATGTTGAAGCAAACTAGACAAGGGTCAGAGAGTTAACAGTGATTCTTTTAGCATGCTTTCACAGTCCAAATAGACTGTAGCTCCATTTGTAAGAAGAATGTATGGATTTTTGTTTTCAGCAAAAATTGGTTTTAAAAACATAGATCCTATAATATAGGATTAAAATAAAATGTTGGGAAAACACAATATCATCAAAACAAACAAAAAAACCTGTCCTTGCCAAACTGGAATGTGCAGTTGGGATGGGAAATAAAATAATGTTTTTTAAAAATTTCACAAAGTTAAAAAATAGAGTTCCATATCACCCAGTACAAACCTATAATAATGCCATATAAGAATTCTTGTAACCCAGTTGGACTGCTGGGTCATGCAAATATATTATTTTGAAGTCAATTTCACAGCAGATGAAATCTGATCTATAGGAAACAAAGATGAATAATTTAACTAAAATAAATACATCATGTATTTTCAAAATTTTAAACACCATACAACAACCAAATCAGTGAACTATTCTCTAATAAGGCAGAGGGGCAGATTGCCAGCCAGTGAATAACACTATGAAAATTTACCCCAGCTGAGGTTCTTCTGCATTGTCCGGCTACAATTACTCTCTTCCCCCTCCCCCTCCCGATATTCCCAAATTTTAAAAAATCCGTTTGGCTAAGTGGGTAAACATTGTGTAAAACCTGATGACTTGACTCTGAACATCTTCCTAAGAGGGAATAATGGATGGATTTTTAAAAATGGGCAACGTCCACTTGTTTCTTTTAATTACATTTCAGATATGCAATTCCCAGATCCTGAAGTGCCTTCTAAAACACAGCAGTTCCTGGCGGGCTTTTGGTGTTTGAGTGATCGAAAGATCTCGGAGGAGAGGAATAAATAAGGGTGGGGAGGGTTGTTGAGAGCTACGTTTAACTTATTTCATCTTTGGGATTGGTTCGCCTTGCCAACAGAGCAGGAGAGTCGCCGCGGTTCTACTGGTAAGCAGAACTGGGAGCCCACGACCGCTTCTATTGCCCGCTCCGTGAAAAGCCCCCGGTGCCCACCGGCAGAGACCGAGACTGGGCTGCACACAGAGCTCAACTTCCTCTGCTGTAGCAGGGCCGGTCTCTGCTGCTCTCAGCGCCCCTTTGCGGGGTGGGGGATAGAGCAGCGGCGCGGCGGAGAGCCTTTGGGGGCGGAGTGGGCGAGTCTCCCTGCAGCGGGCGGTGGGTGGCTGCCTTGGCACTGGCAGGTGGGCTGGCCGGAGGGCGCGGGCGGCGGCGGGGGACGAAGGGGAAGAGGCGCGCTGGAGTGAGTCAGGCGACCCCTGTGTGTGGCAGGTTGGGCGGCGGGGGGCGGCGGCAGCTGCAGCGGGAGCCGGGTGGGCTGCTGCTGCGCCCCGAGCCGCGGCAGAGGCGCCGGGCGGGCCTGGGCCATGTGATGCAGGGAGGAGGGCGAGAGGAGGAAGAGGAGGCGGCGGGCGGGCGGGCAGGCGGGGGAGGGAGGGCTGGAGCGGGCGGGGAGGTGCTGCTCGCTATAGACTCACTGGGGCGCCGCCGCCGGGGAGCAGCAGCAGCCGCGGCGGGAACGTGCCTGCGAGCGGGGCTCGGGCGAGGGGCAGAGCCGCCTCCGTCCCTCCCTCCCTCCCTAGGAATCCCAAGCGGCCGGGGAGGGTGGAGCCGCGGCCCCCGGGGCGTGCTCCCCCTGGCTGTGTGGCGCGGGGCGGCGGCGGCGGAGGAGGAGGAGGAAAAGGCGGCGGCGGGCGGCCGCAGGGACCCGGCGCTGCAAGGAGCCGCGGCTTCATCCTGCGGCACCGGGAGGCAGCGAGGAGCTCGCCCGGGCCGTGCGCAGGTGGGCAGCGCTCTGGCTGCTGCGGGGCAGCCGCGTGGCTGCAGCCTCCACCAGCCCAGCTGGCGGGACTGGCTGCGCCAGTGACCCTCCCCTTGCCCCGGCTGCTGCAGGAGAGGCGATCTGGCTGCGTGTGGGGCGGGAGCTTCAGGCACGGGACCCTGTAGCGCTGAACGTGTCTGTTCCCGGCTGCAAACGGGAAGTGTGTGTGTGTGTGTGTGTGTGTGTGTGTGTGTGAGAGTGAAATAGAGACAAACGCCTTCTCTGCTAATTTCAGTTAAATCTTTGTTGGATCTTCAGCTTCATCGATGTGTCGTCAGACAGCGTGTGTATGTGTCTGGGGGGGCTATAGATTGGGGGTAGTTTCGTGGCATGACTTACTTGCCATGTAGTTATGTAGACTGCTTGCATTAGGGGATTGATACGAGCCACGCTGTGCAGCGGAGGTGCCCAAGGTGGCTGCGTTTTGACAGGGGACCGATTGGCGGTTTTAGTGAGCAATGTGGGCTGCCATGTGGAAAACGCCAATTCCCCTCGCAGTGAAATTTTGGCTAGTAACTTCAAGGGAAGCAAAGCGAGGGGCAGTCAGGGTTTCCCCTGGCTTTGCATGTGCTCGGCACGACGCAATAAAGCCCCCTTTTTTTGTTTTAGAGAAAGTTCCTTGGAAAAATCATTCAGTCGCTGCTTTGGGATAAATATGTTTCTCTTCAAATATGTGTTTTTTAGATGATTAGATCATATGCAACAGTGTTAATTATAAAATACTTTTATGATTTCGGATTTCAAATATGAGAAACGCAGTGGCAGGAGGAAATGATTTAGTTTCAAATAGTTAATTACTTCATAGGATTTTTCTAGGAAGAGTGTTCCTATAGTTACTTGTAGACAGGATATAAAAAATTAATAAGTGGAGCCAAGGGCGAGAGTGCACATGGCAAGAACTATAACCTTCCAAAAGATTATTTTCCTTTGAGACTCACACTCAGTTGCCGAATGTAATAAATATTCTACATACAAATAGGCTTTGCTTTTACAACTAAAATATTCCTTTCCTCAAAAAATAGATGACTGTGATGTCTTTCAGTACCAAAACCTGTGTTTGTTTGATCACTGGGTTAATGCTTGAATCTGGAGAATGTGGTATATTGGAGTAAAGATTATTTTCTAATTTTTTGCAGTTAATTTAAAATAGATTTTTAATGCGATGTGAAAATTATAGAGTTTAGCATAGTTTATTTTCAGTAAGACATCTAATTATTTCATGTTGTCAACATTAATTTTTGTGCATATCATTACAAATCATATGGACTAACCAAGAAATCCATTAAAAGTACATCTATGTAAAATGTTGACGTTTTAAATGGAATGGCAAGTTGGGATAGTCTTATATTTGAAAGAAAACTAAGTACAGATTTTTTCTGTATTTGAACAAGTTATAGTATTGCCTTGCAGGGTTAAAAAGTGTCAATTTAAACAACATAGGAGTGGATGGTGGGATACAAGGTGGTTTTTTTTTTTTTTTTTCTTTTAGGGGCTTTTAAGACCTTTACATGTTCAATTGAATTAAATTATGTTGGAATCATCTCTCTCTTTACAAAGATGTTTACAAATAACACACTACTAGTATTTTAACTGTCCCCATGTCACTGAGAAAATTTTACTAATATGACTGTATAGTAAAATCTATTGTGATAGTAGGCTTTACAAGATAATATGTGACTAATTTCTCCTGTATGACTACAGGTGGCAGTGCAGAAGCCAAGAACAAAAACTGGCAGAAGTTATTTTTCTCTATAAGAAAATGAAGAGCGTGTACACATGACTAAGCACAGGAACCCTGAAAAACCACAGGTATGTGAAGTGATTAATATAACTGCCTATTATACTCTGAATATTTACTGTATCTTGATAGTATTGATTCATTAGATATTTTTGGACCAAATTTCATTTGAATTATCTGGTGTATGCAAATCAAGATCCTAACTGAAATAGTTATTGTACATGATTTTTTTGCTAAAGTAGGGAAAAAATGATTGGAGGTAAAGAATTTGAACTTGTTGTTTAAGAAATCAAGTTAGTATTTTAAATAAGTATATGGCCTCACATAGATTGTCATGATTTGTCATAAATCACATCTGACTAATTTTACCTGAAACAGACATATTTCAGTTATAATGGGAAGTTCCATTTTCTAAGGTGTTCTAGGAATCTTAGAACTTTTTAAAGGATGTGTAGAGTCAAAAGCTTCAGATGTTTGAGATAGAAGAACTTCAAATCTGTTTGTCCTCAAATTGTCCAGAAGTGATGTTAATCTTTTCGTTAAATATTGTACTGTAGTCTTTTTTAAAAAATAAAAATATGTATTAATACACATAGATGACAGTGCAATAAAAATCAGAAATGTGATTCAAAATATATATCGTTCTTGACAATAAAATAACATAATGTTTCTCTTAGAAGAGTATTGATAAAATACCAAATCAACAATTATCTAAAGTTTTGGTAGAGGTGCTGCATGGATTATTATTATTATTATTATGATACAAAAAATAAGGGGAGAAATTTGAAGTAGTTAGCAATGAATACTGGTTAGTTAACAAAAATGGAATAAGGCATATCCTTTCCACATGACTATCTCTGGATCTTCAGTGCTGATAGAAACTATTCCCTGTGACAAATTATCTGGCTGAGAGAGGGTGCTGACACGTAATTTAGGGCAATTTGTAAGGTAGGCTGTGAATTTATATCATTATAGGTATACCCATATAACTCCCAAGTTGATACTCTTATTCTCATCGAAGAGGGTCATTTTCTTGTTTATGTTGCTTTGAAATGGGTGTAAACTAAGCTGAAAAAGGCCAGTCTTATTCCAGAATAAGAGTTCCACATGGAAAGTTACAGTATTAAACCTGTACAAGTATAATTTCCTATGTAGAGAAGCCTTTAGATTGTAAGCTTTTTAGATGCAAGGACAATCTTTTTATTGGTGGAATGCCTACAGGGACAACTTGTGAGATGGGTCCTTGGGGCATGACCCTTCCCTCCTATAAGCTATGGGTGGGAGGGACAAGGAGCTAGAATCCCTGGTCAGCCCATGGAACTTGTTGGGGGGACCTGGTGCTTTACACTCACTGGCAGCAGTGGGGGGAAGTGGAGCAATGTGGATAGGCTCCCCTGGCTTCCGGGCATGCCACGTGGGGTAGGGGCAGGATTGCTCCCCCTCTCACTGGCAGGAAGTGAAGCAACTTGTCCAGGAGCTGGATAGCTGAGTGAGGGCTGGATCTGTGTCGCTTTGCTTCCTCCCACCGCTGCTGGTGAGTGCAGGGGAGGGATCTCTATTGCCAGCGCCAGCTCCCTCCCCCCCCCAAGCTAGGCTCCTGAGCCATGTCACTCTGAGGAAGAGGTTTGGGAAAAGAGATGGGGTGGGGGTGGAGCAGGGGCACGATGAGGGTGGAGGAGGGGCATGGCCTGGGGCAGAGGAGGCATTGTCCAGCCCTCCCCCAGGCTAGGGGTAGCAGCAGGGAGAAATCATGTTGTAGAGCAGTCACATGGCTGGTATTCTCTCTTCCCCCCCCCCACACCTCCTCACCATGTCCTTCCTCACCTGTCACCAGTAACTGGTATAATCAGATCCTGTTTCTGGGGCTTTGGGGAGCTATTGCAATATGTGTAATTAATAGCTCTCTACACCTGTGATAATTCTGTACAGCACAGAGTTGTAACAACATTACTATAAATTAATCCATATAAAAATATTAAAACAAATCTAGAACTTAAGATCAATTAGCTCATGGAATAGCCACGCTAACCCTGGTAACTTTTGCCAATCACATCCACCCCAAAGGGAGCATTTAACCTGCAGTGTAGGGGGAAAAGGAAATGCACTAAACAAGATGAAAATCAGCATAACAGAAAGTATTATAATGAATGCTTTCACTACTTAAGTAGCCCTATTTTAAGGCAAATGGAACTACTTACATGCTTCATGTTAAGCATATGCTTAAGTGCTTTGCTGAAATCATTAATTGAATCTTGTATCAACATGTGTAGATCAGAATATTTATATTCATGTCAGGAATTTAAAATTGTAGTAGGTTTTTCTATTACAGCAGGTAGTCACAAAAATTAAGTATAATTTTTAATATAAGAAGAGCAGTAACTAAGCAGAACGCTGTAGTTGAGTCCCATTACAGAGATCTGTGCTGTGCTACGTCCATCAGTACTATACACTGATGTATTATCAATAATTGAATAATCTATAATTCTCCAAGTATTTTTGTGGTATTGCTTTTTGTGTATGAGAATTCATAAAATTCAGCAAATTATAATGTCAGTCTGCAAAATGGTGCAAAATGGTGAGAATCAGCTGTATATGCATGACATTGGACTATCTAAAGTGGATTAGATAATGGCAAATAGTGCAGGCTGATATGAAATGAATAAAGCCTTCACTATGAATCATTTATTTGATTTATAATTTTATTCCCTTTGCTGTATACTTCTTATTGCAAGATAAAGTAATCATGATTGTTTATCATTCTCTACAAGAGAAGCAGATGAAAACATCAATAGTTTTTTTGTTTCAAGATGTATATGATATAACTAAAAGAACTTAGTTCTGACACTTGAACACTACAGTTGTAGTGTTAGACTTAATTTAACTTATATTTATGATTGATATGGTATAAATCAGAATGTCTTGGTAATAATAAAATATATAGAAATGTTTGCTTTAATGGGAGTTACCCTTATAAATCCATCGTGTCAATGGGACAGTAAATTTCATACCTTTGTAGTGGAGAGAGCCATCTCCTTATACCATGTTTTTTAATTGAAAATTCATTGCTATCCGTGCATTCTTTCTTTTTGTGGTTGCACAATGAATCATTTGATTATAATAACAATAGTTAAAGTCAGCATTACAGCTGTTATCCTGCTAGTATGAAATAAATGCAAAAATCTGTTATGGTTCTGTGGCTTTGTACAATAACATCCTATATTCTCTGTGTTGATAGTTCTTTTATGGGATTGCCTTGGACATGTTACGTGGGGATTGGGAGAAAAGATCAGCTTTGTGGGTCACTGTTAATGAACAGTGCAGTTGAGCTGTTATAATTGCTGACATTCAGGCAGCCTAGCTGAACACTGAAGAAAATACTGCATAAACTTAAATACATAATGGCTATCAAGGATCAAAGGCAGTTTTATGTGATACATATAGATGTCCCTGTTCCTACGTAAGGATGAAGGCTTGAACTGAAGTCTCTAACAAGTGAAAATTCCAGATGGAATAGACATAAAGTAAGAAAATAGAAGACTGGATGCTGGAGTTGAAGAATGTGTTTAGACACATTAGTCAAGGAGACACTGGTACACTCAGAAGAAGAGAAAATAAATTTTATCTCCATCTCAATTCTGTGCATAATTCACTGATGCTTATTTAACGGGATAGCTATTTCATGTGATGGGCCCACCTGTTGTGGGAAATGGTCATTCCAATGCCCAACTTGTATACTTGCCTAAATAAGCATTAAAGCAGAAGGAAATAAATAGCCTTCAGCCATGACAGATGAAAATTTCAACTGGTCTTTTATTGTTGTTTACAATATAATTAATAAAGAATAACTTAGTTCCAACATTTGAAAGCATCCTTATTTAACGAACCTATGTAAAGCTACCACAGATTAAAGTACACCACCTACATTTTTGACTTAGAGCCATGAGGATCTTCTTCTAATCTCCTGGTCAGTTGGCACCAAAGAGCTCTTAGGGTCACAAGTCCTCTTTGAGTGCTTTGAAAAGGTTGCTATTGATTTTAATGTGGCCCGCATATATGTTTAAAATAAGAGTCCATTTACAAAAATTAAAGATTTAAAATGAAATATTGTACTGAATAAAAGTAGAAGAAAAAAATTTTCACTGAATTTTTGTCAAATAGAAATTGAATGAAATAATCAACTTATATTAAGAGGTTAGTGTTTCATACCTATTTACAACCTCTCAACGTCATTGAGCCCACATACACCAGCCAGATGCATCGCCATTGTGCAGAATTTCTCCTAATATTGTGCCAATTAAGTAACAGACATTGTTGTTCACTGTCATTAGATGAAATCAGCTCCTTGGGAGATGTACTTATTAAATTGACTTCCTAATTAAAATGTCTTGATTAAATGGAATGGACTGTACTATATTAAGAAGCTTCTAAGCTTCTGTATGTGCGCTAAATCTTTCTGAAGATCCATAGGCTTACTGTGTTTCATTTATTTTTTAGATATACTGAAATGTTCTTATGAGGCAAATAGGTTGTTTTATCGCCATTTGTTTTTTCTCTGAATTGATTTTATCCATAATAGTTCATTATAAGAAGGTTGCATAATACAAAAACATCTCCATTTTGAAACCAGAGTGATATTCCATTGCTATCCATTACTCAAAACTTGTTTATAGAATCACAGAATACTAGGACTGGAAGGGACCTCGAGAGGTCGAGTCCAGTCCCCTGCCCTCATGGCAGGACCAAATACTGTCTAGACCATCCCTGATAGACATTTATCTAACCTACTCTTAAATATCTCCAGAGATGGAGATTCCACAACATCCCTGGGCAACTTATTCCAGTGTTTGACTACCCTTACAGTTAGGAACTTTTTCCTAATGTCCAACCTAAACCTCCCTTGTTGCAGTTTAAGCCCATTGCTGCTTGTTCTATCCTCAGAGGCCAAGATGAACAAGTTTTCTCCCTCCTCCTTATGACACCCTTTTAGATACCTGAAAACTGCTATCATGTCCCCCCTCAGTCTTCTCTTTTCTAAACTAAACAACCCAATTCTTTCAGCCTTCCTTCATAGGTCATGTTCTCTAGACCTTTAATCATTCTTGTTGCTTTTCTCTGGACCCTCTCCAATTTCTCCATATCCTTCTTGAAATGCGGTGCCCAGAACTGGACACAATACTCTGAGGCCTAACTAGCGCAGAGTAGAGCGGAAGAATGACTTCTCGTGTCTTGCTCACAACACACCTGTTAATGCATCCCAGAATCATGTTTGCTTTTTTGGCAACAGCATCACACTGCTGACTCATATTCAGCTTGTGGTCCACTATAACCCCTAGATCCCTTTCTGCCGTACTCCTTCCTAGACAGTCGCTTCCCATTATATTAAGTTGTCTTTGCTGGAACATAAAATTGTAAGAAATAATACTTGTGATGCCACACACACTTAGGCCATGCCCTCTTCCTGTCATCCTCGGAGTGTCTCTCCCCCCCCCCCCCCCGTGCAATTATTGATTAAAAACATTGTGCATTGCTTTTCTCACTTTATTCTGTTTTTCTGTTCCTGTTTTCCGTCTCTTCCATCTGTATTTTCTACCTCTCATCTCCCATTGCTTCTCCCACATTCACACTGATGCTGTATTCTTCTTTTCTAGCTTATTCCATAACACACACAAGTTTTGGAAATCTTACCAGTACAGTATTGGTAAAATCTGCTGACATCCCTCCATCCCTTCCTTCCAGAGGTTTCTAGTGATAATTGATTTTTAATGAATTATAGAGCTAGTCAAATCACTGGCTTCATCACGTACCAACTCTGCTCTTTCTCAAAGTTTCAGGAATGTTTTATCTTGTTTATTCACATGGATCACTAAGACGTAGACTCCTTTTAACCAGATGTGGAACACTTCTGAATAGGACAGTCTCAGTTCACTAAGGGTGTTGTGTGACTGCCATTGCTACTACAATGCCACAACAGTTAATTTGGGGACCAGTTGAAAATGTAGCTTGTTTATTCTGTACGCAGACCTTGATCATCCTTAACTGCATGAGCTTTTGAGGTGCAGCTATATTCAGGAATAAAAGCTGATTTTGGATAATATCTCTCTTAATCCAGTTCTAATTTGATTACATTCTGGATGACTTCCTGTTGTCCATATACACAGTTTGAATACTGTGGGTCTAGCTATTGAGATTTGGGCTCCATTCCCAGCTGTGTCACAAACTTCACATGGGATTGTAGGCAAGTTTCTTAACTTCTCTTCCTTCATTTACTACCACTAAAATGGGAGTTATTTATTTTACCAAGTCATGCTTATGAATTGCAGCTCATAAGGACAGTAACAGGAAAAAGTAAGAATAGAACTGCTGACTCTTAGTCTTGTGCACATTGTCTTAGGCCAGTGGTTTTCAATATCTTTTTCATTTGCAGACCCCTACAAAATTTTGAATATAGGTGCAGACCCCTTTCGAAATATTACATGGTCTGTGACTCCCATCTTAAAAACTAGTGTCTTCGATCATGGAAGCACTGCAAAGTCATCAGTAAAAGTGTGATATCTTATTTCCTTATTTTCAGAAAGTTGTCCAGGCCAGCACAGGGAAATTTTCAAGCTACATAAGTCCTGTATGTGTACACAGAACACCATTTCTTACATGCACATTTAGGTATGAACCTGCAAAGATCTATACATATTTAAAATTAATGTATTTGAGTTGTACCATTGAACTAAGTGGGGAGAAATAAGTCACTTGCTTAAAAATGAAATTATGAATAAAGTTGTGTGTGGGTTTTTTTTCGTTCATAATTGGGTCCTTGATCTATACTGCACATGCCAGTATGTGGTATGTGTGTGGGGTTTTTTTTGTTTTGTTTTTTAAACACCTAGCAGTCTGTCAAACCAAAACCTGTTTCCTTTGGACCCAGTATATGGTATTATCTCTGAGGCTCCGTCTACGTTGTCAGGTTTTTCTGGAAAAGGAAATGTAAATGAAGCACCCATTAGCATTTCTCATGCTCTCATTTGCATATTCTCTTCCGGATCCTTTTTGCGGAAGAGGTTTTTGCGGAAAAAAATGCAGTGTAGGTGGAGCCATTTTGCACAAAAAAAACCCTTGAGGAATAAGGGTTCTTGCACAAAAAGGTTTTTTTGCGTAAGATGGCCCCGTTTTTTTCTGCAAAAACCTCTTCTTGAAAAGGAATCAGAAGAGAATATGCAAATGAGAGTGCGAGAAATGCTAATGAGTGCTTCATTTCCTCTTCCGCAAAAACCTGACTGTGTAGATGGAGCCTGAGAGTTTCTTCATTGCCAAGTTGTAACTTTCAAATCGCAGCCGTAGGATTGTACTAAAAAAACAACTAAACCACCTTCAAGAATTTCATAAAACAGGGAAGATTGTGGTTACTCATCTCAGTACATTTTTTTTTGTTTGTTTGTTTGGAGGAGGAGGAGGTTTGAGCAATCCCCTTTTGAATAAAGACCAAGCCTGGAAAATTCTAGCCCTAAAAGTGACTGCTTCACAGTTAAGAATGTAATTGCTGCTGGTGTTTCCTAATGACAATTTTGAGACTAACTATATAACAGTTTACTCCAGGCAGACTCATGTAAGCTCAGGTTCAGCAAAGAACTTTATTTTTGAAGCCAGTGAGAACTTAGTCAATTGCAGTTCTAATAGCCTTAAGTGCTTTGACGAATTGGTAGTAATACATGATTGCTTGAAATAAAATCAAACTTTCACTAATTATTTAATACTTTGAGTTGTTAGGAGATATTGACAGAGGTCCCACAAGAGTATTTTCTTGGTTCAGTTCTGTTTATTAATTCAAGTAGTGTCTTGGAATACAGTGGAGAATGTATGCTAATCAAAATCTCGGATGGTACAAAGTTGGAAAGGATTGCAAATATTTAGGAGGTTATGATTAAAATATAGCACAGTTGTGATGCTTTCAGAAATGGCCTGATTTGAATAATGAGGTTCAATTTTTAAAAATAAAGTGGTTTAGTTACTCTAGGAGGGAATAATTAAATGTACAAATAAATAGTAGATGACAGAAAGGACAGAGGTAAATAGTGATGTCCCTGTGGCTGTTCTGGGACCAGTCCTACTTAGGGATGTGAACATGTACCAATGTAGATGATTAACCAGTGAGCCTGAACTCATTGGTTAATCCAAACAGTTACACACAGCGCCCCTTCTCCCCGCTCCCCACTGCCTCTGACCATTGAACTAAGGGGGGAGAAACATGAGTCTGTCTGGAGTAAACTGTTATATAGTTAAAGTACACAGAGACAGCAGGAGGGAGGCAGGTGGGAGTAGTATGTGTGGGGAGCCAGCTAACATTAAGCCGCTTTCCCCCACGCCCCTTATGCTGCTGCCGCCTATAGAGGCAGCAGCGCGGAGGGGAAGGGGGGCAAGCAGGAGATAGTGCTTTTGAGGAGACTGCTTAAAAGCTGGCTCCTTAGAAGCACTGGTTCTCGCAGAGCCTCCTATCCTTGCCACTCCCCACTGCCTCTGTATCCGAGAGAGCATGGATGGGGTATATGGGAGCCAGTATGCAAGGGAGCCGGCTACCATGAAGCCACCTCCCCTCCCCTTTACAAAAAGTAACACATTTTAACATCCGTAGTCCTATTCAACATATTCATAAATGATCTGGAGAAAGGGGTAGACAATGAAGTGGCAAAATTTGCAGATGATACAAAATGCTTCAGATGGTTGAGTCCAAAGCAGACTTAACCAACTTGGAAAAGGGATGACTAAAGGAGGTTATGATAGAGGTCTGTAAAATGATGTGTGGAAAAGTAAAGTTTTATTTACTTCTCAGAACACAAGAACTAAGGGTCACCAAATGAAATTAATGGGTAACAGGTTTAAAATAAGTGTTTCTTTACAGAAAGCATAGTCACACTGGAATTCCTTATGAGAGGATGTTGTGAAAGCTCTATAATGGGGTTCAAAAAAAGCGAGATAAATTAATGGAGGTTAGGTCCATCAATGGCTGTTAGCCAGGATCGGTAGGAATGGTGTCCCTAGCCTGTGTTTGTCAGAGTGACAGGGGTAGGATCACTTGAGGATTACCTGTTCATTCCCTTTAAGGATCTGGCATTGGCCACTGTCGGAAGACAGGATGCTGGGCTAGATGAACCTTTGGTCTGATCCAGTATGGCCATTCTTATGTTCTTAGGCAATAGTACCATAGGCATGGATCTAAGGTTGCAGTGGAGGTTAAATTTTGTGTTGTACTATCAGATGTCTCATGACTAACAGAATCAAAGGAATAATTCAACTGTAATTACTGTATTGGGTAGGTCATATTCAGAGTACTGTTTTCTGTTCTGGCCACTTCATTTCAAAAAGGCAGACAGATTGGAGAGTGATGACAAAGTCAGCACCAAGAATGGTAAAAGGTTTTAAAAATAAGTATAATGAGGAAATATTAAAAGTGTGGGATATTTTCAGTCAAGAGAAAACATAACTATGGGGAATCATAACTTTTAAATATGTAAACGGGAGTTATAAAAAGGACAAGCATCAATATCTTTCTCAAAATACTTTGTTAGGCATTAGGATTGCCAGGTGTCCGGTATTGAACTGGACAGTTTGGTATTTTCGCTTCCTGTCCGGTAAAAAAAATCAGAAAATACTGGACATCTAAAATGTCCGGTACTTTCTGATTTTTTTCCTGGCCAGGAGGCGAAAATCCCGGCCTGTCCGGCTCAATACGGAGGCAGCCTGGCAACCCTAGTGCTTACCAGGTTCTGCAGGGGAGCTGTCTGGCCCCGTGCAAGAATGGCGGGCGGCCACTGGCAGCCTGTTATGGCCAAAAAGTCTCACCACGCATTTTTCAAAGGGGCCACGGTTTTGTGTTTTTTGGTTTTTTTGCTTAACAACTCTTGGGGTCTTTTGTTTTGTTTTTGTTCAGTATTTTTTCTGAAACCATCTGGCAAACCTATAGGCATGGCTTCTGTTTCTTGAGTAATGAATTATGACTGACTTCCATATTCTGGTCTCTTTTCCTCTTTATCAGTGGGGCATTAGGCTTCTTGGATTTGGCCCTCAAAATTGTCCAGGTTCAATCTGTCATTGATTGTGCAGTATTTCATTCATGAGATTCTGTGGGTTTTGAATCAACTATGAGAGATTTCATACTCAATGGGCATAAAGATATACAGGACAGAAATGTGTGCCCCTGCTTTCACCAAAGATTTTTTTTTAATAGAAAGCATGCTTCCTGATTCTTGAATACCTGCATATATCATGATGTTGGGAACGAAACCCTGCTCTGTTGGTATTGAATCTCAGGTTGCTATTTTGCCTCTCTTAGTATGTTGTTCTGTTTGTAGTAGCACAAAGATGAATGCTATGTCCTCACTGTCATGGCTGCCTTAGCAGAATCTGATATGTCATCTCCAACCTCACATTCAGCTATTTCTCATTTCCGGTCTCAATATTAGTTTCTGTAGTCCTGGTTGCATTGAGAGATCCATTGCTATAATTTTTTTATTAGAGATTAGCTTTACGTTCCAAGTTTGTAACCGTAGACTTCTTTACTTTCCTTTAGACAAGTATCATCTATTTTCTGCTTCAGTAGTAGCTGTATAAAGCCCAGCACCAGCTTTGAGGCACACACCAGAGGATTGACATAATGAAGAAATTAGGATTGGCCAACCAACCAGCAGTTAGTTGCTCCTTTTTGGAGTTGTTTTGACAAGGAGGAAGCTGCAGATCCTAAAACTGGTGGCAGCTAAAGTCGTCTGGCACTGCTTCCCAGTCCCTCTTGCTCGCTACCTCTTTCTGCCTTTGAAGTGGGTGTCGAAAGTTTTCTTGTTCCTACAGCTGCTACCTCTGCCTCCTGAAGAAGTGAGGATAGATTCTAGAGAAGAAATGTAGTTGCTGCAGGCCATGTCTCCCTAGTTTGTGCCATTAGGGGTAATAAAGGGGATAGGGGGGTAAAATGAAGAGTTGTTAGTTTTGTTTTATAAATTATAGGGTGGCCATATAAATATATAGACTTAAACTAGCAGTGTGTTTTTTGGCAAGAAAAACTCATGCTGGTTTTTCACTGCTTGAGTCATTCATCAATTGTTAGAGACGTTTACGCCTGGGATTATGTACGCTAAGGAACACAAATCAATAATTTAGCAATGAAGGACAGTTTTTGAAGGCAAGCCTCTGTTAGCAAATTTATTACAGCCTAGTTAACTTTGGAAGTGGAACTTCTGCTTTCATACTGGAGTAATTTTTTTTTTTTTAAGCATTGTACTGAAATACCTGGTTTTACATGTAGAAGACTGTCGTTATCAATTATAGAACTGAACTTTTGTTTGTAGACTGCAATTCTGAAAATACCTTTCAATGTTATTAACACAGGAACTGAAGTAGAGAAGGACTGTTGCTTTCAAGGTTGGTATCAGAATACAGGAAAATTCAGAGCTTCATTTTATCTCTAAATTGGTTCCTTGTGGGTATCTCATCAGAAGGACTATATTCTTGTCTGGAGATATTACAGAAATCAGCAGCACTCAAGTTGGGCTGTCCACGAAGAAGTAATTAGATCTTAAAGCTTTCTTCCTTTTCACATGTTAGTATTAAACTTGCTTATGTTTTATTAATAGTATTAACCATTAAAAGTCACTATGCTGCCATAGGATTATCTGGCATTTCACTGTACATAATGATATGGAGACCTAATTTAGTGCAAGACACTTCCATGTCCTGAAATGCTTGTTCAGTAGAAAAAACAAAGGCCAACAGATAGATAAATTAAGAGAGCGGTTGTGGACTATTAGTAGTGAGTATGTGCGCTCTTTCTTGTTTCCTTTTTCATTTGTATTCAGTATTTCTCCTTCTATCATCTGCATTTGAAGGCACATGTATCTATTTTTGGGATTCTCTTATACTGTAAGGCTAAAATAAAACCCAGTATTTTTTATTGTAACTTTTATTATTGCTTGTCCTTTGTATAGACATCATATAATTCTTCTGAAAGTAGGCTTGAGAGCAATCTGGTAAGCTGTTTGTTTTCATAATGTATTGAGCCATGCCATTTTAAAAAGTATTATTTGACCTTCTTAATGCTAGTTTATTTAATGCCATACCCAAAAGGATAAGGAAGGATGGGGTTGGTGTGGGGGAATTCCTCAGAAAAGAAGTACAAGTTGGGGAAAGAATACTAACAGACAATGATTAATTAGAATGTGGTACATGTTGAGGTTTCTGTATCTTCTGTTGGTTTGAAATGAGTGCCACATGGACAGAAATAGTGTGGTAGATCACCTTCCTAGCTTACTGAATCATGATAGCAGGAAGTAACTTACCATAGGGAGTTTACCTAACTAACCGCAACCTTTCACTTGTGTTTGTGTTGTGTCCTCTCATACACATTCTGAAATTAAAAAAAAAAAAAAACCAAAACAAAAAAACCCCCAGAACACTCATGTCACTTATGGGAAAGTGAAGGGAAATTTGGTCTTAATTTGTATGTAGGAGAGCATGTCAGTGCATGATCTTCCTCCTTTGAGGCCAATAACATCTTTAGGTTCTTTTCATGGGTTTTAAGAATAGAAGGGAGCATTGAATCATGTACCTCTTGTTTAATACAGGATATAGGCTTTCATCCTGTAACTCCTGAATTGTACCCTATAACTTCTTTGACTAAGGCATATCTTTCAGAAAGGTATGTGGGCTTGATTTGAAGACTTCAAGAGGTGGAGAATTCGCCCTTTTGCTCAGTATTTTGTTGCAGTGGAACAAATTAAATTCAGTAAGGACAAGTGCAAAGCACTACATTTAGGTAGAAAAATCAATAGCACATAAATAAAATGGAGATTAATTAATGAAGCATCAATACTGCAGAAGAAGATCTGCAGGTTATAGTGGATCACAAATTAATTGAGTGTAATGTTGCAAAAAGGAAAATATTTAATTTCAAAACAATGTGAAGAAATTGGGGAGAGTCCATTTGAAGAGCAACCAAGATGATAAAATGTTTAACAATCATAATCTGTAAGGAAAGATTTAAAGAATTGGATATGATTAGTCTGTAGAAGGGACAGCTGAGACAGGGCATGATGCTCAAATCTGTGAAGAGGATGGTGAACGTGTGTTTTGCACGTTCACTAAGTGTAGGAGAAGTAGTAATTGGTTTAGTTTGCAGCAAGGGAGATTCAGGTTGGTTGTTGGAGAATGCTTCCTAACTATAAGGATAGTTAAGTCTGAAATAAGCTTCCGAGGGAGGTTGTGGAATCCTCGTCTGTGATGTTATCTGGTTGAAATAAAAAGACAGCTGTTTAAAATGTGGCACATGGCCAGAAAGGGTTAACCAGCTCATATGCTGACTGACCCAAGGTGGACCTTTAAAGACTTGTTGGGAAGATGTGTAAATGATAATTAGGCTGTTACCTTAGGTTAGAGTAGAACTTTGAAATGCAAACTTGCTTTGTTAGAGCAGTAGAATAATCAGTGTTTGCTCAGGTCTTGCGATGTGAACAAGCAATCCTTGTCTGATACTGTAGCTTTAATTCAAGATCAGAAGGGAATATTAACTTTTATGATGAAACTGGATTGAAGTAGTGTTTATAGGGTTGCCAGGTGTCCAGTTTTGAACCACACAGTCCAGTATTTGAGCTTTCTCTTTGGAGAAACAAATTGAGAAAATATAAATGTCCGGTATTTTCTAAATAAGATGTAATGTCAAGTGTGTCCGGTATTTCTGTTGAAATCATCTGGCAACTCTAGTTGTTTGTTTCTTTGAAGGTTGTGGTAAACTGTGTGTGAACAGCTTAATGGATAAAATGTCTCAGAAGGGTAGATGTGGTGTTTTTAAAGTTATAGACTAGGAGTCCAGTGGCACCTTAGAGATTAACAAATAATATTAGATCATGAATTTTTGTGAGTAAAACTCACTTCATCAGATTTTACCCATGAAAGTTCATGATCCAATATATTTATCAGTTTCTAAGGTGCCACAGGACTGCTCATTGTTTAATGAATAAATGACCTTGTGCTAATTGCCACAATGTTTGGGAGCCAGAAGGTTACCTCAAAAGCCTATTGTGTTCTCCCAGGTAAAGCGGCTGCTGTAAAGGTATAAAGTCCCTTTGGATAGGATCCTTCCCCCCCCCCCCCCCCCCATATCTGCTTGGATGCTTATGGGAAAAGCTGCAAGCCATAAAGTGTGAAATTCCAGGAGATCCTGGTTCCCTTATAATGGACATTGACTCAACAACTCTGGACTGCTCTCAAAAGATCCATCTGCAGCTACAAAATCACCATCTCTGTTATGTATCTGAACCTCAACATTTGAACAAATTCTCTTTTCTTTAACAAATTTTAGTTTAGTTAATAACATTTGGCTATAAGCTTATTTGGGATAAGCTCTGAAATATTCAAGGTCATGTGTCCGATTGATTGATTGATTGGGATTGGTAGAACTTTATCTGACTTGGGTGTCCAGGTGGAAGTCTGAGGCTGGGTATTTTAAAGGAACTGCACTGTTTGGACTTCTGATTAACCAATCTATACATTAGAATGCGTCTGCGTGTCTGTCTGAGTCCATTTGTTCAAGAATGCCTCTTAAACAGCAAGAACTAGGACCACCAAATTTGGTTTGCAACAACTTCTCCTAATTTAAAGCAAGATCAGGATTTGCTTATACCAGGAAAACCGGAAGCCCCGGGAAAAGGGCAGTTTTCCATAACATGCAAAGGGAGGGAAAATACAGAAAATTCCACCTCTCTTAGGCCAGAATCCTCTCCTGCACCAGTACCCCTTCCTGGACCCTGCAGCACAATCCCCTGCACCAGGTCACAACCCCTTTCTTTACCCAAACTACCTCTCAGACCCCACATCCTCTCCTGCACTCTAGTCTCTGACCCTGAGCTCCCTTCTGCACCTAACCTCTGTTCCAAAACCAGCAGCTCCCTCCATAGAAAATATGGCCCTTGACCACTTACCAAAATCTCAGAGTGGCCCTCCATCAAAAATTATTGCCCATCCCTTCACTAAACAGATTCAGTTCCTTAAACATCAATGTAAGGCTTTTTTTTTTTAATTACTCAGATAAGTGTTTATGCTTTTCTGCATCCTCTCCAATTTTCCAGCATCCTTTGCAAAATGCGGACATCAGAACTGTGTGCTAGGGTTGCTAGGTGTCCAGTTTTGAACTGGACAGTCCGGTATTTCAGCTTTCTGTCCAGGAAAGAAATTGAGAAAATACCAGACATAGAAATGTCTGATATTTTCTGATTAAGTACGTTTTATTATTATCAGTATCAGTATGTAGTTGCGTACTGCCTGGCTGGTGGACATGCTCACGCTGCGTGAGTCATGTTGCGTGAGCGTGTCTACCAGCCAGGCAGTATGCAACTACGCAGTAGAGAGGAGGGGGGCAGGGCGGGATGGAATCCCTGGGGTCGGACTCGCTCGTGCGCTCTGCGGGGGCTGTCCGCGGAACGGGCAGCACCCCAGGATCTTCATGAGCCTGGAGCAGCCCTGCTCCCCCCCGGCCAGTTCTCTTCCCCCCCAACCTCCTCCCAGCCAGCCCCGCTCTCCGCCGGCTGGTTCCCCCTGGCTTTTCCCCCCTGGCCAGCCCTGCTCCCCGCTGGCCAATTCTCTCCCCCCGCTTCCCCCCGCCACCCCCCACCAGCCCTGCTCCCCTCCCGGCCAGCTCTGCTTCCCGCCGGCCAGTTCCCCCTTCCGCTCCCTGCCACCTCTGCCCCCCCCGTCTCCCCTGGCCAGCCCCGCTCCCCCCCAACCTCCTCCCTCCCAGTTCTCCCTCCCCCCCCAGTCTGAGATCAAGTGTGTCCGGTATATTTTTTTGAAGCCATCTTGTAACCCTCCTGTGTGCACACTTCTGTCTCTTGTCTGCTGTCTGAGCCCCCTCAGACATTAGACTTTTTAATTGTTCTGTAGTGGACAATTTTCCATTTCTCCCTCTCTTAAGCCAGGATTTGGGCGTAACAGCCCTACCAACTGTTTATAACCAGATGGGTCTGATCCTCTCTTCAGAAGCCTGTGATTAGCAATGTTCTTAAAACAAGTGTATTTATTAGCAAGCAAAACAAAGATCTAGAGAAAATTATTTCAAAATAAATAAATAGCCTATATGCATAATTAGATTAAATTAACCTTATGCTTCACTACGAACTAGGTTCTCAACTCACAGGAAAAGAACAGAGTCAGGATACATACTTTTAGGAATCCCAGCAGCACTTGACCTTTGGAGTATGCAGAGGTCTTTCGGGGAGGTACATTGGCTCATCTAGATAATTCCCAGCAGTGCGGGGTGGCAGGCAGGAGCCGGTTCGCGAGAGGAGTAAGTATGTTAAGAGGCGGATAATTGGCTAATCATGTAGTCAACACAATTAGTTGATAAGGAAGGTGCTCAGTCCTGGCTCGGGCCTGGTCCAGGAGCTACCCCCGCTGCAGCTCTGCAGTTTAAATGTAGTAAGAGGCTCCTGCAGCAGCCCCTGTCTGCGCGGGGTCCCAGCTCTATCAGAGGCACCAGTGCGGAGATGAGCGGGCGGCACCGCGAAGACGGTGCTGTGGGGAACCAGCTTTATAACTGGCTCCCCCCAACACTGGTTTCTGCCCCTTCCCTCCTGATACAGAGGCAGTGGAGGGGGAGGGTAATGCAAGTAATTGTCTACTTGCTTACATCCTAAAGGGGAGCCAGTTTAAAAACCAGTTCCCCGCACAGAACGGTTCCCACCTACTGCCCCATGCTGCTGCCTCTGATACAGAGATAGCAGCGTGTGGGTCTGAGCTCCCCAAGGACATACATTGCTCCATGGCAGCAGCCCCTGTTCATGGGGGACCCACTGTGGACAGAGGCTGTTTCATGGCAGCCTCCCCTGCCTTCCCCCGTGCTGCTGCCTCTGGTGGAGGCAGCTGCACGGGGGTGGAGGGAGGAGGGCGGTGGCAGTCAACTGAACGTTGCCATTCCTACTGTGGATGTCGGTGAGATTGCAGGACTTGCTTATGTGATCTTTAGCAGACCATACTTCTGCCTGAGTTTCTCTTTTTTAGGCTTCTCAAAACAGCACTGAGCCACTTTTGGGTCAGATAGCACCCCTTCTTGTGGGTATTAAATCAGCCTTGCAGTTGAAATGTCAACTTACATCAAAAGAAATCTTCCCCGCTTGACAATTTTGACAGCCTCCTTCTGTTTTTAACAGTTGTTAAAAGGCCAGCCCACCCTGTAACACTGATGAGCCAGCTATTTCCCCAAATCTCAGTGAGTATGTCAGGTATTTGTGGTGTCACTACAGGAGGCTTTGATATGCCCAGCAAGAGTTTGACTGTTCAGGCATACCTGCCCAACAAGAAAACAGGGAGAATTTGGCACAGGCAAACAAAAGTTCTCATTTTTACACTGCATGGTTTCAATTATGGTTCTCTGTGGTGTACATAAAATTGCATCTTAAGCTGTTTTGAACAATGAACACACCTATTTAATCAGTAAAGTTAGTCAAAAAGGTGGGGGAAACTGTAAACATTGTCAGGGTCCCCTCTCAAATTTCAGAGTTTTGGGAATAGCGATCAACTTTGGCAGTCTGGGATCTTAACATGAGACTGAGTCTGGCAATCATCTTCGTAGATTTTACTCCAAGCCACAGTACAAGAGCCCTGTATTATAGAGACCAGTCACAGAGAGCTTTTCATTAAATGGAAGTTGTTGAGTTCCTGTATCCTTTATCTGTTGATGAACTATTTGTGGAAAAAGATGGATGATACAAAGCTGTGTTTTACAAGCGCTTAACTTTTGCATAGTTACGCCCACATCAGAATAAAAAGTGCCTAATAGCGTTGGGTTATGCTGTGATGGCACTCCTAGGGTTAAGTGTATATTGAGAGTTTTTCTTTAAAATCCTATTTGGAAAGCCTTTTAGATTGACTGTTAGAATGTGGGTTTTCTACACCTACCTAAAATTATTCCACTAAATAAAGACCAAATTAATTAAACAGTAATTTACTTGAGAAATTAGTTTGTCTAAAAGATTGGATAAAGTAGCCAAGCAAACGGAGGCCACTAGAGGGATGATCATGGAAACACACACATGCTGACAGAATTCCAGCTCCATTCTCCATATTACAATAGGAAAATGCAAACAAGACTTGTTATGCTTGAAATGTCTAGTCTTCCTTAGTGACAAGTTTCCAAAATATAAAGGAAAAAAATGACTCCAGCAATGGAAGGGCAAGATTTCAATGAAGGCATGTGTTTGGTTTTTTGCTGAACACATGCAAGCCAGTAATGGCAACTTCAGAGGAAGCTGCTGAAGATTTTACTACAAAGATCTCTCTAAGCACTGAAATGCTGCTTGCATAAATCTTGGCTGAAAAATTGTAAAACGGGATAAGAATTACTGCAGTCTATTAAAAACTAAAAACAATTACTGCAAGAATTGTGGAGAGATTGAAGTGAAAAGATCTTGTCTCTTAAGGGATTTGAGGTCTCTGTTCACAGAAGTCTTGAAATGATTCAGAAATACTTTTGAGTATTTTTTGTAATAAAACAGAAGACCTTTATTTTCTAGAATATTTAGCACCTAATTCCTTTCCTCATTTACTAGTCTCTCTGAGCAACTGAAGAGTGTGACTTTGTTTTGTTAAAATTCTTCATATGAGCTACATATTTCACTGCAGTCCCTTTTCAGTCTGGGGAAAAGGTGAAAAAGTATTCTAATTTGTTCTGGTAGTGTAATTCTACAAACACAACAACTTATCTGGGAAAATATTAATTTGTAATATGAGATCAGTATATAGAAAGATTCTGATAAAATGTCTCCCTTGATTAAAATGTTGATGTGGTTGCCTCTTAAGTGGTAAAAGATATGCTCAATATATTACATTTATTGTGCTGCAGTTTTCTTTTTGACAATATAATTAGACCAAGTAGAGTAAAATAGTAGTTAAAGATTTTAATGATGCAATACAAAGATTGAGATTTACAGCACAGTTCAGAGGATATAACCATACATCTTGTATTAAAAGAAAATTTTGGCTGTATTCCCTCCATTGCTTTGAAAATCTCAACCTATGTTAGAATTATGGTTGGATTCATTTTGAAACTGTCTGTATGATTAGAGGGAAAGGGCAGCAGAAAAGATATAAAGAAAAATGAGACTTTCCTACAAAAAAGACTAATAGGAAGAACAAGATATAGGAGAGAAACTAATATACATGGAAAATAAATATAAACCATAAATGCAAAAATCAAGGAGTAACAACTCAAGATGTTGGAGAGGTCTACACTAGATACTTCTGCCAGCATAGCTCTGTCAGGGGTGGGAAGAGATTTGATCCCTGACAAACATGGCTCTGATTATAAAAGCTCTTAGTGTAGATGCAGCTTTACCATCAAAGTTGTTCTTTTTCAGCATAGCTTGTTTTGCTTTGGGGGACGAGAGGACACAGAATTTTACTATATCAGTATAAGGTACACCTTTGCCATAATAACTGTCCCCCCAATAGCAATGGTTTCCCACTACAGTAGAGTGCAGAAATGGACAATAAGCAGGAGGAGGTTTGCCAGGGTTAGCCCTCTGGTGAGCCGCTACTGCTTTATTTAAATGATATGCCTTTTGGCGGCAGATGGCTGTTTCCAGCCAATGGGAGCTGCAGGAAGCAGCTTGGATCAGGAAACCACTTCGTTCACATTTCCTGACACCAGAGAATTTTAATAAACTGGTGGAACATGATTTCCCATTATAAAAACTGTGTTGACTGTTCCCCCAACATATCATGCTTCTATATGTGTCTGATAAGTCTGTTTGCTATAGTTTCAACTAGTGTACTTTCTGGTAAAATTAGGATTCCTTGTCTGTATTTGCCAGGATTGCATCTGAAGCCTTTTTTTAAAAAAGGCATCACATTAGTTATCCAACAGTTATCTGATACAGAGGATGATGGGATCGCATTCTCTTCAATTTATGTGAAGCATCTGGCATTGCCATCATTGGAATACCAAATGCTGGACTAGAAGGACCATTGTCCTAACCCAGTATGGCCATTCTTGCATTAATACGATTCCACATTATGGAATTTTTGTTTTTTGTTTGCTTTAAAAAACCCTAGGAAATTACACACACAAAAACTATGTTAAAAGTTTATTTAGGTTGCATAGTCAAGCACTGAAAAGTTAAGAAATGCCAGAATTTAGGCCTTGTCTACACATGGCACTATCGATCTACTTCAGCTGCGCAAATAGTGTAGCTGAAGTCAACATACTCACCATGGTGTCTTGCATGCGGTAAAGGTTGGTGGGAGCTGCTGTCCTATCGATGCCGGCTATTCTGATTTTGGTGGAGTATTGGCATTGATGGGAGCTCTCTTGGAGATCAGTTTATTATGTTCACAGAAGACACAATAAATCACTGCATTATTGATTCACCACATAGTATAGACAAGGCCTTAGATTTTCTTTACAACAATAATTTAGTCCCTTTGGATGCTTGTACTGTGATACAGTCTACAAGATCACATACAACTTTTTTCTTCAAGAAGTCTGCCTGAATTGGATGGATGGTACAGAGGAAATGAGTCAGGATTAAGTAGTAAAGGAAGCTGTTGCTTGTGGGTCCCCTGCCTCTCACTTGTTGCAGAAGTTGTAAGGCGTGAAGTGAATGACACGAGGGATTTCAGGAAAAGACCAGACTAAGAGTTGATTGCTGCCCTGGAAAACTGGATTGTATCTCAGCCTCTGCTGTTAAGTTCCTATGTGGTGGTGGACAAGTCACTTAAACCAAAGTTTTCACTGTTGATAACTGTATTCCTCATTTTCTGTGTGCTCAATTTGAGGCCAGGAATAATTAGAGAAGGGTTTGGGCATTGAGCAGTAAGTAATTCATTGTGAATTACACCTACACCTTATAAAGATAAAAAGGAATATTGAGTAACTACCCATTCAGTGAACACTGGTCTTCCTGTTCATTGAATGATACAGGAAAAACTGAAAGTGATAATTAAATTAGACTTTATGCATACACACAGGGGAGCCAAATTAATGTTGTATGAGCAACCTTCATTCTGCCATTTCCTACCTTTTCAGTGTTTGACTTTATAATCTTTTACCATACTTTACTTAAAATGTTGTATATGTTTGTGCCTCTATATAAAATGTTATTTTCTAACATGAAACATACTTCAGTAAAGAATTGACAGATTTCAAAGAGGATGGATTTTTTTCAGTAGAAGTGCTCAATAATGCATGGACCTTCTCTCTCTTTGTTTAGTTTTTAAATACAATTAAAGGCTTCAATTCAGCAAAGCACTTAGCAAGCCACTTAACTGCATGCTTGAATTGGAGCAAGAATTGATAAACTTGGATGTTGGATGATGGCACGTGTTTGTTAAAACATGTTAATAAAACAATGTCTAATATTTATCTTGCAAATCTAGACAGGTCATGTTACTTCTGGGATTTATTGTATAAGTTGCAGAATTATAGTATCCATCTTTATTAGTAAGAGGTTTTTAACCTCTCTTTTGCAAGATGATTTGGAACATGCCTCTCATAGTCTTAGAAAATTTAAAGAAATTGTATAAATCAGTTAAAATTGAAATGTAGAGAGCTCATTTTTTAAGAGTGTACATTCTACAATGTAGATCAGTGTAGATGCCTTAAAGACTATTTGTTTTTCATTTCCAAGTCATTAATATATGATTCCATCTCGGTGATTATTGGATCAGTTACACTTGCCGTACAGTTCCAGTTATAACTGAGCAGAAAAGTAAGAAAAGAATATAAAGGGAAAAAGTAAACTCAATAAATAGACTAAAGTTGATACAATGGTTGTCCTCAATTTGTGAGGAAGTGCTTAAATAAAATCTAAGGGGTGACCATAATAGGATCATCACATTTAAGAAAAGCTTCAGATTCTTTATCCATTAGAAACATATATAATAAAGAGAGGTGAATATTCATTCATTCATGACAACTAACCTCTGAAAAAGCAGGGGAAATTAAGTTTTATTAAAAAGCATATGAATGTGGCATGAGAAGGAGAGAACTTGATTCTTGGCAAATCAAGGAAGAATAAACTCAGTAATAAACTCAGAATAAACTGATCTATCCAACAGTAATTAATCTGTTGGATAGATCAGGCAAATTATAGATACACACATTAATAAAATATTTACCATTTTATCATCAGATTGGTAGAATTAGATTTTTTATAAGTCTGATAACCTCTACGTTGTCTATTTTAAGCATTTTTATTTGTATCTATTTAAATTTTCATAGTTGCACAAAATTACGGCCTTTACATAATCTTTGAGTTTGTATCATTTCAATTTTCACACTTGTGGGAAATTATGGGATACATCAAATAGTGAAGTCAGACAATAATTATTTAATTACAGTAAATTTGACAAAAAGTTAAAGCTTTATAGTTAAAATACAAATTGTCAACATTACATGTTAAAATATGCAAAGTAAATATCCTTAAATTAGACACAAATAAGTTCTTCAGCATTTTTCTTACTTTGCCTATCTGTATACAGTATTTATGTTCTCATTTATTACAATTTTTTTTGTGATCTGCACATGTATGGTGACATGGATGCTTGCTGACATTTGCTGACTACAAATCTAATCCTTCCAAGCCTACAGCTATATACATCTGAATTCCAAATATTCATAACAGGAATAAACTATTTAGGTATATTGAATTTGCCCATCCTTTCTCTAGAAGAAAAATTGGAGGTACTTAAATCCTTCAGAAGTTTCTAAAGCTATATTTCATCATGGCTTAAAGAAAATACCTGGGCCAGTTAATTTTACATTAAAATTTTAATGTAAAATTAACCACCTTCATAAGTATAGGTGAGATTTTTTTGGCCCAAAAGACTTAAAATACGTAATTGAAAAAACAATTACCGAGCCAACAACATGCAATATTTCTTTGGCGAACTAGAATTATAGCATTTGTCTTGCAGAAGCTGGTCCAATAAAAGATATTACTTAATCCACCTCTTCTGCAAAACCTTCACAAAAATGCACCTTTAAGGCATGATAAAGTATTAACTAGACGTTCAAGATGAGACGGCTGTTATGGCAGGGAGGGATTTATTAGATAACAGTCCAACAGTTCTCCTTTATGGATTATTCTGCTGAGTCATCTGAAGCCAAGACCTTCAAAAGGCCTTTTACAGGGTAAAGTGCAGTCTCCTTATGAAGCTAAACAAAACCACAAATGTGTATCATGCTTATCCTTTTCTATTGGATTCAATCAATATATAAGAAACTTGTGGCTAGAATGTAACAAATGTATGGCCCTGTTTCAGGTGGATAGAGAGAACAAACAGCTGTTCACTTTACTCCTTATTTGTTAACTTTGTTGAGGAAAGGATTTCAATTTGAAATCCTGCAATAATACCGAGTATATTAATTGATCGAGCACAACGTATTTTTTGATATGCCAGTAATGTCCTGCTCTACTTCATTTATTATAGAATCTGAACTGTTATCAAGATACAAAATTAACATGGGCATAAAATAATTGTTCCTCTTTGAATGGCAACAACAAAACAGTAATTTAAATTTTTATGTTTCCTTTGAGACTTAGGGGTTAGTATTTCTCATAAAACTGAGTTACATATCTCTGTCAGACTTTAAAAAAGGAGACTTTAAAATGGAACAACTTTCTGTATCCTTTTTGGGTCGAGGTAATGTTAAAAGTGCCATGCTTCCTTTTTCTGATCCAAGTACCTAATTTGTTTAGCTCCTTTTTCAAAAACATTGGTTGTTGATAGCTTCAGAGACAGTAAATACATGATGATGACCAGAAGGAGATTATCTTTATACAAACAAGCTGGCATTATGCTATGAGATTTTCACGCCTATTAGGAGTCCAGCTGGTTTTACTGTAGGAGACACCAAATTCAGAACCTGCAAGATATAAACCTAGTTGGCGGACAGTTGTGGAAGAATTAAGTGTGTTTTAATATAGGTGCATTCCCTGCATAGATTTAGAAGATGCCCATAACACCATATTTCATTTTCCTGAAATCCTTTTGTGGGAAAATTCTTGACAATAACAGGGGGGGTTTAAATGGTATTTCAGAGATGGAAAGGAGAGATGTTCATTTTATAATTTAAATAAAATAATTTAAAATCAGCAGCTAAAGACCCAGTTTTGTCATCTTGCTACAAATTTTTACTAGTGCAGGTTGGACCTCGCTGGTCCGGCGCCCTCAGGACCTGACCGGTACTGAATGAGGGAGTTTGCCGGACCAGAGAAGGTCAATTCCATTCCTCTGCTGATGGGACTCTGGGCTCTCACGGGTCTGTCAGCAGACCTAATGGAGCTCCCTTGCCCCCAGGCCAGCTCCCAGCTTGACTGGTCAGTCCCTGCCACCACAGCTCTGCTACACTGGGGCCATCAGGCTCTGCTCACCCCAGGGTTGCCATGGTTCTAATGCCCGTGGATCGCCCTGCCTACGCTATCCCAGGGTCGTCGTGGCTGTACAGCCCCAGGCTCACCAGGGCTGCTGTGGCTCTTGGGTCCCAACACTGCCACAGTTCCAAGGTGCTGAGGCTGCTGCGGCTCTGGGGCAGCCAGGGCTCTGCTCCCCTAGGCGGCTGGGCTCTGTTATGCTGGGGCCACTGTGAGGCCTCCGGGGCTCTGCTTCTTGGGGCTGCTGTGGCTCTACTGTCCCAGGCCTGCTGTGGCCAACCCCTTAGCCACCTAGCCCTCTGGTCTGGGGGCTCTCAGATCCAGCAATATCCGTTGTCTTACCGGATCAGGGATTTTGCCAGACCAGAGAGTCCCAGACTAGAGAGGTTCAACCTATATCTACAAATGTAATATTGGGCCCCTTTAGTCCTTTTGCCTGAGGACTGTATTCCCGCATTTTCTTTGACTTCATCACCCTTAGTTAACTGGACAGAATACTTTCTTCAGAGCACTGCCTGTCTCTTGTGTTTATACTGAACCTAGCACAGTGTGGCTCCATCCAGGCTGGGTTGTTCAACCACTGCCACAGCACAGATAGTAGTAATCGGTTAAGCACTACACAAACTTATAAGTAGACTTGGGGTAGAATCCGAGCTCTGTTACACCAATGGCAAAAATCCTGTTTACTTTAGTGGGGCCAAAATTTTGAAGCAATATAAAGAACCTATCCACTTTAGTGAAATGTCAAAGGTGAATTTATTTACTTTGAGCTTTCTTTTTTTTTTTCATATTCCCCAAACCCACTGAACTGATGTCCCAGCTGAGCTGTACGGATGGAAATCAGTGGGGGAATCTGCTCAATATCTCAGATGTCTATACATAAATGCAAGGAGTATGGGGATAAACAGAAATACATCAAAGTATTAGTACACAAGCTAAATAACTGGCATCACAGAGCATTATTGTGATAGGTCTGAAGACTAGAATATTGATACAGAGGGGTATAGCTTGTCCAGGAACGACAGGCATGAAAAGGGAAGAGGGGTTGCATTATATATCAAGAATATATACACTTGTGCTAAGGTACAGAAGGAGTCGAGGCATAACAGTTGAATGTCTCTGGGTAATGATAAATAAAGTGAAAATTGGTGGTGACGTTATGATAGAGCCGGGCTACTCAACACTCAACCCACAGTGCAGTTTGGGTTTACACAGGGCTCAACACATGGCCAGAAGGTGGGATCCTTTGAACATGGCCTCCACTGGGAGCACACTGCACAACGGCGAGTCAATATAATGGTCTTCAGTTGATATGCGTTTTAGTAGTTAAATTCCTGGACTGTTATTGCTCATTAAAAGTGATGTCTTATGGGTAGAAATTGGGTAAATATTACCTTTTATTAATATCAGCAGAACTGACTTAAATGGGGCCTGCGTGTTGTGTAGTATTCATGCCCGTCAATGTAAAAGAAGCTATTTGCATATATATGCATATATATATTTGCATGTATATGCAACCACAATTAAGTTGCGGCCCTCGGCATGTGCTGTGAGTATCATTGTGGCCACCGGGGCTTCCAAAGTTGAATAGCACAGTGACAAAGTCTACGATAAATAACTAAGGGTATGTCTAAACTAGCCCCCTAGTTCGAACTAGGGAGGCTAATGTAGGCATTCGAAGTTGCAAATGAAGCCCGGGATTTAAATATCCCGGGCTTTATTTGCGTCTTCCCGTCCGGGCGCCATTTTTAAATCCCCCTAGTCCGAACTAACTGCCCGCGGCTACACGCGGCAGTCAAACGTTAACTCGAACTAAGTCCTTATTTCGAGTTAACTGTTACACCTCATTCCACCTGGACTAGGGGGATTTAAAAATGGCGCCCGGACGGGAAGACGCAAATAAAGCCCGGGATATTTAAATCCCGGGCTTCATTTGCAACTTCGAATGCCTACATTAGCCTCCCTAGTTCGAACTAGGGGGCTAGTTTAGACATACCCTAACTCAGAAGCAGGAGGTAATGCAGCATTTCTGAACAAGTAACAAAAATATCCAAAATACATGACTTGTTAGTAATGAGGGACTTTTAAATACTCAGGCATGTGTTGGAAAAGTAAAATGGCAAACCACAAAATTTCCAGTAAATTAGTGGAATGTAATGGGGACAACTTTTTGTTTTAGGAAATGAAGGAAGTAACCAGTGGAACAGCAATTTTAGACTTGATTCTGACCAACAGAGAGGAACTGGTAATGAATCCGAAAGGGGAACGCAGTTTGGATAAAAGTGATCATAAGATGATAGATCTCATGATTCTGAGGCAAGGAAGGTGTGAGAACAGCAGAAGAAGGACAATGAGCTTCAAAAAAGTAGATTTTAAAAAATTCAGAGAACTGATAGATAAATTCTCATGGGAAGATAGTATAAGGAGAAAAGGAATTCAATTTCTCAGTGAGACAATATTAAATTCACCACTGCAGCCTTTCCAGATGATAGGAAGGATAGCAAGAGGCTAATATAGCTCCATGAGGCGCTCCTATAATGACCTGAAAATCCAAAAGGAATCCTGAAAAATGTAGAAATGTGGACAAATTGCAAAGGAGGCATTCAGAAGTACAAGTATATCATGACAAAATCAGAAATGCTAAGGAACAAAAGGAGTTGTGCCTTGCAAAGGACATAAAAGGCTATAAGAAGAGGTTTGTTACATATGTTGGGAGCAAGAGAAAGACAAAAAAGAAAGAGTAACGTCCTCAGCTTAGCAGGTAAGGAGAACTAATAACTGATGACATCAAGAAGGCTGAGGTGTTAAATGCCTGTTTGCTTCAGTCTTCACTTGAACAGATACTCAACACAATTAATAACTGGGGAAAGGATCACAAACCCATATGGGGAATGAGTAGCTTAAAGTATATTAAGGTAAGTTAGGTGTATTCACATTGACAGGATCCAATGAAATAAATCTTAGACATTTCCTGAAGCAACCTTGAGGGAGCCCAGAGGAGAGCAACAGAAATGATAAAGTTTAGAAAATCTGGTCTAGGAGGAAAAACTTGGGCATGTTTAGCCCTGAGAAAAGTAAATAGAGGGGGGGCCTGATAAGGTCTTCAAATATGTAAGGGCTGTAAGGAAGGGGACCGTGATACATTATTTTTCATGTCCACTGACATTAGGACGAGAAGTAATGGGTTTAATCTTCAGCAAGGGACATTTAGGTTAGTAGGAAAATCATTCTAATTTTAATGACAGTTAAGCACTGGAATAGTCTTCCAAAGGAGGCTGTGGATTTCTGATCATTAGATGTTTTTAAATTAAAAGACCAGGTTGGACAAACATTTGCCAGAGATTGTCTACATTCACTTGGTCTTGCCACAGCATTGGGGGCAGGACTTGACGACTTCTCAAGGTCCCTTCCAGTTGTACATTTCTGTTATTTTATGATGCACTATTTCCTGATGCCCTCCATACAGAACAAAGTTCAGATTTAGTGTGTTTATGATTAATGAAGAATTGGAGGTTAATAATTTCATTATAACAATATGTAATGAGAAAAATCTGGGGACTTTGAGAACATGGTTAGAATAGGAGAATTCTTATGCCTTAACACACTATGCCAGTAAATACATGAGTACCATTCTTGATTAATGATCTTTAGTAGACTTAAAAAACCCCCATACATATCTGAGATAAGCAAATGGTATGGAGTTAATGAAGAAAATGCAGTTCTAGTGTATATGCTGTGGAATTATGTAACACTAGTTTAAAAGATCCAGACAAACTTGGGAACATGCAAATAGTAAAGATACTGTTTGAACAAAATTAAAATTTTTCCATTGGATCCAAAGATAGGTTTTTTTGAGAATCTTGTAAAAAGAGGTCTCTTTTTCATACACAGAAATTTCACCCATTTTCTTTGACAGTTTTATGTATTGTAATGCAGTGGAAGTCAGAAAAAGTCATTATAGTACACAAAGGGATTTCAGAGGTTTTGTGGTGCATCATCAGCAGAGGGCTAGTTTTACAAATTGAGATATTATAAGACTTTCAAACAGGCAGGAATCCTTGATCAGATATTGTTTTTGACTAGACAATATGGACTGTTTCTTTCATTGTACTCCATCTGGGCCTCATCCTGCAAAGAATTATATGTGAGTAGTCTTAATATGATTATGATTACTTACATGGGTAAAGTTATACATAAATCTTGAACTTTGAGTTAGTGGGACTTATGCATGCTTAAAGTCAAAGTATGTGCATATTTGCAGACTCAGAACCTATTTTTGTAAAGCTGAAGTCCTGTTAGAATGATGTAGCAGGAATCGGAGATGCTCCTTGTAGGCTGACTTCAGTAAAAACATATTAGCCATACAATGTAAACCAAATGTTTAGATGTAGGCTTAGTTAATAGTGAGAGGATATAAACATTTAACTGCAGATTTTAATAGTTATCTTGGGAGACTTAGATACATTACTCTGTAGCAAATGGGTGAGACATTTTGGATGCTGATATTTCAGATGTCAGGCTACTATAGATTAATTTTATAATTTAAAAGTAGGGATGTGCACGTGTATCAGAAGCAGCAGGGGTGGGGCAGGTGGGAGCTGGTGTTCGCAGGAAGCTGGCTTTTAAGCTGACTCCCAGGGAGCAGCCTGCCCCTGTGTTGCTGCCTCTGATAAAGCCAGCTCCTGGCATACTAGCTCCTGCAGAGCTGCCTGTCTCCACCCTGCGCTACTGCCTCTGATACAGAGGCAGCAGCATCGGGGTGGAAGGAGGCAGGAGCTGGTACATGTGGCAAGCTGTCTTTAAAAAGCCAGCTCCCTGAACGCACTGTGTGCAAACGTGTAAACCAGGGATGGGCAATAATTTTTGACGGGAGGCCCCTTCCAAGATTTTGGAAGAGTGCAGCCCTCGACCACTTTCCATATTAATGGAGGATGTTCAGGGTCTGGGATGGAGGTTGGATGCAGAAGGGAGCGTGGGGTAAGGGATTGAGGTACAGGAGGGAGAGTGGAGTCTGGGAGGGAGTTTGGGTGAAGGAGGCAGTTGTGACCTAGGACAGGAGACTGGGGTGAAGGGTTTTGGAATGTGACCTAGGACAGGAGGGTGGCAGAGGGTTTGTGTATGTTGAGTGGAGGGGGGCAGAGGGCAGGGGAACAGAGGGGCTGAGGTGCCAGAGGCAGATTCTGGCCAGGAGACTTACCAGCCAGTAGCCCAACCAGCCTGCCTGCAGGCTAAATGCTTGAAAAGCTTAAAGTTTCTCACCCAGGTTGCTTGCCCCACACCTGCACAGGCTGCCCAGCCATGTGCTTGTGTGAACAACTGAGCCAGAAGGGAGGGAGCTAGTGCTTCGTGGCTGCCTGTTATTCAAACAGGCAGCTCCCATTAGCCATTTTCTAGCCAGAAGCTGGCCAGTGGGATTGTGCTGAGGGCTGGAGTTATGCCTGAAGCCTTCCCCCCACTCATAGTTTTTAAAGAGAAATGGCTCTGCAGCCACTTTTCTGAGCGGTGTGCAGGGCTGTGGGACAAGCTGGGGTGCCTGCCTGGAGTTCCCCACAGCATCTGCAGGCCAGATACGGTGGCTTGGCGGGCCAGATTTGGCCTGTGGGCCATATTTTGTTTAGGCCTGCTGTAACCGCTGAAATTTTACCTGAACAAATGCATTTTAACATCCTTATTTAAAAGTTTAAATTATTTATACAAAGTGAATTTATAAATAAAATCACTTACTAGTCTTGTATGAAAGTAAGAAGATGAATAGTTCCTAGTTTACAGACACATTTGTTTTGCTAAGAGTTGCCAAGAAGAGGTGGATAGTTTGGAACAAGGAATCTGTGGTTGCTATGTGCAAAACCTAGAACAAGCCAGCGGGAAATAATGTCAGGGTGGGAAAGTATTGCTATGGTAACCAAGTATTTTATTTTAAAGGAGAGATGGATAACACATCAAGGATCAGTGAGACTTGGGTAGCAAAGTATTTTAGTCAAATAAAGAAGATGGAAAGACGGCAATTGTGTTGGGCTCTAACTGCATTTTGTTTGTTAGCCTCCAGCTAAGAGAAATTTTTGTAAAGTAGGAACAATTTATGCTTAAGTAATATAACAAGATACATTTTGCTTTTATTTTTTAAACAGCAATGTAGAACAGATTTTTGCAGTTTTTACTCTCTTATTTATGGAAGGAGGGAGAATTTCTTTTTAATTTGTGAATATGGGTGAAGAGTTTCCTTTTTCAAAAAAATGCATCAATTATGCCCAAATAATTTAACTTAGGTAATTATTAATCAGCTTTTAAAATATGTTTGAATTAAAAATTCAGCAAATTAGAATTAGAAATTCATCTAATTGTTATATAGTAAACCATCTGCCTGATCTGTGCATTGAAATTAAATTGTAAATATGAAATGTAGGTCTCATTTGTAAATCATCTTTTTACAAATAGTTGAATAACAACAACAGGCATCTCATAGGGCCTGCTTCTGATCTTCCTGTGAGCGATTTGACCCTGAAAATCAGAGGTGCAAGGTCATAAAACTCAGTTCAGCTGCTGCTCAGAATTGGCATTCAAATTTCCTTTGCTGTGCGGTAAATCCTCTTTCTCTCCCGAACTTGATGGAAACGGGAACTGAATTCCTGCTGAATCCTCACCACTTACTGATCAAAGGCAGCAAGTTAGAAGAATCTGTACCTGGGAAAAGGTGAGAATTGGGATTGAACAATGGTTGTTTACTGGGCAGTCAGAGAGGACAGCTAGAGAGGAAATGTAAAGGCAATACTCCTGGACTAAGAGGAAGGCAGATGCAACAGAGAAATTTCTCATTTTCCGCATGTGTGGTTTTTTTCTATCACTCTAAGTACCGTGTCCTGCTAAGCTGCATGGTTAGATGATGTATTGAAGTAAGCACATTCTAGCTGATGGAATTCCTTTTAATTACTATATATTTTGAAGAGTTTATGGATTTGTTTGTGCAAACTAAAGTCATGCTTCAGGATTACCTACAGATACCAAATATTGCATAAACAATGTTGCCACATAAATTAACTAAATGCACTACTTTTTACACCAAAATATGCTGGGTGAAAGGTTTAAATCAATGTTTCTCAAATGGTGAACCACAGCCAATGGGAGCTGTGAGGCTCTGTGGCTGCAGAGCCAGTATGTAAACAAACTGGAGCAGCCCTGGAGCAGCTTTCTCAGAGTAGATCCGTGAACCACTTTGAGAAACACTGGTTTAAATAATTATTTTTGTTTCTCATCAGAAAAAATTATGATTAGAGTTCATAAAAATACTTGCTAACAAAATTAAAATTGAGTTGGCTATTCAACTGTCATTTTAGTGAAAGAAAATTTTTAATGTTACAAATCACAATATAATTCAAAATATTTATGGAAAGAGTAATGGAAGCTTTACAAGTTTGATTCAAATTTACTATATGTGGTGGTAATTCAATAAAATGAATAATGTGTAAAGTTGAAATCCTACAAATTTAATACTGTTCTTTTTTACTTCCCTTTTGCAAGCACATTAATAAAAATTCTATTTCATATATTTTATTTCTTGAACTTTCCTATAAATCATCTACACAAAATTACTTTGCCTGGTCAATGACATTCCTCACTTACTAGTAAGATAATGTTTGGAGTTACATAGCCCTATTAGAAATGGGGTTGGTAGCTCTGCCTTAATGTGAGTCTGCCTAACACTTCCTTTTATAAGACGCTATTTTCAATTGCTTATAACTTTGCCAAATTGTAACCACACAGGTAGAAAATTTTTCATGCGTGGTGTCTACCTCAGGTGTATTTCCCAGCGTCACACCCCATCTCCTGAAAAAAAACCAAAAAACAGGTAAAACGGTTCAGCCATTTCAGAGAAAAAGATCAGGGAAAATAAGTTTTGCTGAGATTTAAAAAAATGTGCAACCTTTTTTCTTAATAAATTCTAGCAACCTTGTGCATTGGAACAGGGATTTAAAACTTGTTATGGGAAGTTGTCCTTGTATCAGGGACTTGCCTTTTACCATCCCTTTGAAAAATCACCCAAATTTAGCCTAGATATAAGACTTCAAAAAATTTCAACTTGAACTTGCTCAATAGAGACTTGTTAGTTTGTCAGCTAAATTCTCCAAGGCTTGTATTTGCAGTGAGCAGTCTGTAGGCCAGGGCTACAGAGGATGAGCAGGACTTTAACATCAATTAGTGCTCCTGTTTTCCTTGGGTCATTGTGGTGCTGAACACAGGCACTGAGAGTAGGACGCCTGGTGTCCAGGCAGTGTGGAGGAAAAGCTGCCTGACTTAAATATAAAGTTGGTAAGAAGGTAAATCCTGGAGGGAGGGAGGCTGAAGGGCTGACCGAATTAGTAGACTGGGACTAGGAGTCTCTAGAGCAGGACAGAGAGTCAGAGGGGGAAAGACTGAAATGAGCTGGACAAGGATACTGAGACTGGGACCAGGAGTCTAGGATGAAAAGTCTGGGGGAGGGATGCTGGCCAATGGGAGCTGCGGGAAATGATGTCCCAGTCTGCACAACTTCCAGCAGCTCCCATTGGCTGGGAATGGCGATCCACAGCCAATGGGCACTGCAAGCGGCCATACCTGCAGCGGCGTAGGTAAATAAATTGGTGGCCCACCACCTAGTGAACTGCATCCGGCTAATTGCCCACCCGTCTTCTACATTTAGGAAATGAATTAATTATTCAGATTTTTCATCGATATAAATTTGGTACAGCTGTCTCAATAGTCCTAGCACCAGCTTACTTCAGAAGAGACTTTATCCCTATATGTTGATTCCAAATGGTTATTATGAAGAAGTGGAGTTCTGAAGGTTTTTGCCATATTTGTTGCTTCTGAGATGCAAGCTGAAAATTCTAACTTTTGAGCCTCCCCGACAATTCCCTGCATTGTTGTAACAACCATACCACATTTTGTGTCCCTCTCATTTCCTGCCATTAGTTTACCAAACTATTAGTAGCATTTATATTGTCAGAGGAGCTTTGTTATAGTAATTGGTTCTCTCTGAGCTGAAAATTGAATTATATTAGTTATGTATCAATAGCTATGTGTTTCTTTCTTTCTTCCATGTTTTAATTAAACAGCCCAGTCCTCTTATGAGTTTGTAGAGGACTCTAGAAACTAATAATGTGTTCTGCGGTACAGATTATTCTAGTTACTAAAGATTTCCTTACTTCTGCATAGAGTAGCTTTGAGGGGGAGAAAAAGGTGAAGTACCTGCCAAAACAGAAGTCTTCTAGCCAAAATCCTATTCAGGAAGCATCAATCTTGAGAACAGGATACAGGAAAGAAATATGTCCATCTGGGTAGCAATTGCCTAAAAGGCATTAAAAAGGATCTATTGGAACTGGGAAAAAAAGCTAACAAAGTTAAAAATATTCCCAGAAGACTCAGTATGTTTTATTTCATTATACTTTACACAGATTGTAATTGGTGTGTCTAATTTTATCAATACCCAGAGAGACTTTATTAACTTACTCTCTATGCCATGATCTCAGCCACAGGTTTTACATGTAGAATTTGTTGTGTACACCAATTTTAACAAATCAAAGACACATGCCCAGCATGTGACATGTATGGACTGAACTTGGAGGAATTAAATTTGAGTTCATCCAAATACTGCACTGTACCAAAGCTCCTGTAAAAAGAATTGGTTACTGACACGTCAGTGCTTGGGAAATGGGCAGCCATTAATATGGATTTGGGGAACTCCGTGTTCACATTTAATACCAGTCTCAGTATATGCTCTCATATGTCTCAGAATTCGATTCTATAAACATCTGCTTTCTCTATGCTAATTAAACATGAACAACAGTACCTTGCTGTGCTGGCATAAACACAAAAACTTGTTTGTTATTCAGAATGTCTTTAGTTTACACATTCTTCTGGCATGAAGTCTGGTTTGTGATTCACTCCCAGTTTTTCTTACTCTCACACCAAATACCTAAACAGTTACAGTTCTTACCTGGTTAAAGTTGGTTTCTATTTGCAGTGTTATTGAACAGTGTTCTACTTGTTAATAATTTGTTAGTGTAAACAAGGAGGGGTGGTTTGTGATTGAGGCACAGGATTGGGAATGAAGACATTCACTTCCTGGCTCTGTGGCAGAGACTTCCTGTCTGACCTTGAGCAAATCATTTAATCTTGTGGTAAACAGGTAATTTCCCCACTTGTAACGGGGATATTTATATTTGTCTCTAATGCAAGGGGTCATGAAACTTAATTCATTAATATTTGTAGAGTACATTGAGATTCTGAGGTGGAAGTGCTACATAAAGGCCAAGTGCTTTATTGCGTTGTATTTATTTCTTTATTTTTCCTTTTCAAGGATAGAAAATGCAGTTCAGTAAAACCTTTTAAGTTCAATATTTCCTAAGTTTTTATATTTCTGTTATAATCATAAAAGCTTGATAAAGGTTGTTTTCCACTACCTTGCTTTGTAACTTCCATTTCTTTCTGCTAAAACACATCAGCTGTAATGAGGTGTAATTGGTCCAAATGGTATTTCAGACAATTACTAAATCATAGATTCATAGAACACTAGAACTGGAAGGGACCTCAAGAGGTCATCGAGTCCAGTCCCTTGCCTTCTCGGCAGGATCCAGTACCATCTAGACCATCCCTGATAGATATCTATCTAACCTGCTCTTAAATATTTCCAGAGATGGAGATTCTACAACCTCCCTAGGCAGTTTATTCCAGTGTTTAACCACCCTGACAGTTAGGAAGTTTTTCCTAATGTCCAACCTAAACCTCCCTTAGTTTAAGCCCACTGCTTCTTGTCCTATCCTCAGAGGCCAAGGAGAACAATTTTTCTCCCTCCTCCTTGTGACACCCTTTTAGATACCGGAAGACCGCTATCATGTCCCCTCTCAGTCTTCTCCTTTCCAAACTAAACAAGCCCAATTCTTTCAGTCTTCCTTCATAGGTCATGTTCTCTAGACTTTTAATCATTCTTGTTGCTCTTCTCTGGACCTTCTCCAATTTCTCCTCATCTTTCCTGAAATATAGTGCCCAGAACTGGACACAATACTCCAACTGAGGCCTAATCAGCACAGAGTGGAGTGGAAGAATGACTTCTCGTGTCTTGAAATAATATTACTGTAGAGAAATGAAGAATAGTTAAGTATTTAGAGGAATTTGGGTGTGAAGAGGTACACTTTAGGACAACTCATGAAATAGCTGATGCCACTTAATACTAGGGCACTCCGTGCACCACTCATGGAATTATTCATTTGACTGTTTTTGTTATAATGGTGACAGTGTTAAATCTGCTAAGATGTTCCAAGCTAGCTTTCCTGTGTTGAAATACTGCATATCAGCAGCTGCCATTTGTTTTGGAAATCAGTATATGTCAATTGATAACTTTTTGAGAAAATGTTTCTTTGCCCCTTCTTCTTGGTTTTCCCTTCGCCTTTTTTATGATAATAGGGCATTATAGCTGAAGAGGTCTTTCCACTGAATAGTTTATTTTTCATGTTTAACATATTAACTTAAAAATACTTTTGTAACCATGCCACATTCAGTATTTTTGTTTATACAAATGTGTGCCAGAGGAAACACTGAAAAGCTAGTGTGTATGTGTGTAAACAATAGTGGTTTTTTTCTTAAAGCTGATTCTCCTTTTAGCAATTTTTTTTCAGGATGAAGCATAAAATATCCAATGAGCCCACATTCTTTGTGATCTGTAATATCGGTCTTTCATACTTCAAGTGTGGACTTTCCTAAGCAGAAATTCCAGTGCTAAATGGTTGAGGATTTCCCCCGGCACTCCCCCTTCTGACTCTGATTCAAGTTAGCTAATCTAGAAGAGTACATTAGGGACAGTCCCTCTGCAGAGTGGGAAATTCGGGCCTGGGGGCTGCTTCGTGGTACTGTTGTGAATGGACAACAACATGTGCTCAAGTTCTTTCTGAAGAGGTGATAAAAAGTGGCATTTCCTCCTAAACTGGTACGTGTGTTGTTAAAACGCCTTGAAGCAATAGATAAGGGAAGGAGAGGGGAGGGAGTTAAGCAGTGAGCAGATGGATGAACGATTAGATCATTTGGATTAGGAATTTTTTTTTTTTTTATGCTGAACTCTTTTCTCATTCCTTTCTGATCAGATTCTCTATATATACAGAGAGCTGAAGTTGCTTAAAATAGAGAAAAGAAATGTAGCTGTGTTTAGTTCCATACTATGGGTACTGAACAAGACAAAGTTTAGAATTTGAAAGTATATGTGGTTTAGGAGAATCTGAATCATGCAGTATTACTTTCACTTTTTCTAGGCTTCTATTTCCTATGAACAAACCATAAGGGAGATAGAAGTTCTGATTTAGATAATGTCTTACAGTCTTTGGAATAATTCATTCTGTTGAAGGGGGAGTTATTTACCTATAAGCTAGAGGCTATATGAACAGGGAGCGTTCAATGCTTTTTGACATTAAGCAAGTCCATTTTTTGTGGATGTCAGCTTTCTTTCTCTCCCCCTCCCAATATTGTTCTTATATTTAAAGGGAAACTTTGTGTAAAATGAAAACACTCATAGGAACCCCTCTTTTCCTTTTTCCTGTAGGCTCAAACCATTCTCTCTGTGCATGGTAGTGGTACAAAGTGTGTGGTCTTTCAGCTCTGACTAATGCATTTTGTGCTGTGTGACTGAAAATGCCTCATAGCTTGCCAGGCCTGACTGAGGGTTGTGGAATGTGGTGCCTTTTCTCTGAGTCTCTGGGGTTTTTTTGTTTGTTTGTTTCCTTCCTTCCTTCCTTCTGTCTTTCTTTCTGTCTGTCTGTCTGTTCTTTTTTTTAAAAAGTATGTAGGCAGCTTGTTGAGAAACCTGAAGACAGGGGGAAATGCTTGTATGTTGTGGAATGTTGCTTCCCTTGGGAGACCCCAGCCAGTCAGGCAGTGAGTGAGCAAAATTGAAGACTGGAAAGGGGAGGGGGATATGAGGGAGAGAGAAAAAGAGAGAGGAAGAAGGAAGGAGGTGGGAACAGAGGGGCCCATTTCCCTTTTTTCTGAAGCAATGACAGCTGGTTCTGTCCTGACTCACATGACAAAGTGCTATGGAGACTAGTATTTAAGCTGAAGCCAGCTAGCAAAATGGTCAGCTGATTTTTTTTCAGGCTTTAGTCAGGTGATCAGCTGATGACTAATCATTTAGTCCACTGAGAAGGTACTTCAGAACACAGGTAGGTGAACCTATCTAGTCTGATGTACGTTTTGCAAAAAAGAATTGTTTGGAAAATGGCTTTATTTTTCCTAATCCTGACTGATTTTTGGCATAGAACATATTCAGACCGTTGCTTTCAGTGCTACCACTTTTGCTGTTCAGACTTGTTTAATATTGTTAAAATCTGTCTTTAATTATAATTCCTACAAAAACTTTATTGGGAAAGAAAAAGACCTATTGTATGTTACCACATAAAATCCTGGGTATTGCATGAAAATTGCATGCTCTTACGTTTTTAATAAAATTACTTGCTGTGCTGCAAACTTGTCAGAAACTTGTGTTTAGAGGGGAATTCCCAAATATTTGAAGTTTGAGTAATTTAAAAAAATTACAGGAACGGTGCAACTATGTAGAAGATGACTCAGTTTCTTCTTTAGGAAATGTATATTTATATTTGGAGTGGAATGCCTCTCCTAGACATAGACATTGCCAAAAGCTTGAAGTACTTAAAGCTTTGCTGATTAGAAATTAACGTGTGGGATATTCGGTACTAAACATCTGATGGGAGAGGAGACTTCTAATAAGGAATTCAGTTTCCTAAATGTGCTTCCTTTCAGTGCTTGCATTTAAGCATACAGTAAGAGTGTTTCCACCCATTTTGGAATACTAGAAAGAACCCTTGTTCCTTAGTTCCCTTATATGATGACTAAAGGGGGAAACCGCTATCATTTCAATGTCTCTAAAATGCTCAGTACAAATAGCTAAGTATGTGACAGTTGAAGTCAATCTTTTTCTAAATACAGATGTGGATGCAGATAAAATTTTGTATCTAGAGCTAGTCAAATTTGCAGATATCCAATTTATATCCATTGTATCTGCATATGTGGATATCCACAGGTCATTTTTGTGGATACAGATGAAGGTGCAGATACAAATTTTGTATCCATGCAGGGTTCACCCTACCCTGGGCTAGACTTTTTTTATGCTTTAGATTTGTGTCCTTTTGGTCTTACGCATGGTTATTAATATGTTTTAAAGTTAACTGTACACAATGTCTTCCTTACTGTTTCCATCCCCCCTTTTTAAATATTTATTACACCATCAGTCAGACTTTGTTTTCTTAAGTTTAAGGAAAAAACCTTTTGGAAGCCACCAGTCAGCTAGATTTCTCAAATATTTGATCACTGCGTAGTGTTTTTGTACCAGAATGCATCAAGTGAAAGTGAATACAAGTACCATTTAGCATAGTGAATTTTCACAGTTCAGATTTACAGAAATACCTGTGTTGAATACCTTGATCCCTTCCTTCAGTTTTTCATTCCTTATCTCATGGAGGTAACCAACAAACCAGTTCATTGTGATACAAAACAAGTAGTCAGATGGATTTGACATCTTAACCAATCAAGTGGCAATGGATTTCTCTTTTTTTTTTTTTCATCTTAGTATTTAGAGTCTACTATTTTAAGAATAGGCAAAATTGGTAGTACGGTACATCCAAATCTGGTTTTACAAAAGCCACTGACGAGCAGGGAGGGAGTGGAGTGACACGTAGCTATGGGGCTGATTGCTGTTATAATATCATTGTGGTGTTATATTCAGTAGTTATTTTGTTATAGAAGACTATATGAACTGGAGATAGCAGATAACTTATATGCTAACTTGTGACTGCACATACCTTTCCAACCCAAACCAGCAAGGAAAATGCACAAATGAGTCTTAGGTACTTCCTTGGGACATGTGACAGGCTGCAAGATTGAAAGACATATGGGGAGATTTTGAAAGACATGAAGAGTAGTTAGATGCCCTGTCCCCACCCACTTGTGCCTTTGAAAATCTACCTGCACTGCCCTTAGATGAGAGAAACTTTGTTTTGGAGTTAGCAAATTTCCATATTTTACTGAGGATCTTATTTCTGTCTAGCTATTTATTTGGTAATATTTCATCGGTATCTCTCTGTTTTAAGTGCCTTGTAAGGCTTGAAGGCTACAACAAAGAGGATAAAAATGATAATATTCCCAATATCTCATGATGTTGCCAATAAAAGTTGCTTTTATTTACAAGAACCTGGCTGGGATAATGGAATCTGTTTGTGATGACAATTGAAGTTTGGATACTGCAGAGAAAGTGAAGTTAAATCACTGAGAGAAGTGATACAGCATGGGTTAGTGGATAATCATAAGTATAGAGATGGTGCTATGTCCATTAACTATTCATCCTAAACAGAGTTTTTGTGTCATATAAAATGTAGGTATATGGGTGGTATTTACTGATAAATTGATTACAGATGAGTGTCTATTTTCTCTCTGGTAGGACATGTCTGAAATATTTCAGTAAACATTTCATGAGGCAGCATGACAGAAGGTAGCAAGTGATTAGTGAAGTGCACAAACCATGAAATAACACTGATGAGCAAAGACAGACTTATCTAAGTGCATTAAAAGATGTGAACAAGTGAGTCATCTTCTTCCCACCCAAACCATATGGGAGTACAGCTATGTGCTGCCTCCTCAGTGTGCCCAGTCCTCTAGAAGCCTTTCTGGAAGTCTGTGAGAGTTTTGGGTGTCTAAGGAATCAAACCCTATGTCTGGAAGTAGTCCATAATGATGCAAATTCTATTAGACTTCATGCTCTCCTTCTTCAGTGATTCCTGGCAGGTGGACTTGTCTGTGAATTGTGTGTTGGAAACATTCTAATGGCACAGAATGATAAGCAGTGCTGCACGTCATTATATATGTGAACTCTCTTAGTAACATAAGAGAAGAACAGAAGTACAAATCTGGAAATGAGTAAATATGAAGTTTTCATAGGGTGAGCAATTTTTCCATTGTTTTAATTTCTATTTGGGTTAAAGCTTATTATTCATTGAAGCTTGAATTCTGAACTATGGTATGTTTTTAATGTCCTGGTTGTTGGTAATCTCAGCTATATTTGATTTGAAGGAAGATAAATTTTACAACTGAGGAAAATGCAGGTACTACGTTGTATAACTCATTCATATTTTAATATTTGTGTGTGTGTGTCCAAAGAGAGCTACCCTGTTTGAAGTATTTCAGGTGAATGATGCTGTTTGTTTTTCTATTTAAAGACTAGAACACAGCTTTTAAAATATGTTTTACTTTTATCTTGTGGTTTTGGGCACTTCTGTTCTGTTTTCTGTTACCTATGTATAAGTGTGATTAGATTAAAAATTATTTCATTTTAAAATAACTTTTATTAAATTGAGAGAGTGAGTCTGGATAAGAATATGTATACATACATATACAAAGCTCTTGGTTTAGATTCACATTAGAAATAGTGGAGGAAACCATGTTTAATAGCTATATTAAGAATGTAATTTCGGTTGAAATAATGTCTTAATTTTTTTCTATATAACGATGTATTTTCATACACAGATGGAGTATAACATTTTTTTAATACAAAAATGCTCTGTAAAGAGTCTCTCTAAATTGTGGTGATTTGTTTTGGTTTCTGGTTATTATAATAAGTCTAGTAGTACTTCCATTCATAGGGTTTGCTAAATCTATCTTGGAGAATGTCTAATATAAAATGTATCCTCCTCCAGGGTCAGATCCTGTTTTCATTGATTATAGTGGGAGCAAAACTGATCCTTAGGTATGCGTCTTTTTAGGGGGCAGCTTCATACAAACATTAGTTATATTTGAAATGGTAATGTAGGGATGGATGATGAGCTCATTTTGATAAAATAACAATTAATTCAAATCTGTTATCCTGCATTTGAATTGAATGTTTATTTTAGTTTAAAAATGTTTGGATAATCTTTTACTATGATTTTAGTGAAAAGTCTGCTTCTGCCTCTGTTTCAGTAAGGCCCAGAAAGAAAAATACCAGTAATCTGGATTGAAATATCTATTACAATTTTTTGGACCCAAAGGGTCATGGTCACACGTTTTGGTACAATTTGAATAAATCTGTATGTTGTGCTTATCCAAAATGAATCAACCTGTTGGAGGCTTTTCTATCATTATCTAGTAATCTTATTTTTAGTTTTTAAACCCTTAAAAAGAAACATTTTATTTTGAACACATACATCTATTTTCTTTACATATTAATCATGTTGACTGTATTGAAGATAGCTAATTAAACATGATTAATTTTTTTCGTTTTCTTGTCATAGCATCAAGGATAACTAGTAAAAAGTGGAGTCAGTCTCCCAATTTTTTGACAGATAAGTATTTTTGCCTTAGTATATCTTTGAGGAAGAATGTAGAATGCCATCTAGTGAAGTATTTGCCTTACTACACAATAAAAGTATTTTTATTAAACTTGCTTCTAAATTACATTGAGTAAGATTTAAACTGTGATATTTAAAATTAAATCAGGAACTTTTCAAGTTAGTGAGGAACAAGGTTCTAGATTTACAGTCAGTTTTGTGATTAAACCATGGCAGTTTTAGCCATTTAAACATTCTTTGAAATACATTTTTACCACTTTTTCCACAATGGTATTTATGTCAACATTTTGTATGAAAGTGTATTGTACTTGATTCTATAATATCCTAAATGGAGTACTGAGTAATGTGTACACTTACATTAAAAATGCATTTCACAATGAAAACTGGCACTTAAGTACTGAAACAATGAAAGACACCTTTTAAAGAAATCTGGTTTTGCCCATTGCGATATCACATTACTACTCTTGAACCAAAATTAAGATTGATGCGAAAGCATACCAAAAGAATGTCTTTTAAGATGGATGGTAGAAGAACAAACATTTTTTTTCAGTTTTAAACTCCCAAGAATGTACAGGACTGTAACATGTATTATACAGATCTCAAAAGCTTTCTAGCTGAACTGTTTCAAGTTAATGTTTAACACCAACATATGTTTAACTATTTCTGTATTCTTCCTTTTTTTTTTTTTACCCTTTCAGCATCTGAGAAGGGATATACTTAAGTCGCAAAATATAATTAGCAAAAGAAAGTTCTCTTCCTTACTAATCCCTATTTACTTACGGTAGTAGAAAACTTCTGAAATTTTGATGAGCTCTGATATTTAATCATTGTTTATGACAAGCCATTAATCAGAAGTGAGAGACCAATTCCTGTGACAACATGTTTATATTTCAATGGAAAGTACTCATTGCACATCAGTTACATAGTCAGGATACTCATCTGAGTTTGGGAAGGAAAAAAATGGAACTGATTTTACTATTAATAAGTCTTCATATTTCTGCAACTCTCTGAAAAAGGAGCATATATTTTTCTTGAAAATCTTAAACTTTCTGTAATACTATTGTATTTGCTTTGCTTGTATAGGATTTCTCTTTGTTCCCTTTTTCATTATTTTCACCTGTCACAGTATGCAGCATCTTGACACAAGTTACAGTAATAGTAACAAAACCTAGTTTTTATATAGTGTTTTTCATTAGGAGGTCTCAAAGTACTTACAGAGTAAGCCAGCATAGTGTAGACCGTTGTGGTTTATGTAAACTAAGATAAAGGAGACTGCACACACAATTCCACCAAATACACAGAGTATCTTCCAGTGTCTTAAGTCCTGTACACTCAGGCAATATAAATTGTCAGTGATAAAGAAAAAAATGCAACAACAAATGTATTTTCTGACCTGTGTGGTAAGGGGTTCAACAATTATCAACCTGTTCCCAAACTGTTTATCTTCAATAAAATGTTTGGGCCACTTGTAGTCTCTGGCACACATCATCAAATACTGTGTGATGTATGGAAATTACTGGCAAAAGTTAATATAATCTCACTGACATTCTGATAAAAAAAGGAGATGAATATATTACTGTAAAACACTTCTTGTGATGTCTCTTTTTTTTAAAGTATTCATATAATAGAATTGTAGGACCTCAAGAGTTGTTCTAGTTTCCTGCATTCATGGCAGGACTAAATATTATCTTCTAGATCTAGACCATCCCTGACAGATGTTTGCCTAACCTGCTCTTAAAAGTCTCCAATGATGGAGATTCCACAATCTGCTTAGGAAATTTATTCCAGTTCTCAACTACTCTGACAAGAAGTTTTTCCTTATGTCCAACTTTAAACCCCCTTGGCTGCAATTTAAGCCCATTGCTTCTTGTCCTATCATCAGAGGTTAAAGAGAACAATTTTCCTTCCTCCTCTTTGTAATAAACTCATAATAATGCTCTACAAAGGGGGCACTGACTATCTGGGAATAATCACCCTATAATTAATTTTCTTTAATGAAAAATTTATTAATGAAAATGGCCTAAAAAATTATACTTCACATGCTGCATTAATAGTTGAAAAACACTGTGTTTTTCTTAAACTTTTAAACAAATTACTGCAATCATTGAAATATTATTTTCTCTTGTGTTTCATTTCTTAGGATGCTTGGTTGAAAGTAATTTCACTGCTAGCTATGTATTTGGCCTTCGGTGATTTGGGGCTTTTCAGTGTAGTTCTGTTTTATTTTAATCTGAGACAGATGATTGATTTGAGTAGGGAGATTCAGAAAATTTCCGATACTCAGGATTGCAGAATTCCTTCACAAAATGAGGTTTGTGTGTGTGCATACATGCTCCTTGCTTATTAATATAAGGCTGAACAAAAGTGTGAACACAAATGAAAAAATATACTGGAACAGCTTCAATATTTACTTCTATGCACAGTTCATGATTTGGTAAAATTCGGATTTACTTTTTTACAAGGAATTTATTTTTAGCTCTTCTCTTTAAATAGTTTGTCAGAATGAAAATTACTTGGCTCTGATCTTTTTTTGAAGAAGAGAATGGGAAACCCCTCCAAAATATGGGAACAGTCTACATGTTGGAGCTTATTGAGAAGGCATCTTACTAAAAGTGATGAAAGAACTCACACTTGGACCCTTTTTCTAAATCATATTCCAAGTTGTAATCCAGCTAATCATTTGGGATTTCATGCTTTCTTTATTGTTGCATTTTAAACTTCATGCCAGAAGAATCAATACAGTTTGACATGTTAGTATAGTTTGTATAACTATAATATACCGTGTGCATATCACTTTACAAGCCCTTGTTTGCATAAGGGATCATTTTTATTGCAAATTTTCCATTTTGTTCCATTGGCAAAAACACTTTGTAACAAATTCTGAAAGATGCAGGGATTCAGAATTGAAAATTTTATTTTATTTTGATTGGAAGGAGGTGAGATTCCACTTTCTTCTCATAATTCTTACAGTTCCTAAATACCTGGGAGCTCATTTGATGCTACAGTTCAGAAACATAGCAAATTAGTTCAAACATTTCATCTTCTGCTACTGTGGGTTAATGAGTATGTCAGCCTGATAGCTGGGTAGGAAAAATTGTTGCCCTTACCCAAATAAGACAGGGTTGCCGCTCACTGCTCAGTAGATTCTTTGTGAGAATCGTTTTTATAGCTTGATATATTCTCTCATATCAATGCATAGGAAGATGGCTCATGATGAGAAGCCAAATCCTAAAATCCTCCCCAAAATAAGCAATTCCATTTAATTGCATTTTTAATGCATTTATGCTCAGACTGTGCTGCTGGATATAGAAAAGGCTAAATCAAGCCAGTTAGAGATTGTTGTTTAGACAGCTTATTTTCCCCTCCTAGGAATATTCAACTAGTTCACTTCATTGATTCACTTTGGATACTAAATTTAAAAGGGCCAGTTAGCTTGAATTTTGTGTTGACTGTTTTCACAAGTACAAATATGTTATAACTGAAATATATCCCATGTCCAATTATATTTTAACAATTATTGCCCCTCGTCCACTTCCTCCTCAAAAAGCTCTCATTAAGTTTTATAAACTTCAAAGATAAAGCTCTGCGATGTGAGATTTTGCTTAATGGTGATTATTTTAGCTTGAAAATGGATATCTGATACAATACTAGTTGCCAAAACTAAATATTTTTCTCTTTATCTTAAGGTAATCCTTTTACAATTGTTTAAAGGGATCTTTTACTAATAAAGGTAGATTTTGTTCAAAGGTTGTCAGAAAAGACTTAGCCGAAGTAAAGAACTATTTCTTAACAAAATTTGGCTCAGCAAGTAAAATTGAATTATTTAATAAAGATTAGCTGAATTGTTAATGTAAGCAGTTGCCATGCACACAACTTCTTAATAGAGGACTTCACTGTTAAATACTGATTGCTTTCATAAGTGTATGTCTATAAGTATACTATAAAGACATAGGCTACCAAAGAAACTGAATGTGCCTTTTAGGGAGGTAAAGTTTAAGTACTGTACTAAATAGCTAAATAGTTAAAGGTGTTACCAGGGAGGAGAATTATATTGAAAGACCTGTTGTTTGGAAGGGGAGGGCAGCAGGAAACCCTGCTGGTGTTAGAGGAGAATGGAATGTTTAAAAGAACGGGGTTTGTAATTTCCAGGATAAGGGCGGTTTCTGCAGTCTGGTAGAGCTGTGGGAAGCACTGACTCCATTAGACAGCCCACTCACAGGATATAGTGGGGAAGTATGACCAAGTGGGTAGAGGTCACAAAAATGCTGCGTGGTATGCTGGCTACAGACTTCTCGGGGGCCACTGTGGTTCTGTATCCTGAATTTCCATCGCCTAATGCAGTAGGTTTGTAAAGAAGGGCGGATTGCAGGATGCTGGGTGTGTGGAGTGCGTAGGCAGCTGTTCTTAAACGACAGTGGGTGGAGATTACAGCATTTCATCTACTTTTCCTCTGACACCTTTTAAAGATACAGCCCACAATGTTGTTCAGGGGTTTATGCCAATTGCTGCTAGTAATCTTGCATTAAATCCACAAACTTATAGCTTGCCTCAGTGTAAAAATAGAAATAATTTATGAGCAAAAACTATAGGTTGTTGGCACGTTACATCTTAACTCTTATTCAGAATTGAAATGCTTCTGCTCTCAAATCCTTTCCATTGAAATTAATTTTATTCATATTTTATACATAAGTACTTTCTGGGGAAAAAAGCTTTAAAAGTAATATGTTGGGGTAAGATTTGCCCCTTTTTAGTTTAAATAAAAATTTCTCAAATTATCTTTTATTCTTTTTTCAGTTTTCTTCTCTGTATTTTGGTATGTTATGAATATATTCTGTGTTCAATATTTTTTGCAAGTATTTGTTTCAGAAATGGTGAACAGCTTATTCTTACTAGTGTCGTTTATTTCCTTCCTTGAAGCACATAGCATTTCTCATTTTAAAGGAGTAACAAGAATGTGTTTCTAACTAATGGAAATAATCTTCATATTTAAAACATTCTTTTCAGACATAAGCTTACCCAATATTGTTAATTTTCAGCTGTTCATTTTTTATCTCTAAAATATTTGAAAGCTGTATTAGAAACTAATAACTAAATATTTTATCCATTATTTCTGTATTTCTGCAATGTTTGTAATGCACTGTGAATGAGAAAAGTGAAAGTAGGAATATAAATGGTTCTATATTATTTTATTTTTAATTATAGTTCATTCAAGTCTATCAAAATGGAGAATAAAGTCCATTTAGCCAACTACCAGGCAGACATCCTGAATAGCTAGCAACTTATAAATGTTAATGCATATCATGACCTCTCTCAAATAATAGTGGATGAGAGTGGTATGTACAAGGGGAGAAGGGAAGATATAGTAACAACTCCTATAGAACTTGTATATTTTTATGGAAGCACATATCTTTAATACATGTTTGTTATAATCAGTAAGTGTGTTAATGCTAGAAACTATTGGTGAATCCACACTTACTTTTCTATGGAAAAAAAACAACATAGGGATGTATTTTTTTCTTAATTGTATACTCTCTGATCCCTTGCTGTTTTCCTCAAGGCCTGTATGTTTGCAATCTTTCCTGAAATTCAGAGGGAAAGTGTACAAATAGTATTTGTTTGAAGCATGGTTTGTTTCATATTCATACTCCTATTAAAATATGTAAAAGGATGTTTTAAATCTAAGATTACAAAATAGTATAGCATTTTTGTAGTATTTAATTTATTTTAGTAATCTTGTTTTGCATTAGCCTTTTTATGGCCTGGTGACCCAAAGGAAGGCGCCTTAACAGGTGAAAGAGTCACCTGTTAAGAGAGGAACTTGTACATGCAATAGGAAACTTACTTCTGAGGTAAAAGCAAGTCACACTTACTTGAGCAGGTTATTGGTTGCCAAAGAGTTTGACAAAGGACATTTTCAGAAATGTCCAAGTCTTTTGTACTCTGCCATTGAATTGCTGTTTCTTTGACACTTGAAAAAGGAAAGTGTAACAATTTATATATGAATTGAGAGTTCCAGTATATAATTTGTCACTAAATTTTCATCAAGTTCCTGCATATTCTTAGTTTTCATATAGCAGCTTTGAAAGCTGTTGTTATTGGAAATATATAGATGTTGTGAAATGGCTAGACATTTCACAAAATACACTGTTACTTTTAAGATACTAAAATAAACATTCATTTAATTGGGATTGCAAAACTCATAGGGGATGTAATATTTGTGTAGGAGTAATATCATGCAGTAAACCTAAAATCTGAACTGACTGAAGCTAAGCAGTCATTACTGGCGATAGACATTGTATTTTAAAATAATATTATGTTGGACATTGGGTTTTCAGATATATTACAGCTAACAAGGGAACAATATTATATTTAAACATCAAGACAAGCTTGTTTTAATAATTTAGTGAACATACATATTTAAAGAGAAGACTTTTATGGTGATAGACTGTATGTCCAGCATTCTTCCAAGAAAGTCTAATAAAAGTCTAATATATGCCAGAAACAAATCCCAGTGTAGTGAAATCTCTAGAGATGTCATCTGCACTGGAAGCAAAGGATTCTAGAAGTGTTGGAGTATATTTCACCTATATAACTGACTTTAGTACACTCGTGTTATTAGCAGGTAGATGCCAAGTAGGATGGAAATAGAAATGTATTTTAGTTAAAGGCATAGGTTGTGGGTGGGGTGTGCCTGTGGGCCTTCAAGATTATTGATGAGGGTGAATACTATGTATTACCATGATGTATTTTACTTTAACTTGTTGTATGTCTGCTATTCAAAGACTTAACAACCCTTACATCTGGAACTGCCTTACTTTTGTATATTTGCGGATAGAATTCTTTGAGAAATGTTGAATAATCGTAGTGGCTGTCTAAGGTGGCAGTGTTCAAACCAACAGCCAATATATTGGTATCTGAGTATATATAAAAATAGTTAGAGAGCTAGTCAAGACTATCCATTTATCCTGGAACATTACACAGGACTATTACATATAACTAGGAATACTACTGAGGGATGTAATTAGGCATTTTTCTTCTGTTTTGTTTTGACTTTTTACCACTGTGGTCAGTGTTTCCACTAACATTTTCCATCCATGGGCAGGATGAATTTTCTTTTGGGCGGGTTGAAATTTCTTATGTGCACCACCAATTTTAAGGTTGTATGTGGATGTGCATTGTGTCCCAGTACAAACCTAGGTTCAAATATATATTTTTTAAACAGTCTTAGGTATGGAAGACAGTATACTAAAACAAGTGATAACTAATAAGGAGCAATGTTTAAGCTGTTTATTTAATATGAAATTAACTAAAAAGAAAACTAACACTACCCCTGGAGTACATTTATTATTGTCCTTTTTAACAACTCAAGCTAGTAAACACACCAAAATGGGGCACATTGCAAATAGCTATATAAATAAATCAAAGATAAGTAAAAGTCTAAAAATATGCACAGCTTTACGATGCTAAATAAATCTGAGTCAACTAGAAATAATCATGCTCTCCTTGAAAATATAAATACAATATTTACTGACACTGGAAAAAAGAGTGAAAAGGCATTCACTCACACTTATACGCTTTATCTCGGGAATGTTTAGGATCCATGCTATGCAAATGAAACTGAGATCTGTAAAACAGATAATAGTTCTGGTTTGAAACTTTCACCTTGTGTGTGTCACTAGCTCAAAGAGTAGAAGCCTACAGAACGCTTGTCTAGAATCCAACTCCACATGAAAGGCCAAACAAATTAAACAGGATCCATCGTAAAGTTCTTCCGGTTTTAACAATTTACTATGTATTAACTAGTGACACAGGATTTAAAAAAAATCATTAAGAACAGAGTTTGAAGATATCTACAACACTTAAAAAAAAATGGTATTAAAAGAATCTTTTCCTTTCTTACCTTAAGTCATTAACACCTGTGTAAACTTTGTTTGAAATGTAATCATGCACATGTCATGAGCTAGGCCTTTTTTTCCAGTATTCAAAAGCAGCCGACAAGCTTTTAATCCACCTGAAATTTTGGCACCACCCCATACGGCCTGCTCCAGCCCAGGAGAGAGCCCTATGTCTGCCGCCCAACTAGGGCTGCTTTGGTGAAACAGACAGTCTGGCTTTTGGTGCCTGCAGTCCAGATAGGAACACGTTAAGACACTCCAAACAAACTCTCCTCTGTCCTCACTTCACTGTACAGATGCCAGCATTGCGCTCCATTTACCCCACCTAGACCCATGCAATCTGCTCCCTCTCCCCCAGACCAGGAAGCTAGAGGTCCATGTTGGGTTTCCTCACAGGAAGCTGCAAGCAAACCCAGCTGCTGTAATCAGATCACTGTAATTAAATTTCTCTCCCATACTTCACGATCCAAACTCTGCTTCCGTCCCAGTCACATACTTCCTCCCACCCTTCCTCCTCCTTATATCCCCTTCTCTACCAGCATGCTCGTTGTTGGGAGCAGGAGTTTCTGCTGCTGAGGGAGTGCCCCTTCCCACCCAGGAAGTTCTCTGAGTGGCAGACCTAAACCTGTGGTCAGGGCTCAATTAGCAGCTGAGTGGCCGTGCTGCCACACAGCTACAGGGAACTCAGACTGTGGTACTACTTTGACCAGGAACACCAGGATAGACAGGAAGAATGGTTGAATACATGGTGAAAAAATGGAAAATCAGTCTTTTACACCCAATTTATCCATTCCATAGATTTATTTTCCAATTAGACAGCAACAGGTAAATAAAGTGCTGGCAGCTCCCTAGGGGCTAACCCTGAAGAACTGCATCCAGCTTATTGCCCACCCTTGTGCTAGATGTTGATGGTCTATTTCGCTACAGTTCTTCCCCTTGTTTATGCCTTAGAGAGATCTACTCATTTTCAAAGCACTGAAAAAAAAACTAAAGCAATTCAGCTGCACCATGCAGGAATCATGCCTACCACATTGAAATGGCCAGTTGCTATGAAGAAAATACGTCACCCCCTACAGTTGTCCTTTAACACAATTGCTTTAAGTTTCAAATCCGTGAACTGACGTATTTTACTACTACTGTTCATGAAAATTGCACTTGAGGAAAGCTGTCAGTTCAGCGAGTGGGGAAGATGGTCTCCCTGACTCCCTAAGGGAGCCGTGGCCAACCCGCATGTGGCTTTTCCTTTCCAGGGTGTAGCTTGCGAAGCCCTCCCCATGGCTCATAAAACTGCCCCTGTGCCCTCAAAAACAGCCCTCTCCTCTCGGTTCCCTGTGCTAACCTGGGCAGGGGAGCCGTCCAGCGCGGCCATTAAAGATGGAGAATTAAAGATGGCGTTGGCTGGCGGGAGCCTGACATGGTCAAAAATACAACCGGAGGCTCCTTTTAAAGAGGCAAAAGGGGCAGTCCTCTTTTTTTTTTTTTTTTTCTTTCCTCTACAACTTTGCCCTGGCTGTTCGCGCTGGATCCACTGATATCTTGGCTCTTTGTCCAGAATGGGTTGGCCACCCCTGCCCTAAGGCTAAACCTTGCACATGTAAATGAGCATTCCTGTTCCCAAGTCTTTAAATGTCAGTAGTTGGGATTCTGTCATTGCCATGCTATTTCTCAGCATACAGAGGTGCACACAGAGGCTGTGTCTAGACTGCATCCCCCTGCTGACAGAGGGATGCAAATCAAGCTTCCCGCCCACACTGGCTCCTGCATGCCACCCCAACCACGCTACTGCCTCTGTCAAAGAGGGGTGGGGGACTGATGGTGATACAGAGTCAGCAGCACAGAGGGAGGGGGTCTACGTGTAACTGTGAAGGTTAATCGCTCTTAGGTTAATTGTTTTTATGTTTACACTGTCACATGCCTAAGTTTGATGCACTTGTTTACAATGTTGTGGTGTTTAGGATTCCACATAAACAAAATACTGACATTATCTCTAATACTCACAGTGCTGCCACATAGTTGCGGTTTAGTTTTTGCCAAGTATTTCAGGGTATAGCCACAGAGTTGGTCTGGGTAGCATAATCAAAACAAAGTTTTTCTGTTTCTGTGATGACTTGTGGTATTTTTGGGGTTTGGTTTTGTTTTGTTTTTTACTTGGAGCATTATTTAAGTCTAGAGCTATGTGTGTGATAGCCTTATATCCCAAAGTGACAAAGACCACATCAAAAATCAGATCTGCATGCATCTTGTTAGTTATAAGCAACCAATAATGTGATTGCCATTGTACAAGACACATGGAAAAGATTGCCTCTGCCTTCGGAAACATCAACAGGCACAGATAAGCCTCACTGTGCAACCGAGAGGAGATGTTGACTTGAATTTGGGTTGTTTACATTGTCATTATTCTTTTCCTCTCTTTCACCTATTTGGATTTAATGTTGAGGTAGAGAAGGCTTTTGACACAAGTTAGTTTTGTGGACCTCATTAACCACGCAAGTCAAATGCATTCTCCATTCATTTCAGATAAAGGGTAACAGGGTATAAAACATATCTTTTGACTACTCTCCTGGAACATGCGTAAAATAAAAGTTCAAAATAACAAGTTTCGCAACCGTTAAATTGTATGGAAAAGGGGAAGTGGTGGTGTTTATACAGCAAAAATTGTGTTCTTGAATTTTGAAATAGATTTCTATATTAAATTATTGAATTTAATGAATTGGGTTGAGTTCAGTTATGTATTTCTCTCCCCGCCCCCTCCATCCCCCCCCCCCCCGGCAATTTCCTATCAAATAATGGGAGAAAATAGATGTATAATGATTATGGGAAAACACCGCATTTATATAGATTTTGCTTATGTCTATGATTTGTGCTCCCTTTTCAGAACAATCTTTACTAGGTGCCTGCATTTGATGGTGGAACGTCTCATTGCTTTTTCTTGAAGTATTTCAGGAATAGTAAAAATTAAAGCATATGTGATTGTAAGAAACTGGAATACAATTTCAGTATTGAGTCTGGCATGAGGTACATAAAGTGCTGAGGTAAATACCATAGCTATTGGTAACATAGGGCCCGATACAAAGCCCATGGAGTCAATAGGAACCTTTCAGTTAATTTCAACAGCCTTTGGATTAAACCATAAGGATTTGGTAAGCAGATGAAGCCATCATTATTTATTTAACTCAAATACAGCGTTGTGCTTTAAACCTGTTTTTATTGATAAAGAATGGTGTTAGCTTTAATAGCAGGATCTTCAGATTTGAATGAAAAGTACTGTTTGTACTTGGCACCGAGACACTTGACAGAGACAGGCAGCAGAGCCTTTTTTTAACAGCCAATTTAAAGTCCAGTACCTCAAAGAGTGTAAAAGCTGTTGTCAGTTAACTGGAATTTGATATGTTTCTGGGTCTTGGAATAGGACTTGTACTTAAAAGCTTTCTACCTGGTGGGTAGAATGCTACTATTCTGAGATATAGCAGCACACATTGACTGGGCTCCTGAAACCATTATGTATATTCTGGCAGTACTATTTTTATTTGTCTAAAACCTGCAACAATGGGAACTGCTTTCCGTACTGATTTTTTTTGCAGGGGGGAGGAGGGGAGGATAGGCTTTCATTTACTTTAACAAAAAGTATCTATTCTGTGTGGAGCTACCATTCCTAATGATATCTGAGATGTGGGTGACAGTAGGAGTCAGAAAGTTAAAAGTTGGGCTTATTCATAACAGTTATGGAATAATTTAATTAGAGACCTAAACAATGTCGTGGCAATACAAATGCAACAACGTGAAAAATACAAATGATTGTTGTTGAACTGCAGAGGTGATAAAGATGCTGGTTTACCCCTGAATTAGAGACATGCAAAGTCTTCTGTGGATGCAGTTTAGCTATTTACACTTGCCTACCAATGAAAATGGTCTCTTGCATTGCTGATAAAAGTTATTGTTAGAAATACAGTGTTTTCCCCCAATTTTGATGGGGGTATAGCCTCCCTCAAGTGAGTGTTTTGTTTGTGCCCTGGCTTAAAGAAACTTCTTTTGGCAGTGAAAATGTCAGGTAGAGCTCTAACACTAAACTTTTTGTGTATGTGTGGAAAGTTAAGAAGTTTGTGCTCAGATAACTCTGTCCAGACTCGGGAGTCCTCTGGCTTCCTTGAGTTCTTGTTAAAGAACTGATACTGCATTAGACTCATTGCTTGCTTATCTGTTGCTGATGCATCATAGTCATGCATGCATGCTGATTCTTTTAGCAGCCTTTGATAATATTGACCATAGAGTGATGGTACGCTTCCCTCTGATCCTTCTGGGAAGGTGGCTGGAGAGTGCTTCCATTAGATACTTTTTTGAGAAATTCCAGAAGGTGGAATGTATTGACTGCATATCAGCTGCAGGTATTCTATTGTCGTGGTGTTCTGTGTTCTTTTGTCAACCTTCCATGTATTGTGTATGTGAGATGTGAGGCATTTTTTGGCTATACCTGGATGATGCATCTTAATAAGTCTTTCACCAAACCAAGATAATAGTTTTCCTACCCATGGAAATAATTAGCTTCTGCTGGGAGTGAGCTAGTGAAACTTCAAATTGCCACAGACATGCATGCATTCGTGATACTTTAGTTTTGGTTTAGCTGAACCATATTTGAATGGGTTACTTTTGAAGGCCAGTTTCTCAGCTGATATATATTGGTTTAAATAAACTTTAACAGAACTATGCCAGTTTAGTACCCAGTAGGCACTTCCACTAAGTCTGGAGTCAATTTTAGGAAGTGTGTAACTCCACTCTAGGCTGCACTAGCTCCCTGTTAGTTTACAAATGAAATTTAGGGTACTAAATTTTGATCCCGGTGTAGTTTGGATGTTGGCTATCTGGGAGACCCTCCTTTTCTCAACATCCCATCAGATCACCTCAAGATACTTGAAACAGCAGTATTGTTTGATAGACATTTATATCAGAACTTTCAATCTGGGACTGGGCTTCTGTTTTCCAGGGCCCTAGACTCTGGAATTTGCCCCCTCTTAGCTAATTAGCCTGCTGAACTCAAAAGCACACTTTTTGTACAGTTTTTGCCTGGGCACATGGGAGAGAATGTTTGTAGAAAAGTATATGGAATTGTTTGAAGGAAGGGAGTCAGTTTAGATTGACTGTGGCATCTTCCCTTAGAACTTGTTTAATAAGCACAGTTTTATAAACGGACAATAAACATGCAGAAGATGTGTTAACACTGTTAAATGTTTTGCCTAGAGCAGTGATACTCAGACTGAGGCTCATGAACCACAAGTGACTCGTTAATGCAGGCCTAGCCAAACACCTTCCGTGGGCTGGATTCGTCGTCTCACCAAGCCACCAGATTTGGCCCGTGGACGCAGCAGGGAGCCTCAGGCAGGGTCCCCTGCTTGCCCCACCCTCCACACGCCACTCAGAAAAGCAGCTGCAGGGCCGCTTGTTTTTCACAAACTGGGAGGAGCGGGGGAAAAGGGGAGGGATGCTTCATGGTGGCGCCAGCCCTCAGCACAATCCTATTGGCTGGTTTCTGGCCAAAGGAAGCTGCCTGTTTCAAGAACAGGCACCAAACGAAGCACCCCTCCCCTCTCCCCTCAGGCTCTGCAGGGGCCAGGCAGGCTTCTGCCTGACAAACATGCTGAACTGAGTGCTCCCCAGCCCTTTCCTCCCTCCCCCCCCAGCCCTCTGCTCCCCCACTTCTGCCCCCTACTCCAGAAAAGCCACACCCTCTGTCCCTCTCCTGAGCCCATGCTCCCTCCCAGACTCTGCACCCAATACCCCCTCCCAATCCCCTCCTGCCCTAGGTCACTACCCAAAACCTTGCACCTCCTCCTGCACCCTAGTCTCCTGCCTTAGGTCACAACCCAAACCCCTGCACACCAATACCCTGCCCTAGATCACAACCCCCTCCTACTTTAGGTCACAACGCAAACCCCTGCACCCCAATCTGGTGCCCCAGGTCACAACTGCCTCCTTCATCCAAACTCCCTCCCAGACCTCATAGGCCCTCCTGCACCCCAATCCCTTACCCCAAGGTCCCTTCTGCACCCAACCTCTATCCCAGACCAGATTAATTCCAGATTAATATCATGGAAGAGTGTGGCCCTTGACCACTTTCCAAAATCTTGGAGAGGCCCTCCCATCAAAAATTAATGCCCATGTGTGTGCTTTAATGCATCTCCTGAGGTTCTCTGCAGCACATGATATTAAAATACTGTGTGATTTTTAGTTATTAACCAATCAGAATGGTTATGCTATGTTAGTGACCAGTACAAGTTGAACCTCCTAAATCCAGGACTCCCTGGTCCGGCAACATCCGTGGTCCAGCAGGATCATAGATGTTGCTGGACCAGAGAGCTCCAGCGCCCGGGAGTGCGAGCCAGTTGGGAGTCCAGCAGCAGGGAACCCCACCATTGGGATGGGCGAGCAGCAGGGCAGCTGCAGAGCCCCAACCTGGCGCAACACAGCGAGGCAGCAGTGAAACCCTGATTGTGCGGAGCAGCAACGGAGCCTCTTCCCCAACAGGAGCAGAGCAGCAGCGGCTGAAGAGCTCTGTCCTGGCAGAAGTGGGCCAGAGCCAAGGCCAAGCCCTGTAGCAGCAGGGCTGGAGCGGAGCCAGCTATAGGGAGGGGCAGTGTCCTAGGAGACTGGTGGCAGGGGACCTCCCCTGATCCGACAAATTCCCTCATTCGGGACTGGTCAGGTCCTGAGTGAGCCAGGCAAGGGAGGTTCAACCTGTAGTAGAATGTTTGGTCAGTCATTTTTCTGTGAGAATAATACAAACATGCAAATAGTAAATGACACAATTAATTCACTGTGGCTCTTTTGTTTGACTCCTGAACCACTGAGGTCTGAGTGTTTTCTCTCATTATAATTCAAATCTCACTATAGTATGTCTGAAAAGAATCAATTATAGTTCAAATAATTTATCTTTATAAAATAACAGTAACTAAAAATACCAAAATATTTCTGCTTACCTGTACAAATTGAAAATACAACATGGAAGACATGGAAGGATAGAGAAGAGAATTTCTTATTTTGCATTTGGACACTGCATTAGGTTTAACAATACTTTCTCCATATTAAAAACGTAGAGGCAAATATTTCAACATTCTAGAATACTAAAATCTCAATAAGCCATTTAAAAATAGTTTTCTACACTAGTGGAAAGAAAGAAATGCATTCTAAAGTTTGGTTTAATTTCTTAGCTGTCTACTGTAAGCTAATAGTATTTTTTGAGTTTTCTGTCACAAAATCACTACTTGTCCTTTTTTTAAAAAAAAAAAAAAAAAAGAGGTTTCACATTTTGAGCCTCATAGTATCTTTTGGTACCATATATTTAAAAGTAAATAGAAATTAGTTTACCCCCAGTATCATAACAGCTAAAATTCTAAAATGGTCTTTTCAGGACTTCATCACTCCCAAAGAAAAAAGACCAAGCCAAGGGATTATTGAGCGTTTTCTGTTTTGTGTACTTCATTAAACAGATTATCTCCATTAGAATGACAAGCTGTCTGCTCTAAAGTTGTAAAACCTGTACTCCACATAGCTTCCCTTGCAAACTAGTCTTGAGTGCTCTGATCAAAATGCTAATGGCAAGATGAAATGCAGCCCTGTGTTTTCCCTTCATTGCCAGTAGTAGTACTTTTACTTCAAGTGTGGGGCAAAAGGGCATCTACCAGAATGTCAAGCATGTTCCTGTTTGTACAGGCTAACCTGCATAAGAAAAAATTAAAAGGAAGGCTGAAGATATTGAAAAGTCCAGCGCCTGTGAATTTGTTTCATATTGATTAACATAATTTCTACATTTTACGGCAGAAACTCTGTATGAAAAGGCAGTAATTGTAATTAATTTTTAGGCTATCCTACAAATGTGTTGATATGTCTGATTCATGCTGTTATATTCTCTTTCTTCACCCACAGCAAAACAAACTTAATTTGATTCATACCCTCAGGGGGAAAAAAACCCTTGAAATTACTCACATGGTTATGATTCAGCTTGACATGGAATCCTGTCCTCCTCTATCCTCCCCTTCTCCCACCCAAATTACCCCCACCCTTACCCACAGTATATGTATATCATTGCAGTCTGAAAACATTGTGAGTGGCACTTTAAAAACAGGGTAAAAGAAATCCTTTTCCAAAGTGCTATATGACTTATGTCTAGATGGATTTAACAAGATCTCTCCCCTGTGCCAAGTGATATTGAGACAGCAGCAGTGTTCTGTTTGTGTGTTAAAGTAGCATGAAAAGTAATACTATATTACAGTCTGGAGATTCACCTGGTTTTAGGAGTGAGCAACTTGCAGTACTGTATAAATATGTAGCCATTTTCACATTTATAAATCTGATTTCAGAAAAGGAAGTATGGTTATTGTAAAAGGAATCCTGTGTCATGTGGGTTAGTGATTTTAAACAAAAATACTGATGATACTATTTATATTTTTTGTTAGTTTCTAAGTTGCTACAGGATTATTGTTTTTAAAAAATAAACAATAAGAACTTGTCTATTTCACTAGGAAAAAATAATTTTAAGATTGTTTTAAAATTAAGTCCTAAGCCTTATTTTTGAAGGATGAAAGTTCTCCTGGCATGAATTTATAGCAGCATTCCCTGTTTCCTACAACATGCCCCAGATATTCTTTTCTCTAGATGATCATCACACAGTAGACCCCTATCCACAGTTGGGAATGTGACCACTAAATCCTGATCCAGGTAACCATCACATGGTTATCTGAGCACTTTCCATTTAAAATCAACTGCAGTAGTTCATATTAGTTACAATATGAGCTGAAGGTAGAATTTAGTCAAAGCTACAATGAAAAGAGCCTTGGTAGGTGATGCCTAAAAATTATTTAAAGTACTATTTTACGTGAATCCAGGTTCTGCTATTCATAGGTGCTGAGCTCACACTACTCTAGTTAGGATTGCTACCAGGTATGCAATTTTTGACAGGAATGCCTGGTCTAAAAGGACCCTTCCCCTCCTCCCCCAGTTGGTTCAGGTCAGCACTGCTGAGTGGGCTGTTAAAAGTCCGATTGGTGGTGCAGCAGGGCTAAGACAGGCTTCCTGCTCCCCAGGCTCCACGCAGTTCCCAGAAGCAGTGGCAAGCCTCTCTTCAGAGTCCTATGGGTGGGGGCAGCCAGGGAGCTCCACACCTGCCCCACCCCAAGTGCTGTCTCTGCTGCTCCCCATTGTCTGAAAACCCTGGCCAATAGAGACTGGGGGGTAGCACCTGCGGATGGAGCAGCATGCAGCACAGAGCCCCCTGTGCCTCTTTGTAAGCAGAGCTGTCCCATCTATAGGACGGTTTAAGGTAGCTGCCCCAGGCCCTTTACTTTGTGGGCCCCTGACATGGCCACTTCCACTGTCCTATGGAAGGGGCCCATGGTGGTCTGGGGGATTATAGGGAGCCTGGCTCAGGGCATCAGCAGGGGTCATACTCCCCACCCCCTGCACTCACCACAGCAGCAGAAGCTGGAGCAACCCAGAAACCTGCTCTGCCCTGCGCTACTGCCTACCTCCCAGCTCGCTGCGTTCCACTTCACTGCAAGCTGAGAGGTGGGTGGTGGGGCAGAGCAGAGCAGGCTGCCGGGTCGCTCTGGTGCTCGTCACTGTGGTGAGTGCAAGGGGGGAGGACCCTTGCTGCCACCCCGTGCCAGTCTCCCCCTCCCCCCAGTAATACCCTGGCTCACATCACTCTGGAGAAGGGGCTTCAGGCAAGGGAAGCAGTGGGGTTGGAGGAGGGGTGAGGCTTAGAGAAGGGGTGGAGTGGGATGGGATGGAACAGACACAGGGCAGTGATGGGGGAGGTTGCCCCAGGCCCCGTGACGGGGCACTGGAGGGTGTTGTCCCAGCCCCTACACCTCCCCTGCTTGAGGTAAGTACCATCCAGAGCCTGTACGCCTGACCCTCCTGCTCCAGTCCTGATTCCCCTTCTGCCCTCTGAACCCCTTGTTCGCAGCCCGCACACTCTCCTACACCCCAAACTCTTCATCCGGAGTCCACACTCCCAACCACAGGCCTCACCTTCCCACATTCCCAATCCTTAGCCTATAACCAATTCCTATACCTAAACCCCTCATTTTTGGCCCCACCCTGAAACTCCCACCCCTGCTGACTACATCACCCTACCAGAGCCAGCCCAGTGAAAATGAGCAAGTGAGTAAGAGTGGGGAGAGGGAGCGATAGGGGATGTGGGTGGAGTGAGTGAGGGCAAGGCCTTAGAGAAAGGGTGGAGTAGGGTAAGGGTGGGGTAGGGCAAGGGTGTTCAGTTTTGTGGAAGTAGAAGGTTCTCAACCCTAACTCTAGTTGAGATCAGTAGAAAGTCAAGCCCTCTGAAAATTGAGCCTTATAGACATAGTGATAAGCTCTGGAGACTTCATACATGTTGATATGTATTACACAGTCATAGTGTGTATACCTTGTACAAGTTGGAGGGAAAGGACATTTTTAGCCAAGCATAGTGGGACATCCTCATATACGTCAGTGGAGACTGAAATGCAGACACCATAAACTTACTGTAACTAGTATAAAAGAGTGGATATCAAAGTCTTTCTTTTGTAATAGCAAGGTCTACAATGCAAGCATCACCCTCCCGATGTTTGAAATGGCAGCATTTTTTAATGACATGTACATAAAAAGAGTTAGGGTTGCCAAGTGTCCGGTTTTGAACCGGACAGTCCGGTATTTGCGGTTTCTGTCCAAGAAACAAATTGAGAAAATACCGGACATATAAATGTCCGGTATTTTCTAATTAAGTAAGTTTTATTATTATCATGAGTATCAGTACATAGTTGCGTACTGCCTGGCTGGTAGATGCGCTCACACTGCGTGAGCGTGTCTACCAGCCAGGCAGTATGCAACTAAGCAGTAGAGGGGGGGGAGGCGGGGCCAGGGCGGGATGGAATCCCCGGGGCCGAAATCGCCCATGCGCCCTGCCTGGACCATGCGCGGGACAGGCAGCACCCCGGGATCTGCATGCACCCGGGTCAGCCCCGCTTCCCGCTGGCCGGTTTCCTCCTGCTCTTCCCACCTGGCCAGCTCCGCTCCCCCCGACTCCCTCCCGGCCAACCCCGCTCTCCTCCTGGCCTGTCCCTCCCACCCCCGATCTGAGATCAAATGTATCTGGTATTTTTTTTTTTTCAAACCATCTGGTAACCCTAAATAGAGTCACAGATTCCTCAGTCACATGTGAGTTTACATGAGATGCACAATGTGTTCCAGGTGATTCAGACTGCAACTGAGAGCCAAGGACTTCTGAGTTTTAATCCAGGTTCTACAACTAATTTTCTCCCTGGCCTTGGGCAAATCACTTTGCCTCCGTTTCTCCATTTGTATAAGGAAGCTAAAGATGTATATTTCAGAGAGGTGTTAGGAAGGTTAATTAGTTAATAAGCAGTTGGAGGTATAAATTAGTACTCATTTTTTTTGTGCTCTATGAATGATTTGTCAGATACTTCCCAAACCAACCTATTTACATTTTCTATGTAAATATCATACATACAGCATACTGTTATGGGACATATTGGTTTTGTGCCATCTGCGTGTCACATTCTTCATCCTTGAAAAACATTAAAAATAAAGATTAGTTATTTAGTTTCTTATGAAGTTTACATAAAATATTTTTGCTATGAAACATATTTATAGGAAGAGTCTCGTAATAAACATTGATGGGGAGTCAGAGAAATAGTCAAGTTGTTTTATTCATTTCTTCAGATAAATCTGTTACTCTAGATCTCTTCTGAAAACTAACAAAAATGTAAGTCTGGGATGGGGCAACAGATTTCTAAAAATCTGCCTTGTTTCTAAAATATGCCTTCTTGCGGTGTTATGCATTTGACTTTAAAGAAGACAGGGGCATGTGTGAGCATATGTAGGAGGAATCTTAAGTTTTTAAATAAGGTAACCTGGTAATGCCTTGTTCTACTTAATATTTGCCTGGATGAAGCTCACTGTAGGATGTGGGCCATAATATAGAATATACTGGTAGTTTTGCAACTTGAATAAAATAAATGTGAAATAGGTTTTCCTCCTTTTTTTTTTCCCCCCCCCCCAAAAATGGCAGTCTGTGAAAGATCACAGCTAATTGTGAGAACATTTCAAAGGGACAGAATATACAGTATGTAGTGGTTTTATAGCTGTGTATGTCCCAGGATATTAGAAAGATAAGATGGGTGACATAATATCTTTTGTTGGACCAAATTCTGTTGGTGAGAGGGACAAGCTTTCAAGCCATAGAGCTCTGTGTGCTCAAAAGCTTGTCTCTCTCACCAGCAGAAGTTGGTCCAATAAAAGGTATTCCTTCACACACGCACCCCTTGAAAATAAAGTATTATTCACTGAATACTGCAAATCTTATTAGGAATTTAAAAACATTAGGTCTTCAAAAACATTAGGTGTCTTTCTGTTCTCCAGATGCTTCACTGCTAGGCTACGTCTACACTGCAGGCTTTTTGCGCAAGAATGGCTGTTCTTGTGAAAAACTCGTTGAAGCATCTACACTGCACGTGTGTTCTTGCACAAGTAACTTTACAGTAAAGCATCAGAAGAGAGGGTTTCTTGCGCAAGAGTTATTCCTCTCCCCACGAGGAATAAGCCCTCTTGCGCAAGAGCTCTTGAGCAAGAAGGCAGTGTGGACGGGCAACAGGAGTTTCTTGCACAAGAAACCCCTATGGTTAAAATGGCCATCAGAGTTTTTTTGCGCAAGAGAGCTTCCACACTGCCATGGACGCTCTTGTGCAAAAGAACATGGCAGTGTGGACGCACTCTTGCACAAGACCTTTTGCACAAGAACTCTTGCACAAAACAGTTCTTGCGCAAGAAGCCTGCAGTGTAGATGTAGCCCTAGTGTTGGGGAAGGTGAGGGGGTTAACAGAAAGATTTTCTAAGATAGAATTTTGGTATTTGAGGATTTAGTATTTTGCTGGAAATATACCAAGCAGCTTTTAACATTGGATTAACTGTCCCCTGTTGAAATATGTTTTAGTACTCATCTGTAATGCCTACCCAAATAGATAGCTAAATGTTGCTTGATGTCTACCTAATAAATGCAGCTCATAGGTAGAGGAGTTAGTGCAGTGTTACATTCTGGAAAAAAACTTAAGTTAACTTTCTAAAGGATGTAGTAGATTTTAAAAATAATTAATGATATCCCCAGTGCCTTGTAATTATGGGTTTACATTGAGGCAAACTCTCTTTTAAAAACTTACGTTGTCCTAAGTCTGGGCAGCAGTTCCTGACAGATGCTGTTGACATACTAATGTTTTCTGTTATAGAACATCCTCTTTTTTTCCATCATGAAGGAAAGCTCTTTTAGATACCCAGAGTATGCCTTAGTCCTACCATGAGTCTCAGGCTCTGAATCATGTCTACAAGGAATCTACTCCCCACTGCTAAAGAGGCTTGTTGTTCTTTAGAACATGGGAGGGGGAAGGGTGGGTGAGGCAGTTTGAGTCATCTTGGTTTATACTGGCATACATTTCTTAACTTTTGCCAATCCCAATTTATGGGTAACAGTGGCAAGAAGCCTTGCATTTGTCCCATTTTTGCATCTAACAGCACTTACTGCAGCCATATAACATTCATAGCCATGTGCGGGGGGCAAAGTGAAAATGAAATGTGGCACAATTCTAAGTGTTAATAGACAAACACTGATTATCTTTTCAAACATGTGTTGTCCTGTGCATTTTTAAAGAGTTGTAGATAGCTGTGATCCCCAGTATCTTTCGGGTTGCCAATTAGACGTGTTGATTTCTTACAAACTATTTCTTTTTTTCTGGAATAAATCCTTAAAATCATAATATAGGTAGACACTACCAAGTAATTCTTCATATAAGTTGTTTGAATAATAGATATGGATAGCAATTGTATTGCATACGGACAAGAGAAGTAGAGCTGCTTGTCACTGATTATTTATTTACAAATTTAAATCACTCTATTTTTCAAGTTGCATGAATAAACAGATACATAAATTGAAGAGGGGCTTATATGTTTTCCTTTGCTTTGAAAATCTCAACTTGTGTATGTGAAAGAGAGAGAAATATTTGTATTTTATGAATTATATTTAATTACAAGTTTTCTCATAATGAGCTGGGAAATGCTTGTTTCTATTTTATTTTTAAAAATAGATATTAATGGGGACAGAGAATGAGTTGATGGCTATATAAAACAAATCTCAGTATGAGGATTTACTTGAATATGTGACAAACATTTCTCTTTGGATACTGTTAATTCTGAGTGTCCCTGTGAGGCGAGGGGGTTTCCTGCTGTAAAGCACTAGCACTGTTCAGCATGGGCGTTTTTCGATTTGAGCTTTCTCCCTTTTTTTTTTTTTTTTTTTTTTTTTTTTTAACTCAATGAGTGTCCTTTATTTAACCCCGGCAATTCATAAAGTTCTCTGCCATACAGTTGGGACTGCCCTGTCATATGACTAAGCCTATGATTGGTCAGCAGCTAATTGGCGGTTCTCTATAAGAACTCCCTGCACTAGAGCTAACTGAAGCTTTGACTCTCTTCCACTGCTGAATTACACTTAGATTGTAACTCTGAGATTAGAGTGATTCAGCAACATGTGATAACAAAGTTATCAGTGCTGTGGGCTTGGTCGAGTTGTTGATAGACAATAAAGCCTGCTGAAGCCAACTTGGATTAATGAGCGTCACCTATGAACTGGTAACTATAACGTTAAGAATGTTTAGTGTATAAGAAGAATGCTGTTTAAAATCTTTGCCAGGAATGTGTATGGACTTATTATCCTTTCATTTCTTCTTTGTTTTGTCATAGGAATGAAATGCTGATAGCTTCTTACTTTGGAGAGTGACTAAGAAAAAAAATCAGTCAGTCAGTCTATAACAAAGGCATTTTTTAATCTGATTTATCTAGCTGCGATGAAGAATTTTAGTTAATGGAAGCTGCTGCAGTCTGTCACAAGGATTATTCAGAATGGGTAAGTGTGAAATGACATTGCCTACTAATGGACATCATCTGGTCCATGTTATAAAATTGTTTGAAGATTCTTAGTGTAACTAAGACAACTTAGAAAAACACAAACCTGGTTATTCAGTCTAGTTAAACATAAATTTAAAAATGACGTTTTTGGGGTTGGAAGGAATGTTTAACTCTTAGTTTACTAAGCTTTTCTAGGAACTACGGATAAAAGTGAATTTAATACGTGTGGTCGTGATGTACCTTTTAGATAGTTTTAACAATTAAATATTTGGCTCTTAATAAAAGGGGTGTAAAAACTTCTTTAACATAGTATTTAGTAATTGTAGAGCTTGATTTCTCAAGTAAAATGGGGAGACTACTTATCTTATGCACTGGTTGTGTATTTTTACCAGGTATTGGTGTGTATGTAACATGAGATTTTTAAAACTCTGTAACTATTTCATTAGTCACTACTTATTAATTTGGTATGATCATAACACAAAATATGGTCTGACTGACATGATATTCCATGCTTGTCACTTAATCTGTTAGCTTCTCTTCCCTAATTCTGTCCCATCAGTCAGAGAGAACTGAAATTTAGCCTGAGTAAATTGAATCCTATGAGTCCACTTAGTCTAGAAATAACCACAACCTATATTTGAAGAAAAAATGTTACTTGTACTTTTAAGTGTTTTCGGTATGACCTCAAATGGGGACAAAGATAAAAAGCTACTGTGGGATTTTTAGACTGTTTTCACTTCTTTTATATCTTTTTAATATTGCCTTTTAAAAAAAGGGTTAGATGGTAAAAGGATGACTTTTATTCTCTAAATTGTTCAAGTGCTTTTCTTTATTTCCTAATACAATGTTCGGAAGCTCTTTGAACAGTACTTTTCATAAAAATAGAACTCAAGGTTACTGTGTGGCTAAATTGATTGCAAAAATGAGCAGGAAATGTCTAATAAGAGCAATAAAAATAATGGACTTTAAGATAAGAATGTCTTTTAAAGGCAGCGTTCCTAACAAATCAGGAAGAATGTGACCCAGCCCTTGCAATCAGATTCTTTTTCTTACTTAAGGTGTGGCCAGGCAACACCTGGGAAAATGCTACTTGTTAGCCTTAAGCTGTCTGTGTTTAGAGGGTCTATATTCTCTTTGAAAATCATGGGCAAGGAATGTTTCTCTTATTAATCTGCTAATTAATATTCCATAATAGTCCTACAAATGCAAGAGACTAAAATTCTGCAACGAGTACTTTTTTCCAAATAATGTGTGCTAAAATACATAAAGCCTTCTCTACCCCCTCCCCGAAAAACCCCTATTTTAATGGATTTGTCTGTTTTTAACCTAATGCCTCTCCCTCATATGCCTTTTGGTTCTGAAATACTTGTGTGAGCAAAGACTGTTTGACTCACTCAAATGAAAGGGAAATATCAAACTAAATAAACGTTCCAGTTGAATTCCCTTTAGATCATGTCTGTTACTTTTGTGTTGTGTCATACCATTGACTGTTTCCAATTTATTCATAAAAAGCTTGCATTTTTAAGTGTGTGATCTCTCACACAACCACATTTTACCCTGATTCTGGTAGTATATGTTTACTGTCCTTTTTTGGTTAGGTAATTAAACTAAGGAAAATATTTACAGATTCTGTAAAATGAATATCCTCTAGGTTGTTGTACTGAAAATAAACTTTATTAAATATGTCAATAACTATATTTGTAGGTTACATTAACCCACAGGTGCTTAGGTTCTTTAGGGAGTAGATAGATGTATCTACATACATAAAATTGTTGATTTTTTTTTAAGTTTTAAGATTCTAGTTGATACATGTAAATTATATAAACAACTAAAAGTAATTTTTCCTTGGGAGAGGGGTGTATAGAGAATAGAGATAGGGCATTTCCTTTATTAGCATAAAGATTGTTCAGTGGCATCCAAAGAATGAAAATATTGTTTCTGTGACAACAGCATTCATTGAAAATACTGGGTTTGGAAATATCACTTTAAAACTACAGACCTCCAAAGTTGTTTGTCATTAGACTTGGGGGAGGGAAGGCAGTGCTTACCTAGGATGCATGCCAAAGTGTACTGCTCTTCTGAATAGCATTGCCTGGAAGTGCTAGGTCAGACCAAAATCTGGGTTGGTTTCACACCATGGAACTCCCTTTTTTTTTTTTTTTTGTGGATGTCATAGAGTATGTGAGTAAATTTGGAATTTAGCCCCTTTTTCATGGCAACAAAAATTGCTTTTCCTACAAGTTCAGTTTGGGGGCTTGTGAGGGTATAATTTTAAGAGCTGAAAGTTTGTGTGTGTGTCTCTTTCCAGGGGTATCTTGAACTGGTTACAGTATCAGAGGGGTAGTCATTTTAATTTATAACTTTAAAAACAATGAGCAGTCCTGTGGCACCTTAGAGAATGACAAATATATCATGTGGGTAAAACCCACTTCATCAGAGTAGTTGGAGTAGAAATTACAGAATCCAGGGTATATAAGTAAAAGCAGTTTCCTGTCAATTGTAGGACCAGTTGTAAGCTGAATACTGTAGACTGTAGTAATGCACTTTTATCTGTCAGAAGAAACCCACTATAAAATAATGGAAGAGATTTGCCCTTGGGGGTGATCATGCCATTGTATTTGGTTTGATTTGTTCTGAAAAGTTACTTGTCAGAGCAAGAGGTCATAATCTGACCTGGTGTCACTGCTTTGCTTGGGGATATGAGAGACAGAGAAACCCATTTCAAACTTAAGATATAAAAAATAGTTGTCAGTCAATAAAACATGACATAGCAGCATTGAGAATATAGGTTTTTATAATTTGGCTTAAAAATAAAAAGTCAATATATTGGGGAAGATCTGTGTTAAACACATCTGAGACTTTTGCATGAAATTGCTGATGTTCTAATTGTAAGTATGGACACGTCATCCAACTAGTAAACAGCTAGTGGGAGGGACATACAGTGGGCACCAGCTGAGGAGGGGAAACATATTATCCCATGTGACCTTCCCATGTGACTTGTTCTCATCCTCAGCCACTGGACCTCTGTGCTTTCCCCACCTCTCCTCCATTGCACGTTACCTGGCAGAGACAGGAAGTGCTCTGTCCTTTCACTGTACATACTACCAGGCAGCCTCCAGCTAAGCTGCATGCCTAGGACACTGCCCAGTGTAGCACAGCAGCTGCCTGGAGGATTGCACTGCTCTGCACTGGGCAGTGCCCCAGGCAGGTAGTGTGGTTGGAATCAGGAGAGGAAATGCTGTGACCCAACACCTTCCCTTCTGGTTCTGCCACTGGCTTCTTGCCCCACCCCCTCCCCCTGGCATCTTTGGGAGGGCCATGTGACGATGTATGCCCCTCTCATAATCATGCCAGCTTCTATTTATAATGCTAAAACATTTCAGGCCTAATGTTGACAACTGTAACCAACTCAGTTCCCAGTGCTGACAAAAATTGACCAATGGCATAGATTTCCAACTACTTGGCTCGTTACAGTTTAGAAACATGTTTGAAAATGTTCCCCAGAAGAGGTTATTACAGAAAATTGAGTAATAACAGGTAAGAGAGAAAAATCTTTTATGGATTAGAGAGAAAGAGAGAGAATGAACACAAAGTTCTTTAGCAGGTGCCCCAAGTATCTGCAGGATCTTAGGGAATGATGGTCAATAGATAGATTGAGCCTGAAAGAAAAAATGAACCATGGGGTGGCAACATGTGTAAGCGTACACAATTATTTATATAAATTGAGGCGAGTAAGGAACTTCTGAAAGACCTAACCAAAATTAAGAGCCTGGGCAACATGTCAGAAGAAATTCAGTGTAAACAAGGTAAAGTAAAGCACGTTGGAAGAAACCATTGAACTATTTGGTTTATGTAGATGGGTTCTAAGCTAACTATAACCCAAGAGGTGCAAGAAACAGATAAAGCCCACAGAAGAGCATTGAAAGGCTGAAAAGTAAAAATTTGAGTATAATTTAAAAGAAAGGCTGTCAGGTGAAGTGGTAGAAATACATAGAATAATGAATGGTAAAAGGGTTACTGAGGTGTGTTTTTTTCATTGTCTCACAACACAAGAGACATAATACAACTACTTAAGAGCCTAGGATTAGGAGAAAACTTCTCCCATAAATGTAACTGTCCATTATGCCATTTAATAAAGCAACCAGTTTCATCCACTATGAATTTGGTAGAACTTCCATAACTCAGTTTCTGTCCATAAAATGACAGCATTTAACTACCTTTGTAAAGCCTTTTGGACCTCTCTGGTTCATACACACTAGATATACATGCAGGTACTTATTACTATAACAAAGATGTCACTGTTTCAGTGTATATAATTTCCCTTTAAATGATGCTGGTCATTGACATTAGAAATTAAGCAAGTCTAGTATGAAAATGAAGTTTGGTTACTATTAGTGTTGCCTTGGCAAGAGACTCGCTACTCCCATTAAGAAGCTGAACTTTTGCAATAATGGCACACATGCACAGAATGAAAGTGAGTCTTTGGGCTCTGTCTTGAAACTGATCCACACACAGCTTTACTCAATGGGATTTGTGTGTGGATCAGTGGTGGGATTGGACCCAAAGGATTGGTTTTGGCATTCCCCAAATATTTTGAAGAAAGCAATTTGGTTTCTAAATGTGTGAACAGTGGGTTGTATTATTAATAGTAACAAAACTAATATTTGTGTTCCAAAATCAGATAGTAAGTGCATGATGTAGCTCTTTACTTGTATTTCTGTAAATTAATAGTGAATAACTAAAAACTGTTGGTTTCAGATCGACTTCATATTCTGTAAAAATTGCATCAGTCTTTTTTATGTTAACTTTATATTTAAACTATGTATTTATGAAATCATCTACCTAATAGACTTTCTGTATATTTTTAGATATCTCTTTGCACATTGAAGTGTGCTTTGTTTAAAAGTTATAGTCTGTAACTATTTGCCATAAGTCTTACCTGTTTCACAATTATCATATACCAGATGTTTCATTTTTCTTTTGCATCAGTAATACCAACTAAAAATAGGTGCATAATGCTGCACAAATATTTTGAATTACTTTTGTCATGGTGAAACATTGTATAAATTAATGCTTATTTTAAAAGCAGCATCTGGTCTAAAATTTGCTACCAGCTGTTCACCCTTAAGGAAAACTTCACAGTCTGGATAATTTATGAATAATCAAATATTTGTATTTTAGTAATCTTCTTTTGATGACCCTATCTATCAAGCATTTTATTTAGCACTGAATACGAAAATGTCACCAAATTGTCTTGTTTTCCCCTTTAAAAGAGTTTTGTTTTGGTTTTTTTAACTCACATTGGCAAAAATTTCAAGGTAGAAACCAATTATAATAGAGGATATCACGCTACTGATAATCTTCCAAGAATAATCAATATTTTCACAATACTGCAAATAGTATTTGGGGAAAGGGGTGTTTCTTCCTGATCGATGCAGGTAGATAATCTGACACTGACCTCACCACTACAATACCACAGGCAGGGATGCGCATTATATGTATATGCTCCAAAATATGCTCATAAAAGGCAGCAGCAAGACAGTCTTGCTGTTGCATAAAGGGCAAATGTCTCATCCAGCCTTCTGAAGATACCAGGGAAGAAGCAGTGCTGTCAGCTGGACAATTAAGATGAGGGATAGCTCATTACTCTTGGGGAAATTCCCTGCAACTGCAAACATGCAGAATTCATGTCCCCCTCACATTTCTTTGCTTCCCCTTGCAGAAAACCACAGAGAAGCTGCAAGACCCATAACTCACCCCTCCATGGTAGCCTGGGTGTCTCATTTCAGGTGTCCGGAGCAGCTAGTGGGCGGCTGAGGGAGTGGTCAGGGCTGAAGATGCCCTAGCTGTTCTTACATTGCACTGGGCTGAACTGCTAGTCTTGGTTGGTCGGGGGAGGATGGTCTTCCCCTGCTAAGAGTGTCCCACCCCCAGAAACTTCCCCAATTGCAGGAAGATCTGATCCCATCACTTGTCAGCCCTGAAGGAGATGGGTCTCCCCAAAGCATCACTCCCATATCCACCCAGTATCCCCCACCAAGCCTCCTGCACTTGACCTTCACTCCCCACTGAGTCTCACCCCCTGCACTTGGACCCCCACTGAGCCTCTTCCACTGCATTCATATTTCTATTCTTAAGAACATAAGAATGGCCGTACTGGGTCAGACCAAAGGTCCATCTAGCCCAGTATCCTGTCCAGTAGCCAGCACCAGGTGCCCCAGAGAGGGTGGACCAAAGACAATGATCAAGCTATTTGTCTCCTGCCATCCCTCTCCAGCCTCTGACAAACAGAGGCCAAGGACACCATTTTATCCCCTGGCTAATAGCCTTTTATGGACCTAACCTCCATGAAATTATCTAGCTTCTCTTTAAACTCTATTATAGTCCTAGCCTTCACAGCCTCCTCTGGCAAGGAGTTCCACAGGCTGACTACACGCTGTGTGAAGAAGAACTTTCTTTTATTAGTTTTAAACCTGCTACCCATTAATTTCATTTGGTGTCCTCTAGTTCTTCTGTTTAGGGAACTAATAAATAACTTCTCTTTATCGGCCCTCTCCACACCATTCATGATTTTATATACCTCTATCATATCCCCCCTCAGTCTCCTCTTTTCTAAACTGAAAAGTCCCAGTCGCTTTAACCTCTCCTCATATGGGACCTGTTCCAAACCCCTAATCATTTTAGTTGCCCTTTTCTGAACCCTTTCCAAGGCCAAAATATCTTTTTGGAGGTCAGGAGACCACATCTGTACACAGTATTCAAGATGTGGGCGTGCCATAGTTTTATACAGGGGCAGTAAGATATTCTGGGTCTTATTTTCTATCCCTTTCTTAATAATTCCTAGCATCCTATTTGCCTTTTTGACCGCCGCTGCACACTGTGTGGAAGTTTTCAGAGAACTGTCCACGATAACTCCAAGATCTCTTTCCTGATTTGTCGTAGCCAAATTAGCCCCCATCATACTGTACGTATAGTTGGGGTTATTTTTCCCGATGTGCATTACTTTACACTTATCCACATTAAATTTCATTTGCCATTTTGTTGCCCAATCACTCAGTTTGGTGAGATCTTCTTGGAGTCCCTCACAGTCTGCTTCTGTCTTGACTATCCTAAACAGTTTGGTATCATCTGCAAACTTTACCACCTCACTGCTTACCCCTTTCTCCAGATCATTTATGAATAAGTTGAACAGGATTTGTCCTAGGACTGACCCTTGGGGGACACCACTAGTTACCCCTCTCCATTCTGAAAATTTACCATTTATTCCTGCCCTTTGTTTCCTGTCTTTTAACCAGTTCTCAATCCAGTTCTTGCACTTGGACTCCTACCCCACTGAGCTGCAACCAGCTGTACCCAGACTTTCCCCTTCAAGAACCGATTCTCCCAGCACCTGGACCCTTCTGCTGAGCCCCGTGTCTCTCCACATGAGACCTCACCCTACTTCTTGAGCCCCAACCATTATCACCTGCACCCTGCTGCAGAGTCCCATTCCCCCTGCATCCAGAACCTCCAAATGAGATCCTGTGTGTTGAGATTTCTTTCCTCCACATCTAGGGGTGTGTCTAGACTACAGGGTTTTGTCGACAAAAGTGGACTTTTGTCGACAAAACTATACCTGTGTCTATACTACCACCGATTTCTGTCAACATAACGTCAACAGAACTTGGCAGTTTTGTCGACGGTGGTAAACCTCATTCTCCGAGGAATAACGCCTTTTGTTGACAGAGTTCTGTCGACAGAAAGCGTTATTGCATCTACGCTGTCCTTTGCATCTACACTCTCATGTCGACAAAGCGGCTTGCTTTGTCAACAGAACTGGATGTAGTCTAAACACTCTTTGTGGATAGAGGCTTTGTCGACAGTATCTGTCGACAAAAGCCTGTAGTCTAGACGTACCTTAGATGTCCACTGAGCCACCCAACCCAGACTCTCACAAAGAACCCGCTCACCCCACACCTGGATCCCTCCACACCTAGAGTCTGCTGGACTGAGCCTATCTGCCCTGCACTGGATCAGGGGCCATGGTTGGGGATGCATGCAAGAATCTGACCCTCCCACTTGCTAGTTTGGTTAGGAATGTCAATGTGTAGTCAACTACATGATAAGCCTGGGCTTATCGGTTAATCCTATCAACTACATGCATTCCCCCCCACAACCCTGCTGCCTCTGATACAGGTGTATACAGAGGCAGCAGAGGGGAGACAGGAGCTGGCTTTTAAGCTGGCTCTCCACCAGCACTGGATCCCACTGAACCACCTCACCCCCTTCCTCTCTCCCCACCCTGCTGCTGAGAGGCAGCAGCGTGGAGGGCGAGGAGAACAGGTGGGAGTCAGTACACATGGGAAGCCTGCTTTTGAGACATCTCTCTGCTCATACTGCCTGCCCTTCTCCCTCCCCACACTGCTGCTTCTTATCAGTGCCGGTGGGGGGGGGGAGCAAAGGAGGCTGCCACAGGGATAGAGGCTGCTTGGGATGCTCGCACATCCTCTGTCCTCAGGGAGCTTGGGCCCTCCGCAGACAGAGGCTGCTGCTGCTGCTGCCCCGCACTGCTGCCACTGTATTAGAGGCAGCTGTACAGGAAAACAAGTGGGAGATGGTTTGCATGGGAAGCTGGTTTTTAAGCTGGCTTCCCTCACAGACCAGCACCCACCTGCCACCCCACACAGCTGCCTCTGATACAGAGGCAGCAGCAAGGAGTGGCAGAGGGCTCCCTGGGAGTGGGGCCATGGGTACTCTTGCTGCCAGCCCTGCCCCCAGGAATTGTTGAATAATCGTGTAACCACTAAAATTTGGTGCAGTTATATGATTATTCAATTACATGATATCTAACATCCCTAATTTTGGTGTGCCTGGGGCTGAGGTGCAAGTCCCAGGAGTGTTTCTGGGGAAAATCCAAGGGAACAGTCTCCCAGAATAATTTGTCTAGGAATGGGATAGGGTAGCAAAGAGCCACCTTCCTTACAAGAGACTATTGAGAGTTAAAAAGGCAACTCACCTTTTAGCTTCAAGTAGTTATTGGAAATATAGCTTTAAATTAGTCACACCTATTAAGAGGAAGCTTATATGAGAGATGGAGTCCCCATGTAGGGTCCAGGGTCCTGGTAAAAATCCTTCCACTTCCTAGAAAAAAGGAGTGTTACGGAGCGTGGAGATGTGAGCTGTCTTATAAAGACATTGTCATTAAATCTCACTTGTGGGGCTTCTACCTTTGATTATACATCTGTCTCTGGCTAGATAGATTTTCTGTGAAGTGCCTAGCATACTTTTGGTTGCTTAAGAATAGATAATAGTAGGTTTAGTTTTTTGGTTAGTAGGTACCTGGTTTCAGTGCCTTGCTGAGGTGCAATCTCATTAACACATCAAGCTAATTGCTGGTAAGTCTCAACAGGAAAGCGTGTCTCATGGTTTGAGTAGGGAAATGAGTCAGGTTCTGTTCCCACTCTGCCACTGACCTGTTGTGCAACTAGGGGCAAATCCATTGTTGGACGCTAGGGTGAGATTTTTAAGGAATAAGGACACTGAATTCCCATTGACCTTAGCTGTTTAAGATTGGTATTTTCAAAAGGGAACAAATTGTCCTATCACATCCAGCCTTCTGTTGCAGAAGTGGGCAATAAACTGGAGGTGGTTCACCAGGGTTAGTCCCTGGCAGGCTGCCACCATTTTATTTACCTGCTCCTCTGCAGGTATGACCACTCGAAGCTCTCTTTAGCCATGGATCTCTGCACCCAGCTAATGGGAGCTGCAGGAAGCACTGCAGACCAGGAATCACTTCCTGCAGCTCCTATTGTCCAAGGATAGTGATCTATGGGCAATAGGAGCTTCATGCAACTGACCTTGGTGACTGCATCTCTCCCGTGGGCTGATTATTGCCCATCGCTCTCTCTCTGCCAAACAAAATCAATCCTCTGTTTTTGGAAGCTTATGCTGAATGATATTATTACTGAGGTACTGTATTTAGTTATCAGCACTTAAATTCTGTAGTACTATGTGACTTAGAGATATTGAAAATAGATCCTCTGTGATTCCTTTTTCCTCATCTTTAAAATGAGCATTCTGCTAGACTACATTTAGAACATTGATTGGAAAATTTAGTTAATTATGGTCATACCAGTTAAACTACGCTGCCAAGCCTTTTTTTTTTTTTACAGTTTAGAAACTGTACGTCACAGAATGCTGGAGGTCTTGTCCAAGGCAGTGGTTTTGTTGCTGTTACTGCAGTAACCTTGGCGAGAGAAAGTATGCTGAAATTGAACTGTTTTCTCACAAATTGCTGTTGAGCACAATGGGGCTGAAGTGAACTGTTGTGCCAGGTTCCACCTATAATCCCTACTCAACTATAGTCAGTGGAACTTGTGTCAACTGATGTCAGCATCAAGCTCAAAGGCATTGAGGACTTTTACTCGGCGGTTTTTTTTTTGTTTTTTTGTTTTGTTTTGTTTTGTTTTGTTTTGTTTTGTTTTGTTTTTTTTAAGGGGAATGAAGAGAGAAGAAAGCAGTTCAGTTGTTAAATGTGAAAGGTGAGGTTTTTCCTTCCCATGGTTACATTACTAATACCAATAAAACTACTTTGGAAGTTATCTTGATGGTATGAGAGCCAAAATGGCCCCTTTGTGTTTCTCTTTCCACAAAAGAAAACTCTTTATGACCAGCATTCTCTCTAGACACTTTCTTGTTAGCAATAAGTCATTTGGAGAACTACTTATGTCAGAAGTTCCTTTGAAAAAGAGCTTGCCTATAATGAATGGCCTTGCGTGTTTTACAGAGCAATATATTGAAACACTTAAGTGCAAAGGGACAAGACATTTTAGATGAGAAACCTATAAATGAATGAGCAATTTTGCTCCCTTTTAGTGTAAATACAAATGAAGGTTTTTAATAAGTTGAACTATGTTGAAGCTACCATAATTGCAACATGATTTATTGCAGTCTTCCTTAATCACTTTTCAGACTAGGGAATCTATTCTCTGCCTTTTGAGTGGTGGGGGAAATTATTGTAACAGAGATAAGCAGCTTTATGAACTGCCTTTTGCAGAAAAACTTATATCATCTGATAGATATGACATACAAAAAAGGTACCGCACACGTGTTCCTCATGGCAATCTAAATAGCCTGTTGCACGTTATTCATTACTTGTAACTAGTTGCGTTGTATACTTTCAATTACTTTATGGTCTCTTGTCACTTGTTAAACGTTTCAGTCTGAATTGCAACTGATCAGTCCAAGTTAATGGTATGCAATCCTATGGTACAAAATCAGCGTATGATTCTATACTGTGAGTGTTCACATCTACTAAAAAGTTCCTTTTTGTGGACCAGAGCACCAGGAGAGCATGCCAGGGTCACGAAACCAAATAAAAATTCATAAAGTGAATAAATAGTTTAAACAAATCAGGTAGAAAACCTTAATAGTTCCTTTTTGAAAAGGCTGGAGGACCACAATCATCAGGATGTTATGTTTCTGTTATGCCAAAGATATTTTGAATTCCTATTAGGCTCAAGAACAATGGTAGAGGAAGAGTTGGTGAATATTCGAGTGGCATGAGTACTCTTAAAAGACCGTAGTTTCACTCCAGGAACCTGGTATTAGTTGCCTCATATAATTGTTTTTGGATCCTTCCTATGGTATATGTTCAATCCTCTAGAGTGTTGTTGGTATTTAAAACAGGAATGTGCATCTGATGTTTCTAGAGTGCAAATTCCTATAATTTACAGTTTCTCCTGGACTCTAGACATCATGGTTAAGAACAGCCCATCCTCTCAATTGTGATGCTTTTCAGGGAAATGATTCAGTACTCTTTAGTGGCTTAAAACAATGGATTAATGACACACCTATTTTAAATGGGATGCCTGTTTTCTGCAAGTCTATAAAAGATGTGAAGTGCTATGTGGTAGTATACGTTCTCTATTGTATGGAGATTCATTCACTTCGTGGTATTTCCTTGCTCTATAATAGCTGCTAAATTAGTCACCTTTATAAGAATGTGATTTGTTAAATACTTAGTTTTAAAACAATTCAGAAATGAAAGTGTCTGGCAGCATAATATATTCCTTGGAGTTTCTCTGATAATGTGAGCAACTGTTGAAATGGTAGATTTCATTCACAGTTTGCCAGTTAAGTGAACTTCACCATAGTTTTCCATATTAGGCATAACTACATGAGCAGAAGAGCTAAGGTCTTCTTAGCAATGGGTTTGCCGTGTCCTCAGTTCATGATTAAATTGCTGGTTCAACATGCAAATAAAATAGTAAGAGGAGTTATGCTTTCTTTCATCCCCCATGTATTGTATAGTAGGTGCTCAGTGGGAGTAGGGAGTTGTATGTTCACATGGGCACATACATTCTGCATCAGTATAGCATAGTTGTAACCTGTCTGCTCATAGAGGATCTATGTACTTGATTAGACAGCTGACCAGCATGAATGCATTTTGGCTGCCTCGTATTCCTGACCATATCTTGGGCTGTACTCTCCAGACTGATTATGCAGTGAATAGGGCACAGCAAAATGAGTCAGTTCCTGTTCTTTTGGCTGAAGCTTCATTAAGAGTTCTCAAGAAAAATTTCAGAATGTGGATGTGGTCAACATAGTCATTTTCCTGGCATCTCAAAGGAAACCCACATCAACTGTGAATGTGAACTTTGAACTATTATCCCTCCAATAACAGAAGAGGAAAAGCATTTTGTGGGAATATTCACTTGCAGCTCACCCTATGTCACAACCTGCACATTTTATATAGAAATAATTCTTAATAGCTGGTCTATATTGTATCTTTCATGATAGATATCAACTGTATCCCATTTTTTCTTCCAAAACACCAGTTTGGGGTAGGGGATGAATAAGAACAATGCTTTTCATCTGTTTCATATCCAAGCCAAAAAAAAAATTTGTTTTTTAAAGGCATTTGTGGAATATTTAGTTATTTTAGATTTTTAGTTTTCATTGTAACTACATGCTGAACTACATAGAAATCTGAAATCAGCCCATCAGTTCCACACTTAGTGTTTGTATCATCGTGGCTAAATATTTTAGATGAAAATGTCACTGTCCAAAAAAAAAACAAAACTTTAAAATTGAGAAACTTTACAGCAAAACAGCTTTTAATTGCAATAGATTGAATTTTTAATAGGCAATGAAATAGTCCGTCATATTCCAAAGAAGTCATTTTAAATAGTAAGTGAAGATTATTTTTGAAAATCTAAACTATTGTAACATTCTTTCACTGATTTTCTTACAAAATGCGTGTATTAGAGCCTGGTTAATAAGTATTTTACCATATGAATTCAGGGACCACAGATCTCCACAGACCGAGAGAAGTACTGCATTTTATGTTCAGTATTTGATCACTATCTTGATGTGGTGGTGTTTGTATTGCAGTAACATTCAGAAGTTCCCTTCATGGACTAGGGACTGTACAAACATAATAAAAAAAAATAAAAAAATTCTCCCTGCTCTGAAGAATTTACAGAAGAACATAAAAATGACCATACTGCACCAGCTAGTTTAGTATCCTGTCTTCCAACAGTGGCCAGTGCAAGAGACTTCAGAGGAAATTAACAGAACAGGGCAATTTATCAAGTGATCCATCCCCTATTTTCCAGTCAGAGGTTCAGAAAAACCACAGAAATGAGCATAATATACATACCCTGAGAAAAGTACTGCCTGCATCCTCCATGAACATATCTGATTCCTTTTTTTTCAGCCCCATTCCTTTTGGTATTCACAGCATCCTCTAGCAAGGAGTTCCACAGATTGACTGTGTTTTGTGAAAAAGTCCTTCTTTTTGTTTGTTTGTTTTAAAGCTACTGCCTGTTAATTACCTGAATATTACATTTTATTATCACTCTGATTTTTAAGAAGTGGTTGCTACTTTAGAAAATTGTTGCTTTCTTTGCTGTGCTTTTTCTTTCTTTTGTAGGAAGAAATGGAAGGAATAGCTATACAGAAGTTTGTAAGCTGTTTAGGTCAGGGCTGTCTGGGTGTTGGCACAGTAGGGTCCTGGTCTATGAGTGGGGTTGCTAAGCAGTATGGCAGTATAAATAATAAATCTTTCCAAATAAAAAATAAGGCTGTTAATTAAGGTTTCATCAGGAAAGACTAAAAAGTCTGAGGTGTAGCTGTGTTAGTCTGTAACTTTAAAAATAAGTAGTCCTGTGGCATCTTAGAGACTAAGAAAAATATATAAGATCATCTTTAAGTAGTTGATGGATTTCCACTTCATACAGCTAAATGCAGTGCCTTGCATGTTTAAAAATTCTCAGAAGGTAACCTCAGCAACTTCTAATATAATCTAGACCAAAGGTGGGCAAATACCAGCCTATGGGCCAGATTCAGTCCACTAGGGTTAGCTCCTAGGGGGCCCCCACCACTATATTGACCTGCATAACTGCAGGTACCAGCCATCACCGCTCCATCTGGCCATGGATCACCGTTCCCAGCCAATGGGAGATTCAGGAAACGGTGTCCCAGTCCATGCCACTTCCTGATACCCCCATTGGCCAAAAAAGGCAATCCATGGTCAACAGGAGCTATGATCACAGGTACCTGTGGCCATGCAGTGGTGTTATTGCCCACCCCTGATTTAGACTGCCTCTGGAATTGTGTCCCTACTGAGTTTGTCTCTGCATACGGTCTGAAATTTTGAATGGCCATTTTCTGTATTTGTGCCTGGAATGGGATTGCTTCTCATAAAACTGTACAGAAAAGAGAGAGACTCGTGAGGCAGGTGAAAGGGCCCGTCTGGATCCCTACCCCATCCGGGACGCCCACTCCCCAGATGCCCATTAGGGAGGCCTGATTTGTACAAGGACATTGCTGACTGTTCCCCTTCGGCAGGGAGCGAGGGGAAAGTGCACAGTTGGTTGCATTCCTCACTTTGGCTGAGGAGTGCCAGGGGCAGACAAATTGTGCACTTTGCTCTCAATGCCTGATAGGAAGGGGAAGAGCAAGCAACCCTGGGGGTGGGGATAGCTTTGTCTCCTCCCACACACAACCCTTGCCCAGAGCTCCTCCTCACTCCCCAACCTTGACTCCTGCACTCCCCCTGCCCCCTGCCATGAGCCCTTCCCTAAAAATCTGAATAACTCAGGGTGCTAGTTGCTTATATTTTCCAGGTTAGGACCCTTTCTCCTCTCCTCTCCAATGAAAGCAAACAAATGAAGTGATCAAAAATGAAAGCGTATAATTCCCCCACTAAACAATCTTTTCACATTTTTCCAGATGGAATACATAAATCCAATTTGGGGTTCTCAGTTGATTAAATGTGAGGTAGCTCTGACCAGCATTTCCATTATAATTGTATCCAATGTGACTTACATTCTTTAGGTGGGAGCATTATATGCTTTCATTTTTTATTACTTCATTTGTTCTTGGTCTTAAATATTTTGTTACAGTTGTGATCAATGTTCCCTCTAAACTGCACGGCAGCACAGCTTTATAGGCGATTAATCAGCCCCGCCCAGACAGAGGCTCAGAGCTCCCTGCTGACTGGGTGGGGTTGATTAATCACCTGTGAAGCTGTGCTGCTGCACAGCTTAGAGGGAACACTGGTTGCGATCTATTTTTTGGTTTAGCAAAAAGGTTAACGATAATGTTTGACTAGGTACTCTATTAAATATATCCCTCAGAAATATCATTTCATTTGTAGGAAAGAGAATAGGTGTTTTTCAATTACTGATGATGGAGGCAATCTCTATGCTTAGGAGTGCAATTTTCTTCCTTACCCATATTGTAAATAAATGGTAAAAAGCCACATCCCCAGGTCATCCACTTGGTTTTTGTTTTCTCTTCCTTAGGCTGTCTTGTGGTAGGGGGGGTTAAACATCATTTTGACAAAGTTCAGCAGCACATTCTTTCCTTGTGTGGCCATCCTGCATACATAACTTTTCTCTAAAAGTGTAGCCTCATTGCTAAAATTGTCATCCTCCCCCCTCCCTTTGGAAGACACACAGGAGCGGCTCAAGGCCGGCTGCGGCAGCTGGCGCCCCAAGCGGGCGGCGGTATTGGCGCCCCCGCCTGCACGGCCGTCAATGGCAGTGACGTAATCACGGGGCGCCCGGGCCAGCGGCGCTCTAGGCAATTGCCTAGTTCGCCTAGGCTCACGGGCCGCCCCTGAAGACACACAATGGTAACATTTTGGGAGGAGTCATTCTTATAGTATGGGGAAGTCTAACTTACCATGTGCTATGGATAAAGCTCACAGTCGTTTGACTAAGCTTTTAGGGCAGAGATTGTGGCCCTGAATTAGAACTCTGTGCACCTCCACTGAAGTCACTCAGTGTTTTGTAATGAGGATTTATTATAAGTCAAAATCGGTAATGTTAACTCAGATAACTGTTACGAGAGATAATGTTTCGGGTTTAATATAAGGAGAGATGTTAATCTTTTTAAGTAGTCAGTAACTAATAAATATGGTGCCACGCTCTAAAGCTGCATTGGCCAAAGAGTAGCCCACAACCATACTCATCTTTAAATTTCCTTTGGAAATTGCAATACCTGACAGTTTATTATGACTTCTCCATTTGAAGAGCTAGTAATCTCTTTGCAGGCTCCGTCTCTGTTAAAAATTAGGATGGGTCACTCTTCTCTTCTTTGGGCAAAGAAGTTGTGGCCCTTGGCATCTAGCCAGTTTCTAAAGTGATCCTTTTTAGGTGGGCAAACTTTGGGTGTTCCCTTGGCTGTTAAGCAAATCCAGTGGTTCCTTTTATTCGGCATGTTTAGCTCTCCAATATTGAGAGTGAGTTGTATGGTAGAACTCATTCATCCTGTATTTCCAATAGAAAAGTTATTGCAATGTTCCCTTTTTTAAAATACCCATTGGGACCAAAAATATTTACAAAACAGATCTTCCCATTGGGATTGTTAACGCCAATAAAATTATTCTGAAAACTGGTAACCTGTTTTTCAAGGGTGTTGATTGTCTTCATCAGCTTGGAAAATCAGACCAGTAGTTCTCCTTTTAATACTTGCCACATTTTATTCTGTTCTGAGAATGTTGTTACAAATACTCAAATTCATTTGGACTTATCAATAGTAGGCTCTGTGGCAATAAGAAAAAAACATTATAGATTAAGATTTTCAGGCAAACTTTCAGCACCCAAACCTACTCCATGTTTAAACAGCTAAAACTTTTTTTCACACACAGCTCCCATTAACTTAAGTGAGAGTTGTTTGGTGTTCTGCATCTTATGAGGATCAGGCCACTTTTATTTAGGACCTTAAAGATTGACACTGTATTTTTCTAGAATGTATATGCTGGAAGAAAATAAAATAAAAAATCCACTTATGATAATCCCAAGGAATGGACTGTATAGTTGTAGCTGTGGTGTTTGCATTAAATGCTTCATGGATTCTGTCTGAGGAGTTTAGACTCAAAAGTATAATTTCCAAACCTTCAAGAATTCTTTTAAAATGAGCATGGGTTAAAGGCAGCGATCACAAAAATTACATTTATAAGCAATTAAAACTGGTTCTAGTCTGTATGGGAATGCCAGTGGTTTTGCCTTTAGGAACTTGTTTTAGAAGGTGCTGCCAACCACACGCCTCCCCAGACCTGCTCATACTAGTATTGTCTGGAAGAGCAATTAAAAATACCTTGGACAGGAATTTCCCTGACTATGTTCGGCCCAATCTGAAACTTTACTTAACAAAGCAATTTATTAAATAGTGAGATAATCAAGTGACCATCAGCTGGTGTCTGTGTTTGATCAACACAGTCACAGGGTCTCGGGTATGCAAGAGCTGGAATCACTACAAACATACGGCCTGCTCTGGAGATATCCTGGCTCTAATGTGTAATTATGTAACCCAGCAGGAATTCAAGTTCACAAGAACATACTTTAATTAGATGCCTGTATTTCAAATGTTGGTTTTACCTCTGCATACCCTGTTTGACAGTGTGTGTGTATGGCAGGAAGGGGTTAGACTGTGTCCATACAATTTACCCTCATTTGAGTGTTCCCCCCCACATCAAGCAACATATTGCAATTTGTAGCTAAGCCTTTATAATTTCTCTGATGAAGTATGTAGCTAATTCAAACAACAGACCTGAGCTGGTTAGGTGAAGTTGTAACTTCATACACAATCATTACTATGAATGTTAGGTGAATAAGTAATGAAAAGACATTGGCATGTGCGCTAGGTGAGCTGTGCAGATGGCATTGTGGTTCTAAGTATAGAGAAATATCACTTAATGCCATTGCACCACTGAAACATTTCAACTACATTTGGTGGTTTGGGTTTTTATTACAACGCATTCAGATGTGACATTGTCACCAACTTGGAACTTACCAAGATCAGACTTTGTCATGCAAGAAGCATAGTTAACATTGTGGAATTTCTCAATTTTTTTTCTATTCATAAATTACCACCTCCACCACGAATTACAGTTTGAGCTTGAAAGGAGCAAATAAAATAACTATAATGACATCTTGCTTTGACCAGCAGCCCCAAACTGAATGACACCTGGAAAGGCAAATTAGTCTGAGTTAATAAGTATGAAAGCTTCAGAGGGGTAGCTGAGTTAGTCTGTATCAGGAAGAACTTAAAAAACAACAAATAGTATGGTAGATCTTTAAAGACTAACAAAACGTGTAGATAGTATCGTGAGCACAACCCACTTCTTCAGATGACCCAACATGAACATGCAAGGCACTGCATTCAGCCATACGGAGTGGAAATTCATCAACTACACAAAGAAGGGTCATCTGAAGAAGTGGGTTGTGCTCACGAAAGCTCGTGATACCATCTACATGTTTTGTTTAGTCTTTAAAGTGCTACTAGACTATTTGTTGTTTTTTAATATGTATAGAATACCATCCTTGTTGTGCAACAATGATTTCCTCCCTCCCCCCCCCCCCCAGGACTTTACACTGGATTGTTTTTTCCCAATGTACATAGGTTTGACCAAATGCTGATCAGAGACATTCAAATAAGGTAACTTTCATAGCATTCTGATACCAGATTTGCCCAATACTTTGGGGTATGCTCATTTATTAGGGTTACTCTTATGGGACTGGGGGAAGGTTAACCATTCTATCAGTGTGCTGCTTGTGCTTACTTGTGCTCTCATATGGAGCTGAATTCTCCCTGCTGCCAATTCCCCCTCCCACTGGAGCTCTCCTGCAGGAACTCGGTTCCTCAGGATGCGGTTCTTACCACCTTAGCAACACACACAGACACTCACACCCACTAACAGAGCACGTCTGAGAGGACTGGGTAATCAGCACTCACAAGCTGACCCCCTCATATGTCCCTGGACTCAGCTGGCTGGGTTTAACAGCAGTGCCACACTGCACTCTCATGTGCCTTTGGACTCAATGGGCTGGATTAAACAGCACTTTAAGCTGCCATCCTCATATGCCCCCAGGTTCAGCACTTCCTTATCCCCCCTTTCACACCACAATCATTCACTGGCAAACCACACGATGAGCAAACCCCACAGGACTTTGGGCACTACAGGGATCTTTAGCTTGGGTACAAGAAGCGTTGTTGCAGAGCGAATGGGGAAGCCAAAACAACACTCCTTGAGGAAGAGTGAGCAAAAGAGAAAGAAAGAGAGAGAAGCAACCAGCTTAACAAAGAAAGTGATTTATTATATATATAGGGAGCCAAACACACAAAACAGTTACAATATTAAATCTAACAGTTACAATATTAAATCTCAATTGGAACTGATTACAAATGTTGGGGCTAGCTAACCATATAACAGTTTACATAGGGCAGGGTCAGGAGGCTATGCTTAGAGAGGTAGTTGATGGGGGAGAGAGAGAGAGAGAGACCTCACCACTCCATGAAGCTTGCACTGATCGGGGTTCCCAGATGATGATGGTAGCCGGGGGTCCAGAGGGCAGGAGACAAGCAGAGCAGAGCCCCCAGCACGATCAGACAGGAGATGAAGAAGTCTCAATGGAACTGATGCAGTTTAAATCCAGGTATCAGAACAGTTTTTCTTGGAGCAAGGATAGGAGTTTTTACAGGGATAGGACAATAGTTCAAAGAGAAGGAGGCGAGACAATAGAGACTGATCACCCCTGGTTATGGGTGATGTTCCTTGAACGAGCTCACAATGCAACTAGGCAGTTTCAGTATTTTAGATGTCAATAGGATTGTTACTAGAATTGGTCTGATAATGACTAATTTGGGTGTGAGCAGGCCTGGGTTCATTAGTATCTGGGGTAGAGATTTCCCATCAGGCAGTGCTTCTCTGCTTTCGGTATCCCATAGTTCACTGCGGTTCCTGCCTTGGACGAGCTGGTCTCCATTCTGTATGCTAATGTGTTCTATCTTCAATGCAGATGAGGCTGGGGTGTTTCCTTAATTAGTTTAGGTGTGTCTTCCCTGGCCTTTTCGTTGCTTTGTTTGATTCTAGCAAAGGCTTAGGGGAAGGGGGGGAGGATGGTTTTCCATGAATGTCACTCCCTGGCTCCCAAGAGCACAGGGCTGGTAGGTAACAATTCTAGCTTACCATATGAATCCCTTCCATTCCAAAACTAAAAAACTGACAAGCCTGTTTGTTTGCTATATTTCCAAACAGTCGTTTCAACAGCACATGTCAGGCTTTTGATCTTAAAAAAACCCCTGAATTATTGGCCTCCTTCAAACTGAAAAATGTACTTGAGCATGCATCAGTATCTTTTCCCATGATTGATCTACTCTAAGAACATTAAATTGTATTAACCAAGCATGTGTCTTGATTGAGGCAGGCACAGACATGAATATTAGGCTGTGACTCACAAGCCTTCTCCTCAGCTGCCTTCATAATTGTTGCACAATAAAGATTCAATATTTTCCTTAATTTTTATTTGACCTTGCCTTACAAACAGTCTCTCTTTGTCTTTATTAACAATTTGTCTTTCCATTAGTGTAGTTAATCAGTATAAAGAAAGTTTCACCCTTCAAATAGCAGATTAACACTCTGGTAGTTTCTTTCATTAAACTTTTTAATTTTTGAACAGCAGTAGGAAACCTGATTCTAGAGCAGTGGTTCTCAAACTGCGGTCCTTGGACCACTAGTGGTCCAGGGCTGACTTCAAGGTTAGCTGTGGCTTGAGGCTCAGCTCCCCCCCTACTGTGGGGGGGGGGGGGCCACGCTGGTGCTCCTGCCCATGCCCTCCCCCCATAAAGTTGGAGCACCAGTACTCATTTCCTGCTGGGGTGAGAGAGGAGCAAGTGGCTTTGTGAGCTACCACTTCCCCTCCCCCTCCCCCTGGCTGCCAGAGGCTTTCTCCACTGTTCTCATTGTCCAAAGTCGCATCCCAATGGGAGCAGCAGGAGGCAGTGAGCCTGGGACTCAGTGCCTGGGAGCAGTGGGGAGCATGAAACCAAGTGAGCGCCCTCTCATCTCCATTCCCCCCTCCCCCCGCTGAGACCCTCGCTGCACCAGGTGCACCCCACTCTTGCACCCTCCCTCACTCTTGCACCCTCCCTCTTGGACTGACACCCCACCCCCAGCTTGCTCCTGCATCCTCCCTCCTGGCCAGGCACCCTACCCCCCACCCTCTTCTGCACCCTCCCTGCTGGACAGACACCCCACACACAACCTGCTCCTGTATCCTCCCTTCTGGACAGACTTTGCACCCTTCCCCCTTCTGCACCCAAACTCCCAGCTAGCCATGTAAAATGTTGATGATTTCACTAATCGATTAGCCGATAAGGGTGCTTCCACCTTTGAAGCGTAACAGCAGCCCCAGGGCTATTGCTACACTTCAAAGGCGAAAGTGCTGCAGGGAGAATGGGGCCAGCAGGGGGGCTCAAGCATTCCCCTGCTGGCCCTGTGCTCCCCGCAACGGTTCAAAGCAGTTATGCTGCATGTGATTTCTGCTGTTCTCTGTGTGTGTGTGTGTGTGTGTGTGTGTGTGTGTGTGTGCGCGCCTCAGTTTCCCTGGGCACTCCAACACTATCTGGATGAGGCAGAGAAGGCTGGTCACAACTCACTGTGGATGTCAGTCTCTCACATCCTGAGGACCAAGTGACAGCAAATAACACCTTGGGCCTGGAAGCAGGACAAAGCAGGAGGCCGGGCTTCCTGGGGGGCTGTGAGCAGTGGCTGTGAATGTGAGTTAGTTTCCACCGGTTTGGGGGAGAAGGGAGCTGAGCTGCCCTGGGGGGCCAGGGCAGGGGCCTAGAACTCCTGGTTCCGGTAACAACTCTGTGCTACGCTATGTCCTAGCGAATCAATAAATCTTCTGTACTACCTGCAGGCTGAGTCACGTCTGGCTGCGGATGGGGGTGCAGGGCCTGGTGACTCTCCCACACTCCATGACAGTCCCCAGCTGACCACCTTCACGTGGTGCTGCCACTTTGAAGCACCCCCTACCTCTCATTCCTCCGCCCCCCCCGGCTGTCTGTTTCTGTTAGAGGCAGCAAGGGGTGGGGGAAGCGACTAGCCGACTAGTCATTCACATCCCTACTCCCAGCCAGATCCCCACTCCCAGCCTGCTCCAGCACCCTACCTTCCACCAGATCCCTCTCCTACACCTCCATCTCTATCCCACTTCCTGGCAGCTCCCTTCCCAGAGGAGACAAAGTGGGGGGGTGGGGGGGGAGATATGATAGATGTCTATAAAATCATGACTGGTATGGAGAAAGTGAATAAGGAAAAGTTATTTACTTGTTAACATAAGAATTAGGGGTCACCAAATAAAATTAATAGGTAGCAGGTTTAAAAGAAACAAAAGGAAGTTTTTCTTCATGCTGCACAAAGTCAACCAGTGGAACTCCTTGCCAGAGGATGTTTTGAAGACAGGACTTTAACAGGGTTCAGAAAAGAACTAAATAAATTCATGGAGGTTAGGTCCATCAATATTTATTTGCCAGGATGGGTAGGAATGGTGTGCCTAGCCTCTGTTTGTCAGGGGCTGGAAGTGGATGACAGGAGAGGGATCACTTGATGATTACCTGTTTCTGTTCACTCCCTCTGGGGCATCTGGCATTGGCCGCTGTCAGAAGACAGGAAACTGGGCTAAATGGACCTTTGGTCTGACCCAGTATGGCCATTCTTATGTTTGCCCCCACCCCAGAGCCTAGAGGAACTCTCAAAATCTACTAACCCCCAGACCCCAAAAGAATTAATCTGGCCTGTGGGAAGCCTTGAACCTTAGTCCTCCCTGTCCTCTCCCCTTTTCCGCACCATGGGGCTGGAGCACCAGGGGAGTGAGGTGTCTTCAGTTGGGGCCACATTAGTGAGGGTTCGGGGAGGGCGGGGAGTTTTTTCCCCTCTCACTGATATTTCTGTGGATCAGTGGCCCCAGACCCAAAAAGGATTCCCCACCTCTGCCATAAATAAAGACGACATTGAAACCTTTTGTTTTGGACATAATTAATATTTTACTTTATTTTAAATGAAGTATGGTAAACACTTAACTTGATAAAGTTAAAGCGCTTAATATATTTAATGATTTCTGTTTTGATTAATATTTCCTTTCTTACCGGTTTGTTTTCCCCCCCTCCCCTTGTTATAGTTGCGTATTTAAATTTTTATGCTCCAGTTGCCTAATATGAATAATTTAGAGATAAGAGACGGCATTTTGTCATCATGGGTGGTTGGCTGGTGGTCCACGGAAAGGTTTGTGTTGAGTGGGGTGGATTGTGGGCCAAAAAGCTTGAGAACCTCTGCTCTAGAGCTTATGGAAATATTTGTCTTGAACCTCAGACACACTTGAATTGACCCTAGGTTTGATGTTTGTGCTCCTGAATCTTGGCCTGTGATTCCACAGTTTGAGAACTTGCTTTGCATGTAGGAAGGATGATTATGTTAATTTTATAAGGCTTGCCAAGTTCTCCTGTGTTCACAAATTCCTGTTCCTCTTGAAAAAATTTTAAAAATGACAAATATACCTGCAGCACCTTAGAGATGGCGCAGCACCTTAGAGATGGCACAGCCCACTTCTGTATCTGATACCATCTGCATTTTTTTGCTAGTCTCTAAGGTGCTGCAGGACTATTTGTGTGTTAATTTTTTTTCAGTTACCTACTAACACGGGTACCCTGATCTGTCTTTTCCCCACGTCTCTCCTTTTGTAACCTGGGAACAATTTGCATTCAGAAGCTACTGCTGTGCGACCATCCTTCTACAGGCTCATTTTTTGAGCCCAGTTAATGGCTTGTTTCCCACTTTGTAGTCTTTAAATATACAAAATAATGATCATGAATCATCAGAACATTCTTGAAAACACTAAGAATTACTTAAAAAATAAAGTAAATAGAAGAAAGATGCTGGAACCCTCTAACACAGTGTTTCTCAACCAGTGGTACGAGTACCCTTAGGGTTACTCAAGAGAAGTCAGGAGGGTACATCAACACAACTGAAATTTGGAGAAAACTGAATTTTTGTTTTAAGTTTTACAGCGCTTCATTATTTTTGTACTTTTTACACCCAAAAATTTAATTAACCGCCTGGGTACGATTAAGTTGTTTAAACAAATGTGTTGCAATGGTAGAAAAAAAAATTCTGTGTCTGAAAACTGTAGGTACTGGGGGTCCTTATATATATTTTTAAAGGGGTACTTTATAAAAAAAAAAGGTTGAGAAACACTGCTCTAACATATAGTAATAATTAAACGGGCAGCATAAAAAATTAATCAACCCTTCAGTTTTTCTCTAAGCTTCATGCCTAGCAATGTTTGCAAGAGTCTTCTGTGAGAAAAATGTAAAATGTGATTGAATTCTTGTGTGCCATCTGCCATCCTAACTCCTACTTGATAGAGCAGGAGACAAACATTCCCACCCCTCAACGGTCCAGAGTCAGAGATATGCATGTAGTTAAATAACTTCTCTGGTTGTACACTATGGAGTGGGTGGTATCCTCTTTCCCCCACCCAACCTCCATGCCAGTGGTCTGCTTGAGAATTCCCCTCAGATTTTCTGGGGAGAAGGAAGGAGGTAGCTGACGTAGCATAGGCTGGCTGACAATGTAGACAGGAGTGGAGCAATTCATGTTCATTGAATTCATATTTCGGAGGCAGTCTAATGCTAGAAAAGTTGGATACGGGTTTCCCAGTATGATATTAGCCACTGCATAAGCGCCACTGTAGACTGGGCTTAGGCACTGTAAACCACAGTGAATAGTAGAATTTTCATTTGCAGTCTTATATTGTGAGCCAAATGCTACAAGCCATTGTGTGCTTCTCTAACTCCTCTCTTTCAGTATTACGTAGCAGAAACTATTTCTTCTCCCAACTATTTGGTAATGTGGCAGTACAACTTAAAAAAGCAAAGCCCCTGCCATTCAAAACCCCCCTATTTTTGTGTGTGCCACTATGCAATCTTTTTGCAACATAAAATTAATATTAAAACCATTTTAGCAAAGTTAAGATGAGGTTTTTAAATGGCTTCCCTATATGATGATCTAGTTTTGTTGCAATTTATTGGGGCTGCTTTAGTTTTAAAAATAAGATTTCTAACAAGAACTGGTTTTTTAAACTTAAAAAACAACAATAGACTAGTAGCATCTTAAAGACTAACAAATCATGTAGATGGTATCGTGAGCTTTTGTAGGCACAGTCCACTTCTTCAGATGACAGGAGTGTTAGAAGTCCAATACGGGAAGGAGGGAGGGGGGAGGAGAAGGAAAAAAAGAGAAAGAAAAGGAGAAAAAAAAGGAGGAGAGGAAAAAAAAAGACAAAAGAAAAAAGTGAGTAGATAAGCTTCAGGGGGTAGCCAAGTTATTCTGTAACAGGAAAAACTTAAAAAACAACAAATAGTCTAGTAGCACCTTAAAAACTATATAGTTATAAGAGGCTGATAGCACCTCCATTGTTTGGTTGGTAGGTTAAGTCATAGGATGTGGAAAGTAGTGGGCGAGCCAGCTGATGTCTTTGTTCATAGCATTTGCATAACAGAGTTAATTGTTTTCCTGCTTCACTGGTGCTTGTTTTCTGATTTTAATTGACTGTGTATTTAAAATAGCAGAACCAAAACATTAAAAGGATTTTTCCACTAAATGTTTTTAAAGAATCGTATGTCCATTCTCAGAGATGAATTTCTCTTTAGTAGTAGTTTTTGTTTGTTTGTTTCAGATTGAGGCAAAGGTAAGATAAAACCCAGCAATCTAAGTATCAGTTGCTGTAGAATCTGTTTCTCTGTATAGCAGTGTAATAAGGAAAACTTATCACTGCTATTTGAAAAACTAATTTTCGGAGACAACTACACTAATTATATTTTTGACTTATTACTGTTTTAGTTATCACTGGGTAAATGTGTGAAGCTAGAGTTGCTATTCCAGATTTTATGACGGTGCAAATTGTTGCATGCGTTAAAGCCTTCCTACAACATGCTCAAGTCTCTGTATACAATAAATGGGGGCACTTCGGTGATTAAGGGAATCCAAATTATGAATGTTTTGTTCTTGATGGTATAAAACTTCAGGAAAGCTGAAACATGTTCTGATATTCAGTCTACCGGTTTAGTACAGTGTCTTACTGAAACGACATAGCAATTGTATTTTTCTCATTGTAGTCATGCAAGGTGTTTGTCCTGTTACTTCACTTCAGAACATATCAGTAGGGCCCTACCAAATTCATGGCCATGAAAAAGCTTCATGGACTATGAAATCTCTGACCTATACAGATTTCAGGGTTGGGGGAAGACCAGCATTTCTCAGATTGAGGGTCCTGACCCAAAAGGGAGTTGCAGAGAGATCACAGGGTTACCATCCCTACCTAGTGCTGCCTTCAAAGTTGGGCAGCCGGACAGTGGTGGCTGTTGGCCAGGTACCAACACCCAGCAGCGCAGAACTAAGGGTGGCTATACTATATCATGCCACCCTTACTTCGCTTCTGCCTTCAGAATTGGGTGATCAGAGAGTGGTGGCTGTGACTGAGGGCCCTGCTTTGCAGGCAGCAACCCAGCAGTAAGGGTGGCAGTGCCATACTATGCCATCCTTATTTCTGCACTGATAGTGGCAGTGGCTCTGCCTACAGAATTGGGATCCTGGCCAGCAACTGCCACTCTCCAGCTACTGAGCAGTCCAGAAATAAGGGTAGCAGTATTGCAAGCCCCCACCCCGTACAATAACCTTGTGATGCCCTCCCACAACTCCTTTTTGAGTCAGGACCCCTTACAGTTAAAACACTGTAAAATTTCAGATTTAAATCATGAAACTTACTATTTTTAAAATTCTATGGCCTTGAAATTGACCAAAATGGACCATGAATTTGGTAGGACTCTACTTACCAGTTGTGCCTTTTGTCACTATTTGCCATTGTGCACTTTTCAAACAAAGTAAGGAAATTCACTACTTCTTATGTCTTATTTTATATGGAGTTTTAAGGCATCCACTTGTACTATGCTTGTACTTTGTTTTGCAGGATGCTTTTGCTCCAGTATTAATTGTTTTGAGAGAGAATTTTACTTAAAATGCTGCAGGCTGTTTCAGAAAACCAATTAAAACAAAAAAGTGTTAGTTATAAAAGCTTAAACAATTGCATGTTTAAAATGATTCTGTTGGGACTAATGTTCTTTAACATATCTGTCTTGGCAAGACATGCTCATCTGTTTATTGTACATGTATGTGTAATATCATCTGTGGTTGAAACTTTATTTACATAATTATTTATAATGATATTTTTAATTTCATTTCTACAGGTCATGTCACAGTAATGATGTGCATCAATGAGTCTGGACCTTGTAGTTGTCCTTCAGTCGCTCAGTAGTCAGTGTAGATTCTGTCTTTACAATCAGCAGCTACATCTGGCTACTGGGTCTCTGATGACATCTTGTAGCTTCTGGCTATGCATTTTGTAGCAGATTATTTGGCATTCTTTATGATAACGTAAACTTCCTGGTGTCTCCTACATGCAAAACATTTCATGGTGGTAAAATTTAATAATATTCGGGGTTTGGAAACCAGAAACGTCTAATAAGGAATGAACTACTTGTAGGATTTACTTTATAATGAGGATTGGATTAACCACACTTCTTTGGATTTTGTTACAATTCTTCAATCTGCTTTCTCATGTACACACAATTTGTAATCTGAACTTTTCTAGTAATGTAAATATATTTCCCTATGATGAAAAATGTAATCTCTAATTTTACTTTTGATTATCTTAATTGTTTATTGATTATGGTTGCTAAAACCCAACATTCACATTTTAAGACAAACCCAGCCTTTGTGGATCCTATTATTCACTTCATGATAGCATGTGGTGGGGAGAATAAGCAGCATAAAAGGTAGTCCATAGAGCCATTGGGAGAGGTGTAATGACCAGAGTACTGGAAGACTACCCAGGTTTGGGGCATGAACCTGGCATACAATGTAGAATTCTGTGTTTGTTAAGCAACAGCTACATTGTCTGCTGGGTTTCAAGCTGCCTGGGAATACAAAATGAATTCCTATCTCACCTCCTCCGTTTTATGTGTGAGCCTCTCCTAAGTACCGAACAAGGAAAATAGCAGATTGAGCGGCAAATCTCTCTGCCCTTTTTCAAACAAGTGATCATCCTGGAATCAGTGACACGCTGCTCGCTTGGAATGAGGCTATCGGCACTTGACTCAAACTAAAGAACAAAGTTTCAAGGCACTGATGTGATGTATGTGTTTAAATGTTGGCATCTCTCCTTTTCGGGTATTAGCTTATTTTCAAGACATTTGGAGATGGCATATGCTTTCCAGTTTAAAACGTGATGGTTCCAGATATTAATTCTGACCCTTTTATTAAGCAGAGTACAAAAGAATCAATAAATGTGTGGAAAATCTACCTGTGGATTTGTGGTATGAGCTTATTTTCAGGACAATTGGAGATGGCTTATGCTTTCCAGTTTAAAACTTGATGGTTCCAGATATTCATTCTGATCCTTTTATTAAGCCAGAGTACAAAAGAATCAATAAATGTGTGGAAAAAATCTACCTGTGGATTCATGTTAAACCATTATTACATACAGTATAAGCAAATGTTTATACTGGTGGGGAGAGTGTGCTAGCCTTTCACTACAAGAGACAAACTTCTGTTCTAAATTGCATCCTAAGTGAAAAAGAACTTTACCTGTTGCATTTGTACATTTGCCACAGTGCAATAGAACTGGCAGTTTCAGAATGGGAGCCCCAAGACTGGAATAGCAGAGGGCTATTGTAAATCAGGCTTGAAAGGGTAATGGCAAAGCTGTGTGGGGAAGCTTGACCAGCATGTGCTCAGTAGTCTATGCTGGTTCCCATCTTTGCCAGACTTCAAGTTCACTTGCACCTTGATCAATGAAATTAAGAGCTGTGAATGACTAATGAATCTGAAAAATAATAGGAAGATGACATTTTATTTGAGAGGTATACCCTTTTGTCAAGAAACTTATTTGTGTGATCACAGGTCTAAATTAATATTGCATGTTAGAGCAGGAATACAGAGCTTCTTCTATTTGAATACAATACTGTGAGACCAGAGATCTTGCTTAAAGTTCAAATAAAGCTGCTAATTGAAAATGCTGTGAGACTTCTTCATATTTGCTGTTTTGAAACAGAGTAATTTTAGATCTTATGACTTAATGAGCAGATGTTTTAATTTAACTAATTACATTTTCTGTAAAAATATTTTAAGTCATCTAGGTAGCATAGTGTTTTACAACTATTAAAATATACAATTCTTTACATTATAAGCACAAGATGAATGGATGAAAAGATGCTAGAAAATTCTTGTGCCCAATAGTCAGACTGAAGGACATTCCCCTTTCTTGAATTAGGACCAGCATTATCCTTCCTTCTATAGACTTGTTTATGTCCCTTGGAAAATTATTGTGCCTAATTCATAGTTAATGTTTATTCAGCCTTTTGGCATCTGAATTTGTAAATCCACTTGGATTTTGGAAAAGACCCATCTCTGGGTTTTTGCATGTTAAGAAGTACCAGCAGTTGCTTCTCTTTACTTAAACTAATTGATATCCATGTATAATTCTGGTCATCCTAGCTTCTCCCCCTTCTTGAAGTTATCTTTATGAAAAGTTGACCTAGCATCATATTCTAGAAATGGCAATATTGTTTCTTTACTGAATGGCAGAGTAAACTGTTAAAACTGTTTAAACACTTCTGTTGAATGCCAGTTATCAGCTTTAAAAAAAACCATGCACTATTTCAAGTTTGACCTACATAAAAACATATTGCACGGTGAGCATGAGATGAATACACATCAGTGCAGGGATTGAGCCCTCTCCCCTATTCAGTTTCATTTCCCCTCCATATTTCAGTTAAACTTACAGTTTTGAAATCCCCTTTGTGGGCAGGTACTTCTGGTTCCCCTATTTTTCTTTGTCATGCTACTTACATTTGTATGCAGACACCTTAAAAATTCTCCCTTACTTACTTTATTACTGTACTGGTAAGTCACTTGTTTTATTTTCAGTGTGTTTTGTCTTGATCTTCATCAGATTCTTTAGGCATGTAAGTTAGCCTTTCATAGCATTTACCCACCTAGCTACTTATTTTAGTTCTACATTCCTGTCACTGGGCATTCATTGATAACCTCCATATGGACTGGCAAAATTGCCTGTGCTTTTTTCCACACGGGTGAACTATTATTATTTCTGCTTAAGCCATCATTCGAAGCATGACTCCATTGACTCTATTAGGAGTCTTGCCATGGCTTCAGTGGAAACGGAATTCCAGTGTCAGCCATGTTAAGGAAATAAGCTCATTGCTTAAACCCACAATTAAGTCCATGTTTTCCAAAAGTATCTACTGAATGACTTGCTCAGGACCACTGAGTGAGTTGGTCTGAATTGGGATTAAACAAAAGTTACTAACTCCCAATTTTGTGCTCGATCCTCACCAATAAACAGTACATCAGACAGGAATTAAGATATTTGACTGCAAATCCTACTACTACGTGGACTGTATAAATCCTACGCTGTTTCTTCCATGCTCATTTTCCAGATATCCTAATGCCCAAGTAGCATCTTTCTGTACCCTTAACCCCTTCCCTCCCTCCCCCCCACCACACCCTACATTAACTTGTCTATTTAACTGCAGAGGGTATCCTCCTTCATCGCTTAGTTAACCATGTTTTGGTTTCTGCCTCCAGCCAGCCAACTGGAATTCCTTGATGCTTACAACTTGCTATATCTGTGCACAGTTGAATAGTGTGTTTCTGTATTCAATGAGCTATATTTTCCCAAATACAAGGTATTTTGCTGGCTGTATTATGAGTTCTGGGTGCTATTTTCTCTTGCCATAGCCACCTTGATGCATTTGCAGCACATGATGCCAAAATGATGCCCAATAGTAATAAAAGTCTATTATGTAATTTTCCTAGAGAGCCTTTATTGAAGTGTTAACAACTCAAGAAAAATTCCATGGTGTATAGAGACTTGGTTTATTAGTGGGATGAAAATCTTTAAAAAGAAAACAGAAACAGTTGACTCAGTGATTAAAACATTTGACTTCACGCTCAAAGATATTAACTATCAACTTTGAGAGTGAAGTGTGTGTGTGGAGGCCTACATTCAGGAGGTAAACTAATGAATTAATTTGAAGAACAATCTTGTATAATTATAAAAGGCGATGGTCCCATAAATGTGTGGAGCTGCTAGCTTGTTTTAATAGACTGTATACGTCTGGATCACTAGATAATTTCCTGTTCTGTACATGTCCTCTGAAGCATCTGGTACTCACCACTGTCAGAAGACAGGGCTAGATGGACTATTGGTCTGATCCAGTATGGTCATTATGTTCTTCTGCATTTAGTACAACCTTGCCCTCTTCCTGCCTGTTGAAATTGTTAACTCAAACACAAGCCTGGCTGTGCCTAGGCTTTCCCGACAGCAGCTTATCTTTGTTCAAGGCTCCAGTCCCCTTATCACAGTGGTCACCTACCAGTAGATCCTGGAGCCTGTGACAGGTGACTCTGATTTGGTTTCCCACAGCTGCCATTGGCTGGGAACAGTGATCCACAGCCAATGGGAGTTTCAAGTTGCTGTACTGTGGAGGTGCAGGTACATAAAGCATCTGGCAGCCTGCTGGGGCTAATCCTGGTGAACAGCCTTTGACTTATTGCCCACCCCGATCTAGTCTGACCTCCACAGAACCTCTCCCACCCACTCCTGTAATAGATCCCCAGCCTCTAGCGGGGTTACTGAAGTCCTCAAATCTTGTTTTAAAAGGCCTCAGGTTATAAAGAATCCACCATTTACTCTGGTTCAAAAGAGCAAGTGACCTGTGTCCTGTGCTGCAGTTGAGTGTGAAAAACCATAAATCTGATCTGAAGGAAAATGTGGCAGTCAACTGGACCTCAAGTATGTCAGCAAGACCAACAGCCCCATACTGGGGACAGAATTTACTGGAGTTACTCAGAGACCTCCCCATTTACTGTTTCATCTCCAGCCATTGGCAGTCAAAATTGGTCCACATGCCATTGTAAGTACCATTTCACTATACCATCAGCCATAAGCTTACCAAGCTCAGTTAGGATTTTTATCCCCACTACTCCCCTACGGAGGCTGTTTCAAAGCTTCACTGTAGTTAGAAACCTTCATCTAATTTCAAGCGTTAACGTGTTGATAGCCAGTCTATATCCATTTGGTCTTGTGCCAATATGGGTCCTGAACTTAAATAACTCCTCTCCCTCCCTAATAGTTACCCCTCTGATGTATTTATAGAGCTCCACTGAAGTCCACAAATATACTGCACAACTAGAAGTGAAAACTATCTGAAAATAATTTCAGCAAATATATGGAAAGTCCTTTGAGAGGCTGTGCAATAGGATTCTGAGGCTGCTGCTCAATAGGGTCATTACACAACCCTTACAGTGGCTGCATTTACTCATACAGCTCCATTGAACTCAAAGGGCCCAAGTCCCCACCAATGGGTGGAAGGGTTACTAAGTATTACTACTTACAGTAAATTAGGGGAAAGGGTCTTCATTCTTCTAGACAAGCTATTTGGTGTAAATGAATAGCCTATGCATGACTTAAGACTTTGACATGTGTCTCAAGTGGTATACCGGACCTAGTGTATGTCCTTGACAATGAGGTGAGTTACATTAGCTTAAAGTTGGTAGGTTGTATTATAAAATATACTTTATTGGTTAGAAATCCTTATTAAACCACAGAACTAGCAAAATCCATTTGGATTCTCCTCTCTTTTTAGATGGCCTGTGCTTGTTGGTGATAACATTATGAAGAAGTTGACTTAATGTTTGTCACTTAGAGAGGCAAGATAAAGAATAATTGTTCTTCATGTAACAAAAGCAGCACACATTTGCATGACTAATACAATTCAACAAAACCCATCTTTCTGCTCTCTGCTATGGAATAGCGAGTATCATTTCAGGTGGCGTTGAATAATTGCTGTTTCTGCACATTAACAAATAACTTTATATAACTTAATTTTTTTAGCTACTCAAAGTTTGTTCTTTAGGTTGCTTAGTAACACAGATGCTAAGCCTTCTGAATCACAGCAAAAAGCAATTTGACTTTGAATGCCAGCCGTCAATGCAAAATACCTTTCCAAAATTAGTGTCTGTCAAACTAGTGAAAGGTAGTGTTGCTGTAATTCAGGTCATCATGTTGCCTACAGTAGCTGGTATTTCCTCCATAGAAAACATTTGCAGGAGCATTAATATGGTGAATTTCTTACTTCCAAGAACACAATTTTAGAAAAATTTAGAAAGCACAGTGTGGGAAAGGAAGCAGATTGCAGGTGCTACCCATCTAACTCACCAATTTGCACATGATAAGGTGATAATATTCTCACTGACTTTGTTAGCACTTACTTATGTGCCAATGGAGAATTCCAAAGAGTAAGCTAGATTGAGTGCTGAGGCAGTAGTTTTTCCCAAGACCAACTACTCTGTAAACAATATATAAATATATGAGTTTGGGTCTTAGATTTTTTGCTTTATAGGCTAACAATCTTTCTTATACTTCTTTCCAATAGGATCAGCTATGCACTATAGCATGCCCAGTTAAAAGCTTATGACCAAAACTGCCTTCAATGCTTTCCTTAAATCTACTGCGTCTCAAAGCAAAAATTGATTCCCTCTCTCTCTCTCTCCCCCCTCCCCACCCTTCCCCCCAGTTTCTGTAAGAATGTAATAAGTAAAAGAAAGCCATCCACATGTGTATTTTTCTCTTAGTGGTTCATATAGTCCAGGAAGATCGACTGTGACAGTTATGAAAGCAGCAGTAGCAGCTAAAAAGGATATCTTTGCTGAGACCAGGAAATATGAGCTGCTGTTCCCTTAAGTGTACATCTCTATTCCATGAAATTCACTTAGGCAATCTACTCATGCACAGAGGCAGCATAACAAGTTCACTTTGTCTTTAGCTTATATATGAAGTACCCAGACAGCTCAAATTAATTGTGCTTTTGCCAAATAGTGCCTCTACTTTGTAGCTTTTCTTGTATGCATAAAGAGGCTGCAGTAGAGTGGCATTTGGTGGGCATGGACTATACTTAAGAATTAAGCACAGGACTAGGATGCATAACAAGAGAATTTCTGAAGAGTTATCAAAAGTAGTACCATGAAAGGAAGAAGTACATAGTGAGCTGCAGGTATCAGTTATACTGCATAATCTTGGCTGCTGAACAGCTACAGTCCTGTATTTTAAAATGTCAGAAACCTGTGAATTTCTCTCATACCATTATTGCACCGAATGCAGCATGGATGATTATCTCCATTGTAGGCAGGGGCCAGAAACTCATGGTACTCAGACACAGTACAGGCCCTTGAAGCAAGAGTGGCTGAAATGGAGGAGCTAAGGGAGACAGAGGAGTACATTGTTTGGGTGGAGACATCCCTTACGACTGAATTTATTGAAGGGGAAACTATAAAGAGTATAGGAAAGAAGTTGGTAAAGTACAGGTATAAACTAGTGAGGAACAGTCAAATATGAGTCTCTTTTAAATAGAACACAAGAAGACAAATTACCTATTGACAAAATGTACAAGTGCTTATATACAAATTCTAGATGTCTATATGCTTAGACGGCTGAAATAGAACGCCTGGCAATAAATAAGGCATTATGGAAATTTGGTGGAATGAGGCTAATCAATAGGCCATGTTAATAAAACATATAGGACAAAATATATGGGAATGACAAAGTAGGCTACATGTGGGAGAGTAGCATTATAAGTGAAAGAATGTGTAATAAAGTAAAAATGTAATCAAACTGTACCCTAAAATCTCTATGGCTAGAAATGCCATGCTTGAACAAGAAGGATACAGTAATAAGAATAGAGTACTAACCACCTGACACAGATGGTGACAGTGATTGTCAAGTGCCCAGGGAGATTAGAGAGGCTACAAAAGCAGAAAATGCAATAATAATGAGGGATTTCAACTATCCTCATACCATCTGGGAACATGTCCCCTCAGGAAAGGAAGCGGAGATCAAGTTTCTAGACACCATAAATGATTACTTCTTGGAGCAGCTTGTCTTGGAACTCATAAAAGGTGAGAGGCAAGTCTTGATTTACTCCTAAGTGGAGCACAGAATCTGGTCCAAGAGGTGACTATAGCTGGACCAGATCATTGGTGACCATAATGTAATTACATTTAACATCTTTGTGGGGAGAGGGGGGAATGCCAAAGAAATCCATCACACTTAGTATTGCACTTCCAAAAAGAACTACATGAAAATGAGGTTAGTTAAGTGGCAATTAAGAGGTACAGTCACAAGGGATGAAATGCCTACAGCCTACATGGAGACTACTTAAAAGTACCATAATAGATTCTCAAACTAAGTAAATACAGCAAGAGGACCTAAAAATGGTACCAGGGCTAAACAGTAGAATAAAAAAGGTGGGTAGAGACGAAAAAGGCATCCTTTAAAACAACTGGATCTCAAAACCTACTGCGGAAAATAGATGAGCATAAACTCTGCCAAGACACATGTAAAAGTATAAAAAAGACTGATCATGAAAGAATTGGAAGAACTAGTAAAAGACACAAATGAACAGCAATTTTTAAAAGTACGTCAGAAGTAGAAAGCATGCCCACCCTGGGGGCCACTGGATGATCAAGGTGCTAAAGGAGCACTCAAGGAAGATGAGGCAGTTGCAGAGCAGCTAAATGAATTTCTTAGCCAAATTTTCACTGCATAGGTTGTGGAGATCTCTACACCTGAGTCATACTTTTTAAGTGACAAATCTGAGGAATTGTCCCAGATTTAGGCAGCAATAAAGGCAATTTTGGTACAAATCGATAAATGAAGTCACCAGGGCCGAAGGGTATTCACCAAGAGTTTGGAAGGAACTCAGATATGAAATTGCAGAACTGTTAATTGTGTATATAACTTAGTGCTTAAGTCAGCTTCTGTATCAGAAGAATGGAGAATAGCTAATGTGACACAGGTTCCAGAGGTGATCCTGGCAGTTACTGGTTGGTGATCTTAGCTTCAGTACTAGGAAATTACTTGAAACCCTAGCAAGAAATAGAATTCTCACATACATAAATGAACATGATATGTATCAGGAAGAGTCATCATGGGTGTTGTGACAGGAAATTATGCCTCATCTGTCTATGAGGGTGTCGTCAAGCATGTGTCCTATGATGGCTCAGTCACTGATTGAAAAGTAGGAAGAAAAGGCTAAGAATAAATGGTCATTTTTCACAATGCAAAGAAGAAAACAGCAGATTCCCTCAAGGATCTGTGCTGGGACCTGATCAACATATTCATAAACAATCTAAAAGGCAGGTGCAGGGAAGTAAGTAGTATGGTGGCAAAACTTGAAGATGATACAAAATTACTCAAGATAGTTAAGTCCAAAATAGACTGGAAAAAGTTACAAAGGGATTTCACTAAAGTGGGTGAATGGACAACAAAAACAACACAACTGCACATGAAATTAAATGTTGCTAAGCGAGAAGTAGTACATATTCCTAATTATAAATAAAAACAATGGCATCTAAAATATTAGTTATAAATCAAGAAAGAAATCTTGAAGTCAGTTGATAGTTCTCTGAACATAATTTGGTCAAAGTGTAGTGGCAGTCATGAAAGCTAAAACTATGTTAGGAACCATTATAATAAAACAGAAAATATCATGATGCTAGTGAGGAAAGATGGCTTTATATAAATTCATGGTTCACCTACACTTTGAATCCTGCATGCAGGTCTGGTAGCCTAGCTCAGAAAAGTTATAGACCAGGGCAGCAAAGCTGATTAGTATACCTAGGTGCGAGTAAAAAAGAGTGGGACTATTCAGTTTAGAAAACAGATAACTAATAGGGGATATGGTAGCAGTCTATAAAATCATGAATGGTAAGGAGAAAGTGAATAGTGAAGCACAAGCGCTAGAAAATGAATAGGGAGCCAGAAGCTCTAGGGCTCACCCAATGAAAGTAGCAGGTGGGAGGTTTAAAACAAACATAAAGAAGTAAGTACTTCTTCACACAAAGCACCTCTTATCTGTGGAACTCATTGCCTGGAGACATTGTGAAAACCAGAACTATAACTGGGTTCAAAAAGTAGGCAGATAGGTCCATCAATGGTTATTAGCCAACATGGTCCAGGATGCAACCCCATACTCTGCGTGCCCCTAAGCCTCTGGCTGTCAGAATCTGGGACTGGACAAGGAATGGCTCACTCAAGCACTGCTCTGTTCATTGCCACTGAAGAATCTGGCACTGGTCACTTGTCAGAGACAGGCTAACAAGCTAGAGGGCTCAGTGATCTCATGCTCTGTGACCATTATAATGTTCTAATGTTTGTTTCTACACTACGCTAGTTGTATTACAGCAGCACCTGAGGCCCCCATTGTGTTGAGAGACAGGCTCTCACCTGAAGAGCTTGCATTCTAAGTAGATAGACAAAGGGACTATATTAATCTCCTACTTTATAGATAGGGGACTGAGGCACAGAGAGATTAAGTAACTTCCCCAGTGGGGCCAACAGCCTTGCTGGGCCCCTAGGCAAAGCATGGGGGGCCCCTGCTGTGTGCTTCCAGAAGGGACAGGGCCTGGGGTGGAAGGGACCGGGCTGTGGTTAGGCAGCCCTCAGCATCGCCTGGAGAGTGCCGTGCTGCCCTCAGGCAGCCTTCAGTGCTGCCTGGAGTGTACCACGCAGTGCTCTGACTGACTTAAAGTGCCACGGGCTACGATCACCACCGCTGCCACAATAGGCCCCTTTGTATCACTGGGCCCTGGGGAAGTTGCCCCTTTACTCCACCATTGGCAGGCCTGGACTTCCCTAACATTACATGGGAAGCTTTTGGCAGAGCTGGGATATGAGTCCAGAGCTCCTCTGACCCTGTCCAAAGCCCTAACCACACAACTTTCAGCTTCACAGAAAAACCATTTGTTTTTCTACACTAGAGTGGAGTGGGGGAATGGGGAAATTTTCCATACAGAGGATCCCACTGATGAAGAAATAAGACTGAACATTAGTGATCTGTGATAACACAGTGGAATACCCTGTTCATGGCAATTTTCATTTTTAATCCAATCAACAAGCCAACTGAGTGGTTGCTTAAGCGGAACCCTGAATGTTCCTTCTGTGAGTGGGCAATTGCCTAGTAAGATTACACACGAAAACACATTTTTATCTAGAGTTTCACAGCACTTCTTCCCTCAGAAACAAGATGATCAGCCTAATGGTAATCTCTAGGTGCCCAAAGTAGCGTCTCCCAATAGGGGAAACAGACTCAACACTAGTACAGTGTGGTGACAGTATTCTTAATGCCATCTACTGAGCACTTCATGTTACAGTGTTCTTACCTTTGCAAATTTCAGTAAGCAGACTGGGCACAGTGATGATCACATGTGCCTGTGGAAGTCTGGGAAGAACCACTATTGGTGTTGATGTCAATAGTAGTAACAACAGGGTAGCAGCCAGAGTCCCCAGTAAGGATTAGGGCCCTCATCATGTTAGGAACTACAATCAGACAACCCTGGCCGGCCCCAGAGTACTTACGGTCTAAGACAAGGACAAGGATTCAGACAAGAATGCTGGCGTAACAAACAAACAAAAAAGGAAGGGAAGCTGAAGAGGATGGATATGAATGAACAAGAAATGTTAATAATGGCAATAGCCCCCCCGGCTCACAGTTGCCAGTTGCAGTAAGCTGCACGCAATAAGTAGTTATAGGGGAGTGGCAGTAAAATGGAGACAGTTCTATACTGATCAAGTTACTAATGCCACCATTCAAAGGCACCATTTAGCTATTGATCCCAGTCATGAGCAATCAGGTTTTCTCTGAGTTGGGTTCTCTTTTGGGACAACCTCACTGATATGAAGAGAAAGGATTCACAGGTTCTAGACAAGTGAGAAACTAAAAAAAATACTCCTCTTAAAAATGCTAACTTGGATCTATCGCAGATAGAGACTTCCTTGAACAGCCATGCTGACATTTACTGTTTGTTTATCTGTTCGGACTAGTCATAGTTGGTAATAACTGTTCCATTCTAACATATGACTTTTCCCAGGAGCAACAAAGTTTACAAGCAATATTTCACAATAAAGACAATTCTGTTCAAATGTGTGAAAATTTCAGCCACAACAACTCCTCTGACTGAGGACTGTCCTGTTTTCAAAGAGGATTTGTTTCTCCTACATATTTTCCCCTGATAATACATGTATCTATGCATTATTTTGTTTTCATTCTTTCCTACCCTCCCAGCTGCTTAGATATAATACTTTGATACTGAGCCGTATCAAATATGTGTACACTGTTGCCTTCAGTCGAGTTACTCTTCACTTTGTAAGACAGACCAGAATCAGATCTATAGTGTCTGTTGTTCTTTTAATGTGGGAGAGTTACGCACGTCCCTCAAGGGAGGAAAAGTAGACCAAGATCTCCAATGCTAGTGAGAGATGGCAATTATTTAGGTGCAACATGACAATTCCAAATTGTATAATTGGAAAGGCTCAAGCATCTGAAGCCACTAGCTAGACTGATAAAACTCTGTCACTAATATTATTTCTTTCCCTAACACAGTGCTCGTGGCATGTTAGTTGCAGAGATTTTGTAAGATAATGGTAAACTGTCGACATTTTTTAAAATGAATTCTTAAACTGAAAACAACTGCTGCATGATTCTAAAATGTAATTGCCTTAATCCATTATGCTAGATCTGTTTCCAAAGCATCAAATTAAAGAACTGGATTCCACTGTGGTCAACATTTAAACAACTGCATATTCACCTGTGTTCTTTCATCTGGGTTTTATCTGAGGTTTGAGAGAATGTTGGAACAAAGCTAACACATGGGTGAAACTCTGGCCCCCACAGAAGTCAATGGACGTTTTGATTTTGACTATAACACGGCCAGAATTCCACCATAGTCTCAGTGTGCACACCTAAACTCAAAAATACAGGTTAAGGGCTGTTTCATGCACACTCAAAATTCCAATTAACTTCACAGGAAGTTTTGGACATGCAAGGGACTCACAATTGGTCTGTAAAATATTTATGTGGGCTCTTCTTTCAAAAAAAGATGCAAGAAAAGGAGGTTTCCAAGGAACGGAATTTGTGAGGGTACAACACACAAGTGTGCTGGTATCACCATCAGCTCTTTGGAATTTAAACCCAGAGTCTGGTACAACAGTTTTAGATGTAGTGTGTTAGCCTGATGTTCTGTCATTCACTATAGTTTGTTGATGTTTCAATTATAAATCCTGTGAAGTGGGTATTTATAATTGCAGCGAATATTCTCGCTAAGAAAAAATTGGCCATAAAAGGTAGTCATCACAACAGGGAGAAGGATTTTTTTTTTAAATGACAAATCTCTGCAGTTAAAAAAAATTCAATACCCAAAGAAATCACACATTAAAGCTTCTTTTCTCTGCCTTCATTCAAAGGATATGATTGAATAGAAGGGTGTGATAATTAGTCTAAAATTTGAAGTCAGTGTGTTTCTTCCTTTGACTATATAGTAAAATAAATGACTTGTTTAATTAAAAAACCCAACTTACTATAGTACATGAATAGAAATTTATGACCTCCAATAATGTTATAATGGTTTTAGTGTCTGGCGTTGCATTATTTCCACTTACAGGAATGACTCCTTATCATTATTTTCATCCACTGGGACAAAGATTCATCAAGCTAAAAATATTAACTGTACTTAACCCATAGTTTTGTTGCCTGCTAGTGCAGTGCTAGCACACTTCAAAATACCCACTGAAGTTGATGCAGATTGTTGGTATTTAAGTTTATTCTTCCCTTCCATTACATTATCATTTTAGGCTGTTTAAATGACATCTGTTTCTCTAGGCTGCAAATATATTTACTTGTGTCCCTTCAAACCTTCATTACTATGGAGAGATACTTTTAGGGAATGTCTACATTGTAATGTAAGTCCACAGTTAGTGGGACTTGCATCAGCTGATCTGCGTATGGTCTTTAACTCATGCTTGAAGCCAAGGATCCGGCTTCCACACTACAGTGCACAGACCCAAATTAAAATGCCTACAAGGCGTTCCCTGCTATAAGTCACCCTGGGATACATCCATTCCACACTAAAGTAGTTGACGCTTATAGGAACGGATGTGTTATAAGTCCTCCCATTACCTGCTCTTAAGTCATGCAAAAAAAAATCTGCAAATGGAAGTCACCTGTGGGAAAGAAATTCCCCCGTTATAAGCTGTTTCGCTATAAGTCCAAGTTTTTTGGAACATATCTTGGACTTATAGCGAGGACAGCCTGTATATCCAAGAAGCCCTAGTGTTCCCTCCCTCACTTCCCCTCGTTCCCCAGAATCTGGCTACTCTAGCCCTAGGACTGTGGGGCATTGTGAAAAAACTTTAAACCTTTTGCAAAGAGAGCTGCTTGTAATCAATTTGCTTTCCATTGCAGAGCCCGGAGGCTGTCTGAGAGCGTGTTTGCAGCCTCAGGCTTGGAAAAGAATAAATGCTGCCTTGAGTGGCTGCCAAAGAAGGGATGAATTCCATTTTCAGTCGAGTGGACTGTGGATTGTGGGGAAAGTGAGGACCAAAGAAGTTGAGTTGGTGGATATTTCCAGCTGGCTCCTGGGACCCAAATCAAGCAGGACTGCAACTACACTGCAAAGCCATAGGGCTCAGAGCCTAGATCCTGGTTAAGTTCAGGTCCTCCAGCCCTTCAGAGTCCCAGGACCCGGGTATGAGCAACTACAACTGCAGATGCAAGACGAGTTAAGTTTGAGCCCATGCCCAAGCAATGCAGACCTACTCTGAGGGACTGCGCTTTGACCTAAGAGCACAGATACTGCTGGGACTTGTCATTAGCAATTATAGTCTCTCTTCCCCTTCCTTTACCCACACACTGACGTCCACAGAAGGATGTTGCTAACTCTCCACAACCATCAGAACAAATTAGGACTTCCTGGGTTCTTTTAGAAGAAGAATCAAGCTCAATTATCTCTCATTCTATTGCATGTGTTCCAAGCAACTAAGGAGCAGCTTCCCACTAGTATTAGCTTTTGTGTTTCCATCAGAAAGTCTCATGAGACTTGGGCTACGTCTACACTGGTGCTTTCTCATGCAAAAACTCTTTTGCGGAAGAATTCTTGTGCAAAAACTCTTCCAGAAGAGAGCGTCTACACTGGCATGTGCTTTTGCGCAAGAGATGTGCTTTTGCGCAAGAGCATCCGTGCCAGTGTAGACACTCTCTTGAGCAAGAAAGCTCTGATGGCCATTTTAACCATAGGGCTTTCTTGCGCAAGAAATTCATGTTGCCTGTCTACATTGGCCTCTTGCACAAGAACAGTTGTGCAAGAGGGCTTATTCCTAAGTGGGAGCATCAGAGTTCTTGCGCAAGAAGTACTGATTTCATACATTAGAACGTCAGTGTACTTGCGCAAGAACTCGCGGCCAGTGTAGACAGGCAGCAAGTTTTTGCACAAGAGCGGCCGCGTTGGCTCAAGATCGTGCCAATGTAGACACAGCCGCAGTGTATTAATGCTCTGACTCCCAGAGTCATGTGACTACATGAAGACCTCGGCTTTCATATTTTTGAAAAGTGTCTAGTCATCAAGGTTGTAAAGAAAAACCATGAACACATAACCCCAAATCACCCCAAAGTTTAAAAACCCAGAAGGTAAATGAAAGGAACCCAAAATGTATATTAAAAAAACATGTTTTATTTGGAGATGCAGGGGCGGGGGGGGGGGAGCATCAGCCTGAAAAGCTGGTAATACCATCTTCCCACAATTAGTGTTCAGAGAGTCTGTACCGACGGGCATGGGCAAAGCCTTCAGGTTATGTAAGCCAGAATTGTGAAAGGCCCTCCCTGATTTCAGCCTTAATAGCAAATGTGTTTGTGTTGTTCTGTATCTACAACTTCACCTGCAGGGAGCCAGATTGCTCACCTAGGCAGAGGCCAGAGAAGGTGAAATGCATTCATGGTTACACAGCTTGCCTGGGGGAAACCCTGCTGCAGATTAAAAGCTATTTGTGGCAGCAGTAGCTATAGGAACTTCATCCCAGGGTGGTGCCTGGCTCCCTACCAATGCTACTTTCCCTTGTGGATGTCCAAGTGCTTTTGCAGTTATTAGATAAGGGCCTTTCCTACTGCTCATACTGCTGTTTCTGATCTGCCAGTCCGCGGGGGTTTAGTGTCCTGTTCAGTCTTCCCACAAAAGCTGTCAGAGGAAGTACTGGGCAATAACTGTCACAGGCTTTCTAAGTCTTTAAAAATAATGCAGAAAACGGGATGGCATAAAAATGAGAGGGAATTATATTGTGCCTGCTCCAGAACTCATTTGGGTTCACAGATACTTACTTACATGGGCTTTGAGTTAGGCTCTTTCTTGGGTTTTTTCTTTACTTCTCTTCCAACCCCAGTCTTCCTACACCTCTCTGCCTAAGTGCTAAAGTGAGGAGCAGCATATTATTGCCTGATTGTCTCCATGCAGCGTGGGCCAGCTGCTACCTTCTCAGTGTACTGGTTGTTGCCATGTCCCTGTTATCTTTTACAATGAGATATCTGACTTATAATAAAACAGATTTCCATTTTCACTAGCAAGAGGTGCAAGGCAGTGGAAGGGTTTTGCTGCAGGAAAATCTCAGAGGAGGAGGAGTTAATTGCAAGATGCTCTGTAAAAATATGAGCCAATGATTTTCTCTATTACAGAGTTGTAGCAAACATTGAAGCAACAGGGTGGAAGAGTTAGATAGTTGTAAGGCTGCAAAATGCCTGTAGTAATGCACAATGTCTGAGTCTGGTACCCTTCCAAATTATTGGCTCTTTTAAGATCCATTGTGATGTAAATGGTAATGCAGGCTAACAGGCAAAACAAAGTAGGGAAATGATGAGTCAGACTACACCCATAACTTGTCTGAACATGCAAGTACATTTTCATAAGCATGTGCAAGTTAAATCCTTTTTCAGTAGGCTGCATTTATTGTTTAAGCAAGGGCAGAAAAAAGGGAGGGCATTTGGGATTCTGTAAGCTGGCCTTCAAAGTAGCCTCCTCAGCAAGTCTTTCCTCTGTGATATTAATAACAATAGCAAGTCCAACTTCTGATATATATTTGCCTATTGCTGTGCAAGTCAGGATAGGATTTTTAAAACTCTTCTTTAATGGGAAATGAATATGTTTCTGACCGGGAAGAATACAGCCTCTTGTTTGTAAAAAATGAGAAACATTTGGGACTATCTATGACTCTCTCGCAATTAAGATTTGCAGTTTGTCCTTCCCCCTGGAGATGTTAAAATGAAGGTTCCAGTTTTTCTGTCCTACCTCAGAGATATCAGATTAACAAATCTGTCGGCTCTAGTATTAATAACATCAACTGAAACTAGTTGCACAGGCTCTTTCTTACCTTTACCTTTTAAAGCATAATTTAAATCATTTCTCTATTAACTATTTTAAACTCTGCTGCTACATATTTTTTGTTTACTTCTTCCCTAAATGGATTTTCTTGACAGCAAAACATTCTCAGTCTTTGCAAAGAAAGGAATCAGTGAAGCAGTTAAAGATAAATGACTCATTTCAGGTCTTCATGAACTTGGGACAAATCTACACTACAAAATTGTGTTGACCTGAGTTACATCACAAGTAATTAAATCACTTTTCAGCTTCCACACTACTGTCAGCAAGGTTCATATCCACCATGAGAGCTTGTATCGATCATACAGTCAGTGTGGGGCATTGTGGGATGGCTTCTGGAAGTCAATAACAGTGCCTACATTGACACAGTCAACCTAATTACATGAACATCGACTCTACACCTCTCCTGGTGATGTAGTTATTAAGCTGGCAGGGCAGAGCAGTTTCATCAGCATGAGTGAAATATTAGTATAGGCACTTACATAGGGTGATATAAGTTGCCTTGTGTTGAGCTAACTCTGTAGTGTACACCAGACCTCATTAATAAAGCCCCTACTGTCTTCAGTGGATGTATAATGAAACCCAAAGTCCCTTGAAGTCACATGCGGACATTTACGGTTCAGTCATAAGACTCTAAACCAGTGGTCACCAACCAGTAGATCAGGATCTACTGCTAGCTCTTGGAGCCTCTGACAGGTGATCCTGACTGGTTTGGCCACTTCAGCTGCCCCTCCCCCTACTGCTGCGCACCTCCTGCCCTTTGCCTTGGAGCTGCCTCCCCCACCCCCGGGAGCGGAGGGGTGCTGATGTCAAGGAGCCCCTTCTCCCACCCTGTAGCCTATCTCCACAGAGCGGGGGGGGAGGGCAACAACAGGACATGGGCTGGAGTTTGCTGGCTGCTTTTGGGAGTGGTGCAGGGCCAGGGCTGAGGTGAGCTTGCCTTAGCTCCACTGCACCACCACCACCCAGAAGCCACCTGACATAAGTGGTTCACAGTTGGAGCCCCCATCCTGAACCCCTGTCCCAGTCATGAACCCCCTCCTGCACCCCAAACCCCTGCCCCAGCCCCAAGCATCCCTGCATCCAAACACCCTCCCAGAGCCTGCACCTAGAACCCCCTCCAGTATCCCAACTGCCTGCCCCAAGCTCAGCTCAGAGCCCCTCTCACACTCTAAATCCCTTAATCCAAGACCAGAGCCTGCACCCCAACCCTCTGCCCTTGCCTGGTGAAAGTGAGGGAAGATGGGGGAGGGAGGGAGAATGGAGTGAGCAGAGGCAGGGCATTGGAGAAGGGGCACGAAGGAGGCAGGGGCGAGGGTATTTAGGTTTGAGGGAGATCTTGGATTGCACTTAAATTCAAAAAGTGATCTTGTGCTTAAAAAAGGTTGGAGACCACTGATTCTAAACCTTACTTTAATTGACAAGTATGTCCATGTTTAGCTCAGAAATACTGTCCTTTCCCTGCTGCTCTGCAGGCTGATTCCTTATCCTGTGACAGCTGTCTGCTATGATCTTCTGACAGCTCCTTTACTTCACCCACCTTCTCTCTCTCATACAGGGGGGGCCAACGGTTTCCATGGGCCCCCAGGCAAGGGTGGGGAGACCAGCTCCATGCCTCTGGAAAGGGTGGAGCTTCGGGTGGAAGGGACAGATCCGGGAGGCAGCCAGCCCTCAGCATTGCCTAGACTGCTGCACTGGGCCTCCCAGCCCTCAGAGCTGGGTGGAGCGTGCTGCGCCGCACTCCGGTGGTGATTTATAGGGCTCAGAGCTCTGGCCACTGCCGTTCCCACAGTAGTGGTGGTAGCCACCAGGAGCCCCAGGACCCTTTGAATTGCCAGGTCCCCGGGCAATTGCCCCTTTTGCACCCCCATTGGTGGGCCTGCTCCCATATCCTGGGACCAACATGACTTCCCCTACACTGCAAACATACGATAATGTACCATAAGAAGATAGTGATATGCTATAGTGTTATATGTTGTGTCGATACCAATTCCTCCACCACACACACACCGAACACAACAACCTACAGGGCTAAATGCTGCAGTCTATAGGCAGGCCAGGGGAGCTATTCTTGTAGATGACACAGGGAATAGTCCCAGGTTCCAGGAATAGTAGAGGACTGTATAAACTATGGCCCGTCCTTCAGAAAAGCCTTTTAACAATGATGTCATTTACTACAGATTTAAAGTAGTGTGTATTTACAGTTACATATAAATACTATTTCATATTACATTTGCAGGGCAACAGTACCTCATGAAATAGCATATTTAATTATCATTGGCATTGCCTGTGTAATTTCTACCTAGGGTTTTAATAAGGAAACCTTGGGCATGTACTCTCACTCTCTTAAAGTAATCTTTTGCTTTTTAATCACCCAACTAATAAAGATAAGGACCTGATTCTGATCTCTCCCACAAGTAAGCCCTTGTTTACTTCCAATTATATTGCATAAAGCAGTGGTTCTCAGACTTTAGCAACCCGAGGACCCCCATTTTGATTTAAAAAATTTTGCCCCCCCCCCCCACGCTCTCCCACACAACCCTTGCCTGTCCACTTCCTGGAGCCCATGCCTTCTCTAGTCCTTCCTCATGCCATCCCCCTTCCCTCCATCACTTTCACTGGGGCAGAAGATTGGGGTGCAAGCTCTGGGAGGGAGTTTGAGTGTGGAAGGGGTGCGGGCTCTGGGCTCTAAAAAGGAATTTGGGTGAATGAGGGGTTGAGGGGTCTGGGCTCTGCAAAGGAGTCTGGGGTGACAGAGAGTTGTGGGCTTTGGCTGGGCAGCACCCAAAAGTGATTGGCACATGACTTTCCTAGGCAGGGAGCCCAGGTGGTTTCTACACACTGCCCCTGCCCATAGGCATCAACCCTGCAGCTCCAACTGGCTGCACTTCCTGACCAACAGGAGCTGCAGAGTCGGTACTCAGAGTGGGGGCAGCGTACAGAGACTTGCCAACCACTTCTGGGAATGGCACAGAGCCCGGGCAGATAAGGGAGCCTGCCTTACCCCTGCTGCACTGCCTGATTTTTAGTGTGCAGGAGGCACTGGGTGGGAGAGTGAGGAGTTGATCAGCAGAGCCCCTCCTCCCCCCAGGCCACCCTCATGGACCCTTGTTTGAGAAACACTGGTATAAAGAAAATAGTTCATGTGCCAGGGACATTAACTGGTAAAACAGCTTATGATTTTGGTGTCTCTGCAATAGGCTACCATAGGAAGATGGAACTAAGGGAGTGACACAGAAATGGTTAGTTAGTTCTCAAGATATTCAGGAGACACTGGACACATAACTGGAACCTATACAGTCCTCCTGGCCAATTGGCTTAGTTTAATAAACATGCTACCGAATTGTTATGTGAGCAAATGGAGCAAGAGAAAGAGCTGCAAAGCATGTCTGGGGATTACTGTGTAAAGCTGTTTGCATGATGGCTGTATGCTAAACAGATCACGGTGCCAGAGGGTTTCTTCCCCAAAGAATATTATTCTAATAAGGGAACAAGAGGAAAAACTGTCAGGGGAGGGACCAAAAAGTGAACTGGAAGCTGTGTAGCAAGCTATGTCAGCCACTGCCTTGAAGCTCAGCTGTCTGAAAATAAGCTCTTAAAGAAATCAAATCAAAGAATTCAAGAAATAAAAAGCCCAAACTATTCTGTGCAAGATGCACCAGTTTTCACAGTCTAATCATTTTGCTGCATGCAACCAATGGTGCAAAGTACTCCAACTCTGAACAAGCTGTCAAATGAATTAAATACACAAAGTAATTATCTCCTTGTTCTCTATATTCCCATTATTTAAGTGAAAGGGACAGTTTTCATGAAAAACTGCCGTATTCAACATGTGAAAAATGCTCAGTCGTTTATAGGCTACCATCTATGAGACCTTAAATGATCAATAACAAAGCTTTATCTTCACAAAACCAAAACATTCCATAGCATGCTTATTGCTATAAAAAAACAACTGCTTTTATTTATTTATATAGAGCTCTGAAATGCACTACAGCCTTCTATGACTAAAAGAGCTGTTCTCCAGGGTAATTTAAACTTCCTTGCTCATTCATAACCACAACCACAAGCTAAACTGACCCTCTCTGTTCTTCTGAACTTCATCCCTAAAAAATGCACTGAAAACTTTCATCCCTGCCAAAATTAGTGATGTTTCCTCCCCATCAATTTTTAAGTCAAATGTAGCATCCCAACCCAGGTATATGACTAAGTCTTTAGTCACATAAACAAAATGCCTCATCTTAAATAAATTGGTAATTGTCATTCCTTCTCTGAACTTAGGATAGCTTTCTCTTGAAAAACAACATCCTAGATGCACAATAATTGTCGTATAAGTGAGGATGTTGCAAATACTCAAGCACAAAGAATGGCAAACCCTGAAGCAGATGTTATATTCTCCTACCATAACAATATAAAAATAAAACAATCCATGCTATGTCAGAGCAGAGTTCTCGAGTGGACCAAAAGCATCCCTAACAGTGGGATCTTTCCTGTTTGCTTCTCAAGAGGGTTCCAGGCACTTTGCTCTTTGTAAAGGTGGAATGCCAGATTCAAAAGCATCTTTTCCCGCTCAGAATTTGTACAAAGCCCTGGTGGGTGGCAAAGAGAAGGACTTTGAACAGAAGACTCCAAAGCTGACTGCTTTTATGATTTATTAACCCTGAAACACTGCTCTATGGGATTGATCTAAGATAGTGACTAATAAATCAGTCTGGTGGCATGCTGATGGTGTGCTACCCTGTCAGCTGGTAGACCCTAAATGACGTGATCAAATTGCACCTGTAAGCTATGTGCTGATAGTGAGTAAGCCTCTAAGGCAAGTTATAAATATACTGAGAGGAGAAGGTATGATACCTGCTGCATTTTTATTCATTTCTGCTTAGTGACTTATGTGTCGAAGAGGGCTAAAGAACAAGAAAGGCATATTGAAATGAAAAAACACATCTCCCCTGCCCCTGATGAAATGATATTATTTTCAGGCAGCAGCAATGCTAAGTTTCTGTTTCTGGATCCTAGTTTTTATTTTAGAAGAAAGAGAAACTTTGCAAATAATGCCACTGGGTTGCTGAAGAGGATTCTGAAAAGTCCCTGGTTTGTGTTCCAGCTGGCTTGAAATTATTTTATTCTCTATAAGGATAAACATTATAAGAGTAAATGCTACTTTGTGCCTCAATCTCATTTATCCCCTTCATATCACTCTGGCAGTATAAAGGAGTCAAGACCTTAAAGTGGATATAAAATACAATTATGGTCTCATTGGACAGCCACAAAGGTGAAAGGGGCCTTAATTGGAAACAGACCTTTTATACTGAAAAGTATCCGCACCGCAACAACTGGGGCATCTCCCCCCACAAAAAAAGGAAGAAACCAGAGATAAAGGGAAAGCTAAGATACCACTGTACTATGCATGTTTAAACGCCTCAGAGGGGTAGCCATATTAGTCTATAACTGAAAAAAACTTCATTGTTTTTAAAGTTTTTTCACTGTTCCCTATGTTAGCCAGCTATGGTTTATGATCACAATGAAAACCACAGGGTGCCTAGCTTCTACTCTACTTTTCCCTAATGGACCTGCAGTTAAATCGTCCCCAAATGGTCCTTTAATATCCTAAAGCTCCTCTATTCCCTTGCTATAGAATGCCAAGTGTCAGTCTAATTAGAGGAGAAGGAACGGAGCTCACAGCAGAAAGCTGACCTAGTGCCATAAGACTCACCTTCTTACAAGTTGAAGATTTTTTTTTTGGTTTATGAAACAGAGCTAACGAAATGGGTGAGGCGAAGGAATCAGTCTAAAAATGTAGCTTGTGACATGATAAGTATAATAGGTCCCCTTGCCAGGCCTAGCCACGGTCCTAAAGAAAGGTGACTGAGCCACAGTGAAGAAGATGGTCTTGAACTTTTGCCCCTGAACCAAAGTTAGTCCCCTTTTTTTTCTTGAGACAAGATTGTTCTAGAAGATCTCCCTCCTCCTCCTCCCCACTCTCCAGTTCCTGGTCTGTCCCCAGCTCCCTTATTCCCAAAGGCTCTGGGTCTCTGTCATCCTTTATAGAAAGTTTGGATCCCAACTCTCCCTTTCTCTTTTCAAAGTGCTGGTCTCCAGGGCCAGTGCTGCTAGCAAACCCTCTGCTACATCCAGCCCCTACCAGAGCTGACCAATGTCTGCTGTAGGGATACCATTGTTGTAGTGCCTGCATTGCTGCAGTGCCCGGAAGCCCCAGTCAGGGACCAGGCCTCTGGTGTACACTGTAGTCTAGCACATTTGGCAGTCTGACTGTGCTCGGCAATAGCCCTGCTGATGCTGGACTATCACCACCCTGGACACAGAGCAGTCAGGATTCTGCCTACAGTTCTTCCACTTCACTGCCAAGAGCTGTTATAATACTGTCTGAACGGGCAGCCTGAGCACCTTGCCTACTTTCACTGACCTCTGTGCTCCCAGACCTGGCTGACAGCTCCTGAGTGTGGAGAGTAGGAGCTGACAGCACTGAAGACACTCCAGGGGAAGACAGAAGAGAGCCTGTTATTACTGGATGAAGTAGCCATTAGTTCATAACAAAGTCTACACTGGAGTTGGAGGTGTCATTTCCAGATCCAGGAGATGTACCTGCACTAGTTCAACCAGCTCTAGTGTAGCCATAGGCAAGGTGTTAGCAGCTGGAATAGTTTGCCTGCATGGAGATACAGGATGAAACCGAACCAGGGACCTTTGGTGCTTAGTGCATGAGCCGCTACAGCTTGAGCTAAAAGCCAGCTGGCTCTCAGCTAAGTCTGTAGAGCAGACTCATTCTCTCTGTAAGTGGTTTAAGTGCCACTCCTGGGCCAGTATACCACACCCAGCAGATGTGTGGGTTGCACTTCCATAGACCACAACAGGGCGGGGATTTCACCCCTAATGTCTCTGCTTCCCCTGAGTGGGTGGCAAAGCCTATTTAGTACTGGACAGAGCCAGTCCAAAATATGTGCAAATGGCTGAGAATAGCCACCCTGGATGGTGCGAGCTAGCCCGTGAGGGAGGACCATATGGCTGTACCAACTTTTGAGGGCCCAACCAAAAATGGACATAGCATGGTGACATTCCAATGAAGGTTTATTTCCAATAAACCTGAAATGCATGGAAAGCCCACTGCACACTGCATTGTCCTCTCCGTGAGCACTGCAGCCCAGGTTCCTCATGCTGTGACGAGCACAGAAAAGGTATAGAAAATCCCCTACCATCATTGATTATTCATTCACTGTTGGCAGGTGGAAAGTGCTGCTCAAAGCATTAAGCATTAGACCCACATGCCCGCTATCAACCCACTCCGACACCATGGAGTTCCCTCTTTCCTCTTCCGCTTCAGGTTGATCAGCAGCCCTGTACTTCCCAGTCCACTTTAAGCCTTCTTTGTAAAGCATTCCTAGCACCTGCCAGTCTGGCAGCTTTTTGTTACACAAGAGAACACCCAGGAGCTGGTACAAACAACAGAAAACAATGCTGTAAATGCACTGACCCTGAGCTAAATCAAAGCATGCAGTCTTTAAAGAAGGCCCATAGTAGAGAGAGAAATCAGGAATCATTGTTTTAAGTTTTAAGATGTGAGATGGGAGGGGGAAGACACACACACACACACAAAGACAGGCTGTGTCTGAAGGCAGGAGGGCAGAGGAGACCTATGCCAGCAGTATGAGGTGATGTGAAGGAAGCATAATGCTGGATAACATGAAGCTGCAGGTTGGGGAGGGAGGAGACAGAGCTGTAGCTATGATGGAGCAAATCCAATGAGACTTTTAAAGACCAAGAACAAATTTTAGCTGGATCTTGAAAGGAAAACGAATATAAATGTTTGTGGTATGGGCTAAGGTTATAGCCACTAGTGGGCCTGAATGGGCTGTGGCCTACCCATTTAGCATCTAGGCCCACCCAAGTCAAGTCTGGAGACCCCAAATCCACAGGCTGGCTCCCCCAACCTTGGCTCAGTATCCATCTGCCTGGTCATGTCCCCCTCCTGCCAGCATCATGTTCTGCCCTCATCTCCAGTGCTAGCCCAGTGGGACAGTGTGCCTCATAGGGGTGGGTTGGGGCAGGGCTAGCACTGGGGCAGCAACATGTGGCACCAGCAATAGGGGGACACCTCTGAACTGACAGATACCAAGCTCAGGTCAGAAGGGGGTGGGCAGAACTCCTCTCTGCTCCAAGGGCATGCCCTACAGCAGGGCTACTCAACTTTGGAAGCCTCGGGAGCCACAATGATACGCACAGCACATGCTGAGGGCCACAACTTAAGTGTGGTTGCATATACATGCAGACTAGATATGCAAATATATGCAAATAGCTTCTTTCACTCTGATGGGCATGAATACACAGATTAAGGCAAGACTACACAACACGCAGGCCGCATTTAAGTCAGTTCTGCTGATATTAATCAAATGCAATATTTACCCAATTTCCACCCAAATGATAGCACTTTTAATGAGCAATGACAGTCCAGAAATTTCACTACTAAAACGCATATCAACAGAAGACCATTATATTGACTAATTTTTTGTTTTGGCTCCCAACCACGGGCCACGTGTTGAGCCCTGCGTAAACCCAAACTGCACCATGGGCCGCAAACAAACAGGCCATGGGCCACATGTTGAGTAGCCCTGCCCTATAGCCTGTGTGCTCCTGGTACCTCCTGAGCAGCAAGGGGCAAGACAGGCTCTTCAACCCTCCTGCCATCCTCCCCAGAGCACAGGATCTCTCCTGCATCCCCTCTCCTTGGGCCTCGCAACACTCCTGTCCACTCCTCACACCTGCTGCCATTGCCCAGCCACCCAAAAGCCGGGACCCTCCCAGTTTTCCTGTCCCAGCTTCACCATTACATCATAAGTCTTGCTGTAACTGATGTCCACTTTCCACTAATAACACTTACCTCTTATAACACAGCACTTGATTTTAAAGAGCTTTACAAATATTAACTAATTAACATGTGTCAATGAATTTGGCCCTGGCCAGGGAATCAGGAAACCTGGGCTCTATACTCGGCTCAGTTATTGGCTTCGGACAAATCACTTCCACCTGGTTCCCCTCCTACCTTTTGTCTGTCTTGTCTAGTTAGGCTACACATTGTTCAGGGCAGAGAGTGTTTCGCACTGCATGTACATGTAATGGCTAGCACAACAGGTCCACACCCTTGGGCATTATTTTTATATAAATAATAATAGCTCTCTTGTAAAAAAAATACCTTCAAAGCTCATTCACACTCACACAATATAGAGTTAAACTCCTTCTAGGCATACCTGACATACAGTTGCAAAAATCAAGGAACTGAAACATTAAGGCATCTAAGGGCATGTTTACACAGCACACTTACTTCGGAATAAGCTATTTTGCAGGAAATACTCTGAAATCACTTATTTTGAAATAGCGCCTCTACGCAGCAAATGCCCATCGAAATAGCGCTGAGCTATTTTGAAATAGAGTGGCCACACTCATTGGCATTTAAGGCCACCTGGAAGCACTTGAGGCAGGGCATCAGGACAGCAGTCACTTCCTACAGCTGCTGCCTGAGGCTATCTGAGGCACATGTTTAAAGGGACCCCCCTCCCTTGTACAGCCATGTCTCAGGCTCCTCTCTTTTGCCTATCTCCTTGAGGGACAGCAAAGCCTTTTCTCTGCCTGCTGTGGTTGCCCTTGCGGACACCTCAGCTCTCGAGCCTTGGAGCCGGACCTGCCTCCCAGCAGTCAATGGCTCTTATATTGCACGCTGCACCTCCTGGTGCAGTTACTGCAGGCTGCCCTAGTGACCCCCCAGCTCATTGCGGGGCACCTCCTCACCTCTCTCCATGTGCTGCTCATGCAGCACAACCCTCCACCTGCCCTCCCCTGTACACCATGCATTGCTGCTTCTGGTGACTGAATACCAGTTCTGACTGGATCGTCACAGAGTGATGGGACGACTAGCAGTGGCTCCAGAACTTCTGCATGAGGAAGAACACGTTCATGGAGCTGCGTGAGTGGCTCGTCCCTGCCCTCAGGCAATGGGACACCCACATGTGACCTGCCATCCCACTACAAAAGTGGGTTGCCAACACACTGTGGAAGCTCACCACACTGAACAGCAATCGTTCCATTGGGAACCAGTTCGGTGTGGGGAGGTTGACTATCGGGGCCATGGTCATGCACAGAGCTCAACAAATCTGTGTATCTACTCGCCCGGGGTGAGTAGATTTCAGCCGGTCGCCCCGTTCACCAGCGGCGCGCGCGTGCGCAGTGCAGGTCTGGCGCATGTGCGGTGTGGGGCTGGCAAGTGGATTTCACCGCAGTTTGTCGAGCCCTGGTCATTCAGGTATGGTGCTCTCTTGCTATTGTTTCAGGAGGGTGGTGAACTGCAGGAAGGGTGTTCCCTAGGGAAGGAGACAGGTGGTGGTGGAGGTGGTGGTGGTTGAAGCCTCCTCCCTGGAAGGTTTTTCAGTACCACCTTCACAAAGCCCTGCCGGAGGATGGGGCAAGTTGGGGTTGCTCCTGGTGTATGTGGAGGAGTGGGGAGGTTGGGCTCGGGGACCTCCTGAGGGCACTGGCAACCCTATGATTTGCTGTGCATCTCCATCTGCAGGTGGTGAGGGCCATCAACACAGTCCTGCTGCATAGGGTCATCAATCTAGGTGACATGGATGCCATGGGCTTCCCCAACTGCAGGGGCTATTGACAGCACCCACATCCCCATCCAGGTCCTCGACCACCAGACATCCAAATACATCAACTGCACGGGGTACTTCTCAATGGCTCTGCAGGCTCCACATGCTCCCACGTGCACAGGCTGCTGCACAATCCCCAGGCCAAGAAGGGAGTGCACAGCTGCCCCTCACCACCCGCCACCTCCACCCTTGTGTGCCTAGGGAAAGGAATGGCACTCACCTGATGGGCCTTCCCCAGCTTCGGAAGATGCCTAGGAGACATCCTGGGAGGGGGGTTACCAGCTCCAGGGTGAGCATGACCTCCTGGCTGGAAGGCATCAAAATGCTGCTTGCCTCATCCAGCTCCTCCTCCTCCGCACCAGCTCTGCCCCCCTGGGAGGTCAACAATGGGCATCTCCAACCCTGAGTCCACAATGAGGGAGGGGGAAGGGACTGACCTGCCCTTTAGGATGCAGTGGAGCTGGGCATCATATGGGCAGGCCTGCGGTGCCACCCCAGAGCCAGAGCTGCAGTCCCTGGCCTTGGCATAGGCCTGCCTTAGCTCCTTGACCTTCATGCGCACCTGCTCCTGTGTGTGCATGTGGCCCTTGTTGCCCAGGCTGTCAGCCATCCAGCCATAGACGTTTGCATTCCTGCACCTGGTGCAGAGATCCTGGAGGTTTGCCTCCTCTCCCCAGAGCGCAATGAGGCCCAGTATCTCTGCACCAGACCAGGAAGGTGTGTGCCTCTTTTGTCCCCGGGTAGGGTCCTGGGAGCTGGCTGCCAGTTCCCTTGCAGCCGTGGAGGGCTCAATGGGAGTAATGGGATCACTCATGGTGGCTTCAAAATCTGTGCAGGCTGCTTCTCTTTGGTTCAGGACTGTCAGGGCCTGCCTTGTGCCACAAGCCCTTTCCCCTGTGGCTGCACCTTAAAGGAAAGCCTGCAGGGGAAGGGGTACTATAGAATTTTGCTGAGTGTGGACAGAGTGGCCAACAGGTCACCAGTGGGAAGGCGTGTTATTTCGAAATACCTCCATCTGCCCTGTCTATACATGCCCTATTCCAAAATAGCTATTTCGGAATAGGCATTATTCCTCGTAAAATGAGGGTCACAGAATCCAGAACAAGACAGGTTTTCTGTGTAGACATACCCTAACAGTACATATGTACAGTTCCTGCACCCAAACAACACCTCACCAGTAGAACAACCATAATACACTATAACCTTAACTCTGCTCTACTAAGAATGCCAGCTTTCCAGAACCCTGTTTTTCAATTCCCTATTACCATAAACAACCTAGACATCGCCTTCTTCCTTGCACCCCCCAATACTCTGTTATTAACCATTTTGCACAGTTCTGGAAAATCATTCTCATTCATATTTGAGGAAGATGGTGGCTCCTGACAGAATATAGTGCCACCATTTTCCCTGCAAAAAGCATGCCTTCACTCTGATTATGAACAGTGGGAAATGATGGCCATTTTGAATGGGCATTTTTTTCTAATGGAAGCTCTATAGCCTCACTCTCCTTGGTAACACAAGGAGTGGCTGGAGTTTTGAAAGAGAGCAGTGCTTTATGGAAATCTCTGTAGGAAAATGTTACTCACCTGACAGAGAAACTTTCAGGTATGAAGAATGCTGGCCAAAAATGATAATTAATTCTTTTTAAAAAATCAATTAAGTCAGTGCATGAGATTTCAGTGACTTGTAACTATGTGGCAGCTGAAGGGTCTGCATCACTTATTAAGATCGCATAGGATATTAAATGGACAGACACAAGGTGTTTAATTTATTAAAGGACCCATTTTTTGAGTAATTTTAATTCAAACTAAGTATTCTATTTGCTTGTAAACACTCAGAAAATTCATTCTCTGCCCAAAGAGAAAGTGCTGTTATTCTGGGGACATCTTTAAGTACATAATACGTCAGCCTATTGAATCATGAGTACAGCTGCCATAACATATACATACAAAGATATTCTTAGCAAGGATACATTTCAAGATGTTGTTTAATTTCAGGTTCGTATTTTAGCCCCTATGGATTGGAATAGTCAGCCTCCAGAATTTCCTACTCTGTGATATTAAGATAAATGTATCAACTTGCATTCGTGTACTGAGCAGTGAAACAACTGGAAAAAATACAAGCTGAGTAATAACCAACAGCACATTGCCTGGAAATATAAATCAAGACAATGATAATCCCCAGACCCAGACTCTCATTAGTAACCTCATTAAATAACTAATGTTGAACTGAACTGAAGCCTTCTGTGAGTAAGAAAACTAAACAGTTGTTGTTTTAGTAGCAACTCCCTGTTTTGTTCTCTTTTTAGCTAGAAAAACCCAAAGGTATTGAGGAACACATGTCAGACTGAAAATATAATATGATATTAGTGGATTTGAAAACAATGTCCAGAAATTAATGTTCACAGATTATTCATAGCATCAAGCAAGAATTGTCACTCCCCACCAGATGCTAGCCAGAAGCATGAAAATAATTTACTGGTAATATGTGGCTATCCCCACATTGCACTAAAGTAAACACTTTTCTCATGCTCGTCACTGTTTATAGAATCGTAGAAATGTAAGGGCTCGCAAGGGGTAATCTACTCCATCCCCACACTGAGGCAGGGCCAAGTAAACCTAGACCATGCCTGAGATATGTGTGTCTAACCCATTCTTAAATACCTCCAATCTCAATCTCCCTAATACCCACCGTCTCCTTAGGTAACCTGTTCCAGTGATTAACTAACATGTATAACTATGCCTGCATTGTCTCTCTAAAATATGTTCACGTAAGAGACTCATAGAGAACCCCTGGACTTCTTCCATTTATCCTTACAGCCAGGAGTGGCTGAAGTTGTGGAGGGGCCACTGATACCCAAACCATGGTCCTGTCTCCTGCCCCACTTCTCCTCCCCGAGGCCCTGCCCTCATACTGCTCCTTACCCCAAGACCCCACCCTCTTCTCCCTGAGGCACCACTTCCACCCTGGCTCTTCCCTTCAAGATTCCACCCCTCCCCCTTCCCGTTCACTTCTCTCTGCCCCCTCCCTGCTGTCGCTTGCCCTTACAGCTGGTAAAAAGACTATGCCTCCCACTTTTAAAAACAGTGTGCGCCCTCTCCCCCATTTTAGCACCCCTGCACACAAGCTTTCCATGAAGGTGGAGTTGATGAACTATAGGGCCTTTCAACCAGATCAATTAATTTGGCCTAGGCAGTAAAGGCATGTGAAATAAACCATAGGAAATCAAGGTCCAGCTCCTTAGTTGGTGTAAGCTGGCATCGTTTCAGTCAAATCACAGCTGCACCAATTTTCATCAGCTGAGGATCTTGTCTTTTGTATCTTTCTAATTTTAAGCATGTAACATAAACCCATATAAACCTTCTTCAGTGCTGAGCTACTAGTGTAAGGGAGGAAATAGATTTGGAAGGTAACTACGCAGAATGCAAAGCCTCAGACTGACTTCTAAGACATGACTTCTGCACAATCATTAAACTGAACTCACAGATGTACTTCTGCCACAGACCATCAGGAACACACTGAATCAGGTCTTCAGCCCCCTTGCCATTTGCTTTGCATGGTTTGGGGAATGCAAAGCCAACAGACCTAATGGGGCAGCTGTCAATTTTCCTCATTTACAGGAAACTTTGGATGGTGGAAAACAGATGCAGCCTGCCCTATGTCACCCACATTCCCCCTCCAAGCCAGGGCATTATGGAACAGAGCAGAAGAGGGCCAGGTTGCAGCATGGTCTGGCAATCCCTAACCATCCTTCTGCTGGCACAGTTCAGAGCATTACTTGGGCTGTTCTAAGTTATACTAAGGGGCCAGTCCAGCCATAAGTCAGTCCCAGATGACTTAAAGTAGTTCATCTTCCTCTAACCCCGACCTTATCTCCAAGTTCTGAGCCAAACGCATCATAGCCAGCTCTGGGGAGCTGGCCCACACAGAATTAACTTCAGGTAGTAAAACCACTTATAATGAAAATACCCACAATGTTACAAAATAGCTATCAATCTTACGCAATCCTTGTGTGGGATAAATGGATTGGCCATCGATTTTAGCTGAAGGGCACCCTTCAATGACAAAATTCTGGAAGACAAAGATCCTCTTCTCCTTCAACCCATGTCAATAGCTTTGTTACAATAATCTTTGCTGCTATTCATAAAACCTTTGCAGAAAATGCCACAGTGCCCATTTGGGGCATGAAGGTTTTCAAGTTGGCAGAAATTATTGTTCTGCTCTGAAAGGCTGAGGCTGCCTAGAAATCAGCTGTTAGTCTGGCTCCAAGAGAATGGTTCTGATTAAAATGCTAAAGAATGTTATTTAAAATGTTTTAAATTATTCTTTGGCCAATAATAACAACCACTAGGAACTTTGCATGTCTTCGTTATTGGTCAGAAATCTGCATTTCTAGATTCTAAGGTCAAAAGGGACCATTCTGATCATCAGTCTGCCCTCTTGTATAATACAGGCCTTAAAGCTTCCCCCCAATAATTTCTAGACCATAAAGGCCATCAATTGCAATCTAAAGATTGAGGTCAGGATCCAAACCCTGCTTTTATATTACACAACTTTAGAGTTGAATATTTCAGTATTTCTCACGTTTTGAAACTTGTGAGTCTGACCATTGAAAGTTCTCGGGTGAAACTCTGGCCTCATTGAAGACAACAGCAAAACTCCAGTGGACCTCACTAGGGCCAGGATTTCACCCCTCATGTGGACACACATTTCTTGGTTTTAGCTACAGTAAAAATCCTGGTCCATGCACATACGATCTCATGCCTGGGTTTCTGCAGTGCTGTTGACACTTTTCTGCCAACACCATATATGCAGCTCCTTTGGCCATTCTAAAAGCACCTGTCATTTTTACTTTGCTTTACTATTCACAACATGTCTCCCTTCTCTTTCTTCACCTCGCTGGTTTCCCTACCCTCTGTGCTATTGCTTTACAATTCTTGCTTTTAACATTTCATACCATTACCCCAGCCAATCCTTCCTACCTTTCTTCTGTTATCACTCCTACCTTCCTGTTCACTCCCTTTACTGATCTTCTCATAATCTTCTTCCCACAGTTCACCATTCTCATTAGCACTTTGTCCCTGCTGGTTGGCTTCATCCTTTTAAACCCCATCTCTAAAGCCCTTTACCTCTAATGATTGTATCTCTCTTCTCTTCCTCTTCTTGGAAGCTCAATAGTTCTTGCTTTTCACTCCAGACTAACAGTTGTCAACATGTTTGCTTTTATTAATAATTGTCCTATGTTTACGGGTTATGTCCTTCCACTTTCTTTCCCTAGTTCTCTATGTAATGTAATCATTGGATACCTTATGCTGAGAAACTGGTCCAGTACTGACTAAGAAAAAGACCGACACCTAATGAGTCACCATGAGTATTTTCTACAGCTCCCAGGAGGCATCTTATTCAAGTGCTGACCCAACCCATTCCTAGTTAGCTTGTAGGATCTCATGGGCTCACAACCAAAAATTCCACAGCAGCACAGTGGTAGCTAAGAAGAGTCTCAGCTCAGCTCAGCTCAACTGAGCAGGCTCTTCCAGAGAGCAGAAACCCGGTGAAAGCCACTAAAGCCCTCTAAAGTAGTGTCAGCCCCATTCAGATACCCCTCAGGAAGTAACAACAGTCAGCAGGACACTGTGAGTACAGTTTGCCCCCCGATTTGACTTCACTGACATCTGCCTATCTTGTGTGCTGGTGAGAGGAGAGGAGTGGCTGCAGGAGCACAAGAGGTTCACTTGAGCTGGTGGAAAAATTTTAAATGTCAAAGATTTGGGAGGCAACTCTCGCTGTTTGTCAGGAGAGGTTGACATAATTTTCCAGAGGCTTTTCTGTATTTTTCAGCTAGCTGTGGGGTTCACAGAGATGAAGTGATGAGGGACAGAATAGAGTCGCTACATTTAATCATTGCATGTGACTACACTAATGTGTGTCCCATTTCCTCCCCTGTGCTGTCACCATCTCTGCAGTTGCTGGGGCTGGATCCAGAACTTCTCCTACTTGCCTCCATTTGCAGTGACTTCCAAGGGTGGCTGTGGCAGTCAAGGACTGCTGGAGCACACTGCTTTCTGCCCATGCCTTCCTCCCCTCCCAAACCTAATGCAGTTTGGTACCCAGCCAGCGATGCCAGTTCTGAATCCCCTGGGAATTCTCCTACATCACAGAGTCCCCCGCTGGCCACTTACGCCAAGTTGCAGGCTTTGTTGTGCTTCTAGAGAAACTCCAAGCATCCTTATCAGAGCTGGGCATCCTCCCCTTTGTCTTCATCCTCACCTGCAAAGAATCTAGCATGCTATGGACTCAATCCTGTGAGGTACTGAGCAAATGAAATCAATGTTGTTATGACTGATGTGCGCATACATGCACACACCCACACTGTTAAATTTATCATTGACCTCTATAAGACTAGAATCTCATGCCCAGAGTACACCTCAGTCATGTTAAATACTGATTAATAAATAATCTGTTCACCTGGAACTTTAGCCTGACTTGGCGAGGAAAGAGTTAAAAAATTGTGTACAACTAAATGAAAAGGGCTGTTTAAAATTCTCCTTCCAGTGCAAGTCATCATTCACCATATGGTAAGATATTTATCCCAAATACACGTTGTTCAGTACATCAGAGGTAATTTTAAAAAAAAAGTTCTATGCAGCAAAATGTCACTGTGCATTGCTGTCATTGTCACGGTTATGGAACAGTCAGCAGCATACATTTTACTGGAACGAAATATCTTTGGCACTATCCTTTCCCCCTTCACAGCTAGTTCTCTGGTAAACACAATCTTACTTCATAACAGGGTTGGCGTCTGTGGTTCCCTGTCTCGTACACATAGCATTAGCTTACCTGATAGAAAAAAACATGTAAGACCTTTAAAAACCAAACATGCAAAAGAAAGGGACAGCAGCTAACAACAGCTTTAACTTTGCCACTAATTTCAGCCCTGGAAAGTAAGTTCTTCTTAGGGCAGTTCCACAGCTCAAATCGTGACAGGGCCAGCAACTCAGTAAACACCCACTGTCCACCTCTCTGGACTTTATGTTATTGTTGTTTGTAATTCCTTTCTAGGGCTGGTACTAATTTTCAGTTCGTCATCCCTTGACTCATAGAAACATTTCCCCTGCAAAAAGGATGCATCCCCCTGCTGAGCGCAGGAAAAAAATGTAACATGAAATTCAATCCTTTCCTGACTGGACAGAAGATGCGGAGAGGACAAGGGGGAACAGCGTGATGAGGAAGTTCTGTCATTTCCAGAAGGAAGCATGATTCACTGTGTGGAGCATTTTTGGGAGCCTGAATCAGAGCTGTCGAGGAAGTCAGTTCTTGGACAGTTTTAATGTTTGGTTTAACTGTGACTTTCCCAGTGAGCTCCATGCCTCTGTGTGAAGACTGTAGATACAAAAAAGCTCAGAATACATACCAGGAATGAGCAAGAAGTAGGAGCCCCACAGTGAGAGCAAACTCAGTACAATTGTTTACAAAGTAAGATAATTTGTTGTACATTTGCAAAAAATATAAAATAAAATTAGAAAATGCAACAGAAATATAGGAGAAATATGTCTCATGCTATATCACAGCACTTGCTTAGGCATTAAATTGGACAACTCATAGATCAGGAAAAAATTTATTCTCACTGTAAAACACAACATGCATGTCAAAATTAGCAGCGGATTACTGCTGCTATGGTGGTAGTATTGGAGCAGAGAATGGTGGGCCATATCCACTGATATTGGTAGAGCTGTGCCTGTTTACACCAGCAGAGAATTTGGCTCAGTGATTTGGCTCAATGATTTGCTTCACAAGACAAAACGATACATTCATGTTTATTTCATTTATGCTGTTTATATATCAATAAACTACACCACTCTCTAGAGGGAAAATGGATTGTTTAATCATTATACAAATTGGCATTTTTGAATAAGTTATTTATTGGCTCATGATAAGTTTCAGGGCAAATCAAGAATGTTTGTGTTAGCAAATCCATAACACCCTTAACTGATTCAGGATCTGATTATCTGAGCAACTGACTGACCACATGTACTGTTCTGCAACAACTAAAGTCATATCTACACTTCCAGGAAGGTCAATGGTCCAGAGGTTCATCTTCTGGCATTCAATTTAGTGGATCTGGTAAGGACCAACTAAATTGAAGGCATCCCCATTGACCCTGGAATGTAAAGAGTAAGGGAAGTCAACGGGAGAGTTTCTCACATCAACCTCCCACTATGGGGTCGCCCCAGAAAATTGATGCAAGTTACGCAGTTCCAGCTAATTGTGTGAATTGTGTAGCTGGAGCTGCGTATTTTGCATCAGTTTTCTCCACCTGGCCTAAGATCAGCAGACACACTTAAGCTGGAGACATCTGCTATAAGAGAGAAGGATCTAGCAGCACGTTGTCCCCTGTGTGGAGCCCTCAACTTTGCAATTGATTGCCTTAGGTGACTGTGAGGAGTTCCGGCATCAATGGGGGTTCCCTCAGCATTCAATTTAGGGGGGTCACAACCCTGATCTCTTAACCTTTTGCCAGCATGCTACAAGGCTTTCCTTCCCCCCACCCCCCAGCACCTCTCCAGGGGGTAGCTCAAAGGAGTAATTTTATTTTGTTATGTCTGCAGAGGAAGCTTTCAATAAGATTGAGGCATATTTGTATATTTATTGTTAGACAAGAATGAGTAACTTCTGAAGATAGGCATCGTGAAAAACTACCTTAAACTGGGGCACCCAAACCATGGGGGTGGGGTGTTGTGTATATTTTGTGCAGATGAATAAAATCCATTCATCACCGCCATCTTCATGCTTGGTCGTGTGGGAGCTAAGTTTCTATTCTCTCGATAAGCTAAAATTGAATACCAAGTAAAGCCAGACTTTGACTGGGATGGAGAACAAAATATAAGGAAATGGAGGTACCCACGTTACCTTGCTGTAGCAGGGAGCAGAGAGCTTTTGCTGACCACACGGTGCGACACAAAGCAGTCATTGGTAGCAAACCAGAAAATAAGCTAGTGCCTATTGACCTTTTTTGTTTGCTTGAAGAGGATATAAAATACGCTTATTCTAGTGGCACAGCCGTTAGAGGGCTAGTGACAGACTTTGTGGGACCCTTGGCAAGGTTGGGGGGGGCTCAGCACCAGAACCCGCAGAAGACGTGGGGCCTTGGGCGGAAGGGGCAGGGCTGGGGTGGCCTCCCTGAGCCAGCTCTTCAGTGCCACCTGAACCATGCTGCGCGGGGCTCATGTGATGATTTAAATGGGCTGGTGCTCCAGCTGCTGCCGCCACCAGAATAGTAGGGGTAGTAGCCTGGAACCCTGGGCCCTTTTAAATCGCTGGGTCCCAGGGCAGCTGTGTGCTTTGCTCCCCCTCACCCCTGTCGGTGACCCTGCTAGAAATACACAAGAAGCCCATGTAATTTAAGTATTCCACGAATTTGCCCTCATCTGACAATGGCATCACAGCAGTAAGAGACACACACAGCCAAGGCACATCTGCATTCCAGAGACCAGACAGGCATAGCTCTGGCTCTGTAGTTATGCTGGCATAACTCTGTAGTGAAGACACACTCTCACCCAATGAAAGGGGTTTTTTTTCCGTCAGTGCAGGACCCCCCACCTCCTCAAACAATGTTGACAGAAGCATTCTTCCATCTACTTAGCTGCATCTACGCAGATGATGAGCTTAGCACTGCTCTGGCACTCGGGGGTGTGGATTTTTCATACGCACCCTGACCAACACTGCTATGGTGACTGACATTTAAAATGCAGACCAGGCCTAAGAGACACAAAGACAAATGACTGCATTCAATTCTGTGAAATGACACACTGGGTCAAGCTACAGGTAAGTTAGTGTCAAAGCAAACATACGCTTCAAACTTCGGTGGACATAGCTCCAGCGCTCAGGGGCGTGAAAAAGGTCGATGGAAGAATCCTTCCGTTGTCCTAGCTACCATGACTTAGGGAGGTGAAAAAACCCCTTCCAATGCTGTAGGCTGCATCTGCATCACAGGATTACAGCAGTATAATGACAGTGCCGTAGCAATCTTAATGTAGGCAACAGTTAGATTCCCACACACACTAGCTTAGATATGAGTACCCCTGCTTTGCCACAGGGGAAGTGCGTCTCAGTTGGTTTAACTTGTATGAAAAAGAATCAGAAGAAGGTGTAAGTTAAAGTACCCTCTGGCATCCAGCTCCTCGTCATGAGGCTGACGCCATCTTCAGTTCCTAACACAGCAAGAGAATCCATGTTTGGAGGGGCTAACATAGATTGAAACAGGTAAAGGTCTCACTCTCCTAATCCTGGAGGAAGGGGAGCTGTGATGGAGCGTGTGTCACCCATGCCAAGGAAGGGTGGGGGAGCTTACCCTCTGCTTTTACCTCCTTGCATGAGTATCCTGTTCCCTCTGACCTTTAAACTCTGGGCATAAGTAGGTTTGTGGGAGTCTAACTATGTGGAAGCAAGGCTTGTCTGCACTCAGAAATCATCCTGATTCAGCAGTCAGTGGCCAATACTAGGCAAGGCTATGATCTCGGCGCGGATATCACAGAAGTCATGGAATCCATGACTTCCAGAGACCTCTGTGATTTCAGCCCCAGGATGGTGGGACTGGGGCTGTCAGCTGGACCTTGTAGCTCCTGGTTGCCCCAGGTGGCAGGGACTCTAGTAGGACCCTGAAGCTCTGACACACCATCAGTGATGGGGGCCCCACAGCTCAGAGTCAGAGCCCCTACAGGTGGCTTGGGACCTCGCAGCTGCCTGCTTCTGTTGGCAAGGAGGGGCGGGGGAGACCTCAGAGCCCCAGCAGCAATGGATGCTGTACCCTTCTCCTTACCCATTTTGTCAAGGATATTTTTAGTTAAAGTTACAGGCAGGTCACAGGTGTCTGTGAATTTTTGTTTATTGCCCATGATCTGTCCATGACTTTTACTAAAAATGTCAGTGAAAAAAATCTTAGCTAGTAAGTTAATAATAAGTGTATAATAAGTGTAGAGGCCCCTGTGCTGACCCCCAAGTGTCAGCAAAAGCAAGCTGGTTTTCATTAACTGAAGCCCTGTTAGGTCAGCACCAGTACAGCTACATTGATTGCTAGCCAGCGACTATTGAATCAGGGCTATTCGTGAGTGTAGGTATGGCCTAAGTGAATATGAGGGAGTGTGAATTATAGTATTGCCAACCACAAGAGTCCAAAACTCATGCATCAGGCCCACTAAATATGTGGATTTTAAAAAATAATAAAGTTGGGTTTCTATTAATTGGCTTTCTGGTTTTGTGCCTCTCAGGCACATTTTCAAGCTCCTCTCTATACTTTGAGAGCTCAACATTTACTTTTTGAATTAAAACTGATGTTCTCACATATTCACTTGACTCCAGGAGCTGGGTGTTAAGAAAAACACCAAATATCATGAGATTAAATAAAATCGTGAGAATTGATAACACTGACATTCTCACGTCTTTATTTTAATTAACTTGGTTGGCCAAATTCAGGCAAGGATAAATTTGTTTTCCTAGATAACATTAATTCACTTCCTAGCCCTGGCTATTTCACTTTGCATTTTTAACAGAAATAAAATGCACAACATCATTCAAGCATTAATATATCTTATAGAATAAATTGCATGAATTCTTCAAGAGTAAATCTTACATAAACTTAGAACCTGAAAATGATTTTTACAACATTTTAATGATAAAATCATCATTTTACTAGAACAGGTCTGATTCTTTTCAGTTTGCTCTAAGCAAAAGGAATAATCTTTATCATTTGCCATAAAAATAATCCCGCTATCATTAAAAATAGCACTTTTTCAGTCTTCAGTGTTTAGCCTACAAAATTCATTGCTCAAAATATCTATAGATGATTTTTGCATTTGGAAACTAGAGAATTTACTTTTTGAAGTACTATAAATACAAATCTTGATGTGGAAGGCTCTGTTTTTAAAGTAATAAAAGCTCCTGAAATCCCTATAATTCCTTACTTACACAAAGTAGCAAAAACAAAAAAACACACAAAAAAGCATTATGTTGGTTTGAATGCCTAAGTCCATGGGTGCCGCAAAAATAAATATAGAAATAGTAACAGAAAATAGGAAATGATTTTGTCCCTACTTCATATCTGGAACTCTCATTGATTTCATTCACTGTCTGCACTTTAAGTGACTGCAAGACTATGTCCTAAATGTGAAAAAAAATGTCACAGTGGGAGACACAATAGTATTTCTTGCATACACTAATTTTGCATCACTTATGAATACATCCCTAGAGGCAGAAACTTCAATACTGTTATTGCAGATAGTAACTACTGTATTTAAGGTTGAATCCTTACTTCTATTGTAATCCCTATCGCTGTTCTCATTACCACCCTTTTCAATGTCTCATAAACCTTCTCAAGCAAATCCCTTAAATTACCGTAATTTAGTGAATATACCCTGCAACCAAGTATAACCCGCACCTAAATATACCCCGCCGTTTTTTCTATTTGAGTAAAAAAAAATCTTGTACACCCCGCGCACAAGTATAACCCATGGGGTATACAAGACTTTTCTGTGCCGGGGGTATATTTGCTGGGGGTATATTTGCTAATTTACGGTGGGGGGGAGAATTAGCCAGCCACTGACCACCCTGGTTCCTGCGCAGCCGCCAGCCTCCAGACGGGGGAGCGATTATCCCCCTGGTTCCTCTGCAGCTGCAGGAAGGGGCGGGGGAGCAGGAACCACCATCCTCCAGGCGGGGGAGCGCTCACCCCCCCGTTCCTGCGCAGCCACAGGAACCACCAGCCTCCGGTGAGTAAAAAAAAACCACTGGTGAGTAAAAAAATCCCTATATACCCTGCACCCGAATATACCCCGCGGGGGGGGTGAGGGGTTTGTAAAAACGAATATAACTCGCAGGTTATATTCGCTAAATTACGGTAGGGCTGAAAATGTGCATGTTTGGGCTCATTACAATAGTGATTTGGCGTTATTTTTGAACAAATCTGAGTGAGCCCATATTTGAGCACTTTAAAAGTAAAATAAAACAAAACAAAAAGCTCTCATCCATGAGATGTAATTAGAAATTTAGCACTCACATCATTCAGAAAAGGCAAGTTAGAAATGTCACATTTAGCTAAGTGAGATCTCCAAAAGAAATGTAAGCTTCAACCCCCACAACTGAATCTCAGAAGGTCACTTGATCACACAGAATGTTCCTGTAGGATCAGGGCTCCAACGTTGTACTATAGATCTCAAAAACCAAATGAAATCTGAAGAATACCAGTTCATAAATGTTAAAACTACCAAACCTCTAAAATTAGCATCTAAAATTTCTGTTGTGCAATGGCATGTCTGCATTCCAAGGAAGAAATAGAGTTTGCTGAACACCTAGCTGTGGCTAACCTAAATTCCCTCTGGCACCTGAAAAAGACCAATGAGATCTAAAAGGAAGAAATGTACCAAACTAGAGATTTTAGCTAGGCCCAGTGGGAGTTTCATTTACAGAGAACATGTTGGAATGGACTCATTCTGAACAATCATTCACAGAACCAGAAACTTTCTGATATTACCCAAAAGAATATAGTCAACATGAACCAAAAATGATGGCTCTACGTCTTCCATTGAACTGCAGTGTGCTTAGGTGCTGGAGCATTTTTTATAGTGGGGGTGCTGAGAGAGAGCTGCTGCACCAAACCATAAGCCCTGCAAATGGTGGAAACAACTTGAAAGCAAAGGGTGCTATCACACCCTCCAGCTCATTTAGTTCTATATGACACCTTATCATATAGAATCTGAGTTGCAGTAGTAAATTTCCCAACATGCAAGAACCCAAAGAAAAAAATTAGCTAAGGCTTGTCTCAGCTAATGTCATGTGGGTCATAAACAGTTCCAGTAAGATTGGGTTTTTGGTCTGGGTTGATGCAATGTTTCACTAGAATATCCGACTACTACCTGCAAAGCAGAAGATTATTCTGTTCTCAAATGTCTAGCCAATCAGACGCTGTTCCTAACCTACTGAAAGTGCAAATCTCAACATATGCATCTATGGATGAACTTTCTCTAGACCTAATCACTAAAAGAAATAACACAGTTGCAAAGCACGTAAGCTCATGGCAGCTGTATACTCACTTGGCACAGTCTCTTCCTGTTAATTGTAGAGAAGAACATGTTCTTCTTGAGGCTTTTCCTCTATCTGCACCAGTAAGAGAGCCAGACTGTGGCCATTTGTGGGGGGAAGTTGGCAGTTATAAGTCATAGAAGCCAGGCTTTGGAATGTGTTTTTCCAACAGCGGCATCTGGTCCCCTGGTTAAATTTCTGATTGATCCTCTGCCTCAGACAGAGTCCAACCACAATAAATGCACAAAATATATCTGGACAGGGTGGGGAGGCTTGGACATACTTTATATCCGTAAAAATAGCCATGCAAATACAAAGCATATTGGTAAATTTCATGTAAACTTCAAAACTTAACTCGGAAATGCATCTTCCTGTTGATTGTCATGAGGATCATTCCCCAGTGTGATTCTCTATCAGTTCATAGGGAAGCCAACAGCTGCAGCTCCACTCACAGAAACAGTTAGGCAATTGCAAAGCTTAGTTTAGTGCCAGACCCAAGCATATAGTTTTGGTTGAGGGTACATGGGTTCTTGGCTAGCTGTGTTGTGGCATCTGTATCATGATCTCAGGGGCATTTACAAAGTCACTCTGCTGTTTGGTTGGAGGGGCTTGTTTGCTTGTCATTTTAATTTGTGGCACCTTTCAAATGTGCTTTTATGTTAGATAGCCAAGGAAAAAGTTCTGCTTAAGTTACTTCTGACTAGGGATGATAAAACAGTTAACCGTTTAACCGGTTAAATGACAGTGCTTAACTGGGTAACCATTTTGAGGCCTGCCACCTGGCCCACCACCCGACCATGCTGCGGCCACGGCCATGGGGCCCTGCCTGCCCAGCTGCTCGCTCACTGCCCTGGCTGGGAGCTGCCCGGTCATGTGGCTCAAACAACCACAGCGTGCTGCCTAGGGCCCTGCAAACTCTTTGGCCAGGCAGGGCAGTACTCCTTCCTAGACAGTCATTTCCCATTCTGTATGTGTGCAACTGACTGTCCCTTCCTAAGAGGAGTACTTTGCATTTGTCCTTGTAGATTTGCATCCTATTGACCTCAGACCATTTCCCAGTTTGTCCAGATCATTTTGAATTATGACCGTATCCTCCAAAGCATATGCAACTCCTGCCAGCTTGGTGTCATTCACAAACTTTACAAGTGTACTCTATATGCCATTGTCTACATCACTGAGGAAAATATTGAACAGAACCAGACCCATCAGAGCCGTCCCATTCATAAGACAGTTCAGGGCCCTGCGCTTTGGGGGTCCCACAGCAGCCACCTCAACCCTCCTATGTATGGGATGGTCTCCCAAGTTTGCTGTGGGGCCCAGGGTGGCACTGGGGATAACCTGGAGAGCCTGGTGTGAGGCGGCAGCAGAGCTTCCCCCCGCACTCACCATAGCAGTGGGAGGCAGAGTGTCCCAGCAGGCTGCTCTGTTCTGCTGTCCATCTCCCAGCCCATTGTGCTCCACTTCACCTCAGTGGCGGGAAGCAGAGTGCCTCAGCTCCAGCCTGCTCCCCGCAGCCCTGCATCCCTTGGTGGCAGTGGGGTAGGGCTGGGGCCAGGGCGCTCTGCTTCCTGCCTCTGAACTGAAGCAATGCGACCTGGCTGCTAGATGGGTGGTGAAGCCGAGCAGGCTGCCCACCACTCTAGCTCCTGACCCTGTGGTGAGTGCAAGAGGGCCAACCCCTGCTGCCTCCCTGTGCCAGGCCCCCTGGTAGTGGTCCAGCTTGCATGGCTTGGGGGACGAGGCTTCAGACAAGGGGTGCAATGGGGGCATGGTGGAACAGGAGTGGGGTTTGGGGAAAAGGGTGGAGTGGGTATGGGTGGGGCTGAGCAGAGATGGGGCCTGTGGCAGGCGAGGATTGCCCCGGGCCTTGTACCTGGAGCCCTTTGGGGGGAGCTGCCCTGGACCCTGCGCTCCTGAGACTCAGAACAGATCCCTGCAAACCCCCACTTATTATGCCCTTCTGGCATGATGGTAAACCATTGATAATGGTTATCCAACCAATTATGCACCCACTTTATATTAGCTTCATCCAGGTCAGGGCTGGGCAAAATATGGCCCGGGGGCCGGATCCAGCCCACGAAGCCACCAGATCCGGCCTGCCGACCACCCTGCTGGGACCCTCAGGCACACAGCTGCTGTGGGTTTAAAGCAGGGGCTGGCAGCTCTCTGCTCTGGAGGAAGGGGAAGGCTTTGTGTGATCTCCCCACCCCCAGCCCATTCCTCAGCTCCTATTGGCTAATAGGAATTGACCCAAGCCAATCTCTCTCAGCTCCTATTGGCTGGAAACAACCAGCCAATAGGAGCTGAGAGATTGGCCAGGGGGATGGGAGTAGCGCAAGCCTCTGCCTCCTCCCGAGCTGAGAGCCACGTGAAGGGAATAGCATGCTGCTCTAAGTAATCTGGGGCTGCAGCAGGCAGACCTGCCTGCCTTGAGGGTGCTGGCCAGGAGATGCTTAGGTAAGCACCTCCCAGCCAGAGCCTGCCTCTGGCACCCCTGAATTTCCTGCACCCCAATTCTCTCCCCCAGGTCACCATCCAAACCCTCTGCATTCCCCTGCCCCAAATCACAACTCCCTCCCAGGCCCTGTACTCCTTCCTACACCCCTCCCCCAGGCCAGAATCCTCTCCTGCACCCAAACACCCTCCCAGACCTTGCACCTCAATCCCCTGACCCAGGTCACAAGCCTCTCCTTCTCCCAAACCCTCTCAGACCTCACACCATCTCCTGCACGCCAGCTGCTTACCCCACGTGCCCCTCTGTACCCAACCTCCATCCTAGACCCCACACCTCCTCCACAGAAAAGCGCAGACCTTGACCCAAAATCTTGGAGTGGCCCCCCCACCAAAAATTATTGCCCACCCCGATTTAGGTTTTATTTCCCTAGTTTGTTAATGAGAAGGTCATGTGAAACTGTATCAAATGCTTTACTAAATTAAAGATTTACCACATTTACTGCTTCCCCACTATATACAAGGCTTGTTATCCTATCAAAGAAAGTTTATCAGGTTGGTTTGACTAGATTTGTTCTTGACAAATCCATGATGATTATTTCTTATCACCTTATTAGCTTCTAAATGTTTGATAATTGATTCCTTAATTATTTGCTCCATTATCTTTCCTGATACAGAAGTTAAGCTGACTGGTCTGTAATTCCCTGTTTTGGCCTTATTTCCCTTTTTAAAGATGGGCACTATATTTGCCCTTTTCCAGTCTTCTGGGATCTCTCCTGTCTTCCATGACTTTGCAAAGATAATATCTAATGGCTTAGATATCTCCTCGACTATTATTCTAGAATACTATTATTCAAGTCAACTGGGCATCAAGCATTCATTTTCACTGGCATTCACCATATTAGGTGTAAAATTGCCACCAACCTTCTTGATGAAAACCATGAACTCTGTCATGTCATGATCATCACCCAAGTTGTCTTCCACTTTTAAATTTTCAGCCAGTTCCTCCCTATTTCTCAAAATCAAATCTAGAACAGCCTCTCCCCCAGTAGTTTTCTTCACTTTCTGAAATGAACAAATTATCTGTCTATGTTCTTTATTGCCACTTCCCCCCAACAGAGTCAAAAAGCCTCAACAAGAGAAGGCAGCTTTGAGTGAAATCCTAGTCAGTGATGTCAATGGCAAAAATCTTATTAACTTTACACACACAAACTACACAAAACTATCAATTGTTTGCTGTGTAGTCAAATGCTGCCTATATAAAGAATCACTAGTTTTAATTTAAATTCTCAGTTTCTCCTTTAATTTCTTCCTCAGTCATTCCAGGTAATGAGAAATACATTTCAGTTATAAGTTTAAAAAAATTGAAAATGGAATAAAGATGAATCAGATAAAGGCTCTTTGTCAAATGTTAGATTTCTGTCTTCCACCCACTCCATGCTCTATATGTTCTTCCATCCTGATCTATAGGGGTAGGGGAACAAGATGAGGAAGGAATAAAGGAAACTGAGCACGGACATGAAAAACTAGTTTCTACAAGACATGGCTCATGCCAAAAAAACTAAGCTGTTTGTCTGTGTTCACAAGTGGCATAAATCATGTATGTTTTTATAAGGGGGTACATTTACAAACGACCCTGTCTAAAAAGAGTTCATTGTCAGGAGAGAATGAGGGGAATTTAAGAGCTTATGAAATCATGGCCTGGCAAGGGGTGGGAGGATAGAGTGAGAGTTAAAAGAATGTTTCATTCCCCAGATCCGCCCCATTCACTGCACAGCAAATAGATTTTAAAATTCTGACCATGTCCTCAGTGTCAGCAGGTGATTAATTTATCGATAGCATGGAAAGCAAACTTCTAAAATCAGGTGTCCACATCTGGGGCTTTCTGCTGCTGGCAGCAAACACTAGCACATTTCAGTCACTTGGTGATTCTAGTCAGCCCATCAAGGCTGGCCGGCCATGACCTGTTGGAGATGATTTCTGGAACCTCATCTTAAGGATGAGTGATAAAGCCATCATTGCTTACGGAGATGCTCCCTCTACAGATGTCATGCAAAGAATGTTGCTATAATGCTTTGAATTTTATTCTGAGTTTGTTTGATCAGTGCTTAGAGGCTGATTCTGTGCTGTTCCATCATACTGTCTAGACATATTTGTAAGCACTGCCTTGCCTTGAAGAGGAAGGGGCACATATTGTAGGATATTGGATTATTTTTACTTGTACTGCACTAAGAGGCTGTTTTCAATCAAAAGTCGCTTGATATGGAGTAAATGTTCTGACAAGTAAATGGAAAAAGTGGAACATATCCTGATTTTTATGGTGCAAAAAATACCAATACTTTCCACTTAGGAAATGACTTAGGCTTATACACAGAAATATTGTATATTTTATAACACTGATTTATTAAAAAAATTACATCCTAATTGTATCTTAGGTTGCAAATGCAAAAATTTAGCGACTACCATAATGTAGATACTAATGCCATCTGGAAATAAAAAGACCAACTAGCAGTTTAAATAAGATAATCCTACCTCTCTAGCCTTCAAGAAAAAAAAAAGCCTTAAAGACATTAAAGTCTGCTGTAGTGACCTAAAGGTCAACAGACTTGGGTTCCATTGGACAGGGGGAGGAGCAAATTCCGGAGCGGAGGGCCCTCTACTGAAAGCACTTATCTACTCCTATAATAAACATTTCAGCCTATGATAGCAGCTCAGGTGCCTCCGCTGACTTCAGTTGCTATGGCTGAGCTTTTAGGAAAGAGGCAGCTAAAACCTAAACCATCCAAGGCTCCACTGTTCAATTTCAATGCCTGAACTTCAGTTTTAGCGCTTGCCTGGAAATGAAGAGGGAGTAAAGTATGCACTAGAGCACTGGTGCAGTAACATGTTAAACAGCTGGCTTCCATATTCCACACCTACTGCAACTTATGAATAGTCCTCAGACAATTGCACATGTTTTGTTCAGGTTGAACCTCTCTGGTCTGGGACTTTCTGGTCCAGCAACATCTGTGATAAAGCAGGACCAGAGAGGTTCCACCTGAACTACACATACAGATAACGCTGCAGTCCAAATCCCCTGGCATCTCATACTGTGGCTACACATAGAAGTTGGACAGGAGGGATGAGGGTAAATAATCCTGTGGAATCCTGACTAGGGGTGCATTTGGGACAGAGGTGCACCCACCCAGTGCCTCTGAGATGTAAAATCAAACCACTCAAGAATGAGTACAACTGCCAGGGTGCTGAGTCAGCTCACTAAAACCTCCTGATCAGCAGTATTAAAGGCTGCCAATAAATCTAACAAAATCAGCATGAATATCTTGCCTATCCTGGCCTAGTGGCTAGGGTGGAAGCAGTAGATTTCTCAGAAACTAACTAGGGAAATGTGATCTAGATGAAATTACTGTTGGATGGGTGCACAATCAGCGGAAAAAAATAATTTGGTTTACTGTCATACTGTGAGTACATTACAAGTGGGGTTTCACAGGGAGCCAGTGCTAGATCCAGTACTATTCAATATTTTCATTCATAACTTGGATCGGGGTGGGGAACCTAAGGCCCAGGGGCTAAATGCAGTCCCCAGCTTGCCTGGATCAAGCCCCCAGGGCTCAGGGCTCCCCCCCCCCCCAGCATTGGGGAGCCTGTGCCAGCTCTCCAGCCCCTGCTGCCTCCCTCCTGACTGATTTTTCTGTGAGTGAGCGGCCCCCGACCCAAAAAAGGTTCCCCACCCTGACTTAGATAATAGAGTGAAGAGAATGTATATAAAACTTACAACTGACACCAAGTTGGGAATGTTGGAAGACAGGATTAGAATTCAAAAGAACCTTCACAAATTGGAAACTGGTCTGAAATCAACAAGATGAAAATCAATGAAGACGCATGAAAAGTACTGCATTTAGGGAGGAAAGAATTAAATGCCTAAATACAAAATGGAGAATAAAGCACTTGAGGGTAGCTCTGCTGATAAAGTTCTCAGGGTTATAGTAGATCACAAAGAGCAGATATGATGTCAGGAAATTATCTGAGAAAGAATAACACCTCTTTAGAAGGAATCTGGCCTCTTGGGCTATGTCTACACTTCCGGCTTTTGCTGGAAGAGAGTATGCTAATGAAGCACTCATTAGCATTTGTCGTGCTGTCATTAGCATATTCTCTGCCCGAGGCTTCTTGCGCAACAGGTTTTTGCAGAAAAACAAGCAGTGTAGACTGATGCATTAGCACACTGTCTGACATTAATACTTTAATACTGACATTAGCACACTGTCTGCCAGCAAAAGCCGGCAGTGTAGATATAACTTTGCTGTCTATCAAAGCAGCACTGACCATGTAAACCTATACCTCTTCAACTTGAATTTATGAGGGACAAAGGTCTTGCTTACAATAAGTGCTCCTTCCAGACATGGATCTGGCCCCCTAGAAGCAATTAATTCTGTCCAAATAAGATCTTTTCCCCAAAAAAGTAAGGCAGTTTGTAACAGTAAGAATCAGTTGACTATTTCCAGCTGATAGAATCAAGATTTGTCACCATCCAGAGCAGCTGTGTTGGACAAGATTTCACAGACATTGTTGTAGAGGAGAAGAAAGCTCTCTTACTACCATGAGATGACATAGCATAGGATTTTCCATATTATCTCTAAGCCCTAAAAGTTCAACTCAGAGCAGGATAACTATCACCAAAACTCAAATGTTTACCTTACATGTTTCCTCTGTTGCAGGCCAACTATATCTCCCACTGTCATAGTTTCAGAGTAACTGCATCTCTATCTCCCTCTCTATGATCAACTCCAGGAGTTCCCAGTCACTTATCTCTGGGCAAGAACCCTTGATCTTTTGCAAAGGTGATTTTAAGGCTTACTCTGTCACATCCCCAGCAAATTAACCAGTGCCTATGGTTTACTTTTTCTCTAAAGACTATGACCAATATATTGACAGCAGTTACCACACAGCTTTTTCTAAGCAAGCACATTAATTCTTAAGGTAAAAGCTTTCCAGAAAAACAACCAATTTAAACCCACATTAAACATACCAGGTGTCACCCATCTGTTGTATGGGACCCAGGACTTTTCAGCTCTTCAGCCAGGGTTGGGGCCCCTCTGGGGACAGGACATCCTGTCTGTTTGCTGGGTCAGAACGCAGGCCGCGAGTCAGTTTAAACAGAGCCTTTTTATTCCAAAGCCCTTTGCCTGTTGGTCTCTGGAACACCAGGTTTGAACCATTATATGCATGCATCCTCAGAGGGTGGTGCTTGTAGTGAGGCATTTACAACCTACGTGATTCACTCCCTCCTGAGTTGTATGCAATCCCTGACCCACAGTGATACACCCGCTTAAAACAATATAGTCTCAGAGATATTGCATGCAGTTGTAATAGCTGTCACAAGCACTACACAAGAGAGCGAGGAAAATATTGCTCAGCTAGCTTCTATCTCTAGCTAGTATAGAGACTAGCCCAGACACTGGTAGAAGTATCCTAAATAACATGTTCTTAACACTATAGTCTGCTTATGAAAGCTACTGGGAACATCAACCATGTTATGACAGAAGGGAATATTCAGACTGCTGGTTATTGGATGATATTTTTACTCACTTCATGCCTTCCTAATATCTGCTTTCATTTTTGATTAATTGGAATGTAGCAGTAGAAAGCAAGATGGACGTACCAAGAAGTGCTGTGCGGTGGTGGGTGAAGGATCACTTGAAAAATATTAGAAATCAAATCAATTAGATTTTCATCTGGAAAACATCATGATGCATTAATACTTGTTTGGCTGGATTCCTGTAACGTGAACAAAAATTACATAAAAAGTGCATTCAGGTAACAAAGAAAGTCTTGTATGAAAACAGCAGACATAAATTAAAATAGAAAGGTAAAGTAAGAAAATAAAATAAAAACAAAACCTTAAGACTTTTGTCTGCTGGCCAAATAAATAAATAGAAATGAGACAACAAAAATCTTTCATTTTTCAGCAGCAAATGCATCTCCATCACACCAGAGGACTTAGCTGAAGGTAGCATATCTGGGTATGGGCTTGCTTCCAAGTGTAGTGTCAAGCAGAGCTTTGCTATAGGTGGTATAATTTTTCATTGTTGACATGAAAGTAGAATTACAGCTCTCTGATGCTGGCATTAACTAGAAAAGATTGCTAACTACAGGGAATATTTGATGTAAGTGGCTGCAAAGAAAGAAAATCCTTAGGACAGAGGTATGTAGAAATGGATAACGTGAGCTTTGTTCTTTAAACTGCTGCTTTTATTGTTTAGCCTACAAAGACTTCCTGAGAATGAGAGAAAACAAAACAAACCAGAAAGGAGGTAGAGACCCAAGGATTACAGTTAAATTATACTGAAAGCCCATGCCCTCTACTGTAAAAGATTCTTTGTGATACTGCACCCCAAGAGCAATGATGTTGCCCGGGTAGGAATACAAGACTCCAGTCTCCAAGAGCTTTGACTAAATTCTTAAAGCTTTGGTCACAATATTAAGCAAAAGATACACTGGTCCCAATTCCTTCTTCTGGACAAGTTCTGCTTGGCAAGCATTAGGGAAGGCAAAGGGGACTTTAGGGCTGTAGGCTCTCTTTGTGCCTCTCCGATCGTGGAGATATCAGGGAAGGGGGTGGTTTAGCCCATGGCGTATAAGTTAGAACAATCTCAGGAGTGCTGTAATTTATTTCTGACTGCCTATTGGTCATGTGCAGCCAGGCCATGGCCATGTCTCCCTAAACCTGGGATTAGAGGTTAAGAACTGCTTTGCAGAACCTGCCGTACTCAGAGGGTCCCAGGAATCCCCAGGTTGTAAGAGCGACAAGGAGTCCTGTAGCACCTAATAGACTAACAGATGTACTGGAGCATAAGCTTTCATGGGCAAAGACCCACTTCGTCAGATGCATCCAGCGAAGTGGGTCTTTGCCCACGAAAGCTTATGCTCCAATACATCTGTTAGTCTATAAGGTGCTACAGGACTCCTTGTTGCTTTTGCAGATCCAGACGAACACGGCTACCCCTCTGATACTTGACAGATGGTAAGATGCACTCGATACCTTGGCCCCTTTGCTATAGTGATTATTTCATTTTAAAAGGTCTTGTTAAAAAGTACACTGGATTTCAAGAATCAGTAAAAATTTAAAACCCAACTATTTCAACAGCTTTCTTGCACAAGGAAAAATAAGGGACCTGTTGAATGTAGGGGGTTTTTTGCAAAAGTTCTGATCATGCTTTTTTTTTATTTACACTGAAGACCATTCTCTTTATCAACGTATGCATATCTTAAAGGATTTATACTGCTATTCATCGCCATAGTCTCTGAATTCCTAGTACACACTGCAATTTTTCCTATAAGTCTATGAGAATACCTGTTTCCTGTGCTGTAAGGTTATTCCTCATAGTAGCACTTTAGGAGCCTCATTTCTAGGAATAAATCCACAGAGTTTAGAAGGTATGTGCCTAGAATGACGGAGCACAATTTACTAGCCCAGCTACCTGTATCAAATTTATCCCATTGAATTTTGGAAGCATGCCTTCCCCTAGATAGGTTACATTCCCTATAAAAGTAGTTGATAAGGTTGGGAAAATACTTCCCCTGACTATCCATGAGTTTTTGAACATTCCTTTGACCAGAGCTACTGATTTAATGTCTTGCTTACAGCTAATGTTTACAGCGGCAGTCAAAAAAGCAAATAGAATGTTAGGAGTCATTAAAAAGGGATAGAGAATAAGACAGAAAATATCTTATTGCCTCTATATAAAACCATGGTACGCCCACATCTTGAATACTGCATACAGATGTGGTCGCCTCATTTCAAAAAAGATATATTGGTATTGGAAAAAATTCAGAAAAGGGCAACAAAAATTATTAGGGGTTTGGAACAGGTTCCATATGAAGAGAAATTAAAAAGACTTGGACTTTTCAGCTTAGAAAAGAGGAGACTAAGGGGAGATATGATAGAGGTCTATAAAATCATGATTGGTATGGAAAAAGTGAATAAGGAAAAGTTATTTACTTATTTCCACACAAAAAAAGAACTAGGGGTCACCAAATGAAATTAATAGGCAGCAGGTTTAAAACAAACAAAAGGAAGTTTTTCTTCATTCAGCGCATAGTCAACCTGTGGAACTCCTTGCCAGAGGATGCGGTGAAGGCTAGAACTTTAACAGGGTTCAAAAAGAGCTAGGTAGATTCATGGAGGTTAGGTTCATCAATGGCTATTAGCCAGGATGGGTAGAAATGGTATCCTTAGCCTCTGTTTCTCTGGAGGTGGGTGACAAGGGAGGGATCATGTGAGAATTACCTGTTTTGATCCCTGCCTTTGGTGCATCTGGTATTGGCCACTTTTGACAGACAGGATACTGGGCTAGATGGACCTTTGGTCTGACCCAGTATGGCCATCCTTATGTTCTTATGTTCACATTACTATATCTATGTAAGAGTACATCTACAATGCAACGCTATTTCGAAATAACTAGCATTATTCCAAAATAATGTAGTCCGCATCTACACAGCCAGCAGTTATTTTTAAATGGTGTCAAAATACTGTCAAGCTAGAGGACGTCTTACTCTGACTCGTGTAACCCTTATTGTACGAGGAGTAAGGGAAGTTGGAGAAAGAGTGCTCTATTTCGAAATAAGTGGTGTGTAGATGCTCCCTATTTCAAAATAAGCTACGCAAATGACGTAGCTCAATTTGCATAGCTTATTTCGAGTTAAGCCCTGTTGTGTAGATACACCCTGGCTATGTCTACACTGCAGGCTTCTTGCACAAGAACTGTTTTGCGCAAGAACGCGTCTACACTGCCATGTACCTTTGCGGAAGAGCGTCCATGGCAGTATAGATGCTCTCTTGCGCAAGAAAGCTCTGATGGCCATTTTAGCCATAGGCCCACCCACACTGCGTTCTTGCACAAGAACTCTTATTCCTCGTGGGGAGAGGAATAACTCTTGCTCAAGAAGCCCTCTGTTCCGACTCTTTACTGTAAATTTACTTGCGCAAGAATGCGCGTGCAGTGTAGACGTAGCCTTGAAATGTCAGCAACTTCTTTTAATACTCTTGTGGGTTTTTTTTTTTTAATTCAAGATGTTTATTACTCTGGGCCTCAAAAGATCTGGCCGCTCCTTTTAATAGAAACTGCATTTTACTGAGAAAATGGAACATTAGGTAAACCAACATAAAGGAGTCACTGTAAAGCCACTGTAAATAAAATGAAGCAAATGTTAACCGGTAATATTTTCCCAATTGCAGTAAGAAAGACTATAGGCAGCTCCACTCATCTATCAGCAGCCGAAGTCCCCTCCTCTACTTACCCTGCTGCTAATCCATATTTGTTTTCTTAAGAAAACGCCAATTACACCTTGCTGTTGACAGTACAAATCTTTATAAATCTTTACATTTTCACTCCAGAGGAAGGGAATTTCCTCATACCTCTCAGGGCAGCAAGTCAGTTAAAGGTGATGGGAAATGCTTGACACCCAGCTCTGCTACCTTTCATCTTTCCCATTCGTTGCACAGATATATCTTGAGTCTGACATGTAGAAGTAATTAAAACCATGTTGATGCCATCCACAGCTGAGCAGACATGAGTAAAATCAGTACCTGGTACGAACCCAAACACACTGACTTTTATAAAACGGCAGAGCAATTGCAACCCGTCTCATGGAATCCTGCAACTGTATCAGCCCGAGGTCAAGAGGGTTCAACTTTAACTAACATAGATCATCTCAATCTTGGTAATGAAACAGATGCCACATGATTTACACTAGTTTTTTGCTCAACACTTGGACAAAGATTGGCTTTATACTACTGGGCAGTCAGCAATTCTTCTCTGCCTCCTTAATGCTATATATTCAAATGGGCATTTCCAACCTGTTCTTTTTCAAGTTCTTATTCTGAAGCTAACCACAGGTTGCAAACTTATCCAGGGAGGGAATGTGCTTTGTATAAGGTGACTAGATGTCCCGTTTTTAAAGGGACAGTCCCGTATTTAAGTCCTCCTGCAGATGTCCCTACTTTTTCTTCAAAATGGGTAATTTATCCCATATTTTCTGTGTCTCCGCTACCATCAGTACTGGTGGATCCTACTGCTGGCCAGATTCTTGCTCCTCAGCTACCCACCCACCAGCAACAGGTAGGGGAGTCCAGTAGCTGACGACGGGGGGTGGGTGTACAAGGCTGAGAGTGATCAAGCAAAACTGCAATGTGTGGGGCCAGCTGCTCTCTGCTGGTCCATCAGTGAAGTGCTTGCTGGCTCTTTGCCAGCAGGCCCCCTAACCTCTTTTCCCATTTTCAGCCAGCACTGGCTGCCTGCCGTAGTGGCTGGTGAATATGGGCAGGCACTGGCTGGTTACGTGTCACCTCTGCTGCCCACTCAGCGGCCCTTTACATGCTTCCCCTCTCACTGACCTCTCCTTGCTATGCCCCTTCACCCCCTCAGCCCTGCTGCTCCCCCATACTATCCCTCCCAAGCAGGGTGCATCCTGCTCCCAGCACTGCACAGAGAACCAGCCCCTGGTCAGATCATTCAGCTCACCCACAGCCTGGCTGGTGGGCTCCTTCCTCTCCCTTTCCCCTGCCTCTGGTTGGGCTGGCAGCCATGGAAAGCTCAAAACCCTCTGGCCCAGGACGCTGTCAGGAGGAGCCAAGCCCTGCATGTGTCAAAGACCCGCACAGCGCTGGCACGGGGAAGTGTCTCCACCCCTCAGCTAAGCTCTGGAGTGGTGCGGAGGAAGCTGTTTCCAACCTGTTTGTGCCCTGACCCTGCAGATAAAGTATAGATAAGTAATGGCAATAATGCAGCCCCTAACTCTCAACACTGCTGACAGTGGGCTGGTGTGCTCATGCACGTCTCTTTTTTATGTTGCCCACCTTAGGGAGGGAAGTTAAAAACAGAGTTGGATTCTCCAGTCTGCTAAGCTCCCTGTGTGCTATGTATGTTTCCTAGTTATTGTCCTCACTTTCCCTAAGGTGGAGAGTGTTCTGTGAGGAGTAGGGCAGGGAAACATGGAGGTCTCTGGGTGGAGCTGAACTCCACTGTCTAGTCATCCCTGGGGGTCAGTTCTGCTAACATACACCAGCAGTAGACCTTACAGGAATCCCTTGATTGTCTATCTTCCACCCAAGCCAAGTGAGCAGGAAGCAACAGCTAAGACACTGGAGAATGGGGGGCAGAGTTCACAAGTTTGATGGCAGTTGGGCATTCAACAACAGTAATTTATATATGCTCCTTTCTACAGTGTCTCATCCCCAGCCACCAGCACCAAGGTGGAAACAGAACTTCGGCCTGTGTCCTCCTCCTCTTGCCCTATTCAACCAAGTTTTAAAGTATTTTAAAACTTAGAACAACTTAGCTGCTAAAGTTCTCCAGCCTCCCCGGTATAGTTTAACCAGTCCATCACGATCTGGGCTTGTTACCGCAAGCCAGTTGCCCAATAGAACACCATAAATCTATACAGTAACACATTTTAGCTCTACAACGTGCAGTAGCCATAATTAGAGCTCCAGAGTCTAATTCTCATCACACACCAGTTTTACACTGGTGTAAGTCCACGGAGATATTTAATGTCAGAGGAGAATCAGGTTCAGAGTATATAGGGTAAAGTCATGATTTAATCAAATTGCTCCTTCCAAATGTGACAAACATCCCTTTATGCTTTATAGTGTTTCACTGGAACTTGCCAGTTGGAAAGTTTCATACAATTTAAGCCCTTATTCCATTGTAGCTCTCATATTTAAGACAATAAAGGTGTCTTACCGAACTGTGATGTATTAGGTGGGGGAAACTTTTATGTGTAGGCAACTACAATGAATGATAACTACTATGGCATAATTGCTGTTGTTCTGGAAATTCAAACAACTGCAGAGTTGCAAAAAGACTGACATGGCACCAGACACATCATTCTTCTCTCTCAATAGGACGACTCCACATGGAAAACCCTCATCAAATACTACGGGGAGCAGTAGAATGAGTTTTCAGAATACTCAAAGTATTTATTTTCAAGCTTGTATTTTTCCTCACATCAGCAAAATCATTGTACCATGAGTTGAGCAGCTCCATGAATCACTTCATAGGCTCTTTCCACTCCAATCCTGACACTGACGGAAAGGTGAGAGCAATTTTCAAACACACCAAGTAATGTTCCCCTTAACTCCAATGACTTTTCAGAATAACATCATTTTGACAAACCAGATATTGAAGGGGCTTGTGCATTTAAAATCTGGAGCTAATAATTCATTAACTATCAATGCTTTGGATTAAAAGGTAGAATGCTGATCTCATTGAATTCCTTGGTAAAAACCAAAGTCGGCATTTGACCACTATAGCACTGTTCTTATAATTCAGGAGAATTTCAAAATGGTTTACATATTTTAAACAGTTGGATAGATTAGAAGACCAGAAAGGACCACTGTGATCATCTAGTCTGACCTGTAGAGCATAGGTCATAAAACTTCCCTGAAAAGACTTCTGCTTGAACTACACAGATCTTTTAGAATAACATCTGGTTTTGATGTAAAAATTGCCACTAATGGACAATCCATTACAATCCTCGCTAAATTGTTCCAATGGTTAATTACCATAGGACACACCAATCCCAGGCAAGATAACGGAGAGGCTGATATGGGATGTAATTAATCAAGAATGAAAGGACAGTGATATAATTACTGCCAATCAATATGATTTATTGAAAATAAATCCTATCAAGCAAATATATCTTTTTGATGAGATTACAAGTTTGGTTGATAAAGCAAGTTGTGCTTAGATTTCTGTAAGGTGTATGTATTGGTACTGAATAACATTGTGATTAAAAATTATATAAAATCAACATGACATACATTAGCTAGATTAACAGCTGGCCAAGTGATAGGCCTCAAAATGTTACTATAAACAGGAAACGATCATCAAACAGATGAATCTAAATTCTAGTGGGATCCTGCACTAATTGGTTCTTTGCCTTATGTTAACAACAATGACCTAGAAGAAAATATAAAGCAACCACTGATAATGGCCGGAGAGGATGCAAGAATTGGGGGTGGAAAATAATACAGAGGACACTGATTCAGAGTGATCTGGATCACTTGGGAAGCTGGGCACAAGCATACAATATGAGTTTTTAAAAGGCTGAATGTAAAGACATATCTTTAGAACAAAGAGTGCAGTCCCTACTTTCATGATGGAGAACTCTATCTGGAGAAACTTAAAAACAACGAATAGTCTAGCAGCATCATAAAGACTAACAAAACATGTAGATAGTATCATGAGCTTTTGTGGACACAACCCACTTCTTCAGATCAATGGTATTATTAAAGGTCCAGTTCCAAAATAAATGGGGGATGGGAGGAGGGGAGAAGAAAGGGAAAAGGGGGGGAAAAAGTCAATTAGAATGTTCATGTTACATGAAGCTGATAGAGAAGGTGCAAGTTTTGTACATTCTCAATCTCTTGTACATTTCAAAGGAGGAATGCAAAGTGCCTATCAACTCGTCGAGTAGTTGATGGAAATTCCATTGACTATTCAACTAGTAAATTAATCATTACTTAACATCCTTACTGTAAAGATACCGCAGTAAATGGGCCTAAGTATGTTGACTTCAGCTACATTATTCATGTACCCATGCTAGTATAGACAAGGCCTGCGATTATGAGCATACTATTATAGGGAAGGTTGAGATCCCTTCAAACAAAATTCTAATTTTATACCACCACCAGGGGATGTAAAAACTAGCTGCAAGCATAATTGTATAGGCAAATTTGTAGTATACCAGGTAGGGAAGAAGCGGGAAAGGACGTCAATCCTGTTTGCCCAAAGGCTGTGATTACAACAGTGAACAAACAATGGACATTTTATAAGAAAATGACATATTCCCTCAAAAGTGACATCTGTGTAAATATGTTTGTTCAAATGCCAGGAATTATAGGGCCTACTGCAAAACCTATGGAAGTCAATGGAAAGATTCCACTGACTTCAATCCGTCCTATAGTGAGAAAACTAGCACCTTGAACATTAAAAAATAAAACACCACAGAGTATAATTCAGGGCTTGTCTCCATGGTGAGTTACTGCACTGGCAAGGCAGGGTGTGAATCTACAACACACCCGCTTACTTCGTAGAAAATGTCCTGTACAGGCATTATTACAGCACAGCAAATATCCCTGAGTGCAGCTTACTGTGAAGTAATTCAACATGTAGGTGACTCCTGCGCATTCCTGAGATGCTCTGGATGAATATACATTAGTGATTTGATAAAATGTCTCAATGCTACACTACCACCAGAGCTAGCAGCAGTGGGCGAGCTAGCATTCAGCAGCTGCCAGAATTTCCCCACTGTCATCTAACCCTGCTCAGAGCAACCCTGAATGACATGGCAGTTAGACCCTTTTAGCTGCTCTGCTGCACTGCTTAATGAGGACTGGCAAGAGAAACAATTCGAACATTACAAAATAATTTGCCTGGATTTTAGGAAAGAGTAACAGCTTAGCTTATGAAGTCAAAAAAGGAGAAGAGCATTGAAATGAATGGCAGTGGCTGGGGGACAGCAAGCAGAGGATAATATGTGGCAGAGTCTCTATCTACAGTAACATGTCAGGGTGCATAAAGGTAAACAAAGATCAATATTAGGAAAAAAAAATCTTTACCTTCTATACTATTGACTCTAAGGAGAGAAGAATGTAACAGGCAGACCAGGAAAAGACTATTGAGCATCTCGGATAATACCTCAGTTCAATTTAACTACTGCCAAACTACTCTTGGGTTAGATTATTATAGTTGCAGGGCAAGAGTGCTTTCAGTTACATGCCAAGGTCAGTCTGAAGTACTTCACGAAAGGAAAAGACAATACTCCAGATCGGCACCAATCTAAGTTGGTTCAGAATAGAGTGAACAGAAGTAGGAAGTTGGTATAGTGTTGACTCTAAGGGGAGAAGAATGTAACAGGCAGACCAGGAAAAGACTATTGAGCATCTCAAATAATACCCTCAGTTCAATTTAACTACTGTACTGCCAAACTACTCTATTCAAAAAAAGTAGGCACAGCTTGAATAGGAAAACTCCACTTAGAAAAGCATAGGTATTACAAGATCATATTATATTCATATATTTCATATTTGAAAATGTATAGTTAATAATCTAAAGTTATTCCACACATTAGGGGAAAGATTAATTATTAACTGAGTTTGTGCAGATTTATTCTATATAATGATTGGGAAAATATTTTTTAAATATTAGAAATTATTAGAATTCCAATATCCATTTATTTGCCAAATTCAATTCAATCCCTTTCTTTCTCCAAATGCTCCCATTGAACAAGTAATTTATTGTTCTGAATTTCTTTATTCAGACAGTCGGATGTTACCATTCCGCCACAAACACAATACATGCTGCCTATGCAAAGCCAGATCCAGTAATCAAAATCTACTTAAAATAAAATAGAAGGGGGTAATGCACCTAGATTTGTTATAACACATTTTTTAAAAATTCCCCAATGAATTAAGTTGTGGCCTTAACAAATACTGAAGGATGTAGGCTGCTTTCCCTAGGTCCAAACCTAGATTGCTCTCCTGATTCAAATATTCTCTATAGATCAGCAGGGCCCCACATTTATGTAGCTATTACCTCCATGTTCAGAGGTACTGTGAATAAATTGAATTACCAGAGAATAATTTCTGTAAATGTGATCTGCCTTGAATAATCAGAGCATCTGGTCTAAACATATTTAATTATCTAAGTAATTAATTTACTGTTCATTTGCTTCACTGCATAATAAACTATTTAACTCATTGCCATGCTGATTTGCTGACTAATCAATTACTCCTTGCTTAATCACTGATCAGTTGCTCATGTTTCACCTGCTTGTCTAGTTTTCATGCTTGTCCTCTGCTCCCTTGTCCCTACCCTCTTCCCATTGCTACATCTCTCCCTTTCCCCATCCTTTCTCTCCTCTCTCAGATTCCTCTCACTGCTGTTGCTCTCTCTTTTCATCCTCACTGCCACATTTCCCACCCCGTTTATCCATACCCTAGGGGTTAGAGGCAGACAAACATAAGTTAGTGCATCCCAACTCAGAAAACACAAAAGTGGCATAAAGACCTTATATTGAGTGGACCTATTCTTGAAGACATGTCTACACTTGCACCCTCTTTCGAGAGAGGGATGCAAATGCAGCTCAGTGAAATTGCAAATGAAGCGTGGATTTGACTTTTCCATGCTTCATTTGCATATTCGCGTTATGGCGCTATTTCGAAATAGCGCTATTTCGAAAAAAGAAACACTGTCTAGAAGAGGTTATTTCAAAAGAAAAACCTTCTTCTGAAATAACTGGTAAACCTTGTTGTAGGAGGAATAAGGGTTATTTCAGAAGAAGGGTTTTCTTTCGAAATAACCGCATCTAGACAGCGTTTCTTTTTTCGAAATAGCACTATTTCGAAATAGCACCATAACGCGAATATGCAAATGAAGCACAGGAAATTCAAATCCGTGCTTCATTCGCAATTTCGCTCAGCTGCATTTGCATCCCTCCCTCGAAAGAGGGTGCAACTGTAGACATACCCCTAGAGAATATTAGCAGAGTTCCTCTGTTTAATAAACAACTGCAGCTGGATTCATGGGGAGAGGGAGATGATTTTGCATGATATCTGGCTAGTAATTTGGAATGACAACATAATTAGAAAGAATTTTAATGGACGTCAGGAAAGGTTATGTCACACAGAACCTGGAACAGTTTACAGGAGAGACTTTGCTAGCTGGGTGAAAGTCTAAATCTTCTGTAGTAAATGCTTTGTTGAGCTCTGCAAGTTGTTGGCTGCTGATGACAATAATAGAAACCATGTATGCAGTGTAACTAAAAGTTGTTTCTATCCTGTGTGTATCCAGTTAATTGTATCCCACAAACTACACAGCCCATGTTTAGGATTCAAACCCTTCCCCTCCATTCAGAACCAGTATGCTCCACACCCTGTCAAGGGTCATTTATTTTCTCCCCAAAGCCTTTAAAGCAATGTGACTTGCAATAGGCATTTTAGTGCATTTTATTCTGGAGTTGTTTTTCTTCACATCACAGAATATGTTCCAAAACATTTCTGCTATGAGGTTTGGGAGTGCAGTGGTGACTTTGAATTCATCGTCATTGAGTGCTGGATCTTCATTATCCAAAAGATGACCAATGCCTTTTATTTAATGAAAGCTTGTTCGACTCTTCTCCCATTCCATTTTCTTCCGCTTTAGGCTTCTCTTCAGAATCATGTGCTTGCTCTGCTGTTCAACATATCACATTTTGCTAATTGCGCTTATATTTGGGCAAGTCACATGTCAAATCGCTAAACTGTGCCTACTAGAATTGCCTAAGAAAGGCCAATAAAACTCTCTAAACTGCAAAGGAGACACAAAATTGGTTCTAAAGCCCTTGGGTTCATCAGAAGCTATTGTTTAAAATAGTACTGATGTGTATTTTAAACTGGAGTATTTGTAACTACAAATTTCATCCTTTTCAGTCAACAGGTGTCTCCTACTCTGGGATGTAGGGAAGTGTTATGCAACTTTGCTATAGCATATTTTTAATAGAAAAAGAAAGTATGGCTTATTCTATTAACAGGTGAACTGGGGGCTCAAATATTACATAACAGGTACCTAATTAATAGTTTTAGTGAAGGTAGCGTAAGAGCTGTAATTTCTGCATATATTTAATTTAGATCTCAATCCAGTAAACCCCTGAAGCATGTAAGAAGTCCCATTTGTGAAATTATGTAATGATATAATAATTATTTAGCTTGTTGAGTGTGGGTTTACAACAGGAATGGGTGGATCAGGTTTTGTGACCTACAATGTGCAAGAGGTCAAACTAGGTGATCAGGATGGTCCCTTCTGGCCTTCGTCTAAGACTTTAGTTGCAGGTTGCTACTAAACACCTGCATTCAATATTCTAGTCTCAGAGGGGTAGCTGTGTTAGTCTGCAATTTTAGAAACAATGAGTAGTCCTATGGCACTTTAGGGCATGTCTACCCTAGGAAATTATTTCAAAATAAGTCACAAAATAACTATTTCGAAATAGCATGTTCACACTACAGGGAAACCTCAAAAGCAGTCCGAGGCAGGCTCCATTAATGTGGACACGCTACCTCAACTTAGAGCCCCAGGAAGCACCGGTGAGTAATTAATCTGAATCCCTCTGAGAAGTAGTTATTTCGAAATAGCAGCAGCAGAGCTTCTACACTACCACTATTGAAAATAAGGGAAGTTATTTCAAAATAACTTGCTAGTGTAGACCAGGGCCCAGCTTTTTTGGTTTTGCCCCCAAAAGCTCATGATATTATATATATTTTTGTTAGTCTCTAAGATGCCACAGGACTACTAGTTGTTTTCAATATTCTAGGTCACAGTGGTATTATGACAGAACTGAAACATATGACACTGGCACATGAAGGCTGCATCTTTGGAATTGAATGAACCTCATTAAAGTGATTGTACCCAAAATATAGCAAAGCAATGGGTCAGACTGGAATTCATGTGGCTTTGTCAACTCTATCAACTGTTGGTGAGCAAACAAAAAAATCAACCAGACTTCTTTACTACCCAGATAATATTCCATGATTAGGAATAAATTCAGTTCAGTCCTATATGCTCTAGCTAATATTTCATGCTTTAAAAAATGTCTGAGTAAGACTAATTTACTTCTCTAATTATGTCTCACCTAATGGCGTGTCTTGGAAGAGGGCCATTATTTTTTCTAGTATTTATTGCATATCATGGTGTAATTCCCTTGGTAACATCAACATCAGCCTGGCATTCAAAGTTGTATAAGATGCCTTCCTGTTTGACTAATATAACATGCAGTGCTATACTCATGAAAAATATATTTATATGTTACACTCTGATAAGAAAAGAATGGAGCTTTCATTCAAATAAGTCCTATCCAGTGCTCACAAAGCCTGCTGCAGCCACATAACTACCTACATATGAAACCCTACTCACATGCCACCTGAATAATTCTTTTCTAAGATGCATGTGAAGATTGAAAGGTCGAAGTTTGCAAAATCCCTGGGATCAAGGAAAAGAGAGGTGATTACATTATAAGTTTTCAAACTTTGCACTAGGGGCTCCTTGACTCATTCTAGCAGTGGAGATAAATACACTATTTTTTAATTGCTTATTGTAGTTTCTTTATATTCACCCAACCTGGTTCATAGACAGAGGAAATCTCTCAGGCCTACAAGCAGTCATACTGAAATACAGTCTATTTTGTGCCAGTATAGGGAAGACAGTAACTCCCAAAAGCTTTTAGCATGGGCTGTTTTTCTTTGGTCCTTGGCAAAGCAAGAGCATCTCTTTTGATTGGAGGGGTGGAGTGGGGAGGGGATTATGGTGGAAAGATTTCTCTCAGCTCAAAACATTAAAGAGAAGGAATAAAACGTATTTCTTCTTCCACAATAGCCTTTTGCAGCCTAATTATTCTATTTTTATATTTTAACAATAATAGCTGGAAAGGATTTAGGGCCTCATGCTGTTCATCTGACTCCACAGAGACTGACAGTAAGAATTAGGAAATCAAAATTCACGTATTCTCAGGACTGCTGAAGTGCTTCTGTTTGCCAAACTATAATCCACAGGTATAATGCAATCTAAAGATATTACACAGTGGAGCTGCATTCTCCCTGATAGGGCAATCTGCAGTTACATATGTAAAGGCAAAAACAAGACTGGAACTGTTGAGGAAAATGAAGAAATATTGGTACACAATAACATTCATGTTAGGTTATGCCAGACTGCAGGTTATAAGGAAAGGGTGTGTCATTAGTCATACTCAGGATCTGAGTCTGAGCACAGCTCCCACAGAGCTAGAAATAACATATTTTGCAGAGTGGACTGAAATTTGCCAACTATCTGAGTTCTTTGTTTCTAGGACAGCATCATCAGTGATACAATGAGGGGAAAGAAGCCCTCAGTTTGACAATGGAGCTTTGGAGGAGAACAGTAGCTAGGTCTGGGTTTGGAAAGAAAGCAGGGCAGATACGAAGGGGGTGGCTGAGATTTGCAGGAAGGAAATGTGATTTGTGTTCAAAGTTATAGATAGGAGGGGAAAGAGTGAGTCATAAGGAGAGATGGGGACAGACACACACTGAGGTGTGTTAGAGATCTGTGTGGGCACCTTGGAGGGAGAAATGAGCAGGTAGACCCAGGATATAAAACTTCATCCTCTGGGAGAGTAGCAGAAAGCTCCTCATGAATATGACTCCTGTTCTTTGGAAGCTGTTGTGACAGTTGATTCCCTTTTTGGGCGTTGGGTGTCTGGCCCCTCCACTGTCTGATCAGTGTTGGGGGGGTGGTTGGGTTGAAGAAATAACAAGGAGGTAGAAACAAGTGTTGATTTGTGTGACGCAGCAGCTTGGAGCAAGGACCTGACGGCACAAGAGCAAGACAGACACAGGCCTTTACAAACCAGCTCGGTCTTCACTGGAGCATTTGGTGAGAAAATTGATATTTTCCCCTTTGACGTCTCATTAAAAAAAATGGCTGATTTTTTTTTTGACAAAAACTCAGAATTGCCATGGAAAAAAAGAAACTTGCCATGATAAATGTCACTTGGTTGAAAACACCATTTTCCATCAAACAATGTTTTGATGGACAATTTTTGAGCAGCCCTCCTCCTGAGAAGGCTGCTCACTCACACAGTAGCTGGTGTTGTACTTTACCCCACCCTCTCCTCTGTCAATCCTTTTAATAATTGAACTGGTCACACTGAAGGCACCATTGCGGGGGGAGACTAGGCAGGCTGTAGCACCCCCAAAGTTTGAACCCCAGAATTTGATACTTGAGGTCTGCTTAAAGCACATGCCCTAGCTCCAGAGTCAGCTCTTAATTACAACAGAGCTTGTGCTGCTCCCAGCTTTGCCTTTGGGGCAGGGAGTTTGTTTATAAACAGAGAGAGCCAGGCTTATTAAGATTACAAAAGGCTTGTCATTTAAGTAACTGAAGGATCCTTAGATGCTGACAGAAACATTGCCAGATACTCCACTTAAAAGCCAGGAAACAAATGGTGGAAATAAAGAGTGGTGTGCTCCAGTGGTCGGTATTGGGACCAGTGTTCCCTATAAGCTGTGCACTTGTGCCGCTGCTCAGGAGAGACTCAAATGCCATCCAAGTGATTAGCAGAGTGTCCACAGCTGAGTTGTATGTTTCTATAGTGGTGCACATTCACACATACGTTGGTGCACATAAAAATGTATTCTGCATGTGGATGGAAAAGATTACAGGGGAACATTGCTGGCTAGCAAATAACCACTGACAATTTACTACATTTTACTGGCTTTTCCAAAACACATGGAGGTATCTCTCTAACCACATTCCTCTTAAAGTTTAATGGAACATCTACTAAGGGGCTAACTTTTCATTTTGAAGTGCTTTATTTGCCCATACAGTGAATATTTCCTTGGATCAACAGGTATTGCCTGTTGGAAAAATCCCTTTGGGAAAATATGAAGAGCTTTAAGAACGGTTGTTCCTTCTGAATAGTAGGCAGCCTCCATTCTTATTAAAGGCCTGGACTATACTAAAAAGTCAGATCAACATAAGACACCTTGCGTTGACTTAGCTGTGCATCTGTTTACACTTACATTTGATTCCATCCAATTCAAATGCGACACAGTAGCACCTCCATGAACAATACTGAGATGCAGTCAATGTACTGATGTCAAGACACCACAAGTGTAGACGCCAAATTATCTATGTTGACCCTAACTTTCCTCCAGCAGCTGTCCCACAGCCCCCAACACTGACCAGTCCCATCACTATTGTGAACTCTACTGCTCAGAGGTCACAGCGACGAGGAGCCCTTCCCCCTTTTAAAATCCTGTGAATTTTTTAAATGACTTTTCCTTATTACCCAGCTTGTCTTGCCTACCTAGGAGCTCACCATAGTTATGTGCACTTGTCCAGTCGACTGCACCTGCCATGCGCCAGTGTGGAATAGACAGAAAATACTGGATCTCCTGGGCCTGTGGAGAGAAGACACTGTGCAGGCACAGCTAGGACCCATTGTAGGAACATGGACATTTATGAGTAGATTGCACAGGGGATGCAAGAGAAGAGATACAGCTGGGATCCTCAGCAGGGCCATGTGAAAATGAAGGCACTGCATCAGGCTTGTCAGGAAGCCAGCCATCAGTTTGGTGCCAAGTGACAGACTTGATACTTTTACAAAGAACTGGATGTCATATGTGGCAGAGACCCCCATCCCCACCCCACATACCACCCTGGGTAACTCTAAGGAGCGTCAGAAGCCGTGCTCTCTGTGCCTTTGTTACCTTCAAGAGTGAGATCTCAGGTAAAATCACCACTGCTGTGGAAACAGGTGCCACTTTTCTGTGCCACTGCTCTATACTCATACAACCAAATGATTCTCTCCTCATCTCCTTTGTCCCTGGCAGGCCTTATTCCACATGTTTGGTGCTATGACTGGATTTTCTCTGTCATTAAGCATGTCTGGTATAAAGTTTTAGAGGAACAAAGGAAGTGAATTCTTTGTTTTCCTTTGTTTCTGTACTGACAGTGGTACCTCAATTTGCGTTGCTTATTTCAAGTTAAGCCCTGGTGTGTAGACACACCCATCAGTCTACCAACAGCACCTTCAACTGATGTTCTGCACCCACTGAGCTGGTAGCTGAAATCTTTGCTTGGTGCTGTTGAGCTTGTGTACAACTTCATGGGCTTGGGGAGCAAAACATAGGCTGGATCCCTCAGGATCGCTATTGGCCATTTCAACATCACCAATAGTAATCTGCTAGGGGGGGAAGAAAGACCCTCCTTATCTCCCTGAACAGTCCTTTGTTCTTAAAGACATGAGCATCTGGCACCTGCCAACACTGATGTTGGTTAAGCATCCTTGGTGACTCACCAGCGCTTGCAAAACCATAGAAAAGTAGCCCTTTCTGTTGATATTTTCTGGGGCAAAGTGAGCTGGTGCCAAAATAGGAATATGCACGTTATCGTCTGCTCTACCACATTTTGGGAACCCCATTGCTGAAAATCTATTCACTATGGCCTGCACAGAGCTGACAGTCACCATCCTATGTAGCTGGAGACGATTAATGGCTCTGCATACTTAGACGACAATGGCCCCCACAATGGATTTTTCCAACTGCAAAATGATTTCCCATGGACTGGCCGCAATTTGGCATTGCAAGTTTCCATAGGGCAATGGTCATTTGCTTCTTCATGGTCAGAGAAGTTCTCAATCTAAGGTCCAGGTTGCTGGAGGGATGAAGAAAGTTTGGCAGGCAGACCCAGGAGTAGAACATTTCACGTCCAAAAGTTCTGCAGCCATTTCTCATCATCCCAAATCTGGATTACCATGCGATCCCACCAGTCAGCACTTGTGTCTCAAGGTCAGAAGTGGTGCTCTGGGACACCACCAACCATGTTCACTTGGTTCTTGCTATGTCCCACAGTAATCTGTCTTCCATGAAATTGCTGTGGTCCCTTCTGCTACAATTCTTTGTGAGACACTGAAAATACCAGAGGGTTGTGTGTTCTGTATGTACATGCAATGCGTATGACAACATGCAGAATTGTGCAGCTTCCATGCTTCTGCCTGGACTAATCAGGAATTTTCTGACGAAACAGGTTATTGTTGGAAAGTGCCAATTGAACTAACCAGAAAAGTTTTGCAGAAATGTATCTGGTTTGATGAACTTCCAATGAGCTGCAGGTAGGGTTCTGATGGCCACCTGTTTGGCAGGCTACTGGGAAGTCTGGGGCTTTATCAGGGCATGGCTTCAGGGCATCCATGCCATGTGGACCATCTTGGAGCTGGGGTTCCCAGGGCTGGGTCATGCAGGAACGTGAAAGTTCACATGAGATTTTTTTTTTAAAGGCACATAAATTATGGAATATAGGTGACATTATGGGATGTATAAAATTGCATTCTTAGAACATCAGCCTTTTCTCCCAATCACTACTCATTTCTTTCCCACCACTTTATGCCAATATAACTTGTATCAACCAAAGTTTGTAATATAGGCATTGTCTAATTAGCCATAAAAAACCTGAAGTAGTAGCTTTGCCTTTGGTTTGTAAAAGCTAGTATATCAACTTCCATCTTAAATAATGCTCCTTGTATTGTCAGAGACATCTATGACAACTTCTACATTCCAATGGAAACACAGAATGCCAAGTTTCTTTCTCAGTTTTTTGTAAATGGGGACCACTGCACTTTGACAATTGCTCCACCTCAGTCCCGCTTCACCATTTCAAAACATCCAACTCCCAGTGTAAGGCAAGCTGGCTAGAGAACTACACCGGGGTGCTGGTTACCTGATGATGTGATTCCAACCAGAGCCCTGGCTTCAGCAAGAGCTTGCAGAAATACTCATTTTTATGAAAGATTGTGTAGAGGCTGGTGGAGCAGGGAATCCATTGTGTAGCAGTGCAGTGAGGGGAGCTCATAAAACCTCTCATATCCCTGTATCTCAAGGTCAAGGGCCCTAACACCATGTGTGGTGATGCATCCATCACATGCCTCAGGTTCTTGAGAAGATTTGTTTCTGCACCCCTGTCATGGAGCCCACTATCTGCCACAATCTATTCCTACAGTCGGAGGGTCTCATTGTCAGGCCAGAGGAAGAAGATGCAGGTCCTAGGAGCTGTTTATGGAGCTCGAAGCCATGACTTAGCTTGTCCCAGCAGGATGGAGTAGCGGAAGTTCTGGGTGGATTTTTTCAGACTTCTTTGGGGACAAAGTATGAGACCAGCCAGGGAAGACAGGATATGGAAGGAGAGTGGAGCAGAGACATGGCACCAGTCCATAGCCCAGTAAGAGCCACCTATTGTGTTTTTCGTTATTATTGCCATGCACTTCTTATGTGGCATTTTCAAGGTTTGGTTTCACAAGCCATCATAGGGCTGGCCCCCCCCGGAATAACTGAAGGCACCAACACCCCGTCGATAGCAATATTATTAGGAGGAAACAAGGCCCTGGCATCCCCTGACAGGTGCTGTCCACATTTCTTAAAAATTCAGCATCATGTACCTTGGTAGTGCTGCTCAGGTTGGTGTTTGTGAAGCTGCTTCTGCACCTAGCCCTGCAGAATGATGGAGTAGTGCCCTTTGCACTTTGCATACTCACATGTTCCATGAGTAGGACAAAGTGGGCAACTGCCCGGTGACTATGTGCTATCGGGGGGACAAAGAGGGCAACTGCTCGGTGATTCTAAAGGACCTGAACTCTTGGCTGCAGCTGCTGCTATTGCAACAGCAGCCAGAGCCCCAGGCCCTTAAAATCACCACCAGAGCACTGTGTAGCATGCTCTGGGTAGCTCTGCAGTCTGGGAGGGCCAGCATGCCAGGTCCTGGGTGGCACTGGGGGCTAGCTGCTCCAGCCCTGCTCCTTCCAAGAGTGTAAAGCCTGTCCCCTCCAACTTTTCCCTGGGGCCCAATGGTGCTTTTGGCTCCCCTGTGTGCCACCCACGCCTCCAGCACATTTGGGGTGCCCCATTCTCTGAAGGCCCATTATTATATCTGGAATATTTCTAATGCCCACCACAGATAAGTAAATCATAGTAACAATTGCTTGGCAAACCTCCATCACAACCCCCAGCTCAGACTTGCAAATGCCAAACTGGTTAACCACAGACCAGTAGCAGTCAGCAGTAGCCAGCTTCCAGAGGACAACTGCATTTGGTAAGGCCTCCCTCAGTTGAGTGTTCCAGTGCTGGAGGGTTGGGGCAAGCTCTTCACATAGCACCATGAGGTCTGCTAACTCAGGCTGTCTCTACACTACAGAGTTTTTTCAAAAAAACTTCACTTATGTCCACACTGCAATCGCGTTCTTTTGAAAAAAAAATTGAAAAAACAGAGGGGTTTTTCCAGCATTGGTAAACCTCTTTCTATGAGGAAGAAGCTTTTTTGTGAAAAAGGGAAGAGGGAGTTCTTTCAGAAGAAGAGGAAAGAGGAAAAAGCACAGGTGCCCTGGTGGCCATTCCATTCAGAGCAATCACAGCTTAAATGCAAGATAGCATCCAATCAATGTGGACACTATCTTTCAAAAAAGCAGATCGTTTTTTCGATGTGCTTTGGCAGTGTGGGCACTCTCTTTCGGAAGAAGTTTCTTCAGAAGATCTCTTATAGAAAAGCTTCTTCCAAAAGAAGCCTGCAGTCTAGACGTAGCTTCATGCACAAGTTCTGGAGTCCCTGCTGGTCATCCCAGATCTCCATGATGATGTGGTCTCACCACAGTGGGTCAGTTCTCCTGTACCAGGGAAAATAAGCACCACTTGTGGCATTCTGTGAAGTTTGCTGCAAACGGACCTGTCCTTCCCAGAGTCTTCCCCACCATCTTCATCTCAGAAACTCTTCCTGAAATACCATACAACATCGCACTGAACATTAGCCCACTTCATAAGCCCATTCATGTGTGAGAAAGAGCAGCTGGATCCATGGCTCATCCCTGGATTGCAAAGGACCAAAGTGAGTAGCTTGAATGGCCAGAAGTGACGCCAAGGAAAAGGCACTCACATGCGTGAAAGCACTTCCATGCAGGCATTTGAGGACAGACAAGTTCTTCCCCAGTATACGGCAAACAAGTACTAGAGCAGCCCCATGAATCCAAGCACAAAACATGTAGTTACAGCATCAGTTTGGACACAGCTACACGGGACAGTATGGCTCATGTGCAGCTCTGCAGCCTGGGACTCTGGCAGCAGGCTTAGGTAATGCGTGGTTGTATGCACATCAGTCAGCACACAACCAACATGGGCATGCCCTCTTTGTATGGGTACAACCCTTTGCACGTCACCAGGGATGACATAGCAGAGCAGCAGCATTACCAATTTTTAAAATTTTAATGCCACTTTCACAACACTGCTTGTGGCTGTCCTTACAGTCATGAGAATCACAGCTTTCATTTTGTAACAAGTAAGTTTCATAGTTGCAGAGAAAAGCTGAAAAACTTGACCTGTGTGCACCTTAATGGATCAAAAACCAGAAAAGAAAGAAAAAAGAACCCAACATTTACTATTGTTTAAACCCTCATGATTTTTAAGCTAATCCCATCATTTGTTGCAAAATCATTTTTGAAAGCTTGAAACTGGAAATACTGCTGAAATCAGACCAATCCTTTGAATTTCAGATTTAGCAGATTAGCAAAACTGATTTTCTAAATATTTTCTTAGAAACTTTATCAGACTTTGTGGCTTTAGCTTGTTGGATGTCCTAGGAAATGGGGTGGAATTTTAAACAGATTTGTTTTATAACAAGAGACACTAGAGTTCATCTTTAAGAATGCTGCGAACAGCTGCATAAGGCAGAGTGGACAGGATGTACTTAGCTGCTAAGTAGTTGTAGGGTCAATTCCTCCCCACAGAAAGCCCCTAGTCACTTCCCTTAACTTGAAATAGCGGCTGCATACATTTCTAACCACAGAAAAGCAGAGTTCCAGGCATCCCTCCCTACCCCATCTTCCTATGTCTGTGTGATAATGACAGTAATAACATCCCTGCCCACTGATGTGGCAAGAAGAGAATGTGTGTTTCCACTGGCAGTTGTTCATTAAAGTGAAATCTTAAAAAGCTTTCATTTTGAAGTGGTAAAATCCCCATTAAAATCTCCCCCAAAATCTGACTTCATGTGAGGGGCACTCAAAATCTAAGGAGAAAACCTCATCCCACTGATGTCAAAAGGCAGTTTTGCTGGGGTTGTGCTGCATAGCCCTGGGAATTATCCAGAGCTGCAGGGACACTTCTAGGGACAAATATAATAACAGTACTTTGCCCTGAGAGCGCAATTTTCATCCAAACTTCTCACAGGGCTTTCAGGTGATTAAATAACATAACTCTGGTTCTAAAGATGGGGAAAAACTGAGGTACAAAAAGCTGCCTGAGGTCACACAAAGTCTGTAGCATAGCCAAGACTGCAACAAAATGTCCTTTGCCTTTCATTTTGTCTCCAAGAGCCCTTTAATCCCCCATCCCTATTCCTAACAATGCCCACTAAAAGGATAAGAGACCCCCCCAAGGCAAGCCAAGCATCTACACTACTGAAATCCCAATAGCACTGCTCCCATTTCAGCTGGCAGGGACAAACTCTTCTCAAGCACAATTGTGCCATGGCTGGCAGATGGAGGAGAACAGACTGAGAAGCTCTAAGGTCCTGAGTGATGCTGGAGGCTGCTAAACCAACATGAAAAATATTTATTGTTTCCCATTTCAGTTTCACACAGAAGGGGAAATTCCTTTCCTACCTCTGCTCCTGCCAACAATACCCAAGTTACCAGTGTTTACAAGAGAACATTTTAAGGTGACTTTCAGTGTATCAATTACTGTTGTTGCTGATGTCACCTGAAACTGGATTAGGATCACGCACTCAGATAAATTCTTTCCTGTATAAAGTCATCCTCTGGGGAAAAGCAACAGGAGAGGGCCAAACGCCAGGGTGGGGGATCATGGGTGGCAGCTATAATAGGCCAGAGGAAGCTCTGAGTCTTGTCGCACAGCTGCGGCTGTGGGACCCCTCCTCCCCCGTCCCCATTGCAGAAGGCAACTTAGGGAGACTTTTTCCTTTAATACCCCAAGCAGGTTCTGAGGAGGCAGTATGTGCTATTCAGCTTCCAGAGTGCATCATTAATGGAGAAGAAATGCTTTTCCCGAGAGTGACTTGGGTTTAGGGATTGAACCATTGTGGTGAGATGGGTGAACTGTGAAGTTCTGCTCTAGCTCTAAAATATCATCAGAGTTCTAAGTGCTACAAAAATATAGGCAAATTCAGTCCAATTCTTTGGAGGAATTATGTCATAAACATTTTAACAACAACCCTTTCATGAAGTCTTCAAAATTCTAGGTGTTACAGGAAAGAAAACAGGAATTAATAACTATTCTGACCAATAGCTTTCGTAACTTCAGAAGGCTAGATATGATTTAAGCCAAATTATCAGGATTGATTGAAAAAGAATCTTGATCAATCTTAGTTTGCAGAGATAATTCTTCTGTTCATCAAATGGATGTGGCACCTCAACATTTTTAAAGGAATTTTGTCCCTGGTTTGAACCCTTATAACTTTTATGTCCATGAGTTACTTTTTTGAATATTGTACATCAGTGTTTCTTAAACTGTGTTCCACGGCACACTGGTGTGCCAAGAGGCAGTTGAAGGTGTGCTGCAAAGAACAACAGAGTTCAAAATGGCTGTCCTTAAAGGGGCAGGTGACCTTGTTTTGTTTTGTTTTGTTTTTTTGCTCAATAACTTTCCCCCCAACCTTTTTTTTTTCTCTCAACAAAAAATCCTTGGTGTTCCTCATAAAAAAATTATTGTTTGGTGTTCCTCGGGCTTAAAAAGTTTAAGAAACACTGCTGTACATAAATCTTTGATGATGCAGATGAATTAATTTAGTTAGGTCAAGGAATAAATACATTCAAGACCTTTGAAAAAACTTTAAAAAAAAAAAAATCTACTCTACCCTGGAGATAAGCAGTTCTCTTAGCAAATTGGTAACTAAAAATATGATCAGAGTACTTAGCCTTGGCGATGAGATCTGCGGTGAATAGGTAACTGAAGATTTTATCATAGTCTAGCATATACATTAGCTCAGGATTTACTGCCTTTTCTACAATACAATACAGCTAAAATTTTCAGCAAACTTGAAAGTCTTTTTGTCAAACTGAATGATTATTTTACGGCTCAGCCTCAGGCTTCATTCAAATTATTTTCAAAAAACAAATATAATTTGCTTAAACTTCAGCCAAAAGGCACTAAACCCTTCAAATGAAATATCTTTTAAAATGACATTTACTACTGATGGGGGAAGGAGGAGGAAGAAAACGGCCCTTTCTGTAAGATGTATCAACAGAGTTGCTCCAGACACACTCTGATGTAAATGAGATCAGAATCTTGCAAGTGGTGTCCATTAATACTAGGCAGGATAGTATGCACACTTCTGTGGTGTTAGCGAACTATAGAAGCCAAAATGGAAAGGTCCAAATAGGTCGTCTAGTTTCCCTCTCTTTACTAGACCAAGATTATTCCTGATAGTATTTTTCCTTGTGCTTTGTTCAGTCTAATTTTAAAATGTCTCAAGAGATGGTATTTTCCCTTGAATTCCATTATAAAGCAGCAACTAGTGCCCAAAGTAAGTGGCAATGCTACAGATAACAAGCTGTTCAACCACCTACTCTTCCATGCATCCACACACATACACCCTAACTTTCCCTGTAGGTTTAGAAACTGGATACTGTAGGGAGGTTGGGTTGTCACAGGGCAGAGTTTTGGTTTGGTAAGGTATGAAAAATGGTACTTTTCACAGTAACAGACAGGGAAACAAAAGCATTTCTCCCATTGTGACCCTGCATTGTCCAATTCAATTCCAAATTTCTCCATCTTCTAATATTGTTCTTACACTACTCCAGTACTATAGTAACCAAAGCATATGCACATTATGTGCAATATAGGAGCAGGGCAGCCTGTGGGGGGCAGAGGGAGGAGCAGTTTGCCTGTGTCCCCTCATTTGAGGGGGCCCTCAAACCAAGTTGTATTGTGACCTGGTGTGTGGAACTGCAGCACCACTCGGATTTGGCTCAGTACCCACTTGACAGAGAGGCCACTGGGCCAAATGCAAGTGGCACTGTGACTCCTTGCCCCAGGTTGCAATGGCACTCAGTGAAATTTGGCCTAGTGATACCCTCTGTCATGGCAGAGGGATGGCTGGGCCAAAGCTAAATGCACAGTGACTCTGCAGGCCAGTGTACATCTCCTGGAGCAGGGAGCCAGACCTCACTCCATGGAACAAGAGCTGAGCTGCCACTCAGCGTGACAGAGGTTCAGTTGTGTGTACCAGGTGGAAACTTAACAGAGATGCCCACTTACTGTCTCCCCACTTCTACCGTTAGTCAGCCTGACTGTCTCCCACCTTACACTCAGCCCTCCTCTCCAGGCTCAGAACCTTCCCAAGCTCCTCCTTTTTGCCTTCACTTGCTCAGAAACACCCCCAACATGCACTTGCTTCTTACCCAACCCAGGTGAGAACACCTCACCTGCCTACCAGATCACAGCACAAAGCAAAACTACACCCCCCATGCTGAATGTCCTCCTACTTCACATCCCTAGCCTCAGAACAACTCTCCCCAACCTCCACACCCAGTACACACACACACAACTTTCTACACTAAGAACACTTTGCCCCCATCTGACCTCATCCCACCTGGTCCCTTGTACCTGAGCTCAGAACCCCCTGGCTTATTACTGGTACTGGAGAACCAGAGGAGACACCCTTCCCTCATCACTCTGAGGGTGGAGATTGATTTGTTTTAGTCACACAGAAGGTTGTATTCTGTAAGTACTTTGTCTTGTGCCTCTTTCTTTTGTGGCTTGCAAGGACTCCAGAGGCCACGGACCTGCAGAGGGAGGACATGTATGGTCCTGAACTGTGTATGAGCAAACCTGATTGAGCCCCTCTTGCAAGCCTGTGCTCCCCTCCTCCTGTTGCTGCTGCTGCTGCTGCTTGCAGGCCACATGCAGTCGGACCAGTTGTCTTCCAGTGGTAGCCCAGGTGTACTGCAGCCTATAGGATGTCAGCCACTTTACAGCATATCTAATTTAGCAGACAGCTGTGGCTTTCACATTATTGGTGGGCTTTAACCCCATTCGCATCTAATGAGATATTGCTCTGTCCTTATAACTAGCTGACTAAAATTGCATTTTAAAAAAGCAAGAGAGAGGAGAATGAATTTATCAGGCCCGGCAAAGAGTTTGCAGGGCCCAAGGTGGAATGTTGTGGTTGGCTGCACTACGTGGCTGAGTGGGTCCCAGCCAGGGCAGCAAGCGAGCGGCCGGGCGGGTGCGGGCAGGCAGGCACTGCGTGGTGTGGAGCGCTGAAAGCGCGGGGCCCCAGGCAACCATCTTGCTTGCCTTGTCCTAAGGCTGGGCCTGGAATTTATTGTAACCACATTGATGGTAAAGGGTTGAGGGAAGAAAGAGTAAAGGGTTGAGGGAAGAAAACAAGTACCTGTCACTCACCATATGGTTCCAAAACAGAGTACACTATATTATTTTAACAATTCGCCAGAACATGGGCCTTTAACCATACACAAGTAGCCTTTCAGCTACTGAACACGGCTCTTTAAAACAGACACTTCTCTCAATAAGAGAGGCAGAAGCATCCTTGTTAGAACAGGCCCATCCCAGTACCTTTCATTTGTACTCTGCAAACGTATGAATTTGTGAACAAATGATGCCTTTGCCTTTAAAACATTTGTTATGACACTGCTAGCTACGGTAGCTGTTTGAGTTTAAACTGGCCTGGTTAGTTAACAGTTTAAACATATGGAAATAATATAAGATAGCAAAGCAGATTCTTTTCTCCTTATTAGGATCATTGGGTTGTTTTTTTTAAGTGGGAAGGGGTTGTAATTATGAGCCACATGTCACCTGGAATGTTGGTATTAATAGTGTTCTTCCTTTGAGTCGCAAAACGCAGATGGGCGTTTGCCTAAACATGCAAGCGCAGAAGCAAGGCTTGTGTATTTTGTATAGGAAACTGCTTTTGTTTTCTGCCAGTAGGCTACACAATGTGATCTCTACAGGGGATCAAGATTTAGAGCTGTATAAACACTGAGTAGCAGGACCAGCAATATGTTATGTAACTGGCCCTCAGGGATCGTTATGTGTCATGAGAAAAAGGGTTTTGTCAGGAAAGGTGATGCATGGCAGGCAGGGTAGAATTCACTTTTAAAAAAATAAGTGAAAAAAAAACTATTAGCTTGGATTATAGCCAAGCACATAAAACTTTGTGCCACACAAGCAATGCAAAAGGAACAGAAACCACCCACATGCCCCTTTTTGGGGATTCTCCCAGTCTGGTGATAGTCCTCACTAGGCACTGAGCCAGTGTATGCTATGCCTCTTTCCTACAGCCCTCGGAGTGTGTTGGAATCAGCAAGGGTTGAAAGGGTGTGAGGAGGGAGTGTAGAATGTTCCGGGTATCACCTGCTGGCCTATGGGTCCTTGTGAACCATAACTTGCAGGTACTCTCCTTCCCAGGTCAACCGTTACCTAATAAAGGCTTTATCTAAAAAGAAAAACTCCCTCTGTTTTAAACTCCTGCAATAGCTGTTTAGCTTTATAATCCAAATTGCCTACCACTGCATGGTTAGTAGTATGGACTCAATCTCTTATTGGCAGGTAGGAAAATACTAATGACAAACACTTGCCATATTTGTCTTGTCAAGACAAATATGCCCCCATAGTGTGGACACGCTATTTCAAAATTATTATTTCGGGAGTTATTTCAAAATAATTTCCTAGTGTGGACGTGTCCTATGACTGTCTAATAAAATCAAGGGGACTTTTCTATAAAGAAAGATACGTCTATATAACTGGAATGGCCGCACTTTATTGACATCATGGTCAGCTGGTTGTAATAACTTCTATGTGGTTAAAAGCATCTGGCAGTTCTCGTGAGCAGCAGCTTCTCTAAGTGTGAAGAAATAGAAGACTGCTGACCATTTCATATGAGACCAACGAAGCTATAGCAACTGCTAACACCTCATCCAAGCCAATACATCAGGCAGTGGCTGTTTATCATTACAGCCAACCCTGGTAATCCTTATTTCTGCTTGATATAGTAGAAATTGAAGTGATCTCTTAAAAGCTCTGTGAATCAGATGGAGGGGAAAGATAAGTTGAAAGAAATGTGACCTGCACTGTCCTTGCTAAAGAGAGGCATTAATGTTGCTTAGGAAATTAAGATTAGCTGTGCATGGCTACAGCATCCCAGTATCTTTGAATCCAAGGACAATCCCCCGTGTGTGGGCTCAGCAGTGCAGTGCATTGTTAGGAGTTGAAGGTAATAACTGTGATCTTAACCAAGACATCAGTAAGCACATGAGCCAAACAAATTTAATGTGCTCTGTGATAAAGCGCACAGCTCCATTCACTACAGAAAAGGTCCTTCACCTACAGTGGTTAGCAAAGTTTTTAAGAAAATCACCATGGACACACTTTCCATAAACAAGATAAAAAATGTTCCACAGTGACCTGCAATTTTTCATTTGAGTCTAAGCAGGGCAATGGGTTTGATTTTCCTGATGTCTTTAGTACATTAAAAATGTACTGAAATGGCAAATTATAGACCTGTAGGGCTGCAAGGGACAGATGTGAATAAAAACAGGCATATACTGCAGCCAGTGCAGACTGAACAGACTCCACAGTCTTTTACTAGCAGGGAGACAGCGGTACTGCATACACGACAAACAGGTCAGAAAAGGGATAGCTTGGCATTATTGGAAGAAAAAAATGAAAGCTATGGTCATATTGCTGAGAAACATAAAAATCACGTGATGGGGGCTATTTCTATACTGCACCCGTTTTGCTCAATAAATATGCAAATGAGGCTCAGCGTGGAATATCACCGAGCCTCATTTGCATAATTAATGAGCACCTGTTTTTTGCACAAGAGGCTTTTGCACAAGAGCTGTTTTTCCGGAAAAAATGCGGAAGAATGGCTCTTGTGCAAGAGAGGGTTTTTGTGAAAAAAGGAGCTGTGTAGACGGCTCCTTTTTGCACAAAAAGCGGGTGCTCATTAATTATGCAAATGAGGCTCAGCAATAGTCTACATTTAGCCTCAGTTGCATATTTCTTGCAGTATAGACGTAGCCAAAGTGTGATCCGGGAAATGTAGAAGTGGAAAGGCCCCTATCTAGGAAATAAATTAGCTTTCTTCAGTATTGACAAAGCATGGACATTGTATTTCAAACAAATTAATTATTGGAATTAAAAAGCCGCTGAGGAGTAGCTGTGTTAGGCTGTAAGTTTACAAACACTGAGTAGTCCTGTGGTACAATAGTGACTAACAAATATATAATTAGTATCATGAGCTCTCCTGGGAAAACCCCACTTCTTCAGATGAGCTTGAGAAGTGGGGTTTGCCCATTAAAAGCTCACAGCATTATACAGATTTTTGTTAGTGCCACAGGACTACTTGTTTTTATTGAAATTAATATAGTTTCCTTCATAGATTAATATGCTAACAATATTTCTTTCAGTAAGTTTAAATGTAATAAATAATGTGGACAAATCCTGCTGATTACCTAGTCATTTTTCAGTTTAATGGTCTGGGTGATATTTGAAGAGGGGACTACTCACAGGATGTAAAGTTAAACATGTATCCAAGTCTTTGCTGGATCACAGCTTTCATGAATAGGTTGGGGTTTTTTGTTTGTTACTATCAATGTACTATAATTGAGAAAACATGCAATTATTTTACAAAGAATTTTAATCTCAGTCATGTAGAGCTTCACTGTAATTTTCAGTGTGGGATACCATATTGAAACTAATTCAAAGTATGTAAATTAATTAAAAATGCAACTCCAAAACTTGATCTTTTTTAACAAAAGCTCCAGTTTCACCAAGGAAATTTTTATTTTTCCTACTGAATTTAAAAGTATATTTGGTGAAAGTTTTTACTCCACAGTGGTCCTATTTTCAATTTTTGAAATGACACTGGTGAAAAATCAATGATCACTGAAAAATCACAAATATAAGAACATAAGAACACGAATGGCCATACTGGGTCAGACCAAAGGTCCATCCAGCCCAGTATCCTGTCTGCTGACAGTGGCCAATGTCAGGTGCCCCCAGAGGGAGTGAACCAAACAAGTTATGATCAAGCGATCTCTCTCCTGCCATCCATCTCTCCCCTCTGACAAACAGAGGCTAGGTTAAACATTCCTTACCCATCCTGGCTCATTAATATTTGCATATTTTCAATATTAAAGAGTTTGTGATTGTTTTGCAGAACGAGAACTTCTTAGGTCATGAAATGTCCTAGAACCAAATCAAGAGCATGTTCATGTAACACTTCAGCCTTTTTGTCCAGTTCTAGAATGGACCAACCACCCATCCCAGTTCTATGTTTTATGTTCTTTGTACTCTAAATAGAAAGCCAAGTCTCCTCTTGTATTGGCCATTATTAAGATGTCATTAAGATGATTCTGGTCTGAACACAGAGACAAAATGATACATATATGCCTGGTTGTTTGTGTTGGGGTTTTCTAACCATTTGTAAGCAGCTCCCAAATTCATAGGCAGGCTGGGGCAAGGATGCCAAAGAAATCTGCCCTTAGTGAGGAATATGTATGGTGTGAAGAGTAACATAACTGAAATGTATGGCAACTCCACTTCACCAATCACTATTGTCAAATTGCAATGCTTGAGGTTAAGCAAACATACTGCCAATTGACTTATATGGGCGTTAGGACAGGAGACTATGCAGGATGTGGTATTTCATGAACCCTCAGTTACAGGACTCCTTTCACACACAGAAGGAAAAATTAATGAAGAGGCTTTCCTTTGCAGAGAGCAGGTATGAGAAAAGTACAAGGGTAAGTGGTCTCAGGATGGCCTCCATGTACAGAGAAAAAATAAGAAAGTGAGAGAGTGGTAACTTTTAAAACAGATTACACATCTCCAAACATAATCCCACCCTCTGTTACTCGTGCTATGTGTGTACCATAACAAAGGGAAGCATTTGTTGCTTTGTCACACTGAGCAGAACTAGCCTCTGCAGTAAATTCTCTTTCTCTTTTGAGAGAAGGTAGCCAAAAAAATCCCCTTTATTGTAGCATGCACTCTTCAGCTGATCCCATGCAGACCTCTCCATGTCCAGTTTTCATAGTGGTTAGTGAACATTTATTTTGCAACAGCCTCTATCAGTCAACCAGTTTGGGAGCCCATAATGCTAGGTGCTGTACAAACATATAGAAGTCAGAAGAACGTTTGGTACATTATTGACACCAGACTAGCACAGCATCACTTTCTAGTGACTGGGCCACATAGCCTACTAAAGATACTAGCTAGTTTAGTGTTTTTCAGCTTGGGTTACGGGGCCGCCGTAGTTACACTTGGGCTTCTTTAACAAAGTACATTTAAAATAAACACGTGTGTGCTGTGATCAGTGTTCCTTGTAAGCTGACCACTTGGGCAGCCACTCAAGAGAGATTCTGGTGCCGCCCATCTGACAGCATGTGTTTCTACTGGTGGTGCACATTCACAAATGCCTCAGTGCACATAACAAAATTTATTCTGCTCATGGATGGAAAAAATTAGAGGGAACACTGGCTTTGATGCCAACAAAAGAAATATGAAATTCTACAGCTGTGGAGAGTGAGATTCAGAAAGTTCACCTGATAGGAGAAGACAGAGGAGACTAACTGTAAACCTGGGATCAGAAAAGGGGAAAGAAAGGACCACACTGAATTCAGATTAGAGGTAGATAGATCCTAAAAGGTTAGTTTGGGAAATCATACCAAATTTGGGGAAATAAGACTTAACTGAACAATTTTGATCTATAAATTGGGCTGGAAAAGAAGCAGAGTTGATTTTTCACCAATAGCCTCTTCTGCCAGCCAGATACAATTTACAAGTTCTGACTCTTGAGTAAAAAAGACAAAGATAGATACAGAGTCTGCCTCCACATAACTTGTGCAGTAATTTACGTTTGTGCAACGTCAGTGTGAAATGCCACCATTCTGATTTGGTTTCATTTGGAACCTACTTCACACAGATGTAAAATGATCAGATACGGTGCAAATCAGTGAGGAATGAAAACCAAAGTCTGGGCAGGGGAAAATTTGTATTCCCAGGCTGGCAATCTGTCATTCCATTGGTGCCTGTCTTTCTGGTGGGCCACTGGAACACCTCAAAGCTTTCCTGTAATAAGTAAATAAATTGCTCTCTTTGCTTTTTAAAATTAAAATGCTCAAGGTTTATATTTCAGCACTAAGCATGTGAGAGAAGGGGGAATATGACTGGATGATAGAGAGGGTCTCACAGCACAACCAGCACCTGATGGGTGAGAGACAGGGACTGAATAGTTTAAAAAACTACAGAATTGTTTGTCTGTCTTATTTACTTTTAGACCTCCGCTGCCAGAGTTCTCTTCGCAGTTTTGTTCTGAGCCTCTGCCTCCCTTGACTCTGTTGTAATAACCCATATCACATTATTGCTATGATCAAACTGACTCAGTGAGTCAGCCCACATGGGTGTGAGAACTTCATCTTCTGCATTATCTTCCTCCTCCCTCCCATCTGCAGACACACACTAAGTGGGTCATCCTCTTTTTCCTACCTTACTATATATTTAGCTATTTTTTGTTTCTGAAAGAAGAGGGGCTGTGCTTCTACACTCAGATCATCTGATTCTTAGTAACACTTGTCATTTGCTAACCCAATTCTGGGAGCTGTGGTGCTTGTACCCCCTTCTCTTTTTCTCTGTCAGTGTGAGTTTTTTCTGTCTTCTTTTTTGTATTTTCCATCCTTCAGTCACCCATTTTCTGTCTCACCAGCAAAAAAAAAAAAAAAAAAAAAATTGGTTTCCATGGCAAATTTGCAGGATTTGAACACAAATAGAATAACTAAGATTTTCACCTAGTGTTAGTGTATGCTAGGTAACGAACCTAATTCTTGGCCAACATTTCACACTAGTCGAGAACTTTAATTTTTTGCTTGTGACTGCAAGGTTCCTACTACTGCCTTTTGGAAAAGATGTGTAGGATTCAATTCAAACAAAAAATACTCTAATAACCACACAATTATTAGAAAATAACTTTTCTATATGTTGGTTGGGTTTGTTTATAGGATGTTTCAGTCTTGTATGGCAATATCATTTGCTATTCAATTGTATAGGATCATGCAAAAAAAAAAGTCTAAAAGCGATCATTTTCCATTTAACCACACAGGACTTCTTTCTATAAAGGCTGCAAATATCTCTCTCACTGTTGTAGTACTGAGCTCCAAGACACATGCAGATATAGATGTAGCAAACTAGATTTCAGCTCCAGCTTTCAGGCATGTCTCTGCTGTAACATTCAAACCCTCACTTTGAGAAGCAAACATAGCTTTTTGACTCAAAACAACGGCTTTTCATGAACCATGCAAATTTGACTTAAGAGGAAAGATTTTTTTTTAAATCTGGCACCAAGTTCTCATAAGTTCCACTTGCATAAGTGCAGGAATAAATTCGTTTAAAAAGAAGAGCACAGCAGGTCAGAAGATGATTGAATAAATGGATTTTTGTCTTTTCCTTTCTTTTACTATTGTGTTTTCCTTTCAAGTATTTTTGATGAATAATCCATGCCTCACCCGTTTGCTCCATCTTCTTCTGTGATTCATTCAATTGTTGGGTGGATAACAGGATGGTAAATTAGAATTAGTTAGTGGGGATACATGTCAATATCAGTTTATTCTGTAGATAACACACATGATATAAATATATATAAACCAACTGTGTCGTACAGCAGTTCAACACTTGGATAGAAATTAGTGACACTGGATAAAAAATGTGACTGATTATTATTATCCTTTCTTGTACTGCAGATAGCTCTTGCTGGATCACATGACAGTGTTTTCTGGCTGCTACATCATGGGATAGTCTTGGGACATTGCGCATGCTTGGCAATAAGTGTGTATACATACAGACGATGGAAATATCAGTCCAGTGAGTTAGGGTTTTTTTAAGCACTCTGAGTAACATTTGAGAGGTACATTAATTTAATAATTATCTTGTTTTTCTGAACCTTCTTTTTCCCCTTTATAATTTCCAAGGTATATTATGTTTCAGTTAGAGATGGACCCAGTTGCAACATTCAGATTTGGCTTTCAAACCACCTCCCTTTCTGTGCAAGTTCAAAGGGATTTAGTTAGAGTTTTTGTTCATCTTAATAAACAGAAAAGGGCCAAATTAACTTCCTGAGTTTGGACTCTGAGGCTATTTATTATTTGTAGCATGGCAGTACTGAGAGTTTTCAATCAAGGTCTGGATGCTTTACAAACATGGTTTGTTTATATCTATCTATCTATCTTTGTACAGTGCCTAGCATAACAGAGCTTTTATAAACTATCCAAATACAAATACTGTAGTAAATAATAAATAATAACAATCCCTGCCTCAAACAGTTGACAATCACATTTTATAATTTTTTAAAAAGTCAGTAAGATAATACCAAATGAACCAAGTATCAGTTTTTACAGGGAAACGTGGTGTTAGCGTCTTTTAATAATTATTTTATGTATATACACAAAATATTGGTTTATTATGGTAATAGACATACAATGTGAAACATTTTTAAAGCTTACAAGTAGATGCATCTTTTAAATAGCAGGAAAAAGAACTACAGTAGGAATTGGGAAGTTAGTGTTCCAGGGTAAAATTTTCAAAAGTTTCCCAGTTCATTTGGGTGCTAAGTCCCATTGATTTTCAAATTGTTTAGGCTCTTAAGTCAATCCTGGCAATTTTATTCTGAATCTACAAAATTAGATTTAGCTCTATGGTAACTAGCAACAATGAAGGAACTCTCGAGATAAGCAGGATACATGTTTCTAACCTGTTTTAACTCAGATACAGTAGAATCAGAACCAGTTCTATGAAGCTGCTCTAAATGTACTCTTACCTGTTAGTTTTGTCTCTCCACTTTTCACCAGACACCAGCTTTCAATGGAAGATGAAATGATTTAGTCTTGGCAGAACAATTTTGTACCTCCTGATATTTTTTTTCCCTCTGTCTCTCACCCCTGTAATACTTTTCTTTGATTTATGGCTTGTAAATTACTGACTCTGAAATAGAGGAAGGTTTTCCTATAGAATAGTGCCAGTTATTGCTCATGTAACGATCCTTCCACACACAATGCATTTATGTGTTATACAACAAATAATTGTATTCAGAACTTTTAAAAAAAACACACCAAATCTGCCCTAGTTTTGAACAAACATACACATTGAGGTTAGTGTTATACTCCTGCTTGCAGAGCTAAGTTGAATTTTATTTATTATTGTTCATGGTGGTTCTGGAAGCTTTCATTTAATTGAGATAATTACATGTCAGCCCCTAATGAGTCAGTTGTGCTTTTATTTTTCCCCTGCATTCCAATGAATTCATATGGGTGTGGAAGGAAGGGAAGGCTTGTTAAATATAGAATCCTGGCATTGAGATACTAACGTGATTGTAAAGCTCTACTATTCCTTAAGAATTTGGGCTGGGCTATGTGGTGTCCTAGATAGAATTTCATTCTCTTCCTTATAGATTTATTTTTAAAAAAACCCAAATCCCATTGCTATAACCACCAGAACTAGACAGGGTGACAAAGACACATCTTCATGTGCTTTACTAGCTGCCCAACATAGTGACTTAAGAAAAGGAAATCCCATATTTGTCTTTGCTTTTTCTAGAGGTGGAGACAATTACAGGTTTTTATAACTTCCCACATTAAAGGTCTGATCTCATAAAAATCCCAGAAAGGGTAGAAGTTTATATTGGAGATGAAAAACGTTTCATTGTTTAATTATGCCACTTGGGTTTGACTCCTGAAATTTTCACAGTATGTTGTTGCAGTGCACTTCAGCTCCTTCCTCTGCTCTGCTACAAGGTAAACCAACTATTATTTACTTTTTAACAACAAGAAAAAATCCTGAAAAATCTCTCAGTGCAGGGCTAGCCTTGTGGGTGGATCACGGGGGTGTTCAGAGGTGAATTAGAGGTCTCTAGGGCCCAAAGCAAATGGGGGGGGGTCCCTTTATACCACTTCCACCTGCAATCTTCTCCATGCACCAAATGCTCCTGGCAGCAAGCAGGCTCAACTTGTGTGGGGGGCTTCCCTCCCTCCTTACTATGACTGCCGGGTGGGCAGGACAAGCCACCACACTGTGACCCCACTCCCTGGCGGGGGCGGGAGGAAACACCAGGTAGTCAGAGTGGATTGGGGCACATGGACACGCACTGGGCGGGTAATTGGCTGGGAACCCTGAGCACAGGACCCATTGGCCCAGCGGTTAATCCGCCACTGGCTTTGCTCAGGGGGGTGTCGTCAGTATTTCATTAGTGCTGGCATCTCTAGGCTCTCAGCCAGCAGCTACTGCTCTCCAGAGGCCCACCTCTGAAGGCAGCACTGCCCCCAGCAGCAGCAACGGCACAGAGGTAAGGGTGGCAATACACCATAGCATGCCATCTTCCTTCTTCACTGCTACCAGGAGGGAGCGCTGCCTTCAGAACTGGGTGCCCGGACGGCAGCCACCGCTCTTCAGCTGTCATGATCAAAAAGCAAGGAGGGCGTGGGGTATGAGGCCTCAGAAAGGAGTTTGGGGTAATGTGGGCAGAGTATCTAGGCAGTGAGGCTGGAGGCAATGGAGATCTGGGGAGCCCAGGGAGGCAGCGGGGGCCGGGGTGCCAAAGTACACGCAGGGCAAGGATGCCATTTTCCCTAAGGCTAGCCTTATCTCTGTGAAACACTTTAGCCTCTTATCCCTACGTATATTTTGTGCCATGCTGCTTGCTTTATGAATGCAGCTCATCAACAAACACTGCATGCTCCCTATATTCTTCAAATGATGGTGTGAGTTCCATGTGAACCGTGACTGTGCAGACCTTTCCCATCTAAGGGGAGTATGCCACGGAGCACAGTTAATCACTGTCACACCATACATTCTTAAACTAGTCTTTATAATATGTATAGGGCCTGAGCCAAAGGACACTGAGGTCAGTGGCAGACAACTGGACCATAGAGTAGTTTCCTCTGTCAATGGAAGCTCTTTATACAGGAGAGTAAGCATCACTGTCCCATTTTACAGATGGAAAAAACAAGGTAATGAAAGTCACTAAGCTAAGATCACCCAGCAGGCCAGTGGCAGAGTTGGCAACAGAACCCAAGTCTCTGGATTCCCAGTCTGATGTCCTACTTATTGTACCACACTGTTCCCCAAATTCCATAGGTGGACATTACTATTTGTTAGGTAGCAGAGTTAACCTGCAAGTCAAAACCCATGGTGAAAAAAGATTCCTACAGCATAATGCAGGTTGAACCTCCCTAGTCCAGCACCCTCAGGACCTGACTGCTCCCAGACAAGGGAATTTGCCAAATCAGGGGAGGTCAATGCCAGATGGGGCTCTGCTTTTCCCCACTCCCCTAGTCAGGTAACACTCCTGGCCTCCGCCTACCCAGTTTGTCCCCATGAGTTCTCCCATGGGGTTACTGATGATGCTGGACCAAGGGTATTGCTTGAGTAAGGAAGTCCAAATTATGGAGGTTCAAGCTATACATTCCTAGCTAGATAGTAGTAATCTCTGTGTGATATATGATGAGATTGTTGGACTGATAGGAAATCAAATACATTTGATCTGGAAAATAGGCCAAGACAATATACCTAACCAAGACCTAGACACCTAACCCTCAAAAGAAGACCCTGACTAAATATGAAGCATTAAATACCAAATATGACAACATAAATTATTGGGTTCAAATAATATGTTTTAGGCAGGTTGTCAGTACATAATTAAAGTTTGCCTAAGGACTGACAGGTGGTATTTTAACAGCACAGTAACAGCTTTTGAAAAGGGGTCTTTAGTAACACTTCAAAGAGGATATGGTAAAGAACAGAATCCTAATTAAAAGGATTAAAACATATGCAAAAAAGAGTGCAAAATGGATACAAAAACACATACCAGATCAGAATAGCAGCATTTAACACTCACTTTGCACTAGTCTCCATCATTATGCGAGGTGCAGGACAACAACAAGGTAAGTGCTGAGAAGCTAAGCCATTTCCACACTACAAAATGAAGTCCACCTGATTTATGTTGGCATACAGCTGCCACAGTAATTATATGGCTCATGTGTGTCTGCCAAGGCTGGATTACCCAACAGGAAGACTAAGCACGTGCTTAGGGCACCAGCAAGCAGGGGCACCAAAAAAAAAATGAGATTTTACGGTATAGTATTGTTTTTATTTTGAATTACATAGGGGGGGGGGGCACCATAATCTTTTCAGTGCTTAGGGCCTCTAAAGGTTTTAATCCGGCCCTCGTGTCTGCACTTTGTTCCGGGTAGAAGTGGTGAACGCTCTCACCATTAGCGCTTATATTGATTGTGTGGTCAGTGTTGGGCAGCTCCTGAACGCCAGTAGCAGTCGACATAAGCAAGACAGCATTTAAACTGACCTAACTGGATTGACCTCGACTCTGTGCTGCTCATGATGGTGGAGTTATTAAATTGGCATAGTGCGGCAGTTACGTTGGTGGGAGCAAAAGTTAAGTGTTGATACTTCCATATTAGGTCAACATAATCTGCCTTGTGCTGATCTAATTCTGTAGTGTAGACCAACAGACCTAGAATATCTAAAGACAGGGGCTCCAGAATGGGCTGCAGAGAGGAAAACAGAAACCACCTGCGGATAGGTAAAAGTTTGTACATAAATTAGATGGGAAACAGCTATCGTCTACTTGCTGCAGATAGGCCAATCATGGCTGTAAACATCACATGCAAGCCTACAAGACTGTAGGGACAAAGTAAAGCTACTTTTCTCTTTTGCAAAATCCAATGAGAAGGCAACGGTTTCATGTCATAAGTGGCTAGTCCCCCGCTGACTCAGAAAAAGGAAGTAGAGGAGAAGCGCTCATACACTAATGTCAGAAGGGACCATCATGATCATCTTGTCTGCCCACCTGCACAGAAACTCACTCGCACCCTCCTGTAACAGACCCCTAACCTCTGGATGAGTTACTGAAGTCCTGAAATCATGATTTAAAGACTTTAAATTACAGAGAAACCACCATTTACACTAATTTAAACCTGCAAGTGACTTGTACTCCATACTGAAGAAGAAAGTGACTCCCCACCCTGGGTGTCTGCCAATCTGACACAGGGGAAATTTCCTTCACTATGGCGATCAATTAGACCCCAAGCGTGTGAGCAAGGCCCACCAGACACCACCTATGAAGAGCAAATATTACATAACTGATTATTTGTATTACCACACCACTGAGTAGCTCTAGTTGTAGACCTGGGCCGCATTATACTCTGTGCAAACAAAAAGACAGTCTCTACCCTTTCATTCAGGTCAAACATGGGTGCCACCATGTAGAGGTTTGGGTTCAAAGCAGAAATTTTATATTTTCTTCTGCAGTTTGTAGTCAGTTCATGATATTAAAGTTCAACTAAAATGAAACCTGAATGTTTTGTCTCTTTCAACAAACACTCTCCTCCACATCAAGCTGGCAGCGTTACAGAATTTCAAATTAACCTGAACCTGATGTCAAGTTCCTCTTCCCACCTCATAAAACCTGAGCATTTTGGGTGGTCCTGTCTAGACATTTTGGAAGGACGCTTCTCTCTTTAGTTATAATTGAGCAAAATGCTTCGCTATTAACAACTTATAGAGGAGGTACAGTTTGAAAAATTGAGTCATTTTGATCACATTTATCCTTGCCTTCCTTACCTAAAGCATAATATGATACATCTGATTAATAGATTAAGCAATGTTCAAAATAGGTCCAAAATATATTTAATGTTCAACATATATTCAATGACTTCAAACTCATCTGGTTTTGAGATGTCCCTAAGCAACCACTTTGTGCAGCTTTTGAACGGACCAGAGGCCTTCAGCTCCAGAAACTGCAGAGTATCTTAATTGATTCCACTAAACTGGAAACAGAGAACATGAAAAGTAACATGTTCTGCATAATGTGATAGTGTTTTCTTAGTGCCCTCATTTCAGCAGCTTAATCTGTATGAGCAGTTTATGAAAGAGATGACAGCTTTGTACATTACTCTGTGCCCAGAGGAAAGCAGGCTAACAGCCTAATGCTAATGCTCTAATGCTTTGCTGTATCCTTTGGAAATAGGGAAGGTGCTTCTCTCTTATTTTCATCCGGTATTTGTAGCATCTTGACTTTTTTAGCCTTTTGTTAACCATGTTAGCTTATATGCACAAGACTTTTCAATCATAATGGTGCTGAGATGCGTGCATAGGTAGACCATAAATGGTGCTTTATAGTCAAGAACAGTGTTTCTCAAACTGTGCTCCGTGGAGCCCCAGGGCTCCGTGAGACATCTCCAGGGGCTCCACGAGGCTGACAAACTGGAAACATCAATAGGTACAACACATACAATCAGTGGACTGCTGGGGTTCCGCATAAATTTTTACGCATGTAAAGGGCTCCGGAGCCCAAAAAGTTTGAGAACCGCTGGTTCTAGAATATATGCTGTAAAGTCTCCTGAAGCCCTTTCCCCCCCAGCTCCTCCCCGCACAATGATTGCGAAGTTAAGCACACAAAAGTTGGGAAATGCTAGAGATAAGATTACCTGTACGGCCTTAATTCCTAACCCTAAAACCCAGAAGAGTTAATCTGGCCTGAGATCTTGAACCTCAGTCCTACTGCGCCCCCCCCCCCACCACTAGGAGGGAGGTGTCTCAGTTGGGGCCACATCAATGAGGCTTGTGGGGTTTTGGAGGGCTTTGTGTTTTTTGCATCTCACTTGTGTGATTCCCGACTGATTTTTCTGTGGGTCAGTGGCCCCCACCCAAAACAGATTCCCCGCCCCTCCCATAAATAAAGACAACGCTGAAACATTTTGTGTTGAACATAATATTTTATTTAAAAATGAAGCCTGGCCAACAAGCCCCCATCTGGCCACAGCATCATAACACTCCTTCTCCTCCCCCCTACCCCCACAGGCCTCAAACCTGAGCCCATCATACACCTGACCCTCCTGCCCTGAGCCCCTCACGTCCCCAAACTCCTGCACTCCCACATCCCCAGTTTTGTGCCACAACACTTGTGCACCATCCACACACCACACATCTGTGTCCTGAGCCCATCATACTCCCAACCCCCCTTGCCCTGAACCCCTTATGTACCCCAACCCAAACTCCTGCACCCTCATATCCACAAGCCTGCAACTTGCTCAGCACCCCAACCCTCCACCTGACCCCAAAACTTCCCAGCCTGGAGCCCCCTCCCTGAGCTACCATCTCCTTCTCCACCTCCTCCTGCACCCAAATTCCCTCCCAGAGCTTGTACCTCTCACCCCTTCCCACACTCAAATCCCTCATTTCCACCCCAGAGCCCGCACCGCCAGAGAGAGAGAGAGAGTAAGGGCTGGGGACCGCAAATGATGGAGAGGAGGGGAATGGAGAGGGACGGGCATCAAGGAAGGGGTGGGGTCTTGGGGAAGGGAGGGGGTAGATCTTGCCTTGACCTGACATTTAAAAAATGATCTTGGGTGTAAAAAGGTTGGAGACTACTGATCTAGATGGTGCTTGGCCTGCCGTGAGGGCAGGAGACTGGACTGGATGATCTCACGAGGTCCTTTTGTGTTCTATGATTCTATATGATATCTGTAGAAGAATCAATGGCTTTGTTAGTATTTTCCTATGTCTAGTGCAGGAGTTCTCAAACTTTGGGCGGGGACTATGAAAAAAAATGGTTCACAGTGGGGTCTCTAGGGCTTACATTAGACTGGCCCCAACAGGGGCTCAGTCTTCGGCTTCAGCCTTGTATGCTGGGATCCAGGTTACAGGCCCCCTGCCCGGGAATGAAGCTGTTGGGCTGTGGCCAGGGTGGTGGGGCTCAGATGGATTCAGGCTTCAGTCGCCCTTGCTGGGGTCATATAGTATTTATTATTGTCAGAAGGGGGTCACAATTAGTGTTCCCTCTAATGTTTTCCGTCCACGCATGGAGTGAATTTTGTGAGGTGTACCATATTGAGATACCATGCGGAAGTGCTCCTCCAATAGAAACCAAACACCTAGTTATAATATATATCATCCAGGTCATTTCTCCAGCCAGGGCAGCTTAGGCACTTCAGTACTCACTACTGAATGTAAGAGAGAATTATGAAATGATAAACCAGTCGAAAAACTAAAAACACACTTTGAAAGAAATAGCAAAAAGTAATACCACCACAAGTATGGATTGGGACACGTGTGCGTGTGTGAGAGAGAGAGAAATAGAGAGAGAGATACACAAACAGTTTCTATGGGAGAAAGAGTAGTGGTGCCCCTTTAAGTACGTTGCCTTTTTAAGTATATCTGCCTGTTCAGACACAGCGGCAGCTGCCAGCACACTCCCCTTGGTCCTGAGCCCTGTCATGTCTCCCTCCTCTCCCCTGGCTCTGTGGGGGATGTAGTGCAGGGGTGAGAGAAGGGGACACCCTGACAAACACCTTCTTCCCTGCTCTGCACAGCAACCAGAAGGGTCCAGGAGCAGCTCCAAGGCAGAGGACAGGAGCAGCACGACAGTGTGGGGAGGGACAGATCAAGTGCATAGCACTTGATAGTTTGCTGGGTGGCTGCCCTGCCACACTACTTGGAAGGAACTTTGGTCACAGTGCTTTGAAGTATGAGAACCCCTGGTCTAGTGACATAGTAAAACACACACATTGCCTAGCTTTTACAAAAGGAAGCCACTCCTATTAAAAGAATAGGCACCAATCAAAACTCAAACTTCAGCTCTTTAGAGAATGCAGCCACTGGGATCCCAAGGGTTTGATTTTGTTGCCATTCCATTCTGAGCTTCTAACAACATTCATTTCTGTTATTTTCTCTAGATGCAGGCCCTTAAGACCTAGTACTCACAGAAGGCCCCATCCCGATCACACTGAAATCATTGGGAACTGAATCAGACCATTAACTTTCCAAAAAATGGAAAAGACTGTTAGTGGGTTCAGGGAAGAACTAGACTACTTTGGATAAAAAAAAGTTTTGTGCAGTCGAGGATGTATCTGATCTTCAGAAAACCGAGTGTCATTTAGCCACAATCAGTGAACACCACAGACCAACCTCAGTTAATAGTCCTCAGCTAAATAAAGTTTACTGCTACCTAGTACATCTTTGCAGTTAGTGTTTTGCCCCCATCTGAGTAAACCAACAAGCCTTTAACATGATGCAGATTACCAAATATCTTCAGCCTCTACCCTGACCCTAATTAATAGGGTCTGAAAGACCTACATTCACCAAAACAATTTTACTCTGTGTGTGTGTGTGTGTGTGTGTGTGTGTGTGTAAAACAATGTGATAGAAATAATTTTGACCATGCCCAGTATGCACCAGACTTACATCACATAATCTTTATGAAAAAATAGTCTACATTATTTCACTCAAGATAAATGGGCAAATTTCCCATGATTTGGGTCACAATTGCTAGAGTATATATTCAACTGACATCAGCATCAGCATTATGTTCTCTACTGTTCCACTGAGCCCTCCACCCATTAGTAGTATTTAACCTATCTTGTACTGCTTTAACAGGCTTCTTTTATGGGCCTGACCCTGAGAGATGCTAGGCACCTACCTACAAATCTCATTAGTGTCAACAATTGTGGTGGATGCTCAGTGCTTCTTGGGATCAGGCCCCATATGAGCAAACCTTAAGTGCTGCTTTTTTCCTCCTTTTTTCATAATCACAAGTAATACAGCTCTGTACCCAATTCCACATTGCTTTAGTTTCTCCCTACTTGCTTATTATTCCTGCTGCATTTTAAGTTCTCTCCCAGTTTCCTTTCTGTATATGCCCGCCCACTTCTCCACATACAGTCTCTATAATGTGATTTCTATCTTCTGTAGTTTCTAATGGTAAAATTATGCTAATCTTATTCAGAGCTTAAAGTAAAAATCAGTATGACTATTATTCTGCCCATATACTGTACCAGTGCAGGCAGTTATTCACTTGAAAAGTGAACATGGCTAATAACATAAGAAAATTACACTTGCATAGTGTTAGCTAGTTTCATATTTAATTAGTGAGAACAATATATTTCCAGGTCTTGTTACTGAAATAAAATTAACTCCTTTGCTTCAGTGTATGCTTACAAACTTCCAACTCCATTCATGCCCAGTGATTTTAGATTTGTGCTCCTAAGTCTCCTACACACTTTTGGTAATTCCCACTCTAAAGTATTCCATGATCACCTCATTCTCTTGACACACCATGAGCAAACTCTTGCTACCTCATAGGGTGCACGTTATACTCTATTGGTGGCAGACAGTATCATTAGGCCTGTGGTGTAATGCTGCCAATGGTTCGGTGCTTCCAATTCCCTAAGATAAAGCATTGCCGCTTCTTATGATAGCATGGGTGTTGTATTAGAATATTCTGCATTTCTTGGTTGCTGGTCTCATTTTGCCAATGCGTCACTAATAGACTTCTAAAACTTTGCCTCAGAAGTACAGTAAGAATTAAGATGGAGTTTTTGAAGTGTAAAATGTGGCAATGAGGGTGCTCTGCAAATTCATGATAGCCATCATGTATTCTCAAATAAGGCCAACATGCTTCCACATTTGCTATAAATAATACACAGGCAAGGGCTAGATTTCACGGAATTTCTTCAACTATTGCGAAACACTCTGTGATAGATGTTGAAGACATAGTCATAACACATTCTAGAGAGACAGACAGAGACACAGAGAGAACCCCCCCCCCCCCCCAAAACTGAAGTGTTTTGTCCCAGTTAATTTCATGGCAGGACACTTCAAGGAAACAGAGTCACAAAAAATGGGTTAATTTCAGCCCTGGCATAAGTGGACAACACTTCATTGAAGCCAATGGTGTTTTATCCATTTACACTAGGACAGAATTTGGTACAATGAATTTAGTTGTGCTTATAAACAGATGGAAAAAATGACATATAAGGTCCCCTACTCCTTTCTTCTGATATAAAGGCACAAAAGTTTTTAATCACCTGGCTTGATTCTGACAAACTCATGGTAATAATGAAAGAACAGAATGTGTCAGAAGAGATGCGATTTTATTTATTTGTCACCTTGCTACTTAGCTGAAGTTTAGGTATTTAAAAACATTTAGAACCTTGATGAAGCTGTTGTTCAAATTTCTGCTTTGGTGTTCTGTGAAAGAGGTTTCTGACAGAGCATGGAATGACTTATTGTTGAAAGTGACAGATGTCCTTTGCATTGCAGAAAAAGGGCTGGCTATTTGAAGTTGGACTCTGTGTCTGTCTGCACTACACAGCTTTTAGCAACACAGCCTTGTTGCTAAAAGTCAGGCAGTATAAACACTGTTTGTTGGCACTTCTGCCAACAAAAACCTTCCATCCCTGAGCAGAGTTTGTTTTGTTGGCAGGAGAGCACTCCTGCCGACAAAGCACTGTTTACACTAGTACTTGGCACCACAAAACTTGTGTCATTGTGGAAGCATGGGGGTTTAAGCACTAGAAATGGGCTGTGCCCACGAAAGCTCATGATACCATCTACATGTTTTGTTAGTGTTTAAAGTGCTACCAGACTGTTTGTTGTTTTTTTAAGTTAAGCAAAAGCTTTGTCCCTCAATTGCCAGTGTAGACAAAGCTTAAATTGAGAGTGAAGCTTCTTTTGGAAAAGTGAGGTAATATTAGTAATTTACATCTGAAATATGAGCTAGAAGCAGTAATTATAGCTTTAAAAATAATTTTAAAAATAACTTCTCAGGTCTTGGATTCTGGAACTCATTCCACACAAGTGGACCCAAATGCACCAAGTAATAGGTAGAGCGGAGTGCAAATTTTTTGGGGGGGAATGGGGGAAATTTTTTTTCCATTAAAAGAAATACAGATTTGATTATCCCAAAACATTCATATTTTGGATTTTACCAAATTGTGCTTGCCAAAAAGAAAAAAACCCCAAAGTCTAAATGTTTTGACTTTTGAGTTCCAAATAACATTGTTTTGAAATTTCCTTCAAATTTAAAAAAAATCTTTAAAACTCTAGACTTCTAAATGCTTTGGACTTAGTTTTTGATTCACCAAAAATGTTAAAAAGTTATTTTCAGAACAACATAAAATGATTTTTTTTCCTGACTTTTTGGACTAGAACATTGAAAAACTTACTAATCCAGCTCTGGTTGCAGATTCAGAGCTTTCTTCTTCACAGAGAGAAGTAGTGGTTATAAAATGATATTAAATCAGAATAGCAGCATTTTACAGCTACTTTGGACTAATATAATATCTATGCAAGGTGTAGGGGCAGTGAAGAATAACCTCCGACTAGTATACATGCTTCACGTTTCCTATTTTTTAACTTTCATTCTTTATTTTTCTTTTTATCTTGTTTCCTGGCTTTCCAGTTCTGTAGATTTATTTCTGTACTGTAACACAGAATGTCTCGATGCATTTCATATTTCATGATCAGCTACAGGCTATGTTTCAATGTTATAAATTTAGTACTGTAATTCTAACTAAATTAAACAAGATAGAATTTTTTAATGCAGTTCAGTACATTTAGTTCAGTGTAAATCTTTGGACATCATACCATTCTATGCAACCCTATCATCATGGCCCTGAAAATGCCAGCACAGTATTTTATTTATATTACATTTTATGTCACAGAAAGAAATGTGGGCTAAATTTGCATTTTATCACGACTGCAAAATGACCAGCACCCCTGCAGAGAACTCCAGGAAAATATAATCCCTCAGGTGCCCATTTTTTCTTTTAAATGGCATAGAAGGTGGATCTCAGCCTGGAACACAGATTTGAAACTTACACAATTATGAAGATGTAAACTTTTAAGTTACGGTTGTTTTGTTCCCTTAGATGGCACTGGATGGCTCACTTAGCATGAGATGGATGAGTATAACAAAAACATAGAATAGCCTAAAACTGAAGAGATATAGCTGTTTTCAATAATGATTTTTAAAATAATAGCTCTAATTATGTTGGATCATTTAATTAGTTACTGTGCAAGGCACCTCAGGGAATAGCAAACATCAGCCTGTGGTGCTCACTGCAGACAGATGTCTATGTGGTGTACCATTGTAGCCAGACATAAACCCCATCTTGTTCCCCCCCTCCCCCAGAGAGCAAGAGAAAGGCAGTCAGCCTTTGATGCCCTGGGAACGCAGGTGTGCTGCCTGTCCCTGACTCTACCATAAACAGAAACCAGACAGTAAATGGGCTAGCTGACGACCCGGGGGCCTCCCGTCACCCTGATGGCTAGCACCAGTAATTGACACGCCTGCACTGTCCCAGGAGAGGAATCTTCGCCCATCACATACCAGAGGTGCCCATTGTCTGCATTTTCCCAGGTGTGAATTATGCTTTGCACCCTTCGTGGGAAACTTGGCATTCAAAGCCATTTTTCCTAATTGGCCACTTGAGACCAGGAAGAAGCCTATGTGACCCAAGGGGTATAAAGAGGGATTTAGTAGCCCACCCCATTTGAGCTTCAATCATCTACACCTGCTGGCAGGTACTGATGGACTCCCGAGGTCTGTGGGACGCCCAATCTCGCCCTATTTCTTCCCAAGGGATTGAGAGAAAGACGCTGGCCACGCCAAGTCTGGAACGCAGGGGTGAGAATATATACCTGCTAGGTGTCTATTTTGCATGCATTTAATAAGAGCTCAGAGAACCAAAAGGGCTTCATGGTACCTGTAAGTGACTTATTAGTGTAATTTCTGTCCTTTCCTTTGTAGTGGCTGTGTTATCTGTAACACAGTAGTAGCATTTAACAGCTAAGTTTACCCTGTAACAATAAAATAGTAACTGTTTAAGCTGTGACCTGACTCCTTCAGTTGTTGTAACAGAACCAAGCACAATTTTAAAAAGAACTCCAGCCAGTCATAAGGGACAGATATAGGGAGAGCTTGAGCGTTGGATCATGTCGCTTCCAGGGGACAGATCCGTTGGGGCATCTCTCAGCCTCCCCAGGCTGCCCGCTGCGAAGGGATCGTGTATCCTAGCAGTCAAAATCTGAGGTGTAATAAGCTCTCCCTGTAAACTTCTTGGGGCGCCCGTCAACCTCCTCCAGGTTGCCCGCTGCTAAGGGACCCCAGTCCTAGCAGTTGAAGTCTCGGGTGTATAATACACACACACCACTCGCTGCCCTGACCACCAGCTGACAACCATATACTGCATAGCTATGGGCAGTTCCTTGGCACAAACATGTTTGTGAAGAAAAATATTGTTCAGTATCTTCCTTTGCTTAAACAGAATATTTATCATGCCTTGTCTGCATTTACTTCTCCTCCTCCCCATATTCTCCCACGGTTACATCCCCTAATCATTTGGCCACTTCAATCTTCTCTGAAGACTGTCTTCTTCCATTATGTAGGCTGCTCCTCCCACCCTGCCCAGTTTACACCCCTTTCATACTTCCATAGTCCTTTTAGCTCCCTTTGTCTCCTCTGCCCCTCTCTCCCCCTCCCCTAACTTCCTGGCCATGCTACCTGCCCCTCTCATTACTCATTATTAGCAGTACTAATCATTGATAACAGGGCTCTCTCTCTGGAAAATAATTCTGGTTAACACCAACTCCTGACACGTAACACCACCACCTTCTGACATGATTTGGCTAAAGTTGGAGGTGCCTGTCTGGGCTTTAAGCCCTGGGCTGCTCATTGTTATAGTAATAAGGAGCTGCTGCTTAGAAGCCATGCTTGTTATTGACAGTGACGTCCTGATTTAGAAAGCTTAATATAAGACGTATGGCAGATGTGCTGTTTGTGCATCACACAATTTTGTGTAGCCCTGTTTGTGAGGAAAAGCTTGACAGGAATGCCACTTGATGAGAATATGTGGGAACATCACAGAATGGCATTTTAGCAATTCATTGCCCGCTCAGGAACCTACCATAACACATTTTAGCTAGCTTCAGGGGCAGCCGAGTTAGTCTGTACAGGATAAACTTAAACAACAAATAGTCTGGTAGCACTTCATAGACTAACAAAACATGATTGGAATGTTTGTATAGAAGGGTACAGCTTGCTCAGGAAGGATAGACAGGGGAAAAAGGGAGGCGGTATTGCCTTATATGTTAAAAATGAACACACTTGGAGTGAGGTGGAGATGAACATAGGAGACAGAAGTGTTGAGAGTCTCTGAGTTAGGCTAAAAGGGATTAAAAACAAGGGTGATGTCATGCTAGGAGTCTACTACAGGCCACCTACCCAGGTAGAAGAAGTGGATGAGGCTTTTTTTAAACAACTAACAATATCATCCAAAGCCCAAGATTTGGTGGTGATGGGGGACTTCAACTATCCAGATATATGTTGGGAAAATAACACAGCGCGGCACAGACTATCCAATAAGTTCTTGGACTGCATCGGAGACAACTTTTTATTTCAGAAGGTTGAAAAAGCTACCGGGGGGAAGCTGTTCTAGATTTGATCCTAACAAATAGGGAGGAACTGGTTGAGAATTTGAAAGTGGATGGCAGCTTGAGTGAAAGAGATCATGAAACCATAGAGTTCACAATTCTAAGGAAGGGTAGAAGGGAGAACAGCAAAATAGAGATAATGGATTTCAGGAAGGCAGATTTTGGTAAGCTCAGAGAGCTGATAGGTAAGGTTCCATGGGAATCAAGACTGAGGGGAAAAACAGGTGAGGAGAGTTGGCAGTTTTTCAAAGGGACATTGTTAAGGTCCCAAAAGAAAGCTATTCCGCTGTGTCGGAAAGATAGAAAATATGGAAAAAGACCACCTTGGCTTAACCACGAGATCTTGCATGATCTAAAAATAAAAAAGGAGTCCTATAAAAAATGGAAACTAGGACAAATTACAAAGGAAGAATATAGGCAAACAACACAGGAATGCAGGGGCAAGATTAGAAAGGCAAAGGCACAAAATGAGCTCAAACTAGCTACGGGAATAAAGGGAAACAAGAAGACTTTTAATAAATACATTAGAAGCAAGAGGAAGACCAAGGACAGGGTAGGCCCTCTGGTCAGTGAGGAGGGAGAAACAGTAACAGGAAACTTGGAAATGGCAGAGATGCTTAATGACTTCTTTGTTTCGATCTTCACCGAGAAGTCTGATGAAGAAATGCCTAACATAGGGAATGCTAGTGGGAAGGGGGTAGGTTTAGAGGATAAAATAAAAAAAGAACAAGTTAAATATCACCTAGAAAAGTTAGATGCCTGCAAATCACCAGGGCCTGACGAAATGCATCCTAGAATACTCAAGGAGCTGATAGAGGAAGTATCTGAGCCTCTAGCTATCATCTTTGGAAAATCATGGGAGACAGGAGAGATTCCAGAAAACTGGAAAAAGGCAAATACAGTGCCCATTTATAAAAAGGGAAATAAGAACAACCCAGGAAACTACAGACCAGTCAGTTTAACTTCTGTGTCAGGGAAGATAATGGAGCAAGTAATTAAGGAAATCATCTGTAAACACTTAGAAGGTGGCAAGGTGATAGGTAACAGCCAGCATGGATTTGGAACGAACAAATCATGTCAAACCAATCTGATAGCTTTCTTTGATAGGATAACAAATCTTGTGGATAAGGGAGAAGCGGTGGATGTGATATACCTAGACTTTAGTAAGGCGTTTGATACGGTCTCGCATGATATTCTTATCAATAAACTAGGCAAATACAACTTAGATGGGACTACTATAAGGTGGGTGCATAACTGGCTGGATAACCGTACTCAGAGAGTAGTTATTAATGGTTTACAATCCTGCTGGAAAGGTATAACAAGTGGGATTCCGCAGGGGTCTGTTTTGGGACTGGCTCTGTTCAATATCTTCATCAACAACTTAGATATTGGCATAGAAAGTAGGCTTATTAAGTTTGCAGATGATACCAAGCTGGGAGGGCTTGCGACTACTCTGGAGGATAGGGTCATAATTCAAAATGATCTGGACAAATTGGAGAAATGGTCTGAGGTAAACAGGATGAAGTTTAATAAAGACAAATGCAAAGTGCTCCACTTAGGAAGGAACAATCAGTTTCACACATACAGAATGGGAAGCGACTGTCTAGGAAGGAGTACGGCAGAAAGGGATCTAGAGGTTATAGTGGACCACAAGCTAAATATGAGTCAACAGTGTGATGCTGTTGCAAAAAAAGCAAACATGATTCTGGGATGCATTAACAGGTGTGTTGTGAGCAAGACACGAGAAGTCATTCTTCCGCTCTACTCTGCTCTGGTTAGGCCTCAGTTGGAGTATTGTGTCCAGTTCTGGGCACCACATTTCAAGAAGGATGTGAAGAAATTGGAGAGGGTCCAGAGAAGAGCAACAAGAATAATTAAAGGTCTAGAGAACATGACCTATGAAGGAAAGCTGAAAGAATTGGGTTTGTTTAGTTTAGAAAAGAGAAGATTGAGGGGGGACATGATAGCAGTTTTCAGGTATCTAAAAGGGTGTCATAAGGAGGAGAGAGGAAACTTGTTCATCTTGGCCTCTGAGGATAGAACAAGAAGCAATGGGCTTAAACTGCAACAAGGGAGGTTTAGGCTGGACATTAGGAAAAAGTTCCTAACTGTCAGGGTAGTCAAACACTGGAATAAATTGCCCAGGGAGGTTGTGGAATCTCCATCTCTGGAGATATTTAAGAGTAGGTTAGATAAATGCTATCAGGGATGGTCTAGACAGTATTTGGTCCTGCCACGAGGGCAGGGGACTGGACTCGATGACCTCTCAAGGTCCCTTCCTGTCCTAGTATTCTATGATTCTATGAAAACATGTAGATGGTATTATGAGCTTTCGTGGGCACAGCCCACTTCTTCAGATGACCAGAGTGTTGGATGTCCAGAACTAAAATAAATAGGGGAGAAGGGGGGAGGGGCAGAAAGAAGGAAAGAAATGGGGGCGGGGGGAGAGAAGAAGAGGTACTGGATATAAAAAAATATCAAGGGGAAAGCCAAGCTGGAATATAACAGGAAAAACAAATAGACTATAAATACCTAAAGACTGATGAACTTAAAAAAACAACAAAAGCTCTGGTAGCACTTTAAAGACTAACAAAACTTATAGATGGTATCATGAGTTTTTGTGGGCACAGCCCACTTCTTCAGATGACCAGAGTTTTACCTAAAGACTGGATAGTCAAAAGAGGCAGATAAGAACCATTAGTAGGCAATTAGAGAGGAAGAGTGCTAACACCAGATACTATACAGCCTCTTCCCGACTTACGAACCAGTTACGGACCAAGCAATTGGTCGTAACTCGGTTCGTTCATAAGTCAGACCCCATAGAGTTACACACAACCACACTGTTCGTAAGCGCGGATCACATTCGTAATTCGGAGTCTGCCATTTACAACAGCTTTGGTCGTAACTGCGAACGGTCATAAGTTGACTGTTCACAACTCGGGGACTGGCTGTACAGACAAAGAATCATTGGCACCTTCATTGTTTGGTAGGTTGATAATGTCCCAGCCATCCAGTATCTTTATTTAATCCATTAGCATGAGTATCAAACTTGTGAATGAACTGTCGTTCCAGTCCTTCCCTGTGTATTTGGCTTGTGGAATTGGTCTGTAACAAAACAGCCACTTGAAGATCTGTTAATGAATGCCATGGTAGATTGAAGTGTTCCCCAACAGGTTTTTTTCAGCTAGGGATTGAAATAGTGGCTGTGAAGGTGTTGCCTTATGCCTTGCTTAAAGAACTAAAAGATGAGAAGAGCAGAAGTAGAGCATCAGGACACCCTTGGGACATTCGGCACCCTTGGAACCTGGCTAGTCCTGAACGAGGGAATTTGCCGGAGCAGGGGAGGTCCCCTGCCACCAGCCCCCCAGCCTGCCTCCCCTGCTGAGCTGCCATGGGCTACTGCTCCGAGCTGCCAGCCCTCTTCCTATTGGGGCTCCCAGCCAGGACTCCCTGGTTCAGGAACATCCATGGTCCAGCAGGATATTTCTGGATGAAGAAGTCCCAGTTTTTGGAGGTCCAACCTGTACAGTACCTCTGCTGTCAAGAGATCATTCACCCTCACAGAGAATGAGAGAATTTAATCCCTTTGTAAAAAATATATGTAAGCAACTCTTGCTGCTGAAGAAGGAAATGTATAATATAGAGTGATTGTTTTTTCCTGAAATAATAATTGTGAAATCTTGCATGAAAACAGTTAATACAGGTTGAACCTCTCTAGTCTGGCACACTCTGGTCCAGCAATATCCATGCTTTGGCATGATTTTAGTTAGCCGGCTTATCATGGGAGTGGCCAACTTTCCTGCAGTCCCATAAAGTTTGTGAGCAGCCACCAGTCCTCACTCTCAGTTCTGTGCTGTTGTTTATCCCTAATTTACCCCTAAGTGTCTTCTAAGAGCCCAGTAACCAGTAAAACCATTGGTAGTGCTGCTAGACAATATTGACCTCCACTGGTCCAGAAAATTCTCTTGTTCAGCACAGGTCAGCCAGACTAGAGATGTTCAACCTGTATCCGAAAAATGAATTGGTAAAAGCTACACACACAAAACTGAGATTCCATGGTATAAACATAAATTATTAATATTTCCATTGCTACCACAGAACCGAGTGGCCTCAGATGTCTGAATTGAGCCCTGTGATTTTTCCATTAGTATTGTCTATCTTAGGCATTTGCCTAGCACACAACACCATGGTACCCAAGCACTTCTGAGGTAAATTAGATCTTCACATGGAGGTTTCTAGTAGACTTGTCAATCTGCTTTCATTAACACACATATTGCATTTCCCCCATTAACAGAGTTTACTGCATTCTTTACTGCATTCTTCTAGGGCAGTGGTCCCCAAACTTTTGGGGCTGCCGGGCGCCCAGGGGTGGGGCCAATCACGCGCCGGGCACCCAAGGGCGGGGCTGAGCATGCGCCTGGGGGCGGGGCCACGCACGTGCCCAGGGGTGGGGCCACCCATATGCCACGTGCCCGGTGCTGGCGCCACCCATGCGCCACACTCCCGGGGCCAGCGCCGCTCATGTGCCGCACACCCAGGGGTGGGGCTGCCCATACACCACACGCCCGGGGCCGGTGCCACTCCTGCGCCGCGTGACCGGGGCGGGGACACTGATAGGCTGCACACCCGGGGCTGGAGCAGCCCATGCACTGCATGCCTGGGGCCAGTGCCGCTCCTGTGCCGCGTGCCCAGGGGCGGAGATGCCCATACACCGCATGCCCAGGAGCTGGCAGCACCCATGCGCCGCGCACCCAGGGCCGGCACTGCTCCTGTGCCGCGTGCCCAGTGGTCAGCACAGCCTATACACCGCGTGCCCGGGGCTGGCGCCGCCCGCGTGCCGTGAGCCCGGGGCCAGCACAGCCCTTGCGCCGTGCACCAGGGGGCGGGGCCGCCCATACGCTGCGCGCCCAGGGGCTGGCACCGCCCACGCGCCCGGGGGCGGGGCCAGCCCCGATCACTCAGTGGGCGCACAGAAATGGCCCAGCGGGCGCCATGGCGCCTGCGGGCACCATGTTGGGGACCACTGTTCTAGAGTATGAAAAATTTGGTAAACTGGAAAACCAAACTGTGTAGTCACATATTGTTCAGACATTAAAAAGTTGTTCTAAAAAGAGGGTAAGAAGTACAGCTGGCCAAAATCCAGGGTACTTTTCACAAAATTTGTCCATTTTTTCCACTGAAAAACATTTTGAAATTTGAAAAATTTCAACCTGTCCTAGTTAGAATTGTACTTCTATGAATAGCCCCCATTGTTTCAATGGGACTATTTGTGTAGGAGTCTTCATTCACATGCATGCCTGAAAGATCAATGATTAAACTATACAAGCCAGTTTTAATTGATTTAATATTTGTCCCCCTCCCCCCCCCCCCGGAGATTTCAGAACTCTCCCATGTAGATTTTTTTTTTTAAACCTAGATGAATGGATCTTCCTAGCTGTATTTTAGTTTAATTATTTAAATGATTAATCATTTTCTAATGTTGGCAGGGGGTATTAGGTATCATCACTATTTGTAATAGAATTATTCTTTAATCTGTTTGTACTTGTGACTTATAGCTTCAGAAATGTTCTTTTTAACGGTATGTTGCACTGCATGACATTAAGCAACACAGAAATTCCCACTGTCTTTTCAGAATTTGTGGTGCCATGATTTGGCAAGCACTAGCTGCAGCTATAAGAACACAGGAAAATGGTTACACTGAAAAACTTTTTCTGAGATTATAAAAGCTCTTAAGATCATAGCTCTTCTTATTTAATGGTTCCTCATACTATTCACACTGTACAGCTGAAGTGAAGAATGCCTTACCTTCTTGCAACTCCAAGAATAGTTCCACTCTGTGAACAGCAATAGAAGGCTGTCTTGCTAGATGCATGCTGGTGCATTTTAGAACAATCCAGAAAGGGAATCACACCAATCCATTAGTTATCGCTCTTATCTGAACTTTCCTTTGTTTTATTTTTCCTCCTTTTCTATTTCTCCTCCTGGAAATATAACTTTTATTGTAGGCCATAAAATGGAGGGGGGAGGAGAGGTCTACCAAGAGTTAAACTATCAAAAGTGGGTGCCCATGGACTTAAAAAAAAAATTAAAACTACACCCAATGGCTGTGTCCACACTGGTGCGATCTCGCACAAAAGCGGCCGCTCTTGCGCAAAAACTTGCTGCCTGTCTACACTGGCCGTGTGTTATTGTGCAAGTAAACTGACGTTCTAATGTATAAAATTAGGGCTTCTTGCGTGAGAACTCTGATGCTCCCACTCAGGAATAAGCCCTTTTGCCCAAGAGCTCTTCCAGAAGAGGCCAGTGTAGACAGGCAACATTAATTTCTTGCGCAAGAAAGCCCTATGGTTAAAATGGCCATCAGAGCTTTCTTGCACAAGAGAGCATCTACACTGGCATGGATGCTCTTGTGCAAAAGCACATCTCTTGTGCAAAAGCACATGCTAGTGTAGACGCTCTCTTCTGGAAGAGTTTTTGCACAAGAATTCTTCCGCAAAAGAGTTTTTGCGCGAAATCGCGCCAGTGTAGACACAGCCAATAAGTTGACTGCCACTTCTCACTCATTAGTACTCCATTGTCATTGTAGTGAGGTTTATAAACATATATAGAAGCAGTTTAAAAAAATAAATAATTTATGCCATTGGCTGTTTATATCAGCTTGAATCTTCTAGTAGCTTCCAAGATCTCTCTACATTAGGATTGGGGTTTCTTTTGGAAGAGGGAAGATTTTGTTTTTCTCTTGGAAAACAAATGTTAATATGCAGGGTAGTTGCAAAAAAACAACCAAAAACACCACCTCCTAATTCCAGATACATTATCACCTCTCATCTCTCCCCCCCCCCCGCCTTTTTCCCCACTGGCAAAAAAGTAGGCATTCATCTTAAGGAACCCATTCTCTGTAATTATTTCATTGAAGCTTTTATGAAGTCCTGGGATATAGTCTCTGTATGGTGGAATCAGACTAGGCCGCTACAGAGAGTGTTCACAGGAAACTCAGGCTTAAGAACAAAAAATCCCCTCTGAGGTTTCAGATTTATTTCAGGAGCTCTTGTCGGCCCAAGTAATATCAGCTTGGTAAAACTCTCTGGCTATATTTCTTCCAGTCAGCTTTAGAGTCAGTAAGCTTTAGAACAAATATATAAATCAACAAGGAAAGCAGGCCCTTTGTTTCCGCAGAGTTCCCTCTCTGGCATGTTGCTTAGTAAAACCCATTGGGCCTCATTCTTTTCTCACTTTGGTGCAGATCAGCTCATTACAGCCAGCTGACTGTCAGTAGTGTGAAATCAGGATAGACTTCCTCCCCTGTGAGGTATCTAGTCCCTCTTTGAGGCACTAGGACTAACTAGGCTCAGCTGCACTCAACTAGTTACCAGCTGAAGTATCTCCCTTAGCTACCGCTCATCCTTTGTTGGGTGTCCCCCCCCCCCCCCCGGGGAAACCCTCCCCCACACACACATTTTTCTAGCTCAGCATTTTCCTCTTTCAAGGTACACCATCAGCAGCTATCATGTGGCAGGACAAGGGGTCCCTTCCAGAAGCTCTGAAAGATGCATATACCCTGTCTCTTCTTTTCATAATGGGAAACATCTCATTTGTTCAGAGACTCATTCCTGTGAAATGTCATTCTTATGTACTGTACAAATGAAGTTGTGTAACTCAATAAGCCAAACTTGAAACTTTGTGCTAGGTTGGAGACAGAGGCTAAACAAATACGGTTATTCTGGGGAGTTGTGGAAGAAATGTCTCTATTAACAGCTTACAGGTTTAAGGCAATTAGGACACACATTTTGGCAGCATATGATTGCGTTTGACATTCTCAATGTATTCCTGGCAGGAATCTAGAAAGTTGGTGTGCCAATTTGGGAAACATTGGATACCTTGTCTAAAAGGGTGTTACTTGTATATTTAGCTGTATACTCTTTGCTATCTTGACACTTTCCTAAGAAGCTTTCAGGAATGGACACCAAGAAATTAAAATAATTATATTAATATGGCTTTATATTTCTATAGCACCTTTCATCTGAGGAATATAAAGCACCTCCCAAACAATCAATTAAGTTTTGTAAAACCTTAGAAGTAGATTAGTACTTACCATATATTGCAAGGGAAACTGAGGCACTGGAGGTTAACTGAATTGCCCAAAATCACATGAGAGGTCTGTGGCAGACCCAAGAACTCTGGATTGTTTTCTATTTCCCCCCCCCCCGCCCCTGCTTTTCTCCCCTCTCCCTTCGATCCTCTCCCTGGACTCCCTATTTAAAATGGGCATCTTCATGGAGGAATGAAGCAGTTCTTTCTTTAGTTTTACCCATCTTCTACAGTCAGTTAGGGGGAACCAGAGAACAGCCAGAAACCTTCTTTCTCTTAGTGCAGTTTTGTACTATGGGCCAAGACCTGGGCCCTGAAAGAGACAGTGCTTAAGGCAGTAACAAGGGAACTCCTGAGCTACATCTAAAATTCACAGCTGTAATTCTCCACTGGTGATCATGATAATGGAAGGTATAGAGTAGGTAGGACTTAGGTGTTTTTACCAGTAAAAGTGGGCAAGTCCTATCTACATTAGCACTACCACTATTGCTGCACTAGTGGTGAACTATAGCTTTGCAGTTTACTAGTGTAGATAAGACGTCAGAGATGCCTCAGAACAACCATATCTTACTAAGTAAAGTCCCATAATTGAGGAAGGTTTTTCTCTTCCTGCAGTTTTGCTAAGGGAAGGTGCAAAGTGCTTTCACTACCTCCCTAGCATGTAGGGGTACTGGTTCTGCCTGCCATTTCTCCACTCCCCTCAGACAGTGGGAAGTGCTAAACCCCAGAGCCTTACGTACATTAGCCCTCTAGTTTCTCTCCTTAGCTAGGTGGTGCAAGACCCATGTTCAGTTCTCCCTTCTGGCTAAAGGGATTTGAATTCAGATCTCTTATCTTATAGGCAAGTGTGCTAATCTCTAGGCAACATGACAGCAGAGTACAGGAGTTTTCCTTTGTGAAACTGTTTATAAATAACTAACTAGTCATTGGAATAGGGACTTGAGTTTGATTCTCTCACAGCAAATGACCTAACTTCCAGGCTATGGAGTCATTCACACCTTTTGCCACATCCCTGACTATCTATTACTTTTCACGAGGACAAATGACTAGTCATTGGACAACAGACAGAGAATGAAATAAACTCTTCATCCAAAACATTTTACCAAGCTCAATTTATTTCAATATTCCTAAGTTCCTGTGGCAGACACCTTGTGATTCTATAATGATTACAATAGTATAAAACTTTGCACTTGTATGGCATCTTCTCACACACAAAGTGCCAGGCTACCTCGGTCCCTAGGAGTGTGTGTGATGGGGAGAGAAGAGGACACTGGAAGCTCACCCTTAAACCTCTAAGGTAGAGCCAGACAAAAATCAGTCCAAGCATTCACTTTAATGTTCAGATATAAAATACTATGGACTGCAGGAGTCTTTGGGAAACAAACAACAACATAGGATGGGGCCAGTGCTCCTGTCAATTTTATCTACTGGCTGCCAGCTCCTCTTCCCATGGCTAGTGATGTCTGAGAAAGAGATAAGTTTTAAAATATTGACATTACAAAAATTAAAAGGAAAGTTTATTTACAAAGAACATGATCCTCATCCACTGAAGTTAATAGACAGACATCCCTGAACTTGAATGACATTGGATTAGACCCCGAGGATGAAGTCTTGTCCCCCATGAAGTAAACGGCAAAACTTTCTTTGACTTTAAGGGTACCAGGATTTCACACTGAAATTCCCCATTGGCTACTGAACTGGGCCTTAGAATTCATCCAGCTGACTTCCCATCTGTTGTAACATGAGTGTAAAGGCCAATGGAAGCGGGCAGATGAATGAGAAGGCACTCACAGGGCAGTTTCTGGCCCTGGCTGTCAAGCTCACAGCTGACCAGGCCAGGAATTAAAGCAAGATCCACCCATTTAAATCAATGGGATTTTTTCCCCTTGACTTCAGTGGGCTTTAGGATAAGGCCCCTTATCTGGAAATTATTATATTAATAAATTCAATTTGTAAACTATATACTTTTTATAAACAAAACTATCTTTATATTCAAAATTTGTAAAAAAAAAAACAATTAACATTTTACTGTTTTAAAATCCCACTTCATAAAAGCAAGCAAAGAACAAACTTCAGTGGAACAGAAAAGCCTATGAAAAAATAACAGCGCAGTTATACCAGTCACTTGCACATCTCTAGTACTTGAAGACACACAACAAAGGTGTCTGTGTGTGTGTGCCTGTCTGTCTGTCTGACAGAACTGCAAAGCTTGTTGTTTCTCTTAGCTGAGTGGTGTTCTTGTAACCAATAGATTAACAGATATATTGAATGTAAACAAGTTACATCTTAGGAATTACATTTATTGTCTGTCAGCTTGAAATCTAGTCAGCTGCCAAAAAGCAGTTAAAAGCATTTTCAGATTCACACCTATCCTGGCTTCCCCTTGTCATCTTCTGCAATTTTAAATTCACACTTTCCTATTATTTAAAAAAAATGCAGTTCTCCCATTGCTCTGTTGCAGATCCACACAAGCAACAGAGGAAACTGGACTGCTTGACTTGGAGCAGTAGCAAAGTTGACTACACAATCAATAGTCAAATGCCCAAAGTGAACAAACTGATAAAAATGGAGAAAACTGAAAGAACAGGTGCTAAAAAAAACATGTTATGAAAGTGTGTGTGTGGGAGGGGAGGGGGTTATAGTGATAGCCAACCTTATAAAATTAGTTACATTGAAACAAATCTGCCACAAAAACTGCCACAAAAAATGCCTATCCCAGTAAAAAGCCCAGTTAAAGTATCTGACCACTGGCAGCTGGCATGGTTTAGACTAGAGGAGCTTTCAGTTTGCTTTGATTTATGCAAAGGTATAGGCTGGTGCAGAACTACCAGGGGCGGCCCTAGACTAGCTGCCAGCAACTGGCGCCCTAGGCGAACCATGCAATCGGCGCCCCCCACCCCAACCCAACCCCAAGGGCAGATATAGGCTGAGGTTTTTGGTTCTGTGGCTGGGGAGAGGGGGGTTGGGGATGGAGATCTGTGGCTGGGGATGGGGGAGTGGGGAGAGGGAACCTGGTGCCAGTGTGGGGAGAGAGTCCCCTGCACCTGCCTCCTCCCAGGATTCCCCCCCCAAGGGAAGCCAGCACGCACCTCTCCCAGGGCGACCCCCCCCCTCCCGCAGCACAGGGGAAGCCGGCGCCTGCCTCCCCCGGGGCTGACCCCCCCTCCCACGGTGCGGGGAAACCCCAGCGTGCCTCCTCCCCCAAGGCCGACCCGCTCCTCCCGCAGCGCGGGGAACCCCTGCACGCCGCCTCCCCCGGGGCCAACCCCCCTCCCGCGGCCAGAGAACCCCCGCACGTGCCTCTCCTGGGGCCGACCCCCCCCCCCCCCGCAGCGCAGGGGAAGCCAGTGCATGCCTACCCCGGGGCCGACCCCTCTCCTCCTGTGGCGCGGGGAAACCCTGTGAGCCTGGTCCCACGGGGCCGACCCCCCCCCTCCCATGGCCAGAGAACCCCCACATGTGCCTCTTCCAGGGCCAACCCCCCCGCCTCCCGTGGCAGGAGAAGCCAGCCAGCACTTACCTTCTCTGGAGTCAACCCGCCCCCTCCTGTGGCAGGGGAAGCCGGCGCGTGGCTTCTCCTGGGTCGACCACCCTCACGGTGCGGGGAAACCCCCCGCGCGCTGCCTCTCCCACGACTTACCCCCCTCCTGCGCCACAGGGAAGCCGTGCTCCAGGTAAGGCACTGGAGGGAAGGGGAAATGGAACTGGCAGGGAATTTGGCACCCCATGTAACTTGGTGCCCTAGGCAGCTGCCTAATTTGCCTATAGGCACGGGCCGCCCCAGAGAACTACCCCAATATTAAGTGATAACAAAATGTTCCTTTGCAGCTCTCTACTTTAACTATATCACATGCTAAAAACCCAGTCTTATGTAATGTAACTCACAGTCACCTCTTTCACATCCTCTGTAAAATGGGCTTTTATCTATCTATGTATCTATAAAAGCGCTTTGGAAAACCCATAGCAAAATCCTCACTGTAAAGACAAATACATTCATAGATAGGTAGCATGATTGGAAAGAGATGGAACTGTCCACCTTGACACCAGAGTTTTTAACTTTCAATTCACAAACCATGCAAGCTGTGAGTCATGGAATTTACTTGCAAAGGAGGACCATCTGCTAGTCATGAACAGATGACGAATTCACTGCATTGCGACTTTGTCAATACTTCCAAATTTGTAAGTAAACACATTTGGTAACCTTTCTCAGATTGAGTACTTCAGAGCTTCAATAATGGAAAAATTTAAATTTATGCAATACATTTTGAAACATCAGATTATGAATGCAGTTTAAATGTACCGGCCCAGATTTGATGGTAGATATTATAATTGTAGTCTATTAAGAGCGGTATTTTTTTCTCAGGCCAGAAGCAAATTATTGTAACTTTGAGTCACTAGTAATATGCATTTTAGGAGGATAGATCAGATTCTATGTAGTTCCTGTCTGAGACAACACTGAAACACTCATTCCTGAGTGTCAATTAACTTTCTTTCCAACTGTATTTACATGGTGCAACTCTGACCTCTACTGGCCACTAACTTTAATCCTTATCCTTTGCATTTTTGCATATAAACTGTAAAGTACATGCCAAACCCTCTTCTTTGTATATAGATTCATAGATTTCAAGATGAGAAGGAACCACTGTGATAGTCTAGTCCAGTGGTCTCCAACCTTTTTACACCCAAGATCACTTTTTAAATCTCAGAACAGGCGAAGATCTACCGCCCCGCCCCTTCCTTGAAGCCCTGCCCCTTTCTTGAAGCCCCGCCCTCTCTATTCTCCTCCTGTCCATCACTTGCTATCCCCAGCCCTTACTTACACACTCTGATAAACACTTTATTTTTAAATTATGCGATATATAAAATTAAAATCATGTGTTTATAGTTATGAAATAAATGGTCTGTTTTTTATTCATGCTATTTAAATCTAAAATGAAGCATTTATAATTATACATTTTGTGGGGACACAGTTCTGCGGCTGGGGGCAGGGGAGAGGGATCAGGGTGCTGGGAGGGCAGAGGACAGGGTTCTGCAGCAGGGGACAGGGTGCCAGTGGGGACAGAGTTCGGGGAGTGGAGTCTGGGGAGCGGGTGCCAGTGGCAGCAGAGTCACCTGCATCTGCCTCCTCCCAGGATTCTCTCTCCCTTTCCCGCCCCTCTCCCCCCGTGGGAAGCCAGCACATGCCTCCTCCGGGCCCCCCGCGGCGCAGGGAAACCCCAAGCGTGCCTGCCCCGGGGCTAACCCTCACCTCCCACGGCGGGGCCAAACCCCCGCGGGAGCCTGCCTCGGGGGCAACCCCCCCCATTCCACAGCGGGGCCAAACCCCCGTGGGAGCCTGCACCAGGGGCAATCCCCACCCCTCCCGCGGCAGGGCCAAACCCCCCTTCCGCGGCGCGGCCCTCCCGCAGTGCGGCCAACCCCCACAGGCACCTGCCCCAGGGCCAAACCCCCCTCCCGCGGTGCAGCGCGGCCAACCCCCTCCTGCAGCATGGCCAACCCCTGCAGGCGCCTGCCCCGGGGTCAAACCCCCCTCCCACGGCGCGGCCCGGCCCGGCCAACTCCCTCCCCTCCCACAACGCAGCCAAACCCCGGTGCCGACTCCCGCTCCCGTGGTGCAGGGAAACCCCTGTGCCCAACTCATCCCTCCGGCGCCAGCGGCGCAGGAAAGCCTCCGCACTCCTCCTCTAGGGCCAATGCCCCCTCCCCCAGCACGCAACAGAGCTGTGGGAGGGGAAGCAGCCCGCGCACTTCCGGAACCCCCGGAAGTGACGCGGGCTTCAGAGAGGACTTCCGTCCACCCCGCGGGAAGCCGGCACTACACTAGAGGTAGGTAGTGGGGCTTCTCGGGGGTGAGGGGAAAATGGGGGCGGGGTTCCCGAACACCTTGTGATCGACTGGTTGAGGCCTCGCGATCGACCAGTCGATCGTGATCGACGGGTTGGTGACCACAGGTCTAGTCTGACCTCCGGCCCACCACAGTGATAGAATTTTCCCCAAATGATTTCTGGTTGAACAAGAAACAATTTGCCAAATTTGTATCTGATCACATTAAAGCTGCATCACTAATTTTTACAAAAATGGAAGCATCCATTCCCTATTAATAAGGGATCGTTTCTTTTAGGTAACAGGTCAAATGCTGTCCTCACCTACATAGCCATGCAACCTCACTAAAACAGCATGAAGGAAAATGAGGGGAGAAATGGCTTTGTATGTCCATGGATTACTCATGGGTCTATCCAAATTATGTTAATATAGAATCTGACACAGAACTAGGTGGGGCTGAGGAGGCAAGTCCTCAGCCCCACCTCCAGCTCTGCCGTTTTTGATGAGGCCCCGTTCCTTCCACGCTCCTCACCAGGATGCGGAGCAGTGCACTGTGTGCACACACACCCAACCACGGGAAGGGGAGCAGGTAGGCACATGCTCGCCCCAACCTCCCCCAGCCCCAGGGGACCGGTGAGGGAGGAGAGCATGTAGCATGGTCCCAGCCTCCCCAGCACTGGAGCACTGGGGAAGGGTGCACCGCATGGATCAGCCCCAGAGCACCAGGGGATGGAGGAGGGTACGCTGTGCAGCCTAGTCCCGGAGCACCGGGAGGTCAGGAGCTGGAGGCAGCAACACTCTGCCCCCAGAACACCTACAGTAGGTGTCCTGCAGGGAGTGTGGGTGGGTCCATGTCTGGCAGTTTGGGAAGGCAAAGCCTTCCCCTGCCTAGGCTACAGGACTCCCATGCACACCACACTTAAATCTAATCCTTACCTGTAATAACTGATTTAGGCCAGGATTTTCTAAGGAACCTAAGAGCATGTCTGCACTATGAAATTATTTCAAAATAACTTGTACTGAAATAATAACTCCTGAAATAACTACTTCAAAATAAGCCTATTCCCCAAGGAAAGCAGGCGTTGTTATTTCAAGATAACCAGCCCCTTGTTTCAAAATAATGGGCTTGGTAGTGTGGACACTCTACTTGTTATTTCAAAATAACTCCCTCATGTAGACCAGGTCTACGTGAGTCAAACCCCTCAACTATATTTGGCTGAATCTCACCAACATAGACTATGCTAGGGAAAGACACGATGTTCTTAGCCATGTTAGTCTCCCTATTGAATTTAACCCCACTGTTTGCTCAGGGAAAGGTGGATTTTAGTCAGTTTTATTCCAAGATGATGCTTGGCTATGGGATCAACTCTGACATACAGGTCAGTTTGTCAGCCTTACTAGAATAATCTGTGTGTGGAAATAAGGGGAAAATGGGGTAGAACAACTATCAGATTCTCTCTCTGATGAAGCTTTCTGTGTTTGCCCTGGATGGAAGGGGGTTTTTATGCAGGATCCATCCTGAATTATTTCAATTGCTCAAAGCATATCCATTTGCGTGGTTTCCTTATACAGAAGCATCCCATGCCCTCCACTCCTGTTTTTCAGGAATGCCAATCTTTTGAAGGCTCTTGGGCCTTCAACCAGACCTGCAAGAAAAGCAAAGCAGGTACCCGACAGAGAAAGAGAGAGTCAGGATCCAAGAAACAGGAGCCAATAGTAGATCTCAAAAGAGTAGGTTGTGGAAATACAAGATAGTGTTTACATCCCTACGGAAAGAAATGCTCCAGCCTCATCCTTTCTGACCTGTCACAGCCACCTTCAACACCTCTGACCATGCTCCTCCTCCTGAAATCTTGTCATCTCTTCTTGGCTTTGTGACTCCATCATCTCCTAGTTCTCTTTAATCATTCGTTCAGTGTGTCCTTTTCTTCCTGCCTAACTTTCTGTGTGGCTACTGCAGAGCTCCGGGCTCCCTAACCTTCACAGGCGACTTGTGTCTCCCCATACTGGGGGGGAGGGGCAGAATCTAAAGGGGAGAACACATGATTTCAGTGTTCCCTCTAATCTTTTCTATCTAGGTGCAGATTTTTTCCATCCATGTGAGGAATAATTTTTGTGCACCAAGGCATGCGTGAATGTGCACCACCCGTAAAAACAAAAAACCTAGCAGTGGGCATTCTACTAATCAATTGGGAGACATTTGTACTCTCCTTAAAACTCAACATCTTTTCGCTGGCCTTGACAAATGCAGTCTTGCCCTGTGTTGTGGGCATACCCTGGGGTGTCAGGTTGAGGGGTACAAAGAATTGGGAAGCTACAGCTCAAGTGGCAAGAGTCACTAGAACTGTTCTGTGTCATTCAGGGTAGAGTGATCTAGTGGCCAGAGTCTGTAAAGTTGCCTTGAGCAGTGCCTGCACCCAATGGTACGTATGGGGTGAAATAGGGGGCCTCAGACCCACCCCTCTCCATCAGATCCCAACCCAAGGCTCTGAGAAGCTGGTTAATCTTTGAGTCAGGCTCAGGTTCCCGATTCAACAATTGTGTTCCCTGGGCCACTTTTTACCCAGGTTTCTGCTCCATTAGTTCCTATGGGAGTGGCGGCCCCTCTCACATCCTTCATGGCTGTTGGGGAAGTCAGATAGTACAGCCCCTGCCATCTGGGTGAGGGGTTTTGACCTTCTCAGCCCACAGAGTGTGGTCACTAGCTGGGCCAATGTAGGACAGATACAACTAATGACACCCTGCTGATTCTCATTACTGCTGCACAGATTTCCGAGCCTGTCACTTTGACCGTGTCACCCCTATTTTGGCATCCCTCCACTGGCTCCACCCACCTTCTCTGTCCCATCAAACATAAGCTACTTCTCTTCACTTGCAAGGCCCTTCGTAACTTGTCCCCACCTTACCTGCCATTTCATTCAATGCTGAAAGATCAGTTCCCTCCTCCTACTGAGCCATGATGCCAGCCCCAAATGCTCGCTTGCCCCCTCACGCTTGGGAGGAGCTGCCTGTAAACATCAACTATGCCACTTCATTATCCACCTTCAGTTCCCCTCCTTAAAACACTCCTTTACCATGATGTCTATTAAAAAATTGATAATGGTAAGGCTGCTGTTGCACTGAGACTGCACCTATCATGCTTCGTAGTCGCTTTTACTCCCTCATATATCTTTGTCCAGCTACTGTCTCCTATTTCATGCTTGGAGTGGAAGATCCTTGGGACAGAGAGTATCTTTTTGTTCTGTTTGTACAGCGCCCAGCACAATGGCGTCCTGATCCATAACTAGGGTTCCTAGGCTTTACTTTATACAAATATATAATGCTCACCTTCCTCATCTGGATCAGCCCACTGGTGTTGTATCCCGTCTGTTCTTTCTTTACCGCTGGTGGTAATGCTTTCGCTATGGCATTTAGTCCAACCCTTCCACTTTGTACAAGGTGTGAAGTTGGTTAGCAACAGTCAGGTACCACAGCCACTAGAAATAGGTCCCTGAAAGAGCAACGTTGAGTATTTCTTGATGCCGCTGAACCTTGATTTTGGAAATAAAATGTTAATGCAATTATTCTTATTTTTATTCTAAAAAATTTCTTCATTTTTATTCTAAAAATTTTATTCTAAAAAATAATGCAGCTACTCAACTTTCAATTTTTCTTTCAGCTATACTGACCCCTCACCTAGTTTAAATGTTTCACCACCAGCGCTTTCACTGCCCAGGAATGTTGGCTTTAAACAAACTACAACAAATCATTTTAAATAAACACAACGGTGTTCTCATCTCATAACAATTTGGGCTAACTACATTTTTCACACACTGCCCTACAGGATATGTTATATTAAAATCAGAATCACCAGACTTAAAAACCCAATGCCAACTCATGCCAGCCCAGAATCACTTATATATTTACTTACATAGAGTTATGGGCATGAATAAGACTCACTGCTGTTTTAACCCTACCATGGACCACTTGTCAGCTCCAATTTTTGTATTGGTTAAAAGCAAATGTTAAATTCATGTAAATATTTTAATGTCATTAAAATAAGATCATAATAGTCTGCTCTCTTATCAACAGGGTGGTCTTCTTGTCTTTTATGTTTTTTTAAAAAATTTCAAAGTAACTTTAAATCACACCTTTCCTGAAAGCCAGTATCAAACCATCTGAGTCTTAAAACTATTCATTTTACATTCAAAAGATACAGGGAAACAACATTTGAATGAAAGGGAGCGAAAATGGGGTCAAGGATACTGATGTCTGCCACAAAGAATTTCCAGCACTGGATTCACACAGATTCTGCTCAGATACGCTTACTGCAGTTTTATACCAATGTCATGGAGATAAGATTCTGATCCATATTTCCAAAATCAGCACCACACTAGGACAAATTTCTGGTGATTGCTATGGGTGTGTGTTTCAAATTACCCCAGTTATTATATTCACCTGAGGCTGTGACAGAGAGATTTTTAAATCCCAATGACCTAGAAGGGCTCTCTCATAGCAGTACATTATATTTGGAATTATAGTGGACTCTAGAAGCCAGGACCAATTCAAGCACATGTGTGGTTGGGGCGGAAATAAAAAGGATCAATGCCATATTTATCGCTCTTCCTTCACCATAGCTAGACTTCCTTTTAATCTCACCTAGCGCCTCACATCTGCACTACAGCCAGGAATGATACTCTGGAGCTCAATGTACCAGGGGTTGATTTAGTGGGTCTAGTGAAGACCCACCAAATCAATGGCAGCTTGTGCTCCAGTCAAACCCAGTTCTCTACGCTGGACAAGAAGAGTAGAATAAATCAACAGGAGAGAGAGAGTCTCCTGTTGACCTAGTATTGTGTAGGCATCACAGTAAGTCAACCAAAGGTACTTTCCCTCTAGCTTTGTTATTCACATAGTAGCTTTGTACCTTAGGTCAACTTACTGCAGTAGTGTAGACATGGCAGAGCAGGAGTAATTATAAAGGTATGAGGGGGAGGGGTGTTACCAATGCCCTTGTCGGTAGTGAAGGAAGGGCACCTCCCTGCATAGGTGACTCGTGGTAGCACTCAGCAGGTGCACTGCCCCCGATGGCCCTGCCAAAATTTTAATTGCTAAATGGGATGCTCCTTCATGCCCCCTCCCTCTTCCTCCGGATGGTCCACCTGCACCCCCTCCTTCTGCGGGCATCAGTTGCCTATGCCTCCCTGCTCCTTGAAAAGATCTGTATCTTAGTGACTGGAGTTGCCTGGTGACAGAAAAGGAAACATTCCCATTCTACCCTGTAGACTAAAGAGCTCCTGGATGCTAAAGAATCTACAAGTGCCAAGGTTCTTGCTTTTTTCTTCCCCACTTACAGGGCTCATGACAGTCAGAGCTGTCTTGTCCATAGGATGGCTCGCCATGTACGGGGCAACATGACATGGGGGAGCTGCAGGGGTTGGGCCCCTTCACACTCACAGCGGTGGTGGGAGCCGGAGTGACCCAGCAGCCTGCTCTGCTCCTCCCCATCATCCATCTCCAAGCCCCTTGTGCTTGGCTTCCCTGTGTGGTGGGCAGCTGAGCACTCCAGCCCCAGCCCTGACCTCAGGGCTCTTTGCTTCCCCTGCTGTAGTGAAATGGAGTGACCCGATTTGGAGATGGGTGGTGGGATGGAGTGGAGCTCCAGCTCCTGCTGCCACAATAAGTACAGGGGGGCCACCTCTGTAGCTGCCTCATGCCAGGACCCCAGGTAATCCCCCACCTCACATTGCTCAGGGGAGGGGGCTTTGGACAAGAAGTGCAGTAGGGCAGAAAGGGGCAGAGCGGGGGCAGAACAGAAGGGAGGTGGGGCCTGTGGCAGGGAGGTTGCCCCTTGTTTCACACGTGGGGCACTGACTGGGGGGGGGAGGGTTACCCATGCTCTATGCCCCTTCCTTCACAAGGGGAATCCTTCAGTTTTACAGAGTGTGACAAACATGAATTAAACCAGGTCTTGTTAAAAACTTGTTAAAAACTTTCCCAAACAATTACGAACAGAATCTCAAGAGATTCTTCTGGGCCTGTGTACATTTAATAAATCAGTTGAAAAGTGAAATGTGTCCATTTGCAGAGGACCCATGCAAAACCCTTCACCGAGACAAGACAGCTGTGATGAAGGCCTGTCACCCCAGATGGGGTGAAGGGTGGATTCTATCCACAAAGTCCCTGTTTAGTTTCCCATTTAACTCAGGGGAAGGAAGGAAGGAATTTCACACTCGGGGGGTCGGGGGGGGGGAGAGAAAGACATTAAAATGCTAAAAATCCTCCTTCTTTAAAAAATATGCAATATTCTCCATGAAGGGCATATTTCCATTGACTTTAGCAAGCCTCTTGTGAAAACAGAATTATTTTCAATAGAAAAATAAAAAAGCATAATAGCTTTGGTATTAGCCCTTTCCATCTGGAGATCTCAAAGCTCTTTTGTATTCAGCCTAAGTCAGGTCTCTTTTGCCCTGATTTGTGAATGTGTTGATGCTCCTCAAGGGCTATGTCATGTCTGTGCTGGTTCTAAAGCAAACTGTGATAGCCAAAACCTGTGTCTCACGTTGAGTGATTGGAGCTTGGTTTGGGACGTGCCATATGGGAGTTTGGAATGTCCTGCTATTAAGGGAACAGGAGATGAGCAGGTTGCAGCAGAAGACCATGGAGAATGTCTAGGGCATCTCAGCCTGGAAGACGGAAAGCTGTAGCACAGAGGTGGCCAAAAATGAAACAGCAGTGGAAAAATTGTAAAGACATGCATCAGAATTGTTGAGCAAAAAAAAAAGGATGCTGCTTCTTCAAAAGCCACGGGTTAGGCTTTTTGGACACATCAGGCTCCTACCAGCTACTGCCATCTTGCCAACGTCATTTTCCCCTGCACCTGGTGAGCACAGGGAGCCAGGGGCTGTTTGTAGGGGCACATGGGGCAGCTTCGTGAACTGTGGGGGAGGCTTTGCAAGCCGCACTTTCAGGGGCGAAGAGCTGCATGGAGCTCGCAAGCCATGGGTTGGCCACCCCTGCTGTAGAACATGATCCAGTCTCGGGTGAGCAGGGTTGTTGAGTCCATCATGAAGAGAGGATAAAGCTGGGAGAAGGACTAATTCTTCTTCTGATAATTCTAATACTCAGCAAAACAGAGAAACCGGATTAAGAATAAACCAGGGTTACAGAATGTGCCATGCTGCATCTTTACCCATTTTATCATCTACACGGCATGTGTTGGGCACTATCACCACTCAAGTACCCAAGAATACATGTGCCTGTAGGCTGAAGTTTAAAAAGGACTCAAGTCTGGTGGTGTTATTTGTGTGTAACCCATACACCTTCTGGGTGTGGTATACTGTCCCATGTAGTGCCATTGAGACCACTTACAGAAAGAAGAAGAAGTCTGGTCTCCAGCCTTAGTTAACAGCTAGCTGACTTTTAGCTCGTGCAGTAGTGGCTCATGCTCTAAGCTCCAGCGGTCCCAGGTTCCATTCTGCTTGCAGATGACTAGGGCCTGTTGGTGTTATATGTGTAATGCAGGAAAGGTAATAAGCCATCTATAAAAGGCAAAAATGACAATATTTCCTGCCTCAAACAACTTACACTCTAAGGGTATGTCTACACTAGCCCACTAGATCGATCTAGGGAGGCTAATGAGGGCGACCGGAATTGCAAATCAAGCCCGGGATTTAAATATCCCACGCTTGATTTGCATGTTCCCGGCCGGTTGCCATTTTAGAAATTGACTAGCCCGAAGTAACTGCCCGCATCTACACGCAGCAGTGAAACGGGCTTCCGATTTAAAGCCCCTAATTCGAATTAGGTGGTAAACCTCATTGCAAGAGGAATACCACCTAATTCGATTTAGGGCTTTAAATCGGAAGCCCGTTTCACTGCTGCGTGTAGACGCGGGCAGTTACTTCGGGCTAGTCAATTTCTAAAATGGCGACCGGCCGGGAACATGCAAATCAAGCGTGGGATATTTAAATCCCGGGCTTGATTTGCAATTTGGTCGCCCTCGTTAGCCTCCCTAGATCAATCTAGGGGGCTAGTGTAGACGTACCCTCTGGCCTTGATCTTGCAACAGAGATTACCTACATGATCGGAGTTTCAGGACTGGCCTCAGAGACAAACTGGAGAAGATAGGGTAGCTTGGGGATCCCAGAAAAAAAATTAACTTTGAAGAGTGGTTTTTAAATCACTATATGAAGGCCCTTAAATAGGCATTGTAGATGAAGTGAAGCCATAGGATAGGTAGGGAACTGAATATGGAGAAGAGTCACCTATTATTTGTTGCACCTTATACTGCATTGCTCTACAATGGATATGAGAAGACATCACCTTCCTGGCTTTTCTGGACTAACCTGAAAGGAGCTGCTGGGATAGTTTCTAAGACAATGTTTATCCCCTTTTTGTTGTGGCCCCCAGCTTACCTGGATCCGGCCCCAGTATTGGGGAGCCTGCAATGGTGCTTCAGCATGCGATGTGCTTCACCATGGCTGAAGCACACAAAATCTACTAGCCTGGGCCCTGCAAAACTCTGCTGTGTGAGGTGAATGTGGGGAGTGTCTTTCTTGTTCTCAGGCTACATCTACACTGTAGCATTTTGTCGGCAAAGGAAATGCAAATGAAGAGCTCATTAGCATTTCTCGTGGTCCCATTTGCATAGTCTCTTCTGATCTGTTTTGCAGAAGAGGTTCTGGGGGGGAAAACACAGTGTAGATGGGGCTATTTTGCACAAAAAAACCCTTTTGCGCAAGATCCTGTATAGCTCCTTTTCTGAGGGATAAGGGATATTGCGCAAAAGGGTTTTTTTGTGCAAAATGGCCTCGTCTACACTGCATTTTTTCCTACACAAACCTCTTACGCAAAACAGATCAGAAGAGACTATGCAAATGAGAGTGTGAGAAATGGTAATGAGCGCTTCATTTGCATTTCCTCTGCCAACAAAATGCTACAGTGTAGACGTATCCTCAGTCAGGGGCCACGTCAGTGAGGGTTTTAGGGTTTTTTGCTCCTCACTTGTGTGTGACCCCTGACTGATTTTGTCAGTGGCCCATGGCCCAAAAAAGCCAGGTGTGAGAGGCATGCACGGAATGCAAGTCCTTTCCCCTCACTCTCTGATAGTCCTGGGAACAGGATGAAAAGCAAGTCACGGCCTGGAGTGCACGGTTGCTACCCCCCACCTGAAACTCCGCCCTGGCACACTATCTGTCTTATTTGATTGGTTGCTTGTTTTGTTTTTTAAAGATGCCTGCACTTGGGATGACATGTCCAAGGAATAAAAGATCATATTTCTGAGGTGGGGGGGGGGTGGAGAAGGAAATTGGCACTAACAACTGGCCCCAATCAGAAGGAGCTTCCTGACACCTTGTTATCATCCTTTGTTTGCGAAGGTTGAAAAAAATGATTGATTGATTAATTAATTAATGGAACCTGGCCTATGCTATGCAATCTCTCCCAAACATTTCAAATATAGGATTAGCATGTCTTGCCACAGTGTGCAGTAATCCCTGACTCAGTAATTACCTTGCAAGAATGACCAGATTTTTAGGGCTCAGTTCAGTTCCTGCTGAATTCACTCAAATCTTTCTGTTGAATTTCCTGGGAGCTGCATCAAGCCTGGAAAGTGCGTATCATGCTATTCAGGTGGTATTTGGAAGGCTGACTTCATCTCCACAGTATTTTTTTAAACAAATCAAAAATAAGGGAGGGATCTAAATAATGAGAGTTCGGTGTAATATACTTCATTTAGTAAGGTATTAAGTGCCAGGGCAGGATTTATAAGAATATTTCTCTACTAAAGGAAAAATGTGTTTCCATCACTGGGCAGAGCCAGTTGCTAGAAACAGTTATTGGAACAAAGCATGGACTGTAAATGGCTCAGTCATTCAATAAAATGTGTGGAAAATACAGTGATCGCTGTTAAACATGGCCCTGGCCATATGGTGCAGTGAAAGGACAAAGAGAAAAATAAGACCCTTGTGGGAAAGGAAAAGACTTTGCCAATGCTTGTCTTCCCTTCCTAAGCGTTCAGCATGGGCAGTGCTTGACTCCTCCATTTAGGGAGGCTCTGCACAGCTGGACAAGGGCCCTGCCTGAAGGCCTGCCCCTGCTCAGTCTCCTCTCCCGAAAACCCATTGTTCATGCCTTTTTTGCCCTCTCTCCCAGACCTGTTCTGCCTGCAAGTCAGCCAGCCAACCACTCACCCCTTATATGCACGTGCTTTTATCCCCCTCGACTCTCATACCCACCACTTTCATCTTTTTGCCCACTCCCCCAACCACGCCCATTAGCTGGCTGGCTGTTCAACATTCTCACACATGCCTCTTCACCCCCTTCCATGAGGTACCCATAGGGACAGAAGAGTGGAAGAGGCCAAGAGGGAGCAGGGCCTTCGGACAGAGCACAGAAGGGGCCACAGCCGGAGCACCTTGTCCACATCTTTGCAGTAATGGTACACTCCATGGGCCGCAGATGGGCTATTTGGGGAGGCTTAGCCTCCCTTGGCCTTTTATAGCTGCTGCCTATGGTGTTCAGTGATAACGCATGAGGAAGAAAAAGAGTTCAGCCAGAGGGACAGAGAAGAAGGCAAAGTATGGGCTTTGTATCAGGCCCTAAAGAATCGGAAGGTGAGAAAGCAAAGAAAAAGAACATACAGTGAAGGAATAATAAGAAAAGGAATGAAAAGGAGAAAAAGCCCAATAAGGAATGGAAACAGATGAGGGACAAAAGGCCTGTAAAGAATGAAAAAATTTTGAAGGGAAACTACCAAGGCGGAATGTGGTAATTGTATATTTTTAGTAGAAAATATTCATTCTCTGGCATATATATTAGCAAATATAGCAAAAAATTACACAGGAGCAGGAAAGTAAAGTTTATATCTAAGTCTGGCTAGTTCTCTTCCAGATAAGGCAGCTGAAAGTCAGTCTTCCTTTATTGCAGGTATTGTGGAGCTAAAGTTCACTCTCAGTGAAATGTTTCCTTACTTTGTATCATAGTCTGATAAATGATTTGTTCCACTACGGGAAAGTCTTTTATCACCACAGCACATGTGCAGTTTGTTGGCACAGTATCACAAGTCCTATTATTCAATATACTATATCAACCAGTTGGTATTGTTTGGTTTTTAACAAAGGGAAAGAAAAATAATGTTTTTGAAAAATCCTTTTCCCCCCCTCATTTTCTCCCATCTTTTGGTTCTTCTTTCCTACTTCTCTCTCCCCCTTTCCATGGCCTTCTCTGTACTACAGCACTTTTTTATTGCACCCACTAGAGCAAACCCTTAGTTAAACTCCACATTAACAACTTCTTACAGTGACACTCAACTGTTCACACTAAGAATGTTAAGGACTCGTCGACCATCCGATAAGCAAATGCTTATAGGATAGTCAAGTCGACTAGTCGATTCCCTCCCCCTTTGCTGCCCCCACGCTTCATGTGGGCTCTTCTACTTTGAAATGCACAAAAGCCCCTGCTGGAGACTTGTACATTTCAAAGCTGGCACACTGCGTACAGCCCAGGACCAGTGGGAAGTCCCACTGACTCCAAGCTCCAAGTGGGCGCCCTGCTCTTGTGCATCAGATGACCAAAGTGGGCTATGCCCACGAAAGCTCATGATACCATCTACATGTTTTGTTAGTCTATAAAGTGCTATCAGACTATTTGTTGTTTTTTAAGTTTATCCTAAAGTTAAATGAACTGTTGCAAACTTTGTGAACTGCACGAAGTAGACAAACTGCTGATCTGGAATTCATATGGAAATTTGACACCTTGAACCAAGGTCTAAATAAACACATGAAGCAGTTTTCATATTACAATAGATAATTTCCCATTTAGGTACTCTCACCTCACTACTGTTGGAGATGAAACACATCTATTCTAATTTAATTAGCACTGTTGTGTCCTTCCTTCCCTCCCTTCCTCCCTTCCCTATAGTATCTGAGTGTTTGACTACATTGGCATGATTGTTGCCAAAAAATGCCTTTTGGCAACAAAATAGTGAGTGTGTTCATACTGCAATGCAACTTTTGTCAGGAAAATCACCCAGCTTTGGTGAGAAACTTTTGTCTTTCTCCCTCCCTTTATTGTCCACAAAGAGCCAGTGTAGACTCTGCTGTTTGTTTTGTTGCGAGAACTGGCTTCTGCCAGTATCCCACAATGCCTGCCCTGATGGCTGTGCTCAGTGTTGTGTGATCTCTGCTGCCCTACAGACATATGCCCCTCCCCTTTCAAAGCTCTGGGAAGTATCTGACAGATAAATGAGCTGCTCCATTTAGAGAACAATGAACAAATCATTGGAACGCTTCTGTTCTGCCCTGCTAGGAATACAGCTGCAGACAGACTGCTGCTGCAGGGGGAATGCTGGAGAGACTGATGTGCTGCTTTGACATTCCTCAGCATGGAGAGCTCACAGAGCTACGAGGGAATCCCAAGAAGTGTAGGGATTAGCTTTACCTTCCCACGACTTTGCACTGATGCTTACTCACATTGCATCGCTCTATCTGTCATCAGGGTGCTAGCAACATGGTCATGAAATGTTAACAATGGGAGGCAGAAAATCCAGTTTGACTGGTTTTCACTTTTGGTGACTTTTGCATGTCGACAGCCCTTTTGTCGTCAACCCTTCCCAGTGTAGACATAGCCTGAAGAAGTGAATTATAGCTCATGAAAGCTTATGCTCTAATACCTTAATATATTTGTTATTCTTTAAACTGCCACTGGACTCCTTGTTTTTGCAAAAAGTAAGTAGCCTAAATGATAGAAAGTAATTGTACATTTTTCTAGAATTGTTGGATTCAAGAGGTAGTAACAAAGTTATTAACTTTTTTTTTTTTTTTTGAGAAGACAGGTGATTTCTTTAGAAAAGGAAATACAGTAAGCTACTCAGCCTGATGTCTGGAAGGCATTTGATCCAGTTCCACATGATAATTTATTAAGAAAAAAAGGGATTAATACGAGATCTGAAAGATTGATAAGAAGCTGATTGAAGAGAAGACTAGGTCGTAGTGAAAGGTGCTCAGATTAGTCTTAGGACCAATCTTATTTAACATTTAATTGACTTTGGCTAAAAAAGAAGTGGGAGCGTGCTGATCAAATCTGCAGGAAACACAGAATGGGGAGCTATTGTCAATATGGGGCGGTGAAGGAGAATGCAGCAGGCTGAGAGATGGGCAGTAGAACAGAACAGGTTACCTAGTTGCTCTGGCTCCCGCCACCATGGTGAGTGGGGGGAGGTCCAACCCCTCCTGCTGCCCCACGCCAGCCCCCTGGTAATTCCCCAGCTGTGCAATGGGGGTGGGAGGGGCAGAACAGGGGCAGGGTGAGGGCAGAGCCTGCGGCGGAGGGATGATGTGAATGGGGGGCAGGGCCTCAGAGAAAGGATGGGACAGAGGTGTGACCTCATGGAAGAGGTGAGGCAGGGGCCTTTGGATTTGCAGGACTAAGCAGTTGGCAACCCCACTGGGCAGAGATGTGCAAGCCCTAGCTGTGCTAGAAGAGCCCACCCACCAGTTCAGCAGGCAGCTTGCTGGGCACCAGCCAACACAAGCAGAAACTCACTGGGCACCAGCCAGAGCAGGCACAGAACCACCCAAATGTCAGGCAGATTGCATCTCCATGGCGTGGCTTGTGCATGCATGGGGCCCATTGACTGTGCTGTGTGTTAGCCTGGTGATCCTGAAGCAATAACCCCACTACCCCAGTCATGGGCCAGCATGACAAGGCCTGAGCAGAAGCTAAGTCATGTGGTCCAAGTGGTTTTCCTGGAGCCTGACTACCTACCCAGTGGCTGGGACATTGATTTGTTGCAGCTGTGTCTGCCTGTGGATGTGTGAAAGGAAACAAAAATCAAGAGGAATGAGAGCAGACAGTGGGAGGAATCAGTGGTGCATAATCCTGGGACGAAGCCAGAGACAGAGCTTCTTTTGGACAGAGTGCTCTTTGGAAAGGGAGATTTAGCTTTCTGAACAAGGAAGCTGCCTCCAATTCCTGCGGTGTGGGGCAAAACAGGACCTTATATAATAAACAGAACTGCAGCAAAGACATACCTCCACCATCTTACCAGAAATGACCTGGGAAGGTCACAAATATTGATTATAATGCTCAGGCCAAGGGGCAACAATATCATGTGCAGACACACTTATGAACTCACACACGAATACTCCTTCTTTCCAGGGGACTGAGGGCTGGCACTGTGGCTGGACAGTTGCCTCTCCTATATCCTCCAGCCTCCTGAGATGTGAAGACAAGAAACCAGAAAGAGAGATTAACGCCATACACAGATACGCCAGGTGGATCCCATGTCCCAAAGTAAAACCTATTTGCCAGTCCATGACCCGAGGGTGTCCCTGTATCACTGCATGAGTGACTCCACTGCATGAGACAGGGCAGACACAATGGAGGGGCGCTGGCTAGACCTCACAGAGAGGCTTGACAGAAACTCTTCTTTCTAGATCAAGCCAAGACAACTCTTGTTTCAGCATTTTAGAGGGAGACATAACAAGGGAGGTAACTTCAATCCTACCAAAATAATACAAATAACTGCAGCAAAACAGAGTCACATTTTCAATACCAACAGCCATAAGAGCCCCTTGCAAGCCCCTTTCCTGCTTCTGCACTGCCTTCCAGAGGTAGCACTGCTCCTCATGGGTCTTGTAGGCTGCTAGGCTCCCGGTCAGTCCAAAAGAGTCACAGGAGGAGGCTAATTACCCTCTGCCATGACATCAGAAATGAAACAATTTAGCAGAACATAAGCTCCTTGTCTTCTCGAATCAGGCACGTTCACAGCGTTCATTGGAATAAATGAAAAGCATGAGCAAGCCTAGAAAATATATATAATGTGTCACAGACTTTGTTCATCTCCCCCAGGGGGTGGTGTGAGCAATGGAGGGAGAGTTGCAACAATCTACTAGTCCAGCAGCTGCTGCAGAAACTACTGCACGTGACTGAAGTATAGCATACATTCCCAGCAGAGGGTGGCTCATGCAGATGGATTACAATGAATGCAACTCATTCTGTCTCTAAGTGGTCCAAGTGCCACTACCTGGGACAGTACACCACACCCAGTAGGTGTGTGGGTTACACAACTATGTGTTAGCACAGGGTCCAAATGTAACTGGGCAATTCTCTAGTGTAGATAAGGTTAATATTTTTCCTTTTCTTTCAGGTTAAACACAATGAAGTATTTTACAGGATTTGGCTGTTGGCTACAAAAATGTTTCTGGCTGCCATTGGGCCTTTCTGGGCTCTAGTAGGTGGAGTTTGGAGGGAGGGCAAATAAAAGCAAAGGGGCCTGAGCAGTTGTAGTTGAGTGACCTGGAAAGAAAATTAGGCAGTAAGGAAAAAGGATGGAGTCAGGGGAAGTAAGATTGAGCAGACTGTGTTAAAAGCTTGGAGTTAATTATTGGAATAGATGAGAAGCAGAGGAGGAGAGAAAACGAGACCTTAGAAGGTTTAGATTCATTTCAGCAAACATGAAACCTCAAATGAACCTGAGCCTCCTCACCTTTTGATGTCACTCATTCCTACTCAATGCCAGGCACGCCTGTTATGATGATAACAGCAGAAAGCTCTTCTGTTGAGGAGGCATCTGTGAACTGAGATGTGTAGGTAGATTTTGCTTGATGCAGAAAAATCATGACAGAATGAGGTCATATATTTGTGGGTTCAAAACCTAAACAAGGATTTGGGCTATAATCCCACACTGACAATGAAGCTGGAGGTTAGAACTCTACTGTTAAAGTGCCACCTTTCAGATGAGTGTCTTTTGACTAGTGAACCCTAATGATACCATGTTACTATACAGTACAAAAGGTATCAGTGGCTCACAAGCATGCTAGAAGGGCATAATGAGTGGGGTTCTGCAGGGATCCGTTCTGATCAATATCTTCATCAATGATTTAGCTCAGTGGTCACCAACCAGGAGATCGGGATCTACCGGTAGCTCTTGGAACCTCTGACAGGGGATCCTGACTGGTTTGGCCAGGAAGATATCAAGCACTGGCACGTTAGTTGCCCTTCTACCCACCCACTTTAGTTGCTGCTCCTGCCCCAGACTTGAGTCCTCCCGCACCCAAACTCCTTCCCAGAGCTTGCACACCCCCTCCTGCCGGACCATAATCCCTCACACTGGGCTAAGCCCAGAGCCCCTCCCACACTCTAAACTCCTTGGCGCAAGACCAGAGCCTGTACCCCAACCCCTACCCCAGTCTGGTGAAAATGAGCAATGATGGGGGAGGAAAGCGATGGAGTGAGCAGGGTGAGGCCTCGGAGAAAGGGTGGAGGAGCAGGAGCAGGGCCTTGAAGAAGAAGCAGGTAGGAGGGGGAAGGGTATTTGGGTTTGAGGTAGATCTTACACTGCGCTTAAATTGAAAAGGTAATCTTGTGGTAAGAAAGGCTGGAGACCACTAATTTAGATGATGGCATAGAGAATACACTTATACAGGTAACAGACATAGCAAGATGGGAGGAGTTGCAAGTGGTTTGGAGGACAGGATTAAAATTCAAAATAATCTGGATAAACTGGAGAAATGGTCTGAGGTAAATAAGATGAAATTCATTAATGACAAATGCAAAGTACTCCACTTAGGAAGGAACAATCAAATTCACACATACAAAATGGGAAATTACTATCTAAGGAAGGAGTACTGTGGAAAGAAATCTAGGGATCATTATAGACCACAAGCTAAATATGATTCAACAGCATGACACTGTTGGGGGGAGGGGGAAGGAGCAAACATTATTCTGGGATGTGTTTTACAGGAGCATTGTAAGCAAGACATGAGAAGTAATAATTTCACTCTACCACTCTACTCTGCGCTGATTAAGCCTCTATTGGAGTATTGTGCCCAGTTCTGGGCTCCACACTTCAGGAAAGATGTGAACAAATTGGAGAAGATCCAGAGAAAAGCAATATAAATGATTAAAGGTCTAGAAAACAAACATGACCTATGAGGGAAGATTGAAAGAACTGGGTTTATTTAGTCTGGAAAAGAGAAGACAGAGAAGATATAACAGCTTTCATGTACCTAAAAAGTTGTTACAAGGAGGAATGAGAAAAAATATTCTTCTTAACCTCTGATCATAGGACAAGAAGCAATGGACTTAAATTGCAGCAAGGGAGGTTTTAGGGTTGGATGTTAGGAAAACCTTCCTAACTATTAGGGTGGTTAAGCACTGGAATAAATTGCCTAGGGAGGTTGTGGAATCTCCATCACTGGAGATGTTTTAAGAGCAGGCTAGACAAACACCTGTCAGAGAGGGTTTAGATGTCGCTTGGTCCTGTCATGAGTGTAAGAGACTGGACCTGAAGGAGTACAAGTCCTGGGGGTGGAGGGAAGAGAGAGAGAGAGAGAGAGAGAGAGAGAGGCTATGTCTACACTGCAAGTTTTTGCAGCAGGAAATAAGCTACACTGCTTCTTTTTGCACAAAAACCCCAAAGAATCAGCAGAAAATATGCTAATGACATCGCGACTCATGCTAATGAGTCCCTCATTACCATATTTTCTGCAGCAAAAACTTACAGTGTAGACAAAGCCCCGGTGTTAGAAGCAAACATATATATCTGCAATTCTTTGCCAGCATCACACAATGGCTCCTATGCATTTCCAAGTTTTTCATTTAATATTTGTTCCATAGTGGACTGAAATTTTATTTACTGTACAGTAATGACCAGAAAAAGCTCATTTTAAACATTTTAAAAAGTAAAATTTGATCAGCTTTTTTCAGCCCTCTGTGACTTTTCAGAAATAATTTCCAGTGGTTTAGCAAGCTCATTGATAAGGCATCAAATACATATTAGCTAGACCTGATGACAGACTTTAATTCTTCCAAGTATTCTTTTACCTGCTTTTAGTTAAAAGTGATATTGGCAAGTTCTTCACTATCTAAGTGAAACAAGTAATATCAGGAGGTAACTAAAGTGGTTAAAAAGAATGAGTTAAAAGATCATTAGAACTTACTTCACTGAATTTCTCCCCCACCTCTGCCCACCTTGTCTGATCCTGAGGGTGTGCTGAAAAGAAATCTGTGCTGACCTCAATTTACAATATTGCTTTAAACAGTGCTGATTTTCAGAGTTATTACTAGGCTGAAGCTCTGAAATCCCTGCACTCTAGGGCAGCTTTGCAAAAGTTGAGAATTTCTTGTCGCTTTCACTGCAGAACACAGTGTGATATGGCAGGGGAAGAAATGTTTGCAGTCTGAATATTATTAGCTTGGAACCCAGCTCACAACATTCAACTAGGAAAACTGATTTAAACTTCTCCAGAGTCCAGCTCCAGGGTTTAACCATTACACAGATAGAGAAGCAATGATGTTTAGATTTGGTTTTAGATCCAAACTTCCCCCTGAATTTCAAGATGCTTAGATTGAGGATTTTCATCTCTCAATTTAAAGAACAAAAATTATTTCGAAGTAATGAAAGTGTGGTGAGTGAAATGAAATTTGAAGCATCTTATGAAGCATCCCCAAGGCTATAGCAGGAGGGTTCCCATGACCTTCTCTAATTACCTTTGTAATAAATCTATCAGCCTGTGTTGACACCACTGGCCTCTGTGGTGGCTAATTCTTGTCATCAGCTTGCAAATAGGACAGAAGGAAGGATTAGCGTATGGTTAAAGTACTGGCCTCACACTCAGGAGAAGTAAGTTCATGCCAGGCTCTTCCACAGACTTCCTCTGTGTCTTTGGAGGACGTCATTTAATCTCTCTGTATTTCAGTTCCCCATCTGTAAAATGGGGCTAATATAGAAGTGTTGTGAGGATAAATCTATCCTTTCACACTAAACAGTAATGTGGATTAGATAGGTACCCAAAAAGAATCCAAATGTTAACAGATGGTTAGGTATTAAATGAAACATAATGAGTGTACTTGGAGTTTTCACCATCAGCCCGTAGTTTAAAAAAGCCTTTCTCCAAATAAAGTCCACTCACAGATTTTGCTGGAAAACTGAAGAAAAGCTTTTAATAGCTTTTATCTGTGGTGAAAACAAAATGTACGTGTCATCGGTGCCCAAGAGCTAAAGAGACAAAGCTCTGCTCTTTACATTACTTGTCATCTTCAGCCTGTGTCTTACCTCAGTGGGTTAACGTGAGCACTCAGCATCCCATCAAAGGAAGGGTGGGGCAGGAAGACAGAACGAAAACGAGTGAAAAGGCAAGTGGAGCAAAAACCAAGAGAAATGTTCAGCACAATCTTTGCAAAAAGAAATGCCAGGATGAAATATTAGTGACGGTGGCCTAGCTGACATTCTGCAGCTTGGAAGAATATTATTGCTGTGTGGCAGCCCTTCAGATGAGTACAATTTCTCTCAAGCCCATGTCTCCTAAGGAAGTGCCCCCCCCCCAAAGTCTTCTTTAGCAAAGCATCTTCTCCAAATTTCAGGGCTCCTCAGAAAGGTGTCTCCCCCATCTGAGAGTTCCTTTAGCATCGGCCCACCCAGAAGAATACTACAAAAACTAGTTGCTCTACTTTTTTAAAGAATCATCCAAGTTGGAATATGGTTAACAGCTTTATTCTTATAAAGATTAGCATAGGACCTTTAATGGCCACAAGTGCTCAGGAGGATCATGCTTTTATATATGTTTTATAATGTGCCTTATAGTGTCATAGAATCATAGAGCTGGAAGAGACCTCAGAAGGTCATCAAGTCCAGCCCCCTGCTCTAGGCAGGACCAATCCCAACTAAATCAACTCAGCCAGGGCTTTGTCAAGCCGAGACTTAAACACCTTTAGGGATGGAGACTCCACCACTTCCCTAGGTAACCCATTCCAGTGCTTCACCACTCTCCTAGTGAAATAGTTTTTTTTAATGTCCAACCTGGACCTCTCCCACCACAACTTGAGACCATTGCTCCTTGTTCTGCCATCTGTCACTACTGAGAACAGCCTTTCTCCATCCTCTTTGGAACCTCCCTTCAGGAAGTTGAAGGCTGCTATCAAATCCCCCCTCACTCTTTGCTTCTGCAGACTAAACAGACCCAATTCCCTCAGCCTCTCCTCGTAGGTCATATGCTCCAGCCCCCTAATCATTTTGGTTGCCCTCCGCTGGACCCTCTCCAATGCATCCACATCCTTTTTGTAGTGGGGGGCCCAGAACTGGATACAATACTCCAGATGTGGCCTCACCGGAGCCGAATAAAGGGGAATAATCACATCTCTGGATCTGCTGGCAATGCTCTTCTTAATGCAACCTAATATGCCATTAGCCTTCTTGGCTACAAGGGCACACTGTTGACTCATATCCAGCTTCTCATCCACTGTAACCCCCAGGTCCTTTTCTGCAGAACTACTACTTAGCTGGTCGGTCCCCAGCCTGTAATAATGCTTGGGATTCTTCTGTCCCAAGTGCAGGACTCTGCACTTGTCCTTGTTGAACCTCATCAGATTTCTTGTGGCCCAATCCTCCAATTTGTCTAAGTCACTCTGGACCCTATCTCTGCCCTCAAGTGTATCTACCTCTCCCCCTAACTTAGTGTCATCTGCAAACTTGCTGAGGGTGCAATTCATCCCCTCATCCAGGTCATTAATAAAGATATTGAACAAAACTGGTCCTAGAACTGAACCTTGGGGCACTCCACTAGAAACCGACCGCCATCCTGACATCGAGCTGTTGATCACTACCCACTGGGCCCAGCCTTCTAGCCATCTTTCTATCCATCTTACAGTCCATTTATCCAATCCACATTCCCTTAACTTGCTGGCAAGAATATTGTGGGAGACCGTATCAAAAGCCTTGCTAAAGTCAAGGTATATCACATCCACTGACTTTCCCATGTCCACAGAGCCAGTTACCTCATCATAGAAACTAATCAGATTGGTCAGGCACGACTTGCCCTTTGTGAATCCATGCTGACTATTCCTGATCACTTTCCTCTCTTCCAAGTGCCTCAAAATGGCATAGAAGCAGGTAGCTGGAAGGCACCAAGTCTAGTCTATTTCCCTACTATGAAGCACAATTAAGTATACCTAGACCAGTGGTTCTCAACCCATGGCACACCAATCACCTGTGGCCCGATTAACTCCCAGCTTCAGCCCATGTGACATCCTCAGGACCATATAAATAGCATATATTGTATGGCTGCAGCACATATAACACATAGAAATGTGCATATATGACACACAATGGTAAATTGTTTAGATCAGTGTGGTTCTCAGCCTCTCTCTGACATATGTTTGATTAATCTGTTCTTACAAATATCCTATGATGGGGATTCCATAACTTCCCTAGGTAACCTACAGTTAGAATTTTTTTCCTAATATCTAACCTAAATTCTCCTGGCTGCAAACTAAAGTGATAGATTCCAAGGCCACAAGGGATCATTGTAATCATCTAGCCTGATCTCCAGTATAGCACAGGCCATAGAATTGCCCCAAAATAATTTTGACAGTATATCTATAGAAAAAGAATCAATCTTGATTTTAAAATGGTCACTGATGGAGAATCCTCCACGACCCTTGGTATATTGCCCCAGTGGTTAATTATTCTCACTGTTAAATATATACATCTTAGTTCCAGTCTGAATTTATCTAGCTTCAACTTCCAGCCATTGGAGTGTGTTCTACATTTCTCTGCTAGACCTATGAGCCCCTTATCAAGAAGTATTAGATCCTCATGTAGGTACTTGTATACTGAGATCAAATCAGCCCTTAACCTTTTATTTGTTCAGCTAAATAGATTGAGTTCCTTGAGTCTAACACTGTAAAACACGTTCTCCAATACCTCAATCATTCTCTTGGTTTTTCTCTGATCCCTCTCCAATTTATTAGCATTCATTATGAATTGTGGACATCAGAGCAAGAGATGGTATTCCAGCAGAGGTCACACCAGTGCCAAATACAAAGGTAATATAATCATTCTATTCCTCTGTGATATTTCCGTGTTCATGCATCCAAAGATTGCTTTAGCTCCTTTGGACACAGCATCACACTCAGGGCTCATATTGAGCTGAAAATCCACCCCCCACTACAAATCTTATTTCAGAGTCACTGCTTCCCAGGATGCAAGCCAGATTGTTCTGAATCAGTGCCCTGTTGTCTTCATTATTTACCTCACCTCCCAACTTTTCTGGTATCTGCTAATTTTTAGCAGTGCTGATTTTATAATTTCTTCTAGGTCACTGATAAAAATGGAGCTACACCAGTTACTGCTTGTCCTAGCCTCTGACAATATGGAAGACAATTGAGCCTCAAAACATGCCTGTTTTTCAGCCTTTACTAACAGGTCATGTTTTCTAAACCTTTTATCATTTTGATTGCTCTTCTCTGGACTGTTTCCAATATGTTCACATATTTCTTGACGTGTGGTGCCCTAAACTGGATGTGTAGGACTCCAGCTGAGGCTCACCAGTGCAGACCAGAGTGCAACAAATACCTCCCATCTCTTAACATATGGCATTCCAGTTATTACATCCCAGATTGATGTTTTCTTTTTTTGCAACAGAACCACACTCTTGAATGTTTTCAATTTGTGACCCACTAGTGCCCTTAGATCCTGTTCAGAATACTGCAGCCCAGCCAATTAATCCCAATTTTGTACTTTTGATTTTTCCTAAGTGTACTATTTGACACTTGTCTTTATTGAATTTTATCTTACTGGTTTCAGACTAGTTCTCCAGTTTATCAATATAATTTTTAATTCTAATCCTGTGCTCCAAATTGCTTACAACCACTCTGAGCCTTGCACTGTCCACAATTTTTACAAGTCCACTTCACCCTCTAAGTCATTAATGAATACATTAATATGAATGATTTGTTGAGGACCAACTACAAGCTTGAACACAGTAAGAAGTGGTTCCTGCTACAAGGTCTAATCCAAAGCCCACTGAAATCAATGAGGAACTTTTCCTTGACTTAAGTGAGTTTTGGATCAGGCCTCAAGAGTACAGACAGAGGTTAAATTTCCAAAAGCACCCACTTGATTTAGGAGTCTAAGTCCCATTTTCAAAAATGACATAGATGCTCAGAATTCTCAGCAAAGGGGTTTCCCAATCCTTACATATATCCACCCCCTTGAGGAGAGGTATCAGGTTGATGGAAGAATTTTTCCATTTGCCTCATAATGTCTATCCTTAGGCTTAAATCAGCTTAACTAAATCATGCAGGGGATTTTTTTATCACATCCCAGAGCACCATAACTAAATTGACCTGAGTTTTAGGTATAGAATAGGTCTACGTGTTTGTGTACACAAGGCATAATTCTCAATGAAAGTTACTTTTGAAAACAGGACTCAGATGCTTTGGAAAATTTTACCCATAGCCAACAATTAAAGAACAAAAAAGCACAGGAAATCCACACTGTGGGATACATGGTGGTGGAACAGCAGCTTTTAAAACAGGGATGGGGAACCTAAGGCCCAGAGGCTGAATGCAGCCCCCAGCTTGCCTAGATCCAGCACCCAAGGGTCAGGCCCCCCCACCCAGCACTGGGGAGCCCGTGCTGTCACTCCAGCCCCCTCATGGCCTCCCCACAGGCTGGAGCGCACAAAATCTACTAGCTTAGGCCTCACCAGTTGGGTTGCCAGATGGATTAACCAAAAATACCGAACACCCCACCAAAAAAACCCAAAAACAAAACAAAAAAAAAACCACACCGGGGAAAAATTCTATTGAGAAAAATAAAGGGGGAGACCAAAGTTGTTGAGAAAAAAAAAAAAGACCCAGAGAGTTGTTCAGCAAAAAAAAAATTTTTAAAAAATTAAAAAACAATGTGGCCCCTTTAAGAAATGGTTTTGCGGCTTTTTTGCCCTAACAGGCTGCCGGTGGCTGTCCACCATCTTGTCTCCCTGCTCCGGGATGGACAGCTCCCTGCAGAACCTGGAAAGCACCCAGGATTTTTGCCTCCTGGCTGGGGGAAAAAGCAGAAAATACTGAACATTTTAGGTGTCCGGTATTTTCTGAATTTTTTTACTGGACAAGAGGCGAAAATACCGGACTGTCCGGGTCAATACCGGACACCTGGCACCCTACCTACCAGACTCTGATGTGCAAGGGGAATGTGGGAAGTGTCTTTCTGCTTCTCAGTCAGGAGCCATGTCAGTGGGATTTTTTCAAAATGTTTTGCTTCTCATTTGTGTGCAGCCCCCAACCAAAAAAGGTTCCCCACCCCTGTTTCAAAACAAGGATATCTGATCTAACAGTCAGTGCTTCCAGCAGCAGAGTCCCCTACCCAGGAATTGGTTCATCATTGACTCAGTGGGAAGAGTACCATCCTGTGAATCACCACCATCACTACCCACAGTACCTGGGGTTTTTTTTTCCCCCTGTAATGACTCAGGCTGACCCTTCATAGGTTGTGAAATCTGACAGGATCACAGTGTGAGATGTTATGTCTGAGGGCACACTATGCTACTGTGTACTATTTAAAGACTTTCCTCATCCGGGACACAACATTCCTCTCTGTCCACTTCCAGTGACTCTACACAGTTGAAAGTTGTTCCATAACTTTTACAGCCCAACCTATTCCTGCGGAGAACCTGAGTCACTTGCTCTTTAGAAAGCTCACCCCAAATCCTTCCTGTTCATGTTAGCTTCTATGCTATTATTAACTCTCTGTATAACAAGTCCTTAGTCATCACAGCCAATGTTGCTATCATCTAGTGTAGACTTTTCTCTCTGTTCTAGATGCATGTATCAGAGCAAGAGTTCTTGGTAACCAGTCTTGTTAAGAACATCACATATTGTGGTTCCATCTGATCATAGCACCTGCATGTGTGTGTAATAGCACCTGTAATTTGATAGGGATATCAGTTCCCTTGCTTACTTCTGAATCATTGACAGAAGTGCCCTCTGATTTTCTTGTAAATAAAAACTGATTCATTATCCATTTATCTATGTTCTTTATTCTTTGAGAAGACAAGAACCAATTGCCTCTTTTTATTTTAATTTTCCTAGACACAGTGGTTTGAAATGAATGTCCCTTTGATGTGACTCGAGCCATTTTAATTATTTTGGACCCAATTCTGTTACCTTAATTTACAATTATGAAGGTGTTCTGCAAACAATCCTGTTGATTTCAATGAAACTATTCAAGGAATAAGTAATCCTTATTTTTAGTAAGGGTGGCAGAATCTATCCATTTGGAAATCTGTCATAGTGCAATCAATGGAATATTATCCTCACTAGAACTGTGCACTAACAACTCTCCAAAACAAGAGACCAGAAGGTTATAAATATATCTGGAGAGCTATAGATATGCTGATTTTGGAAAAAAAACTGATGCTATTGAGACTGAAAACAGCTTGCTGCTTTTGAGGTCTCATTCAGAGTTTACTTTACCATGATTACCATGAGACTTCATAATGACAAAGAACCTCAAGGGATACATCTATATGTTTGTTGTCCATTTTAAGAGAAGGCATTCTCCTCAGAAGGTTTTTCTCTGCCTCATATATGTTCTGTCTGCATGCTTTAGTGGACCCATATTGACTATTAGTCAATACAGGATACAGGGAAGGGAACATTTATGTAATTTTCAGCCTTCAAAGGGTTTCAACTGCAAAGGAACAGGAGAGAAAAAAATCTGAGCCAATCTGCCTCTCTCACCCCCTCTATTTCTCAGTTGTGCTGGCCTCCCCCTGATTTATAGTGTGTCATTTTTCACTCCCATTCTCCTGTATGGGGATAGAAATCATGCCAGAAATGCCTCACTCACTAACACCTACCTGCTGGAGTTCAGACTCAGGGGAGAGGGGGAGAGAAACACACCCTGGCAATTCGTACGAATCACAGTGCCGCTAATCTCTTTTTAAGAGAGTCAAATGTAAAGTCATGTTCTCTCTTGTGAAACCATTGCTAGCCTGTGGGTGTCAAGCCAGCCTTCTTTTCCAAGAAATCTGTTGCCTCCCACAGTGAGTCTAGAGAAATAGCATTCTGATGACAGTGAAGAGAAGCTGTTAGAAAAACATCACACGCCGGAGCTGCACAACACCAGCCTCCAAAAGCCCTTGTCATTTCAAGCTCAGCTCTCTGCAGTTTCATAAAAAGCCAAACCAAACTTTACCAAAACTAAATTTGAGTTTTGTCTTGAGCCATGCAAAACACACATTCTTCAGCTCCCTTTTCCAGTCCATGTTGAGAGAAACGACACCCACTCTTCCTCCCAGCCCTCTTGAAGAATAAACAGCATCCATAGTTATCTAGCTGCTACCTACATAGCAAGTTCTAAGCCATTCCGGCTAACATAAGGAACTCAATACTAATCTGAAGCCCACAGCATAAGACAGCAGAGGTGTCTTTGGGAACTATACTAGACTGACATAAGGTCTGTCCCCTCAGTGAAGAGAATGTCCCATGCCCTAAGCCCACAAACTGCTTCCCACAGGCAAAACTTGACATCCATGCAGAAACCCAATTACTTTGGCAGAGCTCCATGCACGTGAAGGGAGCTGTTCTTGCAAGATTAAGCCACAGTTGGTTGAAAGGTCTCCATCACCTCTGATAGTCCTTACTCCCAGTGGGGGAAGAGCCATGTTGAAGATAGTTCCATTTCAAATAAGGCTATGTCTACACTGTGAGGGGTGTTTGGAAAAAGATATGCAAATTGTGAACCGCAATTTGCATACCTTTTTGTGCTTGTTTTTTCGGAAGAGGCTTTTCCAACATTTGGCCTGTCTACACGGGGCCAAATGTCAGAAAAACCTCTTATTTCGGAATATTTTATGAGTAATACAGGGATGCCAAAAGAACGCACTCACTTTTTTGGAAACTGTTCCGAAAAAGCAGACACGTTTCCTGGACGCGGCAGAGTTTTTCCGGTATCCCAGAAAAACTCTGCAGTCTTGACATAGCCCAAGTGAGAGAATAGGTGACACTTAATGGGGTGGAGGTACAGCATGAGCCAATGTCCAAAATATTAGCAAAGACAGTACCAGTGAAGTATGGTGGAATTATTCAGGTAATCAGTAAGGGATGCCACCTTTTGGTAACTAAAAAGGCCCTTTTATTTGGTACATAAAAATAGACAGATGCAGAAGATTGGTACCTTTCCTCTTCCAGATCAGCAGCATTATAAATGGACCTAAGCACCTTCCAGATCCTGAGTTAGTCACATTGAATCATTGACTTACCCCACCGCCCCCCACTCCAAGAAACAGGGCGTATGCTTGTCCACATTTGTTTGGAGCATGGACCAGCCTTTGCTATATTTCAGTCCCAAAACAAGGACTGTGAAACTGCAGTCTTGGGGCTGTCACAGAACCCTTTACAGCAGACCACACTTTCCCTCTGTAGCATCTTCCCTTCCCTTTCAGCTTTTGCTCTGCATCAAATGGGACACTGAGATGGCATCTTTTTTTAACTGCAGTACACACACAATAACACATTAACAGTGTCTGGATTCATCAACCTTGATACGTAGAGGCACTGCCTTGTGCCTCACATGTGATGTGGGAGCTCAGTGGCGGATGGATGAAAACCCTGCCATATGATATTGTATTTACCAAAGGGTTTATTTCAGAACAAGATTTCCATTAGCTAGTAAAGCTACCTGAGATAATAGGGCCCCAATGGAACAAAGTACACTTGAACCTCTTTAATCCAGCAGCCCTGGGAAACAGGGCTAGAGAGGGAACTGCAGGGTCTGGGCATGAGGGGGTGGAGGTGGAGTGCTTACCTGGTACCCCACTTCAGGGGGTGGCTCCATCACCCCCTCCCCCCATTGCTATAGGATCAGCAGAGAAAAGCTTCAGGGGAAGTGGCTCTGTGTGCTGCCATTCTCCCAGGGGGAACGGCAGTGCATAAAGCTACTTCCTCCTCTGTACCATGGGTGTTCTAAATTAAGGACACCCAGAGTATGGAGGTTTAAGTGTAAATACTTCCTGAGAGAAAAAAAGAGAGAGGGGAGGAGGAGGAACCAGCTAGCTGCTTCCATTTAATTTTCCCTTGATGATTACCCTTCACCACCAAAGCAGCAGGATGAAGAGGCTTTCTCCTACTCCATATTTAAAGCCCTCCATTCTCCTTGCAATAAGATGGTGAGAGAGTGTGAGCAGCTGTAGGCTTGTTTGTTTTAATAACCAAACAGGATAAAGCCCTGTTGTGTTAGGCACGGCACAAACACCATTTCTCGTTCCTAAAGAGCTTTCACTGTTGCATACTCCATTGCTGATTGCCATGCTTCTACTCACAGTCAGCCCAAATACTGTGTACAAATTTCTTCAAGTGCTTACAGGGCTGAGCCATGTCCAACAAGAGAGCACAGAATCACTCCTGCTGGTGGGCCAGAGGCAATGTCAGTATCACCAATTCATCCAATTATTTTTTTTTTTTTTAAGAAAAGTTGGGGCCAGAAGGGACTTCTTTGGCTATTATTCTTGCTATTTGAGGCATTCTTGTTTTGATTTTTTTTTTTCCTGTGGAAAGAAAACATAGTTTGTTTCATTGACGGAAAAGGCTAAGAAAAAAACAGCACATTCTGTAGGACAGAAAAGTTCCATTAGAAAATGACGTTTTAGTGAGACATTTTTCACCCTGCAACACAAATCCTTACTGTGTCTCACAATACAATACTGATTAAAAAATGTGACTATGCCTCCAAAACATTATTTTTCAGTTATTCTTCCACAAATTGAGATATGGGGAAAGAATAATATGGGAAGGAGATCGATAAAAATAGGGGAATAGTTGCACTAGTTTAAAAAAACCTTATCTTTTTTTATTGTGTTTGTACTTTTCTACAGAAAAATAAAAAAATTAATAGTGGGCTCATATCTTGCTTTTTGGTAGCTCATTGCCCTTAAATGTTTTAGCTCTACCTGTTCTCTTTAATATTAGAAATGGGCCCAAATCCACACACCAGATTTAAGTACTTAAGAACTTTGGGGCTTTGGAAATCCTAATCCGATTTCCACAATTTTGTAAAGAAGCTAAAACAAAGCTTCAGACCTCACCATCACCTAACATCACCTAACATTTGGCTCCACATTTCTTCATCTTGAGCATCTCTCATGAAAATTCAATTATAGTCTGGAGAACAAGAAATGGGCATGCTCGTTAAAAGTACGTGAGCAAGTGAGAGAGAGTAAACAAGTTAAAAGTTTTTTCTAAATCCATATGTAATCAAATTGGGAAAGATTCTATAAACAATATTACCCTTGAATCCAACATCCTTTTAAATGGTCTGTTGTAATTTGAGTTCAAATTCTGGGTTATTCAAATGTATGTGAACTTGATATAACTTTTCAAGCTTGTTATAGTATGGAATGCATGCTTCTCATTCTGTGAAAGCTAAAACCTAAGCCATGTTTTTATTCACAAACTGAAGCTAGTAATAGTAAAAATAATTCAGTATCTTCGCTCACTTCCTTTTAGTGTCTTAAAATCAGGATACCAAGAACAGCCATATTAAAAAAAAATCTTCCTTAGAAAAGTTGCCCAAATTCAGGATGGCACTTCCATAGACTCCAAGGGTTTATTTTATTGATTGATTGTTTTGCAGGGTTACACACCAAAGTTCTAAAAATGATATACATTTGCTTTACAACATGGCAAAATCAAATAAACTGAGCCAAGTTATAGGTTAACTCAGGCATTAATTCCTCAAAGCCATAGTTCTTGTAAAAAACATGCAAAAGTATCTGTGTTGGAGCTTTTCCCATGTGGAACAGTCAAGTGTTTGTGATCACATGAGAAATGTTTCTGAAGCCTCCAGACCTGTTCCTCTTTTAAATCAAGCTGCCTGGTTTAAACCATAACTTTCTTGATTGCTTGTATTATCATTTGGATCTTGGATTCCCTGAACCTCTTCATTTTCACCTTTTAAAATAACTATGTTTCATAAATTATTGTATTCCCATTCAAGACACCCATGGACTACCTAGGAGGCCAAGACAGACAGCAACTTATGCTGTATATTGCCAATTTGTTCTATAGCATTCTGTCACATCAAATCCAGATAACTCAAATGGGAATTCATTTCCAAAACCTGGAATAATTTTGGAGTTGTAAACCATTTTAATGTGTGCAATGAAGTTGTTTACAGCTTCTCCATGTTGTTAAAAATCAGCTCTCCGCCACAGTAGTTTTCATTCTTGAAGTGCTCTTACTCCTGTCAAATCATGTTTGAATAATTTAGCTATGGGAGAATTAATTTTTTGATGGGGGCAAGAAGAAAAACAAGGCGTTCGAGGGATAAGTTGATAGCTAGATGTCAGATTGCAGTCCTGAGGTGCCGAAAACTGGGCAGGCCCCATCAATCAATGACTAATAAATCACTCTTAGGTACCAAAGTTTCCTTTCGTGCAATTCACGGAATGGGTGAATTAAAGGCCATGTACTGATGTTTGAGATATGAATATTTCATAGGGCATCACTATGACAAAGTCAAAAAAATGAACAAAGAGGAAAAGAGACACGATTTTATTTTTGAGCATCTTAAAGTATGTTAGGGAAGTTACCGAAACAAGAAAAGACACAATCCCTGCCCCAAAGATATCTCAGTCCAGATCCAGAAATGTTACAAATGAGGGTCTTCAGCGCACAAAAAAGAAGGGCCTGGGGAAAGAAGCTGAAGGTCAAAGTTTGCAGCAATAAGATCACATTGTTTCTTATTATGTTATGTACAGGTCTTGATGATTCCATTAGCACTGGGGTTTAAATTATGCCATAAAACTCACTACTAGTAAGTGAAATGTGAAAATGTTTTGTAAACCCCAGAGCTAGAAAGAAGGCAAAAGGAACTCTCTGTTCCTTCTGCAGAGGAAAAGCGAGCTCTGGCCAGCCTCATTTATATGAATTAACATGTGGTTTACCCATAGTGCCACATACTATGTTTTATAGCTGTAGTTGGAATTTTTCTATGTTCTGGTTGGTTACATGATAAGCAGCTGTTATTGTGCCTGTACTCATAAAATGGCATAACAGTTGTGCTTCTTAATGTCTACCTTTCTTTTGGAACATGGAGCCATGCAATTCATATTCTATGTCTTACATTTTATCTGTGCCATATTACATCCTTCCAAGTTCATTTTCTGTTTTGCTCTCCTTCTCTCTGTTTCTGTTTGGAAGTATGCAGGCTCCCTTTTCGCTTGCTGAAGTAACGCAGTAACAGAACTAGTTCACAGTGCCTGCCAGCAATGAGAAGCAGAACTGGGAGCACAGGCAAATACAATTCCATAAGTATTTTATACTGGAATTTAAAAGCGAAAGTTTACGTCAGCTGTGCCCCTTTTGTGTTTGCCTGCAGTAACTATTCCAGGATTGTGTTTTTCCAGCTGTGGTTATTGGGGAGTTCATACGGATGCTTTTGTGATAATGGGGAGCAGCAGGAAGGGCTAGCCATCCTAAGCACAAAACTATTCCGACTCAGTGGGTTCTGAGGCAGCAACCCCATGCTGCTGCCTCTGATTCTACAACTATACTCCCATTTTTAGTGTGCTAGCTTGATGAGAGCTACCATAAGTATGTCTCCTGTAGTTTGGAATCATATCCCCAGCTACATGTATAGATTTACCCTTTGGTTGTCTGGTGTAAATTCAGCCACGATCAATGGATGACACCGAGACTAGAAGAGCACCTAAACACAAAAGAGGAATGAAACTGCAAACTAACCAAACCACTGTGGGATCTACAAGCAATAAAGCACAAAATGATGAGAAATAACAAAATCCCTCTGCCTGGTGTTGTTGGCAACAGGGGTTAGAGGTCCAAAGAGCTAGAGACTCTCAAATACAAGAATTTCTGGAATTGCTAAATACTTTCCCTGAGTATCCTTAATATCCAATACTTCTCCATTCATAAGCACTAAGCATTGTATATGAAACAAGGGAAACTATTAGAGAAAAGGGAAAAGTGCATCTTTAATATCAATGATAAATAAAATACTCCTCCATGGTCACTTTGGCAGTAGTTTGTTAACCCGATTCCTTACCTGATGGTATGCATATTCAATAGGCAACCAACCCTTTCGTGCATTGCTTCCACTTCCTCATCCCTTACCTTCCACTTGGGGTTTGATGTCAGTGAGTAGAGCAGTACCAGAGTCCTGAGGTGCATTCAGTCACTCCTGTCTTAAGTCGCTTGGTCCCGCCCTGAGACTCCACACCCAACCCACTCTCCTTGGGCATGTCGGCCCTATAACATCCCCTCCTGATCTAGTGCAACAGGCACCTGCCCCTGTCTCAGCTTTCTTTCTCTCAGAGCCCCTTAAGAACTCCACCCAGTCCAAAAATATGCAAGATGACATTTCTCTGCTGAGGTCCTTCTTCATTAAAGCCAGATAAACTTGAAATAAAGCCTTGAAATAAACTTGGGTTCAGAGGATGACATAGGCTCCAAGGAGCAAGGTTATGAATCTCAGGCTACATCTAGACTGCAGGCTTTTTTTGGAAGAAGTTTTTCCGGAAGAGATCTTCAGGAAAACCTTTTTTGAAAGAAAGCGTCTACACAGCAAAAGCATGACGAAAAAGCGATATACTTTTTCGAAAGATAGCGGCCAATCAGTGTGGACACTATCTCACATTTCAGTTGTGATTACTGTGGACGGAGAGGCCTCTTCTTTCAAAAAAACATTATCTTCTGCATCCACACATACCTTTTTCCAAAAAAGCTTTTTCGGAAAAAGTCTTCTTCCCCGTAGAAAGAGGTTTAGTGCTATAAGAAAAACCCCTCTGTCAAAAGAACACAATAGCACTGTGGACATAAGTGTAGGTTTTGTTTTCCGGAAAAACTCTGCAGTGTAGACATACTCTCAGTCCTAAGCTCACTGACCTGTAACCTCTCCCCTCTTTGGGTTCAGGAGTTGCCCAGCCCTTCTTATTGGCATCTGTTTCTCTGGAAGCGCCTTACCTCTGCATGAGCTTTTTTTTCTGTGAGCACCTCTCTATAACTGAGCTCTGAAGGCCTTTTGTCAGCCCCCTGTGGTCCTCATTCAGTTAACAGTCTAGATGGGCTCACTGGTTCATCACAGATATCCTGACTCCAGATGCCCCTTAAAGGGACCAAGCAACCCCATGACACCCAACTATAGTGACTTTGCCTTTGTTTAGTGGTTGGGTAGGAGCAGCCTCACCAGAGTTCACTCATTTCTGCTGCTGTTCTCTTCATCACCTCTCACCAAAAAATCCTCCCAATCAGGATCCTCCCACAAAGGATCCTCAGTGGAGGGGAACCAGTGGCATATAGAGTTCTTAGAACATAAGAATGGCCGTACTGGGTCAGACCAAAGGTCCATCTAGCCCAGTATCCTGTCTGCCAACAGTGGCCAGCACCCGGTGCCCCAGAGAGGGTGGACCGAAGACAATGATCAAGCGATTTGTCTCCTGCCATCCCTCTCCAGCCTCTGACAAACAGAGGCCAAGGACACTATTTTATCCCCTGGCTAATAGCCTTTTATGGACCTAACCTCCATGAAATTATCTAGCTTCTCTTTAAACTCTATTATAGTCCTAGCCTTCACAGCCTCCTCTGGCAAGGAGTTCCACAGGCTGACTACACGCTGTGTGAAGAAGAACTTTCTTTTATTAGTTTTAAACCTGCTACCCATTAATTTCATTTGGTGTCCTCTAGTTCTTCTATTTAGGGAACTAATAAATAACTTCTCTTTATCGGCCCTCTCCACACCACTCATGATTTTATATACCTCTATCATATCCCCCCTCAGTCTCCTCTTTTCTAAACTGAAAAGTCCCAGTCGCTTTAACCTCTCCTCATATGGGACCCGTTCCAAACCCCTAATCATTTTAGTTGCCCTTTTCTGAACCCTTTCCAAGGCCAAAATATCTTTTTTGAGGTCAGGAGACCACATCTGTACACAGTATTCAAGATGTGGGCGTACCATAGTTTTATACAGGGGCAGTAAGATATTCTGGGTCTTATTTTCTATCCCTTTCTTAATAATTCCTAGCATCCTATTTGCCTTTTTGACTGCTGCTGCACACTGTGTGGAAGTTTTCAGAGAACTGTCCACGATAACTCCAAGATCTCTTTCCTGATTTGTCATAGCCAAATTAGCCCCCATCATACTGTACATATAGTTGGGGTTATTTTTCCCGATGTGCATTACTTTACACTTATCCACATTAAATTTCATTTGCCATTTTGTTGCCCAATCACTCAGTTTGGTGAGATCTTCTTGGAGTCCCTCACAGTCTGCTTCTGTCTTGACTATCCTAAACAGTTTGGTAGCATCTGCAAACTTTACCTGCTTACCCCTTTCTCCAGATCATTTATGAATAAGTTGAACAGGATTGGTGCTAGGACCGACCCTTGGGGGACACCACTAGTTACCCCTCTCCATTCTGAAAATTTACCATTTATTCCTACCCTTTGTTTCCTGTCTTTTAACCAGTTCTCAATCCAAGAAAGGACCTTCCCTCTTATCCCATGGCCATGTAATTTACACAAGAGCCTTTGGTGGGGGACCTTATCAAAGGCTTTCTGAAAATCTAAGTATACTATATCTACTGGATCCCCCTTGTCCGCATGTTTGTTAACCCCTTCAAAGAACTCTAATAGATTAGTAAGACAGGATTTCCCTTTACAGAAATCATGTTGACTTTTGTCCAACAAATTATGTTCTTCTACATGCTTCACAATTTTATTCTTTACTATTGTTTCGACTAATTTGCCCGGTACTGAAGTTAGACTTACCGGTCTGTAATTGCCCGGATTGCCTCTAGAGCCCTTTTTAAATATTGGTGTCACGCTGGCTACCTTCCAGTCATTAGGTACGGAAGCCAATTTAAGGGATAGGTTACAAACCACAGATAATAGTTCAGCAATTTCCCATTTGAGTTCTTTTAGAACTCTTGGATGAATGCCATCCGGTCCCGGAGATTTGTTAACATTAAGTTTTTCTATTTGTTCCAAAACCTCCTCTAATGACACTTCAATCCGGGACAGTTCCTCAGATTCATCACCCACAAAGGACGGTGCAGATTTGGGAATCTCCCCAACGTCCTCAGCCGTGAAGACTGAAGCAAAGAAATCATTTCGTTTCTCCGCAATGGCTTTATCGTCCTTGATTGCGCCTTTTATAGTTCGATCGTCTCGGGGACCCACAGGTTTTTTAGCAGGCTTCCTGCTTCTAATGTACTTAAAAAACATTTTGCTATTTCTTTTTGAGTTTTTGGCTAGCTGTTCCTCAAAATCTTTTTTTGCTTTTCTTATTACATTTTTACACTTGATTTGACAGTGTTTATGTTCCTTTCTATTTATCTCACTAGGATTGGACTTCCACTTCTTAAAAGATGCCTTCTTGTCCCTCACTGCTTCTTTTACATGGTGGTTAAGCCACAATGACACTTTTTTAGGTCTCTTCCTATGTTTTTTAATTTGGGGTATACATTTAAGTTGGGCCTCTATTATGGTGTCTTTAAAAAGTTTCCATGCAGCTTGCGGGGATTTGGCTCTAGTCACTGTGCCTTTTAATTTCTGTTTAACTAGCCTCCTCATTTTTGTGTAATTCCCCTTTTTGAAATTAAATGCCAGGGTGCTGGACTGCTGAGGTGTTCTACCCACCACAGGAATGTTGAATGTTATTATATTATGGTCACTATTCCCAAGCGGTCCTGTAACGGTTATTTCCTGGACCTGATCCTGCACTCTACTCAGGACTTGCCATAACACTGACATAATATTACTCCTCAAGCATAACAGCTACCAACAAGATGTGGAATTGTTATTAGCAGAGGACAGTTACAGTTCAATTCCACCACCCAAACAATTCCAAGCTGTGTATATTTATTATAACACCCAGCTCTAACATGGCACTTCTGATCCATAGATCTCAAAGTGCTTTACAAAGAATGTCAGTATCATTAATCCCCATGTTACAGGTAAAGAATCTGTGAAGTGACTAGCTCAGGATCACCCACTAGGCCAATGGCAGAGCTAGGAACAGCACGTAGGTTTTTTGAATCCCAGGCAACTGTTGCGTCCAGTAGGCCACACTGCCTTCTGAAGCCTTACAAGAGGAATTCTGGGTAGAAAGTTTATGCAAATGAAGGTCTCTCTGTAGCCATACTTTCCCCTGCTCACCACTAGATAGTGGCTAGAATATCCTTCTCCTCAAGGGCTTGTATCCATCTGGGGTTCTGGATAAATAGTTTATGCAGAATAAGCTAGTCTGTCGGTGGCCACTCCTCCTGTTCACCAGCAGATGGGAGCAGAGAGCTCCTTAGGCAACAGAATTTTAGGCCATAGAGCTTACAAACCCCATCTAGGACAAGACAAGACATAGGCAGTGCTCACAAAAGTTGAGAGAAAAAGTTTATCACATCAAACAATCTTGGCATTCTTTGGATTTTTTCCCATGGACTTATACATTTTCTGTGGTGCAGCTAACTAACTGTAGAACCCAGAAAAAAAAACAAGTTGGCTGAACTTGGAATTTGTCAAGGCTCTCCAAGCTTGTTTTCAGTTTTGCTTTAAAATTATACATGGTCACAGAACAAACCACACATCAAATGCCTGAGACTAGACACTGTGGTATTTAAAAGCTTTATATTGTAATATTAGCTTTGTAACTTCTACCAATTAGGGTTGCTCACCATTCATACCTTTTCCTTAACCCCATCTATAATAGTAATAACTGAATTTGGTAACTGTACTTGTTCTTCATCTTATGTTTTCTACACTGTTAAAAACAAAGTTGAAAATAAGTGACACAATTGCTTCCTTTTTATACATAGTCTGTGGGTACAGACCCAAATGTAAAAAAAAAAATATGAAACAGAAGATAATGTACTCATTGGGGTTATTTTTATGAAAAATATGAGGAAGTATTTGCATAATTTTAATATCCAGCCAGCTGTTGGTTTAATAACATGCTACTGACAAAGATTTTCTTCTCAAAAGAAAAACAAAAAAATATTTGATTTTCTATTCCAGAACAGCCTGTTTATTGCAGCACAGTCCTCACAATGTGGTGGCCAGTGGTTCAGCTGGTATAAATTGGCCAGTTTGCACTGGCTGACAAAATAACCGGGTGTCAACTCTTGTGGTTCCATTGAATTTACATCCACTAATATCTGCCCCATGACATTTTTAGATTTCCAGGGTAATGACTGATGAGAAGCATATTTAGATTACACACCTTGCATCTGCAATTTCCTACGGGTCTTGTTACAAGTGAAGCTACTATGAAGTTTAGGCCCGTGATGAACAAATTCCTCAAACATTCCAACCTTTGGTCCATTTGGTCCATAAACTCAGAGTTCGTACCCTATGAGTGGAGAATTATTATAATACACATTTTTTTAAGCAAGGGGAAAAACGTGATTCAGGAAACTACAGTCCAGTTAGTTTGGCCTCAACTCTATGCGAAGTCTTGGAATACATTTTGAAAGAGAAAGTAGTTGAGGTAAACAGTAATTTGGTTAAAATACAGGTTCGACCTCCCTTGTCCGGCACCCTCGCGACCTGACCCATCCCAAATGAGGGAATTTGCCAGATCGATGAGGTCCCTGCCACTGGCCTTCCAGGATGCTCCTCCTCCCTGCGGCTGGCTCTGCTTCAGCCCCACTGCGACTGGGCTGCAGCCTGCTGGGGCTGCCTGAGGACAAAGCTCCCCAGCTGCCATGGCTCCACTTCTTCCCCACGTGACTGGGAATCCCCAGGAATGGGGCTTGCCAGCTGCCCCACTTCTACTGAGATCTACCAGGGATCCCTGGGGATGTGGCTTGCCGGCTGCTGTGCTTACGTGGTGCTCCACTTGGGATCCCTGGGGATGGGGCTCAGGGCTGGCCCGAGCCATTTTGGCACCCTGGGCGGGCGGCGCTGCCCTGGCACATGGCGCATGCGCGGGACCGCCCCCAGGGCACGTGGGCCCACCCCCGGGTGCACAGCACATGCGCGAGCCTGCCCCTGGAGCGCGCGGGCCCGCCTCCGGGCGCATGGCACATGCGCGAGCCCACCCCCGGGATGTGCAGGCGGGCGCATGCGCTGCCAGCCACTGCCACTGGTGCGCAGCCCGGGGCCGCCTGGGCGGGCCATGCCTGGCCACGCAGGGCCCCCCGGCCACGGGGGGAAGGGCACTGCAGGGGTTAATGCAGTCCCTGCCCCGGGCGGCCACTGCAGCCCGCCAAGAGCCGGGCGCGTGGCACCTGATGGCAGCCATAAGGGGCACTGTGTGCCCCTTACAGCTGCCATCAGGCGCCCCCCATCGGTTGGCGCCCCGGGCAGCTGCCCGGCTCGCCCACCCCTTAGTCCAGCCCTGATGGGGCTTGCCAGCTGCCTGCTACTGCCCCACCCGGCCAGGGCTCCTCAGGATGGGGCTTACTGCTCCCGCTGCTGTCCCACCCAACTGAGGCTCTCTGGGGACAGGGCTTGCTGGTCCCACTGGCTGGGGCTCCTCGGAGACGGGGCTCCCAGCCAGTTCACACTCCTGGGTGCTGGGGCTCTCTGATCTAGCAACATCCGTGCTCCTACCAGACCATCGATGTTGCTGAAACAGAAAGTCCCAGATTTCAGATGTTCAACCTGTACATCATGCTTTCACTAAAGGTAGATTGTGCCAATGCAACCTGATCTCTTTCTTTGAGAAGAAACAGATTTTTTTATCTAAGGAAATCTAATTTACTTGGATTTCAGTAAGGTATTTGATTCCGTTCCACATGTTATATTATTAGTTAAATTGGAGAAGATGGGGATTAATATGAAGATTGAAAGGTGGATAAATAACTAGTTAAAGGAGTAACTACAGCTGATCATTCTGAAAGATGAACTGTCAGGCTGGAGGGAGGTTACTGGTGGAGTTCATCAGGCATCGATCTTGAGATAAATCTTATTTACCATTGTTATTAATGACATTGGCACAAAAACTTGGAGTGTGCTAATAAAATTTGTGTTAGGAGTCATTGTCAATATGGAGGAGCAGAATATCACTCAAGAAGATCTGGGCAACCTTGTATATTGGAGTAATAGAAGTGGGATGAAATTCAATAGTGCAAAGTGCAAGGTCACACATGAAGGCTACACAGAAGCGTTATTTCGGAATAGCTAATGTTATTCTGAAATAACATAGTCCACGTCTACACTACAGGTAGTTATTTTGACATAATGTCAAAATAATGGAGAGCTGGAGGACTTCCTACTCTGACTCCTGTAACCCTCATTTTATGAGGAATAAGGGAAGTTGGAGGGAAAGTGCTCTTCCTTGGACTTCCTGCTTTGTAGACAGCACCAAAAGCTGAAATAAGCTCTTCCGACTTAAACTACGCAAATCCTTCCTGAAGTATTTCTCAGTGCATCACATCCTTCTACTTATGCCTACTAACGTGTAAGATCTGTGGGACTTGCTCTGTCTTGTTATATCTTTGTCAACACTTAACACATAATCAATAAAATACTAAAACAACAACAGGAGCTGAGGAAGCTCAGCACTTAGCAAGGCTGAAATCTTTCCCCTTTGCCCTACCACATCCTCATTATGGCCTCATTGGTTACTGCTCCTCCCAGAGATGAAAGTAAGTACGTGCTCCCCATTGTGGCATTCCAGTAAGAGAGAGAGTGGCCACCTGGGGGTGGGGCTCTGGATGTTGACAGCCACCGAACATGGGTAAGATTCCTGTGCTGCTGCTGGGCATGGTTGATCCACTCCTACCATTTTGGTCCCCATCCTGCACAGCCAAAGGCCAAACCACTCCCTCCTGCCTCCATAGCCCTCAGCCTCAGAGCTGGACAGCTGGGGGCAGGGAGGAAAGGCCTCAGCCCTGGTGGACCTGAGCCAGCACCCACAGCCCCTGAGTGGCCAAAGTGCGCCCTGGTTCCAGCCTTGAAGCTCATGCAGCTAGGCAGTGTGGTCTCTGCCCCAGTCCTGGGGATCTAATGGGCAGGCAGCATGGTCCTTGCTGCCCCAGCCAGCCCTGATGATCCGGCAGCTGCGCAGCATGCTAGCCTCACTTGCAGCCACGAGGCCCCTCCAATCCCTTGCCCTGAGACACCCCCCCCCCCACCCAACCACCTGTCCTAACTCCTGCACCGAGCCCCTGTACACCTCCCAACCCCATCCTGACTCTTGCATCCATCACACACTGCCCTGAGCTCCCCCACATCCTACTCTAACTCCTGCACCCCCCTACACACACTGAGTCCTGCAATGCCCTACCTCCTACTCTGAGTCTCCCCACACCTTCTAACCCCCTATCCTGACTCCTGTACTGCCCAACCCCTACCCTGAGCCCCCGATACTTATTCCCCTGCCCTGACTCCTGCACCCTCACATCTCCACCCCCCGTTTTGAGCTCCCCCACACCCACACCCTCCACAACATCCTGCCCTGAGCCCCCCAGCTCTCCAACCCACACATACATTTCTCACAAGTACTGTCATATTAGTGGTTTTCAGGGGCTGATGCCTCAGCACAGAGGGACTGAACTTTGCCTCATCTCCCAACCTCTTGAACAGCTCTGTCCACCCACTCACTCCCTTCTCTTCAAAGCATGGGTACATCTCACTCCTTTCTCCCAACTGCCTGTTCCCCAGAGCTGGGGACTCAAGAAGTGTCACAGAATTGAAATAATGGCCAGAATTTGACAATTCTATTGGCATTTCCTTGCAGAGAAAAGTTGCATTCTGAGCCTTACATGGAATAATTCACCTAAATGTATAATCAGAAGTGTGGCCTAAGTATGGGCTTTTATGGGAATCAATATGTTTGGAGTTGGCAGTCACTGTGGGCTTTTGGCTAGAGAAGCCCTAAAAAAAACCCTCTATATGCTAAAGAAAAAAAACCTCACAAAGGGATCATCTTTATATGCTACTTCTGCCAAAGTTAGTAAATGGATGACATCAGAGATCTTCCTACAGTTTTGACTGGACTTTCTGTGCCCTGTGCTAATTGGTGGTTTGCTTCAACACTACACCTCCATCTCCCTCACAGTCTTTTCACCTCAATTTCACTCCACCCCACCCTGTCCTCTCCTCTTACTTTGCTTTCATCTTAGCTGATCCCTTCATAATTAATCACACACACCCACACGCCCAAAATTATGGCACATTAACTGAGAGATTTAATGTGCTCAATCTGTTTAGTTTATCAAAAAGAAGATTGAAAGGTGACTTGATTACTGTGAACAAATCCCTTCATGGGGAGAACATACCCAGTACTAAATGACTTTTGAAGCTGGCAGAGAAACACAGGAGAAGAACAAATGGCTGTATGCTGAAACCAGACAAATGCAGATTAGAAACAAGGCACACATTTTTAATAACGAGGGCGATTAACTTTTGGAACAAACTACCAGGGAAAGAGATAGATTCTCCATGTATGAATGTCTTCAGATTAAGAGTACTGGATGCCTTTCTGGAAGGTATGCTTTAGCCAAATATTTAGTCAAACACAAGGTATTGGGCTCGGTGCAGGGGTAACTGGTGAAATTCTCTGGCTTGTGGCATACAAAAGGTCAGACTAAACTAGACAATCTAATAGTCCCTTCTGGCCTTAAAATTTATGCATGAGTGAATCAACAGGTTTCAAAAATGTATTTATCCTGAATATGGAAAATGCAAAGCTCTCAAAATGTTCTGTTGGCAAGTAATAGATTTACAGGGTCTTTGTGCTATTTAAGAAGTCTGCTCTGATTGTAATTACCTTTAAGTTTTAAAACCACTCACTTCTCTTTCTGGTAGTGGAGGGGTGATGCTGTGAAGCTCCTGGTGACACTTTTCCTGTTCAGCAACATCTTCTGTTGCTAAGAGACGGAATGCAGTTTTAGAGAGTTCCTGAAATCAGTTGTCAGAAAATACGCTACTAGAAATGAATGCATCAAAGAGGGTGATTCACTACAAAAACAGAAATCAATTGCACAGACATTTATGCACATAAGTAACCTTACTTAGGTAAACAGTTAATTTAAGAGGAAGAATAGTCTAGTGGGTAGGCTGCCAGCTAGAGCCTTCCTGTTCCACCAGAAACTTTCAGTGTGGTCTTGAGTATATCACTTAATGTGTCCATGACTCAGTTCATCATCATGTGTAACGACCTTTCCTGACATCACAGGAGTGTTGATATGACAAATATGTTAATAATTGGGGGTATTGTGATGAGATGCATAAACCCCACATTGGCCAGGAAAGGGTTCCTGAGCTGCAGAAGTTGCAGTCAGCCTTGCCCTTCAGTAGGTGCTAGGTTTGAAAGCAGTGCAGTCAGAGGCTAGCTGGGAGGGAAGGTGGGCCTCCAGCTCTCTCTCGGTGAGTGTGGCAGGGGACAGGAACCAACTAGACACTCCAGTCTACAGAAAGGTAGGCTTGATGTGGGGCCAATGTCCTGGATTTATCATCTGTGACTGACCTGTTGCTACTGAGTAAAAGTGCTGCTGGCTGTGCCCTACTCTCAGAGGGTGGCACCCAAATAAACCCCTTTTATATTTTGCACCTGACTGGGGACCCAGCAGTGGTTTGTTGTGAATCCAGAAGTGATCCTACTGCTGGGGGTTAGTTACCATGGTAACCGTTATGCTCTACTGAGGCTGGACCACAGTGGAAGAGCAAACCAGCTTTTTTTGCCGCGTGCAGGCTGCCATTTTGTTCTCAAACTGGCCTCCTCCACACAGTGTGGCCTTGCATGTATCATGCATGTGAGCTCACACTACATGGAGAATGCCATTTACTAGAGCAAGATGGAGTCGCCTGCACAATGCCATCCGGCGCACACCATGGAAGATGCTATTTTGTGTAAAACAAAATGGCATCCTCAGCATAGTGAGGTTATGATGGCGGGGGCATTCCCACACTACAGGCCCGCCAGTGGGAGAGGGGGCAAAGAGGGCAACTGCCTTGGGGCCTGATGCTCTCAGATGCTGATGCTGCTACTGTGACAGCATGGCCATCAGAGCCCTGGGCCCTTTAAATCCTCACCAGAGCTCCGCACAGCCTACTCCTGGTGGCACTGCGGGCTCGCTGTCCCCAGGCCCACCCTTTCCATGGGGGCACAGAGAGTCTGTTGACCCCACTGCCACACTAGCTGGGGTATTCTGGTAGTTGACTATTCAGGACTATGCTCCTGGGTTAAAGTTGCCAACACTGTTTTTAGGGTTACCATATGTCTGTGTTTTTCCAGACACTTTTTTTTTTTATCCTTGGCCCACACTATGGGCTGATTTTTCAAATAAGAGGCAATGTCCACGTGGTTTAAGAGCACAGGCTAGAGCTCAGAAAGAGTGTTCTGCTTCCCAGTTGATCCCTCCTCTGCATCCCTGTCAGATTTGTCCCTTACAGCTGCTGGATTCTGCCCTCCCAGGCCTTTGCTCCTAGTCTGAGGGAGGGGGAGAGCTCCACAGGGAGGCACTGAACAGCTGTCACTGATTCTCTGTCTGAGCCATGTCAAGAGCAAGGCCCCAGGTACCTCCTCCAGCACCCGCCAAATACTCTTCCCAATACACAAATCCCTCCAGCAACCTCCACATGCTCCCTCCAACACCCCTCAACTATTCCCCCTTTATACACACACACCCGTTCAGCATATCCCAATTGTGCCTCCTTTAACCATCCCCTACACTCCAACAGTGTCCTCTTTTTAGGAACCTCAAACATGGTAACCCTACTCATAATACAAGGGAATATCCCTAATTTAAATAGAAAATTGTCCTGTATTAAATCAGCATGGGATAACTTTTATCCAGCATTTCAACATATTACAAATATCACCATCATGCAATGCCAGTATGACCTTACCTTCCAATGACATAACATTTGTAAAATTAGACGGACAATGTAATGATGTAGAATCAGTCTCACGATTTAATGAATCTATGTACTATAGCACAGAGGTTCCAGACAGAGGGGCACAAGGACCCAATAGGGCCACACCAAAGGATTAGAGGCAGGAGCGGGCTGTGTCCAGCTGGAGCAATAGATAGGGCTTTGTGCAGGTAGTGTTGGCCACTAGCTCCCTGCTCTCCCCATGCCCCAACTGCTGCAGCTCCAGTAGCCACCAACCAGCAGTTAATGTTCCTCTTCTAGGGGTATTAGACTCTGTGGCTGGGAGGACACATCCTGGAAGTACTAACCCCTCTGCCAAAAAGAGCCCCTTCAGCGCAACTGCAGGCACAGAACCCCACCCACTTGCCCAACAGAGCGAGCCGGTGCAGGGAAAGCAGTCGAGCATAGGTGCTGTAACTAGGAGTGCTGGGGGTGCTTCTTGGCTTGCAGTAGTAATAACTCAAACACACGGTTTACACTTTCAGGACAATTGTTCCAGCCCCAGTGTAGATGGAGCCACTGTCAAGGGCTGGAGCCAGCAGGGGGTCCTGTCTAGCTGGGGGTCCGTGCTCAGGAATGCACCTTTCCATTCCCCTCCTGACCCTGGCCCTTCAGTGCTGCCCTATTCACTTGTGGATCTGAGTCCTGACAACCAAGACTGCCTGAATACTTCAGGGAGCAGTAGGTTTCCTCAACTGCCATGTGGTTAGTACCCCCAGCCCGGTGGTACTGGGCACCCTACCCCTGCCCTGATGTGTACAGGCATCCTCTCTCATAGGGAATACACTGTTGGCAACCCTATCCATGAGAAACTGGGACTTTGTACTTACTGCTTCCCTTTTTAGCCTGTGACGTTGGCTAATATTTGAGACTATGTGAGTTACTTCTATTGGCGAAGAAACTGATGATAGAGTCAGGTATTTTTCTGATACCAGTCTACTTATTTACAAAGAATGTACATAAAGTCCTGTTTCCCTGAACATAGTCACAATCAAACATGAGGCACTTTCTATATTCACCACGCCCCACCTTTTTCCAGTCAGTAGTCTGCCTCAAAAGCTCTCTAGCCTTTTTCTGAGGGCCATTTTGTCCTGGAGTATACCTCAGACACATACTGCCTGCGTCTAGATTGGCATGATTTTCCGGAAATGCTTTTAACGGAAAAGTTTTCCGTTAAAAGCATTTTCGGAACAGAGCATCTAGATTGGCACGGACGCTTTTCTGCAAAAGCACTTTTTGCAGAAAAGAGTCCGTGCCAATCTAGACGCGCTTTTGCGCAAGAAAGCCCCGATCACCATTTTAGCCATTGGGGCTTTTTTGCGCAAAACAATTCTGGGTTGTCTACACTGTCCCTCTTGCGCAAAAGCATTTGCGCAAGAGGGCTTTTGCCCGAATGGGAGCAGCATAGTATTTCCACAAGAACACTGACGATCATACATGAGATCGTCAGTGTTCTTGCGGAAATTCAAGCGGCCAATGTAGACAGCTGGCAAGTTTTTCTGGAAAAGCAGCTGATTTTCCGGAAAAACTAACCAGTCTAGACACAGCCACTGTGTTTACCTGATATTAAATCATCCCCCAGCTCCTGCATTTGCTTTCAGTGTAGTCTTTGGGTGGTAGCTACTGTTCTTTCAGGGTCACTAAACAAAGAAGCAATTAATTGTTCCTTCATTTAACCTGAATATAGCATGGCTAGTACACATAATTTCAAGAATGTGGTGGTAGTGCCCACAGATCAAGGCCACATTTGCTGAAGGCCACCAAACCTCCAGCAGAAAAGTTCTTAATGGGACTATTACAAAGTGATTTACTCACATGTGTGCTGGCAGGCTTTCAAAAGAAATTAGCTTCCTTATAAAAATGGCAGGGAAGGGGGAGGAGGGTGTACACAGAAGAATCATCAGCCATGCGAATTAACACCTTTGCTTTCTAAGTGTTATGCTTTTAGCCCTATCAAGTCAATTTAGGCCATTCAAGTCAGCCTGGTAGAATCTTTTTAGAAGTGCAAAGACAAACTGGAAATATTTGTCCAAAACAGGAAACGTTATTTCTTTGAAAATATTATTCAGTTACAATTTCAATATATGGCAAAAATATAATTATATAAAACTCTGCCCAGCAAACACTAACTACTGGGTGAGGTGCTTAAAGCCATGAATGGATCCAGTGGAGTCTGAGAAGACAAAGTCAGTGGAACTCCTCATAGCAGCAAGCTTTATGCCCTGTGGTCAACTAAACTAATACTTTTAGAACCAAGCCCACCCAGGTATGCCACTGGAATGGAGAAGATTTTGTGATGCTAGATCTGCAATCTTTTTATAATTGTAGATAATTTTTATATATACATATACATATATATATATATAGATATAGATATAGATTATAATTTTTGCTGTAAATACATTTTATTTCACTTACATTTAAAATGAAAAAAAGAGACTCAGTGGAGATAGTTTATGCTAGACTTCAATTCAGAACATGTTTTATGCCAGCATTTTGATCCTCTTTCGGGACAAAGTATATAAATGACACACTCTAGCCATCCTTATTTATAGCATCAGAAGCCAGGTCCTAAGCTCCCACTAAGCTGCAGGGCCGCACACGTGCCTATTTAGCACTGTGCAGGTACTCAAGAACCCATCTAGGGACCTACTTCAGTCAGGCGAGGGCTGCCCTAGCCTGGCTTCTAATCTGCCATTGCTGCAGGGTGAGTGGGTGTTCTGAAGCCAAAGCCAGCTGAAACTCAGTCACGGCTGTGGTGGCCCTCCCCGAGCTCCAAACCACCTTCAGCTCGAACCTGCTGGAACAGGGAAGGGACACCTATCCTGCCACTTCAGCCCCTGAGCTACCATGGTAGTGAGAGAGGCCTTCTCTCCCTAGCCCGAGTGTTGCTGCAAGGAGAAAAAGATGGGAGAGTCCTCTCTCCTTTCGGTAGTCCTGGAGCATGCTCTTTCACCCCAAACCCCTCAACCCATCCCCATCCAATAGACTGCACCTTCTGTCCCAGCCCTGAGCCTCTTATTCCCAGTCCCACCCCAGAGCCAGAACCACCAGCTAGAGCCCTCCCACTCCTGTGCCCCAATCCTCTGCCTTAGGTCGAGGCCCCTCCCACACTCAGAACCCCTTGACCTCATCCCTGCCACAAGACTTTCATTATATGCACCAATATGGAGGTGCTCTGTTACACACCACTTCCATATTGGTGCAATAACAAAATTAATTCTGCTGAGGGAGTGGGGAAAATTAGAGGGACCACTGACAGTGGGGGACCCTGCCACCCCTGACTGTCCCAGGCTGAAGTCACGGAGACATGACTTCTGCAATCTTTGAGACAAAATTGTAGCCTTAATCATGCACTCATACTTATCTCTGACCAACCAGTATCTAATCAGAAACTCCAGAGTATTTCTTAGTAGAGATTAGTCTTTTTACTCAAGTTGTCAAGGTTGTAAAAGTTATCATTCAATGTTTGATGACAATTGAAGGTGTGCTCACATGGACTGCTCCTATCAGTGGTCTGCCACTACTTAGTCACTACTCAGTCCTATCATGATTTAAAAGAGGAAACAACAGCCAACCTAGCTAGCTAGTGGGGAAAAAATTTAAGTTGCTTATTTTACAAGCTAAATTATAAAGTGATAACTCAGGAAGTTTTCTCACATTGGTGAGAGATGACTAAGGGGGAAAACAGGTGCACATAGCTAGAGTAAGTGAATTTATTTGAGAATGCAATCCAAAGAATGCAAAGGAGGAATGTCAACTGATTTTTAAGAAGAGATTGAAACAGACCATGCTCCTTTATTGAATTTTGGCATTTTGGGCTCTTTGGTATCTTGGATGAGGACATGAAAATTTAGGTGACCACAAGGAATCACTTGTTCTAATTCATGTTCACTAACACTTGTTATTCAGGAAAATAAGTTGAATTGAGCCTGCTTCCTCTATGACTACTGTTTTATTTACATTTTGTATAGGTATCCAAATGTCCTGGGATATGAGTGAGGAGAAATTCACCAAATTGTTGCTACACATTTTTAAGTGGTAACGACTGCTTGGGAGATTGAAATATTGTCACATTTAAACAGATGCATTCTGGGAACTTTTTCCTAGACAAGGGAGTTTATTTGGGTGGTATTTCTTTCATGGGCTGCTCTCTCAGGCTATGTCTAGACTGTATCCCTCTGTCAACAGAGGGATGCAAATCAAGCATATCGAAATTGCTAACGAAGCAGGGATTTAAATATCCCGTGCTTCATTAGCATAAACATGGCCACCGCTTTTTTTCTAACCAGAGTTTTTTTTAAAAAACAGCAGTCTAGACGCAGATCTGTCAAAAATAAACCCTTTTCGACAGATCTGTATTCCTCAAAAAATGAGGTTTACAGGATCTGTCGAAAAAGGGTTTATTTTCGACAGATCCGCATCTAGACTACCATTTTTTTTTAAAAAACTCCATTTCGAAAAAAAGTGGCAGCTATGTTTATGTTAATGAAGCACAGGATATTTAAATCCCTGCTTGATTAGCAATTTCGATGTGCCTAATCTACATCTCTCTGTCGACAGAGGTGTAGTCTAGACACACCCTCAGATACTTCACTGACAGTGCTGCAAATGGAGGAGATGTGGGGTATTTCAGAGAGAAGAATTTTGCTTGTCCTCTTCATCTTCCTTGGTTTTGTAAGACCATTAACTTTTTTTTTTAATTTATAGGTTTTTTAATCTCCTTTTTGTGGTAGTATTAATTAGGGAGTCTGAAATAAGGAAAAAAAAAAAAAGGTCTGGCACAATTAACAGCATCCCTTCACTGATCTTATGTCAACTCCAAACTGATATAGAGCCCCAGAAAAGCAGTTAGAAACTTTGAGTATCTTCTCAGATTTAAAACAAAGATGATTTTCTTCAGAATTAATAAGTGCGAAATTAAATTTGGTCCTGGATTACAAATGTTTACATGTGAAATGTTCACATTTCAATTCAAAATTCTTGGGTGTGTTTGTTAATCCTTCACAGTAGGGCCTAACAATTATAGAAGCATGTCAATAACTCCAGCACAGCAGATGTGATGTTAAGAGTAAGCAGCATTCCTTCTCTTTGGGTACACCTACACAGCAGCATTATATATAAAGGAGAATGTTTGTAAGTTTGTGCGCTAATAACTTGGACACTATAAGAGCTACTGCAACCAAACTTTGCACGGGATAACCTTTCCTCCAGGAGAAGGTTTTAAGGTACTTTTGAACCCAATTGGGCCCAAGCTCAAGCTGTAAAAATCAAAAAGTAACCCACCACCCCGCATTCCGTAGGTCCCGTGCCCGCCACCTGAGGCCCCCAGCACTGTCTGGGACTCGCCCCCTCCCACCCGTGAGGTTAGATAAGCAACCCTCTTCCTCCTCCTACCCCACGCTGGCACACAGTGCCCCGACCCCCACATGCACAACAGCTCGGGCACCCGCCCTGCCCCCCGCAGCACCTGCAGCCCCGGTCATGAGCTGGGGTGCCCCTCCTGCGTGTAACCTCCCCTCCACCTGGGGTCGCAAACCCTCACCCCACTCTGTGGATGATGCGGACCTATATTTTAATCCCTATAGAAATCAGTGCAACTTTTCTACGATTCCAAAAAAAGATAATGGACTACTGTTTTTCTACGTTTTGTTCCCCCGGTTTCCCGAGCAACGCCAGGTAACTCCAGCTAGTTTCAGAATAACTGACATAGCTGAAGTTGTGTAGCTTAATTTGATTTTAGCCCCGCTATGTAGACATACCGTTAGATTGAAGAGATTTTCAGGAAACACTAACAGTGATCATTCTGCAAGGGGAAAAATGATTTTCATCCTCTGACACTTGATGACTGTGAATAGAGTGAGCAGCAGTCTGATTTTTAGAAGCTGTCCCTTTAAAACATGAAATAATGCATTGTATAATTTTCCTGTGGAATGGATAGACATAATATTGAAATAATAAAATTAAATATGGATACAATGCACATGTATCATTCTAAACAGTATAATCCTAACTAGAGATACTCTGCTCTACAAGGCACACAGCTCCATCTGTTGTCTCAGCTCAGCCATAGGACATATTTCTCACGTAGAAAGAACTGTGTAATGTTAACCTCTTGTTCCGTAATTGAATTGTTTTAGAGCAACAAACAAATATGCAGCCCTAAAATGAAAGTGTGTTTGTATGGAGTCATAAGAAAAAGTTATAAGATCCACCAGGAAAAGAAATTGTTCCTATTTGTTTCCTCTCTAGCTGTGTACGTGTGTCACACTTCAGTTCAGGGTTTCTGTGCAGCAACTCCAGCAGACATTACCAGGGGCCAATCAGAAGAGAGGTGAGGGACTGACTAGTGAATCCATCACTACGCAGAGCCCGAAACAAACAACCTCGCCTCACCCCATACTGCCAGGGGACTGGAACAATTTGTATAGTGGGTGTGCTGGGAGCCATTGAACCAAACTGTAAACCCTGTATGCAATAGAAACTCCCTCAAGCCAGGGGCTGCTGCAACACCCCCCTGCACCATAGTTCCAGCACCAATACACACTCTCGTACACCCACCCAGCCCCCTTGCAGCTATTACAGCTCCTGGGCTTGCTGAGGGGTGGAAGAAAGTCAGGAGAAACCAAAAGAACTATTCAGGATATTTGCAAAGTGATTTTAAGTACTTTTTCTGTTTTTAATAACCAGCCCTAAGAAAACTCTATGCATCTGATAAAACTACATGGGAAAATGATCCCAGCATTTGCCATCAATGGCCAGAGCAATCAAAAGGCGCACATGCTGCTGCACCTCCCAGAGGCCCCTTATGAAAACTCGCCTGTGAATGTCTCGCTCTGGGACTCCTGTTCTTCTTGTGCCAGGAACAGTCTGGCCTAATTTTTTTTGCCCTGAACCTGGGCAACCTCACTCTATCCTATCTTTTGTAAGTGAGCCTGGTTTTTGCCTCCTCAAACAGGCACATTCAGAGCCCCCCCCCCCACCCCTTCATCTCCTCTACATCTCCAGGAAAAGAGATTCTGTTTTCAGAATGTGAAAATGTGAGTAGCAAAATAATGTGCGCTTGATGGCTAAATAGTCAATCAAATCCTGAAAAAAAATTAACTGCCTGCAGAAAACAATACTTACATGTGGGTATGTTTAAAATGTAAACTATTTTTAATTGAAATTTGATCCACTACAACTGTGGATACTCAGGAAGCTTACACTTTTCCTAGTTTCTTAGGGCACTACAACTGACACTGCAGTAAGGAAGAATTTGGACATAGATTGCTGGAAAAATATGGACAGCATAAGCAAGGCCAGTTCTGGAAGGAATTTCAGTTTCACTTCAGGAGGCTCAGCTCAACAATTTCTGAAGCACAAAGCAGATGAATTCAGAATAAGCAGCAAGGTATGAAATCACCTCCTGTATGTGATAGATGGAAGGGGAAATGAAAGAGGCTCAGAAGGGCGGGGGAAAGGAGAAGAGAAAAGCACTGAAACGTATGCTGCAGAGAGAAGAGACAGTGTGCTGTGACCTGCCATTACTTCAGTCTGCAACCCGATAAACACTTAGGCTGTGTCTACACTGGCGCGATCTTGCGCAAAAGCGGCCGCTCTTGCGCAAAAACTTGCTGCCTGTCTACACTGGCCGCGTGTTCTTGCGCAAGTACACTGACGTTCTAATGTATAAAATCAGGGCTTCTTGCACCAGAACTCTGACGCTCCCGCTCAGGAATAAGCCCTTTTGCTCAACTGTTCTTGTGCAAGAGACCAGTGTAGACAGGCAACATGAATCTCTTGCACAAGAAAGCCCTATGGTTAAAATGGCCATCAGAGCTTTCTTGTGCAAGAGAGCGTCTACACTGGCATGGATGCTCTTGTGCAAAAGCACATGCCAGTGTAGATGCTCTCTTGCACAACTACTTTAATGCAAGAACTCTTGCGCTAAAGAGTTTTTGCGCAAGATCACGCCTGTGTAGACATAGCCCAACTGTACCTGTAGGGAATGGCAAACCCCTCTTCCATATTCCCAGGGTATGTTTTTTATAGGCAGACTGTTAGTTATACTTTATTTTTGATAGTGTGTAACAAATCTCAGCTGGCCTGATTCCGATGAATGACAGTGCAGCACCATGTTGCTGATCCAGACAGCTATCTGAAAGGTACTACATCTTACTGCAGTAAATGGTATTGTAATAAGCAGTATTAGGACTTCTTGTAGTTAGTATATTTTATTTTTCAAGAAGGTTTACACTAAGATTTCCCCCCCCCCCGTTACTTCTGCTCTTTTAAGTCCCCCCCCCCCCAACAACACATAAATCCTCCTCTCCAGCAAAGGAGAGATGGGTGTGAGTCCCCCTGGAGCCAGAGGTAATGCTAGCCCATTGGAGGCCCTAACCAGGAATTTCTGAGGGACCCTGGGAAATAGCTCATTAACCCACAGGGTGCCTCCCTCTGGCTGGTATCTTCCTGTGTCCTCACTCTGTTCTCCAGTATCAGAACCAGGTCACTCCCAGACCATGGCATCCTCTGGCAGTGCCCACTCCAGTGTCTCTCAGCCCCCTTCTGGGGGGCTCCCTTCCCAGAGGCTCCCCAATCCTCCTATACCCACCTTGCCTCAGTGACCCACTGCCAGTCTTCATCTAGCCCCTGCCACAGGGGTAAACTTTAGTCTGCAATGGCCACTCATCATTGGCAAGGGGGTGTGGACCTGCTGCCTTTGCCTCTGCTGGCTGCCTCTCCCTGCAGTCCTAGCACTCTCACCCCTTGCTTCAGGCCCTGCAGCCTGGGAGTGAGATAAGGCCAGAGCTCCCCTGCCCTGCTTACCTTTCCCCAGCACTGCTCTGTTTTGGGAAGCCTTCAAGCTTTCTTAGAAGCCACATCCCTTCTACTCCCCAGCTAGAACAAGTCTGTCTCCCTTCCTTCCTCTGGCAGCCCTTATTTATACAGCCCCCAGCTGGGCCCTAATTGGCAGTATCTGCTTCAGCTGCAGGCTTTGCTGTCAACCCTCTCCCAGGACAGGTTTTACCTTTAACAGGCCAGTTCGGGGCAGATGCCCCATCACAGACCCAACATACAACACATAATAAAATGTATATGAGAAGCCCCCTTGAGCTGCTTCAGGCCTTAAACAACTGCTTATACTGCTTATGCCTAGTTCTGGCTCCGCATGGAGCACATCAAACAAGTTATACCTCATAATCTTGTGCACGTTGTACCTATTCTCTCTTGGTCCGGCAAGTCTCAGACAAACTCGGCATCTATCTCCAAACTCTGGGCAGGATGGCAACACCAGTAACTGATCTATGTTTGACTTCAGGGTCCAAAAGCAAATGAGAGAGAGAGGGGAAAAAAATCCACACCACCAGGCTGGGCAGCAATTTGTATGCAGATTTGGGGTTTGTTAGTCATATAAGAAGAGAGTGAGTGAGAGTGTGTGTGTGTGGGTGGGTGGAACACAATATTCAGTACATTGCTTATGATGACTTGAACTGAAGGAAGCAGAACAGAAGAAGGAGAGGTGGGTTAGCAAAGCTTTCTCTAAAGCAACAAACCACATACACAGATCCAATTTCAAATGAGCTGTTGCTGAGCAAATGAGATACACGTATACTGTGGCAAATGCTTCCCTCCTTATGTGTGCGACTCACCCTGTATTCAAGCAGATAGTCACACATATTGAAAAGGCAATGATATTTTTAAAAGCCCAAAATATTTGTATAAGACAGGATTCTAATACAACATGGTATTCTTTCTTTTCCGCCTCAGAAGAAGATTAATTTTCTTTCCCCCATTCTCTTCCTCCTGTTGCCTTTTGTGATCTACTGCTGACATAATATAGTAGTTTTATTATGTTGCAGCACACTTAAAATGTGCTATGTGTTGAAGAAACATTCTAATGGCAACCACCACAATGGTCAGGAAAATTTTCTAAAAACCGATTTTATATACCCTACAGGTTATTTTAGTGACTAGCAACCAAAAGATTCTGGCAAGTGTCCACTAAATTGTTTCATTTGAAGCTGTCATGTTTATGTTGGAATCAATAATTTAACAGTTTGTATGAAAACATTTACACCAATCAATACCAGCATCCAAAACTCACACACAAGTGAGCAATTCAATAAAAAATAATCACATCTCCAGAGCATTGTTATAGAGTGGGTATGTTTCTAAAGGTCTTTGCAGTGATCAGATTTTGGCACTATATTATTTGAAATTTTTATGAATGACCTCAGTAATACAGAACATCCTGGATTGCTTGGTAAGCTGGATGCAAGCAAACAATATGCATTTCAGTATGATGAAATACAAGGTCTTAACATAGGGACAAAGAACGCAAGCCATATTTACAGGTTGGGGAACTCTATCCTGGGAACCAGTGACTCTGAAAAGGATGTGGGGGTCACAGTGGATTGTCAGATGAACATAAGTTCCTATTGCAAAGCTGTGGTCGAAAGAACAAATGCTGTCCTTGGGTGTATAAACAGGGGAATCTCAAGTTGGAGTAGGGAGATTATATTATTTGTGTATAACCTCCCTGTATTTGATTTTTGTGTACTGCTGCTGAAATGTTGTCTCCAGTTCTGGTGCCCACAATTCAGGAAGGATGTTGACAAATCAGAGAAGAGCCACAGAAAGAATTCAGGGATCGTGCTTGATAGTGAGACGCAAGCAGGTCAGTCTAGTTAGTTTAACAAAGTAAAGATTTCACAGGCCATTTGAGTACTAGGTTTCTACATTGGGAACAAATAATTAATAAAGGGCTCTTCAGTCTAGCAAAGACAAGTATAACAAGATGCAGTGGCTGAAACCTGAAGCTAGGCAAATTCAAATTAGAAATAAAGTGCACGTTTTTAACAGTAGAACAATTTATCTAGCATTGTGGTGGATTCTCCATCACCGGCCAGTTTAAAATCTAGACAGGGTATTTTTCTAAAATAGATACTGCAGTTGAAACTGGAAAGGAAGCCTGTGTTATACAGAAAGTCAGACTACAGGTTCACTGTGAACCGTTCTGGCCTTCTAGTCTATGAATATTATGGGCACGCTTTCAATACATCTAATTTTAATTCTAGACTTTCAATACAAATATTCATATATAACAGCCGTCGGATAAGAATGGGAGCAAGTATACAAAACACGCACATACTTGAGGAAAAGAGACTTCATTCTTCCTCTAAGGCAGGAGTGGGCAAAAGGGCCTCCATGGGCTGGATCTGGCCCAGCAAGCAGGTGGATCCAGCCCGCGGAGGCCCTGCTGCTCCCCTGCCCACAGGCCAATTAGAGCCTGGGGGCAGGGGAGCACATGAAGCCTCCTCCCACCCTGCCAAGAGCATGTGGCGTTTTGAAGCGCCACGCGCTGCTCGCAGGGCGGGGGGAAGAGCGGAGGAGGCCTTGCGTGCTCCCCCGCCCCCAGACCAATCAGGGCCTGGTGGCGGGGGAGCTGCATGAAGCTTCCTTTGCCCTGCCCCGGCCCTGCGAGGAGCCTGCGGCATTTCAAAGTGCCATGTGCTCCTCGCAGGGCATGAGGAGGCTTCCTGTGCTCCCCCGCTCCCAGGCTCTGATTGGCCTGGGGGTGGGGGAGCATGCCAAGCCTCTTCCAGGGCATGGGTGCCTAGTGGAAAGAGGGGGCAAAGGGTCTCCCCCACCCCCAGACCAATTATGGTCTGGGAGTGGGGTAGCCCCGCCTCTTCCCGTTTAGGCCCCCGGGCAAAAATTATTGCCTACCCCTGCTCTAAGGCCTGATCTTCACACCAGTTTTGAACTATTTTAGTTGGTGGTTGGTTTGGTTTTTACTGAAAAAGTTATATCAGTGGAACATATGGGCTGTGTCTAGATTGGCCAGTTTTTCCGGAAAATCAGCCGCTTTTCTGGAAAAACTTGCCAGCTGTCTACACTGGCCGCTTGAATTTCCGCAAGAACACTGACGATCTCATGTATGATTGTCAGTGTTCTTGCGGAAATACTATGCTGCTCCCGTTCGGGCAAAAGTTCTTTTTGCGCAAAGCTTTTGCGCAAAAGGGCCAGTGTAGACAACGTGGTATTGTTTTGTGCAAAAAAGGCCCCGATGGCTAAAATGGCGATCGGGGCTTTCTTGTGCAAAAACACGTCTAGATTGGCCAGGGACGCTTTTCCGCAAAAAGTGCTTTTGCGGAAAAGCGTCCGTGCCAATCTAGATGCTCTTTTCCACAAATGCTTTTAACGGAAAACTTTTCCGTTAAAAGCATTTGCGGAGAATCATGCCAGTCTAGACATAGCCCTAGAATGGGCACAGTTACACTGGTACAAAGGTGCCTTTTGCCAACATAGCTCATTCCCCTGGATTTAGCCAAACGACATATAACAGTATAAACTTATGGGCTATGTCTACACTGGTGCAATCTTGCACCAGAAATATGCAAATGAGGCTAAGCGTGGAATATCACCGAGCCTCATTTGCATATCTAATGAGCTGCCATTTTTGCGGAAGAGGCTCTTGCGCCAGAAGGAGCTGTTTACACTGCCCCTTCTTGCACAAGAAAAACCATCTTGCACAATGCCGTTCTTCCTGAAAATAATCAGGACCTCACATGGTCTTGCTCTCAGGACCTCTTCATCCTCTGGCCTGAGGTCTGCTGCTCACAGCTCACAGAGGAGGGCATGGCCTCAAGGACAGTGTCTGCATGGATGACTGACGGCCCCTCCCTCTTTATTCTCCACAGCCAGACCAGCCATCAGTGAGGAGTGATCCACGCCATCGGAGGCAGCCGCCCGACCCTGGGGGGACCGCAAGTGCAGGAGGGTCCACGAGGACCTCATGAGAAATCATGTGACCATCCTGCATGACATGCAGCAAACCCTGGCCCAGAAGGTCAGTGTCAGACCCACATGTGGGACCAGCTTGTGGGGCAGGGCAACAATATTTGTGCCACCATCAGAGAAATGATCGGGGCTCCTGTCCTTGCTCCTAACCCCCAGCCTCCTCTGCTGTGCCTCTGCCCCCTCCCTGTGTCCCTCTGCCATACCTGACCCCACTCCAGTCCCCCCTCCTGCCCACCTCCCTTTGTCCCAGGGCCCACCCACCCCCGAGATTGCTGAGATCCCCGGACCCAAGACGGCACTTCCAGCCGCACCACATTCCACTCCCAGCCCTGAGCTCCCTTCTCCCTCCTCAGTCCAGGTTCTCAGCCCCCCTCCACCCTGCCCAGTTATTTTTCTGAAAAAAAAATACAAAGGTTTTGTTTTTCAACCCCAAATAGGTGTATTTATTGAGAGTACAGGGAAGCGGGGAAGGAAGAGGTTGTGCTGGGAAAGGCATAGGGGGGGCAAGGCACAGGCCCCTGGTGGGGAGGCCCTGGGGAGAGTTACTGGGGTCCTTGAGAGAAACTCTCCCTCAGGGCCTCCCAGATGCACACCTTCACCTGTAGGGCCTGGTGGATTGCAGCTGTGTGTGGCTGCTGAAAGGCCCTTCCTTCCCAGCCAGCCTCTGCCCCCCACCCAGGTAGGTAGAGGAAGGCCTCCCCCTTCCTCTCCACGATGTTGTGGAGAACACAACAGGCCAAGACCACTTCGGAGATGGTGTGCTCCCCCACATCGAGGCAGGTCAGGCCCCTGAAGGTGCATTCGACCTGCATTTGGGCCCAGCAGAGGTGCGCATTGAATTGGTCCCTACTGGAGTCCAGGTGCCTGGCGTAGGGCTTCATGAGCCATGGCATTAGGGGATAGGCTGTGTCCCCCACAATGCACAGTGGCATCTTCATGTCCCCAATGTGAAAGTCATGCTGGGGAAGAATGTGCCAGCCTCCAGCTTGTGGTACAGGTGGGAGTTTCAGAAAATGCAGGCGTCATGTGCCCTGCCCAACCACCCGACAAAAATGTCTGTAATCTGTCCACAGTGGTCGACCAGGGCCTGCAGCACCATGGAGAAATAGTCTTTTTGGTTTATGTATTGGGCGGCTGGATGATGTGGTACGCGGATTGGAATGTGGGTTCCTGCAGTTGGGTAACCCCAGGGCAGCAAATCCTGTGACGATAAGGTCCAGGTCTCCCAAGTGGATGACCCTGCACAGCAGGATGGAGTTGATGACCCTCACCACCTGCAGAAGGAGACAGAAACACAGAAAACAGAGAATGAGGGGGAGTGCCTGAGCCCTTGGGAGGTGCCCGCCCCATCCCAAACACCCCACGAGCCACCCCCTATGAAGCCGCTCCCCCAGCAGGGCTGTGTGGGGGCAGGATGGCAGAATCCCCTGGGGTTGGGGCATTTCCCCCACCCCAGCCCACTTCTGCACCCTCACACACCCCTTTCCCTAGGGTCTCCCTTTCCAGGACTCTTCCCCCTCTCCCCCCGGAGGGACTGCAGCCCAAGAGTGCCTTACCTCCATGAGGAGGACTCTGATGGTGGACTTTCCCACACCAAACTGGTTGCCCAGCAACCAGTAGCTGTCTGGGGTGGCGAGCTTCCAGACAGCAATGGCGACCCGCTTCTCCAGAGGGATGGCGGGTCACATCTGGGTGTCCTGTCAACGGAGGGCAGGGGCAAGCCAGGAATACAGCTCCATAAAGGTGGCCTTCCTCATCCTGAAGTTTTGCAACCACTGCTGGTTGTCCCACCGCTCCATGACCAGCTGGTCCCACCTGTCAGAACTGATGTCCAGCCTCCAAAAGCATGTCTCTACCATGGGGTGTGGTTGCAAGGGCCTTGCTCCTGCATGCAGGCGGAGGGTCCCGCTGATGAGCTTAGACTTGAGCTCGTGCAGGACCACAAATACAGTCTGCACAAACTGCAGCAGAAGCTGCAGCATGGCAGTGTGGGGCCATTGCATGCCCAGAGGCAGCTCCGGCTCCATGGCAAGGAATATGCTGTGGTGTCCTGAAGCAAGTCAACCAGAGCACGCACTGCTAAAGCTTTGCTGTCCCTCAGAGAGGTAGGCAAGCATGCAGCAGAAGCAGAGAAAGGGCTGTCCAGGAGGGTCCCTTTAAGCATGTGTCTCAGACAGCCTTAGGCAACAGCACCTGGAAGCAATAGCTGACCTAATGCCCTGCCTGAACTGGTTCTGGGTGGCCTTAAATGCAAGATAGCGTCCACATTCATTGGATGCTATCTTTTGAAAAAGTAGATTGCTTTTTCATTGTGCTTTTGCTGCATGGACACTCTTTCAAAATAAGCTTTTCCAGAAGATCTCTTCCAGAAAAGCTTCTTCTGAAAGAAGCCTGCAGTCTAGACGTAGCCTAGGAGATTGTATCACTTTATATCTGTTTGAAACCGGTATAGTTAAAGTGGCACAAAGACTGTGTGTCAATCACCTCTTAGAGGGCATCTAGGGAAGAGGAGTAAAGGAACTGCTGTTTACTAAAATAAAAAATGATTGAATGCTACAGGTTGAAACTCTTAACTGGGATTCTCTGGTCCGGCAACATCCATGGTCTGGCACGGATGTTATAGGACCAGAGAGTCCCAGTGGCAAGGGTCCCTGCAGGGCCAGCAGGGCAGTGGGCTGCCCACAGAGAGCTGACTGTGGAGCTGTCCAGCATGTGGCAGCAGGTCTGATCAGTGGTGTTGGGAGATGTGCATGGCTGCCTGGCAGGACCGGGCACATGTGATAGGACCAAGCAGGAGGTGAGGAACTGTCCAGGAGGCCAGTGGACCAGTCGGGGAGGCCAGCATCAAGGACCCAGAAATGACTTCCCTTGGTCTGGCAAAATCCCTCATCTGGGACCAGTCAGGAACCGAGGGAGCCAAACCAGGGAGGTCCAACCTGTACTTGTTTGCTTATTTCTGACTGTTTAGTTAAGCTAATAGTTGTATCCCTTAAACTAGGAGACTGCCTGCCTCTGGAGTTTAAGAAACTCATCTGGTCCCTTCTTTTATTTCTGAAATACATAATCGAAGAGCATTCCTTTTTCAGTTCAAGTGCTTGGCTGCTCACTGCTGGCCCACTTCATGCCCTGGCCACTGGTTTCAAATACTGTAGGGCAGCGGTTCTCAAACCTTTTGGGCTCCAGAGCCCTTTACATGTGTAAAAATTTATGCGGCGCCCCAGAGGTCCACTGATTGTATGTGTTGTACCTATCGATGTTTCCAGTTTGTCAACCTCACGGAGCCCCTGAAGATGTCTTGCAGAGCCCTAGGACTCTGCAGAGCACAGTTTGAGAAACACTACTATAGGGATTGGTTAATGACTTACCTGACTAAGGCTTTGTCTAAACTAGCAGTGGCATATAGGGTACATGTAGCTACATGCCTCAGTGAAAAATAGATTGTCCATACTGCAGTGTGTAGCTTCTATGGAAGTTGCTGCCAGAGCCTTTCACCTCCCCTCTGCTGGAGTCTTTTCATGCTACCGCAGCTTTCCCTGCATCAAGGAAAGGGTATAACAGCATGGAGGCAATGGGACACTATGCTGCTACAAACAGCAGTCTAGATGGGGAGAGGCACTGCTTGGGTGTGTAGTGCTCTGTAGGGTACATACCACCAGGTTCTCTCCACCTAAGCAGCGCCTCACCTTCTACACTGCTATTTGCCCTGCTAGCTGGGAGTGCAGATTATGTAGTCTGCATCCCTCTGCATATGAGGACACATCTACACTACAAAATAAGGCCAAATCTATTATGGTCATGCAGCATAGGCGAAGGATGTTAAAATGTGGTTACTTTCCTAATCAAGCAGTCGATAGATTTTTTTTATTAGATTAGTCGATAAGGGTAGGCAGTTGCAGCGCTTAGTCTGGCTTGCGTCGGGTCCCAGCATAACCTCCCCTGCTGACTCAGTCCCTGCTCCCGAGTCTCTGATCAGTCTGCATAACTTCCCCCACTGCCACTCTGCATTGTAAGGGACAGGGGAGCCAGCTGCCCCTTACAATGCAAAGCAACAGCGAGGGAAGGTATGCAGACTGATCAGAGACTTGGGAGCAGGGACTTAGCCAACGTCTTTGTGCGTTGGCTGCCCAGTCTCTTAATATTGCAGAGCTGCAGCCCGGGGGGTGGGGGATAGAGGGGAAGGTGACTAGTCAATTGTGCTAACTGATAAGCTCATGCTTATCGGTTAGTCAACTAGTCACTTACATTGCTAGTGTAGACATACCCTAAGAGGTGAGAGCAGGTGGGCTGGTGGTTTGCAGGTGAGAAGCAGGTCAACACCCTAATGATTGATATTATATTAAGTAGGCTTCATTTGAAGTTCCGCTGAGATCTTTGTTTGACATAATATCTGGATTTGTGGAGTGAAACTAAATTGCAGTCTGGTTGGGCAAATATAATACAGTAAAAATATCTTCTATAATCATCCTTTCCATAAATTTTTTCTATCCTTGGTTTATAACCCTCTTTGTTAAACCCAAATAAATCATCATGTGGGTTCACAAAAAGGATGCACTCATCCCAAATTCTGTGCTGTTATTGACTGCTGGTGAAAAATGTATATTGTACTCTTTTCTGGATAGAGCTGCTGTTTTAGATTTCTCCAAAGGCAGCACTCTTGTCTATTGTCAATACCTACACAAAGAGCCTGCCTCTGGAGAATTCCAAAACATCATTTATGTAATAAATAAACGGGACAGAACCATATAACTGCCGCAGCACTCAAGATCCCAGCTGAAGGACACAAAACAATGGGTTGCCATCTATCCTCACATGCTGGACCCAGGCTCTTGTCCATTCCAGGATAACTGAGGCTCCACAAAATGAATAATCTTACTCAGTGAAATCTGCTTGATAGTGACAAACCAATTCAGGGGGAAAAGCTACATACCAGCTGGCCAAGGGTGACCCAGCCAGTTGTTTCTCCCACACTCCAAGTTGGTGACTGTCATAACCCTTTGACATCATAATTCCAGACTGTACATACTTCTGGAGAGAAGTCTCTCCCAACCCATTCTTCTTCCCCATATGTGGGTAGGTTGCTGTCGCCTTTAATGTCAGACAAAAACCACATGAGCGACATGAAGAAAAGCAACAGAAGAGGAAGCTGCATGAGAGACATTTAGTTAATGTCTATTTTTTAATCATAGTTACAAGAGTGAACATTTGGATGTCAGTTGTTGCTAGTGTCATACAGTGAGATAACACCAGATTTGTATGGGACAGAAGTAAATTTAGGTCTAAGATGAGTAATGAAGCTCAATATGAGAAATAGTAGGCTGGGTGGGGGATATCAATCAACTCTCTCTCAACACTGCAGTATCATTCCACTGCTTTGGCAGGCAGAGTGAAGAGTGGACTCCCTGTGAATATACTGAAAAATAGGATAGTGATCCCTGAAAGTAAGAATAAACTAAAAGGCAAACACTTCTATTACCCATATAGTCCTCCAAAACTAACCCAACGCTAATTACTGCACTTCATTAGGCCCATATTCAGTATGAATTCAGTGGGGCAAATTCTGATCTCACATCATTTCCAGTCTGGAGCAACCCCAAGGACTTTAATAAAATCTTTCTTTTGCAGGTGACCTTCAACCCCTCAGATTCCACACTGACACAGATGTGCAGTCACTGAGATTAGAATCTTTCCCAGCATGCACTAGGTATAACTAGGTAGCATGATGATCTTTTACAGTGTCTGTTCTTCAAAACTCCAATTTTCCCTTGGCAATTGAATAATTATAGCTCATCAAAAACTTTGATGGGACAGCTTTCCATCCGAAAACATTGATTCTACTAAATCAGAACATTTAATGGAACATATCTGTTTTTGTCAGTTTTCAGTTTTGTAAACTAAACTGCAAATGCAAACGCTTCATTTGAACCATTGCTCTGGGGTGGGGCTGGGGATCAGGGGGGCACCATGCAGGCTGCCTGGGGTGACAGGACTACCCCAACCCCTTCTCACTGCAGCAGCTTGGGGCCAGGTAAGAAGTGCCTCTCCATGGCTGCTGCAGCTCCAACAAACACAGCCAAGGGAGGGGTTCATGTCCCCTGGCTAGGTGGGGGCCATAGAAGGACCCCCTATCTGCCAGCAGTGGCAACTCTGGGTTGGGTGCCATGGCTGGGTGGGAGGCACCTCTTCCTATAGCCCCAACACAGAGTTGCTACAGGTCCGGGGGGGGGGAGGGTAGGGGGAAGGGGAGATCTGCTCCCTCCAGCGGCCCAGGATGGAGCTGCTGCAGCAGCGCTGAGTTGGGGCCAGCAGGCAGAGGTCTCTTGGCTCTTACCATTTAGGAAGAGTTCTTGAACAGACACACAAACAAACTCTCTCAAATATATAGTAGACAGCTATCCCTTTCTCCACCCCTGCCCTCTGCTCCCACAATGGGGTTTGTGACAGACCCAGACTAGCTGGCTGCTGCAGTCTAATGGAGGGCAGGTATACAGGGTGCTGGATAAACAGTTTTCTATTCCCTCAAACTCCCAGACACTGCTGCCCCATAATTAAGGCAGATAAACACCTGAGGCTAGTTAATAGCTGGCCTGAAGGAGGTCAATTAAAGCCTGCGGTGCTGCTTTAAAAGGTTCCCCCAGGTAAGGAAGAGGGGAGGAGAAGAGGTCTGGACTGAGAGGAGGAAGTTTGTTTTGTGGAGAATCTGAGAAGGAAAATATTCAGTCAGCTGCCAGAGAAAAGGCCATAGGGTAGTGCTTGGGAAAGTGGCCCACAGAAAAAGCTGCAGTGTCTTGGGGCTAGAGGGAAGAACCCGAGCAGTTGCTGCTGCTGAGGGTCCCTGGGCTGGAACCCAGAGTAGTGGGTGGTCATGGGTTCTCCCCAACCTCCCCGTGCCACAGAGAGGATTAATTGTGGGAAAAGGAAGTTCAGGAATTATGGAAGGATCTCTCCCCTCCCCATTCATTGACTTTGCCAATGATGAAAATGGTTCAATAAGCTGTAGCCCTGAACTCTAGAAAAACATAAGAGGTAGCATGGACGGTCACAGAGAGCCTCTGAGGCACATAACTGCCTAAGAAGCGCAGGACCCACAGGGCACAGCCAGACCTTTGCCACAGATTATAGCTGTCCTGGTCCCCATCTCTGGCCCCTTGCTGCCCCTTTGTGGTCATTATAAAGTATAACTCTCCCTCCCATAGCCACTGCTGTCCCCATGTGGTCATTATATAGCCAAGCCCTCCCTTTCTGTTTTATGAGAAGCAAGCCCATTCCACACACATCCCATTGTCCTGGCACAATCAAACCCTTACCTTGCTTTAAGTTATGGTAAGAGGAAGCTGCATACCAAATTTGGTTGTCCGAGCTCTTACCATTTAGAAGTTCTTGAACAAACACACAAACTCTCTCAAATATATAGTAGATTTTGAATGGATAAGGTTGAAGAACTTCATTTTTACTTTACAGTTTCAATATTTCTATGAAAGTATATATGAATAGAATATAAGAGTTAAAACAAAATGCTCAGAGCTTACTAAATGAAATCTCTGTGTGTGTGTGTGTGTGTGTGTGTGTGTGTGTGTGTGTATATAGATAGATAGATAGATAAAATTTCCTGCAGCAGGACAGAATGATGTCATCAGGCTTTCTGGCCATGAATGTGGCCATAGAGAGGGGGATTGGCAAGCATAGCAAGTATGGGGCACAGCCCCCTTATGCTTTTATAAGTTTGTTTCAATATTTCCCAAACTAATTTTTTGGGAAATTTCATTTCTTGAGAGTTTTTAATTTTCTTTTTTTCATATAAAAGGATATTTTGAGATGTCAGTTTCCCATGGAATGTATATTCAGGGTTTTGACCAACTCTACAAATAATACTACTGTGGCATTCTCTATGTTTGTTATAAGAAATATTTAGGGAATCCTCAAATAATGTCAGTTAGTTACAAAGGCAAGTAAAAAGTTTTTGAGCATGTCTGCTGTACTTTTCACTATGTAAAATAAAGACATGAATCACCATTCACTAATCCCTATTAAAAATTTATCACACACAGCTATTACAAGTCAATGCCACAATCCTGCAGTATTTGGGACCTGCTGGAACGCATTTGACCTGGGAACAAATTTTATGTTCCACTGACAGCTTTGAAATAAAAGCATTTCATTTCACACAGTAACTTCATGCACGATGCGAAGAACATCGTGAAAATCTCTGTGTGTACAGGAACCATTCTCCCGCCACCTCCCAAAAAAGCCCATCAAGCTCAATTTCTAAAAGAAATTATAAATAATTGGTCACATTTTTGTGTTTCAGATCATTCCAAACTTAAGGCTGGAGGGAGGCAAATGCCATTTCAAATACTCTTTCAGTCCTATCTACTCTTTCTTCTCCTATGAAGCATTCAGACAAGAGATGCCCGTTATTCACCCCACCCCACCCCTCCCCTCACCAAAAAAAGAGGGGGGCACTTCACGGCAGAGGTAATCCAGCCAGAGAACCCAACCCACAGAAGAGAATGGGAGTATAAAGGCTCCCAAATGACAACTCCCAGGAGACACTGTGGCACCATTCAGAATAAAAATATTTTTTTATTTATATATTTCACCTTAAAGTCAGAAATTTTCTATGAAAACTTTAATGAAAACAAAATAACCTTTAAATTTCTCTGCAGGATACATACCTACTTCTCTAATCAGCTCTAGTGGGGGTCTCATTCCCAAACATCGTGCTTACACTTTGAGCAGCCCAGGTCAAACATTCTTTGGATCTTTCTAGTAGCTCCGTCTCATGATTTCCAGCTTGCTCATATAATTGAGAGCCCCAGAAGAGAAGGGCAGCTACAACGAGGTATACAGGATCTGTCATCAAAGGCTTTAGTGAGCGACAGATCTGCGTCTAGACTGCCGCTTTTCGTCGCCAAAGCTCCGTGGCGACAAAAAGCGGTGGCCATTTTTATGCTAATGAAGCACAGGATATTTAAATCCCCGCTTCATTAGCAATTTCGGTGTGTCTAATTTACATCCCTCTGGTGACAGAGGGATGTAGTCTTGACATACCCTTAGAAACAAAACATGGGGTACTCCTTGATAAGCCTCTTAAATGTTTTCAAAGGAAGCAATGGAAATTAAATTTATCAGCACAAGTTTGGTCTGTTGACTGCTTTGACTGGTAAGGCAGAACTGGGACCATAGTTGGTTCCATATTATATGGCAACGGGAAAATTGCTTGTACAGTCATCAAAAAGCTTATTTTCCCAGAATCTCTGGATATGGCGTGTACAATTTCCAATGAAAAGTCTAAAAGAATTGAGGAGTATTCCTCTCAATGATAACACAACATCTCGGTGAATATGTGATATTGCAGATTATTACCTAATTACAGTCAGTTATGGATTCTGCTATCTGACTTGATGAGAGTACTGATATTTCAAAGTGTGCAGCACTGTTAGTTTATGTGGCCTGTATATGGCAAGATGAGCGTATGGAAGATTTGCTTTGTTCTCCGAATTTATCAAATAATGAAACAGGAGCACAAATTTTCTAAGCACTGCATGACTACGTGGCTGGAAGATACAAATAGGACTGGGATAATTACAAAGGAATAACAGTAAATATGACAAGTAGAAAAAGTGGAGTTACGAAAAAAATATCAGAGGGAGCTGGTGATGATCCAGGTGGTTCGAATCACTGTTTCATTCACCATGAAGCTTTGGCATCCAAGGATATTTCTCCTGATCATAGGGAGATCTGAAGGAAATAGGGAAAACTGTTAGTTTCATTAAAGGAATCTCACTGACCAGCAGACTTTCTGAAACGATGTGTTAAAAAATGGGAGTGGAGCACATTCATTTACTGTTTCACACTGAAGTACGGTAGCTGACACAGGGCAGGGTGCTTACAAGGTGTATTAACTCAGAAATTAGATTCACTTTTTTCTGGCATAGAAATAGTCTAGCTTGTTACAGATAGCTGACTTTTTCTCAGTCTAAACAAACTGAATTTGAAGTTACAAGGAAGAATCAATGATTTGGTTTAACACTGAGCAGGTACAAGCATTCAAAAAGTCATTACCACTCTGCAAACCATGACTGAAAAGTGATCATCTGAACTACATTATGATCCCAGCACTGTTCAAACTTATTGAGGAGAACAGCATCAGTGAATGAAATGTAAAGTGTTATACAGTTACATCTCACTGCTCTGTCTGACAATTTGAGTTGCTACTTCCCTGAAGGGGGGATTTGAAAATTTGAAGGAAAAGCATTAGGTGGAATCCTTTTGCTTTCAAAAGTCCAGAATCAATAATGGAGCTAAACTTGATGCCTCAGCAAGAAAAAGAGCTTCTGCAACTCACCTGTGACAACCCAGAAAAAGGTGTTCTATGGGATGCTTTGTAGAAATTGTTCTAGGAATATAGAGTCCAATATTGTGCACATAGTCTGTGTACTTGGCTGTAACCAGCAGGTGTCCAGTCAGTTAACCTCTGGGTATGTATATGCCCTGGGTCATACATCTCTGGCCCATCTAGCAGCCTGAAACTTCTGTTGCTATTTCTCTGTAGACCAGCCCACCCACTCTGCTATGGGTGCCTTAATGGCATCATGGCCCGTGGCCTGTTGATTTGTAGGCCACTTTAGCTTCCTCTGATAAATAGGGTGCTCCCATTGCTATCCTCCCATGTGTCACTAGAAAAACATCAAGGTCATCAGAGGCCCCATTTTACACAGGCTGACCCCTGGACCTGGTAACCATTCTCCGTACCAGGATACACCAGTCTCCGATGCAACTGCCGTTGTGTTTGGTCCCTGATAAGTTCCTTTGAGCTCCTCTGTTGTCCCACTTGCCAGGCCTGCAAGGACTGTCTCTCCAGCTGGGGTGACTACTGGAAAGTTTTCATGCTCTGTTGCAGCTCTACTGGTCCACCATCCATAATCTGCTCCATTGTCCAGGTGCCAAATACTCACAACAGCCTCCCATGTAAGTCCCTCAATTACCATGGCTGGGGGAGTCACGGTCCTAGACAAGTACCCATGTATTACAGGAAGTGGCTTCTTTCCTGCCCTCTTTGCCACAGAAACAGCACCAACTCCAGTGGTTGTGTGTTCACCGTACCCTCTTATTTTAAGTTTCCTCTGCCATTTCCACAACAATCCCTGTGCCACAGTCTATGTACAACATCACCATGCTTTTTAGCCCTCTCACCAGGATCTGAGTACTGTAGAAGCTTCCTTAAGACCACCCCATGTCCATTCCCCCCTCACCTTTGCACTTCCTTCCTCTTTATCAGATTTGGAGTGTTGGCTGCTTTGGCTCTGTATACCAGCTAGCCTGACTGCCTACTTACTCCCACCAGCTTTCTTGAGGGGAACTATTTAACACCTGAGTGATCAGAGTGCAGGCTCATTTGTTCACCCACTACACTCTCACAGCTTATTTTCCTTTGTTATATGCAAAGAAGATCTAAAATGTGTGTGAGAATCATGGAACACTAGAACTGGAAGGAACCTTGAGAAGTCATCGACTCCAGTCCCCTGCATTCATGTCAGGATCAAGCACCATCTAGATCATCCCTAACAGATGTCTGTCTAACCTGCTCTTAAATATCTCCAATGATGGAGATTCCACAATGTCCCTAGGCAATTTATTCCAGTACCACTCTGGCAGTGTGGAGGGATCATCTTTTAAACTAGAAACATAAGATACAAACTTTCCTAATTTGCTGTTGAGACTGAAGAATTAGTATGACTATAACATGACAAGTGACTGAAACCTGAGCAACTGGGATAACTGGTGTTAAACTGGTGTTTTTGTTAATATTTATTCATTTCATATGCCAAACAACTGGGGAAAAACTACTTTTGTGGACGTTTCAAAATCTCTGCCCCTTTTCCCAAGGGCAGAGTAGACTTCCCCGCCAAAATATCCTCCAACAAAAATGGATGAAAAAGCTTGATATTTCTGAAGTAAAAAAACAAGCAAATGTTTTTAATAAAATATCTGTTTATTTATATACTACTCTATAATAAATAAAGAAGAACTCTCAGTAGAAGGCAGCGTGAGCCAGAGGGTAAGTCGTGGACTAGAAATCTAGACACCTGTGTTTTAATCTTGGCTCTGGCTCTCACTTTCTATATATTCTTGGGCAAGATAATTTCCCTCTGTTTCTCTTCCCCTCTCCCCCCCCATTTGTTTATCTTGTTTATTTAAACTGCAAGGGACAGAGAATGTCTATTACTTCATGTTTGTAGTTTCTTGCACTATGGAATCTTAATACTAGTTAGGATCCCTTTGTGTTATTGCAATATTACTACTACTATGTAATATTATACAGTCTCCAGTGAACAAGGGGTTAACTCCAGTTCGGCTTCCAAGTAAAATCTGTCTCAGGTGCAAAGGAGTTAAAATGGCTCCCCTTAGACATTTTAGGTCTAACAGTTGTGCAGACCTTTCTAACTTACATATAACTTGGTTTAGAAATGTCAAACTGCAGGTACATTTAGATCCAGACAAAATATCACGCACAGCCTGGCAAGTTTTAAAAACGAAAAGCAAAAGTTATTAGCGTTATTCATCAGAGAGGTTTCCATTTTACACCCCAGAAGCTAGCAAATGAAAAAACTCTTTTGACAAATGCCAGCATATGGAAGTTAGTACAGCAAACCAAACTAGTGTATGAAACTTTAGAGATCAGCTCTTTTGGAAAAAGAAAAGGAAGTTCCTGACCAGCAGAGTTCAAGGTTGGTTCCTACTGATTTTGGGGGCTACAGAGGGAAAGGAGATTACCACAGAGGCAGTTCTTCCCCTCCTGTAAACTTTAGGAGAACAGGCCAGTGGGATTTCATATGTCCTATAACTGAATTTCATTTACATACTTAAAGGTGTACATAGAGATCTAGACTAGCTGATAATTTTGCAGCCTGCCCCAAGGGACAAATTTATCTCAATTGCCCCAAGAACAGAGCCAAGAACAATCAACATTCCGGTTCCTACCTTGCTCTTCCTTTATCTGAGTGGGAAGGTAAATACCACACCTTTTTCATGGACCATTTTATTTCTCCCCATATGCTTTGAGTGGGCTTCTTGCAGACCTTTTCCCCTCTACACCTTCTCACTAGGGGCAGTGGATAAGACAAGTATTCACCGCTCTGATTATCTTCTTCCTACATGATGGAATCATTATTAAAGCATGACCAAGCAGGGAAGTAAGGAGCCTTTCCCTTGGTCCCATTGTGACAACCTAGCCCAATAGTAATGATGTATATGCTCAAAGAGATCATAGTGGGTATGTCTTTTGGGTCAAGGTTCAGGCCCCTGTTGGAAGGTATAATTGTAACACATCAATACTGTTGTTACCTTTACGTTTCACACATTCAGTTAATAGACTATTTATCCACATTTAATATTTTCTTTTAAAGGCTTAGGCTTTTTAGGGGTAATACTCTGGTTACATATTTTGCACAAATATGATAGGAATTCCTTCAGTAAGCTAAACTCTATTTTACCAAAGTATTGTGGGGGGAGGAGGGGGATTATACCAGGGTTCAGCAGCAACCTCTCAGAAGTGGCGTGCCAAGATTTAACGTATTCACTTCTATTTACAGGTCAGCATGCTGGTGATACTTTTTAAAGTCAATAATAGTTCTACTTACAGCAGCTTCATTAATAAATAAAGGAAGATGCAGATCGTACTGTTTAGTGGGGTCCTTGGCTTTGCTTTGCCTTGCTGAGTTCTCCGGTCTTGGGCTCATAGTTTGATACTTTAAGCAGCACACAAGCCTCTGAGTAAAGATTTGGCAACCTACGGCACACCAGAGTGGCCACTCGAGCAGCCACCCCTCAATGTGGCCGTGGGCCCGCCCGTCCCCATCTCCAAGCAGCCTGCTCAGCTGTGGCTTCAAACCTTGTTCAGCTATGGCTTCAATACACCATGGCAGCAACCTGCCCACCCTCCATGTGTTCTAGACCCAAAATACTGGCAGCAGCCACCCCACAGTGCAGCCGGCCCACAAAATGGCCCTGGCCAACAGAGCGGCCGGCCAAGCAGCAACCCCCCAACATGGTCCCAGTCCCTAACCTACCCGCCAGCAGCTTTAATGCCCCCTGGCAGCAGCCTACCCAGCCATGGTTTCAACACCCTCCAGCAACAACTCGCCCACCTGCCACATGTTCTGAGCCTGAAACACCAGTGGCAGCCACCCCACAATGCGACCTGAGCCCCAGTGGCAGCCAGTCCCCAATGTGGCCCTGGCCGCCTGAGCAGCCACCAACCAACGCGGCCCCAGGCCATCGCCGTCCCCATCCCCATCAGCGGGAGCAGCCACGACATTCATCTCCCAGGAGCAGGAGGAAGTGAGTGCTGCTGCAGAGGTGGGCAGGCTTAGATTAGAATTTTTTGTGTCGTCATGTAGGCACGCATGTTACAGGAACACTGGTGCAGACGCCCAGCTTCACGGGGGAAGAGGGGCGGGACTCCTGCCTCACGTGCCAATGAAAATTGGCTCGCGTGCCACCTGTGGCTTGCATGCTGTAGACTGCCGACCCCTGGATTATGCAATATGTTTCAGTCAGGGAGCTACCTGGAGCACAACAGACTACAGTAATTTGCTATATATTATCTACAGATATTCAATTCAGATCAAAGAACAGGCAATTTATTTTGTGTATTGATAGCTCTGCTAAAAAGTTTTAGTGAAGAATAAATCTTCCCAATAAGAATAAAAAACCCGAACAATATGTAGCTTTAACACAGCAATAATATATCATTAACTACAGTACAACGTAAATCAGTTTTTTTCAAGAGATATATGTGGCAACAAATCTTTGTCTATGACAATCCTGGACAATTCTACTTTACTTGCAAAAAAAAAAGTATTTTGCAGAACATTTCACTTGTATTTTCCCTTTTGAGTTGATTGTTATCATATCCCTTTAAAATTTTTAAAAGATCTCCATGCACAGTAGCTATAATTATTCCCAAATAACAACAGGATAAAAGAGCAAGACGACAGAGTAAGAGAAATGTCCCATTTCAGGCAGCTTCTTTCTCAATTTCCCAGTGTGGAAGACAAGTGAACCCTGAAGCAGAGAGGCTAGGTGTATAAAGAAAATAAATATAACAAGAGGAAAAGCAGAATGCAGCATTTATTCCTGCTACAATGCCCTAAACGGCACAACAGTGAGAGACAGACAGGTTCCATTTCTTGGTCTACCCTTTACATTATTGATTTAAAAAATAAGAACTGAGCTAAAACTTAGTACAAATCTGAGATGGAACCAAAATGGCAAAACTCCTTTTATTAAGTTCAATTTATTCCAATCTTGTCAATTAGCTGCATCCTCTCCTTGGTTCTCAATAGACTTCCTAAAAGACACTGAAAAGGCAGCACTTTCTGCAACTGACTATGTCAGTCAATGGGGTCTATAGAATTTTGATTACAGCAGTAGGTCAGAGCCCACCAATTGTAGTGCTCAGTGGGGCTGACAGCCTCATCAGACCCCGAAACAAGGCAGGGGGTAGGAGGGGCTGCTCAACACCCTCGGAATGAATGGGCCTTCTTGCCCCCCAAGTCTCTATGCCAACAACTACTGCATCCCCTCTCATTCCTCAGAGCTCTGCTTGCCAGGGAGGTCTCCCCTGGGCAACCTTCAGCATTAGACCTTTGCTGTGACTTTTATCAGAGCCCCGTGGATCCATGCCAGAGTGTTGGGGACCGATCCATTACACACAGAAGGAGAGACAGGAGGAGTTGGTCATCTGGCCACTAAAACATGAAGAGATTTTCAGGATAATCATCCAAGCCAAATATTGGGCTCTGTTTGTTCAGATGATCTTTCTCTTACTCCCACTGCTGATTGGCAGCATAGCAATTTGTACTAAAGGAAAACAGACTGCATGGGAAAGGAAAAAGACCTCCTCCTGCTTTACATCATCTCAGTTCAAGAACATCTGCTTCTATTATATCATCAGCATCATCCATCACTGCCATTTCCACACAATTACATACACCCCCACCTTGCCCTGAATTATGCATTTGGCTAGGTGCATTGTAGTCTTGGTGGTGTTATAGGTTCCCTCCACCCACATTCCTCTGAAACACAAGGTACTGGACAGTACCAGAGACACGATACTTATCTTGAGGGATATAAGGTCTGATCCAATGTGGAAATCAAACAGCATGTTCAGGGAGGAGCCTACCTACCAGTGGTGGAAAGTAATAAATGTTTTTAGGATGAAGTTTTCTAGAAATAAAGCTACCTCTTTGGCCAGCCTAAAGGGAATAATTGTTGACCAGCTGTGAAGTGCTGCACTTTGTCCAGAACAGTGTTCTCCTGTACTTCCCATATTTCTTGAGCACATAATACAAAAAAATACTATTAGAAAATGCAAAGAGAGCTAGTGTCTTTATGTCTGAAAATAAACAAAAACACAACTCCAGCAAGGATAACTACTCACAGGTGCTGGCTTTCATGTATAGGTTTCCCATCACCAGATTGCTTTTTACTGGCTGATTGTATGGCCTATGGGCACCCATTCAGAAAGGAGTTAACTGTCTGAAGCTCTCATGTTCTGTTTATTTATTTGGGACTAGTGCATAGGACACTCAGGAGACTTGAGGTGAAATCCTGCTTCCGATGGCAAAACACATCCTGATATCAGTGGAGCCAGCCTTTCGCCCCTGAAATATATATTCATCTCTGCCACTGCCATGTGACCTTGGTCAAGTCACTTCATTTCTCTTGCCATCTGCTTCCCCTCCCATCCTTTGTCTGTCTTGTCTATTTAGACTGGAAGCTTTTGGGAGCAAGGACTGTGCATGGTTGGTGTCTAGCCTAATGATCCAGTTAGGGTCTCCAGGAGTTATTCTAGGCACCTCCCAAATTAACCAAATATAAGTATGTTTTGCAAAAGCTGACTTGTTGCAATTTTGTTTTCAATAAGCACCCTAAAATCTTTGACACATTTTAACTCACTGTAAGCTTTAAAAAATACAACAGTGACACTCTCCAAAAGTGAAGACTTAAACTTGCATATGCAAAACTTGACCAGTGGTGGAGGCACTTCCTAAACCTTCATTAATATTCACACTTTAAATGCATCTCTACTTGGTGTTTCTTTTGTTGTGCCTTTTTGTTTTGTGCCCACTATGTACATCAGTTTTACTGTGTGAATTTCAACCAGAGTTTCCAAAATTAGACATCACTCACAGTAGATTGTGAAGGTATCCAAAATACAATCATACAGGTCTCTGAGCTCCTTAAACTTGGATGCACTTGGGGAGCGGGTGCTTCACTCTGCCTATGGGCTCTGTTGAGGCTGGGGTTGGGTCCTTCTTGAGGGAGAATAAATGGTGGTACCTTCCAAACTCTACCCACATGTGGCACCAAAATGAGACATGATGCACAGAACTGTGGGGATCTAACATCTTCCTCTCCTCCTTTCTGACATGAAGAATGAAATAACACCACTGATATATGAATATCATCATTGGACATCTGGGTCATCACTGAGATGAAGTGCACACCTCTCAGGCCTATTGTCCCAGGCTCTCCACAAACTCAAATAGATATCTTAGCTTTGGTTACACACAGTTCATATATTTGAGATATTTCTGTACAGCTAGAAAACTGCCTCCTGTTGAACTGAAAACTGAGAATCTGGAGAACCAGACAGGAGCTTCAAAAAGGGGCTGAGATAAGGCAGATTGGTGCATACCAGCTATTTCCAACTACGGCGTTCAGTGTGTCACCATTGAGTTCAAACCAGGAAAGCACCACCACTAATTATAGTTCTTGAAAAATTTTTAAAAAAATCCGAAAGATTTGCCAACTTATATTTTCTTCTCTCCAAATCCATTTGAGTTATTGTTTCAATCCATCGAAGCTATGACAAATGGAGATTAGAAGTTAAAACATGGTTTCATGTCAACAAATTGTCCAGTTGGCCATGATGGGTTTTTTTACTGAAGTTCAGGGAGAATCAATACAGAAATTAAATGATGTTGAAATACTAACTTCTTCATGGTCATTGTAATTGCTGTTATACACACACTGACCATGTTGTGGAAAGTGAAATTACTTTGTCATTTTCTGCCTTTTAGATACTGCATTTACAGTAAGCTTCAATAAACAGAATACATTTAATATATAATTCAGGAGTAAGCAATGAATTACAAATTGGAGGATCTGGGAGTACATTTGATGCTATCACCATTTAGATAAGGTGCCCCTCCATACTGCTGTAAGAAAGGTGGGCCCAAACCAAAATGCCAGATCCAAAGAACCCCAAACTTTTGGTGAAACAGAATTTGAATCTGAGCCCAGCCTTGAAGTTAATGTTGAACTAACACTGTAATCCAAATACAATGCAACATTTGGATGCTGGGGTGTGTGAAATCCATATAGTTCAGGCTCATCTCCATGGGATAAAGGAGCTGTAGCAAATTCATTACATTCTTACTCTGAATTCTAATAGTGCAACTCTAGAGGCTATTGTGAATCCAGAGCCCACGATAAAAAGTGAGTAGTACCTGTGGGAATGCAGAGGATTATCCTTGAAGAGTACTTAATTAAGAAGAGCACTTAAACATTGGATGTTTCATTAAGACATTCCCTCCAGCTGTCCCTCATCCACAGAACTTTCTGTCAACTTTAGTGCCATGTAGAGTGTGGCTTTGTGCTTCATTTCTATGGCTATCTTTCGACAACTCTGTACTGTTCTCTTATTGTGGCTCTCTCCTGCTGATTTCCTGAGCTCTAACCCAAACAATAAATTCAGCATGGTTCAAAGTTCTCCTTTTCTAACTCAGTCTCTAATGCTCTGCTGACAAATGAAAGAAAAACACGAAACTCTGGGCTATCATATCATATGCACTTATCTGAATGTTTTATTAGGTGGAATGATGCACTGTTTTTTTTTTGTATAATGATTGAGGCTCCAAACAAAAGCAGGGCCCCAGTATGATAGGCATTATACATAGTAAGAGACAATCCCTGTCCTGAAGCACTTACAGTCTAAGTCAGGAGTGGGCAAGATACCCCTCACGGTCCTAATCCGGCCTGCCAAACCACTGGATCCAGCCTACAGACCACCCTGCCGGGACCCTCAAGCACGCGGCAGCCGTTGTTTTAAGTGCAGGGCTGTTCCATGTGACTCTCTGCTCTGGAGGGAGGGGGAAGCTTCATGTGATGTCCCCGTCCCCAGCCCAATCCTCAACTCCTATTGGCTGGATACAACCAGCACGAGCCTCTTCCCCCTTCTGGAGCTGAGAGCTATATGGAGGGAGCAGCCTGCAGTTTCAAGTGGTCTGGGGCTGCAACAGGCAGGGAACCCAGCCTCCTTGGGGGTGCTGCAGCGCTGCTGGCCGGGAGATGCTTAGGAAAGCTCCTCCCAGCCACAGCCTGCCTCTGCCCCAACTCCCTCCATTGAGTCACCATTAAACCTTCTGCACCCTCCTGCCCTGGGTCACAACTCCCTCCCAGACCCTGTCCCCCCTTCTATATCCTTACCCCAGACCCATACTCCCTCCCTGACTCTACATCCCAATCCTCTGACCCAGGTCACAACCCCCACCTTCATCCAAACTCCCTCTCAGACCTCACACCTGCACCCCAGTCCTTTATCCCACACACCCTTCTGTACCCAACCTCCATCCTAGACCCTGTACCCCCTCCACAGAAAAGTGCGGCCCTTGACCACTTTCCACTTTTGGTGGCGTGACCCCCACCACCAAAAATTATTGCCCTCCCCGGTCTTAATAGATCAGAGAAAGGAAAAGTGGGAGAGGGGACATGTTACAAAATGGGAAGTAATTTCATAGGAAGGAGCACTGCAGAAAAGAATCTAAGGATTATAGTTGATCATAAACTAAATATGAATCAGCAACGTATTATTGTTACAAAGAAAAAAAAACGGACATTCTTCAAGGATGTTTGAGCAGGAATGCTGTAAGCACAACATGAGAAGCAATTCTTCTACTCAGTTCAGCACAGGTAAGGCCTCAGCTTCAGTATTGTGTCCAGTTCTGTGCAACACGCTTCAGGAAAGATGTGAACAAACCGGAGAAAGTCCAGAGGAGAGCCAAAAAATAATTATTAAATGTCTGAGGTCTGGTCTACACGAAGTGAGGCAGATCGAGCAGCATCACTCAGAGATGTGAAAAATCCACACATATGAGGGGAGTAATTAAGCTGACCTAACTCCTGGTGCGGAAAGCAGGGAGAAGCCTTCTCATTAGTATAGGTAAGTGTCTATACTGAAGCCACAGAGCAGCACGCCAGTGACTGCTGCCATAGCATTTCAAGCGTAGACAAGATATAGAAAACATGACCTACTAGGAAAGATTTTCAAAAATGGGATTGTTTAGTCTGGAAAAGAGAATTCTGAGGGGAGACATCACATTCTTCAAGTACATTAAGGGTTGTTATAAAGAGAAGGTGGTCATAAATTGTTTTCCTTAAACACTCAGGACAGGACTAGAAGTAATGAATTTAAACTGCAGCAAGGTTGATTAACATCAGCTATCAGGGGAAAACAGGCTTACTGTCAAGGTAGTTAAGCAGACCTAGAGAAGCTATGGGGTGGTCTAGATCAGTGTTTCTCAACAAGTGGTACGAGTACCCTTACGGGTACTTGAGAGATGTCTGGGGGCATGTCAACTGAAATGTGGAGAAAACTGAATTTTTGTTTTAAGTTTTACAGCATTTTTTTTATTTTTGTACTCTTTATACTCAAAAATTTCATTGCCCGCCCAGCTACGATTAAGTTGTTTAAACAAATGTGTTGCAATGGAAGAAAAAAATGTTGTGTGCCTGAAAACTGAAGGTACTAGGGGCACTTTTTTTTTTTTTTTTTTGAAAAAGGGTTACTTTATTTAAAAAAAAAAAAAAAAAAAAGAAAGGTTGAGAAACACTGGTCTAGATAATATTTAGTCCTGCCTCAATGCAGGGGCCCTACACTAAAAGACCCATTTAAGGTCCCCACTAATCATACATTTCTATGATTCCATATATTTCTATTACCACTTCCATTTTCCAGATGGGGAACTGAGGCAGAAAGAGATCTGAGTGACTTGCTTAAGGCCCACGTCAGAAGTCTATGGTAAAGTTGAGAATTTAATCGACATCTCCTGAGTCACAATCCAGTGCCTCAGAAATAAATTGGGCAAGGTTTTCAATAACTAGTGATTTTGAGTGCTCCATTTATTGGCTGTCCAACCTGAGATAAGTTAAAGTAGCCTGATTATCAGAGACTGCTGAGCATCCACTCTCTGAAAGCCAATCTGTTTAAGATGTTTCAGTATGGGCACTGGAAAATTGATGCACATAAAAATCCTGACAAAAGTAGTCATCTCTTTTTAGCTGCAGAGCTGTTTGTTTCTCCAGTGATATATTTAAAGTTCTTTCTCATCATTTGGAGCTGATTTAAGAAGGATGGGTGGGAAGGCTCTTTTGCTTTATCGTCTCAGAGCACTGTCGTCAGTTGTCTATTTCCAGTACTTGCTTATTTGCCCCCCTCAAAAAAAAAAATCCTAGCAAAATGTATCATTAAATAGAAAGCGAAAGCCCGAGAAAAAGCAACCACCTACAGCAGCTGCTGCTGATTTTCAACAGCAAATTTTAGTTGCCATGGCAATCTATTTGGACAGGGAATATACTTGCTGGTCTTTGTTTCCATTTATGCAACATCTGGAAAGAACGTGCAGTCCTTACTCAGGCAAATTGCCCATTTAATTCAGTAGGTGTTTTGCCTTAGCAAGGAAGAGAAGACTTGACCAACATGATTCTTTGGTAGTTATTTAGAAAATTACTAGAGGAATGTATGCTGGATAGTAGACCCTGGGATTGACTCAATTCCTGGCTCTGCCAGGGACTTCCTATGAGACCTTGGACAAGTCACATCTCTCTTTGTGCTTCGGTTCACTATTGTAAAATAAGGATAATACTTTCCTCCCACCTGTCTTCGGTCTTGTCTATTTCCAGTCTATTATAAATTCTTGGGACCCGTCTCTTTCTGTTTGTGCAGGACATCGTACAAGGGGTTATGATCTTGTGTGGGGTTGCAAGGCACTAATGTAATAAAATAATAAAACAGTATAATTAATAGATGAGATTAAAAACACCTTTCAATCCTCTATGCACATCTTTAAAAGATTTAAACAAAAGTGAGCACAGTGTGAGGTAGAATCTTAGTTTAATTGTCCATTGGCGATAACGAAAGATTCGAAGAGAAGGATATTGGCATTCAAGAGGAGTTGTTATAGAAAGATCCTTAGAATAGGATGGATGCAGAAGGTCACCAATGAGGACTTATATAGGAAGATACAGTCGAAAGAGAACCTACTGCAGAAGGTTATACAGTGGAAGTTACAGTTATTCGGGCATATCTGCAGAATCAACTATGAAAGAAAAGTTAAGACCCTGGTATTCGGCCTAATGGATGGTCTGAATAGGAGAGACAGACCCCACAGAGAATGGGTAGATGATATAGTAGATTGGTGCGGAGCTAGTCTACAGAAACTAAGCCACTCCACACTGGACAGGGAAAGATGGAAGGAAATAGTGAGGTAGGCATCGGACACCAATGGGCGTTGAACCCATGGTTGTTGATGATGATGATGACAATGATGAATTTTGAATGGAAATTTCTCTGGCAGTTTCTATCATTGTCACTCAAAATAAAGGGAATCTAAAGGCCAGTTACAGTGTGGATATTATGTATAAAACAAGGAAAACAAGAAAAAAATCCAGCTATTTATTATAGAAGAACCATCCTAGTTTTTTGTATTGAAGGTAGGATCTCTTGCAGGGATCAGCAGAAAGCAACCTACCAAGGGGAAGATTTCTCTATAGGAATATCTGTTTCTTTGTGGCCATTGGAGAGGAGTAAAATGCAGACCAAACAGATAGATGCTGTAGTCATTTCCATATGAACTAGATAGGACCTCCAAGATGGGGGAAAATATCACTTTGCATTCCACACTGTTCTTTTGGATGTAAACTTTGAGAAATACAATAGAAAGCTTCAACAGCAACCAGATTCTACTAGGATTTTCACAAAACACTTTGTGCAAATGATTACTCTCTCATCTCACTCATAATGGGCTGCTTTTTAACATTTTTTGCAATGGCGCTAAGTATATGCAAAGAGTTTCAGAGATGCTACTGTGGTAAAAATTATAAGTGCATGAAACAATTCAAATGACACAGAAATCGAATAACAAAGTACGAGACTCAAACTTGTGCCTGAAGTTGACCTTAACTCCTCAAAGACTGGGTCATTCTACACAACAGGGATTGAGTGCAAGCCAGGGGGACTTGAAAATGTCTTCTCTTCTGTTGTGTTTGAAAAAGCTTCTCGCTACTCTTAGATGACCACTGCTTGATATTTTAAATTATTGGCTTTTTTCAATGGTTCTTCTCCAGAGAGCTTGATGGAGATGAAATGTGATAGGATTTGAGAGATGTGATTTTTCACTATTCTGAGTGTGGAGTTGCTACCATTTTTTATAATTATTACAATGTAAGAAATAGCAACATTTCAACTTAGGTGCTGATGTGTTGGTGTAAGAACAGGATCTGTTTATTTTGACTCATTACTAGGAGCTCTCCTGCATTGAACAATCCATATTGTTTTGCCAGTGTTTGCAAGGGAGTAAGGGACAGGCAAACACATCTGGAGTTTAGGGACACAGATTTTCTCTCATAAATTTGACCACCAATGCTGAATAGTTTGAATGAATTATAACCTTCTAACACTGTAGAATTTTAATTAGGAACTTCCCTAGACATGTGCAGTATGCAAGTGGGCAAACAGTGTTTTGAGGAACTGTACCAGCCAGAGTAAGACCATATCTATACCAGCTGGCCTCTCCTACTTCCCTTTCAACTGTGCCTTTGCTAATCTACAGCTGAATTTGGTCTCCACCAGACCGCAACCTCATGCTGCCCAAGTGCCACTGCGGCTTAAAGCATGAACATCTGCATGGAAAGTACTGGAGGCTCCAGAGACACAATGGAACTACACAGGGTCTGGGCCCAGTATTTACAAATATAGGACAAAACTGCTCAAGTACTCTCTGCCCAGAGCAGAGGAATCATAATTCTGCACTGCCCCAGAAGCCTACTAGGGAATTAAGTGTGGTTCTGAAAGTCACAGCTCTGCCACTTATTCCAAAGGAAACATAAATATACTGCTGGAATATAGCAGAAACAATTTAGTTCTTTTGCAAGGCTGGCTCAGATACTCTGGCCAGCACACTGAATCATAAGGAGCAGAGTCATAACTAGGGTGACCAGACACCCCAAAGTAGGGATTTAGTCTTAAATAGGATCCTATCATTTTCCATCCCCCACAGAGGACACTATTTCACCCCCTCCTCCCAAGTTTTCATACTTGCTATCTGCTCATGCTAGTCACAACCCAACTGCATGGAAAGAGAAGTAAAGGACCTAATAGGGAATGCCCTCTCCCTCTCCCCACGAGGTGTGACACCCATGAGGAGACTAGCTTGCACCTGTGAAACAGGGAATGTTTTTCTGTCTTTAATCCCCTCAGTGGGAGCATAGAGTAAGCAGCTATCTTGCCCAGAGAGAGAAATTTAAAGCACCACCCACAAAAGCCACAGTGAACCACACCCCTCAGGGGTCAGCAACCCTCTTCTAAGCAACAACCATTTTAATTTATTTTTTTTTCTCTTCCTGTATTTACTGTTGTATTTGTCAGAGACTGCAAATGAGTAGTATTGCTTTATCCCATGGTCTGAGAGATAGAGAGAAAAATTATCTGGCTCGGCTCTTGTTCAGACAGCACCTAGGAAGGTGGGATATTGGGGATCCACAAAACTAAGAGCTAAGTCACCACTTGTCCTTCAGACACCCCTCAAAAGGGGGCAGAGAGGCGAGAAGATTGTCTTCCTAATGATTTGTAATGTCTTTTCTCCAGGAGGAAGGATTTGTCATCCACAAAATTTGCAGGCTATAAGGCTTTCCAGCTCTAAGAACTGTTCCCCTAGATCCATCACAGCGGAAGCTATTCCCCTTCCTGCCTGACACTCCCAGCTTCTGTTGGCAGATTACAATGAGGCTGCTCAGTGGCAGCTGTGGCAGGGACCGAGCAGAATTCGGATAACTCCTGCCAGAGCTCAAGTCAAATGCAGTAGCAGGGGAAGGTGCAGCAACGCAAGAGCAGCTGGTCACCTGTGCAGTGCCCCAGCAGAGGGGATTCCACAGGGTCCCAGTAAGAGAGGGGACAATGTACTACGGCCTCAGCACTCCCAGGATCTTACAGGCAGATGGAGAGCCACCCATGGAAGGTTGAACCGGGGAGAAAGAAACAGCTCCAGTGCAATATAAACTCACCTATAACTCTAAGAGTGCCCAGGGTAGTCTTTCAGGTTTTACCCCAATCCTACATCCTCCTGAAAACGCTTAGACAGACTCAGGACAATGATAAAGCTTCAAGGCTTCCATCATGTCTTATCAGCAACTAAGTGCTAAAAAGCACAGAAATAAGATGAAATAAGATCAAATGAAAAAGCTCATTTGTAAAGTGATGTGTTACCCTAATTTAGCTTTTATCAGTAATCATGTATGCATTGTAATAAATTATTTCAAGTGAATTTTGGAGGTAATACAACTCTTTACATTTCAGTAGAGCTTATTGTCCATGTCTGGAGTGGTTGCTCTGTTTGATCATTGCTTTAATATTCCTGCGCAAATTCCATCTCTCCACTGAATTCAGTCTTTGAATATCCTGGAAAAAATTTTTATTCAGCTTCCCTTAAAAGCTTTGTAGTTCAAGAGTGCCATCTTGAGGTATACTATGTTTAAGAGCCATTCCATTGACTGACTGAACCACTGTAATACTTTGGAAATTGTTAATGAAATAAAGACGAAAATTCTCAACCTCTTAAATATATTGGCATTTGAAAGAAAAGCATGAAATAGAAACAAAGTACAGATAGTCTGCTTGGCTCTGCTCTTGCTATGTACTGACAACTTATCTGCTTAAAAATATATTTCTCCACCAAGATTTTCAAAAGTGAGGAGTAATATTGAGTGTTCAGTTACTGAGTACTCTACTTGAGATGCGTTCAGGATGCCTGATTTTCATCAAGTTCTAGTCCTAATTCTGAAAATCAAATCTGGCCCTTTCAAGATGTTTTAAGTTAAGTATCCAAGATCACTACTCGTTTTTTAAATTCTTAGTCCTTGCCTTTAAGAAGTAGATCTGTCTTTTTTCCTCAATTTGACTTCAGTGATAACTCTAGCAATTACAGAGTTATTGATACCAAGTCAAAGTCAAACAGAGCCTTTAAAAATAAATATTAAAAACACTACAGTGAAATATATTGCACTAACAGATGTATCTGGCATAAATTGATGCAGGTAGATAGAAAAGTATTTTCCTTTTGCAACATTGTTCTGATATTAGTTACTGACAACTCCAAGACACTGGATGAATAATTTGGTGGTGTAAATAACACTTAAGCTGTGTAACTACACTGCAGCTAGACCACTCTTTGTTCTTCCTGTTACAACTGTCAGCTGGCTGTTGGTTTGGGATAGGATGTGTACCAAACTCTGGCAGCAATAAAATGCATAGAAAGATGGGGGGAGCACAGGAAACCAGTGGCCCTCATCAAATGACTACTGGCAGAGCCACAAACAAGAGAACCAACATTTAATTAGAATATTTCCTACTCTGCAGAGCAACAGAGAAGTAAATCAAGATTCTGATATCTTTATACATGAGATACTCTCCACTTGCTTCCATGAGCCAAAGTGTAAGGAAGACTTACTCACTTTTCAGTTAACTACATGGGAAATGCCAGAAACATTACAGTTAAATTAATATCTAGGGGGGAAAAGTAATCTGCCCCTACCTGGATAACTAGAATTCTAAAGGAAAAAGTCAGGTTTGATTTTTCAATACAGTTGGCAGCTGCAAGAGAAGACCCTTTCTTGGCCATTTCTAGTTCAGGGAGTGATGACATGGGCTATGTTAAACACACGTCACCTCTAAAAAGTCTCCGTACTGTGATCAGGACTGAGTGGATATTGTAGACTGGAATGTAGTTGTAGCTGTGTCCGTTCCAGGATATTAGAGATGCAATGCAGATGAAGTAATATCTTTTATTGGACCAACTCCTGTTGGCGAGCGAGACAACTCTTATTTAGGCTTGATTGCTCTCTCACAGACAGAAGTCACTTGAAAGTCAATACACTGCTTTTGAATTGCATATTTTCAAAGTCTCCAATGCTCAGGCAAGACCATCTGTGTGAACAGCTCTGTGCTCCTCAAAACAAAACAGCACAGTAACAAGGCAATTAGTTAATATTAACTGAAGAATATTACAATGATTTAAGGAATGAGTTTAGTGCTGAGCAACAACCATATTCAAGGGACTCAGAGTAAGATGTTTCTCTCAATACAGAAAGGCAACCAAACTTTAAAGGAAAAGTACCTAAGAGCCAAATTCTGATACCCTTTCTCACAAGAAACCAAACTTTTCTCTGGTTTAGTCAGTGTGACTAAACATGGGGTAAGGTGCTCTTCCACATGAACAAGGCAGGAGAGCCGGCAGTTTTTAAAGAAGCCTTATTAAAGACTCAGGAAGAAACCATCCCAATGTGCAGTAAGAAAAGCAAATATGGTAGGCGACCAGATTGGCTTACTGGGCAAATCCTTGGTGAGCTTAAACACAAAAAGGAAGTTTACAAGAAGTGGAAACTTGGACAGATAACTAGGGAGGAAGATAAATATATTGCTCGAGAATCAAGGGGAGTTATCAGGAAGGTAAAAGTGCAATTGGAATTGCAACTAGCAAGGGATGTGAAGGGTAACAAGAAAGGTTTCTACAGGCATGTCAGCAATAAGAGGGTGATCAGAGAGGGTGTGGGGCCCTTACTGGATGAGGGAGGTAATCTAGTGACAGATGATGTGGGAAAAGCTGAAGTACTCAATGCTTTCTTTGCCTCTGGTCTTCACAGACAAGGTCAGCTCCCAGACTACTGCACTAGGCAATGCAGTATGGGAAGGAGGTGGGCAGCCCTCGGTGGAGAAAGAACAGGTTAGGAACTATTTAGAAAAGCTAGACATACACAAATCCATGGGTCTGGATTTAATGCATCCGAGGGTGCTGAGGGAGTTGGCAAATGTCATTGCAGAGCCTTTGGCCATTATCTTTGAAAACTTGTGAAGATCGGGACAGATCCTGGATGATTGGGAAAAAGGCAAATGTAGTGCCCATCTTTAAAAAAATCCAGGGAATGACAGACCAGTCAGCCTTACCTCAGTCCCTGAAAAAATCATGGAGGGAATCCTCAAGGAATCCATTTTGAAGCACTTGGAAGAGGGGAAAGTGATCAGGAACAGTCAACATGGATTCACAAAGGGCAAGTCATGCCTGACCAATCTGATTAGCTTCTGTGATGAGGTAACTGGCTCTATGGAAATGGGAAAGTCAGTGGATGTGATATACCTTAACTTTAGCAAAGCTTTCGATACAGTCTCCCACAATATTCTTGCCAGCAAGTTAAGGAAGTATGGATTGGATAAATGGACTATAAGATGGATAGAAAGCTGGCTAGACTGTCGGCCCAATGGGTAGTGATCAATGACTCTATGTCAGGTTGGCAGTCAGTTTCTAGCGGAGTGCCCCAAGGATCAATTCTAGGGCCAGTTTTGTTCAACATTTTTATTAATGACCTGGATGAGGGGATGGATTGCACCCTCAGCAAGTTTGCAGATGACACTAAGCTGGGGGAGAGGTAGATAGGCTGGAGGGCAGGGATAGGGTCCAGAGTGACCTAGACAGATTAAAGGATTGGGCCAAAAGAAATCTGATGAGGTTCAACAAGGACAAGTGCAGAGTCCTGCACTTGGGATGGAAGAATCCCAAGCATAGTTGCAGGCTGGAGACTGACTGGTTAAGTAGCAGTTCTGCAGAAAAGGACCTGGGATTACAGTGGATGAGAAGCTGGATATGAGTCAACAGTGTACCCTTGTAGCCAGGAAGGCTAATGGCATATTAGGTTGCATTAGGAGGAGCATTGCCAGCAGATCTAGAGAAGTAATTATTCCCCTTTATTCGGTTCTGGTGGGGCCACATCTGGAGTATTGTGTCCAGTTCTGGGCCCCTCACTATACGAAGGATGTGGACGCATTGGAGAGGGTCCAGCGGAAGGGCAACCAAAATGATTAGGGTGCTGAAGCACATGACCTATGAGGAGAGGCTGAGGGATTTGGGTTTGTTTAGTCTGCAGAAGAGAAGAGTGAGGGGGGATTTGATAGCAGCCTTCAACTTCCTGAAGGGAGGTTCCAAAGAGGATGGAGAAAGGCTGTTCACAGTAGTGAGGGATGGCAGAACAAGGAGCAATGGTCTCAAGTTACAGTAGGGGATGTCTAGGTTGGATATTAGGAAAAACTATTTCACTAGGAGGGTGGTGAAGCACTGGAATGGGTTACCTAGGGAGGTGGTGGAATCTCCATCCCTCGAGGTTTTTAAATCTCAGCTTGACAAAGCCCTGGCTGGGTTGATTTAGTTGGGATTGGTCCTGCTTTGGACAGGGGGCTGGACTTGATGACCTCCTGAGGTCTCTTCCAGCCTTATGATTCTATGAAGGGTGGCAGAATCAGGCTCTTAATGAGTAAGAGATTTCACTATGGTTGAACAGTGAGTTGGTTCATGTGGAAAGACTATTGCTTAAATACCAACCAGACTTCTATTTTGGAACATTGCCAAGGCAGCTGACAGACTTTGCCAAGCCCTGAGCAAGTGGCAGGAATTGGCTATCGTATGGGACCTTGGGTGGAAGTGGCAGGGTTGAGGCTAGCCTCACTCAACCAACCTTTCAGTGCCAGCTGGCATGCACCACTGGAGACTTCAGTGGTATTTTCAAGGGTCTGGGGCTCCAGCCGCTGCTGTTGCCACTCTTTAGAGCAGCGTCAGCATCTGGGAGCCCTAGGCCCTTTTAAATCACCAGGCCCCAGGGCAGCTGCCTTCCTTTGCCCCCCTCCACCTTCTTATTGGCAGGCTTAAATAGTGCATAGATGGATGTTGAACAGGGGAAAAGCAGTCCTCTTTCTTTGGATATACAAAGAATTGCCCTGTCTTCCCCAAGCACAGAGAGCAGGCACAATGCAGTAACTAAACAGAATTTAGTGCAGGGGGTATTCATACTGACAGTCCCCACAAGGTAATTAAATGGAGTAAGGGGTCACAAGTTAAATCTGTCCCAGCTAGCTAATAAGTCTGCAGGAAAAGTGATATTAGCAAACATACAAATATCACTACTTTAAAATAGTGTTAAACATACAAAATATGTTTTTAATTTATTGGGAGGGTTGTTGCACTCAGATGCTTGCTGAGGCTACGTCTACACTGCAGAGCTTTTCTGGGATACCTGTGGTATCCCAGAAAAGCTCTGCCACATCCAAGGAACACGTCTGCTTTTTTGGAACAGTTTCCAAAGAAGCAGACGTGTTCTTTCGCCATCTCTGTATTCCTCATTATGTGAGGAAAGAGGAGTTTTTTCCAAAATTTGGCCCTGTGCAGATGGGCCAAATTTTGGGAAAGCCCCTTCAGAAAAAAATGCGGAAAAAGATACGCAAACTGCAATTTGTGTATCTTTTTCTGACTTTTCTTTGCAGTCTAGACATAGCCTGAATGAAAAGGGCTGCCAGTTTCCAAATTTTGACACCCACTCATTTAATGGTTTACTTCTTAATACTAAAGATGGTCAAAAACATTCAAAATTTGCAATTTGGTGACATTTGTTGCCAGTTTTCAATTTTTGTAGAAAAGCTAATTGAAAATTTCCATGATAATTTGTGCAAAAATGTCATCCCAGGTTCTGCCCAGTTGGTAAAAAAAAACTTTGAAGCTCAAAGATTTAACAATTTGTGTTGAAATTTAAAAACCTGCACTCTTTTTATTTGCCTGAATTACATCTTGTACTAATAATTATAGAGAAACCTGAAAAAGACATAAAAAATGAAAATCAGAGCTTGAAAAATGATGCTTTAATGCTGCACATTATGAGCATTTATAAGGGAAAGCAAAGAATAAAATCATGGTCACTTGCACAAGATGTGTCTGCAAGACATGCACGCAAGTTGTTTTAATTCCTTCATTGTTACAAACTGCTCCCAGAAGGCTTGATGCAGCAACTATTGCCCTGAGCGCATATTAGAAAAACACATGCAAAGAAATTGTTATCTAGAGGGCAGCAAATGGAAAGAGAAAAGGGAAGCTCTTGCATAGAAAAACCAAATGAATGAATTAAGAAATACATACTCAAAAGGTACCAGGGCCACCAGTAAAAAGCCCTAGTGCATTAGGAATGATCACAAATAGCCTTTTATAAAGTCACTATAAAAGGTCTCTATCAAAGCTAAACAAATTCAGAATAAGCCCTATCATGACTTAATAGAAAACAGATTCTCTTTGAAAGGAGTGGTGTAAAAAAGATCCCCATGAGGATGTCCATATAAGCTCATCTCTGCTCTTTCTATCTGATCATGATGCAACCTTTGAAGATGAGTTTGAAAATCATGGGATTTTTGGGGCAAAGAAACAAGAATACAAACCATCAGTTAACCTATTAAAGCAGCTGAAAATCACCACCTGTAAGCTACTTTTGCAAATGTGGTCATCACTCCTCATATTTACCTAACTGACTGTCACAAATGCTGAGGGGAGAAGTGTCATTCTCAAAGATAAGCAGAATTTAAAGCTATTCCCGCTCAATGATGCATCAGTCCAGAATCTAGTAGTGCCTTGCCTCAGTGAGGAGTGCTTTGTTACAAAATCTGGAATGGTGACATAATCAAAGAGTTCGCTAGTCTCCAATCTTGGAAGATGCCTCTGTAGAACTATAATTAGAACCATTTTTTATGATGTATTTATATACACTATTTTGAAGCATTTGGAGGAGAGGAAGGTGATCAGGAACAGTCAGCATGGTTTTACCAAGGGCAACTCATGACTGACTACCATGCCTGCTAGGAGGAGAAAACTGACGCTGTGACTATGAGGAAAGTGATGGACATTATATACCTTGACTTTAAGTTTCTGATATGATCTCCACATTATTCTTACCAGCAAATTAAATAAGTATGGCTTGAATGAATAAGGTGGATAGAAAGCTGACTAGGTTGTTGGGCTCAGCAGATAGCGATCAATGGCTTGATGTCTAGTTGACAGATGGTATCCAGCTGAGTGCCCCAGGATTGGTCCTGGAGCCAGTTTTATTCAATTTCTTCATTAATGATCTGGATGATGGGATGGATTGCACCTTCAGCAAGTTTGAGGATGACACTAAGGTTGGGAGGGGGGAGGAAGATATACCTGAGGGTAGAGATAGGGTCCAGAGTGACCTAGACAAATTGAAGGATTAGGCCAAATGAAATCTGATGAGGTTCAACAAGGACAAGTACAGAGTATTGCACTTAGGAGGGGAAAATCCCAAGCATTGCTATAGGCTGGGGACTGACTGGCTAAACAGCAGTTCTGCAGAAAAGGACCTAAGGGTATGTCTACACTTGCTTCCTAGTTCGGACTAGGGATGCAAATGGAGCATACCGAAATTGCTAATGAAGTGCAGGATTTAAATATCCTGCGCTTAATTAGCATATTCACGGCTGGCCGCCATTTTGGATTCGGGGTATCGCGAAATAAGTTGCCCCGTGTAGATGCGTTATTCCGAGAGAAAATCCTTCTCTCAGAATAACTGTTAAACCTTATTGCACGAGGAATAAGTTATTCCGAGAGAAGGGTTTTCTCTCGGAATAACGTGTCTACACGGGGCAACTTACTTCGTGATACCCTGAATCCAAAATGGCAGCCAGCCGCAAATATGCTAATTAAGTGTGGGATATTTAAATACCGCGCTTCATTAGCAATTTCGATATGCTCCATTTGCATCCCTAGTCCGAACTAGGGAGCAAGTGTAGACATCCCCTAAGAGATTACAGCGAATGAAAAGCTGGATGTGAGTCAACAGTGTGCCCTTGTAGCCAAAAAGGTTAATGGCATATTAGGATGCATTGCCAGGAGACTAAGGGAACTGATTATGCCCCTCTATGCGGCATTGGTGAGGCCACATCTGGAGCATTGTGTCCAGTTTTGAGCCCCCCAGTACACTTCATTGGAGTGTTCAGAGAAGGGCAACAAAAATTAGTAGGGGGCTGGCCTGACTTATGAGGAGAGGCTAAGGGAACTGGGCTTAGTTAGCCTGCAGAAGAGAAGAGTTAGGGGGGATTTGATAGCAGCTTTCAATTACCAGAAGGGGGGTTCCAAAGAGGATGGAGAGAGGCTGTTCTCAGTGGTAACAGATGACAGAACAAAAACCAATTGTCTCAAGATGCAGTGGGGGAGGGTCTAGCTTGGATATTAGGAAAAACTATTTCATGAGGAGGGTGGTGAAGCACTGGAATGGGTTACCTAAAGAGGTGGTGGAATCTCCATTATTAAAGGTTTTTAAGGCCAAGCTTGACAAAGCCCTGGCTGGATGATTTAGTTGGGATAAGTTCTCTTTTGAGCATGGGGTTGGACTTGATGGCCTCCTAAGATCTCATTCAACAATAATCCTTTATGATCCTATATCAATTTGAAATGTTTGAATTTAATAATTTATTTGAAAATTGGATAACCCAATTTAATTATACACATTAGGTGCATGCAGAGCCATCCCATCCATAGAACAGTTTGGGGCAACCACCCTGGGCCCCGCACTTTGGGTGGGCCAAACGATCTTATGGATGGGATAGTCCCAGATATTGAGGTTAGATCCAACCACATCTGCAGGTCCCAAGGCAGCCTGGGGAATTATCTGGGGAGCCTGGTGCCAGCAGCAAGGGTTGATCTACTCTTCACTGACTGTGATGGCGGGAGCCATGGTAAGTGGAATGACCCATCTGGGAGATGGCAGGGTAGAGCAGGCTATTGGGTCACTCTACTTCCTGCAGCTCCTGCCACTGTGGTGAGTGTAGGGGTGGGGGATCCTGACCCTTGCCCATACCAGGCATCCCAATAATCCTCTGGGTGACGTCACTTTAGGAAGGGGGTGTTGGTGAAAGGGTGCGATGGGGGCCGGAGAGAGTGGAGCAGGGGCAGGAAGAGATGGGGCAGGAGCTGAGTATGGGTGGGGCTTGGGTAAAGAGATGGAGTAGAGGTTGGGCAGGAGTGAAGCTATAGCGGGGTCTGGGGCAGAGGGAAGGATTGTCTTGGGCCCCACATCTCCTAGGGATTGCCCGGGGTGCATATTATGTTCTGAAGCATTCTATAAAGATAAATTGCTTGTTGAAAAAAATGTAACAAACTAAAAAATACCAAAAAATTTATAACTGTGGTTGTAGTGTTAACAAAAGAACCCCAAACACATTAAAATATATTAAACACCTGTTTTCTTTAATTTCCGCATATTGTAATGCCTTCTCTCAATCCGTGCGGCTTATACAATTTTTATTCTTTTATTCAAACTCTGCTTGTATTCTTTCATACTCAAAAGACAATACTGTATTATACAACAAATGCTCTGGTAGCACTTTATAGACTAACAAAACTCGGCTACCCACTGAAGCTTCTGAATTATACAAGTTAGCATAAGAACACAGAATCTTTTCCCTGTAAGTATTGTTTTACTGTTTTCTGCTGAAAATGATCTAACTCTAATAATAAAAACAGAGTTATCATACTTACAGACTGTTTCACTTATTCAGTGCATAGTAAGGTAGAAGGGGGAAAGGGTACAGAGCACTGACCACGTGAGACCTTCCAATTTTGAAACTAATTATAGGAATAAAACCTCATTTGCATATTTTCTAATTATCACTTTCTTTGTAAATGCTAAATAATACATTTAACAGCTTCCTGGGAAAAGTCTAATTTACCCACATATGGACAACCAGTCCTGTTCTGTGATTATGGTATTTTCAACTCCTTCTGTGCTATGAAAAGTACAGCCTTGAATTTTTTCAACTGGATAAATCTAGAATTAAAATCATTAGCACAGTTAATGAAAATTTTAACAGTAGTCAGTTGATAGGACCAGACTGTGATGGGGGTCTATTAGCTAAGGCACAAACACCCTGACATCCCCTACTCAGGGAAACCCACTCAAACCAGGCTACCAACAAAACTGGGTGCAGGATGACATTTGGCCCCACAAGAGGCACAACAGTGCATTCCTCCTTGCCATATAGCTACACATGAGATAGCCTCATCCAGTCAGGGACACAGGATATCCTTTATCCTGTGATTGGCCCAGTGAACCAGGCTAATACACAAAATACACCTTAGAAGTAGTTTAAAAAAATCTGCAGATATCCCGACAGAAGAGAGAAATATCACAAAAATTAACTTTTTTTCTACAGGCATTTCTCAGAGAAAGCTCTGTTGAAGAGGTCCTGGATAAAGGTCTCAGTCAAGGCTGATTTGGCCACAGAGTCCATGAAGCATCCTCAGACACATTCATGTTATTGTATATTATGGTTAAGTAATAGAGAGGTAGCCATGTTAGTCTGATCTTGGTAAAACAAAAGGAACAAATTATGTAGCACTTTAAAGACTAATAAGATAGTTTATTAGGTGATGAGCTTTTGTGGGGCAGACCCACTTCTTCAGATCATATTCTGACAATTCATTTTCAGCCCCATTGTGCTAAGTGCTGGACAAACCCATGTGAGAGAAATGAGCTTATTGCCTAAATAAAAAAAAGACAAAGAGCAGGAGGTAAGAGAATACTGAAGATATTAAATGACTGGCCCCAGAGCCAGGAACAGACCCCACATTTCTAAACTCCCAGTCCTGTGATCTGTATAACAGAACTCACTCCTTCCTGTTCTGCTGTGGCTCCCAGAAGCCTTTCTTAGGGCATGCTGAATTGGACTGGCATATCAGTCACAACAGACCTTACAAGAAGATCAACACAAGTGTGGGGCTGCCTGAGGCTGCGGATGAGAGAAGAGATACTTAGTTCTGATGTGACCCATAGAAAGTCTTGGGTTTGATTTGAAAGAAAGGCTGAGGCTTGGCACAATCGTTAGCTTACACACGCTTTTAGTAATGGCTAGCTTGCTGTCAGACTATGCCCTGGATCCCTGTGCATAAATTCCATTGATGTCAATGGGATTGTATGTACGTTAGAGTGAGGTGCCATAAGGCAACATAGTAGAAAGCTAAGGTCTGTACTGTCAGCATGCCAGTGAATGTCCTGGTGAAGCAAAAGCTTTGCAGCACATGTTATGAAACTCTTCACAAGTGCAGGCTTGTGATTTTGCTGTGAGGCCCACAAGTCAAACCTTGCCATAAAAGCAAAACTTATCAAAATGTTTCAGTTTTTCCATGAGTTATGAACAGAAATGGCCCAAGACACAGCTACAAGCCTAAATTATTTAACAAGCCGTAATGGGATGGACATAGACTACACAGGGTTTGTAATTACAAGCATACTGGGGAGAGAGTGATGGATCCCTCAACCCTCTTTAAAAGTTGCTTTCTTGAAATGTTATTAGTTCCAACAGAGATGAAGTCTCTCCAGTGGAAAACATTACAGAGGCACCACAGTTAAGGCTGCATTGGAATTCCCACTTAAAGCAGGAATGGAATCTTTCCAGTACAGTAGAACCTCAGAGCTACGAACACCTGAGAAGTGCAGGTGGTTTGTAACTCTGAAATGTTCATAACTCTGAACAAAATATAATGTCTGTTCTTTCAAAAATTTACAAATTACAAACTTTACAAATTTACAATTTACAAATTTACAGTTGACTTAATACAGCTCTGAAACATTACTGTGCAGAAGAAAAATGCTGCTCTGCCCCCACCTCTTTTTTTAGCTGTTTAGCATATGACATGCTCATTTTTGTCTCTGCTGTTGCCTGATTGCATACTTCTGGCTCCAGATAAGCTGTGGGGTTGACAGGTCATAACTCTAGTGTTCATAACTCTGAGGTTCTACTGTATAACTAAAAACTTATCACTCAGCAGCAGCAAAAAGTCTGTTAATACAACAAGATTGAAGACCTTGAATTTTAAAACATTGTCACATGCAGCCAAAAATTTTACTTTTAAAAGGACATTTTCTTAAAGGTTATCATGATTTGGGGGGGTGGGGGGGCGTGTCTCTGTCAGTAAAGAATGTAAACAGGAAGCCATTTGAAAATAGATTTGTTTCTTACCTTTGAACAGTTGAATGCTGCAGCCCCGAACCAGCAAAGTTTTAGACACATGCTCAACTAGATGCAATGTGAGTTATGTCATTAAAGTCAAGGACACTACTCACTGTGTGTCAAGTTAAGCATGTATGTGTAAAAGATTGTGCGATCAGGGCTTGTGTTATTTAAAAGAAAGTTAGAATAATACAAGGTAAGTTTTAAAGTTCATTTGTTGAAACATTTATTTTTACCACACACGTTAGCAGTTTTTGTTCTTGTTTAAAAAAAAAAGGCTGGTGTTTCAGGTCTCCACTGCTACGTCGCTAGAAAAGGGTTTGTAACAAATCAAATGACGTGACCCTCTGTCAGAGGGCATGGGGCAGTGGTGGTTTGTGGCCAGTTAAAGATGTGCTGAGGGGAACAGGCAGGTGGGACTCTAGGAATAGTCCAACCTCTGAGCACTCAAAGAGATAGTCAGCATGCAGGGAGGGAGTTACATCTGTGCCCCTGCATAATACTCCCACAAAGTAAAGCTCCTTTTTGCCCCCCTGAGTTTCTCGTAGATCAGTGTCCCCATGGTTCAGGGAAAGTTGGCTCCTTTCTTTAAAATAGCTTTCTACTGAAACTGATCAGCAATCATCAGATTTTGATGGAATTTCAACTGCTTACAACATTTTCGCTAATGGTTTCCCACATTTTCCTACCAATAGCAGAGCTAGCCCATTTGGAAACAAAACAGTGAAGTAGGAGGGGAAAAGGGGGGGGGGGAGAATTTTTGAAAAATCTTGAATTCCCCATACCAAAAATTTTTCAACAAGCTCTAGTTCAGATGTTGGAGCTTTAAGAACAGAAGCCTCTGAACTGGCTGATGTGACCAAGATTCTAAAGGGGCTGGTGTGACCCTATGGATCAGAATTTGATCCTCGGTTTTCCCTCCAAAAAAAAAAAAAATCACTGTTGTGCTCTCAAGCAAATACAAATCGACATGCCTTTCCCTCCCCACAAAAACTACACAGTGATGTCTCTCCCCCTCACAAACACCCCCCCCTCCACTCCCCGAGTACCCAAATGTCACTCAGGGTATGGGAGCTTGTCTCATGTTACTGTGAGAAGCTTCGGCCCTCTTGCAAAAGTCCCACCCCTCTGGAAGGAAGCTGGCAGAAACTCTCCCCTGGGTTTGCCATTTTCACAGCAGAGGCAGCCCGGGAGGGAAGTAGGAGCCCAGCAGCTCAACACAGCTCTGCTCTCTCTTCCTCCTGTGAGAAACACGGACAGGATGCTCCTCCCTTGCAGCACCCAGCCTGGGAAGGGGCAAAGGGGAGGTGAAGAGTTCTGGGAACTCCCCAATGAAGCTAAAATGGGGAGAGGGAATGGTGCAGGGGGAGAAGGGTGAAAAAGCCCAGAAGCAGTAGGGGTGAGGCTGGGTGGGGGCTGATGGAGACTGGGGGAGCTGAACGGATAGTGGGCACTGGGTGGGGACAATTGATGGGGGACAGGGGCAGGGCCAGGGGCAGGCAAATGTGGGGATGGGAGCTCCTGCAGCAGAGGTCCATTTACTCTTACCCAGCACTCTTGGCAGCGTGAGTGACACTAATTGTCACACAGACACACTAAGGGGTGGGGAGCTAAAAAATTAAAAGGCAGCCTGGAAAAACTTCACCATATAAACTTTCTTTTAAAAGATCTTGTGATATTGTCATCAGTGGGGAATATTACAAACAGCTCCAAAAAGCTACAGCTGGCTTGTAAGTCCAGTCTTTGCAGATTTCCATAGTCTGGAAGCAGCAAGTGAGAATTGTCACTGGCAACTTGCTGGTTGGCTGTTCTTACCGGCAGACTGACAGAGGCTAAATAAGGACAATTGTCTAAAAGGGTAGCATTGTAAAACAGTTGCCTTGTTTTTTGCTGATTTGACATCCCTGGAAACAAGCAAGAACTGAAAGCCAACAACTGAAATTGGCTACACTTCTGTTTGGCTTAGTCTGCTCCTATTTCCATGGAAACTGATGTCAGAACAGTGAAAACAAGGCAAAGGTTTGAAAGTGACTTTTAAAAAAACATTAACCCTTTAGTTTAGTTCCACTTTCAGGTTCTCTTTGTTGCCAGCAGCAACAGAAACCCAACTTCTGAGAGTAAAACGAGGACCAACACCTATGTTCTAGTACATGATATAGTCGGATCTGGGACACTAGAGGCCACTCTATTCTGGAGCTGGACAGTTATATGCCTCCAAAAGTACTCCAACCTAAAATGGCAGGGCCCTTACTTCTGCAATAGTCCTGTTGATGCCAGCCCAAGGTTAAGGCCTTTATGCTGTGATTGCATTTCCCAGCGGGAAGAGGGAGCCTGGAGAAAGCAGCTGCAGAGAGCAGAGATGGAAGGATCCTGGAGAGAGACTGTGGCGTAAGGAAGGGATAGTTTTCTTTGTTTTCTTGGGCTAAATTAACTATGAGAATTAAGACGGAAATAGTAAGCAAGCCGGTCATCCTACAAAGTAGCCCAACTGGAGGAAATGGCACTTCCTCCTATTTGGCGTCTAATGGACATTTGGAAAATTAGTCATCCTGGGTGAGATATCAGTGAAATTTTGACTAAAAATGTATTCAGAGTCAGATTTGGGGCCATCTGTTGTTTTTCTAATTTATTTATTGATTTACAGAGCACCTGTCACAGGTGACGGTGCTTCGTAACGTGCACACTGTTTATTATATGCAGGATATATTAAGGCATCATATAAGGTTTTTATTGGTTGAAGACAATATTACTCATCATGGGATGGTGGAAGTAGGGTGAGTGATGCAGACCATACCAAAGAACAGCCAATAAAAACATTTTACCGTGATGCACCACCGCATAGTTTGCTTGTGCTGCCTTTTACAGGAACACTATTTTAGAAAAAAAATAATGTGTCATGTCTCTTGGTGGCAAAATTAAGCTGCTTTACTTACCCTGAGTCATGAATCTATCTCGATTCTGTTGTTATAATAGGCATGAGAGTCAGTAAGGCAACCCAACAGCTAGAAGAAAAGTAAACGGCAAAACAAATGTTTAAAATTCTAATTCAAAAAAGAATTAAGCCGGTCCCCGAGTTACGAACGGTCAACTTACGACCGTTCGTACTTATGACCAAACCTCCCATTAAGCGTTCGTAAGCCAGTCCCAGACTTACAAACACACGATCTGCGCTTATGAACAGCACGGTCGCATTTAAATGAATGGGGTTCGACTTACAAACACTTCGAGTTATGACCAAGTGCTTGGTACGTAAGTCGTTCATAAGTCAGGGACCGGCTGTAAATACTTTCCTGAAATTTGACATGAGGAACTCACCAGCAGATCCTTAACTGCTACTTAAAACCTCACCCACCATACTTGCCAAATTCCATCCACCAGTAGTAGTCTTTATAACACCCATTGTGCTGTTCCCAAAACTACTGGTTTTTTCATTCCATTGAGAAAGTCAAGTGACTACTTGTCACTTCAGGGCAGTTAGAACAAGCTACAGAGAGAAGGAAAGCGTAAGAAACAGTGCAACGCAACTTCAAGTCTGACACACGGCATTAGAGACAATTGCAGAGACCTAAAATAATCTGGGTGAAATCCTGATGCCAATGATTTAAGAGTTTTGTCACTGACTTCAGTGGGGCCCAGATTTCATCCTCCACATATAAGCTCCTATCTGGAATAGCAGAAGATCAAAAAAGCCCTGCAGAGTACAGTTTGTGTGTATGTAGGGTCACAAAAGGAATTTTCTCCCATGTCAAACTGGCAGTGACCTTACAAAGGGCATGGGGGGGAAGAGAGGAGGGGAGTTCCACCTTCCTCCTCACCATGTGGATCACTTGCCAGGATCATGAGGGCATCTCTCACTTAATTAGTTCATTGTGGGGGTCATACTCACTGGTGCATCCTAGTGGCTCCTATTCTCTCCCTGTGGCACATAATAGTTTGCTCTCCCATGGGCTGGTCTAATTTCAATTGTTGGATACAGGAGCCTTACTGTAGTCAGCTATTTTTGAAAATCTTAGTCTAGACATTTAGACCCTGGTTTAGTACAGCATGTGTATAAGTCCCCAATTGAAGTTAGTGGCACTTATGCACTTGCTGAACATCAGGCACGTGCTTAGATGCTTTGCCTTCGCATTCATGTAGTGACCTCAGTGCGCATAAGGAACATGTTCTGAGAGAAGAGACCTGAGGTTTTGAGAGAGATGTGGAAGATATAAAAGAAAATAGATGCATTTAGTATCTAGATAAAATGTCCACATCCAATTATTACTTTTTTATTACAATATTACTTTCATATAAGGCACATTTCAGGATCACATTTTTGTTTACATTGGATATTGACTCTGGTTTTGCACCGATGAGAACTCATGATCATCAAGAAAAGGGGCCTCCCCTGAATAACTGTTAAATATCAGCTGACAATATTAAAATCCTGCAGCAACAGAGCCTGAGCCTTTTCTACAGTGCAGGAGAGCACATTTGGAGTGCAAATTTGGGGCAAAGCTCACTTTTGAACTCCTCCAAGCCCTCAGCGAGGCCCTGGGCAAATTTTATGGGACACGTCAGAGTAGGTTTCTTCTTGCTAATTCTTTTCTCTCACTTCTGACACCACCAGGCATCCTCTTGCATTCACAGATAGATGGCAATGAAGTCAATGATAATTGTGGGTTAACCATCCCCACCAAAAAAAGCTGAACAGAGATTTACAATCTGGCAGACATTCCGGACCAAATTATTATTATTAGCTAGCTCACATCTGAAGCCTAAATGACTCAACAAAGTTCACTGTTCCTATCACAAGGTTAAGGGTTTTATTTTATCTTTTTATAGCATTTTTATCATCATTTGTTCCTTTAACAGCTCATTGCTTCAGAAGGCTTCCTTTTAGTTCTGCATGTAGTAGCTTATATGTGGTTTGGTTTCCAACAAGAAGCATTCTTGTAACAGTTCTACTCCATTAACTGGCCTGGTTGTCATGGGGCCTCCCCACTGTGCTATTTTCACATTAGAGGAGCACATTTGTTTTGCCCTACTTCTGCCTTACGGATGAACTTGAAATAAAATCTGAAGTTCTGATGCCAAAAAACCAAGCCTACAATTTTTTTTAATCCTTTGAACTGCTGGGACACTGAGCTGATCCTATAGCTCCAAGAAAAACATTGTGGGAACATCTTTTCCCCTGGAAAAGAATGCAGGGAGCATGTTTCTTGTCTTATCTTGAAGGAGGGTTTTCTTTTAAATATATTTTTGCTTTGGAGGAGATCCATTGATTTGTTAGCTGCCTTCTCATAACACGGTTCAATGAATGAATCCATGTGTATGCAGTTGTTTCAACTGCGGTCATGTATGCTTACAAGATATCTCTAATTGTGATTACAAATGAATCACTGCTCTATTAAATGTCTGGCTCTCTAGAATACATGCAGTGTGCATTTGTGAACAGTCTATTGCCCACTGGCTTTGCAAATTTCCCTTGATGCTAAACTGAGGGGGGGGAGGAGGTTCAATTTATCATCTCTGCCTCTTACCTTCTATGACTTGTGCAAGGAATGAGAGTTACCAGTGAGGCTGAGTGCATGACAAGTGGTTGCATTGACTCCCAAACAGTTGCTTGAACAGCTGTTGGATGTTCTGCCAACTTTCTGTTCTCCATCCCCTGGGTTTGAGATCTCTATATCACACTTTCAGTCTCTAAGGGCACTGACGTAGGCAAGTGCAGGATCCTGTTCCACACTTTGAGCTTCTTGGCAGGGTCTCCTTTGGAAGCTGCAGCCAAACGAGCTCAGAGTCTTTGGTGGCTTTTTGTACCAGTCTTTCAGTCTCTTGCAGACTAACATTGGACTTCATTGGCCACAATGCCCCTAGAGTCTGACTTCTTCTTTTAGCTGACTTCTAGCAGAGTATCAGAAGAGTTCAAAACAGCTGGTTTCCCCTTTAGCAGCAGTAGCAGCTGGATGTCAAGATAAGCGGAAAAAGGAGAGATAGGTTATGGGGTGTCAATTCCCCCAGAGACATGGAATAGCAACTATTGTCATTTTGTTTCCCTCAGGTCATTAATACCATTGAGAAATTGCATATAAGGATGGCTAAACAACAGGAATCATATCCTGCAACAAACAAACAAAAAAAGAAGATTTTTTTGTTCCATTGGAAATGTGTTCTGGATTTGTCTGATTTTCCTACTCAGTGATTCAAAAAGAAAATATGTTCTGAATTGCACAAAATTGCATATTGTTCATTTTTTAAATGTCCCTTCCACTCTGTTCCTTTCCTTTCTCTTTTAATTTTTGGTTTTTTTGCCTCTCTCTCTCATCTTTCCCTCACCCTTTTATGAAGGAAAAGGTGGAAAGAAATAAGGGAGCGGGGGAGGGACAAAAAAGTGTAAAACAGTTTTTTTTATTTCAGTGCAAATTAAGAATAAATGTAGCGTGCTTCAAATTGACTCAAAACATTTAGAATCGGTCAAAAACCATACAAATTTCAAGAAAAAAAAGTCATTAAAATGTTTGTATCATTCAAAATGTTCTGATTTTCATTGCAGTTCGGAAATCCATTTTTCATTGACAAAAATCAACACAGTCATCAAGCAGCTCTAATTATTAAGCCAGACATCATGTCTTAATCAGGATTGACGTGCAAAGCCGCGCGATATCGAGTCTATACCGGTCACTTGATAGCACTTTACTATCTGGGAGCTGATTATTACTGAAAACACTTTTAGAATCATCATGCCATGCCAGACCCTAGGGTTGCCAACTTTGTATTTCAAAAATTAGGGACTATTTACTTAGTACCTCATCACACATACATACATACACATGCCTGATATTATCATCTTCATCATTATTATTAACAAGCAGTTACAGTCACCAGGGCGTGTTTCTTGCTGCTTTGTGCAGCCCTCACCAACTCTCTGTCTCAGGGATAGGCAACATGTGGCCCTGAGCAATCTCTACCCCTCCCCCACACTCCTCTCATGCACTAAGGCCCTGCACTTCCTCCTCTTCCCCATCCTCCCCAGCACTTTCAGAGCACCACAAATCCGCTGATTCATGCTCCATTCCCAGCCCTCTCCCTACCTCCCAGAGCTGGAACACTGCGACTAAGTTTTGGCCCTGGAAGAGAACTACAGGAGCTAGCCTCAAAAACAGGTCACTTAGCACTGAGATAGTAGGCTAGTGGGCTCCCTAGAAATATGGTCTATTGATCAAGCCAAGGGATGGGGTGTTTGCTAGGGATATTAGATAGTGTGAAATTGAATAGACATGTAACCACATAAAATTTTATTGGTTACACTATTCAATGGTCCCTGAGAGCAGGGCCGGCAGCAGTCCCTTTCTGTGGGGTTCTGAGCTCCCCGTGGACAGAAGCTGCTCCGAAAAAAACTCCGCTGTGTAGACATACCCTTAGGCAATTAGACCCATTTTCAAAATCAGTAGGAGTTAGGTGCTTAATTACCTTTGAGGATGTGGGCCATTTCAAAAAATGGGTCACGTGTTCAAAAGCACCGATCCCTACTTAATACAAAACACTCATTTCTAGGACATTCTGAAAATCAGCAACTTGATCATCTTTTGAACTGCAAAATGGCTGCGGAACAATGGAAGAGAAATTCTTCTGTTCAGCAACCATCCAAGTTCCACTGCTAGAAGGTGAACAGAGTAGATTTGTATGAAATTCTAGAGCATGGCAAAGGCCTTTGATGTGTGCCTTCTCCATGCATACAAACTCAAGCAAAAAAAACCATAATACGCTTAAACCATCCATATTCAGGGTATCCCTAATCCAGGAACACCTGTGGCATGGAGGAGGAAGTAGCTTTGTGTGCTGCCACTGCCACTCCCCCCAGCTGGGGGAACAACAGCACACAGAGCTGCTTCCTCTGAGGCTTTTCCCCACCACTCCCCTAGCAGCGGGGGGGCGGGAAGGCAGTGCCTGGGAGCAGCAGGGAGGGTGTGGCAGCACATATGCACCCCACATCTACTCCCTCCTGCCCACCCCCACAGCGCTCTCCTTGGCCCAGCAAAATCTTTAATTCAGCATATACTGTTTCCCAGGGTTACCAGATTAAAGATGTTCAAGTGGATTAAAGGTTTAGCTCAGGTTAAAATTCATGCCTCTGTGCATTGTTGTCCCAGCTGAGACAGTTTGGATGCAAGTGTCCTCTATGTGCCGTGCATTACAGCAACCTTTGTCTGCTGAATGTACAGACGAGAACTTCTTATTTTCTGAGTGTGCAGATGGGTGGGTCGACAGGGCCTAAAAACAGCTGCATCAAGTGGAGGAAAGAGAACTATGGCAACTGAAGTTATCTGCATCCTCCATGCATTTCCTCATCCTCCACCCTCCCCACACACATCATATTCTTTCCTGCTCAGGACACAAAGTTATAGAACCGCCAACCAGCTGGCAGGATGGGGCGTTCCTGGCTCTTGTGGACAAAGACCTTCTCTGCGTTTTGGGACTCTCAATTGCAAACTGAGATTATCTAAAACACAAAGAGAGCAGGGTAGGATAGCTGGTACTGTAGATGGGGTGCTGGATGTATTCTTTTTACTCTAATGTTCCAGGTTTATTGATACTGCTTCAGTTTTTGACCCTAAGTTGGAGTCCTTTCTTAGAAGCAACCGTTTTTCCTTCTTCTGTGCCCCGTGTCAAACCGAGCTACAATTTTGGCCGCACTTTCCTGGGACTCGATAAATGTAATGCCTGCATCGGGACATCGATTTGCAAGAAATTCTTTAAAGAAGAAATAAGGTCAGAAATTCAGCACAATAATTTTGGAAACATTCTGCATAGTAACATGAAAAGTGACTTAACATTTCCAAATTCTTTATTGAAAAATAACCCAAAATGTAACTTATCCTCAGGTTTCAATTACAGTGTCATGTTATTGGAAATAACAGATATTAGTATTTTTAAGACAACACAATCACCAACAGATTTGAGCCCTGAATATGATTTTTAAAGTAAATTCAGTTAAATTTCTAAACTTTAACTTTCAGAGAAGTTGTCTTTTAACCAATTCAAGAGAGTAGTGGGGGGGAGAAATGGTTTATTTAAATATTTATGGAATTATTTTCTGCTAAACAGCTGACCAAAGAGAATTTGCCTGCATGAATTTAAGCTACTGATAGGTCTGTATTGGGTCACTGAAAACAGGGCATAAACAATAAGAGCTATGGTTTTGATATGTTAGCACCATATGTATCACATGAAATATATAGAATTTCATGCATTCATTATTTAAGTTCAACCACGATATAAATCTGCAAGCACAAACAGGTACTTTGCACATCAGATCCAAAGGACCATTTGCATCTGGGGGTTTCATTAAGAACTTGAGGACAACTGCAAATATTGCACATACTTCCAGATGAATTAAACATGCACCCAAGCAGTTATCAGTTTGATTTTGCAATTTTCAGGCTCAAAAGCAGAACACACCATATGACACGAGGGAAAATGTAACTATCGAAGAGGAACAGAAAATAGGGAGATTTACAGGGGAAAGGTTTATTGTTTTTATTATGATTTATTAAGAACTCGCTCTTTTATAGATCCAAGAGCCTCAGGTGTGGAGGAAATTATTGCAGCGAAATTATAGTTTTAATGCAGTAATATAAGTGAAGTGACGCTAGACAAAAATGCAGTTTTTATCTTTAAGTTATCATATAAAATGTGCTACAGTAATACCATAAGGACTTTTTTCAGACAGGTTTAACAATACTAATACTATAGGATCATCAATGATTATTATTTGTCCCATGGTAATGGTGAAAGGCCCCACTGTGAAAGGTGCTGTTCGAGCACAACAAAAATATGGTCACTACCCTAAGGAGCGTACAGTCCTAATCATTCTGGCTCGGGAGATTGTGGAAGCTTTTTCACAAGGGTTTTTCAAAAGGAGGCTGGATCGCCATCTGCCTTGGATGCCACAAACCCTGCGATCCTGCAGAAGGTTAGACTAGTGACCCTTCCTCTCACTTCTAACCCTTGGTTCTATGATATAGCACCAATACACTCAAAGAGGGCAGGCAAGGCTAAAAGCCTCCAATCTCACTAGCAATGCCCAGATCTGAATTATTCACCTTGCATGGACTCATTCCAGGGGAGAGTGGTACTTTGCTTCATCAGCATCCACAACACCCAAAGGAAGTAGTTCTAAAATGGAACTTGATGGCCAGGATTACACACCTAACGCAGAAAGGGTCTGGACTCAAGGGCCCAGAAGGTCCCTTCCGGCCCTGTGTTCTCAACTCCAATGAGCTCCTGTGTAAGTCCGTAGAGAAACAAAACCTTACCTTGTGGGGAGTAGGGAGGGATGATGACTGTTTGAAACACATAAAAAGAGGGAATTTTACTGGAGAAAAGGGCTAATCTGGTGAAATTCTCTTAGTTTTAGAAATCACCAGCCAGGAATAGATAACATTCAAATATACATTTGAAGTAGGATCCTAGAGCAGAGGCAAGCTAATTAATTCCCTCATTATTTCTCTGTCCTGTTTTCCTGACAAAGTAAAAAAAAAAATTCTGATGTTGCTTTCAAACTTATTTTATTTTGTTAATGTCATTTCATCTATTTCACCCAACCCTCAGTGGAGTTTTTTGCCAATCCTATTTTAGCTTCAAATTGTTAACAATCATTTATGGTGAGATGCAATTAAGAAATGCTTTCCTATGCTCCCAGGGATGATTATAATTAGGAGGTTTTTTATTGGTGCCACACGTTTGACATAAGGCTAGCAAAAGGTTAGAGTTCAAGCCACATTATTCAAGTGTGTTACTTGCAAAATACTCAGCTGTACCCCTAAATTATTACATATGAAATGTGTGTGTGGGTAGGGCTGAGGGGGCTGATAGAAGAAAAATCTTCAGAATCTAATTACACAGCCCATATGCTCCCCTCCTGTGCAATATTGTGTGGAGGGGAACAAGTTAGTGGAAAATCTCCATGACTACACTGATGCTTTGCATGCCCAGCATATTTTCCCCCACCTCCCTGCCCCCAAAGAAATGGGGAGGTGAGGCACCCAGTACTCCAACTCCTGCCCATCTCTGTGAAAGTGTTCATCTATGCACTCTCACGTGGCACCCCATCCTAGCCATGAGAGCACAGCTGGACCAGTAGCTAAGCTGTCAGTGACTACCAGACTCCAGCTGTGCCCTGTATTGCTGTGGAGGGGACTCGCAGGGCACAGCATGTGTTAATTCTCTACCAAGCAACATCAATTTTTCAGGACGTTTTCCTCATATAGGGTGGGGAGGAAGCCAGCCACTTAGCACAGTCTCGCCTTCTCCTGGTTGTTGATTTTTTTGGGTCACCCATGGGCTGAGGGCAGAAAAACAGCTCTCCTGAGCAGGGAACATCCTGTAAAATGGAGCTTGTTGGAATTTTTCAATGCAACAGTGTTTCCATCAGAACCCACTCAACCACCCCACAGAAGAAGAATAAAAGTGAAGTGCTTCAACCGTGCCTAGATGAAAAGTGATGCCATGTGGTCAGACATGCTTCATGGGCTGACTTCAACAATAGCATTCCTGTATTTCCCACCCACAATTTCAGAATGTTGTGCGTGGGAATTTTGACTTTTCTTTCCATTTTGGGATGAACAGAAGGGTCAGAATATCAGACTTTCCCCTGGAACAGAAACTCTGATTCTGACCATAGTCCTCCTCTCCATCTAAAGATCCTTACCATGGCATCTGCGGCAGATTTTGTTCCCTCCACTTTACACAGATGTTACTTACATCATCACAGTGGTTTAGAGGGAAAGAAAAAAGGGACAGAAACAATTAGTGCTGTTTAATGCACTTGTCTTCTGGGTGGAAAATTAATCGCAATTCAATCCTCAGTTGGTACTTGTTCACTTTACAAAATCACCACCCAACGCAGCATGGCCGATCATGTGTTACCACAATAGTAGGAATACCTGGAATGGAACTGGAACATATCCATTCTGCCACCAGCACTGACAATGACTACAGGCTGAACCTCTGTGGTTCAGGGCTCTCTGGTCCGGCAACATCCATGGTCCAGAAGGACCATGGATATCGTGGGACTAGACAGCCCCGGCACAGAAGTTGCAGGCAGCTGGGAGCAGAGCCAGCCAGCAGGACAGCAGAGCCCATGGGGCTCCTGGCTGGCTCAGGAAAGAGGAGGGGCTGTAGGGCCCACAGCTAGTGGGGCCACAAGCACTGGCAGGGCAGACAGAGTCATGAACACCCACAGGGCCACTGCTGGAGCTCGCAGGGCTGATGGGGCCACCGCCAGAGCTCATGGGGCTGCCAGGGCCACCAGAGTTTGCAGGGCCACAAAGCCCACAGGCTGCTGCAGCCAGGGAGCCAAGTGCAGTGGTGCCAGATAGCTGGGGAGAGGTGCCCAGTAGAGAGGCTGGCACCCCCACTTCAACCTTCCCTAGTCTGGAAAACTCCCTTCTCTGGGACTAGTCAGGCCAAGGGAGCCGAACAAGGGAGGTCCAACCTGTACTCCACTAGGAATTGTAATGAGGAGACAGCTGAGAGGCACTGGTGATGAAATGTCCATGCAGGAAGTCCACAAAAAAGCATTTAACTGGCAACACTCCTGACTCCTGGACACATGATCATGTGTTGATGACCTAAACGAAGATTTGGGTTCATATCCAAGGCTGACATCAAAGATAAGTGGAGTTTAGTAATGCACATAACAACTGGACATGTAAATCAGATATTTGTGTACACACACAGAGCTAGTCAGGGGGCTAACTGGTTGTTTGCAACAGATGACTTACACATGCACCCATGGCACTGGTGTATATGTCTTTGAAAGTCTGGCCCCAAGCACACGGTAGACAAGGGGCTGATACACCAAATCCTTCAAATGAGATATTTAACAAGGTCCATGCTGCCCTTGCATTGCAAATTAATGTTCCTGTTGTGCAGTTTTAATAGAGGGGATAATAGAAGTGCCTTGTGATAGTGATGATCCAACTTCCCAGAGTTGCCACAGTGCCCTTTGTACTCACCCGATTGCCAGTATTTAGCTGCTTTGTAAAAAGCTTTGATACACCTTGAATATGGAAGGTGCTTTACAAAATGAAATGTTATGCTAAAACACTACTTTTGGAGCTTAGTTTTGTTTCACTGTCTAGAGAAATGACTCTCAACAGCTTTACTGCAACCCAAAGATATCTTGCACCAAGTGAAGAAAAGGTGACTTTCAATCAAAATAACTGCATGGATATAAGAGACACAAGGGGTGGGAGGTAATATTTGTAACTGAGCCAACTTCTGTTGGTGAGACACACAAGCTTTTGAGCTCATACAGTTCTCCTTCAGGTTTGGGCCAGAGTGACAGAGACTTACAGACCTTTATGTTCTTCCACAGATACCATGAGACTCTGGAGTTTTGCTTTGGTTTCCTACTGAAGCACCATACACTGTGGTACTGGGCACTTTAAGCTTTTTAATTGTTTATAACTGTAGCATCTGTGTTCTCTGCACAGTATTATGAAATGAGGAAACCATAAGGACCCAGCCAGGTTTCAAACCACGGTGTTTACTACCTACTCTATATCAGCTCTAGCTACGTATGTCCACGGCTACTCTGGCACGGTTCTGGTGGCTTCTGCATTAGAGGACAGGGTGGCTCCGAGAGTGCTCCAAAACTATTTAAAGAGCTGCTCTCCAATTCCTACCACTGTAACAACTCTCATTTCCCTCTACGCTTTGTAACGAGCAGCTGTGAGCATGAAATAAGAATCTGTTTAGTTACCAAAAGTGTCTTTCCTCTACCGAAGGTGCGTGCACACTTTGTTAGCATGGGGCTGCTTGTAATTACAAGGCTATTGGGCTGAGTTTTTATTGTTAAACAGAACACAAGACACCTACAAATTTATTTAAGGTTTACCCACAGGTCTGCGGAATGTGGAGAGAGGAGAACGCCTCAAACAAAGGTGAGCCCTCCTAACCTTTTCACCATTCCTGTCAGTGATTTAAAACATTTTAGAAGAAGTCACCAAATCCTTTTTCTAGCCATTAGAAAGTAAGAAAACTGGAAATTGCACTTGAATTGTCCAACGTCATGTAGCTTATTAACAGAGTCTCCACTGGGAACTTGGTTTGCTTTGGCAGGTTTGACAACTGGCTCTCTTCTCATTTAAAACTGCCTCCTGACAACCTTCCCAGTTACTCCGGGAACTACACCGATGATGCCAAAAGCTGGCGGTTGGTTGAGATCTCCAGGTTAACCACCAAATACCAGCATGACCAAGCTGACAAGAGAATCTGTGCTTCCCTTTCCAAGACAAAAAGCTGCAGCATCGAGCATGTCTTGCGACAGACGGAGAGATTCCAAAAGTGGTTGAAAGCAAAGCGCCTCACTCCAGACCTTGTGCAGGTGAGTATGCAGGATCTTGCTCATGAGCACACCAGTTTGGCAGCTACTGCAGTTACTTCCTATAACAGAGTCTGGGGGAAATCTCTGATCGCTTCATTTGTTTTTCAAGCTTCATAAAGAACCAAGGACTGTGACTGACTGGAGCTGCCTAAGTTCTAAGCTTCCACAAAAAAATAGGGTTTTGAAGCTTTCAGAGCACTGTGCTGGGGACAAAAGTAGAGGGCGAATAGCTTTTAGCTCTTCAATCCCATGGGGATGATTCCCACATAAAAATGAATCAGAGGTTAGTATCCAAACCCATCTATTTTAACTTTGCGTTGTAATTACCCAGATTAGACCTGGCTGCTCTTTACAAAGCTCCTTTCTGCTTTCATGCCTGATCACCACTGGTCTGTCAACCCCTTCCGCGGCTTCCCATGGGAAATGATTTCCAGGAAGTGCTGGCTCAGACTGGCTGCAGAGAACAAAGTTAGGCATCAGGGAAGAGAAGTAGAATAAACCAACAATGGCTTTAAAACTAGGAAAAACTTAAACAACAACAACAACAGACTAATAGCACCTTGAGGACTAACAAAAATGTAGATGGTATCATGAGCTTTTGTGGGCACAACCCACTTCTTCAGATGATAGAGTGTTGAAGTCCAGATCGAAGAATAAATAAGGGAAGGAGGTGGGCAGGGAGAAGGAAAAAAAAGAGAAAGAAAAGGAGGGGAAAAAAGGAGGGGAGAAAGAAAAAAGAAAGACAGTGAGTAGATAAGTTTCAGAGGGGTAGCCCAGTTAGTCTGTAACAGGAAAAACTTAAACAACAAATAGTCTAGTAGCATCTTAAAGACTAAATAGTGACAAGAGGCTGATAAGAACCATTAGCACCTCCATTGTTTGGTTGGTAGGCTAAGTCATAGGATGTGGAAAGTAGTGTGCAAGCCAGCCGATGTCTTTGTTCATACCATTTGCATAAGAATTAAACTTGTAAATGAAGTTAAGTTCCAACATTTGCATAAGAATTAAACTTGTGAATGAAGTTAAGTTCCAATCCTTCTCTGGAGGGTTGGGACACCACAGAGACTATAAAAAGTGAACAGGGAACACCGATGTGCAATAAACTTTTAAGAAAGGTGCTAATTTTATGAGTCTCGATTCTCCAGGCTGCGACTTGGCCCATAGTGGAGCAAACTAAAGTCTAAGTCCAAACATATGAAGCCCTGGCATCGAGAGAGAGACAGATAGAGACAGAGACAGAGAGATGAATTTGCGCTACAGCCTTAGCTAAGGGCCAGTTGGCATTTAGCTGATGCAGTGAGGCTCATACCTTTAGCTCCAAAGGTCCCAGCTTCAATCCTGCCTGCTGACAACCTGGGTCAGTCACTGTTACACCTACCTAATTGCAAGAGCTCAAAATCTGAATCTTTCATTCAGGGATCAGATCTGACTCCTTAGAGCAGGGGGTGCAGAACCTCAGGCCTGCCCTCGGCTTGCCTGGATTCAGTCCCTGAGGCTCAGGGCTCCCCCCTGCCCAGCATTGGCGAGCCTGCACTGGCACTCCAGCCCCCTTCCCCACCCCACTGCGTGGCTGGAGCACACACAATCTACTAGCCTAGGCCCCACTAGGCTTTGGTGGGCAAGGGGACTGTGCGGAGTGCCTTTCTCCTCTGTTGGGGGCCATGACAGTGAGGGTTGGTTTTTGGCTTTTTTTGCCCCCCCTCACTTGTGTGCAGCCCCTCCAACTGATTTTTCTGCGGATCAGCAGCCGCTAACCCAAAAAAGTTTCCCCACCCCTTCCTTAGAGAAATAGGTTGACTCTGAGCTCCCGCTTGAGCAGTCTGCTTGTTGAACACTCCAAGATACAAATCTCTTACATTCAAACATCATGAATCAAGAGCCCCAACAGCCTGAACTTAAAAACAAAAAATAAAATATTAATTACAGATTTTCACACACACACACACACACACACACACACACACACACACACCAGTGTTTGATCCTTAAGGGGCACATTTTTAAGTTTTTCTATGCAACCAAGAGGGCTAGAAACTTGGTTTTCTCCAATGAAAGTCAAGATGCTCACGTACTCACCTGACTCAAGGAGCTGGGGCTTTAAGTTGCCTACACTGAACCCTGTCACAATGTCTTCAGAGGGGTAGCCGAGTTAGTCTGTAACAGGAAAAACTGAAAAAACACCAAATAGTCTGGTAACACTTTAAAGACTAACAAAACATGCCATCATGAGCTTTTGTGGGCAAAGCCCACTTCTTCAGATGACCAGAGCGTTGGATGTCCAGAACCAAAATAAATTCATCTGTTCCCCTTTGCCCCCTTGACGGGGCTTTAAAAAAAAATTGTGCACATTTCAATTGTTTCCTCTGAAAGGCCAGCCTTCCCCCTACTCCTTGTGAGGAGATTTGTAGCACACAGCCGCCCTTGGCAAGGACAGCGCCATTAATTTTTTTACTTGGATCCCGTCTCTCTGTCTGTAAGCACCATTGACTAACTCCCTCCCAAAGAGCAGGGGAACATGCCTTCTCAGCTGAGCCCAATGTGTGGCGCTGTGGGTGCAGGACATGGAAGCACCCGATTGAGGGGGCGTACCTCACAGGCAGAACACATGCACCCTATCCCCCTGGGCACCGCAGGCCTCACTCCAGAGGCCTGGAAGGAGCTGGAGGCACCAAAGTAGGATTCCTATTTCTTAATCTCTAGGCCATCTATAGCAACATGCGTCATGCCACAGGAAGTTGGTTGGCCTTTGCAGTAGAATCCTTAAATGTCACAGGGTAAGCAAGGCGAGACAGGTGTGTCAGTCACAGTTGCGGCTTGAGGGGAGCCACAGGGGTTATTGCCTCCAGGGAGAGGGAGGAGTAGACTAAAGAGATAAACGGCATATGGTGCAAGCTGATAACCAGGCAGCAAAATAAGCAGGAGCAGGTTTTAAACAAGCAAGCTCTGGAGAGGCACTGAGCTCTGAGCACCTGCCTGCAGAGAGAAGAGAAGGATCTGTTCCCATTCCAGCCACAAGGGAGGGTGCCACCTTTTGCTGAGGATGGCTTTCTGTCAAGGGACAGACACCCCTCACGACAAAGGGCTAGTGAGTGACTAGCAAACGCGGGAAAGGAGCAGGTTGGTGGCTGGGATTGGAGGACCTTTCAGCTCAGTGTTTTGTGCTCGAAAAGGTCACCCTCTAAAGTGGGGGATCTGCTTTGAAAAGGAACTTTATAGAAGCATCACCCTGTAATCCAACAGGTCTGCTCCCTGGGCACATTTACTTAGCTGTGCTGACTCCGGACTCCTAGCAATAAGGCATTTTCTCCTGCTTGTCACTCCTGCTAGCTGGCAGAGCAGCTGAGACTGAGGGAGCTGCAGATCCATAGGCATCATCAGTAACAGGATCTCTGACTAAACTGCGATCGGGGCACCTGCACAAACCACAGACAGCACTCGAGTGACCGAAGTGCCACTGAGGGGCTAATCGGGCCAGCGGAACCATTATTACTGCAACAGGGTGGAAGAGTCCAGTGTGGCTCTCAGAGCTGTCAGCTAGAAAAATGAGCACATCTGAGCTGAAAGACAAACTAAACCTGGCAAAGAACAGAACGTCTCTCTGGGAAAAGGCTGCACACTTTTCAGAAGGCAGACTGTGCTTCAACTAATAGTCATATCAAAGCGAAGGAAAGGGCACTGGGGGTTACAAGAGCTGTTCAAAAAAGAGTTCTTATCTAAAATTCACGTTTTCTTATCAGCTGCATTATACCAAGTGTCCCTTGTTAAGTCCTGCAGTGAATTGTTTCCCACGTGCATTAGGGCATTTTCTCCCCACAAGATGGCAGTGTGGAGTGTGTTACGGGCGCTGAGGTGGGAAAGCCAATAATATAGCAGGGCACGCTGGTAAAACCCATCTGGTGAGCAAGCTTCATGGAGGTAGTGTAGAAAATCGGGCAGTGTCTTGAGACGGCAACAGAATTATTTTTTAATCAATGGCCAAACAAACAGAAATGCTTAAAATGTCTGTTTACTGAAGTCAGGAAACCTGTACGTGTGAAAATGGAGAAATTCTTTCAAAAACTTGGAACCAAACACCCCTGAAATGTGAGGTGCTTAACATTCCGAGCCAGGTTTTCTCGTTTAGTCCCACTGTAAAATGAATCTCAGGAACTTTCTGTGCATTTCTATGGCCTGTTCAGCTTCAGGAGGCAGGAGAGCTCTCAGATTCCTTTCCTGAAATTTAAACAGCAAGAGCTCCATAGGGGTGTCTCCTCTGAGGTGTAATTTCAGTGGTATGGTATTTGCAGTGCAAATATATGTCAGTGCGAATGTTTCATTTCATGATATGATAAACACCTGCAAACACTTCACACAAGAACTGTTCAGTGATTGGCATTTTTGGTAACACTCAGGGTTCTATTGATGTCATCACGGTAGCAGTATTTCCCATAAAACTATGGTTACTAACCTGGTGTCTGCACCATCCTCCCCGTAGCTTTGGATATAGAAAAGATCTGACAGAAACTACTGGGCTCAAGTAATTTTCTTTTCCAGAAAAGAAAAGTATGACAAACCTTAACATACTTGACTCAAAACGACAGACCATGAAATAATGTTTTTCACTTTTCACTGACTGCCCTGCCTGACCCAACTATCAATTGGGCTGCCTGCCACAATGATTATTTCATCTGTCACAGTGAAAGTCTTTATTGCAAGCTACAAATGCTTCGGTACTGAAATCATGCCTGCCTCAGAGACAACTTTGATTTAACTCTGTGTGTGTGTGTGTGTGTGTGTGTGTGTGTGTGTGTGTGTGTGTGCGCGCGCGCACGCACGCACACGTATTAGCCTGTACAGGAGTACTAGTGGCATGCTGCTTTGTATGCATTTCAAGCTCTGAAGCTCATCATTGTAAGTGTCAGAGGTCATATCATGTGCTGCTTGTTTTTTTCCTGTTTGAGGTGGACAATAAAAAAATAGGCTAGTTTCAGCATAGATCTCCTGTGGGGCACACCTCTAACCCTAACAACGAAGAACAGAAAATAAAAGGTTGGAGGCACAAAGATGTGAACATTATCAAGGCACAACAAGAAACCATAATTTTATAAACTTGCCCATTTTACACACCTAAATAATGATTTGAAGCTGTTAATCAGTCTCATAGTCCGCCACAAACACCACCATTGGGTATCTGGCCCCCGAGGAGCAACATTTGCCTATTGAAGGTCAGCAAGTGGCTCATTCATCTGATGCCTAGTCCTTTATGGGAAAGGATCAGAAGTATTTTTGATATACAGTCATCTCCCAGATCCATCATCTTTTGACTTATTACCTTGTTGCCAGTGATGAGTCTGAATCAAGCCTCCAAGTCTGAACATACCTGAATTTTGAAGTGGAAAAGGGTAATGATGGAATCTGAAGCTGGAACAAGATCCTGATTTTTGTCATAGATTTATATCTGTAAGGGGCTGAACCAATGTCTCAGATTCAAATATCTAAAATCACTAGGTGGCTTAAAATTCAGATTCAATTTTTCCCCCCATTTCTAACGGCTTGTCTTCACTGCCATGGAAATCAACGCAATGGTGGTCTATCTTCCAGTGTTTGATTTAGCGGGTCTAGTAAAGACCCACTAAATCGAATGCTGAAGGCACCCCTGTCGATTGCATTACTCCTCGCCTTCGCGAGGAGAAAGGAAGTCAACTGAAACATTTCTCCCATCAACCTCCCGCTGAGGGGCTGCCTCAGAAAATCTGTGTAAGGTATGTCGACTCCAGCTATGCAATTGTTGTAGTTGGAATTGCATATCTTACATTGATTTTTTCAGCCAGCGTAGACCTGGCTTTACTGTATTAATTCAAGTAGTATATGTAGCAGTCAGTTCTTAGTGTGAACTGCAGATGGCAGTGATTCTGGATTGAGCCTCTCTCTTCCTTGACTATTTGGTAGGCACCGTGTGATTGTTGTACTATAAAGACAAAAATGTGGTCTCTTCCACAGCAGAGTGAGCTCTGAGTTTGTCTGCACAAATAAGAGCAACCTTCTCCCCACCCCCAATTTGTAATACGCTGTATGTCATGGACTGGAAAAAATTCCATTCGAGTGAAAGTTGGCATCCTGGTGTCTGTCCATGCTTAGACACATACACGTGAGATTTTTTAAAATCAAACTTAGTGAGAAGCACTGCGGCTTAAAACCAAACATGTTGTCAAGGTCATGTCTATATGTACAGAGCTCGCAGCAGCACGGCTATACCAATACAGCTGGGCCACTACAGACATCTTGTGTTGATGCTCTATGCTGATGGGAGAGAGCTCTCCCATCGGCATAACAAAACCATCTCCACGAGCAGCAGAAGCTACACTTGCAGGGGAAGCTTTCCTGCTGACATACTGCCATGCACATGAGTGCTTGTGTTGGTGCTACTGATGTCGTTCAGGGAGGTGGTTCATTCACTCCCCGAGCGACGGACGTTCTGCCAACATAGGCGGTAGTGTACTCACAGTCTCAGGTTCCAGAGTGAGAAGACATTGCAAGGGAGTTAAGCCATTCTGCAGATAAACCAGTTATTGCTAGTGCTTTGAATCACATGATCTTCATGTGTGTGTCCAATCAAAGGACTTTGTTTCACAATTTTACAACTTCAGAGTTAAATTTTTAAATTGGCTCTCTCTCCAGCAGCAGAGATGGCATGGTTCTTTCCCCCTAAAAATGTTGACCCCACTCCAGTGAAGCACTTAAGGCATGCTTACTTCTAAGCATGGGAGTACACCTATCGATGCTAATAGCGCCTAGTTGTTAGATGAACGGTGCTTTGCTGGACCCCGGTGTTTGTTAAGTAATTAAAACATTAAGAAATTGTATTCATTCTTGATATAAATGTGAGAAGGGATTTCACCTATTCAGCTTCCAGCCTTACTCTTGTTCATTCTGTTTCCATGCCATAAATAGCACTAGCCTCAAGTCAGAACGTATGAATGAGCACAGACTGAAGGTCATTTAACTCAACTAGGTGTGTTCTGGCTTCCATATTGTTGACAAACATGCACTAGATACTCCTGCACGTTCACATGGGCTTATTTCAAATTCGCTTATCTGCTCCATGCTGAACAGTGAATGAAGCAGCTCTAGCATTCTGATCTTTGTACTAGATAAAATGTCAGTCACAGTTTTAATTAGGAAATCCCAAAAATAATTCCATGGGAAGTGATCAGCTTTTCATCACCTCACTATGCTCACAGAATCGGATCAGCTATGAAGTAGGAAATTACACTTTTTGATGGCAACTTTTCCACTCCTACAGTACGTAGTTATGGCAAACAGAAAGGGATACATAATAAGACAGAAAGTATAGGCCATCCTCATTATAAGTCCAAGATACGTTCCAAAAAACTTGGACTTATAGTGAAACAACTTACAGCGGGGAATTTTTTCCTACAGCTGAACTTCCATTTGCGCAAATTGAGGGGGGGGGGAGAGATTTTCACAACTGAAGGGTGGGGAATGGGAGGACTTACAATGCGTCAGTTCCTACAAGTGTCAATGACTATAGTACAGAATGGATGCATACCAGGGTGACTTATAGCAGGGACACCCTGTATCATATTGCCTCTATATAAATCCATCATAAGTCTGCATCTTGAATACTGCGTGCAGATGTGGTTGTCCCATCTCAAAAAGAAATATCTTGGAATTAGAAAATATTCAGAAAAAGGCAACAAAAATTTGGAACAGCTGCCATATGAGGAGAGATTAAAAAGACTGGGACTTTTCGGCTTAGAAAAGAGAAGACTAGGGGGAGATATGATAGAGGTCTATAGAATCATGACTGGTTCAGAGAAAGTAAATAAGGAAAAGTTATTTACTCTCTCCCATAACAAGAACTAGGAGTCATCAGATGAAATCAACAGGCATCAGGTTTAAAACAAATAAAAGTATTTCTTCACACAACGCATAGTCAACCTGTGGAACTCCTTGCCAGAAGATGTGATGAAGGTCAGGACTTCAACAGGGTTCTAAAAAGAGCTAGATAAATTCCTGGAGGTTAGGACCATCAATGGCTATTAGCCAGGATGGGTAGGAATGGTGTCCCTAGCCTCTGTTTGTCAGAAGCCAGCAATGGGCAACAGGGGATGGCTGACTTGATAATTACCTGTTAATTCCCTCTGGGTACCCAGTATTGGCCACTGTCAAAAGACAGAATACTGGGCTAGATTGACCTTTGATCTGACCCAGTATGGCTGCTCTTATATCTCAACGATTGTATTAAAAACTCCTGTAGGCAGCAAGGCTTTCTATCTTTGTCAGCAAATATTTGCATACACTCTCAGCTGGAAGAGAATTTCAGCACCACTTATCAACCATTTAACAGAATTTTGCTTGGCTTATTTTTCCCCTTCACTCCTCCCCCAAAGGAGAAGTGACAACACGTCAGCAATAACTTGTCTAAGAAAACTGTAAGACAGAATTGCCATTTTTCTGCTTAGTTTTGTGCTAGACAAAAAAAAAAAAAACCCCACAACCTTCTTGCTAATGCTGTTCTGGAAGAGAAAAATGTAAGAGGATGTGTACTATTTAGACACTGTCATAGAGTTAATTCTCCAGGCCATTTCTCTGTAACTGATAATTTTTAGAATAAGTGCATTTTACTTTAGGCTACTCTAAGTCCAGTGCAAATAAACAGCCATTTGTGCCAGCTGCAGATGTTTTATTAGCTTTTATAGCTCAGATATTCAAAATACAGAAAATGCAACAAATCATGTAATGAATCCATAAACCTGAGAATCATTTGTTGCTGCTATCTGCAGGAAAGTATAAGCAAAACATTAAACCTGTATGTAAATTATTTACCATAAACTTTACCAGAAAGAAAATGCATCCTACACCAGCATCTAAGTACAATATGCATAGATTAGTTTTTAAATTTTATTTAGCATCCCTAGTGAAGAGAGTGTCACAAAAAAAGATAATTCATGGGCTATGGTGAACAGGGATGTGCTTGGAAGATGTTCTTTAGAAGGAGGAAGTGAGTCACTTAAGGGGGAGGTCTCCAGAAAGACAGAGAACTCAAGTGAATGAACAACATCTGCTACAGAGGGTTGCAAAGAGAGGCACAGACTATAGAAGCAAAATTAGTTCAATATCCTGACACGAGGCAGACAAGAGTGAGACCTAGAGATTGGATTGTATGTTTCAGAAACAGTGTGCCTGCCGTTTTGAGATACCTGTGTGACTGTGTGTTTTAGGTGAAGTCTGAAACGTGGGATTGGAGCCAAGGTAGTTCAGTGTTTAGAGTCTCCTGTAGCATATCCCTACGCTGCCCCATGTTGCTAACAGTCATTCAGAGGAATGCTTCATATAGGTAGCTGCAAGAGGTACACAGGACAGACCTGATGGCAGGGTTCTCAAATAGCACAGGGAGCAGATCACAGAATCATAGAACTGGAAGGGACCTCAAGAGGTCGAGTTCAGTCCCCTGCCCTCACAGCAGGACCCACCACCATCTAACTCAGCACTGACAGGTGTCTAACCTGCTCTTAGAGATTCCACAACCTGCCTAGGCAATTTATTCCAGTGTTTAACCACCTGACAGTTAGGAAGTTTTTCCTAATGTCAAACCTAAACCTCCCTTGCTGCAGTTTAAGCCCATTGCTTCTTGTCCTATCCTCAGAGGCCAAGGAGAACAAGTTTTGTTGTTCTTCTCTGGACCCTCTCCAATCTCTCCACATCTTTCTTGAAATGTGGTGTTCAGACCAGGACTCAATACTCCAACTGAGGCCTCATCAGCGCGGAGTAGAGCAGATCACAGTATTTCAGCTTAACAAAAGCTCTTACAGCTGCCAACTGCCTTTGTTCTTTCCTACCAGGGGCTACCTAGTCCGATGCTGCGCTGCCCCTCCCAGCGGCTCTTAGACAGAATAGTGCGCCGCTATGCTGAGGTGCCAGATGCTGGCAGCATCTACATGGATCATCTCTCAGACCGGGACAAACTGCGCCTCCTCTATACCCTGTCAGTGAATGCACTTCCCATCCTATTACAGGTACGGTGCCACTCCCTACGCTGAAATTTCCCCCAAACCAAGCACAAGCCCTTCTGCGGATAGTGAATCTGGTGGTCTCCAGTTGCTCTGGACACGGAGCAGGTTTTTTCACTGTCGTGCTAAGCTTTGAGGAGAGTTCCTGTTCCTTGACCTCACTGAGGCCGTTGCCTGATTTTTAGATTGTGTATTAATTATATCAATAAAGTTATGAATTTTCAGTTACCACTTTGCGGGTTGGCAGGGTCTCGTCTCAGGAACAGGCCCAGCACTTTAATTATTCTGTACTTGGGAACCTTGATGTACACATTTGAAACACTCACATGATAGGAACTCCTGTATATTTACAAATATCATTGTATTAATACATTTAGCACGGTCACAAACACCTCAACTTAACAAGAGAGATAGGGAATGTACATCTATATTTCCATATACTCACACCATTCCTCCTACAGCAACCTGAAATATTAGCCATCATCTTCCTCACCATCACCAGTGGCCATCATTCTGGCACCTCCCAAGGGTGGGGGGTGGAGGGGCAAAGGGTTGGGGTGCCAGAGGCAGGCTCTGGCTGGGAGACTTTCCTGCTTGACTCCCAGCCAGCAGCCTTCCCAAGCAGACTCCCTGACTGCCCTGCCCCCTGGGGCCATGTGGTTTTTCAACAGCTACGAGCCTGAGGGGAGGGTGCTTTGCAAACTGCCTGTTGACAACAAGTAGCACTCATTGGCCAGATTGTGCTGGGGCCGGGAGCAGTACATGAAGGCTCACAGCCGTTCAAGCAAAGGACCACAGCAGTTTTTCCTCAGTAGGGTGGGGGGGAGGAGGCAGACAAGGAGTCTGCCTGAGGCTCCCTGCTTGCCCAGACTTGGTCCATACTCTGCCCCCACCCCACCCACAGGGCTGGCTTCTCGTAGGTGCCACAAGAGAGCCATATTGTATGCTGGGAGTGGTAGTCCTCGTCCTCCCCCCTCCCCCCCCCCCCCGCTTCCCTCCCATGTTGGGCAGCGCAGAGGGATGGGGGCAGGACTATAGCTTGCTGAAGGCCAGGGCCCTTCCCTTCAGTGCCGGCCAGGCATTGGCAGTGGGGGCCTTTCTCTGTCAGCTCTGATTGGCCCCCGTGGATGGCAGCCGGCAGAGAAGGCATCTGCCACTTGGGTATGGCTGGAGAAGCCGTGGGCTGCCAGACATTGGTGTCGGGGAGCACGCCAAGGGCTGCAGACAGAGCCAGTGGGAGAAGGCAGGGGGTGCACAGGCCCTAGCATTGCCCCTGGACTCACCCCTGAGGGATTTGGGGGGGGGGGTGATCAGCCCCAGCCTTCCCCCAGCCAGCTGGAGCACGAGGGAGGGAAGCTGTGGCAACCCACCACCCCAGACAGAATCAGCCCCATAGGGGGGAGGCGCCCATGGAGGGGTGCTTTTGCACCCTTCATGCACACACTCCCCTGCGTATGGGCTGCCACGCACCCAAAACCATACACTCACTCTCACACATGCTTACTTTACTGCATACCTGTTCATGGAGACTCTGTGTGTGCACGTCACCACAAACACACCTCAGTATTTTTGGTGACTATATCCATTATTTTCCTTCTCTTCTCCTCTCACAGATTTTCCCTGAAGCAGAGGGATGGCCGTTTCCAAAGTATTTGGGGTCATGTGGCCGGCTGATGGTCACTGCCAGCAGCAGGCCTTTAAATGAGTTCTACAGCTCTCCTCCTGAGGTGGCGGCTGATCTGGCTCTCCAGCTCCTCTCTCTCATCAATTCCATGAGGAACAATGACTTGAACTATTTCTTTTATTTTGTCCATGTTGATGCTGGCACATTTGGCATTTTTAACAATGGGCATCTGTTCATCCGGGATGCCAGCACACTGGGAGTCATTGACAAGCAGGAAGGTACTCAGTATGATCTTTGAATAAGCATCTGTCATGGGAGGAATTAGGAAGGCAGGAGAAAAAATAATCTTTCACCCGCTATGTGAGTTTTATTTAAAAACATCAAAAATTGCTCACTAAATTGGATAATTAAAAGTTCAAGAGGAGACATTTACTGCCAATAAAACCATAACCAGCTCCTGCCGTGCTTAGCTCTGTATTCTGACCGTTACATAACTTTCACTGGTACAGTAAATGGGGCTGTGACTAACACTACGATTAAAAAGTGTTGGAACAGTCTTTGTAGAACTACATTGCTAATATCTGTGACTAGTGACAGTAGACACCATGGCAACATTTGAATGCTAATCTTCAACAGCTTCCTAACTCAATTTTCTTTAAAAACTGGTGTCACAAAAAATTAATTTGCAGACAGAAACTATACAGGCCTATTTCAGTTTTGGCCAAATCCTTTAAATCCTTCCAGGCCATTTTATCTCCTTTACTTTAGAATTATTAACAAAGGAAAACCCCTTTTTGTCAATTTGTCCACTGTTCAAGCTCTGCTTTCCACCACACAAACTATACAGTAATGCACCATTAGAAACCGAGCTAGAGTATTTCACTTTTCTCTTTTTTTCCAAACTGAAAAAAATTAATTCAGCTTATGCAATAATTCTTAAGTATTCACAAATGTATATGGATTTTGTGAAAGTCTTCTCATGAAATATCAGGTCCACAGACTGGGGGTGGGGGGGCAGAAGGGGCAGATGCCCTGGGGCTCTGTGATTTCAAAGGGCCTGGGACTCCCAGCTGCTACCATGGCAGCAGCAGCATCCTGAGACCCAGGTGGCACTGGGGGAGGCTAGACCCCATATCCTCCCCTGCTGCCCCTCCCTGCTTGCCCCAGGGACCCAGCAAGTTTATCTCCAGCCCTGTTAAATATTCAGCAGGGGTTTTTTTTGGGGGGGGAGGGGGGATTACATTATTGGTTCTGCTTCAACCAGATTTACCTCTTGTTGAGTCTTACTGGTTTTGGATTTGATGGAAAATTGAGGCCTTAACTACCTGTGGGAGTTTCTATAGGAACTTCACATTTCAGCTCTATATTTATGTTGGACTCTAGTTTCTCTGCTATTTTAATCAAACATAAAACACTGCTGGGTAGCACAGTTCTTTTCATCTCAACCTTTCAGATACATAGATGCATTTCAGAAGTGTGAAAAATGACCCTGTACATATAGCTTACAAAGTGATTTGGGATGAAAGGTGCTAAATTAGCCTAAGCTATTATATTACCAAGTGTATACACTATTTTAAATGACATTTTCTGACCAAAATTACAAACATGTATGATTATAAAAGACTTGCAATTTTCTAACTATTTTTATTGCCTTTATTAGGTCTCCAGCTGACTGATGGCCACCAGGAGTATAAAGATATATTTAGCTGTTTGGCTTCGGACTGCCAGTCTGCATTTCTCTCCTGTAAATCAGTTAGAGAGAAGCAGAGCCTTGTCATGGTGTGTCAAGAGCTTCTGCCTAAGCTGCTCACAGGAAAATTCCTCCAACCTGCTCAGGAGAAAATAGACAGGCTCCTAAGGCTCTGTGCAGACAGCTTCAGAGCCGACCAGGAAGTCAGTGATGCTGCTGTAAAGTTGGTAGAGCTCTTGAAACCTTTACGCTCCTGCAATTCCCATTTTGCCTACCGCTACCCTGACTGCAAATACAGTGACAAATACTAACCGTCGAGAGAAAGCTCTTCTGGAAAGACTGGAGTGGGGTGAGCACAGCTCAGCTCTGGCAGGAAGAGAAGATGGAATTCATAGAAGCCCGGGCTTCCTAGCATGAAGAAGGAAGAGGCAGCACGACACACCCAGGGTTCTGCCTGACCCAGACACACTTACCACATTGCTGTGTTAACTTCAAACTTTACATCGTTTGAAGTTACAAGTGTTATCACATTTCGTGGATGATCTGTGATAAGCTATTAATAAAACATATTACTTCATTTTGGCTTTAGAGGAATTTTCCATGGGAACCATAAAGAAAAATTAAATACTAAGCCATTGTGGTCAGTGGCTTAGGTGGCGTAGCATAAATTGCAGATAACTCAGACCCTGCTGATAAAGACTATACAATAATATAAGATGGATGGATACACTTAAGACAATCCTTGAGGGGATGGATATATTAATGCCATAAAATTACCTTATCTGAATTGAATTATCTGATCAGTTTGCTGCCATTAACACTCACAGATGACCTTTTAAAAAAATGTTACTATTATGATTGCCAATTAATTTGATGTTATATGGGATGGAAAGAAGCAATAGATAGCATTAAAGAGCTTAAAGCTCCCTTTCCTTTTATGTCTTCATTCCTCTAACTTCTAATCACGTATCACAACATTTCATCTTTCATGGGTTGCGAGATAGTCATCAGCATGTAAAGGTGCAAATTGCAGAGCACACCAAAAACTTGTCCTCTAACTGTCCCTGGGCACACTGCTGGGGCAAATTAAGAGGCTCCTAGTTGCATTAACATTGTTTTCTAACAAACAGTTTGTTAAAAAAAAAAAAAAAAAAAAAGAACAGAAAAGCCCTCAGAGCCAATTCACCGAATGTGTCTTTTTCACGTCTCCCCCCAGTACAATTTTCAAAACACTTCTAATCAAAATACTTCTATTTCACTTGTAACTCTGTTGAGTGCAGACACCATCTGGCTTCAAGTAAATCTCGGTTTAGTTAAATCCTTGTTGTTTGCACTGAAAACAAGTCTCTTTTCCTTTGGAATTTATAACCCAAGGCATATGTACCTTGGCAGTTGCATTGATAGATGATTATCTTGTCCTCATAACACCCCAGCATGGTGAGGAAGTATCACTATCTCCAAGCTGCCAATGGGGAAATGAGCCACCGAGTTAGGACCAGATCCATAAAGGTAGGGAACTGCCTATATCCACCTGATTAAGGCACCACTGACGGTCTCAGAACAGTAGCTCAGCTGCTGCTCTAGGTGCCTAAGTTTTCACGGGTTGGAATTTGCAAAATGGCCTAAGCACTGCTGCTCCCTCCCCCAAGCTAGGGAGTTGCTCAGAGCCTATTCTCAAACAAGGAAGAGGAAGCCTATCCTGTAAGGGGGCCCAGTTCTGTGAGCATGGCCAGAGCACACGTAAGACTTGATCCTTGTCGGATCTCCCAGCAGGAGGGCAGGATGCAGGCCACTGAGAAGTGGAGGGGTAGCAGTGCACCTGCACGAATTATACATATGGGCAGGAGAATGTTGGGGATTTTTCAGGGAGCAACAGAGAAAGAGTTAGGGACGGAGAGGTGTGGACCGGCGGACTCTCCCTGGTAAGAACATTCCCTTGAGATGTGGGTGTGCATGAGACACCCATCCTAGAATAGCCCATAACCTGGTGGTCAGGACACTCAGATGGAAGGAGGGAGACCAGGGTTCAAGTCCCTGATCCAGAGCAGGGATTTGAACTTGGATTTTGGCGCTTCCCAGTAAGCGCCCTACCCACTGAAGAAAATGGATACAATATCACAAACTCTCTCAGTCAACCTCTAACCTGCAGTTTTCAGTGAAATAATTTTGCCTGAAAAAGGTCACCCTGCTCTAGGCAAGAAGCCTGTGACAGAGGTAGGAACAGAACCCACTTCTTCCTACTCCCAGTTCAATGTCTTAACCCCAAGAACATCCCTCCTCGGGCTATGGTTTGAAAAAGACCAGTCATCTGCACGTGTGCGAAAACCTATGAGTGTGTTTGCACATCTAAATTGCATGAAAAGTTATCGTGAGTCTCTGCGCAAATCAGAAATTTGTGTTTGAAAACCAGCAGGAATGCATGTAACATCAATTGTGCATGCAGATTACCATAACTGTAGACTGGGCATAAATTAGATATGCAAATATACTCCCATTTTTGCATAGAATCATAGAATACTAGGACTGGAAGGGACCTCGAGAGGTCATCGAGTCCAGTCCCCTGCCCTCATGGCAGGACCAAGTACTGTTTAGACTATCCCTGATAGACATTTATCTAACCTACTCTTAAATATCTCCACAGATGGAGATTCCACAACCTCCGTGGGCAATTTATTCCAGTGTTTAACCACGCTGACAGTTAGGAACTTTTTCTTAACGTCCAACCTAAACCTCCCTTGCTGCAGTTTAAGTCCATTGCTTCTTGTTCTATCCTCAGAGGCCAACAGGAACAAGTTTTCTCCCTCCTCATTAGGACACCCTTTTAGATACCTGAAAACTGCTATCATGTCCCCCCTCAATCTTCTCTTTTCTAAACTAAACAAACCCAATTCTTTCAGCCTTCCTTCATAGCTCATGTTCTCTAGACCTTTAATCATTCTTGTTGCTCTTCTCTGGACCCTCTGCAATTTCTCCACATCTTTCTTGAAATGTGGTGCCCAGAACTGGATACAATACTCCAACTGAGGCCTAACCAGCGCAGAGTAGAGTGGAAGAATGACTTCTCGTATCTTGCTCACGAAATACCTGTTAATGCATCCCAGAATCATGTTTGCTTTTTTTTGCAACAGCATCACACTGTTGACTCATATTCTGCTTGTGGTCCACTATAACCCCGAGATCCCTTTCTGCCATACTCCTTCCTAGACAGTCGCTTCCCATTCTGTATGTGTGAAACTGATTGTTCCTTCCTAAGTGGAGCACTTTGCATTTGTCTTTATTAAACTTCATCCTGTTTACCTCAGACCATTTCTCCAATTTGTCCAGATCATTTTGAATTATGACCCTATCCTCCAGAGTAGTTGCCACCCTTCCCAGCTTGGTATCATCTGCAAACTTAATAAGCGTACTTTCAATGACAATATCTAAATCGTTGATGAAGATATTGAACAGAGCTGGTCCCAAAACAGACCCCTGCGGAACCCCACTTGTTACACCTTTCCAGCACGATTGTGAACCTTTAATAACTACTCTCTGAGTACGGTTATCCAGCCAGTTATGCACCCACCTTATAGCAGTCCCATCTAAGTTGTATTTGCCTAGTTTATTGTTAAGAATATCATGCGAGACCGTATCAAATGCTTTACTAAAGTCTAGGTAGACCACATCCACCGCTTCTCTCTTATCCACAAGACTTGTTATCCTATCAAAGAAAGCTATCAGATTGGTTTGACATGATTTGTTCTTTACAAATCCATGCTGGCTGTTACCTACCACCCTTCCAAGTGTTTGCAGATGATTTCCTTAATTACTTGCTCCATTATCTTCCCTGGCACAGAAGTTAAACTGACTGGTCTGTAGTTTCCTGGGTTGTTCTTATTTCCCTTTTTATAAATGGGCCCTATATTTGCCCTTTTCCAGTCTTTTGGAATCTCTCCTGTCTCCCACGATTTTTCCAAAGATGATAGCTAGAGGCTCAGATACCTCCTCTATCAGCTCCTTGAGTATTCTAGGATGCATTTCGTCAGGCCCTGGTGACTTGCAGGCATCTAACTTTTCTAGGTGATATTTAACTTGTTCTTTTTTTTATTTTATCTTCCAAACCTACTCCCTTCCCACTAGCATTCACTATGTTTGGCATTCCTTCATCAGATTTCTCGGTGAAGACCGAAACAAAGAAGTCATTAAGCATCTCTGCCATTTCCAAGTTTCCTGTTACTGTTTCTCCCTCCTCACTGACCAGTGGGCCTACCTTGTCCTTGGTCTTCCTCTTGCTTCCAATGTATTTATAAAAAGTCTTCTTGTTTCCCTTTATTACTGTAGCTAGTTTGAGCTCATTTTGTGCCTTTGCCTTTCTAATCTTGCCCCTGCATTCCTGTGTTGTTTGCCTATATTCTTCCTTTGTAATTTGTCCTAGTTTCCATTTTTTATAGGACTCCTTTTTTATTTTTAGATCATGCAAGATCTCGTGGTTAAGCCAAGGCGATCTTTTGCCATATTTTCTATCTTTCCTACGCAGAGGAATAGCTTGCTTTTGGGCCCTTAATGTCCCTTTGAAAAACTGCCAACTCTCCTCAGTTATTTTTCCCCTCAGTCTTGATTCCCATGGAACCTTACCTATCAGCTCTCTGAGCTTACCAAAATCCGCCTTCCTGAAATCCATTGTCTCTATTTTGCTGTTCTCCTTTCTACCCTTCCTTAGAATTGTGAACTCTGTGATTTCATGATCACTTTCACCCAAGCTGCCTTCCACTTTCAAATTCTCAACCAGTTCCTCCCTATTTGTTAAAATCAAATCTAGAACAGCTTCCCCCCCAGTAGCTTTTTCAACCTTCTGAAATAAAAAGTTGTCTCCAATGCAGTCCAAGAACTTATTGGATAGTCTGTGCCCCGTTGTGTTATTTTCCCAACATATATCTGGATAGTTGAAGTCCCCCATCACCACCAAATCTTGGGCTTTGGATGATTTTGTTAGTTGTTTAAAAAAAGCCTCATCCACCTGGGTAGGTGGCCTGCAGTAGACTCCTAGCATGACATCACCCTTGTTTTTTACCCCTTTTAGCCTAACCCAGAGACTCTCAACACTTCCATCTCCACCTCAGTCCAAGTGTGTACATTTTTAATATATAAGGTAACACCTCCTCCCTTTTTTCCCTGTCTATCCTTCCTGAGCAAGCTGTACCCTTCCATCCCAACATTCCAATCATGTGTATTATCCCACCAAGTTTCTGTGATGCCAACAATGTTATAGTTGTATTTATTTATTTATTAGCACTTCCAGTTCTTCCTGCTTATTACCCATACTTCTCGCATTTGTATATAGATACTGATTTGATCTTGCCTCCCAGTTTTGCCCTGACCCTCCTCTCTGTCTGCCATTATAGCCCATGCTCCCTCCCATTTCCGACCCATCTCCCAGGTCTCCATGTTCTCCACTTACTCGTGGGCTTTGCTCACCTGTCCCCGTCGAACCTAGTTTAAAGCCCTCCTCACTAGGTTAGCCAGTCTGTGTCCAAATAGGGTCTTCCCCCTCCTTGGAAGGTGAACACCATCTCTGCCTAGCAGTCCTTCCTGGAATAGCATCCCATGGTCAAGGAAGCCAAAGCCCTCCTGGCGACACCATCTTCGCAGCCAGGCATTCACCTCCAGGATGCACCTGTCTCTGCCTGGGCCCCTACCTTTGACAGGAAGGATAGAAGAGAATACAACCTGCACTCCAAACTCCTTCACCTGTACTCCCAGAGCCTTGTAGTCACTCTTGATCCGCTCAGCATCACACCTCGCAGTATCATTTGTGCCCACATGGATGAGTAGCATGGGGTAGTAGTCAGAGGGCCGGATAATCCTCAACGATGCCGCCATAACATCTCAGATATGGGCCCCCAGCAGGCAGTATAGCTCCCGAGATGACATGTCAGGGCAACAGATGGGCGGCTCTGTCCCCCTCAGAAGAGAGTCTCCAACCACCACTACCTTACGTTTCCTATTTGCAGTGGTGGCAGCAGACCTCCCAGCCTTGGCGGTACGAGGCTTCTCCTCCTCTGTTGTAGGGGGTGATTCCTTATCTCCTGTATCAAGAAGAGCATAACGGTTTCCTAGTACTACGGTGGGAGGGTTTGGAGCAGGGGTGGAGCACTGCCTGCTGCCAGAAGTAACCAGCTGCCAGTGTCCACCCTGAGCCGTCTCCTCCTCCACCAGTGATGTGTCAGCAGTCTTGTGTACTGGGACAGTTACCTCAGCATGTTCAGTTGCCTGCCTGATCTTGTGAAAATCAAAACATATGACATTGAATCTATTTCCCAGTGTCATTCCTGGCACAAAATAGTAAATACACCTTTCACTTGTAAGAAGTAGAAACATTGTTAAATAAACTGAATGCAAATTTATCTGTAGGACTAGATGTTATCACAGCAGAAATGTTTTAACATACAGTAAAAGCAGTTGTTGCATCCTTCTTCTATGATTTCTATTTCTACATCATGGTTGTGTGCCTGTAAGGAGAAAGTGCTCTTCACTTAGACCCATAAGACTGATTAGCAAACTGTTTCCAACAGTTTTTCTTTAACTCATTTCTATCTAAAACTTTTTCAGATTGTGATTTTATTTGATAAACTAAACAAATTAAATGCTTTTGCCCCCACTCCCACCATAAGCAGCAGCAATTTCTCTAGTAAAGGGAGAACTGTCTTGCCACCTTGTATTCAGGGAACAATGTATTTAAAAGAGGAATACAATTTTGTATGTTAGTTTTATGAGAAAATTTTTTATTATTGCCAGTGAAGGTAACTCTGAGTCACTAGTAACCTGATTTCCAATTAGCAATGGAAGTAAGGGTACATCTACATAGCAACATTATTTTGAAAAAACTTAGTTCACGTCTACACAGCTGGCAGTTATTTCGAAATAATGTCAAAGTACTGTCAAGCTGTAGGTCGTCTTATTCTGACTTCTGTAACCCTCATTGCATGAGGAGTAAGGGAAGTTGGAGGAAGAGTGCTCTATTTCTAAATAAGTGCTGTATACACACTCCCTATTTCAAAATAAGCTACATAACTGATGTAGCTCAATTTGTGTAGCTTATTTCAAGTTAAGTCCTGCTGTGTAGATGCACCCTTGTTGTTTTTTCATGCAGTTCACCTAGGCTAGAGTAAGGCGGGCCACAAAATGTCAAGGAAGAGATGAGCAAAAGATCTTGGCTAGGCCATATGAGCTCCGCCAGAGAATTTCTAATCCATAGAAGTGGCAAGCTCTTGGAGAAATCACTTGGTATAACACAGCCTTAGCCTGTGGCTAGCAGCACCTTAGCACTTGCAAAATCTCTTCCTTCATTGGCAATTCTTTGCTCTACTTTCAAACCAGGAGCAGTAGCTCAGAGTGCCAGGCACTGGCTTCACCCATCATTGTGGAGCCTTATTTTCCCCTCCAGACAGATTTTCCTCTCTCAAGTATTTGACATTCCGTTTTCTTTGTTGACCTGAAATGCTCGTACAGAAGCGTTGCGATGAGCTGCACACCTCACAGACATCAGGTGAGTGACACTGAAATGGCATAGCAACAGGCACGTACGGCACAATGACAAGCCATAAAGAGAAATCTACTTATTTCAGGTCTAAATCCTACAGCTAGTGACACAGCTAGGAGCTTTTCCTTTGGGTTCGGTGGGAGGAGGAGCAGGCCTCCGCATATCATCCCAGCTAACATAGAAGCCTAAAATATGGTCCACAAAAAGGCAAACTGCTGCCAAATTCCTAAGACAAACTTTAAGCTAAGAGAAGCTTTTAGACATACAGTATGATTCATGGAATCAAGTCCATTAAACTCAATAGGAGTCTTTCCACTGGCTTCAGTGGGCTTTGGGTCAGGCTCATAAAAGCTGTCCTTGACTCTACTCGCTATAAATGAGAATTGTAACAAAGCAGTTGATTTAAAAAAAAAAGGAATTAGAGCTTTGTTCCCAATACATTTTTCCTCAAACACAGCTTAGGAAGATTGGACTTACGTAAGAGCAGCACTATGATGTGCCAACCACCAAATTAGTTTATGGCTTTGAGAGCAACCACTGTCCTAAACAATCTCTAAAGAGCGTTTCTTCTTTTGACACCGCCTTTTTTTTGGCAGCTAGACTAGAGAATCGCTGCCCATGCAGACTTTTTAGAAACCGTTTCAATTGGGCCTTGAAGCATTAGTCAGCCAGGCTCCAAAAGGCTGTGAAACTCATTTATAAATGGCAATTATTTTAAATCCAACCCCTCGTAAAAGTTCTCTCTCCAATGACGTTTTCCTCAGAGGAGAGTTATTTCTGACTGCAGGTTTGTGCTACTTTTACACACTGTTCCTGAGATGACTTTAAAAGCATTTTGTCCTATAAAAACCAGCTGTTGTCTTCAGATTGGGATAAGAAATGCCACAACTTTTGCAGTAACGTAGCATTCCTTTAGAATGCTTCTTTTACTCACCTGACACTGACCTTTTTCCATCCTCTGAGGACTGCCCCTAGGGTAGAGAGCCCCAGAACAATCTGCTGCAGAGCTGGGAGTCCCAAAGGCCTGGGAGCTCTGGCTTAGCAGCTGGGAAGTCCAGACAACCCTGACTCAAGCCAGTTCCCTCAGGGCTTCCAAGCTCCCTGCCAGAAGGCCCCAGGATAGCTGCCAGGATCTGTAGCATGTGCCAGGGTTTCTGAAATGAATGTTTTTCCCTCCTAGGATTTTCAGTGTGTGTGAAATTTTGACTAAAAAAATGGATATAGTTCTGACTCAGAAGGGGGCCAAATTGTAAAATATTGAGATTTCCCACGAAGCAGAAATTCTGAGTTTTAGCTCTACCGCCGTGAGTCTTTTGCCCTAGGTTTTTGTTTCAAAGCAGGCTTTGTGGCAATAGAACCTGGCCATTTAAATATAGCCTTCCTGGCACCGTTTCTTAAATGGCATATTCCAGTAAGCTTGTGTCTCCCTGGGACAGCAGTTGGATAGATGAGCCCTTAGCAAGTGTGAGTCTCCTTTTTTTCCATCTACCCTGTTCCTTCACTGCTCTCCTAAATACTTATTCTTCCAAATTGCACTCAATCAGTTTCATAAGTTCAGCTATACTGGGTGAGATCAATGGTCCAGCTAAGTCCACTGGACTTTCTCTGACATTGGCCAATATCAGAGTTTCATAGTTCAGAGTGATCCACACATTATCACCCCCCACCCCCGCTTCCAGCTTCTGGCAGTCAGAGTCACCCTCAGCATGAAGTTGCACTCCTAATTGTCTTGGCTAATAGCCATTGATGGATCTATGATTTTTTTTAAACCAGTTACACTTTTGGACATCACAACATCCCATGGCAAGGAGTTCCACAGGTCAGTCATGCACTGTGTGAAAAAGTACTACTTTTTTGTATTAAACCAGCTGCCTCTTAACTTAGTCAGATGATGCCCTGGATTTTGTATTGTGAGAAAGGGTAAAATAGCACTTTGTATACATTTTATCATGGCATTCGTGATTTTATAGACCTCTATCATAACCCCCCAAAAATGTCTCTTTTCTAAGGTGAACAGCTCTGATCTTTTTAGTTTCTCTTTGTATGTACGTTCCATACCATGTTAATCTTTGTTGCCCTTCTCTGAACCTTTTCCAGTTCCACTATGTTCCTTTTTGAAATGGGGTGATCAGAAATGGACACAGTATTCAAAGTGTGCATGGAGCAACGATTTATGTACATAAGAACATAAGAACATAAGAATGGCCATACTGGGTCAGACCAAAGGTCCATCGAGCCCAGCATCCCATCTGCCGACGGTGGCCAATGCCAGGTGCCCCAGAGAAGGAGAACAGAAGACAATGATCAAGTGATTTATCTCCTGCCATCCATCTCCTGCCCTTGTTATGAAGGCTAGGGCACCATACTTTATCCCTGGCTAATAGCCATTTATGGACCTAACCTGCAAAAATTTATCAAGCTCTTTTTTAAACCCTAATAGAGTCCTGGCCTTCACAGCCTCCTCGGGCAAGGAGTTCCACAGGTTGACTGTGCGCTGTGTGAAGAAAAATTTCCTTTTATTAGTTTTGAACCTACTACCCATCAATTTCATTTGGTGTCCCCTAGTTCTTGTATTATGGGAAAAGGTAAATAATTTTTCTATAATCACTTTCTCCACACCATTCATGATTTTATATACCTCTATCATATCGCCCCTCAATCGCCTTTTTTCCAAACTGAAAAGTCCCAGTCTCTCTAGCCTCTCCCCATATGGGACCCTTTCCAAGCCCCTAATCATCTTAGTCGCCCTTTTCTGAACCTTTTCTAATGCCAATATATCTTTTTTGAGGTGAGGAGACCACATCTGCACGCAGTACTCGAGATGTGGGCGTACCATAGTTTTATATAGGGGAAGTATGATATCTTTTGTCTTATTATCTATCCCTTTTTTAATAATTCCTAACATCCTATTTGCCTTACTAACTGCCGCTGCACACTGCGTGGATGTCTTCATAGAACTATCCACTATAACTCCAAGATCCCTTTCCTGATCTGTCGTAGCTAAATTTGACCCCATCATGTAGTACGTGTAATTTGGGTTATTTTTTCCAACATGCATTACCTTACACTTACCCACATTAAATTTCATTTGCCATTTTGCTGCCCAATCACTCAGTTTGCTGAGATCTTTTTGTAGTTCTTCACAATCCCTTTTGCTTTTGACTGTCCTGAACAACTTTGTGTCATCTGCAAACTTGGCCACCTCACTGCTTACCTCATTTTCTAGATCATTGATGAACAAGTTGAACAGGATTGGTCCCAGTACTGACCCCTGGGGAACACCACTAGTTACCCTCCTCCATTGTGAAAATTTACCATTTATTCCCACCCTTTGTTTTCTGTCTTTTAACCAATTCTTGATCCATGAAAGGACCTTTCCTCCTATCCCATGACCACCTAATTTATGTAAAAGCCTTTGGTGTGGGACCGTGTCAAAGGCTTTCTGGAAATCTAGGTATATTATATCCACTGGGTGCCCCTTGTCCGCATGTTTATTAACCCCTTCAAAGAATTCTAACAGATTAGACAGACACGACTTCCCTCTGCAGAAACCATGCTGACTTTTGCCCAACAATTCGTGCTCTTCTATGTGCCTTGCAATTTTACTCTTTACTAGTGTTTCTACTAATTTGCCTGGTACTGATGTTAAACTTATCGGTCTATAATTGCCAGGATCTCCTCTAGAGCCTTTTTTAAATATTGGTGTTATATTGGCCATCTTCCAGTCATTTGGTACCAAAGTGGATTTAAAGGATAGGTTACAAACCACTGTTAATAACTCCGCAATTTCACATTTGAGTTCTTTCAGAACCCTTGGGTGAATGCCGTCTGGTCCCGGAGACTTGTTACTATTCAGCTTATCAATTAATTCCATAACCTCCTCTAATGTCACTTCAATCTGAGTGAGTTCCTCAGATTTGTCACCTAAAAAGGCTGGCTCAGATTTAGGAACCTCTGTAACATCCTCAGCCGTGAAGACTGAAGCAAAGAAATCATTTAATCGCTCCGCAATGGCACTGTCTTCCTTGATCGCTCCTTTTATATCTTTATCATCCAAGGGCCCCACTGCTTTTTTAGCGGGCTTCCTGCTTCTAATGTATTTAAAAAACATTTTACTATCATTTTTTGAATTTTTGGCTAGCTGTTCCTCAAACTCTTTTTTGGCTTTTCTTACTACATTATGACACTTAATTTGGGAGTGTTTATGTTCCTTTCTATTTTCCTCACTAGGATTTGACTTCCACTTTTTAAAAGCTGCCCTTTTCTCTCTCACTGCCTGTTTAACATGGCTGTTTAGCCATGGTGGTTCTTTGTTAGGTCAGTAGTTTTATAATTTTTTTCTGCCTCATTTTCTGTTCCTTTCCTAATAGTTCATAACATTCTGTTCACCTTTTTGATAGCTGCTGCGCATTGAGCTGAAGTCTTCAAACAACTATACATACTGATTCCAAAATATCCTTCTTGAGTGGAACAGCTAATCTAGAACCCGTCATTGAGTGAGTGAGTGAGAGAGTGTATGTGTGTGCGCACATATGTTTTATTGGGATTCTTTAAGATTTTTTCTATAAGTGTGCATTACCTTGCACTTTGCACTTATCATTTCAACTTTATTTTATTGCCCAGTCACCCAGTTTTATGAGCTTCCTTGATAGCACTTTGTAGATTTAGGGTATGTCTAGATACATGCCTCTGCCAACCAAGGCATGTAAATTAGACTACCCGACATAGTCAATGAAGCGGGGATTTAAATATCCCTTGCTTCATTACAATAAAAATAGCCACTGTGTTGTGCCGGCTCAGCTGTTTGTCAGCACAAAGCGGCAGTCAAGACAGGGATCGGTCGGCAAGGAAAGCCGTTGCCAACCGATCTGCGTCTCGACTGCCACTTTGTGCCAACAAACAGCTGTGCCGGCACAACATGGTGGCCATTTTTATTCTAATGAAATGGAGGATATTTAAATCCCCGCTTCATTGACTATGTCAGTATGTCTAATTTACATGCCTCGGCCAGCAGAGGCATGTAGTCTAGACATACTCTTAGATTTAACTATCTTGAATAATTTTGTATTCTCTGCAAACTTTGCTATTTCACTATTTTTGCCCTTTTCCAAATCATTAATACATATATTGAATGCTAAAGGTCCCAGTATATATCTGCTGTTTACTTCTCTTCATTCTGAAAACTGAGCATTTATTCCTACTCTTTGTTTTCTGTCTTTTAACCAGTTACCGATTCTGAAGAGGACCTCCTCTTATCCCATTACTACTTATTTTCTTAAAGGCCGTTGGTGAGACACCTTGTCAAAGGCTTTCTGAAAATTCGAATACACTATCTTGACTGGATCATGCTTATTCACATGCTTGACGACTCCCTCAGAGAAGTCCAACACAACTTCCCTTCCCATGTTTATTTATGTGTCTGATAATTCTGTTCTTTTCTATAGTATTTACCAATTTGTCAGGTAACAAAGGCAGGCTTACCAGACTGTAATTGCTATGATCTTCTTCGGTGCATTAGCTACCTTTCAGTCATCTACTACACAGTAGTTTATTTCAGCAATAGATTGCATACTACAGTTAGTAATTCTGCAATTTCGTATCTGAATTCCTTCACAACCCTCGGGTGAAATCCACCTGGTTCTGGTCACTTCTTATTTATCAATGTGGGCCAAAATCACCACTAATGACACTTCAGTGTGGGACAGTTCTTCAGATGTGTCACTTAAAAAGTATGGCTCAGATAAGAAGAGCTCCCCCACATCCTCTGTAGTGAAGACCAGTGCAAAGAATTCATGTGTTTTTTCTGCAATAGCCTTGTCTTCCTTGAGTGTTCCTTTAACACATTAGTCATCTAGTAGCTGGCCCCATTTCTTACTTGGTAGGCTTGCTGCTTATGATGTACTGTAAGAAAATTCTTGCTGCTAGTTTGTGTGTCTTTGGCGAGTGACTTCTCAAATTCTCTTTCGGCCTGCTTTTTTGTACATTGAATATTTCATCTGTAAAGAGTCTGCACACCTTCCTATTATTCTCACTGGGATTTGACTTCCGAAATTTTAAAATATGCCTTTTTGCCCCCAATGGTCTTCATGACGCTGCTGCTTAGTAATGTTGGCATTCTTCTGGTCCTTTTATTGTCTTTTCTAAAGTGGTGTGTGTGTGTGTGTATTAGTCTGATCCTCTATTATGCAGTTTTTAAATAGTCTCCATACTATTTGCAGACATTTAACCCTTGTGACAGCTCCTTTTAATTTGTGTCTAACAAGTGTCCTCATTTTGGGGATGTTCCCCTTTCTAAATTAAATGTTACTGTGATGGGTTTTGGGTGTGGATATATAATCCCTCCTACAAGGATGCTTAAATTTAATTACATTATTACCTCTACTACTGAGTGGTTCAGCTATATTCACCACTTGGACCTGAACCGGTGTTCCAAATAAGACTAAATCAAGAATTGCCCTTTCCTTTGTAAGGTCTTTCAAGGATATTCTTAATGCTAAGAGCATTACCCATTTACCTCCTAGTCTGCAAGCTCTTTTAAGATAAAGATAGCTATCACATCACTATCCCAACCACTAATATACAATGGCCTCTTATAGACCAGTTTTTTACTGAATACACAGTATATGCTAACAACATTTGTTCAAGTGGGTCCTTGGACAGAGCATCGTATAACATATTGTACTTTAACCCATTAATTTATTCTGCTAAGGACAATATTTCCATTAAGCAATGCAATAGATTTGTTTTTCCTTGATTGTTTTCAATTTCATTTGTTTTTTGTTGGACCAATTACCAGTGTAAAATGGTTTCCAAAAGTGAAACTGTCCTGGGAGTATGATCTGTCTCTGACTGTCAGTCCCTAGATGGAGAAGAAGAGATGGAAAGGGAGAAAAGTAAAATAAAGCAAAGTGTTAGTATTTTGAATGACTTTCCTCTGTTTATATAGTTTTTAAAATGTGCAGCATACAAACTAATATTTTTTGGAATCTTTCAGTACTGAAGATATACAATACTACACATAGTAACAAGCCTGAGAACTTCCATTATGAACCATGCAATATTCTCATCATATAGACATTCAGGTTTATTTTTCAATCAATCACAAACAACTGAAATCATGCTTAATGAAATGCTGAATTATCACTCTAGCACCTCGGCTGGGGTTTTTTGATGGGTCACATTGGCCCCAGGAGTAATCCAGCAGGGGTTGGACTTGTGGAACCATAGAAACTAGGAAAGAGACTTTTCCTAATCAGGGAGAGAGGATATAAGTTTAGCTTTCCTCTAGAAAAACGATTCCATGTCCTACAGTCATAAACCTTTCCTTGAAAACACCCACATAGGCCTCACTGAACCCTTAGAAACCAGTCAGTTCTGAAGTTAAAACTCTGCAGGATTTACCAGCATCAAAAGTGTTAACTTTTTCTTTTTTGTAACATCAAGTATGCAACAATGACTTTTAGAAAGGGCGAAGACTTTTGCAGTTGCTTAAAAGAGAAAGTGACTATGTCAATATATTCCCAGGGCAATTCAGCTTTCATGGGAAAAGTGAGGCAGGTTTTACAATTGAGCAACAATACACCTAACTACAATCCTGGCCTCACGTTGTTCCTTTGCCACATTGCACATGAAGATAGTTTCTATGACTGACACCCACGGTCATGTCATATAAAGTTCAGTGCATTGTGTTTTAAAAAGGACCCTGTCAGTCATGCCAACCATATTTTTTTTATTTTCAGACAAACATTCAATCTGATAAAGGCACATCAGGTTAATTTATCCAGCAATACCTGAAAATTGCATTTTATCTGCTTTTTGAGTTCTATGAAAAATCATAAGACCTCTAAGGAATGACCAGAGCTGCTCTTACAGTATTGGAGCCTCCCACACTGGCTGTTATTTGTGTACACTTGTATATATGAAGCAGCAGCAAATTCACCTTTGAGCATTCACTCTGTTCTGGATCAAACATGCTGCCATAGATTTAAGCATTACTGTCGCCCCCTCTAAGGTTCTACAGGATGGATGCATCTAAAAGAAAATGGTATTAAAATGTATAGGACTGTATCTATTAACAAAACAAAGCAAGGAAGTGAAGGTACTGCTCAGGGACAGGACAAGAAAGGAAACAGCTATGGCCCACTAGAAGAACTCTGCTAGCAGGTATAGCCGTTGTATCAAACATACTTTCCTAGTTATAATGTTTTAACTATTTCCAGTACTCGGAATCATTTAAAAGGGGGCAAAATGTTAATTTAATACAGCAAATTTCATATGCTCTAGTGAGGGTTAAACTGAAAATTCCCACAGCTGGCGTGCAAAGAATTAAGACAATTGACAAGCTGCAAAAGACTAAATTATTTGCTAGTTCAAATTCTCACTCATAGAATTGCCCTTGTATTCATCTTTCTGTATCGCTCCTCCAGAAAGATAATGATTGAAGTTGGGGGAAATTTAGAGAGAGCCAAGGGCCTGAGCAGCACACACCAAGATGACATTGGGCTTATCCTGTGGTAAATCCCTATCACAAGTACATTACATATTACGCTTAAAGCAACACAATAACAGCAATAAAAAAAGAAAATCAAGGAAAACTTCTCAACAGAAGGAAAACACCATAGCTCTAGTCCCAGTGTAAATCCACATAAATGCTGAATTTTAATTTTATTTTCATACTCTCCAAAACCACAAGTGCAAACTTCTCCAACGCTATCTACTAAAAATTCCAGCAATAAATAGGATTGGGTGGCAAATATTTTGAAAGTTTCATTCTATGTTGCATTTAGAAAGATCCAGCATCCATGTCTGATTCTCCCCGTGCTAAGAGGCAGAGAAGGTAAAGAAGGTAAGGTAAATTACTCTGACCCTGCAAATACATTCCTCCTCCGCAGAGGAACAGTTTTATAGAAACTCCCACAGAGGCACAGTATGATAAGCAGCAAAACTGCAGAACTTTAATAAGGGCATCACACCCATCATGCTAAGCAGTGGAAAGATATAAGTTCATAAGAAAGCAGTAACTGTAAATTCCAGAAGCAGAACTTTTTTTAAAAAAATCCATAAATCTGATTAAATTATAGCAGAATTCCATAGACCAAACAGTTTAAGAATGTTAAAAGAATTTCAGAAGTTTAAATATCTTAGCTTGACATTACTTTTTAAGAGTACCAGACAATAGATTAGGGCTAAAAAAACATTGCCCAGTTATGAAAAAAAATTCTGTTACCTTCACATACCAAGCTTTGAAGATGAACAGAACTACATGAGAGCCAAAGGATTAAAAATCCTGTACACAAAGTAAAGGGCATTTACAAGCCAGCTCTTTGTTTTCACTTCTGTCCACCCATACAAAACCACACACACACACACACACACACACACACACACAATACTCACAAGCTCCTTCACCCACCTTACGTTCTGACAGCTTATTTTTGTCCTTGAAAATTTGGGCATACATAGATCATCGGGCTGTGCAAAAGTTTCTTGAACGGAAAATGCTGAGTTCCATTGCCTAACCTTGAGTATTCTAACCCCCTCACCAGAAGAGGCACCAGAACTAGGAACGTTCTGACAAAGAGAGGATTTATTTTGGAAAATGCTGATTTGCCAGACTTGAAATGTTTAGCAGAGATGTAGTGATTCACTGAACTTTCAACAAACCTCAGGAGGGCCTTTGTTTCCTGCCAATTTGTCTGATGGGCTGTTCCAGGTCTCAAAACGCCTGGGCAAGCCCACTTTGCAGATTGCCCCAAGGATGCTGGGGACTACAGACACCTGGACCAGATGGATCCTCCAGCTGGCTTGACTACTGGTATGACAGCGGCTCTGAGCGTCCTCAGCTCCAGGGCAGCCCATCGACAGGGCCTCCTCAGAGCTGCAGACGCTGGGACCCCTGGAAGCCAGTGTCTAAAAAGGATGTGATTGTCGTCAGTTTCCCAGCTGCTTTTCAGTGGTGGGTAGCAGCAAAGGAAGCACCAATTATGTCCATGTCAGCCAGCAACTGACAAGGACCTACAGGGCATATTTTGTTTTGGAACATTTTGTGGAATTTCCAGTGTGTGGGAAATTTAAAAAATATATATATTTTGTTCCAACATTCGAAACATCTTAATATCCTGCAGGCCAATAATACTGAGTTTCAGCTATCTATACCTGGGATTACTTTTGGTAGGGGTTGGCAGCTTACCGCTCTCCACCTCTCCCTGACTTAGCAAGGAGACTACGGAAGCATATAATAAAAGACACAAGAAGGCACACAAACCTCTAAAACCAGGATGCTGGAAGGCAAGGAAAACACCCCACAGTACAGTAAAATGGCAAGGTTCAAGTAGGGTATTTGAGTTAAGCATGTATCCTTCAGAAAATGGGATCCAGTCCTACTGAAACCATATCAAGGAACACAGATTAGTTTACATAAAATGTAAGGCAGAAACTAGTAGGTCTAAGAAAGAAATGGAAGAGCAAACAGCTGAAGATACAAACACAAATCTTTATATCAGGAGCAGAAAATAGATAAGAGACTGTTTATAGAAATATTAGGGAGCTAATAGATCAAGAGACATTGAACAGAAGCTAAATAGTTTCTTTGGATGTCTTCACCAGGAAGGATGTGGAGAATTAACTATACCTATGCCCAGCTTACTTAGAATAAAAATGAAGATTTAGCAACTGGGCTACCAATACCAGATCCTATTGAGCCAAAAACCCACCCCCCATTCTTAAAAAGTGACTCTCAGAGTCCCCATTCTTCAATATTGGGAAGAAAGAACAGAAGAGACACTTGTAAATTCCAGTGAAAGGGAATGTTTTTTCTTCAAATGAGCCCAAACCATAAACAGTGAATGATCAGGAAATTTCAGAAAATATGATAAAAGCCAAAGTGAAGCAGAGGACAAAGAATAAGCAGAACTTTTATATGCTGTTCTTGATGTAGTTGTAATTTGGGAGTACAGGTTGTACTTTTCTAATCCAGCACTCTCTGATCCAGCAACATCCATGGTCCAGCATAATTTTAGTTGACAGGGTATCCACTTATCATGGGTGTGGCCAAGATTCCTATGGTCCCATAAAGTTCTTTTTACAGCCACCAGTCCTGGCTCTCAGTGTTCTGTGCTGTTATTTAGCTCTAATTTACACCTAAGGCTGTCTATACTGCACAGCTATTTCGGGATACCGGAGGTACCCCATGTCTTAACAAGTCGCCCGTTATTTTGAAATATTTTTCGAAATAACAGGTGTGCTATTTTGGCATCCCAGTAGTCCTTGTTCCACGAGGGTTAAGGGATCTCTCGAAATAGCACGTTATTTCAAAATTTGGTGCTGTGTAGGTATGCCAAATTTCAAAATAGCCTATTTTGAAATTCAACAGAAATAAGATACGTAATTTGTGTCATGCAAATTGCATACCTTATTTTGAGTTCAGGGTGCTGTGTAAACACACCCTAAAAGTCTTCTAAGAGCCCAGAAAGAAGGGGAAGTGCTGGCAATGCTGCTAGACTATGTTGACCTCCCATGGCCCAACAAAATTTTATGGTGCAGCAAGTCAGGTCCCAAATTTGATAGGAAGGTCACTACTGGGTGAACCTAAGGACATTGTACTACAATATCCATGCACCTGAGGGATTTTACCAAATAAACTGCTACTGAATTTGTATAAAAGCCAGATTTCATTGGATGGGCAGGAAGCGGGGACACAGGAAAGTAGAGAGGGTACACAGGCAGAATAAAGGGCATGAACTCTGTTCCCTCCCATGGACATACATCTGCTGTTGTGCAAGGCTGCTTGGAAACACCTGGTTTCTAGGACAGCCACTAATGCAGCTGACAGCGGAACAGCTAACATATTTCCAGGACCTCCTTGCTTTCATGGAGGTCCTGCCATTGCAGGAAATTGACAGGCAGGCAGCAGATCTGGTTGACACCGTCCTCTTGTTGTTAAACTAAGGCCCTGGAGAGGTTTGAGTCATTGCAAACTGGGAAATTTATCCCGTTCTTCTAGCAGCTGGAATCTTTTAGAGTTGGCAGAGACATTTGTGGAGTGCTAGTCCCCAAAGTACTGTATTGAGCAGTACAATTGTTTGAACTCAGTTTCATGGACCTCATATGGAGCCCATAGCAAGTGCTTTACTTTGCTGGTATTATCCATCAGGAATTTTACCCAGAGGACTAGTGAATTTGAAAGTGCATAGATATAAATAATTCAGCATTTGTAGGGTGAAGCCACATACAATGTCTAGCCACAGGCCATCATCCTAGGAGAACAATGCCTGGTCTTTAGGGGAGCATCAGCTAAAGAAATCTCTCTAGAGAGAAGTTGTCTTGCTTCGTGATGTCCAGGGATTTTAAACCTGGTCACTGAAGCTTTAGCAAAACTTTATGGACAGTGCCACATGCAGGACTACTGATTATTTAGTTACTTCAAGGACTCTTCTGCTAATAGGGCCCTTCACAAGGATCCTCATAGGGAATGATCATATCCTGAATCAAAAGCTACCTTGGTCTCAGGGGTTTGGTATGTGCAGCTTTTTCTTCTGCCAGAGGGAGGGGGGAGTGTAGAAGGGAAAAGGAGTTGGGAAACAGAGCATGCAATCTTTGGTGTCCTTTGTCTTCTAAAATGTTGCATCCCAACTTGCATCTCTCTGAAATTCCCATTCAGAACACAGCACATCAAAGGAAAAGTGGCTAAGTGACTTTGGAGGGTATTTCCCAGGGACTTGGCTGAGAGACCTGAAACAGCTTTCAGCTGATTGTACTTAAACAGCACCTAGCAGTTGCCTCTATAAATGTCAAATTTATCTAGAGTGGAAAAAAATCATCCTAGTTTTCATGGTCTCAGAGCTCCTGCTGAGATTCAGGTCCTCGAGCCTCCTCTGTCAAGGAATTTGAGAAACCAGAAATCCAGTTCTTCTTTCTTAGCCTATAGAACATCATGTCAGCCCCTATGAATTCCAGGCACTGGGCACCAGAGTTAACTTTTGGGTGTTAATCTGGAAAAGCCCATTTCTATAAACAAGGGTATTGTGGTGTCAAAGGCTCAAGGAGTCTCCTGGAGCAATCAGGTTCTGAAGAGACAATAATCCAAATCAGGATAGATCATTATCCCGTGAGAGCGTAGCTGAGTGGCTACTATTGAGAGAACTTTGGAAAATACTCTTGGGGCCGATGAAAGTCAGAGGTGGAGGACTTTGCACTGGTAATGGTTGCATCCCAGAGCGAATCAGAGAAATCGATGAGCCCGTGGTACTGAAATATGAATGCAGGCTTCTTGTAGGTTGAGGGCAAAAACCTAGTCTCCCTGTTCCAGAGATGGTAACAAGATTACCATCTTAGACTTACGTGCTTTGATAAAACTTGTTGAGCACTCTAAGGGGTCCAGCATGGGCCTCCATTCTCCCATCCTTTTGGGTATTAGGAAGCAATGGGAGTAGAATCTGTTGCCTCATAGATGTTGAGGAATTGGTTCTAAAGTGCCTAACCAGAAGAGTCTATCATAGTACACTCTGGTGAGAAGTAACCCTGAAAAGGGATGACGAACGGTGTGTGGAGGAGGTACAGGGGTGAAATGGATGGAATATCAGCATCGGATCATCTCTAGGACCCATTTCTCCAATGTTGTGTGTTGCCAGACACTGTGGAATGCTGCCAAATGAGTGCTTGGTCACAGACAGTAGTGGCTAATGGTCTTGCGGTGCCTTGATTTGCACATCAAAGTGGTCCTTATAGGCAGCTGGTGGGGTTGAAGATTGAGTTGGACAGCTTACATTTTGGGAATTTTACCTTGAAGCATTCAAGGTGTGGAAGGATGAGTGAGTCTTTTTAGCAATGAATTTTGTGTCCCTGAGAGGGAGGTCCTCTGCTGTGGTCTGTACCCCCTTTGGCATCTTGGCTCCACTTCTTAGGATTCTGAATCCCATCACAACAGCTGTGGATCTGGATCTAGCTGCTGAATCAGTGGCAGTGAGGGCCAATAGCAGCTATGGTTTTGCCACTAGTTCCTGAATGATGGCCCTAAAGGCCTGACCTGGAGCAGGGATCCCTGAAGGTTCCCTGATGACTCTCTGGTAGCTTATGAATTAAAGTCATTCAGTTTACTGGAGTACATGTAATTGTATTTTGCTATGAATGTCTAGTAATTAGTAGTACAAAATAAGGTGACGGAGGAATACATCTTCCTACCAAAGAGATTCAGATGCTTCCAGTCCCTGCCATAAGGTGTTGACCTGGACAAAGTGCTGTCATGAGACTTTACACTACAGCATACACTTCAATGGAATTGGGTGACAGATGAAAGAAAAGGGACATAATATATTTTTTGTCTGCATGCTTGCACATTGAGGTTACCAATGCTGTTTTAACTGGGTGTATGACAACTTAATTGACTGGGAGGGTGATTTTTGAGGAAGATGAAGACTGGAGGATATCAATCAGTTGGCGGTGTGTGCCTTTAACCTCCTCTGATGATATGTAGAGGGCGTCTGCTACTCTTTTTACCAGCTCCTAGGACAGACAGAACTCGTCTGCCATGGACAGTGGGGAAGGCATGGCCACTTTGTCTGGGGAAAGGGAGGATGTTGCTTTCGGTATAACCTCCTCCTCTAGGTGCCCTTCTTGGTTCTCTGTTTCCCAAGGCTCTGAGGCTCTCAAAACGGTCTGACAGAGCATGCCTGCAGGATTTCAGGGTGATGCTTGAAGCTTGTGATGCAAGTTGTTGGCGTGCTGCCCAAATGTCCCGGTATGGCCATTGTGCCCAGATCTTCATAGTGGGTCCCATATGGAGCTTAGGAGGACTGTGAACCTTCCTCATGCTCACTCTCTGACCCCTCACTCGACAGTGAAGCATGGTATGACTGCGTGGCTAAATGGTGACATTTTGTACTGAGGGGCGGTGTGTCCGGTATTGCCATTATGCCCTGATCACCAGCCTGGTGGAATTCTGCTGGTACTGATCATCCCAATGTCGGTGCTGGGAGATGAAGACCATGGCTATACCAGTCTCTCCGATGACAAATGGGATATGGTTGCTGGTGGTACTGACTTGCACACTGGGAGCATCTTCCTCAGATGTTTGCTCTTCCCTCTCAATATCAAAGATGCAGTGTACATACCCATAAGCCTCTCAGTTATCGAAGTCACAGGGAGGCATGGATGCCAGACTGTTGTCTCAGTGCTAGCAGTGCAGAGGATACTGAGCAAGATGGCGATTGCTTTCAGCCATCCCTTTCTCTTTTTCTGAGAAGAGTCCCCACTCCATTTCTTCGACCCACTGTCCTTTGAAGTTGAAGGTCGAGGGTGACTCATGCCTGATGAAAGGTTGGGATTGGAGATCTGCCTACATGTGGCAAAGTTCTCCGTCCTTGGGGGCTCTTGAGGGGACACTTTTGTTGTGTGACCCTTGCTGAGCCAGAGGATGCATTTGAAGTGTTTGTCCTCAACCGGAACCACCTTGCTGCAAGTGCGACAAGGAGTCCTGTGGCACCTTATAGACTAACAGATGTATTGGAGCATAAGCTTTCGTGGGCAAAGATCCACTTCGTCAGATGCATCTGATGAAGTGGGTCTTTGCCCACGAAAGCTTATGCTCCAATACATCTGTTAGTCTATAAGGTGCCACAGGACTCCTTGTCGCACTTGCAGATCCAGACTAACACGGCTACTCCTCTGATACTTGCTGCAAGTGTGGCACTTTCTGAAAACCAGAGGGCCAGGCATAGCCTTATCAAGGGTGTGTGTGTGTGTCTTTTCATTGTTTGTCAAAAGAACCCTCTTTTTTTATGGCAATGGACAAATAAATAGTAGAATGCAGAAAAAAAACACAAGGAGACTTTCAAGGAAGCTAAAAATCAGCATTTAAAAGTTAACAGCTGCAAACAGACAATGGACACTGCTAACTGAAGCTCTCCAATCAGCAGTGTAGGGTTGCAGACACACCTACAGTGGAGCAACCTTAGGGACTGATCAAAGAAGAATCTGAGCTTCCTTATGTTAGCCCCTTTGTAGTCAGACACTGCATTGACAGCTATTGGAATGACAGCTGAGTTGCTGGTGCTAATTGGTAGTCAGGAGGGAGCTCATAAACTTTAAAGAAACTTTCTTCCAGCAGCTCAGTGGATGGAGCATCTAAGAATACAGGACCTACAGATCAGCAAAAAGATGAGCTTCCAGCAAAGTCATCCCTGCACAGATAAATGCAGAAATATTACTCTTACACAATTCCCTCTGTGCCCCAATTATGTAATTCTATCATACAGAGCAGTAGATGGTCTAATATGTGTTCTTTATAAAACCCTGCTGTTATTACTAAATTTTTACTTAATTAAAATAGAAAAACCCAAAACTGGCATTAATGCTTGAAACAATTTCATTTGTGGGTTATAGCCCTCCAACTCCCTGCATATCCACTTTAAATCTAAGAACACAGTTATTTCCCATCTGTCAGCCTGGTGGATTGGATGAGGATCTAAATATTTTTAATCCACACACAACTCTAGAGCAGTAAATATTGAGGGGGGTCCACCTGTGTGGCTGAAACCTGGCTCCCCAGGGCTAGAACTGGGGGAGGGAGGAGTGGATTCCTACCAGGATCCAAACTTCAGCTACTCAGTGGATTCTGGGTGCCACATTTCTGCCTTATGGGGCTGCAGATTCTCTGAAACGGGCTTCTAGGCCCCCAAGAGTCCACTAATGCCCAGTCGAGAACCACTGCTCTAGAGGGTGCTGATGCAGAGTCATATAAAAGATGGATTGTGGCTCATGGGGTAGATACAATTTGATTACTGCACATGTGGATTGGATGAAGAACCAAATATCTGGCATCCACACAAGACTATTTATGGTAATTGCCAAAAACACTGTTTTCTCTCTATTGAGAAAAATTATACTCTTTGTCTTTGTTGGCAACATCCACATTTTGATGTTCCAAAAATAATGAACGAGTCAGTACATTATCTGCTTACTTGAGGACCATAGGGTGAAAGTGATCCACACCTGCTTAATTTATTATCTGCTTTCCTTTCAGTATTCTTATTTCCCTCAACATATTTAAAAAAAAAATTGAACAAAACAAAAAGGTTCGCTACTTTTTGGTAATGATTGTTCTTCAAAATGAGTTGTGCATGTCCATTCCATTCTAAGTGTGCATGCATACACATGCAGTTGGAGATTTTTGCTTTGGCAGTATCTGTAGGGATGGTTATGGTGTCTCCTGAAGTGCCAGGCACATGTGCTGGTATATTAAGTGACACTGGCTCTATGCCTTCCCAGTTTCTTCTTGCCAGTAACTCCCAACAGGAGAGCAGTAAGGTGGATAATAGAATGGACATGAGCAATACACCTCAAAGTAGAGTTACAAACAGGTAGGTTTTTTTTTTTTCTTGAGCGCTCATTCATGTCGATTCAATTCTAGGTGATTCACAAGCAGTTTCCTGGGAAGTGGGCTAAGAGTTCATGATCTTGAGGCTTGCAACACTTCTGAAGCCAGATTGTCCCAGGTCTGCTGAGCAAGTATGTAATGGGATGCGAACAGGTGGATGGATGAGCAGGAGGATGCTTTACAGACATCCTGAAAAGGCAGTTATCTTGGGCTAGGAAAGCTGCTGAAGAGGCTTGCACCCTGGTTGAACGACCAGTCATGATCACTGGAGGGGGCACTTTTGCATGGTCATAGCAGCAGTGAATGCAGAGTGTTCCAAAAAGGAATTATTTGAGCAGACATTGGACCTTTTATCCCATCGGCTACTACAAAGAACCACTGTGTTGACTTCCAAAATGGCTGGGTCTTTTCTATGTAGAAGGATAGCTTCTTCCTGTGAAGAAGCTACACTCCTCCTTTGGCTTATGCAGCTTTGGAAAAGACAGGTAAGTAAATGTCCTGGTCCACATGAAATTGTGAGTGAGACACCATCCTGAGCAGGAAAGCTAGGTATGACCATAGCTGGATTGTCTTTTTAAAAAACTCTATAGGTGGTTCCGAGATAAGCACCCTAATCTCAGAGACCTCATGGGCAGATGTTATTGCAACCAAGAATTCAACCTTCCAGGAAAAGGAAAGCAGGAAGCCAGAGGCTCGACTGAGGGGGAGGGGGTCATGACAGCATAAAGTTCATGTCCCACGGATGGCTGGGGTCCCTAATATGGGGGTAGAGGTGCTCAAAGACCTAGAGGAACATTGACTTACCTTCAAGTGGTGTTTGGAAGGCCAAGATAGCAGCCAAGTGGATCTTAATAGATAAAATGCACAGGCCTTGGAGCTTAAGATGCAGTAGGTAGTCCAGGATTAACTTCAGTGAGGCCTGCTCAGGTTGAATGTTTTTATCCAAGGTCCATTTGGCCAGGTAGGTCTAGGGATATAAGAGACTAATCAACTACCTGACAAGCCTAGGCTTATTGGGTAAGTTGAGTCACTATTCGACTAGTTGCTTCCCCCTCACTTAAAAACTCCCCCAGCACCACCACCATGGGGGGGGGGGGAAGAGTGCGGCAGGGGAGGCAGAGGTGCAGCGGGGGAAGTGAAGCTGTCCTTGCTCACACAGGGTCCCCACTGAGCCTCTTCCTTTGAAATGTACAAGAGCCACTGGCCCACGGCTCTTGTATATTTCAAAGGAAGAGGCACAGCAGCGTAACAAGCTCCTCTCTTATTGACTACTCGATTAGCCGATTAATCGAAATTTAACATCCCTAGGAAGGTCACTCTGGTTGGGGGGGGAGGGGGGCTTTCTGTTGTCTAACAAAGCAATACAGGGCAAGCACTCCAACTCCTCGGCATTTAATCCATGCAGCAGCCACGCCAGGAGATTCTGCACTTACCCTTTCTATGGGACTTCCCCAAACACTTCAAATAGCTGTCAGGATCACCAATACACATTGACTTGTTGCATTAGGATCATTGCTTGAAGTCATGAGAAATAGGGCATGCCCTATTATGGGGCAAAGTACCAGTCACCACTAACTACCACTAATGGCTAGGTCTACAAAAGATCTACAAGGAAGATACACAACAGGTGATAATGAATCCCTAACACTCTTGCAATAGAAGATAAGATGCTCTAACTGCCACAAGTGGTAAGAAGGAAATGAGAGAGCATAGGGCTGGCAGTGCATAATATACAAGTGCATGAGTGCAGCACTCAAGGGGGCACTAAAGCCATCCTCTCAGATACAATCTGTGTACCAATGTTCCCGCTAATCTTTTCTATCCATGTGCGGAATAAACGTTTTAATGTTCACTGAGGCATGTGTGAATATACACCACCAACAGAAACAAAAAAACTGTAGGTATAGGTGCTCTGCTAATCAGCTTGCGGCATTTGTCTCTCTCCTGAGTGGCCAGATAAACGCACAGCTTACAGGGAACACTGCTGCGCAGGTGGGCGTGCACATGCCTAGAATGGAACTGACATGAACAAGCACTTGAAGAAACCTCTCTCACTATTTTGAGTTAATTCAACTTTGCTTTTTTTGACTGCCCAGGCTTATCCCTATAAGCTTTTATTCTTTTCTTTTCCAGTTCCCTATATTTTCTAAGTCTTGCACTTTGAACATTTTTTTCAAAGCCTTTGCTTCCTATTTGCTAATCTTTTAATTTTTTTAGAGGAAGTGTAGTATATTGCATCTTAAATAGGATCTTAGAATTATTCTTCAGCCCTAGCTCATGGATTTTAATACTTGCTCTCATGGCTCCATGCAAGGATATACCCTTCAAGATTGCTTTGATGTAATCCAATGCCTTTATTCCAAGAATCCATTGCTTATTATGTTGAATTCAAATAGCTCATACTCATTGCAGTAAGGCAACATCATGTTAGTTACCTTTTCAAAATGTGTCTCCTTTTTAGTAAGAAGTAATTACAAGATGATTTGTTTTCTGGATCATGAAATTGTTACCACATATATCTCTACAACTGGTGGGTAACTACTTTTGCTGTTATATATATACCCCGGTTTCTGTAATTTCCACTCAAACTCATCTGATGAAGTGGGTTTTACTCATGAAAGCTTATGGACCTAATAAATTTTAGTCTCCAAGGGTACATCTACACTGCACAGTTATTTCGGAATAAGCTATTCCAGAATAGTTATTCCGAAATAGCTTATTTCGAAATAGCACATCCATACTGCAGGGAAGCCTCGAGTCTGAGGCAGGCTTTCCTAATATAGATGTGCTATCTTGATTTCGAGCCCCAGGAGGAATAACTTAGAATGGCCCTGGTGAGGGGCTATTTTGAAATAGCAGCAGTGGAGCATCTACACACGCCTTATTTCGAAATAGCTATTTTGGAATAGGCGTTATGCTTCATAGAATCAGGTTTACAGAAGTTGGAATAAGCTGCCTGTGATTTTGAAATTATTTCGAAATAATGGAATTGCTGTGTAAATGCTCGCATAGTTATTTCGGAATAACAGCCATTATTCCGAAATAACTTTGCTGTGTAGACACTCCCTAAGATGCCACAGGACTACTTTTTAAAGTTACACACTAACATGGCTACCCCTCTGAGACTTTTGTATATCTGGATAATATTGTCTACTTATATGGCTCCCATCACTACAGCCTATGACCACTTCACAAACACTTTTGAATTTAGCCTCCTCCCCCACACTTGTGAGGTAGACAGTATTATCCCTATTATTATTTTTTACATAGATAAACTGGCATAGAGTGTCTTCCTAAAGAAACCACAGGAAGTTAATGGTAATGCTAGAATCAAGCCTAAATTTCCTATACTCCAATTCAATGCCTTTCTTCCTCAAGTGCACAACACACTTTGATTTTCAAACTCCTTCAGAGTTGGTCCAAGAGCAAGAGATTATTTTGCTCTTTTCAAATCCAGTGGTCTGTTCGGATACTGATTGCAATTTCTCATTGCTTTTTAGTTCTTTAGCCATCATATTTTGTCACTACTTTATATCGTGTATCATATTGGTTTTATAGGTGCTTTTACCATATCTCCTCCTTTCTTATCTATTAGTTCTGTGAAAGTTGTTCTCAGATATTCCAGAAAAATAGTGTACTACTTTTATAAATCATCGGGGGGTTGGAGATCTGCTAGTTTAAAAAAATCAGTTTTCTGACTAGAGGCTATTTTCATGAAGGAGAACTGGCTATCAATTCTCCTACATATCTGATTTTGTCATCTAAACTGACCTGATTGGTAATTGTGAACCAAGCAAATTCAGTTGTTGAATTCAGAAGGCAACTGTTAGATTGAAATGGGAAAAAAAAAAGGATACAGATTTGTGGACATAAGGCTGCTTTTGATCTCTTTAGTTCTGTTCAGAAGCCATTTCTCTTCACAAGCTGAGAGCTCAAAGGTGTTCTGTGGTGGCTACAAATGTATCTCACATTTTAAAGCAGCACAAAGTTCTCTCTCTAATAACTACAATTCATAATAGATCTTAACTTGTGCCTTTTTAATAAAAACAAAACCACAAAGCATTCTAAATTACAGCAGCTTATAGATCTAAATACTGTCCACATTTCAGCAGAATACTGTAATAAAGATCAACATTGTAACTGTAAAATGTTAAAGCTTCATGGCAAGTTAAAACCACAATAAAGCCTTCAGTCTGACAGTATTCTCTCTGCTGATCTCTTGGTTTTGCCTGCAGCTTCATTGCTGTAATACACATTTCTTTATTAAAAGTATACGATATCCTCTCCTTTCCAAGAGGGTAGAAAAAAAAACAAAAAAGCTAGAGAGCCCTTTTGGTTATTAGTACACCACAACAGTCCTTTCCCTAATAGGCAATGTTCTTTGCCAATACTAAAAAATAATAGGATCTTTTGTTTATCATTAAGTTGAGGTAAGTTTTCTTGCTTTGAGTCTGGTTTAAAGCTACCACAAATGAGTGACTTCAGCTGCAACATGTTTTTTCAAGATTACAATACGTTATTTGCAGAACTGGTTATCAAAAGCCCTGACTTAGCTTTAAAGAATTGCAAAATTTGCTTCCTAACAGCTAGTTTATAATTTTGCTGGCAAGAGGATGAGAGTTTATCATATTTCCCTTTTTGTCTAACAGCTAAATGTCTGAAAATCATTTATAACTATAGTTAAGCTGCAGCAACAGCACTCATCCAAACTCTACTGATTCTTGACTAAAGGAGACTATTTTCTCTTTTTAAACTACAAATACAAGAGGCAATTGCTCTATTATTTGATATTTACCAAATTAGTAACTCATTAATATAGCAGTATGTGTGTCTGTAACATCTCACATTGAGTACAGGAAAAGCTCATGATGCAATCAGATGGGATATGCACTGGAAACAGTGTGAAATTCTATTCATTTGCTGCAGAATTCTATGCATCAGTAACACTATCCAGGAAGAAAACTATAAATGTTGAAATTTAAATTTAATACCAAGAAAGATTATGAGCAATTTAATAAAAATAAATGCCATCATTAATTTAAACTGCAAACAGTGTTACAGTCATAGATTATAAAGTTACCCTAAATAAACCTAGTGCTTCAAAAATTTACCAGTGATTTTCTATTACAAAATATGTGAAAATACAAAAGAATACCACAAAACAATGTCCTTTTTGGGTCAAAACTGACACCAAGATGACAAAGTTGTATTTTAGTTTGTTAACAGAGACTATCGGAATATCTCTCAATTTGGTTGAATTCTATATACTATATCCATCAAAACCCATGGTTAACATTCTCATGTAACCTCTACAATTATTCTAAATGCCCTACCAAACCCATTACTTCTTTGTAACCTTTAAGATTAGCCATTTTTTGTTTTCTAATACTACATTTTGGCAGCAACTATTTATTAGCCTGTTATTGCAAAAAGTGCAATTTAACAATAAACCAGTCTGAAGGGTTTTTTATGTCTTCAGGATACATACCATATATTTCTTTAAAAATAATCATACTTTTATAAGCAATACTTTACAGTAGACATCTCAAATCTACCATATATGTAAAACTTAAAATGAGAAATTTAGGCTCTAAATCTTTATACATATATTTATATTCAGATTCTATATATATTATATATATACACACACACACACACACACACACACACACACACGAGTATATATAAAATATATATAATCAGTCTAAAAATGAACACAAACTGGGCAATGTACATAAAATCTTTTTAAAACTCAAACAATAGAAAAACTTTAAACATTAAACAATTTTAATAAAAGTTTCTGTACAATGCTAAGCAGTTTTATTTACATATAGAAAATGTAATAGGAGTAGTGTTTGAAATTACAGAACTCCTTAAAATTTCAATGGCAGGTAATCTGGAAAAAATAACAGCATTCCATTCACAAATATTTTCAAGCAATAAATATGTATTTATAAATAGTGTAAATTTACATCAAGATTAGAAACAAAAATCACAAATCTGAAGTTTATTCCTTAGTCTATGTGCAACCCATTTATCTTTGTGACTTGGCTGTTAATTTTTTTAAATTTTATTTTAGGAACCAAAAGTGTAACCGTCATGGTTTCAAAACAAGACAGAAAAACATAAAAGCAGTAAAAAATTTATATCACCTAACTTTTCACATTAAAAAAAAATGTTGCCCAAAGAAAGACTTAAAATTCTAACTACCTTACAAAGAAATGACCAGCTAAGCTAGTACTTTTTCCAAGGGAAATTCTGAAGGGGAAAAATGGATGAAACTAATTCATCAGCCCAGAAACAGAGAAATACAAAAGAGGTGGTCTTCAAGTCAGTAGTCTGTATAATGTTGCCAGTTTTGTCAGATATATACAAAACATGGAATTATTATTTTTTGAAGTATAGCTGGATGAGCTTTATTTATTTTGAGTTCTGGAATAGGAGGCAGTGCTCTCCCCCGTCCAGTTGGTTGACACTCCGCACTTGGAAGGTTGCATAGACACAGCTTTCAGCCAGCAGCCTTACGGGATAGCTACAAAAAAAAAAAATCAGTGGTGCAGAACTGGGTCACTTCCTGAATATCAGAAAAGTTTTCATTTAATGTCCATGGAAAAATGTCAAGATGAGGAGGATGGCAATGGAGGAGCCTGGAAAAAAAACATAAATTACTTTTTCTACAATGGGCAAAATATCAATTATTCAATAAAGATCTGTGTAAACAACATGTATGAAGTTTAACGGACAAATTAACATTATTGGTTTCCACTTCAGGATTTTTCTGAGACTGTATTTGTGATTTTTTTTGCACATTCAAGTATAATTTGCATTTTATTGATATCTTACTTTAACACTCTCTAAGCACAATACAATTATTTTAAGTCACCCATCACAAGTTATCTAGATGAACATGTTAAAAACTAGACACAGAATTCTTCCCTATAAAGCCTTCCTGCGGAACCCCCTCCCCTCAGAAGAAGTCTGAGAGAACAGATATTTTAGACTTTTCTATACCACTTTAGTATCTGAGTGCTTCACAAATGAGACCTTAGCTCAAAGCTTACAACACTGAATTGCAGCTGGAAATTAGTCAACAGGCATAGCTATTTCTGGATTGCCATATTCAATTGTATCATCTTGGAATGCTCTATCCAACTACTGTCAACCTTTCTGCAAATGCAAGGTTTGCCATGAATCAATTCAGCACCACTTTTTGTTCCAAGTATGGACAAGACACCTGATCTTACCAGCAACATTGAAAACCATATGGAATGTATGGAGAATACTGCATTAACACACTTCAAAGCAGCAGGCTACACCATACTGAACATACCTACAAATGGGCAAAGGTAATGGACAGCAGAGTTTTGGTTTAATTCAGATGCAAAGGAGACTCCATGCCAAAATAATTATTTGAGAGAATTCTTTTGCCAAGTGGCGAGACAAAGCCAATTTTTGGGGGGTGGGGGGGGGGGAGAGAAGAAGGGGAAGATTGTACGGTGTCAAAGTATAAGACACCTATATTGATTTCCTACTAGAAATAACATGTCAGAGCTTCTTCTGAATATAGTGTTAGTCTCTAAGATTCTCTTTTTTATTCTTCCCCATACACAGACATTTCTGGGGGGCACAGGACAATGTTTTAAAGTGAGGTCTCCACCATTAAAAAAAAATACCATGAAGATGAAAGTGTTCAACACAATGGGATGGAATGGGTTTCAGAAAGGGCCCAGACCTGTGGGGTTAAACCAGGGAGCCTTTGGGTTCCCCCTCTCCCAGAGCTGTCTCCAACACTAACCAATGACAGGTACCATACTTGAATGGCACTGTGACCCTGTTTTCCAAGTCACAACGCCTTTCACTCAAATTTGGCCCAGCTCTTCCTCCAGGATGATGGAGAGGGTGGGCCAAATCTGAATGGTGCTGAGACCCTGTATGCCAGGTCACAATGACTGTCACTCACATTTAACCCAGGGGTGGTTTTGGAGACCCTCTCAAATGCGGTACCAGGGCAAAATGTCTTCTCCTCCACTTACGGGTGGCCCCTTCTCCCTCTGATCCAGACACGATCTTCGGGTAACCTCAATATTAGCGTTTTAAGCCTCATCCTTGTTAACTTTAACACCAGTCTTTTCTACAGACTCCTTTATGTACCCTGTAGAATTATTGTACTTTTCATGCATTTCTTCCCCTTCAATATTTTCCTCCATAAAAACTGAAAATACAATTCTATACATCTGTTTAAACCAGAAAATTCAAGGCACAGGGTGTCCCAGCTGTAAGTTGCCCCGGTTACACATCCGTTCCACACTAAAGTCATTGATGCTTGTAGGAACTGATATGTTATAAGTCCTCCCATTCCCCGCTCCTAAGTCATGCAAACCTCCCCCCCCCCCCACCACCAATTTGTGCAAATGGAAGTCAGTTATGGGAAAAAAATTCCCCCACTTTAAGTTGTTTTGCTATAAATCCAAGTTTTTTGGAACATATCTTGGACTTACAGAGAGGACGGCCTGTATTCATATACAAATAGATATCAAAATAGCATACAATTGCTTTACAAAGGTAGTTTTGCACCCACTGAATATAACTTACTAATGTAAATTGGTCATAGACTTGCATCATGTCCTCCATTTTGTACTGTTCTAGCACCACAAAATTTTCCAGGTTCCCACTTATCTTTCGTGCACAGTCTTGGCAATGCACAACATAGGTCTTTCGAGAATTGCTCTCACTGGTGACAAAAAGCAGATTAAAGACTTCCACCTGTGTGACAGGCAAAAGAAAATCAGTGTTCAAATCTGGTTTAGAAAAGCTACAAAAATAAGTTGCTTGATTTGGGATTTATATTCTGACTCTGTATATAAGCATATAGAAAAGAGTCAAGATAGCTCAAGAAAAATTCACACCTCCAGGCTTCAGTCACAGAGATAGGCACTCATATCCATTACTACTAGTAGAACATTAAAATGCTTGAATGAAGGCACTAATGTAAGCGTAGGTGACTGTTAACTAAACAAGTTTTATAATCTGAGTGTTACCACTGTACAGTAGATACTGTAAGCATTAGGGATGTTAAATTTTGATTAATCAACCAATTGAGTAGTTGATGGAATTTCCATTGGCTACTTGATTAGCCAATAAGGGGTGGGGCGCTTGCTATCCCTGCTGCGCCTCTGCCGTTTAAATATAGTAAGAGCCGCGGGCTCTTACTACATTTAAAAGGCAGAAGAGCAGCAGGGACTCAAGCAGTCCCCATTCACCTGGGGTTCTGCCTCTCCCTTTGAACTGGAGCAAATCGGACTGGTGCGAGCAGGGACTGCTTCAGTCCCTGCTCATGCTGTTTCCCTGCTGCGCCTCTACTTCCCCTAGCCCCCGACCATGGAGACGGTGCTGGGGGGAACTGGCTTTTAAGCTAGCTCCCCCAGCATCGGCTCTTGTCCCCCTCACCCCTTGCTGCCTCTCTCTGATAGAGGCAGCAAGAGGGGGGGAGGGGAGAGCGACTAGTCGAGTCACTACTCGACTATCCTATAAGCATATGCTTATCAAGTAGTCAAGTAGTTGCTTACATCACTACTAAGCATACCCATTTTGCAGGTGGATAAACAGAAATTAAGGTCAACATTTTCAAGCACCTACTAATTTTCAGTGACCCCCTTTTTTGGCTTCTCAGCTTAGGAAAACAAATGCCTGATCAGAGGTGCTAAAATGGTGCCTTTCATTTGGTCTTTAGCAAAACTGTTATTCTGTTTTTTAGAAACGTATTGTTAAATACTAGGACGTGTCTGTCGGGAGCGCATCAAAGTTCTCTCTCTCCATTTGAATCCATTTCTGACTAGTGAAATGCAATCAAATACAATTCTAAAAAATAAAGTTTAGTGAATCCAATTCAGTACAGATAGGATGAAACTTTTTTTAGAATATCACATAATGGCATGAGTAACAATATGTCCATTACAAATAAAGAGTTTAGCAAAATATAGCCCATACCTAAATGACTGGATTATAAGGTTTTAGGAGATGGCAGTATGTCTGCTTATATATAGGTATGTATAGCCCCTTGTGGTTTCTACTATCATGCAAATAAATATAAAATTAGTAATAGCAACAATAATAATGGAAGATTTCCCCAAAACAGATCAATTTAAAACCGCAAGATTCTTAATATTTATTTCTACTGACCTCACAAATGCTACAATAATGAGCTGGCTCTTCCTTTGTTCGGCCATGCCAGACAACCTCTTTTCCTGCACCAATCAGAGCTTCCCTCAATGTCTGACACTGCTTGAGAGTTCTCAACAGGCAATACCTATCATAGAAATCAGAAGTAGGTTACTTTATACACAAACATTTCTCATGCCATTTAGTTCAACACTAATTTATTCAATCTTAAGCCCCCAACACAATAGTCAGTATTTTACATTTTAATTGGAGCAAATGATACTTCCTTAAACACAGTGAAATACTATGTTTTTTAGTGTACTCTAGGTATACAATTGTTTTAATCTAACTTTATCAACAAGAAGTTTGGTCGATTTACTGGGCTAAAACACAAGCTTAAATTTCATTTATGAAACTCAAAACATTATGTTGCTAACTCAAAGCATCATTTTAGAGTAATATCCTAAAAGGAAATCACTTCCTCAGCACAGCTATCTTCCAGTGGCCTAACATCTGGAAATGTAAGTTGTGGTAGAAATTATTACAGATCAGGAGGAAAAAATTACCCAGACTAATTTTAGAAAATAAATTGTCTAAAAAAGGGAGAAAACTTTGACATTAGTATGTTTACTGCATTAATGAATAAAAGCTTAATGTGTTCCCAAATGACTATTTACAATTATTTGCAGTATTTCTATGTAAACGACAAAAACAAATTTCAATTTTTAGCTCAAATTCATCATCAAGCAATCAAGCAATACATCATTTTGCTTTCCAATATTATGTGAAGTTCTACAACTGTTCTCAGAAGTGGACCAAAAATGGGTTGTCTGAGTTTTTAAAATTTCAAGTTTATATTTCATTTACAATAATTTTCAGTTCTCAACTATCCTTTTCATTTGAGCAGTACTCAGATTTTCCTCTCCAAAGGGTAGCTACATACATTACAGACATACTGGAAAACGTAAGAGGAAGAAAAAAATGCTAGATAACAAACAATGAAAAAAATGTATTCCTCCCTCTCTGCCCTCCCCAAATATCATTCTGAGACATGGTTAGTTCCTTACTGTCTTTGCAACCAGTGGTTCCCAAACTTTTTGGCATCACGCCCCCTTTTTGATTTTTGAAAAACCCTCATGCCCCCCCCGTTTGGAAACCCATGCTTTTACAGTCTAAAATGAGTAGTGTATATATTTGTTTCTTTAAGTTAGCAAAATTTTAGATTCTACATTGAGACTTTGACATTTCATACTTAAAAATGTAATCTATGCTGAAAAAACACTCAAACTCCCAAATCTGGGGGCTTGTTAGCATATTACTGCAAGAACACAGCAAAAAATGAAAGTCAAAACTGATAAGCATATAAGCCCATTCTATATTAGCAACTAACACCATTTCTAGGCACACAACTTCCAAAAGTTGAAAAAGCTAAAATGGCTTGTCAGACTATAAAAAATGCTAAACATTTTTTGACCTGTGAATATAAAAGGTCTCAGTAACTTGATAATGTATTTAAGTCTAAATAACTTTTCATTGCTAATGCTGATAAATATATATTTTTAAAGTTATCTATTGTGATAAGGTCAGGCCAGAGGGTTACAGGAGAGTACTAGAAGGGAAGTATATTAGCCCTAGATTAAATAGGACCCTGCTCCCAGGATAAACTAACAAGGTGAGAACTGGCAGTGGGTCACTGAGGCAATGTGTGTATAAGGAAATGGGGTTTCCTGAGGGGGAAGACCCCAGAGTGTAGGAGCACTGCTGTGGGGCAATAGCCTGAGGGATGGGCACAGTGATCTGGGAAGGATATGGGTCCTGAACAACAGGAGACAGTGGGTGAGACATTGGCCAGAAGATGGCACTCCAGAGGCTGGTTTGTGCTAATTCACAGAGTGACCAGCAGGAGACGCCACTGCAGTGAGTCACAAGCTGCTACAGTCACCCTCAAGTCTTTCAAACTGTACACACTTGAGTTCGTTTGCTTAGCAAACAATCCAGTTTGCTCAGCAAACAGCAGGTCTTGAATTGTATTCTGTAAGGAGCTCAGACACAAACTTTGCTTCATCGTTATGGTGGTAGCATAGTATGAGTAGCTGATTCTGCTGAGTCCAGGGTGGCTTGGAGGGAGGTCCTGGCCACCACTTTGCCCTCCTCCAGGACCACACTGAACTTGAAGCATAGGTCTCCCAAGAGCAAATCCTGGAATTCTGACTGCGAAGCCCAAGAATTGTAGGCATAATGGCTCAGGACAGTGTGTTGGTTTGCTATCCAAAGCTGGAGACCCCAGAGGAAGAGGTCCAGCTTCTTAGCATTGTTGGACTTTGGCTTAGGTCCTGGTCATCCTTGCTGTTCCTGATGATTAGCAACATCCATCACCAAGGTTCCAGGGTGGGGTGAGTAAAGAGATGCTCAAACTCCTCCTGCAGCACAAAAAACCTGTGCTCCACCCTCCTTAGTCATTGGTTGTATCGGAGGCAGAAATTTGCCAGATCACCTTACTAGTATTCTGGATTATTTTGATAAGGAGCAGAGCCAACTTTGAGGGTCCCTCAGAAGCCAGGTATCCAAGTCCTCTGTAACTTTCTCCACCTGCAAATGAAGGTTCTGGGTCACCATCTTCAGAGGATCCTGATGGGCCATGGTGTCCATTGCAGGAAGAGTAGTAGTTCCTGTCATACCTTCATCAGGTAAGGAGGACATCTCTTGAGGTGGGACCAAGTCTTCCTGCCACTCTGGTTCCCTGATGGCTGCCTGGAGAATGTTGGATGCTCCTATGGCAGGTGCTAAGTGTGGTACCATGGGTGTCATGGCATCAGTCGGGGTCAGATCTCGATGGCATCTGATGCTTGTCCTCTGATGATTCATCCCAAATACTCGGTATTTCACAGGAAACAGAGATATCCAAAGAGAGTCCTGGATTCACTGAGGCCACAGATGTTACTCTGGAGCTGGACCCTTGGTAGGCCCATGATGTCCAGAATGGCCACTGTATTGGATCCTGCCACTGAGATGGCCATGACACCAGCAGCATCGCCTACACTTCCTCTTGCTTAGGGCAGTGCCGGGATTGGTACTTGCTTCACTGGGACAGTCAGGACTGAGCCTGACCACAGCAGAGAAGATCCTGATGGTTCCAAAGAGGAGTGCCATGGTGATGTGGAATGATATAGAGGAAAGATTGAGGTCCAGCTCCAAATCCTCCTCAACTGGAGAGTCCACCAATACCGATTTGATAGATTGCCCTGTGAGGATGGAATCAACAGCGCTGGTATCTCTGGGCCAGCTACTGGGAGTCCCGGTGTGGGACGCACCCCACCTGGACTCCCAGTAGCTGGTCTCACATTGCAATCTAACAGGGAAATGGCCCCCTCTACCTTTTTCTTCTGTTGCAACAGAGACTGAAGTCAGTGCTACATGCTGGAGCTGACCTTCTGAGGCAGGGATCTGTGCCTGTTGTCTTTTTAATATAGTCCTTCCTTGGTGCCAAGGTGTCCTGCACCGAGGCTGAGGGTGCTCCATCTGGCACAGGTGGAGGGTGAAGAGATGACTCCATAAGGAGTTTCAAACAGGAATGCTGCTTCTTTTTAACTTGGGCTTAAAGCCTCCTCAGATTTTGCACCTATCTGCCTGAAAACCCTCTCCCAGGCACTTTAGGCAGGAGTCATAAAGATCCCCACTGGGCACAGACTTAAAGCGCTTGCCACATTGCTTAAAAACCTGACACTGAGGCATGCCCAGGATAAAAATATGAGGGAATCCCCTCAAAGTAAACTTACTAACTCTAGATCCAACTACAATATTTACTAAATATGCAAATTATTTACAAGAGATAAAGTTTAATAGGGAGTCACTTGCAAACGCAAGAGATCAAACTATTCCAACCATCACTGGCAGTAAAAAGGAACTGAACAGGCAGCAGGTACATATATACATCACCATGAAAGCACCACTCCAGGGGGCTACACAGCTGACCCAAAGGGGAAAGGCTAGGGAAAACCTTCTGAAGATCATGCACACAGCACACACACCCAGAAGTGACAGATTTTATGCCACTATAAGAAATGATTAATACAATTTTAGCTCCTAACGTATGATACACTTACACCTGTGCTTAATTTCAAGCACAAGTAATTCCACACTGACGTCAATGAAAGGGGTTATTCATGCAAGTAAAGTTAAGGTTATGTCTATTTTAAGTATTTGCAGGGTCAGGTCCCTGATTTTCAATATTTTGGTTTTTGACCATAGAAACTTTGTAAAATTCAAAGAAGAGATCCTAAATGTTCTGACCCTAAAAAAAGCATAATTTACTCCATTATACATTTTATCTAAAATTGTTACATTACAAAGTTTAAAACCAAATTTTATAATTTTTAGTATCAAGTGATTTAAATCAGCCAGCAGAAAAGAAAACGCCTGGGATTATTTCACACAAAAGCAGGAATGATCAAGTCAGAGAAGATAAAAGCTAACCATTTGGAAAAGTTTCGAAAGAGACCAGGAAATTAATTTATATCAAAACAAGATTTAAATGACACATTTAAAAAAACAGATATATCTCTAAGAATGGTAAGAAATGTGCAGCTCTTGACCTTGCTAATAAAGTAGGAGTCAACTTTCATCTAGTTCTACAGACAGCATTTACCAATATTTAAATTTAAACTGAGTACCTTTGAAAGAGCGCAAGAGGAATTTCAGCAATACACTTGCTCATCAAGAGCCACCATATTATATAATTATGCTTTAAGAGTATCAGTTTATTTAATCTATTTAGTTCTTTCATTGAATTGCCATTAAGAATCAGACATCTGAGGCAGGTCCATAATTTACTGGCCGCAGAAAATCAAGTACATTAAATCTATGAGGACTGTTGGTATGTACAATCCCTAATCAGGCCACCTCTCTCCAGCATGCCACTGCAATCACTGGCCAATTAAATGTATCAGTTTGGAGAGGCAGTAGGTGGAATGAGTCCAATATCAGACATCTGTAGACTAGAAAGACACTTTTTAATTTTCCATCTGTTCTACTTGCTGGCTATATTTTTTTGTAACTGAAAACGCACAATAAAACAACATTTATTAGTTTTAACAATTTAGGAAAAAATTTGGATACACTACCTACTTAAGAAGTATGCCCTGAATTACAAAGAATTTTTTTATAATTGTCTGTATTTTGTGCCTCCATGCTAATATTTAAATGAGTTACTTGGGCAGGCCTAAGAGCAACACCAAATATGCTCATGTCCTTTCCTCAACTGTTCTCAGCTTTCATTGTCAAAATTTTCTGTTTCAGTTGTGAAGAAAGCACACAAAAATGACCCAAGAGCAGATGTTGAAGCAATAGCTGCTTGAGCTTTTAGAGAGCCTAAAACAATAGCTGCAAACCCAGAAGCCAGCTGTGATGCCAGTGATATTTAACAATACTGACATTTTAAAGTATTTCTTTGATAATCAAAGCATGTAATAGAGAAGAGTATGATTAGGAAGATCTACTCCAATGTTCACCAGTGTGTCTGATGCTTGAAGGACTTGTTAAGGGGAGGGAGCTGATGAAAGATGTACAAATTAACAATACACAGTGGGGCTAAAGGGAGGCACGAATAATTTCACTTTCCTGAAGGCAGGCTCAGCTTTCAAAAATCTGGGAAACACTGCTCCAAGTAGTATACTAGATTAAGGTATGGGATAGGTTTACGTAATGTCTTACATTACATACACAGGGTGAATCCACTGTAACAGAGTGTCTGCCTGATTTCTTCTGTGAGGAAGGGCAGTGAGGTCTACGTCTGAACCTTCATATATCTGGTGAAGCTTTCAAAGCCTGGTTGGCATCTTGTTCATCTCCTTGATGCAGGGTGGTTGTTAGATATATCCTTAGTAATTTCTCTATTCTGGTGCAAATGTCCTGGGATGCATATCATCTGGATTTGCTGATTTGAGCACACTCACTATTTCCTAAGTATCTTTTTACCTAAGTTTTTACATTCAATATCCCATCACTTCATTTTAGTTACCCAAACCCAATTTTTTTAAGCTACCAAATATTTCAATCATTTTAAAATTATCTCCTTATTCATTAATGTGTACCTACTCTCTCTAATATTTCCTCTTTCTTTTGGCGTGACAGATTTGTAAAGGCATTTCTTATTCCTTTAGACCACTGATTCCCAAATGCAGTCTGCCGACCAGTTGTGGTCCACGGCTGCCTTGCAGGTGGCCCATGACTTGAGCTCAGCCTCCTCCCCTCCCACGCAGTGAGGAACCCATGCTGCTGCTCCAGCTTCGTGGTTGCTGCGCAGCCACAAGGCTGGAGTACCAGCTCTGGCTTCCTGCCCGGAGGAAGGGGAAAGGTGAAGAAGCCCCAACCTTCCCTGCCAGACCCAGCTTGCGGAGAGAGGCAGAGCAAGTGGCTCCATGAACTGCCATTCCCCCAGTGGGGTGGAGTGGGGTGGGAGCAGCAGCAGCACATGGAGCCACTTGCTCTGCCTCTCCCTGCGAGCTGGGTCTAGTGGGGAAGGTGGGGGTTGTTTCTTCCCCACCACCCTCCAAGCATGATGCCAGAGCTGGTGCTCCAGCCTTGTGGCTGTGTGGTGACTGCAAGGCTGGAGCAGCAGCGTGGGTTCCTGCTGTGTGGGGGAGAAGGAGGGCAACTGAGCTTGCCCCCCACCCTGCTGAAGGAAGGGCAGGGCAGTGCAGTGATGCACTATCTGGAGGCTTTTCCCGCTGCTCCCATTGGCTGACAAATGGGTGTACTGGGAGGTGGTGCTTGGGAGCAACAGGGGCACAAAACCAGGTAAGCACCGCCCCTCATGCCCAGACCCCCACACCCCAATCTCCCTCACTCACCCCTTCCCCCTGCCAAGATGCCACACCCCCAGCTTGCTCTCTCACCCTCCCCCCAGCTTGCACCTTCACCCTCCCTCCTGACCAGATACCTTCACCCTCCCCCTGGCCAGACACCTACTCACATCCTGCTACTGCATCTACTGTTGCTCTTACTCCCTCCCTGCTAGCCAAGCACCCTTGTCCCAGTTTGCTTCTGCACCCTACCTTCCACTCAGACAGCACACCCTCACCTCCCTTACAGTACCCCACCTCCTGCCCAGAATCTGCACCCCATCCCTATCCCAGTCACTGGCAGTCCTGTCCCACACACCAAACCCCTCATTTTTGTCCCCACCCCAGAGCCTAAGGGGGTCAATAAAATCCACTAACTCCAGAACCACAGAAGAGTAAATCTGGCTTATGGGAAGCCCTGAACCTCAGTGCTCCTTGTCCCTTCCTCTCACCCTGTGGGGCTGGAGTGCCAGAGGAATGAGGTGTCTCAGGGTATGTCTACACAGCAGGACTAAATCTGAAATAAGCTACACAACTTGAGCTAAGTCAACTGTGTAACTTAAGTCGAAATAGCTTATTTTGGCTTTTGGCATGATCTACACAGGAGGAAGCCTGAGTTAGAGCACTTGTCCTTCGACTTCCCTTGCTCCTTGTAAAGTGAGGATTACAGGAGTCAGAGTAAGAACTCCTCCAGCTCGCCATTATTTTGACATTAAGTCAAAGTAACTACTTGCTATGTAGACACGGATTATGTTGGAGGAATTTTTTTGTTTCTCACTTGTGTGGTCCCCAACTGAGTTTTCTGTGGGTTGGTGGCCCCCAACCCAAAAAAGGTTCCCCATCCCTGCCATAAAAAAATAAAAAATGGAAACCTTTTGTGTTGGACATAAATTCTTTACTTAATTTATCAAACTTCATTTTAAATGAACAAGAAAGTTTAAATGCTTAATCTGTTTAATCATTTAAATTAAACCATTCTCCCTAGCTGCAGCACTAGCAAAATGGCTCAGGTGCAATTATGCAATTAATAGTGAGTTTCCATTAGCAATTGGTGGTCCATGGAGAAGTTTACATTGAGTCAGGTGGGCCACGGGCCAAAAAGTTTGAGAACCACTGCTTTAGACACTTACACCTATTATAATTTGGGGATTCTTTTGTTTGTTTTTTGGGAGATAAGGATGTCTTTTCTCAGAGCAACCTAATTTATTTTGGCTATTTTTATTTGGTTCCCCAAACAATTCCAGTTCCACCTTCAGATCTTTGAACACTTATTTTTTAGCTTCTGGTCCTTTTTGTTTGCATTTATTTAAAAGAAAACAATGCTGGATTGGATATTTATTGGGGTATCTTAAGATGTCCAAACTTTCTTTCAAATGTATTTGTTTTAATTCCTTCCCTTGCACCAGAGTCCCAAACATTTACATGTATACTCATTCACATTTAGATTTTAATCAGTGCTCATTACCACGTATGCCAGTGCTTATATGTCACCGCAGAATATTTTTGCTTATTTTTCAAATTAGAAGCACAAGTTAGTTTTCATTGAACTAAAAAAGTCCTTTTCTACCCTGTTTCCTACTTATTTTGATGGAAGTAGAGGTAACTATTTTAAACAATCTTGATGCCTTGGATTTCCATGACCTTTGTCAATTCGGATGCAGATCTACATTTGGCACAGAGATCGCACCTGTTGCATCGAAAAAAATTCTCTTCCTGATGATGAATCAAGTGTTCATGCTGATATTCAGTGAAAGCAAATGACCATAAAGTATTGGCAATATAACCATCAAAACTAGCAGGAGTGAATATAGCTACTCTCAGATGGCCCCATCTCTTTCCCCTTGAACAGGTTCAGTGGTTAGTTTTGGACACTGGCTCTTCTTTCCCAAGGGCATTCAAATGAGATTTCAGAGAGTACCAGCTGAGACCCCTATTCTCTCTCTCTACATATATGGCTGAAATGAGGGCAAGAAAAGAGACATGTACTACAGTATGTTCTGTATGCTAATGACACCTTTCCATCTCCATTTCAACCAACCTAGTAAGTATGAACTAACACTTGTCTTAGTCTAGCAAAAATCATGGGTTGGGCGATAACTTACTGGATGAGATTTAAGCCAGGTCAGAGAGAGGAGATACTGGGGAATATGTGCCCTCTGATTAAAGGGGATCTTTATTTGTAGCGTACATTTGCAATTTAGGCATCTAATTAGATTCCCAGCAGCTGTTAGTCAAACAGACACAACAATAGTTTCGTCTTCCCTGGGTTTGCTGGAGAATCTCTGGGATTTCCCAAAGATGTTTACTGTGAATTCTAGCTGCTTAACTGAAATGGTAGAAGCTGGGAATGGGTGACGGGAGGGATCACTTGATGGTTACCTGATCTGTTCATTCCCTCAATGGCCACTGTCAGAAGACAGGATATTGGGCTAGTCATATCTCTGATCTGACCCAGAATGTCCGTTCTTAGGGGAAGAATCTTGAATTTTTAATAAAGGCTGTCTTTACCCAAAAAGGTAGTCACTGAAGTTAGAAATGTTTCACAAGCCCACAAAACCTAGACTTTTAAATGGTCTTACTAAAAATCCCTTTCTCTCCCAACTTCCAGTCTTGGCATTTATATTGTCACCATCTTGTTATTTCTCAAACCATCAGTGTGTGTTCCAGCCTAGGCAGGATGCAAATTTTTAATATAAAAAAAAGAGTCAGGAAAATACCCTCAGACTGCTTGGGCCAATTTTTTGCAAGTCATCTACAAAGTGATTTATAAGCTCCCTCTGCTTAAAAGGATGGGAACTGTGATGTGTCATTTATACTTTGAAATTCATTAGCCTCTTCCTTGCCTGGAGTGACCAAAAGGTCATGAATATGTTGGCCTACAGAATATTACTCCTTGGGGAACTTTATGCCACAGCATGTACCCAAAATTCATGTCCCCATAAGATTTCTTTGCTTCCCTGCAAAAAAAAAAAAAAAAAGACTTGGATGGGAAGCAAAGGAAAGCTACAGGAGCGGGCATCTACACCTTCCCAGCAGCATGGACATATAATTTTGGATTCTTGAAGCAGCCAGTTAGGTAAATTACAGCAGACAGCAGTGCTTATGACACCCCAGCCGGTGGTTCTTACCCTATGCCAGTGGTCCCCAACCTTTTGGGGCTGCTGGACGCCCAGGGGTGGGGCCATGCATGCGCCATGCGCTCGGGGCAGAGGCCATGCAGGTGCCGCGTGCCTGGGGCAGGGGCCACGCATGCGCCCGGGGTACAAGAATGGCTCGGGCCGGCCCTGGTCACTAGGCAGGCGCACATAAATGCCCTGGCAGGCACCATGGCGCCCGTGGGCACCGCGCTGGGGACCACTGCCCTATGCCAAACTCAGCTGCTAGTACCAGCTAGGCCAGGATGGGACTTCTTCATCTGCAAGGAATGGCCAGGGAAGATGCAGCCCCAGAAACCTCCCTTGGCTGCAGGAAGCTCTGTGCCCCCCAACTTCTGGCCCCCATCAGCTGCGGAGAGAGGGGTGACTATGTGGAGAGCTACTCCTCTGTGTGCCCAACCGGTGTGCATCCCAGTGCTCCCATATCCAGACACACCCATGGAGCATCACCCTCAGGACCCTGCACTGCGACTCTCACACTGGGGATGTTAAGGACTAGTAGACTATCTGATAAGCAAATGCTTATCTGATAGTAGACAGGATAATTGACTAGTCACTCCCTCCCCCGCTCCTCTGCTGCCTCTATCAGACAGAGGCAGCAAGAGGAGGGAAAAAGGGGGGCACTTCAAAGCAGCAGTGCCGCACCGAGTCTGGATCTCCGTGCAGTGCTGCCGCTTTGGCAGTGTTTCAAAGGGGCAGTGCTGCACAGCTGCGAGTCCTCAGCTGATCCCGGGCTCCAAGCCATTTTCAAATGCCACGCGGAGCCTGCGCTGACCCCAGGCTCCATGTGGCATGCCAGCTTTGAAATGCACAAGAGCCCCTGCTGGGTACTCTTGTACATTTCAAAGCTCGCATGCTGCATGGAGCCCGGTGTCAGCTGGCCCCAGGTTCCACGTGGTATTTCAAAACGGCTTGGAGTCCTCCGGGATCAGCTGGGGCGTTCCCCGCTGACCCCAGGCTTCATGCAGGTACTTCCGCTTTGAAATGCACAGGAACCCCCACTGGGGCTCATGTGCATTTCAAAGCGGAAGCACTTGTGTGGAGCCTGGAGTCAGTTGGACTTCCTGCTGGCCCTGAGCTCCACCGGCATTCCAACTTTGAAATGCACATTTCAAAGGAGGAATGCAGAAGTGCCTATTGATTACTCGACTAGTAAATTAATCGCGAGTTAACATCCCTATCTTGCACCTGAATGAACCTCCACTCTGATGAACCTCCCTTACAGCATATTGAGCCCCTGTGCACCCAGCCCCCCTGCTGAAACCCATCCCTGAACCCAGACAATCCCTCACAGAATCCCCTATATTCAAGCTCCCACTTCAAGTCCCATCCCAACCCAGCACACCTGGACCACACCAAAGACACCCCCCACCTAAATGAGCCCCAACCAGCTGCACCCAGAACTCCAGGACCTAGATATCCATACTGAGCCCCCCAACACTGAGAGCCCTCTCATTGAGCCCCCCATTACCTGAATTCTTACCCTGTTAACCTCACCTACTTCATCCATAGCTCCTCTGCATCCAGACCATCTTTCCCCCACTCCCCCCGGAGTCATCTGCACTCAAACACACCCCCTGCACCTGGATCACCTTGATAAGCCCCCGTACCCAGATCGCACCCAATAAGTCCCAATCTCCCAGCTCCAGACCCTCCCCTGCATTGAGGTCCCTACAGCCAGACCCCCTGCTGGACCCCTGACTGAGCCACTTACACCCAGATGTTCTCACGCAAAACCTTCTCATGGATGTTCCCATACTTAGCCCCTCCACACTTGGATCCCGCTAGGCTGCCCACACCTAGTATAGAGGCACAGGGCTCTGGGGTATTTTGGGGACAGTCCTGGTCCTTGTGCTATGTCAGGATCCAATGGAGCTTCTCCCACCAAATCACCTGTTCCAGGATGGGGTGTGAGTGATCTCCCATCTCTGTGCAGCCAGCAGCCTGTGCTCCTCACTTACATGCTGGAGTCTCCACATTTATTCATTGACAACATTTGCAGCATTTTAAATATTGTTCAAAGAATTTTTATTTTTTGGGGCACAGAATATTTAATTTCTTGGTTATTTCATCAGGAGTAGAATAGGCTGGAATGCTCATCTGTTTTCTTAGAATTTCAGAGGACAGAAGTGATGTCAGATTTTTTTATTTTTGTTGAGATTTGTATGGCTTTGAAAGCTATGTTAAAAGTGCCTTGAGCCTGCGAAATGCACTTATGAAAATGTAGGAATAACTACACACACCCATACTCCCCACAAACCACCACCAAACCCTATTACTTTTGAACCCAGAATGTTCCCATTTCATTTTCTTAATTTAATCAGCTGCAAGACTCTTCAAATGAAATGGGGGGGGGGGGCGAGGGGGGAGGGAGAGAAAGAGGCTTTCCAAACCCTGCCTCCTTGCCTGTCAAGGATGTTTTCACCAGCTCTCCAAATGATAGGATATAAATTAGATAAATATGAGTACTGGAAATGAACAAGTAAATTTATTATTAAAATATTAAGTTCAACTTTAAAAATAATTAAACATTTTCACCTGGAGTCTGAAGTTTACTGACAGTAAAAGGCCTAATCTTTCAACTTGTTGTTATACATAGGCAGACCCTTGTGTTCAAGCAGGGACCCATCAGAGTCAGAGGCCTGTCTGCATAGAAGTTTCAGAACTGAAACCTAAAATATTTTGAAAAAACTTCTAAATTTGCAGTTAAGATTAATATCTCTCAGGAAATCTAGGCCTGAAAATTAAATTGCATGCTTAATTTACTGGATCAAAACAGAATTCATTTCATATAATGCTAAACACAGACTAACAAAATGGATTTAATTAGAAATAAATTTATTCTGAAAAACAAATTTTGGCTTACAAGACCACCTTTGTTTCTTCCTAGAAGAGAAGTTCTACTTCACAATCTGTTCAAATTAAATGTGACGATTTCATTCTGTTTTAACAGTTAAAATAAGAACAGTAAACAATCAAATTGGAAATGGATACACAAAAAGTTTAAAATATACATACTTGATCATTTCAAAAAGCCTTGGATCTGAGACCTTTATATTCCGTGCCATGTTCCATGAAAGATGAATCATAGGTACTATTGACTTCACGCTCTGCAATTTATTCCACTCGTACCGTTCCACTGCCAATTTATATTGACAGGCTAGAAGAAAAAATTACAGAAACTTTAAGACAAGACATTAAAGGATATAATAAAATATATTGATCATACTCATAACCTACATTGTTTAAGATTTAAGAAATTGCATACAGTATATTACAATGGTTACCATTACAATTTTTAAAGTTTTCAAAGTACAAAAATGATACAACAGTCTAAACAATATTTAGAATTATAGCACACACAATTACAACACAATTTTAATAAAGTAATGATTTTTAAAATGGTTTCATTTTAAAAATAAGCCAACCACTTCTTTAAATAGGATTTTTTAAATCTCAAATATTTTAGGATTAAACACCTCATTTGCAAGTTTCTCCAACTGCCTTTGTTCCATCCTATTCTATATTAAAATTCTGTCATATATTTACAATATGCAATTTCTAGACAGATTACCCAATATAGAGATGTTTGTTGTGATAGGTTTGGCACGTTACATTTACACTAAGCAATAAGTGTCTTGTTGCAAAATGTGTTGCTGCTGCTCAGGAAACACCAGTCAATTCATCTGTTCATGGAATGACACTACTTATTGCACTAAACCAAAAGAAGTTTGTCTTGTGCATGGCTATTTAAGAAAATTATGATTTTTGGGAGTATGTATTTTTCCTCTTTTGTTCTGATACCGAGTTTCCTCCCATTCTCTGAGATTATTTTTCTTCTTAACCAGGTTTGAACCCTAATAACTCCACATAATTCTCTTGTAGCTTTGGGTTTGAAACATCTAGTTGAATGTTTTTATTTGTTTTAAACTAAAAGACTGCATTCAACACTAATATTCCTGGAGCTTTCTAACTGGTTTTATACAGAGATCACTGATCTTGAAAACCCAACCAGACTGGTTAGTCCTCATCTTCTGTGCAACCTCTTTCCTAGAGGCATGGTTAGGATGAGGAGAGGAGAAATGAAGGAACTGGAGTGCAAAGTAGAGTGAGTTCATTTAACCATTTCTTTTCTCTGTCTTTATAACAAAACGTATAGTTGCAATTGTGGTGAACAGTTTGAAGGACTGGAGGTTACCATCCCATCACCCATGCCTCCCGCCCATCACATCAGCAGAGCTGCGCAGTGGCTGCTCAGCTGCTTTGGGGTGGGGTCAAGTGGTGGGTGGCAGCCACCACCTGGCCCTGGCCCTAGCTTCAGCCCTTCCCCCAGGACTGGAGCTGCGGCCAGGTTGGGCCACGTGGAGGCTGCCGAAGCTGGAGCCTGGGCCGCAGTACTAAAAATAGCACTGTGGCCCCGGCTCCAGTCCTGGCACATTGGGCAGCCACCCACCATGTGGCTGTGCCCCATGTGCCAGGATGGGAGCTGGGGCCACGATGCTATTTTTAGTACCACGATCCCAGCCCCAGAAGCTGCCATGCAGCCCAGTAGCTCCCCTATGTGCCAGGACTGGAGCCAGGCTGCGGTGCAACTGCTCCTGCAAGTCATGTGTGAAGGCACAGAGGGGCATGAAGAGAACTGGGGCAGAGGGTAGTAAGGGGTTGGGCAACAGGGAAGAAGAATGCAAGGGAGGCAGATGTTGGGAGGGCAGGGGAAGTGAGGGAAGGGGGAGGCACCAGGAGTGCACCAGAGGGCTGAGGAGAGAGGCAGGGCTGGTGGGTAGAGGGAGGTGTTAGGAGAGGGGATGGGGACCGGGGCTAGAGGAGGGGTGGGCACAGGGGGGGAAGGGAGGGTGAGTTCAGGGGTCAGAGAGTATGGGGAGTGGGAGCAGATTCCAGGAGGGCTGAGGGGAGTGAGAAGGGCAGGAGCCAGGACAGCAGAAGAGGGTGAGGGGTCGGGTGGGGGGCAGCTGCATGCACCAGGAGAGCAGATGAAGGGAGGGTGGGAGACATGGCAGCAGAGGGGAAAAGTGAGAGGTTTATAACTTGGGTGCCATAGTGGCACACATCAGAACAAGCGCACGACCTCAATATTGGTGCACAAGACAAAATAAAACTCACTCCACTCATGGATGGAAAATCTTAGCGGGAACACTGGAGGTTACTGTAAATAAATCCTGAAGTGACAGTGGTGCTTGTGTTTTCTGTCTACCGTCAGCAGAAAATATTTCAAGTTTTTAACATTATATAGTTTGTGGTGGAATAGTTTCAAGAGACTATACAATTTTTATCTAATAAAATATGGTCAATACATACAAAAAGCCCAAAACAGTTGGGATGTATGTGGAACAATATCAACAAATTGTTTGTCGCCATATATATTATTTCACCATACCTGTAAGAGGGCCAACATTCCAAGCAATGTTGTTGCACCAGCCAATAGCCTGAACCCAATGAACAGTGCCAGCATTTATCCATACCAAATCCCCAGGTCTCTGAATAAACCTATAGACTGGGACATTGGCTTCATATAAGTCTTCCAGGTTAGGCCACCAAGAGCCCATTAGGAAATTCATATTATTTCTGAAACAGTAAGAAAAACACAGTCCTTTACATTTACCAACAGATAAATTATGAGTCTATGCCAATTGGCAAGATAAAGTCCAGTTAATCAACATACTTGCATAGAGTTGATCACTATTACAAATGCTGCCAACCAATGATTGATGACATAGGAAATGGTAAAAAACAAAGACGATAACAAAGAAAAACCTCAAACAATCCAATGTTTTCGTCTGTAAATGGCTGATTTGACTCTAGCAGGGTCATTATATCTTGAATCTGTATGTAGCAATTTACCTGCCAGTGTGAAATGAGCTGATGGCTTCCATTTTTTCCGGGGTTTTGTCTATACTATTTTTTCTTAAAATTTCCCAAAATTGCTACCAATAATACAACTTCATTGATAGTTGCAATCAGCATAACATTAGTTTGGAATGTGTACTTGCATTTTAACTACTATGTCATCTAACTCGGTTCCAAGCAGGTGCACACAGCATACAATTCAAAATGCCATTGGTTGATGCTGCTTTTTCTATGCTAGCACTTCAATATTGCTGCCATAATTGTATGGCAGCAACTGTGGGAAATTTTAGGGAAAAAAGTCTGGATTTGATAAGGCATGGTGACTGGTGAAAACATCTCCAACATGACTACCATCACTAGCCGTGTTCTCATCAGTCTCAGTAAAGAGGCCAAGATATTAGTTGCTACGGTGACTGAATTCTCCAACAAACCAGTTCAACATTACAGTTACAGTAAAGTGCATTCAGTATGTTACATCACTGGTCATGGAACACCAGCAAAACTGAGGTCTTTATTCTTTGACTTTTCCATTAAAGGTGTTTTCTTAAGTAACCCATTCTTTCCTTGCTTCTTCATGTAAATAGATCCTAACTCTACAATCTAACTTCGGAAGCAAGTTGCATCACAACTGGATAGCATTAATTATCTTGGGGATTACAACAATCACATTGTAATATGTGCCAAGAACAATAATTTAATTAATGTATCTGTTACACAAAATGTGTAAGTAATCAGCCATGTAAAACGAAAAAGGACTCCTAGAAACACCTGACTGTAAATTAAGTGATTCTTTCAAAATTTAGGATATACTGAAGAAATTGTAGCAAACATATTAAGACTCCTAAAGGTTAAGTTCCACAATTTTAGATGAAAATATATACAACCAGATAACCATTCTAGTGACACAGCCTATTTCCTAGAAAATACATCTGTATATGTATGACTGGCAATGTAACTTCTTACCACTTCTGTAATTATTTGTCAATTGCTATATAATAAGCATACTGTTATATAATTATATAATAGCAGTCAGATCAACTGAAGAGTTCTGGCTCACATACATTTTTTCCAGTGAATAAATACAGAGTCTACCTAGTCATCTTCAATAATTCAATCACTAAAGGCTTTTTCTTTTACCCCCTTCAACATCTTACTTGAAATTGCTCCTGAAGGATGTCCTTTGACTTTTTCTTCATACATTTTAAATGCAAGGGCTGATCTGAGCTGGGCAGGTCCCCTTTTGTTTGTCCTGTTTGATCTTGTGGAGATCTTTCAGGCTGCTCTTAAAGCCTGATCCCACATTATTTGTAAGATGCAAATGCCCAGTCCTGTGCTGCTTAATTTTCAGTGATTCAGGCTCTTAAATTCTCTGAACGACTTTGACTGTTAGTCTTCTACTTTTTGATTTTCTTTGCAGTTCCCTAGAAGTTTCAGAATGGTCTGAATCTAATTCAAAGCAGTTTGTCATGTAAGTGACATTTTTCAGTTATTGTAATGGCTCAGTTTTGTGCAGTCAAAAACATGCCACTATTATGAACACATTTTTTAAAAGTTTGCTAATGTACATAATTAAAAAAATATGGATTTATTTTAATTGTTTCCTGTGAGCCACCATGGGCATTTTAAAAAACCCACAGAAACACTTGTGTGTACACAAAATACACTTGAGTAATATGGCAGATTAATCATGCAGAGGAGCAGTACAAATTTCTCTGCTGTTCTACCAATGTTCTAATATGGAAAGACCACCATTTGAGTAAGAGTGACAGCTGGTCTTCAGGTTCATAACAAAAAATCCAAGAGAGGGGTAATGACTGATTTTTTTTTTAAGTGATAATTGGATTGGGGTCTTAAAATGCATTTGGGGCCATTAAAGAGCCATATGTGAGTAATAACTTTTAAGCCCTTCTGATATGGTTTGAATCTGAACATTAGACTAGCACGTCAAAGTCCATATACATTAAAAATCCTCCATGTAATCTGTGGCCCTCAACATCTTATATTTTTCTTTAAGGGTGCATCTACACTGCACCCGAAACCCAAAATAAGGTATGCAGTTTGCACTACACAAATTGTATAGCTTATTTCGAATCTATTTCAAAATAGGCTATTTTGAAATTGGCGCTATCTACACAATGCCAAATTTCAAAATAATGCACTATTTGGAGCCATTCCTTAACTCTCGTGCAATGAGGTTTGCAGGGAGGGCAAAATAGTGTGCCTGTTACTTTGAAAAATATTTCGAAATAACAGGCGCATTTCTAAGACGCAGGGTAGCTATTTCAGGATCCCTCAGTATCCCAAAATATCTCCACTGTGTAGACATACCCTAAGTGTCCTGAAATAAATCTAAATTAACTACTGATTGTTGGAGGCAAAACTGTCCTGAGGCACCTGAGATCATCACAAAGTTGGCTGTTTTTTTACATACTACAATTTGTGTGGTTAAAATGCTGAGCTAGATGTAGGTTTTTCCTTACACTTTAACAAACTTTTCTGATTCATCAGAAGCTGTAAAATATTATTTCCACCTTCATATTGACAGCATATATGGGATGTTTCTGCATCTAACAGGCATACATACATACAAAACACATGAAACTTACTTTTCACAGAAGTCATTCAGAACACCCCAATAGCTTTCAGGAACAACAAACCACTCACAGTCACCTGGACCAATATTTATGTTTACTGAACAGAAATTGTTATTTTCTTGGTGACCTGAAATTCAGGAGAAAAACTGTTATTTTCACACTGATAATTTTTTGACAGCACTGTGAACATGTAAATTACCATGTAAGCACTCATTATTATTAAGGCAAATAATATCATAGCTTAATTATATATCTATTTGTTCATAATGCGTAGCACCACAGAATCTGGGAAGCTGCAATTTTTTAAAATACACAGTTAAAACACTGTTACTTCTGATATATATTAACAACAACATCGTTTTGCTTTGCTTGATTTATGGATGACTAAGTTATCAAGGTATCTAATCCCTGATCTGCATAGTCCTTTGCTACTTCCCCTCTTGTAGATCCTAAGAACTCTGCTGGACATGAGCTTCAGTCAAACATCTTGATTATTTTTATTATGGGGGCACATTGTTTTAGGTACATATTAAGAAATGATCCCTGTCCCAAAGAGCTTTCAATCTACAGAGAAAAGACAAGTTAAAGTAGCATTACCTCCATTTTACTGATGGGAAACGGAGGCATGGATATACTAAAACTTGCACAGAGTCATATGAAACCAGTGGCAGAGCCAGGAACTCATCTCCTAAGTCAGCAATGGACAACCATGAATAGTGAGTGGGCCACATGAGTGACCCTCCTTCAATTCAGTAGGCCACAGGATACCAGGTCCACTAAGGTTCCACTAGCGACCTGTGAACATCCTGTCTGTTCCCCTCTCCCACACACCTCTTTGCCCATTGGGGCACTAGAGCTCCGCACTTCCTCTTCCCCATGCCTCCCTCCCACTACTTTCGGGGTGCCATAAATCCACTGAGTCACACTTAGCCCCTGTCCTCCCCAGAGCCTGAACAGCCGCAAATAGCTGATTCACAGCGTTCCAACTATGAGAGGGAGGAGTGGTTACAGATCGTGAATCAGTGGATTTGCAGCACTCCAAAAGTGCTGGGAGGGAGTGGGTGGAGTAGGAAGTACGGGGTTCCAGAACTCTATTGTGTGAGAGACATGTGGGTGAGAAAGGCAAACAGGGGAGCCGCAGGCTATAGGTGGAGTCCCATGGGGCCATGTGTGGCCCGCAGGTTGCCCACCACTTCCTAAGTTATAGTTTAATGCCATAACCACAAAATTATCTCTTTCACCCTCAGATAACAATATTTAAATTAAACAAGGTTTAGCTCAAATATTTAATTATAAACTGCCATTCTAGGAATTTACAAGCTCTGCTGGAAAAGCTTAAAGAAGCTTGCAAGATGTGCAAGCCAAGTCAGTCAATTGTGTCATTTTTCTTAAAGAAATAGGCAATTAAAAGCAAAAGGTTAGCAATAATGAACAATTAAGGCTGTGAAAATAAAATCATTTAAATGATAGAAAATATCAGAAGTTAATGTTAGAGGAGAATCTGTCACTTTGCATATGCAGTATGAAGTATTTTCTAATTTTAGTAAAACTGGTACTTTTACTCTTTCATTATATTTATGCATGTCCTAAACAACATAGTATCTGCAATGTGGCAAAGTTAACACCTTCTTGACACTACTACTTGATTTTTTCCATGGAAAGTGTCTGTACTCACCCGGTGTCCTACTCCCTGGAACCTTCATGTACAACTGGACTGTGTTCATTCCCAGGATTGTATGACCAACATGGCTTAGAAGATTTCCTGCTGACACCACACGTACAAAAGCAGGAAGTTTTGTCAGTTCATGGAGCTGCAACTTCCACCTGCAGTAAAACAGCAAATGCACAACTGTGAATCTCTGCACTTCAAGGAATACTTTGGGCATTATATTAACAATATTTTATAAAACTGTGACCATGTAAGTTATAGGAACAAATTGTTTCTTGAAGAAAACTTAATACACAATTTAATGTCTCATTGTGGAATTATACCAATTTGGATGTCAATTTAATGTTAATATTTGATTGAAATCCAAGTCTCAAAATCCTAGACCTGTCCATTCTGGTCTAAATTTTCAGAAAATTACATTTCAAATTTTACACCTGACTTGTGTACACAATTGTGCATGCAACTGTAGTAATTGTGCATACACGTTAAATGTGCAATTGAGAGCACTGACTTCTGACACTTAGGTCTCAGAGTCCATAGATCCCTAAATTTAAGTTAGGAAATGTCACAAAAATTCCTGCTATTCTTTACATTTTAATTATATTTTAAATTTAAATCACAAATCTGTAAAGTCATTTGAGGGGAAAAATGGTCATGTGGCTAAACCAAGACAGACAAGATGGGTGCTAGACAGTTCTGAGAAAATTATCTTGAAATCCAAACCCAAGTTTTCTCTATACCTCAGTTTCCCTAACTTTCAAATGAAGGCAAAATGACTTTCCCCACAGTGATGTTTTGAGGAACTTTGGAAGGCAGTTGCTTTAGATGTACAAAGTAACATTATTACATGCTTTATTACAACCTCTAACCTAATCCTAGTAACAGTGAAATTTCAGCACACATCACAAAACCTTTACGCATTAAACCATGCACAAACATCAATTTAAAAAAATCCCATCACAAATTCCCACCAATCAACATCAGTGTATGAAAGCACGATTGCATCCTTATTTTTCCTCTCCTGCTCTGATTATCACAAGAAGTCCTTTTTGTTTTACTAAAGAGATGAAAGTTTAGTTTAAAAAAATGTGAAATCTGGGCTCTGCTGGTGACATGGCATATGGTCAGGCTCTGATACTGGGATAACTCTGGTGGTGAACACAGCAACTATTAGAAGCAGCACTCCACACTAACAATGAAGAGGCCCGGCAGGAATTTACAAGATAGTCCCACTCTTAGGTTGATCACAGTTATTTTAGGAAACCAGCACAAGAGAAATGAGTCTGAGTTTCATTCCTGAACAGAAGGATTATCCCAGTGGAAACAGCTGCATGTATGCCTCAGAATGGAAGGTAGATCCAAGAGAAAATTGGAAAAGCTTACCCAGTAAGCTTTAGGATGCTGGAGGCAAAGGAGAGAAATGTGAAAGGGTGGACTTGGAGAGAGGTGAGATCAAGGAAAGTGGGGTGGGTTTTTCTGGCCCTTTAGGATGGGGAAATGAAATTTTTAATCATAGAAAGGGCTTAAAAATCCATTCACTTGCACAGTCATGGTAAGTAGAGTCAGATTGGTTGCATGAGTAAGACATGTGCCGTCCTGATTGATTGGACTCTAATGTTTTGATAAGTGAAGTGCTAAATTTTCTAGTTGCAGCACTAGTTGATACTGTTAAACCCTTGCTGCTGCTTCTCCATATCGCCCCATCTAGTGACCATCTCAGCAAGCAAGACAACGCCAAAGGAGCGAAGAAATGTCTGAGTCATGGGAGCACACTGGATTGCAGCACAGAACAGAGCTGAGACCAGGCAGACCAAAACAGTTCAACAGAGCCTAGGGTGGCACCACCAAGACTCAAGCCAAAGGGCAACATAATCACTTGGAGAAGCAACGAGCAGGAGATAAGGACCATAAGGATTGTATGAGAGATGGAGTGAGGGGAGCAGCACACTACAGTGGCAGCAGATGAAGGGAAGTATCCAGGGAGGAGCAGCCAGATGGCCAGTGAGGGAATGATGATGTGAAGACCCAATTAGCAGGAAACTGGGGCTTTCAGGAGCTGCAAGGGGAGATCTCATCAACAGCAAGACAGGATCAATCCTAAAATGTGGGAAAGCAGTACAAAGTCAGAGTGAGGATCAGAGTCTTGACCATAAAGAAGGTGGGGTCAGACATAACCTGCAGATAAAACTTGACCAGTAGCCAAGGGCATGTCTTAAGTGCAATTAGACACTTGTGGCTTGCTTGTGCAAGCTGATTTGGGCTTGTGCTAATGTGCTTTTTAAATTGTGGGGTAGATGTCCAGACTAGGGATGTAGAATCCTGTTTAGTTAACCAGTTAAATTTTATGCATGATATATGCTAAGATGCATTTGAATGGATACTGGATTTCAATTAAAATGCACACAAATATTTTAAAATTGTTTATTAGTTACATGTAAATACTGTAAATGTGCTGAATACATAACAAAAGTAAGGTTATCAAAATCACATTTTGCATTTAAAATTAACCAATTAAATAAATTAGGAAACTCAATTGATTGCTCCTAGTCATGATGTCCTTCCAAATTTTAGAATTAGTAGATCTTATTCTCTTAGACTTTTGGGGGGGAGGGAAGGGCTGTCTTAGATCAGAAAATTAAAAAAACCCAAGTTTTCCTACTTCATCAACTTTGAACAAGCTTGTCCTTAAGCTAAACTAGTTGAATAAATTCAAATTAAAATATTTTCTCTGTAGTGCTGCACAAAGCTGGTCTAGCACTATCAACAAACTTTAGTTCCAGGTGCTTGGCCACTGAATTCAAACTGTTGAGTTGTCTGACTTTCTTTGGCAGCGAACATGTATTGCTTGAATTTTTTTCATGTAAATTAAAATTACTATAATAAATTACAATACATTCACTCCTTAATATACACAATATATTTCTAATTTAATTTTAAATCAATTTATTTTTAAAACAAAAATGTGTTTAAACAAATGTAGAAAAAATAATTTATTTGTATTGGTATGTAGAATAAGCGTGTCCTCCACATGGCACCTCATGTCTCTGCTTCCTTGTGGTTCCAGCGCCCATGTGGAGTCCAGGAGGCTCTGGCTGGGGTCCCTTGGGAGATGACGTGTCATGGGGCGGGACAGTGATGGGAAAGGGCAGGGCTTAGGGGTTGAGTTCAAACACACACTCCCTCCCTTGGGCTAGACCACAAATATGCTCCGGCCGTAGATGGCTCATGGGCTGAGAGTTTGAGGCCACTGGTATACAGAAATACTCATGAATGCAGATTAAAATGAAGAACAAGTTAGTACTAGGCAGTTCTTCATCCACTTCAACAGAAAACTTCAGTTCTTTATATTGTTGGCTTCTCTTGGATCCAGAAGAAACACAGGATTGTTAAAGGGCATAGTCTCATTGTGTAATGAGGATTAAAAGAAGAAACGAGTTCTGCAGAATATGTTCAGAAATTCAAAAGAAAAAAAAATCTGAAAAAGGAGTGTAAAAAATCCAAGGGAAGAGAACAGATTGTTAGTGGGAAAAGTCAAAAGCAAAGTTAAATAAAGAGGTTACTGAAGGGAAACACCAAAAGAATCAGATAAATCTGAAGTCCCTTTGGAGAAGGGCACGAGACTAAGCTGAAAGACAAAAGAATTATGCATTCATACAGCAGAAATATAAAGGGGAGAGCATGATAGACTGACAATACAATGGACAAACTTTGTGGAATTAAATTAAAACTTTCTTCAAATTAAACTTGCTGAATTAGCTTTAATATCTTCAGGGTCCATGGACTAAAAAATGCAGATGTGCGTAACTTGGAGAGGCTGGCATACTGGATTCTCCAGGGAGCAACAGATAAAAAGATTTTTGGATGAACAGCTTAAGCAGACGCAGAGACTTTTTCCTGATCTAGCAAATGGACAGGACCTCTGATCCACAGAGGCCCCAATCATTAGGGAAGCTTTGGAAGAAATATGCATACTGAGTTACCATAAGACTGTGTGCTTGTTCTGAGCAAAAGCACAAGGAACCCCACACCCCAAACGGGGTACTGAAAGGACTTATCCCGCCAGAGTCTACGTTAAGGTTGGAGTGATCTCTGGTAAGCTTGGTAACATGCATGTAGGTTCTTTTATTTTTTAATATTTTCTCTGAAATGCTTTTACTTTAAGACTAAAACAGGCTTGCAGAAAAATTGCTATGCGACAACTGTAATGTCAGTCACACTTAACCATCTCTGAAGAATAAGCAGGCCTGGCTGGGCAGTATCTCAGCTAGAAATATCACAGTGAAGGCAGAGGAAGCTGTTCAGAGTGGGGATACTCTAGTTAGAAGGGAATAAGATGAGAGTCTCTCTCTCTCTCTCTCTCTCTCTCTCTCTCTGCAAGATGAATACAGATGAAGTTGCCCTGAACTAATGGGTTTAATTGGTTACCTGGAGAAAAAGGTATAGGATAATCCAAACTGAATAGCCTTCAAAAAGGACAAATATTGGTTAAAGTAAAAAGAGAAACTGAACACCACTGTTATAACTCTGTAAGTCGGGATGCAGGATCTAAAGGGGAGGCTCCTGAAGGAGAGAGCAACAACAGATGCTGAATTAGAAGAAAAGAGCTCTCTGTATTTAGTGAATACAAAAAGGCAGAGGCAAGGGAAAAGACAGGCCATGGATCAGGATGATTTCCTGGAAAAAAGCAATTCCAGTGGAAGCAAGAGGAAGGAATGAAGAAAAAGTTGAGGTTAGGAGATGGAAATTATTGTAAAAGAGTAGCGCCCAAGTGGTGAATATTAAGCTTATGAGAGAAAATGGGTTTAGGCATGAAGGGTAAATCTAACACACACAAACCTATGTTAAAAACATTAAGGTTGCAAAATCAAGTACTGAGAAGTTAGGAAATGTTGCATGAGACAAAGAGTCCGGTGGAAACAACAGTATATGATCATGATGTACAGTCTTCATACATATGCACAAGAGGATCATGTTTCCTAACTTTTGAGTGTATAACTGCAATCTAGAACATCCTTTTTAATACATTTTGTGCATGTAGTTTTCTAGGTTTTTAAAAAAGTAAGCTAGAAAAAAAATCTACCATATGGCATTCTACTGACATCTGTGGTTAATCAGTAGGGTTGGTTGGAATTTTTAGTTCTACCATATAGACCTCTGCCACTTGTGCTAATGGAGTAACTGATGTGCAACGGTATGTGGTTATTCTCTGTTAGGGGCTGAGACACTTTGCCAACTGGTTTCACAGATATCTGTTGGCAGCAGAAGGATGAGGAGACTCTAGGATCTCAAGTTCTATTGCAGGCTCTTGAGAAGAATATGCTTTGGTGCACAAAGAATCTTTTGCACATTTCTCCAAAGTTTGGGTAACATGTTCCCCCCATCCTGTACTGTCCTGTCTCTTCTCTACCCCAGTTCCTTGTCCCAGTCTTCACTCTTCAAGACTTCTCATTCCAGTCCCAGACCCCTTACACTGTGAATACCAGTCTCTCTCTCTCAGCTCACTGAGTACCAATCAGGATTATACTAAATGACAATGGAAACAATTTTTTTCCTCCTGAAATACATGTATAGTCTCTTAAAATACAAGCCTCCCATCAGAACTCTTTTTTTAAGCAAAAAGGACAGTCAGGAAAGAAGATGAAGGTAAGTTTTTTGGAAGTACATTTTTAAAGACTTAATGCACACTGGGGAACAAACAACATGAGGGAACAAACGACTGGAATTTACACAGAATGATATGGACTAGGAGATACGTGAAGGGGTGTTTTTTATAGGAAGGGTATGTGCAGATGCTTAACATTCTGTTTTTCTTCTAAAGTTTGTTTTCCCCTCAGTTAACATTACTGTGATTGGGAGTTATAACAAAGAAAAGTAGATGGAAAAGCCTTGAGGCCCTACAATAAAACCCTAACTTTTCTTCAAGCTCTTTCTAGGAAAATCATGCAGCTTAGCCTTTAAAACACTTGCACTCTCATATGATGAATTTGTTTGCATTACAGAACTTTTGCAATTGATATCTATATGCCACAAAATACCAAACAATTAATTGTATAAGCATTTGTCTTCAATTAGTTTAGGAATTGGGAATTCTAAAACTTTGCAAATATATGGATTTCTTGCATGGCAATATGGTGTTGCTGCTCTATTACCAGGAAAAACATGTATTTCTTTTAAATTGCAGAAGCAACTATTATGTAACCAGAGACAAGTTAAACAACTCTAATATTAAGCTGAGTGCCAAATCCAAATAATATGGATACATTATGCATATTTTTATTAAATAAAAAAGTAAAATGAACTACAGGAACCTAAATGTGACAAACAATGGAAAACTCTAGGTAAATAACATGGGTGGGCATGTTGGCTCAAGTTTTTTTATAACTACAAAGACAAAGACAAATTGCAGGGAGACTTACTTTTTATCATCTGACAGATCAATATTGGTCCCAAACTTGATTGTTTTGAAAGGTCCTTTTCTTCTTCTACCAGAGCTGTAAAAATTATGGAAATAGATGAAGTATATTTTTTGGGACAGAAATCATAGAAGTACACTATTTATACCTAACTCACTTATCAGAAGATGTGGATTCATTATCCGAGTGGTCCTTGTGGTGACTCTTTTTCTCATTTTCCTCCTGCAAAACAAAAAAGTGAAATTTCCTATCACTTTATCATATAGTATTAATAGATTTAATCTCAAACCAAATACATTATGAAAACTTTTGCATCTATAATTATAAGCAAAACGTTTAGAGCCAGTCCAGAGGTTGCTTTGAAGACTAGAGGGAAATTGGGGATAAGAGTGAGATAGGAACAGTATTTTGATGACTTACAAAAAAGAGGAAAAGGAACATTGTGACCATGATCGTTTTAACATATATATTTATATTTTACATTTATTTGCTAATAGTAACTTAAGATAAAAAAAATCTTATTTGAAAATACTGCTGTTATCGATGCGATTTTTTCATGCAAATGTTAATGAAAATAGAGGCTTTCCAGATGTCCTCTTGTAACATGCCAGTTCATGTGCATTATCAAACAAACATTCGCTGCTCCGGAAGCCTATATGCATTCTTTTCCTTCTATTTCTTAAAGTTTTGATACAGCTACACTCTGACACACTTAATAGTTGTGAACTTTAATATGTTAGCTCTATATTTTAAAAATTATTGAAGGCAAATTATGCATACACTTTTACATTCATTCCCCTTCTTTTGTACTGACAAAAACATTACTTTGGCCCAACACCCCATCTCAAATACTTAGGATATTTCTAGATTCCTCCCCTGACAATAACCAGGGCTCCAGCCACAGACCTCCCCCCCCAACCCCACTCTCTGCATAAGGTTCTGGCCCATCCTCTGACCCCTTTCTAGCTTACCTTATGGCCCTGAGAACCAGTGGGGCTTAAGGCTTCTGGCAGCCCCCACCTTCCAACAGCGTTGGAATGATCAGGAAGAATACAATGCTCGCTCACTTCCCCAAACAGCAGCCGGAAATCTTCAGTGGATATCCCATTTCCCCAATCACCATTGCAGATCTAGAAAAATCCCATTTGTGTCCCTTATCAGCCCAAACCAGGTGCCATCAAAATCCCTCAATGTAGCCCCTCCATCCCTCCAGAATATCCTTGATTCCTTCTCCTACTTCTCCCTCACAGCCCATGATTAGTCCTCTCTACTTTCTTGCATTTATAGATCTAGATTTGGATCTCCTACCATAGATTACTGCTTCTTATCTATCGGTGGCTGGAATTAAGGATGCTGCCTCAGTCCCTACCTTGTAGTGGTTTCCATCATATACAGTGTTTCGTTTGGTCCAATAGCTCTCACCTCTCCCATTATACAAATTGTTCCAATAGCCTTGCTATGATCTGCACACAAAGTTCTTCTTTCTCTCTTGATTGTAGTGTAAGTGCTAACTTAAAATTTCTCCTGTCCTTGTCTCACTTCACTCAGCCCACCACAACTTCCTTTGTGATTAAAGTGAAAATGCCAGCCATTGGCTCCCTCCCCTACTGCTGCTTCCATAACCTCTTCCAAGACACAGTTGGGTCAGAAATACCTCAAATTCTGCTCTACTTAGCTTAGTATTTTCATGTACCTAAGATCACATCTGTGTGGAGCTTTCAGGAATTCCCCAGTTAACAAGGATGTACTCATCACTAGAATTTGGGACCTCAAAAGTCTAGTGTACCTTTTTTATTTTTACATTAGATGAGGTTGGCAAAAAATGTATTTGGAAAAAAAAAAACCCATGAACACTTCACTTTAGATATGTGAAACAAGTTTTTTTTCAATAAAAAGCAAATTTATTTAAGAAACTGAGTAATTCCCAAATATAGGCGCAATTACATAATAGCAAACAAAATCACATTACATAATATTATATATGGAAAGCATTTACAGCCATATTTTTGAAACTATATCATTATTTCTACTGTATCAAATACTTGAGTTGAAGGAAAACAGTGCGTGTGGGCTTCTATAAAGCAGCACAAACATTGTATCACTATACTCTGAATAAAGAAATTTCAAAATACTTTTAAACTGGAAGTTGAGAAATAGCAAGATACTTTTTCGAAGAGTTATTTTAAAGGTTTAAATGCATTTTTAAAGCTCTCAACAACTTTATTACATCTGATCTTACATTTTACTATATGTCAGTTTAATTTAACAGTTTTAAATGTACGTGAAAGTGATAACTAATAGACTTAAACTGAAGAAATTGAAGGTATTTGTGCCGAACACATTATAGTATATTTGCCCATGTATTCACAAGGAATGTATGTGCTTAGCTGTGCTATCAGTATCACTGGGAATCCAACTGATGGAAAGGACTCCTTAAAAGATGATTATATGATTTTTTTGGAAATTTTACTGTGGGCAAGTTGATTGCAATATTAGTGTGTGGTTTATAAAATAGTAAAGATGTATTTACCCTTAATGACTCCTGGAATGAGGCGGCCTGGTACTGTGCATATTTAGCTATTGTAGTATGAGATCTACTACTTTCACAACGCCAGATTTTCTTTGTTCCAGTGGGGTCCCAGTTTTCATCTGCTGGTTGAAGTAACTGTGTCCTCACTTCCACTATGTGTTCATTATTTGCTTCTACTAATGTTTTAGTAGAAAAGAGTCCTAGATCTAAAGAACATGAATAGAGATCATAAGTGATAGTTCAGTAATATGAAAAAGTTAAATTATACATTGGGAAGGCAGAGATTAATATATTTGAAGAAACTAAAAGTATATGCTGAAGCACAACATTTGATATTTTATCTGAAAAGGAAATAGGTAATTTCTCCGCTATGCTAAACTGTCCAGTTTACTTAGGTTTCACATGAAATATTCATATATTAAAAACCCTACCCCACGAGCTCTTATAAAAGCTTAAATGAAACTATGCTGACTAAGAAAAGTACAAATATTATTAAATGAAGTAAATAAAAAAAATTAATAGCAGTATGACAATCTATTATTTCTGAATATACATGTTTCAGAGAAATCACAGTGTCTACAAAATACTTCTATTAAATAATAAACATGCCCAGCACGTACAAAAAACAATCCATAGATTCCCCAACTGCCTTATCAATACAGGCGAATTACCATCCCACATTTTGCAGATGGAAAAACTAAGGCATAAAACTCCATGGACCAAAAGTTTCAAAAAAAGAAATCTCACATTACGTTTTGAAACAGAAGTTTAGGCACCTGCTTAAGTATAGTCAATGGGAGCTGCTGGATACTAAGTTTTTTCAAGTACAACAGAAATACTGCTTAGTTTGCAAACTACATATTGCCCTCATTACTTGTGGTACAAACATAAATATATTAAATCAAAATGACTTTTGTGAACACTGCACAGATTACTTCAAACTTTCCTACGTACATACATTCATTTAAAAAGAAAAATATATTCTGTGCTTTGGTTTTTTTGTATAAAACAAACTTACCTAATTTAAGAGCTCCAGCAAGGCCACGTATTACAGTAACAGGGTTGTTTGGATTCGTACAAAATTGATGTAAAGGTGGAAAGAAAGCATCACGTTTATTTTCCAACTGCAAATTACAAGAGTTTTAGGGGTCAGGGAAATTTAGACTTTTCATTAGTAAAATAAAATAAAATGATGTCAGGAAACCTATCCACTTTCATGAATTCTTGTGAATTAGTTATATTACACAATATTTTCCCATTAAATACTGGTTTTACTTCTTATGAAATAAAATTACTTCCTATAATTTATTCTTTTGAAAAAATTCTATCCAGATTCCTTTGATGAAAAGATTTTCTAAACTCAATTTTACTGCAGTTTATTTCTGTATTTGACAAGAGATCCAAAAGTCTAGTAACGTGTTCTATACAGCATCTATTCAGTATTTTACCTCAGCAGAGCTCCTTTCTTAATTTCTTGTTCCTTCCCCAAAAATACCTAATTTCTATTGTATATATTTTAATAGCTAAGATTCACACACAATTATTTTTGTTCTCTACCACACAATCTCCAAAACTATAAATTATGTTGACTATTTTCAAAAGTCATAAGATAATCCTTTAGATCACGTTAAAGGAAACTGTATTACTAAAACAGAAATGTCATCTACATTGTTCTATTAAGCAAAACAACTGACTTTAGTCAGTTTTAAAAAAATGCTTCATTACATTTTCAGTTGAATCTAATTTTGATCTTGTTGCCAATCTTTCAACATTTTGCCTCTAGGGGTCAGTATAGGTCATGTCTCTAGAGAAAACATCAATTTCACTATGTGGATAAAAACTACTGAAATCTGTGTCAGAAAAAACTGCATTTTAAAGACTAACAATTTGTAAGAGCCTAAGTTACTCCTCCATGACCAGAACAGTAGACATGAGTAAGGAAATCTCTCATGAAAGCTTTTTACACCTCAGGTTCTTTATATTTATCATTTGCTATAGGATTGCCATTGCAATTTTAATTGATTTTCTTTGTTGTATTCTGATATATACTAGCAGGAGAGTTCCGTTTAGTTATCTGTTGATATAGCTATGAGAGTAATCTCATGCAAATGCATCTTAAAATACTTTATAACTCTATTTGAATTTTTAGTGACAGTTGTGTTTTATGAGCTGAATTTTAAAATCAGTACTTGAAATACTAAAAATTTAAAAAGCATTTCTAATGTGTTTTCATTTCAATTGAGTAATCACACTGGAATTCCCAGTTTGAATCACTTACACAGTTTTAATATCACAAGATTTTCTTTGGGATCAGAACTCTGCCTTTTTACATGTTGCAGCCCTGAAGGTAAAAGTTAGCTCTGAATACCGTGTTTCAATAAGAACGGGGAGCTCTGTGACACCTTAAAGGCTAACAGATTTATTTGGAAATAAGCTTCCGTGAGTAAAAACCACGTTGTCAGATTCATAGTTTTTACCCACAAAAGCTTATGCCCAAATAAATCTGTTAGCTTTTAAGGTGCCATAGGACTCCTCATTGTTTTTGCAGACACAAACTAACATGTATACCCCTCTGAGGATTGTTTCAATACTTACTGAAATAAAAAAGCTAGTTGAAGAGTTACAAAAAGTCCTAACCAAATCATTCCTACCAGTCAGTTGATACTTACATAAATACTAGGTGTAGGTGGATTCAACTTGTCCTTTGGCAAGGGAGGGTATGGTGGAGGTGGTGGTCGTGGAGGTGGACATTTATCCAATAAAATGCTACTGTTAGATAAGCCATTTTTACCCAGATTCCTAAAAAAAAGAAAGAGAGCTGTCTGTGTGAACATTTGATTTAAAAAAAAAAATCAAGTTTATTTACTAAATACGCACTAGTTACACATTAGGCACAATGGAAAATATGAATAATATAATTATGATTTACCCATGTATAAGTGGTACCTCCAGGATATCTCTTAATCAAGGATTCTCATTATTTAGTAAGATGACATTTTAAATTATTCCTACTATCTCCACTCCCCACCCCCAATTTACAAAAGCACCACCATTAGTTAAAAGCATAACTAATCTCAAAATAAAGAAAATCTTAATGATAGTTAAAAACTATTTTCTGTGATAAATTAAGTACAACAGAGCCTTATTAATTGGCACTGACTACGAGGTGATCCATTCATAACTATGAGGAACAAAACACCAGATAGCTTTCTTCTGAAAAGTATAACAGAGGATATACCATTCTTAAATTGATAATGCACAGAATCTCTCAATTTCATACAAAAAACTGCTAGTCAAAAAATTGCAAATTTGCAAATCACCAAGAACTCATATAACTGAAAAACTACCATGCTGTAAGCTACATCATTCATTTATTTTAACAAGTTTAATTTAATACTTGTACTTCACAGTATAGTAGCACATATTGCAGAATAATTTGTTAAAGTAATTCTGCAGCACTCAACTTTTAAATCTTTCGTGTGAGGCACAAGTAAGACTAAATTACTGTGCTGAAAGATTAGTGAAGTGATAATTAACGAAGATATATTGCATTTTTTCTTTGTCTAGGAGTGAGACTATAATATGGTTATTATTAAGTACAAAATTAATAATCCTCACCCTCCAAACAAAAATGCCATTTTATACGCATATAAAATATGGAGTTTGTGTGGCATAGTATCATCTTCAATCTTTTATTTTTACCTAATCTTCTAAGATAAACATACAAAATATGATTTTAAAAAGGTGATGCCAAAAGGACTTACTTGAGGTACTGAAATATTCTTAATAGCTAATGGACATGGCTATATTTCTGACTAGAAATAGTCACAACTTCTTTCCAAACCAATGATTAGTACAAATAACCCTCTGACACACACTATAAGTCAACAGATGAGTGTAAGTAAGAACTCTGAGAAAGGGCATCTTCAAAATTCTAACTCCTTTTTAAAAATAAAAAATACTGAAATATCAGCAATGTTCAGTCTGGTTGTGTGGAGGAACACAAAAAGTGCATAATATTTTTTCTTGCTACGAGTCCCCTTTAGTCTTTTGCCATGACAAATAACCTATTTATTCCTGCTATATTTTCTGTCTCAGAGCCATTTTCTAATTCATGACAGAACTTTACCTCTCACCAGGGCTGTCCATAGGATTTATGGAGCTGTACACAATATTATTAAACTGTGCCCCCTATGCCCAATGGCAGCTGGAGGGAGGAGGGAGCGGGACAACGATTTTTTAGAGATATGATTTTATAATCTTCAGCAACACACTTATGAAATTTTAAAACAAATTTTAAACCAAGGTCCTCTAGACAAATTGTCAATAAATTCAGAAACTGACAGTATATACCTGGAGTTGAAAATGCCTGTTAAATGACTTCATTACCACTTGAATAGCTCATTCACAGGTTCCATGTTCTGCTAAAAGTGAAAAAGCCTGCCAGACCTATTAAGTTAACTAGATCCTCTCCGGAGGAGGTAGAATCACAGAACAGGAATAGGAAAAGGCAAATGGGTGGCCATTAAGACCCAGTGGTGCCCCACATTTTCAGGTGCCCTATGCAACTATGTATTCTGCATATGGGTATCAGAGGCAGCAGGGGCGGAGAAGTGGCTCCCCGCAAGCACTGACTCCCGCCTGCCCACCCCTGTATCAGAGGCAGCAGTGGGGAAGGAAAACGACTCTCACCTTCACCTCAACACTGCTGCGTCTGATAAAGAGGCGGCAGTGGGGGAGGAGTTTTGCACGTAACCATGAACATATGTTCACATCCCTAACCAGTACCACACTATGCTTTGCTGAAGTTTCCTAAGAATTTTAGTTCATTGGTTAGTCAGTTTTCTTTTTTCAGAACAGGGTAATCTAGGTATTTTATAACTATCTTTACTGTTTCAAACACTTTCCTTGGTACTATGCACAACTCAATGGGCTTCAGTTGTAATTCTCAAGATCAATCACCAGCACTTTTAAAAAACAGATTTACTTAAACTTCTTACTTGCTTTAATATATTTGGCTATTTGATCTTCAAATTCCCATCTCCTATTTTACCATCCAAAATGTATACTTCTTTCTACTGTCTTAACTTGTGCCTTTTTTGGGGGTGAGGAAAGGAGAGTAAAGGAGGATACTTGTTTGACTCAAGTAAAACTTGGACCTTTCAACATTTAAACTGTTTTTGCCTTTGTGTTTCTTTCTTGTTTTAGGTTGTATACTATTTATATTCCTGTCTTACAGTAGCCTCTCATGCTGGATTTTAATGTCCTCAATTTATTTATTTTTAAACAAACAGGCCCTTTTTCTACAGATTAGTGTCATGCTGATTCCTGATGATCCCTCATATGGGATACTGAACTTCATTATATTGTGGCTGAATATTATTTTTGAAGATCAACTATAGTACTTCTTGAATAATCACTTAGTTCCAAGATGAGAATAACTTGTTTCTCATGTGTTCTAGAACATAATCCAGAAAGCAGCCATTTATAGGTATTGAGAAATTGCTTCTCTAGATTTTTCAAAGCTATAAGCATCTGAGAGAAGACTATTTTTGTATTTCTACAGAAGGCCTCTCAAGACTATCCATGTAGCTGACAAACATTAGTAAATCTTCAATACCCCCAACAAGTCAGTATGTATTAATGGAGACCAGATTAGAATAGGAATAAAGGAAGAACTGGTTGACTACATATGAAAATTAAGTTCAACTAGCCCTTGTCCCCCAAGGCACCCTAACCCAAAGAAATTCCAACACAGAAACAGGAGGGTAAAGAGAACCAAATATTCCCAGAAAAGAAGAGAAGCATCATGGGAAAAAGTAATAATTACTTGAATCTGGATTGAAGACTTCTTGTTGTTCTTTAGCTACCAATTTAATGCACTGTGAGTAAACAGCATCGATAAGAAAAATCTTAAAATGTCCTCCCCCCAAATACTCTGAATACTCCATTTGAAATAAGTAGTATGGTGAGAGTGCCCCCTCCTGACAAAAATTAAAGCATTAATGATACTGAAAGGCTCCAGGATTCACTGAAAACTAAGCAAAATTAAAGGCTGAAACATCTTTTTGAATAGTATTTTCTCCCTAACACAAAAGATTACATTATTTTTCATGTATTTCTTTTATGCTTTACACAAGGAAACATGTAAAATGGATCGATGAGAGCATTTTCCTGGGTTAAAAGGGATTCAGTTATTCCAAAGGACATTAAAAATGTAACAATATCCTCTCCCCCCCACCCCGCAATAACCTTATTCCTGTGGTTTATGATTGGCCCAACACCCAGTTGCACTATTTGGGACACTGGTTATGTACATCATAGACTGATGCAATAAACTGGCTCTATTTTACAGGATCAAATAAATGAAAGAGCCGGCAGAGAGAAGGACCTCCCAAAGTTCTTCAGGAAACTTCAGTATCTTCAATGGGTACAGGGAAATAGTGGGAAAATATTAACATGTATATTTAATACCCCCAAAGTTTACTTCATAGCAACTGCCTGCCTTTAGATACAAACTGATGATAATATTATTTAATTTTGAGTTCAGCATTTCTCTTATGGGCAGTTTATTTTGTGTGATTTATACATCAATGTTTCTCATTGAAAAATGTTTGCATTTTTCTGATTAAAACAACATTTTAATTGTAAATGGACTGTCTAATGTAGGATGCATCTGCAAGGATGCTTTTCAAGTGCAATTACTGCTATATAAACCACATTCATGCCTGCTTTGGTTCATTACCACTGCTGCTCACAAATGATGAAATAAGTACATCAAACTACACTTAAATTCAGAAGTGGGCCGTTAATGGGAGCAACAACAATTATTCAGATATTATCAAGCAGAGAATTCAATGTTTTCAATTACACAAGCAGCACCTGCTGCACTGGAATATGAACTTCTTTGAAGAACGTCTCAGGATGCATGTGTAAGGGGACTGTTAGCCCCTTACTAAAACTCAGTGGGAGTTTTAGGTTGGCCAGCTCCCACTACCAAAAGGGGAAGAGTCCATGAGAAATCAGGGCCCTGAGACTGACAGACCCCAGGGACAATGGGAAGAGGCCAACACTACAGGTCAGCATGACTGACAGGTTGGACAGGCCAATGTGGAAATTAGGAGGCCAGGTCCCATCCTCCGTGTGAGCTGGGATTTTCTGAGTCTGAGTCAAGGGGGAGAGAGCTAAGAAGAGTAGCAAGGGGTCCACTGACAGGCAGACCTGCAGTGACAGAGACAGATACACACAGCCCAAGGAGTGCAAGCTGTGCTGAGGAGCAGACCTGCAGCGACCAGAGCCAAAGGGGTCAGAGAAGCAAGCAAGGAGCTGGAGGCTGGCAAAGCAGCATTGTCTGTAGCTGGGTGTGGTGAGCAGCTGGGACCAGCAAAGGGGGGGGGGGGGGGAAAGAGCCTCTGGGCAGGGAGACACCAGCCAAGAGGCCCTGCAGGCCAGACTTGGAGAGGGATCGTAATAACTCCAACTGGGAGAGGGGTCCTGCCACCTAGAGCCTGAAGTCGAGGGGTCACTGCCAGAGCAAGTGTGTCCAACCGGCAGCCCCCATGTAGCACAGCCAGGGCCTGAGAGAGCCTTGGGACCTATAAGGAACAGACTGTGAACTGTCCTTACACTCTGCAGACTGCTATTTGTAATGTCCCCGTGCTACAGAGCGGGACTATGCTCTCTTTTAACCTTTTTCATTTTTTCCTTATTCTTTTCTTTTTAATCAGTTGCTGTTTAATAAATTGTATTCGCTTTGAACTGTATGTAATGATCAGTGGGTCAAGAAAGCATCCAGTTTGAAGAGAGCACCCCGGAGTGGGGACACCCTAGCCCCTGCCCTAAGTAACTACAAGGTCAGGGATTAAGCCCCAGAAAACCTGGGCCCAGCTTTGTTGGGATTTCGAAGACACTGCTACTCAGGAGAGTGGAAGGGGAACCCTCAGGGACAGGGAGGCCTTTGGGTAAAAGAAATGGGAGTGGGGACTCAGATCCTTTCACTGGTCCATTTCACCGGGGTAGTATAGAAGCCAGGAAAGTTCCCCACAATAGCGGGACCATTCCTCCACTTACACATGATCTAATATTTTAGCAGAATATTGGTAATTGTATTTTCCAGCTTTCTCAAAAACATTCTCCTATTACAATAGTGTGCAGCTAGCTGCTCAGGGAGCTTGGGAGGGTTCTGTATTACATGGGCAGGGAAACCTTGCTCACAAGGCTAGCATTTGCACAAAGTTGGCAAGCTGATGCCAGCAGAGCTCAGACTGCCCGTGAGGTGGCCTGTGTTCCTTTCCCTTGATATTCTGGGTGCTTTGATTGGGGGGAACATTGATCTTGTGTGGAAACAACCTGTAGACCAGATACTCAGAGCTCTGTGGTTCAGGAACACATTAGCAATCAACATTACCCAAAAGAGTCACAGTAGTGAGAATTCATTGTTTCATTTACTATAGTACAGTATATTAACATGATAGGAAACATTTAGTGTGTGTATGTGTGTGTGTTCTTGCAGAAATATGACTGACCAAGCATTATTTTTTTTCTCAATTACAACTACTTAGTTAATATAATAAAACACCCTGAATGGTTCATGGTTGATGATTCTGGGAACCTTACTCCTTGACCACAAGCCATGGGCTACTTAAAAGATCTGTTCAGTGAAAGGGCAATATGCATGTCTTAAGGACAGGAAGAACTACTTCTGGGTGAAGCTTTCAGCCCTAATTCTAAAGTTTCGATCTTTTAACTACTCAGCTGTGAAGTAGCTTTACTTCTTGCACAGGTTGGAGAAACAGGCTGTCCATCAGCCTGCACAACAGGTCTGATTTGCTGCCCTTTCCAATAAGGAGAAAGGTAGTCAAATGTAGAGGATTCTCCTTTAGACTAATGGTGGTCCCATGCTATCCTTTAGAAATGTATGAAAACTTACAAGGTACATGGAAAATTTAGAGTTTAGAGGTCTAGCAGTAGGCAAGGATATCTGTAGAATGGGAGTGTGCATGTATACAAAATGAAAGTGCAAAGTGAGCTGTGTCTGGGGATAATGGATGTGGAATGACACAAGGTGTGTATGAATCCATAAAGTTTGACAGGAACAAACGGGCAATGCAAAATAATATAATTTTCCCAAAAGTATGCTAATAAAAATCTACAGATTTATTTTATTTGCAAATATTGGCAGGCATGACTAAAAAGCCTTCTCTACTGAGTATAGAAAACAGTCAGTATTACACTACCCTGATAACGAATTACTTTCAGTTCTAACTAACTAGTCATGTGTTATTGCAGCTCAGTGAAAGAATACACAGGCAATTCTCTGGTGCATCAGGACCACTATGAAAGAGCATTGTCAGAGAAATTAAAAAATAGGGTGAAATTCTTTTTCACCTTTTTCCTCACATTTCTGAAGTAGCAGCTTAGTGAAAGTCACAAAATCATAGCCCAGTTTGTTTCTTCTTAGAAGATATTAAGTAGGCTTGACATCAACCAGAAAAATGTCAATTTCACTTTGCTTACCTTACATCTACTGCTCTCATTGGCCGTGGTTTGCCGTTCCCGGACAACGGGAGCTGTGGAAGTGGCAGCCAGCAAGTCCTGGTGGCTTGCACTGCTTCCTGCAGCACCACTGGCCAGGAACAACTAACCACAGTCAGAGTGTGTCTAGACTACAGGGTTTTTTCGAAAAAAGTGATCTTTTTTCCAAAAAACTTCACCTGCATCTAGACTGCTGCCGCGTTCTTTTAAAATTAAATTGAAAGAATGCAGCAGTTTTCTAGACCATGGAAAACCTAATTTTACGAGGAATAACGTCTTTTTTCGAAAGTGCTCTTTCGAAAAGAGGCATTATTGAATGCAAACAGTGCTTTTTCGAAAGAGGGCATCCAGACTGCCTGGGTGCTCTCTTTCGAAAAAGCAGCTCTCTTTTTCGAAAATACTGGTTGCCGTCTAGATTATCTCTTTCGAAAGATTCTTTCAAAAAAGCCTCTTTTGAAAGAGGCTTGTAGTCTAGACATAGCCTCAATGTGAACTGTGGGAAGCCATACCCACGGACACAAAGTAAACAACCTGTCTGGTGGCCTGCCAGTGGTTTACACCAGACACACCACTGAGCTAGAGGAAAGGCAGTACATACATTATAAAAAGGGTTTTGATGGTTGTTGGAGCACATTCTTCTCACCATCTCTCAGCAACTGAAGAAAGAGGTTATGAATTTGGAGCTCTCTCAGTATCTTAGGCTAACAGGGAAGATTTGGACTCTTGAACATCCTGCAGATAGCATGCTAATGTACTGCCTTCCTAGAAGTTTATGCATGTCAGGAATATAGATGTCTCATCATTACTTGGCCTCAAATCCCACTGGTGCACAACTTCCTTAAAGTTAAATGTAATAGGCCTGGATGAATATTAAAATTTTCTGACCAAATTCTTTTAGGTTATTGACTGAAGAGTTGAAAAGTTATAGTAAGGAAGCAAAATTCTAGATTATTCATTATTTATGTAAAACATGAATTAGAAATGTCTAGCACACGCTGGGAATTTGTGGAGCTGAGTCTCACTATCTTTCACAAACAGGCAAATTTCTGCAATAGCTTTTCAGGATATTTTACTATCATGACTCATCTTATAGAAAGATTCCAAGGCTTTGAGAGACTTTTTTTTCTTAAGAATGCAAAGTATGTACATACCTGTCAACACACACAGCTGGCCAGAATAGACCCAGGTTTTTCATCTCTGACCCACCTAAAACTAGCCTCCACCAGTATTCCCTGAAAGCTGAGCGCTTGAGTGGCCATCCAGGAAGAGATTCAAATGCTGCCCAGCTGATGGGTAGAGGGGGCCCACAGCTGGCAGCATGTGTTTCTACTGCTGGTGCACATCCACATGTGTCTTGGTGCATATAACATTTATTCCACCCATGGATGAAAAAAAAGTAGAGAAAACACTGACCCCTCACAACTATTCAGGGATTGCTGGCAGCACTTACTGACCTCCACACCATGTTCTTTTCCACTTCCTATAGCTGCTTCTCTGTCACAGCCAGCCAACTTCTGTCTCCATTGCTCAGATAATACAGCTGAGGTGCAGGAATGTGAAACAGGTAATCCACTGCTTACATTGGACAACCAGAGGAAAGAAACCAGAGAGGTACAATGGGGACTGCTGAACTGCCTGAAAACTTTTGGGACAAAGTATTAGGTGAATCCTTTGGAGACAAAGGCCATATCTGCATATGTGGCAGAATGGCTACAGGAAACGTGGGAACAATTTTGGGGAACAGAAGGGAGGATAAGACTTGATGACCACAGGTAGAAAGATGGAACAGCATAAGGGACAGCTTTTTCCAATAAGCAGGTGATTCTGGGAACAGCTGAAATTTTTTATGTGCTTTCCTGTGAATTTTAGATTATTTTTCTCTTTTTCCTCTGAATATCATTATAAGCAGGAACTTTAAACTTGACCAGACTAGACATCCAACAGTCGAATATTTTCCAACACACAGCTTATTTGGATATTCTTTTAAAGTAGACGCTAACACATAAAGTGAGCCAAGAGACCCTCTCTATTGTACCTTAAGAACATATAAAGTAGGGATGTAAAGATGTGCTTAAAAATGTAACTCTGCAACTCCTAAAAATCCTAGTGGTTACACGCTCTGCAGGCTCTCCAGCATGAGGTTTAAAAAAATTGCAGCAGGGGCTACTGCCAGCCCTGCTCCCAGGAAGCAAGCGTGTACCCTGTGGCAGTGGGGGTGAGGGGGAGGAAAGGCAGAACGGTCACTGGACCAGCCTCCTGCCTGGGGCTGGGTGGGGAGCTGCTCCAGACCCTACTGGTTAACTGGTACCAGTAAGCCTCACCTGTTAAGAGTGAGGCTTATCCATTAACAGGTTAATCTTACATCCCTAATATAAAGAGTTTCTATTATAGTCCCCTTAACCCAGCAAAGCATACAACAATCAAAGGTGGTCTTAACATCCTAACAACAGGAAAGTGAGTAGAGGCAATATGAAGTCATAGGCAAAGAAAACAGGGATACCTTGGAGTTGCAAAGTTGTAGGGGATATAGGGGTTTTTGTTTGTGTTTAAAAAATAGCCCTAGCTTCACAATATTCCACTAAAATAAAATCTTCAGTTTCTGAAATTTACACTTATGTTACTGGTAGGGCTATACCAATAAGCCTGGGCTTATCAGTTAACATTCACAGTTACACATAGGATCCTGCCCTGTTCCTGGAGAGCTCACTGTAACTCCGCACTGCTGTGTCTGCATCAGAGGCAGCAGTGCAGGGGCAGCAACCAGCTCCCTAGGAGCGGGAGGCTGAAGGTGGGAACCCGTGCACGCTGGAAGCCAGCTTGAAAGCCAGTTCCCAGTACGCTGCTGCCTCTGTATCAGAGTCAACATCATGGGGGTGGCAGGTGGGAGCCAATGCACACTGGGAGCCAGCTTTAAAGCTGGCTCCCAGCATAAACCAACTCCCAAGAAGCCAGCTGCCACCTCATGCTGAGGGTGCGGATAACCATGCAACCACTGAGTTTTTCAGCGGTTACATGTTTACCCAGTTACCTGCTTTTTAACATCCCTAGTTACTGGCAATTCAATATTCTGTGATTTTTCATATTTTATTTATGTATTTATTTAAATAAAATAAATAAATAAATAAATAAAACCTGGACACCTTTAAACAAACAATCACATTACAATGCAGCCACAGGTTTAGAAGTAAACAGGAGATCTAAAACTTCCCTGAATCATTATTTCCAGCTATTAAAAATGAAACAATTTGGAAACTCTTTTGGCAGCAAGAACAAAACATAGGCATAATACGTATGAAAAGCTATTACAAAATGAATACAATACATATGCTAGTCATTTTCCTACTGCAAATACACTTCATGACTTGTTTTCTTTTTAAAAAGGGACCCTGGTTAGGGTGCTGAGTATCATTCTGAAATAAGTTCTAGTTTAGCAAACATTCAACTAGAACGTACATATAATTCTCATTATCTACGTAAATCATGTATGATTTTGAGAGTATAGAAAAAGGACAATTAAACCTAATGATTATAAAGAAAAGAAATCCATACACTAGCAATTCTGCAATGCTGCAGTACAATATACTCCTGTTTATCCAAAACCCCATTACCCAACTTCTACATTAGCCAAATGCTTTCCTGTCCCCAAACACGATACGTGTGGTAGAAGACATGTATTTTGTGGGGCACAACGAAAGGATTTAAATAATACAAAGGTCTGAATAACAGATCAAAGACCACACCATACGAGACCACAAAGAGGATGATGATGAGCTCAGGCTGCAAGGGAGGCTACCCTGCAGCTGAATGGCTTCTGCAACAGGGCAGGAAGCCAGTCCTCTGTAGCTCCTCTGTCATTGGAATGAGTGAGCAGGGACTAAGAGAGGAGCTAAATTGCCACAGGACCAGTGCCGACAGGGATCTGTCACAAGATGCAGGTCTTCTCTGCTCACCAGAACTGTAGCCTCCTTCATGCACCTATAGGTTTTGGGTGTCACTTTCTCTGCAACAGCACAGCTGCCCTCTGCAACCCCGATGTCACAGCAGTGAATAAGCAGAGCAGACAGACCTACAGTCAAGACCATGAGAGGGAAGAGAAAAGCCCCAAGCTGACTGGGAGGTTTACTCTATTGCTGAATGACTCCTGCCCTCTTGATTATCTCAATAAAATCAGTGTTCTCCTTGCTATTTGGGTTAGTGGGAGTATACTATAATTAGAGATTACATGAACTAGTGTTCGAAACTGAAGTTACTTTTAAACTTTCCACGACCAATTACATACATAATCTACACACTCATTAAATTTCCACTTTTGTAAGTATGATCAATGTAAATGCTTGACTTGGAAAGGGAGCAATACATTATTCTAGATGATTTTTCTTTTTATCTGGAACAAGATTTACTATTTGAAAAAATATAGGCAATTGCAGAAACATGTCAGTTTACAATGCAAAACCTGTGAAGGATTTCTCTCTTTATAGAAAGACAATCTTTTCCAGACTCTACCCACCAAGAGATGATTTGACTATCACTAAGTATTACATTTTTAGTCTGATAAAACTGAATTTAAGCCAAAAATTTCTAAGTAATGAATATGACTCCCAGTCCCTTGTTTTATTACATTTAGGTCCACTTCATGATTTCATAGATATAAGAACAGATGCACAATTGTTCATTAACTACAAGATCAGCAAATCATAAAGAGTGGAGAATTAAGATTCCTTAACTCAGTTTGAAACCATTCATATAAGAAAACTGTACACAAATTCCCAGTGGCCACTACATTCTATCTGATATTACTTATTAAGTCACAGAACGGCAGGCAAATGACTTGGCAGTTAGCATACAACCAAGTTATCATACAGAGATTTTTTTGCATTTAATCTATTTGTGAGGATGCAATGGAGGAACGTTATGACAATGCTTCATTGTTTTCATAATGCCATAAATTTTAAAGGATTAAGTTCATTTAATATTACAAATCATCAATCAAAGCTTTTAGGGTGATGCACTTTACAGAATGGTTTAATTGTTTAAAAAATTTCCCAAGCAGTATAAACCTAGGAAATTCAGAGTAAAGGTTACACTTGAAAAAAAAAAAAACCCCACACACACAAACATGCGGAAGATATGAAAGGCACACCTAGCACAGCAAAACAACTTTAATTCTGCCCCTGCATGACCTCATATAATATGCTTATGATAAAAGCATTTTTAGTGTTGTAGCCCCAGTTTAGATTAAACTGATTATTAAAAGATGAGATTTTTTTTCTTTTTTCCTCAAAGGTGTTACTATAGGGCAGAGTTAAACTTGCCTGCATGCCTTAACTGTGCACTTCCATATCGTAACATATTGGATTTCTTTTAAGTTTAACCTTAACTTTGAAATTCAAGGGTTGCTGGTGCTTTGCTTTTGAAAAATTGCATAGTCTTTCTAAGATTTTTTTTCTCTGACCCTTAACTACTGACAAAGCACTGCCAACCTTTTTGTCTGGTAATTTTCTGTTAGTAATATTTTCGGTTTCTTTACTGAAAATGTATGAAATTTGTATTTCTATGTGATATTTACAATGCTTTGAACATATGAGATATTAAATCTTAAAAGCTTTTCTAATTATTTAAATTTTTACAGCCAGATTTGGTGTACCTTACAAAACAATAGATCAGCATAAATCTCTCAGAATATACTGCTCAATTTCCCTCTATCTTCTGCACCCTTCATATGCCTGATGCACAAACTCCATCCCCTAATTTTCTTTGCCTTCATGCCCTCATTAAGAAACTCTAAGTTTAAAAGGTAGCTTTTGAAAATAAGAGTTTATTTATTTTTTGCTATTTTTCATAACAGATTCTGTCAGTTGAGGCTGAAGAATAAAATACTCTTTCAGAGAAATTAATAAAACTGCGCTCTCCCAAAATGACTGTCATTCCCCATTACTGTCAAGGGCAACTGAGACCAAAGGCTGCCTTAATTAAGATATCCTTTTTCAAAGTGATCACACTGGCTAGTATTTTTCCCAATGGAATTGCTGCCAGGCTGCCTTTAAGGAAGAAGGTGGCTCCCAAGTTGTCAGAAGGCAAAGACAAGCAATGTGGTGATCGATTAGATGAAGAGAGTGGCCATCTTTTGCTAAGAAAACATTTTTGTCCCAGTCCCTTTAAGACCAACAGGAGATAGCAGCCATTTTTAAAAAGAGGGCCATTCTTTGTGAATTCTTTTAAAACATTACTCGAGTTCTGCTGAAAGAGAAACTTATGTAAGCAGAAAAATGCCAAAAATTACCATTAATCTTAAAACACAGCTTTGAATGTAGTCTATGCAACACATTTCAGGGGCTTTAAGTACCAGAGAAGCTTAAAGAGTATGTATTATTCTGTTATTCATAATGTGCAAGACAAAAAAGCGCACAGATATTGTATACAAAATTTTGTAAAGGACCATCTTTTAGATTAATTTTAACTGAAACTAGTTATTTGTAAATTCTAGTGATGTTAAGAAGCATGTAGTTGACAGAATCTCCATATTCATAACAGAATCTGTTATAAAAATAGCAAAAATATTGAACTGAACAATTGAACTCTTATATTCAAAAGCTACCTATTAAACTTAGAGTTTCTTAATGAGGGCAAGAAGGCGAGGTAAACTAGGGGATGGAGTTTGTGCATGAGGCATATGAAGGGTGCAGAAGATAGAAGCAATTCGTAATTCGTTAATCGTGTAGTTGACAAAAAATTTTGTTGCCTACACAATTAGTTGATAAGGATTAGCACTGCAATCACTCAGTCCCAGCTTGCACCGGGGCCCAGGAGCTACCCCCAGTGCAGCTCTGCGCTGAAAGTAATTTAGGAGCCGGCGGGCAGGCAGTCTGGCTGGCTGGCTCAGTCCTGGCTTGTGCCAGGTCCAAGAGCTAACCCCACTGCGGCTCTGCCTTTCCGGCCCCTAAATTACTTTTTCTGCAGAGCTGCAGCGGGGTAGACCCCAGTACTGGTGTGAGCTGGGACTGAGCCAAGCTGCTGGCCAGCCCTCTAAAAAGTTTACTGGAGGGGAGGGGAGGAGGAGAAATGCATGCAGTTGGTAGCATTAAATGATAAGCTTTTGCTTATTGGTTAATTGTTTAATAGACTACACTATTACATCCCCAGTAAATTCTCTGAAATGTTATTCTATACTCAACAAGTGTTGCCGTTTTGAGGAGATATACTCTATACCTCATATGTAGCAAAGTGACTGAATATCTTTTCTAAGTGCAAAACAGCTCAGGCTTAGCAAAGGAGCCATGACAATTGCACCCATGATATCACAAGAGAAATTCTCTCATAAAAACACTATTATACAGTGGACAAACACGTTACAAAACAATGTTACTTCTGGCACACATTTTCTACTAAGCCGTCAAATACTCTAAATTAATCACTATTGTAACCTATTAGTGATGTGAATGGGTAACCCGTTAACCAGTACTGCATGGGTGCAGAGCTGTCCCAGTCGAGTCAGGAGCTGGCCGTCCTGCATGCAGGAGGGCTGGGAGCAAGTGTCAGCTAACTGATTAACTGGAATTTCGCATCTTTATAACCTACAAAAAGGAGCATGCTGCTCAAATCCATGTGGCCCGCTACATAATTCAACAGTTATTACTATAGAAATATTCCTTTAAGTGCATCTGAGCTTCAGATGTCTAGAAAAACAGATTAGTAGATCACCAGTAATTGTAAAAATACCAGGCAACTGATCAAAACAAAGTGATTCATAAATAAGCTAGTGACAGAAGAATCTGAAGCCTTTAAAGTCAAATAAATACCCACCAGGGTCTCTTTTTGACCAGGCATTCTGGTTGAAAACAGGATGCCTGGCAATCCTACTTCCTCTCCCCCCACTTTTAGGCTATGTCTACACTGGGAAGGTTTGGCGACAAAAGTGCGGTCAACATGCAAAAGTTGCCAAAAGTAAAAACCCGCCAAACCAGTTCTTTTGTCTCCCATTGTCAACATTTCATGGCCACTTGCTAGTTCTCCTGTTGACAGATAGACCAAAGCAATGAAAGTAAGCATCCCACAATGCAGTGCTGTGGGAAGGCAGAGCTGATCCCTGCGCTTCTTGGGATTCCCTTGTAGCTCTGAAGCTTCATCTGAAGAAGTGGGTCGTGCTCATGAAAGCTCATGATACTATCTACATGTTGGCTTTGTAGCTCTGTCAGCTCTCCATACTGAGGAATGTCAAAGTAGCACAGAAGTCTCTCCAGCCCTCCTCCGTAGCAGCAATCTGCCTGCTTCTGTCTTTCTAGTGCAGGACAGAACAGAAGCGTTCCAATGATTTGTTCTTTATTCCCCAAAAGGAGAAGCTCACTTGGCTGTCAGATACTTCGGGGAGCAGTGCATGGCTGCAGGGCAGCAGATATCATAAAACAGTGAGCACATCCATCAGGGCAGGCATTGTGGGATACTGGTGGAAGCCAGTTCTCTCAACAAAATAAACAGCAGAATCCACGCTGGCTCTTTGTCAACAATAAAGGGAGGGGAAAAGAGAAGTCTCTCACAGAAGTAGAAGGTTTTTGTTGCCAAAACTGGGTGTTTTCCCAACAAAAAATGCATTGTAGTGTGTATGTTCTCACTGTTTTGTCGACAAAAGGCAGTTTTTGGCGACAAAAACTTACCAGTGTACATAAGGCCTTACCTTCCCAGTTCAAGGAGTGCCATAACAATACTCAATTTTGTATTAACAACTGGTAAAAGACAAATATATAACTACACTTGAAAGTAAAGCAGTGTGCCCTGGTACACTGCTCCAGTAAGAGACAGCTGAGGCACTTCACTGCAGAAGGTGGCAGGGCACTCTCTCAGCTAGGCTCTCCTGAAGGCTGCCACACTAAGCAGTAGACAGCTAAAGGGGCTGGCTGAGATTCCCCAGCCCCCTACTGTACCCTTAAAGAAGGTAGAGCCGGGCGGGGGGCCCTGAAATTGTCGCCCCATTCGTAGTGACACTTGTTACTTGCTACTCTCCTTCGGACACTGACAGGGAGCAAGAGGACAACACACAGAGTCCTTACATTCCTCTCCCTCTTGAATGGGGAAGGGTAAGGAGAGGACAGAGCAGATAGTGACCCACGCTGTGTGTTGTCCTCTCTCTCTCACTGACAGAAGAGTAGGGGAAGAGCAAGCAACAAACAAGGTTGGAAGAAATTGGGAAGAGAGCTTTTTCAGCCCTTCCTCCTCACTAGACGCCCTTGCCCTCCCATGTCAATGCTCTGCTCAGAGCCCCCCACACCACAACTCTCTGTCCTGAGTCTCTCCTCGCACCCCCAGATTCAACTCCTGCATACCCCCACGTCCCTTGTCTTGAGCCCCCTACATTCCACCCTAAACTCAAATTTCTTACAGGTACTGCCTTATCATACACCGCCCCCTCAAGCCTTCTGCCCTGATCCCCCTCCCCCTGTGGCAGGGGGGCAATATAACAGCAGTACCTGTAAGAAATTTTAGTTACTTTCACCCCTGTGAATAACTGCAAACTTGAAACTTATTCCTGACTAAAAGATAAATTTCTGTACTATGTAATTGGTCACAGAAAAGAATTCCCAAATAAGAAATTATTTTCTCTGTGCCCCTACTGCTTCCAATACAGGACAAGTGGGATCTCCATAGGATTTGCAGAGATATTAATTACAGATGGTGAATAAAACCAAACAAGGCGTGATAAGTAAAGCCCATCAAAATTTGTGAGTGTAGTATGAAGAAAGAAGCTCATGATAAAAAAACCTAAAAAAAAGTGGAAAAGCTCACTATGATATGAGGATCTCACTCAAGTACTTCCTGGAGCATATGATACCCACAGGCTGTGTCCACTAAGGAAAACACATTGGTAAAAAATACATTCAAAGAGCATGTGTGGGGCCCATTTACCAGTTTACCACATTTCTTTAAATTAAACCTCTCTCTTTCAATCCAAGATGCTTAAGTGGATCAGGTCAAATAAACTTTCATTTTAATGGAGCAAAGAAGGCCTTCCTCTTTGCATGGTTTTAATATACTAAAATAGAATCATAGAATACTAGTACTGGAAGGGACCTCGAGAGGTCATCGAGTCCAGTTCCCAATATGTAGCTTTAGCCAGCTAGCTAACACAGATCTAGAAAGCTGAGGTCATTGCTGCTTATGCTTAGACTCAAAAAGAAAGTGGATCCTGAATTTCTAAATTCATCTGTTCTAAGTAAGTGGATTTTAAGAACCCCATTCATATCAAGACTGTGACAAAACTTTTCTTGCCCCCAAATCACAACAGAAAATGGAAATAAAAACAGGACTTTAGGACATTATTTTGAAAACACAAAACAACCAAAGCGTTATCATTAGGGACACACTGCATGCAAGGAACCTCACAAAAACAGAATTTTCCTACCTCTCAAATTTAGAAAGCAGGTGGAAACAAAAACTCTGGGAGAATAAATATGATAAAAATGGTCCACAGTTAAGGATGTGGGGTGATATAAGAAAAAATGGGAAGATGGGGGAAGGCAAGAGGATGAAGAGGGACAGAAAGTAGAGAAAGATGCTAAGGATCAAGAAGATGAGAATATAGGTAAACATGGATCATATCAGATGAAGTTATTGTTTATTGCTAATGGTGACCAAAGTCATAGGGTGTCCTGTAGAATTTGAAAGAACCCAGATTCTGATGCTGTGGGAAGAGTCTGAAAACAATGCTGGCACCCTGGATGCTGTTGCAGGATACCTCTAGGGTAGCTGGGTGTTGTGGAATGGCACTGCTACAGAATTATACAGATTTTGTGCACAATTCCATAAAGGGGTCATCTTGAGAAAACAGTTAATCTAATGTCCCAGGTTTCTCTGTATAACTTAAACACTTAATTGTAGGTTTGGCTATTATCATGTTCACATTCTGGATTTCCTAGCAAGCATCAAGTATTATTTTTAACTAACAAGGAGATTGATAGGGTTTTTTTTTCCTCTTAGTTTCTACGAAAAATAAAAAGACAGATGGAATTCATTTCAGGTATTTTAAGTCTCAGCCACATTCATAAATGCCCATCAAGACACTGCACAGGAGCAACAGAACCGCCCTCCCATAAAAGTGGGCCAAATTATGCTACTGCCACAGATGCATTTGCAGACTCTTACTCTTTGGGCAGAGGGAATTTCCTGTCACTGCTGTTCATTTAACAAGGGCATGGTTAGAAATACTGGCTAAAAATAGCATAACAAAATTTCAGTAGAAAGCCAAAAATGGGAGTGTTCTGCTCCACTGTCCTTCAGCAAGGCAGGAACAGGGAAACAAATGAAGGAGTGGAGTTTAGTTAATTAAGAGGTGTCAAAACTGGACATATCCATTAGGGATGTGAAAGTGTAACCATGTACACGGTTAACCAATGAGCCTGGCCTGATCAGTTAACACTCACGTTTACATGCAGGCTCCCGGTACATGTGGGGAGCTGGCTTAAAAGTTGGCTCCCTGCATCCCCACCTGGCCCCCACTGCTGCCTCTGATACAGAGGCAGCAGCAGAATGGGTGTGTATGTGTGAGCGAGAGAGAACGCTGGCTTAAAGGCTGGCTCCCTATGCGCACCAGCTCCCCGGAGCCAACTGCCACCCCCCCATGTGTAACCAATGAATTTTTTGGCAGTTACACGGTTACTCAGGTGAACACATTTTAACATCCCTAATATCCACTGGTTGCCAACATGCCTATCAAGAAGAGTCTCAGTCAGACAGGTAACTAAGGCACAGAAAAGAAAGACACTTATATGCTACTATTTGGAATGATGAAAGTACTACTCTATGGTCAAGTCTTCTAATACTGTTTCACATTTCATTTGAATTCATTGCCCTTTAAATAAATAATGGTCAGGCTTATTCACTGAAGCCAGAATTAAATACTGTACTTTTGAGAATCACTTGCAGTACTGGTTAAACAAATTACACAGTTCCACCTATTCAAATCTCTTCATTTCCCAATCACTAAAGGAGGAAAAACCCCCTCATATTGTATTAAAGTTAGCTATCTTAATGCTGGTAGTCAAAAGACAGCAAACCTTTTAAAATACATTATTACTACTACTTATCAGGAAAAGTTTTTAGAAAGAAAGGAAGAAATCATACAGCTTCACTACCTGATTTGAAGATATTAAAACCACAGCTTTCTTTGTTGAGATCTGTCACCAAACCGGGTAAGTAATAATGACATATTAATTTATAATCCTGTCACAGATGCACTAAATCATTTAAACCAAGAAAGGCTGATTTTCAAAAATTTAACACCAGAGCTGAACAATAGTTTAAATAAAAGAAAATCTGAAACCACTTCTCTAAAAACTGTTACAAACACTTAATATAGGAAACTAGCATTACACAAACCTCAGAAGAGCTGAGATTGTATTTTATAGAAATATTCTTTAAACTCGAGACAAACAGTTCATATTGTAGAGCAAAGCAAATATTAAATAACTCTTTTTTTCAATTATATTAACTACATCAAGTATCATTACATAAAGAGTAAAATAAAATCCCTACATAATAGGAGAAAAATTATCAAGTCATGAACATATGTAGTAGTTATTTAAGGTACTTATATTA